>CM028669.1:35000067-39800067 GCA_016760335.1 Gastrodia elata | reverse complement strand
TAAATCAAAGATTATGAGAATCATATTGAGGAAATAAGGAATTAAGGGGCACCTGAAGGCTGTTCGAGCGACTAGAAGCTGGTGGTGGGGGGGGGGGGGGGGGGGGGGGGAGGGGGTCGATTCTCCTCAAATATTGAAGATGCAGAACCTTTTGCTTGAGATACCAGCTTATGCATTAAAGGAGGTCTCATGGTGAGGGGAGGTCACGCGTGGAGAAGTTGCCACCGCGTGCCCAAAACCTGCGACACGTGCCGCATGCAGAAGGATAGGGATGACACATCTCGATCCATTGGATCAGGTCGGGCCAATCTGCCGCTCAACCCGTGACCAACGGAAAGCAATGCTCGTCCCAATTATGGTCCAGCATGGACCCGACAACGAGTTCATCCCAAAAGAAGAGGTGGATCTGATTAATTTAGGAGGGGGTCGATTCTCCTCAAATATTGAAGATGCAGAACCTTTTGCTTGAGATCCCAGTTTATGCATTAAAGGAGGTCTCATGGTGAGGGGAGGTCACGCGTGGAGAAGTTGCTGCCGCGTGTCCAAAACCTGCGACACGTGCCGCATGCAGAAGGATAGGGACGACACGTCTCGATCCATTGGATCGGGTCGGGCCAATCTGCCGCTCAACCCGTGACCAACGGAAAGCAATGCCTGTCCCAATTATGGGCCAGCATGGACCCGACAACGAGTTCATCCCAAAAGAAGAGGTGGATCTGATTAATTTAGGAGGGGGTCGATTCTCCTCAAATATTGAAGATGCAGAACCTTTTGCTTGAGATACCAGCTTATGCATTAAAGGAGATCTTATGGTGAGGGGAGGTCACGCGTGGAGAAGTTGCCGCCGTGTGCCCAAAACCTGCGACACGTGCCGCATGCAGAAGGATAGGGACGACACGTCTCGTTCCATTGGATCGGGTCGGGCCAATCTGCCGCTCAACCCGTGACCAACGGAAAGCAATGCCCGTCCCAATTATGGTCCAACATGGACCCGACAATGAGTTCATCCCAAAAGAAGAGGTGGATCTGATTAATTTAAGAGGGGCCCATTTTATTATTAAATGAAACTTCTAATTATTTCAAATTATATCAAATTTCATAATTAAATTTAAATTATTATCTAAATCCAAAAAAATTTCAAAAATTCACCCTTAGCTAATTGAAGGGTGAGGAACGCAACAATGAAGTCAGATTTTTGTTTCGATGAGTATTTAATTATTTGATTTTTTGGGATATTTAAATAATATTAAAATATTTGACAAAAATCCAACGACTTCCAAATGCATCCAAAACTTCATCCCTAATTAATTTGGGGGTGGTGAACACAATGACGGATTTAGATTTTTGATTTGAGGTCAAAATAAATAGGTCAATTTCTTGGGTTTCTGAAAAGTCCCAAAATCAAAATTTGATTCATTTGATTCTTGATTTGAACTTGGTCTTAGTGATGAGTTGCTAATAACTTAATTAATATACTGAAACTAAAATTGGGACCTGAATTAGTCCTAAATGACCTAAGCAATAAATTAGGTTATTACAAACTCCCCCACTTAAGAACGATGTCGTCCTCGACATCACTCAAGTGAGAAGAATGAAGCAGATATAGAATAATAAATTGAAATGAACTAGGGTTAAGGAAGTAATAGGACATTTAAATGGCCTTTGGTACCTTGATTGTATAACATACTAAGCATTTGTTCTAGTGAGAATGATTTTGTCAATAGATTGGACTATAGGAATTGTTCAACTCCTTAAGTGTTTCTGATTCTTGCCCATGATCTTGATGGACTTTTTCAGTAATGATAGATGTAATTGAATTCTCATTGAAGAGATGGATATAATATGATAAGTTTTATAGAAATACTAATCGACACTTAATTGGGGATTAGAGGAGATGAAGGAGATTAAAAGACACATGAATTAAATTACAATTATGGCACCTTACCACTAATGCAATAATGAATTTAGAAATGTAATCCTCAGCAGCATTGCATTATCTTAAGAACTAAAGATCTAATTGATGATTACTTACTATAAAATCTAAGAATTTAAGAATCTTATTATAATATAAAACTACCTAAAGGAGCTAAGATTTAAGGGTATTTAAAGGTTCAAGGATTCTATATTTAGAATCCAGTTTCAAACTTAAGATTTAAAGAAACTAGCCAAACTATGTAATAATCATCACTTAATAAGGATAATAATAGAGGAAAGAGAAGTTAATATTCCTCCAAGCTGAATACAACTTCAAGGGTTTGAAGGTTAACACATGGTTTATCACTATAATATAAGACTATTACTTAGCAAGTGACATCACATACTAAGCATATAATAATTTCAGGATCTATATTTCAAGGGTTTTACACTTAAGTGATATTCACCACTTAAGAAAGTTCAGACAAATTAGTTTGAGCCACTATAAGATTTAATGAAGATTAAGGAATAACACAGATTCTAATTTAATAAATTGGAATCTAAAGACTTGGCATCAAAGAACTCATTATATTAGAATTTTAGGATTTGGACAAAAATCTATCATTAGAATCTAAGTCTAATAATGAATCCAAATGGATTGGCTTATAATTTTTGACTAAGGATAAGATGAGGATGGACTAACTATATGACTTAGTCCATACTAGGTTTGAACTAATAAAGAGACATTCATCTCTTACTAAAAGATTCTACTAGAGCAAAAAGAGCAATATTCATTTAGGATACATAACTTCAAAGTTAAGGAGAACTTAGGTCATTAAGTCACACGTTATGACTTAATCATCTAAGATTTAAGAGAAATTGTTATTAACACAAGTCATAAGCTTAACTTGGTTATAACAAGGAACTCACTTATACTTATGGATAAGTGCTAGGAAGTTTAATAAGAAATAAGGCTACGATCCTAGGTCATATTTTATGACTTAGGCCAAAGTTTCTAGAACAAGTTGCTAATATCTAGGTCACAATATGTGGCTTAGATCCTTAGAAATCTAAATATCAAATTTAACTTGTCTTAAATGAGAACTTATTCCAAGGGAATGATCAATAAAGCCTTAAGTCATATCACGACTTAGGCACATATTTAAAGATTGAACTTAAACTATTTGGGAAATGATATTTTCTTATTCAAAAGAAATAAGGTTTTCCACAATTAGGTTTTTTACTTTAGTGACATTCATCACTTAATGAAGATTATAGTAAAGGGAATAGAATTCCTATCCAAACAAGTTGGACAAGGGAAAGTACAAGATTAACTTATTCAGTTGCCATAAGTAGCTTAACTAAAAAGGTGTTTCTAAGGGATCAATTATAAATTCTAATCCAAAAATTAGAATTCAAAATGCTTTGCCACTTAAAGGAAGGTTTAATCTTCAAAAAACAAAGATTCCTTGACTTAGAATGGGTTATATGTTTAAAACTAAATAGAACATCATCATTAGGCTAAGATTAAGAATGAAATAATGTTCATTATAGATAAACTTATGAGCATACACATTCAGGTTAAAATAATCTAACCATTATGTAATCTCACCTTAAGAAATATAGGGTGAACTACTCATAAAAGTAAATCACTCCAAGGCTTCTATTATTAACCAAGTGATCATCCTTGTCAAGGAATGATACTTAAATAAAGGGGATGATTATTCCACTTGGATACTTAACTGCATAAGGCGACTTGATTTACTAGAAATTAGAAGAGTTTCCCAAATAGATCAAGGCAATGGGTTGCTCATAAATTAGGATGATATACAACTATAAGGTTACTATAAAGATTCATAATTATAACTTGATTAAATAATAAAGTCTTATGGTTATAGATACTCTTTTCAAAAGATGTGTGGATACTTATTCCAAGGGAATGAGATGCTTTAGAATCTAAGAGATAAGCTAGGCTAATACTTCAAGTTACAATTATGACTTACTTGGCTATAGATTCAAAGATATGAATTAATATAATCTAAGAAACTAGAAGTTACTCATCCAAATTGGCTAAGCTACTTCATTAAAGAAGAATTATTTTTATAAGTCTCAAAAGTATAACTTTGCCAAAAGAATCTAAGGTTTGATTGAATTAAGCTAAGGAAAAAGATAATCATCTAATCAAGGATAAGACACCTTGAACACAAGATTAGGCTTATATACAAGATTCAAATTAAATAATGACCAAAGTTAAATCATTATAAATTGAATTTGTATGAAATAATAAAACTTTAAGGCTAAGAGTAATGATGGAATTGAATATATGTACCTGAGACAAAATTGTTATTTATTTCCTTTGCTCCCAGATGATTTTTCTCTTGAGGTTTAGGAGCAACTATTTGCTCCTTGCCAACTGGATACTCTTCCGCAGGTGGTGGTGATGTTAGAGTCGCTCTTGATTCCAAACTTTTAAGTAAGGTGTTATGAAATGCTTTGTTCTAGTGAGAATGGTTGGTTAAAATTCCATCCATTGTCTTTTTAACATGGCATTTCTGATATCCGTGGCCCCGATGGCCACAGGTAAAACATCCTCTACCAAAATGATAACACTTTTTGTAAAGATGTAGTCTAGTGCACTCTTGGATTGGTTCCATTGATGTGCTCGATTCCTCTTGGTAAGCTTTGCACTTTTAATCCCTTTTGGTTGTCTTATGCTGAGTCTCAGTATATGTGGGGGATAAGTTTCCATTAAATATTAGAAGTCTTAATCTTAAGAAGCTACTAAATAGCTCATTAGTAGATGGATAAGAGATAGGGAGAATATTAGGAGTAAAGGATGCATAAGAGTATACCAGTATTCACAGTACTAAGAGCAGATACTAGTTTTTGGATAGTCACTGCTTATTGTATTTGGTTCTCTAACATGGCAAATACCATACTCTTGAGTGATGTGACTTCATCGGTGTTACTATTTAAAGAATCAGCGGTGTTGCGGGAAGAAGTTTTAGAATTCATTCTAAAATTAATATAATTAATTTTAGTCTTAAAGGAAGAACAATAATTCTTCTTGGATGCTCATGATTCAAAGGAAGATTTATTTAAACAGAAGAGATGCTAAGTATAACATAACAACTTGAATTGATAAAGGTCTATGCGCTTTAAGTCACTGTTTAGTCAAATGTGGAAGGTCTGGTCTTCTAAAGATGGTATACAGAAGAAGTTTGTTTAGAACACAAATTTTGAATTTTCTATATATTTGATCTATTGAATTAGAATCCCTAATACTAACTCAAATTCCTTAATATAAAGGTCAAGGTTTAGCAATTTAGTTTCCTTAATACTAAAGGCCTTATGAATATTCTTTTAAGTTATTAAACTATTTTTCATTTTTTGATTCATTTTGAATATTTGATTATGATAATATGGATGTTATTCAAGTATTTATTTAGTGACTATGTGGTAGAAGAATAATTTATTAGGTAGAGAGGAATTTAAATTCCAATCTGTCACCTTATGGAATTCTTTGATACTAATTATGGTGGCCCAGCCCCACTATGGTCCTGTTAATTCTTAAGTTAACATGATTACGGTGAAGTGGTCACCAAGTGACAAGTTCCTGACTTATAATTAGATTAGACATTAATGCTAACCCAATATAATTAAGGAAATTTTCATTTACAATAGGTCTTCACTAAATAATATATATACAAGAAATCAGAGTGTGGAAGTAAGAATAAAATATCCATTCCATCATAATGCAAAAGTAATAGTATACATCCTAGAATAAAAGTAGTAAAAGAAAATACAATTAAACATGTATTATTATAACATTTTTATAGATAAGAGCTGAAATAAAAAGACAACACTCAATCTCACAAGCAACAAAAGAAAAGAACTAAAGGTTTTCAACAGCTTGATCCTTCTCCTGATTTCGATCTTCAGAAGGCTCCATGTAACAACCCAAGTTATTACCTCTATCAATTAGGATTAATCTTAATCTTAAAGTTAATCATAAGTGCTAATTAGGTCAATAAGAGTCAACCTCTAAGACCCAGTCCAAATGAGGAGTCAAATTGATCAAATCCTGATTTTTAGAAAATCCAGAAATCCTAGAATTGACATATCTAAATTAACCTCCGAACGAAAAACGGACTTCGCAATCGCGCTCATTGACCCCAAGTTAGCTAGGGGTGAAGTTTTCGTGTCAATCGGAAGTCGTCGAAATTTCGATGAATATTTTAATAATATTTAAATGCCCTGCAAATCGAGAAATTAAAATGCGCGTCGGGTCAAAAATCCAAGGAGCAGTAGCGCCGTCCTAAGGATTTAATTGAATTAAATAATAATTAATATTTAATTAAAATTTATTAACTGCCGGCGTTGGAGCAGTAGCGCCGTCCTCCCCTTGCTGTTAGATCAGACGGCTATCCTTAGCCGTCTGATCGCGCCATCCGACGGCTACCAGTCATCCTCTCCGTTTGCCTCTACTGTTAGGGCACGCGGCACGCGACGCATGGCCGCGGCCACGGTCTGCCCGCATCGTGTGGTGACGGCCTCGGAGGTTCCGCCAGACCCTCCTTAAGTCGTCTTAGGGATCCTCGGCTCATGACACACAAGCTCGTGCCGACAGAAACCCTCCGGAGGTCGTCCCTTCGATCCTACGCGGCCTCTTCGTCTCCCTTCAGGTACCTCCTCGCCTCAAATAATCTTTTGCATTCGGCTTACCCTGTAATCACGTGCCAATCATCGCCTCCGATCGAAGATCGGGAGCTGTTTGGGTGTGCCATTTCGAACCTAGGGTTCTTCTTCGCGAAACGCCTGCGAAGACGAAGCCTCTCCGGAACCAGGCCGCATAGGCCCCGACCCATGTCGCTACTCGCGGGCCGCCCAGCCCGATCGCTCGGGTCCAGGCTGGCTCGTCTCGTGGCCCGGCTTGCCTCTCCAGGGACCCGACCCGTTCCTCCTGCCACGTCGTCGCTGACGTGTGGGAGCGGGTCCCACTTTCACCCCTAGGCAAGCCCCGTTTGACGCGTGGCGGTGGGCCCCATGCACCTGGTTGCTTCGTTCGGCGCATGCGGGGCCCACCAGTCGCGTCGGCTGCCAAATCCGGCTGGCTGTTCCCTTGTGGTCCCGCCCGCCATCATAACCTGCACACAAAAAAAAAAAAAAAAAGAATTATAAAAATGTGTGTAGGTGTTTAAGAAACTTAAGACAATTTGTGTTTTAATATACACACTCATTCATCCGAAATTTATATGCATATATATATATATATATATATATATATATATATATATATATATATATATATATATATATATATATATAGATATAATGTTATATATACATATATTTATGAATCGTAGTGTCATTGTATTGGTTAAGTGCGGTGAGTTAACATTAATCAGTAGGATGTAATCAAGTTTAATCGAGCGTGAGTGTATATATATATATTTTGTTACGTACATATTTATATATATATTAAATATTGTTACATACATACATATATATATATATATATATATATATATATATATTATGCTTCACATACATAAAATCTATACGTACATAATCATATATATGCAGGATGATTTAATTAGCTTAAGCGATTAATTAATCCATTAATTATCAAATATAATGAATATTTAAGGCCCCAAGATTAAATACTAGTTAAGTGAATCAAGATGCATTCTCTAGGTAGACGGCTTAAGTATTATAATTATTAGGTCAGTCTAATTAAATGAAAATTTGAAGAATCAAGTTATTTAATATAGCTTAAACTTAAAAACATGAAGTATGGAATCAAGCTAAGATAACGTAAATACTATCAATAAGGCATAGATTTAGTTATATAGATTAAATAATTATATTACGTATACAATTATAATTTTAGGTGTACAGAAATAGAACTTTATGGGTGGTGTTACCATGAGGGTCGTGTTTGCTATACCTGTGGATGGCCAGGCCATGGATTCTTCAACCGTAATGCCATAGACACAGTGGATGGTGATTTGATTGATCGTACCAAATACTGCCAAGTCTTTGACTTGTACCAGAAGCCTACAGCTACTCGTCTAGCCCCCTCACCTACTTCGGTCATGAGGCGTGAGGCACCCAATGCCCCTCACCCAAATGCGCCTCGACCACCTCCAAGGAAAAATCATAATAACCGGCCTGCCGGTCCTGCACGCGTGTACACCCTCACACCCGTTGAGGCTGCAGAAGACAACCACGTGGTGTCAGGTACACTATCATGAACTTATTTACCCTTACTGTTATTACTTACCATGAACAATTAAGTGATTTATTTACTATACAATTAGGTTCAATCTGTATAAATGATAAACTTTGTAACATCTAAAGGATGGGCAAAGTCACTAAACCTCAATTTGTATCGCTTAGCCAATCCCCTTAAAATTGGGTTACCTTCTGGAGCCCAATTGCTAGCTCGCCAGTTTTGCAAGATGCAGATTCCAATTTCAAACAAGGAGTACGAGGCTAAGCTAGTAGATCTTCCATTAGCCAACTTTGATATAATATTAGGCATGAACTGGCTAAGCCAACACAATGCCACTATCAACTGTACCAAAAAAAAAGATCACCTTGGGTAGTGGGAGCAAAGCCATATCCTTTGTTGGCAACCTTAGTACTCGTGCCTCACTCATCAATGCAATAAAAGCGAAAAGATTGGTTCAGAAAGGATGTGAAGCCTTCATAGTAACAATACTAGGAGAAAAGAAAGAAGAAGTCCCATTATCTGGGAACCCTGTCGTTTGCAAATTCACGGACGTCTTCCCATAAGACTTACCCGGTCTTCCTTCTATACGGGAAGTCAAATTTGCAATTGACATTATTCTAGGAACACAGCCCATTTCTAAAGCTCCTTATAGAATGACACCTAAGGAATTGCAGGAGTTGAACAAACAATTATAAGAACTCCTAGAAAAAGGTCTCATAAGGCCAAGCTCGTAACCTTGGGGAGCACCAGTGTTATTCGTAAAGAAGAAGGATGGTTCTATGCGAATGTGTGTCGACTACCGCGAACTAAATAAAGTCACAATCAAAAAAAAATATCCATTGCCGCGCATAGACGACTTGTTCGATCAATTGGCAAGAGCCAAGGTATTCTCAAAAATTGACCTGCAATCTGGATACCACCAATTGCAAGTAAAAGAGTCCGATATAGCGAAAACTGCCTTCAGAACTAGATACAACCACTACGAATTCCTGGTGATGTCATTTGGACTCACATATGCGCTGTCTATCTTTATGGACCTGATGCAGTGAATCTTGAAGCCATACCTGGACAAGTTTGTCATCGTGTTCATAGATGATATCCTAATATATTCTAAGACAAAGGCGGAATACAAAGGACACCTCCGAACCATATTAGAAGAACTAAGAGGCCACTAGCTGTATGCCAAATACTCAAAGTGAGAATTTTGGCTGGAATCTGTCGCCTTCTTAGGCCACATTGTAGACGCTCAAGGGATCAGAGTGGATCAAAACAAGATTAATGCAATCCAAGAATGGGCTCAACCCAAAATAGTGATTGAGGTCAGAAGCTTTCTTGGATTGGTAGGCTATTACAGAAAGTTCATGAAGGGTTTCTCCCAAATTGCCTCCCCTATTAACAAGCTCACTCAGAAGGCAGTGCCATTTGAATGGATACCAGCATGTGAAGAGGAATTCCAAGCACTCAAAGATGCACTTACTTCGGCCCCTGTATTAGTCCTCCCAAGAGAAGGAGTGAACTATCAAGTATACACAAATGCATCTGGCATAAGACTAGGGGCTGTATTAATGCAGGAAGGTAAGGTCATCGCCTATGCATCACGGCAATTGAAGATCCATGAGAAGAATTATGCTGTACATGACCTCGTGTTAGCTGCAGTAGTGTTTGCTCTGAAAATTTGGGGACACTATCTCTATGGAGTTCAATGCTCGATATTCACCGACCATCAAAGCCTAAAGTATACATTCACTTAGAGAGAGCTGAACTGTAGGCAAAGAAGGTGGCTAGAATTGATTATTGACTATGATTTGGACATTCAGTATCATTCTAAAAAAGCAAACGTGGTAGCCGACGTACTGAGCCGTCATTCCACTCTTTATACTCTCGTCTCTACAAGCTCTATGGAGGAGGAATTTTGCAAACTAGATATTCAATTTGCTCGTAGTGATCAAGTGAGTACGATGTTCTCAATGATAAATATGGAACCCACATTCCACAGAGACATGTCCATTACTCAAACTAAAGATGATGAATACCTACACTTTAAGCAGGCCATCGAGAGTGGTCATCGTACTGATCTCCGATTCCATAATAGTGCTATCTATCTGAGAGATCATTTATGGATTCCTAAATCTATGCAACGCAAAGTTCTAATTGATTGCCACAACTCGGGATACCAGGTGCATCCAGGGAGTACGAAAATGTATCAGGACCTGAAGTTATCATTCTAGTGGCCAGGAATGAAAAAGAGCGTAGCAGATTTTGTGGCTAACTGCCACGCATGTTTCCTACTAATAACAAAACACCAAAAACTAGGCGGTCTGTTTCACCCATTAGAAATTCCAGAGTGGAAGTGGTCGGACATATCTATGGTTTTCGTTATGAGATTGCCTCGTACAAGATCTGGGGCTGATAAAATTTGGGTCATAGTTGATCGATTGACCAAGTCCGCACACTTCATTCCAGTCCAGCAAACTGACTCAGTTGAGAGGCTTGCCAAGATCTATATTAAGAAGATAATTTGACTTCATGGCATTCCCAAAACTATTGTGTTAGATAGAGATAGCCAATTCACCTCAAAATTCTGGCAGGCAGTCCACCATGATTTGGGTATTACACTAGCCATGAGCATAGCCTTCCACCCTCAGATAGATGGACAAACAGAGAGAGTGAATTAAGTTCTAGAAGACTTGCTCCATCTCTACATTCTAGACTTTACAGGATCCTGGGAAGACCACCTTCCTCTAGTAGAATTCGTATATAACAACAGCTTCCAGGCAAGTATTAAGATGGCCCCGTATGAAGCCCTGTATGGTAGGAAGTGTTCTACACCAATGGCTTGGGCAAAAATGGGAGATGTGCAGCTGTATGGCTCTAAGTTGGTGGAAGAAACGAATAAAAAGGTGAAGCTCATACAACAAAGGATCAGGATAACCCAAGATAGACAGAGTAAATATCACGACATCCACCATCATCCCTTGGAGTTTCAAGAAGGAGACGTCGTATATTTAAAGGTTAGCACTATGAAGGGTGTGTATCGTTTTGGAGTTGCGGGCAAACTCAGCCCAAGATATGTTGGGCCATTCAAGATCTTGAAGAGAATTGGAATGGCAGCCAACCGGTTAGAACTGCCATCAAATTTTACTACAGTGCACAACGTCTTTCACGTATCATCACTAAGGAAGTGCCTCCGGGATCCATCTCACCTCGTGCAACTCCCAGAGGTTCAGATCCAGCCCGATCTGTCATATGCCGAGGAGCCGATTCGGATCCTTGCTCGCGATCGCAAGCAACTCAGAAGTTGTGCCATCGACATGATCAAAGTCCAGTGGAAGAATCGTTCTTGCAACGAAGCCACTTGGGAGAAGGAATTTGACATGCGATCTAAGTATCCCAGACTCTTTGAGGTCCCAGGTAATTCCATTTCAAATTCTTATTCAAGTCATATTCTTGCCTTTAAATTCCACCTGAGTGATGTCAAGGATGACATCGTTCTTAAGTGTGGGAGTTTGTAACAACTCAAGTTGTTACCTCTGTTAATTAGGACTAATCTTAATCTTAAAGTTAATCATAAGTACTAATTAGGTCAATAAGAGTCAATCTCTAAGACCCAGTCCAAATCAGGAGTCAAATAGATCAAATCCTGATTTTTGGAAAATCAAGAAACCCTAGAATTAACCTATCTAAATTGATCTCCAATCGAAAAACAGACTTCGCCATCGCGCTCATTGACCCCAAATTAGCCATGGGTGAAGTTTTCGTGTCAATCGGAAGTCGTCGAAATTTCGACGAATATTTTAATAATATTTAAATGCCCCACAAATCGAGAAATTAAAATGCGCGTCGGATCAAAAATCTGACCTCGCCGTTGCGTTTCTCACCCCTAAATTAGCTAAGGGTGAGTATTTGGGAATTTTTGGAGATTGATTATTTAAATAAGGGATTTAATTGAATTAAATAATAATTAATATTTAATTAAAATTAATTAACTGCCGTTGGAGCAGTAGCGCCGTCCTCCCCTTGCCGTTAACGGCTATCCTTAGCCGTTTGATCGCGCCAACCGACGGCTACCAGCCGTCCTTTCCGTTCTCCTCTACTGTTAGGGCATGCGGCACGCGACGCCTGGCGCGGCCACGGTCCGCCCACATCGTGCGGTGACGGCCTCGGAGGTTCCGCCAGACCCTCCTTAAGTCGTCTTAGGGATCCTCGGCTCACGACACACAAGCTTGTGCCGACAGAAACCCTCCGGAGGTCCTCCCTTCGAACCTACGCGGCCTCTTCGTCTCCCTTGAGGTACCTCCTCGCTTCAATTAATCTTCTGCATTCGGTTTACCCTGTAATCACGTGTCAATCATCGCCTCCGATCGAAGATGGCGAGCTGTTTGGGTGCGCCATTTCGAACCTAGGGTTCGTCTTTGCGAAACTCCTGCGAAGACGAAGCCTCTCCGGAACCCGGGCCGCATAGGTCCCGACCCATGTCGCTACTCGCGGGCCGCCCAGCCCGATCGCTCGGGTCCAGGATGGCTCGTCCCGTGGCCCGGCTCGCCTCTCCAGGGACCCGACCCGTTCCTCCTGCCACGTCGTCGCTGACGTGTGGGAGCGGGTCCCACTTTCACCCCTCGGCAAGCCCCAGTTTGACACGTGGCGGTGGGCCCCACGCGCCTGGTTGCTTCGTTCGGGGCATGCGGGGCCCACCAGTCGCGTCGACTGCAAATCCGGCTAGCTGGTCCCTTGTGGTCCCGCCCGCCATCATGACCTGCACAAAAAAAAAAAAGAATTATAAAAATGTGTGTACGTTGTTTAGGAAACTTAAGACAATTAGTGTTTTAATATACACATTCGTTCATCCGAACTTTATATGCATATATATATATATAATGTTATATATATATATATATATATATATATTTATGAATCGTAGTGTCATTGTATTGGTTAAGTGCGGTGAGTTAACATTAATCAGTAGGATGTAATCAAGTTTAATCGATCGTGTGTGTGTGTGTATATATATATATATATATATATATATATATATATTATGCTTCATATACATAAATCTATACGTACATAATCATATATATGCAGGATGATTTAATTAGCTTAAGCGATTAATTAATCCATTAATTAGCATCAAATATAATGAATATTTAAGGCGGCAAGATTAAATACTAGTTAGATGAATCAAGATGCATTGTCTAGGTAGACGTCTTAAGTATTATAATTATTGGGTCAGTCTAATTAAATGAAAATTTGAAGAATCAAGTTATTTAATATAGCTTAAACTTAAAAACATTATGGAATCAAGCTAAGATAACATAAATACTATCAATAAGGCATAGGTTTAGTTATATAGATTAAATAATTATATTACGTATACAATTATAATTTTAGGTGTACAGAAACAGAACTTTAGAATTTAAATATCTGCAAGTCTTGGATTATGTGATTAAACCCAATTCTCGTGGTGTTTAATCCATAATCTATAAGTTTAGAAGATCTTGATCAGATCTTAGTTAGAACGTCTAAATTTACAAAACTAGGACGTATGATTTATTGATTTAACTCATAGTCATCATCTGATTGAATTAGATTAGGACCTGATTAGTTCTAATCCATTTTAATTTGTAAGGACGAGTTTCTAAGTTACACTCGATAGTAGGAAAATGATGATCCTAAACTTGTGTAACTTGGAATAGTAGAATGGTTAATTAGAAAATAAATGATATCACAATATTAGTAGAGTCCCTTGCTTATTTTTGATACTTTGTGCTACGCATTCCTTGTATATTTGAGCTTACTTCCTTGGACATATCATATAAGAGAACTTCGTGCATGAAAATGAAAAATTAGAATAATTAGGATAACAGTTGCCTTTGGGTCCAGTTCATGATGGATTATGGTGCACATTTACTCCGATGAACAGGGGTAAGGTGAGATCAGGATGCTTAACATTCTCATTGAGGAGAGTGTGTTAGGCTTGGGACCCGTATAGTCTTGCAGACGTGCTTGACTTCTCAGTTGTTTCTGAAATTGTCCACAGAAACAAAAGTAAAATAACTATAATATGTTGCATAGTATTGCAGGCCTCTTTAGTCACACAGTGTATCCAGATATGTCTACCCTAGCCCAAAAAGGCTATGGGAACTGATTAATATGTATATATATGGGCCAATTTGGCCAAATCTTCTGATATGGCAGTCAGTATACAGAGATTCATGTGTAGTTTGATATTGGGCTATGTTTCAGTATCATTTATTCAGTCAGCTATTCCTTTGTTCAGCTTATATACAGTAGGATGTTAGAATTTTGCTGCTATTATACATATCACTGTTGAGTTTACTTATTTAATCTGCATATTTCATTTGATCACCAACATGTTTTAGGATGTAGTATTTCCTTTCAGCACTTGTTTAGTTATTTATATTTATATGCTTTACCTTATTTACTTTGCTTTTGAGGCATGTTTTAGCTTTCTTTTGTTTAAATTATAAATATTGTTTATAGCTTTTCCATTTCTTGTTGTACTGCTAGTCGCTCCTATTTTTATGTATTGTTGCTTGGAAAATGTAAAGTGGTGATATTATAAAACACATAAAAATGTATCATCTTAAAATGTACTTAGACAATTGTCTAACACAAGATTTTCTTCTTTTTTTGACTGGGGGCCCTACATTGTGAAACTGATAATGACAGATTTAGAGAAGGTTGAGGTTACAGTACCTGAGGAGGAGCCCTATTTAGAGGAGGTGTAGCAGCTTGGACCAGAGGACATTTAGTTGTCTAGTTTTATATGTGAGGATGAGTATATTTGCACTTTCTTTTACTTAAACTTTTAAATGATGTAATAATTCAGGTACCTAAGACTGTGTGTTTGGATTATTATATGCTTATATTCTGAGTTATGTTTTATACTTATTATACTGTGATGCTTGGATGTTTCTCATATTTAATTCGCTTCCGCACTCTGTATGTTATCTCAGATAGTGTTTGTTTAGTTGATTCTGTGTTATTCCTTCCCTAATCAGGTGGATTGTGGATCTCATCCTTATCCAATGATAAGTGAGGGGTTAACCAGAGTGACATTCCACCCTTGGCTTAATCTTTGTGGATTACGGGGTGGGGCGCCACACTCCACAACCTCAAATAGCTTAGAGTCTACCATTATCGATTTCTCAATGATAGGGCCCCAGCCAACAAAAGAAAAATCTAATTAGACAAAATGTCTAAGTACATTTTAGACTGCAATTTATTATGTTAATTTATATATCACCATAAATTTTACATTTAAAACAAGCAGTAAAGGAGCAGAATGCATGTGAAAAAAAAAAGCAGTTATAAACAATAAGTCTATAACTTAATAAAATAGGAAGTTAGCACATACATTCAAGTATAGCTACAACAAGGTTAATTATAAAATAAAGACTATATACTAATATAATAGAGAGGAAACTCAACTTAAACATGCTTATGATCAATATAAACTCATGCTAATCGATATAAAGTAAAAAAACACATATAAAATAATTAAGTAACTGAAAGTGAGACTAACATCATATGAATGTAAATAATAAGTAAAACTAGCATCCTAGCCAGTCATAGGTCTAGGCTTGGCCTGTACTAAAGTATAGGTATGAAAAATGCATACTAATTAGGCTACATTCTAAACAACCAAAAGTTCAATAAATTGCAATATTGATAATGACATATGCCAATGCTATTATGTAAATTAAGTTTGACATGAGATATTTTTCAAATATCTTATGCCTAATATATGTGACCAAGGTATAAATCTCAAAATAAGGTAAGAAAAGCATCAAATATCAAAGTGAGCAAGAGACTCTACTAGGACACAGGCGTATCCATGTTTATCTAATTTATTCCTTCCATCTACTAAAAGTTACACAAGTTCAGTATCTTGAATTCTTATTATCGAATATAACTCAAATTCACAACTTTATTAGTTGAAAATAGTTAGAACTAATCAGGTTCTAATCTAATTAAATCAATGTCAACTATATAAGTTAAATAAGTAAATTAATCAACCTATTTTGATGATTTAAGCAACCCAAACCCATCTTGATTAAGACCAAATCAAGATGGAAGGATTATGAATCAAACTCCAATATTGGGGTTCAATTACTTAATCCAAAGGTGAACCTAAAAGACTAAGTTTAAAACCCAATATTATGAATTAAGAATTAAGGAAAATTCTATTAAGTAAAGTCGTACTTAATAGAATGGATCTCTATTCTTAAATATAAAGTCAAAAGATCAGATAATCATTAATAAACTATGAAAAATTTATAAACTATCAAAATCAAGGTGTCATCTATTGAGTAACCTAATATACTCAATAGATGAAATCTAACCTAAGTACTAATCCTAACTCCTAATGAAGATCTTAAGGGACTAAGATAAACACTCAAGCTCCACTCCCAACTAATGTTATAAGAAATATTGAGAATGGATTAAGGAGGTTCTAGAAAGAGGTATGATGTGAGATGAATCTCACATTATACAACTAACATTATACATAGGATTTTCTTAAGGAAGAAAATTAGGATTTCTATTTAGAATCTTAATTTAATGGCTTAAATTAATGAAATTTCATTCTAAATTATTTTACTTACTGATTTTAGAGATTAGAACATAAAATTAAGGCTTAAAAGCACTTAACCCTAAATTTGGGCAAAATGATAATTTTGCCCCTCCTTAAGGGTCTAAAAATCTACTTTTTGATTTAGGGCTCTAAATTGGAAATTTTTAGTGAAAAATGATTACTTACTGGCTAATATAAAAATAGAAAGTGAGTACATCAAATTTGGATAAGTATTAAGCTTTATGAGATCAAATTAAGGAATTTGACTCATAGGGGCAATTTGGTAATTTTACTTAATGGATTATAATTTTTTTTGATTAGTTTATTATAACTTACTATCTAAGGGTTCTATATAACCTAATTCTATATAACCTAAAATTTCTAAATTTTGATAAGTATTGGCCAAGTTATAGCCAATACAAGATTTAGGGCTAATTAAGCAAATTAGGATTTCCTAATTATGGTGAAAAATCCAACTTTTCCAAATTAAGTCCAAATTTAGTAAACTCAGTGGCTATAGCTTCCCTATAACCTATTGATTACTTTAATTGGGAGTAGACCCAATTTGGATCTCATTTGGTTAAGTTATGGCTTAATTAGAGTTTAGGTGATTAGTGAGTGATTAGTGAAATTAATTACTAAACTAACTACACCACTAGATTCTACTATACTTTATGAGTAATTAATAACTGAAATTACTCAATTTAGATTCTTAATTATGCTAATATTCACTAATCAAGTTTTAAGGTAATTAGGGTTGATTAAGAGATCTAAACATTGGATCTAAAATATTTTTATAGTTTACTGTTAATTATGTCTTCTTGATCAAAATGATATATTGGAAGACCTAATTTAGAGCTCAATTGACCAAGTTATGGTCAATTGAAGTTCTAGGGTTAATTAGGGTAATTAGGGTTAGGTCCTAAAAGTGATTATGAAAATCCTAATCCAAATAAAGAAATGAACACTACCAAATTATTATAGAGGTTTTCTTGATCACTTTAAGACCCATATTGCCTATATTTGAATTAGTGAGTGAAAAGTTATGACCCATGGAAGGTTAGTGTTTGGGTCCAAAAGTGATTAGTCAAATTATTCTTCAAACAACAAAATTGATACTACTAGAACATTCCTGGGAGTCTCCTGATTAAAATGAGACCCATATTGGGTATATTTGGGCGAGTATGTGCAAATTTATGACTAAATGAAGTTTTGGGACATTTAGGGTTTAATTAGAGGGCCTAAATGTCACTAGGTGAATTATGCCTCTAAATAGAATTTTGATAGCACCAAAGTAATCCTCTATTTTTGTTAATCACAATGATTTATCTATTTGCTATATTTGGAGTTCAAGATATCATGATATTAATGAATAAAGTTTAAAGTTAGTTTAATTTAATTAATTAAATTAATTACATTAAGCTTAACTATATTTAAATTTAATTAATCCATTTAAGTTAATAATCTGTAGCGGGACCCACAAAGGCTTGTATGGTAGGCAAAAGAACGAGCAGGCGGGACCCAGAAACCACGTGGCGGATCGGGATTCTATGAGGAGTGGCAGCGGGGCCGAGTTGTTGATAGCAGGACAGACCACACGGTCAGGAAGCAGAACCCGCCACAATGATGCAGCTGAGACGGTGTGGGCCCCATGGGCACTGATGGCAGTGAGTCAAGGACTGGGCTGGGCCAATTCGACCAAATTTTGCCCGTCCCGAAGATCTCCCTTCATCCTCTTCGGTGAACCGATGGACTGAAGCTGAGCTAGGGCATCAACTAGCTCGGCCTTCAGAGCACCTCAGAGCTCAAACTACACTCTAATGGGTAGCTTATAATTAGATCATCCTTTAGAGTTTGAGAACTTGACCAGAGATTGACCATGCCGATAGTGAAAGGTAACCCTAGAACACTATGCATGAAAGTATAAGGGATAGAACTGGGTGCGACTGCATACACACTACAAAATTTATCGATTGGTATTCACTTAATTGACCCTGATTGATTATTGAAGACTCAAATAACAAATAGAATAAACGATATAAATCAAAGATTATGATAATCATATTGAGGAACTTAGGAATTAAGGGGTACATAAAGGCTATTCGAGCGACTAAAAGCTGGGGGGGGGGGGTCGATTCTCCTCAAAGATTGAAGATGCAAAACCTTTTGCTTGAGATCCCAGCTTATGCATTAAAGGAGGTCTCACGGTGATGGGAGGCCACGTGTGGAGAAGCAGCCGCTGCGTGCCCAAAACCTGTGACACGCACCGCACGCAGAAGGACAGGGACGACACATCTCGACCCATTGGATCAGGTCGGGCTAATCTGCTGTTCAACCCATGACCAACGGAAAGCAAAGCCCGGCCCAATTATGGTCCTGCGTAGACCCGACAGCAGGTTCAGCCCAAAAGAAGAGGTGGATTTGATTAATTTAGGAGGGGCCCATTTAATTATTAAATGAAACTTCTAATTATTTCAAACTATATCAAATTTCATAATTAAATTTAAATTAGTATCTAAATCCAAAAAAAATTCAAAAATTCACCCTTAGCTAATTGAAGGGTGAGGAACACAACAGTGAAGTAAGAATTTTGTTTTGACGAGTATTTAATTATTCGATTTTTTGAGATATTTAATTAATATTAAAATATTCGATAAAAATCTAACGACTGTCAAATGCATCCAAAACTTCTCCCTTTGCTAATTTGGGGGTGGTGAATTTAATGGCCAAGTTAGATTTTTGATTTGAGGTCAATATAAATAGGTCAATTTCTTAATCTCAGGTGATTAAGGGGCGGCCATCACAGTTGGTATTAGAGAACTCCATAAGGTGTCAGATTGGAATTTGTATTCCTATCTACCTAATAAATAGTTCTTCTAACTTATAATTACTAAATGAATACTAGAATAACATCCATATTACCTTATACTCAGAATAGTGAGCATAAAAACTAAAATATTTAAGATAAAATGATAAATTACAAAACTTATATATTAGAAACTTAAGAAATATAAATTGCTCAATCAAATTTATTAAACATGATTAAACCTATAGGATATATAAAACTTGAGGAATGTCGACCTGGACTATATCAAAAGATTTGAAACCATATGGGAACTTAACTTCCATTGTGGACAATATTATTGAAGAAGTGTCAAAACTAGGAGTACAAATATTGGAACAAATGCTTCGCCATGCAATGTTTAGAGGATTTGATCTTCCTCCTTTAGCCAAAGAATGGCTAAAGCATGTGAAGAGCACTCTTGAAGCTATAGATTATCCTGATAATATTAGAATTGAATTAGCAACAAGGTTACTTCAAGATCAAGTAGAATATTGGTGGGATGCCACTCTTCTAAAACTCACACTTATATGAAGGAAATAACATCGAGAAGTCACTTTTGAGGAATTCTGTCTTGCTTTTTCAGATAAATATATTAAATATTATTATAATAAGCTTGATGTACTTTCTTTTTATTGTACGAGTCATCTTGAATACTGGTGGGATAATCTTTGCCGTACACTTTTTGCTAATTACTACATTGAGGAGATCCCTTGGGAAGAATTTGTAGAAGCATTCAGAGCAGAATATATACCCCATTCAGTTTAGAATAACTTGGGTGATATGTTTCTTAGAATGAGGCAAGGGAACAACACACTCTTTGAATCTGAATCTGAATTTAGATGACTACCTCGATATGCACCAGATATGGTGCAAACAGAAGGTGCTCATTGCCACAGATTTCTGAGTGGACTTCGGGACTTAATAAAGGATCATATGGTGCCACTGGGGCTGTCCAATTTTACTGAACTGATTGAGATAGCTCATGTGACAGACTAGCATCAATCTCAGAAGGAATCTAAGAGAACGTTTAGCTCAACCTTGTACAGGGATAATAATCCTAGAAAGACTAGATATTCTTTAGGGAAGTCTTTCCAGATTGAAGCAGATCCTACACCCTTAGATTTGTATAATGGGTGTACAAGACCTCATCCCTTCGGAAAGTGTTATCATAATAAGCAATGTTGTTATACATGTGGAAGGAAGGGACATTTCTATCAACAATGCAACTACAATGTGACAATCGACGGTGCACATATTGACGGTCCCAAGAGAAATCAAGTTCTTAATCCTACTCCGTTCAATCGTAGAAGTCAACCACTTACTATTATGTATTCTCAGCAACCTACAATACTAGCTCAATATGTAACAACCCTAGTTGTTACCATAGATAAATCTAGATTAATTAAGCTAAATCAAATTCTAATTTTATTTTCAGTAGACTCAATGGGTCATTTAAATCTAATCCTAGAGGTTTGGGATCAATCAGAGCTAAATTGAGAATTATGGTTTTTTTGGCTATTTTTGGATCCTGAAAAATACCTAAATTAATTTAATCTCCAAATTAAAATATTATTTCATTTTTGAATTCCTCATGCCTCAATTTGCTATGGGTGAAATTTTAGGAATTTTTGGAGCTTATTTAAGCTTTAAGTGGATTTAAGAATTTTAGGATTATTAATTTAATTAATTAAATGAATAATATTAATTAAAATTAATTTTATTAAAATTTAATTATACGAGATTTTCTATCAAGACCGTGGTAGAGTCGTTGCGGGGTCCCGACAGCGGAGCACTTTCTCCTTCCATTGGATACACTAGCACGCATCTCAGCGCCATCTATCCAACGGCTCATATCACCCGCGCCGTGATTAAATCCAAAGCATTAGATCGATCGAGTGCATCCGAGGGCTGATATCTGATCCACGGTTAATCATTTCAGTAGTGCATCGCAGCCTTCCAATCCCAATGGCTCGGTGATCAGACAGCTCCCAGCACCTCGTGCAATGTGGATCTTTATCTCCCTCTCACCTATCGCGCGCTGGTCCCCCCCGACAGCTCGATCCCTCCTAGCCCCCATACCAGTACGAGAAAGAACCCTCTCTTCCTCTTCTACCCTCGACGTGACTGACAGATGGAAATACACGCCTGCGTTTGCACGCAAGTGTACGTGGTCTGAAGTAATAAGTGACAGGTTTAGTTTCTGGAATTTATCAAACCTCAGGGAATGGTTGTTTTGATACCATGTTATATTTTCCTTAACTAATGTCTAGATAACAAATTTGGTTGATTTTTATTGGTTCCTAATTAGCAATACACAAGACTTTGAGTAAATATACAATTTGATTAAAAATGAGAGAGTTGAGATTTTGTTGTATTATATGCAAGGGTTGGTTATATAACTTCATTGTTTGAATATAGACATTCAATTTGATTACTTTATTAAATCAAGTGAACACTATTGGAATTGAAGTATCCTTCAATTATATTGGGTTCAAGTTTAGTGCATAAAGAGAACTCCTTTTGGGTTCCTCCTTGGCACATAAACTCTTATGAGATATGATTCGATTAGTTAAATTTTGATTCCCTACGTCTAATTTACCAAAAACATCTTATAATTACAATGATCTCACAAGCAAGATTCCATTTACCATGCGTCATGCGCTTCACATGCAGTTTAACTAGATGGGAGGATGCATTGGGTCAATGAATTATGTCACATCATTCATTGAAGTTCCCAACATCCTCTCATCCCTTCTACTTTGCTGAGCAGCAGAGCAAGGTTAATAGAGAACTTGGTTCTCAAGCATTAATCTTTTGGGAGAGCTATAAAAGGGAGGTTGCAAGTGAGCCTTAAGAATTCTATCACATAATTCTCAGCTCTACTCGCACTACCTTCCTTGCTCTTACCCAATTGATGAGCATTGGAACACAAGCTCTTTTAATTAAAATAATTTAGAATTTAATTCATCCAAGCATTCAATTCAATATTAAATTTAATAACACAAATAGTTTTTTTTATTACATTTAAATAATGTCATCATATAACTAATATATCCCTTACATAATTTTATAACTACATCTCAACTCTCTCCAAGGGGTTCTTAGCCTTCCATTACTAAGGGAGAAAGAATATACATGCAAAGAAAAGTGAACATCGCCATCAGTTCATGGCAAGAAATTAATCAAGGGAGTTTAGGGGAAATACAATGAATCACTCGAAGATTTTTTGGGGTTCTCTTTACTTTTTCTGTGCTATCATCTTGAAGCTCCACCCTTTATTCTTTGCTGTATTTCCTTTCTTTCAGTTCTTGGTCCTCTCTTTCCCTTGGAGAGTTGTCCTTCTTTCTCTTCATGCAACCTTTTTTTTAGGTCTTTGATTAACAAAAGTTGGAACCTTTTCAAAGTTTGATATTGGCCCTTAAATAGGGATGCACTCAACCTCAAAGCCTTTAATGAGCGATCTTTCCTCTTCCTTGACTTAATTCCAATCCCTTTTAATGTTTTCATCTATTTAAACCTGTTGGGATTTAGCAAGGATTTAATTTATCAATTTTCAAGAGGCTGGGGGAGGCCAAATGTCACATTTTTGTGGCCTTCCCCATGCTTCTTAATTGATATTTCTGGAAATTCTAGGCTGTCCGCTATGGCGCGCTACGGTAGCGATGATTCAATTACTGTTCCGCTGCGACAACCGTATTTTAAATCCTATTCCGTAGCGGCGCACTGTAGCAGCAGGGCTCCAAACACTTTTCCTACATATAAGTTAGTATCTTTTTCGTTCGATCGCTGCAGTGTACATTGTGGAGCGCTGCAGTGCACTACAGCAGATAAATTGCGGGATCACTGTTCAATTTGTTCAACTATAGTTTTATAAAATAAAAATTTACCCGCTGTGGCATGCTACAGTGGAAAAAACTTGCAGGATCACTATTCAATTAGTTCAACTATAGTTTTATAAAATAAAAATTGACCCGCTGCGGCACATTGCGGTGGAGAAAGTTGCGTGGTACTGTTCAATTACTTATTTATAAGGTTTTAATAAATCAACAAGAAATGATGCTGGAGCGTGCTACGATGCACCGTGGTGCACTGCAGTGTGCAAACTTGCCTATTACTGTTCAATTACTCATTTATATGATTTTAATTTATCCTTATCGATATGACGCTCTGGTGCGCTGCAGCGGTCTTGCTCCAGGTCTGCAGTTCTGCTTCTAGGTAAGGCATTTTTAATAGGCCGCCATGGCGCGTTGCTGCAGTTTTTGTCCCAGAATTTGGTAAATCAGCCATTGTAGTTTGGTTTCTTCATTTTCCTAAAAAAATCAATTTCTACTCAAAGTATAGGGAAATATATGGTGATATGAATGCTTAAATACTATATTTTTTCTACAAATTCTAGTTATATCAGACCCCCACACTTAAATGTTTGCTCGTCCTCAAGTGAGCTCAATAAATGTGATTTTGTAAATTTATCTTTGTCTAATGATTCAATGCATTAAACTAATGTATCATGAATTTAATTGTTAAACATACCTTAGTCAATATTACTTCATGTCTCCAAGTTTCTACTACCCCTCCAATCGAGTTTAAATTTCTACTAAGGATTCAATGCATTAAACTAATGTATCATGAATTTAGTTGTCAAGCATACTCTAATCAAGATTACTTCATGTCTCTAAGTTTCTACTACCCCTCCAATCGAGTTTAAATTTCTACACTTCCTTAGGTTTCAAATCAAAATGTCATGCTTAATATTTTAATATGGGGAGATGATCCTGAAATTTTAACCTTAATGATACAATTGGTGAGTCTTTGAGTATGCCATGTGTGCCCCTTCTTATGATTTATAAGGACATTTTAACATTTTAGGAGTGATATTTTTCTTCATCCTAAATGCTCACTTGTTTAGCTTGGGAGAGATATTTTTTATCATCCCCTTATATATTAATTTTTTTTCTTTTCTTTTTCAAATTCCTTTTTAAAGGGAGAACCATTTTTCTTCATCCCTTGATATAGCCCTTGTGATCATGAAGTCCTACAGGAGCCTAGCACTACAAATTATCACTCACCTCTTTCCACCTTGGTTTAATTTTTAGATTTTCCCTCCCCACACTTAAACTTAAGCACATTTTATTTTAAATCCTAGAAATCAAGCTTAGTAGACTCATGAACTCAATAAGGGGTGTGTCACTTGAATTCATTTTCATCTTTATCTCAAACATGCTTGCATCTTAATTCTATACCATAATTTTTTCTGACATTGAATCCAAAACTTGATCACATTCAGAAAATTCTCCTTCAAGTTCAATTTTAGCAAAAATGTAGGGTGTGCAAAATACAGAATTTATTTTATTGACTGAAATAAAAAATACAAAATAGAAAATAGAAAAATTAAAACACCAAAAACATGAAACAACACAACCTAATTAATCGTGGGTTGCCTCCCATTGAGCGCTTGTTTTTACGTCTCAGCCTGACGCCAATTTAGCTCATCTATGTGACTCCTTCTCTTGGGAGATCCTGCAATAACCAACTCTCTTTCTCTTGCAATTCAGATCCATCTAAGTAAGGTTTATGACGGTGCCAATTTACCTTAATTGTCCCAGCCGATGAAGTGATATCCACACTTCCGTGGGGGTATATTTTTGTGATTATAAAAGGGCCCGTCAATCTTGATTTCAGCTTTCCTGGAAAGAGCCTCAACCTGAAATTAAATGACAATACCTTCATTCCTGGTTCTATGTGTTTTGGTCTTATTAGCTTATCTTGCCATTTCTTAGTTCTCACCTTATATAGCTTAGTACTCTCATATGCTCCCAACAAATTGCGGTACCCTTTTTTCTCCTGCTAGTTTGGAATCAAAATTCAGCCTTTTAACTGCCCAAAAGGCTTGATGTTCTAACTCTACCAGCAAATGACAAGATTTCCCATAAACCAACTTGTAAGGGGACATTCCCAAAGGTGTTTTGAATGCAGTTCTATACGCCCAAAGTGCATCATTTAATTTCATGGACCAATCCTTCCTATTTTTGTTAACGGTTTTCTCTAGGATTTGCTTTAATTCACGGTTTGACACTTCTACTTGACCACTGGTTTGAGGATGGTAGGCTGTACCTACCTTATGTTTCACCCCATACCCCTTCAATAGAGTTTTTAATTGTTTATTACAGAAATATTTTCCACCATCATTTATTAGGACACTGGATGTACCAAACCTAGAGAGGACCTGATCTTTCAAGAATTTGATCATAGTCTTGGCATCATTATTTGCACAAGCTATAGCTTCAACCCTTTTAAAAATGTATTCCACTCCCACTAATATTTAGTTACTTGCATTAGAGGTGGGGAATGGGCCCACAAAGTTAATCCCCCACACATCAAAGAGTTCAACTTCAAAGATTTCATTGAGAGGTAACCCATCCCTTTTTCCTAAATTTCCCATTCTCTGACATTGATCATAGCTCTTTACAAAATCAGCAGCATCCTTGAATAATTTGGGCCAATAAAATCCATATTGCAGCACCTTTGCCGATGTTCGATCAATACTATGATGCCCTCCATAAGGAGATGTGTGGCAATGATATAAGATATTAAGTGTTTTAATTTTAGGAACACACCTTCTTAGGATTTGATCAGGATAGTATTTCTATAGGAAGGGATCATACTAAAAGTAATTCTTAACATCAGCAAAAATTTTTTTCCTTTGCCGATAGTTAAATTATTTTGGGATCACCCTTTCTGTAAGATAGTTGGCAAAATCAACAAACTAAGGAGGATTGCTTGCTGCAATTAAGTAGAGTTGTTCATCAGGATAGGTTTCACAAAATTCTTCTCTCTCCTTATGTTTTACATGAGTCAATCTAGAGAGATGATCAGCCACCACATTATCGCACCCCTTTTTATCATGGATTTCCAAGTCAAATTCTTGTAGTAACAAAACCCAATGTATGAGTTGTGGCTTTGGTTCTTTATTTTGAAGAAGATAGTTGATTGCAGCATAATCCATTTAAATGATTGTTTTTTATCCAATAAGATATGCCCTGAATTTGTTGAATGCAAAAACAATCACTAAAATATCTTTCTCAGTGGTGGCGTAATTTCTTTGGGCCTCATCCATTAACTTACTCGCATAATAAATGGAATAGAAAATTTTTTCCTTTTGCTGTCCTAAAACTGCTCCCACTGCAAGATCACTAGCATCACACGATTTTGAAGGGGTGATCACAGCTAGGAGTGGAACTTATAGGTGCTGAAATGAGAGCAAATTTTATGGCATTGAATTCCCTTGTGCAGTTTTCATCAAATTTAAATTAAACATCCTTTCTTAGAAGCCAACATAAAGGTAAACTAATTTTAGAGAAATATTTTATGAACATTCTATAAAACCTAGCGTGCCCAAGTAAACCCCTAACTCCCTTTACATTATAGGGTGAAGGCAGTTTCTTAATAACCTCAATTTTGGCCTTATCTACCTCTATTCTTTTTATTGATATAAGGTGACCCAAGATAATTCCTTCCTCCACAATGAAGTGACACTTTTCCCAATTGAGAATAAAATTAGTCTCCTCATATTTCCTTCGGACCTTACCCAAGTTTGTTAGACAGTCTTCAAAAGATTTACCCACGATGGAAAATCATCCATAAAGATTTCTAGGAAATCTCCTATCATTTCAGAAAAGATGGCCATCATACACCTTTGAAATGTTGCAGGTGCATTGCATATACCAAAGGCCATCCTCCTGAAAGAAAATGTTCCATAGGGGCACATGAAGTTTTTTTCTTTTTGGTCTTCCGGTGCTATTAAAATTTGATTGTACCGCGAGTAACCATCCAAAAAACAAAAGTAAGGGTTCCCTGCCAGCCTATCTAACATCTTTTCAATAAATGGGAGAGGATAGTGATCTTTCCTAGTTGCTTTATTTAATCTTCTATAGTCTATGCATACTCTCCAACCCGTAACCTTCCTTATAGGAAGTAATTCATTATTTTCACTCAAGGTCATGGTTATCCCACTTTTCTTAGGTACCACATGAATAGGACTTACCCAAGGGCTGTCCAAAATTGGGAAAATGATTCGAGCATCCAAAAGCTTAATAATTTCCTTATGCACCACCTGTCTTATATTCGGGTTTAGTCTTTATTGAGGTTCTATGGAAGGATTTGAGTTGTCTTCTAGCAGTATGCGGTGCATGCATAAGGTAGGACTAATACCCTTTAAATTGGTAATGCTCCATCCTATTGCCCTCTTATGCGCTCTTAACAATGCACACAATTTAGTTTCTTGAGTTGGGCTCAACAAAGCAGAAATTATTGCCGGGAGTGATGTTTCCTTCCCAAGATAAACATATTTTAAGTGTTTGGGCAAATGTTTCAAGTATAATTCAGGGGGTTCATCTATAGACAGCTGCATTCTCTTTCTTTCCTAAATTAATTCATCAATTTTGTTTTCTTCTTCTTCAATTCCAGCTTCTTCTTCTTTCTCTAAATCTTATTCCTCTATATTTCCAGAAATTAACACCTCTTCCATTGCATTTACTTCCCAACACTCCTCATTTAGTCTAATTGGATGCCTCATCAAATCCTTTATGTTAAAACTCACCTCCTCCCCCTCACAACAAATACTTAATTCACCCTTATCAACATCAATCATGGTTTTTCCAGTAGCAAGGAATGGCCTCCCCAGAATTATAGGAATCTCCTAATTTTCATCTTCCATTTCCAACCAAATAAAATCGGCGGGGAGGATAAATTTATCAACCTTTACTAGAACATTTTCCAAGATCCCCATGGGAGTTTTTACAAATTTATCTGCTAGTTGAAGGAGGACTGATGTAGGTTTTAAAGAATCAATTCCCAGCTTTTTAAATATGTAAAATGATATTAAATTTATTGAGGAACCCAAATCACATAAAGCCCTTTTAAAAGAATGATTTCCTATTGTGCAAGGAATGGTAAGACTTCCTGGGTCCTTTCTTTTAAGAGGGATTTTTTGCTGGAGAATAGCACTACACTCCTCAATCAAGGCCACAGTTTTTTTTTCATTTATTTTTCTTTTCCTTGATAGTATATCCTTCATGAATTTCACATAACTGGGTATCCTTCATGAATTTCGCGTAATTGGGCATCTGTTCTAAAGCTTCAGCAAAGGGAATGTTTATATGAAGAGTCTTAAAAGTTTCTATGAATTTTTGGAACTGGTTGTCTTGCTTCTCCCTTGTCATTCATTGAGGATAGGGGATGTGAAGAGTGTGGCCAGAAGGTTTAGTCATCTGCATGTTAGTTTCCTCATTCATTTCTTTATCCTTGTCCTTATCAATTTCTTTTTCCTTAATAGATCTCTCTCCCAAATTTTTAGAAGTATTTTCAGGATTTTTAAGTACCAGCGGTTCTGTAATTTTTCCACTTCTTAAAGTTATAGAATTTCTTGATTCATTCCCATAGTCCCCTATGGCTCCTGCTAAGAAGGGTTGGTTTAGTTGCATCATAATCTCTTTTATTTTTAACTTAATTCGTTGAACAGTTTTTTCTTGATTCAAGAGTTTGTATTCATGTCGATTTAATGTTGCATCCATTCTGTTCATAAAATTAGTTGTGTCCATTCTAAGCTCTTTTAGGGAACACTCTAAGCTTCTTCCCTCCTTAGTTTATTGGGTTCACTAGTTTTGAACAGTATTTACTCCCTCAGTTTCATCCTTATGATCGAAAATTTATTGCACTCCCTCTAATCGTTTGGTTAACATGTCAATTTTGTTTCTTACTTCAGCAATCTGATTTGACTCATTCACGTAATCTACCTCCACTTTATTTGAATTTGGCTGCTTAGTTGGCCATTGGTATGCGTTGTTAGCCATTTCCTCGAGGAGATCAAAGGCCTCCTCGAGGGTTTTACTACTTAATGATCCTCCTGCGGTTGCATTTATGAGGGTCATTATGGGTGCATTTAATCTATTGTAAAAAGTCTGCACCTGCATCCACAAAGGAAACCCATGATGCGGGCAACGCCTTAATCAATCCTTAAAATGTTCCCAGCCATCATACAAGTTCTCACCATTCTGCTAAGAGAAGTTTGAAATTTTCATTTCTCAGCCTGGCAGTCTTGGCAGGTGGAAAATACTTGGATAGGAATTTCCTTGCCAAGTCATCCCAAGTCCTTATAAACTCGCCGGGTAGAGAACTGAGCCAAACCTTAGCTCGATCTCTCAACGAGAATGGGAATAATCTCAATCTTAAGGCATCATCACATACCCCGTTGAATTGGAACCTGTCACATATTTTTAGAAAAGTTGAAATATGTGCATTCAGGTCCTCCGATGCCATCCCACTCAATTGATTGTTTTGGATCATGTTCAAAGTTGATGGTTTTATCTCAAAATTACTTGCTTGTATAGGAGGTCTAACAATAGCATTTTGAACTCCTTCTACCATGGGAAGTGCGTATTCTCTCAGCAATCTTCTCCTAGCATTTACCATAGATTTTGATGGGTTCATGTCTAAGTCTTCCATTTGTGCGTTTTGCTAGTTTAAAAAGTTTTGCTCTATCCTGGCTCTCAAATATGTTCTATCGATTTTGGGATCGTAAAATAATTTTGTAAGATTTCTCTTACTCATGCAGTTTAGGGGTAACTAGCTAGAACAAGTTTAGCAATCAATATTCAGCACAAATAATAACACAAAATTCAAAAAGATAGTATGCAATAAAGTTCAGCACAAGTTCTTTTTAGAATTTTTTTTTTCTAATTTTTCTTAAGTAAGCAAATAAGGAAATTAATTACAGCTATGTAAAAATATGCACAAGTTAATTAGTTCTAAATCACTAGTTACTAGAGAATTATACTTGATACAAAATGAAAAACCGTTCCCGGCAACAGCCCCAAAAACTTGAAAGACAGAATTTACCCTTACTTTTTTTCTAGCCTATCTATTATGCTTTTACCCTTACTTTATTGGGAGGCTAGAATGTATTTACTTATGAGTATTCTTACTCACTCTCTTACTTTAATTGTCCTTCTTTACAATTGTCTATTTCCTTTCCATACTTATATGCTTTCATTTGCTCCGCTACTTTTACTTATATTGTAAACTAGTTGTGATATCCAAATTTAATAATAAAATTACTTAGCCCAATCTTAAAATGTGCTTAGACTGTTTAGTCTAACTATGCTTTTCTTTATATTGGTTTTGCCCTATCATATTTAAATGCCAAAAAGAAATAGACCAGGTGCATTTGGATGCTAGTGGAGTTGGACCAAGTGCTTAAAGTTCATTTGCTTCTACTTAAAAATATTATCTTCTTGTTTTTATATTAAGTGAGAGAGAGTTTCTATTTACTTGTTTCTTACTTATTATTTAATTAATGGCATGTAATAACTTAATACAATATCTTATCCTTACTTATTTTGTGATGGAAGTAATTCTTCTTACTTAAATTGCTTGGTTTGGATAAATGAATAATTGAATGGTTAAATTGCATAACTACTTCATATTCATAAAACTAATTATTGCATGTGTTTAAATGCATCTAGTCCCACTTGTAGCATAATTATACATACATCTCATATTTGTACACTTATGTTCTTATATGTGAATGTTCACCTTTAGTACTACTTGCAAATGTTATGCTCCTATATGTAATTATAATCACTTAAATACCTTTTATTGATTGTAATTGTATCTATGAATTACTTCAAGAATCTTGCAAGTATTTTCCATTCATATGTTTCTTTTCTTTTGATTATGATTGCATCTACACTTTCATATTCAAGTAATTATAATTACTTATTTTGTTATATGATTACTTGCCTTGTACATGCATACAATTATCATTTTCATACATATATTTGTAACTTCCTTGATCATATGCACTTGAAATCATATTTATCTTGTGCATTCCCTTCCTTCTATTTTCCCACCTTAACTTAAGACCTTCTTCATGATCCTTGGCCAAACTTAGCATCTAGTATTTGGTGAGCTTCCCTCTAATTAGATATTAGATGCTAAGGTGATGCACTAATATGGGATTAATCTTCTATCCTATATTGGGGTCATCACAAATTCTTTTTAGCTTGATCATTAGGAGCCTCATCAGTGATGATGTAGTTAATGTCTAAAAAGGATGGAATTTGCATGTGGGGAACTATATCTCTTGCTAAAAAGTTAGACTGTGCAAGTGGAGGTTTGCAAACTTCTTCATATGATAAAATATCTTTAATATTAATAACATAATGAATTAGCATATCATTAGGTAAATCAAGGTGATAAGCATTATATCCAATTTTGTTAAGAACTTTGAAAGGGCCATAAGTCCTTAGATATAATTTCTTATATTTAGTGTTTTTTAATTGCTTAGGGCGGATGAGAATCAAAACATAATCACCTTCTTTAAATTCTTTAATTGATTTATTATGATTTACCATAGATGCATATTTTTCATTACTTAGAGTGATTTGTTGTCTTATAGAATCATGAAGGCCTTGAAAATCTTTGGCAAATGTGGATGTTGAATCAGAAAATACATGAGAAGGAAGGTTGGCAGCATCAATCGACCATTTAGGATTATGGCCATACATCACTTCCAATGAACATGTTTTGGTTGTTCAGGAAGTACTGCTATTATAAACAAATTTAGCAGTAAGTAAATGTAAGTCCCTATTACCTATTCTTGTTCCAACAAGGCACCTAAGTAAGTTTCCTAAGCTTCGATTGACAACTTAAGTTTGACCATTCGTTTGGGGGTGAAAAGCTGTTTAAAGTTTCAATTTTATCCCAAGAAGTTTCCATAAGGTCTTCCAAAAGTATGAGACAAACCTAACATCATGATCTGATATAATAATTGAAGGAAGGCCATGCAATCGCACAGTTTCCTTAAAGAATTATTTTGCAGTAAGGGAGGTATCATTAGTTTTATAGTAAGGTATGAAATGGGCCATCATAGAAAATCTATCAACCGCAAATATACTATCATGACCACGAGCTGTTCAGGGTAACATAAGAACAAAATCTATTGATAAATCTTCCCAAGGCATATATAATGAACATGCAATGCCATGTGTTGGCCATATTTTTGTATAGTAGCTTTAGCCTGTTTACAAGTTAAACATTGAGCTACTAGTTTTTGAATATCTTTTTTTAAGGAATGCAAATAAATATATTATCCATCAAGCATATTATTTTATCCTTTCCAAAATGGCCTGCAATTCTTCCTGAGTGCAGTTCAAAAATTAAAAACTCCTTAAGAGAAGACCTAGCAATGCAAAGTTTCTTTCCTCAATAAAAATACCCATTAATCACAGAATATGTTGCATTTAAGGTTAACGGTTTGTCCAAGTGCTCCATGTAAATTTGATGAAAGTCTCGGCATACTGGGTACTCATCTCAAATTTATTCAAATTCAGGAATTTTGAATTCTAAAGACGAGATGGTTATTGCCACCCTTGATAATACATCAGCAGGTTTGTTTTAATTCCTAGTTTATGTTTAAAGACAAATGAATAGTCTTTAAGAAGCTCAACCCATTTGGCATGTCTATGATTTAACTTTCATTAAGTATTGATAAATTTAAGGGCATGATGGTTTGAGTTAAGAATAAAGTCATTATGTACAAGATAGTGTCTCCTCCAATGCCTTAATAACTGAATGAAAGCATAAAATTCCCTATCATATGTTGAGTATCGTTGGTTTGCATCATTCAAATTCTCACTAAAGAAAGTAACATGATGATTTTCTTGACTTAAAACTCCTCTAATTCCAATTCCAGATGCATCACAAGTCACTTCAAAGGTTTAAGAAAAATCAAGGAGTCGAAGGACTAGGGCTGTTGTCATTAAAACCTTAATTTGATATAAAGCCTTTTGAGCAATTGGGGTCCAACAAAACTTGTCTAACTTCAGTATATCAGTGATTGGCGCTACAACAGCACTAAAGTTTCTAATGATTCGCCTATAGAATGTTGCGAGACCATGAAAACCGCTTACTTTAGTAAAATGTTTAGGACTTGGCTACTCCATAATTGTCTTAACTTTGGTCAGGTCAAGTTTTATTCCTTCAGATGAAATAATAAAACCTAAGAATATCACCTCAGTTTGTAAGAATAAACATTTTTTAAAATTAATGTAAGCTTCTCTATTTTAAGGGTCTCAAAAATTTGTCTAAGATTATTAAGGAGGTCTACTTTATTTGGGCTAAGAATTAATATATCATGAAAATAAACCACCAAAAAGTTTCTTATAAATGGCTTAAGAACAGTATTTGTCATTCTCATATATGTACTAGGTGCATTTTAAAGTTCAAATGGCATGACCAACCATTCATAGAGTCCATCAGGGGTCTTGAAAGCTATTTTCCATTCATCTTTAGAAAAGAAGTTTGCTCTTAAGATTAAGTCTAATATGTCATCTAATTGGAGAATGGGGAATCGATATTTGATAGTGATTTTATTGATAGCCTGATTATCGATGCACATTCTCCATGTTTTATCCTTCTTATGAGTTATTAGAACAGGGACCACACAAGGACAAAGACTATCGTGTATAAATCCTTTCTCAAGTAACTCAATAACTTGTCTCTTAATCTCTGCATGTTCTGTGGGGTTCATTCTATAATGAGGAAGGTTTGGAAGTTGTGAACCTGGAACTAAGTCTATAGCATGTTGGATAGATCGAAGTGGTGGCAATTCATTTGGGAGTTCCTCCTGAGCAATTTCACTAAATTCAGAAAGAAGAGGTAAAACCTCTTTAGGAATGAGAATCTCATTAATATTTAAGTTAACTTCTTTTATTTGTAAAAGGTGAACATTGGTCATATCAAAAAATTCTTTTCTTAAGGTTTTAAATCCCATTGAGCTTACATCAAACGTTGTAGAAGAATGAGTAAATAAGCTAGAACTAAGATTATGCATGGGATCCCTTATCACGATTAGTTGAAGCTTCGCTCCTTTCTTGATAGTCGCTTTTGGTTGAAGATCAGATGTTGGTTTATGTGGTGCTATAGGTGGTATCTTCTTTAGTGATTTGATTGGTAAAAGTTTGATGGTTTTATTATTATGTTTAAAAATATATTTGTTTTCTTTGCCATAATGAATTGCACTCAAGTCATAAAGCCATGGTTGCCTAAGTAGATTATGAGCGATATCCATAGGGAGCACATCACACCAAATTTTACTCTCATAACTACCAATCTTGATAGGAACTAAACATCGACTAGTGATGGGAAGCGAAGTATGGTTAACCCAACTAACATGTAAGGGTTGGGGATGCGGCTTATTTTTTAAATTAGCTCTTGATATAGCATTTGTAGAGATAATATTTATTGCACTACCCCATCAATAACTGTAACAACTCAAGATTGTTAATGACCATTTAATTGTCCAATTGATTTCAAATCTCTTCTAAACAGTTCTAATTAGTCATTAGAAGCAAGTTCCAAAGTTTTGGTCTAATTTGGGAATCAAATGAGCAAAACTCAAATTTTGGGTAATTTATTAAATAAGGAAAATGAGAAAATTATTTTGACCTCAGATTAAAAATTGAACTTTGCTATTGCTTTTCTTACCCCCAAATTAGCAAGGGGTGAAAATTTGGTAAGTTTTGAAGATTGTCAAAATTTTCTGATTTTTTTTTATTTGTATTTTTTGGAAGCCTGAAAAATATAAAATAATTAAGATAGCCTCCAATGAAAATTCTGACTACATTTTTGAGCTCGTCATCCCTGATTTAGTTAAAGAGCAATTTTATTTCTTTTTAGAAGCATATAATGATTTAATTCTAAATTAGATAATTGATTAATTAATAAATAATTAACTTTAATTTAAATGATTTAATTATTTAACTATTAAAAAGATTCTGCCCTAAACAAACCCTTTATTCCTTACCCTAATCCATTTGCATGCCTTCGATCCGAGCGACACGGCCGGCAGTACCTCATCACTGAAGCCCGCACAAGGACTTGTGGCTTCCACCGCTCGCGTAAGCCAATGGTTGCTCGTGTAAAGGTCTGGATCACCGCTGCGACCTCATCCAATCGCAGGTTGTAAGCAGACACCAAAAGCCTCAATTTGGTAAGAGTTAAGCCCATATCTCATCTACCTCCTTATTTACCCATACCTCATCCTCTCCAATCCGTCAATTTTGTAAATTAATAACCGGTGCAAAGAAATGACTTCCAAAACCCTAAAGTCAAAACTCGTACTTCCCCCAATTTTTCCAGTCGTTATGAACGTGAATGCAAAATATTATGAATCTAAACTCTTGGATGCATAAGAAACTTGTGATTTAATATCAAATAGTTGATATGCATATGATGACATTGCACTAAATTGATTAATCAGAACCTTCCAGTTTATTATCAAACAGTTGTAGAATTTTGTTGAACTATGTTATATATACACATATTTTAAATTATTTGAAATTTCTATAGTTATATTCATTGCACCTGAAGGATTCTTATGCTGATAATATTGCTCACAGAGTAGTGCATGCATGCTTTGTATAGAAGTACTAGTTCTTTAAAAAAAATTTAATCACATCATTTTATCATATAATCAACAGAATATATCTTCTTAAACAAAACAAGACAAATTTTGCATATACTTGCTCTAAGATTTTTTTTATATAGTAGTACTTCACTGGATTCTCCTCTCATGAGTTGTTTACTAAGAAATCAAATAATGAATTAAGGTTCTTATCGAACAGTGAATTCATTAAGGTTTAATCAAATTCAAATCGGGTTCTATCAAATTTAAATTATAATGCAAGAAATTATCGAAGACATTAAACATTGTTGATTATTCATATCGAATCATTGGTTACAGTGTTATGAAGCTCTGTCAATGTGGCAATTACATCATAGGAGGAAAAAGAGTTGGTTATGAATATAAGAGTTTATTTTATCATTATTTATTCTTTTAATGCAGTCGACATTACAGGTATTCTTGTTGTGTATATTTTAAAATTTTATCAATTTTAGAAACACAAATGTAGTGACTTACAAACATTATATGCAAGAAACTTTTAATATATTTTAACTTGGTTCCATAATGAGTATGACAGGTGTATCATGATTTTAATAGACTTGAAGCATTTTATTCTCTTTTTATGTGCAAGTTTATTATTATCTGGAACGATTTATTTGATCATTATAGTAGTACTGAACATTTGTAGAATTGAGATGATGATTGTTGTGTGAGTACTTAACATCTCATTAAACCTTGAGTTAGGGGATAAAGATTTATTTTTGCATATGTTATGCCATTAAGTACTTAGTGATATTATTTGCATGACCAGCAAGGTTTCAATGTACAAGAAATTAATAAATCAAGCCTTCCATGGTTCACCCAATTAGTTCATTGTAGTTTTATTTAAGAATTTATGATTCACTTGCATTTGCAAATTATTATTTTATGCATTTGATTATTCTAGTACTCTGAAATATTTAAGTTCTCTTAAGTGCATGTTTTGACTTGATTTGATTATCTTATAGTTAATTCAATTCATGTTTTAGTGAATCACAGAAAGTTCAATGTGATTATGAATTAAATGGGAATAATTGATGCTTACAATACTTATGTGAATATGCCATTACATTAAGAAATTACTTGCATTACATCCAAATGACATATTTAGCATTCAAAATTTGGTATTTACAAAATTACCACCATATAATATTTTGTCCTTTTTGTTGTGATCAGTTTTGATAAGAATGTATGCCTATTTTGAAAATAGAGACTAGATTATTATGTCTTTAATTTAATTACAGCTTCCAAGCAAATCAAAGGAGCATCTATATAATGCATCAAATTATTATGGCTCATTGTTTTCTTTAATGTATGATTTTTTTTATTATGCCTATCTGATTCAGCCATATCTATATTCATTTTAAATAATTCTTACATGAGCTTATTGTTTAAGAATTAGTTTCTTTATAATACATCATGTAAACTGCATAGACTCTGTCTATTATAGGGATGAAACATGGGCTGGCGTAGATTAAAATTGTCCTGATATAAAAATTATCAATAGAACATTATCTGAACTAATTTCTTATGCTACTCATATTCACATGATGATATAAGATCTTGATATTTTTCTTATATATTAATCATAATAAAGTATCATTAAAGAGGTAGTTTGAAGAAGATTTTAAAGTGTGTGAATCATGCTTGCTTAACGTTTTATTGCTGTCCATTCAATTAATTGATAAATTTCATATACTTACATCACTCTAGATTAAGTATTGTATTATTTTCATTCTTGAATCTGGCAAATATTGAAATCTGAAATACCATGAGTTGGTCTATAATGCCTTACTATTGAAATGAATTTTTGCTATAGTAGAACTAATGCTTATTGAACATTCTGTATGGTATTATTAGATGGAAAAGTCCTTATATACCTTTAGCTGATCAATTATCTTTGAGCACTATATATTTTAAATAATGCAGATCAAAATAAATTAAGGAACTGTATCCTTTCATTCTTATAAGCTTGCTAGCATAAATTTGATAAAAGGAAAGTTCGGAGATATATGAAACATTGCTTTGTTTATATTATGGTGTCAATAAAACATTCTTAATGTGATACTCAGCATTTTTTTTTTATTTGGATGTGTTGTATAGATATTTTGAATAAGTTTATATGCAATACAAAAAAAAAAAGAAGCTAATTATAAAGATAATTAATGACGACTCTCAAATAAAGAAATATGTTCTATATTTTGAAAGGTTAAGATTCAACTTGAGATGTCATGGTTTCAACAAACTTATGGAATTCCATTTGGTACATATGAAGTTCAGTATTGTTATTAGAATTGTTGTAATTCAGTTATGGTACTGTCATTTCTACATTTTTTTTATCACTTATGTTCATTTACTTCTTATGTTATTGCTCTTATGTGCGTGTTAGATTTTTATGCTTATCGTCATTAAGTCACCATGCCAGTCTTTACTGCAATCTTTTTTATATTTATTTATGGAGATATTATAAAGCTTAGAGCTATTAATGTATTCATTGATGCTATTTTTTTCATTTTAGCTATACAAAATTAATGCATCAAATCTTTTACTAATAGCTTACTTCATTGTATTGTCTATCATTTATATTGCTTTAATATTTTCAATTGATCCTAGTTACTAAATCAATGAAAAAGATAACAAGTTTTGTAATGCCATCTCATGTGATAATTCAAAAAAAATGTAAAATGAATAGTATTTATTGCAAAATGAATAGTGACAAAAATGCAAAATAAATAGTATCATTTCTGCAAATGAATGGTATTTGTTATGCTTAATAAATTGTTTCTTTTTCTTTTATAAAATGACAATATCTTTTCGGTAAGTAAATAATAAAGTATTATTTCATAAAATGAATATTTCTTGTTTTGAGTTTCTTAGTAAATTGTTAATTGAATCTTATAAAGTAGAGAGAATAACTTGTGAAATATAATAGAGTTCAATCAAATCCTTACCTTTTATACTAAATTTATTAATTAACTTAGGAATTTGTATTCCTTATGTTTATTAAGGACTTTATTAGTCCTAAATCATTAGGATAGATAATTAAAAATAGAAAATAATGGATATCACATGGTTTACAATAATTTGATAATTTTTGAAATGCTGCAATGCATTGAGATTAAAACCTTGAATTCATTTCATTGAATATTGTGCATAAAATAAAATTAAACATTTAAAATATACTTCAGAGGGGCCTTGATATGGTGAATTTTAGTACAACTATCATTAAGCCTGGGCAAGGCTATTGGAGTATCTGGAGACCACATAATTCCTTTGAGGGAGAATGTGTGTGTTTGTTTTTTACCGCACTATCAGATAAGTTGAGTAGATGTACTTAGCTCCTCGCTTGTTCTGCACCCACAGAATAAAAATATAAGATAATTAAAAAATATTTATAGTTTACAATCATTTATGATTGTATTTTCAGTACGTTCAGTCCTTGAGGTTGAGATTGTTTATTTTGCTTACTTTGTTGCAGTACTTTATTTTACTTAAGTGCTTTTATGCTTCCCTCTTTGGGTAGACAATTTAAGCTAGAGGGCGGAATGGGTCTGGTAGTTGACTTATGATTTTAATTAAAAGTCACTTGAGCACTAGTTCGTATTAAAGAAGCTGACTTCTTTTATTATTCAACAAGTAGAGCATAATGGAAAGCTTCTTCTAAGGTTTGGGGTCAAAAAGCTCAACCTCATTTCTAATTTATATTCTAAGCACAATAATAAATTTATTAGCAACTCATTGGCAATCTCTCCTTTCTCCATCTTAGGGTTTTGTTGTCTTTGATGAGGTTGGGGAGGTGGTGGAACATGGGATTGGCAATCACTTGCATCTATGTATGAGCCATCATCTTCCATAGGTGCGTTAAGGTTATGGATAGGATGTGGAGCATAATTTTTTTTATTTTGCAAGAGGTTTAAGAAGATTTGCATTTAATATTTAATTTCTTGCATTTGAGTTTTATTTTCCTCAAATAATTTTATAGTCTTTGTTTCATGTTCATGAATCTTAAGATCTAAGGAATCTACTATTTTTGTCAAGTTATCGATTTGGTCTTGGGAAATTGACTTTGGTGCCATTTTTTTTTATAAAGAAATTAGAGGGGGAAAAATGCTATATTTAAGAAGGTGAAATAGAAAATATAAATGTAAAAATAATATGAATTGTAAGTTAAAAGAACTTCCAGGTGAGGTGGGGGACACTGACCACTTACGTCTCAAGCTCTCCTTAGGCTGTTTACACCGTTTTGACAAAGTTCTTTTTAACTTCGCAATACACTAGGTTTTATACAAGTATATGCTTATGCTTACAAATTTAATGCAAATAAATGTTTTTTATTTTTATTTTTACTAGATTTAGAAGCCTTATTTTCTTAAGAATTACAAATTAATTTAAGTGAAGAAAATAAGCAACTAATATTACCATAAATACCAAATATTGAAAGTAAAGAAGTTCACATAATTTTCTTGTCCGCATCAAGGTAAAGGCTTAAATATTAAGTGAAACACTCACTTTCTATATTTTCACTCAAGTAAATGTTTAAGGTATGTTCACACAAGGATATTGGCTAGGCTATATAATGGTGACCACTAATTAGAGTTCATGCACAATATTAATGTTTGGAGAGTGTTTGAGATATTAGATAATGATTTAATAGTTTTAAATGATACTTGAGATGCTGATGAAGATGTGTGAATGGTTTGAGATTATGAGAATAAGAGTATAATTAGAGAATAAAATATAAATAAGATAACAATCTAACTCATCGAAGATAGGAAATAAACTTGACACCACAAAGCACCAAGCAATATGAGAACTATTCATCGTAAAATTCCTCCATTCAAGTTACTTCAATACATTATATTTCAGCTCATATTTATAGGCACTACAAATCCCTTATCCTATGAGCTTTGGAGGGAAAATATGGAGGAAACTTTGGAGGGAAAGATGGGTAATTGGCAATCAGTGAGGAAGTAACTCCAACTATTTACATTAAATATTTTTCTTTTGATATAGCTGGCCAAACATGTGCCTTAATAAATAAAAAAATACAATATTAAAAAAACAAAATATAAAAGTTAAGCCCAATATTTAAGATCTTTATTTGGCTTTTGATTTGGCTCTTGTAATTTGGCCCACCTTCAAATTCTTCCCTTGAACTTTAGCTATAGCTCTTATTATTAGAAATTTAATAATATTTTTTGGATGTGCTACATCATACACACACACACACACACACACAGATATATATATATATATATATATATAATATAATTAATAATATCCAAAGTATTTAGAGTTTTCTCGAACAGGTGTTCAACCTAAGCATTTTCATTGTAAATGCCAGGTCAAATGTCGCAAAAGATTTGGAACAACATTGAATAATCAACTACTGCACTTTTATTTTCTTAATTTCTTTTTGTATTTTAAATAAAGAAGTAAAGTCTACTCTTGTAAATGCTACTATATTGAAATAAAATAATTTTCTTATTTTCATATTAATTAAGAAAATAAATGTTATTATTCTAAATCATGACCATAATCCTTGGCAAATCAAATGCATAACCCCAATCCCCACACGCTTACTGGGATTCAAAATTATGGGACATCATAGTTTGTGTCAGAGCTGGATTTGGAAAACTATATTATGATAACATAAAATTTAGAATTTTTCAAAATTAAATTGAAAAATAATATATATTTATATATATATATATATACTTAGTTATCTATTTATTTATTTTTATTATAACTATTTTTATAGATAGATCCCAAAATTGAGTTCATATAATAATTTGAAAAAAATGAAGATTTTAGTGAGATAGATTCATTCCCATCAGGAAACCAAAAAGTTACAGCATTGATCGACCTCCCGCCTTATAAAATCAATTTTAAATCTTAACCCAAAAATTCGAGAATACGAAAGATCAATTCCTTATAATCTTCCTTGCTCAAACTAACAATTATATGAGAGAATTAGAAAACATACACACAACCATCAAAGAAGCAAATATAACATATGAGTATTATTTAATGGATCTAGAAGAGAATGGAAAAGTGATTGAGTTTGTCAAGCAATGTGACAACTGGGAATCAAGTTTGAGAATTTTCAAGGAATAATTCATACTTTGAAAATATACATTCATGAAAGTAAAGAAAATAAAATAGATAAATTTCCATAATTACATTCAGAGTCATCCATATGAATTGCATTGTTTATAATTATTACTAAAGAAGTTTAAAATTTTAAATTGTCTTCATTCTGCCCACTTCTCAAAACTTTATCTTTAACTTTAATGCAAGAAGATCTCCTTAAAGCTTAATTATCAAAACCTGAAATGCTATCAACAGTTACCAATCAAGTAGGAGTACTTAGACCATTCCTATAAGAGTTACATTCTAGCATCCTATAGTAGGCATAAATCAATATAAGAGTGATATGAAGAAAGTTTTGCATCACATATAAGAAAGTAAAGCACTTGCCAATCTAATTAATTATTGCCTTGCATTTTAGCCTTGCATTCAAAATATAAGAAAAATATGAAATAAATTTTATCATAAGCATTTGTAATATAAAGTCGAGTTCGAAGACCCTTGAGCCTAATTTGGTAAACCCATAGACATAACTCTTAGGGAGCTTTCACGCTACCCATTGGTATCTTATTCAAAATTAGGAAATGATAGTGTGGCCTTTCCTCTGGATTTGCCCACTTCCTAAAAAGGGCTAAATCCCTCCATAGGAAACTTAGGGGCTGCTAGTAAGCCCAATATATACAAATTCTTAGTATTGCTTTCGATCCTCCAAAGACAAACACCACAATAATATAATACATTTCATCTTTTTGTTACATGCCTTATGATAATATTTTTGGAAATTAATAAGCGGTAAGCATATGAGAAAGCATAAGCAAGATTCAAATAAAAATGACTCAAAGTATGTATGCTAAAATAAAACTTATAAGTAGATTTACATACCTAATTGTTTTAATAAAACATAATAATTCACTTGCTTTGATATATCAAATATCAATTTAGCTTATTAATTTGATATTTTATAATTTAATAGTATTATTATTTATTTGATTAAAACTATATATTATAAGGTTAAATTTAATAAATTTTGGTTTTTAAGGGAAAATAATAATCTAAATAGCCTTAGATTAATTTTAAATATTAAGCTTACTGACCTTAAGGATAAACAACATATTTAATTGATAAGAACTTACAAAATTTAATATTTGGCCAAAATAACCAAAATGCCCCTCTTAAAGGTGCTCAAAAAGTGATTTTAAGAATTAGGCTTCCAAATTAAATTTTGTTAATGTCAAATGTTCTTTTACTATCTAATATAAAGATAGATACTAAGAACACCCAATTTGGTCAAGGAATAAGGCTAATGAGTTTAAATTAGTATTTAAACTCATTAAGGGTTGACTAATAATTTTACTTAAAAAATTCTTGAATGGTTGCTATACTTTTATTGCTTAGTGCCTAAGAATTCCATAGAATTCAAACTCATTAAATTCTAAGGTATTTTGACAAAGTTATGACCAAAATAAAGCTTATGGTTAAGAGTGCAATTTAGGATATTTAGGAATAGGGCCAAAAAGCTAGTTTCTTCATTTGGTGTTCAAATTGAGCAAAGTCAGTAGCTATAGTTTCCTTGTAGCACACTGATCATAATGAAATAGAGTTTGCTCAAATTGGAGGTCATTTGGCTAAGTTTTAAGGCTAATGAGCTTAAAATTTGGATTTAAGTTCATTAATTGGTGATTAATGAGTGATTAGTAAAATTATTTTAACTATGCCAGTGGGTTCTCCTCTATTTTATGAGTTATTTGAAACTTAAAATTTGAATTTTAGATAATTAATGAGTTTAATATTTACTAATATATTTTTAGAGTAATTAGAGATATTTTATTGTAGATTTGTAATCCTTGCATTCTCCTAATCAAAATGACTTATTGTATGACCTAATTTGGATTCCAAATGATCAAGTTATGGCTAAATAAATTTCTAGAGTTTAATGGGGTAATTAATTAGCCTAAACAAGTTTTTAGTTAAATTAAACATCAAATAGAAAATTAACTTTTCCAAAATATTCCTTGCATTTTTCTGAGTAAAATGAGATATGATTTTGTTATATTTGGATTTGTGGTTGCAAAATTAAGAGGGTTCAAAGTCTTGCAAAACTTAATTTAATTAAATAATTTTCTTAATTCTGAAATTACTGTATGAATAGTAATTTACTATTCATGGGCCAAACATGGACCAGGCGGGCCGCAAGCGGCCCGCGTACTCAAGCGGACCCGCGAGCTGGGCCTGACCAGAAGCCTGAATGGTCGTAAGGATGCATAGGGTCATCTAGGGCATGTGATTACTCCCAAAATATGGCAATTCACGGGGCATGAGATATACCGATGGAAAGCTCTCTTCAAGACTTTTCCATCAATATATGAATTAACATGATTGGAGCATGTTAACATCGTAAAAAAGGATGCCCTAGCAATATGTATACGGAGAAATAGTGAAATTTAAGTGCATTTATGGAAATAGAACTTTAATAGGGCTTGATTGAGCCCGATGGTAATTCAAAATTGCATGTAAGATTGATTAATAGGAAAAAAGAGCAATATTGCATATTGAAGGAGAATCAAAGGATATTTAGGTACCTTTGATGGTGGAGGTCCTTAGCTTATAATGAAATTTGCCTTAGCTTCTTTGAGATTTTTATCAACATGCAAGAACAAAATTGCTGCCATTTAATTGTAGATAAAAAAGAAGAAGGGTATGGCTTGGATGAAGAGATAAGGTTGGTTTAATTAGGTGGTAGGCTCCACCGTTTAATTTAATACTTAATTATTTTCATAGTTAGGGTTATGCTAGTTAAATAACCTCCAAAAAATCCCAAAATTTCATCTCTAGTTAATTTGGGGTGAGAAACGCAATGGTGAAGTCGGATTTTTATTTCAAGATCAATTTAATTATCCTAATTTTAAGGGAATTAAAATATATTAAAATATTCGAGAAAATCTGACGAATTCCAAAAATTTCCAAACATCACCCCTAGCTAATTAAGGGGTGATGAGCGCAATGGTGAAATCAGATTTTTAATCTGAGATCAAAATAATTAGCATATATTTTCTTAATTAAATAAAAAAATAAAATACCCAGGAAATGACAAAAAATTTAAAAATTCCAAATAAATTACCAAAAAGTTTTTAAGAATATTCCTAGCAATCTTATAATTTTATTTTGTTAATTTAATGTAAATTTAAAAATTAGAAAACTAATTTTAAAAAAAATCTAGTATATCATATTCTCTCCAACTTGAAAAGGACGTCATCTCGACATCAAGCTAAGATTTTTAAGGAAGTTTACTAGATTTATAATCACTTAATAGCAAAAAAAAATGAGGGTAGGCTTTCTTCATACTTGCTTCCTCTTCCCATGTAGCTTTTTCATTGCAGCAATTCTTTCATCGAACTTTTATCATGGGAATAGATTTATTTCTCAATCTCCTTTCATCTCGATCTAGAATTTCTTCTGGTTCAATCATATTACTGAGATTTGGTTGCAAATTAATAGGAGATATTAGGTGTGGATCTAGAATTTGGATACCTAATAAAGCTGACTTAAGATAAAAATTGTTAAAAAAAGCCCACCATTTTAGATATTCTACCCATCTAAGAAAAAACAAGATGTACCAGGATTTGAAATCACACTTTTGGTGGCCATGAATGAAGAAAAGTATCACTGAATCATATAACCTAATAAAAGCAGAGCATCAAGAACCAGAAGGATTGCTACAGCCTCTAGCTATTCCTCAATGGAAATGGGAAGACATTTCCATAGATTTCATAACTAGTTTTCCTCACTCAAAATCTAATAATGATTCTATTTGGGTAATTATTGATAGGCTTACAAAATTAGTGCACTTCTTACCCATCAAACATATGGATAGAGTGGAAAGCCTCGGAGTTCAATGAAATGATTAGTAATGGAGGGCTGGTGGAAATCAATTTTCTGGGTTCAAATTTCACTTGGTCTAATACCTCCACTGTCTCCAGAATTGACAAAGTGCTGGCAAATCCAACCTATTTAGGATTGTTCAATGGGCTTTGTGTGTCTCATCTTAGCTGTTTGGGCTCTAATCATACCCCCCCTACTTCTTCCTCTTGTTTACTCTTCATTCTCTAAAGGCAGGTTCAGATTTCAAAATATGTGGGTGAGGCACCCAGGTTTCCTTGAGGTTGTCAAATGCTGTTGGGAGACCCCTCTAAAAAATATTGCTTCCCCTATGGTTCTGCTTCATCTCAAACTTAAAAGACTCAGATACTCCTTGATCAATTGGAATAAATCCATTTTTGGCAATATTTTCGATGAAGTCAGTAAAGCGGAGGCGGAGGTTGCTGCTTTGGATGCAGAACTCGATCTGTCGAATTCTAAGACTCTACTTTCTAAACTTTCAAAAGCTCAAGACCACCTTGATTTAGTTTTGGATATGGAGCAGGACTTCTAGATCCAAAAGTCTACTCTGAAAAAATTAAAGGAGGGAGAAAGAAACACCAAGTACTTCCATTCGTGGGTGAAGGTGAAACAGGCTTCTAACGCCTTTGTTGGCTTGAAAGATGAATCGGGAGAATCAATTCCTCAGGAATGTTTGGGAGAGTCAGCTTGTAGTTTCTTTGCCAAGCTGTGGACTAGTGAAAGTTGTAATATTAATCCTCTCATCAATGATATCCCATTTCTTCAATTTCCGAGGAAGAAAATTCAATGCTGGTATCTCCGCCTTCAGCTACAGAAATTGAGGAAGTTATCAGGTCTTTGAAAGAGGATTCAGCGGCTGGGCTGGATGGGTTCTCCCCGCTATTCTTTCTCAAGTGCTGAAATATCATTAAGCTAGAAGTGGTAGAAGCTGTCTTATATTACTTTCCTAATAGTACTTCCCTAAATTTATCACCTCCACTGCCATTGCTTTAATTCCCAAAGTCCAATCTCCAAAGGGTCTGACTTTAGGCCTATTAGCCTTTGTAATGTTTTTAATAAAATTTGCTCTAAAGTTTTGGTGAACCGAATTACCTCTATCCTATCGAAGCTTATTTCTCCCAACCAAAATGTGTTTGTTAAAGGTCGTCTACTTTCTGATAACTTTTTTTTTGCGAAGGAGCTCATTCATGATCTGGATAGACCTTGCTACGGAGGTAATGCCATAATTAAGCTAGATGTTATGAAGGCTTTTGATTGAATTGAATGGCACATCTTTTTCACTATTCTCTGCAAATTTGGCTTCTCCTCTGAATTTACTTAATTCATCTATAAATCGATCACCAATGTGTGGTTCTCGGCCCTTATCAATGGTCAATGTCACGGTTTCTTTAAATCTTCTAGGGGGCTTCGTCAGGGTGACCCCCTCTCTTTGGCATTGTTTATTTTAGCTAATGATTACTTTCTGAGGTTGCTATCCTTCCGCTTCTGGGTGGTAAAAGGAGCCAACTATCACAACACTGGTAAAACCATTATCTCTCATCTAGCTTTCACTGATGATACTATCATTTTTTGTAGAGCCACGATTAAAGCTTTTAACATCCTACTACAAGTCTTGGATCATATGCAAGTTACTTCTAGGATGAAGGTAAATCTAAGTAAATCTAATGTTGTCTTCGGGAAGCATGTGGCTTTAAGCAGAAGCACTGAGATCCTGTGGCTTTCTGGTCTCTCCAGGGCCTCTCTCCCTATTAGTTACTTGGGTCTCCCATTATCGAAAGGTAGAGTGTCGGGTTCTCTCTTCCATCCCCTCCTTGAGCAAATGTTCACTAAAATTAATGGCTGGGCATCTAAATGCCTTTCCTTTAGGGGTATCTGTGATTAGCTCTCTTCCGTATCACTTTCTGGCAGTTTTTAAGCCCCTGATCACTTTCACTAAGAAGGCTTACAAAGTTTGTAACGGTTTTCTTTGGGGCGATTTTGATGGTAGAAATGCGGTGCGTTGGTCCTCCTGGAAGAAGCTAGCGAGTCCAAAAGCTGATGGGGGGCTGGGCTTCCTTCCTTTTAATCTCACGGCTTCTGCCTTCTAGATTCGGGACTGGTGGAGACTGAGAAAAGGGGTTGGAAGTTGGGCTGCTTTTATGGCTAACAAATATGGGAAATCAACTCATCTATCTATTAGAAACTGGAAACAAAATGACTATATTGGTTGGAAACATCTTCTTAATGTAAAGGCCTTAGCCAAGTCTAAGATTCTCTGGAAACTGGGTGAGGGCTATATCTCTTTTTGGTTTGATAGATGGTGCGTTGAAGGCCCCTCGCCTCTTTGTTTCTGGTTAGGGGTTCCCCCCTTGCTTGCGTTGCTGATTTCTAGGCAGATGGTTGTTGGGTGGAGGACAAGCTTAGATGCGTTAGCATTAGTGATTCTTGGATCTCCAAACTAAAAAATGGAATTGCCACTATACCTGATTCTGGAGACATCTTCTAGGTGGTCTTTGATAACATTGTTCATCTAAAAGTAAAATCAACGGTAAGCTTCTTCTTAGTCCGGGCCCTTCCCCCCAGTCCTGGTTCATGCTCCCCACCCTTGCTTTGTCCTTTTTCCAAATCCTTAATAATTTTATCTCGGTGGATGTAGTTCTGCAAGACAGAGGGGTCTCCCTAGCTTCTAAATGTGCCCACTGTCAGATTGAGGAATCTCTTTCTTACCTGTTCAGGCTTTGTACATATGCTCTCAGTCTTTGGAAGGGGTTTGCCTCATTCCTGAAGTTAGATGATATTTTAAATATGAGTAGCACTGCTGAGTTGATTTTCTTGATGAGTACCGGTGACCCTTTCTACTTTGCTCTGGTCTGTCGGATCCTTTGGTAGATTTGGCTAGTTAGAAACAAATTAAAATGGAACAATTATCTTAATTCTATGTCTAAGTCCATTTTTTCCATTGGCAAATATATTCAGTTGGCTATTGCTTCCGGCCTCTTGCCGGCTAATGATAACTTCTCCAATTTTTATGAGAGTGTGGCTTTTTCTTCTCCTATTCAGTCCAAAGGATACCTGAGCAGACCGATGGATGGTCACTCTTCCCTTGTTATTTACTTTTCCATTCTTAATTCTGGTAGGGCTTGAATTTCTACTACTTTGTGGGTGGACTTCTCGGGCCAGTGGCTTGCCCGTTCCTCTGGTGTTAAAATTTGGATGATTCTGTGGTTGGTTTTAAATGCTTTATTGTCTTTCTCAGGCAGGCTAAATAACTTAGTGTTGATTTGCAATAATACTTCCCTATGGCAGCTTCTATTTTTTGTTAAGGATTTTCTGTTGCTTCACCCAGCTAAGTTTGGGTGGTGGAAATGTCTTAGTCACATGAATATTTGGTGGTGTCATCCCCTCTAGGTTTCGAGTTGTGGATTTTCCTAGGTCTCCCAAGCTTTCTTTCATGTTTGGCCTTTTTCGGGGGCTGCTTTGCAACCAAATGGCTTCTCAGGAGTGTTTTCTCTGGGGACTTTTTGCGGGCTCCCCAGCTCTCTCCTTTCTTTTTGTTGCTCTGACAGGTCTTGGGTGATGTGGCTCTGTTCTCTTTGGTCCCTGTGTTGCCTGAAGAATCATGACGCCTTTCTCTGTTTGTCGCAATTGATTGGCAACCTGTCATATTCAGTCACACTGCGGTTTCTAGAAGGACAGATTTTTTTCTCTATCTCTTTTCTGCCGCTTCAACTTCTGCCTCTTCACTTTTTATAGTCTTCCTTGGCGGCTTTCCTGTCTAGTTAGGACACGATGGCGAGCTGGCTTCGCTTCAAGTTGCAAGTTTCGATGGTCATTTTTCCAGGTACTGGTAGGCTGCTTTTTCATCTTTTTTTAAGGAAATTTTCTATGGAGTCTTTCTGGTTTGCCTTTGGGGGAAGCTCGTCTAGTTCTGCGTAGCTGTGGCTGCTGCCCGCCTCGACCCTCTGCTCTTCGGTCTGCCGTGCTCCTTCTGGCTTAGCACTGCCATGCTGGTTTTTCTTTTCCTGCTCCTAGATGCTTTTCCTGATGGATGCCTGCCTGCTATCTCTGTTATCGGATCTCTCTGGTTTGTTGCTTGGATCCTCTCAGTGATGATATTTTCTAACTTGTGAGGTGTGGGATTGGCGCTAGTTTTTTTTTATTTATTCAAGTTTTGTTCCTCTGTTTTGGGTTGCTGGACTCTCGGGTTCCTGTTTGAGCCCAGCTGTGTAGTTGTCAACGATTTTTGCTGTCGGTTTGTGTGGCATGTTATCATCAGGTGATGTAGTGTTCTTAGCTGGTTCTCTAAAGATGGTTGTAATCAGGTCCCATTGTAAATGTAAAGTATTATTTTGATGAAATGAAATCCTAGGCCGAGATGGCATTCCCAAAAAAAAAAAAAAAAAAAAAACAAATATATATATATATATATATATATGATAGGGCAAACCAAAAAAAGAAAATAGAAGAAAACATTAGTTATACACAAATTTCTAAGTAAGGTTTGTAGGATATCAAAATTTTATTTAAGCAGCATGATTCTGCATGAGAAGTATATATAAATAAAAATGTGATATTTAAGTATGATATGCTTATAATTATTAATGCAATATACATATTTAAGATATGTGCTCATTCTGAAAAAAAATATAACAATATATAATATTTATTATATTGGGCAAAGTAACATAATAATCAAGGAGTTAGATACATCTATCTAACTATCTGAGATGTGGGTTCCTGACTACACATTCCTCCTTAAAGACTATGTGCAGTCTCTGAATTTTTCCAGATATTAGCCTATCTTGGCCTAACATATTGTCTATATAGATCTGAGATCAATCTGAATGAACCTATAATACTGATTTTTGATCATTTATTTTATATTCTGAACTTAAAATCTCATATAAATATATCAAAGTTGGTCAAAGCTTAATAGTAGTGCAAATGCTGTAAATAAAATAATTAAATGAAAAGAGTAATATTCTTTATTTTATTTTAGTACAAATATCAATATTAATATTATCTTAATTATATTAAACATAATAATTTATTTATTTATTATTATAAGTAATATAAATATATATATATATATATATATATATATATAATGAAAGAAAATGACAGAAATGAAAGTTGCAAAAATTAAAAAATATATACATATATAGAAAAAAAGAAAATGATAGAAATGAAAGTAGCGAATAATAGGAAATATATACATATATAGAAAAAAAGAATATTACAGAAAAAAAATTACAGAAATTAGGAAATATATATATACATATATATATATATATAAAATGATAGAAATGAATGTTGCAGAAATTAGAATATATATATATATATATATATATATGAATGTTGTAGAAATTAGAATATATATAGTAAAAAAAATGATAGAAATGAAAATTGCAAGAATTAAGAAATATATATATATATATATATATAGAGAAAAAGAAAATGATAGAAATGAAAGTTGCAAAAATTAGGAAATATATATATATATATATATATATAATGATAGAAATAATAATATAATAATAATAATAGTAATAATGTTAATAATAATAATAATATTATTATTATTATTATTATTATTACTAAAAGAAGAAGAAGAATGAAAGAATAGAAAATATTTCTTTTCTTCTCATTTCTTACCCTATATTGATGTTGATGAGGCTTTATTAGAGGTTGGTGGGGGAAATTAGTAGTGGATGAGAAAGAAGAGGGGGAGATGGGAGGAGAAGAGAGGTAGGGGAAGAGAGAGAGTGGGGGAAGGGAGTGGGGGAAGAGAAGAGAGTGGGGAGGGGATGAGTTAATGAAAGGGGGGTGGGGGGTATATTTATATATATTTTTTTAAATTAATTATTTAATTAATTTTGTCTCTCCTTAATTATTTTAATGTGAATAAATTTGTCATTTTTTTCATAAATTCTTTAAGTGTTTCATTTGGCCTTCTCTTCCGCTTTCGTATCTCTTCTTTCTCTCTTTTATTTTTCTCTCTACTTTATTTCTTTTCCATTTCTTTTTTAGAAAATAATGAAACTTGACACGAAGGTGTATCTTGAAGAGAAAAACACAATCAAGCAAAAATTTTACAATTTGGAGCAATATTTTATTTTTTATTAATTTATGAAGATAAAGATTTTAAGAAACAAATTTGGTCAATGGAGCTCTAAATTTGACGAAACCTTTTCTGCATCCTTTTTATAGTATTCTTAATCCAATGACACTAAAATTGCTAAATTTTGACTTGTATTTAATTTTCCTAATTTTTTGAATTTAAATAATTTAGAAACTAATTTAAGAGTATCTATTATCCAGATTGCTCCAAAACTTGAGCATTATGATCACAAAAATATACTCTATCTAAAGTATTTTTAGTTTCTCCTAATTTTGAAGTCACTTAGGATCCTAATTTTTGAGTTGAGTTTAGTCCTAATTATCATAGTAACAACTTGGATTGTTACAGACTCCCATACTTAAAAATGATGTTGTCATCGACATCACGCAAACAAAATTATTTATGGGCGAGAATAATACTTGACATATTGAATAGTGTTGGGTAATTCTTCCACATGTAGTCTTCTATTTCCCAAATGGCTTCTTCTTCTGATGAATTCTTCCATTGTACTCTTACCATTAGGATGTGATGACTCCGTAATTTTCAATTATCTATACCCAATATTTTGACTGGTTCTTCTTTGTAAGTTAGATTAGGTTGGAGGTTGATTGAAGGGATAGACACTTGCTAGAATGATAGACTCCTTCATAATGAAGAAATGCGAAATACATTGTGAATGACAAAAAAATTATCTAGTAGTTTGAGCTTATTAAATGATCAAATAGTCTATTTCACTCACAAAAATGAGAGGAACAATAATATGAAATCAAATTTAATATTTGAACCCTAATTTTTTTAATTACTTTTTAACCCTAATTAGGAGTCATTAAAACCCTAATTTTCAAAGTTGTCCAAAATTGACATACTTAGTGTCATTTTTCTCCTTATGATATAAGGATTTCATTTATATATAAATCATTTCCATTGGACAATATTTTTTGATGTTAGGTTTTTGACTCTTACTTAATATTATTATGATAACTCTAATTTCTTAGATACCATATTTTAGGTATTATAAAACCCTAGGATAGCTAACATGCCACATTTATTATCCCCCTTATCAAATTAGATTACATTTAGTTTAAGCTTACTTCTCAATTTTCTAACTATGTAAATTAATTGCCAAGTGCTTAATTCAACTTTCAACCCTAAAGTATAAACCCTAGGATTGATTTACAGTTTGATCTATAGTTGATTCCTAGATCTATTAGTTACACCAATTAAGAATAATTAGTCCTAATATCTTTGTAATTGTAGATTATTGAAACAACTTGATCTAGCTTTAGTGATTATATTAGAACTTAGTTCATTTATCCTAATCCCTAAAGCCTTTTCTTGATTATTTTAAGATCTAGTAATAGGAATCCCTAACTTAGATTAGTTTAGGAATTCTATTGAATTCCTTAAACATCAACTATTAGAATACTTAGAACTTGTAGTTCTTAAGTTATATTAATTACTTACCTTAAACCTTTCAATTGCATATAACTTAGCTAGATTATAACTTGATTGGTTGGATCCTTCAAACTATAACCTAGCTAATGAACTTTAGTAAACTTATATTAACTTCTAATTTCTTAAGTTAGATAATTTCTTTATCTTAATCTCTTCCTACTAGACACCTAAACTTTAATTTAATTATATAATTGAACCTTATAGTTTAAGTGTGAATAAGAGCTAGTTTCTAATAGTATCAATTATACTTATAAATTATTTTATCATATCATACTAATTGAATTTAATCTACTACTTTCAAAACCCTAACTACTACTATACTTATAATTAACTTGAGATCAATATCTCAAAATTAATCAGGAACTCAATTAGCTCCAATCATTAAGTAGATCATTAAAATTAGATAACTTTGGATATCACTTAGCTATAAATATTTAATTTTCTTGAATGCTTGCTTAGCTTTGAGCCTTATTCATTGAATCATTCATATAAGACATTGTGCATAAATAAAACTTTCACATTAAAATTACTAAGGGTTTATATTGGTAGATCAGTTAGGGCAGGCTAAAATAGGAGTAATAAGGAGACATCACATTCTCAGAGGGTGAATGTGAGTGTTTTAGGACTTCCCCCTGCTTTTCTTTAGTTGTTAAACAGACATGTTTAAGTCCTCTCTTCATTCTAAATATGCTCACAGAATAAGTACAGATTTAAAATAACTTCAATTAATTAACATGGGAGATCTTCTTCAATCTTATAAATTGTTACGACTCATCATAGCTTTTAGCTATGTTACTTTTCCTAGTTCTAGACTATGTGAATCTTAGACTAATAGTCTAAGATCTTCCTTCAATTTCCTTACTATGCATTTTCTATGATTTAGTACTATACTTTACTTGTTTACAGTTTACTTAGATTACAGTGAATGTTATAAAATTATATTTAAATGCTTCATCATTTCTTTTTCTTACTTAACATAAGTTCATTTGAATATACATGCTTTACTTCATTTACTTTCATATGCACATTAGTTTCTTTCTTGCCTATTTAGGATGCTTTTACCCTTGTTCTATTTGCAGGCTATGATATACATTTAAGTGAGTATTCTAACTCACTTTGTCTTTCTTACTTATTTTTCCACACTTGTATGCTTACTTTCTTACACCCATGCTTGTGCTTATCTTGTAATTAGTAGTGATATCCAATTAAAACAATAATATGTTTAGCCAATCTTAAAATATACTTAGACTATTTAGTATAACTAGATTTTCTATTTTTTGGTTTTGCCCTATCATATTTAAATGCTAAAATGTGATAGATCAGGTGTATTTGGAGGCTAGTGGTGCTGGACCAAGTGCTAAAAATTAATTGCTTTTGCTTATCATATACTAAAAATATATAGCTTAATATAAATTGCAAGTGAGATTTCATTTTCTTTCCTTTATTTAAGTTTATAGTTAGTTTGTAATTAATGATGTTTACTTTACTTTACTACACTTGTGTTAGAGCTTAGTTTATAGTTAAATGCTTGTGAATGAATGGATGAATGAATTGATGAATGTAATGAATGAATGGATGATTATAAATGTATAAAACATGAATATTAACTACGTCATTAGTTGCATATCTACTTAGGATGTCAATTGGAATTAGTTTTGTATTACTTTACTTATAGAATTGGAAATTAGTTTCTTATTAAGTTGAGAACTTTTCTTTATCTATATGTACGTAATGAATACTTGTGGATTGAGTACACCTTAGGATAGATAATTATTACACATGTGATTTTTTTCCATTAAACTTGTAGAATTGTAAATGAGCAATCCCATGTAACGGATTGAACTCTATTTTAGAACTGGAAATAAGCAATCCCATGTAATAGATTGACTTTACTTTAGAATTAGAAATGAACAGTCCTATGTAATGGATTGAACTCTATACTAGAATTGGAACTAAACAATCCTATGTAATGGATTGATTACATGTTAGTTTAGGTTGTCTTTCTTTCAAATTATAACTTCAATTGGAATGGAAGTCTTGTATGTCTAGTTTGCAGGTGTTTCTTTAGCCATTTACTAAGGAAACTCTACCAAAATTTTTAAGAATTTTAGGACTTAGAATAATTTGGCAAAAATGTAGACTTATAACTCACATGTTAAATACTCATTAAATATCTAGAATTTCATATCTAAGATTTCAAGTATTCATTTCAATTATTTTAAATTACATTCTCATGTCTCCTTATATATATCATATACTCAATTATATTTCATTCTCACTTATAAATTTATGTATTGCATCTTCATTTATGAACTACTTAATACCATTCATAATTTCCCTTCCATCTTAACTTAAGACCCTCTTCTAAATCCTTAGCCAAACACAATATCTAATGATTTATATTAGTTTTCTTCTAATCTAGTATTAGGTATTGTGGTGATGTATCAATGTTGAGTTAAGTGATTCTCAATATTGGGGTCGTCACAGTTAGTACTGAGGCAATTGTTAACGCTTGTTTTAACTGTCAAAAAGATTCTTCACATTACTGACTCCAAATGAATGGAACTACTTTTTATATTAATTTGGTCAAAGGAACAACTATTTGCATAAATCCCTAAGCAAATTTTTAATAATACTCGGCTAAACTAAGAAAATTGCAAATATCTATCACAGTCTTTGGTTGGGGCCATTCCTGAATGATGTTTATCTTCTTTTGATCAACCTTAATTCCTTCGACATCCACTACATGGACTAAGAAAGCTACAGAATCTAGCCAAAATTCACATTTAGAATATTTAGCGTAAAGTTGATGATGCCTTAGAGTTTCCAGAAGGGCTCTTAGATGATTTTCATATTTTTCTTACTCTCAAAATAAATTAGAATATTATCAATGTATACTATTACAAACTTATCCAAATATGGTTTAAGAATTCTTTGCATTAAGTCCATAAAGATGGATGGAGCATTGCTTAGACCAAAAGACATGTCCATAAATTCATAATGCCTGTAGCGAGTTCTAAATACTATTTTTGGAATATCTTCTTCTTTGACTCTTAATTGATTATAGCCTAATCTTAGATCTATCTTGGAAAATATCTTAGCTACAGCTAATTGGTCAAATAGATCATCAATACGTGATAGAGGGTACTTATTTTTAATAGTTACCTTGCTGAGTTCACAAAAATTGATGCACATTCTCATCGAACCATCTTTCTTCTTTATAAAGAGCACTGAGGCTCCTTATAGTGACATGCTTTATCGAATAAAACCTTTATTTATCAGCTCTTGCAGCTATTCACTTAGCTCTTGCAGTTCTTTGGGTGCTATGTGATAAGGTGCTTTTGCTATTAGTTGAGTGCTAGGAATTAACACAATTGAAATTTTAATTTCTCTTACTGGTGGTAATCCAGAATATTCATCAGGGAATACATCTTCAAACTCATTTACAATTTGAGTGTCTATCAAAGGAATTTCTTCCATCTTTTCTCCCATCATCATTACTAATTATGCATTACACCACTTTTGAATTTCTCTACTTGTAAAGTGTTGATTAAAGATGCTGAAATGCCTAATTTTCCCATAAATACTTTAGGCTTGCTCCCACCCATGACAATGACCTTCTTTCTTTGACAATTAATCATAACTTTATGCTTGCTGAGCCTATCATTCCTAGAATAATGTCAAAAATTACTATAGGTAGTACTATCAGGTTTGCTTTATATGCCTTACCATTAATTGGTATATTACAATCACAACATTTTTATGCACTCATAAGGGCACTAGATGGTAACCCAACATACAAGGTTTTAGCTAATTTGTAATATGGTAGTTCAAGAGTTTTGAAAAATCTTTCTGAAATGAATGAGTGGCTTGCACTAGTGTCAAATAAAGTATCACAAGATTTTTCATTGAAATGTTAGGTGCTTAGAATTTAAAATGAAAGGTAATTCATGTTATATTTAAATATAATATGAATGATATTTATAAAAGGAAAGAATGTGGTACCTTTTGCCACTTCATTATCTTCTAGGGCAAGAACTGGGGTGAGGGTATAGATTCTTGCATGAGTAGCTTGTTGAAGAGCAATTGGTCTTCCCATTTGATTAGTAGCTAGTGCATTAGGAGCAAGGAATCGACCTCTCCTTTGCATTAGAACAACTGAAGGCACATGAGATGGTATGGCGGCTTGTGTGAGTTCTTGCCTTCCAGCTGGTATGGATGCTTGTTGTTGCATCTAAGAAGGATGAGTGATCCACTGATTGTCCACTGTATGGGTTACTTGACATTGCCAAAAGTTATGACCAGGTCATCCACATATATAACATATTCCGCTCCTGTTATAATAATTACCGTAAGGATGTGGTCAATTGCATTTCCTAATAGGTGTTTGCTGAGTTATTTGATAAACCATAGCTTGAGGCAATCTTGGCCTTTTGTATTCAATTTATTGTACATGTGCTGATAGGGGTCTTTTTCTTTACTCTTCAACTTCTTCTTGTTTCCCATGTTTTAATATTTTTGCGCTTTCAAGCATATCTGAGAATTTAGAGAATCGAAGAGCCATAAGAATTTTATTGTTAGAAGGCCTTAATCCTTTTAAAAGTTGACTACAGTGAGCAGACTCGGTGCTTACTAGTAGTAGTGTATAACGGGATAGTCTTTGAAATACAATTTCATATTTAGCGACACTACAATTGTTTTGACATAACTTTATGAGCATATCTTCCATGATGGCTAGAGCAGAAGGAGGGATGCATTTGGCTATAAAGGCTTTGACAAATTCTTTCCATTAGATATTCTCAATATTTATGCCTATAAATTGTAAGCTTTCAGTAGTTTCCCACCAGCGTTTCGCTTCTCCTTCTAACTTAAAGATTGTTAATCTAATTATATTTATAGGTGGGCATTTCATTATAGTGAGTATTTTTCCTATTTTCTTTACCCAATCTTTAGCATCCATTGGGTTAGTACTTTCATTGAATACTGGTGGTTGGAGTCTTAAGAATGCATGAAGTAGTCCTTCTATCTCTATATTTAGGAAATGAGTAGCTGATAGTATAGAAGTAGGACAATTTATATGGGGTGTTTGTTGTGTTTGAAGCCTTAAAAATACTTGATTTTGTGTAACAACACGCTCCAATAGAGCATTCACAATATTAAACAACTTGTTGACCCCGTCCACGGAAGTTTTGGCAAATATCGAATCTTTTAAGTGTGTTCCGACAATCAAAGGAGAATCTTCAGGATCCATCTGAAAAATAGGATTTTTATTATTATACTTTTATTGGAGTAGATTTACATAAGTATTATTATCAAATACTAAATGAAAACAAAGTATCTTTATTAGCTAGAAAATAAAATAAAAAAATAACTAAGAGTATATTATCTTACGAAAGTCCTATATTTATTCTTTTATTGTCCTTTTGATTTATATAACTTTTGAAAATTCATACTTTCTATATTTTTCTTTTATTTATTCTAAAATTCCAATTGCCTAAATAATGGCTTATACACTTTATACTAATTTTCTCCCAATCATGCTCTGATACCAATTGTGGCGAACCACCGTTGGGTCAACATAACTAATCCAGCGTTAGGTGCTCACACCCCAGGATTATATCGAGATTTAGTATAATAGTATACTTATAGGAGTATAAAATACACATATCCACATTCATTGTAATATTTAGAAATACCAGAATAATAAAGGAAATATATTCATTAAAAAGATAATAATTATTTTACAAAATTTGTTACAAAAAAAATTAAAACTTTAAGAAAATTAGCATCTAAGTTGCTCTATCATATATCAGCTTCTCCTCAAAGGCATAATCCAGAGATTATTCATGAACTACCATATATATATATATATATATATATATATATATATGTATATGATAGGGTGAACCAAAAAAGAAAAGAAAAGAAAATATAATGTAACAACCGAAGTTGTTACCCTTGTCAATTAAAACTAATCTCCATCCTAATCTTGCTCCTAAGTGTTAATCAAGTCATTAGGAGTCATCCACTAAGATCTAGTCCAAAGTAGGAGTCAAATGGATAAAATTTTGATTTTTTGAAAATCCAGAAACCCTAAAATTTGACCTATCTAAATTGACCTCAGAATAAAAATTGGACTTCGCCATTGCACTCATTGCCCCAAAATTAGCTAGGGGTGATGTTTTCAAGGCAAGCGAAAGTCATCGAAATTTCGATGAATATTTTAATAATATTTAAATACCCTGAAAAATAGGAAAATTAAATACTCGCCGGAATTAAAATCCGACTTTACCGTTGCGATCCTCACCCTCAAATTAGCCAAGGGTGAGATTTTGGGATTTTTCGGAAAACGTTTAATTTTCTTGAATATTTTAATATATTCAAATTAATTAGAAAATAAGAAAAACAAATCGTCATCCAAATTAAAATCTGATGTCGTCATTTCGTTCCTCACCCCTAAATTAGTTTGGGGTGAATTTTGAGATTTTTGGAGAACGTTTTTAAAATATGATTTTTGAGATTTATTAACGTAATTTCTTAAACTCTAATCTTTGTCTTCTTCCCTCTTCATTCGCTGGGTGAGACCCACAACCAGCCAAATTTGGCTGAGCCCCCTTTTCCCCTCAGCCCCCTGCTGTGCTCAGCCTAGTTGTCCCCTATCTCTTGCTAGCCCCTCCCCTATCCCATCCATTGGCTGTCCTCTCCCCATTAAGAGAGCCTTTGGCTCTCAACTCTCCACCCCCTCATCATTGCCTAACTGAACTCATTCTCTTCTTCGCTCCTTTGCTGTACCTGCTTCTAGAATAACCCTTAGCCCCTTCCTCATCTTGCTAGTAGTTGAAGAAGAAGAAGAAACGACCTCTCAAGCTCTCAAGCCTCTCCTAGGAAATCTGCCATTGACAACACCAAGGTACTTCCTTTCCCCCATTGAATGTATTTAATGGATACTCCATTTCACTCTTATGCTTGGTTTGCATCCTTAAAAAGCTGTATTTAAGATATGGAGTTCATTAGAGCTCATTAAGATTGCGATTTTAGGAAGATAAAGTTATCCTATTTTTCCTCTGTTTTGTATACCCAGTCATTTAACCCCATTATTTGTATTGATAATTTAACCTTTTGGTACTAATTTGGGTACCAATGGAAATGTCTCGGAAAGATCTTTCCAACGGTATATGGCAACGCATGTAAAGTGCTCTAAGTTGAGAGTAATCGATCCTGAAAGTTGACTCATCGCTGTTTTCGCCCAGGCAAATCGCCGTCTAGCGCTACAGCGTGATGCAGCACCCAAAGTTGCAAATTTGGGTCTGCTACAGTGTTCTAAAGTCTAAAAATCTGCTCCAGCATGCTGCAGCGCCCCAAGTTTCGAATTAGGGTCTGATATAGCGCGCCATAGCACCTAAAGTTGCATTTTTGCCCGCTACAGGGCGCTCCAGCACATTGCAGCGTGCTCTAGCACCCAAGTTTTGAGTAGGGACTGCTATAGCGCGCTGCAGCGCTTAAAAATGCAATTTTTGGCCGCTACAGCGCGCTACGGCGCGCTACGGCGCGTAACAGCGGCCAGAAAACTAAATTGACCATATCTTGGTCATTTAGACTCCAAATTCAAAAATCTAAAGTGCTAGATAGCTTAAAAGTTCAGTGCCTACATTAATATTAAATAATATTTAGGTTTGGAACTCTAGAAAAATCAGAAATGACCAAAATACCCCTAATCATAATTAGGTCATAACTTGGCCAAATGAGGTCCAATTTGGATCTACTACCAGTCAAAATACTTAGTGTGATATAAGGAAGTTATAGCCACTAAGTTTGCTGAATTTGGACACCAAATGAAAGAGTTACCCCTCTTAACTTAGAAAATTACCAAATTTACCCTTAGAAATTCAATTGGCTATAAATAATTCATTAAACTTTAAATTTAGTGTTCTTAGACTTTATGAAGTCTTTGAATAACAACCAATAGTAAACTGTGTAAAAATTTAGATTCCATTAAGTGCAACTTACCAAAATATCCCTTAGGTCAAAAACCTTAGTTTGGACCTATAGAACCCATTTCTTATCTAAATTTGGTATACTTACTGTCTATCTTCATATTAGATAGTAAGGAATCATTTGACAATAAGAAATCCTATTTTGGAGCATTAAATCAAAAGTTTGACTTTTTAGCCACTTAAGTAGGGGCAAAAAAGTCATTTTGCCCAAAATTTAGGAAGCACCTTTAACTCCTAGATTTTCTTCTAAGTCAATAAAACAAGTATTATAATTACATTAGAATCATTTAAGTGAGTAAAATTAGCTATTATGTCAAATTTGTTAAAATCCCTAAAATCCCTCTTAGTATTTTCCTTAAGAAATTCAACACCTCACATTAGGGTTATTCCTAAGATTAAGGCTAGATCCTAGGTTAGATTTCATTCATTAAATAATGGAGTTATTCAATGAATAAAACATTAGTTTTATTAGTTTCTAAAATTTTACAACTTATTTTGATTATTTTGTCTTTTAACCTTAGATTTAAGATAGGAGATTCATCCTATTAAGTCTGATTACTTAATAGGATTTGCCTTATTAGTAGATCACTTTTAGAATGAAACCTAGATCTTGGGTATTAGCCTTTTGGATTATGTGATTAAGCCCAATCTCGTGGTGTTCAATCCATAATCTATAATTTAGAAGATCTTGATCAGATCTTAGAAAGAATGTCTAAATTCACAAAACTAGGACGTATGATTTTTTGATTTAACCCATAGTCATCATCTGATTGAATTAGATTAGAACCTGATCAGTTCTAATCCTTTAAACTTATAAGGACGAGCATCTAAGTTACACTCGATAGAAGGAAAATGGAGATCCTAAACTTGTGTAGCTTAGAATAGTTAGAATGGTTTAATTAAAAAATAAATGATATCACAATATTGGTAGAGTCCCTTGCTTACTTTGATGATTGTTGCTATGCATTCCTTAATTTTTGTGTCATATTTCCTTGAGGATATCATATAAGACTTTGATGTATAAATAAAATGTTAGGAAAATATGGAGACTCCTTAGATTCTGATTGATTAAAGATAATAATTATATGTATTAGAGCTGCCTCTCAGTTACGTCTTCTTGCTTAGGCTCCTTGTTGACACTAGGAGAAGACTTTGCTTATATCTTCTTGCTTAGTCTTCTTATTGACACTTAGAGAAGATTTGTTGTGTTTTCTTGCCTAGGCTCCTTGATGACACTAGGAGAAAATCTTATATCCTGCCTAGTCTCCTTGATGATGCTAGGAGTATATAACTTTGTGCTTAGCCTCCTTGTTGACGCTAAGATCCTTTTGATATTCAGTGGGTTAGATTAGCTCTTTTCTGTATGGCAGTTACTACATAGATGTTTATATATATACAATTTTGATGTTTTATTTACTTTTTAGCAGTTTTATTCAGTCAAATATTCCTTTGTTCTGCTTATATATATATATATTTTAGGATGTTAGAATTTGGTTATTATTTTATGTATCGTTGCTGAGTTATGTTATTTAATTTGCATATTTAGGATGTAGTATTTTCTTTTAGCAATTGTTAGTTATTTATATATGCACTACCTTGTTTAGCTTATATTTGAGGCATGTCTTAGCCTTCTTTTTGCTTAAAGTTATAAATACTATTTATAGCTTTTTCCTTTCTTATTGTATTGCTAGGTGCTCCCATTTTTGAGGTAATTGTTGCTTAGAAATAAAAAATGGTGATATTATAAAACACATAAGAATTCACCAGCTTAAAATGTACTTAGACAATTGTCTAAAACAAGATTTTTCTCTTTTTGGCTGGGGCCCTACATTGTGAAATCGATAATGGCATATTCTCTTCAGTTAGATGATCAAGAGCTAGGAGTGGAGCCTTATCCAGGAGAGAAGCCCTTAGAAGAAGCTGCATAGATTTACTTTAAGTGAAGATGAGAGTATTTTTACTTTCATTACTTAAACTTTAAATTGATGTAATAATACATGTACCCTTGACTGTGTGTTCAGATTACTATGCTTTCATTATGAGTTATTTTTCTTGCTACTATACTATGATGCTTAGATGTTTCTCATTTTTAAATCGCTTCCGCACTCTGTATGTTTTTATTAGATAGTGACTGATGTTTGAGTATGTGCTTACTCCTTCCCTTATTGGTTGGATTGTGGATTTCATCCTAATCCAATGATAAGAGAAGGGTTAGCCAGAGTGACACGCCACCCCTTAGCTTAATCTTGTGGATTAAGGGGTGGGGAGCCACAGTTGGTATCAGAGAATTCCATAAAGTGTCAGATTAGAATTTACATTCCCATCTACCTAATGGAAGATTCTTCTACCAGTTCAGTCACTATATCAGAAAAAATTAGAGTCACATCCAAGATACCACAATATCAAACTCAGAATAAGAAGTCTAATAATAAACATACACAATCAACTATATAGAGTAAGACCTTAAGATTTAACCACTCAACCTAACTACTTCAGTAGACATACTTAGATACACCAGGATGATGCTTATGTGGCACCACCAATAATTTGAAGAAAGGTGGGAAAGCATTGTCCGATTCCATCAACGACACGAGGAGTACATAGAGGGAGTATCAGACCCTAAAGCCCAGATGTTGAACCGACTACTCCAACAAAGCATATTCAGAGGATATGATATCCCCGCTTTAGCCAAGAGATGGCTAAGGAGGATTGATTTCGTGTTTGAGACTATGTACTGTCTAGACAATGTTAGGAATCCTCTTATGACATGCCTCCTACAGGATGGAGCCAAAGACTGGCGGAGCATCACCCTCCGAGCACTTACTCATCGACGTGAAGGAATGCAAATAGAAGTCACCTATGAAGACTTTCATTGTGCCTTTACTGCCTGATACATCAGATAGTTATCTTAGCTTTATTCACATGATATTTGTGACTTGATTTTTGAATTAAGCAATTATTTTTACATTGCTAAATCTGGGTATCTAGGAATACTACTGTACGAGCATGGTCAGATATGACCTTTTTGCCCACTTTAAAGATAGATGGAAGTTCGATGTGTAGTTGGCAAAAAGGTATGGGAGAGAAGTACAAGGGGTCTCCCCAGCAGGAGCCAGTGTAATGGAGAGGATGCTGGAAGACGCGGTGCACCAGGGACTGGACTTCCCCATCCTAGCTAAGGAATGTTTACGAAGGGTGACCAAAGTGTTCGACGAGTTGGAATGCTCGGATTGGGTCCAACTCGACATCGTCAAAATCCTCCTCCAAGACTACGTGGAGGAGGGGTGGGCTGACAAAGTATGGGTGTTCGAACGTAGATTTGCCCACCGCCGTCGAGAGATAACATACGCAGACTTTTTCCAAGCTTTCACAAAAAATACATAGTATAGATTATGTGTTTTCCCCAGTAGCTGTCTTTCCTTCCTTATGCTTTAACTACTACTTCCAATGATGTATCATTCATCTTTTAGTTAATAAAAAAAGATGACCTGTTATGATCTCCTATTTTCTAAAATACTAAAAGTATATTATTTTTTATTCAGATTCTAGCAAACCAATTATGAACCCAGGCCAGAGCCCCTCACCTGCTCACTCCAGCTCCTCATCCAGCAAGTCGAGCGCCTTATTGGAGGCAGTGAAGATGATGGTGGAATCCCACCAGCAGCAAGCAAAGGAAAGCCAAAAATAGGCTAGGAAGGCTGCAAAGGCCCAGGCAAAGCAAGCTAAGCGAATGGAACGACTCTTGGTGTCCCAGATAGCTCAGAACCGTATAACGGCAGAAGCTTCCCCGATGCTGCAATACTCCCACCAGCACTACATACAGTCCACAGACGGAGTGCTACACAACTTCCTCCGTCTGAGGCCCCCCACATTCAATGGGAGTCTATGGGCTGTAGACACGGAGGATTGGCTAAGGATGGTAGAGAAGAACTTGACAAGTATCAAGTGCCCGGATACGAAAGTGATCCGACTGGTCACACGCCTACTCTACGGCAAAGCCGAGCACTAGTGGTGCCACATCCATACCACACACTTTGCCGACATCCGTTTGGAGGAAATCTCCTATAAAGAGTTCGAGGAGATTTTTCGCGCTGAATACATTCCACTGTCTGAGCGCCACAACATGGCAGAGGAATTCCTCAAACTGCATCAAGGGAATCGTATGGTGGCTGCATACGACGCAGAGTTCAAGAGGCTCACCATATTCTCCACGATCCTAGTGCCCACTGAATCGGATAGGTGCCACTATTTCCAAAGCAATCTCCGACCCTCCATACAGTCCCAAGTTGCTCCATTCCGCATGACCGACTACCGAGAACTACTAGAGACTGCCAAAGTGATTAGAAAGCATCAACAGCAAGAAGCTAATAGGCTCGCCAACTCTGCAGTGCACTATCAAGATAACCCAAAGAGAGCTAGAGTTTATCAAATCGAGGCAGAAGCCCTTGCTACTGATCCCTTCAACGACTGTACAAAGCTACATCCTTACTGCTAGTGCTTCCATGACCAATGTGTCCGCTTCACCTGTGGCAGACCAGGACATGGCTATACTCAATGCCATATGACTGGTATATTTGATGGCGCACCGATCAAATGCGTGCAGGGCCAACCAGCATTTGATCTTTACCAACGATCCCCTGCCATTGCTGCAGCACATCCAGCCTTGCCACCCCCTGCTCCTTGACGTGAGGCACTTCCTACCTCTCATCCTTGCACCTCAAGGCCACCACTCAAGTAGCATTACAACAACAGGCCTGCTAGTCAGGCATGTGTATACGCTCTCACACCTACTGAGGCCGCAGAGGACAACCATGTGGTGTCAGGTACATGCTTCTAAACCAATCTATTATTTCTTATTACTTACTTAATAGTAACTTGTAGACTACCTCATCCATAATTAGGTACCATTTATATAAATAATGAATCCTGCAATATTTTATTCGACACTGGAGCAGGCCACTCCTTCATCTCTGAGAGCTGGATGAAGTCTCTCAATTTATTAGTACATCGCTTAGCAATACCTCTAAGCGTAGGATTACCATCCGGAGCTCAACTGCAAGCCAATCAATTATGTAAGCTACAAGTTCCCTTTGGAGAAACAAAATTTGAAGCCAAGCTTATAGTACTGCCGATAGCCAATTTTAATGTTATTTTAGGCATGAATTGGCTAAGTCAGCATGACGCCACCATCAACTGCCAAAAGAAGAAGATCATACTGGGCAATGGTAAACAAGCTAAGTCATTTATAGGGAACTTTAGTACAAGAGCTTCCCTAGTCAATGCTATTCAAGCCAAGAAACTAATAAGCAAAGGTTGTAGTGCCTTCCTAGTAATGATACTAGGGGAAAAGAAAGAAGAAGTTTCCATATCCCAGAATCCAGTAGTTTGCGAATTCACCGATGTTTTTCCCGAAGATCTACCCGGTCTTCCGCCTATACGGGAAGTGGAGTTCGCAATTGATGTGGTCCCAGGTACTCAACCTATCTCAAAGGCACCCTATAGAATGGCACACAAGGAGCTGCAGGAACTAAATAAGCAACCGTAGGAGTTACTGGAAAAAGGTCTTATCAGGCCAAGTTCATCCCTATGGGGAGCTCCAGTTCTATTCGTGAGAAAGAAAGATGGATCAATGAGAATATGTATTGACTATAGAGAGCTGAACAAGGTGACCATTAAGAACAAGTATCCACTACCCCGCATTGATGACTTATTTGATCAATTGGCAGGGGCGAAAGTGTTTTCAAAGATCGATCTGCGATCAGGATACCACCAGCTGCAGGTGAAAGACTGATACTACAAATACTGCTTTTTGGACTAGATACGGTCACTATGAATTCCTAGTGATGTCATTTGGACTGACAAATGCACCTTCCATCTTTATGGACTTAATGCAACGTATCTTGAAACCATACCTGGACAAATTTGTCATCATGTTTATATATGATATCTTAATATGCTTTAAGACAAAAAAAGAGCACGATGACACCTCCGGACCGTATTAGAAGAACTAAGTGGCCACCAGCTGTACGCCAAATACTCAAAGTGTGAATTTTAGCTGGAATCTGTCACCTTCTTAGGACACATTGTAGATGCTCAAGGGATCAGAGTAGATCAAAACAAGATTAGCGCAATTCAAGAATGGGCTCAACCCAAATCAGTAACTGAGGTTAGAAGTTTTTTAGGGTTGGCAGGTTATTATAGGAAGTTTATAAAGGGTTTCTCCCAAATCGCCTCTCCTATCACCAAGCTCACTCAGAAAGCAGTACCATTTGAATGGTCACTGGCATGTGAAGAGGCATTTCAAGCACTTAAGGATGCACTTACTTCTGCCCCTGTATTAGTCCTCCCAAGAGAAGGAATGAACTATTAAGTATACACTGATGCCTCTGGTATGGGCCTAGGAGCTATATTAATGCAAGAAGGTAAGGTCATCGCCTATGCTTCATGACAATTGAAAACCCATGAGAGGAATTATGCAATTCACGACCTCGAGCTAGCTGCAGTAGTGTTTGCTCTCAAGATTTGGCGACAGTATCTATACGAAATTCAATGCTCGATATTCACTGATCACCAAAGTCTCAAGTACATATTCACCCAGAGAGAGCTAAACTGTAGGCAAAGACTGTGGCTGGAGTTGATCAGTGACTACGATCTTGACATACAATATCATCTAGGAAAAGCCAATATCGTAGCTGATGCCCTGAGTCATCAGGCCACCAAACTTAGCTCATCGTTGGCAAACATCAACATGGAACCCACCTTTATATAGATATGTCATTATCCCAAACCAAGGATGAAGAGTACTTGGGCTTCAAGCAAGCCATTGAAAGTGGCCATCGTACTAATCTTCAATTCCATAAAGGTGCTATCTATCAAGGAGATCGACTATGGATCCCCATGTTTATGCATCAGGAGGTGCTAGTTGAAGGCCATAACTCCAGATATCAAGTTAATCCAATAAGTTCAAAGATGTACCAAGACCTGAAGCAATCCTTCTAGTGGCTAGGAATGTAGAAAAGTGTGGCTGAGTTCATTGTGAAGTGCCACGCTTGTAGTTTAGTTAAGGCAGAGCATTAGAGACTCGGTGGTCTGCTTCACCTTCTTGAAAGTCCCGAATGGAAATGGCTAGATATATCGATGAACTTCATTATGGGATTGCCATGTGCAAAATTAGGAGCAGATGCTATTTGGGTTATAGTTGACTGGTTAACCAAATCTGCCCATTTCATTCCTATCCAGCAAATAGATTCAATTGAGAAACTTGCAAAACTCTACATTAATGAGATAATTAGGCTTCATGGGATCCCCAAGACAATTGTATCTGATAGAGACAGTCAGTTCACCTCTAAATTATGGCACGCCATGCATCAAGATCTAGGCACAACTCTAGTAATGAGTACAACCTTTTATCCATAGATGGATGGTCAGACAGAACAAGTGAATCAAGTTCTTGAAGACCTACTTAGATTGTTTATACTTGATTTTGCTGGATCTTGGGAAGAACACCTCCCACTAGTAGAGCTCGCTTATAATAATAGTTTTCAAACCAGTATAAAGATGGCTCCATATGAAGCCTTGTATGGCAGAAAGTGTAGTACTCCACTGGCATGGTCAGAAATAGGTAGTGTGCAGCTATATGAATTTGAATTAGTAGAAGAGACAAATAACAAAGTTCAATTAATTCAGCAGTGAATTCGTGCAGCCCAAGACCGCCAGAGTAAAAACCACGACCTTCATCATCGTCCTCTGGAGTTTAAAATTGGAGACTTCGCATACCTAAAAGTCAGTCCAATGAAAGGAGTCTTCAGATTTGGTATAGCCGGAAAACTTAGTCCCCGTTATGTCGGTTCATTTGAGATAGCAGCCATAGTAGGTTCTTCCGCCTACAGACTAAACCTCCCAAATGACTTTGTCGCAGTTCATAACATATTTCACATATCATCTCTAAGAAGGTGCCTCAGAGATCCATCTCATCTCGTGCATTTCCCAGAAATTCAGATCCAGCCCGATCTGTCATATGCCGAGGAGCCAATTCAAATTCTAGCCCATGATCGCAAGCAACTTAGGAGTCGTGCTATTAATATGATCAAAGTTTAGTGGAAGAATCATTCTTGCAATGAAGCTACTTAGGAGAAGGAATCCAATATGCGAGCTAAATATCCTAGACTCTTCGAGAATCCAGGTATTCTTTCTTAGCATATCAAGCTTACAAATTCTAGTCATATTTCATTTCTGCCTTCTTATTTTTCCACTTGAGTGATGTCGAGGATGACATCGTTCTTAAGTGGAGGAGTCTATAACAACACAAGTTGTTACCCTTGTCAATAAAGACTAATCTCCATCCTAATCTTGATCCTAAGTGTTAATCAAGTCATTAGGAGTCATCCACCAAAATCTAGTCCAAAGTAGGAGTCAAATGGATCAAATTCTGATTTTTGGAAAATCCAGAAACCCTGAATATTGACCTATCTAAATTGACCTCAGATAAAAAATCGGACTTCGCCATTGCACTCACTGCCCCAAAATTAGTTAGGGGTGATATTTTCAAGACAATAGGAAGTCGTCGAAATTTCGACAACTATTTTTATAATATTTAAATACCTTGAAAAATAAGAAAATTAAATACTCGTTAGAATTAAAATTCGACTCCACCGTTGCGATCCTCACCCTCAAATTGGCCAAGGGTGAGATTTTGGGATTTTTTGGAGAACGTTTTTTCTTGAATATTTTAATATATTTAAATTAATTAGAAAATAAGAAAACTAAATCATCGTCGAAATCAAAATCCGATGTCATCATTTCGTTCCTCACCCTCAAATTAGTTTGGGGTGAATTTTTGAGATTTTTTAGAGAATGTTTTTAAAATATGATTTTTGAGATCTATTAAATTAATTTCTTAAACTCTAATATTTGTCTTTTTCCCTCTTCATTGGCTGGGTGGGACCCACAGCCACCCAAATCTAGCTGAACCCCTTTTTCCCTATAGCCCCCTATTGTGCTCAGCCTTGTTGTCCCATATCTCCCGCCAGACCCTCCCCTATCCCATCCATTGGTTGTTCTCTCCCCCATTAAGAGAGCCTTTGGCTCTCAACTCTCCACCCCCTCATCATTGCCTAGCAGAACTCATTCTCTTCTTCCCTCTCTTATTGTACCTGCTGCTGGAATAACCCTTAGCCCCTTCCTCATCTTGCTAGCAGTTGAAGAATAAGAAGAAAGGACCTCTCAAGCTATCAAGCCTCTTCTAGAAAATCTGCCATTGAAAATACCAAGGCACTTCCTTTCCCTCATTGAATGTATTCAATGGATACTCCATTTCACTTTTATGCTTAGTTTGCATCCTTAGAAAGTTGTATTTAAGCTATGGAGTTCATTAGAGCTCATTAAGGTTGCAATTTTAGGAAGATAAAGCTATCCTATTTTTCCTCCATTCTGTATACCCAGTCATTTAACCCCATTGTTTGTATTGATAACTTAATCCTTTGTGCTGGTTTGGATACCAATGGAAAGGTCTTAGAAAGAGCTTTCCAACGGTATATGCCACCGCATGTGAAGCGCTCTAAGTTGAGGGTAATCGAGCCCGAAAGTTAACCCATCACTGTTTTTGTCCAGGCAAATTGCCGTGTGGGGCTACAGCGCGCTGCAGCGCCCAAAGTTGCGCATTTGGGTCCGCTTCAGTGCGCTGCAACACAAAAATCTGCTACAGCATGCTCCAGCGCCCAAGTTTCAAATTAGGGTCCGTTACAGCGCGCCATAGCGTCTAAAGTTGCATTTTTGCCTACTACAGCACGCTGCAGCGCGCTCCAGTGCCCAAGTTTTGAGTTGGGACCACTATAGCGCGCTGCAGCACTTAAAAATGCAATTTTTGGCTACTACGGTGCGCTCCAGCATGCCGCAGCGTCAAGAAAACTAAATTGACCATATCTTGATCATCCGGACTCCAAATTCAAATATTTAAAGGGCTAGATAGCTTAGAATTTCAGTGCCTATAATAATTTAAAATAATATTTAGGTTTAAAACTCTAAAAAAATCAGAAATGACCAAAATATCCCTAATCATAATTAGGTCATAACTTGTCCAATTGAGATTCAATTTAGGTCTACTACCAGTCAAAATACTCAGTGTGATATAGGGAAGCTATAACTACTGAGTTTGCTGAATTTGGACACTAAATGAAAGAGTTACCCCTCTTAACTTAGAAAATCACTAATTTTATCCTTAGAAATTCAATTGGCTATAATAATTCATTATACCTCAGAATTTAGTGTTCTTAGACTCTATGAAGTCCTTGAACAACAACCAATAGTAAACTATGCAACTTACCAAAATATCCCTTAGGTCAAAAACCTTAGTTTGGACATATAGAACTCATTTCTTATCCAAATTTGGTATACTTACTGTCTATCTCCATTTTAGATAGTAAGGAATCATTTGATAGTAAGAAATCCCAATTTGAAGCATTAAATTAAAAGTTGACATTTTAGACCCTTTTAAGTAGGGGCAAAATAGTCATTTTGCCCAAAATTTAGGTTAAGCACATTTAACTCCTAGATTATCTTCTAAGTCAATAAAACAAGTATTATAACTACAATACCATCATCTAAGTGAGTAAAATCAGCTATTATGTCAAATTTATTAAAATCCATAAAATCCATCTTAGTATTTTTCTTAGGAAATTCAACACCTCACATTAGGGTTATTCCTAAGATTAAGGCTAGATCCTAGGTTAGATTTCATTCATTAAATAATGGGGTTATTTAATGAATAAAACCTTGGTTTTATTAGTTTCTAGAATTTTACAACTAATTTTGATTATTTTGTCTTTTAACCTTATATTTAAGATAGGAGATTCATCCTATTAAGTCTGATTACTTAATAGAATTTGCCTTAATTAGTAAATCACTTTTAGAATGAAACCTAGATCTTAGGTCTTATCCTTTTAGATTATATGATTAAACCCAATCTCGTGGTGTTTAATTTATAATCTATAGTTTAGAAGATCTTGATCAGATCTTAGATAGAACATCTAAATTCACAAAACTAGGACGTATGATTTATTGATTTAACCCATAGTTATTATCTGATTGAATTAGATTAGAAGCTGATTAGTTGTAATCCTTTTAACTTATAAGGATGAGCTTCTAAGTTACACTCGATAGTAGGAAAATAGAGATCCTGAACTTTTGTAGCTCAGAATAGTTAGAATGGTTTAATTAAAAAATAAATGATATCACCATATTAGTAGAGTCCCTTGCTTACTTTGATGATTATTGCTACACATTCCTTGATTTTTGTGCTATATTTCCTTGAGCATATCATATAAGACATTTGATGCATAAATAAATAGATTCCTTATGAAAATATTAAAGCGATTGATTAAAGATAATAATTGTATATTTTAGAGCTGCCTCTCAGTTATGTCTTCTTGCCTAGGCTTCTTGTTGACACTAGGAGAAGACTTTTCTTATATCTTCTTGCTCAGTCTCCTTGTTGACACTAAGAGAAGATTTGTTGTGTTTTCTTACCTAGGCTCCTTGATGACACTAAAAGATAACCCTATATCCTGCCTAGCCTCCATGATAACGCTAGGAGTATATAACTTTGTGCTTAGCCTCCTTGTTGATGCTAAGATCCTTTTGATATTCAGTGGGCTATATTAGCTCTTTTCTATATGGTAGTTAGTACACAGATGTTTATATATATATATATATATATAGTTTTAATGTTTTGTTTACTTTTCAGCATTTTTATTCAGTCAGCTATTCCTTTGTTCTGCTTATATATAAATATATATATATATATATATATATATATATTTTAGGATGTTAGAATTTTGCTGCTATTATATGTATCATTGCTGAGTGATGTTATTTAATTGGCATATTTCTTTTGATCACCAGCATGTTTAGGATGTAGTATTTTATTTCAGCAATTATTAGTTATTTATATATGCCCTGCCTTGTTTAGTTTATATTTGAGGCATGCCTTAGCCTCCTTTTTGCTTAAGGTTATAAATGATGTTTATAGCTTTTTCCTTTCTTATTGTATTGCTCGTTGCTCCCATTTTTGAGGTAAGTGTTGCTTAGAAATGAAAAATGGTAATATTATAAAACACATAAGAATTTACGAGCTTAAAATGTACTCAGACAATTGTCTAACACAAGATTTTTCTCTTTTTGGCTGGGGCCATACATTGTGAAACCGATAATGGCAGATTCTCTTCAGTTAGATGATCAGGAGCTAGGAGTGGAGCCTTATCCAGGAGAGGAGCCCTTAGAAGAAGCTGCATAGATTTACTATAAGTGAGAATGACAGTATTTTTACTTTCATTACTTAAACTTCAAATTGATATAATAATACAGGTACTCTTAACTGTGTGTTCGGATCACTATGCTTTTATTCTAAGTTATATTTCTTGCTATCTATACTGTGATGCTTGGATGTTTCTTATTTTTAAATCGCTTTTGCACTCTGTATGTTTTTATTAGATAGTGACTGATGTTTGAGTCTGTGAGTCTGTGCTTACTCCTCCCCTTATTGGGTGGATTGTGTGTTTCATCCTAATCTAATAATAAGAGAAGGGTTAGACAGAGTGACACACCACCCCTTAGCTTAATCTTGTGGATTAAGGGGTGGGGCGCCACATTTAATTAGACACAAATATTTAAGTAAGGTTTATAGGATACCAAAGTTTATATTTAAGAGGCATAATTTTGCATAAGAAGCATATACAAATAAAAATGTGCTACTTAAATATGATATGCTTATAATTATTATTGCAATATATATAGTTAAGATATATGCTCATTCTAAAAGAAAATATAGTAATATATAATATTTGTTATGTTGGACAAAGTTTTAGAATAATCGAGTAGTTAGATACATCTATCTAACTATCTGAGATGTGGGTTCCTGATTAACTACACATTTCCCCTCAAAGGCTATGTGCAGTCTCCTTATTTCTGTAGATATCAGCCTGTTCTAGCTTAACGTATTATCTGTACAGACCTGAGATCAACCTGAATGAACCCATGATACTGATTTTTGATCATTTATTTCAAGTTTTGAGCATAAAATCATCAAAGTGGGTCAAAGCATAATAGCGATGCAAATGCTGCAAATAAAATAATTAAATAAAAAGAATAATATTTTTCATTTTATTTTAGTACAAATATCAATATTAATATTATCATGGTTATTTATCTTTATATATTAAAAATAATAATTTATTTTTTTATTATTAAGTAATATATATATATATATATAAAAGAAAATGATAGAAATAAAAGTTGCAAAAACTAGAAATATATATATATATATATATATATATATATATATATGGAAGAAAAGAAAATGACAAAAATAGAAATATGATAATAGTAGTAATAATATTAAGATTAATAATAATAATAATAATAATAACATTATTATTATTATTAAAGAAGAAGAAGAAATGAAGAATAGAAAATATTTCATTTCTTCTTATTTCTTACCCTATATTGGCATTGATGAAGCTTTACTAGAGGTCGGTGGGGAAAATTAGTAGTGGATAAGGAAGCAAAGAGGGAGATGGGAGCAGAAGAGAGGTGGGGGAAGAGAGGGATTGGGGGAAGAGAAGAGAGTGGGGAGAGGATGAGAAAATGAGAGGGGGGTGAGGAGTGTATTTATAAACTTTTTTTAAAAATTAATTAATTAATTAACTTTCTCTCTCTTACATTATTCAGATATGAACAAATTTGTCATCTTTTTTATAAATGCTGTAAGTATTTCATTTGGCCTTATCTTCCTCATTTTTATCTCATATTTCTCTCTCCTCTTTCTCTCTCTACTTTCTCTCTCTTGCATTTTTTTTTTCAGAAAATAATAAAACTTAACACGGAGGTATATCTTGATGAGAGAAACACACTCGTGCAATTTTTTTTCAATTTGGAGCAATATTTAATTTTTTTATTAACTTATGAAGAAAAAAACTTAAGAAATTAATTCTGATAAATTTGGAGTTTTAAATTTTACAAAATGTTTTCTGCAGTTTTTTTATAATATTATTAATCTAACGACACTATAATCGCTAAATTTGAACTTGTATTTAATTCTCCCAATTTTTTTGAATTTGGATAATTCAGAAATTAATTAAGGAGTATCCACTATCTAGATTGCTCTCAAACTTGGACATTATGATCAGAATCATATATTCTATCCAATAGTATTTTTAGTTTTTCCTAATTTTGAAGTCTCTCAGGATCCTAATTTTTGAGTTGGGTTTAGTCTTAATTATCCTAATAACAACTTGGGTCATTACAAAAGATGTATTTTATACATTGATGATAGTAAAAATTTTACATCTTACTCCATACAGATAGTGTCTCTAGATCTTAAGTGCAAACACTATTACAGCTAATTCCAAATCATGCATTGAATAATTTTTCTCATGAGTTTTCAGTTGCCTGGAAGAAAAAGCTATAACCATACCTTATTGAATAAGAATGCAACCTAAGCTAATCCAAGAAGAATCACTATAAATTTGATAATCTTTTCATTCAATTGGCAGCACTAGAACAGGAGTTGATGTTAAACATTCATTTAGCTTCTGAATGCTGATTCGTAAGATGGGATTCCATACATAAAGTACACCTTTTTGTGTAAAACGAGTAAGACGGACTGCAATATGGGAAAAGTTCTTAACAAATTTACGATATCAACCAGCTAATCCCAAGAAATTGTGAATCATAGTTACTGAAGTAGGTTGGGACCATTCCTGAATAGCACTAACTTTGCTCAGATCATCTTATTTTCTATCTTTGCTAATTACATACCCTAAGAAGACTAATGATTGAAGCCAAAATTGATACTTTGAGAATTGGCATACAATTGATGTTGTCTTAATAAGCTCAAGGTAATCTTAAGATGCTCTTCACGCTCCTTAGTATTTTTAGAATAAATCAATATATCATCAATGAAGATGATGATAAATGAATCTAAGTAAGGTTTCATTATCGATACATCAAATCCATAAAATAGGATGGGAAGTTGGTTAACTCAAAAGGCATTACTAAAAATTCAAAATGCCCATAAAGCAATCTAAAACAAATTTAGAAATATTCTCTTCTTTAATACGGAGTTGGTGATAACCAGACCTTAAATCAATATTTCAAAACATTGAAGCACTAACTAACTGATCAAATAAATCATCAATTCTTGGTAATGGGTATTTATTTTTAATTGTAACCTTATTCAATTCTCAGTAATTAATATATAAGTGCATACTCCTATCTTTCTTTTTAACAAACAAGACCTGAGCTACCCATGGGGAACTACTAAGTCTAATAAACCCTTTTTCGATTAACCACTAAAGTTGATTCTTAAGTTCTTCTATTCTTTGGGTGCCATTCTGTATGGTTCTTTGGATAAAGGATTCATTCATTGAATTAAATCAATGTTGAATTCTACTTCTCTTTGAGGTGGTAAAGCATCCGCATACTCTTTTACAATAAGAGTTTCTTTGAGAGGCATAGATTTAGCATCAAAATTTAAGTGTAAGGTTAAGAATATAGGGTATTTCTTTCTAATAGACTTTTTAACCTTATTGGCAAAGATAAGGTTGATAACCGCACTCCTTTGACCAATGAATGTTACTTTCTAATTTTCACTATACAAATGCATTGTTTTCTTAACACAATTGATTAAAGCCTCATTTTGACTCATCAAGTCCATCCTAAGAATAATATCAAAGGTTGTAATAGGGATGAATATGAGTTTGGCTTCCCAAGCAATTCCACTTATAATTAATTTGCAATTTCAAAAGATTTTTTTCTAAGAAGTCTCTTGATGGAAGGTTAACCTTAAGCATTGAAGTAAGCTGTTATGTTGAGATTGAATATTTATGAACTAATTTTTATGCAATAAATGAATACGTTGCTCCGAAATCAAAAAGAACTGAACAAGGGTATTGAAATATTATAATGGTACATGTAACCATATCTAGTTCCTCTCTTGCCTCTTCTTGAGATATATTGAATATTTTGGTCTAGGCTAGGTTATTCATCGTATTACTAGAAGATGCTACGTTGTTTCCACAATTTACTAGTGGTCTACCCTGATTTTACACCCCTGCTTTGCCTTGGCTTGGGAGCTGATGCCCATTTATTATATATGTAGCAAGAAAACATTTTACGGGATGATTGGTTCTCCCACAATAAGTTTACTAGAGTTGCCTTGAATATTATGAAGCTTTCCTTGAGGTCTTGAGAATTGTTGCCTCTTTGATGAGAAATGGGGATGGAAACCTGGCCTTTTTTTCATCCTTGAAGAATACTGCTCTTCTTGAGCTTCCATGAGCTTGGCCTTCTCCACTAGTTGAGAAAAATTTAAAATTTGGAGAAGTGTCAGAATATGCTGAAAGTTATTCCTTAATCCATTAAGAAACAAGTGACCCATTATTTCTTCCGTTGTTACCATTTATGAGGCAAAATGAGCTAAGAGATTAAATTATTCCTCATATTCAATGATTGAATGACTCCCTTGTTTTAGATTCAAGAGTTCTTTCCTCATTGTTTGCCTAGCAGACTAGGGTACATGCTTGTTCAGGAATGCCTTCATGAATTCTGCCTAAGGGACATCCTCTTTTGATCTATCTTAAAATGTAGTTGTTTTGGCTGTTCTCCACCATTTTCCAGCAACTTAAGTCAGTAAGTAGGTAGCTTTCCCTGACCCTTAAGTCCACAATCATTAGACTAAGGAGTGGAGTGTCACTCTAGCAAATCCCTCACTTATCATTGGATTAGGTAAGATTCACAATACACTGCTAAGGGAAGGATTTGCACAGAATAACTAAGGGAATCAGTCACTAAATTTATATATACATACAGAGTGCGAAAGCAATAAGAAGTAAAGATTCCATCCATTCACCATACATAAGACATGAAATAAAATGAAATAGCTCAGAAAATAATAATGTACAGAAAGTAAACACAATCATGAGTACCTGTATTATTATAACATTTTAATTAAAGTTTAGAAAATGAAATAAAAATACTTTTATCCTCACAATGAATATAAAAGTAACTATATGTCCTATGCTCCAAGCCACTACACCTCCTCTATGTACGGCTCCTCTTCAGGCACTGGCTCTTCAAACTGCTCAAGATCTGATGTTGTCAGTTTCACAATGTCAGGGCCCCAGCCAATAAAGAAAAATCTTGTTAGACAAAATATCTAAGTACATTTTAGGCAAATAATTTATTAAGCATTTGTTAATATCACTATTTTTCTCTAAATCAAATGAAGCATCTATCTAGCATGGGAGCAAGTAAGCATACAAGGGAATAAAGATAAGCTATAAATATAATTTTTATAACTAAGCAAGTATTGAGGCAAAAGCACACCTCAAGTAAACTAAATAAGGTAGGGCATATGTATGTAATACAGTAAGTAAAAATATTGAAAAGAAAAGTCTAACCTAAATATGCTGATGATCATATAATATATGTTAATTTAAAACAAAAATATGAAAATAATACATATAATAAGTAATAAAGTATAGAATCCTATATATGCATCTACTCAAGTAAGCAGGTAAAGCAGGGAAAATACAACTAACTGAAATAAAATGCATCGACTACATAGAAAATAGTAAGCTGAACTAAAACAGAATGTATAGTTATTATATCAGAAAGAATTGGCCAATCCAGCTCAATATATTCCCGTAGCCTTTATGGGCTAGGGCGGACATAATATAACAATATAGTACACCATAACTGAAGAGGTAGATAATACTATACAAATATCTCTTAGTTATTTTACTTTTTTTTCTGTGGAAAATTTTAGAAACAACTGAGGAGTCAAGCACATTTGTAAGACTAATCAAGTCCTAAGCTTAACACACTCTCCTCAATGAGTGATGTTAAGTATCTTGATGTCTCCTTACCCCTATCTATTGGAGTAATGTGCACCATAATCCACCATGAACTGAACCCAAATGCAAATGCTATTCTAATATTCTAAGTTTTCATTTTTATGCAATAATGTTTTTCTAATATGACATGCTCAAGGAAAAATAATCACAAAATTCAAGGATTGCATAGTGACAGACTATAAATACATCTGTGCTTGCACACAAGTGTACGTGGTATGAAGTAATAATTTGGAATGTGAGCTCTGAGATTTATCATCCTCAGGGAATTAGGTGTTTTTTTACTAAGGTATATCTACATTCAAAAATGCTTAAGCTATGCATATTTTGTTGAATTGGTTCCTAGATAAGCACAATAATTCTTAGTAGAAAATAATTATGATAAAAGGAAAGGAGAGTTAGTTCTCTCCTACACGATATGTTAGATGACTTATGTATAATGATTCCTCAAGCATTTCACTTTTCTTAACTTTTTAATCAAGTGCACATTGTCCTCCTTAGAGTTTAACTCCAAGATTTACAAGTTCAAATCTCATGCCTGAAATGAACACATAGTCAGTTCTATTTCAGCACAAAGACCCTTATAAGATTTTAGATTATTGGTTTTCCCCTCTTTCCTGAAATTCTAAAAATGAGGGTTGTTCATTTAATATCTTATAAGCATTGATTCCACTAAGAGCTTCTCATGCATCATGCACAGTTTAGGTAATGGAGTGATTTTATTTGTGCTCAATGATTATGTCACCTCGTTCATGAGCACTCAAAGAATCCATCCCATCCCTTCACGTATGCTCAGCAACAGAGCGTATTTAGTGGATCTTAGCTCACACACTTCAACTCTTTAGTTGAGCATAGATCAAAGTGCACTAGGCTCAAGAACTTTCTCACATAGTTCTAAGCTCTTATGAACTCATGATACTAGCTCCAAACTAAGGGTGAGCTATAGAGCACAAGACCTTTTTTAATCTTGATATCATTTAGTCTCTTATCATTTAGTCCACATTCAAGTCCATAATAATCCTTTACATTTCTTTAACAAGTCATTTAATTCACATAATTTCATTAAAGTTTGAGGAAATTTTCATACATCATAGTCTCTTTCACTTCATGTAGGATTGCCCCAACCCTCCCCAAAAGAGGTTTTGCTCTCTATTACACAAGAGATAAAGAAGAACACATACATGGATAAAGACCCTTTCATGATCAACTAAGAAAAAAAAAACACAAGATAAGAGTTTAGTGAATACTAAGAATGTTCCTTTGATAAAGTTCTCCGGACTTCTCCTCTTCTTGCTCTTGGTTGCTTCTCCTAGGTCTGTAGTGCTTCCTTTATTCCTTCTTCTCCTTAGCAAAAGGAGTTCTTTCACCTTTGGAGTGTTCTCCTTCTCTTCTATGTAGCCCTCTTCTTACTTAGGATATTAGTGAGCCAAGTTGGGAACCTTTCTTAAGTCAAGAAGAGTTGTATTTATAGAGGGGCTGCACTCTACTTTTTCTCATTCAAAATCTTGTTTTTTCCTTCTCCCAAAATTCTACTATGATGGCAAATCCAACTTGAGGGGTGAAGTGACCTCTACTTTTCCATTCTTTAATCTCCACATCACCTTAAAATGTCAATTTTCCATTTAAAAATAATTTTGCTGCAGAAGGAATGATGGTTGGGAGACAAGGAGCAGGTAGGGGGTCTTGTCCCAGCCATAAGAAATGCATAGTTATGGTAGAAATTTGGCATGCCACTGCAGCGCTCTATAGCACACTGTGGCGTGCTACAGTGGTTGAATTTTGTGAAATGGTCCGTTGTGGCATGCTGCGGCGTTCTGGTTTGTATTTTGATGGGCCGCTACAACCTGTTGTAGCGCCAAAATTTTGCAAGTTGATCTGCTGCAGCGCGCTGTAGCATCAGAGTCCCGCAAGCTTGCCTGCTGCAGCGTGCAGTAGCACAAGAATTTTGCAAGTTGGTATGCTACAGCTCGCTATAGCGCTTGAGTTTGGCAAGTTGATCTGCTGCAGCGCGCTATAGCACTAGAGGTTTGCAAGTTGATCCGCTGCAACGCGCTATCGCTCCAGAGTTTCGCAAGTTGATTCGTTGTAGCGAATTTTTTCCAGAAATTTTTAGAAACTTTCCAGAATTGTCCAGAATTTGTGGGGTAGGCATTTTTTCCTGAAAAGTAGATAGAATTTGATTAAGGAAGTAGTTTCAATATGAAAATGAATGAAATTTTTTTTTATTTAGGATATAAATTATGGATTTATCACACCTACACACTTAATTTCTTGCTCGTCCTCGAGTAAGCTCAAAATGGTATTTTTCTATTTCTTAGGTATGAGATTCAATAAGTAATATCAATGAGGATTTAATTAGCAATTCAAAGCTCATGCTTAACTAAAATGACAAAAGCAATTGGCATCATTTAAATTGTTCAAAGCTTGGTTATGAATAGAGGTTAATAGGTTAATCTTCAATTCATAAGTAGTTTTGCTTGGTGCTCAGTAATGGAGATGGTTTCTTGGACTAACTGAACTAGGGAGGTAGTGATCAATCAAGAGTTTTGTGCCATATGTGCTCCTTCTTATGAATCACAAAGATATTTAAATTTTAGGAGATATATTTTTCATCATCCTTTTCAATTCTTTTCTTTGGGAGAGATATTTTTCTTCATCCCTTTTTTTTTTCTTTTTTATTCTTAGGGATAGATATTTTTCTTCATCCTAATTTCCAATCCTTATAATCATGAAGTCCTATGGGAGCTTAGCACACTCTTTTAGATTACTCACCTTAATCACTAGTTTTTAATCCAAGGCTTTCCCCCACACTTAGTCCATAGCATTAATTTAAAATTTGAAGATTTGACTCAACCTGAAATCATTCCCTTGCTTAGATGATTTAATGGTATCAAAGAGTTAGTCAATTTTTGTTAAGCAACCCTTGGTTGATAATCAATTTCTTCATTGATATTTTTGTAACTTCCATAAACTTAAAAATTCAAGAAAATTTGTCATTTGCAAATTATAGAAGGATTTTGGGACTATGATAAACCATGATTTAATTCCTCAAAAAAAACAACAAAAGAAAAGGACCAAAAATAGCTATGCAATAAGAAAAGATACAACCTATTTATTCTTGGGTTGCCTCCTAATAAGCACTTATTTTATCGTCTCAGCCTGACACGTGCAAGATCTCTTATGTGATACCTTCATCCGGGAGGTCCTGAAGGGTCCATCCTCCCTTTTCCTATAAAATACTTTCTTCTAAGTACAGCTTTAGATGATTTCCATTTACTTTAAAAGTGCCATCATTTGAAGCGACTTCAACTTCTCCATGAGGGAAAATTTTAGTGACAATAAATGGTCCTGTCCATCTTGACTTCAATTTTCCTGGAAATAATCTTAATCTTGAGTTAAAAAGTAGTACTTTCATTACAGGTTGAAAATGTTTTTGTTTGATCAGCTTATCATGCCATTTTTTTGTTTTCTCTTCGTATAATTTCGCGCTCTCATAGGTGTTAAATCTAAATTCATCAAGTTCATTTAATTGTAGCATTCTCCGTGCACCTGCTTTTTGGGAGTCAAAGTTCAATTTTTTAATTGCCCAAAGGCACGGTGCTCCAATTCTAACGGAAGATGACAAGATTTATTGCAAATGAGCTTATAAGGACACATTCCTAAAGGGGTTTTAAAGGTAGTTCTATATGCCCACAGGGCATCTTCAAGCTTTGAAGTCCAATCCTTTCTATTTTTATTTACAATTTTCTCTAAGATTTGATTAAGTTCCCTATTTGAGACTTCAACCTCCCACTAGTTTGAGGTGGTAAGGGATTCCCACCTTATATCTTACCCCATAGCTTTTTAGGACACTCTCCAACTGCCTATTGCAGAAGTGTTTTCCCCCATCACTGATTAGGAATCTAGGTGTCCCAAATCTACCTAGCACGTGCTCCTTGAAAAATTTAATAATAGTCTTACCATCATTATTCACACATGCCAACGCTTAAACCCATTTGGACTTGTACTCCACCACAACAAGAATATGCATATTGGTTTGGGATAAGGGAAATGGGCCCATGAAGTCAATCCCCTATACAACAAATAACTCCACCTCAAAAATTCCATGCAAAAGGAGCTTGTCCCTTTCGCTTAAGTTTCTAGTTCTTTGGCACTTATCACAACTTTTGACAAAGTCAGCAGCATTTTTGAATAGGTGGGGCCAATAGAATCCGGATTGAAGCACCTTAGCTGCCATTCGCTCAATCCCGTGGTGTTCTCCATAAGGAGATGTGTGGCAGTGAAAGAGAATATTTCTAATTTCAAAGTCTAGAACACATCTACTTAGGAGTTGATCATTGCAATATATATACAAAAAGGGATCATACCAAAAATAATATTTAATATCAGTAAAAAAAATTTTTCTTTGTTGGCAGTTCATGTCTTTTGGTGTTACTCCTCCTATAAGATAATTTGCAAAATCAACGAACCAGGGTGATTGATTTGAAGCAATAACGTAAAGCTTTTCATCGGGGAAGGATTCACTAATTTTGGTCAAATTATTACTATCAAGGTGGGTCAATCTAGATAAATGATCTGCTATCACATTCTCACTCCCTTTCTTATCCCAGATTTCTAGATCAAATTCTTGCAAGAGCAGCATCCAACGTATCAAGTGAGGTTTTGCTTCTTTTTTTTTGAAGGAGATACTTAATAGATGCATGATCAGTGTAAATAATAGTTTTAGACTAATGAGGTACGACAGGAATTTAGTGAAAGCAAAGATGATAGTTAGGAGTTCCTTTTCCATGGTAGCATAATTTCTTTGAGCATCGTCAAGGAGCTTACTAGCATAGTAAATTAAATAGAAGGTCCGTTCCTTTTGCTGCCTAAGGATAGAACCAATTGCAAGGTCACTTGCATCACACATAATTTCAAATGGGGAGTCCCAATTCAGAGTAGAAATTATTGGAGCAGAGATCAAAGCAGTTTTAATGGAGCTGAAACCTTTTAAACAATTTTCATCAAATTTGAACTCAATATCCTTCCCTAGTAATCTACAGAGCAGCAAACTTATGTTAAAGAAGTTCTTGACAAATCTTCTATAAAACTCTGTATGCCCAAGGAAGCTTCTAATTCCTTTCATATTGATGGGAGGGGGAAGTTTTTCAATTACCTCAACCTTGGCCTTATCAACTTTTATCTCTCTCTTAGAGATTAAATGACCAAGGACAATACATTCTTTCACCATAAAATGACATTTTTCCCAATTTAAGATTAAATTTGATTCTTCACACCTTTTTAGAACCTTTCCCAGATTGAATAAGCAATGATCGAAAGAGCTTCAGACAATAGAAAAATTATTCATAAGAATTTCTAAAAATTTCCCTATCATACCAGAGAAAATAGCCATCATACAACGTTGGAAAGTAGTTGGGGCATTGCAGAATCCAAAGGGCATCCTTCAAAAAGAAAAAATTTTAAAGGGGCAGGTGAAGGTTGTTTTCTCTTGGATTTCAGGAGAAATCAAAATTTGATTGTATCTTGAATACCCATCAAGAAAATAAAAATAGGGATTCAGAATATTAATGGGAGGGGAAAGTTTTTCAATTACCTCAACCTTGGCCTTATTAACTTCTATCCCTCTCCTAGAGATTAAATGACCAAGGATAATACCTTCTTCCACCATAAAATGACATTTTTCCCAATTTAAGATTAAATTTGATTCTTCACACCCTTTTAGAACCTTTCCCAGATTGATTAAGCAATGATCGAAAGAGCTTTCGATAACAGAAAAAACATCCATAAAGATTTCTAAAAATTTCCCTATCATATTAGAGAAAATAGCCATCATACAGCATTGGAAAGTAGATGGGGCATTGCATAATCCAAAGGGCAGGTGAAGGTTATTTTCTCTTGGTCTTCAGGAGAAATCAAAATTTGATTATATCCTGAATACCCATAAAGAATATAGAAATAGGGATTCCCTGCCAATCTATCAAGCATTTGGTCAATAAATGGGAGGGGATAGTGCTTCTTACGAGTGGCCTTATTAAGTCTCCTATAGTCAATGCACACTCTCCATTCGATTACCATTCTAGTGGGGATCAATTCATTATTGTCGTTAAGCACCACTGTGATCCCACTTTTTTGGGAATCACATGTATAGGGCTCACCCAAGGACTATCAGAGATGGGAAGATGATTCTAGCATCTAAGAGTTTAATAATTTCTTTGTGAACTACTTCTTTTATGTTTGGGTTTAATCACCGCCGAGGCTTAATTGATGGAGTGGAGTTATCTTCTAAAAGGATACATTGCATACAAAGAGTTGGACTAACCCATTTCAGATCAGCTATACTCCATCCAATTGCTCTCTTGTGCACTTTTAAAACTTTGCATACAAGACTCTCTTGATGCTGAGTTAACAAGGAGGAGATTATCATGGGAAGAGATTCATTTCCCCTAAATAAGTGTATTTTAAGTACGAGGGAAGAAGTTTTAATTCTAATTATGGAGGGAAAATTATAGAAGGTTGAACTATTTTCCTCACCTTACTCAATTCCTCAATCACTTCCTCATCAGTGGGATCCTCATCCTCCTCCTTTACTAGCATTCTCTCTTCTTCCACATCCCCCATTAACCAAGTTTCTTCTATTAAATTGATTTTCCAACAATTCTCATTGGGCTTAGATGGGTGCCTTATAGAATCATTCGCATGAAATTTCACCTCCTCATCCCTATATCGCAACCTCAATTCCCCTTTATTGACATCAATCAAAGTTCTTCCAGTAGCCAAGAATGGTCTACCAAGGATAATGGGAATTTCTTGGTTGTCATCTTCCATATCTAAGATTACGAAATTTGTAGGGAAGATGAATTTATCAACCTTTACTAGCACATTTTTCACAAATCCTAAGGGGGTTCTTACAGATCAATCAGCAAATTGGAGGAGAACAGAGGTGAGTTTTAAATGATCTATTTCTAACTTCTTGAATATGTAAAATAGCATCAAATTTATGGATGCTCCTAGATCACAAAGGGCTTTTTGGAATGATTGGTGATGAATCCATAAATTATGTCTAAAATAAAAGAAAGGTCATTCATTTCTGACCTTTAAACTGCTCCTAAATCAAATTTTATCTATCTTTTTCAGGAAAATGGCATCTAAAGGAGTTCTGAGACAATTTTTGCAAAATTCCTAAATTTTTCAAAGGAATCCGCCACAGCGGGGCATTTTGCGAATCGTGGGCGCGATAGCGCTCTGCAGTGGGTCCATTTGCGAACCGCGGGCGCGGTAGCACGCTGCAGCGGGACCAAAAACCGCGGACGCGATAACGCGCTACCGCGGGTCCAATTGCGAACCGCGGGCGCGGTAGCAAGCTGCAGTGGGACCATTTGCGAACCGCGGGCGCAGTAGCGCGCTACAGTGGGTCCAATTGCAAATCGCGGGCGCGGTAGCGCGCTGCAGCGGAACGTCTTGAAATTGAGCCGCTCCCGCGCGCTGCAGCAGAGCATTTTGCGAAATACTCCCGCTATAGCGCGCTGCAGCGGTACGATTTGCAAAAAGAACCGCTATAACATGCTGCTGCTGGTACTTTTGCAAAATATGGATGTGGTAGCACGCGGTAGCGGGAGACAGCATTATTTTGCTTGCACCATTGCGCGCCGTAGCACGCTGCAGCGGCCGTCGCCAGTTTTGCCAGTCAAATGCATTTATTGCAGCTGGGACAAGACCCCCAACCTGCATCTTGTCCCCAGCCATCATTCCCTACAACAGCTCTGATTTTCAATTGAAGATGGCCTCTTGATTTGATAAGAAGGATAAACAAATAAGGATATTGGTCACTTCATCTTTAATTTGGGATTTGCCATCATTACTTCAGATTTTTTTATCAAATTGCTGGTTTTGGAGAGGATGAAGGAGTATGCAGCCCCTCTCCTATAAATACACCTCCTCTTGACTAGAGGAGGGTTCACAATTTTGCTCAAGACACTAAGTAAAGAGGAGGAGTGCATACGGAGAAGTGAGGAACTCCCCAAGGGTGGCAAGGCAAGCTATAGCTAAGGAAGAAAAGAAAGAAGGCAGCACTAGCGACCTAAGGGAGGAGCTTGAAGAAGGAGAAGAAGAAATCTGTAGAACTTTCAAGGAACATTCCTAGTATCTTCTAAACCTTACTCTAGTAATTTTTTTTCTTAGTTGATCATGAAAGGGTCTTTATCCATGTATGTGTTTTTCTTCACTTCCTTTGTAATGAGTAGCTAAATCTCCCTTGGGGAGGGTTGGGGAATTCTCATATGTATGTGTTATTATTAATGTATGAAGTTTTCCTCAAGCAAAATTAAAGTGTAAAGGACTTAAATGAAATATGTTTTTTTTATTATTTGGTCTTGAATGTGGATAAAAGGAAATGAACTAATAATTTCAAGAACTAAATTGTCTTGTGCTCCATAGCTCACTTTAGGTTGGATGCTAGGTTTATGAGTGCATGAGTGCTTAGAACTATGTGACAAAGTTCTTGAGCATAATGCACCTTAATCTAAGCTCAATCAAAGTATTGATGCATGTGATGCTAAGACCCACTAAATGAGCTCCTTAGCTCAACATAATTGAGGTAAAAGAAGAAATAGTTGAGTGCTCATGAACTAAGTGACATAGTCATTGAGCCCAACATATTAATCCCTAATCTCAACTTTGTGGGATGCAAGTGACGCTCGTAGTGGAATCAATGCTTATAAGATCTTAAAACATAAATAATCGTAATCTCCCTGATCAAGAGATAAGATGAAAATCTAAAACCTAAAATCTTATAAGAATCTTTGTGCCAAAGTAGAACCAAATGTGTGTTCATTTTGTCGATTTGAACTTGTGAGACTTTGAGATAAAATCTCAAGGTGATCAATGTTCACTTGATAAACAAAATATAAATGAAAGATAAAGCTTGAGAAATCAAAAGTACATTGGTAATGTATCATCACATCTGGAATAACCCCAACTTATCTTCATTTAGCAGTTACTATGCTAAGTCTAGGACCAACTCATCAATTAAATCATAGCTTAAATATTAGTGAAAATAGATAGACCTTAGTAACAAAACAACCAATTCTCTGTGGTTCGATAAATCCTGGAAAGTAACACTTTCCACTTATTACTTCAGACCACGTACACTTGCGTGTTAGCACAGACGTGTATTTACAGCCTGTCAATTGGCTTCCAAAAGTGCAAGGGACAGTGAAACTGCCAGGATCCTTCTTCTTAATTGGAATCTTTCTCTGAAGGATTGCACTACATTCTTCTAATAATGCAACAGTCTCTTTTTCATCAATCTTTCTTTTCTTGGAAAGGATTTATTTCATAAACTTAGCATAACTTGACATTTGCTCTAAAGCTTCTGCGAAAGGGATGTTTATATGAAGAGTTTTAAGAGTTTCTAAAAATTTCTGGTATTGGACATCAAGTTTTTCCTTATCCATTCGCTGAGGATATAAGATGTTAGGGGTCACTTTAAGTTGGTCTCCAGGTTGATCCTTTTCTAAATCCCTGACATCATTCCTCTCATTTCTAATAATTTCTTCTTCATCCCTCTTTTCCTCTCTAGTTGTCACTATGTTTTTATGATTCTCCTCTCTCATAGCCGGTTTTGTCGTTTTCCCACTTCTTAGAGTTATAGAATTCCCTGACTCCTTTTCATACTCCACAATGACTTCTACTAATGCTAGTTTCTCTAACTGTTTCATAATTTCTTTTAACTTTTGCTCTATTCTTTTCACTGACTCCTCTTACCTTAAAAAAGTGTGTTCGTGCCTGTTCAGCATGGCATCAGTTTTATTCATGAATTTAGTTGTGGAGGTTCTAAATTCAATAAATGAGTTTTCCAATCTTTTTCTATTTCTTCCATGATTCGGGATTACATTGACATTTCTTAACTCACAATCTCCCTCCTGATAAGAATTTACATACCCACATTTTAGCTTTTTATTGAGTTGAGAGATTTGGTTTTAGAGCTCAAGACATTGTTGTGAATTTTTGAGTGAGTTACATTCATTTATATTAATATGATCATTCCTCTAGAGAGGCCATTGGTAAGCATTGTTTGCCATTTCTTCTAAGAGGTCATAAGCCTCTTCTTGGGTTTTACTGCTAATCGAGCCTCCGGCAGCTGCATCAATGAGAGTCCTTGTTGGAGCGTTCAAACGATTGTAAAAGGTTTGAACTTGCATCCATAAAGGAAACCCATGATGTGGGCATCACCTTAAGCACTCCATAAAATGATCCCATCCATCTTAAAGTGTCTCACCTTCTAATTGAGTGAAGTTGGTTATCTCAATTCTCAGCCGAGCAGTTTTCACCGGAGGGAAATATTTAGCTAAGAATTTCTTAGCCAAATCATCCCAAGTTCAGATCGAGTCGCTAGGGAGAGAGCTGAGCCAACTTTTGGCTCTATCTCTTAATGAGAATGGAAAAAGCCTTAATTTAACCGCATCTTCCAAGACACCGTTAAATCTGACGGTGTCACAAATTTCAAGGAAGGTTGAAATGTGTGAGTTAGGATCTTTAGTGGCTAATCCCCCAAACTAGTTGTTTTAAACCATACTCAGCATAGAAGGTTTGTTCTCAAAGTTGTTAGCTTCAATGTTAGGCCTTACAATAGCATGGGGGATTCCCCTAATAGTGGGTAGTGCTTAGTCTCTCAGTGCTCTTTCCCTCAGCTCTCCTATAGGCTCTCCAAGATTTTCATTAAAATTTTTCATAACGGCTTGTTCAGTTTGCAGAATGTTTTGTTCTTTTCTAGCTTGTAAATAGGTTCTTTCAATTTTTGGATCAAAAAGATATTTAGTGCAAATTCTTCTATTCATGTAAGACATAAATTAAGCTATCAATAACACATAACAGTAGCGTTCAAAGATTCAGCAAATTAAAGAAAATAGAAAAGTAAATGGTTAGCAACTATAATTATAAAATCTAAAATTAAAATTATATGCAATGGCACCAATTCCTCGGCAACGGCACCAAAAACTTGATAGACTGTAAATACGTCTGCGCTTGCACGCAAGTGTACGTTGTCTGAAGTAATAATTTGGAATGTTAGCTCCGAGATTTATCGTCCTCCGGGAATTGGGTGTTTTGTTACTAAGGTATATCTACGTTCAAAAGTGTTAAAACTATGCGTATTTTGTTGAATTGGTTCCTAAACAAACACAACAATTCTTAGTAAAAAATAATTATGATAAAAGGAGAGGAGAGTTAGGTCTCTCTCACATGATATGTTAGATGACTTATGTATGATGATTCCTCAAGCATTTTACTTTTCTTTACTTTTTAATCAAGAGCACATTGTCCTCCTTAGAGCTTAACTTCAAGATTTACAAGTTCAAATCTTGTGCCTGAAATGAACACACAGTCAGTTTTATTTCAGTACAAAGACCTTTATAAGATTTTAGATTATTGGTTTTCCCCTCTTTCCTAAAATTCTAGAAATGAGGGTTGTTCATTTAATATCTTACAAGTATTGATTCTACTAAGAGCTTCACGCGCGTCATGCACAATTTAGATAATGGATTGATTTTATTTGCGCTCAATAACTATGTCACCTCATTCATGAGCACTCAAAGAATCCATCCCATCCCTTCAAGTATGCTGAGCAACGGAGAATATTTAGTGGATCTTAGCTCACATGCCTCAACTCTTTAGTTGAGCATAGATCAAGGTGCACTAGGCTATAGAACTTTCTCACATAGTTCTAAGCTCTTCTGCACTCATGATTCTAGCTCCAAACTAAGGGTGAGCTATGGAGCACAAGACCTTTTTAAGTCTTGATGTCATTTAGTCCTTTCAAATTTAGTCCACATTCAAGTCCATAATAGTTCTTTACATTTCTTTAATAAGTCATTTAATTCACATAATTTCATTAAAGTTTGAGGAAATTTTCATACATCATAGTCTCTTTCACTTCATGTAGGATTGCCCCAACCCTCCCCAAGGGAGGTTTATGTAACAACCCAAAGGTTGTTACCTGTTAATTAGTAATTTATGTGACTCTAAATTTCTTTCATTACCCTTATAATAGAGTTAAATGTCTCCACCTCAAATTTTGTGCGAATTGGAGATCATTTGTCGATTTCCAGCATTTTCTGGTTTTTATGATAATTCTGAGAATGCCTAAATTGTTTAAACATTAGAATTAAAAAAAAAACGTTTTTATGATCAATACCAAAATGACTTCAGATATTGGCTTAGAAATTCTAGTTGTTTATTTTGATCTAACGGCTTATTTAGATCCTAGATTTTTGTTTAAATCTCTTCAAACCTAATTTCTCTTTACCTAAATCCTACTTTTCCCTTAGCTGAAATATCCTCCTTCTCCAACGCAAGCCGATCCCCTCACACGACCGAGATCGAGTCCTCCTTCTTCGCCGAGCCTCCATCCATCTGGGTGCTTCTTCTAGCCGCATCTCATAGAATAACGGTACCTCATTCACTTTATCTCCTATCAAAATTGGTATCCCTAAATTTTCTATATATTTTTTTAAGAACCAATGTTATTAGTTGAATCGAACTTGCGAAGTTTGACTCGTATGTAATAAAGCATTTGATGTTCTGGTTCTTTATCCATTTATCGAATATGGTTAAATGCGAGGAATAAAATGTTAATAGGGATGTTAATATTTGATGAATAATTGACTTTCTATACTTTCAATATTTTCAATATGGGAAGAAAATTCGTGTGCTTCCATTTTTTTTATTATTCATCAGATCTATTGTAAGATCTTCAAAACTTTAATGTTTGTGTCGGTTGATACAACCAAATTTATATAAGGAAAAGCTCTACTAAATGGCCAGCATAATGTTTAGATCATTATTCAATCTTTTTTTTATAATTGTTTTCTTTGCTTCAACAATTTCTGTACTCATCTTTAAGTCATCAGATTTTTTTTACTTACGATTGGTTGTAAGCTTATATACTTAGTTTCCAGAATCAAATGCATTGATGCATCACTACACCAGCCCCAACAACATTCTAATAACATATTGACCTATGGGATGTAGTCTGAAGTTTAAGTGTTTAATGTTAGATGTAATTTAACACTGTATGCAATTTTTATAGGTTACTATATGCAGTATTCAATATTGCATGCACTTAATCATTCAATTGGCTGTTGTTTAAATAAACAACAATGTGTTTATCCTATTTTAGATAATTCGATTTAAGAATTTCTAAATCTAAGAATAAGAAAAGGGATGTAGAATATATGCGTATGTATAGCGTTTCCAAATTGTGATTTGAATTTGCTATAGCTACACTTAGAGCTTCTCATCTGAATTTATTGAACTTGGCACTGTTGTATTTTAACTTTAATCTTAGTTGTGACAATCTTTTAATTTTTTTGTGTAATCATAATGCAGTAAAGCTATGTAGGGTTAACTTCTGAACTATTTTATTTTTGGAAAAGTTGTTCCACTTGAATAGTTCTAAATTGTTTTATATGTAAACAGTGTTGTTGCGATTGATTATTCAACGTAAACTAAAACTTAATGACTGTTGTTGCAAAACAATCAATCTATACTTGAATCAGAGGTTGGCCAACGAAATGATTTGTAGTAAATTCAAAACCCATTGATTAACAAGAATTTTGCTATATATTGTGATTTTAAATCAAAGGTTATGGACTATTACAATATGAGATGTCACTGTAAATAATTGTTGTTATTAGTTGTAATGATATGAAAATCATATGTTGCTATCAATTTCATAAGGGAGTGTATATCAAATAAGGAAACCTGTGCTGCCATGTATCTCAATGAAACTAATGTTGCCATTATGTTTATTTAAATCATATGCCGCCATCTTTTCATATAAGATCAAATGTAAATACATGTTGCCTTTATTTTAGAAGTAATGAGATAAGATGCGATCATTTCTATATATGAAGTCAAATGATCAATTGCTGGCATCAAATTATTTATGAGAATCATATGCTGCAATCTCTTGTTCTTATGTGAGATCAAATATGATCATATATGGCCAATTGTATTGAAGAAAGAATAAATGAGAACTCAAGAATTTCAATGTTGCTATCAAATGAAATGAGAGAACATGCGCTGCCATTTAAATTCAACATGATTTAATTGATATCATGAGTCAAATGCTAGCTGTCATAAATCAAATTGTTGCCATTCAAGAGGCTACCATGTATTTAGGAGATTCAAATGTAGTGATTTCTTTTGTAAGATACAAATACTATCTTTGAACTTATATGTGATTAATTGCTTCCATTTAAATATGAAATGCAAAAATGTTATTCTTCAGTTCAAAATAAATCATTAAGGTTATATTCTGTGATCTCATAACTTAAATTGGTATCCTTTGAATGCTAGACATATATGCAGTACCTCTTGTGTATAGTAGAATGTTGCGGCCTTCTCTTTACAACGGCTGCCATGTATCATATTGAGATCAAATACATGTTGCCTTCATTTTAGAAGTGATAATATAAATGCCGCCATCACATGTTACCCTTCTTCCCAAATTGAATGGGATAAAATGCTGCCATTATTATCAGATAAAATAGGAGATATGTATTGTCATTTATTTCAATATAAATCAAATGTATTTAGTTAAATTGCATGATATGTGTTGAACTCAAATCTTTATATTTTATTCATTTCATCTGGATCTATTTATAGTAAGGATAAAAGCTGCCATTTATTTTAAGATCAAATATGAATGCCGCCATGAATTGTATATGAGGATACATATTGTTGTTTCTTTTAATAGCACCACATGCTATCATGATTCATATTAAGATACCAAATGCTGCTATGATACCATTTAATTTATGAGTCAAGTGCTGCCATTATTTATATTGTGAGATACAAATGTTGCCAATGGGTTATATGAGCATCAATGTTACCTTTCTCTTAGAAAATCATGTGTTACTACATCTCGAATAAAAATAACAAGTGATGCCTTATTATATGAGATTCAATGCTATTCTTTTATATAAACATACTGCTGCCACTTAGTTGTGAGATACAAGAACTGATAATAGATTTTATGAGCATTTATATTGTCATTCTTTTATAAATTTATTTGCTGCCAAGTACATATATAAGAATCATGTGTTGTCTTCTAATTCTAAGGTAAGATTAGTAAGATTAAAAGAAATCAAAAATTGTCATTAATTTAAATATTATTTTTGTTGAATAAATGCTTTCATCTAGTTCAAATATGATTATATGTTGCCATTTTGTTTATAAGAATGAATACTATCCTTTCTCTTACAAGTATCACATGCTACTATCTTTTATGAAGATAAATGCTACTCTTGTTTCAAAGTAAATCAAATGCTAACAAATGGCTTATATAAATTAAGTGCAATTAGATAAATTAAATGATCAAATGCTATTATTCAATTAAAGTAGATTAAATGCAACCTTTTTCTTCTTAATATCTTATGTCACGATCAATGTTAAGAGAGGATCAGTATTTTTATTTCCTTAATAGGGTAAGAACAGTTGATGTCATTTAATTAAGTATAAATCACATGCTATCATTAGATGAATGTAAATTAATGTAATATGGGAATAATTGTTGTTATCCATTTTGTATAATATCAATTGTTACCATACATTATCATCTAGTAGTAAAAGAGGATGAGGTTGCCATTTAGATGGAAATTCAAATTGTTGCCAATTATATTAAAGTACAAATGCTATCATATATTTAGGAAATCATATGTTGTCTTTAAATTCAAATGATTCTTATTTCTATAATATCTAAATGATAATTTAAGTGTTGTTATTCTTTGCAGGATGAGTTGAAAAATTAATACAGGAATATGTGAAATACCACATAAAGCTGCTCTTATAAATGCTAAATTTTATTTCTGCATTTCCTTTTTATTAGATGTTTTGTATAGGATGTATAAACTACTTAGTTTAGTTTTATATATTTGAAATCATTGTAGAACTAGAAATGAGCAATCCTATAAAAAGAATTGAACTCTACTGTAGAACTGGAATTGAGCAATCCTATAAAAAGGATTGAACTCTACTTTAGAACTGGAGATAGTCAATAAAATTGACTTATATTGATTGAGAAAATAGTTTATTTGAACAAAAACAAAGTAGACTTTGCCAAAATTTCTAAGAATTTTAAGACTTAGAAATTTCTAAGAAAATTTTAGTATTCAATTCAAAATATCCATTTCAATAGTTTATTTTTGGACTTTAACTCTCAATCAACTTGATTGAAACTAATAGTTTCTTTTTAGCTTTAGATAAGTCTTCTTGCTAAAATTCCTACAATCATAAGTTAAATTAATTCAAAAATTGAATTGAATTTATCTTTTTTTCCAAATTTCAAATTACATGAAAATAAACTTACATTCATTCTACTTTTATTTAGAATTGACTTAAGATCAAATGTCTATAAGTCAATTTGGAGTTTAATTAACTCTAAATTATAGAGTAGATTATTAAAAATTTAGATAACAAAAAGATATCACATAATTTACAATTATTGAAATTTATTGAATACTTGCCTAGCTTTGAGCCTTTTTTCTTGAACATTAATTCAAGATCATTGTGCATAAATAAATATTTTCTTAAAATTTTAAAGGGGGAATGTCTTATGGCAAATTGAGTACAAAAGAAAGCGCTTATATTAGGACTTCACATTTTAGAGAGGGTAAATGTGAATGTTCAACTTCCCCACTGTATCTGGTTAAGCAGATGTGCTTAACTCCTTGCCCATTCTATTGTGTACTCCTGCAAAATGAGGTATTTCTAAATGTAACTTTAACTAAAGATATAAGAGTTCGTTTACAAATTTTAAGATCTCTTCATAACTGTTTAGTTATGCTTTCATTTCATAGTTCTATACTATTATTGTCTTAGATTGAGAATCTAAGATATTTCCTTATTTCCTTAGCTTTACACTCTCTATTTTCAGTATTGTGTATTGCTTACTTAAGTTTAAATTGAATACAGTGTATGTTGCTTAATTTCAATTAATGCTTCACTGTATGTCATTTGCTTACTTAGCATAAATTCCAATTGAACATATATTGCTTTCATTTCATGCACATAGTAGTTTCTAGCCTTTAAGATGCTTTCCCCTTACTAATTTTCAATACAGGCTAGGACTTTAATAAAAGTGAGTATTTTTACTCAACTTATTTCATACTATTTTTCTTACAGTTATGCTTACTTTATTTTCTCGTACCTTATAGCTTTTATAGCACTGCTGCTTACTAAAATTTGTAAATCATAATTGTGATATTTTATTAATCTAAAAACATAGCCAATTTTAAAATGTGCTTAGACTGTTTAATCTAACTACACTTTTTCTTATTCTTGGCTTTGCCCTATCATATTTAAATACCAAAATATGATAGATCAAGAGCCTTTTTATCCAGGTGATGCAGGTCCAAGTACTTGAAGAATTTATAAAGAGATCTGCTTCCGCTAATCATAAATTATTTACTTGTATTTTTTTTAACAAGCAAGAAAGAGTGATTGATTTGCTACATTTTCTTATACTTTCGAAGAGGCTTGTAATAATTAAATCATAAACCTCTTAAGTTCTTTTGCCTATTCTTTTAATCTGTGTTTGAAACTACTTGGGATGAATGAGTGGATTAATCTAATTTCTAGCATTGTAAATAATTGCAACATTGCATTTATATGTATCTTCATTTTCATTCATTTAACTTAACAAATGCTTATAAAGTGACTTGACCACTTAGCATCAATCACTTGATTTGTTTTCTTCTAATTAAGTGTTGGGTGCTAAGGTAACATCCCAATAATTGGGTTAAATCTTCTATCCAATTATTGGGGTCGTTACAGTTTAGCTCTCCATTACACAAGAGATATAGAAGAACACATACATGGATAAAGAACCTTTCATGATCAACTAAGAAAAAAAACACAAGACAAGAGTTTAGAGAATACTAGGAATGTTCTTTTGATGAAGTTCTTCAGACTTCTCCTCTTCTTGCTCTTGGTTGCTTCTCCTAGGTCCGTAGTGTTGCCTTTCTTCCTTCTTCTCCTTAGTAAGAGGAGTTCTTCCACCCTTGGAGAGTTCTCCTTCTCTTCTATGCAGCCCTCTTCTTACTTAGGATATTAGAGAGCCAAGTTGGGAACCCTTCTTAAGTCAAGAAGAGTTGTATTTATAGAGGGGCTGCACTCTACTTCTTCTCATTTAAAATCTTATTTTTTCCCTCTCCCAAAATTCTGCTATGATGGCAAATCCAACTTGAGGGGTGAAATGACCTCTAGTTTTCCATTATTTAATCTCCACATCACCTCAAAATGTCAATTTTCCATTTAAAAACAATTATGCTGTAGAAGGAATGATGCCTGGGAGACAAGGAGCATGTAGGGGGTCTTGTCCCAGCCATAATAAATGATTAGTTCTGGCAAACATTCGGCGTGTCGCTGCTGCGCACTGTAGCGCACTGTGGCGCGCTACAACGATTGAATTTTGTGAAATGGTCCGCTGTGGCGTGCTGCGGCATTCTGGTTTGTATATTGATTAGCCGCTACAACGCGCTGTAGCGACATAATTTTGCAAGTTGATCCGCTGCAGCGCGCTAGAGCGCCAGAGTCCCGCAAGCTTACATATTGCAACGCGCTGTAGCGCCAAAATTTTGCAAGTTGGTCCGCTGCAGCGCGCTATAGCGCTAGAGTTTCCGTTGCAGCGCGCTATCGCGCTAGAGTTTCACAAGTTGATCCGCTGCAGCGAAGTTTTTCCAGAAATTTTTATAAACTTTCCAAAATTGTCCAGAATTTACTAGGTAGGCATTGTTTCCTTAAAAGTAGGCAGAATTTGATTAAGGAAGTAGTTTTAATATAAAATTGAATGAAATTTTTCTGTATTTAAGATATAAATTATGGTTTTATCACGTAGCACAAAGTAAAATAGTAAACAAGGGACTCTACTAAATATGGTGATATCATTTATTTTCTAATTTAACAATTCTAACTATTCTACATTACACAAGTTCAGGATTTGCAATTCCTACTATTGAGTGTAACTTAAAAGCATGACCTTATAAGTTAAAAAGGATTAGAACTGATCAGATTCTAATCTAATTCAATCAAGTATGACTATGGGTTAAGAAACAAATCACAATGTCCTAATTAGATGGATTTATATGTTCTAATTAAGATATAATCAAGATCTACTAAACTATAGAATATGGATTAAATACCATGAGGTTGGGCTTAATCACATAATCTAAAAGGATAAGACATAAGATCTAGGCTTCAATCTAAAAGTGATCTATTGATTAAGGTAAATCTTATTTAACAAATTAACTTAATAGGATGAATCTCCTATCCTAAATCTAGGGTTAAAAGATAAAATAATCAAAAAAATTTGTAAAATCTAGAAATGAAGAAAACTAAGGATTCATTCATTGAATAACCCCATTTTTCAATGAATGAAATCTAAGTCCTAGTCTTAGGAATAGTCCTACTGTGACCATTTTGCCCCTACTTAAGGGTCCGAAAAGCAACTTTTTGATTTAGGTTCCAAATTGGAATTTCTTACTGCCAAAAGATTCCTTACTATCTAACATAAAGATATACAGTAAGTACCCTCAATTTGGATAAGAAACGGATCCTATAGGTCCAAACTAAGATTTTTGACATAAGGTTAATTTTAGTAATTTACTCTTATTGGAATCTAAAATTTTGTACAATTTACTATTGGTTACTATTCAAGGATTCCATAAAGTCTAAGAGCACTGTATTCTGAGGTCAAATGACTAAGTTATAGCAATTTCAATTTATAAAGGCAATTCGGTAATTTTGTCTGTCAATGAGGCGAAACCGAACTTTTCCGTTTGATGTACAATTTTAGCAAACTCAGTTTCTATAGCTTTCCTATAATATACTGAGTGTGTTGACAGGGAGTAAACCCAATTAGGACTTCAAATGGTCAAGTTATTACCTAACTAGGGTTAGCGGTATTTTAGTAATTTCTAGTTTTCTAAGTTTCACATTTTAAATATTATCTTAATTTATTGATGATACTAAAATTTTAAGCTAGTTAATACTTTGAATTTCTGAATTTGGAGTTGAATTGACCAAGTTATGGTCAATTCAAGTCTAAGGGCATTTTGGTCATTTTTAGGGTAGGGTTCTAAATGTCACTTTCCAATCTAAGCTCCAAATGGGGAAACAAATACTCCTATAGTGTTGGAGCTATCCTCCTGAGTATTTTAAGACCTATATTTCCTATGTTTGGGTAACTAAGTTAAAAGTTATGAGGATTTGATTAGGTCCTAAAATGTCACTACGTTATACGTACCCTGAAACTAATTTATGAATTACGTCATTTGATTCATTTTATTTTTCTGAATAAAATGAGACCCATATTGACTTTGTTTGGATCATTGTATAAAAAGTTATTAAACTTTAAAGATTTTGAATTAAATAATTTAAATTAAATAAAGTTAATATTTATTTATTCAATTTGTATTATTTTACTATTCATTCCTAAAGTGAAAATGAATTTATCATATTATTAATTAATTAATCAATTATCTCTAATCTATTTTTAATTAGTATTAATTATTAATTAATTAATAATAAATCTATTATTTAATTAATTGATTAAATATTAAAACTAATGTTGAATTAGGGTTAGTGTTAATTAATTAAGTATCTTACTATTTAAACTTAATGAATTAATTAATCCATCAATTCTTGTTTAAAAAAATATTTATTTAATTAGGTTTAGGATTAGTACAAATTAATCCTTAATTAATCACTATTTATAATATTATTTTACTATATTAATTGTTATTAAATTAAATTAAAACTAATTAATTATATTAATTTAATTGAATAATGTTAATTACTACTACTATTTTATTAGTATTATGATAATCTTAATTAGGCTCTAATTAACTAATTATTAATAATATAATGTTAATTAAATAATAATTAACCTAATAATTAATAAACTAATATTTAATATTAATAATTAACTAGTTAATTAATTAAATAGTATTTACTATTTTAATATTAATTAATTACTAATTATCATTAATTAAATCTGCTAATCTAATTGCTAAGCATAATTAATTGCTAATTAACCGTAATTAACATTAATTAAAATGGCTTAATGATTAATAATAGTTTCGGATTCGACCGGTGGGACCCACAGCTGCCACGTGGCGCATTAAGATTGGCCACGGAAGCTGTAGCGGGCCCCACTGCTGACGCCCGACGGGAAAGGCTAGCCCTCCTACACGTGGCAGCGCTTGATTGGGCACTGCTCTGCGCGTGGGTCCCATCACTGCAGTCGAACAGACCGCGGCAAGCAGTGGGCCACATATGCGACACATGGCGTCCTCTGCGCACACCGGGTGGTACAGCAGGCCCCATATGTCGCAGACACAGACCCATAGTAATCGGGGTGGGCCTGGGACGACCCGGCCCGACCCCGACTTCATCACCCTCGCGGTGATTTACCGAGGATGTCGGGCTAGGGCACGGCTTTTGCCGGCCCTCCCGGCATCGGTCCACCTCGGCCCACCTTGCCGACGACAGCCCTCGACGAGGCCTACACATCGGAGGGTGAACCAGCACTAAGGGTGGCTGGAGTCGCCGACAATCACAAACCCTAGCGGCTAGGGTTCGGCGGGATTTGGGCTTAACGGTAAGTACTGTGGACTTGAGCCCAAATCCCATCGATCGGGTCGAGCTGACTCCGATCGGAGCCGCTCAATCGTCAATCAGACAATGCGATAAGCATAGGAACAATAATCGAGCAAATAGGATACGAGGAGGGGAAGATCTAGTATCTGGAAGATAGACGGCTGCGGGATTAGGGTTCGACTGAGGAAGCCTCGGGTCCAAAACGCGCAAACGGTGAGACCTATGCGCGAATGGGGTCCTTATGGGCCACGGTGCGGACTCGCCGAGGCCGGGGCGTCGCAGATTGGGAGGCGTAAGCGGCGGAACTCCGCATGGCGCCGACGATCTCTGCGAAGGGACGACGGTCGCCTGACCGTCCGATCGCGATCGGATCGGACGGATTAGGCGGGCCGATCTGCGGATCCAGATCCAATAGGCTAGCGGATCTGACCCGTTAATGTGTCGGATCCGACCCGTTAAGGAATGGAGGATCCGACCCGTTAATATAATTTTTAAATAATTTAATTTAATTAATTTCAAAAATTAAATTCCTATTTCTAATAAAGATTCTAAAATATTTAATTGATTTCCAAAAATTCCCAAATACTCACCCTAGCTAACTGAAGGGTGAGGAACGCAACGGTTAGGTCAGATTTTTGATTCGATGAGAATTTTTATTTCCCAATTTTTGGGGTATTTAAATATTATTAAAATATTTGTCAAATTTTGATGACTTTCGATTGACACGAAAACATCACCCTTAGCTAATTTGGGGGCAATGAGCACATGGTGAAGTCCATTTTTTTTTAATATGAGGTCAATTTAGATAGGTCAATTTCTTGGGTTTCTGGATTTTTTTTTTCCAAAACTAGGATTTGATCCATTTGACCCTTGATTTGGACTAGGTCTTAGAGGTTGACTCATAATGACTTGATTAACATTTGGGATCAATATTAAGACTAAGATTAGTCCTAATTAACTAAGATAACAACTTGGGTTATTACAGTAGCTAAGGATACTTTTTGATCTTTAGAGGTCTTGGCATAGTTGACTTCTTTTTCTATCATTTGAATCCATTCCTCATGTTGGTAAGGAGTTTCCTTTCCGTTGAATCTTAGAGGCTGAAACTTAAGAAATATTTGCATATCTTTGTTTACTACCTTCCTTTGGGCTAAAATGGGGGTTGGATTTTGGAACTGTTGATTACTCATGATTTGCCCCATTAGTGTCAAAAGGGTAATCACTTCTATGTTAGGCGAAACAGTTTCATTTTGGCTAGGAGTGTTCTGATGAACAATATCATTTTGGGATTGATTATTATTGTTGTACTGATTATGACTTTCCATAACCTGAGAAATTTAATTTTATTATTAATACTATTTATACTATTATGCTCTCCAACTTGATATTCAACCCCTCACTAAACTTATTATACTATAATATTTTCAAAAATTTTATTCATATTGTTGGCTCTGATGAATTATTTTTCCTTAGATTTTCTCAAACTCCGCTCTGATACAAATCTATGATGGTCGGGGAATCGAGTTTGAGAATTTTCAAGGAAGAATTCATATTTTAAGAATATACATTCATGAAAGTAAGGAAAATAAAATATATAAATATCCATAATTACATTCAGAGCTATCAATATGAATTGTACAATTTATAATTATTATAAAAGAAGTATGAAATTTTAAAATGTCTTTATTCTGTTCACTTCTCAACACTTTATCTTTAAATTTAATATAAGAAGATCTCCTTAAATCTTAATTATTAAAACCTAAAATATTATAAATAGTTACCAGTCAGGTAGGACTACGTAGACCATTCCAATAAGAGTTACATTCTAGCATCCTATAGTAAGCATAAATGAATATAAGAGTGATATGATGAAAGTTTTGCATCACATATAAGAAAGTAAATCACTTGCCAATGTAATTAATTATTGCCTTGCATGTTAGCCTTGCATTCAAAACATATGAAAAATATAAAATAAATTTTATCATATGCATTTGTAACATAAAATCAAGTTCGGAGATCCCTGAGCCCAAATGGTTAAACCCATAGGCATAACTCTTAGGAAGCATTCACGGTACCCATCGGTAGCTTATTCAAAATTAGGAAATGATAGTGTGATCTTTCGTCTAGATTTACCCACTTCCTAAAATGAGCTAAATCCCTTCATATAACTCCTAGGGGCTGCTAGTATGCCCAATATATACAGATTCTTAGAGTTGCTTTCCATTCTCCAAAGACAAACACCATAATAATATAATATATTTCATCTTTTTGTTAGATGCCCTATGATAATATTTTTCGAAATTAATAAGTGGTAAGCATATTAGAAAGCATAAGCAAGATTTAAATAAAAATGGCTCAAAGTATGTATGCTAAAAAAAAACTTATAAGTAGATCTACATACCTAATTGCTTTAATAATACATAATAAATCACTTATTTTGATTTGTCAAATATCAATTTAACTCATTAATTTGATATTTTATAGTTTAATTGTATTATTATTTATTTGATTAAAACTATATGTTATAAAGTTAAATTTAATAAATTTTGAGTTTTTAAGGCAAAATAATAATCTAAATAGCCTTAGATTAATTTTAAAGATTAAGCTTACTGACCTAAAGGATAAACAATAGATTTAACTGATAAGAACTTACAAAATTTACTATTTGGCCAAAATTACCAAAATGCCCCTCTTAAAGGTGCCCAAAAAGTAATTTTAAGAATTAGGCTTCCAAATTAAATTTTGTTAATGCCAAATACTTTTTTTACTATCTAATATGAAGATAAACACTAAGAACACCCAATTTGGTCAAAGATTAAGACTAATGAGCTTAAATTAGTATTTAGGTTTATTAAAGGTTGATTAATAGTTTTACTTAGGAAAATCTTGAATTTTTGCTATACATATATTGCTTACTGCCTAAGAATTTCATAGAATCCAAAGTCATTAAATTTTATGGTCTTTTGACAAAGTTATGACCAAAATAAGGTTTATGGCTAAAAATGTAATTTATGAGATTTAGGAATAGGACCAAAAAATTAATTTCTTCATTTGGCGTCCAAATTGAGCAAAGTTAGTGGCTATACTTTCCTTGTAACACACTGATCACAATGAAATAGAGTTTGCTCAAATAGGAGTTCATTTGGCTAAGTTTTAAGGCTAATGAGCTTAAAATTAGGATTTAAGCTCATTAATAGATGATTAGTGAGTGATTAGTGAAATTAATTATAGAATAACTATTTTAACTATGATAATGTGTTCTCCTATATTTTGTGAGTTATCAGAAACTTAAAATTTGAATTTTGAATAATTAATGAGTCTAATATTTACTAATTCATTTTTAGAGTAATTTGAGATAATTAAGTAATATAATCACAGAAACTAAAATTTTATTATAGATTAGTATAATAAAATTTTAGTTCGAGATCAATTTAATTATCCTAATTTTTTGGGAATTAAAATATATTAAAATATATGAGAAAATCTGACAACTTCCAAAAATTTTCAAACATCACCGTTAGCTAATTAAGAGGTGATGAGAGTAATGGAGAAATCAGATTCTCAATATGAGGTAAAAATAATTAGCATGTTTTTTTTAATTAAATAAAATAATTTGGAAACAATGAAAAATTGAAAAATTCCAAATAAATTACCAAAACTTTTATAAGAATATTCCTAGCAATCTTATAGTTTTATTTTATTAATTTATTGTGAATTTAAAAATAAGAAACTATTTTTGAATAACAATTTGATATTTCACAAGCAAATAGACTCATTATCTCACAATAATTATAAAACAACCACTATTAAGAGAAAAACATAATTAGTGAAAAGAAGAACACATCAAAAACATAAAACTTAGAATTTTATCATATATATATATATGTATATATATATATATATATATATATATATATATGCTTATATATTTATATGTGTGTGTTTGTGTAACAACCCAAGTTGTTACCCAATCTGATTAGGACTGATCCAGGTCCTAATCTCAGTCTTAGTACTCTAATTAGGCCATTAAGAGTCTTCCACCAAGACCTAGTCCAAATCAGGAGTCAAATGAATCAAATCCTGATTTTTGAGAAATATAGAAATCCTAAAATTTAACCTATCTAAATTAACCTCAAATCAAAAATTGGACTTCGTCATTGTGCTCATTGCCCCCAAATAAGTTAGGAGTGATGTTTTCGTGTCAATCGGGAGTCATCAAAATTTTGACGAATTTTTTAATGATATATAAATACCCTAAAAATTATGAAAATTAAATACTTGTCGGAATCAAAATCTAATTCCACCGTTGCGTTTCTCGCCCCTCAATTAGTTTGGAGTGAATATTTGGAAATTTTCTAAGTCAATTAATCACTTAATTTTAATAAGGAAAATTATTAAATAATAATATTATTTTAACTTTTCCTAACAGCGCCATCTCCCCCGTCGTTCCCTCGCTCGAACTCCTGTCTGATCAGACGGGAGAATCAAGCCATTCGATCAGATGATCGAACTGCTCGGTCACGTCATCCCGATCGAAGCCCCACGCAAGATGTGTGTTGCCCCGCCGCAGCCCGCGACCAACCGCTGCTCGCGATGACCTCGCAGCCTTCGCCGTGCGCCCTTAACCCTCTCCTAGATGCGTCCGTAGGGAAGATTAGATGCAGGTCCATCGGGAGCACTCAAGGATCTGACTCTGCAAACCCTAGAAGCCATCTGCCGCTCGTCCAGGTACTCCTGATCCCACCATCTCCTATATGCAATTGCTCATAATCCACTTCACATAATTATTTTGCTACTTGAAATGCATTAGTTTAGCGTCTGATCGGGGATTTATTGGCTTGATCGAGCCAATTTGTTCGATCGTCTGCAGTGGATACCGTTAGGGCTATCCTCACGAGGCCGAACCTAGGGCTGGCCCTAGGTTGATCTATAGCCCTCCTTCAATGAAGGTTCGACTGTCATCAGAAAGGTCTCATCAAGGCCTAGTCGCTACCGTGCGGGCCAAATCCTGATGTCGCCAAAAGGGACGGCGAACCCCGTGCCCTAATTCTCCCCCTTCAACTAGCGTGCGGAAGGTGAACGAATCCGGGCCGGGTCAAGTCGAGCCCGTCCTGTGCTTCTGTGCCTGGGTCCGCGTGGCGTTCCCTGGCTCAACGTGGTAGGGCCACTCGCGTAAAAGCCGTCAGTGCGGGTCCCACCAGCATTGAAGTCAGTGCTGCCATCTTCTAATCTCTGCTGTGGGCCCCACCTACAGTCAGAAATCAATTAAAAAAAATTTGTAATTTAATTTATTTAGTTAAGCTAATTAATTTAGTTAATTCTGAACCTTTAAATCCTCATAACTATTAAACCGTAAATCCAAATATACTCAAGTTATATCTCATTTTGCTCAGAAAAATGAGAGGAATTTAACGGTAGTATTAATTTTCCTATAGGACACCTAAATGATATAGTGACAGTTTAGGACATTCTCTCACTTAAACCAAAGCTTTGAACCATCATAACTTTGTACCTAGTGGTCTAAACATAGATAATATGGGTCTTAAAATACTCTAGAGAATAGCCCCAATATTATAAAAGTATTAGTTTTCATATTTGGAGCTTAATTTGAAAAGTGACATTTATGACCCTACCCTAAAAATGACCAAAATGTCCCTAGACTTCAATTGACCATAACTTGGTCAATTCAGCTCTAAATTTAGAAATTCAAAGTACTAACTAGCTTAGAATTTTAATATCATCAATAAACTAAAATAATATTTAAGATTTAAACCCTAAAAATTTAGAAAATAACCAAAATACCTCTAACCTTAGTTAGGCCATAACTTGACCATTTGAAGTCCAAATTGGGTTTACTCCTTGCCAATACACTCAGTATAATTTAGGGAAGGTATAAAAATTGAGTTTGCTAAAATTGGATTTCAAACAAAAAAGTTCGATTTTTGTCACCGTTGACCGACAAAATTATCGAATTGCCCTTAAAAATTAGATAGCCATAACTCAGTCGTTTGACCTCAGAATGCAGTGTTCTTGAACTTTATGGAATCCTTTAATAGTAACCAATAATAAACTGCACAAAAATTTAGAGTCTTATTGATGTAAATTACAAGTTTGTTCCTTAGGTCAAAAACCTTAGTTTGGACCTGTATGACCCATTTCTTGTCCAAATTGAGCATATCTACTATCTATCTTCATGTTAGATAGTAAGAAATCATTTGGCAGTGAGAAATTCTAATTTAGAGCCATAAATCAAAAAGTTACTTTTTGGACCCCAAAAGTAGGGGCAAAATGGTTATTTTGCCCAAAAATAGGCTAAGCACCTTTAAACCCTAAATTTTCTTCTAAGTCACTAAAACTATTATTAGAACTATAATAGAATCATTCTAAGTGGTAAAATCAACTATTAGGTCAAATTTGTAAAATTTTTAAAATTTGCTCTAAGTCTTTTGCTTAGGTCCTTTCACCTCACATTAGGACTATTCCTGAGACTAGGATTAGATCATAGGTTAGATTTCATTCATTGAAAAATAGGGTTTTTCAATGAATGAATCCTTAGCTTTATTAGTTTTTAAATTTTACACCTTATTTTGATTATTTTGTCTTTTAATCTTTGATTCATGATAGGAGAGTCATCCTATTAAGTTTGATTTGCTTAATAGGATTTGCCTTAATCAATAGATCACTTTTAGACTGAAACCTAGATCTTATGTCTTAACCTCTTTGGATTATGTGATTAAGCCCAATCTCATAGTGCTTAATCCATAATCTATAGCTTAATAGATCTTGATTATATCATAGATAGAACGTTTAAATTCATCAAATTAGGACGTTGTGATTTATTGATTTAACCGGTAATTGTACCTAATTGAATTAGATTAGAACCTGATCAATTCTAATTCTTTTAACTTATAAGGATGTACTTCTAAGTTACACTCAATAGTAGCAATTGGAGATCCTGAACTTGTGTAACTTAGAATAGTTAGAATGGTTTAAATTAGACAACAATCGTGTCACTATGTATAGAAGAGTCCCTTGCTTACTTGATTTATTTTATTGCTACGCATTCCTTGTACTTTGTACTTAATTCCTTGGACATATCATATAATAAAATTTTGTGCATTAAATGAAAACTTAGAATAATTAGGATAACAGTTGTCTTTTGGTTCAGTATATTTTAGTAGATTCAGGTGCACATTTACCCTAATGGACAGGGGTAAGGAGTAATAAGGATGCTTAACATTACTCATTGAGGAGTGTATGTTAAGTTTGGAACCCGTATAGTCTTGCAGACGTGCTTGACTTCTCAGCTGTTTCTGGATGTGTCCACAGAAACAAAAGTAAAATAACTAAAAGATTTTGCATTTGTATTTACTGCCTCCTCAGTTTTGCTGCTGGTTTTGTCTGCTCTAGCCCAGAAAGGCTATGGGAATTTCTGTCTGCCCAAACCCAAAAAGGCTTTAGGGATTTCACTGGCCCGATGGCCAACTTTCTAATATGGCAGTCTTTACATACCTATTTCAATTTTAGCTTACTGTGTAATGTATTTTGATGCATATTTTAGTCAACTACATTTCTTTACTTACCTACTCATTTGTATGTATTTATAGGATACTAGACTTTACTGCTTATTATATGTACCATTTTCAGATTTCTGCCTTTAATTAGCATATGTCATATGATCACCAACATGTTTAGGGTTAGACTTTACTTTCAGTACTTTTACTTACTATACTATATTTATGTATATACCCATTTCTTGCTTAATTGCTTGAGGTATATTTTTGCCTCACCTTTTGTTTTAGTTATAAATATTGTATTTATAACTTACCCCATTTCTTGAATGCTTACTGCTCCTACTGCTTTAGTTTACTTTTTATTGTACTTAAAGTATAAAAATGGTGATATTAATAACACATGAAAAATATTCAGCCTAAAATATGCTTAGACCATTGTCTAACAAGATTTTCTTTTATTGGGTGGGGCCCTGGCATTATAAAACCGATAATGTCAGTTTCAGATAGGTTTGAGAAGCTGGGTGCTGAAGAAGAGGTGCCTTATTTAGAGGAGGAGCTTCAGCTAGGAGAGCTGGATACTGCCTAGTTCCTTTTAGCCATTGTGAAGATGAGAGATTTATTTTCAGTCTTTAAAACTATTTATTTACATGTTATAATAATGCAAGTACTATGACTGTGATTACTTTTCTACATTTTATTATTTGTTGAGCTATATTACTATTCATTATGTGATGCATGATGGATGAATGTGGTATTTATTTTATTTTGCTTCCGCACTCTATATGTATGTTAAATATAGTGACTGATTCTATTATTTATACTATGCACAGCCTTCCCTTGGCAGTGGATTGTGGATCTCACCTAATCCAATGTCAAGTGAGGGATTTGCACGGGTGACACTCCGCTCCTTAACCTAATGATTGAGGGCTTAGGGAGCGGGGCACCACTATTTGTTTCTTTCAAATGTAAGTTTTATATTGTACAAAGAGTTTGAGATTTTGTAAAAATCATGTTTTTAACATACAGATCCACAAGATTAATGGACAAATTCCTTAGAATCAAACTCCATGATTGGAATCCCTTGTCAATTAGAAAATCTTGAAATAAGCTATATTCCAAGTTCACCAACCGTACAAGAACAAATACAAATATTGGAAGAAATGGGGGAGAAAATAACAAGATATTAGCCACACTTATAATGTTAACTGATGAGAGGCTTAGCAACTTGAAAAATAAAATGCAAGATCTTTACATGACGGTACAAACATCACTTACCTCTTTTATATGGATGCTGATGGAATAGACGATCGAATTTAGTCACCAAATAAATAAATTGAAAAAGAATATCCATCCTTTAATGAATCCCAACACTAAAAATGAAGCATCCAACATCTGTACATCATAATGAAACTATTAGCTTGCTACAGTGTGTATAAAATATAAAAATCCAATATATATATAGTTATATGTTTATCACAAAATATATATATATATATATATATATATATATATATACTTATATAAGTATGAATTTGTAATAAACATATGATTATATATATACATATGTGTATGTGTAACAACCTTAGATTATTCCCATACCTATTTTGGATTAAAGAAAGTCCTAATTCTAGTTCCAACAGGTCTTAAGTGTCATTAGGATCTAACCCTAAAAATTTAGGATTCGTTAGAGCTCGATTAGATTAGTTGACCATTTAGGTTATTTATTGACCTAGAAAAATTAGCTAATTTAAATTGATTTATAAATCAAAATTCTGAGTGTACTTTTTAATTCATCACACCCAAATTAGCTATGGTGAATTTTTGGAGGTCAAAGAGGACTAAATTGGATTTATTCCTAATTAAAGTAATTTAAATAGTTAAAAAATAATTAATTTTTCCATTTTACTTAAATAATACAATGGTCGGCCGCGATCTTGGAAGATCATCACCATTCCGTAATTTTGTAAACCTAAATCCTATGGTGCATATTCATCTTCACTTGGATCCATTATTAGCCATCAGATCGGAGCCGCGATTCAACAACTGCGATTTGATTTGAGATCAGCCCTTACATGGTATTGCATCTTGGTCATTATGTCTTTTCGTTATATCAATCATATGACTATCAAAGCTCCCGATCATATTCATCATCGTCTCCACTCGTCTGTTCCCAACAGCTCGCATCCAATCATACCATTTGTGCTAAGGCTTGTGTAACAACCATGGTTGTTACTTGAATTTTTAATCACTAAATTTACTTAAGAACCTCACCGTTAGTCTTAAAATAGTCTTAAGATCAATCCTTGAAGTTTGGGTGAAAATCAAAGGTCGTTTGAGTGAGCTCAATAAATTGATCAAGTTAATTAATTAGAAAATTGAGATAATTATTTAGATCTAAAATCAAAAATCTAAATTTATTTTTGAATTCCTCACACCCAAATTAGATATGGGTGAAATTTTAGGAATTTTTGAAGATTATTTGGTGACTATTTAATTTTTAATAATTAATTATATATAATAAATTTTATTTTTAATTTTAATTAATTTATCCAACCATTAGATCGATTGAATTATGGAAGATTTGTCTTACGCTATTCACTTGATCATCCAACGACAGGGATCAATCGTGAAAGATGCATGCCACGTCCTCAGGGCTGACGCCCGAGGGTTAGCATCGTCTCGAATCAACGACAAAGTTGCCGATTTAATTCACCCGTTCAAGGGAAGGCCAGACTCAACCCTTGCATCAATTTGACAAGGCATTGTGCGATGGAAGCTCGAGGGATGGATTAGGTGCAAATTGAGCGGGACGAGTCAGCAGATAGACAAACTATTGGTACCCCATACCCGTATTGATTCAATTGTAAAATCTTTGGAGTATGTTTCATTTATCTTTTATTATCATTATGCAATCATATGGTGATCTCAATTGAGATCTATCGATCCCAATCAAGATGCAATTTACTATGGGTATTTGGTGACATAGAGTAAAAGTTTATCTACGAAATCAGAGGCTAATGTTTGTGACCATTTTCCCTTTGATGGAGTTTTTGGGTTTGAAGGCTAGATCTTGACAGTCATGTCATTTTAATGCCATAGGTATATGGTGACCCACAATAAAAGCCCGGGACCCATCGGTCGCTAGGCAATTTGATGCCCTAGGTCGGCTCCCTCGTCTCCTCGACCAGGGAGAACCACAATGCGGGCCAGGTCGGGTTTGTCTCGTGTAGCTTCGCTTTGGGTCATGCACCCCACATACGTGTGACTTTGGCCCACGGCCGTGTGAGGGTAGGCGCGTGCGTAGAGGATTAGGGAAAAAAATAAATTAATAATTAGATAATTGCAACTGTTCAATGCTTAATAACTTTGTAATTAACGATCTATATATAACAATGTTATATCTTAAAGTGCTTAGAAAATTATGTAGAATACTACGATAATTACTAAAAAATGTTTACTTCAACTCTTCATAAATATTTATTGCTTAACTTCTCTTTTATATGATAACCAGTTTATCATAGCTCATTTACTTGCTTTATTTTTATTGTCATTTACTTATAATTTCAGCTTTACTTTCTTACTTATATTGCATAGTGCTCCATAAATTGCTTAACCTAAATTGTGATACACATAAACTTAAAATAGTTAGAAATTTTAAATTGTTTAGACTATATAAGTCTAATAACTTATTTTTCTTTTATTAGCTGTGTCTAATCATATTAAAAACTAAATACGATAGTGTAACAACTCAAGATTGTTACCAAGAATTATCTAAACTAAATCAAGTCATTATCTTCATTCCATTAGTCTTAATTAGTTATCAAGAGCAAACACTAAAGTTTTGGTCCAAATTGAAGATCAATCAGACTAAACCCTAATTTTGAGTAATTAATTAATTAAGAAAAATAAAATATTTAATTTGACCTCGGATAAAAATCTAACTTTACTATTGAACTCCTTACCCCCAAATTAGATATGGGTGATATTTTAGAAACTCTTGAAACTCATTAGATTTTCTCGCATATTTTAATAAGTTTAAAATACCTTGAATATTAAAATAATTAAATTCATCTCAAAATTAAAATCTGACATTATCGTTGAGTTACTCACCCTCAAAATAATTATTGGTGAATTTTTGAGATTTTTCGGAAGTCATTTGATAATTAATTTTAATTAAACTAATGGTAATTAATTATAAAAAATATTAATTAATTTTAAAGCTTAACATCGTTGTTCACTTTTCCCTCAGCGCCGTTCCCTATCCAAGCGGCGCCACTTTATCAGACGACACATCTCTCTGGATCGTCCGATCATATCTGCTGTCCTAATCAAACGACTGAGGAGTCTTCTCCCTTGTTCTGTTGTGTGCACTCGACGCATGCTGCATAGGCCTGTGGCATGCAGCGCAGCATTCGTGCGTCTGCCACCATCTAGGAGCTTCGCTTAGAGCCACATTTTATTCTCTAACTTCTCATAAGCCTTTAGAGCATCGATTCTACCCATAAGGTACCTCAGCAGCTCCATCTCGAAGCACTAAATTTTCGTCCAATGTTCGATTGAGTTACCTTTCCAATTCCTAATACTTACCTTACAATTCTTCCTAAATGCAATTTTTTTATCTATTTCACATGATTGTAAAACCATTAGGTGATTGATCGAGCTCAAATGAGCTCAATCTGATTGTCAATTGGTGACCCTAACTACAGTAGCACAGTCCAACCTTTCATCCTTCTCCAACACCTAGGGTTCCTCCTCACCGGTGGCACAAATGACCTCCGATGACGATTTAACCACCATTTGAAAGGTCTCTCTAATACCTTTCCAATGGTAGGCGGGCCGACCTCCAGTGACGATGGGACCAGCCTCAATTTTGATGCCCTAGTTGGTGTCCTACGGTTTTGCCGATCCTTTGTCGGGCCGGGTCGAGCCTGACTTGTGTGTCCTATAACAGACCCATGCGTGTGTGTGACCATTTGCGCAACTTTCTGCATGTGGCCGATGATTTTGGCCCATGTGCACGTCTTTTTGAACTTAGGGTTTAGAACTGATAATTTAATTATTTTGTTTAATTAATTAGATAATTACAAAACATCGAACCCTCATATCTTTGCAACCATAAATCCAAATACAGAGAAGTTATATCTCAAAATGCTTAAATAAATGTAAGAATTATTTTAGTGCCATTAATTTTTCTATTTGGTGATTAGTTTTATTAATCACTTATTAGGCTAATTAACTTCTTAACCTTCTAAATTAATAAATTCATAACATAGTCAAATCAACTCCAAATAATATGATCCAAAATACCATTTTGATCAAAAAAATATAAGAAACAATAAGTTGCAAGAAAATTTTAGTTTATGTGACTAGATTTCCTAACTTAACTTAGTTACCCTAAAAATGGATTAGTAAATATTAAGCTCAATAATTAGCAGGTCTTAAGTCTCTGAGCACTCACTAAGAAGAGGAGAACACATTTGTGAAGTTAAAATAAATTTTCTATAAGTGATTTTACTAATCACTTACTAATCATCCTAAACAATGATTAAGCCTTAGATTAATTCATTAAAGTCCAAATTTATCATATTTATTGTCATTGTACTTGACAGACAGAAATACATGTCTGCATTTGCACGCAAGTGTACGTGGTCTGAAGTAATAAGTGGAAAGTTTAGTTTCCGTGATTTATTGAACCTCAGGGAATGATTGTTTTGATACCGAGTTGTATTTTCTTTCACTAATATTTAGATAACAATTTTGATTGATTTTTGTGGTTCCTAATTAGCAATACACAAGACTTGAGTTAAGATACGATTAGATTAAAAAGGAGAGAGTTGAGATTTTGTTATAATATATGCAAAGGATTGGTTATATTACTTCATTATTCAAATGTAGACATGCAATTTATTTACTTTATTTAATCAAGTGAACACCATTGGAATTGGAGTATCCTCCAATTACATTGGGTTCAGGTTTAGTGCATAAAGAGAACTCCTTATGGGTTCATCACGAGCACATAAACTCTTATGAGATATTAATTGATTAGTTAGATTTTGATCTCATACATCTAGGTCACCAAAACATCATTTAATTATAATGATATCACAAGCAAGATTCCACCTATCATGCGTCATGCGCTTCAGATGCAGTTTAGATGGATGAGAGGATGCATTAGGTCAATGGATTTTGTCACATAATCCATGAAGTTCCCAATGTACTTTCAACCCTTCAACTTTGCTAAGCAGCAGAGCAAGGTAAATGGAGAGCTTGGTTCTCAAGCTTCAATCTTTTGGAGAGCTATTAAGGGAGGGTGCAAGTGAGCCTTGAGAATTCTATCACATAATTCTAAGCTCGACTCGCACTACATTCCTCACTCTTACCCAATTGATGAGCATTGGAACATAAGCTCTTTTGATTTAAAATAACTAAGCATTCAATTCATCCAAGCATTCATTTAATAATAAAAATTAACACATAAATAATTTCTCATTACATTTAATTAATGTCATCATACAACTAATATTTCCCTTATAAAATTCTACAACTACATCTCAACCCTCTCTAAGGGGTTTTTAGCCTACCATTACTAAGCAAGAAAGAACATACATGCAAGGAAAAGTGAACGTCGCCATCAGTTCACGGCAAGAAATTAATCAAGGGAGCTTAGGAAAAATAAAAGGAATCACCCGAAGAAATTCTGGGGTTCTCTTTAATTTCCTGCGCTATCCTCTTAAAGCACCACCCTTCGTTCTTTGCCGTCTTTTCTTCCTTCCTGTTCTTGGTGCTCTTTTCCCCTTGGAGGGTTCTCCTTCTTTCTCTCTTCTGCAGTCTTTCATTTAGGTATTTTGAGTAGCCAAAGTTGAAACCCTTTCAAGGTCTGAGATTGGCCCTTAAATAGGGGTGCACTCAGCCTCAAAGCTTTTAATGTGTGACATTTCCTCTTCCTTTAATTAATTTCAATCCCTTTTAATATTCTTATCTGTTTAATTATTGGGATTTAGCAGGGATTCAAGACATCAGTTTTCAAGAGGCTGGAGGAGGCCAAAGGTCATATTTTTGTGGCCTTCTCCATGCCTCTTAATGGCTATTCCTGGAAAATTCTAGGCCGTGCAATGCAGCGCACTGCGGCAGCATCATTTCATTTACTGCTCCGTTGTGGCACGCTGCGGTAACCACGTTTCAATTCCCTTTTCGCTGCGACACGCTATGGCAGAAGTGCTCCAAACGTATTTCCTGCACAATAGTTAGTATCTTTTTGTTTGGTCGCTGCAGCGTACGCTGAGGTGCGCTACAGCGGACAACTTGCAGGATCACTGTTCAATTAGTTTTAACTATAATTTTATAAAATAAAAATTAACCCACTACGGCGCGCTATAGCGGACAACTTGCAAGATCACTGTTCAATTAGTTTTGACTATAATTTTATAAAATGAAAATTTACCCGCTACGGCGCGCTACAGCAGACGACTTGCAGGATCACTGTTCAATTACTTGTTTATAAAGTTCAAATAATTATCGAGAAATGACGCTGTAGCGAGCGACGTGCAACTGCGATTTCATTGTTCAATTACTTGTTTTATAAGATTTCAATAATTAATGAGAAATGATGTTGTAGCGAGCTGTGGCGCACCGTGGCACGCTACGGCGTGCAACTTACGATTTCACTGTTCAATTACTCGTTTATAAGGATTTAATTTATCCTTACCAATATGACGATGAGGCGCACTACAGCGGTCATACTCCAGGTCTGCAGTTGTACTTCCATGTCAGGCAGTTTTAAGGGGACGCCATGGTGCGCTGCACTGCACTGCAGCGCATTGCAGTGCGCTGGAGCGCGTTGCGATGATTTTTGTCTAGAATTTGGTAAATTAGTCTTGCAATTTGTTTTCTTTATTTTTCTAAAAAGACATCAATTTCTACTCAAAGTATAGGGAAATATATAGTGATATGACTGCTTAAACACTAAATTTTTGCTACAAATTCTGGCTACATCAGTACTCAGTGTGTAATTGGGAAATCATAGCCATTAATTTTGCTTGATTTGAACATCAATTATTAAAAATTGATTTTTGGACTTCCCATAATTACCCCCTTTTTAGGATTTTTTCTTAATTAGCTCATAATTAAGTTAGTTGACCTAAGAATATAGCAAAGTTAGTATCTATGGATTCCTTATTTTGAATAAAATCTAAGTATATCATAAAATTTAGATTTTCCTAAGTAATTTTGCTAATCACCCATTAATGAGCTTAAACCCTAATTTGAGCACATTAACCTTAATATTTAGCTAAGCTGGGTGTTCTTAGTGTTAATCTTTATATTATATAGTAAGAAACCATTTGACATTAAAATAAATCAAATTGAAATCATAGTTCTTAAAATCTTATTTTTGACCCTTAAGAAGAGATATTTTGGTCATTTTGCCCATATTTTGGTTTAAGTGCCCTTAGGCTTTAAAAATCTATAATTTCCCTTAAAATTAGTAAAGTTAAAGTTTATGAATCAAATTTAGATAATACGGTCTAGATAAAAATCATGGTGCTACAGCATGCCACAGCGCCTGATCAATAGAAATCTCAATGCTATTGCGCGCCGTAGCGCCCGCCTAAAATTTCGCACACTTTTTGTCTCTTCCCAAGCTGCTTTGAAAAGGCAAATCGCCCTTACTTCTCCATATTCCAATAGCAGAACTGAAGTGTTGGCATTAAAAATTAGCAGTTACCAAGGGAATAAAGGAATAAAGAACAAATGTCATTTCAACTCTCGAGATGACACTTAAATGGTTGAATAATTTTTGGATGCTAGGTGTAGGGGTTATAAAAGAGAGAATTAAAGAGGAAGGGATACCCAACATTTCAATTCAGAGATCTTGAACAAAAAGCTATTGCAAGAACAAGTAGAGGAGAGTCTCGCACCCCAATGAAGAGAGAAAGATGCAGCAAAAGAAGGAGGAGCATAGGGAGCAAGGGACTAAAGGAGATCTAAGGGAGAGAGATCCAGGCAAACGAAATAGCAGTTCCTAGTATTGTACTCTCTTTTTACTTCTTTTTATGTCTTATAAAAGCTATGCAAGGGCTTATAATCTCTTGTTGCCATGAGAGATATTAAAACTCTTTGAGCTCCATGGCTCATTCTTAAATTATGTATGGTGATATTTCATGTTAAGCTTAGAGCTAAGTGACAAGCCCTTTGAGCATCATAACACATCACCTTGGCTAAATCGAGATGTTGATACGTGTGAGCCAATAGCTACTAATTGAGCCCCATAGCTCACTCTTGACTTATGCAGGGTTTTAGAGAGCTATGTGCTATGGGTGATATGACAAAAGCCCATCTAGCCTAGCAGCTCATCTCCATAGCTATATGTAGACTTGATGCATGTGAGCCATTAGTGAAATTAAATTCATGTGATACTCAACCTAAATTATGGCTTTCATAACTTAGACATAAGGAATGAATTCATTAATTATAGATCATATGAATGTCTGTGTGCTAAAATTAAACCTTCTTGTATTCAATTTTGAGCATTAGACAAGACTTAGTACTTTAAGTAATCTAACAAGAGAAGATTGAGTCTCTTGATTATCAAAAAATAAATTATTATAATTCACTTAATATGAAATTGAGAAGAAGAGTACTTGCATGAACCCTTATTTAATAGCATGCTGAAAGTCGACTCTCCATATTTTCTCTAAAAGAAGTTTCTAATCAAGAAACTCCAATATTGACATCTAGGACCAAGTCAACAAACAATTTGACACTTAAACTTTAGTGGAATTAAGCACACTCTAGTAACAAAAATAGAACACTGTTCCTAGAGGACGATAAATCTTGGGATATTGTCATCCATTATTACTTCAGACTGTGTACACTTATGTGCAAGTGGAGACTGTGTATTTTCCATCTGTCATAAGTCATCAGAAAATATAAGATGAGAGCAATAGAAATTCTCATAAGCAAATGGTAAACTTTTCTTGTTGTTAGTGGCCTCTTTCAGTATTCATAAATGAAATAAACAAAAGGGGAGAAAGAGAACAACGTTGTCGTAGACCAATGCCCAAAGAAAAGTGTGACGACCCCAACATTGAGAATCTCCTAACTCAACATTGATATGTCACCACAATACCAAATACTAGATTAGAAGAAAACTAATCCAAATCATTAGATATCGTGTTTGGCCAAGGATTTAGAAAAGGGTCTTAAGTTAAGATGGAAGGAAATTTATGAATTCTGTTATATAATTTATATATGAAGATGCAGTACGTACTAAGACATGATAGAATGTAAATTCAAAAGCAATTGATGTGAATACTTGCAATTTTGATGTGAAGATTCTAAGTATTTAACATGTGAAATATGAATCTACTATTTACCAAATTATTCTAAGTTACTATTTTCTTAAAAATTTCGGCAAAGTTTCCTTTGTAAATGGCTAAAGAAACACCTGCAAGGTAGATTTACAAGACTTCCATTCCAATGGAAGTTATAATTGAAAGAAAAACAACCTAAAATTAACATGTAATCAATCTATTACATAGGATTGTTTAGATCCAATTCTAGTATAGAGTCAATCCATTACATAGGATTTCTCATTTCTAATTCTATTGTAAAGTCAATCCGTTACATGGGATTGCTTATTTCCAGTTCTAAAATAGAGTCAATCCGTTACATGGGATTGCTCATTTACAATTCTAAAAGTTTAAAGAGAGAAAATCATATATATAACAATTACCTATCCTAAGGTATGCTCAATTCATAAGCATTCAATACTCACATGTAAATAAGGAAAGATTCTTACTTATATATTTAATTATTTTCCAATTCTATAAGTAATGTAGTATTCATCTAATTCCAATTATCATACAAATTAGATATGCAATCAATGACTTAGTTAATAATCATTTTTATATAATATTTTTGTCCATTCATTCATTACATCCATCCATTCATTCATTACAAGCATTTAAATATAATCTAACCTCCAACATAAATGAAGTAAAAGTAAAGTAAATAACATTAAATACAAACCAACAGTAAACATTAAGGAAAGAAAGTAATTAAAGCTCACTTGAAATTATTTAAAAGCTATATATTTTTATTATATGAAAAGCAGAAGCAGCTAGCTTTTAGCACTTGGTCCAGCTCCACTAGCCTCAAAATGCACCCGATCTTTCACATTTTAACATTTAAATGTGATAAGACAAAGCCAAGAAATGGAAAATCTGGTTAGACTAAACAGTCTAAGTATATTTTAAGATTGGCTAAGCATATTATTGTTTTAATTGGATATCACTACTAGTTACAAGATTAGCACAGGCATGGGTGCAATAAGGTAAGCATACAAATGTGGAAAGTAAGTAAGAAAAAGATAAAGTGAGTTAGAATACTCACTTAAATGTACATCCTAACTTGCAAATAGAATAAGGGTAAAAGCATCCTAAATAGGCTATAAAAAAACTAATATACATATGAAATCAAATGAAGTAAAGTATGTATATATTTAAATAAACTTATACTAAGTAAGGATAAGAAATAGTGAAGAATTTAAATGTAATTTTACAATATTCACTATAATTTAAGTAAAATGTAAACAAGTAAAGTACAGTATTAAATCATAGAAAATGCATAGTAAGGAAATTGAAGGAAGATCTTATACTATTAATCTAAGATTCACATAGTCTAGAACTATAGAAAGTACATAGCTAAAAGCTATGATAAATCTAAGCAATCTATAAGAATGAAGAAGATCTCACATATTAATTAATTGAAGTTATTTTAATCTGTACTCATTCTGTGGGCATATTCAGAATGAAGAGATGAGTTAAACACGTCTTCTTAACATCTAAAGAAAAGCAGGGTCAATTCTTAAAACACTCACATTCACCCTTTGAGAATGTGAGGTCTCCTTATTACTCCTTTTTAGCTTATCCTAGGCTGATTCACTAATATTGTGATGACCCACTTAAGTAGTAATAAGTGAAACTCTTAAACATCAAGGCGCCTTTTCAGATAACGGTGGAGTTCCTGATAAGAACTCCAAAGTTAAGCGTGCTCAGGTGGGAGCACTCCCAGGATGGGTGACTTACTGGGAAGTTATCTTCTGAGGGCAAAATCGTGATGTCTTTCTGGCCAAAGCGGACAATACCTTGGTGCTTAAGAGTTTGGGCTATTACAAATGGTATCAGAGCAAACCATAAGGTGTCAGATAGGATAAGTGCCATACAGGGCAAAGTACCACTTCATGTGAGTAGCCTCTTGAAACCCATGATGGTTAAGGTGCTACATGGTTATGTTAGGGATATAATAAAGTGAAAGGTGTAAGGTAAAAACTAAGAGGACATAAGAAATACAAGTTTTTTAAGTATTTTAATAATTGATGTTTATGGAATTTAATAGGATTCCTAAACTAATCTAAGTAAGTTAGGAATTCTTATTACTAGATCTTAAAATAATCAAGAGAAGGCTTTAATGATTAAGATGAATGAGCTAGGTTCTAATATAATCACTAAAGCTAAATCTAGTTGATTCAATAATCTACAATTACAAGGCATTAAGGTTAACTATTCTTAATGGATATAACTAATAGATGCTAGAGATCAACTAACATTTAAGTTTAAATCAATCATAAGGTTTCTATCTTAGGGTTGAAAGGTGAATCAAACAAATTTGCAATTGATTCACACATCTAGAAGATGAGAACTAAGCTCAAATAAAAGTAATTTAATCTTACATGGGGAATAGTAAATGTGACATGTTAGCTATCCTAGGATTTTATAATACCTAAAGCATGCCATCTAAGAAATTAGAATTATTACAATAATACCTAATTAAGAGTCAATAACCTAAAATCACTAATTATTGCCCAATAGAAATAAATTACATAATATTGAAATCCTTATATCATAAGGAGAAAAATGACACTAAGTATGTCAAATTTGGATAACGTTGAAAAATTAGGGTTTTTACGACTCTTAATTAAGGTTAAAAAGTGATTATGAAAATTATGGTTCATATGTTAAATTTGATTTCATATAATTGTTCCTCACATTTTTATGAGTGAAATGAACTATTTGATCATTTAATTTGGACATTAAATGATTAAATTAGGTCACATGAAATGATAAAAATAATTTGTAATTAATTAATTAATCTTAAATATTGAATAATTAAAATATTTATCAAAACTGAAATTAAATTGCATATTATTAATATACTCATTTTTGTGATCAAAATGGTATATAATATTGTGTCATTTGGATATAATTTCTTCAAGTTACGAATTAATTAAATTAAAATTTTAGTTTGCAATTAACATTTAATTATATTAAACTTCTTAAATCATTAAGCATAATATCATGAAGATTGGACACAACGCCGACATCTAGCTTTATTAAAATCCATGCCACGTCACCATTATATTTCGGCTCGGTTCAATTAATTTGAACCGACCGGTCCATTAATGACGGTCTTTCGACCGTCATCTTCATCCTCAAAAAATCGCAAGGCGCGCAGATGGGATCTAGGGTTCGTCGGTTTTTGCTCTAAGGATTTCTCAAATGAAAAGAATCAATTAAAAAAGCATTATTTAAAATGAAACCTTGCATCAGATCAAGAATACCCTCAACTCAAAGCACTTTTATGACTTCAAATCTTAAACTATATTTAGATCTTTTAATCAAAATAAAAGCAGGTTTTGAAGGATCAAATCGAGCTTGATCTTATTTGATCGAGGTCGACTGATTAATAAATGCTTGCCTCACTAATCTAAAACAACCATTATATTGTTCAATACAGATTTAAAGGAAATCAAATAAGAGAGAGTTTATAAAAAAAAGTGGGAATATAGAATTGAACAAACGATAGAATGAGGCGAACACTATATAAAGAATTTAGTTTTGAAATTAAAAGTTAAGAAACTGAAATAACACATGGGATTAGAGAGAAATTTGTCAAGTGAAGCGGGTACCTACAGGTTTGCAAAAAAGGGTCCCTTCGAACTGATTGATCAAAGCGAGGATTACGAAATCAGCTCTCCAGAATTTTCGAGCTCTCCCCGGCAGCAAAAGAAAGAAAAGAGAAGGTTTCGAGGGATTAGAGCCTTAATTGGGACAAGCAGGAGCAATGTTGGTGATCTGGAGAAGACTCACACATGCACCTTTGCCAGCCACCAACAGGCGCAGGGATGAAGTACTGGAAGGGCATTCGAGCCGTTGGATCCAATCAATGATCCAACGGTCAGATTTAAATCAAGCAAGTCAGCCGTTAAATTTAGGATGGACGGTTTAAGAGGAGGAAAATTGCTGTTTGCTATTACTAGCAAAATAGCAGATCACACCTTACATTAAAATTTGAAAATTAAATTAACTAATAAATATAATTATTAGTTAAATAAATTCAATATTTAAATAATTAATTTAACTAATTTATTTAATCAATTTTTAAATATTCCAACGCACTCCGAAAAATCCGAAAAATTTATCGTTACCTAATTGAGGTGTGGGGAACTCAAAAAATGAAATCGAATTTTTGATCGGAAGTCACTTTAATTATCTTAATTTTCTGGGTATTTAAAATATTATTAAAATATTCGGGAAAAATTCAACGACTTCCAAACACTTCCAAAATACCCCCCATATCTAATTTGGGTGTGGTGAGTCCAATGGTGGACTCCGTTTTTTATTATGAGATCTAAATATACTATGCATTCTCCGAATTATCGAAAAACCAAGAAATGTTGGAAATTGCCAAACGATCTCTAAATCGTACGAAAATTGAGATAGAGATTCCTAATTCTATTATAAGACTAATTGTAACAACCCTAACTTGTTACCCTGATAATATATATAGCTTAATTACTCATTATTTCAATACTATTTTTGTTAGAAAATAAAATTGGGCTTATCTAAAAAATTTAAAGTCAATTGAACTTCTCTAAGTCCAAAATGGCATTTTGATTAGTCTAGATGCCCTAGATTAAACCTAAAAGATTTTGATCTCATAATTAAAATCTGATTACATTTTGTAATTCCTCACCCCCAAATTAGCTAGGGGTGAAAGTTTGGTGCAATTTGGAAATCAATTAGGCCATAATTAACATTTAATTAAAATGGTCTAATTGCACATTAGGGTTTCCAACAATTTGAAATTGCAATTTTACTCTATACTCATTTAAACAACCGGGATCTGCTGTGCGGACCGAGGGCAATCCGCTGCGGAGCTTGGGTCGACAACAGCGGAGTCCTCCACATGTCACCGTTGCGTCTTCCTATATGATGGCTAGGATTTAATCCTGCAGGATCACAGATCTGTCATCAGATCCACCCTGTGGATTCCACGACCTGGATCAGATAGGATCAGGCCATTAGGATTCAGTCCACAGGACTGTTCCACTCTCCTGATCGATCCATCAGACGGACCACAACGCACCTGCACTGTGGATCTTCGTCTTCGCCACGCCCGCGACCGACCAAAGAAATCCTGCAGATTTTGGATAGCCTAGCCTATGCCCCACTACCCGTTCCACCTCAGCATGCCGTTGAGGATCTTCCCTCACCGGCATATTGGTCCTGATCGGACCTCGTGACTCGGCCGAGCTCAATTAGGAAAACTGAGAGCTCGGCCATGGCCCGACCTCTCGGGTCTTTCCAAGCCCGAACCAACCCTCTGGAAGCTTCCCTAAGCTCGTCTGAGGCTATAAATAGCCTCAGCAATCCTCCCTCTACCCCTTTGCTACTTAATTGAGTTCAATTCTCCACTATCATCGGTGACTACTTATTAAGATTAACTCAAGGGATTCGATCTGTGGCTGACTACGTTGCTGAATTCTGAAGACTCATTCATTTCACTCCACATCTCACACCCACGGAAGCCGATAAATGCTACAGATTTGAAAGTGGACTTCGTGAATCCATTAAGAACCACGTAGTTCCACTTCAGCACACCAAATTTGAGAAGTTAATTGAAGCGGCCAGGGTGGTAGAGCACCACCAATCAGTAAAGGAAATGAAACTAAAGGTATTTAATATGAACAGTCATCCTCATGGTTTCAAGCAACACCGCCCAATTCAGGGCATGGTATATTAAATGGAGACTTCTGAAACATCTAAGCAAGTTATAGAATGTTATAGACCTCATCCATATGGAAGTGCTACCATTTTGGTAGAGTCTGTTTTACCTGCAGCCAATAAGGTCATGGATATCGAGAGTGTAAAGCAAATAAGACAATTGATGGGGTGTTCATTAATCGGATCCGTTTGAGTCAAGTATTCTAAGCGATTCCTATTCATTCAAGAGAACCACAGATGGCCCTCATACTGCCACCTCCTACACAGAAACAAATGCTAGTTAAAGCTCAGTCTACTGCTAGACCCCCAGCTCAGAATCTGCAAAAGGCCAACCCAGTAAACAGCCGTCCTGCAGGAAAAGCTAGGCTGTATAATCATACCTTTGTGGAAGCAGCTGAGGACAATAACGTAGTTTCTGGTACACACTCTTAATATCTTCTTCTACTTACAGCATTAGATTCTTCTATTAAATGTCAAATGTCAATTCTATTAAAGAAGAAGATCATCTTACAAACTCCTGATGCGTCAGAAATATTTATAGGAAGGTTTAGCACCAGTAGTTCTTTAATTAATGCAATCCAAGCAGAGAAATTAGTATGCAAGGGTTGTATATCCTTCCTAGTAACTATGATGGGCAGTAGTAAATAAGAAGTTCCTATTTCTGTTATAAAAGTTATTAAAGACTTTGAAGATGTATTTCCTGAAGATTTGCCTGGCTTACCACCAGCCAGATAAATATAATTTGAAATCAACATAGTTCTGGGTACGCAGCCATTATCTGAAGCTCCATATAGAATGACCCCGAAAGAACTTCAATAACTGAGAGATCAACTTTAAGAATTATTGAATAAGGGGTTTATTAAACCTAGTATGTCCTGTGGGGAGCTCTTGTATTATTTATGAAGAAGAAAGATGGGTCTATGAGAATGTGCATAGACTATAGGGAGCTAAATAAGGTGACCATCAAGAATAGATACCCACTTCCCTGAATTAATGATTTATTTGATCAGCTTGCTGGTGCAGTTGTATTTTCTAAAATTGATTTAAGATCTGGGTACCCATCAAGTCAAAGTGAAAGACTCAGATGTGGAGAAGACAACATTCAGAACACGTTATGGATATTATGAGTTTCTAGTAATGCCCTTTGGTCTTATTAATGCACCATCCTTATTCATGGGTCTAATGCAGAGAGTTTTTAAACCTTAGATAAGTTTGTTATTATTTTTATAGATGATATCTTGATTTATTCAAAGACTGTGAAAGATCATGAGAATCATTTGAGGATTGTTCTAGAAACACTTAGAGAACATGAATTATACGCAAAATACTCAAAGTGTGAGTCATTCCTTGGGCATGTTGTAGATGCTCAAGGAATCCGAGTGGATCAAAGTAAGATCAGTGTTATTCAAGATTGGGTTCAGCCCAAATCAATTACAGAGATCCATAGTTTTCTGGGTCTAGCTGGATATTATAGAAAGTTTGTAAAAGGCTTCTCCCAGATTGCCTCACCACTCACAAAACTAACCCAGAAGGCAGTACCTTTCATTTGGTCACCTAAATATGAAAAGGCTTTTCAAACACTTAAGGATGCCTTATCTTGAGCACCTGTACTAGTTCTGCCTAAAGAAGGTGTGAATTATCAAGTGTACACAGATGCTTCTGGAATTGGTTTAGCGTGCGTTTTAATGCAAGAAGGCAGGTTATTGCATATGCATCTCGTCAAATGAAACCACATGATAGAAACTATGCAGTTCATGATCTAGAATTGGCTGCAATAGTTTTCGCATTGAAAATCTGGAGACACTATCTATATGGAGTTCAGTGCTCCATATTCACCGACCACCAAAGTTTAAAATACATATTCACCCAATGTGAGCTAAACTGTAAGCAAAGAAGATGGTTGGAATTAATTAGCGATTATGAGTTAGATATTCAGTACCATCCAGGAAAAGCTAATGTTGTAGCAGATGCTCTTAGCCATCGTGCTACCCTTTCAGCTATGATTGCAACAAGTTCAGTAGAAGAAGAGCTTAGAAAGTTAGACACTAAACCAGTTTGTGGCGATATGTTAAGCACAACGATCTCTATGAGTAATGCAGAACCAACTTTTCATAGGGATGTGTCTATATCACAAACTAAAGATGATGAGTATTTGAACTTTAAACAAGCAATTGAAAGTGGTCATAAAACAGATATTCATTTCCATAAAATTGTTATATATCAAGGGAATCATCTATGGATTCCAAAATCCATGCAACAAAAAGTGTTGATCAAAGGTCATGGATCCGTATATTAAATTCATCCAGGAAGTGCAAAGATGTATAAAGACTTAAAGCAGTCATTTTGGTGGCCTGACATGAAGAAGAGTATAGTAGAATATGTAGCTAAGTGTCATGCCTGTAATCTTATAAAAGCTGAACATCAAAAACCCGGTGGTCTTCTTCACCCATTAGATATTCCTTAATGGAAATTGGAGGATAAATCGATGGATTTTGTGATGTGTTTACCTAGGGCTAAGTCTGGAGTTGATACAATATGGGTGAAAGTCGATTGTTTAACCAATTCTGCTCACTTTATTTCTATTCGACAAACTAATTCAGTCGAGAAGCTCGCTAAGATCTATATTAAAGAGATTGTAAGACTTTACGATGTTCCAAAATCAATCGTATATGATAGAGATAGCCGGTTCACATCCAAATTTTGGCAAGCTGTTCATCAGGACCTTGGAACCACTTTGGCCATGAGTACTGCATTCCACCCCCAAACTGATGGCCAGACAGAAAGAGTAAACCAAGTACTTGAAGATCTTCTTAGACTCTGTATTCTGTATTTTGCTGGCTCTTGGGAAGATCATTTGCCACTAGTAGAGTTCGCATATAACAACAATTTTCAGGCCAGTATTCAAATGGTTCCATATGAAGCTTTGTATGAAAGAAAATGTAACACTCCACTAGCCTGGTTTGAGTTAGGAAGTGTTCAACTATATGGATCTGAACTGGTGGAAGAAACAAACAAGAAGATTCATCTCATTCAACAAAGAATTCGTGCAGCGCAAGATCGACAGAGTAAATATTTTGATTCTCATCATCGATCTATAGAATTTAATGAAGGAGACTTTACATATTTAAAAGTCAGCCCTATGAAGGGAGTTTTCATATTTGACATAGCTAGGAAACTCAGTCCCCGTTATGTCGGGCCATTTAAAGTTTTAGAGAAGATCGGATCTTCCGCATATAGATTGAATCTACCTCATAATTTTGCAGCAGTACATAATGTATTTCATGTAACATCTTTAAGGAAATGCATTAAAGATCCTTCTCATCTGATCCAACTTCAAGAAGTGGGAGTTTAACCTGACCTCATGTATATTGAAGAACCTATCAAGATTCTGGATCATGATAGAAAGCAATTGAGGAATCATTTCTTTCAAATGATTAAGGTTCAATGGAGGAACCATTCCTGTAACGAAGCAACATGGGAAAAAGAAACAGATATGCGCAAAAAATATTCAAACCTCTTTAATCAAGGTACTTATTCAACTCTAGTAATTTCAATTTCCATATTCTATTATATTTTATATTTCCACTTAAGTGATGTCGAGGACGACATCATTCTTAAGTAGGGGAGTCTATAACAACCCAGATTATTACTTAGGTCAATTGACTAATCTAAATCATAATTATGGTTCTAATTCACTAAATAAGTCATTTAGAGCTCATCAAAGATCTAGGTCAAATCAGGAATCAACTGGATCAAATCTGGATTTCTAAAAAATCCCAAAATCGTAGAAATTGACTTTTTATTTTGACCTCAAATCAAAAATTTGACCTTGCTATTGCGTTCACCACCCCCAAATTAGATATGGGTGAAATTTTGGAGGCATTTGGAAGTCGTTGGATTTTTGTCGAATAATTCAATATTATTTAAATCCCACAAAAAATCAAGTAATTAAATACTTGTCGAATTGAAAATCCGATCGCATCGTTGCGTTCCTCACCCATAAATTAGCTAAGGGTAATTTATTGGATATTTTATGAACGCATTTAATTGTATAATTTTAATTAATAAAACTAGTATAAATTGATTTAAATAATAATATTAATATATTAGTTAACGGTGCCACCATTTCCGTCAGTTCCATTTTCCTCTGTAATCAAACTGCCAGCCCTAAGCGTTCCATCGAAGATCGAACGGTCATGGTCTCGTCTCTTCCGTGAAACCTGCAGAGGAGCAGCACGTGTCTCACGCGTAGACGCGCGGCACCTCCCAACTTCCAGATGGCATGCACCGCCTAAGAGTATGGCTCGATGCCCATTTAGGACTCCACTAGACATCCTAAGCTCATTTTCACGGAGAATCTAGTGAAGATCGATCGAACCCAGAGAAAACTCGAACCCTAAGTCCTCTGACATTCATTTGAGGTACGCCCAATCTTCCTCATTTACTAATTGAATCAGTTGATCTTTCATTCAAATTGCTATTCCGAGTTGCTGATTGTAAATCGAGCTGATCAGATCGAACGAAATAAGGTTCGATCGATCGTATTAAGGATCAAATATACAATATATATCGTTATACCTCTTCCCCCGCGTCTAGTCCAACTAGGGCTTGGTCATGTGCCCAAACCTGACCACCTCTGCCGCGGATCCTTACACCATTGAATAGACAAGGTCGTCCTCTTTTCATAACCGTGCAGGTCGAGAGGTATGGCTGGCAGGAAGGCCCTCCATTCACATGCCCTAGCTCACCCCATCGGTAGTCAGAGGAAGAAGACGAGGCGGTTGGGTGAGCCGGACTGGCCCGAACCTGGCTCGCGCTGCAATCCGTGCAGCATATGCAAAAATGGGGCCCGTCGCATGCGTTGTCCGATTTTAGAGCCGCCGCATGGACGCGAGGGGCCCATGGCGCGTAAACTCGCGCCGTTCAGACTGTGGGCCCCACAGTCTCTTCGGCTAGCGTCGTGGGGCCTGTCCGGGTGTTGTCCTCCAATCTTTCTGCGCCACATGTCCTACCGTCGTGTCGCCGAGTCAGCTGCGGGTCCCACCTGCAAAATAAAAAAAAAATTATAATAATAAATATACAGAATCAGTTATTATGCTTATAATGTTTATATATATATATATAGAAATTAATACCTAATTAATTGTGATAACAGATAAATCAAATACCTAAATAAAATTTAATATTCTAAACAGTAAACAGAGAAATTAATATTGAACAGTGATTAAAATGTAAATTATATATTCAATTAATTTCCAATTTATAAGTACTCATAACTTACAAAATATAACTCCAAATTTAGTAATCAAAAACATCATTTTTATCAGAAAAATATGAGAAATCTATTGATGCCATTTATTTTGCTATAAGGTTAATATTTCATTTAGTGATATTTTAGGATATTTGAATATTTACAAAAATGCCGCAAAACTTCATTTTACCATAACTTTGCACACACTAATCCAAACCTATCAAATATAGGTCTCAAAGTGATCAACAAATCCTAAAAATTAGTTTAGTAGTATTTATTTTGCTATTTGGATTAGTTTGAGCCTAATCTCTTTTAGGACCTAACCCTAATTAGGTCAATTAACTCTAAAACTTTAATTGACCATAACTTGATCAATTGAACTCCAAATTAGGTGATCCCTATATTCATTTTGATCAAGAAAACTTGATTAGCAATAAACTGCAAAATTATTTAGGATCCATTTGTTAGATTTATTAATCAACCCTAATTATCTTAAAACTTGATTAGTGAAGATTAGCAAATTTAATAATCCAAATTGAATAATTTAAGTTTCAGAGAACTTTTAAAGTAGATTAGAACCTAGTGGTATGGTTAGATTAGTGGTTTGGTAATTAATTTTACTAATCACTTACTAATCATCCTAAACCCTAATTAAGCCATACCTTAATCAATTAAGTTCCAAATTGAGCCTACCACTAGTCAATATGATCAGTGATTTATTTCTAAATCATAGCCACTGATTTTACTCAATTTGGATACTAATTGAAAAAGTTAAGATTTTTGACCCTTAAATTAATAAATCCTAAATTACCCTTTTTACCCCTAAGCTTGTATTGGTTATAATTTAACCAATACTTATCAAAATTTAGTAATTTTAGATTCTAGGGAAACTTTAGATAGTAAGGAACAATAAACTGAATGAAAATTAAGATTTTATTATGCTAAATTACCAAAATACCCCTATGAGTCAAATTCATTAATTTGATCTCATGATGCTTAATAATTATCCAAAATTAGTGTAATTGCTATCTAAATCTTATATTAGACAGTGAGAAATACTTTGCCATTGAAAAATTCAGATTTAGAACCCTAGATCAAAATTTGATCTTTTGAACCCTTAAGTAGGGGCAAAATGGTCATTTTGCCCAAATTTAGGATTTAGCATTTTTAAGCCCTAGAATCCTATTCTAAGTATTATAAATAGTAAGAATAGTACTTTGAATCATAAATTATGTGAGTTCAAACCTTAATTTGATTTTGATCAAAATTTCATTCTTAAGTCCTTAAGGAAATCCTTAAGTAAAATTCGAGCGTTCCTTCCTTCCTTAATCCTCATAGATCTTGTCATAGGTCCTAATAACATTAGTTAGGATATATGTTTGAGAGATACTCATAGTAATTAAGAGCCTTAATTCCTAGGATTAGGAATAGTCCTTAGGTTAGAGTTCATCTATTGAGTAAATTGGATTACTCAATAGATGAAGCCTTGAGTTTACTACTTTATAGATTTTCCTAGTTTATTTAATGATTATTTGATCTTTAAATCTTAGATCTAAGTATAGAGATATATCTTAATGAGTTAATTAATCATTAGGCTTTGCCTTAACCTAATCAATGAGATATGGGTTCTAAACCTTAGACCCTTAGTTCTACCTTTGGATTGAGTGATTAAGCCCCATCATTTAGAGTTTAATCCTTCATCCTTTCATCTTGATTTGGCTAATTGAGATGGGTTTGGGATTAATTAAAATATTAAACTAAGCTGATGATTTGTTTATTTAAATCAAGTAGTCATCACTGATTTAGATATAGTTAGGGCTTGGCCAATCTTAATTATGTTCAACCTATAAGACCGTGAGTCTTAGTTATATTTAGACTAAGAATTGATGATTCTAAATCTTATGTAACTTAGAGTAGATAGAACAAATAATTTAAACAATAATAAATATCACCTGTGTTCTAGTTGAGTCTCTTGTCACTTTGATTTGATGCTTTGTTTACCTTATAATTGATCTATATACCTTGAACATATATTGTGTACATAGGATATTTGATAAGTATCCCATATCAACTTTGAGAAATTCACAAGTAACATTTGTTTTTTTTCTTGTTTTATAGGAGTGTGTAGCTTAATTAGTATACCTCTTCATTTCACCCCATTGGGATCGGCTTCAGTGTAGGGTCAATCCGATAGTCTATGCCATGCCTAGTCTATGGGATAGGATGGGTTAGACTCTTGCCCCGCTGACTGATTAGTCAGGATTTGATATGGTTATACTAATTTAAGTACACTTATACTTAGTTTTTCTGTTATAGCCTATCAGGCTAAATACATTTATACTATCCGTTCAGAGCTTCAGTTTTAGCCCATCAGGCTAAATGAGACTATGTTTACTTATAGTTTGAGTGGCTTGAGTAGCCAAGATAGCTTTTAGTGTTGAATTTACTATTTTACTTTACTCTTTTTCTGCATTTCAGCACTACTTTTACTTATAGTCTTTTCTAGCTTTATTTGCATATAAGGTACTAGTCTTACTTACTATTAATACACTTGTAGGATGCTAGTATTACTTGTGGTTTTCACATGCATAGGATGTTAGCTTTGTTTTATATTTTATAATGTTTTATACGTTTATTTGCTTTATGTCAATTAGCATAATTCTTTATTGATCATAAGCATGTCTAGGATGTATTTTCTTTATAGTCATATGCTTTAGTCTTTCTTTGACTTACCTGGCCTTGTTGCAGTTGCTTTGGAGGAGGTATGTGCTTACTTCCTAGTTGTTTAAGTTATAAGCTAGTTGTTTATAACTTTATGCTATTCTTTCTTATGCATTTTTGCTTCTACTTATTTGTTTTGTGCTTAATGGTTTATGGTGATATCTAACAAACACAATAAATTGATTACCCTAAAATGTACTTAGACAATTCGTATAACTAAATTTTTCTTTTGTTGGCTGGGGCCCTATCATTGTGAAACCGACAATGGTAGAATCTGAGCTATTTGAGGTTGTAGAGCATTTTGAAGATCTGCCTTTGGAAGAGGAGCATGTACCGGAAGATCCTTAGACTTAGCTTCTTTTATTTTCTACATTGTGAGGCTGAGTGTTATTTCAGTTCTTTTAAACTATTTTAAATATTGTAATGATACAGGTTAAACTTTATTTTCCGCTCTTTATTTATTCTGAGATGTTGTATTTATATATGATGGATGGATGTTTGTATTTATGCTTCTGCACTCTGCTCTACTTGTATTTAAATTTAGTGATGACCTCTTTTAGTAAATGATAAAGTCTTTCATTATAGTGGGTTAGTATTAGTCACTAACCCATTCATAAGCAAGGACCTTGCCATTTGGTATCCGCCACGCCGTAATCAGGTTAACTTAAGAGTTAACAGGACGACGGCGGGGGGCGGGACACCACAATGCCTATTCTTAATATCGAAACATACATCTTAGGATTTGAAAGAACTTGAAGGTAATGATAAAATGAAATACTAATAAATTGAGTTATTTTAGGGATGGAATACTTGCAGTCAGCATTTTGGTTCTACCTTAGGAGATTTGACGACTACTAGATAGATGACCTCCAAGATGGCCAGATCTACGGAAGGGTCGTTGATGGAGTGTCTCCTCGAGGAGTTGAGGTGCTAGATAAAATCCTTATCAATTCATCCTTTGGAGGCACCAGTCTTTCAGCACTCGCCAGAGAGTGGTTGGATCGCGTTACTACCGCACTGCAAGAGACAGCCTGTCCGGAGGAGTATCACTTGGAGATTGTAAAGATCCTAATGAGGGGATCAGCGGGTCACTGGTGGTATTGGGTATATAGGAGATTAGCTTAGAGGAGCCACATAGTCACATATGATGACTTATGTGCTGCCTTTTGGATAGAATATTGTAACTAGATTTTAGAGATCTTATTATGTCATTTTCTTTCATCTCAATTATGTGTTTTGTGAATCCATGTATCTTCTCTTTTGAGAAAGAAATGAATGAATGAAATTATATTTTATATTTCTAAGTTCATACTTGTATTTGTAGTAATTAATACTGGCTCTCCATCTACTCCTACCCCAATTAAGAATATGGTCGCGTCGTCAGGCGGACCTAAGGAGTCTAACCTTCTGGCCAGTTTATTGAAGGCCCTAATAGATAGCAATGCGTGATAGGCACAAGAGACACATGCTATTATCCTCTCGGTTAGATAGCAATCTACTCCCCCATTAGGATTCCCATCATCTTTGCATTATACGAGTGACTGAATCCTACACAGTTTCCTTTGTCTCCGAACTCCTACGTTCAATGGAGCGCTGAATCCTATGTACATAGTGAACTGGCTTAAGATGGCTGAGAAGAACTTGGCCAGTATCAAGTGCCCTAACTCTGAAGCCATCCTCCTAATAACTCATTTATTTCAAGAAGAAGCTGAGTACTGGTTGGGGAATGAGCGGAATAAAAAGTTTGCCAATTATGAAGTAGAGGAAATTCCTTGGGATATGTTCTTGGAAGCGTTCCGTGAAGCATTCATACTGGCATCAGCCCAAGCAATTATGGAGGATTAACTCCTCCATCTCACACAAGGCAATAATTCAGTGTTCAACTACGAGTAGGAATTTCAGAGATTGTCACATTTCATTCCGAATCTAGTTAAAATGGAAGCATCTAGATGCCACCATTTTCTGAAGGGTCTGAGAGACTCTATTAAAGCCCACTTAGTATCTCATCATATCAAGACCCTGACTGAATTAATCGAGGCTACCCATCTAAAGGAAGGATTCTAAGGTCAACTGGACCGGAATAGGAAGGCAATAGTGATGCAGCCGAGGAAGGAACATTTTGGCCATAATAAGGTGGCAAAATTCTATAATATGGAAACTACACAATCCTAGCCTCAGAACTTTGAATGCAAACGATTGCATCTGTATAGAAAATACTATCACTTCGGTGGTGTATGCTTTACTTGTGGTCGTAGCGGCCACTGCTATTACGAATGCAATGAGAAGAACACAACTGACGGAGTGCTCATCAATCACTCCCTTCATAAGTAAGCATTCCGTGCACAACCAAGGAACAGCCGAGTGCCTCCTCCTTTTATAATGCTGGCTACTACTTCGAACTCTAAAGCAATTGTACCTACATAAAAGCTGAACTATAATCGACAGGGTCAAAGGCCTCAGAACAAATAACCCTCAACACCAGCAAGGGTATATATGTTAACTCCTGCCTCTACTCCTGAGGACAATGATGTGGTTTCAGGTATGCCTTAAATTGATTTTATTCAGTACTTACTATTTCAGTAATCAGTCTTTACCATTTCAATATTTTCACATATTTTGAGTAGTTATTCTTATTAATTCATCTTAATTATAAGCACCTTATCAATAAACGGTAAATCGTGTAACATCCTTTTTGATACGGGAGTAAGTCATTCATTCGTATTGGAAAATTGGGCTAAGACTGTATAGCTACCAACCTATCAATTAGCTAATTCATTAAGCATCGGGTTGCCTTCCAAAGCTCGTATGCAGTCCCAACAATTCTACAATATAGATATTCCTATTGATGAACAAAAGTATGGGGCTAAATTAATTGTATTGCCAATCGCAAACTTTGATATAATCCTAGGCATTAATTGGTTAAACCAGCATGGTGCTTCCACAAATTGCAAAAAGAAGAAAATAGCTTTGGGCAGTGGAAGTAAATCAAAATTGTTCTTTGAAAGATTTAGCACCCAAGCGTCATTAATCAATGCAATGACAGCAGAAAGGCTAGTCAGGAAGGGATACGATGCGTATCTCGTAACGATGTTGGGAGAAAAGAAAGAAGTCATGCCTTTTTCTGAGAACCGTATAGTTTGTGAATTTCCTGATGTTTTCCCTGAAGACCTACCCAGTCTTCCCCCAGTTAGAGAAGTAGAGTTCGCAATTGAATTAATTCTCAAAACTCAATCGCTGTCAAAAGTTCCGTATCGTATGGCGCCAAAAGAACTTCAAGAATTGAACAAGTAACTTCAAGAACTGTTAGAGAAAGCTCTTATTCATCCAACTTCATCTCCTTGGGGAGCGCCAGTTTTGTTCGTAAAGAAGAATGATGGATCGATGAGAATGTGCATAGATTATAGGGAATTAAATAAGGTAACCATCAAAAATAAGTATTCTCTACCTCGTATCAATGACTTATTCGATCAGTTATCTAGAGCTAAAGTTTTCTCAAAGATAGACTTGTAATCTGGATATCATCAATTGCGAGTTAAAATCCAGATGTGGAGAAAACAGTGTTTAGAACCCGCTATGGACATTATGAATTTTTGGTAATGTCCTTTGGCTTAACAAATGCGCCATCCATTTTTATGGATTTAATGCAGCGCATGTTGAAAGGGTATTTAGATAAATTCGTCATCGTCTTCATTGACGATATTCTGATTTATTCAAAAAGTAAAACGGATCACGAGAACCATCTGCGATTAGTACTAGAAGAGCTCTGAAGCTATGAGCTATATGCTAAGTATTCTAAATGCAAATTTTGGCTTGACTCAATCGCTTTTCTGGGTCATGTCGTCGACTCCCAAGGAATCAAAGTTGATCAAAATAAAATGAGCGCAGTTCAAGATTGGTCACAACTAAAATTTGTGATCGATATCAGGAGCTTTTTAGGACTAGCAGGGTACTATAGAAAATTTGTTAAGGGCTTCTCACAAATTGCGTCTTCTCTCACAAAGTTGATGCAGAAAGTAGTACCATTTATCTGGAGTCCAGAATGTGAGAAAGCATTTCAATCATTAAAAGATACTCTTTCTTCTGCACTAGTTCTAGCCTTACCTAAAGAAGGTCTTAACTTCCAAGTATATACTGATGCATCTAGCATAGGTTTGGGATGTGTACTGATGTAGGAAGGAAAAGTTATAGCCTATGCATCTCATTAGTTAAAATCATATAAAAAGAACTATCCTATTCATGATCTCGAATTAGCAACCATAGTTTTTGCTCTGAAAACCTGGCATCATTATCTTTATGGCATCCAGTGTTCCATATTCACCGATTATCAGAGTTTAAAGTACATCTTCACCCAGTGTAAGCTAAACTTCCAACAACAAAGATGGCTAGAGCTAATATGTGATTATGATTTAAGTATCTAGTATCATCTAGGAAAAGCAAACGTCATAGCAGATGCACTCAGTCGTCATGCTACTTTATCTTCTATGATATTATCAAGCTTTCTAGAAGAAGAATTCTGAAAGCTCAAAATCAGGCCAGTGCGTGGTGCTATGCTAAGCGCACTGATATTCATGAGTTCAATTGAACCTACATTTCATCATAATATCTCTATCTCTCAAACTAAGGATGAAAACTATCTGAAGTTTAAGGTGGACATCGACAGTGGTCGTTGCTTTGATCTTTAGCTTCGAGGTAAGGTTATCTATCAAGGAGATCGACTATGGACTCCCAAATCCATGCATCAAGAGATTCTAGTAAAAGATCATAATTTTGGTTACCAAGTACATCCTGGCAGTACTAAGATGTATCAAGATCTGAAGAAATTTTCTGGTGGCCTGGAATGAATAAAAGTGTGGTCGAATTCGTAGCAAATGTCATGCTTGTAACTTAGTTAAAGCCAAACACCAAAAGCCTGGAGGACTTCTTCATCCTCTAGCAATTCTTGAATGGAAGTGGTTCGATATTTCTATGAATTTTGTTTTGGGCTTACCCAAATCAAGATCTGTTGTTGATTCAATCTGGGTCATTGTCGATCGACTGACCAAATCAGCACATTTCATTCCTATGCGTCAAACCGATTCTGTGGAGAAATTAGCAAAGTTGTATATCAAAGAAATTATCAGACTCCATGGAATTCCCAGATCTATCGTATCTAATCAAGATAGCCATTTTACTTCTAAATTCTGGCAAGCAGTGCATCAAGACTTAGGGACTACTCTAGCCATGAGCACCGCTTTTCACTCTTAGATAAATGGTCAAATGGAAAGAGTCAATCAAGTCTTGGAAGATCTTCTTCATCTTTGTATTCTGGATTTTGGAGGTTTCTGGGAAGATCATATTCCTCTCGTGGAGTTCGCATACAACAACAATTTTTAGGCGAGTATTGGCATGGCTCCATATGAAGCTCTGTATGGCAGGAAATACAGTACTCCATTAGCATGGTCTGAAACAGCAGTGTGCAGCTATATGGTTCTGATTTAGTTATAGAAATAAATTGTAAGATTCAACTGATCCAGCAAAGAATCAAAGCAGCTCAAGATCACTAGAGTAAGTACCATGATGCTCATCATCGTACTCTGGAATTTGATGTCAGAAATTTTGCGTATCTTAAAGTTAGTCTGATGAAAGACATGTATCGCTTTGGTGTAGCTGGGAAGCAAAGTCCCCGCTACGCCGGACCATTTGAAATCCTAGAGAAGATTGGTTCTACAGCTTATCGATTGCAGCTTCCCGAAAATTTCTCTGTTGTCCTTAATGTATTCCACATCTCCTCTCTATGGAGATGCCTTCGCAACCCATCTCATCTAATTCAACTTCCAGCGATGTCTCTCCAGCCGGATCTTTCTTATGTTGAGGAGCGAATTAAGTTCTTAGCTCATGATCAAAAGTAGCTGAGAAATCACTCGATCCCAATGGTAAAGGTTAAGTGGAGAAATTGCTCTTTAGAAGAATCTAATTGGGAGAAAGAGGCGGATATGAAAAGGAAGTATCCTAATCTCTTTGAGAATCTAGGTACCCTTTAACTTTCTATTCTTCAAAATTTTTGCATGTTTGTCTTCTCTCTTGAGATGATGTAGAGGACGACATCGTTCTTAAGTGGGGGAGTTTGTAACAACCCTAGGTTGTTACCCTGATAATATATATAGCTTAATTACTCATTAATTTCAATATTATTGTTATTAGAACATCAAATTGAGCCTATCTAAAAAATTTGAAGTCCATTGGACTTCTCTAAGTCTAAAATGTATTTTGATCAATCTATATACCCTAGATTAGACCTAAAATGTCTTGATCTCAAAATTAAAATCTAATTGCATTTTTGAATTCCTCACTCCCAAATTAGCTAGGGGTGAAAGTTTGGTGAAATTTGGAAATCATTTAGGCCATAATTCATATTTAATTAAAATGGTCTAATTGCACATTAGGGTTTCCAACAAATTGAAATTGCAATTTTACCCTATACCCGTTTAAGCGGCTGGGATCCACTGTGCGGATCACAGGCGATCTGCTGCAGAGCCCAGATCGCGTGACAGCGGAGTCCCGCACATCTCACCGTTGCGCCTTCCTATCTGATGGCTAGGATTTAATCCTGCGGGATCGTGGATCCGTCGTTGGAACCACCATGTGGATTCTACAGCCTGGATCAGATCAAATCAGTCTGTTAGGATCCAGTCCATCAGGACCATTTCGCGGTCCTGATCGATCCATCAAACGGCCCACAGCGCACCTGCACTGTGGATCTTTGTCTTCGCCATGCCCGCAACCGATTGAAGAAATCTTATGGATTCTGGACAGCCTGGCCTGTCACCCACTACCCGTTCCACCTCAGCATGCCATTGGGGATCTTCCCTCAATGGCATATTGGTGTTGATCGGGCCTCGTGACCCGGTCGAGCTCAATTAGGAAAACTGAGAGCTCGGTGATGGCCCGACTTCTCGGATCTTTCCTAGCCTGAGCCAACCCTCTGGAAGCTTCCCTGAGCTAGTCTGAGGATATAAATAGCCTCAATAATCCTCCCCTACCACTTTGCTACTTAATTGAGTTCAATTCTCCACTGTCTCCTCTCCGCCACTACCGTCTATCTGAGCTTGCGTAGGCGATCCCAAGAGCTCCCGAACCGCTGAAAGTATGCTCTCTTGGTGTTCAAGATCTTTTGTAGGATCTGAAACCTTAGCTAAAGCTAGCTGAGCCCTCAATTGATCATCCCGAGCTCCCCTGTCAAACTAGGTACCCCCATTTGCCAGTTTCGAGCCAATGAGGCTCGGACCTCCCTCCTTCTGATTCAATTACATGCGTATTGTCAAAATGAACTCACTGATACTGTAATTGAGCCCTAAGCTAGCTATGACTAATCAAATCGATCGATCGGGCTAAGTCTCTTAAGGAACGCCTCAGAAGAGTAAGGTCCCGGTGTTCCCGACCACCTCAGGCATTCAGACCAGGGGGATTCGACCCATCTCACCTCCCTGAAGGTGTAGGGATCGAGCCCTGGATTTGGCATGACCTCTTTGGGGAGAATTGCCCCCCCATAGTAGCTCCATTAAAGGAGCCCTCAGGTGAGTAAGGTTCGGCCGATCCAGACCGTCTCTCAGAGGGCTTCGGGTCCCATTCGGTGCGCCTGACCACGGTGAATGTGTAGCGATCGTTGGTTGGTCGTGCCGTGGTCGTGATGCGCTAGAATTAACCAATTAGAGTTTTCCTAATCGGGTCCTTTCGTCAGGACGGAGGCTCGGGAACGAAGCCCCTGTGCGGGTCAGGTCGACCCGTGACCCATGCGATGCGACAGTCCTGAGTCTTCGGGCCCTGGCCGACCCGCGTGTTTTGGTGAACGGGCCGAACCCGTTTTAATTATATTTGAATAATTGGAATTATTTTCCTTAAGGAAAATAATTCAATTATTCAAATTATAGGAAATCATTTAAATAAAAATACAGATTATATTTAATTGAATAAATTTTAATCCACTAGTCCAAACCCTATGATATTATATATAAAATTGATCAAAAAATCCTTAGGAATCTAAATATAAAATAATATTTAACATCTAATAGTTAGATTTTCTAATTTTACCTAATTATTGTAGATCTTCATTGGGGTTGATTAGCAATTATACTTAACTAAATTGCATGTTTATGATGCCATTAGTCTCCTTATGAAGAGTAGAATGAATATGCTAAGTGATTTATTTTTTTGAGCTCTGTATTTCAATTTATGCCATAATCTTGTTAAACTATGATTAGTGAAAATTAGGGTTTGTAGATATTGGATCTTAGCAAACTTAGTCTTTGATTAATTGTATGATTAAATAGAACTCATGTGCCAATTTGTATGAAATTCTGATGGCTAGATTTATAATTAGGTGCTAATCTTTTTGAATTGATTTAGGATTTGATTAGCACTAATTACTTTCTGTTTTTTTAAAATTTTTTATTAATAAAATTTATAATAGTAAGCTAGATGTATTGAAATCATGTATACAAATTTATGAGGTATAAATTGAATAAATCTAAAATTGGGAACTTAAACCTCTTAATTAACCTTAAGAAGTCTTAAGACTTTGATCAAGCTATTAAGACTTGATCTAGGTCTAAGATTACCACCAATAATCATTCTAAATTCACTGATTTGACATTTGATTTATAAATAAATATTTGATCTTAATTAAGACATGAGTAAGGGTTAAACCCTAATCTATTTGATTAAGATCCAAACTCTTAAATCCTTAATTAAATTGACTTGATTATAAGATAATGAAATTGACATTATTCCAATAATGCACCAAATTTGATATTGATCTTAAACATTTGAATTAGACATATTAAGATTATTGATAAATCTATGTGATTAATTAATCTGAATCTAAACTTTAAATCCTTGATTTTCTCCTAAATAAGACTACTATCATAAAAAGATAATATGACTAAGTTGAGTTAATAATTGATTTAGCTCTAATAATATCCTTGATTTAAATCCCATAACCTTAGAATAAGATATGATCAGATGACTCAATCATCTGATATGATCACTCTAAACCTAACTATTAAATGGAACCTAATATGTTAACTTTAGAATTAAAGGTATGAGATCTTAAGTATCTCAGCACAAGATTGTATCTGAAATATTTAAAAAACCTAAATTTAAATTTACATTGAGATAGAAGCTTAGATGATCCCTTAACCTTAGAAGTTGATCTTAACCCTTCGTGGTAGGAATCACTTAAGATATTAGAATGACATTTTTTTTTTGTGGTAGAATCTATATTTAGTGATCTTTGATCACCTTTTTGGAGCCTTGTATAGGACCTAACTATTTAGCATAAGAATTGATAGTCTTGATAAATCCTTGCTGATTAAATAGAGTTGTTTGAAACCAGACAATTGGTTGGTGTAGTATGGTATACCCATAGTATTAGTTTTCTTCAGTTGTATTCAGGATTGGTTGATTCACTCCAATATGGACTTATAAGCAGGTGCTATCCCAAGGGATTAGACGAATACAGTCCCGTTAGAGTAAATCTCCCAAGACTAAGAGTGTATTAAATAGGTACTCATTCCTTAGTTTGATTGAAATACAAATCGCCAACGGGCGATGCCTCCTAGCGAAGACCACTTCAATAGGTGTGGCTCAAACAAACTAAGTAATTAAAGTTACCTTCTTTAAGACATTAAGTGTGATTGTGAGTAGGGCATCTTAAGAACTTAGCTTAAGATACAAATCGCCATTGTGAGATGCCTCCTATCAAAGACCGCTTCGTTAGGATGGATTAATCAAACTAAGTAATAAGAATCACCTTTCTTGCAACCGTGCTGAATATGTGTACTCAATCATCCCATCCAATGATCTTTAAGTAAATCTTCAACTTTAACAAATTATCATTCTAGAAGCTAGGAGTCAGAATCCTTTTAGCAGGGTTCTGCACAGCTAGTTCTGTGACACTCTATTTGACACTAGTGCTAATCACTCTTTCATGTCAGTGAGTGGTGCCTCTTCCTTAAATCTTCAATATTTCAGCTTAGGTAGTCCCTTAGTAGTTCAATTGCCATCTGGTGCTGAGATGTGTGCTAATTAGTTCTATTTGATAGATATCCCAATCAGTAACCAATTCTTCCAATCCAAACTTATTGTTATGTCCATTACAAATTTCAACATAATTTCAGGAATGGATTGGTTAAGTAAGTTTAATGTCGTAGTAAATTGCTTTCGTAAGCGAGTTTCATTTAAGGTTGGAAAGAAACCTGAAGTATTTGTAGGAAAACTTGGCTTGACTGCATCTTTAATCAATGCAATTAAAGCTAAATGCCTCGTTAGTAAAGGTTGCTATGCGATCATAGTGACTTTAATCAGTGAAGAGAAGCAAGTAAGTAGTCCAAAAGAGACTATCATTATTAGAGAGTTCTTGGATGTGTTCCCTGAAGACTTGCCTCCTTTGCATGAGGTAGGGTTTTCTATTGAACTTGTCCTTGGAACTCAACCTAAGTCTGAGGCTCCTTATAGAATTGCTCCGAAAGAACTGCATGAGCTCAGATAGCAGTTGCAAGAGCTATTAGAGAAAGGATTCGTTCGCCCTAGTATGTCACCTTGGGGATCTCCTGTCCTATTTGTCAAGAAGCAGGATAGTTCAATGCGGATGTGTATAGACTACCGTGAGCTTAATAAAGTGACTGTGAAGAATAAGTATCCTCTCTCTAGGATCAATGATTTGTTTGATCAACTCGCCGGAGCGAAGATCTTCTCCAAGATTGACTTAAGATCAGGTTACTACCAGATTAGAGTCAAAGATGAAGATGTTGCCAAGACTGTATTCAAGACTCGTTATGGGCATTTTGAGTTTCTAATCATATCTTTTAGACTGATAAATGTTCCCTCCATCTTCATGAACCTGAAGCAGTGCATCCTTAAGCTGTATCTCAACGAGTTTAGCATCATTTTCATTGACGACATCCTAATCTACTCGAAGTCAGCTGTTGAGCATGAAGAGCATCTGTGTACCATTCTAGAATTGCTAAGAGAGAATAAACTTTTTGCTAAGTTTTCTAAGTGCGAGTTTTGGCTCAAGTTCATGGCATTTCTGGGTCACGTGATTGATGCTGAAGGCATTAGAGTAGATCAAAATAAAATACAAGCTGTTCAATAGTGGATTCAACCTAAATCTGTAATGGAGATCCGTAGCTTCTTAGGACTCGCTGATTATTACAGAAGGTTCATTCCTGAATTCTCTCTGATTGCTTTGTCATTAACTCAGTTAACTAGAAAAGATGTTTCGTTCATTTGGAGCACAGCCTATGAAGAATCTTAATAGAAGTTGAAATAATTATTGAACTTTGCTCCTATTCTAGTACTACCTTATGAGGGTAAAGATTTTTAGGTTTATACTGATGCCTCTAAAGTAGGACTTGGTTGTGTTCTTATGCAAGATTTCCATATATGGCCTATGCCTCTAGACAGTTTAAGCTTAATGAGAAGAATTATCCTGTGCATGATCTTAAACTTACAAGGGTAGTTTTTGCTCTAAAGATCTGGAGACACTACTTGTACGGAGTTAAGTGTGAGATATTTACTGATCCCAAAGTTTGAAGTACATCTTCACTCAGAAAGAACTTAACTGCTGTTAGCATAGGTGGGTGGAGTTACTTTGCGACTATGATTTGGAAATCTATTACTATCTGTGTAAAGCTAATGTTGTAGCTGATGCCCTTAGTCGTAAAGCGACTTCATCTTCCCTTTGTTGCAGTGAATATTTGATCGAAGATTTTGTCATATTGAATCTTGAGCCTATCAATTTAGCTGATTTAGGCACTCTACTATTCGCTATTCATTTAGATGATTCTCTAAGATTTAAGATTGTCGAAGCTCTGAAGGAAGATTCGAGTTACTCTGCGTTAGTTTCTGAAATTATCAGTGGCAAGAGATCTGAATTACATCTTGATGACGAAGGTGTGGTATTTCAGAAGTCCATATTATGGATTCCAAAAAGCTTGCAGTTACAGATATTGTCTGAAGCTCATAATTCTAGCTATGCAATGCACCCTGGTAGTTGTAAGATGTATGAAGAACTCAAGCAATCATTTTGGTGGTCCGGCATGAAACAGGATATATCTATTTTCATTTCCAAGTGCCATCCATGTTCCTTCGTCAAGGAGGAACACCAGAAGCCTGGTGGAAGTCTTAAACCCTTAGACATTCCTGAATGGAAGTGGTCTATTTCTATGGACTTCATTGTAGGTTTGCCTAAGAGTAGGTTTGATTCTGACTCTATTTGGGTGATAGTCAATAGACTCACTAAGTCAGCCCATTTTCTAGCAATTTGTCAGACTGATCCTATTGAGAAGTTAGCCAAGCTTTATCTTAAGGAGATCATTCATTTGCTTGGTACACCGAACTATATAATTTCTGATAGAGACAGTAGATTCACTTCTAGATTTTGGTCAGCTGTTCAACAAGACTTGGGGACAAGTTTAGCATTGAGTACTGCTTTCCACCCTCAGAAAGATGGTTAGACTGAGCGTGCTAATTAGATCTTGGAAGATTTCTTATGCCTTTGTGTTCTAGACTTCGGTGGATCATGGGAAGATCACTTAGCATTAGTTGAGTTTGCCTACAATAACAATTATCAGTTCATTATTGGTATGGCTCCTTACAAAGATCTTTATGGAAGGAGGTGTACAACTCCAGTTGCTTGGACTAAAGTAGGAGACTCTCAACTTTATGGTTCTGAGTTAGTAGAAGAAACCACTAAGAAAGTTCAATTGATCAAGCGCAATATGATTGCAGCTCAGGATAGACAGAAGAAATATAATGATGCTCGTCATTGTCAGTTGGAGTTCCAAGTAGGCGATAGAGCTTATCTTAAAGTTAGTCCGGTGCGTGGTGTGTAGAGATTCGGTGTTTTTGGAAAGCTGAGTTTGAGGTATTTAGGACCCTTTGAAGTGATAGAGAGAATTGGAACATCTACTTACAGATTAGAGTTGCCAGAAGACTTCTCGGCTATATATAATGTATCCAAGTCAGCAAGTTCAGATACCTGTAATGGAACTACAACCCAATCTAACTTTCATCGTTAAACCTAGTACAATTCTAGGGCGGGATCTTAAGCAGTTAAGAAACTGTAGTATTACTATGATCAAAGTCCACTGGCAGAATCATCCAGCTGGTGAAGCCACGTGGGAGAAAGCAGAGGATATGCTAAAGAAGTTCCCAGAATTCTTTTCTTAATCAGGTAGATTTAGTTCTTTTAATTTTGTTATCGTTTCTTTAGACTTCCTTTGTATTTTTAATTTTCTTGTTTTTATTTGTTGTGTGTCGTGGGCGACACTCTTTTTAAGGAGGGGAGTCTGTAACAACCCTAGTGTTGTTACCCGTCAATTAGTGACCGAAATGACTATAATCCTTTTCCATTAGTGTAGCGCCCCGCCCCGTCGCCGCGTGCAAAAAGGTAAAACTTAAATATCAGATCGACAGTGAAGCGGTGTGCTACTTGGGGAAATGATCATCTCCCTGAATATGCTAAAAGATTGAGCCACACTAAAGGCTGCTAACTCAAACCTAAGAGTAGGATCGAGAGTCAATACTTAAGATAAGAGTAGGATACTTATCTTAAGTATTAGAGTAATACGTATATTGAATTTAAAAAGGTAAATATGAATCCACTATACATTATCATTATATCAGCATTTCTAATATGTTGATCACATCACAATACTAAGTATAATAGTATAATAGAGTGCGAAAGCTAAAGTAAGATATCCAGGATACATTCATCATAGAGCAGTAATAAATATTTGTCTCAGAAAAGAAAAGTAAAATATATCCAGATTTATTACAACTAATTTAAAAGACAAAAAGTAAATTCTATCTGAAGTACTGAAAATAAAGTAGTAAGAAAAAGGTGGAAGACTGATCCACTAAGGATCCACGTACTCCTCATGGATCCCCTGTAGGTCCTCTTGCCCTGTCTCCACAAGCTGCTTGGGATCTAGCAAATTGCCGAATCCCAAGAGTATCCCGTGTTAGACAAGAAGTCTAACACATCACAACTAAGTTCCTATAGCAAGGAAAAATAAGCTCTAATTACAACTAATGAAAATTAATGTAGGAAAATGCTGAAAATTAAAATTGCGGATGAAAATGAAGGATAGAAAATAGGAAATTAAATTTACAATTTATCGGTAATAATGCTATTATCATCAGGGGCAGCTGAAGAAGACAGAGCATACACCCTTGGTACTGCAAGTGGTTGAGCTACGAACTTGCCCTTATCCTTTCTACTGTAGCGGCCTTACTTAAAGGAACATGGAGGTACTCCCTTTTGGTGCTGATCGCTTCCACCAGTAGGAGGAGGCATCAAGGCAAGCGTTGGCACTTGAGAGATAATAGGAATCAGATTCTGCACAGAACCTTGGTAGTTGATCTTTATCTAATCCACAGTATAGTTAGCACGACACTCCCAATGTTTATGATTGGTTCTGCTGTATATGTAACACCTACCATTTGTGTGGTAGCACTTCCCATATGGATGGGGTCTGTTACAAACTGCTCCAGGTCTTCCTCGCTAGTTTTCCTGGAGTCTTGGGTAGGATTTTGATTTGAGTTTTGGCCAAAAGTAAGTTGAAAGACTTTTGGACCATGAGAACAGTTCCTTTTGAATGGTTCTGATCTGGAAGGTTGGGGATGGGAGCGGTTCCTCAAATTCATTTGGTTTTGACGGTACTCTGCCATACAAGCACCTTCCAAAAGCTTAGGAAAATTATCATAATGTTGAGACATCAAATGACTTTTAACAGAATCTTTAAGACTAGAAAAAAATTTAGTGCACCTAGCTATTTCAGTATGGACTAGATTTGGAGCAAATTGAGAGAGTTTATGGAACTTCATCTCATAGTCGAGCACTGAATGATTTCCTTGGATAAGTTGCATGAAATAATTTTCTAGTATGGTTTGGGCAGAAGGAGGAATGAATTCCTCACTGAACACTTGTTCAAATTCATCCCAAGGGATATCTTCCATCTGCACATCAGAGAACCTAGTCTTCAACTCACTATCCCACCACTATTCTGCTTCTTCATGGAATAGATAGGTTGCAAGATGGAGGCACTCACTCTCTAGACACTTAATACTAGCTAGGGTCTTTTCAATGGCCTTTAGCCAGTCAATGGCTTCAAAATGAGAAACTGAACCATTGAAGGTCGGAGGGTTCAGACGAAGAAAAGTTAGAAGGTAGGCATCCACCATAGGGCCAGAGGATGACCGTGGAGCTAAAGAAAGTTCAAGAATAATAGGAGAAGAAGCTTGAGGAGGAGTTCGGCAGATTTAGGATGGAGCTGGAGAAGGTTGGGAAGGGTTACAGGATGATACCATCCTTTTTGCTGCATGAGTCTGTGCTTCTACCATAATCTTCATTGGATCCAACAAATTTTGCATAAGATTTGGTTGAAAAGTCATAGTGGAAGTAGGTTCTTCCAATATTGGTTCAATAGGAATATTAGGATTTGGATCTATTCTAAGGAAAGGAAAAGAAAACATCAATCAAAAATTGAAGGAGATAAGAAAGAGAAATTCTCATTAAAATTTGAAGCTTTTAAGAGATTATAATTTTAGAGGAAAAGAAATAAACATAAATGAAGTAGAAGCTATTTACAAAGCTACTAAAGGGAGAGAAGCTAGAGCAAAAAGAAGACTAGTACTACTTGTTACAAAATTTTGCATAAAATATATTTTTGAAGTCTTCATAAGTGGGGGTAAGATGAAGACTCCTACATCCACGAATGAAAACTTCATAAGCATGACACCACCAGTCCATGGCGTAGTCACTAAAACATTCATCTAAAATTTTAAGGCATAAGTGATCTGGGCATTCTATGGCCTCAAATACTGTGGTAACACGGGAGAGCCATTCCCTAGCTAGCTGAGGGAAACTATCGCCTCAAAAGGCACAAAACCTTAAAATTTTATTTAGAATGTCACCTCCCGCAGTAGATACTCCCAAATAAACACGACCAAATGTCTACCCATACCAATGATCATACTCCCAATATTAGAAGAGCAATTTGGTATAAAGTCTTAGTTCAGTACTAGGATCTGCCATCTAAAAGTTAAATTAAAGTTTGAGTTAGAAATTTATATCACTTATTTAATTAAAAATGCATTTATGGTCCTAAGATGTCATTTATTTATTTTTACTATATTGTGTTGTTTGCTTTTGGATGAATGGATGTGTTTATCTTAACTTAAAGTTCTCAACTTGGGTTTGATACCAACAGTGACGACCCCAACATTGAGAATCTCCTAACTCAACATTGATTCGTCGCCACAATACCTAATATTAGATTAGAAGAAAACTAATCCAAATCATTAGATATCATATTTGGCCAAAGATTTAGAAGAAGGTTTTAAGTTAAGATGGAAGGGAATTTATGAATTGTGTTATGTAATTTATATATGAAGATGCAATACGTACTAAGACATGATAGAATGTAAATTCAAAAGCAATTGATGTGAATACTTACAATTTTGATGTTAAGATTCTAAATATTTAACATGTGAAATATGAATCTACTATTTGCCAAATTATTCTAAGTTATTATTTTCTTAAAAATTTCGGTGGAGTTTCCTTTGTAAATGGCTAAAGAAACACCTATAAGGTAAACATATAAGACTTCCATTCTAATGGAAGTTATAATTAAAAGAAAAACAACCTAAAACTAGTATGTAATCAATCCATTACATGGGATTGTTTAGTTCCATTTCTAATATAAAGTCAATCCATTACATAGGATTGCTCATTTCCAATTATAAAGTAAAGTCATTCCATTATATGGGATTGCTTATTTCTAATTCTAAAATAGAGTCAATCTGTTACATGGGATTGCTTATTTACAATTCTAAAAGTTTAAAGGGAGAAAATCATATATATATATATATATATCAATTATCAATCCTAAGATATGCTCAATTCACAAGCATTCAATACTCACATGTAGATAAGGAAAGATTCTTACTTAGATATATAACTATTTTCCAATTCTATAAGTAATGTAGTATTCATCTAATTCTAATTAACATATAAATTAGATATGCAATCAATGACTTATTAATAATTATTTTTATACATTTATTTTCATTCATTCATTCATTACATCCATCTATTCATTCATCACAAGCATTTAAATATAGTCTAAGCTCCAACACAAGTGTAGTTAAAGTAAAGTAAATAACATTAAATACAAACCAACAATAAACATTAAGGAAAGAAAGTAATTAAAGCTCACTTGAAATTAACTAAAAGCTATATATTTTTATTATATGATAAGCGGAAGCAGCTAGCTTTTAGCACTTGGTCCAGCTCCACTAGCCTCCAAATGCACTTGGTCTATCACATTTTGGCATTTAAATGTGATAGGGCAAAGTCAAGAACTAGAAAATCTGGTTAGACTAAATAGTCTAAATATATTTTAAGATTGGCTAAGCATATTATTATTTTAATTGGATATCACTACTAGTTACAAGATTAGCACAAGAATGGATGTAATATGGTAAGCATACAAGTGTGAAAAGTAAGTAAGAAAAAGACAAAGTGAGTTAGAATACTCACTTAAATGTACATCCTAGCCTGCAAATAGAATAAGGATAAAAGCATCTTAATTAAGTTAGAAATAACTAATATACATATAAAAGTAAATGAAGTAAAGCATGTATATATTCAAATGAACTTATGCTAAGTAAGGAAAAGAAATAATGAAGCATTTAAATATGATTTTACAATATTCATTGTAATCTAAGTAAATTGTAAACAAGTAAAGTACAATATTAAATTATAGAAATTATATAGTAAGGAAATTGTAGGAAGATCTTAGACTATTAGTCTAAGATTCACATAGTCTAGAACTACGGAAAGTACATAGATAAAAGCTATGATGAGTCTTAACAATCTATAAGATTAAAGAAGATCTCACATGTTAATTAATTGAAGTTATTTTAATCTGTACTCATTCTGTGGGCGTATTCAAATGAAGAGAGGAGTTAAACACGTCTATTTAACATCTAAAAAAAAGCGGGGTCAATTCCTAAAACACTCACATTCATACTCTGAGAATGTGAGGTCTCCTTATTACTCCTTTTTAGCCTGCCCTAGGCTGATCCACCAATATAAACCCCTACTAATTTTAATGTGAAAGTTTTATTCATGCACAATGTCTTATATGAATGATTCAAGTGAATAAGGCTCAAAGCTAAGCAAGCATTTAAGGGAAATTTAACAATTGCAACTAAGATATATCCAAAGTTATCTAATTTTAATGATCTACTTAATAATTGGAGCTAATTAAGCTCCTAATTAACTTTGAGATATTGATCTCAAGTTAATTGTAATTATAGTAGTAGTTGGGGTTTTGAAAGTAGTAGATTCAATTCAATTTGTATGTTATGACAAAATAATTTTTAAGTATAATTGATACAATTAGAAACTAGTTCTTAATCATATCCTAAACTATAAGATTCAATTCTATAATTAAATCAAGGTCTAGGTGTCTAGTAGGAAGAGATTAAGATAAGAAAATATTTAACTTAGGAAAATGGAAGTTAAGGTAAATTCACTAAAGTTCACTAGCTAGGTTATAGTTTGGAAGATCTAACCAATCAAGTACTAATCTAGCTAGGTTATAATAAAGTGAAAGGCTTAAGGTAAGAATTGATAGGACTTAAGAACTATAAGTTCTAAGTATTCTAATAGTTAATGTTTAAAGAATTCTATAAGATTCCTAACCTAATTTAAGTAAGTTAGGGATTCCTATTACTAGATCTTAAGATAATCAAGAGAAGGCTTTAGGGATTAAGATGAATGAGCTAAGTTCTAATCTAATCACTAAAGCTAAATCTAATTGGTTTAATAATCTATAATTACATGTCATTAAGGTTAACTACTCTTAATGGATGTAACTAATAGAAGCTAGAGATCAACTAACATTTAAGTTTAAATCAATCCTAGGATTTCTACCTTAGGGTTGAAAGGTGAATCAAACAAATTTGCAATTGATTCACACATTTAGAAGATGAGAACTAAGCTCAAATAAAAGTAATCTAATCTTACATGGGGAATAATAAATGTGACATGTTAGCTATCCTAAGATTTTATAATACATAAAGCATGCCATCTAAGAAATTAGAATTATCACAATAACACCTAATTAAGAGTTAATAACCTAAAATCACTAATCATTATCCAATATAAATGATTTACATATTATTGAAATCCTTATATCATAAGGAGAAAAATGACACTAAGTATATCAAATTTGGACAATGTTGGAAAAATTAGAGTTTTTATGACTCCTAATTAGGGTTAAGAAATGATTATAAGAATTAGGGTTCAAATATTAAATTTGATTTCATATTATTGTTCCTCATATTTTTATGAGTGAAATGGATTATTTGATCATTTAATTTGGACATTAAACGATCAAATTAGGTCACATGAAGTGATGTAATTAATTTGTAATTAATTAATTATTCTTAAATATTGTGTCATTTGGATATTATTTCTTTAAGTTATGAATTAATTAAATTAAAATTTTAGTTTGCAATTAACATTTAATTATTTTAAATCTTATTAATTCATTAAGCATAATATCATTAAAGATTGGACACGGCGCCAACATTTAGCTTTATTAAAATCTATGCTGCGTCACCAATATATTTCGGTTCGGTTCAATTAATTTGAACCGACCAGTCCATTAATGATGGTCTTTTGACAGACCTAAAATATATCTGCGCTTGCACGCAAGTGTACGTGGTCTGAAGTAATAAGTGGAAAGTTTAGTTTCCAGGATTTATCGAACCTCAAGGAATTGTGTGTTTTATTACTAAGGTATATCTATGATCACTAATTTTTAAACTATATGTGTATTGTTGAAATTAGTTCCTGAACAAGCACGATAACTCTTAGTAGAAAATAATTCTGATAAAAAAAAGAGGAGAGTTGGGTTTCTCCCACATGATATGATAGATAACTTATGTATGATGATTCCTCCAGCATTCATCTTTTCCTTAATTAGTTTTTAATCAAGTGCACATTATCCTTCTTAGAGTCTTAACTCAAAGATTTATAAGTTCAAATCTTATGCATGAAATGAACACACGATCAGTTCTATTTCAGCACAAAGACCCTTATAAAATTTTAGATTTTTAGTTTTCCTCTCATCTCTTGATCATAGAGATGAGGGTTATGGAGTTAAGATCTTACACGCATTGATTTCATTAAGAGCATCATGTGCATCATGCATAGTTTAGATGACGGAGTGATTTTATTGGGCTCAATGACTATGTCACCCCGTTCATGAGCACTTAATGAATCCATTTCGTCCCTCAAGTATGCTGAGCAACGGAGCTCAATTAGTGGGTCTTAGCATCACATGCTTCAACTCTTTAGTTGAGCATAGATCAAGGTACACTAAGCTCAAGAACCTTCTCACATAGTTTTAAGCTCTCAGGCACTCATGAGTCCAGCATCAATAACTAAGGTGAGCTATGGAACACAAGACTTTTTAGTCCTTGAATTTATTTAGTCCTTTGTCCTTTGGTCCACATTCAAGTCCACAATAGTCCTTTATATTTCTTTAACAAGTCACTGAGTTCACAATTTTTATTAAAGCTTGAGGAAAATTTCATACATCATAGTATCTTTCATTACATGTGGGATTGCCCCAACCCTCCCTAAGGGAGGTTTAGCTCTCCATTACTAAAGAGATGAAAAAGAACACATACATGGATAAAGACCCTTTCATGATCAACTAAGAAAAACATAAGACAAGATTTTAGAAAATACTAGGAATGTTCCTTTGGGAAGTTCTCTGGACTTCTCCTCTTCTTGCTTATGGTTGTTTCTCCTAGGTCCGTAGTGCTGCCTTTCTCCTTCTTCTCCTTAGCAAGAGGAGTACTTCCACCCTTGGAGAGTTCTCCTTCTCTTCTATGCATCCCTCTCCTTACTTAGGTTGTAGTGAGCCAAGTTGGGAAGCCTCCTTAAGTCAAGAAGGGTGGTAATTATAGAGGTGGGCTGCACTCTTCATCCATCTCATTCAAATTATGCATTGCTTTTAAAATTCTGCTGTCATAATGGCCAATCCCACTTGAGGGGTGAAGTGACTTCCACTTTTCCATTATTTAATCTCCACATCACCTCAAAATGTCAAATTTCCCATTTAAAACAAAGCTGCTGCAGAAGGAATGATGGATGGAGACATCTTTTGACCGTCATCTTCATCCTCAAAAAATTGCAAGGCACGCAGATGGGATCTAGGGTTCGTTGGTTTTTGCTTCAAGGATTTCTCAAATGAAAAGAATCAATTTTAAAAGCATTGATTAAAACAAAACCTTGCATCAAATCAAGAATACCCTCAACTAAAAACACTTTTAAGACTTCAAATCTAAAACTATATTTAGATCTTTTAATGAAAATAAAAGCAGGTTTTGAAGGATCCAATCAAGCTTGATCTTATTTGATAGAGGTCGACTGATTAATAAATGCTTGCCTCACTAATCTAAAACATCCATTATATTGATCAATACAGATTTAAAGGAAATCGAATAAGAGATAGCTCATAAAAAAAAAATGGGAATATTGAATTGAACATACGATCGAATTAGGCGAACACTATATAAAGAATTTAGTTTTGAAATTAAAAGTTAAGAAACTGAAATAACACATGGGATAAGAGAGAAATTTGTCAAGTGAAGCGGGTACCTACAGGTTTGCAAAATAAGGTCCCTTTGAACTGATTGATCAAAGCGAGGATTGCGAACTCAGCTATCTAGAAATTTTCGAGCTCCCCCCGGGAACAAAAGAAAGAAAAGAGAAGGTTTCGAGGGATTAGAGCCTTAATTGGGACAAGCAGGAGCAATGTTGGTGAGGTGGAGAGGGGGTACAACCACTCACACCTACGCCTCTGCCATCCACCAACAGGCATAGGGAAGAAGTACTAGACGGGCATCCGAGCCGTTGGATCTAATCAATGATCCAATGGTCATATTTAAATCAAGCAAGTCAGCCGTTAAATTTAGGATGGATGGTTTAAGAGGAGGAAAATTGTTGTTTGGTATTACTAGCAAAATAGCAGATCACCACCTTACATTAAAATTTGAAATTAAATTAAGTAATAAATATAATTATTAGTTAAAGAAATTTAATATTTAAATAATTAATTTAATTAATTTATTTAATCAATTTTTAAATATTCCAACACACTCCGAAAAATCTAAAAAATTCACCCTTATCTAATTAAGGTGTGGGGAACTCAAAAAATAAAATTGGAATTTTGATCGGAGGTCAATTTAATTATCTTAATTTTTTGGGTATTTAAAAATTTTTAAAATATTTGGGGAAAATTTGACGACTTCCAAATTCTTCCAAAATATCACTCCTAGCTAATTTGGGTGTGGTGAGTCCAATGGTGGACTCCATTTTTTATTCTGAAGTCTAAATAAATTAGGCATTCTGAGAATTTTCAAAAAACTAGGAAATGTTGAAAATTGTCAAACAATCTCCAAATCGCACAAAAATTGAAATGAGACTCCTAATTCTATTATAAAACTAATAGAAAATGATTATAGTCAATTAGGTCACTAATTGACGAGTAACAATACTGGGATTGTTACAAAAAGTAACAAGAAATTGTCCAATCCATATTAATAGAGAAATAAACATTATTAATACAACCTTTTATCTAATAAATCAAGATAGAAGGAATATTTAGACTTTTCAAAGTGTTAATGACATGATGAGCAAACTCTCTTCCTATAATAAAAGAATCTTTTCATGACGTAAAATTTTTGGCAAATAAAAAGAGAATCTTTGAGTGATAATTTTGGAAATTGTTTTATAAATCATGCTACTTAAGTATATCGGTTTGAAGTATTCAATTGAAGTTTCATTCTTAATCCTTGGAATCAATATTATGGGAGAATTATTAAGCCACATTGGCATTTTTTTGGTAGGGAAGAAATGAGAAATTCCATCACAAACATGGCTGCCAATAGTGTTCCAAGACTTTTAAAGGAAGAATGAGAAGAACCCATCTAACACAGGAGCCGCATTGTATCTAATTGAGAAAATAGCCTTTTTAATTTCATTTGGAAAAACACGTCTACACATATCAGAATGAGATAAATAATATATGGAAGCAAAATTTGGAAAGCTATTGGTACCAATGTCCTTAGAATTGTTAAGTGATGAGCCCCATTTTTATTGTCATTTTCATTTTAAGAATGCATGTTTTTCCTAAGAAAATGAGGAGAATCCATTTGATTGCCCTTAGAATTCTTAAGTGTTGAGCTGCATAATTTTCGGCTGAACAATTTTCCGAGGAGAATGCGGACCAACGACAAAATAGGAAAGGTGGGAGATTCACGCGCAACATTCAAATCACGCCTTCTAGGCTGAGAGTTCAATAAAGGCATGGAAGTCATTGCCAAGTTTAGAGGGTGTGGACATCAACTAAAGAAGTAGAAGATGAAAGAGAAGTAGAAGAGAAGGGTTCATCCCTAGAAGGAGGGCAAGATTCCTCCAAAAAGGATTATGAGATAACTAGCAAAGGAATAGCAATAACTTTCCCCCGATGAGGTCGACGAGATCTACTCCGTCCCGAGGTAGCGCTGCCTCTGTTCGATTAGTGGTGCAGATACAACCATCATTCATAAATTTACTACATGAAGAACACAGCATAAGAGTCCAATCATACCTAACCCTTCGTGAAATCATCTTCCCATTCGACAATATTTAACAAATTTTGGCAATTTAGAAGAAATGGAAATTTCGACTCACATAAGGGCAAAGGTAAGTGTAGCTTTATTAACAGTTAGGAAATCAACAATGGGAACCCCAATCATGCTAACAAGTTTAGATATAAATGCATCAATCCAAAGACTTAGCAATAATTCAGAAAATTTAATCCATACAGGGAGAGTCTCAAACTCAGCTATAGAGGGATGAAAATCCTTAGACTAGGGTTTGGTTTAAAATGGGGTGTTGAAAAAGAACCATGGACCCCTTTGAAGAGTGGCTTGCATTTCTTTCTCACATGCCATTTTAAGGAGGTAACAATTATTAGACAGAGAAAAGAGAAAAATCGCCATTAAGCTTCCAGGATTTTCTCATTGCCTCCAACATAATCTTACAAGTGCGTTTTTTGCCTTGAGGTTAATACCCGCTAACAAATGTAAGAGGAACATAGCTTAAGCTGATTGACTTTTCTTCACGCTTAGCCGTAGAAAAGACAGATTTTCAAGACAAACTTGCTGATGGAGCGAAGCCTTGTTGAGCTAGGGTCGCTAGAGACTTATTGAATGCTCTTAGAAGATTTTGGTTGGTCCCTACATAGGGATATTGAATGCTCTTATTGAAATCATATATTAATAGAACTTTGTGAGAGATTAATGCATTATTCATATGCATAAACTTTGATCTAAACTTTAAGATTTGTTATCTCAGATCTTGAGTTCAAATTTTATTGGTTACATATTTTCTTCAGAGCTGAAGCTGTCTAAATCAATATAAAAAAACCAGGTTAGTGCTATAAAACCAATATTCCTCTCCTTTTAATTCAAATTAATAATTCTCATTATCGAAGTCAAACTAAGCACCTAAAATAACTTAATTGCTCTAAAAATAATTTAGTTATATATTTATTTAATATAATTAACAACCACATGTACTAAATGGAAGTGTTCAAAGGAAAGAAAAAACTAAAATGACTATTTTAGACGGCAATAAAATTTAGTTTGACTTCCATAATAATAAAGTTAATATATATATATATATATATAATTAGTAAAGTAGGGCTCACAACTTATCCAAAACTCGAAATTCGAACTCAACTCAACTCGAACTCGAGTTTGAATCATATGCCTTGACTCGAACTTTATTTAAAATGAATTGAAATGAATCGAACTCGAAACAAACTCGACTTTAACTTGAATTAGAACAACGTCGATTTGAGTTCAAGTATAAGCTGACTCGGCTCGAACTCGATTCGAAGTCACATAATCTGAAAGCTTCAGGGATACTTGGACCGTTGTTGGGTCAAGTCACATGAATAATAAATCTTCATTATAATTAAACCTCATAATATATATAAAATCTTACATAACCGCGTATTTTGGCGCAGTCAAATTGTAGGATCAAAATAATTTGAATTCTCATAAACAAACGGTAAATCTTTCTTGTTGTTAATGGCCTCTTTTAGTATTCATAAATGAAATAAACAAAAGGGGAGAAAGAGAGCAACGCTGTCATAGGCCCGTGGCCGAAGGAAAGTGGGAAGAAATGTTCCAATCCATATTAATATAGAAATAAACATTATTAATACAGCCTTTGAAAGTGTTAATGACATGATGAGCAGATTCACTTCCTATAATAAAAGAATCTTTCTCATGACGTAAAATTTTTGGCAAATAAAAAGAGAATCTTTGAGTGATAATATTGGAAATTGTTTTATAAATCATGCTACATAAAGTATATCGGTTTGAAGTATTCAATTGAATTTTCATTCTTAATCCTTGGAATCAAAGTAATGGGAGAATTATTAAGCCACACTGGCATTTTTTTTTGGTGGGGCAGAAATGAGAAATTCCTTCACAAATATGGCTGCCAATAGTGTTCCAAAACTTTTAAAGGAAGAATGAAGAGAACCCATCTGACCCAGGAGCTGCATTGTATCTAATTGAGAAAAGAGCCTTTTTAAGTTCATTTGTAAGAACATGTCTACACATATCAGAATGAGATAAATAATCTATGGAAGCATAATTTGGAAAGTTATTGATGCCAATGTCCTTAGAATTGTTAAGTGATGAGCCCCATTTTTATTGTCATTTTTGTTTTAAGAATGCATGTTTTTCATAAAAAAATGAGGAGAATCCATTTGATTGCCCTTAGAATTGTTAAGTGTTGAGCCCCATAATTTTCGGCTGAACAATTTTCCGAGGAGAATGCGGACTAACGGCAGATGTAGGAAAGGAGGGAGATTCACGCGCAACATTCAAATCAAGCCTTTTAGGCTGAGAGTTCAATGAAGGCATGCAAGTCGTTGCCAAGTTTAGAGGGTCTGGACATCAACTAAAGAAGTAGAAGATGGAAGAGAAGTAGAAGAGAAGGGTTCATCCTTAGAAGAAGGGCAAGATTCCTCCAAAGAGGATTATGAGATAACTAGCAAAGGAATAACAATAACGTTCTGTAACAACCCAAGTTGTTACCAAAATTAATTAAAACGAATCCATGTCCTAATCTCAATATTTGTGCTCTAATCGGGTTTTTAGGAGTCTTCCATTAAGATCTAGTCCAAATCAGGAGTCAAATGGATCAAATCCTGATTTTGGAAAAATCCAAAAACCCTAGTATTTGACCTATCTAAATTGACCTTATATCAAAAATCAAACTTCGCCATTACACTCATTACTCCCAAGTTAGCTAGGAGTGATGTTTTCGTGTCAATCGGAAGTCATCGAAATTTCATCGAATATTTTTGATAATATTTAAATACCCTAAAAATTAAGAATATATAATACTCGTCAAATTAAAAATCCGACTTCGCCGTTGCGTTTCTCAAGCCTCATTTAGCTAGGGGTGGATATTTGAAAATTTTTGGAAATTGAAGAGTTAAATAGATTTAATTATTAATATTAGAATTTAAATAAATAGATTAATTAAATTATTTAAATTCTTTAATGTTTAAATTTCTGTGCGCCAATAAATAGTGACGACGTCCGCCAGTATCTGCGCCCGCCATTTGGATCCCCCTCAGATCTGAAGGTTCGATCCGAGCCGTCTGATCCGAGATTAGATGGCTCCCGCCTTTCCTCCCCCGTCTGCGAACCCTAGGGTTCCACGCCGCAACCCCCGCCGCACGCTCAGCCAGTTGCCGCACCCCCGGCCTCGATCGCTCCGTCCCAGACCCATTAAACGCCCTTCGATGGTCCCAGCCCCCCTCTGCGTGCATTTGGGAGCCTTAGGAGCCGCTGAGGTGAGTCGAGCGAGTTATAGCCTTCCTCCACCATCAATTATCAGGTACCTCTTACCCTCCCATCTACTCGGTCGATTTCCTAGATCTAGGATTGATTCTCGATTACTGGCATTAGATTAAACCTTGATCGGAGCCGATCGAGTCAGATCGCGTTCGATCGTCGGGTTTCGGAGACGAACCCTAACCCTTCGGCGTTTGATCGGGGATCCGATCCGTCTGTTCGAGCTCAATCTGAGCCGTCGGATCATGTCCAATCAGATCCGTTGGATCAAAGAATCCGATCTGTCTGATCGAATTTTGATCCGTCGGTCTGACCCATCGGGTCATATCCAGCCCGCCCGACCCACACCGTGAATGTGGGCCCCGCCTCACGCACCTCTGTCGTGGTGTGGGGCCCACTCACGTCGATCAGACATGACTGTGGGGCCCGCCTACTGCTCTGCTACTAACCCGTGTTCGCTGCGCATCCTGGTGGGACCCTCCTGGTCTCCTCAACCGTTAGCGGTGTGACCCGCTGCTCGACCCAGCTAGTGCTGGCGTGCCACGTGTCCCTAGTAGGACTCGCCGCCATTAAACCTGCAGAAGAAATGATTAGATATAGTTATATAATTATATTATAAATAATTATAAGTTTCTATTAATTAAATTAGCATATATTTATATATAGTTAGTATATAGTTAAACTATACATATATATATATATATATATATATATATATATATATATATATATATATATATTATGTATATATTACAATTAGTTAGTTATCATAATCTGTAGTTAATTAGTTAGTGTAAATGTTAACAGTAAGGTTGATTAATCTTAGTCGATTAGGTTAATTTATTTAATTAATGGCATCACTCAGATAATAATGCAACACACACACACACACATATATATATATATATATATATATATATATATATATATATATATATATATATATATTTATATTTATATAAACCCAAAAATACCCATCCAATTGGATTTAGATTTTATTTCATTAGTGTTTATTTATTTATATTAAAATAATTTAAATATAATTTTTAAAGTTTGTATTGCAATGATGTCCAAATTCTATTGGATAAACTTTTTTGAGTGCTACATCAATGAGTCTAAATAGCATTTACATATATATATATATATATATATATATATATATATATAATTATATAAACAGTAGAAAATGTAATTCTGTAAATTTAATTAAATATTAATTAACAATTAGTTACACATATATTAATATATAGTGATATATATATATATATATATATATATATATATATATATATATATATATATATATTTATGAAATCTGTTAAATTAAAGATAGTGAAATTAAATAATTAATAAATATATTATGTTAAACCTAATTAAATAGTAAGTTAAATATTTAAGTAGTAATATTCAATGTGATATAATTAAGTTAATTATTAAAAATAATAAATTAGTGATAAAATCATTTAATTAATTTAGGAAATTTTAAAGTCTCGTAACTTTTAATATAATGATCCAAACATACTAAATATGGGTGATCCAGAAGTTGTATACTTCTTTTATATTATTTGTGAGGAGTGATTTTGCCTTTTGTGGCGCCTCACCCTCAGATCCACAATCATTAGACAAAGGGCGGTGTGCCACTCTAGCAAATCGATAACTTATCATTTGAGTAGGTAAGATCCATAATTCACTAATAAGGGAAGGATGTGTACAGACTGAATTTAAGTATTAGTCACTAAATCAGCATAAACATAGAGTGCAGAAAAATACAAGTAAATGTTACATCCATTCACCATACATTAAGTAAGAAATAATAATATAGCTCAGCATATAATAGTGTAGAAAAGTAAATACAGTCACAAAGTACCTGTATTATTACAACAATTAATTAATATTTAAAAACGAAATAAAAATAACTCTCATACTCACAAGAAATGAAAAAAACTACGAAAGGTCTTTTGCTCCAACCTGCTGCGCCTCCTCTCTATAAGGCTCTTCCTCAGGCACTAGATTTTCAATTGCTCAAGATCTGATATTGTTGGTTTCACAATGCTAGGGTGTAACAGCTCAAACTTTTAAGTACTGTCCTCTTTGACCTGAAAGGCCTCACAGTTTTGCCCTCAGAAGATAACTTTCAAGCAGGTCACCCATCATGGGAGTGCTCCCACATGAGCACGCTTAACTTTGGAGTTCTTATCAGGAACTACATTGTTATCTGAAAAGGCGTCTTGATATTTAAGAGTATCACTTATTACTACTTAAGTGGGTCTTTACAATCTCCCCAACTTAAGTAACTGACGTTCTCGTCAGTATCCACACACAAATCCAAGAACCATCCATTGGGTAGATAAGACTAGAGGTGACCCCTACAGGCGCAAGAGGTACCCACAACTATATAGCACTTTAACCATTATGGGTTCAAGAGGCTGCTCACATGAAGTGGTACTTTGCCATGTATGGCACTTAGCTCTTATCTGACACCATATGGTTTGATCTGATACCATTTGTAATAGCCAAAACTCTTAAGTACCAAGGTATTGTCCACTTTGACCTGAAAGGCCTCACGGTTTTGCTCTTAGAAGATAACTTCCCAACAGGTCACCCATCCCGGGAGTGCTCCCACATGAGCACGCTTAACTTTGGAGTTCTTATCAGGAGAGTTCTTATCAGGAACTCCATCGTTATCTGAAAAGACGCCTTGATATTTAAGAGTATCACTTATTACTACTTAAGTGGGTCTTTACACAAAGCCCCAGCCAATTAAAAAAAATTTTTATTAGACAAAATGTCAAAGTACATTTTAGACAGAATATTAATTATCAATTTATTAATATTACCATTTACACTTAAACAAATAAAAGTGACTAACAAGAATAGGAGCAGAAAGTATACAAGAAAATAGGATAAGTTATAAATATAACACTTATAACTAAGCAGGAACTGAGGCAAAAGCACACATCAAGCAACTAAATAAGGAAATGGGCATACATATATATAATACAGTAAGTAAGAGTACTAAAAAGAAAATTTAATCTTAAACATGCTGATAATCACATGACATATGCTGATTTAAAATAGTAATCTAAAAATGGTACATATAGTAAGTAGTAAAGTTTAGCATCCTATAGATATATACAAGTAAGTTGGTAAAATAGGAAAATACAATTGACTGAAATAACTTGCATCAATAATATAGTAAACAGTAAGCTAAAACTGAAATAGAATGTATAATTTCCATATAAGAAAGAATTGGCCAATCCGGCCCAGTACAAATCCCATAGCCATTCTGGGCAAGGGCAGACAGAAATTCTCATAGCTTTTCTGGGCTAGTGCAGACAGAATAGAACAGAACAATAAAGCAAAGCTGAAGAGGTAGAAAATACAATGCAAAATCTCTTAGTTATTTACTTTTGTTTTTGTGGACACATCCAGAAATAATTGAGGAGTCAAGCACGTCTGCAAGACTAAATGGGTTCCAAGCTTAATACACACTCCTCAATGAGTAATGTTAAGCATCCTTATTTTTCCTTACCCTTGTCCATTGGGGTAAATGTGCACCATAATCAATTATAAATTGAGCCTAAATGCAAATATTATCTTAATATTCTATGTTTTCAATTTTATGCAGTAATATTTTTCTTATGTGATATGTCCAAAGAAAATAAGCACAAAGTTTAAGGAATGCATAGCACAAAATCAAGTAATAAGCAAGGGACTCTACTAAATATGGTGATATTATTTATTATCAAATTAAACCATTATAACTATTCCAAATTATACTATATTTATAAAATATATTATGATATATCAAATTAGTTAAATTAATATTAATTAATTAGTATTAATCAATAATTAATAATCATTTAATTAACTTAATTATAATAATTAAGTTAATTTATAATTAACAGTAGGATTATTTAATTGGTTAATTATCAATTAGTAATTAATTTAATAATTAACATAAATAATAGTTAATTAAATTTAATTAATTAGTTAATATAATTAAAATAGTAAATAATTTAAATTAATTATTATAATTTAAATAATTAAAAGTAATTAGTGATTAATCAATTGAAATTAATTAATCTAAATCTGAGCAATTTATATTAAACAATAACAAATAAAAATGAATAAATACTATTAAATTAACAATAAATTAAAATTAGTTAAATTAATGATTAATTAATTAGCTAAATTAAAATAGTGGTTTAATGAATTAAATTTATTAATGTTAATTTAATTAATTTAATTAAAGTTAATAAAGAATTAATTAGCTTAATTACTTAATATCATTTATTTAATTAAATTAAAAATAGTGAGATTATTTATATGTTTTTGAATAGTAAATTAATTTAAATTGTATAAATTACTAGTAAATAAAATAAAATTAATTTAATTTAAATAAAACCTTAAAGTTTAATAACTTTTTATACAATGATCTATACATAGCAAATATATAGCTCATTTTACTCAAAAATATAAAAGGAATCTAATGGCATCATTCAAAAACTTGATCCGAGGTATGTTTAACCTAGTGACATTTTAGGTCTTAGTTAAACCCTCACAACTTTTAACCTAGTTATCCAAACATAGGCAATATGGGTCTTAAGATACTCATGAAGACAGCCCCATCACTGTGGTAGTATTAGTTTTCTTATTTAGAGCTTAGTTTGAAAAGTGATATTTAGAACCTTCACCTAAGAATAACTAAAATGCCCCTAGTCTTCAATTGACTATAACTTAGTCAAATCAACTCCAAATTCAGAAATTCAAAGTGCTAACTAGCTTAAAATTTTAGTGTCACCATTAATCTTAATTAATATTTAAGATCTGAACTCTAAAAAATTAGAAATAACCAAAATACCCATAACCTTAGTTAGGCTATAACTTAACTAATTGAAGTCCAAATTGGGTCTACTCCTTATTAAAGCACTCAGTATACTATAGGGAAGCCATAAAAACTAAGTTTGCTAAATTTGGGACTCAAATAGAAAAGTTCAATTTTTGCCCCCTTTGACCCTTGGAAATTACCGAATTGCCCCTGAAAATTAGAACCTCCATAACCTATCCATTTGACCTGGAATGATGTGTTCTTGGACTCTATGAAATCCTTCAACAGCAACTAATATTAAACTGCATAAAAAAATTTAGATTTCATTAGGTGCAAATTACTAAAATGCCCCTTAGGTCAAAAACCTAGTTTGGACTTATAAGATTCATTTCTTAACCAAAATGAGTGTACTTACTGTCTATCTTCATGTTAGATAGTAAGGAATCATATAGCAGTAAAAAATTCCAATTTGGAGCTCTAATTTAAAAAGTAGCTTTTTGGACCCTAAAGTAAGGGCAAATGGTCATTTTGCCCAAATTTTAGGTTAAGCACTCTTTTGTCATAATTTATCTTTTAAATCACTAAAGTCAATATTTGATCTGTATTAGAATCTTCTAAGTGAGTAAAATTAGCTATTATGTCAAAATTGTAAAATCCCTAAATTTTCTCTAAGTCTTTCCTTAGAATCTTTCATCTCATATTAGGGCAGTTCCTAAGACTAGGACTAGATCCCAAGTTAGATTTTATTCATTGGGTAAATGGGTTAATCAATGAATAAAACCTTAGTTTTAATAATTTCTAGACTTTTAATTTAATTCTGAGTATTTTGTCTTTCAACCTTAGATTTAGGATACGAGAATCATTCTATTAAATTTGATTTTGCTTAATAAGATTTACCATAATCAATAAATCACATTTAAATTAAGACCCTAGATTCCATAGATTGTACCTGGATTATGTGCTTACCTCCAATCTCATGGTGTTAAAATCATAATCTTAGTTTAGTAGATCTTGATCAGATCTTAGTTAGAACATCTGAATTCATCAATTAGGTCGTTGCAATTTATTTCTTAACCTATAGTCATACTTGATTGAATTAGATTAGAACCTGATCAGATCTAATTTTTTTAACATATAAGGCCATGCTTCTAAGTTACACTCGATAGTAGGAATTGGAGATCTTGAACTGTGTAACTTAGTATAGTTAGAATGGTTTAATAAGAAAACAAATGATATCACCATGTTTAGTAGAATCTATTGCTTACTACTTGATTTTGTGCTACACATTCCTTGAATTTTGTGCTTACTTTCCTTGGACATGTCATATAAGAAAAAATTATTACATAAATAAAAAAGAAAACTTATAATACTAGGACAACATTTGCATTTGGGTTCAGTCTATGATCAATTATGGTGCACATTTACCCCAATGTAGTACGGTTAGAAATAAGGATGCTTAATATTATCTATTGAGGAGTGTGTGCTAAGCTTGGAACCCATTTTATCTTATAAACGTGCTTGACTCCTCAGCTATTTCTGGATGTGTCCAAAGAAACAAAAGTAAAATAACTAAATTATATTTGCATAGTATTTTCTGCTTCTTCAACTTTACTATTCTATTATGTCTTCCCTAGCCTAGAAAGGCTATGAGAATTATACTGGGCTGGATTTGGCCAATTCTTTCTGATATGGCAGTTATACATTCTTGTTTCAGTTTCAGCTTACTATTTACTGTATTGTGGATGCATGTTATTTCAGTCAGCTATATTTTCCTATTTTACCTGCTCACTTATATATGTATATAATATGCTAGACTTTACTGCTTACTATATGTATCATTTCAGATTTCTATTTTAAATCAGCATATATCATGTGATCATTAGCATGTTTAGGATTATACTTTTCTTTTTAGTACTTTTACTTACAGTATTACATATGTACGCCCATTTCTTGTTTAGTTTCTTGAGGTGTGCTTTTGCCTCAATTCCTGCTTAGTTATAAATATTATATTTATAACTTATTATATTTCCTTGTATGCTTACCACTCCTATTCTAGAGAGCTCTTTTATTTTGTTTAAGTGTAAATGGTGATTTTAATAAATGTACAGTAAATTTTTAGCCTAAAATATTCTTAGGAAATTGTCTAACAAGAATTTTTTTTATTGGCTGGGGCCCTGATATTGTGAAACTGATAATGTCAGATCTTGAGTATTTTGAGGATCCAGTGCCTAAAGAGGAGCCATATATAAGGGAGGTGCAGCAGATTGAAGCAGAAGACCTCTAGTTGTCTTTCTTTCATTATGAGGATGAGTGATGCTTTACTTTTGTTCTTAAATTATGATTAAAAGTTGTAATAATACAAGTACTTATAACTGTGATTACTTTTTTGCACTGTATTCTTCTAATCTATATTTCGTTTGTTTCTTATTGATGTATGGTGAAATGGATGTACTACACATTTCTTAAGCCTTCGCACTCTATATTTATGTTGAATTTAATGACTGATGCTTATACTAATTCTGTGCACATCCCTTCCCTATTAGTAGATTGTGAATCTTATATAATCTAATGCAATGGCAAAATCAGATTTTGATTCCGATGAGTATTTAACTTTCTCATTTTCTGGACATTTAAATATTATTAAAATATTCGACAAAATTTCGATGACTTCCGATTGCCACCAAAACATCACCCCTAGCAAATTTGGGGGCAATGAGCGCAATGGCAAAGGATTATTTTTAATTTGAGATCAAAATAAATAGGTCAATTTCTGGGGTTCCTAAAATTTCCAAAATCAAGATTTGATCTATTTGACTCCTGCTTTGGACTAGGTCTTGATGGTGAATTCCTAATGAATTCATTAGTGCATTAAGATCAGAGTTAGAACTTAAGTTAGTCCTAATTGACTAGGGTAACAATTGGGTTGTTACACAGCCCCTTTACGGGACTTAGCCCAATCGATCGATTCGATCGATCGAGGCTAGCTCAAAGCACAATTATGAGTGCAATGGGTTTGATTTGACAATATTGATCAATGTAAATCAAATGGAGTAAAGCCCAAGCCTCATTGGCTTAGAGATTAAAATTGAGGTACCTGGGTTTATGGTGCGAGTTGGTACAACTGGCGAGAGCAATAAATTGGCAGCTGTGCCTTCAAAATGCACTTGGGATCCTGAACACTATGATTACCCACTATCAGTGGTTCACAAAGCTCTAGATTCGCCTAAAGGAGCTTGGAAGATTGACAGTAGTGGGAGGGAAGCAAAGGAGAATTCGAACGCAATTAAGCAGCAGTGGGCTTACGAGCTCAATGCTGAGGCTATTTATAGCTTCAACAGAGAGTAGGGAAGCTTCCAGAGGGGAGGATAGGGCTGGAGAAGACCCGATAGCTCGAGCTGAGACTTATCAGCCCAATTCCTATAATTGGGAGGGATCAAGGTCATTGGACCCGACTAGGTGGTTAGATCAAGATTGGGAGGATCCTAACAGATTAGCTGAGCTGTTTAGGGGAGTGGGGGACAGAACAAATCATCGAGGTATGGAAGATCCTTCGGTCGAGGGTGTGAATGAGTGGAAACGGAGATCCACAGTTGCAGGAGGTCCGAAGCTGTCTAATCTATCGACCAGAAAGGCGCTACGGTCCTGATCCTCTTGATCCTAACAGCCATATCTGATCTAATAAAAGCTGCAGGATCTACGGGGTAACATCTGACGCTTAATTCGTGTTTCCGCAGGCTCTAATCCTAGTCATAGGTTCAAGTAGCACGATGGTGTGATGAACGAGGGCTCGGCTATCGCATGACCCAGGCTCCATAGCAGAACACCTATGGCCCACACAGCGGAACGCCTGGAGTCCGCACAGTGGATCTTGACTATTTAATCGGTTTAATGGGTATAATTACAATTTCAAAATTTTGGAAACCCTTGAGTGCAATTAGACCATTTTAATTTAAATTGAATTATGAGCTAAATGACCTCCAAAAATTATTAAAATTTCACCTCTAGCTAATTTGGGGGTGAGAAATTTGAAAATGCAATTAGATTTTAATTCTGAGATCAAAATATTTTTGCTATTATTTAGGATATTTTAATTTGATCAAAATACTCGATTGAATTAGAAATGTCCGATTGAATCCAAACTTTCAGGGTTAGATTCGAATAATGTACTAAGTGCATTGGGAGCAAAATTAAGGCATGGATAAGCTTTGATTAAACTGGATAACATCTTGGGGTTGTTACAGCATCTAAGTTCCTGCCTCAAGATGTACATAATAAGCTATTCCTACCTCAATAAATCAATTATTATGGCTTATAATTACTGATTTATTCATGATAAGATAAAGTCATAATGATCTTACACACCTAGCTTAAGAGAAAATATAAGTTCTATACTTTGCACTAATTCCACTTCTTACAATATAATTAATTAAATATAATTAATTAAATATAATTTAAGAGAAAATTATAATATATGTTTATTTCAAATCTAATTAATTAAATATAATTATTAAATATAATTTGAATTATCTACTTCTTTCTTTTTCATATTATGATTATAGTTATGCTAGAAATAATTTTAAAAAATATTTGACAGATTTTAAAATAATTTACATCCAGATTTTCATGGTTATTTTAATATGAAGTAAAATTAAAATAATTATTTAAAAATATTTAGGTGTCAAAAAAAAAATTCATAATTCTTACTAAGAAAAATTTCTAGATTTTCTAAAATTTCCAAATTTTGGTAATACTTTGAAACTTTATAACTTTTTTATCACTTAGAATATAAAGTTATACTGTTACTTGTAGATTCCCCTATATATTAGGAAGAATTTCACTGAAGACTTCTCAAAATTTTGAGCACTTTAGGGTTATTATTTAAGTTCTCAAAGTTCCATAAAAACTATAAGAAGTTTCAAATTTAAAACAAATTTTTTTGAAATTGTTTAGATGTTTAGCTTAGTATAATTTATATTCCAAGCACAATTCAATGTTGATCCTTGGCAAACATAATCTTGGTTATATTTTGAGTAATTTCTCTGTTAATCACTTGAGCTGATTATGTAATTCTGGAAGTTATTTAAGTGCTTATAGTTTGTTAAAAAATCATAAATTTGAACTTAGGTAAAATTTTTAGAATTTCAGAAAATTTTTGAAAGTTTGAAATGATATAATTTTTAAAATACAGAGAATCCAAATATGATTTTTGGCATGCATATTCTCTGTTATATATAGAATAATTTATGGTTTACATCAATAAAAAATAAGCACTCTAACAATACATTTTAGATGACACAAAATCAGTTAAAAACCTAAATTTCTTACTTAGCCAAAATTAGGAAAATTTTATAAAAATGAAATTTTCATTTCAAATGATATATAATTAATTTACAAACTTTATAATTACTGTAAAAACATAAATTTTGACATTTAAGAATAATTTAAGCAATAAATTTGATTTTTGGAATATTTATAAATATAATTTCTTATCATAATAATATTATGAAATTTTTCATATAATTTATTAAATGAATAATTGAAAGTGAATTAAGATAGTTGATTAACAAATTTAGATATTGATTTAACAGATTGAAATCAATAAATTTAAGAAAATTATTCTTCAAATCAGGTACAAAATTATTCTTAAGTTTTATTTTAAATATCTTAATTTTGAGCTTATTTCCATTTGAATATTGCTTATTCATTTTATCATACAAATTGCTTTATTAAATTGCAATATTTTCATATAAAAGTGTGTGACTAAAAGTAAAGAAATTTCCTTTCCAGAGTTTATTTTTGAAGGAAAAAATGAAAATGTAAGTTGTACATGTAGAGGTTACTAGTAGCTCACGATGAATAATGAGGGATCTAGCCTTTATGGAAGTGGGCAGAAGATCCTGAGAAAAGAAACACCATTTTACATTTATAAGAAGAGGCACTACCGATGGGTGGTGATAAGCTTCCTTGGCCAATAAGTTTTACCTGTTGGATGATGAGTCACAGGACTCAGCTTTGTGTCACAATTTACTTTTAATTAAAAAAATTTCACTTGATACTTTTCAAATATTTAATCAAAATAATTATAATAACTCTTCTCATGATAATGGGGTTCAGCAAACTACACTTAGTCATAATGAACCTATCTCTTCAAACCCAGAGGCGGTGTATCCATTCAATAATAATAATGGGGCAAATCAAATGTTACAATTTATGAATATGATGGCATAATTCATAAATAATCATCAAACTCACTTCCAACCTCTTACCTCTACTCAAATAAAGAACGTTAAGAATGTAATGATGGTATTTATTAAATTACAACTGCCTAGATTCAATAGAATAGTAAATCCTTTTAAATCTGATGAATGGATTCAAAGAATTGAAAAAGAATTTAAGTGTGCTAAGAATCCTGAAATCAAAAAGTAGCTTTGACTACATATCTTCTGACTGAATCAGTTGAGAAATACTGGAAAACTACAAAGGCAACTACATTTCAAGAGAAAACAGAAGAAGAAATTTCATGGCCTGAATTTGTCAATGCCTTTCTTAATAAGTATATGCCACTATCTGTAAGGCAATTAATGAGGAAGGAATTCTTATATTTAAAGCAAGAAAGTCACACTATGATAGAATATGAAGAATAATTTACTCACTTAGCAAGTTTTGCTCCTGAAATGGTGGCAACAGAAGATGTGAGATGCCACTTATTTTTTAATGGTTTGAGAAATTCTTATCAGCACATCTTAACTCCTCTACAAATATCAAAATTTCCTCATCTAGCAGAGAAGGAAAAATTAATGGAGATTCAAGAAGGCCAAGTATTTTATAATCATAAGAGGTCAGAAACTTCAAACTTCACTCCAAATAAGAAGACTCATTTTCTGTCACATCAAGGAATACTTCACAATATTCAAGGAAACACTCCTCCTACACTTAAAGGAAAATCTACATGTAGATTTTGTGAAAGAATTCATTCTTCAAGTAAATGTTTCACTAATTTAAATCAATTTCATTGATCTGAAAGAAGAAACCATCTAGTTAAAGATTGTCGTGCAAATTTTACAGTTAATGGGCATCGAATTCTTAATGATGGAAAGAAAGTAGCTGAAGTGCCAAGTCAACCATAGAATAATAAAGGAAGCAGTATTGCCTTTTATAGTAGGAACCCTCCTACTTAAGCTAGGGTCTTCAATTTATCTTAAGCAAAAGCAAAAGAAGAGACTGATGTGGTGACATGCACTATATTACTTTTTAATAATCCATGCCTTTTACAGTAGGAACCCTCCTACTTAAGCTAGGATTCTCTAGATTTCTTCTTCTCGTTTCTCTTCCTTTTTCTAAGCTCCTTGTACTTCTCCTTCCTCTTGATCTTGCAAAGGTACTTTGACCCTTTCCTTAGAGAGTTCTCCTTCTCTCCCAGCAGTAATCCTTCCTTCTAGGTCTTAGACTGTCAAAATTTGAAACCCTGGTTTGGTTTTAAAATGTTTCTTAAATAGAGAGCCATTTAGCCATTGAGAATAAATTCTGCTGGCCTTTCATCTTCCATGAATTCATAGCAATCCAATTAATGTTATTCCTTTATTCTCTTGGAATACAATATATCTTAATGTTATTTAACTTTCCAAATGGCTGGGGAAGGCCAAAGGGTTGATTTTTCGACCTTCCTTATGATGTCATTAATGCTTTCACCTGGGAAAATCTACGTCGGGGCTGTGGTGCGCTGTAACGAACGCATCTGATTTCTACTAAGTTTGTCTCCAGGCATACTGTTTACTGGGGATCCATCATAGTGCGTTGTAGCAGCTTCCTTCAAAACCCTGTTCCACTGCAGCGCGCTGTAACGGATTGAGTTAATTCAAATTCTCGCAACAGCGTGCTATGGCGATTTGAATTTCAAATCCACTGTTCAATTAATTTTTCTCTTTGATTATATAATTTACCTAAATTGACGTTGCATCCCATTGTAGCATGCAGGGGCACACTACAGTGGATTCCTTCCATGTCAGTGTTTTATTTCAGTGGAGCCTAGCGCTCTATAGCATGCTGGAGAGCTTAAATGTTCAAAAGTTACTATTTAATTACTTCCCATGTAGTTCAAAAAAATATTCTGGAATGTCGACGTGGCCCGTTGTGATGCATGACAGCAGTTTTCCATTATGGCTTGCAGGTATGGTTCCAGGTGACTTAGTTTCATTGGACCACCATGTCCCGCAGTGGCACGCTATATCGGTTTTCTTCAAAAAATTCCCTTTTTCTCCAGATTTATATTTTCTCCTATTTTTCCTGAAAATGTTGAAATTTATTTCAAAGTATGCATGTTCATGTGATGTTTAGTATATTTTTTAATCCTTTATTTTACTATAAATCACAAAGAGTAATCAAATTCTTAAGAGAAATTTTTCTTCATCCTGCTTTCTCAATTTTTTTTTCACCTTGGAAGAGATATTTTTCATCATCCCTGATTTTATTTTTGAAGTTCTTATTTAACTCAAGGGAGAGACATTTTCCTTCATCCTCGTTCAGTTCTTTGTGATCATTAAGCCCTACGGGAGCCTACATACCTAATTATGCATCAATAACTTGCCAATTGCTAGTTTTGATTCCTTAGGTTTCCCCACCCCCACACTTGAATTTTAGCATATGTTCATTTAAATCCATTGGAAACTGAAGGTTACATAGGCTTTTTACTGTGTTTTTAGAAGCATAGAGTTGTTAATTCATTTGATCACCTTATGTTAAGCACTATTGGTGACTTAAGATTTTACACCTGATTTGGTTATTGAATTCATGCAGAAATATTTTCAAAAAAGTAACTTACAAATACAGCAACCTCTCATGAGATCTTAAGTCATTCAAGATTTATTTTATGAAAAGAAAATAAACAACACAAGGAAAACAAAAAATAGAAAACAGCAACAACCTATCAATCATTGTGCTCTTCATCTTCTTCTTCCACTTCGTCGAAGTCTTGATATGTGTAGTCCGCTGGCCATTCGGCGTTTGGGATGGTTTCACCAATAGGGGGCCGTGTTAGCCTAAATCCGTCCAGTTCTCCATGTAAGCTCCATTCTTGGAACATCATTCCTAGAGTGTCATGGAATTCCGTCTCAAATTGGAACTGCCGAGCGACTTCTATTTTGAAGAAGCGCATGTCCCACGCCATGGCTACCCCCAAATTCATTTGATGAGCATACATCTGCATAATCATCTTATCAGCATTGGTCTAGCTAGTGGAAGTTGAAGCTTCTCCTTCCTCCCCCCTCCTCTTATTGGCCCGGACCCCCTTGTGGGTGCAGGTGCTCAAATTGGCCATTTCTAGATGAGCACGAGGAGGGAGCGTACGTCGAAAAAGAGGATCTTAATTCCTTGATCCTCACACAAACTTGAAATCAGTGACCTAAATGCTAATGCAGCACAAGGCCCGGTCAAGGCATTCCAGAGCTACTCCACTATAATGCTGGAGATATGAATATTTTTAGGCCGTTGAAGAGCACAAACGAGTAGCGCCCTAGACTGGGTCACCTCGCTGAGATGCCCAGATTGCATTACGAAGCTGGAGACAAGCACATGCCAAGCATTGCTCGACTCCATGAGGAGTGTTTGAGAAATGTTGGCTAAGCTTCCTCTCTAGCCCGCATCTACGCAGGGGATCTCACTCGCAACAGCAGTTTGGTCAAATTGTGAGCCTATGAGTTTGAGGTAGGTACAGTCCTCTACCTCTTTTAACAAATAAAAATTTTCAACTTGTTTGCTCCCAAACTTCACTCCCTTTCCTTGGATAGTAATTTTACACCCTGACGCACTGATTGCGTTGGCGTAAACCTCTTGATTTATGGCAAGGTAGGTTGCGTGTTGGGGGCTCACCAAATGCTCCCACCCCCTGTTCATAATTGGATTTGAGCTTACAGGGTAGGGGAGCCTGAATACTCGCTTGGGAATCAGCTTATGTTTATATGTCACCTGGTTTAACCGCTATTCAGCTTCAATTGAGGTGAACCTTTTCTTATTGTACCCCCCACCAGCTGTGGGGGCAGCTGCTCCCTTACTAGTGATGGACTTCTTTTCGGATGACATTTTCTCTTGATTTCTCAAGAGGTGCAAGTCTCACTCTCCTCCTCAAGTATTTAAATAGCAGTGAAGAAATTCTGCATGGTTTAATGTAATTAATCACATTATGGCTAATTAATTCATGGTCAAAATTGGTCTTTTATCATGCCATAAGGGTGATTCAATTGCAGTCATAAGGATGGGGGAAAATACAGCCTTTTCAGTACCGATTTTTTCAAGTTTTGAGTCCCAAGGCGCGCTGTAGCATCTTTGACAGTCTTGGGAATCCAAGGTAGTCAATTTCTGCTACAGCTGTGTGCCACACACTGCAGCACGCTGTGGCGCCTCAGGACTTATAAAAATTTTGCATGTGCCTGAAGTCCGCTGCAGCGTGCTATAGCGACAAAATCCGCTGTGGTGCGCAGCAGTGAATAAATCCATTACAGTGCATGTTCACACAGTATTTTCCCAGCAATTGATTTGCATCCAGACTTGTTTCACATATCAAAATTTAGGTTGTTTTATTACTAATAACTACTTCTGCATTCCTAAATCAAACAAAATGGAAATTGGGTTGCCTCCCAAGATGCACTTGATTAAATGTCGTTAGCCCGACACAATTAAATTCAAATTGGTTCCGAATTTATGGTGGGTTTCTTTTTCCAAATTTTAGTCTTATAGGCATGAGCACTAACTGAAGTTGTGCTCAAAACCATAGCATTTTCAGTTAGCTTATTTTCCATAACCAATTTATTTCTAGGTAAGGATATCCCTTTTATTTCTTTCTCTTGCCTCTCCTAGTCTTTTTTTTTTTCTAATCACTTCATCCTTAGACTCCCCTCCAGATGAGGGGCTAATTCTATTGTCAACTTCTTTTTCTTCTAGCATGAGCTTATTTAGATTTAAATGTTACATACTTCCTCCTCTCGCATTCTCTTTTTTTATTCATATTCTAACATCCTTAATGTTCATAGTTCTATTCATTACATCAATGATGGCATTATTGCTATCCAAGAATCGGCGTCCAAATATAAGAGTGGAATTTTCATTCCATGTGTCCCATTCACAAATGATGACGTCCGTGGGGACAACAATTCCTCCTAGACTGACCAGCACATTTCTAACAATTCCAAGGGGGGTTCTAGAATCTAATTTTGCAAATTCAAGAATCATGGATGTTGTCTCCATACCTCCTAACTTGATATTATTATAGGCATGATAAGGCATGATATTGACTGAGGCTCCTAGATCATATAAGGGATCTATAAAAGCCTCACCCCCTATCATACAGGTATTATCAACCTCCCTGGATCCTCACACTTTAAGGCAACTAATTAACCCTTCTCAACTTTTTTCAACTCCCTATCCATCTCCATTTAAGTCTTGTTAATTTCTATTTGAATGTTAAGGTGACTTCCATCAAATCCATCGAAGTGAATAACACTCACAATGTAGCACCCCACCCCTTAACCCATAGGATTAGATTTAATGGGTGGTGTGCCACTCTGGCAAACCCCTCACTTATCATTAGATTTGGTAAGATCCACAATCCACTAATAAGGGAAGGATGTATACAGAATGAGTACAAATCATTAGTCACTAAATCAATACAAGTACAGAGTGAAAAAGCATATAAATTAAACATTACTTCCATTTTTCCATATAACATATGAGAAATAATAATGAAAAGTAGCTCAGAAATAACAGTACATAAAAGTAAGCACAATCACAAGGGTACCTGTATTATTACAAAATTTTACTTAAGGTTATAAATGAATTAAAAGCAACTCTCAGTCTCACATTGAAAATAAAAGGAGCTAAAGGTCTTCTGCTCCAATTTGTTGCGCCTCGTCTAGATAAGGCTCCTCCTCAGGCACTGAATCTTCAAGCTGCTCAAAATCTGACATTGTCAGTGTCACAATGCCAAGGCCCCAGCCAATAAAAAAAAATCTTATTAGACAAATTATCTATAAGTACATTTTAGGCTGAATATTTTACATGAATTATTAATGTTACCATTTTACTTAAACCAACAATAGTGAACTAACTAGCATAGGAGTAGTAAGCATGCAAGAAATAAGATAAGTTATAAATATAATATTTATAACTAAGCAAAAATTGAGGCAAATGATAAACGAAGCAAGGAATAGGGATACATATATAATGCAGTAAGTAAAAGTACTAAAAGAAAAAGTATAATCCTAAACATGCTAATGATCACATGACATATGTTGATTAAGACATAAATCTAAAAGTGGTACATATAGTAAGTAGTAAAATCTAGTATCCTATAAATATGTATAAATGAGCGAGTAAGGAAATACAGCTGACTAAAATAACATGCATCAATAATACAGTAACCTGTAAATTGAAACTAAAATATGTATGTATAACTATCATATCAGAAAGAATTGGCCAATCAAGCCCAGACAGAAATTCCCAAAGCCTTTTTGGGTTAGGGCAGATAGAACTAAATAGTAAGATTGAAGAGGCAGTAAATACAAATGCAAAATCTTTTAGTTATTTTACTTTTATTTCTATGGACACGTCTAAAAACAACTGAGTATTCAAGCACATCTACTAGACTATATGGGTTCCAAGCTTAACACACACTCCTCAATGAGTAATGTTAAGCATCCTTATATCTCCTTACTCCTGCCCAGTGGAGTAAAATGCGTCAGATCACCAAGTAACTGAACCCAATGCAAATGTTATCCTATTATTTTATGTTTTCATTTCATACACAAAGTTCTCTTATATGACATATCCAAGGAGTTAAAGCACAATTTCAAAGAATGCATAAGCAACAAAATTCAAGCAGTAAGCAAGAGACTCTAGTAAATATGATGACACTGTTGTTGTCTAATTAAACTATTCTAACTATTCTAAGCTACACAAGTTCAGGATCTCCAATTCCTACTATCAAGTGTAACTTAGAAATACAGTCTTATAAGTTAAAAAGGATTAGAACTGATCGAGTTATAATATAATTTAATCAAGTAAAACTATAGGTTAATTAACAAATCACAACGTCCTAATTTGATGAATTTAGTCGTTCTAACTAAGACATGATCAAGATCTACCAAACTAGAGATTATGGATTAAATACCACGAGCCTAGACTTAATCACATAATCTAAGGGTACAGTCTAAGGAATCAAATGTTATGCTAAGAGTGAACTATAAATCAGGGCAAGTCAAGCTCAATAGGATGATTCTCCTATCCTAAATCTAAGGTTAAAAGACAAAATAATCAATTAAGTTGCAAAATCTAAAAATTAATAGAACTAAGGATTCATTCATTGAATAACCCCATTATTTAATGAATGAAATTTAATCTATGATCTAGTTCTAGTCTTAGGAATAATCCTAATGTGAAGTGTAAAATCCTAAGGAAAAACTTAAGAAAATTTTATGAATTTAACCAAATTTATTGAAAAGATAATTTTATTCACTTAAATAATTCTAATACAGACCTAATAATGATTTTAGTGATTTAAAGGATAAAATAACGGTTAAAGACACTTAACCTATAATTTGGGCAAATGACCATTTTGCCCCTACTTAAGGGTCCAAAATACTACTTTTTGATTTATAGTTCTAAATTAGAATTTCTTACTTCCAAATGATTCCTTACTGTCTAACATGAAGATAGACAGTAAGTACACTCAATTTGGAAAAGAAATAGGTCCTATAGATCCTATAAGAATTTTGACCTAAGGGGTAATTTAGCAATTTACACTTAATAAAATCTAGATTTTTATGTAGTTTATTGTTGTTTGCTATTCAAGGATTTCATAGAGTCTAAGAACACTAAATTCTAAGGTTAAATGGCAAAGTTATGAAGGTTCTAAGATTCAGGAGCAATTCGGTAATTTTCTAAGGGTCAAAAGGGGGCAAAAATGAACTTTTTTGTTTGAGGTCCAAATTCAGCAAACTCAGTTTTTATAGCTTCCCTATAATACACTGAGTACTTTAACAGGGAGTATACCCATTTTGGACTTCAATTAGTCAAGTTATGGCCTAACTAGGGTTATGGGTATTTTGGTCATTTTTAATTTTTAGGGTTCAAAACCTCAGTATTATTTTAGATTATTATTGGCACTAAAATTATAAGCTATTTAGCACTTTGAATTTTCTAATTTTGGAGTTCAATTGATCAAGTTATGGTCAATTGAAAACCAGGGACAATTTGATCATTTTTGGGTCAGGGGCCTAAATATCACTTTACAAACTAAGCTTCAAATAGAAAAACTAATACTACTACAGTGATAGGGTTGTTCCCTCGATCACTTTAAGACTCATATTGCATATATTTGGATAACTAGGTTAAGAGTTATTGGGGTGTAATTAGGACCTAAAATGTCACTAGGTCAAATATATCTCGGATATTATTTTTGAATTGCGTCATTTGATTCTTTTTATTTTTCTGAGTAAAATGAGACCTATATTTGATATGTTTAGATTAATATCTTTAAGGTTATGAGACTTAAAAATTTTCTTTAATTAAAATTAAATTAAGGAATATTAATATTTTTAAGCATATAAATGTACTAGTTTAGTGTCTAATTAAATAATATCAATTAATTAATATAAATTAGTTATTGTTTTTAATATTAATTAATTAATTAGATAAATTACTAATGATTATTAGCTAATTAGTTAGCACTAAGATCAATATTACTAAATTTACCTGCTAATCTAACTTAATTAATCACTCTGCAATTAAATTAATCTAATTATTCTATTAACAGCAATTATATACATACATAAGTAATTATATAGATACATAAGCTCTCTGTTTGGAATAAATGCATATAAATATATATATATATATATGATTATTTTGATTACAAATATGTATACATATAAATATATATATATATATATATAATATTTATATTTATTAAACTTTTTGGAGGTAATATGGCAGCGGGGCCCACCACGGCCATGTGGCAGCACACAATTGGTCGTAGTGATCGCTGGTGGGACCCACAAACGCAGGCCTAAGGGCCCCACAACCCACGCCGCAGAGCCGCAGAGCCGCAGAGGAACTCACGTCCTCGGGTGGGGCCCGCTGCCTCAAGTAGAGAGGACATTGGCGGGCCCCACAACACGTCATTCATGACATGTGGACGAACCCGCGCGTGATACCTCCACAGTGGGGTTCACCCCCTCGAGCGACGCAGTCGATGCGACCAGCCCCGGGCCGGTCGAGTCGACCCAACCCGAGCGGGATACTGCCCTCACCCCGAACAGCACGGCTAGAGCACGCCATTCTGCGGCCACCCCGGCGGAACCAAGGTCAGGCCCGCACGGTGCTGGCTAGGGCACAACAAGGTCAACTCAATGCAGGTTGAGCCGACGAGAATGGGAAGGAGCTCAGCTGGCTAGGTCCAACCCTAGCCTTACCCATCGCAGACGGAACCGAGCCCGAGCTCTCAAAAAGGGCTTCGATCGGGTTTGATCTAACCCGATCAAAGCTGATGGATTGGCAATTTATCGAGCACCAATGGCTTTTCGAATTGCAATTAAGTAATTGAACAAGAAAGAGGGTGGAGCGAGTACCTGTATTGACGGCTGGGCCAGACTAGGGTTTGCGGAGGGATGACTACCAGCTCTCGACGCTCCAAACTGCATAATCTCCACATCCTAAGTGCAAGCAGGGCCCTTAAGGGTGCCTGGACGGAGTTCGTGAGGGGAAGGGAGGTCGCGGATTGCCGGCTCGGCGACGGGGTGCCACATGTTAGTGCTCGACACATGGGCGAGCTCGTCGAGGAAGGAGAATGAATTATCGCTTGATCTTGCGATCGGACATTCCATAGGGACCGTCAGATCAAACAATAAGCAAAGAATGGCGCGCAGTTTAAGGTAACAGCATCATGATCTAACGGCCACGAAAAAAAATTAAAAAATTTAAAATATCTAAGAAATCCATTTATTTAAATCCTAATATTAATAATTAATTATATTTAAATAATCAACTTCCAAAAACATTCCCAAATACTCACCCCTAACTAATTGAGGGGTGAGGGATGCAACAGTGTGATCAGATTTTTGATTCGACGAGTATTTTAATTTCCTAAATTTTGGGGTGTTTAAATATTATTAAAATATTCAACAAATTTTTGACGACTTTCGATTGACATGGAAACATCACCCCTTGATAATTTGGGGGCAATGAGCATAATGACGAAGTCTGATTTTTGATTTGAGGTCAATTTAGGTAGGTCAACTTCTAGGGTTTTTTGTTTTTCCAAAACCAGGATTTGATCCATTTGACTAATAATTTAGACTAGGTCTTGGTGGAAGACTCCTAATGACCAAATTAGAGTACTAAGACTGAGATTAAGATCTGAATTAGCCATAACCAAAGTGGGTAACAACTTGGGTTGTTACACACTATCTCCCTAGGATTTACCTCATTTGAACTAGGTAAATCTCCCGGTTGTCGAGGGGACAGCTATTGGGAGATTTGCCCCAGTTGAACCTCAATATCCCTAAGGGATGCCCCTATTCCAAGGATGGATGCATCATGGAGGTTAATTGTTAATTCAGTCCTTTTCATGAAATATATGGTTTCCGCCTTAAATGCATTAAAATTGGCTTCAAGGTTAGATTGATTCGATTGGGTGTTGTTATTATTGTTATAACCTTGTTTGTTTGAAGAGTTTCCCTTGTTAAAATTTTCATTATTATTACTATTACTCCATGTAAAATTGGGATGATTTCTGGGTTGTTTAACATGTTGTTTGGCCCAGCATTATTATTCCTTAAGAAGTTAACTTGTTCAGGGTATGGTGGGGCAAAAGTATTATTTTAGTTACAATTTTCACTAGCATTCTTTCCCCCGCACAGCTCACAATACATTTCCTAAACACTATTAACAGTCATATTTTCAAGTCTTTTGTTAAGGGCATTTATCTCATTTTGTAGGGTTGTTATTTGGTTTGTCTCATTTATTTGATTTGCTTCTCTTTTTCTTAGATTCAACCATTCATTGAGCCATTGGTAAGTATTATTGACCATCTCCTATAATAAGTTATAGGCCTCTTCTTGAACTTTGCTACTTAGAAAGCCTCCGACGGCCGCATCAATAAGAGTCCCTATTTGTGCATTCAAACTATTGTAGAAGGTTTAAACTTGCATCCATTGAGGAAACCCATGATGTGGGCACCGCCTTAAGCATTCTTGAAATCGTTTCCAGTTATCATATAATGTCTCATCCTCATATTGGCTAAAGTTGGTGATTTTAATTTTCAGCCAGGCTGATTTCGCAGGAGGGAAGTATTTGGCTAGAAATTTCCTAGCTAAATCGTCCCACATGTGAATTGAGTTGCCCGGAAGAGAGCTGAGCCAACTTTTTGCTCTATCTCTTAAAGAAAAGGGGAAAAGCTGGAGTTTAACGATATCTTCAAAAATGCTATTAAATCTAAAGGTGTCACAAATCTTAAGAAAATTTGAGATGTGATAATTTGGGTCCTCCGTGGCTAATCCACCAAATTGATTATTCTGGACCATACTAAGGGTGGAGGTTTGATTTCAAAATTATTTGCTTCTATATTTGGCCTAACTATAGCATGGGGAATGCCTCTAATAGTAGGCATGGAATAATCTCTTAATGCCATTCCCCTTTGTTCTCCTACAACTTCTCTAGGATTAGCTTCTAGATTTTCCATCTCTACTTGTTCTTGATTTAGTTTTAGTTGTTCTCTCCTAGCTCCTATGTATGCTATTTCTATTTTTGGGTCAAAGAGAATTCTAGAATTTCTCCTACTCAAAAAATTTTAAATTTAAATCTAGCTAGAATAGATCACAATATAGAAGTTTTATAATTTCAACAATTTAGTTTTTCAACAAGCAGATTTCAATAAGCAATTCTAGCAATATAACTTTTTCAGCAAATATTCTGCAAGTTCAGATTTTAGTTTAAGGAAGCAATTCAGCAAATCAACACAGTAGTTTAAATATAGCAATAATTCGGCAAATAGATTCTCAGCAACTAAGTTCAACAAAATTTCAGTTTAGCACAAATTTCAGCAATAATAATTTTAGCAATTCACAGATTTCAGCAATAGTGAAACTAAATTAAAACTTTAAGTTACACTACAATTAGCACAATGTGATATAATTACAGAAAATGAAAATATATGCAAATAAGTAAAAAGTCTAAATCACTATTTACTAGAAATTTATACTTAATACAAAACAGAAAGTTGTTCCCCGACAACGACGCCAAAAACTTGACAAACTATAAATACATGTCTGCGCTAACACGCAAGTGTACGTGGTCCGAAGTAATAATTTGGAATGGTGAGTTCTGGATTTATATCGTCCACAGGGAACATTGGTTTTATTACTAAGTCTTACCTTCTTTCAATAATGTTTAGAAGATTCATTTTGGTGTTTTGTTTGGTTCATATATCAACAATGCAAAAGAGCTTAAATTGAGATACTATTAATTAAGAAGAGAGAGTTGGGATTTCATCATGTGACTAGTGAGGGATTGGTGTTGTATTTAATTTATTGCAATTCATAAAGTACTTGGATTATGCCAATCAAATCATGTGAACATAGTGTTCCTTAGATTGGTCAACTAATTCTGACTAGTTCAAATCTAGTGCGCATGGTGAACACACTAGGGTTCTTCCTCTGCACATAGACTCTTATGAGATCACACTAGATTTATTTTAGAATTCCTATATCTATGTTTTCAAATAATATTTAGTTGGGTGATCTCACAATCATTACTTCTCACCAATTAGCTTTATACGCATCATACACAGTTTAGCTAAGGGAGAGGATTCACAGGACCACATGGACTATGTCACATCATCCATGGGTACTCAATGCTCTCTCCCTCCTTCAATGTCTGCTGAGCCGCAGAGCTTTATTGGAGGGTTTTGGCTCGCATGCATCAATCACTTTGCTGAGCCTTAAGGAATGGTGCCATTAGGCTAAAGAGCTTGTTATATAACTCTAAGCTCTAATTCGTACACTCGTAGCTATATCCAATTAGAGAGCTATGGAGCACAAGATTATTACTTTAATCTTACTACATCATCCAACCATTCAAAATCTGAGCTATTTTACACTGAGAATCCTCACTCGATGACATCATGTCGCGGTTAGGACCTTTATGTGCATTCTCTTTAGATTTAGACTATTTAGATAATTTAACTTTATTCATTTAAAATTCAGTTTCTATAGTGATATATATCTCAACCATTCGACACATAAATTCCAACCAACTAGTTAAGATAAACATTCAGCACATTCTTTATTCATTATAGAATTTAAACACTCAACACATTCGTCCCACACTCATCACATGACTATGGCCTAACCCTCTCCAAGGAGGGTCTAGCTTTCTATTGTAATTACAAAAATATACATTCAAAGATAAGAACCTTGACATCAATTCGACTGTAAAAGAAACAAGATAAAGTTGAGAAAAAATTTTAGAAACAACCCTAAATTTTTGGGGTTCTCTAGATTTCTTCTTCACTTTTCTCTTCCTTCTTCCAAGCTGCTTGTACTTCTCCTTCCTCTTGATCTTGCAAAGGTACTCTGACCCTTTCTTTGGAGAGTTATCCTTCTCTCCCAGTAGAAATCCTTCCTTCTAGGTCTTATAATGTCAAAATTTGGATCCTTGGTTGGTTTCAAAATGTTGCTTAAATAGAGAGCCATTCAGCCCTTGAGAATAAATTCTGTTGGCTTTTTATCTTTTATGAATTCATGGCAATCCAATTAATGTTATTCCTTTATTCTCTTGGAATACAGGATGTTTTAATGTTATTTCACTTTCAAAATGGCTGGGGAAGGCCAAAGGGTTGATTTTTTGACCTTTCCTATGCTACCATTAATGCTTTCACCTAGGAAAATCTGCATCGGACGCTGTGGCGCGCTGCAGTGATTGCTTTTGACTTCTGCTATGTTTGGATCCATGCATACTATTTATTGGGGATCTGCCGAAGCACATTGTAGCAGCTTCAATCAAAACACTATTGCACTGCAGCATGCTGTAGCAGGTCGAGATAATTCAGATTCTCACCATGGCACGCTGTGGCGGTTTGAGTTTCAAATCCACTATTCAATTAATTTTTCCCTTTGATTTATATAATTTCCCTGAAATGATGTTGCAGCCCTGTAGCGCCCTGGAGCACAGTACAGCGTATTCCTTCTAGGTCTGTGTTTTATTTTAGTGGAACCTAGCATGCTATGGCGCATTAGAGAGCTTAAAGTTCGAAAGTTACTGTTCAATTACTTCCCATATAGTTCAAAATAATATTCTGGAATGCCGTCGTGACCCGCTGTGGCACACAACAACGGTTTTCAGGTATGGCTCCAAGCAACTTAGTTTCACTCGACAGCTATGGCCTACTATGGCACGCAGTGGCACGCAACAAATGTTTTCTTCTAGAAATTCCCTTTTGCTCTAGATTTGTCTTTTCTCCTATTTTTTCCTAAAAATGATGAAATTTATTTCAAAGTATGCATGTTCATGTGATGTTTTGTATGTTTTTTAATCCTTTATTTTACTATAAATCTTGGATTTATCACTAATAAAATACTAAATCAAGTAAAAAGGTATTAGCACTTGATTACAAATTTAAAACACTTAAGCTTAATGCAACTTGGTTATTAAGTTCTACTCATTCATGTAAGCAATCAAGGATTATAAAATTTCCATTTGGCACAAAATATTCAAGTGAATATTTCAGAGGTTTAGAACATCTCATTTATGATGAAAATATAGGATTCATATTAAAATTCACTTATATATTCGCACAATACTTAATTTTGGCTCCCTTAGGGTCCTAGGGTTATTAAAAAGAGTTATTAAAATGCTAAAAACATGAAGTTTAGGCAATTCCGGACTATTCTGGATGCGACTACATGCTACAACACACTGCAGCGCACTGTGGCACCTTTTTTACGAGGCGTGAGCGCTCCGGCACATGGCAGTGCTTTCAAGCACTGTGACGCATTACGATGTGAGATTTCATAAGAGCTAGGCACTATGGCATGCTAAGGCATAATATTTTTGAGGAATTGCTTGCTACGGTGCACTATGACACGCTGTAGCTCTCGATGGCGAGTTTTCCTGACAAAAACAGAACGTGTCCCCTTTCGCACTCAAATACTCTCAATTTAGAGCATTTCATGTGTGGTGCTACATACCAACAGAAAGAACTTTCCGAGACCTTTTCGTTGCTACTAAAATCAACATGAAAAAATCATTCTAATGAGCAAACAATGATGCTAAGGCTCTAGGTATACAAAAGTCATACTTGCAGAAACAGTTTTCTCAAAGGACAAAATGAGCTTTGATCGGACTCATTCGAGTTCGATGGAAGCTCAAAAATCAAGCAGGACTTCATACAATAACTACTTGAGATATCATTACATAAATTTTTTGATTAAATTAATGGAAAGAGTAGCACATGGAGGATGCAAGAAAGAGATACAAGGAAACAAATAATAAATGGGTACCTTAGCTTTGTAATGAACAGAGGAAGAGAACTCTGATTTCTGTAAGTGCTTGGGAGGAAGGAGCTTCTCCTTCTTCTGCTACCAACAAAGGTGGAAGAAAGCTATGGATTCTAGGGAGGAGTAAGCTTCAGATGAGCAAATGGAGAGGAAGGAGAGCTGAGGAAGGTGCCTTCATGGAGGAGCAGAATGTATGGGCTGGGAGAGGAGATGACAGGGCAGCATTCATGGTGCAGCAGGCCCTCTCCCATCAATAGCATGGGGAGGAAACTTCCTTGTACAGGAAGTGGGGAGGAAAGTGCAGGGAAAGGAGGAGGAGGTAGGAGGAAAAAGGGAGGGAAAGAATTAAGGAATTAATTAAATTAATGGTTAACTTTTAATTAATTCATTTCCCAAAGTAAAAATTGGATGAATAAACTGGCTCCAAAAAATCTCAAAAATTCACCCCTAGCAAACTCGAGAGTGAGGAACTTAACGACAAAGTCAGATTTTGATTTCGATGATGAATTAATTATTCTATTTTTGGGGTATTTAAATTCTTTAAAATATTTGCGAAAATCTGACAACTTCCAAACACTTCCAAAATATCACTCCTAGCTAATTTGGAAGTGACGAGCACAATGGAGAAGTCAGATTTTGATTTTGAGGTCAAATTAAATATCTTAATTTTCTAATTAATTAAATATTATTAAAATAATCTAAATATTCGATTGAGCTCTGAAGCGCTCCAAATCTTTGAGGATGGGTTTTGATGACTAAATTAACATAATTGAATGATAATTAGGATATAATTAAGCTAAGATTAGGCCAAGTAATAATCTAGGGTTGTTATAGTTACAACTCATATGATACTAAGGGTTACTTCTATTAGTTTAATATCAATTTCTATATTACAAATAAATTTGGTAGTCACTCCTAAGCTATCCTTAGAAGGTAAACACTCTACCAAAGGATTCAATAATTATATCTCATATGAATTTAATAAAGCAATACAAGAAGTAAAAATAAATAATTTATTGTTAACATAAAAAGTGAAAGGAATTTGTTGTTTAAGAATTTTACTTGTACTTGAAACCACATCCGGTAAGTTTGTAGCTTCTACTTAAGATAAATTAAAAATGCTAGCATGTGTTTGCCTCCTTGGTGCATATTGAGGTACATTGACTTATTTTGGTAAATTTTGTTATACAATAAGCCTTCTCCCATGCATATAACTTTGCTATAAAAATAGTGTTCCTTAACATTGAATAATCTTGTTCCAATCTAGGCTAGCATATTCCTTTTTCAAAATAGATACGAATTGTCCGTAACCCTTCCCATCACCATTTGAACTATTGAATGCCTCTCTTAATTCTCTAACGATGTATCTTTCTCAACTAATTATAAATTTTGTGATTCTAAGAGTAACTATGTTCTCTCAACAAAATTCCCCTAACCCCTTAAAAAATAATTGAGATCTTACATCATCTATTAGTATCATTTGTGTAATAAAATGGGCTAATTTATTAAATATATTTTAGAATCTAAAAATATTCAACCTCCTTATTTCATATTAAAAAATTATCTCATCACCTATTTAGCAAAAGGTAGAACAAAGCTATATAGAAACACTTTCAAAAATTATGTTCATTTAGTATCTTCTATTTTCCCATGGAAGATTATTTCCATGATTAATTCCCACTAATATATTTCTAGTTAAAAAAATATATATTATTAACATAACTTCTTATCTTATAATAAACTCTTGGAGTTTATCTTCTCATTCCACTCTAACCACCCTTTGGTTTCTTAAGGTGAAACTGCTCTACCAAATTTAGTAGGTTGAACCATTAAAAAAAAATTAGAACTCTATTTATTACAGTATCCCTAAGAAAACTACAAAAGATAGAGGTGATTGGCCATAAACTAAGATAATTAGATAGAAGACCACAAGAATAGGGGAATTAAAACTTTTTTATTAATTAGATTTTGATTATTTACCCCTTCTTTTAATATATAATTAGTATCAGAATCATTATATTCCATTTAAAATCATAAAAATAAATAGATTTATTATTTTAATTTAATTTTAGGCCTTTGAAAGAGAATAAAACAAATTATTTTATAATAACTTTCTAATGCCACATTATTAGATTAAGTAATATAACCAATAACAATCATTATTGAGTACCTAATACTCTATTAGTGAAACTTAACCTATTATTAAGTACTACAATGAGTTATTGGTCTCTTAAAGGAAAAACTAGATGCATACATAATATAATATACACTTATATCATTAGGTAGAGAGGAATTCAAATTCCAATCTGACACCTTATGTATACCGATAAGCAGAAGAACAATCCATTAGGTTGAGAGGAATTCAAATTCCAATCTGACACCTTATGGTATTCTTTGATACCAACTGTGATGGCCCTACCCCACCATGGTCCTGTTAACTCTTAAGTTAATATGATTATGGTGGATGGGTTATCTAAATGATAAGGTTCCCAATTAGAATTGGATTAGACAGATATTCTAATCCAACCTAACTGAGGACTTTGCCATTTTTCCAATTGAATTCATCACTAAATGTAAATACAAGTAAACAGAGTGCGGAAGCATAAAAATATAACATCCATTCATCACAATATAAAAGGAACTAAGCATCCTACTAAGAGTAAGTAAAGCAGTAAAGTAAAGATAACCTGTATTATTACAAACTTTAAACATTTTAAAAGAGCTGAAAAGTAAAACACTCATCCTCACAAATGCAGAAAGAGAGCTAAGTCTACAAATCTTCTGGTACAGACTCCTCTTCTAATGGCAAGCCCTCCACTGGATCTACTGCTCCAAGAAACTCAGAACCTATCATTATCGATTTCATAATGATAGGCCCCAGCCAACAAAAGAAAAATCTTAGTTAGACTATTGTCTATGTACATTTTAGGGTAATCAATTGATTATGTTAATTAGATATCACCATAAACAACTAAGTACAAAAGCATAATAGGAGCAGAACGCATAAGAAAAGAATAGGATAAAGTTATAAACAAATAGTTTATAACTTAAATAACTAAGAAGTAAGTACATACCTCCTCCAAGAAACTGCAACAAGGTCAAGTGAGTATAAAACAAGTGATTAGAAATAAAATACATCCTAAACATGCTTATGATCAATACAATTATATGCTAATCGACATAAAGTAAGAAAATATGTGAACAAGACTAGCATCCTATATAAATAACAGCAAATAAATATAGCACCCTATAAATAAATAAGGCTAGAGAATGCAGTAATGATTAGAAGTAAAGTAGTACATTCATGCAGGAAAGTAAACTAAAAGCAGTAAACTGAAACTATACTGACTACTTAAGCTAACCAGCTGAATGAAAATATCAATTCTCTTAGCCTAATGGGCTAAGGCAGAAGGATAAAAGTAGATGTATACCTAAAATTAGTACTGCCATATCAGAACAAATGACTCCTCAAGTCACAACAAATTCAATATATTCTCTTTATTCAACAGCTAGTAAATGAAACGCTAGGTGGATTCACCTACAAACTAGTTTTTATTCTACTAGGTTGAATCAAAACTGTTATCTCTCTCTGACAAACTAGTAAGTGAAACACTAGGTGGCTTCACCAACAAACTAGTGTTTCCACTACTAAGCCGAACCAACTGAAGAGGCAGACTAATTAGGTCACAAAATAATAATGAAATGAAAATGATATTTATGGAGGTTCAAAGTTGACACAAGATACTCATCAAATATCCTATGTACATAATATATGTTCAAGGTATAAAGCTCAATTACAAGGTATGCGAAGCATCAAATCAAAGTGAGCAGAAGACGCGACTAGGTGATACCCATTATTGTCTTCTTTATTCGTTCTATCTACTCTAAGTTACATAAGTTTCAGAATCATCAATTCTTATACAGTCTGTAACTTAGAATCACGTACCTATAAGTTGAAGATAATTATGACTAGCCAAGTCCTAACTATATATAATCAAAAGACGACTATTTGATTTAAATAAATAAATCATCGACCTAATTTAATAATTTAAACCATCCCAAGCCATCTTAATTAGCCAAATCAAGATGGAATGATTAAGAATTAAACTCCAAATAATGGGGTCTAATTACTCAATCCAAAGGTATATCTAAAGGTCTAAGGTTTAAAACCTAAATCTCACTAATTAAGTTAAGGCAAATCCTAATGATTAATCAACTCATTAGGATATATCTCTATTCTTAGTTCTAAAGTCTAACGATTAAATAATCATTAAATAAACTAAGAAAAATCTATAAACTAGTAAACTCAAAGTTTCACCTATTAAGTAACCCAACTTACTCAACAGATGAATTCTAACCTAAGATCTATTCCTAATCTTAGGAATTTATGCTCTTAATTACTGAGAGTACCTCTCATAACACACATCCTAACTAATGTTATAAGATCTATAGAAAGATCTAAGAAGAATTTTAGGAAGGAATAAACACTCACATTTTACTTAGGATTTTCCTTAAGGGTTTAAGACTGAAGTTTTAATAAAAATCTAATTAAGACTTAAACTTACTTAATTTCTATTATAAATCACTTAATTTACTATTTATAGTGTTTAGAAAGTGATTTTAGGGTTTTACGATGCTAAACCCTAATTTTGGGCAAAATGACCATTTTGCCCCTACTTAAGGGTTCCAAAAGATCAAATTTGATATAAGGTTCCAACTATAAAATTTTATATTGCAAGTTGTTTCTTACTATCTAATATAAGATTAAACAGCAACTATACTAATCTTGGATAATTATTAAGCCTTATGAGGTCAAATTAGTGAATTTAACTCATAGGAGCATTTTAGAAATTTGGCTAGATAAAACCTAAATTTTCTTTCAATTTATTGTTATTTACTGTCTAAGCTTTCCATAAAACCTAAATTTACTAAATTTTGATAAGTATTGACCATGTTATGGCCAATACAAGCTAAGGGGTAAAAGAGTAATTAAGAGTTTCTTAATTATGGGTCAAAAATTCTAACTTGGTCAATTGGTGTCCAAATTAAGTATAATTAGTGGCTATAGATCACAAATGATCCACTGATTCTAATGGCTATTAGTAGGCTCAATTTGGACTCTAATTGGCTAAGTTATGCCCTAATTAAGATTTATAATGATTAGTGAGTGATTAGTAAAATTAATCATAAAATCACTAATCCAACCACACCATTAGATTCTAATGTACTCTAGGAGTTTTTTGAAACTTGAATTATTCAATTTGGATTATTAGATTTGCTAATCTTCACTAATCAATATTTTGAGTAATTAGAGTTAATTAGTGAAATTAATTACTAAATAGAAAACTTAACTTTATCACTGAGTTCTATACTGCATTAATAGATTTTAGCAACTTGAAGTTCTATATTTAGATAATTAAAGAGCTTAATTTTCACTAATCAATTTTTAAAGTAATTAAGCAAAATTAAGAAATATAATTACAGAAACTAAAATTTTATTACAGATTAGCATTCTACACATTCTCCTGATCAAAATAATATATTGGATCATATGATTAGAAACTAAATTGACTAAGTTATGAATTTATCAAATTTTAAGATTAAGGGGATTAATTAATTTAAATGATTATTAATGAAATTATTTCTCAAACAGAAAAACTAATTATATAATATTAATCCTTGCATTTTGCTGATCAAAATGGTATATTAGATCACTATGTTTGGATATGTAATTACAAAGTTATGAGTATTTGAATAATTGAAATGGATTGAAATAAGCAAAATTTTAAGAAAAGAAAAATATAATTGTTTTCTGAAATAATTCTACAGCCGACAAAAAATTTAATAAAAAACTGAAACTTTAGTATCAAATTTATCCTTACACAGATCTCCTCAGGAGGTGTGTCATATATCAATGGAAAGCTCTCATCGAGACCTTTCTATTGATACCAAACACACCTCCTAATTTTGCAAATTATCTAAAATATTTCAAGCCTTAATTCGAACTTAAAGAAAAATAAGGGGTACCTTTAGGGTTCAATTTGGAGCTTGGAGGAAGAAGATGAAGATGCTACTCTACTCTAGGACAGATTCAAATGATGTCAATGAAGTTTAGGATCCAAAAGAGATTAAAATCAGGGATATTTAGGAGCTTAAACGGTGGCTTTGCCAAAACCCACCTCAAGCGGCCATTGCCGCGCGTCAACCTTGGGAGAAGAAGGATTTTTTTTTATTAATTAATAATTAATTATTAAATATATTTTAATTATTCAAAATTAAATTAATAAATAAGCTCTGAAAAATTCCAAAAATTCACCCTTAGCTAATTTGAGGGTGATGAATGCAACGGCGAAGTCGGATTTTAATTTCGACAAGAATTTATTTATTGTATTTTTCTAATTATTTAAATATATTAAAATATTCGAGAAAATTCGACGACTTCCAAAATTTTTCAAAATTTTATCCTTAGCTAATTCAAGGGTGAGGAAGGCAACGGCAAAGTCGGATTTTGATTTCGATGACAATTTATTTATTTTTTTCTTATTTTTTTAATTGTTTAAATAATATTAAAATATTCGTCAAAATTTTGACGACTTCCGATTGACACGAAAACATAACCCCTAGCTAATTTGGGGGCAATGAGCACGATGGTAAAGTCTGTTTTTTGATTTGAGGTTTAATTAAATAGGTCAATTTCTAGGGTTTTAGAATTTTCTAGAAATTACGATTTGATCCAATTGATTCCTGATTTGACCTAGATCTTAGAGATGAGTTCTAAAAGACTTAGTTAGTGTACTAGATCCTTAATTAAGACTTAGATTAGTCTTAATTGATCTAAGTAACAACCTGGATTGTTACAAACTCTCCCACTTAAGAACGATGTCGTCCTCGACATCACTCAAGTGGAAAATAAAACAAAACAGAATATTGGAATTGAATAAGTACGATTGCAGGAGTCTAAATAAATATAGAATAGCTTGATGGAGATTGAAGAATATCAGGGCACATAATTAGATCTTAGAACTCAGATCAAATAATCAATTTTGATCTCTGTTCAGGATTTTAAAGGACTACAACAAGTGATAGTTCTAGTTGAATTCTTGCTAGAACAAGAATATGAAATTTATGAAAGTATCAAGTTATTTTTAGTTGAAATATATGAGATTTGTAGATACAAGTGATTCATATGGTAATTAAACGGTAATCATAGCATATCACTATAATAGTGCCTGCCTTTATCGGATTTTGACAGAGATTAAAGAATAAGAATGATCCTAATTCAATGAATTGGATTTCAAGTATTTAATATCAAGGAATTTTGCATTCTTGAAATCTCATTAGGATTTAGGAATTTATTCAAAGATTCATTATTTAGATTTTAAATCTGAATAATGAATGCAAATAATTTGGCATAAAATTTGTAATTGAAGATAAGATGAAAATGGACTAGCTATATGAATAGGCCCATACTAAGTTTGAATTAAATAAGAAACATTCATCTCTTACTAAATGTGCTATTAAGGCAATTATGATTAATATCTAATTAGGATAATTGGCTTCAAAGTTAAGGAGAAATTTAAGAATTTAAGTCTCACATTATGACTTAATGACTAAAGTTTAATAATTATAAAATGTATTAGCACAAGTCATAAATTTTGATATGAAGATGGCAAGGAAACTCACTTATTCGTATGAATAAGTACTAGGAATACTAATAGAAACTAAGGTTACAGTTATAAGTCATGTCTTGTAACTTATGCCAACGTTTCTAAGACTAGTTGCTAATATCTAAGTCACAAAATGTGGCTTAGATCATTAGAAACCTAAAATTCTAGTTGTCTTATAATGAATGAGAACTCATTTAAAAGCAATATTTAATGACTGCCTAAATTTAATCAAATTTAAGCAAAAGGCATTTTAATAGAAGAATTGAATGTTGTAAGTATAAGAAAATATTAAGAAAGTGTACCTAAAATTGTGGTTTTGTCCTTGGTTGCTTTTACAGGAGTAAGGTTGTACATTCGAGCTGTCCCCAGAGGATGATTGTTTATTGCCTTGACCCTTGTTTGATTTTGTACTGGGGGTCGGGGAGCAGTTGTTTGTACCTTGATGGAATTTGGTCTTCCTTCAGTTGGTGGTGGCATAAGAGCCATCCTTGGTTCTATCTTATTTATGGGAGTAGCTTGAAATACTTGGTCCTGAAGGGAATGATTAATTAAGACTCCATCTATCGTTCTTTGTGCTCTACATCGTTGATATACATGGCCTCGACGTCCACAGGTGAAACATCCTCTTCCAAAATGATAACATTTGCCGAAGGGATGAGTCTTATTGCATTTAGAAACTTGCTTAGTTGTTTCAGAAGTCTCTATTTAGTATACCCTTCCTTGATTTGGCCGACGTTGTTTGAAATCTTGGGTACTATTGTTCATATTGAATGCTTTCCTTTTCATTTCTTTCACCGATTGGTGATGCTCTATCACCCTTGCTGCTTCAACCAATTTCTTAAATTCAGTATGCTGAAACGGAACTACGTGGTCTTTTATGGACTCACGAAGTCCACATTCAAACATGTAACATTTATCAGCCTCAGTGGGTGTTAGATGAGGAGCAAAGAGAACGAGCCTTCGGAACTCAGCGACATAGGCAGCCACAGATCGGCTTCCTTGAGTTAAGCTTAATAAAGAATCGCCAATTATGTTTTTGGCTGATGGTGGTATGAATGCCTCCTTAAAGGTCTGTACAAACCAACTCCATTCTATTTCTGTTAGCTCGAACTCTTCAAAGCGAGTCTCTCGTACTTGTTCCCACCAATGCTCCGCTTCACCTTGAAGCAAATGAGTAGCTAGCCTGACAGACTGGATGCTTGAACAACCCAGACTTGTTATGTTCTTTTCTATTGACTTCAGCCACGCCATTATATCTATGGGTGATTCTGATCCATCAAAGGTTGGTGGTCTCAACCTTAAAAAGCTGTGTAATAATCCATCATTGGATTGTTTATTCTGGTTGAATTGTACCGATGGAGATGCTAAAGATGTACTAGCATTGGCTGATGAAAGAGCAGACACCAGCTTTTGTATCGCCAAGGCTTGCTGATTTAATGTGTTCATAATACTCTTTAGAGATACTGACTCCTCCATATTACTATCATTGGGAATCATGATCTCATTAATTGAAGCTTCTATATTATTTGCTGGAGCTTTATTATTGGTAGGAGCGCCAACTGGCACATTGTTGGGAGAAATTGCAGGATTCATTCTGAAATTATTATGATTACTATTAGTCTAGACGAAGAACTATTTATACTTCTTGAATTCTCCTTGTTCAAAGAATAAGAAAAGATACTAAGTATAACATAACAATTTAAATTGAATAAGATCCTATGCGCTTTAAGTCACCATTTAAATAAAACGTGGAAGTTCAAATCTTTTAGAAATAGTACACCGGAAAGATTTAATTAGCACACAAACTTAAATTTCTTATATCTTTCAGTCTAGTTAATAGTTGGATTACTAATATTGTCTCAAATCTCTTAGTGTAAAGGTCAAGATTTGATACTTTAGCTTTTCTAATACTAAAGGTCTCACAAATATTCCTCTAAGTCATTTTAACTATTTACTACTTTTAACTTAATACTTACTAGAGTTTTATTATGAAAGTGTGTTTCTTACTTCCTACCTCTTATTCTGAGTTGCTATCATAATGATATGGATGTTGTTTTCAAGTACTCATTTAGTGATGCAGTGGCAGAGACATACTTTGATACCATTTGTAGACCTTTTTGGATCAAGTAAACACTACTTGTGTGACAAAATTATTTTCTAATCTTTATTATGAATTTTGGCATACAAGTTCGGGTGATAGCAGGTATTTAAACTTATTGTATATATGATACTGCTAGAAGAGGGAAAGCTTTGCTGGGTAGAGTGTGAGTTCTTATGCTGGTGTGCACATTATTATTTCAATTTACTTTTTCCATAATTTCTTTTTGCTAACCTATATAACATAATGGGCAATTGTACAAAGAGGTTTGTAAGCATTCAAAAAAAAGTAATTTAGTGAAATATTGTAGATGGCTTACCACAATAATAGTTTTCAACTCTATTATGTGCCTAAAAATCCATAAGATCATGAGTTCTAAATGGGTTTTGAGCCGCAAAAACACTTTATGGCGCAATTGTCTATTCTTGGGAGTAGCACTATGAAGTGGGTTTGCATAGTTACAATTAAGAATGGGATATGAAAACTTGATGGATGCCCTAATCATCCTCTCATATTTTCACCTCTAGATGGATTACGAGCTAGCGCCATATCGACACATTTTGATTTCTTTATAGATCAACAGCATTTCTATAATTATTATAATTATTTCCTTTACATGTAAATCAAGTACTCATTTATTTTCTTAAAAAAGCTATCCATTAAGAGCCATAATATAGTCAATTGGACTTAGGCTGCATAATTTTTAGAAGGAAGCTGCTACAATACCCCCAAATATACCCCCCTTCATTGCTCGACAATCATTAATGCACTTAAAGTTATTGAATCATTTTCTTTTTTAGAATGTAAACACAATAGCCAACCGCTAGACTATAAGATCATGTCATGTGAATTGAGTTTGCCTACATTACAAAAGTCCCAATATTATTTCTATTATATTTTTTCTCATTTGATTTGTTGTCTTCCAAAATTTTATTTTTCATGTAAGATTATGGCAGCCTTAATTTTATATTTCTTAAAATTTTTTTGTTAGAAGAATGATATTGCCAATTAATTCCAATTTTTGTTGAGTATAAATACAAAAGATATAATCTTTAAGATGTAATAAATTTATAATTTTATTATAAATAAAATAAAATAAAAATATATTCATTTATATAACTTTTAATATTGATTTGTACCTTAATAATAAAAGATATTAGAAAGTAACTCTTATAAAAAAAATATGTATTCCTATCAAAAATATTGTTAAATTTTCAGACCTTGATAATTGAAATCTAAGAAGAAGATTGGTTTGAATTATAGATAATTATGGATTTATTATTATGTTATTTTCATTACGTATAATTTAAATACGAATTAAGATTATTGCTTAGTAGAAATTCTATATGTGAATATGTTACATTAACCTCTTTTGTCGACACTTGTTGATCCTCATTAGAAGCATTTATAGTTGAGAAATGCTATTGGCTGACGTCACCCATAAATCGTTCAATAAATTATTCTTTATTATATGGCTCTTAAATATCTTTCAAAATATATTGATGATTAGAATTTAGAGATTTAAGTAAAATAAAAATTTTTATTAAATCCACTTTTATTTATGGGGCTCATAAAAATATATTTTTTAAATCTTAAATCTTAATCATTCATATTTTTTGAAAGATATTTGAGTGCTAAGTAATATTTTTCAAATATTAATATAAATATTAAAATGATATGAATATTTAATTTAAATATCTTTTATAGAATCCTTAGGGACGACGGTGGCGCGGGTGCTGACGACGGTGGCGCGGGTGCTGACAACGGCGAAACTTGGGAGCGCGACGACGAAGCGAGTGACGAGGGCGTCGCATGCGGGGACGGCGACGACGCTTGCGTGGACAAAAACGACACAGGGGGAGGGGACGATGACGACGCAAGGACGGGACGATGCAGATGGGGACGACGAGCCGTACATCCCATAAATATATAGCATTTATGTGATTAATTTAAATTTAATATTTACATTGTTTTATTTTCATAATTATCTAATAATATCTTAAGCTACACTTATTATAAATGATATATAAATGTATAAATAAATAATAAATTATGGTTGAATATATATTTTTTTTTAGAGAAATGATATTTAGATTCAGAAAATTTATTCAATTTAAATTTGAATATTATTTTAATACACTTAAAAAATAATATTTATATTATTTTAATATAAATAAATAAATATTAATAAAATAATATTAAAATTTATTGGATAAATTTTTTTAAGTAACAAATTAAGAGATCTAAATATATGTTTCAATCATTTAATATATATAGCATCCCTCAGCTGCCGTCCTCAACATTTATTGATAAAAGGATGAATATTAAGGCGATGTCTTTTTTCTCCGGCGAGCATCCCAAGGCCGCGGCTGGCAAGATACCAAAAAAAGCTGAACCGGAATCTGTCCTCCTCGACCAGTACGAGATCGATCGCATAACTCGGGACATCGACCGCTTAATCCAGCGCTCGATTGCCGCGAAGAACTATGAGATCCGAAGGATCGACGGCAGGGCGGAGGCGGCGTTGAAGGGTTTACGTGGCTTCTTCGCTCGGGCGGCGGTTGGGTTCTGCGGTTCGAATGGAGCGGTCCAGCCTGACAGGAGGCCTGCCGGTTAAATTCTCGGGATGATCGCAGGCTTTGCAGTGTAAAGGTGTTTGTACTTAAGAAGTGTTTAGTCGTGTGATTATGTGTTAAAAAGTATCCCAAATTGTATTCATATGATTATGTGTTAAAAAGTATCCCAAAAGACCTTTATATCTTTTGTGTTCATCAGAGATGTGCTCCTCGTTGATGATATTGTGAAATTTGAGGTCCTTTGCTCGCTCTATGGTTGTATTCATATGATGTGTTTTGTTGTCAAATTCATGAAGAATAAATTATGCTTAGTATGATACAAACAAGCTATAGGAGCCTATGATCTAACCACATGCTAGGTGGTAGAGAAACTAAGTGAACTAGGGTCTCTATTTCACCTTATTTCTTCTAAGTGAACTAGGAGTGCTACATGCATACATGCAGTCACTCATCACTCACAAAGTAATCCAAATACTTTTTAATTCAAATTACTATTATGTCACAATCTTTTTCACTTTGTTTTCATGTGAAGTAATGAGCAATATCATGACATAACAAGCTTTATGTGAGTTTTAAACTATTTCTTACTCTTGATTTTAAATAAAATTTTCAAGGAATGAAATAAGAAAATAGTAAGATATAGCATAATTGAATAAAATATAGAAATATAATTAATTTTTACATACTTTCTTAAAGTCTTTGGAGAAATATTCATATTAATATGATATTCATTTTGATATTAGATATCAAAATATCTTCCAAGTTTAAGTTGTATATAAGAAAAATTCTAGATTATGCTCTCTATTAACTTATCACCATAACTTCGCTAAGTGGAACTATACTTCTTCAAAGCACATGAACACTTAGGATTCAGACACCCTTTTACTTCCTTGGCAATGCAATAATGAGAAATTTGCAACAAAAACATAATATTATAAAAGTAAGATAATAACTTCCCTATGTGGATCCTAGCATTATCCCTTTTGGAGTAAAATAGCAAAAATAAGATGCGCAAAAAATACAAAAAATAGGCACATATACACATCGAACTTACTTAGAAAATCTTAGAGCAACACCAAAAAGAACTTCACTATGATCAAAATGAAGATTATAAAAGAGAATTCACTCTCTTTATGCCTTGAAACTCTCATATCTTCCTCCAAGTAAGATCCTCACAACCCTCACACAATTGCCACTGTTGGCTATACAATTGGATGGCACTACCAAATATATAAAGTGAAATGAGTTTCAATTTAAACTTTAAGAAGAGAGACTTTTATATAATCTTATAGATTGCAAGTTCAAGTTTTAATATTGATAAGAAATATGGCAATATAACAAAAAAGAGTTGAGGAAAAATCACAGAATAAAGAAAATATAATGGAACCCATAGAACTTATAATAGTTTAGGTCTTCCTGATACTACATTTGCTTTTCAAAAGATCTTTTATTCCAGAAATACACTCTAATGAGTACTCCTTTAGGCGAAGAAGCCGCCTTCCTTCGCAAACCTTGGCCACTGAGCAGCGGAACAATCCCTCATTCAAGTCTTTTGCTAGCTGCCTAAACACTTTTCTCTAGAACAATCCTAGCTAAAGTTGAGTTAGAAATAAAATTTTAATACAATAAAAAAATAAAACTTACAAAACGTTATGAGCAAAATTCATTACAAGCTTTCTTAATCATTGTGATTCAAAAACCGAAAGAACTTTGGATAGAGTCATTATTTCTTCCTTAAATACTCCAAATAATTTTAAAAAAGATTTAAGAGCTTTATTCATGCTTTCTTGCTGTAATCTTTAATTTGTAGTGTCACTATTATGAAAAGGCTAAGATTTTGAAATAAAATGTATTAAATAGAAATTATTAGCACTCAAAAGTTATTGACTAGTTTGTTATCATAAAAAGAGAAACATCAAACAATCGGATGTGCTTCATCTTGGAACAGCAAGAAACTAGCAAAATTAAAAAAGACAATAAACAAATTAAGCTTTTAAGCAAATCTCCCCTAAATATAATAAAATTTGAAAAAAAATAGTTTCTTGTGACTGACAAAAGTTGGGATATTTTGTAATGCCACACCCTATCACAGTTGGATTACAACGAACACTACTATGATTATGATGAAACGGGACATTACAGTTAGAATCAAAGAGTACCATAAAGTGTCATACAAGGATTGTATTCCTGTCTACCTAATAATTTATTCTCTTGAAAGGTATGATCAGATCAAATAAATATAGCCCACAAATCATCCATTGTTCATTTTATACAACATTCTCAGAATAGAAATAGAAGAAACATTTGGAAAAGTCATCTTAGAACCTTGAATAAACTAAGTGAATTAAAAAATAAAATTTGTCAGTCTCTGAATAATTATAATTCAAGAAATTCAATTAATTGGAAAACTTTTGAAGTTATTTGCTCTTTTTTTAAGAGTGAATTTTCTTTGGATAGATATTATAAGGATTTATCTTTAGTCCTATTTGAATTCTTAATCTGTCATAAAAGAAATTAATCATGAATCCTGGATCCCCTTCTGTCCCTACACCAATTAAGATGCCTGTGTCTTCAAGCGGTGGATATGAAGATGTAAATTCCATAACAAATCTTGTTAAGGCATTGTTTGAGAATTAAAATCTACAATCCTAGCATATCCAGTAAACAATTGATTCTCATCGTCCTCCAATTATCAATATGCTTATATCGTCTGTCCAACACTTTTCAACAAATGGAATTCTGCACAATTTTCTTCATCTATGTACACCCACAATCAATGACTCGTTGTCCTCAATGGACATAGCTTGTTGGTTGAAACTACTAGAGAAAAATAATGCTAAAATTAAATGCATAAAAATTCAGAAGCCATTCATTTAGTCACCCGCTTATTCCAAGATGAAGCAGACTTACAGTGGGAGAATCAGTGTAGTTCTAAGTTTGTTGAATTTGAGATTGAAGATAATAAGTGGGAATCATTCGTGAAGCTTTCAAAGCAGAATTCATTCCTCATTCTGCCATAACAATCTTGGAGGATGAATAGTTAAGCTCTCCTAAGGTAGTAAACCATTTCTAAATATGAAATGGAATTCAAAATGTTATCTCTCTTCACACCCAATCTAGTGATGTCTGAAGCTGCTCATTGTAACTGATTCTTGAAAGGCTTAAGGGTTGACATCAAGGGACACTTTGTAAAATCCCAAGATTTTGAGTGAATAAAATTATTATTTATTATCTTAGTTAATTTGAGTAATCTATTGGTTATATTTATAAAACAAAATTATCAGATTGTTAAGAATAATTTTGGAGAAATTTTGAAAATTTTTGACAAATTTTCCTTCAGAGAATTATTCTCAGTTATTTATGATAAATTTAAATCAAATAAATTATGAAAACATTTTAGGTGTCAAATTTTTTTTTTTTTTTAATTATACACTATCAAATTAATTATTAACAAAAAATTTTTATAAATTTTAGAGCTAAAATGGATGAGTTATGATAAAAATATACTGGAATTAAAAAAAAAAACAGTCATTACGGTTTCAGCAAACATCATTTTGACCAACTTCAAAATCAGATCACGGGACAACCACTTGGCCAAATTGGACATTTTTGGTGTCTACAGATTCTTCTCAATGGGATCTATATTTTAAAACCTTAAATTTAAATTTTAGAGTTATTTTTTATTAATTTTGAGAAATACTAAAGTTTCATATTTTAACCAAATTAAGCAATATTATGCCATAATTTTGGGTATTGTTCATTTAAATCACCTAATTAAAGGCACTAATTAATATTCCATAAAAATATTCTCAATTAAGTCAAATTATATTAAGTTATTCAAATTTTACCATGATTATACCTACACTATTGGATCTTTGCTAAAGCCTTATATGATCTCCTATACCTTCTAACCCTAATTAGAAATATTAAATCTTGCCTTTATTTCTTTCTTACCTCCATTTGAAAGCATTTGTCAAACTCCTTTTCTCTTCCTCTTCTCCTCCTCTCCAAATCCTAAGGACTTCATTCCTAAGCAAATCCCACGGCAAGGATAAGATCTTGGAAGCTCTAAACTACATAAAGAAGGAGATCTATGCTACACTATCTCATTCTTTTCACTGCAAGGAGAAGATCTAGGCTTCATCAAAAAAAACTTTGCTTCATGGTACTCTCTTCTTTGACTCTCTCATTCTTTCCCTTTTTAACTAAATACATGTGGTGAGAATCTATGGATAAATATATCTGGTGAGAGTCTTTGGACGTAGAACAAAATTGAACATGTACAGGTAGGGTTTGCTAGCAACCCATGAGGAAATAAGGAGGGATCTAGTCCAATAAGAATGGGAAGAAGATCCAAAGAAAAGACTCACCAAAATGATATTTATGTGAACAATTACTGATGGATAATTGTATATCTTCCTATAATAATTTTGATGCTAATATCTGGATTTCTCAATGAAGCTTGGGGGTCTTAGTGTAACGGCCCCAATATTTGGATAGAAGATTAATCCAAATATTGAGTGTTACCTTAGCACCCGACACTTGAGTAGAAGAAAACAGATCAAATGCCGATGCTAAGTGGCCAAGTCTCTTTATGAGCATTTGTTAAGTTAAAAATGAATGAAAAAGGAAGATACATATAAGTGCAATAATACAAGCATTTACAATTAAGCAATCCACTCATTCATCCAAGCAGTTTTATATACATAGCAGATACAACACAGATTAATAACTAAAATAAAAGTTACTTAAGTAATTTAATTATTACAAGGATTTTTAATATACATGGCAATTAAAAGTGAATTAAAATTTGACTATGCGAAAGCAGATTTTCATAAGGGTTCTTCAAGTACTAGGTCCTACGTCACCTGAATAAAAGGGCTCTTGCTCTATCATATTTTGGTATTTAAATATGATAGGGCAATGCCAAGAAAAGAAAAAGGTAGTTAGACTAAAAAGTCTAAGCATAATTTAAAGTTGGTATGTTTTTAGATTAACAAGATATCACAATTGTTATTTACAATTTAAGTATGCAGTGATACTGGAAAAGCTAGGTAGTATGGAAAGGTAAAGAGTGCAACTGTAAGGAAAACAGTATGAAATTATTGAGTAAAAATACTCATTTTCTATTTAAAATTCTAACCTTTTCCCAAAAATTTAAAGGTTAGAAATTAAAATCGTGAAATGTAAGCAATTTATATGATCAAATAAAAGTATGCTAAGTAAGCAATACAGTGAAGCATAAATTGAAATTAAGCAACATACACTGTATTCAAATTAACTGAAGCAATACTCAAACTGAAAATAGAGAGTGTAAAGGAAAGGAGGAAATATCTTAGATTCTCAATCTAAGATAATCATAGTCTAAGACTATGATTCGAAAGCATAACTAAACAATTATGAAGAGATTTTTTTTTTATTATTTATTATAAGAAAATCTCTTATATTTAAGTTAGAGTTACATTTAGGAAAAACCTCATTCTGTAGGAGTACACAACAGAATGGGCGAGGAGTTAAGCACGTCTGCTTAACAAGATACAGTGGGGAAATTGAACATTCACATTTACCCTCTCTAAAATGTGAAGTTCTAAAGAAAATATTTTCATTTGTACTCTAATTGCCATAAGGCATTCCCCTTTAAAATTTTAAGAAAAAATCTTTATTTATGCACAATGCTTCTTGAATGAATGTTCAAGGAAATGAGGTTCAAAGCTATGCAAGCATTTAATGGATCACAAAAATTATAAAGTATGTGATATCTTCTTGTTTATCTAAATTTTTAATAATCTACTTTATAATTGGAGTTAATTGAACTCCAAATTGACTTATAGATATTTGGTCTTAAGTCAATTTTAAGTAAAAGTAGAATGAATTGCAACTTTATTTACATGAAATTTGAAAGATAATTCAAGTTGAATTAAAAAGAAAGCTATCTAAAGTTTAAAAAGGAAAGAAACTATTAATTTCAATTAAGTTGATTGAGAGCTAAGATTATTAATGAACTATTGAAATGAATGATTTGAATTGAATATTAAGAACTAAAATTTTTTAAAATTTCGGCAGAGTCTCCTTTATTTTTGTTCAATAAATAATTTTTTTCTCACCAACAAAAAGTCAACTTTTATTGACTATTTCCAATTCTAAAATAGAGTTCAATCCTTTTTATAGGATTGCTCATTTCCAGTTCTACAATAGAGTTCAATCCTTTTTATAGGATTGCTCATTTCCAGTTCTAAAATTAGAGTTTATGTCTAATTCTAAAATAGAGTTCATTTCCAGATCTATCAACTTATAAAAAAATCAAACAAGCAGCTTACTAACTTATAATTCATACATCCTATATCAAACATCTATTGATAAGAGATATAAAAATAAAATTAATAATTTATAAGAACAGCATTTATCACACATAACATTTAATTCAGCATTTCATTTTGTATTAATTTACAGCTCAACCTGCAATGATAATATTGAAGTTAGTATTTATATACAAAAGAAACATAGATAAATGATAACATTTATCTTTACTTTGGAATTAAAAGTACATTTAATTAATTTAATTCCATTTTGAAATAAAAGGTAGCATATGATCTTTGATAGCATTTAATTTATTGAGGAAAATAACGGCATTCAATTATTTGGCTTTATATATAAAAATGACAGCAATAAAATAGCATTTGGATTCTTTACAGGTAAATCTATAAATAGCAACATATGTTTCATTCTTTAAATAAATGATAGCAACTATCCTTATCTTACAAGGAACGTAAAAGCACTTACTTCTCCTTAACATTGATAGGAACATTTGTACTTATTGCATATAATAGCAGTACTTGGATCATATCAAATCTTACTTTAATTGAAAAGGCAACATATGATTTTACAAATGATGAATAACGGCATTTGATCCTAATATGAAAAGATAGCATTTATTTTCATATATTAAAAAAAATGACATGACAATCTATTAGACCACATCCTTCAAATAAGAGTACAATAGGACAACTAAATGTAATACATAATTTATAATTAGTTTGATATGAACTTATTGCATATAATGGAGAAGTATCAACTTAGTACTTATGCCAAACATAGTCCTCAACTATTTAACAATCATTTAATTACAGCCTTTACTCAAAATATATTTAATTTAACTCATTAAGATGTCTAACAACACTTCATAGATAACTTTATCTAAACTAAAATCTGAAATCTTAAATCAAATATCAAATTAATATTCAACAATTGAATGTAGAAGTATGCAGTACATATGACTGTAGATTTAAATGGATTTGGCCACTGATTTTCTTCTTATATCTTCAGTTTAACTAAAGTGTTTGATCTCAAATGTTTAATGGAAGCAGTTGTAATGAGAAGACAGCAGTTTTCTGCTATACGCATAAGGTACAGCATTTATGTCCAACATTCAAATGATACTAGTTTACATTATACAATCATAGAATATCGTCTTAATGATTCATCTCGAACTAACGAATAACATTCGCATTCTATGGCAGCAATATGATTTACAATGAAATTAATGTTAGCATTTAATCACAATTGAACTTAAATAGAAGCATTTGATCTCTTATGATGGCAGCATGTGATGTTAAGGAGATAAATCACAGTATTTATTCCTCATTTTACATTATTCCATTCTCATGTAATGATAGCATTTGGATTTCTTATGGATAATGTGCAGCATATGAATCTAGCAAAGCATGTCCCAATAATACATATACTCATATATAGTCAATGGCATCACATGGCATCATATATTTCTTTAAATGAATGAACAGCATTGTCTTATTTAAACTCAACTGCATATGATTCTTTTGACAAGGTACAACAGCATTTATTCTGATAACATAAAAGAAACGGCAGCATGTGATGCTGAGGACAGCATTTCATTAAGTTATTCAATTGATGGCAACCATTGGTTTGATACATATTTAATGGCAATATGGCAGCATATGTATTGATATCTAGTGTTAGACATATAAAGAATTTTCAACCTTTTTCTAATACCCAAATTACAACATTCAATATTAATATCTAAAATTTAGATAGAGCATTTATTTTCAGTATTAGTAGGATACTAAAATAAATCCTAAAATCACAAAATACAGCCATAATAACTTAACATTTAAGATACAGCAACTTGTATGAACAAAAAGAAGAAAGATCCATACTTATATGTGAAACTGCAGCATAGCACCTTATAACATTTAATTCATTATTAAAATAAGGGCAGAAATTAATTTAATAAGATCCATTGATTTCACAAAACGTATAGACAACATGTAATCTTTATTAAAGTATTGACCACATTAATTCTCGTATAATAAGGCAGCAATCCATAATGGCATCTAAAGTTACCACATAGCCATCAAATCCATCCTATTATCATAATAGCCTATACCATATTGAGAACCTGAGCATAATTAAATAAGCATATATTTTTTTATTTCTCGTTGTCCATGAGCACTCCTAAGTAAAGCAACTCGCCTATAAGTATACAGTTGTTATTCAATAGGTATTTGATAAGATGACTATGTTGAAATTTATAAACAATTTATTGTGAACTTAGCTGAAAACATATAATGATATAAATACTACAAAACCTTCTAAGTATAATTTCATCATCAAATAAGAAGTCATACTTATGATTTTTAAAATTGTATTTGACCTGTATCTCAGCATATTCATTTGGGTGTCAAGAATAGATGAAGTGTTCTTTTATTTTTGCATTGAACTTTATTTCAGAATGATTTGAGGGTCAACTTTTAAAGAGAAGTATGGTAATAAAGCATGATTTTAGTTATACCATGAGTAAAACAAAAAGTACAGTAAAAACCAATATCATCAATAAGTATGGCTTTATAAGTTCGACAATAGTCAACCAAACCACAACACTATTCTTTTCTCCTCAAACATAAGTACTTATAATTTATAAATTTCTAGCAATTATAGATCCATCTAGTATTGCTCGATTGAGAGAGAGACATTGAGCATCAAGTTGATCTACAGGTTAATGTTAATCAAATCTTTATAGATTTTCAAATCAGCAACAATTCATCTGGTGGCAACCATTATAAGAGAATTAGCCAATAAGTAAAATTAAGTTCATATATCAAACTAGTCAATTTCAGAAGAATGATAAAGAAAAGAAAATTGTTAACTGAATTAGGAATACATTTCAGGAAGATTTATTCTCAATTAAGTTTAAATAAATCCGAAAGTAAAATCCCTAGTGAAGACGATTGTATGGAAGATTGTATTGAAAGTTCTAAAGCACATGATCAAGAGAAGGTGAAATGAAGGGGTACCTTTTACTTCCTTGCGGCTAAGAGAAAGGTTCTGCGGATCTCGAGGGGTTGAGTTGAGTTTGCTTACCTTTCTATATAAGAAAAATTTTTGCGCCGAGAAGATGAGATAGCCTTAAAGATGAGGAGATCAGGAGATATGGATGGCCGCCACCCCTCGCTCACTCTCCCATTGGCGAGAGCGAGCGGTGAAGGGCACGCGTCGCCCAGCTTTCGAAGATGGCTCTCGGGACGGGGAAGGGATTGCGTGCGTATGAAGATATCGTCGGCGGATGGATTTTTCTTTTAGGGCTTGCCGAAAATAGTAAAGATAAGATGAGTATATTTTGATATACATATATATATATATATATATATATATATATATATATATTGATTTAATAGAAAGTTTTCTTTAATTAAAGTTTTCATGATAATATCTTTTCAATTTAATTTTTGAGAAATTACTTATTAGCTAAAATGAGTGTTACGGACTCAAAAATGAAGTCAAAATTTAATTTGGAAATCATCTTAATTATTTTAATTATCAAATTATGAAAATATAATAAAATAATCAAGAAATTTTGACTTTCTCCAAAACTCACCAAAATTTCACCCCAAGCTAATTTGGGCGTGAGAAATGCAATGGTGAAGTCCGTTTTTTATTCTGAAGTCTATTTAAATTAGGTATCTTTAGAATTATCTGAAAACCAGAAAATACTGGAAATCGACAAACGATCTCCAATTTGCACAAAATTTGAGGTGGAGACCTTTTAACTTTATTATAAAAGTAATGAAAAGATTTAAAGTCAAATAGATCCACTAATTCATATGAAACAACTTTTGGGTTGTTACACTTAGGCCCAAAATGATATATTTATACCACATAGTAATTTATGCTAAGTTATTCTCATTCATGCCCATTTAATTTATGCTAAGTTGTTCCTATACAAGCCCATTTAATGTATGCTTAGTTATTCCCATTCATGTCAATTTATATTTATGCTAAATTATTTTCTTTTATGCCAATTTATATTTTACCTTGAAATTATTTGAGCCGCTTAAGCATTGCCAGTTGAAATTAGCATACTATTCAAATTGTAATGATGATGTTTTCTTCATACTTTATTGTATTGAATTTGTAATATATATATGATGCTAGAAATTAATACTCTTAAATATTTTATGTACTCCTGCCTAATTGGCAATGTTGATAATTAATACAGGTTGAGAGAATTAGATGTGGAAGCTCACGTGAGTTAAAGAGCTAGGAAGGATCCTATTATTAATAGTGAGATGGAGACTTGATATTTGAATTTTATAACATTTTATATTTATCTAAGTTAAGACAATTTGTATATAAATGTTCTAACTCTGTGATGTATGGATATTATTTTATTTAGTAGTTTTTATGATGAATGATTATTCTTGAGTTATTACTTGTAATCTTCCAACCTCAGTCTATGAGTTCTTACAATTAGTGTAATGACCCCAATAATTGGATAGATGATTAATCCAACATTGGGATGTTACCTTAGCACTCAATATTCGATAAGAAGAAAACTAATGAAATATAAATGCTAAGTGGCCAAGTATCTTTATAAGAAAATGTTAAGTTAAAGTAAAATTTCAAACAATAGCAATAGAGGATACATGTTAAGGAGATACATGTAAGCATTTGCAAGTATAAATAGTACAAGCAATTATTATAATCCACTCATTCATTCCAAGCAATTACAAAATAGGTAATCACAACACAGAAATATAAGAGTAGGTAAAAATAACTCAAACAGTTTATAGTTTAATTATTACAAATCCATTTAAATTGAAAGAGCAAAAGAAAGTAAGTCACTCCCTCACTTATGAAAAAATGCATGTAAATTTAACATTATTAAGCAGAAGCAGTTTCATTTAAGCTCTCGTGCACTTGGACCTGCATTACCTGAATCAAAGAGCTCTTGATCTATCATATTTTGGTATTTAAATACAATTACCCATCAGTAATTATTTTCTTTTAAATACTAAACAGTTAATTGAAATGAATACAACTGTAATGAAGAACAATTGGAATTGAAATGAATATAATTGAAATGAAGAATAATTGGAATTGAAATGAATATAACTATAATGAAGAATAATTTGAATTGAAATGAATATAACTGTAATGAGAAATAATTGGAATTGAAATGAATATAACTGTAATGAAGAACAATTGGAATTGAAATGAATATAACTGTAATGAGGAATAATTTGAATTAAAATGAGTATAATCGTAATAAAGAATAATATGAATTAAAATGAATCTATTACATATTCAAAATAATTTATGCTAAGTAAGCAATTAAAATATAGTAAAGCATTAAATAACATTTAAGAAACATACACTGTATTCAAAATGAATTGTAAATATGCAGAACACAATACTGAAGTTATAGAGTGTAAAGCATAGAAAGTAAATAATGTATTTTATATTTTTGGCCTAAGACGTTCATAACCTAGGACTATGAAAAAGAAGCATAACTAAGTAGATATGAAGAGATCTTACAATCAACAAGATTCTAAAAGAGCTCTCATCATTTTAGTTAAAGATTACATCCATAACTAACTCATTCTAGAAGAATTCAATAGAATGTGGTGAGGAGTTTAGCACGTCTGCCTAACCAGATCAGTGGGGTATTTTATACATTCACATTTATTCTCTCTAAAATGTGAAGTCTTTTAAATAAGCATTTTCAGGTTTATTCAATTTGCCATAAGGCATTCCCCATAAAGTTTTTTTATAAAACTTTTATTTAATTTTAATGTCTTATATATTATTTCCCAAAAAAAAAAACTCAAAGCCATGCAAACATCCAAGATTATACAAGGAAATTAAGAGATTCTTAAGTTAATCTAACATGCACTTAAAGGAGAAGTAGAAATATGTAGAGGCATAAGAATCTAATTCCAATTCTAATAACATGAACTCTATTATATCTACTTAAGAGAAATAATTAGGATGTTAACATGCAATTCTTACATTCCTTTGGAAGATTCATTTTGAAAGATCAATATTAAGTAACTAATATTAAGTTAATTTAATATATAGAACTTTATTCCAAATTAATATTTAACATGACAAGAGTAATTGAAATTACATTCCATAATCATGATATAACATTCACTAAAGGAAATAGAGCATGAGATAATTTTATTACTTCTCCATTTGCTAGGAGATGAAATGAAAGAATAATTCATTAAATTCACTTATCAGAATAAGCAATTCATTTATAGTATCTTCATGCAATTGGAATCTATCCAATATTAATCCTAAGCAAATCTATTCATTTTGATTTATGAACGAAGTTTAGGAAAGTAGTAGGGAAAAGTAAAATTAATTATTTACTAAGTTAAAAGAAGTAGAGGTTAAGGCAATAACCTATTAACTTCATCATTTAAAACTTATGAGATGAAAGGCTTCAAATCAAACAAATCACTAACCTAATTAGGATCAGTTGATAAAAAATACTTGAATGGAATAAAGAAGTGATATTAGTAATCTAGCACTCTAGTTTTACTAAAGTTCATAGATTTGAGAAATTCTTACAAGATGTTTTAAATCTTGATAAACAACTAAGGAGATTCTTAATTCAAATATTAGAGAACTTGAAGGAATATTAAGAAGTTAAAGAGAAGGATGTAATAACCCAAGTTGTTACTTATGTCAATTAGGACTAATCCAATCCTAATTATGCTTCTAGTATCTTAATTAAGTCATTTGGAACTCACTTCTAAGATCCAATCCAAATTATGAATCAAATAGATCAAAATTCTGATTTTTGGAAAATTCAGAAACCCTATAAATTGACCTATTTAAATTGACATCAAATCAAAAATCTAACTTTGCCATTGCATTCACCACCCCCAAATTAGCTAAGGGTAAAATTTTGGAGGCATTTGGATGTCGTTAGATTTTTATCGAATATTTTAATATTATTTAAATACCCCGAAATTTGAATAAATAAATACTCGTCAAAACAAAAATCTAATTGCATCGTTGCATTCCTCACCCCTCAATTAGCTAGGGGCAATATAGTGGAAAATTTTGGAATACGTTTAACTATTTAATCTTAATTAATAAAATTGAAATGAATTAATTTAATATTAATATCATTTAAATGCATTTAACGGTGTTGTCGCATTTTCCTTAACACTGTTATCCTAATTCTAATATTACTGTTTAATGGAATGGAGATTTTGGACTGTTCGTTCAAGCGATCGAACAGTCCTTAGTCGTCACCTCCGTGGAACTGCACGTGGCAAACCCTATGCAAACGTCTCGCTTGCTTTGCTCGCAGGTGGCATCCTCGCAGCCATCTCCACCGCTAAAACCCTCCTTTAAGAGCTCTTGCAATCTGTTAGTCTCGGTTTTCACAAATTAGGTCGAACTAGAATACGCGCAGATCCTCAACGTCTTCTTCTGAACAAACCTTAAAAATGCTTCTCCTTCGAAATAAGGTACACCTTCACCTGGTTTGATTCTTTCATTTTCTTACACCATCAATTATTGCAAGCTATTTTATCTATCCCATTTGATTTAAACCTAAAGCGATCGAACGGGATCGATGCACAAAATTTTAGGGTTTCGCATCATGTGCAAACCCTCAGAAGACGAACCGTGTTCTGGGTCGGGCCGATGTGTTGAGCCCGACCCATTGGGTTGATTGCGTGGCGGGTCTGCCGGGCCAGATGGAGGAGCTGGCACTGGCTAGGTACACCGAGTGGCAGTCTTGCCGCACGTGTGTGCTGGCGGGACCCACCTGTCCCGCCGTTCCAAACTATGGGGCCCGCCTGGCAGTCTCAGACGAATTGCGTCTGGACATGTCGATGCGGGGACCGCCGCTGCCTGATCCTGCTGCCGCGTGGGTCCCACCTGAAGAGATTAGAATAATTATATATATATATATATATATATACATAATAACTTATAACATATAAACCTATATGTACTGTAAAGTATATATGTATAAATATATCCGTATATATATATATATATATATATATATATATATATACATATAAACAAAAAAGAAATATTATTAATTGAATAAGATAGATTATTAAGTCTACTGAAATTTAATTAATTAATTAAACAGTAAAGTTATTATACATTTAAATAATTCAATTAAATTAGGAACTTTAGATATCTATATCTTATAAAATACATGCCCAAATTATGCAAATTTATATATCATTAGAATCAAAAAAATATGAGGAATTTTATGACATTGTCTAAGTTTTAGTATGATCATTATTTCATCTAGTGACATTTAGGACACTAATTAATTACCTAATTAACCATAAAAATTTCAATTAGCCATAACTTTGCACACACTTACCAAAACATACCCAATATGGGTCTCAAAGTAATCAGCAAAGCCTTAGGAATATTACTATAGGGTTAATTTTTCTATTTAGATAAAAATTTGACTAATCACTTTTGGACCCATACCTTAATATTCCAAGGCTTATAACTTTTTAACCACTAGTCCAAGCATAGTTAATATGGGTCTTAAAGTGATCAGTAGAACCTCTAGAACAACCTAGTAGTGTTCAATTCTGAGTTTGGATTAGTATTAGCTTAACCACTTTTAGGACCTAACACTAATTACCTAATTAACCCTAGAACTTCAATTGACCATAACTTGGTCAATTAAGCTCCAAATTAGGTCTTCCAATATACCATTTTGATTATGAAGATTGAATTAACAGTAAACTATAAAAATATTTTAAATCTAACTGTTAGATCTCTTAATCAACTCTAATTACCCTAAAACTTAATTAGTGAATATTAGCATAATTAATGATCCAAATTGAGTAACTTTAGTTTCTAATTACTCATAGAGTAGAGTAGAACCTACTTATGTGGTTGGTTTAGTGATTCTTTGATTAATTTCACTCATCACTCACTAATCACCTTAAACCCTAATTATTAACCCTAAAACTTGTATTGGCTATAACTTAGCCAATACTTACCAGAATTTGATGATTCTTAGTTCTATAGAAACCTTAGACAATAATCTTTAATAAATTGACAGAAAATTTAGGTTTAATTAGGCTAATTATAAATTTGTCCTTATAAGTCAAATTCCTTAATTTGACCTTATAAGGCTTAATACTTATCAAAAATAGATGTACTTACTGTCTAAATTCATATTAAACAGTAAGTAATCATTCCATTTCAATAAATTCCAGATTATAGCCCTAATTCATAAAGTTGAATTTTAAACCCTTAAGTAGGGGAAAAATGGTCATTTTGCTTAAATATAGGTTTAAGTATCATTAAACCTTAAATTCATTATTAAACCTCTTAAATCAGTATTGTGACTAATTTGAAATCATTTTAGAATAATTAAACTCATTAAAATGATATGTTAAGAAAATATCCTAAAAATTCTTTAAATTACCCTAAGTCCTAATTTAGGCCTCATAAGGTGAAATTAGTTCACCTTATGCCTTCCATAAGTTAATTATATCATAATAATAGTCAAGTAAGATTAAGATTAAGACTTAAATATTCTCTTTGGGACTTTACTTCAAATCTTTAGGATCTTATTTCCTTAGGATCTTGCTTAGAAATTTATGTTAGAGTTCATCTATTAAGTAAATGGGTACTTAATAGATGAAACCTTGGTTTTATAATTTTCTAGAATTTTATCCTTTACTTATGATTATTTTGTATTAAAATTTTAGATTTAAGATTAGATATCCATCTTATTAAAGCTTGATTTTACTTAATAAGATAGCTTTAATTATAGCTCGTAAGAATTTGGGTTTAACTTTATACCATTAGGATTAGAACCTATTGGATTAAGAAGTTAAAATCAAATACTTGGATTTTAACAACTTTATCCTCCAATTTTGATTCATATTAATCAAGGCTGGCTTGGGATTCGTAAAATCATCAATTATGACATTGGATTTATTTATTTAACTTAAACAAGCGTCATGTGATTAATATATATTAAGACTTGATTAGTTTTAATTTCTCTTAACTTATAGGATCGATATTCTGAATTTATACTCGATAGCTGGATGTTGGAGATCCTAAACTTGTATAAGTTCAGATTAGATAGAATGACTTAATTAGAAAACAAAGTGATATCACAAAGTTTGTTTAGTGCTATTTTATTCATTGAAATTTGAATGCTTGGCTTCCTTGTTTTGGACTTTATACTTTGACACATTATATGAAACATAGTATATTTCCATGTTAATTTGATTCATTCGTATGACATATTCATAATTGAAAGAAAGAATTTAAAGACATGACTTTTATGTAACTTATAGTGGAAAATGTCTTACTTAGTCTGCTTGGACAGAGTTACTTTACTTTTGCACTAGGATATTTCTCCTAGGTACTAAGATGTTACTTTATTTTTGCTCTGGGATATTTCTCCTAGATGCTCAGTAGTTACTTTGTGGCATTACTTTAAATTTGGGATGTTTCTCCTTGATATTCAGATGGAACTAATGGAAATAAGTGATTTTGGATCTGGGATATTTCTCCTAGATATTTATAGATGGACTCTTTTAACAGGCTTTTACTTTTAGCAGGACTAAGTAATAATATGTCCATATGAGTTAAACTATTTTACTTTACATTTTCAGCATACTTTATTAAATATAGTATTTTCAGTATACTTCTCTTTTATACAGCACTTTGGTTTTATACAACAATTTTCCTTAGTACTTGCAGCTTTTCATGTAAATTGTACTTTTCAGCAGCTTGTTTTCACTTGATGGCATGTTAGGATGTTAGAATTTTACTTTAAGTTCAGTACTTTCATTTTATATTGTAAACCAGCATGTATTAAATTGATCATATTACTTAGAAATTTGCTTGTACTTAGTATATTTCATTATTATTGCTTAACCCTTTTCTGCAGCTTGAGTTGAAGTATGTGCTTGCCTCAAACCTTATTTGAGTTATAATTAAGTTAATTATAACTTTACCACTTTTCTTTGATGCTTTACAGCTCCTATTTTGCTTAGATGTTGTGATATTATTTAAATTAATAATTTATATCCTAAAATGTACTTAGATATTTTGTCTAACAAGAATTTTCTTTTATTGGCTGGGGCCCTATCATTGTGAAACTGACAATGGTAGATTCTGAGCTTTTCGAAGTTGTGGAACCTTATGAAGATCTGACTCAGGAGGAGGAGCGTGCAGGAGAAGACCCTTAGTTCTTTCTGTTGATTTGTGAGGATTGAGTGACCTTACTTTTCTAATTAAAACTCTTAAAGTTATTTTGTAATAATACAGGTTTAAACTTGCTTTTATTTTTATGCTTATGCATTCTGAGTCTTATAGTTCTTATCTGGATTGTATGGGTGTTATTACTTATCTTTCTTTTGCACTCTGATATATTATAGTATGCTCATTCAGTGATTGGTATTCTTTGGTTCTCCTTATTAGGGCATATATTCTTTTAACATTTGATTAAGAAGATTATTCCTTAATCTAAATGCTAAGTGAGGGTTTGCCCGTTGATGACCACCTTTAAATCTCAGACAATTAGGGGGTGGTCGCCATAGTTGGTATCAGAGAACTCCATAAGGTGTCAGATTAGAATTTGTATTCCTATCTATCTAATTGATAGTTCTTCTAACTTACAATCACTAAATGAATACTAGAATAATATCCATATTACTTTATACTCAGAATAGTGAGTATAAAATACTAAAATACTTAAGATAAAATGATAAAGTACAAAACTTATATATTAGAAACTTAAGAGACATAAATTGCTCAATCAAGTTTATTAAACATGATTAAATATATAGGACATATAAAACTTGAGGAATGTTGACCTGGGACTATATTAGAAGATTTGAAGCCATATGGGAATTGGACTTCTAGTGTGGACAACATTATGGAAGATATATAGAAGATGCGTCAAAATCAGGAGTACAAATATTAGAACAAATGCTTCGTCATGCCATGTTTAGAGGATTTGATCTTCCTCCTTTAGCCAATGAATGGCTAAAGTATGTGAAGAGCACTCTTGAAGCTATAGACAGCCCTCATAACATTAGAGTTGAATTAGAAACAAGATTACTTCAAGATCAAGCAGAAGATTGGTAGGATGCCACTCTTCTAGAACTCACACGTATACAAAGGAGAGAATGTCGAGAAGTCACTTTTGAGGACTTCTGTCCTGCTTTTTCAACCGAATATATTAAATAATGTTCTAATAAGTTTGATGTACTTTCTTCTCATTGTACAAGTTATCTTGAAATAAGTAATAAAATAAACTCATTTTTATTGAACTCTCTCAAAATGCTATGATATTTAAATACATGTACAAAATGAATCCCTGACAGTCATTCTCAAACCCTACTGCATCTAGCAGTAATTTTTCTGAACTCAATGCACTTTTAGATGCAGTAAAAACATTAGTAGCGACCAATGCCCAGCAATCTAAAAGGATAGAGAGATTGATCACAATGCAGCTGATGAATTCATAAATTAAATCTCAAATAAAGGAAAATTTCATTCATTTCACATAATAACACTGCTCCTTAAGTCAATTTTGTCTTTCTTTTCCGGAAAAATACCTATCCAAGAATTCCGAGCAATTTGGACAATTTTTCAAATTTTTTAAATGAAAATCGCTGCCGCGTGCTGCAGCGAGCCATTTTGCGAAATTGGGCGCCATAGCGCACTGCAGCGGCGCATTTTGCGAAACGCGGGTGCGATCGTGCGTTGCAGCGGGACACTTTACAAAATGCGGGTGCGATCGCGCACTATAGTGGTTCAGTTTGCAAGGCGCTAGCGCCATAGCACACTGCAGCGGGGAAATTTGCGAAACTGCTGGCGCGGCCGCGCACTACAGCGCGCTGTAGCGACTCTTTACTTATCCAACCTGATCGCCCCAGCGTGCCGCAGCGGGCCTTTTTGCGAAAATGTTTCCGCCATAGCGCGCTGTAGCGCGCTACAGCGGCCACCAAATTTTTTGTCTGACAGAAGTATTAATTGCGGTTGGGACAAGACGTCCAACCTGCCTCTTGTCTCCAGCCATCATTCCTCCTACTGCAGCTCTATTTTTAAATGGAAAACAGTCTCTTTGATGTGATGAGAAGGATAAAACAATGGAAAATATTGGTCACCTCATCCATCAATTGGAATTTGCCATCATTACTCTAAAATTTTAAGGACATTTGCTGGTTTGGATCATGGGAATAAAGATGCAGCCCCTCATCTATAAATGCCACCCCTATTGACTAGAGGAGGGTTCCAAAATTGGCTCACTTCCACCTAAGTAAGGAAAGGGTTGCATAGAAGAAAAGAAGAACTCCCCAAGGGAGGAAGAGCTCATCTTGCTAAAGAGAAGGAGGAGAGAGATAGTACTAGGGACCTAAGAGAAGCACTTCAAGCAAGGAGAAAAAGAGTCTGGAGAACTTCCAAAGGAACGTTCTTAGTATTTTCTAAACTCTTGTTTTGTAATTTCTTTTCTTAGTTGATCATGAAAGGGTCTTTATCCATGTATGTGTTCTTTTTCACCTCTTTTGTAATGGAGAGCTAAAACTTCCCTTGGGGAGGGTTAGGGCAATCCCACATGTATTGATAGTTGCTATAAAATGTATGAAATTTTCCTCAAGTATTATCAAATATTGCAAACTTAATGACTTGCTATAGAAATGTATGAGGATATTATAAACTTGAATGTGGACCAAAGGACAAGGACTATTGAACTCAAGGACTAACTTGTCTTGTGCTCCATAGCTCACCTTAGTTTTGATGCTAGATTTATGAGTGCATGAAAGCTTAAAACTATGTGAGAGAGTTCTTGAGCTTAGTGCACCTTAATCTAAGCTCAATTAAAGAGTTGATGCGTGTGATGCTGAGACCCACTCATTGAGCTCCATTGCTCAGCATACTTGAGGGAAGGGTATTGAATAATTGTGTGTTCATGAATGAGATGACATAATTATTGAACCCAATGAAAGCAATCCCTCATCTCAAATATGTGTGATGCGCGTGACGCTATTAGTGGAATAAATGCTTATAAGATCTTAAAAATTAACAACCCTCATCTCAATGATCAAGAGATGAGATAAAAACTACAGACCTAAAATCTTATAAGGATCTTTGTGCTGAAATAGAACCGACTGTGTGTTCATTTTGTGCACAAGATTTGAACTTGTAAATCTTTGAGATAAAACTCAAAGAAGGACAATGTGCACTTGATCAAAATCTAAGTAAATGAAAGATAAACGCTTGAGGAATCATCATACATAAGTTATCTATCATGTTCATGTGGGAGAAACCCAACTCTCCTCTTCCTTTTATTTGACTCATTTTCAACTAAGTGATTGTTGTGCTTGCTTAGGAACTAACATAAACAAAACACCCATAGCTTAGACATTAGTGATAATTGATACACCTTAGTAACAAAATATCTGATTCTCTGTGGTTCGATAAATTTCGAAAACTCAAACTTTCCACTTATTACTTCAGACCACGTATACTTGCGTGTGAGCACAGATGTGTATTTACAGTCTGTCAGCAGCATAATCCGTCCCCAGCATCTGTGAATCATGTACTTTACCATCCTTCCCAATAGTATCAGCAGCTTACAAATGGTCTTTTACACAGTTTTATTAGATTGAGAACCCCTAATTTTAATGGAAATATGTCAGCTATGGACACAGCCAATTGGCTCAAAATAGTGGAAAAGAATTTAATAAGTATTAACTGTCCAAATGCTGAATCAGTCAGATTAGTCACTCACATGTTCCAAGAAGAAGCTGAATACTGGTGGGATAATCTCCGCCATACACTTTTTGCTAATTACTACATTGAGGAGATCCCTTGGTAAGAATTTGTAAAAGCATTCAGAGCAGAATATATACCCCCTTTAGTTCAGAATAACTTGGGTGATACAATTCTTAGACTGAGGCAAGGGAACAACACACTCTATGAATATGAATCTGAATTTAGATGACTAGCTCGATTTGTACCAGATATGGTGCAAATGGAAGGTGCTCATTGCCACAGATTTCTGAGTGGACTTCAGGACTTAATAAAGGATCATGTGGTGCCACTGAGACTGTCCAATTTTACTGAACTGATTGAGACCGCTCGTGTGATAGACCAGCATCAATCTCAGAAGGACTCTAAAAAGACATTCAGTTCATCCTTGTACAGGGATAATAATCCCAAAAAGACTAGATTTTCTTCAGGGAAAGTTTACCAGATTAAAGCAAATCCTACACCCTCAAACCCATATAATGGGTGTACAAGGCCTCATCCCTCTGGGAAGTTTTATCATAATAAGAAATTTTGTTAAACATGTGGAAGGAAGGGACATTTCTATCAACAATGCAACTATGATGTGACAATCGATGGTGCACATATTGACCATCTTAAGAGAAATCAAGTTCCTAATCCTACTCCATTCAATCGTAGGAGTCAACCTCTTACCATTATGTCTTCTCGGCAACCTACAGTATTAGCTCAAAGGAAGATTGGAAGTAATACAACTCAACTTAGTACCTCCAAGCCTCCATAATAACAAGTCTTTAGAAGGCCATCTGGACCTACTAGGGTTTGCACCCTTACTCCAGTAGAGGCTACTGAAGATAACAATGTCATATCAGGTACATATATTTAATTCTAAATTCTTATTCCAAGCATTAGTAAATTAAATAATCATAGCTAAATATCCTTAATTTAGGGACCATTTGTGTTAATGACTATCCTTGCAAAATATTATTCGATACGGGAGCAAGTCATTCATTTATATCTGAAAGCTTTGCTAAAATGTTGAAGTTGCCATGTTATAAGATGGCTAGAATTTTAAATGTTGAGCTTCCTTCTGGAACCCAACTTAGCACAACTCAATTCTGTAATCTTCGAGTACTTTGTCATCATAAGATGCTACTGAAACCTTCATAGGGAGGTTTAGTACCCAATGCTCAATGATTAATTCAATTCAAGTAGAAAAGTTGGTAACTAAAGGCTGCGTTGCATTCTTAGTCACCATGATTGGTGAAAATAAAAAAGATATACCACTTTCAGAAATCAGAGTGGTTAAAGAATTTCCTGATGTATTTCCAGAAGATCTGCCTAGGTTATCTGCATTAAGAGAAATAGAGTTTGCTATAAATCTAATTCTTGATACACAACCAATTTCTAAAGCACCATATAGGATGGCTCCTAAAGAGCTACAAGAACTTTGTGAGCAATTACAAGAACTCCTAAATAAAAGTTTTATTAAACCTAGCATGTCTCCTTGGGGAGCGCCAATCTTATTTGTCAAAAAGAAAGATGGTCCAATGAGGATGTGCATAGATTATAGAGAATTGAACAAGGTCACCATTAAAAACAAATATCCACTACCTAGAATTGATGATTTGTTTGATCAATTATCCAACATAGTAGTATTCTCCAAGATTGATTTGAGATCAGGGTATCATCAACTTCAAGTAAAGAATTCAGATGTGGAGAAAATAGCGTTTCATACATGGTACAAACACTATGAGTTTCTTGTAATGTCTTCCGGACTCACAAATGTACCTTCAATTTTTATGGACATAATGCAGTGAGTCCTAAAGCCCTATCTGGATAAATTTGTTATAGTATTTATTGATGATATTCTCATCTACTCCGAGACCCTGAGCGATCATGACAATCATTTAAGAATAGTATTAGAAACTTTACGTAATTATGAAACTCTATGCAAAATTCTCTAAATGCAAATTTTGGTTAAGTTCCATAGCTTTCTTGGACCATATAGTGGATGCTCAAGGAATCCGAGTAGATCGACAAAAAATAAGTGCAATCTAATACTGGATACAACCCAAGATAGTAACAGACATAAGAAGCTTTTTGGGCTTAGCAGGATACTATAGAAAATTTGTTAAAGGCTTCTCTCAAATTGCTTCTCCATTGACAAAACTCACTCAGAAAGCTTGAACTATCAAGTGTACACTAATGCTTCAGGAACTAGATTAGGATGTGTGTTAATGCAAGAAGGTAAAGTGATTGTATATACTTCACGTCAATTGAGGCCACATGAAAGAAATTATCCAGTACATGATCTAGAACTTGCTGCAATAATTTTTGCATTGAAAATATTGCGTCATTATTTGTACAGTGTTCAATGTTCCATTTTCACTGATCACCAGAGTTTAAAATACATATTCACTCAACAAGAATTAAATTGTCACCAAAGAAGATGGCTTGAATTGATTAGTGATTATGATATAGATATTCAATACCACTGGGGTAAGGCAAATGTGGTGGCAAATGCCCTCAGTCATTATACAATGTTATCAACAATGATTGCTACAAGTTCATTGATAGAAGAATTCCAAAAGATAAAAATTGTTCCTATTCAAGGTGATGTGATGAGCTCAATGTTAACTAACATCAATATAGAACCCACCTTTCATATAGATGTTTCTATCTCTCAAACTAAAGATGATCAGTACTTAAAGTTCAAGATAGATATTGAAGGTGAATGCCATCATGATTTATAATTGCACGGGTCAGTGATCTATCAAGAAAACTATATATGGATTCCTAAGTCCATGCATCAGGAGGTATTAATAAAAGGTCATAATTTTAGCTATCAAATTCATCCCAAAAGTTCAAAGATGTATCAAGATCTGAAACAGTCCTTCTGGTGGCCAGGGATGAAGAAAAGTGTGGCAGAGTTTGTTGAAAAATGCCGTGCTTGTAGTTTGGTCAAGGCGGAACACCAGAGACCTGGTGGTTTACTTCACCCTTCACCCACTTAAAATTTTTGAATGGAAATGGTTGGATATATCCATGGATTTTATGATGGGTTTACCTCGTTCAAAATTTGGGGCTGATGCAATTTGGGTAATAGTTGACAGATTAACTAAATTTGCTCACTTTATTCCTAGCCAGCAGACAGACTCAATTGAGAAGCTTGCCAAACTTTATATTAAAGAAATAATCAGGTTACATGGAATTCCTAAGTCCATTATATCCGATAGAGATAGTTGATTTACCTCAAGGTTCTGGCAGGCTATGCACCAAGATCTAGGCACAACTCTAGCATTGAGTACGGCCTTTCATCCGCAAATAGATAGTCAGACAAAATGAGTAAATCAGGTTCTAGAGGATCTACTTAGATTATGTATCCTCGATTTTGCTGGATCTTGGAAAGATCACCTCCCATTAGGAGAATTTGCCTATAACAATAACTTCCAAGCTTGCATAAAGATGGCTCCATATGAAGCCTTGTATGGTAGGAAGTGCAATACTCTATTAGCATGGTCAGGGATAGGTAGTGTTCAGCTGTACGAGTCTGAATTAGTAAAAGAAACGAATAAGAAGATTTAGTTGATTCAACAGTATATTCGTGCAGCCCAAGACCACCAAAGTAAATATTATGACAGTTATCATCATTCTTTAGAATTCAGAGTCGGAGACTTCACTTACTTGAAAGTTAATCCTATGAAAGGAGTCTTCAGATTCGGCATAACAGAGAAGCTTAGTCCCCGTTATGTTCGCTCGTTTGAAATATCAGCAAAAATAGGTTTCTCCGCCTATCGTCTAAATCTTTTAGATGATTTTTCAACAGTTCACAATGTATTCCATATGTCATCTCTAAGGAAGTGCCTTAGGGATCCATCACATCTCATTTATTTCCCAGAAATTCAAATAAAATTTGATCTAACATATGCTGAAGAACTAATTCGAATTTTGGCTTGTGATCGCAAGCAACTGAGGAATCGAGCAATCAAAATTATCAAAGTCCAATTGAAGAATTGTTCGCGTAACGAAGCCACTTGGGAAAAAAGAATCAGTTATGCGAGTCAAATATCCTAGACTCTTTAATAATCCAGGTAATCTTTCTGAACATTCTAAACTTTTAATTCAATTCATGTTTCATTCTTATTTTCTTCTACCACTTGAGTGATGTCGAGGACGACATCATTCTTAAGTAAGGGAGTCTGTAATAACCCAAGTTATTACTTAGGTCAATTAGGACTAATCTAAGTCCTAATTATGGTTCTAGTGTCTTAATTAAGTCATTTGGAACTCACTTCTAAGATCCCGTCCAAATCAGAAACCCTAGAAATTGACCTATTTAAATTGACATTAAATCAAAAATCTAACTTCGTCATTGCATTCACCACCCCCAAATTAGCTAGGGGTGAAGTTTTGGAGGCATTTAAAAGTCGTTGAATTTTTGTCGAAGATTTTAATATTATTTAAATACCCAAAAATTCGAATAAATGAAAACTCGTCAAAATAAAATTATGATTGTGCCGTTGCATTCCTCACCCCTCAATTAGCTAGGGGTGATATAGTGGAAAATTTTGGAATACGTTTAATTATTTAATCTTAATTAATAAAATTGAAATGAATTAATTTAATATTAATATTATTTAAATACGTTTAACGGCGCCCTCGCAGTTTCCTTAACGCCGTTATCCTAATTCTAATATTACCATTTGATGGAACGGAGATTCTGGACCGTTTGATTGATCGATCGAACGGTCCTCAGTCGTCACCTCCGTGGAACTGTGCGTGGCAAACCCTACGCACGCGTCCCGCCTGCTTCGCTCGCAGGGGGCATCCTTGTAGCCATCTCCACGCTAAAACCCTCCTCGAAGCGCCTTTAGGGTTTGTTCGGAAGAAGATGCTGAGTATCTGCGCGTACTCTAGTTCAAAGATGGCACGTACTCGGTTTTCACAATTTAGGTCGAACTAGAGTACGCGCAGATACTCAGCATCTTCTTCCGAACAAACCCTAAAAGCGCTTTTCCTTTGAAATAAGGTACACCTTCACCTGGTTTGATTCTTTCATTTACTTACACCGTCAATTATTGCAAGCTATTTTATCTATCCCGTTCAATTTAAACTTAAAGCGATCGAACGGGATCGATGCGCAAAATTTTAGGGTTTCGCATCGTGTGCGAACCCTCAGAAGACGAATCGTCTTCTGGGTCGGGCCGATGTGTCGGCCCGACCCATTGGGTTGATTGCGTGGCGGGTCTGCGGGGCCAGACGGTGGAGCTAGCACTGGCTAGATACGCCGTGTGGCAGTCTTGTCGCGCATGTGTGCTGGCGGGACCAACCTGTCCCACCGTTCCAAACTATGGGGCCCGCCTGGCATTCTCAGACAAATAGCGTCTGGACACGTTGATGCGGGGCCCACCACTGTCTGATCCCGTCTGCTGCATGGGTCCTACATATAGAGATTAGAATAATTATATATATATATATATATATATATATATATATATATATATATATATATACATAATAACTTAACCTATAAACATATATGTACTGTAAAGTATATATGTATAAATATATATCCTTAAATATATATATATATATATATAAATAAATAAAAAAGAAATATCATTAATTGAATAAGATAGATTATTAAGTCTACTAAATTTAATTAATTAATTAAACAGTAAAGTTATTATACATTTAAATAATTCAATTAAATTAGGAACTTTAGATATCCATATCTTATAAAATACATGCCCAAACTATCCAAATTAATATATCATTAAAATTAGAAAATAATGAGGAATTTTATGACACTGTCCAAATTTCAGTAGGATTATTATTTCATCTAGTGACATTTAGGACCTTATTTAATTACCTAATTAACCCTAAAAACATCAACTAGCCATAACTTTGCACACACTTACCCAAACATACCTAATATGAGTCTCAAAGTAATCAGCAAAGCCTCATGAATATTCCTATAGGGTTAATTTTTCTATTTAGAAAATAATTTGACTAATCACTTTTGGACCCAAACCCTAATAATCCAAAGCTTATAACTTTTTGACTACTAGTCCAAGCATAGTCAATATGAGTCTTAAAGTGATCAGTAAAACCTCTAAAACAACCTAGTAGTGTTCAATTCTCTATTTAGATTTGTATTAGCTTAATCACTTTTAGGACCTAACCCTAATTACCTAATTAACCCTAGAACTTCAGTTATTCATAACTTGGTCAATTGAGCTCCAAATTAGGTCTTCCAATATGCCATTTTGATTAAAAAGTCCTAATTAACAGTAAACTAAAAAATTATTTTAAATCCAATGATTGGATTTCTTAATCAACCCTAATTACCCTAAAACTTGATTAGTACATATTAGCATAATTAATGATCCAAATTGAATAATTTCAGTTTTTAATTACTCATAGAGTAGAGTAAAACCTAATTGTGTGATTGGTTTAGTGATTCTGTGATTAATTTCACTAATCACTCACTAATCACCTTAAACTATAATTATTAACCCTAAAACTTGTATTGGCTATAACTTAGCTAATACTTATTAGAATTTGATTATTTTTGATTCTATAGAAACCTTAGACAATAATCTTTAATAAATTGATAGAAAATTTAGGTTTCATTAGGTCAATTACCAATTTACTTTTATAGGTCAAATTCCTTAATTTGACCTTATAAGACTTAATACTTATCAAAAATAGATGTACTTACTGTCTAAATTCATATTAAATAATAAGTAATCATTCCACTTCAATAAATTCTAGATTAGAGCCCTAATTCATAAAGTTGAATTTTAGACCCTTAAGTAGGGTAAAAATTATCATTTTGCCCCAATATAAGTTTAAGTAGCCTTAAATTCATTATTAAACCTCTAAAATCAGTATTATGACTGATTTGAAATCATTTTAGAATAATTAAACTCATTAAAATGATATATTAAGAAAATATCCTAAAAATCCTTTAAATTACCCTAAGTCCTAATTTAGGCCTCATAAGGCGAAATTAGTTCACCTTATGCCTTCCATAAGTTAATTATATCATAATAGTCAAGTAAGATTAAGATTAAGACTTAAATATTCTCTTTAGGACTTTACTTCAAACCTTTAGGATCTTATTTCCTTAGGATCTTGCTTAGAAATTTAGGTTAGAGTTTATCTATTAAGTAAATGGGTACTTAATAGATGAAACCTCAATTTTATAGTTTTCTAAAATTTCATCCTTTACTTATGATTATTTTGTATTAATTTTTTAGATTTAAGATTAGATATCCATCTTATTAAAGCTTGATTTTACTTAATAAAATAGCCTTAATTATTTCTTGTGATAATTTGGGTTTAACTTTATACCATTAGGATTATAACATATTGGATTAAGAAGTTAAAATTAAATACTTAGATTTTAACATCTTAATCCTCCAATTTTGATTCATATTAATCAAGGCTAGCTTGGGATTCATAAAATCATCAATTATAATGTTTGATTTATTTATTTAACTTAAATAAGCATCATGTGATTAATATATGTTAGAACTTGATTAGTTCTAATTTCTCTTAACTTATAGGACCAATATTCTAGATTTATACTCGATAGCTGGATGTTGAAGATCCTAAGCTTGTATAAGTTCAGATTAGATAGAACGACTTAATTAGAAAACAAAGTAATATTACAAAGTTTGTTTAGTGATATTTTATTCATTAAAATTTGAATGCTTGGCTTCCTTGTTTTGGACTTTATACTTGGACACATTATATGGAACATAGTATATTTATATGTTAATTTGATTCATTTATATAACATATTCATAATTGAAAGAAAGAATTTAAAGACATGACTTTTATGTAACTTATAGTGGAATAGGTTTTACTTAGTTTGCCTGGACATAGTTACTTTACTTTTGCACTAGGATATTTCTCCTAGATGCTTAGATGTTAGTTTACCTTTGCTCTGGGATGTTTCTCCTAGATGCTCAGCAGTTACTTTGTGGCATTACTTTAAATTTGGGATGTTTCTCCTAGATTTTCAGATGAAACTAATTGGAAATAAGTGATTTTGGATCTGGGATATTTCTCCTAGATATTTGCAGATGGACTCTTTTAATAGGCTTTTACTATTGGTAGGACTAAGCAATAATATGTCCATATGAGTTAAACTATTTTACTTTACATTTTCAGCATACATCTTTAAATACAGTATTTTCAGTATACTTCTCCTTTATACAGCACTTTGGTTTTATACAGCAATTTTCTTTAGTACTTTCAGCTTTTCATGTAAATTATACTTTTTAGCAGCTTGTTTTCACTTGATGGCATGTTAGAATATTAGTATTTTACTTTCAGTTCAGTACTTTCATTTTATATTATAAACTAGTATGTATTAAATTGATCATAATACTTAGGAATTTCCTTGTACTTACTATATTTCATTATTATTGCTTAATCCTTTTCTGCAGCTTGAGTGGAAGTATGTGCTTGCCTCAAACCTTATTTGAGTTATAATTAAGTTAATTATAACTTTACCACTTTTCTTTGATGCTTTACAACTCCTGCTTTGCTTAGATGTTGTGATATCATTTAAATTAATAATTTACAGCCTAAAATGTACTTAGATATTTTGTCTAGCTAGAATTTTTTTTTGTTGGCTGGGGCCCTATCATTGTGAAACTGACAATGGTAGATTCTGAGCTTTTCAAGGTTGTGGAACCTTCTGAGATCTGACTCAGGAGGAGGAGCGTGTAGGAGAAGACCCTTAATTCTTTCTATTGATTTGTGAGAATTGAGTGACCTTACTTTTCTGCTTAAAACTTTTAAAGTTGTTTTGTAATAATATAGATTTAAACTGCCTTTCTTTTCATGCTTATGTATTCAGAGTTGTATAGTTATTATCTGAATTATATGGATATTATTACTTGTCTTTCTTCCGCACTCTGATATATTATAGTATGCTCATTCAGTGATTGACATTCTTTAGTTCTCCTTATTAGGGCATATCTTCCCTTAACATTTGATTAAGAAGATGATTCCTTAATTTAAATGCTAAGTGAGGGTTTGCCCATTGACGACCACCTCTAAATCTTAGATGATTAGGGGGTGGCCGCCACAAAGGAGACTTAGTGATTCAAATCTAATGAAATTGGACATTAGTTCTACTAAACTCTCTAAATGAAATTAAATGAAACGTTAACATACTATTTCTCAACTTACTAAAAGTTTAGGTGAAAGAACCAGTATTAAAGAACTAATATTGGCAATTTAATTAAATAAAGAATCTAAATTCCATAATATAAAATTAATACATGAACATTAAATTAAGAAAAATACTATGAATTATGATTAATAGATTTCATAACAATTATATTACATACTTGCAAGTTCCATTAAGATCAACTTTGAATTAACTTGGTCTTAAGGATCTCAAACATTTCATACATTTCATTTGTAAAGAACGGCCATATAGATTTCAGCATTACAAAGGGATGTTGGTATATAGCTTTACTTGCAAACAATAGTTGTGTCTAATCCAGCAATTACAAAAGACAATAATTATTTTAGGTTAGTTTTGTAAAGGACAGCAATATGTTACTTAACATGCAAGGAATGACAGCATCTAGTTTAACAAATATAAAAGACATCGGTCATTCAAACTGAAAGTTGCTATCTTTGAACCAAATGATCTTAACAAAACTGAGATATAGTCATGGTTTAAAGTATATTAATTCAAACATATATTAGAATCTTACAACACCTAAATTACTAAAAGAAAATAGAAGAACAATTTATGTATATATGAAAATATGCAGAGATTATTGGGATGAATTCTTATTAAGTCTCAACAGTTTTAACTTAACTCATAATCTCATATGCGATAATAATAAGAATGCATGAAATAGCAAAAATACATGTTAAGGACAAAGTAGTGTACTTACTTTAAACGTAAAGAGATTTTGACAATTCTTATAGTGAGTTCAAATAGAGGATATTGTAATTTTCAATCCCTACTTAAAAGAAATCCATTCAACATAAAAGATTATATAAGTGTAATAGATGATCCAAGTATCTCAAGTTTAATGAATGACAAATTATTTCGTAATAGAACAAAAAAAATAAATCATATAAGATGCTAATAAGCCGTCCCACTCAACTTAACTCCCACTCAACTTAACAATACATAAGATAAACATAACAGATAATATAGTGTATAAGAGTATGATATTATCACTTTATTATCTCACAGCTTCTAGTACTTGCATACTTTCTTTCTTTTATTTTTTTGTTAGCTTTTGCATTATATTTAATTAAATACTTAGTGTAAAGACCACTTAAGTTGTAATAAGTGATACTCTTAAATATTGAGGCACCTTTTCAGATAACGGTGGAGTTCCTGATAAGAACTCCAAAGTTAAGCGTGCTCATATGGGAGCACTCCTAGGATGGGTGACCTGTTGGGAAGCTATCTTCTGAGGGCAAAATCGTGAGGCCTTTCAAGCCAAAGCGAACAATATCTTGGTATTTAAGAGTTTGGGTTGTTATAAATGGTATCAGAGCAGGTCATAGGGTGTCAGATATGAACTAAGTGCCATATAGGGCAAAATACTACTTCATGTGAGCAGCCTCTTGAACTCATGATGGTTAAGGTGCTACATGATTGTGGGTACCTCTTGTGCCTGTAGGGGTCACCTCTACTCCTATCTACCCAATGGATGGTTCTTGGATTTGTGTGCGGATACTGACGAGGACATCAGTTACTTAAGTTGGGGAGATTGTAAAGACCCACTTAAGTAGTAATAAGTGATACTCTTAAATATCGAGATGCCTTTTCAGATAATGGTGGAGTTCCTGATAAGAACTCCCAAGTTAAGCGTGCTCATATGGGAGCACTCCCATGATGGGTGACTTGCTAGGAAGTTATTTTTAGAGGGAAAAATTGTGAGGCCTTTCAAATCAAATTGGATAATATCTTGGTGCTTAAGAGTTTGTGCTGTTACACTTAGGAACCCCATAAACACATTTTTATTGCCCAGATTTCTTGTATGAAATATAGATAAATCAACGGCAATGAGTAGTTTATCTTGCTTAAAAACTTCAGAAAAGCAATAGTACAGAATTTCGGGAAGTCACCAGAATCAAAGAATAGCAAACTAAAGTTAAACTGAAATATAATTTCTCCATTCCCATTTCAGAGCAATTCAAAATGATATTGAAATTAAGATAATACAAAGTAACATTTATACTATAAACATGAAAATTAAAAATAAACAAATTGAATCAATTCATTCTAGGAAATATAATGGGCACAATAGGTGAAGTTATCTAGCAGGAACCAAAATAGTCCATTCACAAGTTAAACATGAATCAACCTATAGAAAATAAAAGAGTCATGTTGGAAGTAATAACAAGAAATTAACAATGCTAGTTTATACTACATATATCTCTGTATGTATGTATGTATATATATATATATATATATATATATATATATATATTTTTTTTTTTTTTTTTTTTTTTTTTTTTTTTTTGCTTGTGTGGTCGATGGGATTTGAACCCATGACCTGGGATAACAAATTAAGAGCCTCAACCACTGGGCTACAACACCATTCACACACATATATATATATATATATATATATATATATATATATATATATATATATATATATATAGTTTTATAAGTTTTCTTTCCTTACATCATGCAAAAATAGTGGCATTATATTTCTACACCAAATAAAAGAGGGTGCCATTTATTTTAATCCCAGGTAGTTTGTCAAACCAACCATTAGCCATTTTCCATAAATAAGTAGGAGAAGAAAGTCTTATGCATTCATATTGTTTGCAATATTAAGAATTGAGTATAAAATTTCTAAGCTCAAATAGTTAGATTTAATCTGATAAAAAAAAAAGATAATAATTTTTGACCAAACTCATAATTTAATCCTAAAATCAAACTAAATTGAAGAATAAATTAATTTTATCTATTGCAGATTAACTATCAAAAACATAGGGAAGTTTAAATGACCAAATTATCTTTCCTTGTTAAAAAGTGATCTAACAGCAGGAATTGACAAATCAACCCATGAGATCGACTAATACAAAAATGCAACTTATCTATTTGCATAATAAACTTTACTTAAATTCACAAGCTATTTTTTTAAGGCTTAATAAGAAAGTATATTATCACCACTTATAGTTCTAAATTGGCTAATTTAGAAATTAAGAAATTTCAAGCTATAGAATTCATTCTCCATTGTGGTAAGTCCTAATCAAATGGCTCCAAGAGGTGACATTTAAGTCAATCAAATTAGGTTAACTACCACAAATAGATAACTCAATCTAAGTCTCTTTAAGTTATCTCACAATAAGGTATAAGATCAATCATTTATGGTTGATAAAGTTCATCTAAGATCCTATCTCAATATAAGACAAATAAGATATTCCTACCTCAAAGTTCTCTTACTTAAGGTTGTATTTAATCATTTAGACATAATACTATCCCTTACCTCAAAGAGGTCTAAAACTCTAAATACTTAGTTTTACAATCTATAATTCCTAAACTCAAGGTAAATATGATTGCATGTATGGTTATAAGATTAATCATTGTTTAAAGGAAACAAATCAAGTATGTAAATTTCCTTGATCACAAGTCTTTATGATTTGCACATTCAAGTTATGAGATAAATCATTAAGAACTTAAGATTTGGTTGTTTGATAAATCAAGTGTCTTTTATTGATTAATTAAAGGTCAATTCATGGTAGTCCTCTTATTTAAGATAAAATTAAGAAAGTATGATCTTAGGATGAAGATAGAAATCATGTAAATTAATTTGAGTCTTAATAGTCTAACATGTCAAATCAAAAAGAAAAAAAAAAAAGACAATCAAGGTTAATAATTCAATGCTTATTATTAGATGAAGCAAAGATTAGTGAGTATATTTTGATTAAACTAAAATTATTAACCCAAGCTAATTAAGGTTTTAAACTAATTAGGAATAATTAAGAAATAATTGTGCTAAAATAGAAATGTAACCTCATCAATAGGTTCATTACTGCTTGGGAATCACATGAATATTAAAATCATCAAAATCAATTAGTTGAAATGTCTAATCTTCACTATTTAAAGTTTCAAGTGATTAGCAAGTAGCTAGCAAAATAAACCATGAAAATTAAATCTAACATTGCAATTAAGTTCTAAACACCATAATGAAGCAATAGAGTATGTAAATTGGATAAGTAATGATCTTAATATGCCTTAATTAAATTTCCAATATAAGATAAAATGCCATTGACATCATTCTTCTTGCTCGATCGGCTCTAACGAGCCTGATCTATTAAAATAATTTCCAATTTATAGCATGGCATATACTAGCAAAAGCCTTAAGTAGATTTCTAACTTGTAAAGAATTTGGAATCATATATACAAATGGCTATGCTTGATTTGAATATTTCTATTAATCGAATACAATAGGAAAAATTTTTGCAAGATCTGAGATTCAAACAAATAGTAGGTGAAGATGGAGGTGGTACCTGATAAATGCTCCTTGATCCTGACAATGGAGGTTGAAATCGTTGATAGGGCGTATAAGCAAAGGTCACAATGCCTCTCGGCAAGTTAAGATATTGAAGATCGCCTCTGCTCTCGAATCTCTCTTTCCTTTTTCTTAGGTTTGAGACGAAGCGTTCTGCCCAAAAGAGGGAAAAATAGGGTTAAGGGAAAAAGGTCGAGAGGTAATAGCTGGCGTGTGTACATTGTCTCGGCGGATCGCAGGCACGATCGCTCATCTTTTACAGAGATGTACTGAGCTTTGATCCACGCCGTTCATCCCTTTTCGAGATCGAACGGCTTGATCGCCAATTAAGGATCAGATCAATTTAGGACTGTTGGTTCCATCCTTTAAAAGGCGGAACGAATGGGAATCGTCCTTAACGTTATCCCGTGTTCAGAAGATTACGGCGGATTTCTGACTTCTATTAATTATTCGTTTGATTTATTATTTATATATTTTTGTATTAATTAATTCATATAGAATATTTAAATATTTATTTATCTTATTTAATTTCTCAAATTTAAATACCCAAACATACTCCAAAAAATCCTAAATTCTCACCCTTGCCTAATTGAAGGGTGAGGAACTCAAAAATATGATTGGATTTTAGATCGGAGGTATATTTAATTTTCTTAATTTTCTGGGTATTAAAATATCACGAAAATTTTGACGACTTCCAAACACTTCCAAAATACCCCCATAGCTAATTTGGGTGTGGTGAGTCCAATGGTAAACTCTGTTTTTAATTCTAAGGTCTAAATAAATTATGTATTTTCAGAATCATCAGAAAGTTAGGAAATGTTGGAAATTGATAAACGGTCTCCAAATCGCACGAAATTTGAGGTGGAGACTCCTAACACTATTATAAGAGTAACAGAAAATGTTTCGAGTCAATTAGGTTACTAATTGACGGGTAGCAACACTAGGGTTGTAACAATTAGTAGCAGAGCAAAGTTGAGAAAACTCAAGTGTAATTCGAGCAAGAGCTAGGACCAACAAAAATAGAGTAAATATTAAATGATAGGAGTTTAGTATCAAAATATTAATTATAGTGTTCATGGAAGAAAAGTCACATTTGGTGGCCAGAAATGAAGAGTCACTTTTTACTTTTCATAAATGCTTATGACAAAAATATGTGATGAGTCTTTGGAGATAGAAAAAAATTGAATCTGTATAGATAGGGTTTGCTAGCAACTCATGAGGAAATAAAGAGGTATCTAGTCCACAAGGAAGGAGCAGAAGATCTAGAGGAAAGACTCACCAAAATAGTATTTATGTAATTTAGCTCATGTGGGGTCTATTTAAGCCACGTTCCAACATAAAAGAGACACGCTGCTTTAATGTCCGCGTCTCTCCTTTTTCAAGAAAAGCGTCTCCCTCACACGCAACCAAGCTTCCATCTATCCAGCTGACCACCCTTTCACGATTCTTCCCATCCAGCGCAGGAAATTGGCGCCAACATCCCCTCTCATCTTCCTCACGCATATCTTTTTTTTTTTTTTTTTGAAAAATTAATAATCTTATAATGCTAATTATTAGACTACAATAAAAAATAATATAACATTTTATATAATTAGTTATAAATTTTGCAATCATTAAGATTAATAAAAAATGTTTATATATATTTGTTATCAACAAATCCAAATAAAAATGCATTATATAATATATTAGATTATCTACATTGCATAGCATTTTTTTTATAAAAAGCATTTAATATCATTTTTAAGTTATTTGATTTAAGGTTAAAAAATAATGAAGTAAAATAATTTTATATTTAAAATTTCTAATATATAAAATTTAATATATTTTTTATTAAATCCAAATTTTAAAATATTGAATTCAATTTTTAAGCAAAATGACCATGTTGGAGCTTATTATTATCACCGTATGCGCCTGCACCGGCTACAACATAAGCCTCCGCCACGACCCTGACTGTAAATTGAGTCTATGGTGCAAATGCGGGTTCAAGGAAATGGCCTTTCAATTCATTATATCTAACGGCAGAATCGCTTCCGAAAATTCATATACTTACACCATCTGCCAATCACAATGCTCATATGTTGATCCAACCGCATTTATTGACGACTACGAGCGAGTTCCAGCGGGGGACGAGACCGCACTCTTCAAGGCTGTCGCTCATCAGCTCGAATATGTCACAATTGCAGCTATTATCACAAATTTTCGCGAATATACAAAGGTATTCTATCATGTTAATTATTGCTCTATTTATTTTTGTTATAAGAGTGATACTGATACATTCATTTTTTATTTAATTTGTTGTGCATTTAGTTTTTTAAGGGCAAATGCAAATTATATTAGGATCATGATATGACCATTGTCGGTTACGGGATCGTTTAGGACGGAATAACAAAGTATTGGTTTCTGAAAAAACTTGTGAGACACACGTTGGAGTGAAGACGGTTACGTGAGGATTCTTTGCAACACATTCAACCCCAAGTGTTTGTGCGGTATCACCTTGCTTGCTTGCTACCATATTATCACACTAAAGTATAACTCAAAACTTAGTCAATATAAAATAAGAATAATATTTTTTGCACAAGTGATTATGCAGATTTTTTCTTTATACTTATTTTTTGTTGTTTGTGTATTTTTATTTATGTATATTTTCATTATTTGAACCACTCTTTATGAATTTTTATATTGACCAAAAAATTTATTTAATATTTTATTTTTTTTTATTTTAAATCATTGTGTAATCCCATAAACTATCACATTTTTTTCATTGGATTATTTTGGATGATTTTTTATTTTTATCATATTAAATGCATAATCTAGATTCTTTATTTTTTTAATATCAATAAAAAAATACATTTGTTAAAAACTAATAATATGAATCCAATTCATTTAAATAAATAAAATATATACATAGAGAATCATATTTAGAAGAGTCTAAACAATAAACAAACAAAATATAAGACAAATGTCAACACTAGCATTTTTGTTTTTGGAAGTTTGTAAGCGCCTAAGCCCGTATATATATCAAAATAAAATAATACAAGTAAGAGTTCATAAACAATAATGAACAGGCAGCAAAAATAAATATGAGAAAAAAAAAGAAGGAAAAATATAACACTTCCAGAGTTTAAGAAAAAAATAAATATGACTCAAGATTCAAGTCCTCCACATGAGGTCCACCGAAGACCAAAGATCTGCCGGGGCATCAATCCTGCAAGACCAAGATAGAATCCGTGAAGTATCCAGGCAAAAAGGAAGCCGCCAGACCGGTAAATGGGGTCTAAAAAATCCTCATAATCCATCCTTGTCTTTAAAAACCAATATAATAACCAATAAAGGAAACCGAAGAGAAAAGCCGCCAATCAGAAGCCACTTGAAAAAAAAAACCTCCAACCAAAACAAAAAAAAAACAGTGCATTAGGCTTCCATAAGATGCTTTTTCCAAACTGTAATCAACTCCGAAGAACGTCATCTGCTAATAATACTAATTATCTTTGCTTTAATAGTAGATAGAATGAAATGAGGACGCGCTACAAGTATTAAAGATTCGAGCATTTCTTTCTTTCCAGATGCCGTCAATTGTCACGCCCATAGCAGTAATATAGGCTCTCTTATGCCACTTATCAAGATCCTGAATGTCGCACACAATTTGGGGAAGGGAGGGGGGAAGCAGATAGATAGAACCCCGTGGAAGGATCTTTGTAAGCAAGTAAAAAGAAAACTCGCAGTTAAAAACAGATGAGAGTGCGACTCATCACTACATAAACAAAGCGGGCAATACGGAGAACAAGCGATTCCCCTATGAATAAGAATGTCCGCAGTTTTAAGGCCAACAATGATCACTTTCCATATGATGCATTTTAAATTAAGCTTTGTACCTCTCAACCATTAAGTACCGGCCCAGAACACATCCGGCAAATCAGAAAAAATTAAGGCATAAGCATCTTAAAATAAGAACCCCGAATGGTTCTTAAAATAAAAAGTGAGCCCATGAGGATCAAAAGAAATATGAGGGGCAAGTATGCTGTACGCTTTTGACAGATGCCTCCAAAAGAAAGAAGCAATTCTATTACTCACACCATTATAATCCCCCAACTTAAGACGGTTGCTTTTCCACCAAAGGGATAGTAGAGAAGTATTGCAAAGTATGTGCCAACAAATAGATAACTTGCAACTAATAAGTAATTTTGAAGAACAAATAAGTCCAATGCCATCTTTTCCTTTTGGAACCGCGACTTTTGCCCAAGCACTTATGTGCATTTTTTTCTCTAGGGAACCATGATTAAGAAACTTCGAAGCAAGACACTTAATGTTTTTAATAACATTCATCGGGATATAAACGGAATTAAACCAGTGTAAAAGAAGAGGTCAAACCATGAATTTAAGCAATTGCAGCCTACCCGCAAAGGATAGAGACTTTTGGGCCCAACCCGTAATCCAGAGGTGCAACTTAGAAAGCAGCGAAGAGAAGTTATCATTTCTAGGCTTAAAAGGGAGGACGGGAAGACCCAAATATTCATTGGAAAACTACCAAGGGAGAAGTTTCATGTGTTCGAAAGCTCCTGAACATTTGATACCGCTTTAGAAAAATGAATGCTTGATTTGTTACAATTAAGGCTCAGCCTAGAAGCTGAAAGGAACCTTTCGATGAAGGATTTGAATTCAAGCATGTTAACCATTGTCGGTTACGGGATCGTTTAGGACGGAATAACAAAGTATTGGTTTCTGAAAAAACTTGTGAGACACACGTTGGAGTGAAGACGGTTACGTGAGGATTCTTTGCAACACATTCAACCCCAAGTGTTTGTGCGGTATCACCTTGCTTGCTTGCTACCATATTATCACACTAAAGTATAACTCAAAACTTAGTCAATATAAAATAAGAATAATATTTTTTGCACAAGTGATTATGCAGATTTTTTCTTTATACTTATTTTTTGTTGTTTGTGTATTTTTATTTATGTATATTTTCATTATTTGAACCACTCTTTATGAATTTTTATATTGACCAAAAAATTTATTTAATATTTTATTTTTTTTTATTTTAAATCATTGTGTAATCCCATAAACTATCACATTTTTTTCATTGGATTATTTTGGATGATTTTTTATTTTTATCATATTAAATGCATAATATAGATTCTTTATTTTTTTAATATCAATAAAAAAATACATTTGTTAAAAACTAATAATATGAATCCAATTCATTTAAATAAATAAAATATATACATAGAGAATCATATTTAGAAGAGTCTAAACAATAAACAAACAAAATATAAGACAAATGTCAACACTAGCATTTTTGTTTTTGGAAGTTTGTAAGCGCCTAAGCCCGTATATATATCAAAATAAAATAATACAAGTAAGAGTTCATAAACAATAATGAACAGGCAGCAAAAATAAATATGAGAAAAAAAAAGAAGGAAAAATATAACACTTCCAGAGTTTAAGAAAAAAGTAAATATGACTCAAGATTCAAGTCCTCCACATGAGGTCCACCGAAGACCAAAGATCTGCCGGGGCATCAATCCTGCAAGACCAAGATAGAATCCGTGAAGTATCCAGGCAAAAAGGAAGCCGCCAGACCGGTAAATGGGGTCTAAAAAATCCTCATAATCCATCCTTGTCTTTAAAAACCAATATAATAACCAATAAAGGAAACCGAAGAGAAAAGCCGCCAATCAGAAGCCACTTGAAAAAAAAAACCTCCAACCAAAACAAAAAAAAAACAGTGCATTAGGCTTCCATAAGATGCTTTTTCCAAACTGTAATCAACTCCGAAGAACGTCATCTGCTAATAATACTAATTATCTTTGCTTTAATAGTAGATAGAATGAAATGAGGACGCGCTACAAGTATTAAAGATTCGAGCATTTCTTTCTTTCCAGATGCCGTCAATTGTCACGCCCATAGCAGTAATATAGGCTCTCTTATGCCACTTATCAAGATCCTGAATGTCGCACACAATTTGGGGAAGGGAGGGGGGAAGCAGATAGATAGAACCCCGTGGAAGGATCTTTGTAAGCAAGTAAAAAGAAAACTCGCAGTTAAAAACAGATGAGAGTGCGACTCATCACTACATAAACAAAGCGGGCAATACGGAGAACAAGCGATTCCCCTATGAATAAGAATGTCCGCAGTTTTAAGGCCAACAATGATCACTTTCCATATGATGCATTTTAAATTAAGCTTTGTACCTCTCAACCATTAAGTACCCGGCCCAGAACACATCCGGCAAATCAGAAAAAATTAAGGCATAAGCATCTTAAAATAAGAACCCCGAATGGTTCTTAAAATTAAGGCATAAGCATCTTAAAATAAGAACCATCTTTTCCTTTTGGAACCGCGACTTTTGCCCAAGCACTTATGTGCATTTTGTTCTCTAGGGAACCATGATTAAGAAACTTCGAAGCAAGACACTTAATGTTTTTAATAACATTCATCGGGATATAAACGGAATTAAACCAGTGTAAAAGAAGAGGCCAAACCATGAATTTAAGCAATTGCAGCCTACCCGCAAAGGATAGAGACTTTTGGGCCCAACCCGTAATCCAGAGGTGCAACTTAGAAAGCAGCGAAGAGAAGTTATCATTTCTAGGCTTAAAAGGGAGGACGGGAAGACCCAAATATTCATTGGAAAACTACCAAGAGAGAAGTTTCATATGTTCGAAAGCTCCTGAACATTTGATACCGCTTTAGAAAAATGAATGCTTGATTTGTTACAATTAAGGCTCAGCCTAGAAGCTGAAAGGAACCTTTCGATGAAGTATTTGAATTCAAGCATGTTAACCGAACTAGCTTCCCCAAAAATAAGAATGTAATCAGCAAAAAGTAAATGAGAGCAACTAAAACTTCTCATCTTAAAGGGGACAATTTACCCACTTTGAACAGTAGAGTCAAAAGAGGAAGAGAGGTAATTCAAGGCAATAATGAAAAGAAGAGGGGAAAGAGAGCATCCCTATCTAAGCCCAGTATTCGTACCAAAATAACCATCTATGGATCCTTTAATGTTCATGGAGAAGTGGTGATTAGAAATGCAAGCCTGGATCCAATTAATAACTTTCCTTGGTAAGTTAATGTCTATGAGAGCATTAATAATAAAATCCCGGTTCAAGCTGTCAAACGCTTTCTTGAGATCAACCTTAGCACAGAAAGAATTCGGAGCCTGCCAGTTAAAAGTACGAATGATTTCATTGGCCAGGATGATGTGGTGAGCAAGCTGCCTGCCTCTGACGAACGCCGCTTTGGCAGGATGAATAAGATCCGGCAGAAAAGGAGCAATACGATCCGCAATCAGTTTGGAGATAACTTTATACAAAGTATTACACAAAGCAATCGGCCGAAAGTTATCAAGACAAGTAATGCCTTTACCTTTAGGAACTAATGTAATAAGCATGTGATTCATCCAACGAGACATAATCGGATGCTGAAAAAAAAAAAACTAATCCCATAAGTAATGTAATTATGAATAAGATTCCAGGAATTTTTAAATAACAAAGAAGAGAATCCGTCAGGGCCCGGACTAGCATTGTCTTTAATAGAAAATAAGATATGTTCAATGTCTTCTTTAGTGAATGGAGTACAGAGGTGATTGTGAACCTCAGAGCCAACCACAACATAAGGGGGAGAGTATATAGTGCCGTGACCCTGTTTGTCATTCAACAGATTTTTATAATACGCAATAGCAGAATCCTTAATCAACACAGCACTTGCACTAGTGTTTTTCTTGACCGCCATATGAGAGAAGAAGAACTTTAAATTTTCTTCACCAAGATTAAGCCAATAGACTTTAGAATGTCGCTTAGCCCACGATAACTCATTATAAATAGCATCTTTGAGGGATTGATTAATGTCAAGAAGCCTTGACTGATGAAGCTCAGTAGATCACTGGGAGTCAGAGAGGTTTAACGCCTCAATCTGAGCGCGGCGAACTCTTTTTACTTCCGAAGGGTTATATTTCTGAGAATAATTAACCAATTTGAAGATCTTTTTGGTTTGGGTTAGTTTCTTATGAAGCTCAAAGAGGGGGTCTCCTCCATAAAAATATTCCAAGTGGCCAAAATAATGCTATTAAAGTCAATTCTATTGACCCAATAATTCTTGAAACAAAATCTGAGGGGGCACTGACAATCAAAGTACTAGCAATGAGAAGCGGGGCATGATCAGAGGTGGCAGGGGGAAGAACCTTATAAAAGACCTCAAGGAAAGCAGAAAGCTAATCCATATTTACAAGACATCTATCCAGTTTAGCTTTTATAGGGGAATCAAGGCGGTGGTTATCCCAAGTGAAGCAATTACCCGTGGACTGCAAATCAATGAGTTCACCTTTGAAAAAACAATTATTGAAGCCGTTAAGATGAGATAAAGGAATCGGAATTCCCCCAGATTTTTCATGAGAGAACCTAATACAATTTAAGTCACCGGTCACCAACCAAGGACCACAAATGCTAGCCTTCAGATGAATAATATCATGCCACAATTTCAATCTATCATTTTCAACATTTGAAGCATAGGCAACCGTTAACCAACAATTAACACCAATATAGATTAAGTTGCCATTGATAAATTGAGAATATATAATGGTTGGAGTAAGTGAAACAGATATATCGTCAAAGTTATTGCAATGAGCTTCCGGATTGAGAAAGGAAAATTTCTTAAGTAAGAATGGCGAAGAAATATCTGAAGATTTTAGTTTTGGCTCCAGAATACCAATAATGTCAGGAGAGTAGCAACGAACATGATGTTTGAGATCAGAGATGCGGATGTCAGAGTGAAGACCTCTAACATTCCAAATTAAAATGTTAGGTTTAAACTTAAGTGAAACAAACTTAATAAGGTCAGACTGAGGGGAGTAGAAGAAAAGAAAAGAATTATTTAGGCCGAACCCTAAGGGAACGACTCCGACTCTCAAGCTTGTGAGCATCCTGAGAAGAGCCAGGGTCAATTAACAAACAACCAAATGTATTATTGTGGACAATGGATTTACCTTTACTGGAAGAGGGTGGAGGCAATAAATTACATTGAAAGTCAGACTGAGAAGGAGAGCCGCGAGGATTGCCAAAAGGTTGGGGGGATACACGAGGGGAGTTAGGACCATATGAAAGCCCAGTCATAGGTAAGGCATTTAGGTCCTGGTTTGAGGGAAGAGGGCTGGATATGGAGGGAACCAGATCGCTATTGGGAAGTGGTGATTTCGAGATAGGTGACAGAGGGGGGGGAGAGGGGGGGGAGGAGTGGGCAGTATAGAAGAACCAATCAAAGGGGTCGGATTTGCAACAACAACAGTGGAAGTAGAGAGAAGAAAAGAGGGTCTCGGCCGACGAGAGCAGCTCCTTCCTCTAGGTAAAGAGGAAGAGGGACAGGAGCAACCATCATTCATAAATTATTTGCAAGAATTACACACCGACAGTTTCCAGTCATATTCCACTCTCTGGTTTAGAATAGCACTATCAACTTTTATTGGGATGGATTCAGATAATGAAGAAAGAGTATCAATTCCCACACAAATTCTAGCAAAAGAGAGCCTCGATTTGGAAGCGGTGAGGGAGTCCGCCATAATCGGGGTTCCGATTTTGCTAGCAAGTTTAGAAAGTATACCTTCCGACCAGAGGTGGAGGGGATGTTCCGGGAACTTGACCCACACTGGCAGTGATGAGAAGGAAGAAACAGTTGGTGAGAACTTACGGTTCCAGGGCTTCACGAGGAAAGGAGTGTTGAAGAAAAACCATGGTCGCCCTTGTAAGCTCGACTACATGTCTTCTTTACAAGTGAACTTTATTAGATAGCAACTAGCATTAAGAGAGAACAGAGCAAAAGAACCTTTCAGTTTCCAGGATTTGGCCATGGAGTCATGGAGGGCTTCATACGTGTGCTTACGGCCCAGGCTTATACCGACAATACAATTTTGCCATTGCTTTTCGCCGAGAGAGAGTTCCTCTTCTGAAACTTCTATAACATCAGGTATTGGTTGTATTCCATGAATCAACATGATAGAGAATTTTAATTCTCTCATAGGAGGCAAACCAGGCAAGTCTTCAAGGAACACATTGGAAAATTCATTCATCTGTTTACTTTCAGCAAGTGAGACATATTTCCTTGCTTCATCCATCATTGTAATGAGATAAGTATCACATCACTTATTGATCAGTTTCTCTGCTTTAATTGCATTAATTAAAAAATGATTGTGTACTAATTTTCCCTACGAAGGTTTCAGGCTTGCTAAGGGAATGGAGAGTAACTTTCTTCATTTGGTATTAAATAATTGCATTATGCATACTAATATAATTCATACTAAGTATAATATCAAAGTTGACTATAGGTAGAACAATCAGGTTGAATTTAAGAGCTTGATCATTTAATGGAATTTTGATATCAAAGAATTTATGATTACTGAGTTGAACTTCAAAATGAAGTCCAATATTCAAAAAAATTTCCAACTTATACAAAAGCAGATTAAGGGTTTTAGTAAAACATTCAAAAATAAAAGAATAATTAGCTTTGTGTCAAATAACACATTGCAGTGTTTATCATCTAAGCACAATTTTCCTATGATTGATTGATTTGATGTATTAACTATTTTCAATAATAAAATATGCAAGAACAAAAATAACTTTTGCATAAGAAGATAGGTTCAGAAATGTGTTCCTGAAACCGCATTATTGTCTCTGTAGCTTCAATAGGAGTTAAAGTGTAAACTCGAGCAGGACAAGCAGGACAGTTGTTGACCTGCTTCTTAGTGTTATTCTAATTTTGCTTTCTAGGAGCAACAATTTTCTCCTTTGCTGGTTCAGCATCTTCTGCTTGAGAAGGCGGCATTATCATCATCCTCAAATTTCTCTCATTTAAAGGTATAACACAAAAAACTTGGTTCCCATGAGAATGGTTGATGTGAACAACATTCACAGTTTCTTGTTGGGTGCACTGATTGAACATGTAGCCTTGTCGAGCATAAGTGAAACAATAATGGCCAAAGTGATAACAATTTCCATAGAGATGGGGTTTATTGGAACCCTTGATTAGTTCAGACGAAGAGGTTGCTTTAATTTGGTAAACCTTGTCATGATGCGGCATATGCTTTTTAAATGCATCATTGTGGTTAGGCATCACATGCATCGTTCACTTTAGAACCTTATCTAATTGGTGCTGCTCCACCACTCTTGTTATTTCCACTAGTTGGGAAAAGTTTCTAAGATACAAGGAAGTAAAATGGTCTTTGATAGAGTCTCGCAGACCCCTCTGAAACCTATGGCATCTTATGGCTTTAGATCTAATCAAATCAAAGGAAAAGCAGGTTACTCTTCTAAATTGCATCTCGTATTCCAAGACAAGGAGACTAGGTTAATCTTCTAAATTAAATGAAGGTGTACTCAATGATGTACTGAGAAGATAGAGCAATGATGTACTGAGAAGATAGAGGATCAATTCTTCTATGATTACTACCACAAATGTATCCCAGAAAATATCTTCAATGTCGTAGTCGATGAAGCAAAAGTTTCTGATGTTGTCTCTCGAGTATTCAGCTTCTTCTTCGAATAGGTGCTTCATAATATGGATCACCTCAGAGTTTGGACATTTAAGACTTGAAAGATTGTTTTCCACCATCTTGAGTCAACTAGCTGTGTCCATGGGGGACAAATTCCCACAGAAGGACGAAGGTCCTAACCTTAGGAAACAAATGCAGTAGTCAATCATCAAACTAATGTGGAGTAGATGGTGTTGGAACTGCTAGCACAGAATTATTGATTTCTAAATTTTGGGTCAAAATCAAGTTTTGAATGGTTATTGCTTACTGAGTTTGGTTCTCTAAGAGTGCAGTTACCATGATTATAAAAGAGTCAACTTATTCCGAGGTGCTACTATATAAAATAGCCATCTTGACAGGTATAGTTATTGAAGGGGATTCTAGATTCATACTATTTAATAAATCATTAATTTAGATTGAGAAGTGAAATAGGATACAATTTAACATTCAAGAACATTCATCTATATTTCTTTACTCATAATACCTTGAGAGTTACATGGGAATTAAAGCTATAAAAGATGAGACATAGAACTACTATGGCATGATAAGGCAGATACAATCACTCATGATAAGAATACTAGAACAATCACTATGTAATCCAATATTCTTTGTGGTGAATGCAAGACAAAAATCAACATAAGTGTGGTGACCTGCCCCATCGCTGCTCGCAAAAGAGATAACATAATCAATTTTGGCAGTGGGATGGTGTACCACTCAGGAAGGAATATCCCATCTCCCCGGATAGCTGAAAAGAAACTACAACACTGAAGGGCTGCTGACTCAACCCTGAAGGAGGGTCGAGAGCTAATACTTAAGATAAGAGTAGTGTTCTTATCCTAAGTATTAGATAGATGCATACATTGAACTTAATATACAACATGAGGAATCTAATATATGTATAAAATATCAGCATTTCTAGTATGTTGATCACATCACAATACTAAGTATAAGAAGTATAAAATAGAGTGCAGAAGCTAAGCATATATCCAGAAAACATTCATCACAGAATTGAATAAGAACATTCATCTCATAACAGAAAACTAAATGCATCCATAATTATTACAAATTGTTTACTAAAATAGTATTGAAATAAAGTCTAACTACTGAACTAAAATAAACACAGAAAGAAAATGGCAAGATTGAAGGAATGTCCACTAAGGCTCCATGAACTCCTCTTGAATCTCTTGAGAGTCCTCCTTACCTGGCTCAATATGCTGCTCAAGATCTAGCAAATTGTCATATCCTAAAAGTACCACGTGTTAGACAATAAGTCTAACACATTGAAACTAATCTAAATAATTCTAATTATTTACATTTAATAGTAAAGTAAACAAAGCTACAAAAAGACTATAAAGATAAATGAATAACTAAAATTGTATAAAATAGAGTAAATGTAAAGCTGACTGTATACTGAATACTAAAAATAAATAAAAATAGCATCTGATCTGAAATTGAGTAAATAGTATGTAAAACTCTATTGTATGCCACTGAAATTATGCATTTGAATATACCACAATACTGTATGCCACTGATATACAACCGAAATATCACTGAAATACTATGAGTTATACGGTCTAATATCTACATACATCCGGTTGGGAATACAATTTACTGTGATGCCGATGCATCCTGAAATTCCCTGGTCGATGTATAGAATATTCCATAACCCATAAATCATTACTGATACTCATACATCATGCTTATGTTCATGCTCATGTCTCTTACACTACATATCTTAAAATCCAGAAATCCAGAAAATGTTATAAAATAAGATAAAAAATCAAAAGTCTCAATTGTGCAGAATCCATCTAAATGGATTCTGACTTCTCGTCCAAATTCTAATAATCGGTTTTAATTAGGATTTTACTTAAAATCATTAGTAGGAAATATTATATACACATATTTAGTATATTTCCAAGAAAGGTAAATTTAACACTTAGTTTATTTAAGATGCACCTATTGAAGCGATCTTCGATATGAGGCTTCACCCGATGGCGATTTGTATCTCAAACTAAGCTATTGAATTCCTTAATTACAAGCATACTTAGTGTTCTAAAGGGGGTGACTTGAATTACCTAGTTTGTTTGAAGCCACACTTACAGAAGTGATTTTTGATAGGAGGCATCACCCGATGTCAATTTTTATTCAAACAAACTAATGATCTAAGTCCCTTATTATAACACTCTTAGGATTGGATGATTTATTCTAAGTGGGACTATATCCGAGTAAACTCTCATGATAGAACATGAACATAGTCATACATTAAAGTGAATTAACCAAGACTGAATACTACAAAAGTAATCCAGCACTCTGGTATACACTACTATACTCAACTAATAATTTGGGTTTAGTAAATTATATTTAATTAATAAGGATCACCAAAGCTATGAATTTAGACTATATTGGGGTGAATCCTACACAAGATTCCAAGGGTGTGACCAAACGGTCACTCTATATAGGTTTCTACCATATGGGAGAATTCTCATTCTAAGTACTTTGGGTGATCCTACCACAAGGGTCTAAGATTAATCTTCTAAGATTAAGTAGGATCATCTAAGTTTCTACCTTAATTTGTCATAATAAGACCTTCCTACCTCAATGCATTAATATTTGTTAAGGTTAATATTATTACCATATAAAACCTAAAGTAAGATCATCAAGATCTTACATACTCCACATCTATGCTGAAATTTATAAGTTTTATTTATTAAGTTTATTTTGATCAGATCACATAGGTAAACCCATCTGATCAATATTTATACTACAATTATGGGGTATAATCGAGAGTATTATTAAAATTTGATCTTGTAATAAATCAACATAGTTCTATTATTATTTTTATGCTAAGAGTCTTATATAAGAGAAAATCAGGGATCTTAAGCTTAAATTCAGACATTTCAATCATATAAATTCATTATTAACCTTAGCACTTCTACTTTAATGATTTAAAGTCAATACTAAATCAGATGCATTATTAGAATAATGTCAGTTGAATTATCTTTCAATCAAGTTAAATGATTAAGTTATTAAGGGTTCAAGTCTTAATCAAATAAGTTAGGGTTCAACCCTTATATTTATCAAATTAAGACCAATTTGTTGATTTATAGATCAATGACCAATCAATACATTATTGGTGTATTATTTTCGACAAATTTCAAATTTAGATTAAGTATTATTTACTTAACCATGTTCTTGAGATTCTTATGTTCAAATATAGTTTAATATCAAATTAACTAATTGAAGGTGTCCAAATCAAGTTAAAGTTCTCTAACATACACCCTAATATTATGAAGGCATATGAATATAAAGTGACATAAAATAAAAGATAATTAAGGCTAACCAAATCCTAAATTAAACTAAAAGGATTAGCACTTGATTACAGATCTAAAGAACTTAAATTTTATACAATTTGGTTATTTAATTCTACTTGATCATACAAGCAATCAAAGATTCTAACATTAACATTTGGCACAATAATATTTAAGTAAATACTTAAGAGATTTAGGACATGCCATTTTATAGTAAGATGGTGGATTTCTCATTGAAATTGACCTACACATTCATACAATGCTTAATTTTTTAAATTTTACTAAATTTTACTAGATTAAAAATATTTCAGCCCCATTAAGTTTCTAGGGTCATTAAAATGCAAAAATTTACAAATCTGGGCAATTCCAGACAGTTCTGGGCACTTTCAGGCAATCCTGGGCTCTACGGCGCACCATGGCGCCTTCTCGCCGAAAGTCAGGCACTACGGCGGACGTGGCAGTGCGCTGCGGAGGATTGCAGGGCCGTGGTGCGGGGCAGCGCTACGACGGACGTGGCGGCATGCTGCGGCGGATTACAGGGTCGTGGTGCGGGGCAGCGTTGTGGCACGGGGCAACTCTTTCAAGCACTGCGGTGTACTACGGTGCTTGTTTCCCTGAGGTGCAGAAGCTACTGCGCATTGCAGCGCTTTCAGGCATTGTGGCGCGCTGCAGTGGATTTCAGTGTGGCGGCACGCTGTGGCATATTTTTATGCTTCATCAAATTTTTATGCTTAACCAAATTATTAGCATGCTACGGCGCGCCACGGCGGACCAAAATTCGAAACTTCAGGCATTGCGGCGCGCGACAGCGCCCGATGGTGATTTTGTATGTGCAAAAACTGTGACAGGTCTCCTTTCACACTCAAATAATCCTAATTTTGGGCACCTCACGTGTGGTGCCATATACTAATGGAAAGGTTTTTATGAGACCTTTCCATTGCTACCAAAATTATCATGAATGGATTATCCTAACAAGCAGAAATTGATGCCCTAGCTACAGGTGTACATAAATTTCATAGCTTTTTGACTCTTTTTTTTCTAATGGAGAACAAGCTTCGACCGGACTCATTTGAGTTCAATTGAAGCTCGACAATCACACATAAATTCTATACAATAGCTAATGAACATGTCAATCACAGTACTTTGATAAATCAGAAGAAGAGAGCACAAGGAAGAGTAAGCAAAATGGTACCTTAGCCTTGGAATGGAAAAAGAACTCAGCTTTTCTTCAGGAACTTGGAGGAAGGGAGCTTCTTCTTCCTTGACTTGGAATGGAACTTGAAAAAAGGGAGGAGCTTTCATCTTGAGCAAATGGAGAGGAAGGAGGGGTTGAGCTCCAAATTAAAGGAGGAGAAGAGGAGTGGTAGGGCATGGGCTAGGGGAGCTAGGAGGTAAGGGGAGATGGCCTCAGCCTTGCTTGCGTGCACCAAGGACAGGGAGGAAGTAAGGTGCCAAATGGAGCCAGCCAGAAAAACAGAATAGGGAATAAAGAATGGAAATAAAGAAATAAATAATTATTTCTTTTTTAATTTTAATTTATTAAAAATTCAGATTAAATAAACGTGCTCTAAAAAATTCCGAGAAGTCACCCTAAGCTAAATTGGGGGTGTGAGGAATTCAACGACAAAGTTGAATTTCAATTATGACGATTATTTAATTATTCTATTTTCCGGTGCATTTAATTACATTAAAATATTCACAAAAATCCAGCAACTTCCAAATGCATCTAAAACATCAACCCTAGCTTATTTGGGGGTGACGATCACAATGGTGAAGTGGGATTTTGATTTCGAGGTCAATTTAAATATCATAATTTTCTAATTAATTCAATATATTAAAATATTCTAATTATTCGATTGAGCTCTAAATTGCTCCAAAATTTCCAGGATTGGCTTTATTGACTAAAAGAACTCAATAGAATGATAACTAGGCTACAATTAAACTAAGATTAGGCTAAGTAACAATCTCAAGTTGTTACAATAAGTGACAACATGATGCTCTCTTCTACACTTTCTATTGAGTCTCCAACTGATAGCATTTTACCAGTCCTCGACTGCATCTTGCATGAGAAAGATTACAAGTTGAATATGAATATGATCTAAGCATTCTATAAAGTCAAATGCTGAATTCACTAAGTTTAACCATTCTTTGGCTAGTATGAGAAAGTAGAGCCCTCTGAAGACTAGATACTAAAGAATCTTGTTGAGTACTAAAACTCCATTGGCTGATACCCCTTCCATGATCCTACCACCACTTTGACCAAGCTGGAATTCTTCTTCCCAGATAGCTTTTAATTTTTGGGTATAGTAATCGAGTTATGACATTCTAAATTCCATGGGCTTATAATTTTACTAGAGTTTTTAAGTTACTTAGGTTTATTACTAGAGTATTCTATACATTTTATGTGAATATTTCCAATTTATTCTTTTATTCTGAGTTGTTGAGAGTATGGCAATTATGGATGTTATATTTAATGACTACATTACAGAAGAATAATCTATTAGGTAGATAGGAATGCAAATTATAATCTGACACCATAGTATTCTCTGATACCAATTATGAAGCCCTATCCCCATTATTATCATGTTAACACTAATATTATCATGATTACTGTAGAGTAGTCACCATATGGCAGATCCTAAATTATAGTCAAATTAGGTTTTCTTCATATTCAACTAATAACTACAAAATTTACCACTTGTTTCTGTAATTCATCCATCAAATATGCGTACTTAAAAAATAGAGTGCAGAAGCAAAGTATACAATATCCATATCCATAAGCCATAAGTAAGAGAAATATAGCTCTCAACTCAAAGTAAAAGGGTAGAAAAGTAAATACATCTAGATCCTATATTATTACAGCATTTGAATAAAGTTTAGCTAAAAGGAAACACTTGCCCTCTTCAACATAAATAAAATCTATCTAAGCTTTAGCAGCAGTAGGAAGGTTCTTCTCCTAATTAAGGTTCTCACTTGAAGCTATCTCCACGAACAACTCTGAATACAACATGTTGGTTTTTACATGCCAGGGCCCCAGCCAAGAATAGAAAAATCTTGCGTTAGACAATTGTTTAACTATTTCTTAGGTTGATTTAATGAATTTTATTTTTTTTTGATGTCACAATTAAACTGAACAATAGCAATAATAAGCATAAGGAGCAATAAGCCACAAGAAAATAAGAAGCTATAAATAATGCATTTATTACTTCTCAAAAGGAAGTATGCAAGAAACATACACTAAACTTTAAGTTGCAACAAGGTTAGGCATATATATACATAAAAACTGTAAATTAACTACTACTTATAGAAAATCCTATCATGCACATGATCATTTGGACATAAGCTAATTAAATAGAAAATAAAACTAAGGTGTGATACATAATAGTAGACTAGGTGAAAATATTCAATCAAGACTAGCATCCTAACATATATATTAGTCACAATAAAAGACTGTACAAAAGCTAAAATTGAAGTAAGAGCATACAGATATAGGAAATAATATGTACAAACTGCCATATCAAAAAATTAGCTAATCAAGCCACTGTAACTATACTATAACTATAACTGTCATGCAAGTGATTTTGCTTCTCAATGCTAAAGCAAAAAAATTGAACCATACTGGAGAAGCAGAAAATATGTATGTAGTTAATTTTAGCTATTTTGCTTTACTTTTGTTGACATATTTAGAAGTAGCTGAGGAGTCAAGCACATCTGCATGACTAAGTTGGGTTCCTGAACTAGACACAACTCTCCCCAATAAGTATGTGTCAAGTATCCTTATTTCTCCTTACCACCTATCCTATGACAATAATGTGTATACAAAATCACCCATCCTAATACAAATATAATACAAATGTTATCTTAATTTTCTATATTTTCATTATATGCATCAAATTCATCTTATAATATATTTTCAAAGAAAAAGGCTCAAAAATAAGGAATGCAAAGCAGCAAAGTCAAAAGTAAGAAAGACTCTACTAAAACACACGTGATATCTATTGCTATCTATTTTATCTATTATATCTATTCTGAGGGAATGTAAGCTCAGGATTTTTAATATCTTACTATCAAGTAAAATCTCAAATTTACAACATTTAAAGTTAAATATTAGAACTTAACAATTTCTAATTCAAAATCAGATAATATCTCCTACTAAAGTTAACTAATTAATCAATCGACTTAATTGATGTTTTTCACTAACCCATAACCAATCTTGATCAAAGTAATCAAGATTTAAGTATTCAGAGTTAAATACCAAAATTAGAGTTTAAATTCTAAACCAAAGGTGCTAACATCTAAAGATTTAGGGTTTCTCACAATTCTTACTTTAAGAGGTTAGGAATATTAAGGAATGATATGTCATTAAGATGAAATTACTGATCTTAAAAAAGCTAAAAGACTAAAATCCGAAGATAATATAACCAGACATATAGCTTTTTAATCAAAAATAAGATTTAATCTATTGAGTAATTTCATTACTAAATAGAATTGAATAAAACTAGAAATTAGAATATGAAAATATAGTATTATTATTCTTAGGAAATTCTAAAGGTTTCACTTATGAATCTAATTAAGATTTACTTAGGAACATAATTAAGAAAAGTCTAACACATGCCTAAATTGGTTATCACTAATTTTATAAGCATTGACTATCTTAAAAGAGATAGAAATATAAATTTTAAAGCCACATTGGAATCTTAATAATTCATTTAATTCAACTTAAGGAAAACTTGGGTTTAGCTTTTAAACCTAATTCCACAAGTTTTAAGGGATCTCAACTTAGTTTTAAGTATTCATCTTACAAATTTTTAGGGAAAAGACTAATCTTAGGGTCTTAATGGCACTTAAAAAAATCATAGGTCAAAATAAGTAAAATACCTCCCCTTTAGGGTTAAAAATGAGATTACGAGTTTTATGGTTCCAAATTGACTTTACTCAATTTTAAAAGGTTCCTTACTGTTTAAGAAGAGGATTGACACCTTAAACATCAAAATTAAACTTAAATTAAGTTTAGTGAGCATAAATTAAGATTTAGGTCATTAAAAGGTGATTCACAGTATTAATCTATGAAAATAGTTTCTAAGCTTACTAATGGGTTTTATATCACTTAAGGAGCCCATAGATACTAAGCTCACTAAAATTAGAGCTTAATTAAGATAATTATTTACTAACAAAGGTTTAAGATAATTATGAAGTGATTATTGAAATTAATCATCAAAAAAATTTCCAACCCCATAATTAAGCTCCCCTCTATCTAACAAAAATTTAAGGACCTTAATTATGCATTTTGGCTAAGAAATGAGATTAATATTCACTAACCAATTTTCTAGAGTAATTAGGCTAAATTAGAAAATCTAATTTCAAAAATTGAATTATTATTACAAATTATTGTTCCTTACATTTTTCTGATCAAAATGGTATATTGTATCATACCATTGGGATCTATATTGGCTAATCTATTTGAATAATTCATTTGGAATTATTTTAATTAAAGAATCATATTATTTCAATTTTCCTAAGGATTTAATAAAAGAAAAATAAATACAATAAATTAGATTAAATAGATAACCCAATAATAAACCACGTGGGTCAGGGTCCTACTCGGCTTATCGCTGTTCTTCTTTAGTGCAGCTTCTTCTTGAGAGACGAAGACTAGGGCTAACCCTATGGCCAAAATTGAGGACACTTAGACTACCTCTTGACCCAATTATGATCATAAAATACTATACATGCCATGACACATCGATTATGTGGTAAAGCCCTATGAGGAAATGCCCTGATCGCTAGATGATTGGATGCCATAAATCAGCTCTATTGAAAAATCAATGGTTTATTGTGGGGAGCCAATTCTCCCCACAGAAGCCACTATTTGGACTGCACTCAATCTCAACACATTCAGGGTGTCGAGATAAAGCGAAGCCCTCTGTTGGCTAGGTCGGGGAGTCATCGGATCACCATGTCTTTACTGGGGCTCCAACACTATTCAGTGCTGCAGCCCGATCGATCAATTTGATGGATCGGGGCTCAACCTGAGCCTTAAGAGATAAACAATCAATTGAATGGGCTATGACATGCAAATTGGGACACAATTGAGCTGGACTGAGCCTCTCAATTCCAATGGAGTGACTTCACCTCCACTGGACAGTCGCTCTGTCCAAACAATGAGGCGTCACTGTCTTGATTGAGCTAAATTAGTTCGTCTCAATCTCGACATATTACTAAATTAAATAAGCCCAAGGCATTAAACTAAGTGGTTTATGAGCTTAATTTGTTAAGCACTGAGCCTACACTCCTCGATGGGGAAAAGGATATTACATAGATAGAATTCATGTGACATGTGAAACTACACTGGGATTCAGAGGCTAGTTGCAACATCAAGTGTTCCTATTAGCTCATGGGGTCCGATTGGGTGTTTGAATGCCAAACCTCAGCCACTTCTCTACTAGGGAAGAACTGAGGAAGGTCGCTGATCACACCTAAGACAGTAGGGAAATTAAGAGAGAGTTAGAGGGAATTAAGATCTTAAGAGAGTGTAAAAAGACTCTCTGAAGTTTCCCATGACTAGTTATAGGCTAGGGAGCACTCGAGATTGGCTTCCATGAGATCAGGTACAATTCAAGAACTCAACTCTCAAGATTACTAATGGTGGCTTGACTTGGCCTCAAGTTCTATTGCGAGTGCCCTGCTGATAATTGAAAGATGGCAATGGCCTTGGTGACGTGGTGTGGGAGTGCGAGACCGGTTCTAATGCAATTTATACAATTGGGCGAGCTATAGGGGTGCAGCAATTTGGAGAAGATGATGAATAGGAATGATTCCTATGCTAGTTGTTTGATGTATCAAGATGAACAATGAAATGACTCAGATGCGATCCATCCCAATGGGCGATAGAAGATCAGATCGCAGCTGTCAAATTGCGGCTGCGATCCGATGGTTGTAGATGAAGCAGAGCGCAAGTGAATTGGGGCCGCTGGATCTAGAGCAAGGAAACATGTCAACAGCCTATATTGGCTCTGTCATTTCTAAGAGTTGACCATTGGAATAAATAGAGAATAAATTAAGTTACCTAATTAAGATTAAGTCCAATTTATGACCAAATGACCTCAAAAAATTCACCCTTTACTAATTTAAGGGGTGAGGAATTCAAAAATGCAATTAGATTTTAATTTGGAGATCAAATTAATTTAGCTAATTTTTTTGATCCTAAAATTGATAAAATAGCCAATTGATCTAATTGACACCAAATTTTTAGGATTAGGTTCTAATAACTACTTGAGTCTAAATGAATGATAATTATGAGTTAATTTAACTTAAGTTAACTATGGTGACAACCTAGGGCTGTTTCATGTGATCTTCTGATCTCTTCATAGCTGCCTTAGTTCAAATATATTTGAACAGACTAATCCTCATAGAGGGAAACCCTTAAAGTAAAGTTTTAATTATTTGGCTTAATATGCTCAATGTCTAAATAAATATCCAATCTTATAATCTCAAGTATAACAGCAATCAACGTATTTCAAAATTAATTATAAATTATGTGATATCCTTTATTGTTTATTTAGTTATCTGCCTTAATGATTGGAGCTAATCAAATCCTCAATTAACTTAGACATTATTAATCTCTAAGTTAACTAAAGTAATTATAAGATATAAAGATGTAATTTAAAAATAGTTGTTTAATTTAAGATTGTGTATATCAATATATATATATATATATATATATATATATATATATATATAGATATAGATATGTATATATATAGATATAGATATGTATATATATATATAGATTTTTTTCCTTAAAGAAAGCCATCAGGCACATTTTATTAATCAAACCAAATAAGATACAAAGACAAGGCTACATGATTACAAAACATAAATATCTAAAAGATCAAAAACAACCCCTAAATACACCAAGTCTCAGGGTATAACCTAAGAGGTCCCAATCAAAAATAAAAACAAAAATAAAATTACAAATTAAACTATTAAGATAAAAACCTTTGCATCAGAACAAAAATAATAAAAAAAGAGGCTAAAATAGGAGGAGAGACTTCTAGAGGCTTGACCACTCCATCTTGGGATTTTCAGAAAAGCATAAACCAATAACTCTAAGAAACAATGAGTAGCATAAAATATATGAATCAAATTAATACTTACCTAAACTAACCTTTCAGCTATAAGAATCAACCAAAATACACGAACTACTAGCCAAAACTGCAACCTAAAGCAAGCCACAGCTAGCACACTACACAAATAGCAGCTGAACCTACAATAAACAGAGCTAGCAACCAAATGAGCCAGGAACTACAACATTTGCAGCAAGCTAGAACAAGATAGCTAACCAAACCAGCCACCTGTGGGGCCCCCCGTACTAACAATAAGGAAGTACGGTGCTCCAACTATGGCAAATCCCCAATTTAAGTAAAGTTAGGCGAACCCAACCTTCCTTAAGGCAAGGACTTGTCACCAAGTGCTATAACTGTCATCAATATAAATATCAAAGTAGCGAAAGCAATATAAAATAGAGTAACATCCACAAGCATACATAGTCGGGAAAAGAAAATGCAATATAGTAACTCATCACAATGCAGAAGTAAAGTACATCCAGAAAGTTTAATTATTACAAACTGAAATGAATAACTGAAAATGAAAGACTCTCGTCCTCATTGGAATAACAAGACAAAGCTAACTAGACAGTAGCTGAAAGGTCCTCCTCCTGAATTGGCTCCTCCTCAGCGACACTGCGCACGAACACGTCTGAATTTGATATTTGTCGGTATCACAAATGCCAGGCCCCAGCCAACAAACTAAAAAGGTTACAGTTAGATAATTGTCTAAGTACATTTTAAGCTTCTTAAATGAACTAAATATTAAAAGATATCTCATTTAATTTAACTACATATGCAAGCAGTAAAGGGTGCAACAAGCCATGAAAGAACTGGAATACTATAAACTATCTATTTATAGCATGCAACATACAAAACACTAAATAAGCAAGGTAAGGTTAAAAGTAAAATAACTGCAGCTACTGCATAAACATGATCCTAACATGATTATGATCAAAGTAAAATATGCTGAGTATAAAAGAACACAAGTACTGAATTCAATAAAATTCTAGCATCCTAAACATGCCATTCATATATATATCTAAGCCATAAAAGTATACATACAACATGCAGATTAAGATGAAAAGAAAGGCCACTAAGACATGTGGCAAAAAGCAAAGCAATATATGATAAGTAAAGCTACTGAGACATGTCGGCAATTGCCCTGATAAACTACACCATTCTGCAACTACAAATCCTGACGACGACCACCTTCGATATCTGCTTTAAATTTCAAATACTCATCATCTTTGGTTTGCGAGATGGAGACATCTCGGCAGAAAGTGGGTTCCACATTAATATTGGCTAATAGCGAACTCAGCATATTGCCATTAACTGGAGAAATCTCGAGCTTACGAAATTCAGGTTCTAAGAAATTGGAGGCAATCATAGAGGTTAGAGTAGTACGACGACTAAGAGCATCTGCCACTACATTAGGCTTTCCCGGATGATATTGAATGCTGAGATCATAATCGCTAATGAGTTCCAACCATCTTCTCTGACGGCAATTCAATTCTCTCTGGGTGAAGATGTATTTCAGACTTTGATGATCGGTGAAAATTGAACACTGCACTCCGCATAAGTAGTGACGCCATATTTTCAAGGCAAAAATTACGACTACAAGTTCAAGGTCATGAACTGGATAATTTCTCTCGTGGGGTTTTAGTTGATGAGAGGCGTAAGCAATTACCTTACCCTCTTGCATCAAAACACAACCTAGACCGATTCCAGAGGCATCGGTATACACCTGATAGTTCAAACCTTCTTTTGGTAAAACAAGAACTGGAGCGGTAGATAGAGCATCCATAAGGGTTTGAAACGCTTTCTCACATTCTGGGCTCCAAATAAATGGGGCAGCCTTTTAGGTTAGTTTAGTCAACGGCAAAGCAATCTGGGAAAAGCCCTTAACGAATTCCTGTAGTATCCTGCCAATCCCAGAAAACTTCTAATATTGGTGACAGGCTTGGGTTGAGCCCAATCCTGAATAGCTTTTACTTTGCTCTGGTCTACTCGAATTCCCTGAGCATCGACTACGTACCCCAAAAATGCAATGGAGTTAAGCCAGAACTTGCACTTGGAGAACTTGGCATAAAGTTGATGCTCACGCAAGGTTTCCAACACTAGCCTTAGATGTTCTTCATGGTCTTTCAGAGTTTTGGAGTAAATGAGGATATCGTCAATAAAGACGATCACAAACTTATCCAGATACAGTTTTAGCACATGCTGCATTAAATCCATAAAGATTGGCGGTGCATTAGTGAGTCCGAATGACATCACCAAAAACTCAATGTGTCCATAACGAGTACGGAACGCAGTCTTCCCTACGTTGTCTTCTTTTACTCGCAACTGATGGTATCCAAACCTTAGATCGATTTTAGAAAATATCACGGCTCCGGATAATTGATCGAACAAATCGTCAATTCTAGGCAGTGGATATTTGTTCTTTGTGGTGACCTTGTTTAGTTCGCGATAGTCTATACACATACGCATAGATCCATCTTTCTTCTTCACAAATAAAACTGGCGCTCCCCAAGGAGACATGCTTGGCCTAATAAAACCTTTATTCAGGAGCTCTTGCAACTGCTCATTGAGTTCCTGAAGCTCTTTAGGTGCCATTCTATAAGGTGCTTTGGATATTGGCTGTGTACCAGGAATCAATTCAATGGAGAATACCACTTCTCTGGAAGGAGGTACACCAGGCAAATCTTTTGGGAATACATCGGCGAATTCTTTGACTACCTTACAATCAGCAAGGGAGATATTTTCTTTTGTTTCGCCCATCATGGTGACTAAGTAGGCGCTACAACCTTTGACAATCAACTGTACTGCTTTAATGGCATTTATTAAAGATAACTGCATGCTAGTTTTTCCTACAAATGTTTCAGGCTTACCCTGAGAGTGGAGAGTGACTCTCTTTTTATGGCAGTTAATCACAGCATTATTGTCACTAAGCCAATTCATCCCGAGGATGATGTCAAAGTTTACTATCGGTAGAACGATTAGTTAAGCCTGAAATTCTTGATCATTTATCAGGACTTTGATATTGCAAAATTTCTGAGCACTTAGTTGGATTCCTGATGGAAGTCCAACACTCAATCTTTGCGCTAGGTTGCATGTGTGGAGTTTAAGATTATTAGCAAATTGTTCTAAGACAAATGAGTGACTGGCACCCGTATCGAATAATATGTTACAAGGTTAGTTATTGAAATAAAGTGTGCCTAAATTACACAGTTTTACATTAACATCTTGAAAAGATTTAACATACAGAAAGGCAATGTAACAAGAGAGGTTTAAGAGTGTGTACCTAAAACCACGTTGTTATCTTCCGCGGCTTCCATAGGAGTTAAAGCATACACTCGGGCAGGTCCAGCAGGACGATTGTTATTTTGTCATCGCTAGAAATTCTGAGAATTGGGTGCTGGTGGCTGGGTGGGAGCCACTTCAGGAGCAGGGGCTGGCATTATGGCCGGATTTGGTTCTCTCCGATTCAGCGGAGTTGCTCGAAACACCTGCTTCTTATGATACGGCTTCATTTGAACTCCGTCTATTATTTCTGTGTGGTTGCACTGATAAAATCGATGGCCTGTGCGCCCACAATTGAAACACCTCTGGCCAAAGTGATAACACTTGCCATATGGATGTGGTTTGGCGCAATTCTGAATTTGTTCAGTTGTAGGTGCAGCTTCCAGCTGATATACTTTCGTGGGGTTAGACCCATGCCTTTTGAAATTTCCTTGCTCGTTCAGATTGGTTTGCGCCTTTTGCTTATGATCTTCTTCAGATTGGTGATGTTCAATCACCTTAGCCGTTTCCACTAGTTTGAAGAAACTAGTTAGACAGAGTGGTACTATCTGATTCTTCAACAAACTTCTGAGTCCACAAAGGAAGCGATGACACTTCGCTGACTCAGAGTGGGTGACTTCTGGTGCAAAATGGATTAATCTACAGAACTCTCTCTCGTATTCCACCACTGAGCGACTTTCTTGCGTCAACCTCATGATCGTATCTGTAATCATGTTTTGTGCGGACAGGGGGATGAACTCAGTCTTGAAGGCTTCAACAAATGCATCATAAGGAATGTCATCTAATTCATAATCGATGAACTGGGTGTTCCTGACTCCTTCCCACCAATATTCTGCCTCGGCGTGAAACAGATGAGTGGTGAGACGGACGGCTTCAGAGTTTGGAATTTTCAGACCAACTAGATCCTTTTCTACGGCCTTCAGCCAATCGGTCGTATCCATTGGGGACAAGTTCCCACCAAAGGTTGGAGGCCTTAACCTCAGGAAATTATGGAGGAGATTATCTACTGTATGGTGTGAAGACGAAATAACTTGTGGAGCATGGACTGTTGGAGCAGCGACAGTTGCTAGAGTTACGCGATCATTCAGCAACTTCTGCATGACCAGTGCCTGTTGAGCTTGATTTTCTAGGAGAGTTGCCACCATGGCTCGCAGATGAGCCACCTCATTGTTAGAACTACTAGAGGCCATAGTGTTCTTGATTGGAGTAACAGTGGGTGGTGATCCAGAATTCATTCTAGTTTTAATTAAGAAAAGAACAACTCATAATTTACTCTAAGGAAGGAAATCAAAATTTCTCATTAATTATAAAATTTTGAAATTACAATGCCAAACTATAAATCAAATGAAGTTTGCTTGAAATTAAAATAACATTTAATCTAACTATTATTTAGACTTTATCAATGTACTCAGCCCTAAAGGCTACACAAAAATCCTCAAAGGTGACTTCTCGCCGCTTCCTATTATGCTTCTTCTCGAGCTTTGCTATAGTCTCGTACCACCATACTCCGGCATAGTCCACCATCAGGTCAGTCACCATATCTACATAGAGTGACTCGGGACACTCTATGTGCTCCAAAAGGGACTCTACTCGGCTCAGCCATTCTTTCGCATACACTGGAAAGTTGAGCCCTCGATATACAGTTTGTCGTAGAAGCTTTTCCAGGACCAAAATTCCTCTTGATGAAACTCCTTCGATTTGCCAGTTACTTTCCTGCTCCATTTGAAGCTACTGTCCCAAGCACTCCTGAAGATACGTTGATAGTAGTCTATATCGGACTCCTCAGATCCCATCTAACTCTGGGAGCAGAATTTTACTATATTTGTGTTAGACCCTAATTTAATAAATTTATTAGGTTGGGAGTATTCTCCTCTTTCATTGTGAATAGAGTTACTGGTACTATTATGTTATGGATGTCACTTATATTGATGCGTGTATTTCAGAAGAACGATCCATTATGTAGAAAGGAATCATAGATCCCATTCTGACACCTTATGGTGTTCTCTGATGCCAACTGTGGGGCCCCCCGTACTAACAATAAGGAAGTACGGTGCTCCAACTGTGGCAAATCCCCAACTTAAGTAAAGTTAGGCGAACCTAACCTTCCTTATGGCAAGGACTTATCACCAAGTGCTATAACTGTCATCAATATAAATATCAAAGTAGCCTGAAGTAATATAAATAGAGTAATATCCACAAGCATACATAGTAGGGAAAAGAAAATGCAATATAGTAACTCATCACAATGCAGAAGTAAAGTACATCCAGAAAGTTTAATTATTACAAACTGAAATGAATAACTGAAAATAAAAGACTCTCGTCCTCACTAGAATAACAAGACAAAGCTAACTATACAGTAGCTGGAAGGTCCTCCTCCTGAATTGGCTCCTCCTCAACGACACTGCCCATGAACACGTCTGAATCTGACATTTGTCGATATCACAAATGCCAGGGCCCCAGCCAACAAAATAAAAAGATTACAGTTAGACAATTGTCTAAGTATATTTTAAGCTATTTAAATGAACTAAATATTAAAAGATATCTCATTTAATTTAACTACACATGCAAGCAGTAAAGGGTGAAACAAGCCATAAAAGAACTGGAATACTATAAACTATCTATTTATAGCATGCAACATACAAAACACTAAATAAGCAAGGTAAGGCTAAAAGTAAAATAACTGCAGCTACTGCATAAACATGATCCTAACATGATTATGATCAAAGTAAAATATGCTGAGTATAAAAGAACACAAGTACTAAATTCAATAAAATTCTAGCATCCTAAACATGCCATTCATACATATATCTAAGCCATAAAAGTATACATACAACATGCAGATTGAGATGAAAAGAAAGGCCATTGAGACATGTGGCAAAAAGCAAAGCAATATATGATAAGTAAAGCCACTGAGACATGTGGCAAAGTGAGCAAATACTGAAAAATAAGGCCACTGAAGCATGTGGCAAAACAAACCAGAAAACTAAAACAATACAATACAGGTAAAGTAGTAATACGCCTAAGTTCTAGTACTGCCATACCAGTCAATAGACCATACAGGGCCTCCAATATCAATCAATCAGTCAGTCCCCAGCCTAGCCATCCAAATATGCTAGGTCTGAGTCCAGTCTATACAATACTACTACTGAAGAGGCAGACTAAACTAGGTCATATTCTACTAACTGTGACAAAACAAAACTGAATGATATGTAAATTCAATACTAGCTTAGGATACATCATCCTAAGTTTTCCTATTATGCTCAAGGGCTAAAGCTCAAAATCCAAGGTATGCAAAGCAATCTAGTCAAAGTAAGCAAGAGACTCAATTTAGACTTATGCAATATCTGTTGTTGCCTAATTTTCAAATCTAACTACTCTGAGAAGGTACAAGCTTAGGATCTCCAATATCCAGCTATCGAGTAGAATCTCAGATTTACGTCCTTAAAGTCAAAAATTAGAACTTAACGAGTTCTAATCCAAAAATCATGTGACGACTATATGGTTTAAATAAGCAAATCAATGACCTAGTTTTATGAATATTTTACTCTCTTACCCAAATCTTGATCAAATAAATCAAGATTTAAGAATATAGAACTTAAACCCTATGAGGGTTCAAATTTCAAATCCAAGGTGTTATTCTAAATAAGATCTAGGTTTCTCACTTAATCCCAAAGGTAAAGAATCCTATAAGTTGAAAGATTCAGGAACTAAGATCCTAGTGAAAGGCTATTCTGCTGATTATAAGATAAAATAATCAATTAAGAACTTGAGAATCTAAGATCTATATTCAATCTTTAAGATAACTCCATTATCTTATTAATTGAATTATCCTATACCCACATGGAAGGTTTCAAAAGATTAAACAATAAATCATTAAAGAATTTCAATTGGAGGTGGCTTGATTCAAATTGAATATCTAAGTCTAAGATCTAAGATCTAAAGATCTGAAGTTTGATCACTTTAGACTTTTAATTAAAGTTTTGACTTAAGGGTTTCCATTTGTGATTTTCTTTAGAATCTAATTTCATAATTAACTATAAGGAGCTTATTAATGTTAAGAATTGACAATTCCAAGTATTAGATTAACATTAAACCCATTTTGACCTTCTTAGGCTACTTAAGATCTAAGGGTCTAAGTTTTGATCACTTTAGAACTTAAGCTAAGATTCTACTTAGACATTTCTAGTTCCCTTTTTCTTTTAACACTTAACTCTAATATTATCTTAACTGAACTTAATAATGAGGTAACTGACCATTTCAATTATTAGACTTAATTAAGTTAAGGTCCAATGATCTTTATAAGGAATGCTTAGATTTAAGTATCTTAATTAAGGAATTAATGAGACCTTATGGATTGGTGATTATTATTGTTCTAGAATTTTAGAGAACATTTCCAATCTATGTTATAGTGGCTTACTGAAATTTTCAATCCTTAAAGAACACTAAAACACATTTTGGCCAAAATGACCAAAATGCCCCTCTTAAGGCTAAAATTGGGATTTTAGGGTTTTGTTGTCCAAATTTGTTCTAATCTATTTTAAAGCATTTCATATGACTAAATGAAGTGGGAAACACCTTTACTTTAGGTTTTGATGACCTAAATGGTCTTAATTAGCACTAATCACTTAACTAAACCACTTAGGGTGATTAGTGAGATTAAGGCACTTTAGGGCAATCCAACCTTATACTTAGGTTATACTAGATCTAATATGATATTAGGAACTATCCCCACCCAAATCAGAGGCTTAATTAGGGTTTAATTCACTAATCCTTGATTAGGGTGATTAGGGAGTGATTAAGAAAATTAATTATCCAAAACTAATTTCAAGGGTCTGGAATTGTTCCTTAGGGTACAAGAAGCAATCAGAGCCCTTAAACTCATAGATTGGATATTTAAATGATTTATTTAAGAACATAGAAGTTTTGGCCAATATTTTTAAATCCAACCATTGGATCTAAAATTCTATTTTATATTCAGATTCCTTGAATTTTTCTGATTCAAATGGTATATTGGATCATACCATTTAGATCTGTATAATAAAAGTTATTTAATTAATTTATTCTGAATGTTTATTTAAATTAAAACTATAGTGTTTAATTAATTAAATTCAGAATCATTAAAAAAGCATTCCTAAAATTATTCAATAATCGCGGCCCAAATTCTAAACCGCGCAGGTCGGGGCTCGGCCCGGCCCAAAATCCTCATCTTCCTCCTCCCGATCGTGCTCGCAGCCCTAATCCCTGAGACGGGCTTCCAGCGCCAAATTCACCGCACTCCGGTCACGCCGCGCCGCGATTTCGACGGCTACACGTTCCCTAACCTCAGACGCGCCGATTGAACTAAGAAGCACTAACTGGGAAGCCCTAGATCACTAGATGCCTATTTGGCCAAAACGCTTTAGCTGGCGCGCCTGTGAGGAGATAATTCTCCTCACTGAGTCCACGAGCTGCCGATATCTCGATCCCTACACATTCAGGGATCGAAGAGGGAGCGTTAGGGCGCAACGAGGGATCCTGAGATGGCCCAGATCGCTGGGGTGCTACTCGGCATTTTCTGCCATCTAGACCCGTGACTGGATCGATCAATTCCAGTCGAATCGATCGATCTGGTTGGGCTCAAACCACGATACCAGCTCACAATTATTGTCCAAGCGTTCCTAGTACTAGCTAGGCTATTAATTCTAACTGGACACGCCGCATTTGACGAACCAGAATTTCGTCTGGCTGTGCGCTCAAACGACGAATCCGTCGTCTGGGTCACTGCCAGACTATGCTTTTCGCTTGATCGACCGCGGAGGAGATCAGGTAAGATCCTACTCAGCATCTAGGCTTGCGAAAAGGCGATAAGAAAGCTAAATTCCAGCTTGACAGGAAATGGAAGAAGGCTGTACCTCAGTTTGACAACTCGCAGCGAAGGAGGCAATGCAGCTGGGCCGGATTGTTCCAGAAGGTTGCAGGAGCTCGGCAAGGGGGTCTGAACGCCAGACCATGCCCTCTATCAGCAGGCGCAGCTCTGAAAATCTCCTGGAATGGCGACAGCTCCAATGGACACCAGCAGGAAAAAGGGAGGATTCCCGAGAGTTTCAGTGAGCAAACGAGCTCACTGAACTGCGGGATGGCTATTTATAGGCCAAGGGGATCTGGAGGAAAGGATCCATAGCTGAGGTTCGAGAAACAGGTTCGGCTGAGGAGTTTACTCGGACGCCTTCTAATGGACTGGCCTGCACACCCTACCCAGCTCCCTAGGCTTGGCCCTTACCGGAAAGATGCTAACGGTCTGCAGACGAGGAGTGGAGGAGTGGCAAACAAACCTGACGTGGCGAATTTCTGCAAATTTCCACTGTCGGGGCTGGGGATCGCGCGGGGGACGAAGATGAACAGCAGGGAGCTGTGCTTCGCCGTCTGATATAGAAGCCATTGGGTTTGAACCGTCTGATGCGGAGATTTAAATGGTATGTTGGATCTAACTGAAGCGATCCAACGCTCCATCGGAGTTTATTTAAGATGGGGCGTGGAAAGCCGTTGGATCAAATTTCTTGATCGAGCGGCCACGATCAGATCATGGCGAGGACGGATCCGTCGCTGCACGGCTACGCCAAGATGCGTGCTGGAGATCCCGTTGGCTCGAAACTGCGCGCCGCTGTCGGGACCCCGCAGCGGATCTGCCGCGGTCCCGACATCAAATCTTAACAGTAATTTTAATGATTTAAATGAAATTATTAATTAATTAAAATTAATTTAATTATTCTATTAATTCCTATATCCAATTTAGGATCAAATGAGCTCCAAAATTTCTCAAAAATTTACCCTTAGCTAATTTGGGTGAGAGGAATTCAAAAATGAAATTAGATTTTAATTTGGAGATCAAAATAATTTAGGTATTTTTCAGGGCTTAAAAATAGCCAAAAATATCAAATTTTCCAATTTAGCTGCGATAGATTTCAAACTTCTAGGTTTAGGTTTAAATGACCCATTGAATCCAATGGAATCAAAATTAAACCTTGGTTTGGCTTAATTAATCTAATTTTAGCTAGGGTAACAACCTAAAGTTGTTACACCACCAAACTGCAAAAAATTAGCCACCCGAATAAGACAACCAACCAGAACAAGCCAGCCACTAGAATAAGATAACCAACCAACCAGCCACCAGAACTAGTCCAACCAAATAGTAAAACACCCAAAACCAAACCACAGCCAGCAACCACACCCAATAAAATACCAACTAACATAACAAACTGAAGCAAGCCACAACCAACCTGCCACATAACACAGAGCCCACAAGACCAGGAAATGCAATAAGCCAAGCTGAAACAAGCCACAACCCACCACACAATACAGAGCCAGCAAAATTAAGAACAACAATACGCCAAACTACAACAGGACAACCGAACTGCAGAAAATAGAAAAACAAAACAACCAACCAAAAAGTATAAAACTACCAAATTCCCGATGAAAGTCCTAACTACTGTAAGTAGAAACTAGAGGAAACTAACCCCCACCAATACTTTGCTTAAAATTTCTCACATTAATATTGCCCCATGAAAAACATTTTGCATCAAATGTGTTAAGAATGTTAGAAACATCAGCATGGATAGCATTAATAATCTTATTAGGATACATAGATATATTCAAATATTTAGCTTTATTCTAAGCATTCTAAATGTTCCATAAAGTATAGGCATTAATAAGGTTCTTAATAAATAATTTCTTTAATTTATGAGAAAGTCATTTGAAAATAATATCTCTCATATTAATGAATTGAATGGGGGAAAAAATTTAAAGTAATCTATTTTCAAACATTGAGATTAATTTCATTAAAAATAAAGATATGATCAATAGATTCAACATTAGCACAACAATGGTATTTAGATGCCAAAGAGTAACCCATCTTTTGCATGATATTATCAGCACTAATGTCGCTGTTTAATAATCTCCATAGAGAGATGCTAATGAGATTTAGAATATAATTATTCCAAATCCGACTAGGATAAGAGGGAATAGCACGGTTCCAATAGCAATGCTACATATTAGTTAATTTAATTTTAAAATTCTCACACAAAATGGAGTTTGGTTTCTTATACTAATTCAAAGAAGGGGTGACAGCAGAAATAATCTTAATGAGATTAACCATAATTAACTGGCTAAGCATATGAATATTATAGCCAGTCTCAAGAGAGAAGCAGTCTCCAACAGTTAATTTAGGCTTGGTAATCTTGCCAGTGCTGAGAGAAGCAAGAGTCCCAAGCTAACTCTAATTGTCAAATCAGAAAGAGGCGGAATAGTCAAAAGAGTTCCACATAAGGGTTTCTTCAATCAAAGACTTATGATTTAACATTCTTTTCCAAATAATAGAATTAGTAATTTTATTAGGGGTTTGGAATGGATGAGATGTAGCACAGTACTTAGCATTAAGGATATTGACCCAAATCAAGTTTGAAGTACAAAATTTCCACCATAATTTATAAGAATAAGCTTTATAAAGAGAATCCAGACAACGAAAGCCCATTCCACCTTTATTTAATAGGTAAGTAAGCTGATTCCAGAAGCACCAAAAAGTTTTAGAGCTTTGACTATAGATTTAATCTTTTTAATGATGTAGCGGGTTGGAGAAGATACTTCCAACCAAAAAAGTGGGATCGTATTAAGAACATATCTCAAAAGAGTAAATATGCCACCTTAGAATGGATATTATGCTCCAACCCACGAACTTTTTCAAAATGGAGTCAAGAAGATCTTTATAGATAGAATTTTGATTATGGCCAATAGACATAGGGATCCCAAGCTAAGTAATGGTAGCTTACCCATTTTGAATTGAGAATCTTCTTTGTATTATTGATATGTTCAATAGAAGCCTTTTTTTTATGAAGAAGAAGGATTTATTTGTATTGGTGTTTAAACCAGTTATCTTCTCCAAGCTAGAAAGTAAATTATAAAGCTTCTTAACATTATTAATACTACCATTGGTGAAGATAATCAAGTCATCAGCATAGTCGAGGTGAGAGACAAGAATTTTACCTCCCACTTTATAATATAAATTGGGATCCTTAAGAAGCAACAAATTTATATTATAGGACCCTCAACGAGATTCCCTTAAATTATCCTTAAGAGAAGTCTAGCTTGGAGTAGTTTAGACATTAGATGTTTAGAATCCAAGTTAAGAGACTTAAAGCTCATATTTTGGAGTTAATTATCTTAACTTCTAACCTTGATAATATATATCAAGATTGGGTTGGAGTTAATGAAAATGTCAAATATGATGGTTGATTTAATCATTTAAATTTCTATAGGCGATATCGCATGATTTTAAATTAAAACTTGTTAAGTTCTAATGTTTACTCTTATAGAACCATAAATTTAGGATTATACTAGTTAGTAGGATATTGGAGATCTTGTACTTATATATTCTCAAATAGTTAGAATGAATAAATTAGATAACAATAGATATCACAAATTTTATTATAGAATTACTACTTAATCTATGATTTGTTGCATTGATCCCTTACATTTGAGCTATTGGCCTTGAGCATAGTATACTTGAAATACTGTTGTGTATTTGATAAATACACAATTGTATTTTTATGAATATGATAAAATCATATTATAATAGCAAGTAAACATGATAAGCAAGTACAATACTCAATGAAATATATTATATTATTTTTGCCTACTCTATTCTTGTTATTCAGATCGGCTCAGATCTAGCTCTTAGATGGTTAGATGATACATGCATGATTTTGTAGTCCGATTGGATCTAGCTCTTAGATAGCTAGATGATACATGTGACTTTTTTTTAGTGGCACTATTTTAGCTAATTACTAACATGACATATTTACTTAGGCGTATTTTTAGATTTTATAAATATTTAGTTACACTTATTCATTTTAGTTACATTTCTATGTATTTTCAATTTATTCACAGTTTACAGTTCAATCATTTTTAGTTTTTTAGCAAATTGTTTAGTACCTTTATATACTCATATTAGGATGATAATTTTATCCAGTCTTTACAGCATTATTCACATTAAATTTAGTATACTCAACATATTTTTAGTTGATCATTTTCATGTTTAGGATTTTCTCTATTATTGTAGTCATATTTATATTATGTCAATTCTTGTTTGCAGCTTCATGAGTGAGGTATATTTCGTTATTTACCTCAATTTTACTTAAGTTATAATTACTTTATTTATAGCTTTTCCTATTTTCCTTATCGCTTAATGTACCTAAACTGCTTAGGATAAGCATGTGATATCTTTAATTTTAATAAAAAAAATTTCAGCTTACAATATACTTAGACAATTGTCTAATTTAATATTTTTATTTTCTTTGATGGGGCCTAGGAATGTAAAATCAACATGTTAGATTTAGATTATTCGTGGAGCCCACTTCAGGTGAGGAGCAGGAGCATGAAGATGATCATACTGTAATTATTTAATTTTAGCTGGCTTTTCGCTTGGAAGAGAATGGATATTAGCATTTAATTCTCTTTATTTTCCTTAAGTATTAGTTTTTAATAATAATTTAAGACTTGCCTATTTTTATAGTACTTTTTTTCTGAGATGAATGCATTTTCTTTATCTTATTTCTTCCAGGATGTAATATATGGATGTTGTTTGTTTGTATTCTGCGCTCTGTGATTTTACACTTAGTATTTACTTAGTAAAGTTCACTTAGGGCTCTGAATTATCATTATTATCTTATAAATAATGATTTGGAGCATTAAAGTAAAAATTAAGGGTATTTAAGTACTTTAGTTACTTAAATATCCTAGAAATATTAGTGTAGATATTAGAAATGTCTTAACAGGTATTTAGGGTATCAACCCCAATCAAATTCAAGCAATGACCCATCCCATCTTTAAAAAAGATTTATTATGCGCAAGTGATGGGGTCGAGCATTACACTTAACAAGCTGGTTTCTTTCCTGCATTGAGGTTGAACATTTGGTTTTGTTAGGCCATTAAGAGTTTAATTTATTAATAATTAATTTAAAATGCAAATATTTTAGGAAGAAGACTAAGCTTTCAATAGAGTTCATTAAGCTTCATATTTTAAGTTGAGGAAAATCTGCATTTTTAATCAAGACATCTTAAGTATAATTTGAGAACTTTAAGTTTATTAATATCTTTTTATTCTCTTTGTGGAATTCTAGACATAAGCCATAAGCTTATATTTTTCTTAGTCACTATTATTGTAACGCCCCATCCCATCACTGTGCACACCAAAAGATAATAACAATATAATTGGAGGTGAAATTGTGTGTTACTTTGGAAGGCTAAAATACCCCTAATCTGACTTATTACTGAGCATTAATTCTTAAGATAAGTGTAATGTCCTTATTCTAAGTATTAGTTGAGGTGCTTATATGATTTGAATATTGATCACATCATAATACTAAGTAGTAGTAAGAGTACGAAAGCCTTAGTATTCATCCATAACATTCATCATAGTAGCTAAGTAAAAATAATCATCTCAGAAAAGAAAGAGAAAATGCTTCCAGAGTTTAATTATTACAAACCATAGTTTTAAAATAAAATGAGCGATAAAAGTCTCTCATCTTATAGCAGAAAATAAACTAAGCAAGTAAGTGCTGGAATGACTAATGCTCCTCTAGCTCCTCCTTGATCTCTTGGATTACCTCTAGAGCTAGCTCCTCCAACTGCTTAGGATTTGACATTATCAATTTCACAATACCAAAGCCCCAGCCAATAAGAGAAAATCTTGTTATACAATAAGTCTAAGTATATTTTAGGCTGAAATTAATATTTTCTTACATTTAAGGGATCTTACTTAACATTAAATAAATTAGAAATCAAATTGCAGAGAACTGAGTAAACTGAAACTGTAAGTATAAGCACTAAAACTGAAGTTAGAAAATTTGTAACTAAACAAAGTACTAAAAGTAAATCAACTGAAATGAAATTGTAAACTGAAATAACTAAAAATAAAATAGTGATGTATGATACTATATATGCATCTGAATATGTCACTGAACATGTCACAAATATTGATAGCCTTGGTGCAATATGGCATCCCTCAATTCCCAGGTGAGCAAAACTGCTTCACTAATATATCCTAGGTGAGCAGAATTACTCTACTAATAATATGATATGCTTAAGCAATTCCTGATATGCCAAGGAGTTTAATACACAAAGTACTTTTAAATAATCAAAACTAGAAAAAAAACAAATAAAAGTAAATACATCTTCTTGATATCTAACTATTTTACATGTTCCCTTTAATATGCACAATTACTTTGAATGCCATATAAATTATAGTATTTTAACCAAATGAGCTATATAATCCAAGTTTACTTCTACTAAAGTTAACATTTACTTAAAATTATGCTTTCATAGCATCTTAATTCATCACATATTTAGGAGTACATATACATGATTAGTGTGTCCTAAGAAAGGTAACTATAAATACTTAATTTATTTAACTATACTTATCAATGCATACCCTAAACCCTAAACCCTAAACCTTTAATACATAAACTACTGATAACCGCATTCCATATGGCTTATTCTTCAACCCACTAAGTTTTAAGACTTCATTCTTAAAAATATCTATATTATCTTTCTTAAAATTTTACCATCTAATTTTAAGACAATAGGTTTGCTATTACTTGTCTTACTCATTTTTAAATCTAAATTCAATAATTAATATTAGCTTATTAAACAATCGTCTGGAATAATGATACAATCCTTGCAATGATCACATTTATATAAGAAGAAACTTTATGAGTGATATATATTCCTCTCTTTTCTTAAAATAAATATTAATAATTATAAAATAATAAGCTAAAACAAACTCCAAAATTATTTTTCTTCATTAATCTCTCCAAAACTAAAATTGCTATAATTACTAATAAAATCTTTAGTTACTCTTCTAATATTATCCATCTAAATATCTTCCTATAGATAAACTTCTATTCTTAGATTATTCCTTAAATCAATCCTCCATCATGTTCGGCATACCATTTACTCTCTCAAACTAAGTTGTTCAATCCCCAACTTATAACATAATTTGAACTTGAGATGTTTATCCTGAACTAAACTGTACTTATCTAATTACCTAAGATAAGACAGAAACTTTATAGTTCTATTCAGAGTAAATTAGCCAATTTTATATCCTATTAAGTCAAGTTAGTTCTATGGATATGCATACAATCTTCTTATGATGATTCTAATGCTCTTATCACTTATAATTCAAATCAAACCAATTTATAATCAAGGAACTTATCACTTAAAGAATCTAATCTTCATTATAGTATGTCCACTCAAATGGCTTCAAGGAAGTGACATATAAGTCAGTCAATTAAGGTTAACTACTATAGGAGATAACTCAATCTAAGTCTCTCTAGGTTATCCTACCATAAGGCATAAAATTGATCATCTAAGGTTGATAAAATTCATCCAAGATCCTACTTCAGTGCATCACAATTAAGGAATTCCTACCTCAAGGTTAGCTTATTTAAGGATGTAATATTTACTTGAACATAAGGCTAGCTCTTACACTTAAGAGATCTAAACCCTCTAATTATTACATTTAAATCTGAGCTAATATAAGCTAAATTCTAAAATCAAGATAATAAAATCACCTATAGATTTACAAGTTCAACCATAAAATTTAGATACAAAATCAAGTATGCAAATCTCTTAAATACTAATTTAACCCAAGGCACTCTAGTTTTTGGATAAAATGATACAACTCTTAGGAACTTGTTATTTGCAAATAAATTATGTTTTATTAAAGATTGACTTATGCTAATTCTCTTAATTAGGTTAAAATCAAGAATTTTAAAGTTTGATCAAGATAATCAATCACATGAGTCATTATAAGACCTAATCTTCTATCTTTCTAATCAGGATCAAATGCAAAAACTAGTAAGTACTAATTAAATCCATGCAAACTAATGAATACAAACTCAATGATTTAACTTGGTTTAGTCAATTGCAGAGCTTAATTAATGTTAATTAGAGTTTAAGCTAAGTACACATAATTAAGGTTACTTATGTAAAATTTGACAAGTAAGGTTATCATTAAGTTATTTATCAACATTGAAGTTTAAATTAGTAATATATTCCATTTTGGTTAAATCAAGTGCTTAATTAAGCTAATTAGGATTTTTCTTAATTAGGATAAATTAAGAGTTAAAGGTGTCTAAATTAGATTATGAGGTTTCAATTGTGTTTCTTACTATTTAATGATCATGTAAATACAAAAATTGTCAAAATCAAATAGTAATGAAGGCTAGTTATCACTAATTCAATTCTAAAGTAAGTAGCATTTAATTAACAAAATAAAATTTAGAAAATAAATTAATGTTAACCAATTTATTCTAAACATTCAAGAGGACATTCAAAGACTTCAATATGTCATTTAGGTTAAACAAGTTCACTAATTATCACTAATTATAGTTTCATGCAATTAGGGCATGATTAGCAAATCCACTCACAGGAACCAAAATATTTTTATAGTTTATTAAACTACATATTTTTTTTGATCAAAATAGTATATTGGATCATACTATTTGGATATAAATTAAGCAAAATAAACCTAATTTTATAAATTTTTCCTATGATTAACACTTTAGGATATGCATTTGATGGCTGAATAATGTGCATTGTCCCTATTAAGCCCTATCAGGTCAGCCGAAACTCAGCGTTGGCCCTGAGAAGGAATCGCACAGGTCGACTAGGACCTGACATCACATATAGTTGGACAGTGTAGGTCACGGGTCAGCATGACCTGCACTATCATCTTCTTCCCCACGCCTTCTTCTCGGCATTCGATGATTAGGGTTAGCCTTAATCATTAAATTCTTGGGCTCCTGGTGATAAATCCAAGATTTATAGTAAAATAAAGAATAAATACAAACATCTTTATGTTAGAAATTCTACTTTTAGTAGTTTTTAATCAATTTCAGGGAAAAAAAGAACTGAGCTAAATCTGGGAAAAAATAGAAAATTTGGAAAAAAACAGCTATCACACACCCAAGCGTGCCTAAGCGTGCTCACCCGAGAGCTCAGTGCTACCACGCGCCGCAGCGGAGACAAATCGAGAGCTCGGCGCTACAGCGCGCTGCAGCGGAGCTCACTAGACTTAGACTTAGCAGAATTCTTAAAGGTCCTCACTGCCGCACGCCATAGCGGTCTCAACTCGAGACTCTGGCGCTACCACGCATTGCAGCACACACAAACTGAGAGCTCGGCGCTATCGCGCGCTGCAGCGGAACAGCAAGGCTAAAATTAAATGAAAGTAAATTTCAGGCATCCCTCTACCATGCACCACAGCGTGTTATCGCGCACTAAAACGGCACAAACTCAAGAGATTAGCGCTACCACACACCGTAACAGGCACAAACCCGAGAGCTATGTGCTACCGCGCACCGTAGCGGCACAAACCTGAGAGCTAGGTGCTACTGCGCGTCGTAGTGAGCACAAACCCGAGAGCTTGGCGCTACCGCGAGCCATAGCAGGCACAAACCTGAGAGCTTGGCACTACCGCGCGCCGCAATGGGCACAAACATGAGAGCTTGGCACTACCGCGCGCCGCAGTGGGCATTTACTTAGCAATATTTTAAGGAAAATACTGCTGCAGCACGCCATTGCGCCCGACGTGATTTTAGCTAGGAATGAGCATTAAAAGCAGTATAGGGAAGCCAAAATTCTTAAATATTTTGCCTTCCCATAGCAACCATTACTCAAAAGTCAATTAATTCTCCTCTTTTTAAGAGAACAAGGAAATATTCAATTTAATTCATTTAATTTTTGGGAGCTGAAAGGATGGCTGAAATAATACAAGACACTTTCCTCAACATCTATAAGAACTGAGAAGAAATACTAATGAAGGGTTGTTCCCCTCTTTGACAATCCCAATTAAAAAATTATGAAGCCACATAAGGAGAGAAATGAGAACCCTACTCAAGGAACGAGAAGGTTGCCATCCAAAGGAAGCAGAAAGAACATTCGAGGAGCGGGAAGGAAGGCGAGTTGGGGAGCAAGGAGAAAATTAGGAAAATGCAAAAATGCTGTTCATAGTTTTTTTTCTTATCTCATCTTTATTTCCTTATTGTAGAACCATGCAAAAGTTCATTTTCTTGTATTTTATTTTCTGTGTTTCAATTGTGATGGAAGGCTAAACCCTCCTTGGGGAGGGTTGGGCTATGTCATGTAATCATTATGAGATGAAATGGTGTTTGTACTAAAATTCTCAATGAATATTTTTTTTTTTTTGCTTAGATATGAATCTTGTTTGAATGCATACCGCGTGAATGAATGTTTTATTTAAATTAAATGGTTATTAACGAAGAAAATATCAAGCCAACTAATCATATTAAATTTAGGGCAATGCACATAAAGGTTCTCACGGTGAATATATATTCATCGTGCGAGGATTCTCGGTGTAAGCACCCTAAGATTTATATGATGTGTTGAACTTGGTAAATTAACTCTCTTAGAGCTCCATAGCTCACCAATTGGCATAAAGTTAGGAATATGTGCATTAGTGCTTAGAGCTCAGTGATAAGCTCTTAAGCCTAATAGCATTTTTCCTTGAGCTCAGTCGAGAGGTTGATGCATGTGAGCTAAGAGCCACCAATTATGCTCCGTAGCTCATCATAAGTTAAATGATGAAGAGGAAAAATTGTGTGCTTGTGGATGAATGTGACATAATCCACTTAGCCTAATAATTCACTTCCTTTGCTAAACTACAACGGAAGCACGTGAAGCTAATTGAGTGGAATCAAGTTTGTGTGATCACCGAAATTAAAATTATGAATTTGATAACTTAGACGTAAGAAATCGGATTTAACTCATATCGATCACATAAGGGTCTATGTGCCGAGATTGAACCTTCTTGAGTTCATCTTGTGCACTATGCGTGAAATAGTTTGAATTAGAGGATCAATCAAAAGAATACTATTATAACTTAATTATAATTTGTATGTGAACAAGTCTCATTAAAAGTTGACGAATACAAGTACTTACACAAATCCCGTAACAAATTACATGATAAAGCTCAACTCTCCTTTCTTCTAAAATTGTATTTTTGAATTAAGGTCTCTGCATTGTTAATTAGGAGCCAACAAAAAACCACAAAATATCATTTATCTAAACATTATTAATAGTAAATATACCTTAGTAACAAAACACTCCGTTCCCTGTGGATGATAAATCTCAAAACTTACATTCCATTATTACTTCGAATCGTGTACACTTGTGTGCAAGCACAGACGTGAACAAAAGTTTGTCACCAGGCAGCGCCATAACCCTCAGATGATCGCTACTCCTTCCTTAGGCCAAGACGCATCGAATAAACCCTAAAATTCTAATTGAGGTTTGCCCATTCATTTGGGCCTCAGTTAAACTTACCCGGCCTCTAGGGTTTACTCTAGAAGAGAAATTTATCCTCCACAGACCACCACTCAATCCTGACCTAATCCCTTCATGCTCACCAGGCCTCAACGGAGTTAAGCCCTCTATTGGTTGGGTTCGGGGGCAACTCGGATGATGAATCCTTACTCGAGCCATAGTAATGTGTTGTACAGTATCAACTCAAGTAAGGAATGGCCACACCCAATGAGCTCAAGATGCACACACCATATCGATTGAATTTAATTGATATGGGATACATCCTCTTGATAATTATCAATCTAATTGCACACTAATTGTCAGGGACTAAGTTGAGCCTCCATCTTTGGACAATGACTCGACTCGGTTATGCTCCACATTGAGAGCCCTCATCACTCACGGATGGATCCAAGGATACTCTATGTGATCCTAGTTCACTGACACCTACTCGTAATTCAGAAGCAATGCTAATTGACTAAGCAGTGAGCTCACGTAGCTCATTGCAAGGGAAGGAGGTACCTAGGCTGAAGAACTTGCGAAGGCAAATAAGGCCAACTAGGTTGTTGGGGAGCTGAACTTGAGTTGCTAGAGCTTCCTCAGACTAACAAGGAGCACAAGGGGACTTGAACACTAAGGTTCACCCTCATATTGGATCGTGTTACGCTATAGTCAGTTGGTTTGATGGAGAGTAGTGGCTGAGCTTGTCGGGGATCCTCAAGACAATTGGGAGAAATATAGAGGTAGGTGTGGTGAGAAAAGAGCTCACCAAACTATTCACTGGGCTATTTATAGCCTAAGAGGGGAATGGGAGCTCGGGTTGGCCTCCTATGGCTGGCCTGAGAGCTTGGCAATTGGGCTATGGTCGAGGGCAGAGGGAAGACCTGGGATTTCAAAGCTCCAGACTGTTAGAATGAAGAGGAACGTGGGGGACAGGGAGGATACCCGTACTACCACACTAGTAGAAGTAGTAGGAGCTATCAGGCTTCTTCGGGGATGAATGTCAATAGTGGGAGGTGGGTTTTTATCCATTTGATCCAACAATAATTATCATAGAACAACAATAATGCAATTTCTTTAAATGGACAATCGTGGAAGGGCTATCAGCAGTTGGATCATGAGTGCGATTCAGTAACTAGTGAGGGATGTGGGCACGAGAGCTGAGGGCTGATGGATTGGAGCACCAGGATTTGTGTGGTGCCAATCAGTGGAAACTGGAATGTCAAGCCACTGTCGGGGATTCACAATGGATCTGCTGTGGTCCTGATAGTGGATCTGACTATTGGAAAATTAAATTAAATTAAATTAATTTAAATTAATTTAATTACTTAAATAATTTCTCAAAATTTTAAATTCAATTTAGGATCAAATAATTTTTAAGAATTCCTAAACTTGCACCCCTAGTTAATTTGGGAGTGAGAAATTTAAAATTAAAGTCAAAAATTGATTTGGAGATTGAAATAAATTAGCTAATTTCAAGGGCCTAAAATTAGCAAAATTGCCAATCCAACCTATTGAGGTCCGATTGACCCCAAAACTTTAGGGTTAGAAACTAATGCTTGATAAAATCAATGGAATGGAAGAGGTTGGTTATGCTTAATTTAGCTGGGATAACAACCTATGGTTGTTACAACTATATTTTTGTAGATATGATTATATTAATGAGTGTTGGCATTTTTATTAACTCATAATATCTATATTCATAACACTTAATTCTATATTAGATTAGCCCTTAGAGGAGCTTAAAACTTATGGCATAATTCTTTGATTGCTTAAGTTCACATTAGATTATTTTGGGATGTGTTTAACTTAAGGTTTATCATTTCCTTTTTTTTCTTTTTTTTTGTATAAATTTACTTTTTAATAAGTTAATAATGTATTTAATATAATAATTTAAATTTTAAGGATAGCTTATATTAATACTTGTTGAAGTCATGGTGACCCATCCCCATGGAATCACCATAAGCTTGAAGAGGCATACATGTTACCTTAATTAATATTTATTAGAATCACTTAGTTAAATTTACCAACCTATTATTTTATTTAGAATATACTAAGCTCATATTTAGTATAATTTTTTATCTTAATCTAAGAGTAGGTGACAGACTATAAATCTGCGCTTGCACGCAAGTGTACGTGTCCGAAGTAATAAGTGGAACGGCAAGTTCCTAGAATTTATATCGTCCTCAAGGAATGGTGGTTTTGATACTAGGTCTTATCTTCTTTCACTAAGGTTTAGAATAATTGATTTCTTGGGTTTTTGTTGGTTCCTAAATTAACAATACAATTTACTTAAGGTAAGATACTATTTGTTTAAGAGGAGAGAGTTGAGGATTGGTTATGGGACTCATAAGGGCATGGTGCTATCATTTAGTCATTAAAACTCATAAAGTGTTTTTCTATACCTAAACAATCAAGTGAACATTGCCTAAACTAGAACAATCCTCTAATTCAACAAGTTCAAGTCTAGTGCAGCAAGGAGAACACCCTTAGGGTTCTACCTCGGCACATAGACCCTTATGAGATCTTTATTTACTCCAATTCTGATTTCCTACATGTAGGTCACCAAAATATTACTTTTAGTTAATTGATCTCACAAGCATGATTTCCATCAATCTGCATCATGCACATACACATGCAGTTTAGCTAAATGAGAGAATGCATTTGACTCATTGAACTGTGATGACCCACTTAAGTAGTAATAAGTGAAACTCTTAAAACATCGAGGCACCTTTTCAGATAACGGTAGAGTTCCTGATAAGAACTCTAAAGTTAAGCGTGCTCAGGTGGGAGCACTCCCAGGATGGGTGACCTGCTGGGAAGTTATCTTCTGAGGGCAAAACCGTGAGGCCTTTCTGGCCAAAGCGGACAATACTTTGGTGCTTAAGAGTTTGGGCTATTATAAATGGTATCAGAGCAAACCATAGGGTGTCAGATAGGAGCTAAGTGCCATACAGGGCAAAGTACCACTTCATGTGAGCAGTTCCTTGAACCCATGATGGTTAAGGTGCTACATGGTTGTGGGTACCTCTTGTACCTGTAGGGGTCACCTCTAGTCCTATCTACCAAATAGATGGTTATTGGATCTGTGTGTGGATATTGATGAGGACGTCAGTTACTTAAGTTGGGGAGATTGTGATGACCCACTTAAGTAGTAATAAGTTAAACTCTTAAAATATCGATGTGCCTTTTCAGATAACGATGGAGTTCCTGATAAGAACTCCAAAGTTAAGTGTGCTCAAGTGGGAGCACTCCCAGGATGGGTGACCTGCTGGAAAGTTATCTTCTGAGGGCAAAACCGTGAGGCCTTTCTGGCCAAAGAGGACAATACCTTGGTGCTTAAGAGTTTGGGCTATTACATGAACTATGTCGCATCATCCAATGGGTGTTCAATGTTCTTTCATTCATTTTACTTTGTTGAGCCACAAAGCAAGATTGATGGGGACTTAGCTCACAAGCATCAATCTCTCAGATGAGCTTTAAGGAATGGTGCTAATGAGCTTGAGAACTTGTCATATAGTTCTCAGCTCTAATTTGCACTCATTCCTTGCTCTAATCTAATTGATGCGCTTTGGAGCATAAGTCCTTTTTAATGATAATTCATTTTTAGTTTTATTTAATAAAGATTTTTATAAGATACATCCAAGCCTTTTCATTAAACAAGGATAAGAAATAATTCATCAAATAGTTTTTATTCATTTTAAAATAGCGTACAACACTATATACCCTTACATTATCCCATAATTATAACCCAACCCTCTCCAAGGAGGGTTTAGCTTTTCATTTGGAATTATTACAAAAAGATAGGCAAAATAAAATGAACCTTGACATCGGTTCACAACAAGGAAAATAAGATAGAGTTTAGAAGGGGTACTAGGAAACAACCAAGAGATTTTTTGGGGTTCTCTTGGTATTCCTCCTTTTCTTCCCTTTCTTTCTTTTGAGATCTTCTACTGTCTTTTCTTCTTAATTCTTTACAGTTCTCTTCACTTTCTCCTTGGAGAGTTCTTTCCTTTTTTTTTTCTCACAGCAGCCTCCCTTTTAGATGTTAGAATAAGAAAATTTTGGAACCCTTCTTTGGTTTGAAATTGCCCCTTAAACAAGAGAGTTTTCAGACTCCATGCATTAATCACATGTGACCTTTCATCTTCCTTGATTCAATGTAAGCAATTCAAATTTTATTTTGTTATTAACTTAGAATTCATTAGATTTAATGTTACTTCAAGTTTCAAGAGGTTGGGGAAGGCCAAAGGTTTAAAATTGTGGCCTTCCCTATGTTGTATTAAATGCAATTTCTAGAGCTTTTTCTATATCCGGCATTGTGACGCGTCACAGCGCGCTGTAGCAATTGCATTTGATTATGTTGAATTCAGCTTCAGATGGGTGTTCTGCTGAGGATCTGCTGTAGCGCGCTATGGCACCTTCAATCCAAACACTATTCCGCTGCAGCACGCTGTAGCGGGTCGAATTAATTCGGTTTATCGCTAGGGCGCGCACTATGGCGGTTTGAGTTCGAAAATGCGGAATTGTCACTGTTCAATTAATTTATATAAGGTTTTCATGAATAATCTGAAATGCCGCGCCGCGGCGGGCTACAACGATTTTGTTTCAGGTCTGCGTAAATCTTCATAAGGCATAACGCGCTGTGACGTGCTTGGAGCGTGATGCAGCGGTCAAAAGTTCTAAATCGCTGATTTGGCACTGTTCAATTTAGTTCATATAAAGTTTATATTAAAAATCTGAAATGCTGCCGCAGCCCGCTGTGACGCACCGTGGCGCGCTGCAGCGATTTGCTTCCAGTTTGACAGATTAGGTTCCAGGTCTTTGTTTAGTGCACTTGTCCGCCGTGGCCCGCTGTAACGTGTTGTGGTGCGCTGCAGTGGTTTTCATCCAGATTTCTCCAATTTAGCTCTGGTTTGCCCTATTCTTTATTTTTCTTAAAAATACACAAATTCCACTTAAAGTATGTTGGTTTGTATGATATTTTAAATGTTTTTACCATTTTATTTTGCTATGAATTTTGGATATATCAGTAGGTCTTCTTTTACATTAGACTTCATGGGGAACCATCAAGTCTTAACATATATCCTTACTGATCCATCTCTTCATTTTTATGTGCCTACAAATATATATATATATATATATATATATATATATATATATATATATATATATATATATATATGTATATATGTATATGCATGTATGCATGCATATTTATGTTTACACTTATATAAGTATATATGTGCCCTCATCTTCTTATGTATGGCAATAATAATAATCTCATATGTATTTCAAAAGTGTATGGCCCTGCATAACCATCAAGAGTCAAAATATGAATGTGTGTACATGAAATAAATATGTTATTTAGCATATAAGTGAGATTAAACTTGAGGTATAAACTATTAATTCCATGCTTAGATGACATAAATGATAGTAGATGTCCATCTAAGATTAGCATAGATAAATAAGAAGACACACTTAAGATTTTAAGTGATAATGAAGGAGGAATTTGGTAGGTTAGAATTAAATAAGATCACATGATGAGCCTAAGCTAGTTGTATAGGGTTCTCTTTTAATACCATTGGTAAGGAGTGAATCTTAACACGTGAATAATTTAGTTTAGATGTTATTAATAGTATTACTTAAAGGGAAAGAGTAGCTCAACCAAATTATTAAAGAGTTTAAGTGCTTCCTTAATGCTGTTAATGTTTAATTTTGCTGTTAATTTCAAGGCATGAAAACTCATAAAAAGTGGATAGCAAGACACATTAAAGTATTAAATGGGAACCACATGTAACTAGAAATGGCCATTGGATCAAACAATCAACCTAAGTTTCAATTGTGTTTTTCTTCTTTGCTTAACCCAATAAACTTTTTCCTAAATATTCCTAGAAAGAGTGCCAAATGCATAAAAAAGTACATACCTATCAATGTATGGAGAAATATGGGCCATACAAACCAAATGATCCACAAGATTATCGACCTCATTTCTCGTGTTTATATATATAATATTGGAGAAGAAGCTTTTCACATTTTCAAGTTTTCATAAGAATATAAATGATCGCCTTTTGCTCCTAGTAGCCCTGATAACGATTTTGTAGTTGAGTTATATTTCCAATGGTTACAATATTGAAAATATCCTTAGTACTTTCAACCTTCAATAACACAAACTAAAGGGAGAATGGTAAGAAGATGTAGGATTTGTCATCATATAATACAAACCAGGAAAATTATCGCTCCAAACGCGATTGCATAACACTCTATCTAGGCAAGCAAGAATGGTTTATCACATCGATTATCAAAAGTGACTTCAACGATTGTCATTTAAAGCTTTCAACTTTTTATATTTAATGGTAGCCCTCTTTTCTTTTCATGATTGAATCTAATGCAATTGAAATCACCACAAATAATGATCATTAGTAGAGATTGATAGATTTGAAAGTTCTAATTAGATCTTCTCCCTTGAAGACTCCAAATTAGAAATGTACACAATAATAGAAAATAGAATCTTGTTTTGTTTTGAGAAAAGTTAAGTCAAAGGCTCAATTCATTTTGTAAATAAAAACAAAATACACAATAAATATTCTAAATATCTTACAATACATCAGATCAAAGAGATATGACAAGCAATACCCTAAACAATATCAAACAAACAAAAAAATAAAAGAAAAATATTATGTTTACATAAAAATATAAATAAAAAAATATTCAGGACTAATATAAATTTTTTATTTTTATTTTTATTTTTGTATATAGCTTTTACAAAAAGTCGTATTAAACAAATAATCTACTTACATATTGAATTGACATATCATTTTTATATTTTAGTGTATATTAGTGTGTAAATATAACAATACTCAAAACAAAAATGAGTACAAAAAAAGAGAGCACAATTCAAAGGACAAAAACCTGACTACGAAGTGGGAAATAGAACAAGAAATAGGAAAAATGCCTGCCTTGAAAGCCTCCAAAGATATGCTGCGAGAAATACTGCCTTAAACCAAAGAGGGAAATGTACTACTAATAACAAATGGCGGGCTCAGCAGATTCACTTAGGCGGTAGCAAACCCATATCTGCAGCAACAAAAAGGGATAAACCGACAAGAGTTGTGAACCATTTCAACATAGCACAGATATACAAATTATGCCTAACGCAAATCATAGAAAAATTTTATGCAGCCATAACACAAGATACAAGAGAGACAAAGTCAGGCATATATGCTTACAGCCCCGCATTGTCCAGTCCAGAAAAACAACGTTAAATTTATCCTAAGAGCACAAAATAGTGCGCTCCACGGGCTCCCACAAAAAAGAGCGCCCATGTGAAAAGCCCCACGAGCACTCACCAAAGCAGCCACAGAAACTGCGCAGACCTGCCGTTACGCCAGAGTCCTGTCCTCCAGAATACAGTCACTCTCCAGTGAGCACAGAGAGATGCTCACCTTCCCACGGAACACTTCTGGCCACATTCGCTATGCTTCCCCTTCCATTACTCGATGGAGTGACCTTTTATAATCCTTTCATCTTCCACTCCGCAGGAATGGGGGCGCTCAGTCCCAGCTTTTGTATACTTCCAATCTTGCTTTTTGAGAAACATCAGAATCTCAGCAACTTTCATCTTTGATGCTGCCCTACTAAAATGCTGAGAACCCTCATTGTTTATATCATCCATTAACGGAGGTTTGAGTAATGTCGAACACTTTCCTACAGGACATGATTTTTCTAGGGTTTCTTAAGACGCATTATATTTTATTGGATCCTCTATTATTGTTGTAGCAGGTAAGTGCGCAGGTGGAAACTCTAGCTCGTCACGTATTTTCTGCAGCGATCATTGCTTTTTTAATGAAATTCGTGGGTGAAGTTGAGCTATTAATTGTTTAGTGAAATTTAGTGTCTTGGCATGATGCGGCGCTTTCCGAATGGTATTTCCTTTCTCTTCTTCTGTTTGTTCTACTATTTTAGTTTTTTTTAAGTGGATATTGTTCTGTTGATTGGAAAGTTTTTTGTTTGTTTAGTTATGAGTACTTACATATTGGTGGCAAGGTTAAATTGTGTGGTATATATGGCGCTGCTTGATTTGAGGTAAAAGAGTCTTAGCGACTGGTTGATAATCTGCAGGATTTACAAAATTGTTAAATCTTAGTATTGTTAATTTTAAAGATGTTTAGTGTTAAAAACCGTTTAACACAAAATATAGTAAATCATACTTAATTTTGGAATGCTGTTTGGTTGAGATTAGATATGGGCAGTAGTCACTTGCTTGGGGACTCACCCGTCGTGACCTAAAAAAGCTTGAAATCTCCACGAGAATAAATATTAATGCCGCTTGACTTTTCTTGTAGGCTGGGTATATCCTTTGCCTTTCAAACCCGGCCCAGCTTGACTTGGCGTTAATATGGAGAAATTTTCTTAAAGGATTATATTATTATATTAATGTAATAGTTATATGTATTACTAATACAAAGGACATCATTATAAAAAGTATAATTTGAAGATGCATTGTATAAGTAATTGTAATTTGGGTAATTTATTTGTATTTTTTTTTAAATATTATTTTTTATATAATATATATCAATTTCACTGTTGCCGGGTCTCAAGTCCCAGATGAGAAAGGATAGAGGGTTGCGTTAGACAGTCGACAACCAAATAAAGCCTTGTTGAATCTTCTTATGATATGAATCTATTAAGAAATTGTGCTAGAGCTAGAGCATCCTTAGGAGGTGGCACACTGTAGTGCCTCAGTGTAGTGAAAAGTGTGCAAATATATCTACATCGATTCTTGGGTACAGTGTCATATAAATGAGGGTTCCTGTATTATGGATTTATTCATGTAAAGATTCTAGTTAATGATATTAAATTAAGATTATGTAGTTATAATATTGACACTTTCCCTGAGATGTTTTTTGAGTTGTTAGATATTATAATTAATAGGAGGATACATATTTTATATTTTTAAGAAATGAAGTGACAGAACAAATATTATGGATAGTTTAGCCCTTAAACTTTAGTATTCAAATAGGAAATGCTATAAGAATGATATAGTATTATCCTTGATAAGAATTTAAAGTTTTATGTAGTGGAAGTTAAGAGATTATGGGATTAAATTATATTTTTAATGCTAAAATTTGATAAAATAACTTTTAAATTGTAAGTGTATATGCCCCTCAAAAAGGATTAGATATGAGTATTAAGAGGAGAAGTTATTTTTAGGAGAGTATTAATATGGACATGTTGGAAGAGAGATTGAAGAATATAATTATTAAAAAAGAGAGGAATATGTAATTATTTATAAAATAGGACTTTTAAAATTTAGATTGATTTCTTATAAGGAAAAGAGAGTTTTAATATTATAAAAACTATAATATTATTCAAGGCATTTGTTTGATGACCTCGCATCAATTATTAATTTTAAATTTAAAAATAAAGGGTATGAAAAAAAAGATGGTGGAGTCCATCTTAAAAGTCCACCATCTTAAAAAATATTAATATTATTATTCTTAAAAGTCTACCATCTTAAAAGAATAATAGTATTAATATTTTTAAGAGTGAAATTTCAAAAGTTGACAATGGAATTTTGAGTGTGAAGCTAACTAACTGTATGTGGAATTTAATTGTTAGTTATATTAGCAATATAGCTAAATGTATATTTGATATATTAAAAAGGAGAGCACTTAATAGTAATGATGTTTGATAGTGAAAATAAGATGTTTAAGTCAAGATTAAAGGAAAAAAAATAATTTATAAATATGATTAAATATAAGAATAATGAGAATTAGAATAAATATTATGTTCCCGTTTACAGTGGCAACTGCTCTTGCGAGGTGCATGATCAAAGGAAATCCCTTATCCATAAAGTGTAAACATATGTCCACCTTTGTAAAAATTGCCAAGGAATGTTCAAGTTCTGACATCATAAACTGACAACAATGCTATATTGTTGTAGAGCTTGATAAATTTGAGCCAAAGCAGGTGCCAAAGACGCTCTCACCATGAGCAATTAGACTGACAATCATTAACGTCCAGGGATGAAAAAACTTTCGTCCAGGATAATCGGATTAACACAACTAAGCAATTATGAATCCAATCAAAGCTACCTCCGTATCAATACTATGACTCAACATATGTGATACTTTAGTACTACCTCAAGGATTGAATACTTCTTCAAGAGAATTGGTGCTCAAAAAGGCCTGATACTAAAAGGATCTTAAAGCACTGCAAATCAAGTCACATGTGCATCTGATTGCGAAAAGCTCTGAACCCAGGTGTTAAGAAAAATAATGGCACGGTGACCATAAGCTCTCTTAGCCTCACCGTAAAGCTCGAAGTAGTGCGTGAGCGATCTATGGAGATCTTCTGAGTAGACAAATTTTTTGTGCACTTGATTTCCTGTCACTCGTTGCTTCCTTCCAGAGGCACACGATCATAAAGAAGACCATGAATCAGCAACCCAACAATACTCGCCAGGTTTGACAGTGTAATAGTTATCTCATGAGGACCATTCCAACAAGTGTTTGAGTTGCTGTCCTAGCTCTTTATAATACCTCAAATCCACAAAAGAGGTAATCAGTTGTGTAATTAAACAAAGAAACATAAATCACATGGTGGATCCTTGCCTGATGAAGAGCTGTCTAATGGATCCTCAAGATATAGAGTCTCATTAAATGTGTTAATTGAGAATCTCAGCAGACCCTTCCAATGATGACTCACAACTCCAATTCTCTTGATGATGCATTAATTCGAAGTTTAAAAGTCGAATGTCATCAATATGATCAACACCATTAATAGTTGGTTGGAGTACATTCTGAACCTAATAGCTCATGCTATCTGTAATCCTTTCTAGCACATGAGGATTCTGGTCTAACATCTTCGTAACTATCCAGATGATGAGATTATAGCATGTGTGTCTCTCTAAGATCGAGGGCTCAAGACGAGAAAAACCCGTAGAAACCCCATTGTAAATGCCTCCACTTGGTATTATCTGCTAATGTCAATCCATTCAGATGATCCTGTACTCGAGTCAATCCATGGGATTGTGTCTATTGATCTACTTCCAAACCCTCTTCATGAAAGGCTCAATTTGAGGTATCTGTTGGGGTCTCTGGCACTATTACATCCTAAACAAGCTAAGGAACGAATAAGTGAAAGGAATTAGCATTGACAAGAGTGAACAACTAGATAATTTATCAAAATGGGTAACAGTTCATGCCATGGTGATCATTGTCTAATCAAGAGGAGTGCATCAGTGTGTCAGTCGACATTGGTAAGAGAAATACCAGTTAAAGGAAAATGCTCTTGCTAGAAGTGGAATAGCCTCCAATCGAAGCTAGCACACCAATCGAAGCCAGCATGTCGCTTGAGGCTGCCAAAGGAGTCACCATTAGCTCAAAATGTAAATATCAGCCGAAAAAGAAAAAAAATGGATGAGAGGAAGGGAACTCTCAGAAAACTAGTAAACTAAAGGATCACGGAAATGTATATGCCCTCATGCACATTTATCCTTTAGAAAATGGAGCTGATTACTGAGTGCACGTGGAGGCTGAGAATGCTCGATTATTGTTCGAACGATTGAGGGATCGATGGACACTAGTAATCCAACCCACTCCTACTAGTGTTAGCAAACAACCATCCACAACTTTATGAGTTGCCGCATGGAGCCGATTGTTGACCTCAGATGGAAGCCGAGAATGCCCAATTAGTGTGGTGCCTTATGAAGCGCAGCTATTCGTTTGGTTGAGGGATCGACGGATGCAAGCAACTCGATCCACTCCAACAAATCCTCAACCAACCGGCGCCCAAGACCCTGCAAACCATCAACTTTGTGAATCGCCTCTAGAACTACTCAACAACCGCTTGCTATAACTTCCCTCTTTCCCTTATAAATGTCGCCTATCCTCTACGACGAGACAGAATCAGGCAAGCATCAAATGCCGAAAGAAAAAAAAAGAGAAAGAAAGAAACAAAAAAAAGTAGGTAAAATGTTTAGGAGAAAAACATGTATACATCTTAGGGTGAAAAAGTCATAGGATAGAACACAAGTATAGGTACAAGAGCAAACCACACGTACCAATGCTTCTTGTAGCTGGCCATGTGAAGAAGATTTCAAAAATCTCACGTGTTGTTATTCCTTGTAGTCGATGGGGTCTGTTGATCTTTGATCAGAGTTCAGTGAACTTCAATATTTTTGATATTAATTCGAAGCATTATGATGCTGAAATTTTGTTAAAAATGCCCATTTGTCCAGAACATCTTGTTATGCTATCGAAAATTCATGGAAAAATTTCCCATTTAATTAATTTAATTTAATTAATTAATATAAATATATTAAATTAATTGTTATTTAATTTAAAATTAAATGATTAACTAATAATATTAATTAATTAATAATATTTATGAGATTGGTGATTAAATTAACAATGTTAATTAATTATTGATTGAATTAGTAATAGTTATTAATAATATTATAATTAAGTTTTTAATTAGTTAATTATTATGTTGCAAATTAATTAATTAATCAAATCAATTAAATCATTGATTAAATAATCAGAGGCTAACTGAAACATTAAACGATCACTTCAAGCCTAATTGTCGCACTAGGTAAACGAGTGATAGCCAAATATTGGCACTTATTATCATTACTATTCAAACAAAAAAAAAAGAAAATAAAAAGGGAAGAAAATGAGCTATTAATACTACATACATTTTAAATGCAATATTGTTATGTGCTCTGCTCATACTTCAAATATACAAAATATATCTCAAATTTTTGTTACTTGGGTATAAGATAATTCCAAGTGATTGCTTGACAACTCAATATCAATTATTAGTTTTAGATTTGAAAATAAGGAGTAAAGAAGTAATATTAAATATAAAATATCATAAAAATACTTGTTGAAACTTTAAAAAGGGTAATAAAGATATTTGTACAAGTGAAATTTTAAAACTTGACAATAAGATTGAGAGAGTGAAACAAATGTTATGTGGAATTCAGTTACTAGTTGTATTCATAATGTCATTAAGATTATATTTGGTAAATCAAAAGAAATGCTTTGCTGTAGAATTAAGATATTCAAGTAAAGCTTAATGATAAAAATACAAGCTATAAAGAGTCATTTAAATGTAAGAATAATAATAATTATAAGAATTATAAACTAACTTATCTTGAATCCAAAATAGGAGTTTGTGATGTTAATATTTTAACATTTAATGATTTATTTGATAAATTTAAAATTTATGAGGCTCTATTATAAGCTAGCAAAATTAAAATAAAAAATAACCTTCTTTTCTTAATAGATCTAGAAGATAATATATGGAGTGTAAGTTTAATCCTAATAGAAGACCTTGGGTTGATTTTCCAAATTATGGTGGAAAGGAGAGCGATGTGAATGAATAGGATCCAAGCATCACAAACTGCTATATCCTATTGCTATATCCAAGCATCACAAACTGCTATATCTCCCTTCTAGAGTGCTGCGCCACCAGAAAATCCTACAAAATTAAAAGAAATTTTTATAGAACAGCTATATGACCGGTTAAGTTTTATGGGGCTGAATGTTGGCTAATATAGAAGAAATTTACTAATAAAAATGTTACATAGATGAAGATGCTTAGTTGGATGAGTGGTTATACTTGTAAGGATAGAGTGAGAAATGAGTTCACTCGTATCAAGGTTGGAGTGACTTCAATAGTGGATAAGATTAGAGATTGTTGTCTTTGATGGTTTGGGGCATATAAAGTGTAGATAGTTCAATGCCCTTGTATGAAAAATTGTGTATATGAATTTTTGCCCTTGTTAAAAGAGGAAGAGGAAAGTCAAAAAAGACATTGGAAGAATCCATTTAAAAGGAATTTCTCTGTTTGGAACTTAGGGAGGAGCTTCTATTTATTCATACACAATGGAAATAAAGGATTTATGTAGCTGACCCTGCCCAGTGAGTTCAAAGTTTGTTATTGTTGCTGTTGCTCTTTTTGACTTTGTATGCATGTTTGTAATTTCTCTTTTTAAAGTAAAGCATACATGAATTTCTTTACCCTCACTTGCAACAGTAACCACTACTTGCAAGGCAATATAGAGCTGCTAAATTCTTTTCTTTTTTTGTTTCAATGTTTCATTTATTTTCAGCTATCACTACAAAACTAAGAATTTTTTTTAACATCATTTTAAAGGGCATGGGAGATTTAATCGACAAGCCTCGCCTGAATTTTTTTTTTTGAAAATGATTAATGGATTGCCCAATTTTATTGAAAAACCAAATCGGATATAAGATATTTACAAACAATTCAAAATAGTCTAGTCTTTCCTGACTTTGGTTTGTTATTTAAGCCTTTTCAAGGCAACTGGTTTTACTTGCATTTAAATTCAGTGGCGTTGCTTTTAGCTGTTTCTAATTATTGAACTCAATAATATTATTTCCTCAGCTTCAAAAGCAGACGGCAAAACACTTCTTATTTTTGGTTTCCCAATTGGCACAACAGCAATTCAAGTTAAGGATTATCTGGAGTGTCATATTGGAGAAGGATCTGTGTTTGCTGTGAAGCTCAGACTACCCAAAATTGAGAAAACAACTTCAAAAGCATATGCTTTAGTGCAGTTTGAAAGCATCACTGGAGCTGTTGAAGTTAAAAGGATGGCCATACAGTCGCTGGTGTTTAAGAATTCTTACTTGACATGTAAAGATGCTGAGCATGATATCGTTCCTAAGCCTAAAACTGTATCACATGAGATGGGGGATGTTATAGTGCATTTTGGCTGCCTAATTTCTGAAAGCAAGTTATTTATTCTCTGGACAGCAAAGAAAGTCAGAATTGAGTTTGGATTTAACTTGAGAAAGATAAACTTTTTCATAACATGGAAAGATTTTTCATATAAGCTTGAACTTTCTTATGAAAGCATATGGGAGATTCAACTATACCGTTCTGCTACTCAACTTTCCCAGTCTCTCCTGATTCAGGTTGGTTTTCATTATACTGTCTAATGCTGACCATTTTTGCTAGTACGCTGCGCTCATGTGTGATTTTGTAAGATAAGCAGGCATTAGTAAATCGTTTGGAGCTCAAAAATATTCCATCCATGTAATATTTACCTAACCCAAGGTTTTGTTTTAACAGAAATTATTGAAGAATGCACCAAGTGTGATTTACGTTTTATTTAATAGGCACTTAGCTGTGGCTTGTTGCTAATATGATTGCCATACTTAGGTCCAAGCTGCCCCCAAAGTTTATATGCAGCCCCCGCAAAGTTCTTATGCTATGAATGAAAATCCTTTCTTTGATTATTACAAGTTTATTCCGGATGATTTGTGGGTAAGAACAACAGATTTTTCTCCATTGTGTGGCATAGGACAATCTACAACAATCTGTTTGCAACTTCCCTATCATTATGATCTTCCAAATATAAAGAGCAACTTTGTCTACTTCAAAGAAAGAAATGGCTATCTTAATTTGGTGAATGGATCTTCATACTCTTATGATTTAGGACTTGTGCCCATTGTCAGACCTCCGTTAGGATTTAGCATTCCATATAAAACTCTCTTTAAGATTAATTGTTTAGTGCAAAATGGGACACTTATTGGGCCAACTCTCGATGAAACATTTTTCAATTTGGTGAATCCTTTTGCTTCGCCCGTTGATTTTATAGAAAGGGCCTTAGAAAAGATGTCATATTTGAACAACTCCTGTTTTCAACCTGCCAAATGGCTTGAAGAGCAGTATGCAAAGTTTCGAAGATTAAAAAATCATTCAATGTCAGCTTCCATTTCATTGGATGAAGGCTTGGTATATGTTCACAGAGTTCTAGTAACACCTATTAAAGTCTACTTCTGTGGTCCTGATGTCAATGTTTCAAATCGCGTGGTTCGCAATTACTCTGAAGAAATTAATAATTTCTTAAGGGTTTCTTTTGTTGACGAGGATGAGGACAAAATGCGTTCAATTGATTTATTACCTCGTTGTCGTCTGGATGGCAAGCGTACTAAAATCTATGACAGGATATTGTTGACACTCAGAAATGGTATTACCATTGGTGATAAGAAATTTGAATTCCTTGCTTTCTCATCTAGTCAGTTAAGGGAAAATTCTATCTGGATGTTTGCATCTAGCAATGGAATAACAGCTGCCAGCATCAGGAAATGGATGGGAAATTTTAGCAGTATAAGAAACGTGGCTAAATATGCTGCTAGGCTTGGTCAATCTTTTGGCTGCTCTACAGAAACTTTAACTGTTCGTAGGGATGAAGTTGAAATTATTTGTGACATCAAAAATTCAGCAGGCTACATCTTTTCTGATGGCATATGTAAGATTTCATTGGAATTTGCTAGGAGAGTAGCTATCAAATGTGGCTTGAAATGCTCAACACCTTCAGCATTCCAGATAAGGTATGGAGGTTATAAAGGCGTTGTGGCCGTTGATCCTATGTCAAAGACAATGTTATCTTTGCGGAACAGCATGTGTAAGTATGAATCAGATAACATTAAGTTGGATGTCCTTGCCTATGCCAAGTATCAGCCTTGCTTTCTTAATAGGCAGTTGATAACTCTTCTATCTACCCTTGGAGTTTCTGATGATGTTTTTGAAAAAAAACAAAAAGAGGCTATTGATCAATTGGATGCTATTTTAAGTGATGCCGATAGTGCAAAGGAAGCCATAGATTTAATGGCGCATGGAGAAACGACCAATATTCTTAAGGAAATGCTTGCTTGTGGATATAAGCCTGATGAAGAGCCATTCCTTTCAATGATGCTACGGACATTTAGGGCTTCCAGATTGTTTGAATTGAGAACAAAATCAAGGCTTTTTGTTCCAAAAGGTAGAGCAATGATGGGATGCTTGGATGAAACTAAAAAATTAGAGTATGGTGAGGTTTTTGTTCAGGTTTCTTGCACTGGGAACACAATGCGTTATGTTAATGGTTGTCATTCATTTCGTTCAAGGGAAACTGATCATTGTACTGTTGTGATAAAAGGGATAGTTGTAGTTGCTAAGAACCCTTGTCTTCATCCGGGCGATGTTCGTATTTTGCATGCTATTGATGTCCCAAGTCTTTATCACATGGTTGATTGTGTTGTTTTCCTCAAAATGGTAAAAGGTAAGATTTTTTGGAATTAAATTTGGTGGTACTATTAATTCTTCGCTTTTGAAAAGTTATATATTCGGAAGTGCCTGCTTCAGATTTTACTTACTACATGAATTTATTGATACAAACATAGTAAAACACAAGATATACATTAAATTGACATATCATATGTATATTGTACATTTTTCTTTAAAAATTTAGAATGAAAATTTAGAATTAAAGTACACTTGCTGTAATAAAAATTGTCTTATTACTATTATTATATAGAAATAAGATATATTTTTGAGCAATTTTCAATAATAGGATAGTACAAAATTTATACATTATACTTTTTAGTAGTTAAAATATGTGTTTTACTGTTCATTATAAAAGATTAAATAATTAGATTTTTTTCTTAGTTATTTGTTTGTCTAGGTATTATATCAGTATAATACATAAATTTATAAAAAATACAACACCATCAATTTAATATGAAAAGAAAACTAAATGTTAGGTTCTCCAAACTTGACAGAATTTCAATGATTCCAATTAACAAGCTAATTTACGAGTCTTTCAATTTCTTGACTACTTATTTGAGGAATTAGTAACAGAAATTAAATTAAGATGTGCGAAACCAGTTTAGTCTCACAGAAAAATAAAGAAGCAAGGAGAACATACCAATAAATGAGGATGTTTTCCCTCAAACATAAGTAGATTACAATGTTCTTGTCTAATATGTAAGCTTCCAACATTGCTAAATATTTGTAATGTCCATAATGTTTAAGAGTATTTGAGAACCTTAATTGAAAGCTTTGAAAGAACCTAAGAAATATGAGACATTATCTTGTATATAAGATTATAAAAGAAATTTATGTGCCCAAAAATGATTATTGACAACCTTTGATAAGCATTATTTATTACTTGGACAATCGAGCACAAAAACTCTTCTTTGTCATTGAAAAGCAATAAGTTCTAGTTCTTTGGTGACAAAGGTAAGTAAAGTTTCATTTTTTATAGTGAGTGACAATTTTAATTTCCAAAAAAATTATGATGATAATGTTTGTATTATTTTCTCATCTTAAGTCATTAATTCTCCCACTAACTAATGGTGTGGAGGATTTAAAAACCATTTATATTTATCTAAGATGAAATTGTGAGGAACAAGGGATCATTTTATAGATCATTTAGGAAATTAGGATAGGTCACATACATGCTTACAACAACAACAACAACAAGCCTTAATTCCACTAAGTGGGGTCGACTATATGAATCTTTTGTTTCCATTGTGCATGATCAAATAGTAGCCCCTCCCTAAGTTATAAATAAATAAAATCCTTTCTAATTGCTTCTTCCCATATCATGTTGGCCTTACTCTTCCTTTTTTATATGAGAAAAACTCATTAACTTATTTTTTTTAACCGTCTATGCTTAATATGCTCGAACCATCTAAGGCAGCATTTTCTAATCTTATCCATTATTAGAGCTATTCCTACCATACTACAGATAAATTCATTTCTCATTCTTTTCTTACGAGTATTCCCAATCATCCACCAATGCATTCTCATCTCTGTAACACTTATTTTATCGATAAATTTCTTCTTTGTTGGCTAATAGTTAGCCTCATATAATATAGTTTGGTGTAGCTGTTCTATATAGTTCTCTTTTAAATTTGAGTGAGATTTTTTAATTGCACAATACTCTAGAAGCGCTCCTCCATTTAATACAACTTATTTGTATACTATTACTCACATCACTCTATTTTGCCATATTTTGAAAATTGAACCAACACATTTGAACCTCTTACTCTTCTTAATTGCATGTTCCTCAACACTTATTATGTTCTTGAGATTAGAGTTTTTAATAAAGTTAAACTTACAGTTCTAATAATCTATTTTAGATCTAAAATGAAAGCCTTTAGATTCTAAACTTGTCCACAAATAAAGTTTTTCTTTAACACCATCATTAGTCTTATAAATTAATAGAATCCCATCTACAAATAACATGCACCAATGAACCTTCTCTTGAATGTGCTTAGTAAGCTCATCTATAATTAACACAATAAAATATTGGCTGAAAGACGAGTCAATGTAATCCAATAGTAACAGAAAATCATTATTCAAGCTACCTTGCAATTGAACACATACTACAATCCCATTATGCATATCTCTAATAATATCAATATATGCAAACAAATCTCTTTCCACTCCAAAGCTCTCTAAAAAATTAATCTTGGTACTCCATTGTAAGCCGATTTATGATCAATAAAAATTAAATGATCATTTCTTTCTCAAAATTTCTATCATGTATTTTAATATATGTATGGTTTTCATGGTAGGTCAGCTCAAAATAAAGCCAAATTAATTTTTGAAATACAAGTATCTCTAGTAAATTATATTCGGTTCTCTCTCAAAGTTTTGATGTATGGCATTAAGTTAATTCTTCTATACTTTGCCCAATCTTTAACATCGTTTGTATCCTCTAAATAGGTATAACAATTCTTTTTCCAACTCATCTAACATATTTTAAGTCTTCAATATAACCTTAAATAATTTGGTAAGTTGAGAAATTCTTTCATCACCTAAACATTTCATACATCAATAGGGATGTCATCTGATCTTACTGTTTGTTCGCTATTCATCCTCTTTAAAGCAATTTTAAATCTATATAAAATGGTTTAGGGATTTTTACAAAGCTGTCTCTTTAAACTAGTTTATGTATTCAATAATGATTTTGGTTTCTTATTTTAGACAATTTCCTTCATTTAAAAGATAATCATTATAAGTTTGAGCTAAATTTTCCTCAGGTAAGATTTTCATTTCTACTTATGTGGTTACAAAATCCTTACCCAACTTCTAATATTATCTTTCCCCTTATAACCAAAAACTTTTGACTTGTCTCACTAATTTATATTTGATGAAATTAGTGTCCTTTTGATTTAACTTGTCAATATCCATATACATTAGTTAGTTATTAAAGATCTCTCAATCCATTTAACTATTACTAGTAGTCTGTGATGTCCCGACATTCTGGTGTTCACATACCGCAGGATCATAATATATAAAAGCCAATGATATTTCTCATTCATTTTAAAATTTCATATTACAAAAAAGATCTTCATCATACATCACAAACATTATTCAACAAAAGAGAAAATAAAGAGATAAAAAGTTAAAGTAGCGCCATCGTAGATCCATCGGCGGTTTGATAATTTAAGATTTAAAGTTTTTCTTCGAGCTCTTCTAGAAGTACCTGACCTGGTATTATTCAGAAAAAAATATCAGGATTGAAATTTCCAGTAATTAGAGAATACTCTAAGTACCACAGTAAACAAAATGATATTACATTTTTTTTATAAAAGCAGAAATGCGATTAGCAGATATAAGGATGTAGTAAAATGCCGGAAGAATAAGGAAATAACGCGAAAGAAATAGAAGTTTCCTGCAACAAGTGTTATCACAAAAATGTTGGTTACTTGATATCTTTTTTATAATAACCAACCACGAATAAAAATGATGTGGTTACTTGATGTGTTTTTTTCAATAACCAACCACGAATGTCACTGATGTCATTTTTCCAGTGACCTACGACTGTTATCACGTTGGTTCCAAACAACCAACCAAGCTTCAAATGACTTTGGCTCAAAGCAAATAAGCGAAGCTAAGCAGCAATAAATTATAAAAAGTATTACATTCATATACTGGGTACCTTTGTTCTTTAAGATCCAAAGTTTGACAGTTCGACTTTTGGATCTGCATTTATAGATTTTAGATATTTTTTAAATTAATCTTTTAGCCAATGTTCTTAAGAGTAACTACTATCTTCTTTTACATTCTGTTTTTCTTTTGCTTTTACATTAGGTTGGCATTTCTTCTACGAAAGTAAAAGACAGAATGGAAATGATGGAAATTAATTGCAGAAAGTAATAATAATATTATAAAACGTTAGAATGAAAAGTGCCTGAATGGAAACAGTCATCTTATAACATATGCATTTGTTTGTCATTATTGATTATTGACAACAATGCTAGTGTGATGACATAAGATTTATCATAATAATGATTATTAAGTATATATGGATAGAATACATAATAGTAAAATCTCATCGTTTCTACCTCATTTTCCTCTCCTCTTACCTAGGATAGTATGCCGGGAGGCTGAGTAAGGCCGGACGGCTGCAGGAGGTGGCTGAAATGGTGGTTGGCTGGTGGCCGGCAAGAGGAGGGCTGCTGTGGATGGGAGAGCTGCTGCTGTTGGGAGGGGTTTGAGAGGGGTGAGGAGGGCTGCTGCTGTTTTAGAGAGCCGGGAAGGGGGCTGGTTGGGTTGGGGGGTGCAAATGGGGTGCCGGGGTGGCTGCCGGGGCTGACGGCTGGCTGGGAGAAGGGAGGGCGCTGCTGGTTGGGAGAGGGGAGGGGGCTGCTGGTTTGGAGATGGGAGGGCGCTACGGGTTGGGAGAGGGGAGGGGCTGCTGGTTGGGAGAGGGAAGGGGGAGAGGGTTTAAATAAAAAGAGAAGTGGGGAGAAGAAGATTAAGGGTCAAAAGATGGGTGGGGGAAAGAAGAAAAACGTGAGGAGTTATTTAAAATTTACTTAAAGTTAAATTTTTCGCATTTTTCCGTCGGTTGGTGTCTAAATACAACGAAAACTTGACACCGATGTGTGTTATGATATAATGAACACCCTCGCACCAAAATTTTTCGATTCAGACAAATATTTTATTATATATTAATTTCTGAAGTTTTAAACTTCAAAAATTAATTTAGGTTAAACCGACTATCCAAAATTGATGAAACTTCATGAGCAGCTTTTAAAAAATATTCTTAACACAACACAAAAATTGATGAATTCGGACACGTATTTTGATGTTCTTGATTTATTGAATTTAAGAAAATTTAGAAAAATAAAGCGGGAGTTTCCGTTATTCGAATTTCTCTCAAATTAGGGCACTTTGATCTAAAAATTTATTTCTATCTAGAGGTATTTTTGTTTGCCCTAACTTGAAATTCCTCGGGATCTTGATTTTCGAGTCGGGATTTTGACCTAATTTGCAAAGTAACGATCTTGTGTCGACCTTGGGTCATTACAAGTAGACATATCTAACTTTATCATATGAGTTATATTATCATTGATATTGTTGTAATGATAGCAATAACTTTTATAATCTCTTGGGTTAATTTTCATACAAGTATCTAATGATATGGATAACTCATTCAATTCATGCCAAAAGTTTTCATTTATATGCATATCAAATCTTATTTTAAAAATATATTTCTAATACCAAACCTCTTAACTTCCACTACATTATCCATTTAATTCTTATCTAGAATTATATCCATGTCATTCCTATGATGATTTTTAGTCGACTGGTAGAGTTTATAGCTTAAATTGTCAATTTTTTTGCTGCACTGTCTCACTATTTAGTTTCTCGAACATATAATATATTAATCCTTCTATTTATCATAGTATCAACTAATTTAAAGTGCTTGTGAGAGTATAAGTTTTGGTTGACAAAGGAGGTGGGCTGTGTTAGGTAGGTGGCAACTAGTGTAAAATTTTGTCGAATCCTATTATATCATGTATATGCCTAATTGTGAAACTAAGGATGATGATGAAATGATTTTGTTGATGATTTAACAACTTTTTTTACTAGTATTAAAAAATATTTAGTGTGTATTACCCTCTAGAACATAATGCTAAACATGCTTGTCATTTCAAAAGGTAGTGGAGGGAAGAGATAACACCCAAGAAACTATAATGTATGACAATTTTATTATTTGTAGCCTTGGTTATAGTTTATCTCCAATTTATCGCAGCATACATATTGTGTAGTTATAGAAAATGCATATGAAAATAAGAATGAGGTCGAAGAGTTAATTTTATTTTTATTGAATGATTTTCAATATATCAATTTGGGTACAAAAAACCATAAATTACTCTCGTCATAATAGTCTTCTTAAATAAGTTGTATGAAATATTCTTTTGGCATCTCTTTTGGCAATATTCCTAGATTAAAAGATTTTCAAAAATTACATTCTTCATATCATCTTTTGTAATAAATAAGAATGCTTATTTTTTATCTTTTTGACTTATATGTTCTTTGTTTGTATGTGATGATATTTGTCTAGAACTTTTTGATAAAATAAAACAATATATACTACAGCCTTCTGCTCACAATAGAAATAAAAGAAGGAGAATGGCGAACAGAGTAGAAGCATAGGAACACACGAACGGAGAAGAAATATATGCCTCTGCTTATACTAAGCTGTTTCGTTTGCATCACCTCTACACATTCAAAAGCATTGATGTTTACTTTTGTTTGAAGACTATACTTGCCAAAATCGTTAAGCTAGTCTGCCCATGTCCTCAACTCCCTGGAAATTGCCGATCACACACACAAATTCAGCAGTCCTTGTCACCTTGCATTGAAGGCCCACATCGAAGATCACTGCCTACGATCCCTGAAGACTTGGAGGCAAACAAATCTCTGATCCATATGATGTCATATGGCAGATCATCGTCTATTTGCTTTCGATCAACGGATGAGAGACCTTCCACGACCTTCCCACAGATTGAGCATACCCACGATCCCTAATTGTTTGGGAACTGCTCACAACTACTAGATATTGCTCGCTCAAAACTGTCTCTCCCCTTGCCTATAAATAATGAGGTCACTCCTTCAAGTCTCGTACAAGAAACATATAGCTCGTGCAGTAATAGTGGTGGCAAGCACTCAGCCATAGAAGAAAAAAAAAAAAGAAGAAAGGACAGAATAACAACCACAAGTTAAAAAGGAAAGGGAAGAAAATAGGCTAGTGAATTCAGATAAGGTGCAGGTAAAATTTTCTTACTGGTGAAACTACAAGAGAAGACCTTGTGTTCCGTGATCTCTTAGAGCTAGTTGGATGAAGAAATTTTGAAGACCTGCGCTTCGTAGTCTCCTAGAGTCGGCACAAAATATTTTAAGCTTCCTTTGTTTATTTAGATTGATGTTCAAGAAACATTATTTTTGATATTATATCTCGGCATTGTGCTGTTGAAATATTGTCAAAAATGTTAGTAGAACCTAAAACATGTTATATTGTCAAAAGCTTCTAAATTGAGCATTAAATGGTTCAAGCACAAATTAGACTATTGCTTTGAATGATAGGTAATTCTGATAGCGAGTATTATCACAATTATCCAGAGAACAAGGATCGAAAAGAAAAGTAAAGAAAGAAAAATTAACTGTTCGCACTATCTTACAATTAATCAACATCATATCACTGTGCTCAGTCTCAAAATACAAGATACATATCTTCAAATTTATAGTATCTTGAGTGTAAAGTGTTATCCTCAAATGGCTACTGCCGTGAGCTCTCAAATTGCAATAATATATAAATCTTTTTGCACTGCTTTGTGCCACTATGCCAATGTCATGACCCTTAAGTGTGCTAAGCTTTTGTTATTTCTCACCTGCCATCTTCATGCAAACACTAGTTATTTGTTCCTTCAACATAAACACAATAAAAGTGTATATACAAAGGAACACATGTAAACTGGAAGTAGAAAAAAACATGTATATAAAAATTAACAACAGCAACAATATGAAGTCAACCTAAAGTATATAGTTTCTAGAAAAATATAATTGATCCTAAATGAATCACCCTAGGTTAAAATCTAAATTCTTAGTGAATTTGTGTGATCATAGATTGGATCTAATTTAAGAAATCTAATACACTAATACATGATCAAATTGTTCAATCCACCCTATGTCTAATACACATAATTCTTAATTGATCTAAACAATCCTAGTTGAGTTGTATATAACTAAATTATTTGATTTCTAATAGATCTAACAGATCCTAGTTCAATTGAATCAAATCAAAACAATCTAAAATCAAATTAATTAGATCTCAATTAAAACAACATTAATTTATATGATCTACCTTATGAAGATCTAAAAGACCTAAAATAATATGCATTGGGATACTTTGTTTAAATGACCAGGCTATAAGATATACAAATTTGGGCATTCTAAATTGATTTAAGCCACATCCTAAAGCCAAATTTAAGGGTTCTAATGGATATAAACCCTATACTAAACCCAATTTGATCATTCTAAATGGATGTGAGCCCCATCCTAAAGTTAAGCTTAGGCATTCCAACAGATATAAGCCTTATCCCATACTAAATCCAAACATTCCAATGGATATAAGCTTATCCTATATTAAGTCAATTGTTACAATGGATGTAACTTCAAACCCTAAAATACTAAAACTTATTAATATTAAATCTTTAATAAATGCCATCCATTCTACTTAAGATTTTTGAAATGATGTAACCCATAATTGTTAATGACAATCTCTGAACTTGTATATAAAATTTCGTTTAACATTGACAAATTAGATTATAAGTTGATATAAGATGACAAAATTATTAGATCTTGAATTTTCATTTACCCCTTATTTTGTTACTTGTTAAAAATAATGATACTCCTTAATCGAGAGTTTTCTCCTAAATGACTAAGAGGGGTTATGTAGAACTCATATACATCGACGTGTCTTTTAAGATAGTGGTGTCATTTTTGATAAGAGCTCCAAAATTAAGCATGCTCAAGTGGGAGCACTCTTAGGATGGACGACCTTTTGGAAGGTTGTCTTCTAAGAACGACAAAGTTATGACTCCATTAAGGTTAAAGCAAACAATGCCTTGGTGTTTAAGAGTTCGGTTTATTACAATTGATATCATAACAGGACATTGGCTGTTAGGTGAGAGCTAAGTGCTATGTTGGGCTAAGTACCACTCCACGAGAGCGACTTTGTGAACCTATGATGGGATAAGGTACTACATGGTGGGGGCACCTCTTGAGCATGTAAGGGCCACCTCTAGTCCTATTTACCCGATAGGTGATTCAATTTATGTGGATACTAATGAGAATATTAGCTGTTTATATTGGGAAGATTGTCAAGTAGAGCTATTGAACATTGAGACTTTTTTGAAATAACAATAATATTTCAGATAAAAACTTCAAAGTTAAGTGTGTTCAAGTGGGAGCATTCTCAAAATAAGTAATTTGCTATGAAGTTATTTTTTGAGAAACAAATTGAGAGGCCATTAAGGTTAAAGCGAATGATACCTTTGTGCTGAAGAGTTTTGGATGTTGTACATAATTAAATATAGGAGTTTGATCTTTAAGGAAATCCTCGACTCCATATCTAACTCAATCCTGAATCATCCATAAGGAGAAAGTCTGGTTAAAAATCAAATCTGCTTCACAAAAGGTCTACTTTTAAAAACAATTCTAAGAAGTGGAGATCAATGCACTTTTTGGTGCTATCACCTCCTACTTTAACAACGCCAATCATTGGAAATCCTTTGATTATATTTTGCATCGACTCTAAATAATATACTGGGGCATATTTTGCGCAAAATAATTAAAGGAAAGGTAAAAGCTTTTAGCTACATTAGTCAACGATTATTAAGAATATAAATTATATACTTCTTGAATAACAATGATTTGGATTAGTTTTTGCAACATTAATTTTTTGTTATTATATGCTGGAGTATGATAAAACTATTATTAAGAGTAGAACAACAACAACAACAACACCAAGCTTTCACCCCACTAGGTAGGATCAGTTACATTAATACTTTGTTTCCATTGTGCATAATCAAATAGATTTGCTTCACTAAGTTCTAAATAGAGTAGTTCCTTCCTAATAGTTTTTTCTCAAATTTTCTAACAGGGGCGTTGTGCGGTCTACGCTTAATATGCTTGAATCATTTAAGGATACATTTTCTAATCTTATCCACTATTGGAGCCACTCCAACCTTGTTGTGGATACAGTCATTTCTTATTGTATCCTTACAAGTATACCCACTATTCCACCTAAGCATCCTTATCTTTGTAACACTTATTTTATAGGCAAGTTTCTTTTTTGTTGGCCAACATTCAACCCTATATACTATAATAGTCATATAGGTGCTCTATTTCATCCAACTAGCTTGGATCTTATTAATCACATCGCTCTCTATTGCCATTATTTTGAATCATTGAACCAAGGTACTTGAATCTCTCTCTCTTCTTGATTAGATGGTTCTCAATAGTTATGTCATCAAGATTTTGACTTTTGATACAATTGAACTTACAGTCCATATTTTCTATTTTATATCAGTGCACAACCTAGAGTGTTGCTTTAACTCCATCCCTAGTCTTTCAATTAAAAAAATACCATTTGCAAATAACATCACCTAGGAATCTTTTTTTGATTGTGTATAAAAAAGCATCCATTACTAAAATAAAAAGATACTGGTTTAGAGATAAGCTTGATGTAATCCAAAAGTATCATAAAATCATTGGATAAGTCACATTGCGATCAAACACATGTTACAACCCCATTATAAATATTTCTCCAAAACTCTAAAACGAACTTCTCTTGGTACTCTATCATAAACTTAATTAAGATGAATAAAATAAAATGAACATCTTCTTTTCTTTCTCTAAATTTTTCTTTCAAACATTTTAATATATAAGACTTCCATGGTATATCTATCTAGCATAAAACTATGTTTATTTTGAGAAACAAAAGTATCCTTTCTTAATCTATACTCAATTACTTTCTCCCAAAACTTCAATGTGTGACACATTGACTTGATTCCTTTATAATTAGCACAATCTTGAGCATCAACTTTGTTCTTATATATAAGTATAATTATACTATTTTTCCACTCATTTGACATTCTTTTCTTCTTTAAAATAATATTAAATAACTTGGTAAACTAAGAAATTTCTTCCTCGTTCAAATATTTTCAAACACTAGTAGGGATGTAATATGATCTTGCTGCTTTTTCGCTCTTCATCATCTTTAAAGCATTATAAATCTCAATTTTATTTGCACAGCTAATGAAAATGTAATTGAGATTATTTTTATCACAATTAAACTCACTTATATTGATTGTATTAGCACAACGTAGATTTAAAAGCTTAGTAATATATTTAATTTTCTTATGTTCAATATCCTCATTCCTAAAAAGAGTATTTTGATCATCTTTTATATATTTAATGTGAGTCCAATCTTTGATTATTTTATCGCTTAATTTGACTAGCCTATAACTGTATTTCTCCCTCAATAGTTTTTAACTTATAATATAAATCCTTGAAAGCTGCCCTTTTAGCACCCTGAATTGCTATTTTGAATTTCAATAAGCTTATTTATATTTCTTCCAATTCTCCCCAGTCTTACATTTAAATCATTTTTTATAACATTTTTTTATTTCTAATCTTAACCTAAACATCTTGTTTTTATCACTATGCACCTTTAATATTGGGTGCTCTCTCTTTATTTATCAAAATTTTTTGCTATATTGTGAATACAACTAGCAACAAAATTCTATATAAGGCTAGCTTCACCTTCAAAATCCCACTGTTCATATTTTAAAATTTCACTCTTAAAAATATTTATTTTACCCATCTTAAGATTTGGTATCTTATTTTATGATATTTTAAATTTAATATTACTTTTATTACCCTTTATTTTCAAATCTATAATTAATAAAGATGTTGGGTTGTTAAACAATCACTTGAATAATCTTACAATCTTTACAAAATAAATAATCTCATATATTTAAGAAAATAATAAATCTTAGTTTTGGAAATCTCATTTTTACAAGTGATAATATATTCTTCTATTTTTTTAAAGTGTTAGTAACCATAAGATCATAAGCTAAAACAATTTTTAAATATCTTTTTCCTTTTCATTTATTTGTTCAAAATTAAATCATAAATACTATTAAATTTTTTAATTACCCTTCCAACATCTACAATTAAGTTTTCTCCTATAAATAATATCTCCTTTTGAGCTATCCCTTAAATCACCGAATCCAAATCATGCTAATTTTTTTTTTACACATTCAATCTTATTTGAGTGGCATAAACACTTGTAATATTAAAAGTTGTTCAATTAATTATAAGTCCTAAAGATATGATGATATTTCTCAATTTCTTAACTTTTAATACATTATCTTTTATATTCAGAATAATACTCACACTATTCCTGTACAGACCCAAGTACCAGATTTTAAAACCTAGATTATCAAACTCATTTGTTTTTTCTCCTATCCGCTTAATCCTTTGAAGGTATAATATATTAATTGTTCTATTTATCATAATATCAACTAACTAAAAAAGCTTTCTAATGAGAGTTTTAATATGCCAACTACCTAATTTTAATTGAGAATCAAATGCTAATTTCTTTACCTGCATTCTCCGACCCGATCGCCGATGTAGTGGCCTTTGCACACTTTTCACTGCTTCTTAAGAGTGCATCCTCTTAAAATTTTTAATGGAAAAATCCAACTTAAGAAGATTCTTGGGTAAGTGGGCATTGTTATTATTGATTTTGTCATTATGTGTCATGTGTTTTATAGAACATAAAAGGGAAAATACCATCGGATTTTTTTTATTTCTTAGTTGCTCTCTCTTTTCTTACACAGTCTCCACTAGTTGATAAATTTCCTAAAGAACAATTTTTGACTGGGATTATCAGTAGATAAGCCTATTAATTGGAAATGTTATTTTTAATGTACCCGCATCAATGATTATCCACCATATCAATATACCACAATACAAGCTTGAGTAGGCCTTCTATTCATAACAGCTCAAAGAGGCATTTCTGACTTGTTTGCAAAAAAAAAGTGATTGAATATGATATTTTAATAGCAGAACTTGAGCTTGCAATTATATGGAAATAAAGAAACTTTGCATATAAGAAAATTCTCAGTTGATACTAAAACAACTAGCATGCCACTTTAAACTCAATGCACCTGACTTGGTTTTATATCATAAGTATTGTAGTTACTAGAGCAAATCACATGCATAACCTTAGCTATAATAATCTGTAGAAACAATGTTAAACTGATGCATTGGCTTAATCAGCTAAAGAGATGGCACACCTCCAAGAAGATCGAATGATTATGTGTCAAAGATTGTCAAATTTTAATACCAATCATTTAAGAAGCAGAAGAAACACGAGGTCATAATAATATGAACAATGTGAATAATATAAGAAAGTTATTCATCAACTCTTTCAAAGAATAAAGGTTTTCTGAGTACAAGTCAGTTGCCTTTTCAAATATTGTGAAGGATGCCATGATATGCTATCATAATTGATGCATTTTATCACAAATCATTTACCTAAACGGGTTGCAGTTTTTTGACTTAATGGAGCTACAATAATCATGACAACTATATGAAGGATTGTGTGGTGGCGCACACTAATTTAGACCAAAATAAAATCAAAATTTAGCACATGGATATTATTAGCCCAACATTATTGATCATTTAAAGAAATGGCATCCATACCAAACTTATAGAGACATTCTTTACCTACCTCCCGATTCACTATATTTAATAGTAGCATCATGAATTTTTGAAAACTAGTGAAATAATGTTACCTAAATGACCTTTCATTGTCTTTGAGATATTGATTTATTCTAGAGGCTATAAACAGATTATCTAATTGGGTTGAATAAATTCAATGTATTGAAAGGTGAGAGCACGATATATTTTTTTGAGATCATATTGTATAACAATTTGAAGTTTAACAATTTATCGAATATGATAAATGTATTGCCTAAATAAGTATACTAATTGATCACTTTGTTGACCGATGCAAGATGGCTTGATAATACTCTTCAATAAATAACTTAAGGACCATTGGCCGTCTTAAGGCAATAAAAAAAAACTTAGTAAAGTTACTCAAGAAAGTTATTTGTTGATATAAATAAGAACTGTATGATAAAATGAGAGAAATTTTGTAGGCATACCACATAAAGTATTAAACAATACCTCATAATAATATTGAATTAGATGCAATACTACCTCTTTTACTTGAAATTCTCTTGCTTTGCTTAGCTATCCAGTACAGGTTCATAATGAAGAAAATACTAAAATTTGGCCAACCGAAGGCATTAGAAGAAAAATGTATTTGAGCGCAACAAATCCTAGAAAATTATATAGTAAGCATGAATAAGCTCATGCTTTTCTGATTTTATTATAGAATCTTTAAAGAAGAGGTCATTTTTGTCCATCAGCAACCCATAAATTCTCAACAAACTTCCAATAGAAAATTTGCAAATAATTGAAGATTTTGTTCAGCAATAGATCTTCCCTTTCACTAGATTCTGCAAGGAGAGAGATACCTAAAACAATCACAACAAATTTATAGGATCTATGTAGGTTGATGTTTGCATATATAAAAAAAGAGAAGATAACAAAGAGAAGAAGCGAGAAAATAGAGAAGCTGGAGAAGATCACCTTCCTTTGACGTCTTTGCATTGCACGTCTGTTGTAGACACTATCTCTGCCTGTGTTAATGCTTGTATCTCTCACACCAACCTCCTATGTCAGCGCCTCTGGCTTCGCCTCGTATGCCGTCAAACATGTAGTAAAGCTGTCAGTTTTTGTAGCCCATATCCTAGAACTTGCAAGTTCATCTCAGCCACGAACGAGAAAAGCTGCTGCCCTTCCGTCAACCCGTTAGGTAAGTGATGCATTTAGTAGTGCCGAGATCTCTATTTTGTGCACACTTGATCCTACATGTGCATGGGAGAAGCCACTTGATGTTGCCTGTATATGCGTAAATATCCCACGATTGGTCCTCCAACTTCTTGAAACAGCTTCATCCACGCGAGCAATTGTCGCATGCGCCCTCTCTAGCAACTGCCCACGATCCCAATCACTCCGAAAACTGCTCACAATCACTCAGAACTGTCTTAGAACCATTGATTGACAATCATCTGTGCAGCTTCTCAACACCTCGCCCATAAATACAAAGCATGACGTTACTTCGTTACATAGGCAACCAAATGCACAAGTGACCGTAGGAATGCATGCAAGAAGCTACCACTGGGACACTTGCAATCGAACATTACAAGTGATCGTAGAAGGAACACACAAGAAGCATCCTGTGAAGTTGAGCATAAGTAAAAAAAAAAAGAAAAAGAGAAAAACAAGTAGAAAAAACTTTTATTAGGAAATAAGATAGGAAATTGTAGTAGGTATAGGTATAGGGTAAATATAAGTAAGTATATGACATATTTTAAAATAGGTTTGATGTGCAGGAGAATACCCCGTGCTCGACGATCTTAGATTTGATCATGTGAAGAAGATTTTGAGTAATACAATTTTTTGACACTATTTTGTTAATCTTAGATACGATCGGATTAATTATTAATTCTCTGCGCGAATCTTTAGATCTGGGGTCAGAGATAATACGATTTTTGACACTATTTTAAGGTGGTATGATATGTTGTCAAAATTTTCTCAAAAATTCCCATAACCAAAAAACATCTCGTTATGTTGTCAAAATTCCATGACAATATCCTTCATTTAATTAATTTAATTATTATTATATTATATTATTAATTAATTAAATAATATTGTAAATTTAAATATTAATTAATTTATAATAATAGTAAATCAATAATTAAATTAATAAAAATAATTTATTATTGACTAATTAATAATATTGATTAAATATTATTAAAATTTGTTTAATTAATTAGCTAATTATTACATTACTAATTACTTAATTATATACAAATATATATATATATATATATTAATAATTAATTAATTTTGAAATTAAGGTTTATATAGAACCTCAAAATGAGACATTCACATGATTGCTGCATTGAGATAGTCACTACGAATAATATAAGCAAAAAAAAAAAAAAGAGAAAGAGCTGCTCACAATATTGTTATATACTTCTACATGTACAATCAAACATCTAAGCTTTTAAGAATGCAAGAGCATCACTCTCAATATTCTATTCTTAATAAACTGCCAAGCTCCATCTTCATGTTATCATATACCACTGTCGATCTTATATCCGGACCCAGGGATAATATGATTTTGACGCTATTTCAGGGCATTATGCTGGCGAAATTTAATAAAAATTTCCCTTAACCAAAAAACATCTTGTTATGCTGCTTAAATTTCATGAACATTTTCTCATTTAATTAATTTAATTAATTTTGAATTTATTTATTAATTATTTAAAATTGAATTATTAATTAATTAATAATATTAGTATATAGTCATAATTTGATAAAATTCATTAATAATAGGTTAATTATTAACATTAGTTAAATAATTTTAAAACTAGTTTTATTAATTCATTAATTATTTATTCATTAGTTTAAAATATAAATTTTTTTAATTAATTAATTTGGAACTTTAAAGTTTTATAGAACCTCAAAAAAAGATTTCAAATGGTTGCTCTATTGAGATGGATGAGTCATTGTGAATACAGCATAAGCAAACAAACAAACAAAAAAGGAGAAAGTATTGTTGACAAAATTGTTATGTACATTTTACATGTACAATCATACAACTTAAACTTTCAGTAATACAAGAGCTTCATCACTCTCGATATTTTTTTTGAATAAATTCCCAATATCCATCTTCAAGTTATCATATATCATTGTCAATGTTCTACCTTCAAGTTATCATGTACCCCTGCTAGTGCCCTATCTTTCAACTACCCGGTACTGTTGTCGATGCTTCACTTTAGACCATCTTGTACAATTATTAGTGCCTCAATTTTGGATCTAGCAAGAGCTTGACTCCTTGCTTGCTACCTTTGCATAAACAAAAAAGCTAATCATTGACCTTGAAGATTTATGAAAGAATAATAAAATACAAAAAATGCTGAAGTCAATGAAAATGAGTGTATGGAAAGCATGCATGAAGTATCCAATAAAGACATCATAAAAAAAAGCCTATAATATGCAATTCCTAGTTGATCTAAATAATCCTAGTCGAGTTATGCTATTCGATACCTAATAGATCTAGCAGGTCCTAGTGAATTAAATTAAATCAGAATTTTTTGATATCCAAATAATCTGATATCAACTAAAGTTATGTTATTTAATTTATGAAGATCTTAGGATCTTAAAATACAAATCATAGCGAACCACCTTGTCTAAATGATAAGGTCATGAGGCCCGTTATCATGGGTATTCTAGATAGATGTAAGCCTCATTCAAAATCAAAACTTGAGTACTTTAAACAGATGTAAGCCCCATCGTGAATTAAATTTAAGCATTTCAATGGATGTAAGCTCTATATCAACTAAACCTAAGCATTATAAACAGATGTAAGCCTGTCCTGATTCAAATTTAGGCATTTCAATGGATTTAAGTCTATCTCAACTAAACCCTGTATTCCAAATGGATGCAGTTCCCATCCCAATCAAAACACGAGTATTCCAATAGATGTAAACCCTAAATTTATGATACTCAAGCTTTTATTCAAACCTCTAACAAATACCACCCAATATGCTTGAGACTTTTAAGATGAGGTAACCCATGGTTGCTAGTCAAACTCTCTGATGTCATGGACAAAATTCCCTCTAACATAGGCAGATTGGATCACAAGTCGGTCTGAGATGACAGAATTATGAGATCTTAATTGGGTCAACTTCCACTTACCCCCACATTATTGTTGATTAAAAGATAGTATTACTCCTTAATATAGAGTTCTCTCCTAGGCAGCTAGGAGGGGTAATTAATTAAAGGGGTTTGTGCCTATAGGAAATCCTCGATCCCAAATCTACCTAAACCCTAAATCATTCATGAAAGAAAGTTTAGTTAAAACACAAATCTACCTCACGAAAGGTCTACTTCCGAAGTCCTAACTTAGAAGGTGGAGATCATTGCACTTTTCGAGGTGAAGAGTTGATTGAGAAGCTACCTACATCCACAAACGTATGTGGATCCTTCATTGATCTTCTAATAAATAGGAGTTGGGTTAAGTGAGAAGCTCTCATATTTAATGTGAAAGCTGAGGAATACATGATTATAATGCAAAAAAAACCTTCAAAAATTTGGGTCAAGTTTACAAGTCCCAAACTTTCTACTTTTGAGGGAAGAAAATCATTCTCTCTCAACCTTGAATCACCTGCCAACTTCCACATAGTTGAATACTAATTAAGGGAGCTGAGAATAGGCTGGTTTAATCTTCATATCTTTAGTAATCACACTTTTCCTAGCCTTTCAATGGTAAAAGCTACATATATGATTTTTTCTATGTTGAAACTACGTGCATCCATTTATCCTGAGGCATTAAGGCTAACTGAGCCTTGTATATCTTGTTTTTGGATGGTGCAATCCTTTATGAACATGTTTTTTTTGGATTATTCACAACACATTCTCTTCCTTGATATTTTCATCATCAACCATCTTTTGTAATGATACGTCAATTAAAATGCTCTTAGAGTTCATTTAAAGAGGTTCCAGTTATTTAAAAAGCAATTTGAGACACTATTGAGAAAAAAATCGTTGTAGTTTTGTATTGAATATGATCAATTTTATTTGGGATTTAGCTTTTGTACTATGAAAAAAATAAAATTATCGAAACTTCCTTATAACATTGAAAAATAGTGGCATATAAAGTATCAAATTAAATTAAAAAAGATCGCTGTAACCAGTTAGGTAGGTGCAAAACGAGTGAGCTTGGATTTCTCGAAGTTGGAGCCAGGGAGGTTGATTGATGAATGGAGTAAGGAAAAAAATTGGGGCTCTTAATATTTGAGGGAATGAGACAAAACCATTACATGCTTTCTATTCTAAGCGAACATTTGGTCCTTGCATGATATTCTTTTCTATGTGAATGTCAGTCACCGTTTTTAAAAATGTTTATATTATCTTATTCTATATTCAGCTGCTTCAGACTATTCTGCAATCAAATCTTTCATCACTTGCTTTCATAGACATCCGTATAATTACTTCAATATATGAAAAAGAAAATTATTTTTATATGGCTATCAAGAAAGTGATTTTCTTGGTGTTTGGCTCAGACTGATTGCCAAGGAAATTAGCCACGTTGTTGAAAAGATATTTTGAACTCATTTTTTTAAATGAGAAGAACATAAATGCACTTTGTTAGCTTTTTAACAGTTAGAACATACATTTACTCATATTGTGTATTAGTTCATACATTATGTATTATTTAAACTTATATTTTATGTGTTATAGATTATAGATATAATGTTGTATATATAATTATGTTGACATGTTCGCAAGTTATATCTAAATGTTATTAACCCTAAATATAATCCCACAAAAATTTCCAAACTTCTGCTTTACAGCTGCAACCCCACAAGCCCCCTTCCTTTAACACTTCATGCTTGAATTTACTGGTTACTCTTCTTACGTTGTCACCTCATTTTTTAATTAATATTCACCACCGTTGAGAGTGCACATGCAAAGGTATAAATTGGATGCTTCCTTCACCGTTGAACATTCGCACTATAAATCCATAAAGTTAATTTCTCTCTTTCTCTTTATTTCTCCTTACTCCATTCACAAAAATCCATTGAATGCTCATATCTCATATAAAAAACAAACCCTTTTCCTATCTGTAGATTACCCAATTTCTACTATGGCTCTAAAAATGGCAGCTGTCATTTAAACTTCATTGGATTTGCTAAAGAACAAGATGTCCAAATACTGAAAACTAGCCTATCAAGCATATATCCTCAAGCATGTTGAACAAAGAAAAGTATTAACGAGACAAACTTGAATGCAAGACCACAAAAATGTGACTGATCATGGTGCCTCCAAGAGGAAAGAGTATTTGTGCTTTTTTGGCCATCCAAATCACCACAAAACTTTTTATTATAGAAACATTGTGATTTAAAACCAGCATCCAATAGCTGTTATTTAAACGTTTGAAATAACAATCCAACGAAATGTGTCTCAGTTTTGCGCAGACTCATTTAACATTGACTCAATGTGTTTCTATAGAGTTATTAGTCAAATTTGTCCTCAAACATTTTAAAGTTGTCGAAAATAGTTTCTTAACATCTATAATTCCCGAATAGGTCTCTTAACTCTATAAAATGATTCAAAATTAATCCCACAAAATTAAATTTCTGTATCATCGCGAATACTACTATTTTGAAATGAAAAAAATACGATTGAAGTCAATAATTGTTACATTTGCTACCTTTTATCATACAATCTATTTCGACACAGATGTTGAAGTTACTCATCATAGGATCTATGACAAATGCAACTAAGTATAATTGTTGTCGACTTTGACAACATTGTTTTGTAAATTATCCTTTATTCGCAATGCTTATTAATGTGATGTTACTGAAATTTAACTGTGAAACTAAATTTGTATTAATCTTAAGAGATGAGGGATCAATTCGGATTTACACAAATCACTGAACTATTTTAGGCAATTTTAAAGAGTTGAAGGACTATTTTGGTCAATAACTTTATTTCTCTCCTATGTTCTTACTATTGCAACTCTATTGGTTTCTTCTTTTTAGTTGTCCTCATCCTATGTATTTACTTTGGTTCAAATATCCTTCATTTTAAATACATTATACAACCCCAACTTATTAGCTTTTTCCACAATGAACTTTACAATAGCATATCATTCACAAAGAACAAGATATTATAACACTCATCAAATCTCTTAAATTAACAATTATAATCCATTTCACATTTTGTAATACCATTGTTGCATATGATGTCGACAAATTTTTTGTACCATCATTTTAAACATTTTCTTTAGTTATATTGACTTTCTTGCAGCTATTAAACTAAATTTACTTGCTATGAATAACAAAATTTATAGGTTGGTTCTTATAGTTACAATCTTTTAGTTTCTTCATAGAAGAATAGTTCACATGTAGATATCATTTATTATAGGACTATATGTTAGGATAGATTTGTAGTATAATCTGGTTATAGTGTAATCAGATTTAGTGTAATTTGATTACTTTGCAGTTATTTGGATGTCTGCTAAGAATGAATTAACCTGCAAAATATGGTGATTACCCCATATACAAATATATCACAAATATTTCTTATATACATATTATAAATTATATATTTTTTGTATATAAAAATATTGTATATTCATTTTAAATAATACATAAAAATATTAAATTTTACATATTTATTCTTAAATAATACATTCAAATAGTAAAACAAAATTTGTTATTCTTACTAGCAATAAAAAAATAAAAAATGACAATAAAAGAGAAATATTATATTACTAATCGTAGCACAAAAAAGGAATCACAAAACAAAATTTCTTCCGAGTTCACAAAAAAGGCTATTCTTCAAATTTAGAACAAAAAGAAGACATGCTTGGCAGTAAAAAACCAACCGTATCTATAAGTGCGGCTAGGAAAGTCTGAAAGGCTGGTACATAAATTTTGTTATATGCAAGCATTTTAAGCATAAAAATAATGGTATATGCAAGCATTTTATAACATATTATATGTTTTGAAGTGAAAATGCAAATTAAGCATAAAAATATCTTTAAGAATCAATTACGAAAATATATGCATTTGCATTTTATGCAGATGTCCGTAAATATAATGTATATCTTGTTTAATCATAACATAAATTTATACTAGCAAGAAACATAGCTTATGATAGTTACAACTGTAGCTTGAAAAGTTGGAACGATACTCTCCTACATATGATGACCACACACCGATCTTCTTAAAATATAAGCAAATACTGCAACTTACTAAAATGTAATATTTAACAAGGCTCTTTATTAGCATTTTAGGTCCTAATATACTTCTCTTACTAGCAAAGCTTTATCAAACTGACATTTCAAAACTTCAATCTTGTAGCACAAAGAGATTAAGGCTTTTGTTGACTTACAACTTTCTTTGCTTGCTTTATAATTGTTCAAGTTAAGAATGATTACTCAAGAAATGTGAATTTGGGAAACATTATTACCCGAGTTGTTGTTTAGTGTTTTGGTTTCTCAACACATTTATTTTTCAATGCATTAAAAATGCGCTTAATTATATTTTGACTGTTATTTATTGAGCATCTGCTTGTTCCTTCTAGGCCGCATCCTAATGAGTGTTCAGGGAGTGATTTGGATGGAGATATATACTTCGTAAGTTGGGACCAATTGCTTATTCCACCTACACTAGCCAAGCCTATGGAGCATACAGCCGCCCAATCTGAAATACTCGATCATGATGTTACAATGGAGGTAAAGCTTTGAAACACAGCACTGTGATCATATATCTTGCAGGCATCATACAAAAAACTGTATACTCCTATCATGTTCATTTTTTGCCTCTTCTTACTAGTTTTATCTTCACATTCATTGAATATATTATTTGACTTTAGCAAAGGTGATGTGAGATTTATCAGTATGACTGACTACAACAGTTACTTACAATAATTGAACGAGGCATATGATGTTGGAAAACGCATTTCTATGAATTTTTTTTCTTTAACTAGTTATACTTGCTGGTATCCTCCATGCTGCATACCAACTAATAAAATTGATGTTTGTTATACTGCATAAAATATAATGTATTTTACCGAACACGTTAAAGGATTACAAAAAAAGCAAACAAAATAATGTGATGATATCTTCCCAATGATCAAATTTTCATGGTTCAAAAAGGATATAAAAAGAAGAAGCACCCCAAAGGGCCTCATTAAGATGACAAGCATATAGACATTAAAGAGAACAATTCTAATGACCGATATGGTGAAGAACAGCACCAAAACACCAGTCCACCTCATTTCAAGATTGATTATCTATCAATGACTTTGCCAATGATTTACTTACAAGGTTATTTTATTATTGAGAGCTAAAGAATGCCTTTGTATTTTTGACAGTCTATAGATAATCTCATTGATCATTACCCATCTTAGGCAAATGATGATATATGTAAGGCTAAAGTTTATGTTGTAGCTTGTGAACCTCATTTTGTATTTGAAATTATGAAAAATGAGCATTGAAGATTATCTTTAATGTAAATATTAAGCCTTGCTAAAATATGATAGTTGGTGTTTAATTCTTTAATCAAATGACAAAAGGTAAATGGTTGCAAATATGTATTAAGGAGAGCATTAGGTTACAAAGTATGATGCAAGACGACTACGGTTAGGCTAAGGTTAAAATGCATTAGGTGGGTTATTTAGATGCATCAGACTTGTATAGAAAACTTTTAAAATGCGTGATACAAAAAATAAGGAAAAGGATAAGATTTATGAAAGCCATGATTCAAAATTTCCAAATTAAATACATTGAAATTTTATAGCGATCAAACAAAAAAGAGGAGATGAACAAAAAAAGATAAGGCGAGAAGAACAAACAAATAAAATCAAAGAAGATTACCCACATCGACGCCTCCTCCCCACCTGCCATTTTCGATGTCTTGTGCGTCGTTGATGCCTCACCCATTGTTCACATATGCCTCCATCATCTCCTTCACCGTCTTCACCCTTACTGTGTGCTATGGATAGCACATCGCCTATAATCTCTCAGAGCTCAGACGCATGTGAGGAAATGGCGCATAATCACTATGATCGCTCGAAATTGTCTTCAGCTATCCATGACTACCCATGATGTCCTTACAATTGCTTGGAACTGTTGCTTGCAACCGCTCTGCAATCGACTCTGTAAGCGCTCGCTCAAAATTGCTGCCCCGTCCTCTATAAATATCAATCGACCGTCCCTCCTTTAACATAACAAAGACACAAATAAAGGCGTACAATGATGAGCATGCAACTAGAGGAAAGAAAATAAGAAGAAAAATGGAAACAAAGCATGTAAAAATTTTTAGGAGATAAAAGGGGCACATAGAACATTAAAGTAATAAAAGTATGTCTTAGGCGGATACAATTACATGCACACAAGAAGTCCTTGGCTTTGTTGTCTCTTAGAGTCAACCAGTTTAAGAAGACTTTAACCCCCATGTTTCATAATCTTTTAGAGTTGACTAGGTTGGCTATACACTGGCAGTGTTGATCTTAGATCCAGGTCAGTGATATTTTTTACACTATTTTGGGGATTTATGTTTTTGAAATTTGTCAAAAATCCTCATAACCTAGAATGTGATGACCTTATATTAGATTAGTAACAATCAATTCAACATTGGGTACATCTCCGCAGAATCATATTGGTAGTTAAATAAAATAGCATTTAAACAACATTTAAAACATCTAGAGCCATGCATAATAATTAGAGATATCATTCATTCAATTTAAATTAACATCATCCAGAATATTACAAAATAGATAAATTATCTCAACATACAAAAAGAAGTTTATCGCTTATAAAATAAAAGCTAAAGTTTTATTCTTCCAATCTGCACCACAATTCCTTAAAAATGACTTTAAGCTATCTTAACATCTTCTAGCTGTACCTGATTTGATATTATAAAAATAATATCTTAGTGCACATTCTAAGTACAAAGAATATTAAATGTTATATTTTAAATGAAAGTGGAATGCAAAAATAAGGAGGTAATCATAATTGCAGTAAAACATGGTTTAACGCGAATAAAAATAAAAAGATTTCCTATAAACAACTTTTTCTTGCCATAATTATATCTCATGCCAAACTCAAAAGATAAACACATAAAAATTCATGTGTGTGTATGTGTCTTGATATTATGAAGTAACGTTAGCAGTTCTGATGGGCAAAGCAAGAACCTCGAGGCTTGGTTCAATAAAAGCATGTTCATCACCTGGGCCCCCTCAAAGGCTTCAGATGGCGCCCTTATAACTCCTGGTGGATTAGCCTCGTCTCTAACCTAATTCAATCATCGTTTTGGAACCCTTGCATAAATTCATAAGATACATAAACATCATTTTATTCTTTTATATCATTTGATAGTACGAAATAGGCTCAAAGTGATGCTAAAGCAATAATAAAAACAAAATGTATAAAAAGTAATATCCAGTATACTTTTTGTGTTGAGTTAATAAGACAAATCATACACAATTATGATGTGTCTGCAAAAGTTGTAATTATAATCTTTATTAGAGTCTAAATGAATAATCAATCTCACATATGAATATATACACAATTATGCTTATTGTTTAATCTTATAAGGTCCATATAATTCATTTGATACATTAGTAAATAGGATAAATACTAACAAATCAAAATGTGGCTCTAATGATTTCGTAGTTCCTCATTTGATATGCTTCTGAATCCTACGTAACTTAATGTGCGCCTAATTCATTATGTAAGGATTTCAATTTGCCATGAGATGATAATTTAACAGAACTGATGTTGAATGTTTAAATGAAAATCATTACATTTACTACCGCCAACATATTCTATTAGATATGATCATTTTGCCTCTCTTATATTCCATCTGTTATTGGAATCGAGCAGTAGATTGAAGCAGAACTCTTGCAGCTTAATTCAGGTATAGAAACATAGAAGGTTTAGCTTATCGATCAAGATGGCAGCTGGCTGACGATAGCATCAGCACAATGCTTTCACCGTAGCTTTACTATAACCTTAACACAGTTCCATTGTCCTCTATTTACATCCGGTCAACTGTTCTATAATACTGACTTATGATCTAAATTGAAATTACATAGCCTAGTACATCAAGGTCCTGAATAGAGATTTGATTGGCAAATTGCTGCCATAGGTTTTGATTTCATAATTTAAAATGAATAACCTCTTTGTCTAAAACATAAATTGCAATGAGTATTATTAGATAAAGAATATCTCAATTGTGTTGGATTGCGCCCTATATTATTCTATGACATCATATTTCATATAAAATCAGCAATCATGGACACATAAATTCATTCATGATAGGATTTTGACCAAATCGTTAACTAGGTAATTTAACATCAACAGGCCTGGGCATTTCAAGTTATGCCAAATGATCGTTTGGAAATAGAGATTTCAAAATTTCCAAGTTCCTCACATAAATCTTTATTATTAACTACTGTTAATATGATATCCATTTTCTACATTGATTTGAGATTTAACTAAAGTATTACTAACACACATTTACTCTGTTTTAATTTCTATCTTATATCCAAAATCGAAGCAACAGGGATATTTGTACCTTAGATATCTGGGAATTCTTGAGACCGAGCGCAGAAGGGGATCGTGCGGGAGAGAATTAACGAAGACCTCAAATGATTGGTTGATCTTGTCGGCTTAGAGCATAAGGAGTACAAGCAAAGAGGCGCAAGAGCTTGAGGGCTCGGACTATCAAAAGGAAGAGGAGGGCGTTTGAGTGCTTAGAAATAGTGGGGAGAACTTGTGAGGTTTGTGGGCTTTAATAGGGCATCGCTGGAAATCGCCGTATTCAATTTGAAGGTTTCAGAAGCGGAGCAGTAGCAGTGCTCGTGTGTTTCTAGCGAGCGGAAGAAGGAAAGAGCTGCGTGCGCCGATGATTTCTGGAAATAGTTGCGCAACTCCCTACATTGATTACGGGATTCGTCGACTTAATTGTCGGCAATAATTTGGAAAGAGGTGTGCATATGCAAGAGCTGCTTCCGTCGGTTAAGGGAAATGAGCGTATTTTACACAGGAATCACAAAATTTCCTTTACACGTGAAGTGGATGGAAGAACCGTCGAGTTTATGCTGTTGGTTCTAGAGGGTTTTGATTCCCAATTGATAGGTTTGGGAAGAGAAGGGAATTGGCTTTAATGCTTGTCGTTGCCTCTAAAAAAAATCGCCGGAAACAAAAATTGACTGGGAAATTAACGAAAACAAAAATAACATAAAATGGAAACAAATTTTGACAGAAAACGACTTTTTGTGGCCAAATTAATTAAGAGACAAAATTTTGCGTGTAAGCCAACATTTTTGCCAGAAAAGACCTAGCTAGGGTCCTTACTCAGAAATATCCCTTTATGTAGGTACAAATTTCACAAAAAAATATTTTTCATTAAATTGAGTTAATTAATTAATTTATTAATTTAAATATATTAAATTAAATTATTAAGTACTTAGTTGATTAATCAATAACATTGATTGATTTAAATATTAATTAATTTATAATATTAATAAAATCAGTGATTAAATTAACAATGTTAATTAATCATTGATTTATTAATAATATTAATTAGTTAATATTTTAAAATTAAGTTACCAATTAGTTAATTAATATTTTATTAATTAATTAATGATATGATATTGTTAAATATTAAATGATTAATTAAATTGATTTGGGAATCAATTAATTGGAGTGTAAATGAGGTATCAAGCAGATGTTTTCAAACAATCACGTTGAGTCTAATCACCACAATAGGATAGATGAACAATTGCAAATGATTCAAACAATTAACAAAGAAGGAAAATAAAAAGAGAAAAAAAAGGGGTTGTTCAAATTATGCACATTTAGATACAATATTGTTATATATTCTCACGAGTGCAAGCAAAATCTCTATTTTCTATTCCTCTGAGTACAAGATTGTCACTCTCAGTACCATCATTTGAAGAGCTTCCGAAGCCTCATCTTCAGTTTGCCCTAAACACTTGTCAGTACCTTAATCTTGAGTCTACGAAGCACTTGCTACCCTTGGTCCACTACTTGCACATGAAATGGAAAATCATCAATGTCATGAAATATAAAGAAATAATAAAAAATGCAGCGGTGCTGAAGATAGTAAAAAATATGCACATAAAAAAGTGTACATGTAAAGCATACAAGGACAATACGAAGAAAATTCATATTACAATTTCTTGTTGATTTAAATGGTTATAGTCGAGCTGTGCACTTGATTCTTAGTAAATTTAATAGGTCCTAGCTGAATCAAGTCAAGTCAAAATACTCTAATAATCAAATAATTTGATTATAGCTAAAGCCCTATGATTCATGGAGATTTAGCAGATCTACAATATATGAAGTTGGGCTATCTTGTCTAAAGTGTAAGGCGGTGAGTGTGGTGATTGCAAAATTCTATTAAAAAAATTAGCGAAGTAGAACAATAATCTATTCATAAATAAAATAATTTACATCATTTATTTAGAGCCATCACAATTTATTTATTACAATATTGATAATGATGAGAAAAAGAAATAAAAATACAATAAAATATCATATTTTAAGCGATGGTTAGCAATTCTCGGTTTCCAAGTTGTCAGGCTAATACACTGCAGTGAGTCTGCTCAAATCTTATGCTCTCTGATCTGACATGAAAAGTTCCATGGAATTGAATCCCGTTAGAATGATCTATGTAAATTGGATACTATAAAAATATTTTAACTATGCAAGAAAGAACTAAATGGAAATAATAAATTCAGGAAAAATTGTATCATGAAATTTAAGTCTTTTTGCCATAAAATAAGATTGCATCAATTAAATAATTATGGCTAACAAGTATGTCATGCTCCAGTCTAGTCTGTATCAAAAGAGATTAATTGTGCAATGAAGTATATGTAAATCATATTTATTTAAAGCTTAGCAGCAATACATTTTGTTATGCCTTATTATTTCATTGGTCTACCTATTGGACAGCTAATATATAAGATTTTTATATATAAGTAAGCACGTCTGGTTGTGACAGTTCCTAAAATTATCTCATATACAAATACACGCCCTCGTCTTGGGCCAAGTACTCGTCTTCCTTGTCTCTTCAATTGAACAATATCTAGTCCAAAAATCTGTACACTTGTATGGAACCATTGTTTTGAAAGGCAGACAATTTCCTTATAAATTATAAAATGGTGCTAGTAAATAGCTATTAAATCACAAAAAGAAATAAATATAAATGACCAAAGTCTTAAATATAATTACAATATCTGTATACCTAGATTCAATAAAAAAATAATACAATTTAAGTATTTATCTCTTAAATTCTTTCTTCTAACTATGTAGTCAACAACTTTTAAGTGATTTATTAGATTTCATTTATTAATATGTCAAAATTTAATATTTATATATATTTTCATATTAATTTATTTAATATAAAATAATCATTCAAATATAATTAATTTGTATATATATATATATATCTATTCACAATCTTATTAATTTATCCATTGATTTTAAATATAAAGTATATGCATGTTAATTTCAATATTCTTTGCAATGTACTAGACTGCAAACATACAAAATCATGGAAATAGTTTAATGATAATTAAAGTATTAAGGGGATCAAATCTAAGTATTAGGTTTATCCCTTAAGATGCATATATGATCTATAGTTTGGGCCATCACCATAGTAAATTTAAAGGCTAAATTCGAAAGATGCATCTTAAGGTAAGGAGCTCTTAACAACAAATACTCCAACTAAATTTGTTTTTTAAAAGTGCTCATGATATTGCGAAAGTTGTGGTCATCTGCCTTTGATTAAAGCTTCCTCTTAAAATTACTTAAGGGTTCTAACTTTTGGAGTTTGGTATTCTAATCTTCAAACCCAAATTAAAAACTAAGGTATTCATAATTTGAGTATACAATTTGCATTGTTTCAATTAAATTGGATCATGTTATTCCTTCTATTTATAGGTTTTCATGTGTTTAGTTTGGGTCTTTCTTCATTTAAAATTAACAACTAAGTCTAATAAGTTTCATGGGTACTTATGGATTTTTTTATTATTTTTATTTTAATTTAAGATTTAGGTTTGTTAGAATTTTTGCTTTCATTTCAAATCAAGAAGTTATGCCAAGTTCTCAAAATAGGTAGACTAGCTTGTATACTACTCAAGTTTCAGCTAGTTTCAGCTTAGCGATTAAGTTCTAGGTACTAACTATTAAGAATTAGGGATGTCAAAGTCTATGTTAAAGTGATTTTTCATTCTTATGACTTTGAACAAGTAATAATTGCATTTGGAATTTGTATAACCATGAAATTATAATTTAAGGCTAGTCTAACTAGTAAGTAAGATCTATTTACTTAATTCTAGACTCAAGTGAATTTGAGTCCTCATGAGTCTACAAATACTTCATAGGTACCGAATTAAGTTACCAATTCACAAAATTTGTCATCCTAATTAAACATGGAATTATCAATTAGGCATGTGACTAATTTTATGAAAGGCATAGGAAAAGGCTACTTTTAGACCATCATATAAATCTATCATGATACTAATTGGAATGACTTAAATATATTATACATAAATATACTATTACATGAGATATAATATGTATAAGATGCGATTTAACATTTAATTAGTAATCTAAGACATGATCTTTAAAATTTGGTATAATAGAGTTTAGGTTAGCACAAGTTTAGTCATGACTAGACTTAACTTGTTCTATAGTCTAAGATCTAAGTGAGCTTTTCTTTGATCAAACTGAATCTAAAGTATGGGCATATGCATATAATATGCTAGACTTCAATTAATTACATCTATTGTCGCACATGCATATAACTTGATGAATCATGAACATAAGCATTAGATCTCATGAAACTGTCCAAACTATAAGATGGAATCTAATTATGAATTAAACATTCAATAATTTTCCTTAGATAAGATCTAAAACTCATCATATTAATTAATAATGTAATTAACATCTTAGAATTTTATTTCTCATGAACTTTAGATAACTTAGCATGAGTACAAGTTCTAGAATCAAAGGACTACATTAGGCTAATATAAGAGAATTACATCAACTGAGTTAATCAATGATTAAAACTAAATTAATCCTAGATTATCATGAATTTGAGATGCCTATGGATTAATTATACTCATGAGGACTCAAATCCACTTGTTAATTAGTAACTTAAATCATAATTTGATTTATGCTTGAAGTATAAAATTATCAAGCCTTAATTTAGCTTAAGCATGGTATTAAATTCTTTGAACCATCATAATTTAAGATAAGTCAAAAACATAAGTTAGTGTTTCGAATATCAAATTTAGATCTAATATAGAGTTAGCACATACTAAAGATGATCTAAAAGTTTAGAAAAGTTAGGATTTAATCATAAATTTAGTTATGATTAAGGCTAAATAACAAACTAATCATCAACATGATCCAATATTCAAGTTCCATTTCCATGGAGAAAGAAGTTCATATTTTCTAAGATCAAGCTCCAAATGGTATCCCAAGGGATGGTGTGGAGTATCAGGGTTTGTCCAGGCTCTGGAATTGCAAGTTCAAGCTAAATAAGGACTGAGATAGAATCAAAACAGCCTTGGAATGGATGTTCTCAGGATTTGGATGGATCTTTCAATTTGCTTGGCTTAGGAGCTTAGGTGAGTGATAAGTAGGCTTTAGATAGGACTTAGGATAATTTTGATGGGCCGAGGAGGGCATTAGAGGGCTGGTTGTGTTAGGAAAGTTGTCGGAAGTGGGGGTGGCCGAGAGGAAGAAGAAGATGGTTCTTGGGCTTTAGAAAATTTTAGGCTCTAAGATAAGTTCCAACACCTTCAGTGGATAAGTGGGAATCACTTAAGCTAAATTGGAAGTTTTGGAACAGTCCTAAACAGTGGTTCGTTCAATGCATGGATTCAAACCAAAGGAGCTTCGAAGTGATGATGGAGCGACACATAGACAACTTATTGTGTCACCTTCTAAGGGTGGATTACGAAGATATTACGCCGGTTCAGCGAAAATGGTCCCGATATTGGGCACTCACATACCGCAGGATCATATTGAGCAATTTGAAAGAAAAGGAACACACATAAAAGCCAAAAGTTATTTTTCATTCATTTCAAAGTTTCATATTACAAATATCTTCATCGTACACCACAAACATTGTTCAACTTTTTATAAATAAAAAGATAAATAAAATTTAAAGTAGCACCATTGATTCATCAGTAAATTTGAAAAAAATATGAATTAAGGTTCTTGTTTGAATTCTTCCTGAAGCACCTGACCTGGTATTGTAACGAAAACAATACCGGGATTAGAATTCTCAGTAATTAGAGAATACTCTTAGTATCGCAGTAAACAATAAAATATTATATTTTTATAAAAGCAGAGATGCAATTAGCCAAAATAAGGGTGTAATAAACATGCATGGAAAGTATGACAATAGTGCAACAATGAATAATCAATTTTTTTCAAACAGTATTATCACAAAATATAGGTTACTGATGTTATTTTTCCAGTAAGCCACCACAAATATTATTGATGTCATTTTCAGTAACCCACGAATGTTGCTGATATTATTGATGTCATTTTCTAGTAATCCACGAATATTGCTGATATCATTTTTCCAGCAACCCATGAATATTACTAATGTCATTTTCTAGTAACCCACGAATGTTATATGTTGGTTCCGAACAACCAACCAAGCTTTAATACGAATTTGGCTCAAAGCGAAGCTAAGCAGCAATAAAGTGCAAAAAATAATACATGTCATATACTGGGTACCTTTTTTGTTAAGTTCAGAGAGTGATAGTTCGCTCAATTTGCATTTAGATTTTTGATATTTAAAAGTAGCTTTTTAAAAGTGATATGATATATTTTAAAATTTTTTTTTACATTCTTCTTTTCTATTCTGTCTTTCTTTCATATTCTCATATTGATAGAAGTCCATATTTTAAGTTATTGATGTAGTAATATAATATTATTATTATCATTATTCAATTATAATAATAATACATAAAAGAATAAAGACAGAATGAAAATGATTGTAAAAATTTTAGAACGTAATAATAATAATAATAAAACGTCAAAAAAAATGCTTAAATGGAAATAATAGTCATTTTATAACATTCGTACTGTTTTCATTATTGATTAATGAGAAAAATAATATTGTGAATGACTAATAGAGAGGTTGTATAATTGAAAATAAAAGAAAAATAAAAAAATCAAAATATCTCCTAATTTTTGTTCCTCTTAAACTTCTCCTCTTACCTAGGATATCGTTGCAGAAAATTGAGGGAGGCCGGACAGCTGAAGGGGGTGGCTGTCCGGGCGGCTGCTCGCTGGCTGATGGTCTGCTGAGGGAGGACTGCAACAGGAGGGAGCTAGCTGCTGGGTGGTCGGCTGCTGCCGTGGGAGGGGAGGCCGGTTGCTGGGGAGGGGGAGGTTGGAGGTTGGTAGGAGGGTGGCTGGAGGCTGGCAGGAAGGCGGAGGCTGGCGGAGGGAGGAGCTGTGTGAGGAGGGACTGGGGGAAGTATAAATTGGCGCAGGAGGGGACCATCCTGCGCCAAAATTGCGCATGGCCTCTGGCGCTTGTAAGGGCGCTTTGGCACGAAAGGTTTTTTCGGCACAGGCGGAAGAACCTTCACTCGATCGTGACCTGGGGGGAAGAAGAATTTCCTTAAAAATTATTTAAACTTAATTTTTTCGCATTTTTTCGCCGTTTGGCATCCAAACATAATGAAACATGACCCCGAAGTGTGTTATGACATAACGAACACCCTCACGCCAAAAAATTTCGATTCGGAGCAAAATTTTATTTTCAAATAATTTCTAAAGGCTTAAACTTTGAAAATTAATTGAGATCAAACTGGTGCTCCGAAATTTATGAAATTTCTCGAACAGCTTTTAAATAATGTACTCAACATAATAACATGAAAATCGATGAATTCAGACACGTATTTTAATGTTCTTGATTTATTGAATTTAAAAAGTTCAGAAAAAAAGCAGTAGTTTTCGTTATTCGGATTTCTTCCAAACTAAGACACTTTGTTCTAAAATTTATTCTCATTTAAAGGTTTTTTGTTTGCTCTAATTTGAAGTTCCTTGGGATCCTGATGTTAGAGTCGAGATTTTGACCTAATGTGCAAAGTAACGACATCTGGTCGTTACAATTTGGGTGCTCGAACCCTGTTTTGCCAAATTCGGGTTTTACCCTTTTTGAAGAAATGGTGAAACTCAAGGTTAAATCTTGGTTTGATTGTGTTACTTCGCTCATCATGATGGAGAATTCATGAATTGATTAAATAGTTACTGGGTTAGCCCTAATAAACGAAAAAAACCTTTCAGTTTAATTTCTTAATTAAGCTTAATTAATGAGAATTAATCTCTCAAATTGATCCTAAAATGTTTCTAATTATTCGACTAATGTTTTTAGTTTGATAGGCTCGATTCGTCACGTTGTTGCGGAGTTCCCAATTTTTTGTTTTAGGGTTTCCATAGCTCGGCTAATTGGGGACGACAACACTGTTGCTTCGGGTTGTCGGGTCGACCCCTCGGGTTATAACAATAGATGAATCTAATACCTATCGTCCGATCATGTTATTGCTTAAATCTATCAGATATAATTTGTTTACGATCCTAAATTAATATCCAATATTGGATGAACTCGACTGATCCAATTTCTGAGATTCCTTTCACCTTATTATTTTAATGGATAAGTTTTGTAAAATCAAAAAACTATAATTTTAATTAAATAAATACAAAATAAATTAATGAAATATTTTTAATCATCATATCATGCATTCTAAACATACATAAGCCTCATTTTAAATCAAATTTAAGCATTTTAATGGCTGTAAGTCTTATTGCAAAGCTAAATCTAGGCATTCTAAATAGATGTAAGTCCCCATCCTTAATATAAATGTAGACATTCCTAAAGATATAGCCCTACTCCAAATTAAATCCAAACATTATAGGATATAACTCCATCTTAAATCAAGTGGGGTATTCCAACAAATATAAACCCCAAATTCAAATATAAGGATGGGACCTGCATCTATTTAGAATGCCTATAATATCAGCGTCATTAAATATATCAAAATATAGTATGCACTTTGATGATGTGTCTTGAGAATGAAAGACATGAGTCATTCTAATATTTTGTAAACGTTTAGGGTTTAATATTCTGTTGCAACGTAATCGACCTTAATTTTTACTGAGAATTGCTGGTAATTCGGTTTGAGAAATATGGCATCCAAGGTGAAGATGTTGACCATGACTTGGGGGGGAGGCTCTACTATCAAATTTTCTAATGTGGTATTGATTGCTGGAGCTGCAGGAACATTGCTGTAATTTGGTACTATCACTTAAACAGTAAAATCCCTTCCTACTCAGCCTAGAGTGGAGTTGAACAAAATGGAGGCTGTGGCCAAGAAGGCCTTTAAACCAACTATTCTCTCATGTTTATCAATGCAGGGTAGGTGACTCAACATCATAATTCCAAACCCGCCAAAATGTAGAAAAGATGATACTGCCAGAGCAACAACTATTAATACTCACTCAAAAAGGGTGTCTGTCTTCTTCTCAAGATTGTCCTATGATTCATCCTCAAAGAGGATGGTTATGAGGATCAATGATGACATCGCTATCAACAAGGGAAGTAACTATTCCAATGTCTATTTGGAAACTTTTCAATAAAGAAGATTGGCTCAAAGGAAATGAATGCAATTGCATCACTTCCCAATCTATCGAGAAGGGCCAAGAGAAAAGATAATGTCAGGCTAAGGGCTAAAAATCTAGAGATTGATCCAATAATTTAAAAGGGGAGAATAGAGTGAACTAGATCTCCAGTTTCTAATAAATATGAACCCCTGAGGTGGGTAATTGGCAAAGGCTTTGACATGATTGTCAAAAGGCAATGCATATATTTGAAACAACTAACACTTTCCTAGATGTATTATGTCTTGAAGGTGGTAAAGAAATTAAGATTATGGAGGAGGGAATTGATTCTTCTATTGTGGAGAAAGGTCGATTGATTCATTAGGATATGTGCAAAGTTTGATCATAATGCCACCGTCAAATAAGAACAAGGTTGGTAGGCAACCCCAATTGAAAAGAATTCATGGTGACACCTGCTTGTGATATCCAGACCTGAAGAGGTTTGGAGATCCATCAAGTGAAGCTCCCAGGTTCAAGGTGTCACATCCAACAAAAAATCTTGAAGATCCACTAATTTGTAATTATGGATCCAAAAAATATCAATGTATAATGAAACAATAGTTGATGAACACCAAAGACATCTAGAAAATGGTCTTGAAAGGCCCCAAAAACATTCAATAGAAAAGAACTTATAGAATTCTCAAGATCGCGATCAACATCCCCATTGATCCATTGGAAGAGACCCATTATCGGATGAATAAATGATATTGAACTACCATATGATGATGATGAAGATCAATTTGAGGAAATTTGTTAATCAAAAAGGTTCACATGGTTGAACATGTTACCCCTACTTGGAGAGTATATTAAAAATCTGTATCTTATCTGACCTTATATCTACACTATGGTCCTAGAATCATGGTCTGCCTATAATAATATAGGCTACAAGCATTGGAAAGACCTCACGCCAAGCACTCTTTGAGTAAGTGGATAACTGAATAGTTACTAGGCAACAATATGACACATAAATGGCTGTCTTATGTACCCAAGGACTTTGTATGATTTTGAGTGTGATTCAGCTTTATGGTTCATTCTCTTTAATGCACATTTGGACATTACATTCGTACAACTCTTATTATCAATGATTAGTGAACATAACTTATTGCCAACTTAAAGCATGATAGGAAAATTGAAGTGTGGTTCCAATCATCTTTTTTCTTTGGCGTAGCAATAGTGTATCTCATAATGTTTAAGGTGTGGTCGCATTATTCTTCTTTAATTTTTCTTCAATTCTGTAAATATCATCTCACACTATGTTTTCTTCCTCATCCTCAACTATATATAAGGTTCTAGTAGGGCATTCACTGGCATAGTGACCAACATGATAACACCTAAAACATGTATTGTTTTTGTTTTGAATCACAAAAAGATGATATTGATATTGCCCATATCCTTATTGATAGATGTGGTGTTGTAAGAAATGATTATATTTGCTAGGATGGGTGTTGGTTTACAGTGGTGTTTGATTCATGAATTTAGTAACTCTCCTAACAGCTGGGATCGTAGCATAGATTTTAAGTTCAAGGCTAATTATTAAGCATGAGCTATGAATGTAGCTTGGTGTGGATTCATTTCTCTTATATTGCCAAAGCCACTTCTAAGCCTAGATGAAGTAGTATTAGGATCCCCTTAAATCTCAAAAAATACATGCAACTCCTTAAATTGGTTCATGATGGTCATGGGTCATGACTATCATGGTTCCTTATTTTAAATAGTTATACTTTAATAAACAATCTCTATGAGAAAATGGTAGATAATTCTCTTTTAATATGATTTATTTCTTGCACAAGTAATTATAAAATTTATACCTAATCTCTTATATTGTCATTTAACTCCTAAGCAAAAGATTTTGGCTTGTCCAACTCACTTTAGTAATCTAACTTGACGTTCTCTCGACATTACTTGCCAATTAGAAAACCATCCATGTTTATTATCCAATCAATGAAATTTTTGCTGAATTTTACTATCATACATAGACACGTCTAACTTTAAATCAAGTCATCATTATTGACATCATAGCTGTGATGACGATAACTCTCATAACTGTCTGGGTTAGTTCTGTTTTGTTGATCAAGTGTAGGTTCTAAATCGTTTTGAATTTCTATTTGGGTAAAGAAGTTCATTCGAATGATTTTAAGCTCTTCCAAAATGATGACTATGATTTTGATCGACTTTATATCGTTAACCTAGCATGAATTGCTTGGAGCTTTTACTTAAGTTGATTATGGATTTTTATGATCTCATTTTGTTGGGCTCTTAAAGCGGCAAATGGGATCTAATTGATTTTCCTGATATTGATTCCCATTTCTAAGTGTCATATTAACTTATAACCTAAAAGGCTTTGGTAAGATCTAGGCTCTGTTATCCATTTAATGTACAATAATTAGGGGTGTAGTTAAGGTTCAAAATATGCTTTGTGTAGGTTACCTAGGTCTTTATGCTTATGCAAAAAGGAGAAGATTTGATAAAGCCATGATTCAAAATTCACAAATAAGATCCTTTGAAATTTAAACAAAGCAAAAGAATATAAAATTCAAAAATAAAGATTGAGTGCATGTTCTTGTGGAATCTTTGCAAAGAAAAGAAGTTCGAATATATAGAAACTTTCCAATGATTGACATTAACACACATTTGATGTCTCATGTCATAGTGCTAATAATGTCCCAAGCTCTGAGCAAAAACCAACTACGAAAAGAAAGAGAAAATAAAAATAAAGAAGGTATTATCCAATTAAAACAATTCAAGACTCACACTTAAACATGTAGATAAATCCCTTGTAAATCTATCTCCCTTGCTCCACACTTGAGAACACCATGATTGTGAGTACACAAAAATTTGAGAGTAGCAATTTTGTACCAAAAATAGTATTTTATAAATGAGAGTATGAGACCTATTTATAGAATTACAAAGCTTTGAAATGAGCACTTATGAACCATAGAGAAAATGATTTTGACAACTGTAGCTAGTGATTTGTGGGTTTCATTTTTATGGTTAGGATTGATCATCTGTAGACTTCCAAGCTGATGGATGTGACTGGTGATCTACAGGATACTACTAATTAGTGATCCATAAGCTAAATTATGGTAGCTATGCTCCCGATTGACGGGATACTACTACTTATGTGGCTAGTGATCTTGTGGATATTTAATGCAAAAAAAGAAATACAATTTAATTTTAGCATTATTTAGAGTGATATTTGCATCATGTGTAGATGCAATCTTTCTCAAAGTATGCTTAGTCGTAAACAAGTTGCATCAAGTTTAAGGATTTTATTTAACAAAATTTTGTCTTGTTGGGAAGCCAACAATAATTTATGTTTTTATCACTTTGATTTTGTATAAAAACTGCATTATTAGACAACTTGAAGTAAGCAATGCATTTTTTAAGGCATTTTACAAAAAAGGTAAACATATAACAACCACATGAACTTTTCTTAATGACTAGGCTTAGTCTAATGATTGCACAAGATCTTATATTGGCATGAGCATGCTTCTAGAATATGATTTGTAAAGTTTTATGTACCCTTCATTAAGCTTGTTTTTCATTCTGCAAAAATTGATAAATTGTTGTTTTTCCATGATACTTTTTCCTTTGCTTGTTATGCTCATTGGATAATCTTATTATCACAGGAAGCTATAGTTGCAGAGTTAAAGCTAATAATAATCACCAATCTTGCATAGAATGATTAAACGGCTTTCTTTATATACAAATCCAACAAGAGGCATTCATTCGTCTTAAACAAAAAACATTCTTGATCTTTTGTACTATGCAAATATGAGAAAAGCAAAATGTGTGTCAATCTCTATGATGACAGTAGAAAATCTGTTAAGTTTTGGGAGTGAATCAGTTAAAGATCCTAAGTTTTGTAGACGAACTGTAAAAGCCATATATCTTTGTTGTAAGATTAAATAATCTTGTAGCATGCACAAAGTATATGCTAAATAATGCCTAACCCACCCCAAAGTCATTGAAGCGGTGATAATGATTCTTGAATTTTAAGTAGGAAAACGTAATTAAGAAGTTGTTTTCAAAGACTTTCTTCTGAAGATATCATTATAATGGGATTTGGTGATGCTGGCTGAACCTCATATTCTAGTGATAGAAAGTTAATATCTTGTTTTTGTGTATTCTTAGAACAATATCGGAATTCATACAAACATCATACCATTTTAAAATATTAAACTAAGGCAAAGCCAAATCCTATGAAGTTTAGTTTTTTTTATAATCTGGATTTATTTTTTAGTAGCTAAAGTAACAGTGAAGTCAGTGAAGGTTTTAGTTATATATGGCTTTACAATCTCAGCTTTATTATGATCTATGCTAATCAATTCTTTATGTCATTATCAAGCACATTGAAATTAATCGCTATTTTGTGTATGAAGTTTTATGTAGAAGCATATTATAGTTAGGCATATTCTTTCTGCTGATCAAGTTGCCGATACACTTGCAATAGCTGGTTCAACTTCATACTTCTATACTTTTCTCTACAAGCTCAAAATTGAAAATTTTTCCATTTTAAGCTTGAAGGGGACTATTAAACGTATGAGTGAACTAGTTATGAGCGTACGAGCGAACTAGTTATAAGCTTGTTAAAGTTTTTTAGTTTGTTACAAGTTACTTTTGGGTCAGTTTCATAACTAATTATTGACAATTGTCACTATCCTTTTCGATTAGTGAGTTATTGGCACACGTAACTATTCGACTAGATAGGTAATTAGTTTTCCAGAGATATATAAAGGGTGTTCTTCATCTTTCTTCTTCTTTCTATAAGGAGAATTAATCTCACCAGCATTTTTCACTCCATAAATTTGTATTATATCAAAAAATGGATTTCAACAAATGTGCTACCCCTTCGTAAGATGTGTAATTTTGAAAAATAACTTTTATTAATTGGCAAATGTGATTATTAGAGAGTGATTTGATTAATATAATTCAAGATGATTGGATGAAATGGAGTACTTTTGGAGTATTGTGCAATTAAAAAATCCCTTAAAATTTTTTAGAATAACTATACGACCAACTATGATATATGGGCTGAATGTAGGCCAGCAAAGAAGAATTTTTCCAATAAAATTATGTTACAACGATGAAGATGATAAAATGGATGAGCGGGTATACTTGAGAGGATAGAATGTTGGTGTGGCTGCATAAATGGATTAGGCAAGTGAATGTTATCTTTGATACAACAATAACAAGGCCAAGGAATCATTTATTTCTATTATGAGCGATCAAATAGAAATCCATCCCTAAGCTCCAAATAGAGAGTCTTTTCTATTGGTTTCTTCTCATATTTTTTGGTCATACTAGTTAGCTTTAACAACAACAAAACTCATTCATTCAAATTTTCAAATAGGGGTATCGAATGGCATATGCTTATTGGTTCAAACGTATTAGGTGCAGGCCATTTGATGCAAATATAAAAAGAATGAGTATATGAATTTACCCATATTAAAAGAGGAAGCGGAAGATCAAAAAAGACTGGGAAGAAATATTAGAAGGAAACTTTGGAAGGGCTTTTCTTACCATGCTTAAAGGAAATAGGATTTGTGTAGCTAACCCCACCTAGTGGGACTGAGGCTTGCTGTTGTTGTTCATTGTTGTAAATGGGAATGTGCTTATCAAAAAGGGATTTATTTGTGAGAAACTACCAATAAAGACAAAGGCTAGTAGCTCAGAGTTAAAAAAAAACAAAGAGGATTCCTGGAATCCCATTATGAATTAAGTCTTGTTTCTACCACCTTTATTATCAGCTACTTGTTTCCTTCTTTTACCACTGAGTAAGGCATTTTGCGCACTTGCACAGGTATCTTTAATCATGCACATCGCTGCTTGCTTCGATGCCACCTTTGCAAGCGTCAAATAGCCTACAGCTGCCACCCAAGAAGCCGTTTTCATTTTTGTTATAACTTGCATCTGTTTGAAACCCCATTATTTGGCATATATGAACAGATATGTTACAACTCACATCTTCAGTTAATCGTGGCTGTAACTTTTGGTCAAATATTTATTGCTTTTTATTGTATCAATTATGTTAATTGTACGCTTCTGCTCTCGGTAATAATTGACATCTCATTCTCTTCTATTCTATCCGTGCAATCTTTTTAATAGTAAAGTATTCAATTGGACAAAACTCTGCAATTTCCTTCCATGAGTATTTCATATAAAAAGCTTGTATCTCATTTATATTTTTTTGTACCATGAGTGTAAAAATGATAAAGTTGTAGCAGTGAGCTCAATCATTAGTGATCTATTTTGGTTTCATTCACAGCAAAAAAAGTTTAATAGACCAACTATGAAATTAGCAATGTTATATGGAGCGGAATCATGGTTTGCAATGCAATGTTAAGCAATAATTAGGCAACCGTTCACAAGCCGTTTCCTCCATTAATGCGGGAGAATGAACGACCATCCGAACGCCAATGGTCATGAACATTAATTGTTTTCAATACACGCATTAATCGCCATAACGTTTATTATTTCTAATGCACGCATTAATCACCATGTTAATTAAGCACTAGTGCCACTCTACATTCCATTATATATATATATATATATATATATATATATATATATAGATAGATATTCATCAGTTAATGAACTTATTATGGTGGTTTTTCCTCATACTTATTTTCAATATGGTATCAGAGAGAGAATCTCTGATCCACATTATTCATTCGATTCTCTTAGTCAATAACTAATTCTTTTCGCCAGAAATTCCCTTTGATCTTTCTTTCAGAGACGATTATTGCAACGACTAATGATGGATTCTTCGACTGCATCATTTCAAATTGTTTGCACAGAAAATGCATCGCAAATATCCTCAATGGTAACCAATGTCCATCATCTTCTCAATGTTAAACTTGATAAGAAAAACTATCCACTTTGGAAGTCTCAATTTCTTCCAATTTTTTTGAGCTCATGAGCTAACAGGATTCATTGATGGCTATATCCCTTCACCGCTAAAAATCTTACCAGGATCTACTAATCTAAATCCTGATTATGTTTCTTGGTTCAAGTAATATCAGCTAATATTAAGCTAGATTATATCCACGTTGACGGAACCAATCCTTGCACAAGTCCTTACCAATGAAACCGCTTTTACAATTTGGAAGGCGCTAGCTACGATTCTTGCCCCATTCTCACAAGTACGGATTTAACAATTTTAGCTTCAATTAAGAATGATGAAGAAAGGCTCCGCCCTTATGGTCGAATTCATCCAAAAGGAAAAGTCAATTGCCTCGAATCTTGCCTCTGCCAGTTCTCCAGTTTTCGATCTACACATGATTTTGAGTCTTTGCACTGCACTCGGTCCGGAATGTGCATCTCTTGTAACAAGTATCACGATGCGTGTAGATATAATTTCCTTAGATGAATTTGTCGGTGTTCTTCTCAAGTTATGATATCTTATACTCACATTCCGAAGAGGTGAACCCAACTCACTTGACGAATTCGTTGCAATTTACTGACAACAACAACTCAATTTTCATCAGAATCACCCAAACATCCTCAACAAGCCTATGACCTTCCTTAGCGTGGCCAATTTAGAGGTCGTGGAAGATCTTATGGGCGAGGTCGAGGAGATTGATTTGGAGGTCGTGGAAGATCTTGTGGGCGAGGTTGAGGAGATCGATTCAATGCACTAGTGTGCCAACTATGCAATCGAACTGGTCACCTTGTTGCAGATTGCTATCACAAACAAAATCTATCTGCCTACCCTCTTACTCAAGCTCAAGCAATATATTCGGTTGTTCCTCAAATGTTTGATCCTTGGTTTCTAGATTATGGGCTACTCATCATGTAACAGTTGATTTGTAGAACTTACACTTATCTCAACCATACAATGGTTTGGAGAATGTTCAAGTTGAAAATGGTGACGATCTTCCCGTTACTCACATTGGTTACTCTTTTTTTTTTTAACTCTACCAATGTTTTTCTTCTCAATAGTATTCTTTGTGTTTTAAACTTTACTAAAACTCTCCTTCCAATTGGTAGCTTTACTTTTGATAATCATGCTTATTTTGAGTTTCACCTTCTCAATGCATTGTGAAGGACATCAAGACGAATCCAGAGCTCCTTCGCGGGTTCTATATCGTTTTTCGTCAATTCCGTCTCCGCATCCTCCACCACAAACTCTTATCTGCCAGTCCACCTCTTTGGCATGATCGTTTAGGTCAATCCTGCAGCTCAAAAGCTCCAACACATCCTTCTACAACTACAACTTCCTTGTCTCCCACCAGCCTCACTGTGCGCTCCTTGTGAGCTTGACAAAAGCAAACGTTTCCATCTACCCTCTATATCAATTACTGTTTCTACACCATTGCATTTAGTTTACTCTGATGTATGGGGTCCGGCCCTAGTCTCTTCATTTTTTGGTTATAGATATTATGTCATTTTTATAGATGCCTTTTCATATTTTACTTCGTTTTATCCTTTACAATGTAAATATGATGCTTTAAAATCATTCCTATCGTTCAAAAAAGTGATTGAGAAATTTTTGGGATATTCTATTGTCCATTTTTTAGTTTGATTTCAGTGGTGAATTCTTCTCTTTTACTTCAACCCTAAATAAATTTGGAATTCAGCATCAATTTTCTGCACCGCACACTCCATCTCAAAACGACATTCCTGATCGAAAGCATAGACACATTGTCGAGCATGGACGAACTTTGTTAGCTAAGGCCAATCTTCCTCCAGAATTTTGGTATTATGTCTTTCACACCGCAATCTATCTTATCAATCGTTTGCCTTCTCGCTCACTTCAAAATATCTTGCCATATACTCGTCTATATCACAAACTACTCGATTATTCGTTCTTAAAAATTTTTGGCTGTCTGTGTTATCCATGGTTAGGACCTTATACCAAATTCAAACTTGAACAACGCTCCAGTCCCTGTATTTTTCCGGGATATAGCAGCAGCCATCAAGCGTACATATGTTATAATTTTCATCAAGACACAATATATATCACGCCATGTCATATTTGATGAGAATGTTTGTCTATATACAATCGATTCTTCCATTGACATGTCTAACGCCCCTGCAGGTTCCAATCTCTATAGTACATGGCTCTCTCTAAATTCAGCCGCCCAATGCTGCTGCAGAAACTTCAGTTCCTCGGACTCTACTCAGTCTGCTGCTGAACCTTTTCCGCTCTCAGACTCTTAAAGATGCTGACCAGCCTTCCTCTCATTATCCACTTAACTACTTATATCGAACCCACAAATACTCGCTCATGGTAACTCGTTCCAAAACTAGTTCTTTAAAACAAAAAGTTTATGCAGCTAAATATCCAATGTCTTGCAGTACTATTTCCCTTGATAGCATTCCTCTGTCTTGGTTTACAAAGTTGTTAATATTCCCAAGTAGAGGCTTGCTATGGCCAAAGAAGTTGAAGCTTTGCTTAGAAATAACACTTGGACTATAGTACCCTTTGTTTCCACCGTAAATGTTGTCAGTTGAAAATGGATCTGCCGTCTAAATAACTTCTTGATGGCACTATTTGCTACGCACAAAGCCCGCTTGGTTGCACATGGATTTGATCAATGATATGGGTTGGATTACTATGAGACGTTTAGTCCGGTTGTCAAGCCAACCACCATTCAACTTATTCTAACTATTGCAACCATGTTCAATTAGAAAAACTACACCATTTGGATTTTAACAATGCCTTCCTAAATGGTGATATCGAAGAAGTCATCTACATGGCTCAACCCAAAGGTTTCATTGATCCTCAACGCCCTTCTCATATGCCATTTAAATAAAGCCATTTATGGGTTTGAACAATCACCTCGTGCATGGTTTTCGAAGTTGTAAAATTTTTTGGTTCAGCTTGGTTTTGTTGCGAACAAACTCGACACTCCTTATTTATGTACAATCAAGGCTTGGTTAAACTTTTTCTGCTGATATACATTGATGACATTATTATCACTGGTTTTGATTTTTCGGCCATCTTTGCTTGCATTACGACTATTTCAACTATCTTCTCACTGAAAGATCTTAGTAACATACACCAGTTTTTAGGAATTTCAGTCAACCAATTTGGTTCAGCCTTTCACCTCTCACAATCCACCTACATTCGTGAGCTACTACTTCAACCGGTTTAGCAGATTGCAAGCCTTTCTCTACACTAATGGTTGCTAACCTCAAGCTCTCTGCTACCTCTGCACTTCCTTACCTGATCCTACACCATATAGACTGGTCGTTGGGGCTCTTCAGCATTCATCCTTCAATCGCTCTGATATTTCTTACAGCGTCAACAAAGTTGCTCAATTTATGGCTGCACCGACACATGAACATTGGGTGACAATTAAGCTTATTTTACGCTATCTCAAGCACACCATTTCACATGGCATCTTTAACCACTTCAATACTTCTCTCTACAGGCATTTAGTGATGCCAATTGGGCGGGTTGTATTGATAACTGAAAATCTACTATGGATTTTCTTGTATTTCTCGACTCCTCGCTACTCTCTTGGTCATCTAAAAGCAACAAACTGTCGCTCGCTCAAGCACGTGTATCTTAGCCAGCCTCCATGTGTTTGCTTTAAAACTGCAAAACTACGTAATAAACAAGCATTCCATGTAACATTAACTTTAATGATAAGCAAACGTTTAGGTAAAATAGCACCGTGTAAATATACTTGAGCCAAAGTTTTTCTTCTGGGGAGTGTACAGTTTTTTGTGATGTGGCATTGTAAATGTTTGAAACAATTTGTTCCAATAGGCTGTAACTACGAGATGCATGAAAGTGGAGGTGCATTGATGTGTGATATGAAGGAGCTCTGTGGTGATCGATGAATTAGAAAATAGGTTGCGATTGATTGGATGAATTAAAATGGAACTAATGTAATTAAATGATGCAGGATTATGGTAGAATAATTAGATGATACTTTAGAAATAAAACAAGATAAAGACCATTATGCTTGCCCTACTTTTGAACGAGGGAGACCATTATGCTTGCCCTACTTTTGAACAAGATAAAAACATGATACTTCATGTTTTTATCCATTTTTATTTGTTAATGAGGAGCTTTCTTAATCATCATTTACTTAATTTTGCATTTATTCATTTATTTCTTTTTAAAAATATGTTGGTGACTTTTGAAGTATCTATTACTGAACATTAATGTCATTATATAATTTCAAAGAAAAATGAAGGGTGAGGAGAATGACTACTAAGTGTGAAAAATAGCGTAAAAATTCAAAAGTTGGATGGCCTAGTTCTCTCAAGAGTATATCTATAAAGAACATAAAAGGAAAATTACATATATGTGTTGCTGAATCTTCATTAGAGAGGTGCTACTTCTTTGGACTCTTTGCATAACGCATGCCAGCAGGTTGTAACCAAATCTGAGGCATACACCAAACACAATCATTGCTACAATATGTAATATTTTAATGACAGCAGTTATCTTCATACAGTTTTTACTATATGCTAAATTTAAATTTAAGTGAACTTCTTAAGGTATGCTTCTAAAACTGGCACGGTTGAATATTTATATCCATGCGCAATGCAGGAAGTTCAGGAATACTTTACAAACTACATCATCAATGACAGTTTAGGCATCATTTCAAATGCCCACACAGTCTTTGCAGATAGAGAACCTCTGAAGGCACATAGTGAACCCTGCATTGAGCTTGCTAAGCTTTTCTCGATTGCTGTGGACTTCCCAAAGACGGGTGTTCCTGCTGAAATTCCTCCCCATCTTTTTATCAAATCATATCCCGACTTCATGGAGAAGAAGAACAAAGAGACCTATCTTTCAAAAGGAGTGATTGGGAAGCTCTTTAGGGAAGTGGAGAGTCGAATGCCCCACAATTTCCACATTTCGTCTTTCACAAAAGAGGTTTCCCAGAGGTCCTATGACTCCGACATGGAGGTCAATGGTTTCATGGATTATATCGATGAGGCCGCATTGCGTAAGGAAGACTATGATTTTAAGCTAGGGAACCTTATGGAGTACTATGGTATGAAGAATGAGTCAGAGCTCCTTACTGGTAACTTGATGAAGATGTCGAAGAAGTTCAACAAGTATAGGGATGGTGAAGCAGTCAGGTTGGCTATGAAGTCATTGAGGAAGGAAGTGAGGGCTTGGTTAAAGGAAGACATAAATGGAGACAACAAAAGTGCACAAGCTGCATTTGCAAAGGCATCAGCTTGTTATCATGTGACATACCACCCTGATTACTTTGGAACGTACAATGAAGAATTAAATAGGCCTCATTTTCTGAGCTTTCCTTGGTGTGCGTATGATAAGCTCATTACCATAAAGAAGGAGTGTATGCGGAAGGCCTCGAGGGTTGCTTCTTTCTGGTTGGATGAACTGCTACACGATCTGCCAGAATTATATTGATATTTTGATGTTAGCTTTAGTGTTTTGATCCACAGCAGTCAAGTTTAATAAACGTGATTAACATCAGGAGCTTTAAGTAGAAGGATTTTTTTATCAGTCTCTAGATGGAGTTCACCCAATTTAGTCATAGATTTTCTTAGAAGGAAAGTGGTTATGCTACCCATAAATTTATTCGCAAGCTTCCCAAAAGGTAAAGAGAGATTATTAAAAAGTATAAAGAAAGAGACAATGAGGTCCACGACTTGAGTGCATGGCACCAATGTCTTCTTTCCATTACGATTTGGGAGGAATTGGGTAGTGCAGCAGCTTTCTATTATTACATGCTCAAAGCATTCCCCCCTATAATTTTGGTTTTAAAGTAGTCCATTGCATGCGTTACTTTTTGTTAATTAAAGACTTATCAAATATCCCTTAATGATATTATGTATGTGGTAAGTTTTTATGTAATTGGTATGGTATTATGATAGCTTTAAAACTATTTGAAATGTTGGAACTATTTTAGAAGAAATGAAAAAAAAAAACTCTTTTTTAAGGGCTTACCAATTTGTCTTTATTATGATTTTAACTTGAACATAGGCATGTAATTTGGCATGCACTCTTTGTTTAAAGGTAGTGAAGTAAAAGCCTAGTTCAGTTTGCTTGCACCTCTACCCTTAGTAGAGGTTTGCTTAAGATCAATTATTTGGAACTGTCATGTTCTAATTTAGCATGATGGAATAATTTGGTTCATTGTAATTCAATTAGTTTGCTTAATTCTATTTAATCTTGATTACATAATATTTTGTATCATCAAATTGGAGCTCTATATGCCATTGTTAATTATTTTTCAAAGTACTAACTTGTATGATGTGCATTTGATAATGTATATATAATAACATTATGAACATTATAAATTTATCTCTTATTTATTTTTAGAAAAATGTTCTGCTTACATAAGAATATATATCAAAAAAATATTCAGGATCAATAATTTTTTTTTTTTTTAATTTTTGCATATAGGTTTCACAAAAAAATGTATTCAACTAATTATTTACTTACATATTAAATTGATATATTATTTATATATTTTAGTGTGCAAGTATAGCAATATATATATTTTTTATTATACTAAGAGTGATCTTATTCCAAGAGCTTATTTTGTTGCAATGTTTGCTTTTTAATATTGCTATATTTTATATATATTTAAAGTTTTTTAAAGTTTTGTTTCCTAAGTTAAATATTAACCTTTTAAAGAATACAATTAATTACGTTATTAAAAATGATTCTTTGAGTTGATGAACCATTCTCTTGATAAATACACTATTTAACCTTTATAGCTTTTTAACATAATCCATTAAAAGATATTATTTAACTAATTATTTTATATATGATTTGTTAGAGCAATGAAAATGAATTATGCATTAATTATTTAATTAGCTTTTTATTGATATATTAATTTACCATTGTAATTAAGATTAATTTGCTTAATTGATAAAGACCTTTTGATTAAATTACTCTATTTTAATGTAAGTAGATAATTAAGAAAATATGGAGTAATAAATATAATGTGGCTTAATCTTGTTTTTCTTGATTCCTGATTAGGAACGCTTATGCTGAGTTAATTTAATATTGGGAGTATAAATGTTTGATCACTTAGCTAAGTTATATTAATACAAAATAAATTCAGATTAAACTGAAGGTTAATGTAATGTAATTCTAGTTTAATTGATATAATAATGTAATTTGTGTAACAGGTAGTAAGCAGTTTTTTTTATTTATAATTTTGAGATATATATATATATATATAGATTCCAAATAATTTTCCAAATATTTTATTGCTTGAATACAAAAATGTAAAGATCACAAATTTAGTGAGTGAATTTTTTAATTTATAAGATGGGATCTTGTATAAATATTTATGGTGAATGGTATTGTAGCTGAGTGTTGATGCTTCGGATTTGTTATCCTTTGTCACGGGTTCAATTCTCACGTCGCCAATACATCCCACGCCTAGTATCGTTTGTATGTTGCACTAAATTTTGGAATTTATAAATTTAGCTTATATATTTGTTTTTTTATTTTATTAAAGTGCTTATGCTAAGGAGCCTAATTGGTGGTTCTTGGCTCACATAATCAATCTCTCGACTGAGGTCAAAAAACAATGCTATTAGGCTCAAGAGCTTGTCACTGGGATCTAAGCACTAATGCAGATATTCCTAGCTTTACCCCAATTGGTGACCTATGGAGCTCTAAGAGAGTTAAGTTACCAAGTTCAACTCATTACATTAATCATAAGTTGTTTACACCGAGAATCATCACAGAGCGAATATTATATCATATATTCGCGGCGAGGACATTTATGGGCATGCCCCTAGTTTTAATATGACTAGTTGGCTTGATAGTATTTTCATTAATAACCATTTTCTTTAATAAGACATTCATCAAACAGCATGCTTTCAACAAGTTCACATTTAAATAAAAAATTAATTAAGAATTTTATTCATTGAAGAAAATGAGTACAAACACCATTTCATCCCATAAAAATTACATGACATGGGCCCAACCCTCCCTAAGGAGGGTTTAGTCTTCCATCTCAAATGAAACATAGAAAATATAAAACAGGAAACAAACATTTGCATGGTCCTTACAGTAAGAAAATTAATGAAGAGATTAAGAGAAATATAAGGAACAACCCTTTGCATTCACCGATTTCATTCTTGCCCTCCAACCTCGCCTTCCCGTATGATTCCTTGAATGTTCTTCCTGTTCCCTTTGGTGGTCGCATTCTCCTTCCTCGGGTAGGGTTTCTCCTTTCTCACTTAATGCAACTTCAGAATTTTTAGAGCTGAGAATGTCAAAGAAGAGAACCCTCTCTAAGTATTTTTTATCTTCCTTTTATAGTTGCAACCACTAGCTATTTGAATTAAATCTGTCAAAACTTTCATCTTCTTTTGCTTTAATGGCTATCAATGAATATTTCCCTTATTCCTCTTGAAAAGACAAGGTTTAATGTAATTTGATTTTAATGGTAGATGTGAGAAAATAAAAGAATTGAATTTTTGGTCTTCCATATGTTGAATTAAATGCTCATTTATGGCTGGAGTTACGACGGGCACTACGATGTGCTGCAGTGAGCTGTAGCGGTTAGGCTTTATAATATTTGTTAAGTGAATGCCCGCTTCGGCGCGCTGTAGCGCTAGCATCTTGGGTTAGGGCTGCTAAGGCGCGCTGTAGCGGGATGCTTTGAATTACTGTAGCGTTGCGGCGCGCGATAGCGCCGAGCTGTCGGGTTGAGCACACTTAAGCGTGCTGCGGCGCGCTTAGGCGCTCTGTGGCGCGGGATGCCTTGAATTTCTTGTGTTAAGTCCTGGCCCTGTTGATCCGCTGTGGCGCGCGTGGTAGCGCCAATCTCTCGGTTTGTATCCGCTGGGGCGCGCTGTAGCGCGCGGTAGCGAGGGCCTTTAAGAATTATGCTGAATCTGAGTCCTGTAAGTTCCGCTGCGGCGTGCGATAGCGTCGAGCTCTCGGGTTGAGCCTGCTGCAGCGCGCGGTAGCGCCGAGCCCTAGGATTGAGCTCGCTGCAGCGTCGAGCTCTCGGGTTTGAGTCCACTGCGGCGTGCTATAGCGCCGAGCTCTCTCGGGTTGAGCCCGCTACGGCAGCAGTTTTCTTCCAGATTTCTTATTTTTGCCCAAATTTAACTAAACTCTTCTTTTTCCCTGAAATTATTGAAAAACCATTCAAAGTAGACAATTCTAGCATATAAAGTGTTTGTTTTATTCATTTATTTTGCTATAAATTTTAGATTTATTATACTCATACACTTAAATTCTTGTTCATTCTTGAGTAAGCTCAAAAATAAATTTTTCTGATTTTTTAGATTGCATAATTCAATAGGATAAGTGTGAAGTGTTTTTGCTATTTCATGTATTACTTAACAAGGTGATTACACAGATTCAAGTTCTGAAAAGTCTCATGCTAATGTCTTCCTTTCTTTTGACTAATTAAGTCTCCGTTTTCTAAATATTCGATGCTGAACTCTTCATTATCGGGGGGGGGGGGGGGGGGGGGGGTTTCTAGGGTTGCTTGACTTAAACAAAGCCAATTTTCGGTGTGTTTAGAATCTTGTGCCATTTGTGTTTCTTTTTCTAAACCGTAATAAATAATTCTTTTTCAGGAGACATATTTTTCTTTATCATGTTTTCTTATTTTTTCTTATTATAGGAGATATTTTTTTTATCCCTGGATTTTCTTTTTGCATTCAATTCAAGGCAGAAATATTTTTCTTCATCCCCATCTATTTTGCATTGCATTCAGTAAGTCATACAGAAACTTAGCACATTCTTTTCACTGTTTCTTGCTTCTATCAATCAAGTTCCATAACCACACCCCCACACTTAGTTTTAAAGCATCATACATTTTCTTGATTGCAGAGATTTATAGTAAAATAAGTGTAAAATATTTTAGCATAAAAATTTTCAGAACTATTTGTTGCTTAGTCACCTCTCATTAAATAATTTGGAATAAAGAAAATTTTCACATGTTTTATCACAATTGAATTAAGCTAAATTAAAATTTCAAAAAAAATTCAGAGATAATGATATTTCATTAGCATAAAATTTGGGAAAATTATTCACTAAGATTTATTCAATGAAAGCAAAATAAAATGGTACAAAAAATAAAAATAAAAGAAAAATAACAAAAGGAAACAAAAAGAAGATACAAAAAGAGCTAGTACAACATTTTCATTCATCTTCCTCGTCTTTTTCATCTTCTTCTTCATCATTGTCTTCCTCCGGCCATTCTGTATTTGGAGGGGGTTCAAAAGCTGGGGGTTGTGGCATCACAGTGTCACATGGTCCACCATGCAAGCTCTAGTTTGAAAACATCATTCCAAGAGCTGAGTGGAATTCATTTTGAAACTAGCGCTGTCTGGAAAAGTCGGCCTTGCAGTACTGCATATCCGCTTCCATACTCTTCCCCATTTGCACTTGATAGTCCCTCATTCTGTTCATTCCTTTTTGTAAATGTTTAAGTGACGTCATTATTTCAGAGGAAGATGAAGCTTCTCCTTCCTCCCCATTTCTCTTCTTGCTCCACTTACCCTCTTGAAAACAGGAGTGTGAGTTGTATCGGGTAAGAGGAACACGAGGAGGAACTGTTGTGTCACTAGAGGATATTTTGAGCCCCTGGGCAAGGCATATTCCAGAGATCAGTGATCCAAATGCCAATGCGGCGCACGACCAGGTCAAGGTGTACCACAATTGTTTAAGAATGACCATGAAGATGTGGATATCTCCAATTTGTTCGATTACACAAATTAATATAGCTCTTGACTGAGTTACCTCACTTAAATGCCCAGTTGGCATTATTCTGATAGAGATGAGGACATGCCATGCTCGTGGAATGTTGGCAAGATTCCCTCTCCAGTCCGCATCATTGGAGGTTAAGGCGCTAGCTATGGTAGCCGAATCAAATTCAGAGTTTAGTAGGGTTTGGTAGGCACAATCCTCTACCACTCTAAGTTCATAAAATTCCTTGATTTGCTCGAGCCCGAAATTTACAGCCTTCCCTCGTACAAATATTTTACGCCTGTTTGCATTTACTACATTCGCGTAAACTTCCTACACTAAGGATGAGTAAGAATCGGTCTGTAGGCTAACCAAGTTATCCCATCCTCGATACGACACGTCGTCGTGGAAAACGAGGTAAGGGAGTTTAAACCCCCTCTCCGGGATGAGCTTTCGACGTGAAGTAATTTGAACAAATCACTGTTCGGCCTCCACCGAGGAAAACCTTTTTTTGTTGAAGAATCCTCCAGAGGTAGAGGCTTTAGCTCCCTTACCAGCAACACTTTTCTTTTCTGAAGCCATAGATGTAGGAGAGGGTTGAGTTTCTTAAGAAAATGTAGATAGAAAGTTTTTAAGCACAAAGAGTGTGTTGCTACCTTCTCCCTTCTCCACTATTTATAGATCAACATTTGTTCACTTTTCTTCTTAATTTCACATTCAAACTGCATTTATGGCTGGTCAAGGATGTCATTAAATCATGTCATAAGTGTGAATTGATTCAGCCTTTAAAAGGAAAGAAAAAAGTATATTTGCAACAGTTTTTTAGCAAATTTTAGGTCCCTAGGTGCGCTGTACTGCCTTTGACTGCCTGCGAATTCCTAGGCAGTCAATAAAGGCTCCAGCTTTGCGTCGCTCGCGCAGCGCGCTATGGTGCGCTATGACGCACTAGAGTGACAAGAGGCCTGTAAATTTTTTGCTTAAGTGCCAAAATCCGCTGCAACGCGCTATAGCGGCAAAATCCGCTGCGGCGAGCCATAGCGGTGAAATTCGACTGCTAAAGAAGTTTTTTTTCCAAATTTTCTTTTTTTTTACTAACTAGTCCTAGATTAAAGAAAACAAAAACTATTGGGTTGCCTCCCAAAAAGCGTTTGGACTAGTGTTGTCAGCCCAACCATTTTAAGAATTTTAAGGGATTGATTTGTTAAGGGGCCTCTCTCTCCAGATTTTTGAAGTGAATGGGTGAGCACTAACATGTGTTGTGCTCAAACTCATTACTTCATCAATTATCTTCTTCCCCACTTTTTCTTCAGAATTGGGTATAGTGGTTCCCTTCTTCTTCCTCTTACCCGTTCTTGTCTTCTTTTTAGGAGTTGTTTTATCCTTAGCAATTCTTCCAGATGAGGTGCTTTGGCCACTTTTAGATTTTTGCTCAGTTAATTTCAAGCTTTCTAGATCTATATTAATTGGTTTAGATTATCCCTTAAATTTTCTTCTCCATTCCACTTTCATATTCTTCTGTTTGTACAAAGTGGGTTTCATGTCAATCTCTTCAGTTTTTTTGTGTATTTTAATACTCATCACCCCGCTTACAACATCAATATTGCCCTTGTTGTGGCAAGGAAAGATCGTCCAAATATGATAGTGGAATTTTCATTCCATCTATCCCATTCCCAAATGATAAAACAAGTGAGGACTTTAAAGCTTTCCAGGCCAACAACCACATTTTTAGCCACTCTTAATGGGGTTAACGAGTCCAAAATTGTCAGAGTGCTCTCCATTCCTCCTATTCTCAAGTGTTCATAAATGTGATAAGGCATACTATTAACAGAAGCCCCAAGGTCACACAAGGGATTAAAAGAACTTTGCCCTGTATTATGCAAGGAATATTTAATCTACACAGATCTTTGTATTTAACTGTAATCAACTTTTATCTTTCAAATATACTAGTGCCTATTCCAGCTCCCAAATATTTTAGATCCTTTCCAAGATTATTATCAAGGTAATCATCCTCTATCACGTCAGAGTCAATGACGCTAACCGTCTCCCTCGGATTCACTTCAGTTAAACTAGGCAAAGCTCCCTGCTGACGTGTGGATAACTGTTGGGAGATTTGTCCTAGTTGGACTTCAATGTTTCGATGGGATGCCTTGGATTGAGGCATCGTGGTGGGTTATTGTCATTTTAGTTCTCCTCATGAACTGAGTGGTTTCTACCTTGATGGCATTGAAAGCTCCTTCAAGGTTCGTGTTTTGGGATTGTTGATTGTTTCCATAATTGTACCCTTGCTTGTTTAAAGAATTATTCCCATTGATATTTTCCATTATTATTATTGTTACTCTAAGAAAAATTTGGATGATTTCTCCATCCAAGATTGTAGGCGTTGGAGTAAGGATTGTTCGGCATGTTGTTTTGATTTGCATTATTGTTTCTCAAGAAATTCACTTGTTTAATATTAGATGGTGCAAAGGGGTTGTTTAAGTTGCAATTGTGGCTAGTGTGTTTACCCCCACACAAATCACAGTAAACCTCTTGCAAGTTGTTAGTGTTCATGTTGCCAATTTTCTAGTTGAGGGCATTTATTTCATTTTGGAGGGCAAGGATTTGATTTGCCTCATCGATGTGGTTAACTTCTTTTTTATTTGAATTTAGCCTTTCAGTAGGCCATTGATATGCATTTTCAGCCATCTCTTTTAACAAATTTTAGGCATCATCTTGGATTTTGCTGCTCAGGGATCCTCCAGCTGCCGCATAAATGAGTGTCTGGGTGGGTGCATTCAATCCATTACAAAATGTCTGAACTTGCATCAACTGTGGAAACTCATGATGGGGCCAGCGTTCCCAGCTATCATACAATGTTTCCCCCTCACATTGGAAATAATTTGCTCTTTCAATCCTTAACCTGACGATCTTTGCAGGCAGGAAATATTTAGCTAGGAACTTCCTAGCTAAATCATTCCTAGTGCAGATAGAGTTGCTGGGCAAGGAACTGAGCCAACTCTTAGCTATATCTCTTAGCGAAAAAGGAAATAACCTAAGTCTTATGGCATCATCAGTGGCACCATTATATCTAAAGGTGTCACATATTTCCAAAAAATTGGAAATATATGAGTTTTGATCATCTGTGGCTAACCCCCATACTGATTATTTTGCACCAAACTGAGGGTTGATGGCTTAATTTCAAAGTTATTAGCTGCTATGTTTGGCCTCATAATTGCGTGAGGGATTCCCCTCATAGTGGGCAAGGCATATTCTATCAAAGCTCTCCCTCTTTGTTATCTTATTTCCCCAATCAGATTATTATCTATATTTTCCATTTCAATGGGATTTCTGTTTAACAACTTTTGTTCTCTTCTAGATCTAAAATATGTGCATTCAATATCAGGATCAAATAAAATGTTCAAGTTTTTTCTCCTACTCATACAATTCAAATATTCAGCTAGAAAGAATAACTACAGCAAGCACTTTCAGTAATTCAGAAAAATAAGAACTAAAAACAAACTAACTTAACAAAACTACAGCTACAGTTAACAACAAATATAATTACAAAAAGTTAAAGGATTATATGCAGAATAAAGAAAACTCTAAATCATTATTTACTCGCAAATTATATTTAATAGTTCCCTGGCAACGGCGCCAAGAACTTGACAGACTGTAAATACACGTCTGCACTCGCACGCAAGTGTACGCGGTCTGAAGTAATAATAGAAGGTGAGTTCTGAGATTTATTGTCCACATGAAACGGATTATTTTGTTACTAAGGTATATTTACTTTCAACAATATTTAGACTAATGATATGTTGTAATTTGGTTGGCTCCAATTTAATAATGCAAAGATCTTAATTCGAAAATACATTTTGAGAAGAAGGGAGAGTTGGGTTTTATCATACAATTTATTAAGGGATTGGTGTAAGTACTCTTATTCATCATCTTTAAATGATAATTGTTCACATACGAATTATAATCAAGTGATAATAGCATTCCTTAGATTGGTCATCTAATTCAAACTATTTTATGCCTAGTGGACGAGATGAACTCAAGAAGATTCAATCTCGGCTCATAGACCCTTGTGTGATCGATATGAGTCAAATCCAATTTCTTACGTCTAAGTTATCAAATTCATAATTTTAATTTCAACGATCACACAAACTTGATTCTACTCAATTAGCATCACGTGCTTCTCTCACAGCTTAGCTAAGGGAGTGAATTATTAGGCTGGGTGGATTATGTCACATTCATCCACAAGCACACACTTATTCCTCTTCCTCCTTTAACTTGTGATGAGCTACTGAGCATAATTGGTGACTCTTGGCTCATATGCATCAATCTCTCGACTAAGCTCAAAGAAAAATTCTATTAGGCTCAAAAGCTTATAACTAGGCTCTAAGCGCTAATGCATATATTATGTGCATGTCCCTAGTTTTAATATGACTAGTTGGCTTGATAGTATTTTCATTAATAATCATTTTCTTTAATAAAACATTCATCACACATCATACTTTCAACAAGTTCATATATAAACCAAAAATTGATTAAGAATTTTATTCATTGAAGAAAATGAGTATAAACACCATTTCATCCCATAAAAATTATATGACATGGCTCCTACCCTCCCTAAGAAGGGTTTAGCCTTTCATCTCAAATGAAATACAGGAAATAAAAAATAAGGAAACGAACCTTTGCATAGTTCTTACAACAAGAAAAATTAAAAAATAGATTAAGAGAAATACTAGGAACAGCCCTTTGTGTTCACTAGTTTCCTTCTTGCTCTCCAACCTCGCATTCCCTTTTGATTCCTCGAATGTTCTTCCTATTCCCTTTGGTGGTCACCTTCTCCTTCTTTGAGTAGGGTTTCTCCTTTCTCTCTTGATGCAACTTAAGAATTTTTAGAGCTGAGAAGAAGGGAACGCTTTCTAAGTATTTTTATCTTCCTTTTATAGCTGCAGCCTCTAGCCCTTTGAATTAAATCTGCCAAACCTTTCATCTCCTTTTGCTTTAATGGTTGTCAATGAATATTCCTCTTATTCCTCTTAAAAATGACAAGGTTTAATATAATTTGATTTTAATGGCAGCTATGGGAAAACAAAAAAATTAAATTTTTGGTTTTCTTCGTGTTGAATTAAATGCTCATTTCTAGCTGGAGTTACAACAGGCGCTACGGTGCGCTGTAGCCCGCTGCAGCGATTTGGCTTCAAAATATTTGTTAAGTGAATGCCCACTTCGGTGCGCTGTTGCACTCGCATGCCGGGTTAGGGCTATTGAGGCACACTGTAGTGAGTCTCTTTGAATTACTGTAGCGCTGCGATGCATGATAGCGCCGAGCTCTTAGGTTGAGCACACTAATGCGCGCGGCAGAGCGCTTGGGCGCACAGCGTCGCGCTTCGGCACGCTATAGCACGGGATGCCTTAAATTCTTTTTTTAAGTCTTGGACCTGTTGATCCGCTGTGGCACGGGGTAGCGCCAAACTCTCAGTTTGTGTCCGATGCGGCATGTTGTAGCGCCGAGCTTTCGGGTTGCGCCCGCTGCAGCGCGCGGCAGTGAGGGCCTTTAAGAATTTTGTTGAGTCCGAGTCCAGTAAGTTCCGTTGCGGCGCGCGGTAGCGCCAAGCTCTCGAGGTGATCCCACTGTAGTGCGTGCTAGCGCACGCTCTCAGGTTGACCCCCTGCAGCGCGCAGTAGAACCGAGCTCTCGAGTTTGAGTTCGCTGCGGCGCGCTGTAGCACCGAGCTCTCTCGGGTTGAGCATACTACGGTGCGCATGGGCGCGCACATCAATTTTCTTCCAGGTTTCTTATTTTTTCCTAGATTTAGCTCAGCTCCTCTTTTTTCCTGAAATTGTTGAAAAACTATTCAAAGTAGACAATTCTAGCATAAAAAGTGTTTATTTTATTCATTTATTTTACTATAAATCTTTTATTTATCAGGCACAAATTTTAAATTTTGAATTTTGCAAATTGAGGATCTATTGTATCAAAAGAAGCTTTATTTTCTACATACTACATGGATAAAAAGACATTATAAATGAGAAATAAAATAATGGAAAGTTCTTAAAATCATTATCTTTGGGTTAATATGACTTTCTTTGGTCCCATTTTTAACTTTCAGTAGTAAGCAAGAAAACCATAAAAGATTTGATGAATGCCCTAACATGGATGTATAAAAAGCCCTCATTATGCAATAAATAGTTCATGATGAAGAAATTGTTCACATAATTATAGTAAATGGTGGCTCAATCACGAAGCATTTCAACAAGTTCAATATTGTGTCTAGCTAATTGAGGTATATCAACATTAAGTTTGATGATGAAATGATAGTCCTTTTATTAATATCTATATTGTTGGATAACAATGAGTGCTTAGCGACTATGGTGTGAAACTCATAAGGTAACATAATGTTAGAATTATATAATATTGTAGGGATTATTCTTAATGAGGAGGTTTGAAAAAGATTTAGTAGAGAGGAAACTAGATTCTCCTTGAATATTAAAATAAAGGAGAGAAGCTTGAGCTGGGACTCAAATCAAAGTCATCCCAACTCAAGAAGACTAAAGTCAAAGGTAAGGGCCAATTCTTGGAACTATAAAAGAAAAGGCATCTCATGAAAGATTTTGTGGCCACCAAGAGTGTTGGAGGTGCAAATAAAGAAAGAGATGGTACAACAAATCTCACAATAGTCAATCTCAAATATGTATTGATCCTATCCTTAGATAATATAAAGTCCTTGGTTGTGAATTTTGGAGCATTATGCTATGCAAAATTAAGCAAGTGACTACTTAAAACTTATTCTACATGTGAGTTGGGGAGAACGAGCCTTGGGGATATCAAAATTTTCATCATCAAGGTGCAAGGAGAAGTGAACGTTAAACTATCAAATGGTACCATGCGAAAATTATCTATTACTCAATTCACCAAGAATAACTCTGAAATGGCTTTAATGTCGATACTACATCCCTTTCTAGTATATTTAACACATTTATATCATGAAGAAACATCTAATTTCTATTAGCCATCTCAAAAGTGTTGGGTTCAAGACTACATTCATAAAGGATTCTTAAAAGGTTATAAAGGGTGCTTTTGTGCTTATAAATGGGAGCAAGGGATAGTGTATGTGACAAGTTCTACTTCTACAATAGGGCCCTAGATGCTTGAGCATGAGAGTAAGAGAGGATCAAAATATATTTTCTCCAAAGATATCAAGAACGAATAACAAAAAAAGGCAATATTCTTTCTAGATAAGGAGTTTCATGATCACATGGCAATTGGAAGACGCTCAAAAATATAATGTGCATAAGGAATGTGGGAATATGCTAAGGACAAGGTTCAACGAAGCTATCACCAGAAGAAAGACAACTCTTCTTAAGAAACCATTAGTAGTATGCATAAAGTAAGGAATTCAACTTCATATTAATAAAAAGACTGGAGTTAAGAGACTGGAGTTAAGAGCCAGTTGATTGGGCACCTTCACATCAAAAGAGGAGAGTTGAGAACTGGTTGATTGGGAACCCTTACATCTTTCTCATATAATTCATAAAAATAAGTTATGGCAGACTCAACAATGGTTTTCTTATTCCTTAAAGTAACATCCTTAGGAGTAATAATTTATTTAATTTAATTTATGTGTCTTCTCTTATTTACCCATCTATGAAAAAATTTAGTGTTTTTGTAACCTCTTAATTTTCAATTTAGACTACAATATTTCCTACAAAAGGTTTCAACATCATTGTGCTTTTAGATTAGAATGGCCCTTGCTTTAGAGAATGCAATCTTATTTTCTTTAAAAGAGTTATCCTCAAAATGTATTTTCAAGAGTAACCATATTTTCCTATTTTTTAATATTATTAAGCCTATTACCAATAGTATTTTTATTCCAATAGGCAAGATTTTTCTTAAGTATTTTTAATTTATAAGCAAGCCTGATCATGCCATACACTTCATAAGGTTCACTTCAAGATTTAGTGACAATGCTCTCACACTCATCTTTATCAAGTCAAAAGGGTTGGAATTTGAAAGGTTTCAAAGCTTCTAAGGAATCTTTCTAAGTCTTAAAAATAATATGTTTGTAAGCAGAGATAAATGAATTAATGGAATTATTATTAATATTAGGAAAAATATTTGTCCAGCTATTATTAATAAGGAATATATTTCATCTGGCAAATTTCTAAAGGAACTTCAAAATATTTGAAATCATCAAGCCCGTAATCAAAATGTAGAAATGAATTCTAAAATAAATATAGAGTGATTATGAGCATAGCCTTTACATTTATTATGGTTGAGAATTGCCTTAAAATCACCATAACCATCTAGAGGAGGTTGACATTACTACAGTTCCTTAAGAAGCATCATAATAGGCTTTATTCGACCTTAGATTCCCCCCATCAACAGGTAGTAGCAAATTTAAAATTAGGGTTGTTAAACCTTATGTGAATAGCTTGATCACATTAGTTGAGAATTTCTGCCTCCATGCACTTTTTCTAAGACGTCCATATTTTATTGGATAAATTAGTATATACTTCCTCAAATTTGAAATATTTGCAAATTTTATGGCAATCAATTCCTTAAGTTTTGATAAGAAAATGTCAGCAATGTCAATGTTTTCATTAATTATGTGATTGAGGATGTATTATCAATACATCTAATATTCTAATGTAAATGTTCATAATTCACCCTTAGAAGGCCCTGATTGAACCTTTTGATTACTAAATGATCGAGTAATTCTCTTAGAAAAATGATTTTCCCCCATGTTAACATTTTTGAGGTTTATCAACATCCATATTTTTCTTGTGCGTGCGTGCATGTATTTGTGCATCTTTAGATTAACCATTGATTCTTGGAAAACCTCATACATACATGAAACTAGCAACAAGGGTTTTTTCACAAACTTTTGAGCATTAGGCTCTAGGCATTCATATTATTCATATCTAAACATCGTCATTAGATTAATACTCAGTAATACATAATGAGGTGCCCCTCCTTAGCCATCATCATATTAATACTAACATTAACTCGATTACATATAGGTGGTCACCTCAGATACCAACTATGGTACCCTCAAATGTCAATTAAGACATTTGTGATAGTGAATGTAGCGCGATAAGTTATTAACTAAAAGATAATTTGGATTGCAAACTATGATAATGCTTATTTATTGCCAGTTTTGGTCTCTCCTTAATATTCTAATAAATATAAGGTTAAATACCCAAGTATAAATACTAATCTCAGATACTAAGTGTATGAGCAAAGATAAACAAGCAGAGATGCAAAAGTAAAAGTAAATCCATCCATTCATTACATACATACAATAGCGAGGGAAATAAAACTCTAAACAGTGATAAGAAATAAAGTATCCAGAATTATTACAAGCCATAATTAACTAAAAGTACAAAAAATGAATATCTCTCTTTCTTTCTAAGGAAAGATAAAAAGCAAGCTAAAAGATCTAAGCATCAGTTGTAGAATCATCCTAATGCTATGACTCCTCACTTGAAGATGGATCAATGAACAACTCCAAATTTGACATGTCGATTTCACATGCCAGGCCCCCAGTAAAAAAGAATAAAAAATCTGGTGTTAGATAATTCTCTAAGTACATTTTAGGTTGATTTAATAAATTCTACATATTTAGGATATCACATTTAACCTTAAACACAAATAATAGGTGCAACAAGCAATGCAAGGAAAAGTGTAAAGTTATAAATCCATCTATTTATAACTTAACAAAATGAGGTAAGTAAGAACACATACATCGGATCTAGCAGCTGCAATGAGGTTAGGCAATAAATAGTACATATAAATCTAATGCAATCTACAATGTAACTAAGAGATATCTAACATGAATATGATCAAGAGTATGCATGCTAATTTGGTTGTAAAATAAGTAAGCATTGATATATACATATAACAAATCATTATAGAAATCAAGACTAACATCTTATAATAAGTAAGCATTGATATATACATATAACAAATCATTATAGAAATCAAGACTAACATCTTATAATAAGTAAGCACTAAACAAATTGGAGTAAAATAGTAAAAAATATATAATTACTGAAAGTAAGAATATAAGGTAAGACAACCATATCAAAAAACTGGCTTATAAAGTCATTGTAACTGTAATTGAACTGAAAATATCATGTAAAATCATCTAGCTACTTAGAGTTACAACTACATTGAACTAAACTGAATTGAACTGAAGAGGCATAAATATATATGCATTATTTATATTAGTTATTTTGCTTTACTTTTGTAGGCATGTATATAAGTAGCTGGGGAGTCAAGCACATCTTCAAGATTGAGGGTGGATTATTGAACTAGACACAACTCTCCCCAATAAGTACATGTCAGTATCCTTTTTTCTTCTTACATTCTATCCATTGTCCATAATGTGTATACACAATCATTCATCCTGATATAAACCCAATGCTAGACATTTTTATAGTTTTACTAAGTTTTCATTTTCATGTATCAAATTCATCTTATATGATATGTCCAAGAAAATAGGCTCAAATGCAAGATTAGCAAAATCAAGGAATAATAGTAAGACATCTAATACAAAAAAAAGGACTATCTATTATTATCTAATTTATCTGTTATAACTATTCTGAGAAGTTACATGATCAGGATCTCCAATATCCTACTATCCAGTACTATCCCAGATTCACGGTCCTATGATTTAAAACATGTTAGAACAAATTATAGTTCTAACTCAAATCAGATAAGATTGCCTATTGAAGTACAAATATCAATCATACATCATAACATTGCATTTTCTTTATAACTTAACTGAACTTAATATAACCTATCATGATCAAGAGTTAAGAGATTAAACTCTATCCATGGATTCTAGCTTTTTAGGGTATGAGCTACTCAATCCTAGACTCAACTTACAGTTTGACTTAAATGAAATTATATTGTGTCTAATTAGGCTCAATAGGTTCCATAATTATTGTTATTATTGATTTAAGGGTTATGGGAGAGATCAACAATTTATAATTTATAATTTGAGCTTCTAAGGTCTAAGCTACTCAAACTCAAACACTTTCCAGTATTTAGATTAAAGATGTAACAAATAAGTCAAATTGAACTGTACTAGTGTTCTAATCCATGCAATCACTGATTCAAAAACCATGGAAGAAATCGAGGGTTCTTAATTTACAATCTAAGCATTTAAGGGGTTCAATTTTTAACTTTAAAATTTAGGATTCCCAATTGAATTTTTCTCTACTTCTATGACAAGGTTATCTATCTAAGGTGTTGGGGCTAGATCGATCCCAATTGAGGCTCAAAAATTATTGTTCAGCCCTCGGGATGCCAATTGGTTCAACCAAAGGTTGGGCAGAGCCTTTTAGTACTAGGAATTGGGCGCACCATTAGTCCTTGGCAATTCCTAGTCATTACCAGCTCTAGAGTTGATCAATTTATCTTGGGTTGGTTCATTTCTAATCCTGGATCATTCTAAACTTACTGTCATTCATTACATTCATGCTTAGCGGTTAAACAAGCCAGAGGGAGCTGAATAAAGAGAGTTCAGAGGGGGGGGGGGGGTACCATTTATAGAGGGCTTGTAGGGGAAATTTCTAGTGGTTGACTAATTTCCAAAGGCTGAGGAAAATCTCGATAGCTTCTTTAGGACCTTAACTCTCAATTGGGTACTCAAAGACTGAGCTAAGCTTACTGACATGTCAGGGAGATCCACTGGAGAGCACCTGGGTTCGTCGGCCTTAGATGGAGAGGGCACAAAGCTAGGGAGCATTAAGGAGGATATGAAGACTTAGATGGCTTCAGAATGTGCAAAGGAAGATACTAAGGAAATCATCAAGCTTTTATAGACATGGGAGGCCAGGGGAGGTTAGGCCAAGGCTGTCAGGCTCGAGCCCGAAGGTCAATTCCAATGGCCACATGAGGGGTCTCCGGGCCTCTCAGTCAGTGGGGAGATCCCGCCCCCCCCCCCCACTTTGAGAAAATGAAGGCAACAACTCAGCGATTGTAGGGCATAGGACTGCCAAGTGGTAGTATGGAAAACCCTCCTTGTCGGACAAGGGCAAGCTCAAGACTGAGGTGAATAAGAACGGGAGCTTCGTTCTCCGTCTGATCCTTGATCAGAAAAGACAGAACAACTTTGATCGCCTAAATAGTAATCATTGATTGCAAGTTAAACCATAGCCATTGGATCCGTAGCACAATCTGAAGGACACAATTTTATCACAATAGGCGACAGTGGGACGATCCAATTAGAGTCTTATGTTCAAATCCCCGGAACACGAAATGACCAAGATCCTTAGGATCTGGTGTTTCATGTTCGGCAAGGATTTTCGTAGTTTGAAAATAAAAGTTTTAATAAATTTTGAAAATTAATTTAAATCATATATTTATAATTTAAATAAAAATATATATTGTATTTTGTGAATTTCTCCAAAAATATAAGTAAGAAATATATGAAACTAGTACCCCTAACTTATTTTTATGTGAGAAACTTAAATATGCTCTCTAATTTTTCTTAAGAGGTCAATTTAAATTTGCTAATTTTCAAGGTATTTAAATTAATTAAAATAATCAAAAAAGTAATCCTTGATTATTTGAACTCCAAATTTCTTGGGTTAAATTCTAATGATATTTAGAACTTAATAGTGCTAAGATTAAGCAGGGTACCAACCTAGGATTATTACATGATAAGCTATGACTTTATACTAAAACCTCCAATTTTTTGTGTTACTTCATATTAGAATATATATTTTTTATCTTGTTTTTGATTTGTTTTGTTTCCATTTATGTTTTCAAGTAATCAAGAGCATTTGGATGATTTCTACCATTTTACCCATCAAAATGCGTAGCCAAGCGCTCAGACATGCTTGAGCTCCTCATTACAACACTTGAGCATCATTTTCAGACACACACACACTCATGTACGCTCATGTGCTAGGTCAGCAGAACCTGCTATGCTCAGATATGCTCAGATGCCAGGCCGGCAAAGCATCATGCAATCAGGCACACTCAAGCGCCTGATCGACAAAACTTTATGTGTTCATGTGCGCTTAAGTGCCCGACGAGTACAACTTAAAAAAGGTTAATACCAAGAAGGAAAGGAAGCATCCTTGGCTCTCCATGGGAAATTTTGGGGAAATTCCAATGCCAAATAAATTTAAGGTATAATAGTAAGTAAAGCGCAAAATAACAATTGAGCTATGACAAATTGTAAATACACGTCTGCGCTCACACACAATTGCATGTGGTCTAGAGTAATAAGGGATTGGGAAGTCTCAAGAATTTATCGTCCTCTGGGAGCAAAATGTTTAGCTATTAAAGTATATTTGTTTTCAATGATATTTGGACAAATAATAATTTGTGATTTTGATTCCAAATCAACAAGTAAAGTTCTTTAATTAGAAATTACCAGTTTAAGAAGTAGGGAGAGTTGGGTATATCATACAATTCATTGAAGGGTTTGGTGTAAGTACTATTCTTTATCATCTTTTAATGCCAAATTGCTAAAATGTTTAATTATAATCAAGTAACAATAGTATTCCTTAGAGTGTCCTCTAATTCCAACTACATCATGCCTAGTGCTCAAAGATGAACTAATAAAGGTTCAATCTTGGTATGTAGACCCTTACATGATCTATGTTGGTTAGATCTGATTCTTACGTCTAAGTTTTCAAATCTATGATTTTAATTATTTCAATCACGTAAACTTGACTCCACCAAATAACATCACATGTATCTATTATAGCTTAGCTAAGGAAGGGAATTATTGGGTTATGCGAATTATGTCACATTCACACACAAGCTCTCAACTCTTCATCTTCCTTCTTTAACTAGAATGAGCTATGAGCATATTTGGTGACTCTTGGCTTACACGCATCAACTTCTTATTTTAGCCAGAGGAAAAATGCTACAATGCCCAAGAGCTTGTAGCTGGGCTCTTAGCACTTTTGTAAATGTTCTTATCTTAAACTAATGGTGAGTGGTGGAGCTCTACGAGTATTTAATTTTTCTACCACTCTGTACATCATTTCAAATCCAAAGAACTTGCATCAATCATTCTCGCGCAGCAAATAATGTCACAAATATTCGTAGCGAGGACGCTCTATATGCATGTCCTTTGTTATAAAATGATAAGCGAGCTTGATAGTTTCTCAGTTAAAAACATTAAATTAAATATATCATTCTTCACACAGCATTCATCAAAGCAAGTTTTCATATCCTTAATCATAAATGACTAAGAATTTTATTCATTGAAAAAGTTGAGTATGAACACCTTTTAAGTCTTTTAGATTATTACATAATTATGACTAACCCTTCCCAAGGAGGGCTTAACCTTCCATCACAAAAGAAATACAAGAAAAATAAAATAAGATCTTGAACTCTTGCATGGTTCTTGTAGAAAAGAAATAAAGTAAAGATAGAGAAAAAGTACTAGGAATAGTTGTCACGTTCATCAGATTTTCTCTCGCTCTCCTACTTTGTTCTCCTCTCTGATTCCTGAGTTTGCTTCAGGCTTCTCTTGATTGTCAGCCTCTACCTTTTTTGGGTAGGGTTTCTCCTTCCTTCTATGGCTGCAGCTTCAAATTTTCTAGACCTTTGAGTGTCAAACAGTGAAACTCTTTTTCAATCTTCAATTCTCCATTTTATAGATTTCTTTTCTGCTATTTTAGATTTAATTTAGCTAATAAATCTCATTTAGAAAATTGTGTTTTCATTAAATGACTATTCCTTTATTCCCTTGGTAATGAAAAGTTATAGGCTATTTCATTTATGTTTTATTGTGTAAGAGAATTAAATGAGCATTTTGCTCTCTCCCATGTTGTCTTAAATCTGTACTTTTATAATCTTTGGAAGTGTCATCAGTATTTAGTATAGCCACCCCTTCCATCTTTCTCATAATTTAACTTGTTTCATTATGAATTATTCTTTCAATCCCTTGAAAATGAATAAGTTTAAATCTATTGCTTTAAATTCTTGCTGTGGGAAGGGAAAAATTAAGTCTCCACCTCATCCCAATGCCGATTAAATGCTTATTTTTGAGCAGTTTTACGGTGGGCGCTACGGCGCATCATAGCGCCCGTGTCTCTATTTAGAGACCACTATAGCATGTACGCTTTAAGTTCTATAGCGTTGCGGCGTGCGGTAGCTCCCAAGCCTCTGGTTGATTCCGCTATAGCGCACGGTAGCGCCAAAGTCTCTGTTCGAGATCGCTACGGTGCACGGTAGCGCGGAACTCTCTGTCTTGGCATGCTGCAGCGCGCAATAGCGCTAAGCTCTCGGTTTTGGTTCGCTGAAGTGTGTTGTGGTGCGCTGGAGCGCACCGCAACGGTTTTCTTCCCGAATTTATTGTTTCAGCCCATATCCAATTTAGCTCCTCTTTTATCCTGAAAACTAGTGAAAACACCTCAAAGAATACATTTCTAACCAAAAAGTATTTGTTTTTATTATCTTATTTTACTATAAATTTAAGATTTATCAATCTACTTCAAGAAAAGTAGCACTAAGTAAACTAATAAAGCTACTAATTCTATGCATTTGAAGTCTAACAAAAAGAAAAGAAAGTATCAACCACAAAGCTTTAATATAGAATATCAAATAATTTAGGAAAAGTTAATAATTATTATTTTGAGTAAGAGAAATATTATTAAATATAATATTTTATTATTTAGTTATCATATTATTATTTAATTATTTATTCTTCAATAATAATAAAATTTTTATAATTTAATTTAAGTAAATTACTATCTTTATAATTTAACCATCTTATAAGATTAGGGAGTTTAATGGTATATTCTCTTGAGTAAGGTCTATTAATTTTTTGAGTACTTACCCAAAAAGTCTAATAATTATTTTTAGAACTAATCAAACATCAATATGTGATAATGGTAGGTAGAAGCGTAACAACCCTAAGTTGTTGTCATACATAGCCTGTGCTTATTTAGGTCTTAATTAAACCTTATGCCACTAAGTTCTAATTATCATTAAAATGAAACCTTGAAAATTTGAAATTCATCAGAGCATGTTTGGATCAATTGATCTATTAGTTAGTAAACATGACTTAGAAAATTAGCTAAACTAAATTGATATTCAAATTATTTTATTATTGTATTTTTGAGTACCTCACCCTCAAATTAGTTAGAAGTGAAATTTTGGAAAATTTTGGAGGTCATTTGGACTAAAATTTAATAAAAATTAAGTTGAGAAAATTGCAAAATTGGGACCCTAAATTCAAATAATTGCATTTAAAACCTCCAACCCTTAGCCGATCTCCCGAATCTGCTATGCGGACTGTGGGTGATCCACAGTGGCACCCTGTACACGTGATAGCATAATCTAGTGCGATCAGGCCATCCACCCATGCGAATCAGACGACCCAGATCGTCTCACAGATCGGTCGGTACGCAGTTTCAAACGATACATCGAATGGACCACAACATTTATGTTCCTGTTTAGCTTCGTATCTAGCTAAACCACTCCCGATAATGGAGAATCCCTGTACACCCACTTTGGACCTGCCCCCCACTACCCCCAATGGTCCATAACGGATTTTCTATGGTGGCATGAACCTCATAGCGGATTGCCTTGGCCAGATTCTGCCCAGACTGGCTAATGGAAGCCGAATGTTAGACCTTGACCCGTGGCCAATGGCCCAATTCCTCTCAGGCTTCCATAAGCTTCCAAGTATATTTAAACCCTCTGGGATCCTCAGAGAGTCCCTTTGCACTCTTTAAAGATTCCAGTTGCTTCCCAAGCCTTCCCACCCAGCTTAGTTCCTCCTTGCTGCTCTAGTTGACCTCGATAAATTTCAAACGATCTCCTCGGCACAACAATGGGCTAAGATTGGTGTTCAGTTTCCCAAATTGGTTTCTGAGACCCTAAGAAACCTATATGGATCAACATCATCCTTTGAGGTGTGCTGGATCCTAAATTCTTCACATTGTAACCCCTCAGCCAAGTACCACCATTCCCAGAGCTAGTAATGGTTCTTCCAATAATCTCTTTATTGCAATTCCATTTTGTTTGGTTACATGTATGCCTTAGAATCACTTGTAGATAATATAAATGTTGCCAAGAATTGATAATAGTTTAGACAATGCGAAGCACCATATGGATGGGGCTGTCGACGTCTATGGATATTCGGGCAATAACTCATGATTATCTTTTCAATGGAATGCATAACATTGGGTAACTGCATCCCGTATCGATCGATACAACTGAGGGAAATTGGGCTAGCCTAATTTCTCTTTGTCTTACTTGGGCTATAACAGTATGCCACAGTGCTGGTGCCCGAGTAAGCCCCCACTAATCTAGCCTTTCCCAAACCAGGCCAAGATAGGGCTTCTCTTTATCTTGAAATGCTGATCATTTCAACATGAATCAGGAGTCATGGCATCACTTATGTGGCGGAGAATTTACTCCCCATAGTAAGCACTACAATTGGGAATGGGATGAATAGGGTTTCGACTACTCAGACAATTTCACAGAGGGCTTCATGGTAGAATCGACGTGCCTCAATCTAGAGGACATGCCATGATGAAGAACAAGCCTTGGTGTAGCTTGGGCGATCAAAATTCGGTGAAGAACTCTAACCCTAGTTTTAGCCTACATATGGAATTTCGGAAGATGAGGAAGAATAGTGCGGGCCAGGCTACCCATGACCCGTGCAGTTCGATTGTAGTGGGCCATCGGGTCTCAATCGACCTGTGCTGTTCTGCATTAGGCCAACTTGTTGGGTGTCGGTCGACCCAACAAGACCCTAAGGTCAAATGGAAAATAATGTGAATATATTTTATGAAACCTAATGTTCTAGATATAGAGAAATAATAAAAATTAGTGTTTGTAATTTTTCAGTCACCCTGCATTCAATTTTAATGAACTTATATACCAAATTGATTAGGCAAATGTGTAAAATCTGAATATGTAATAATATTTAGGTTTATGTTAATGCAATTCTTAAATTTGTGTTAATTAGCTTAGAAATTGATTAGTGCATAACTTATTCATCTTTTATCCAATTTTATTGAACTTAGTCTTATTTTGTTCATTAATCATTGTAGAACATTAAAATGCTGTTACATGTCATGTTTTAAAACTAATATTATCAATCACTCAATAGCTAACCCAAACCTCGATTAGTAAATGTTAAAAACTCAATTGTGGTTTGATTTGAGTAATTCAAGTGTTTAATAGCTCATCAGACAGTATAGATCCTAAATATAACTTAATATTTTTTAGGGTGTTTAATTTCTTAATCAATCTTAACCTTAATTAGTAAGCATTAAGCTAATCTCTTAACCAATTTTTGTCTATTGATTATATATGTCCTCATTGAATTATAAAGAGTCACTTGGAATTGATAAATCTTATTTTTGAGCTCAAATTCATAGAATGAATTTTGGAACCCTTAATATGGACAACTTGATTTAAGGAAACCTAAGACTTAATATTTAATCTCTAACAAGTATTTCTCCCAAAAAATTAGTAAACTAGATGCTTAGAAAATATAGTAAATTTATTTGAAAGCATTGTACATTCATCAATTTAATCTCAATTTTGATGAATGAATTATGAGAAATACTCAAAATAATAATTGGTACACCTTAAGAAAAGTATAAAGAAGAAAATCAATATCCTTATGAATAACACATATAAGTTAGATTAGTGAGTAATAATTACAAAGAATCATAATCATTTAAAAATCAAAATGATTATGATAAGCTTATTAACATTTGAAGAGATTAGAACTATGGTAGAATTTCTTAAGAAGTTATTAATAAGCTTAGGTTAAATATACTTGAGAACCATAGTTAAGCTAAGCCATTGAGGTAGGATGACTTGTTTGTGATACTATGAGGTAGAACCCAATACTTACCATGTTAATACTAAGACTTGAACCTACTCCTTGTGGTAGCTACAACCAAGTGAAAGTTAGATTGAATTTATATTTTGAGGTAGTAAATCCAAATAATAGATTTATATGATGGTTATTTGAGAACTTAGTATTATGGAAATAATATTAGTTTAAGCCTCATGCAGTTTTGAAAGTCCTTAAAACCTAAATAGTTTGATTATAACGTAATACAGGGATCATATTAGGATTATCATATGAAGATGAAGTGCCAACCTATAATGAATTGTAGAGATTGGTTGATTTGCCCTATAAGGAATTGTAGAGATTCTATCTTATCTTAACTATTTAGATAAGTACTATTCTTTTTATGATAAACATCCCAATCCCAGTATTTATTATGAGTTAAGGATTGGATACTTTGTTTGGGAGAATAAATTGTAAAAGGATGTATGTCTCCTATTCCTATACGCGGGGATAAGTATAGTTAAAATAACATAAGTGTCTAAATTCACCTTTCTTGAAACATACTTGTGGTATGTATATTCTTATCGCATGATAAATTAGAATTTGATTTAGAATATGATAATGAAATTAGTTGATTTATGGTAGTAATTTGATTAATATATGGTGATCTTGAGTATAATCAGAACTTGAAATGTATGTAAATTAAGTAGTTTTATGTGTAGATTCTTGAATAATGTGACTTTGGAGCTTGCTTTTAAGGAGATCCGAGAGCCTTAAGAGGAGGCAGAGGAGCCGCAGCTGCAAAATTACCGAGTTAGGACTTAGATTTATTTTTTTCTACTGGTGAGATGAGAGAGTTATTTTACTGAATATTTAAACATAGTTTGTAATATTTAGATAACTCAGAATGTATTTTTATTTCTTTTTCTGAGATGAATATTATTTTTCTTAGTATCTACGATGAATGTTATGGATGAGTATTTAGCTTTCGTACTTTGATTTCATATTATCATATACTTAGTATTGTGATGTGATCTTTCTATTATTAATCTTACCTCATATTCATTAGTGAACCTTATACGTTAGAAATATCGCCAATGCATAGGGACAAGACAACTAATACTTGGGATAAATAACATAATTATCTTAAGGATTAGTCCTCATATGAAATATTTAAGGAAAACTTATTTGATCCCAATCAATTCAGCATAAGTGTTGAGTTGATGACAGGTTAGGATGTGTTATCTCAAGTTGATGTCCCAGATTATCCATCAACGGTTAACTCGTGGCATCACATGATGGGCTAGAAGGGCTTAGCGATTAAACCTCCTAGTTCTTTTATATCTCTTTTATTATTGCTTAAAAATTGATTATGCTTAGGTTTAAATTAATAATTTAGCATTTTTATTCTTTTTAAAATTGTGTTCAAGAAAGTTTAGTAATCATTAGAGTTTATTAATCCTTTAGGAGGGATCCGTAAGACTCAATTATCTTTAAAGATTAGGATGAATTCCATGGATTTCTATGATCAATAGGTATCAAAATATATCTTTCAAGTTCTATCATAGAGAGTTTAAACATGCATATGATCACTAATTAAGATGCATAATCATCTTTGTTTTGGGTTTAGAGAAAAGTGAGACAAGCAAGCTGGTTAAATTGACCTTTTAATGAGTAGATTCACTTAGTTCATAATGAACTTTAACAATCTAATTTATATAGATTTAATAATCATAGTTTTAAATCATCAATTTTATGGGTTTTAATCAAGGATGATACTCATCCACATAGGATCTAATGTGAGATAATTTTACTTCTTAGATCTAATGATCTACCTTGAAGTGGATTATTCTACCTAAAAATAGGTTAAGAATATAATCAATTATATTTTCTTAAGATTATAGAATTCAATAATTAAAATTCTAATGAATTAAATCTATGATTCGGTAAATAATTAACTTGAAAGCTTCATATATACATCCACATACTCTACTATTTATTTGCTTATTATTGATATGTATCATGAATTCATCAATATCTTAATGGCCTGTTGAATTCCTCAAATAACTATTGTAAGCAAAAATTGAAGCTTAAGGGAATGTATCATAAAAATTTGATTAATTAATAATAATAGATATTGATTCAAGATTTGCTAAAATAATCTATATAATTTGTATCATCAGATTTAAAGAAGATATATACTATAATATATTTTATTAATTCAAATTACAAGAATAATTAAAGTTTAATAAGGTAATTAGATTATACATAAAAGAGCTTGATTAAGCCTCTTAGATCCAGAATAAATAATACATAGCCACCATATAAAAAATTTTCTAATAATTATTACAAACCAAAAGTGAAATATACACGGATAATAATTCTTTTCATCTAAGCAAAAGGGTGTCCTTCTCAGACTACTTTCCAAACTCGATCACTTTACCTGAAAATGATTGGTGAAAATACCATCACATTGAGTATACAACAATCTAATTTTATATAATATTTATCCTTATGCTAGTACTTTTTATAAGATTTAGCAAGCAATAAGGTTTTGGCTTGCATTTCATAAATTTAGGTGATGATGAATAGTAAGAGAAAGAGTAATTAAATTGATAATTATTCATGATATAAAATCTCAAGGTATACATTATTCTGTTATAACATTTTAGAAATAAAAAATAGCTATTAAGAATGAAGTGAAATTGAAAACCTTTTTCAAATAGTGCTGACAATTATGCAAAATAATAAATAATTCATCATAATATTTCATAGCAAAAAAGGCTTAAAATGAAATAATATTCATGTGTCATGACATAACACTTAGATGTTCATCTCTCACACATATGACTTCTTCCATAATTTTATATCTCATGATAAAACATAGTATTACATGCCCATATCTTTCGACACACCAAAATACCTTTTTGCTTAATAATAAATTGGAAATCATTATTTGAGGAAAAAATAAGAAGCACATTTATTAATTTATAAGAGGCTTCAAAATTCATCACATAAACCATGTACTGACCATGTCCAGATAGCAGTACAAGTCTCATTATCCCTCCACAACGAATAATGCCCGATCTTTAATATGTTTGAGCAAACCTATAATTCCACCCACATTGAAATTAATTTGTTTGAAAGACAAACATAGTAACTCTTATAAGATCATTCCTTAGAAAACTTACATTATATGCCAAATATGGCCACACACCTTTTTGAATCAATATAATAACTACAAAATAATTTTCATTCACATGATGATGCTTATGCAATGCCTTTATGTAATAATTGAATAATAAATGACTCAATTAATTTAAATCAAGTTTTCATTTTTATGTGATTAGACTAACAAATACAATGGCTGAGAATATAATCAAATAAAATGTGGGCAAAATAATTGCAACAAAATCGACAAAAACCTTCTACAAAATCAAATAAATACTTGATAATACCATAACTTTTTTATTCAATATACTAGTCTCCACATATTTATAATATTTATACACATTTTAAACCAATAATTCAATATCTATTATGAGACATCACTAGGAATAGGAAAGCAACATCAATTGATTAAGTATCAACTTGTCAGATTACTAGTTTTGCAATATTCATTACAAAGGTAACATTTTAATTATTTAGTGGGTACAAAACACAATGTAGTATTTATAGAACAAACTTAGCATTTCTAACAAGCTCAAATTTTCAAAGAATAAGCGATACACTAAATAACAACTTATTTTTAGCACATAATAAAAGCTTAATTAGATTGAAATATACCTCTTGCAATTTGTGAGAAAGATTAAAAAAAGCACTATAAGCACTATCAAGATGAGCTCAACTCAATCACAATGTTATTAAGTGTGTAAATCACCTAGATATTCTAATAGTGTAGCAGAGCACTTTTGTAAAATCATAAAAATTTAATATGTGAAGGGGTATTTATAGCCAGCCTGATCAAATATATGTGCACTACTATAGGTACAAATCAAATGGATCATTTAATGCAAATTTGGTTGAAAGTTATGCTGTTATTTTTTGGGAGTGAATTGGTCATGCCTAGGCGCGACACACACCTCTAGAATCAATTTATATAGGTTTGCATTCGTCATGCACTTGAACTCGCATTTTATGCATTTAGGTTCATCACACATATGGACTCGCTTAACTAGCGTATGGACTAACAGTTGAATAAAGTAATAATTTCTTAAGAAAATTATTTATTAGACAACCCTAATATTAATGACAGTAATACTAATAGTAATAATGTAAATAATAGTTGAAAAATTAATAAAAATAATTTAGTACCAGAATGCCATAATCTTCTCTATAAAAATAATAGATAAAAGAAATTTAGAATTTAAATTTATGTATTGATTTAATATGAAAAGGAAAGTGTAATTGATGCATATATGATTCCTTCTCCTAAGTTACATTATGTATTCTACAATTACTCCACTTCACTTTAACCATAGGAATTGGCTTATTCCTTAGGTTTTAAATATTAAATGTTAGAATTTGCTTTTGCACTTGTTTATATATTAAATCTGATTGCAAATCTATATATTCTTTGAATACTTGAAGTGAAGGATCTAATAGGCATCTTTTGAGTGAAGAAATGTTGAACACATTATGGATTGTACTAAAATGATCTGCAAGCCATATCTTGTAAGCATTCTGCCAAAGTTTTTCTCGAGTGTTAAGCAAATCTATATATTTGAGACTGAGTTTTCTTGTGATTTTAAATATATTTATTATTTTTAATGAGATAACCTTAACATAAGAAGATTCTCCATTTCAAAATTATTCCATCAGTGTTGGAGATCAACATATTTCTTTTTTTGGTATTGAGCAGCTTTTATATGGTTTTGAAATATTTTGACCTTTGATGTAGTAACTTCTATCACACCTGACATGAATAACTAACTATCCTCAATCTCTAACAAAGCATATGGTATACCATTCAAATACTAAATTGATAACAATTATTATATACAAATTAAACTATTGGTACATGATATTCCAAGTTAACCCTAAGATTTAGAATACACAAACAAAAGTACTCAAGAATTGGATTTATCTTTTATGTTTCTTTGTTTGTCTAAGGCTTTAAGGCTATGCTTAAATGTAACTTTGATCATAAATCAGCCTATATAGTGTACCAAAGCTTAAAAGTAAACTTGATGTTTCAACTTGATATAAATGTCTTAGGCACTCCATACAATCAGATAGTCTTAATTAATAAATCTTAACAAATTTTTTGACAAAAAGTATTCCTCAAACATGAATAAAATGTGTAAACTTTGTGATACAATCTATAGTTTCCCAATTATAATCATTTTCTGTTCTATATCAAGAAAATTTTGCTACAAAATCCATGGGAATATCGTTCCATGTCCATTCTAGAATTGGAAGCATTTAAAGTAGTTATATAAGCTTTTGATGATGCACCTTAATCAAATACCAAGCATCACACTTGGTGACATGCTTTTCACATCAGTCTTTAGCCCATGCATCTTCAAATTTTTGTACATCTTGGTAGCTTGCCTTGTTGGACTTTTAATAAAATAAGTTCTCACAAAGATAAGAGGCTTACTTATTGCTCTTGAAATATCTAATTTTTGTGAATCTATGATTGACTGTGAAGCAAATTCGAGTTTTCTTTGGAGGATAGGTTATAACCTGATAGCTATACCTCACAAGAAAAATGAGTTGTTGTAACCCCATAGCTCTGCCCGTCACCTGTTCACTCAAATGCCCCATTAGGGTCACAGAAAATTAATAAAATCTATTTAGAGTCGGCAAAAAAAAGTCCCATGTGAATACCTTGGAAATGATGCCCAATGCTTGGAACAATACAATGAAGTAATTGTGGAATTCGATGAGCAATTACAATAATGGGCTATGTTCAAAGGCTCCTTTATTGTTCAGCTTTTTGGTAGACATATTCCATACAATGTGATAGTCCATGAGCTACAAATCTGTTGGAACATGTATGGAGACTTCATGGTTCATCTTATTGGAGTAGATTGCTTTTTAGTACTTTCACTATTGAGTATGGGAGACCTCAAGTGCTTACAAATGGGCCATGTTCAATTGGTGGGCAAGTCCTTGGCCTTGCCAAATAGGTTCCAAATTTCACGTCGACAATGAATATTGAGTGGTTCACTCCACTTTAGATTTGATTTTCTGGTTAACCGCTAGAGTTATGAAGTATCGAAAATATTACAAGAATTGCCACAAAGATTGGTAAACATATTTGCATTGATGCTATGTGTAGAGGTTAATTTAAACAACAAGCTAGCTTCTTCCATCCAAATCATAAGAGTTTATGGAATGATATCTCAAAAAGTCTCATATGAAGTCTTCTCACTTTATTGTAGCCATTGAAGGTGGGACATAAGGATTGCTCTACTGTTACCAAGTGTGCAGAGGATCACATGTCGTCCTGTGCCACCACAGTAGCTCCAAATGTTCAAAAAGAAATAGTATGTTGAAAGATGAGTGGTACTAGTCCAACGTTAGAAGAAAGTTCAAAAGAACTCCGCAAGATGGGGTTATTTGCTATTTTGGAGACTGGGGTGGAGTCATTTACTTGCCATGAGGAAAATAGCCTCTTTGGGAGGCATTGGAGTTTTTTTGTTCAACCTTCTATGGGCAAGTCTAGAGGCATCATCTTGGCTTGGTAAAGGGAGTTTCTGCAATGCTAGTTTCACAGCCACTACAACCAACTTATTCTGATCACCACTATGCTGTGCTCAAATATATTCTCTTAGTTTGGAGCAGTTTATGCAGCCATCAATACACACCGTAGAAGAAAGCTTTGGGGGTTGCTGCTAGCCACTTGTATGGAGGGGTGCCCACTTTTTCTCAGTGGGGCTTCAACTACATTCTCTCCTAGGATGAGAAATGTGATAGGAAGGATTTTTGGGTCACCATTGCTTTGACAAAATTCCAAGAAGTTCTTAGTGTTGCAGATCTCGACCAAACTTGAGAGCACCACAGCAGAAGCGATTTGCGCTCAAGAATTGGGGATGTGTTGACGGTTACCAAGCATATAACAAAATCACAATCATAGCAAAAAGTAAAAATAACACATGCACATGAATCCACACATAAGCATACAGACAACAAGGATTTTAGTGGAAAACTCAAGGATGGGAAAAACTACGTAGCCACACCACATAGAAAATTCTACTATGTATAAATGAGATTACAGAGTTACAAAAAGCTTCACGTGCACAAGAGAAAGAAAGATCTATCGCTTGCAAAGCTTCCCGATTGATTTCTTCTCTAACAGGGAATACCATCTTTTAGTCTAGGAAGAAGGAGGGCAACAACCACCTCCCTTAGGTTTCTCTCCAATAGCATCCAACACACTTGTAATCACATGAAAGATCTTAAGAAACTCCTCCATACATTTCCTTTAAGTACCCAACTAACATTTGGACCCCAAATAGTCCAAAATACCCCTAAAATTGCTTAGGGACTAACTTGAACCAGAGCAGAATTCTGCCAGGCACTACGGTGAGCCATAGTGTTTTGATCTTGGGCAGATAAGTGCCAGGGCACACTACAGCCCCCTGGTCTCAAGTAATAGGTGCCAGGGCATATTACAGCTTGCTATGGCATGCTACAGTGCCTCAGTCTCATGTTCTTGGCACTATGGCGAGCTACAGTACGCTATGACATGCTATAGAGCCCCAGTCTTAGGTAGAATGGTTCCAGGGCATGCTATAATTCCTTCCTCTTGGGTGTTGGGTACCATGGCATGCTACGATGCACCACAGTGAGCTGGATGCCTATTGTAGCTAAACTTTTCAACTTTGTTCCATATCACCTCAGAACTTCTAGGAAGCTCATCGGAGCTCCATTGGCATCTTCATGATGATTTTAATGGTATCCACAGCATAATAATCTCTCACTTGGAGATCTTTTGGAATCATTCTTCTTCTAGCTTTGATCCTTCATTGTCTTCCTTTATCTTTGTTAAGAACGTGGTGTGGCTCACCCCTGCTCTCTTGTCACATGCCAAGGCCAATTAAAGCAGTTCATTGCTTTAGTTTCTCCACTATTACCTCTTTTATAAGCATGTCAGTGGGATTCTTTGAAGTATGAATCTTCTCTAATCCAAGCTGTCATTCTTCTAATAGTGTCCAAATGAAATGGTACCAAAGCTGTATGTGCTTTATTCTGGCATGAAATCTTTCATCCTTTGTGAAGTGAATAACAATCATACTATTAGTGTAGAGTTTCAAATCCTCCGGCTCCTTACCAAATTCTGCCATAAAGCCTTTTAGCCAAATCATCTCGTTACTCACATCAGTAATGGCGATGTACTCCTCCTCTGTGGTGTAGAACAACAATATTTTGTAGTCTGGAAGTCCAGCTCACTGTTGCACTTCCCAATGTGAACACATAACTATTAGTGCTTCTCTGGCTATCAACATATTTTGCAAGATCTGAATCTACATAACCCTATAGAGAAATGTTATATCTACCAAAGCAAAGGGCTTTGCCTACTGTACCTTTCAGATACCTCAATATCCACTTGACTGCACCCCAAAAGTGCTTCCTTGGGTTTCCCATGAATTTTCTAACAACTCCCACTGCATGTGCAATATTCAATCTCATGCAGATCATCGCATACATCAAGCACCCAATTGTTAAAGCATAAGGAACTTTCAGCATGTGTTTTGTCACCTCTGGCTATCAACTTTTTCTTTCTCTTGAGTTTTGTACTCCTCTAGTTGTTGTATGTACAACTACTCTTCCAGCTCTTTATGAAGAAATGCAGACTTGACATCCATTTGCTCCAGATGTAAATCTTCAACTGCAATAATGTTCAACATAACCCTGATAGTTGTCAACTCCACGTTATTGTTGGAAGCCATTCACTACAAGCCTCACATTGTATCATTTGCTCCCATCTAGTTCTTCTTCACTCATTAAACTCACTTATTTTGAAGAGCTTTCTTCCCAGCTGATAAAGCTACCAACTCCCATGTCCCATTTGATATGAATGATGCTATTTGACCATTCATGGTAGCCTTTTACTTGATTGAATCTTCTACCTGAAGCACCTCTTCAAAGACTTTTTGCTTACCACCAACCATTAGGAACTGATAAAATGAAGAAATATAGTACCACTATGGCAGTCTTACAACTCTTTTGGATCTCCACAACATGAGTGTTTGTGGTTCAACCTCAACACCCTCCTAAGTATCTTCATGCACACATTCATCTTGCTCAATGTTTTGATCAACTTCTATGTGTCGGGGCTCATCATCTAAAGCAATCTTGGAATCAGTCCAGACTCCAATATAATCCTTGTACATTTCACTTACATTGAAAGTGATATCCTTGCTTCTGATAACCTTCTAGTTTTTATTATTGCAGAATATGTAACTAAACTCATCAACGCCATATCCAATAAATGTGCACTTGATCACCTTTGGATCAAGTTTTCTTTTGGATCTTACATTAATATGCACTAGGATGAACATCCAAATAACTTGAGTTGGTTCAGTTTCACCTCCTTTCTTCTCAATGCCACCTTGGAAATCTTTTCATTTAGAGGTACATAAGGACCCCTATTAATCAAATACACCACCAAGTTATTGGTCTTAGCCCAGAACTACTTTGGGAGACCTACATGTAATCGCTGGCTCTTGGCTTTTTCTATGATCTTTCTATTCATTTGCTCTACAACACCATTTTGCTATGGTGTTCTTGGTACTATAAATTCTCTCTTGATACCTCTCAAGGCACAAAACTTCTTGAACTCCTTGTCACAGTACTTGTCATCATTGTCAGATCTCAAGAACTTAAGCTTTAATCATGTCTCATTCTCTACCAAAGCTAACCACTTTCTAAGCACACAAAATATGTCAGATCTATGCTTTAGAAAATAAACCCAAGAGGTCATCATTGAAGATGATGAAATATGTGAATCCACCTATGGTAGGAGAGGAGCTGGCTCCTATACACCTGTATGCACTTACTCAAGCTTTCTGCCTTTCAGTTCTCTTCCAACTTTGGAGAATGTGACCTTCTTCTGTTTTCCCAGCACATAGTCTTCACAGAAATCCAAGTCTACTACCTTCAGTCCTTAAAGACTTTCCCTTGGCTGTAGGAATTTTAAACCCCTCTCGCTCGTATGGTCAAGCCTCTAGTGCCATAGACCCATGTCTATTTATTATGCACATGCAATGGAATTAGATACTTTATTGATCAGGTAAAGTGTACCTTCCATGTTGCCCTGTACAACAATAAGTGCACTATTGGTGACCTTCCATGAGTTTCATGTAAAGCATGTGCTGTAGCCATACCTGACTAACTGGTTAACTGAAACATGGTTTCTCTTTAGACATGGCACTTTTCTAACATATTTTAGCTTCCAAACTGTGCTGCTTGGTAGCTGGACATCCATATCACCTTTCCCTATAATGTTGCATGGCTTATCATCTTCAAGACATACCTTCCCTATGTCACCCTTGGTGTAATTCTTAAAAACACTCTTCGTAGGAGTGGCATGAAAGGATGTGCCCAAGTTCACTATTCAGGACTCTGTGTTGACAAGTGAGAGGATCAATGCATCATGATCATCTTTAGATAAAATATTCACAGTGGGGCACATAACCTTGCTCCTGCCACTTGTTGTAGATCTAGACCACCCTTGAGAGCACCGCAATGGAAGCAATTTATGCTAAAAAATTGGGGATGCGCTGTTGGTTACCAAGTAAATAATGAAATTATAATCACACCAAAATATAAATACAGCACATGCACATGCATCCACACACAAGCATCTAAATACAAAAAATTTACATGGAAAATCCAAGGATGAAAAAAACCATGGAGCCATACCACACAAAAAATTCCACTATATATTACAGAGTTACAAAGAGGTTCACCTTTACAAGAGAAAGAAAGATCTACTGCTTATGAAGCTTTGACAGATGGAAATACACATCTGCGTTTGCACACAAGTGTACGTGGTCTGAAGTAATAAGTGGAAAGTTTGGTTTTCGGGATTTATCGAACTTCAGGGAATGATTATTTTAATACCGAGTTATATTTTCTTTCACTAATGTTTAGATGACAAATTTGGTTGATTTTTGTGGTTCCTAATTAGCAATACACAAGACCTGAGTAAATATATGATTTGATTAAAAAGGAGAGAGTTGAGATTTCATTGTAACATATGCAAGGGTTGGTTATATAATTGCATTGTTTGAATGTAGATGTTCAATTTAATTGCTTTATTAAACCAAGTGAGCACCATTGGAATTGAAGTATCCTTCAATTACATTGGGTTCAAGTTTAGTGTATAAGAGAACTCCTTTTAGGTTCCTCCTTAGCACATAAATTCTTATGAGATATGATTTGATTAGTTAGATTTTGATTCCCTACGTCTAGGTTACCAAGAATATCATTTAATTATAATGATCTCACAAGTAAGATTCCATTACCATGCGTCATGCGCTTCACACACAGTTTAGTTAAATGAGAGGATGCATTGGGTTAATGGATTTTGTCCCATAATCCATGAAATTCCCAATATCCTCTCATACCTTCTACTTTCATAAGCAGCAAAGCAAGGTATTGGAGAGCTTGGTTCTAAAGCTTCAAACTTTTGGAGAGCTAATAAGGGAGGGTGCAAGTGAGCCTTGAGAATTTTGTCACGTAATTATCAGCTCCACTCGCACTACCTTCCTTGCACTTACCCAATCGATGAGCATTGGAACACAAGCTCTTTTAATTAATATAAACAAGAGTTCAATTCATTTAAGCATTCATTCAATATGGAAATTAAACAACATAAACAATTTTTTATTACATTTAAATAATGTCATCATACAATCAATATTTCTCTTACATAATTCTACAACTACATCTCAACCCTCTCCAAGGGATTTTAGCCTACCATTACTAAGCAAGAAAGATCATACATGCAAAGAAAAATGAACGTCGCCATCGGTTCATAGCAAGAAATTAATCAAGGGAGTTTAGGAGAAATACAAGGAATCACCCGGAGAAATTCTGGGGTTCTCTTTACTTCGCCTGCGTTGTCCTCTTGAAGCTCCACCCTTCGTTCTTTGCTATTTTTTCTTCCTTCCTGTTCTTGGTTCTCTCTTCCCCTTGGAGAGTTCTCCTTCTTTCTCTTCCTACAGCTTTTCTTTTAGGTCTTTTGAGTAGCCAATGTTGGAACCCTTTCAAGGTTTGAGATTGTCCCTTAAATAGAGATGTACTTAACCTTAAAGTTTTTAGTGTGTGACCTTTCATCTTCCTTCATTTAATTTCAATCCCTTCTAATATTTTTATATATTTAACTCTTGGGATTTAGCAGGGATTTAATAAATCAATTTTCAAGAGACTGGGGGAGACCAAAGGCCACATTTTTGTGGCCTTCCCCATGCTTCTTAATTGATGTTTTTTGGAAAATTATGGGCCGTCAGCTGCGGTGCGCTGTGGCAGTGACATTTCATTTACTATGCTGCTACAGCACACTGTGGCAGTGATATTTCAATCACTGTTCCGTTGCGGCGCGCTGTGGTGACTGTGCTCCAAACATTCTTCCTGCATATAAGGTAGTATCTTTTTTGTTCGGTCGCTGCAGTGTACGCTGAGGCGCGCTATAGCAGACGACTTGCAATTTTCACTATTCAATTAATTTAAATATAATTTTTAAAATAAAAATTCACACGCGGTAGTGCGCTTCAACGGACGACTTGCAGGATTACTGTTCAATTACTTATTCATAGAGTTCAAATAATTATTGAGAAATGACGCTGTAGCGCGCTGAGGCGCGCTGTGGCATGCTACGACGTACAACTTGCGATTTCACTGTTCAATTACTTATTTATAAGGTTTCAATAATTAATGAGAAATGATGCTGGAGCGCGCTGCGGTGCGCTGCGGCGTGCAACTTGCGTTTTTTACTATTCAATTACTCGTTTTTAAGGTTTTAATTTATCCTTATCAAGATGACGCTATGGTGCGCTATGGCGAGCCATGGCGCGCTGCAGCGGTTGTGCTCCTGGTCTGCAGTTGTACTTCCAGGTCAGGCAATTTTAAGGGGACACCATGGCGCGCTGCGGTGGTTTTTGTCTCGAATTTTCTAAATCAGCTTTTGCAATTTATTTTCTTCATTTTCCTGAAAAGACATCAATTTCTACTCAAAGTATAGGAAAATATATAGTGATATGACTATTTAAACACTATATTTCTGACTACATCACACTCCCACACTAAAATTCTTGCTCGTCCTCGAGTAAGCTCAATAAATGTGAAATTCTGAATTTGTCCTTGTCTAAGGATTTCAATGCGTTACACTCATGTATTATGAATTTAGATATCAAGCATACGTCCAAATTACTTCATGTCTCCAAGTTCTACTACCCCTCTAATCAAGTTCATATGTCTACACTTCCTTTGGTTTCAATTCAAAATGTCATGCTTAATGCTTAAATATGGGGAGGTGATCCTGAAATTCATAACCTTAATGATGCTAATGGTGAGTCTTTTGAGTGTTGTGCTATGTGTGCTCCTTATGATTCACAAGGACATTTTAACATATTAGGAGAGATATTTTTCTTCATCCTAAATGTTCACTTATTTAGTTTGGGAGAGATATTTTTCATCATCCCTTTATATATTGATTTCACTCTTATCTTTTTTCAAATTCCTTTTTTTTTTAAAAGGGAGAGCTATTTTTCTTTATCCCTTAATGCAGTCCTTGTGATCACTAAATCCTACAGGAGCCTAGCACTTCAAGTTATTACTCACCTCTTGCCACCTATGTTTAATTTTCAGATTTTTCACCCCCACACTTAAACTTAAGCACATTTCATTTTAAGTACTGGAAATTAAGCTTAGTAGATTCATGAACTAAATAAGGGGTATGTCACTTAAATTCATTTTTATTTTTATCTCAAACGTGCTTGCATCTTAATTCTATACCATAAGTGTTTTTGACATTGAATCTAAAACTTGTCCACATTCAAAAATTCACTTTAAAGTTAAATTTTAGCAAAAATGTAGGGTGTGCGAAACATGGAATTTATTTTATTAATTGAAATCAAACTATAAAACAGAAAACAAAAAACAAGAAACAGCACAACCTCATCAATCTTCAGTCCTCATCTTCTTCTCCCTCATAGCATTATGAATAGTCAGCCGGCCAATCATCTTAAGGAAATGGTGCTCCTGCAGGAGGGCGCGACAAACTTGACCCATCCGGTCCTCCACGTAAGTTCCACTCTTGGAAAATTTTTTCGAGAGCTTCATGGAATTTTGTTTGGAATTCATGCTGCCGGGCCACTTCTCCCTTCATGAAGTGCATGTCACGTGCCAAGGAGACTCCCAGATCTTGCTGATGCGCATATATGCGTGTTAGCATCTTTTCGGTCGATGTTTGGCCAGCTGATATGGAAGCCTCGCCTTCTTCCCCCCTCCTCTTCTTAGCTCGCGCCCCCTTCTAGGTGTGACCGGTGATGTTCATCAATTCTAGAGGGGTTTGAGGTGGTATCGCCACATCAGTTGGGAGGAGTTTCACTCCTTGGGATTCACAAATTCCTGATATTAACAACCTAAAAGCAATAGTAGCACATGTCTTGGTCAAGGCATCCAGAGTTGCTCCTTTATAACGTTGGAGATGAGGATATCTCCTTCCCTTTGTAGTGCACAAAGGAGCAGCGCCCGTGACCGGGTTACCTCGCTGAGATGCCCCGATGGCATCATAAAATTGGAGACGAACATGTTCCAAGCATTACTCGATTTCATGAGGAGTGATCGAGGAATGTTGGCAAGGTTCCCTCTCCAACCACAATCGGAGTGGGTAATCTCACTTGCTATTTCTGTTGGGTCGTATTGTGAGCTCAACAGGTCAAAATATATACAGCTCTCCACCTCACCCAAGATGTTAAAACCTTCGATGGCATTGAGCCCAAACTCCACATCTTTACCTCTCACATAGATTTTGTCCCCCACCGCATTGATTGCATTGGCGTACACTTCCTGAACTAACGAGAGGTATGTGGAGTTTGTGGGACTCACAATATGGGTCCATACTCGGTGCAAGATTTGTTTTGGGTGTACGGGATAAGGGAGCCCAAATCCTCACTCAGGAATTAGCTTCTTTTTGATAACTACTTGATTGAAGCATTGTTCTGCTTCAATTGAAGAAAACTATTTTTTGTTGAATGCTCCACTAGCTGTGGAGGTAGAAGCTCCCTTGCTAGAAACAATTTTCTTTCCTGATGACATGATTCTCTTGATGATATTAAAGGTGGATTGAGAAAAATTGATGTTTTAAGAACAGTTGAGGGGATCTAGAGCCGAAGAATTCAGGTTGCAATGGAGTGCACCTTCAGCCCATCCCCTCTAGGCCTTTCTATAGAGGGTTTATGGAAAAATCTGGAAGGGTTAGTTAGGCACACTTATGGCATACTAAGACTTGGTCAAAGATGATTCAATGCATGCCATAAGTGTGACTTGATTTCTACTCAAAGAAGATGAAAAGTTTTAACTTTTCCCAGCACATTTTGCAGTTTGAGAGTTCCAAGGTGTGATGTAGCATTATTGACTGCTTTGGGAATCCAAGGCAGTCAATTTTGCTACAGCTAGGATTTTTCCATCGCAATGCGCTGTGGCACACTATGGTGCTCTTGGAACAAGGGTGCTAAGCTATCCACTGTGGCGCACTACAGCAACAGAATCTACTGCAGCGCACTATAGCAACGAAATCCACTGCAGCGCGCTGTAGCAGATAAATCCACTATGGCGCGCTGTGGCGGTTTTCAAGCAGAAAATTTCCAAACATTAAGATCGACTTCCAGAGAAAATAAAAAATTGGGTTGTGATTAATTTTATTCTACTCCTAAAACAAAATTAAAGTAAAAATAATAAACTAAGCTGGGTTGCCTCCCAACAAGCGCTTTGTTTAATGTCATTAGCCTGAAACATTCAAGGTCAACTTGGGTTTTCATCCCTAGGAGGTTTTCTAGTTCAAATTTTTAAATGAGATGAGTGAGCACAAATTAAGATTGGGCTCAAACTCATTCGTTTGCTACTGGACTCATCTTCTACCTCTCCTTCCTTATTCACAATGGGGGCTCCCTTTTTCTTCTTTTTGCCCCTCCTAGAATTCCTCTTCTTCTTTTCCCCTTTTAAGTCCTTTCCTCCAAATAAGATATCCTGGTGATTGACAATATCTACAATAATTTTTAGCTCATTCTCTCCCTCCGACTCTTTATTTACTTTCTCCCATTTTTCCTTTATATTTCTTTCCTTATATAATGAGGGCATTTGTGGCGGCCCTGCCCTGTCGTGGTCCTGTTAACTATTAAGTTAACATGATTACGGTGGAGGGGTCTCCAAAACAACAAGGTCCCTACTTAAAATTGGATTAGACATACATTCTAATCCAACTTAACTAAGGACTTTGTGCCATTCTTAAGTAAAAATCTCATTAAATGAAAATACAAGACATGCAGAGTGCAGAAGCATAACATTTAACATCCATCCATCATATATTACAATAATACAGAATAACTAAAGTGTTGAAAAGAAAAGTTATCCCTGTATTATTACAATTTAAACAATTTAAAAGGAACTGAAAAAGACACTCATCCTCACAAATGTAGAAAGAAACTAAGGATCTTCAGTAGGATGCTTCTCCTCCAAGTGCAGATCTCCTGAAGGCTCTATCACCTCAAATAGCTCAGAGTCTACCATTATCAGTTTCACAATGATAGGGCCCCAGCTAACAAAAGAAAAATCTTAGTTAGACAAATTGTCTAAGTACATTTTAGGTTGCATAATTTATTATGTTATTTGGATACCACTATAAATAAGTAAGACAGAAGCATATGAATAGGTGCATGAACGCATAAGAAAGCAACAATTAAAGCTATAAACAACTAGTTTATAACTTAAACAAGTAGGAAGTAACCACATACCTCCCAGAAGCTATAATAAGGAAAAGTATCAAAAAACTAAATACTAATATAATAGAAAAGTAAACTGCCTAAACATACTTATGATCAATTCAAATACATGCTAATTGACATAAGTAAAATGAACATATAAACATTAAAAGCAAAACTAGCATCCTATAAGATATGAGTAAAGGACAAAGCTAGCATCCTATAAGATATGCGTAAAGAATAAAGCTAGCATCCTATAAGATATGAGTAAAGCTAGAAATACAGTAAAGTAATAAATAGAAAAAGGCTAAAAGTATAGTAAAGTGACTGAAATATAAAGTATAAACTAAAACACTGATAGGCCAAACTTGCCATCTGAAAGAATTATATACATAAAGACTCACTTCTACCATATCAAAGCTGGGCAAACAACCACAAGAGAAGTATAAGAAGAAGTCATTGATACCGAGAGGTATTCCATATCGGCACCGGGCTAACCGCCACATAAGAAATATAAGAAGAAGTCATTGATACCGAGAGGTAATCCATATCGGTACCGAGCTAACGCCACATGAGAAGTATAAGAAGAAGTCATTGATACCGAGAGGTAGTCTATATCGGTACCGGGCTAACAGCCACCTGAGAAGTATAATATAAAGTAAGTGGTAATGAGAGGCAGAAACACTAAGTAGAAGTATAGAAAGAAGTAAGTAATACCAAGAGGTAGACTAATCAGATTACACTCTACTTAATTGAAAGTATCGATGAAAACAAATGTAAATGTAGTTTATGCAATTTCAAAGATGACACTAGGTACTTATCAAATATCCTATGTCCAATATATGTGTACAAGGTAAGATGCTCAAAATAAGATAAGCAAAGCATCAATATCAAAGTGAGCAAGAGACTCTATTAGGGCACAAGTGATATCCATTTGTTATCTAATTTAATCATTCTACCTACTATAAGTTACACAAGTTCAGGATCTCCAGGTTCTACTATCGAGTGTAACTCAGATTCACGTCCTTATAGATTGAAAATAATTAGGACTAGCTAGGTCCTAATTATAAATAAATTGATGTCAACTATATAAGTTAAATGTCAAATCAATCGACCTATTTTAATAATTTTAAAAAACACAACCTCATCTTGATTAGCCAAATCAAGATGAAAAGATTAAGAATTAAACTCCAAATATTGGGGTTTAGTTACTTAATCCAAAGGTGTATCTAAAGATCTAAGGTTTAATATCCATACTCATTGATTCAGATTAAGGCAAATCCTAATGAAAAATCAACTCATTAGGATAGATCTCTATTCTTAGTTCTAAGATTCAAAGATCAAATAATCATTAAATAAACTTAGGAAAATCTATAAATTAATAAACTCAAGGTTTCACCTATTGAGTAACCCAATTTACTCAATAGATAAACTCTAACCTAAGATCTATTCATAATCTTAGGAATTAAAGCTCTTAATTTCTAAGAGTATCTCTCAGACACACATCCTAACTAGTGATAAGGCATATGGGAAGATCTAAGAATGTTAAGGAAGGAAGAAACACTCACTTTTTACTTAAGAATTTCTTTAAAGACTTAAAATTGAGATTTTAATCAAAGTTTCTACTAAGCCTTAAAATCACATAAATTATGATATAAGACATTAACCTTACTATTTTATAATGATTAGAATGATGATTTAGGGTTTTAAAATACTAAACCCTAACTTTGGGCAAAATGACCATTTTGCCTCTAGTTAAGGGTTCAAAAGATCAACATTTGATTTAGGATTTTCAAATCAAAGATTTTCTATTGCAAAGTGTTTTTTACTGTCTAATATAAGTTTAGACAGTAATTACACAAATTTTAGGCAATTATTAAGCCTTATGAGATCAAATTAATGAATTTGACTCGTAGGGGCATTTTAGTAATTTGGCTAAATAAAATCCAAATTTTCTTTCAGTTTATTGTTGTTTACTATCTAAGGTTTCCATAGAATTTAAATTTGCTAAATTTTGATAAGTATTGGCCAAGTTATGGCCAATACAAGCTTAAGGGTTAGAATGGTAATTATGGGTTTTTTAATTAAGGGTCAAAATCCTAACTTTATCAATTGGTGTCCAAATTGAGCAAAATCAGTGATTGTTGATCACAAATGATTCACTGATCACAATGACTAGTGGTAGGCTCAATTTGGACTCTAATTGGCTAAGTCATGACCTAATTAGGGTTTAGGGTGATTAGTGAGTGATTAGTAAAATTAATCACCCAATCACTAATTCAACCCTACAATTAGGTTTTAATATACTCTATGAGTTTACTGAAACTTAAATTGTTTAATTTAGATCATTAAATTTGCTAATATTTACTAATCAAGTCTTAGAATAATTAGGGTTGATTAGCAAATCTAATTGTTGGATCTATAATATTTTTATAGATTTCTGTAAATTAGGTTTTTCTGATCTAAATTGATGTTTGGATCACCTAATTTGGAGTTCAATTGACCAACATATGGCCAGTTGAAGTTCTAGGGTTAAGTTGACTTAACTACGGTTAGGTCCTAAAAGTGATTAGTCTAAATTTATTCCAAACAGCAAAGTTAACACTACTAAAATATTCCTTAGGGTTTTCTGATTATTTTGAGACCCATATTTAATATGTTTTGGTAAACACACACAAAGTTATGACTTAATGAAGTTTTGGATCATTAGGGCTAATTTAGGGATCCTAAATATCACTAGGTTAAATATGGCTCCAAATAGAAATTTGACAATCTCATATTATTTCTCTAATTTTACTAATCACAATGGTATATTAATTTACTATATTTGGATGAGTGGATCTAAAGTTATGCATGATTGAATGTTTATTATTTATTTGATTTAATTAAATAAATCATTTTAATATTTATCCTTAATTAAACTGTTTTGAAATGGCATGTGGGTCCCACAACTTTAACGGCGGGACACGTGTCAGGCACAGCATTTTCGGGCCAGGCAGCTGTGTCTGGATCGAACAAGACTCGAAGACACGCCTCGGGCTCCTTCGTCTCTCCTGAAATGCACTCGAAGGGACGAGTTTAGGGCATCTCCTCAATCGACGAATCCTGCTACCTCCAGAGACGAAACTTAAGATGAGGCAAGCCTCTGATTCAAACTTCCTATCAAGCTAAAGAAATTGGGATATGCCGGCCTCCATCACTGGAATCTACGATGCCCAAAATCGCAAGGGCAAGAACCTGCAAAAGTCGATTCCTTCAGAGATTATTCGATCATTTGTCTGACGATTGATCTATCCTAATTGAGTTTAATTGGTTGGTGTATGCTTATATTTTTATTTAGCATAAGCTTTAACATTATTTGGATCGGCATTTTGATATGGTGAATTGAACTTAATACTCACATGCAATTTGAGTTTTAAGAAGTTGTCGGTTAACTGAATCCAGCACACAGAAATTGACTTATACTATAGAATATCATTTACGCAATTACCAGAATAATTGATATATCATTTGGATTTTGAATTCGAATTGAGGGAAGATACCCCTACGCTTTGACTGAAATCGAACTCAATTGAATTCGACCAGTTCCTAATATAATTTGCAAAGGTAATTGATTAAGAAATTACAGGGAGTAGCAGAACGGATTGCAAGTAAAGAATAAGAAGGGTACCTAGGTATATGGCGACGAATCAATTGGGATCGGGATTGAGCTCCTACCTTGCGATTCAAAAATCATGCTAAGGATTCAACTAAATGGATCAATGTATAGATTTAATTGACCTTCGGTGAGGATCAAAAGCGGTGCATGACACATGGTGAGGGTTGAGGAGGATGATCGACGTGCGTCGCGAACCCCCTACCTGCGTGGAGTATTCGCGGGAATGAAATGCCTCCGCCGTATGATCAAAGAGATCAGACGACCTAGATGCTTCGCCCGATCAAAAGACGGAATAAAACGGCGTGGATGCCGTTAGGCGAGGTCGTTAAGTACTTAATATTATTATATTATTTAAATAATTTAAAATCTATTTTATTAATTATAATTAATCAATTAAATGAGTTCCAAAAATTTTCTATAAATCACCCCTAGCTAATTGAGGGGTGAGGAACACAACAGCGCACTCGGATTTTTGTTTAAATGAGTATTTAATTATTTGATTTTCTAGCGTATTTAAATATTATTAAAATATCCGACAAAAATCCAACAACTTCCAAATGCATTCAGAACATTACCCCTAACTAATTTAGGGGTGGTGAACGCAATGGTGAAGTCAGATTTTCAGTCTGAGGTCTAAATAAAAAGTGAATTTCTAGGGTTTTGGGATTTTCCAAAAATCCAGATTCGATTCAATTGATTCAAGATTTGATTTAGATCTTAGAGATGAGTTCTAAATGACTTATTTAGTATACTAGATCCTCAGTTAAGACTTAAATTAGTCTTAATTGACCTAAGTAACAACCTGGGATGTTGAAGACTCCCCCACTTAAGAATGTTGTTGTCCTCGACATCATTCAAGTGGAAAAATAAAATAGAATAGAATATTAAAAATTGAAATTACTAGAATTGAATAAATACTATTACAAGAGTTTAAATGAATATAGAATAGCTTGATGGAGATGGAAGATCAAATAACCAATTTGATCTTTATCTAGGATTTTGACAGGCCATTCATTGAATGATAGTTTTGATTGAAATTCTCACTAGAGACAAGAAGATGAAGATCATGAGAGTATTAAGTTACTCTTATTTAGAATAGAGGATACTTATAGATACATATGGTTCTATGATAATTAAACTGTAATAACAGCACATCATTGCTAATATAGTAATGCATGCCTTAGAAGAATGAATTACCTCTAGGAATTAAAGATTTGATTAGTGATTTTATACCGTAACTATCATGAGCCTAAGAATATAACGTTTATTCAAACGAGTAAAAACTCAAGGAATTGAAGGCTTAAAGATTCTCCATTTAGAATTCAATCTCAAATTTCTTGCTTAAGATTAAACCTTCAAAATTAATCTAAAGAATTTGGTAAATCAGCCTTTGCAATTTGTTTTCTTCATTTTCCTGAAAAGACATCAATTTCTACTCAAAGTATAGGAAAATATGTAGTGATATGATTATTTAAACACTAGATTTTTGCTACAAATTCTGACTACATCAAGCTTCTTGATTGATTTCTTCTCTAACGGGGAACACTAGCTCTTACTTTAGGAAGAAGAAGGAGAGTAGCAGCCACCTCCCTTAAGGCTTTCTCCAACAGCAACCACACACTTATAATCACATGCATTATCTTAATAAACTCCTCCATAAGTTTCCTTTAAGTACCAGTTGAAATTTGGACCCTAAAGGGTTCAAATACCCCTCAAATAGCTTAGGACGTAACTTAAACTAAAGTAAAAGTTTTCCAAGCGCTATGGTGCACCGTAGCACCCAGGCCTCAGTAGATATATTCCATGGTGCATTGTTGTGCCTTGGCCTAGGGTAACAGGTGCTATGATGTGCTACAATGCGCTACAACATTTTAATCTTGGACAGACTGGTGCTAGAGCGCTCTACCGCACCTCGGTCTCGGGTTCTTGGCATGATGGTGCACTGCGACGCATAATGATGCCCAAATATTAGGTAGATTGGTGCCGGGGCATGCTACAACTCCTTCCTCTCAGGTGCTAGGTGCCCTGGCAACAATGCGCTACGGGGCACTGTGGCGCTTGTTGTTATTGAACTTTCCAACTTTATTCCATATCTCCTTGGAACCTCCTGGAAACTCACCGAAGCTCCATTAGCATCTCCATGATGATCTGAATGGTATCCATAGCATAGCTCCTAGCTTGAGCCATCTTCATGATCCAAGTTTTGTTGGTTTGCTCTTCACATAGAGCAACAACAAGGTGGGAGATCATCACTTCTAGCAGCGATTGGATCACTTTTTTCTTAGCATAGAGGCTTTAGACCTATTACTGGATGACATACAAAAAAGTGTGTCTGCACTTACTTGCAAGTGCATGTGATATGAAGTAATAAAGGAAGCTGAGTCCCGAGACTTATCACCTCAGATAATGGTGTATGCTTATTACTAAGTACTTCATCCTTTTAGCAATGTTTAAACTATCGACTATTTGGTTTTTTTACCCTAATGTTTATTTTAAATTCTCTTAAGTTGTTGGTGATCGATTGGATAAAATTGGGGAGAGTTATATTTCAACAAGTGATTTGTCATAAATCTATGCATAAGACTCTTCATTTAATGTTTTCATTATTTTCCTCTTTGCATTTATCAAGGGGCTATATTTCAAGATTAACTTTATTTTTGTTGATTAAATCTATGCTAGCCCTATCTAGTGTTATCATGAATACTCAAGGGTTCCAATCTATCACATAGATAACCTTGTGATCATTATTATTGATTAAAGTATTATTCTTATGTCCAAGTGATAAAATTTATATTGTTACATTATGACCACAAAGTCTTGATCCAATCACGGCTCACACACATCTATTTCTTAGTTAGCTAAGGAGACAATAGTGAATTTTTGTGAGTTTATGTCACATCACTCATAGCTTACGTGTTTCAAGTTTTCTCGCATACATCACAAATGAGAAGAAGGGCTTAGTGAATGGTTCTTGGTTCACATGCATCTTATGCTCGTCTTAATAAAGAAACTAACAATAGCCTACATAAAATTATGTCACATCATTCACTGCTTTGCATGTTGATATCCTTGTGCTAGAATTGAGCTATGGAGCTCAAAGATTAGTTTAAATTATTCCTTGTGGCTCTGTTGCATCTAATCTCTCATTTCAAGCAAGTGCACATGCAGTCAAGCTTAGCAAACATATGCCACTTTGTTCGCAACTAGATGCTCATAATGCTCTTGATTTAAATGAGTAGTCATCTGGCTCAACAAGGGTTTTAGAAAATAATGTTTAATTTTTTTAATGATTCCATATTACAACGCTACATTCATATTTTCTTTAAGCATAAGATAAAGCATTTATCTCACAAACTCATAACTTTTCATTACAATTAAGGTTTCTTACCTATATATTTTCTATTAAATTTCACATGTTTTTGGCTTAACTCTCCACAAAAAGGGGAGGTTTAGGCTTGCAATAGCCTTAGTGTTGTTACTAAATTTTAGCTAGTCCAATATTCATAGAAACTTTTCCATTAATCTCCATACAACATTTGGAGAAATCTCAAAAATTTTGAACCAATTTAGAAATCATTTGATTTTAATGAATTTTAAATAAATTTAAATATTAAAAAAATATGACTATTATTTGACCTCCAACCAAAATTTGATTTTATTTTTTAGTTTCTCACCCCAAATTACCTAAGAGTGAATTTTTGGGATCTTTGGAGCTCGTTTTATCAATAAAATTTAATTAATTTTAATAGTATTAATTATTATCAATTTAAACTATGAAAATCCTAATTTATTTGATTTTAATGGCTAACCTAGCCATTTGAATTGGAATGGCGGGCCATACGCATTGTCCGATCCATCAATAGGTACTAAATAGATGACTCCAGTGCTAGATCTTAATCTAGCCATTGGATCGACCTCTACATCCAACGACCAGATCTTCACCTGTGTTATTTAAATCGTGGATTTAATCTCAGTTGCTTAATTGACTGAGCTGCTAAGATTGATAGGAGCACTGTGCTTCTGCCATCTACCATCTACAGAGTCATGCATGCATAATCACATGCAAATCATGCAAATGTCTATTCTTTCTGAGCTCTTAGGCATTCAAAGAAACTCCCATTTGATTATATTAGCTCACATTGGTCTTCTTATTACATCTAAAACTCAATGAAAAGACTGGGAGGGAGCAGACTATAAGTGAAGCCAAGCTTTCTACAATCTCAATGAGCTAAGGAACCAGGTACTATTCTCCTACTAGTATTTTTCCTTCCAATCCCTGTGATGATTGATCATCTGTCTATTATATTAAGGGTGGTATTGATTGTTACTATCATTAGAACTAGAGTGAGATACATTGATGCTCAATCAGCCTGAGCCTATATAGTACTGTATAGTGCTCGGGTTGAGTAGCCATCTAGCGATCTACCGGTGCTCAGGTCACATCCTTGGGTTCACTGAGTCGGCCTTGTAACTGACCAAACTATTAAACACCAAGGCATTGTCCGCTTTTGCTTGAAAGACCTCATGATTTTTTTCTTAGAAGATAACTTCTTAGTAGGTCATCCATCCTGGGAGTGCACCCACATGAGCACGCTTAACTTTGGAGTTATTTTTAGGAACTCCACTGTTATTTGCAAAGGAGCCTTGATGTTTAAGAGTTTTACTTAATACTACTTAAGTGGGTCTTTACAATCTCCCCAACTTAAGTAACTGATGTTCTCATCAGTGTCCATACACAGATCCGATAACCATCCATTGGGTAGATAGTACTATAGAGGTGGCCACTACAGGCGCAAGAGATACCCACAACCATAAAGCACCTTAACTATCATGAGTTCAAGGGGCTGCTCACATGAACTGATACTTTTCCCTATATAACACTTAGCTCATGCATGACACCCTATAGCATACTCTAATACTATTTATAACAACCCAAACTCTTAAGTACTAATGTATTATCCACTTTGGCTTGAAAGATCTCATTATTTTGCCCACAGAAGATAACTTTCCAATAGGTCACTTATCTCGAGAGTGCTTCCACATGAGCACACTTAACTTTGGAGTTGTTATCATGAACACCACGATTATCTAAAAAGTCGCCTCGATGTTTAAGAGTTTTACATAATATTATTTAAGTAGGTCTTTACAAGACTCAACCTAGTGAACCAGTTGAAAGCCTCCCAAGCCTAGAGGTGCTCTAATGAGGAAAAATTCTCCCTCCATAGTAAAACCTAGCCATGGTTTATGGTGGAATAGGCTTAGAGCATTAGGAGTAATGATAGATGGGTAATTTTATGCCAATGTGTAGGCCACCTTATAAGGATTATTTTGACACCTCATATGTCCCATGAGATGGCCTAAGCAAGGAGAATTTATGGTTTGAATAGCATACCTTAAATTGGCCTCGTTGGGATAGGGATGAGCAATGCTAGGTCTGTTGGGCTCGGGGAGAATTTAGGGTATGATGGGGATGAGTAATTAATTAAAGTTAGTATTATGAAGATATTTGAGTAAGCTTTAGTGAGTGTGTTAGAGTTTGTAGATCCTATTTAGTTAAATCCATTATTAAACCTCTTGGGTAAAATATAAAGTTATTAAAGGAAAGACCCCAATTGCTTAAATTTAATAAGTCACCCTTTCTTAGATATCTTAGTAAACTTCTGTAGCAATTAGATGAACTTAACTTTAGAAACCCTTTGAGATATGAAGAAAGTTAGAACCTTTAGTATTTCACTTAAGATAGATCCTTCAATCTAATATAAGAATAGAAATTAAATAGATGACTTAAGAGATTGTAGCTCATAGGTTTTGGATAGGTGTTATAAGAAAAAAATCTTAATAATACTCTGCTACATTTCACATTAAAATATTATTACTTTTTAATTAACATTTTAAAAACCATATTATATATATATATATATATATATATATATATATATATATATATATATAGTGAATGGTGTTGTAGCCCAGTGGTTGAGGCTCAGGATTTGTTATCCTAGGTTATGGGTTCAAATCCCACCGGCCACATATTAGCAAAAAAAAAAAAAAAAAAAAAAAAAAAAACATATATATATATATATATAGACAATAAATAATATCACATAATTTATAATTAACCTAGAAGATACTTGGATGTTGCATCACATTAACACTAAATACTTGAACATTCATTCAAACATTGTGCAGAAATAAAATATTAAACATCATACATAGTGTTTTCATGTGGTGGATTAGTTTGTATAAATATTATTGAGCCAGGATAGGCTATGGAGAGATCAAGAGACCATGTTAGAATTAGTACCAGGTTGACAGAGGGAAACTAAATAGATACAAAAATATCTATATATTCAAATCAATAATATAGAAAGGAGAAAAAAAGCATAAAATATAGCCTAGGATAGAAAACATTCTTTAATAATACAAATCAATAAACAATAATTTGTATTAATAGATGGAAAATTATGAATTAGATTTATACTGCTACAAAAGGACTTTCTTTCAGTATTGAATTGTGATTACCAAAGCAGTCTCAAATATGGGAGACTTTACTTCAGAGTATCGCTAGCTGGCAGAGAAGTGCTCAAAAGGATCTTGAAGTCACCTGTGTTTAGAGATGGTGGTCTTTCTTAGCTATCAAAGGAGTGTCTTTTTATGGTGACTGATGCCTTTTGTACCATAGAATATCCAGACTACATTCGCTTCTTCATTTTTGACCAACTTTTTGATGCATATGCTTAAGAATGGTGGAGTCATGCATATGGGGAAATGATTTGAGAGTGTCAAAGGCTTTCTTGTCTATCCATTTTTTAAGACTTCTAGCTCCTTTTCATTGCTAAATTTTGTAGATGAATGTATTCATATATTAGTGATATTGAAGCCTTTTCTTTCTTTATGGAAGAAAGTGTAATACCCTTTTGACTTCGATTGAAGCAGGCGAAGCTCAACTGTATGGTTTTAACTTGTTCGAGGAGACTAATAAGAAAGTTTAGCTAATAAATAAGAATATGTTGACATCTCAGGCTAGATAGAAGAAATATCACGATGCTAGCAACCATCCATTAGAATTTCAAGTGGGAGAAAGAGTTAATGTAATGCCCTAGTTTTAAGTCAGGTGTATTCCAACCCAACACTAAGGGTTATCGTAGTACTTAATACTTAATTATTATAAACTAACTTACTATTAAGTATAACATGGATATGGATCTTATGAACTAAGGAGAGTAAGTAAGAATATAGAGGATAAAATTAAATCCATCATCCAAACCATCCAAAAATATACAACATATAGTCCATCACAGAAAAGAAAATAATAACACCATGAGTTATTTATATAAATTGATCTTAATATAAATGTCTCTCAACCTTTCCAAAATAAAAGTAAAAGTGCTAAGGTCTTTAAAGTTGATCTTGCGACTCACACTCAGTCTTTAAATTATGTCCTTCTCCAAGCTTCTGATCTATCGTACTTGTTTATAATATGGTACAACACAACCAATAAAATAAAAATAAGTGATTATACTTAAGAAGTCTAAGTACATTTTATGGCTAATTATTTTATTTGATTTAGTGGATATCACATTAGCCATTTATATTTATTTTAGAAGTGGTGCATAATTCAATAAAAGGAAATATGTACTAAGAAACTATAAAAGACTGAAAGGTAAGACAATAAGGAGTAAGAGTACTCACAGTGGGCTACTCTAACTTGCATAAAATATGTAAGGAAAGGAACTAACTACTAGTCTATATAGGTATTATTGTGCACATGAAAAGGAAAGCAACATGAATATGTTCAACAAGAATGCATGCTTTGTATAAGTGTTTTCCTACCAAAATCTTTCTCTATAAATTGGTCATGACATAATCTATATCAATCTTTGTTGTCCTAGGGTTTAGGGAGTTTAAATGGGGAAAACCCCAAATTATGATTAAAATAATAATTTAATTAAGTGCAAAAAACTCAAATTCTCCATTTGATGTCCAAATGAAATAAAATTTATAGATATGAACTCCATATAGCATAAGTATTATAATGACAATAAGTAGGATTAATTTAGACATCAAATAGTTTAATTAGAAAATAATTTCACTTAATGATGATTAATAGGTGAGTAACAAAATTAACAAAAAAAATTAGAATTAAATATCATCTTATTGTTTTACCTAATTTTTTTATTATTTTGCTATATAATTTTGCTATAATTGGATGAGTAATTAAAATGTTATTTAAATAATTAAAATGGAATTAATTAACCCTACACTTTTAATTTAATTAAAATCAGCATCAAATTGGCATATTCCCTTAATTAATTCAATGACACAGTTCAGCTCAGTGGACCAGACAAATCGCGGTTTAGAGGACTCTAGACTGCACAATACCGTGATTCAGGCTAAATTGCGGCATTGTTCACCATCGTCCCGTCGGGAGGGAGGGAGAGAGGTGAATATAAGGTTAGCTAATACTCCATGCTTAGATTGACTTAGGAGGCAGATAACATGTCAAAATGATGCTGGTGATGAGTCATATCTAACACACCTAAGAGCCATAAGTTAAATGAACCTGAATTCTTAACTCTAATTTGATGGGTCAGTCGACTGGGGTTCACTATGGAGGAGAAATTCTTCCACCATAGGGTGCTAATTGGCTATCCAATGATCCTATTAAGATCCTTGGGTTGAGGCCGACCCAAGGAACATATTATTGGGGGCTAGGGCTACCGGGAATACTAGATGGCATTAAAGGGGGCTCAAGCACTATACATAACAATATATACCTGAATTTCTGTGGCCTAAATAGACTCACCCTATATAAAATCTCAAGATTTAGAGTAAATGAAATTATTGTTCTATATCTTAGTTAATTTAAGTAATATATTAGTTATTTTTGTAAATGCAAAAATATCAATTTGTTAAGAATAAGCTTAGGTAATTTGGGTAAAAATTTGGGAATTTTTCCATAAGAGAATTTTCCTTGGTTATTTTATTATAAATTCAAATAAAAATAATTAAAAGAAATTATTAAAGTGTAAAAATTAAAATTTTATTAAATTTTTGAATTATACACTATCAAATTAGCTAGCAACAAAAATTTCATAATTTTTGGAGTTAAAATGGATGAGTTATCCTAAAAATACATTTGGAATTAAATTAAGTGAATAATTGAATTATTGAATTCTAAGAAAAAAGTTTTGGTCGTCACGTTGCCGACAAACTTGATTTTGGCCAACTTCAAACTCAAAGTCCAGGCCAACCACGTGGCCAAATTGGACAACTTTGGTGTCTATGGATTCCTCTTAATGAGATCTACATTTTGGAACAATTTTGGTGTTTATGGATGAGTTATGTTAAAATGGATAAATTTTTTAGGTATATTTTTATTAATTTTGAGAAATATTAAAATTTCATTTTTAGCCAAATTAGGCAATTTTATGCCATAATTTTTGGGGCTTTTGCATTTAATCATCTAATTAAAGGCACTAATGGATAAAATTTAAGATAAATTTAAGTTAAATTATTTTAAGGTAGTCAAATTCCACCTTAATAAAACCAACACCATTGAATCTTTGCTAAAGCTGTATATGAACTTCTAAGCCTTCTAACCCTAATTAAAAATATAAAATCCTACCTCCATTTCCTTCTTACCTTCATTTGAAAGTATTTGTCAAACCCCATTCCCTTTCCTCTTCTCATCCTCTCCAAACCCTTGAAAGATCATCCATAAGAAAATCCCATGGCAAGCGGAAGATCTTGGAAGCTCTAAACCACTTAAAGAAGAAAATCTAGGATGCACAATCTCTCAAGCTTTATAAAAAAAATAATAATTTGCTCCAAGATAACCTCTCATCTTTATTTCTCTCGTTATTTTCCTCATTTACAAAATATCTTTCATGTTTGAATATATATGGTGATCAAATAAATGATGATTGCAATATTAGTAAGTTTTATGCATGCATATAATGATATTTTAGGTTGCATAAATTGTGTGTGTAGATTCAAGGAATTCCAAGTAAACAATATAAAAAATTTCTTAGATTTATTCAAATATTTTATGATTTTTCATCCCTACTTCAAGTTGTTATAATTCTTGTTTTACTCAAAATTAGTTATTGTAATTGTTCACACACATTCTCCTATATATTATTAACAAATCACTAGAAGACATTACAACTTCGATTTGCCTCTAAGATGTCTATAAATTACTCCAAAATTGAAAAACAAAATGCTATTTATATTTAAATATTTTCTTAGAAATTTCTATTTTGTTTGTGAACTTTGGAGGGCTGTAACTTTGCATGTTTACTCTCTTATATTTTGTGAACAATTTTACAGAAGACACTACCAGTTCATTTGGACTATAAGGTCACCATTTAAGCACTTAAACTTCAGCAAATATCCATTGAAATTCAAAAAATAGTTTTTGACAGAATTTAGAAATTTTCTGATTATATTATTATTGTCATAACTTTTAATCTAGCCATTGGAGTTAGCTAATTTTTGGCAAGTTTACTCTTTGTTATGTTTAGAACAACTTCACTTTTGAACATAAAACCTACTATTTCCATTTAGGACCCCATAGTTAGGTCCAAAGTTCAAAAAATAATGTGACCATTTCTTAGAAAATTTTAAAAACAATTCACATTTTTCTCAAATTTTGCACATTTATAAATTTCAAAATATTTTGAAACAGTCTGAAATTTGGCATGCTTAATCTCCAATCCATTAGGAACAACTTTTATGTAGACCTCAGTAGTTCAAAATGACATTTGGACCTTCATTTAGGTGTCCAAAGATTTCTAAAAAGCCTAATCACACCACCTAACCAATTTTTGAATTTGCACCCAAATTTTGTAATGTAAACCTAAAATATTTATATTAGAATTTCTTGTGTTTTAAATAGTAGATTAACATATTAGAATTAATTTTTAACGATTAATATAAGGAAATTTTGCTAAGTAAACTAACAGATCAGGTACATAGAGTTATTCTAATTGTATTATTTTTAGTATTATTTGAGCTTACTTCCTTTGAATGTATACAATCATTACATTTGTGACATATATATATATATATATATATATATATATATATATATATATATATATATATATATATATATATATATATATATATGGTGAGAGTCTTTGGAGATAGAACAAAATTGAACCTGTATAGGTAGGGTTTGTTAGTAATCAATGAAGAAATAAGGAGGGATCTAATCCACGAGGAAGGGGTTAAGGTCCACAGGAAAGACTCACCAAAATGATATTTATGTGAATAATTACCAATTGGTAATTGTATGCTTTCCTAGATTAATTTTGATGATAATATTTGGGTCCCTTGGTGAAACTTGGGGGCCCTAGGCCCAAAATAATATATTTATATTGCATAGTAATTTATGCAAAGTTATTTCAATTAATACCAATTTATATTTATGCTAAATTATTTTCATTCATGCCAATTTATATATATGCTAAGTTATTTCCATTCATACCATTTTATGCTAAATTATTTTCATTCATGCCAATTTTTATATATGCTAAGTTATTTCCATTCATGCTAATTTATTTTATGCTAAGTTATTTCCATTTATGCAAATTTATATATATACTAAGTTATTTCCATTCATGCCAATTTATATATATGCTAAATTATTTTCATTCATGCCAATTTTTATTTTTGCTTTGAAATTATTTGAGCCACTTGAGCATTGCCAGTTAGATATTGTGAAAATTAGCACAACCCTCAAATTGTAATGATGATGTTTTATTCACACTTTGTTGCATTGATTTTGTAACCTATATAGGATGCTAGAAATTAATACTTTTAGATACTTTAGTACTACTACCTGATTGGCAATGTTGATAATTAATACAGGTTGTGAGAATTAGATGCAGAAGCTAAAATTGATTTCAAGAGCTAAAAAGAATTCTATAATTAAGAGTGAAAAGGAGACTCATTATTGAATTTTATATTTAAGTTAAGACAATTTGTATAACTTTAATTTGAATTTTTCGCTCTGTGATATATGGATATTATTTTATTAAGTAATTTTTATGATGAATGTTTATTCTTGAACTATTACTTGAAATTTCACAACCCCGATCTTTGGATCGTTACACTCAAGCTCAATTAAACTCAGGGGATGATAGAGTAGGTTACGAAATGCAATAATGAAATCTAATTTGAAGAAATTATGCAAAGAGGGTGGTGGGAGGAGCATACCTTTTGTCTGCAACTACGAAGCTCTGGCAAGGTTATGAGGATGATTAGTTGGCTCCTAAGCTTCAATCTCTTTCCCAAATGCTATGTCCCAATGATAGGAACAGAGTGGGGGGAATTAAAGGGACTAAATAACCTAGAGAGGGGGAAGGATTTCCATTCTACCTTACCGCCACTTGCTTGATCATTCATGGCTGGGTTAAAGAAAATGATAGGAGCACAGTGGTCCACTTGATCCTGGCCGTCCGATCAAATGGGTGGCCAATATTTAATCCTGTAGTCTAATTAACTGTGGGAGAAGATCTGGACATTGAATCGTAAGGCCAATCCAATGGATGGATCAAAAAGTTTTTCAGATTTGTGTGGAGCTATCAGATTGGTTCCCATTAGTGGGACGAGCAGTGGAGATCTGATCTGCCATTTGATCCAAACGGCGGATGAATGCGTTAGCCTGATAAATTAAGCTTTAAATACTTTTAATTAATATTCATTAATATCACTTTAATTAATTAAAATTAAATAACAAAATGAGCTCCAAAAACTCTATAAAATTTCTCCTCAACTAATTTAGGGGTGAGGAATTCAAAAACATAATCAGGTTTTTGATTGGAGGTCAAAATAATTTCATAATTTTATATTTATTTAAATGGATTAATATATTACCAAAAATAACATGACCTTTAATTGGCCCAAATTTAGAGGTTTGATCCTAATGGTGTTTAGAATCTAGTGGAGTGATTTTTAGGCTAATTAAACTACTTAATAATAGAAAATAACCTCTGGGTTATGTTAGTGTGTGGAAACCAATTTGATCATCCATGGAGGTGCCAATGAAACTTTGGTAAGTTTTCAGGAGGTCCTGGGGTGTCCCGAGGAAAGTGGAGAAAATTCGAGCACGCCAGCTTGCCTTGCGTCCTGTGTCCTACAGTCATTGCAATCAAGGGCTAGGAATCACGGCGCACTGTGGTGCCCATCAGAACACCCAAGCGTGTTGTGATGTCCCATGGTTTGAAAGTGGGTTGCTTGGCGTGCTGTTGCACATTGCGGTTGAAATTAGGATGCCCTAGTGTACTATGGTGCCTTGTGACACAAAACTAGGGACCCCCGGCACACTATGGCGCCCACCAAAATGTAGTTATAGATTTTGGTTTACCCTTAAGTATTTTTAGGGACATTTTGAGTCATTTGGGGTCCATGTAAGGCCTAAGTATATAAGGAAGCATATGGGGATTTTTCTATAAGGCAAGATCAACCCTACTTTGGTATTGCGATTGCAGTGGGTCTCTATCAACCTAGAGTGAGAGTTGGAGTTTTTTGGAAGATAAGAGGTTGATCAAAAGGTAAGCGGTAGATTCTTCTTATTCTTATAAAGGTGAAACTCTTTGTAACTTTGTAATATTCTTGTTCATAGTGGATTTTTTTGTTTGGTGTAGCTTTGTGATTTTTCATATTATCGAGTTTTCCACATAAGAGTTTATGTGTTTGGAAGATTGTGAAGTTTATTTTGTGATTTTAGTGTTGTAGTTTTACACTTTTGTGCTTGGATAATTTTGTTTGTTGCTTGGTAGCCACCAATGGTATCATATCTAGTATTATTTCCACATGGACTAACAATTGGTATCAAAGAGATCGTTCTAAGGGTTTATTGCTTGAGTGGGAGCAATAGCCGATGAAATAAGGCACACAATAGAAAAGTTTAAAGGCACAAATCTTGCTTTTTGGAAGATGCAAATGGAATATCTACTCTACCAAAAAGAGTTATATTTACACTCAGTGGAGTTGACAAGAAACTGACCACTATGTTTGATGAGGATTGAGAGGTTATTGATAGAAGTGTTTTGGGTTTGATTCATCTTTCATTGTCTTATTTTTTATGCATTTAACATTGTAAATGAGAAAAACAACTGTAAATATCATGGCTACTATGTCAAGGGTGTATGAGAAGCCGTCGGCTTCCAACAAGGTTTTTCTGATAAAATGATTGTTCAATATGAAGATGATGGACGACTGCTCAGTGATGGAATATTTGAATGGGTTCAACATTGCTCAAGTCAGTTGAGTTCAGTGTGCAATAGGTTTGATGATGATATTCGAGCTTTGTTTTTCCTCATTTTATTGTTGAATAGTTGGGATGGGCTGGTAACAACCATTAGCAACACATTAGGAAATGCATCATTGAAGTTTGACTATACTGTTAGGCTAGTGTGTAACAACCCTAGGTTGTTACCCTAGATAACCTAAGTTTAATCAAATTCTAATTTTCATTTCAGTGGCTTCATCAAGTAATTGAACCTAACCCTGATGCTTTGGGATCAATCAAACCTCAATAGGTTGATTGGCAATTTTGGCAATTTTAGGATCATGGAAAATAGCTAATTTAAATTGTTCTCTAAATCAATTTTTGACTTTATTTTTGAATTCATCACCCCCAAATTAGCTAGGGGTGTAAGTTTGGGAATTTTTGGAGGTTATTTAGGCTATAATTGAATTTATCTTAAATAGATAAAATTGTATTTAAGGATTTCAAATAGTTAAAAATTGCACTTTAGCCTTCAAACGACTAACAGATCGCCCAAGATCCGCTGTGTAAACTGCCGACAATCCGATGAGAGGCCCTTCACACATGGTAACCAATCCAGTCCATCCAAGCCCTCTGCTCCTCGGATCTAACGATTCAAATCAAATCCCACTAGAATTGATCACAGATGCTGGATCATGCCCACAATCCATCAGCAGTAAATCCTCCCATGTTCGATCATTGCGATCTTTAAAATCTAAACCGTTCCGCTCCACCTGTCGATCAATTAGATGGTTGAGCAAGGACTCACACTATGGATCTTCATCTCTGCTCAGCCATCATTCTAACAGGGAAGATCTCTCATACTCCGTGTTCGACTTGTCCCTCACTAGTCCCCAACGGTCTCTAGTAGAATTCCCTTCGCAACTATTGAGTGTCATGCCTTATTGAGAGACTCTGTTAATGTGTAAATGCATTTGGGGATGATCCTAAGACTACAAGGCTTGGTCAAAATAGTAAGGACTTGCTATCCGGATAGAGCTAGTGCTTAGTTATCGCACAATCCTGCTCATATGTTGAGCCACCTTATTTCACCCATATTATGTTAGGTTGGCTATCCCAATTGATCCTTAGTCGATTTCATCTTTGATCAGGTTGATACAAGATTAGTGGGAAATTGGCTTAGGCCTGTACAGTGGGGTACAGTGCCCGAGCCCTAGTAGGGTTCAGTGCTCCCAGGCTCTCCCGATGCAGTAACATGTTCCTTGGGCCAGTCTTAACCCAAGGAACATGATGGGACTTTTCTCTTTCTCAGAGGTTGACCATGGAGGAAAAATTGCTCCTCCACAATAAACCCAAATGGTCATGGAATGGTCATGGAAGTTGGTTAAGGATGTGTCAAGCTATGACTTTGCAGTTAGGGCATTCTATGTGTACTTGTAGAACTCAACGAAAGTAAGCATTTGAGCTAGGATTCGCGTCTAGAGATGCATATTACATTGAGAATTTAAGGTTTTTATAAAACCATAAATTCACAAACCTCTATCATTTGTGTTGTGGAGACCATTTAGTCTATCATGGAGATGCTAATAGTGCTCCAGTGAGCTTCCAAGAGGTTCCGAGGCAATTTAGAACAAGGTGTGAAGTCCATGAACAACTCAAGCATTACAGTGCATCGTGGCATGATGCAGCGCACTCTGGCGGTCCCTCACCTAAGATGGAGGTGCTATTATGTGCCTCAGCAGTCAGTAGATAAAGAAGCGGGCGCTCCAGTACACCGCAGCCAAAATTGGCGCTGCAGCACGCCGCAGTTGAATTTGGCATTGGAGCGATTCCATCTCAGGACGCAGGCTATTCAAAAGGTAGGCGCTACCATGCGCCACAATGGGTTCCATCTCAAGATGTGGGTGCTGTCGCACATCGCATCGGTAGACCATTTGAAACTGGCAGAGTTCTGATCCAGTTCAGATTATGCCCTATGTAAATTGGATGGCATTTTGGACCTTTTAGAATCTGAAAATGAGCTGGGTACTTAAGCAAACAAGTTGGGAGGAGTTAACATGGTGGCATTTCAGATTGGAGGCTGATTCCTACTATGAGGAGGAGATCCCAAGGTGAAGCCTTAAGAAAGCTGCAGTGCAAGAAATCTCTTGCATATTAGAGAAAATACTCCAAGTGGTGGCTGTTTCCTCTCCTCTCCATATTAGAGTAAGAGCTTGTGTATTTCTAGTCAAGAATAAGCTCTTTGGAACTCTATAATCTTCATGTTATCATAGTGATATTTTCTGTGGTGTGGCTCCATGATTTTTCCCATTCTTGGATTTTCCACGTAATTTTCTGTGTTTGGATGTTTGTGTGCTCATGCTTATCTTATATGCATGTGTTGTGTGATTTTCTACTTATGATTTTGTGATTTTGGATTTTCTTGGTAACCATTGAAACAACCTCGATTCTCAATCTAGAGCACACTAAGTTATCATTTTCGCTGCGAAAAGTGTGCAAGGAATCCCAACAAGTGGTGTCAGAGTGAGGTTACCTTGTTGGTCCCATGGTTAGCTATTTGAGTGGGAGCAATGGCTGATGAGATGAGACATAAGATAGATAAATTATGCAGAATAAACTTTGTGTTCTATAAAATGTAGATGGAGGATCTGCTTTTCTAGAAGAAGTTATATCTTCTATTGAAAGGAGCTGACAAAACTTGCAGCTATGAATGATGAAAAGTGGGAAGTTCTCGATAGAACTGCACTGAGTTTGATTCATTTATCATTGTCTTCTTCTGATGCTTTTAACATTGTTAATGAGAAAACTACTGTATATCTCATGGATGCCCTGCGAGAATGTACGAGAAGCCCTCGGCTTCAAATAAAGTTTTCTTGATGAAGAGATTGTTTAACATGAAGATGATGGATGGCTATTCAGTGACTGGACAGCTCAACTGGTTCAACACAGTGATGAGCTAGTTAAGTTCAGTGGTCATCAATTTTGATGATGAGGTCTGAGGTTTGTTGTTCCTCTTTTCATTATCGGATAGTTGGGATGGGCTGATCACAACCATCAGCAATTCATTAGGAAATGTGTTATTGAGATTTGATGATATTGTTGGGCTTGTGCAGAATGAGGAGGTGTGGAAGAAATCCCATGGGAGGTATCCGCCTCAGCACTGAATGCTAAAAGCAGGGGAAGACACATTGAAAGGAGACATAATAGAAAATGGTCAATGTCTTGATGAGGAAAATCTAGACCCGGATAAGTAAAGTTAGATTGCTGGAACTGTGGGAAGGTAGGTCACTTCAAGAAGGAATTCCCTACCTTGAATAAGCCAAGTGGTGGATGTAAGATGTTGAACCCCACTATAAATGTTTCAGTTAAGGAGGATTAGGATGCATTGATCCTCTCACTTGTCAACATGAAATCTTGGGTAGTGGACTCTGGTGCATCCTTTCATGTGACTTTATCGAGGAGTGCCTTCAAAAATTACACCAAGGGTATCTTGGGCAAAGTATATATTGGAGATGATAAGGCTTGTGACATCATTAGCAGAGATGATGTCGATGTTCAGCTACCAAGAGGCATGGTTTGAAAGCTCAAAGATGTTAGAAATGTGCCATGTTTGAAGAGAAATCTGATTTCTATAAGCCTGCTAGCTAGAGAGGGCTACAACACTTGTTTCACTGGAGACTCATAGAAGGTCACCAAGGGTACTCATTATTGCATGGGGTAATATGAATGGTACACTTTACCTGATTAATAATGTATCTGATTCTATTGCACCTGTAGAAGAGATAGATGCAGATCTATAGCACCGAAGGCTTGGCCATATGAGCGAGGGGGGATTGAAATCCCTTTAGTCAAAGGGGAAGCTCTAAGGACTAAAGTCAATAGAATTGAATTTCTGTGAAGACTGTGTGCTAGGCAAACTAAAGAAGGTTTTATTCTCTAAAGTTAGAAGTGAGCTTAAAAGTAAGAAACTTGAGTTGGTGCATACAGATGTATGGTGGCCAGCTCCTACTTCTTCCATAGGTGGAGCCACATATTTCTTCACCTTCATTGATGACCATATGAGGAAGGTATGGGTTTACTTTCTAAAATATAAATCTAACATATTTGATGTGTTTGGAAAGTGGTTAGTTTTGCTAGAGAACAAGACAGGATTAAAGCTTAATTGCATAAGGTCTGATAATGGCGGTGAGTATTGTGATAGAGAGTTCAAGGAGTTCTGTGCCTTGAGGGGAATCAAGAAGGAGTTTATAGTCCCAATAACACCACAATAAAAAGGTGTTGCAGAATGAATGAACAGGAAAATCACAGAAAGATCTAGGAGCATGATATTACATGCGGGTCTCCCAAAGTAGTTCTGGACTGAAGCTATTAACACAACTATTTACTTGATAAATCAGGAACCTTCCATACCCTTGAATGAAGGGATTCCCGAGAAAGCTTGGAGCAGAAAGGAAATGAAATTGAATCACCTCAAGATATTTGGCTGCTCATCATATGTGCACGTTGATGCTGGATCTAGGAGCAAGCTTGACACTAAGGCGATCAGTGCACATTTGTTGGATATGGTGTGGGTGAGTTTGGTTACAGCTTCTGGGACATAGAGCCCCGACACATAGAAATTGATGACAGTGTTTAGCCATATGCTAGAGTACATGGAGAAGCTCAGGAGGGTGTTAATGTTAAACTATAAACACCCATGTTAAGAGGATCCACAAGAGTCACAAGATTGCCATAGAGGTACACTCCCTTATTTTATATGTTACTATAGATCTGGTGAACTAAAAAGCTTGGAAGAGGTACTTCATGTTATAGATTCAATCAAGTGGGAAGTTTCCATGAATGATAAAATGGCATCACTCATATCCAATGGAACATGGGAGTTTGCACCTCTACCTATTGGAAAAAGGCCCTTCAGAACAAGTGGATTTACTGTGTGAAGGAAGAACCAAATGGGATCAAGCGCTTCAAGGCTAGGCTTGTAGTAAAATGCTTCCAGCAAAGGCATGAGGTTGACTACAGTGAGATCTTTGCCCTAATTATGATGATGACAACCATCAGGGTTATGCTGAACATTGTTGCAGTTGAGGGTTTGCATCTAGAGCAAATGGATGTCAAAATTGCATTCCTTCATGGAGAGCTAGAGGAGTTGTACATGCAGCGACCTGAAGGGTACAAGGCTTAAGAGAAAGGAAAAGTTGAGCTAGTGTGCAAGCTCAAGAAGAGCCTCTATGGCTTAAAATAAGTGCCAAGGCAGTGGTACAAAAGATTTGACATGTTCATGTCAGAATTAAGGTATAAGAGATGCTAGGTAGATCACTATTGTTATATAAAGTAGCGTAAGTTCTCTTATGTCATTTTGTTGCTATTTGTGGATGATATGTTGATTGCAAGATCGAACATGGAGGAGATAAGGATGCTGAAAGAATTGATGTCAAAGGAGTTTGACATGAAGGACTTGGGGCCAGCCAAGCATATTCTTGGAATGAGAATCAATAGAAAAAGAAGTGCATGAAATTTGAAGCTGTCGCAGTAGGAATATATTGAAAAGGTGCTTATAAGATTCAACATGAGTGAAGAAAAGCTAGTGAGCACTCCCCTAGCAAATTATTTCAGCTTATTAAAGGAATAGATGCTAAAGTCTAAAGAAGAGAAGGAGCATATGCTGAAGGCTCCTTTTGCTTCAGCAGTTGGGAGCTGGATTTATGTGATGATGTGCACGAGATTGGATATTTCCTATGCAGTTGGAGTAGTCAGCAGATTCATTAGAAATATAAGGAAGCACCATTGGGATGCGGTCAAGTATATCTTAAGGTATTTGAAAGGTACAATGGGCAAAGCTTTATGATTTGGAAGATCTAACATTGCTTTAGAGGGCAATGTTGACTCAGATCTTGCAGGAGATTTTGATAGCAGGAGAAGCACTATAATTATGTATATATATTAGGAAGTGTAGCTGTGAGCTGGATCTCTTAACTACAAAACTTCGTGTTGCTATCTACCATAGAGGCAGAATATGTTGCCATTACAGAGACAAGTAAAGAGATGATCTTGTTGAAGAGTTTCATGGCAGAATTGGGCACGGAGTAGAAGGATGTAAGGCTCCACAATGATAGTATGAGTGTTATTTACATAGTGAAAAATGCAGCATTTCTTGCCAGGTCAAAGAACATTCAACTCCGCTACCATTTGATCCGGACACTGTTGGAAGAAAGACAGCTCGAATTGGTGAAGATCCATACTTCTGAGAATCTTGCTAATATGCTTACAAAAGTAGTAATAGTGGAGAAACTAAGTTATGTGCAACTTATGTTGGCCTTGGTACGTGAAGAGAGAGTGGGGTGAGCCACACCACATTCTTGATAACTGATAGACGAAGACATGAAGAATTAAAGATGGAAGAGGGGGTGATTTCCTAAAGGTCTTCAAGTGGTATATTGTTGTATAGTGAAAACCATTTAGTCCATTATGGAGATGTTAATGATGCTCCGGTGAGCTTCCAAGAGGTTCCAAGGTAATTCGGAACAAGGTCTGAAGTCTAGGAGCAACACAGATACTGCAGCACTCCGTGGCATGCCACAGCATGCCCTGGTGATCTGTCACCTAAGACAGAGGCACTATCGCATGCTTCAGTGATCAGCAGACAAAGATGCGGGTGCTTCAACGTACCACAATAAAAATTGACGTTGCAGCATGCCGTAGCGGATCCATCCCAAGACATAGGTTATTCAAAAGGCGGGCGCTAGCGCCTACCGTAGCAGGTTCCATCCTGAAAGGTGGGTCCTACCATGCACCGCAACGGGTTCCATCTTGAGAAGCGGGTGCTACTGCATGCAGCAACAGCAGGCCATTGAAATGTGGGCACTACGGCATGCCGTGTGCCTGGCAGAGTTTTGCTCCAGTTTAGGTTATGCCCTAAGTAAATTGGAGGGCATTTTGGACCTTTCAAGGTACAAAATTGAGTTGGGTACTTAAGCAAACAAATTGGGAGGAGCTTACAATGTTGGCAGTTTAGATTGCAGGCTTATATGCTACAGTGAGAAGGAGATTCCAAGGTGAAGACCTAAGGAAGCTGCAGTGCAAGAAACCTCTTGCATGTTGGAGAAGAGACTCCTTGTGGCAGTGCTTCCTCTCTTCTTGATCTTAGAGTAAGAGCTTATGTATTTCCTATCAAAGATTAAGCTCTTTGTAACACTGTATTCTTTAAGTCTCATAGCGATATATTTTGTGGTATGGCTCCGTGATAGTTTTTGTTCTTGGGTTTTCCACAAAATTTTCTATGTTTGGTTGTTGCATGTTTGTGTTTATCTTGCATGCATGTATTGTGTGATTTTATACTTGTGGCTTTGTGATTTTGAATTTGCATGGTAACCATCAATGCAACCCTAGTCCTCAATCAAGTGTGCTAAAAAAATTGTTTCCGCTGCAGATGGTTTCTTAGATTATTCATATTATCACCAACAAAGAATATCAATATATCTTGAGGAGTGCTTAGCTTAGGAGAAATTACCTGTGAGGTTTTAAACCTTAGAAACTTCTTCAGGTAGATTAACCATTAGAGCTTAAGTTGGATTCTTAAGTTAGGTTATTTCATTTTGGAAGTTTAATTAGTGATTAAGTGATGAATTTGAGGATTGTAACCTTAGGATTAGATTAGAGAGTCTTAAGTATTGTATATTATTATAAACTATTTTAAAACTATATAAATCATATTTTTCATATATATATATATATATTTATATGTACTTATTAATTAATTTAAGATCTATATCTTAAGTCAATTGGTGGTTTTATTGACCCCTATCATAAAGGTAAATAATTAAAAACAGACAACAAAGGGATATCACTTGCTTAGTTTATTTTGGAATTTCCCTTAAATATTGTTATGCTTTGAAACCTTATCCAATTGATTATAATCATTGCATAATAATAATTACAACTAAATAAGGTGTTTCACTCAAGGTGGATTAGTCTGTACAAACATTTGAGCTAGGGCTGGCTATAGAATGATCAAGAGACTACAAATAACCTTAAGGGGGAGTGTGTGGTTATACAAGAGACCCTGTCTTAAATAGTTGGCAGATGTACATAACTTTTCTTTTTTTGTTCTATATGAGCCCATAAAACATAACTTAATGAAAAATAAAACATTAAATAATTTTCTTTACACTTATTTCTATAGTCATTTCTACTTATTACAATTCAATTTGTTTCTTTACCATGCTTGTTTATATGTTACAAGAAATTGCCTTTATTTCCCTTATTTGCATATAGGATGTTAGCCAATGTCTTACATAGCTCTTATATAAATTCCTTATATGCTTAACCTCTCTTTTGCAGGATTACATAGTGTGCCTTAACACAATTACTTGCATTTACTTTTGATGTTATTTCTATATATGTATTTTCTAGTCTCTTGTACTTTACCTTTACTGCATTGTACTCCTTAAAATGCTTAATCTAAAATGTGATATCCCTTAACATAAACAATTAAAAACCCTAAGATGTTAGACTTTATAAGTCTAACTACTTATTTTTATTTTATTGGTTGTATCATATTGTGTTAAAAACCAAATACAATAGATCAGGAGCCTGGAGTCGAGTTAGTTGGGGAGCCAAAATAGGAGCTAGAGATCCAAGAGAAGATTTGAAGGCCTTAGAAGTTGTCTACTTTGTTTTTATTTTGTTGAGGATGAGAGAGTTTCCTTTCATTTATTAAATAATGTAAAGTTAAAGTAAATGGACTTTATTTATTTATTAAATCTGATATGAATGTTTTTCTTTTATTTTATTGATTGAATGTAATGGAATGGATTATTTGTTACTCTTAAAATTGGATAAGTTTTCCCAATCTTATAGATCCTTTGCCTTAATAATGCTTAATAGTGGATTATGGAACACTAATCCAGTATTAAGTACTATAATGGCACTCAGTGTTGGGTTAAGACATATAATTTGACACTAGGCCATCACAGTTGGTATTAGAGAACCATAAGATAAGAGGAAAATAAATGCATAGAAAATTTCCATTATAATCACATTTGTAAAATATGAGGAAAATGAACGATATAGTTGTTAAGATGAATTAGTGACGATTAGTAGTAAATACTATTAGTAGGACTATTAAAGTTTATTGACTTTGGATAGATGGCTGAAGTTGAGACTAACTTAAGTTACTACACTAGACTATTCTGCCTAGATTATGATAGTGCACACTAATAGTATGTTCAATATGGAAGGCAAAACTCTAGAGTATCCCCCATTGGACTGCAAGTCATTAACAAAATATTGAAGTTTCCTACCTACCAAGGCAATGATCTAGTACCTTAAGCTAGAGAGTGGTTGTATAGAATGACAGACACCTTCTATGCTATTAGAGGCCCAAAATCTATTCAACTTCAAATACTAGGTTGACTATTGGAAGAAGATGATGAGGACTAGTGGGAAACTGCATATATTGAAATAGTCAAAGAATAAAGAAGACGTCATCTTCCACCTAGTTTCATAGACTTTTACCTTCATTTTTATGATAAATTTTGCAAGTGAATGTATCATTTTGAGGATTAAGAAAACTTTAGCATTCCCTTTCTATTTTATATAATAATTTATTCAAATGATCTGATTAATAGAAATATTATTTCTCTTTTTCATGAATTAATTTGTTGTTGCATTTTATAAATTGAATCCCAACTCAGATCCTTCTTCTACACCTATTAAGACTATGATAACATCAAAATCCTCATCCATTGCTAATGAGATTAGACCACTAGTAGAATAGGTAAAGGTTTTAGTGGAGACACAAACCCAAGCTACACAAAGGCTTCCAAACCCACCCACCCATAAGTCATCCAAGTCAACTCAACTGCAACTCAATGCCTAGTTGTGGATGGATTCCTTCATGAATTGCTTCACCTAAATTTGCCAACATTTAGTGGATCTGCCACTCCTATTGAGGCAGTCAATTGGTTGAGGATTGTGGGGAAGAATTTTCAATGCATCAAGTGCACAGAAAGGGAAGAAGTCAGATTGACCACTCACCTTCTAACTGTGGAAACCAAATTCTAAAGGGAGAGTGAACTGAACTCTCACTTTGCTGGATAAGGCATTGAAGATATTCTATGGGAGGAATTTGAAGAGACATTTAAAGAGAAACTTGTCCCACCATTTGCTCAAGCCATTATAAGGGATGAACAAATCCAATTAACCAAAGGAGACAAGTTAGTATTAACTAATGAGATTGAGTTTAGAAGGCTATCCATATTTGCTCCCAACTTGGTTAGAATTGAAGCATCAAGATGTAGTCGATTTGTAAGAGGCCTGAGAGACTCAATCAAAGATCATTTGATATCTCAATAACATGAAATTTTTTCAAAATTACTATAAGGAGATAGACTAGTAGAGCATCATCTGCTATAGAAGGTATAGAGGAAGTGATCATCTCAAGCAACAACAAGAGATAAAGAAAGAAAAAGGAGTAGGCCAGCACCACCAAAGGTCTACCAAATGACCTGAGAGCAACCTATGAAATAGACACTAATGTGTCAAAGGCCCCATGCCTATGTCAAATCCTACCACCAAAGGAACAAGTGCTACACATGTGGAGGCTTGGACACAGATTTTGAGAATGCCAATCCCATTGAACTATAGATAAAGTGAAGATTAACCACCCCTCTGCTTCTAACAACCCCGTACCTATCAAATCTCAAGCACTAGTGCTAGCCATTATTCCTCCACTTGCAACTGAAGCAAATGAAAATAAAAAAGGGCACCTTAATCAGCTTAGAGGAACTCAAATATAACATCCAAGAACTATTAGAATGGCAGGTCCAATGGAAAATATGCTACTATGCCAAGGGTGTATGCTTTAACACTAATAGTGGCATCTAAAAATAATGAAGTGGTGTTAGGTACACAATTAATTATGAGCTATTTATTTATCATATATGCATTCCTTACTAAACTATCTTAGGAAGTAAGAAATTTTGAACTATTCAAACTAGGCATGCTTTACATTAATAGCCAATCATGCGACACCTTATTCGACATTGGCACAATCCCTTCTTTCATATCTAAGAAGTACATCAAACTGTTAGGTCTCCAACATTATAAACTAGGAAACCTATGCATATTTTAATGCCATCAGAAGCAAAGATGACTGCAAACACTTTTTGTAAGTTAGACATTTCAATTGGCAAACAAACATTTGAGGCAAAACTCATAGTTTTTCCAATTACAAATTTTGACATGATCTCAGGAATGAATTGATTAACTTAATATATCACCATCATAGATTTAAATAAGAAGAAAGTCACAGTTAAGATGGGGAAAAAGACTGAAGTTTTTATCGGAAGGTTAGGCATACCAATATAAATGATTAGTTCTATAAAGCCTAGAAGGCTACTTAATAGAGGCTGTGATGCTTATATGGTAACTATGATCAAAGGAAATAATGAAGAAAAGCTAATGGAAGAAACTAAGATCGTGAAAAAATTTAAGGATGTGTTTCTTGATGAATTGCCAAGCATACCTTCTGAAAGATAAGTTGAATTCTCAATTAAGTTAATCCTTAAGACTCAAACACAATTAAAGGCACCTTACAGAATGGTGTCAAAGGAATTGTAAGAATTAAGGGAACAGCTATATAAGTTATTGGATGAAGGCTTAATAAGATCGAGCATGTCATCGTGGGGAGCTCCAATACTATTTATAAGGAAAAATGATGGATCTATGCGTATGTGCATGGATTAGAGAGAGCTGAATAAGGTGACGATTAAGAATAGGTACCCACTACCGAGGATAAATGATTTGCTTGATCAGTTAGTAGGAGCCAAGGTGTTTTTAAAGATTGATTTAAGATCAGGAAAATACCAAATCAAAGTCAAGAATGAGGACATACCTAAGACTGCATTCAGAACCAGGAATGGACATTATGAGTTTTTAGTTGTCTTTTGGATTAACTAATGCTCAATCAATATTCATGGATTTGATGCAAAGAATCCTTAAACCATACTTAGATAAATTTGTTATAGTATTCATAGATGACATTTTTATCTACTCCAAGAGCAAAAAAGATCATGAGAAGCATCTCAAGGCAATTCAGGAGTCGTTAAGATAGAACAAAATCTATGCCAAATACTCAAAGTGCAAGTTTTGGCTAACATTTGTGGCCTTATTAGGTCACATTATTAATGTAGAAGGAGTATGAGTGGACCAAAAGAAGATTGGTGCAATTCAGGACTGGTCATCACCTAAGACAGTAATTGAAATCAAAGTTTCTTAGGTTTGGCTGGATATTATAGAAGATTTGTAGATCTATTTTCTCAACTTGCAGTGCCACTGTCCAAATTAACTCGTAAGGAAGTACCATTTTTTTGGAGTCAGGAATGAATGAAAGCATTCAAATCACTAAAGCATAAATTAATTGCTAGCCTAGTCATGGTGTTACCACAAGAAGGAAAAAGTTTCCAAGTCTATATGATGCTTCAAAGATAGGACTAGGATGTGTTGTAACACCCCATCCCATCATCGCATGCAATAGAAAGATAATGATTACATAATTGGTCACGGAACGGTGTGTTACTAGTGAAAATTGAACTTCCTTTCTTCTGATTTACTGCTGGCAACTAATCCTTAAGACAAGTGTAATTTTCTTATCTTAAGTATTAGTTAGAGTACGCACACACATTTGATTTATGAGAGGTGACTGAATAAGTATCCAATGTATATGACTATTTTGTATAGATTACATGCCAATCAAATCTTAATACTAAGTATAAGTAGTAGTAATAACATAGTGTGGAAGCAATAGCATTCATCCATAATATTCATCACAAAAGCTAAGTAAAAGCATTCATCTCAAAAAAAAAAGAGAAACTACATCCAGAGTTTAATAATTAGAATTATAACTTAAAAAAAATAAAAAGAGTAGTAAAAGTCTCTCATATCACAGTTGAAAGTAACTAAAAATAGTAAATAAGTAAGTGCTGACTAATGCTCCTCTAGCTCCCCATGGATCTACTAAGATGCCTTCAAAGCTAATTACTTCATCTATTTGGGATCTGATATTGTCGATTTCACAATACTAGGGCCCTAGCCCCAAAGAGAAAATCTTATTAGATAATATGTCAAAGTACATTTTAGGCTGTAAATGATATTTTCTTACATTTAAGGGATTTTACTTAATATTTAATAAAGACAAAAATGAAACTGTGGAAACTGAAGTAAACTGAAACTGTAATCGAAGACTAAAACTGAAAACATGAAAGTTTGCAATAAAAGAAAAGTACTAAAAGTAATCTTTTGAAATGAAATTATAAACTAAAATAGACGAAAGTAAAATTGTACTGTACGCCACTATAAATGTATATGAATATGCCATTAAATTTATGCTACAAATAAGTACACTTTGATGCCAAATGGCATCTCGCAGATCCTAGGTGAGCAGAACTGCTCCACTAACATATCCTAGGTGAGCAGAACCACTCCGCTAATGACATGATATGCTTATGTTATTCATGATATGCCAAAGAGTTTAATAAACTAAGTGCTTATAAATCCTGAAAACCAGAAAATAAACAAAACCAAAGTAAATATCTCTTCTTGTTGTTAAATTATTTTGCCTTATTCCTTATGCACATTCACCTTGAATATTATACAGATTCAAATTTTAATTATACAAAATATACAAATATATATTAATTCTACTGAATTCAATGTTTTCTCAACACTGTGCTTTTATAATATCCTAACTCATCACATATTAAGATTACATATATATGTTGGTATGTCCTAAGAAAGGCAACTTTAAACACTTAGTTTGTTTAACTGCATTTATCAATATGCACAAAGACAAGGGAAAGATTCTTTTTACAGTTTATTCTCTCACACTAAGTTGTTAGATCTCCAACTTATAACATACCTTGAACTTGGGATGTTTATCTTGAACTGAACTTTACTTATCTAATTACTTAATATAAGTCTAAAACCTTACAGTTCTACTTAGGGTAAATCAACCCATTCCATTTTCTACTGAATTAGATCAGCACTATGGATATGCACTACCATCTTCATGTGATAATACTAATGATCTCATCACTCATAATTCAAAAAAACTATTGTAGAACCAAGGAAATTTAAACTATAGAATCTAATCTCCATTATAGTAGGCTCTACATAAAAAGCTCTAGAGAAGTGACATATAAGTTATTCAAATTAGGTTAACTACCTCAAAAGATAATTCAATCTAAGTTTCTTTAGGTTATCCTCCCGCATGGTATAAGAACAATCATATAAGGTTGATAAAGTTCATCTAAGATCCTACCTAAAAGTAAAACAAATAAGGCATTTTCTACCTCAAACATTATCTTAATAAAGGCGTAGTATTTACTTAACTTAAGGCTAGCCTTACACTTATGATATTTAAGGCTTCTAGTTATTACATTAAATCTATACTTATTATGAGTTGATCCTAAATCAAGAAGTGTGATTAATTGTAGGTTTATATGTTCAATTATTAGATTGGATGCAAAAATAAAGCATGCTGATGTCCGAAGCACTATCTTAACCATACGTACATAAATGGTAGTGTAAAATCATACAATTCTTAGAAGTTGATTGCTTACAAATCAATCATATTTTATTAAACTCTTTGGGATCAATTTATACTAGTTATCATGCTTAAGAGAAAATCAAGATCTTAAGGTTTTGATTAAGATAACTAAATCTCTTGAATCTTCTTAAGACCTAACCTTCTATCTTAGAAATCTAAAATCAAATACCAAAAATTAGCAAATACTAATTAATTACAAGCAAACCAATGGTGTAAAAATATTAATTAAACTTAGGTTTAGATTAATTTTTAAGTCTAATTAATGTTAAGTTGGGTTAAAGCTAATTAGCCAAGATGAAAGTTTACTTATGTAAAATTTTGAAATACAAGGTCATCATTAAATTACTCATCAATTATTGAAGTTCAAATCAGCATTAGGACTCATTTTGATTAAGCCAACCGGTCAATTAAAGCTAATTAGGGTGTTATAAAATTAACAACTAATTAAGAAGATTAACCATGAAAATCAAAATCAAACATTGCAATTAAGTTCAATACATTAAAATCAAGTAATGGAAGCTACAAAACATGCCATTTGGATAAGTAGATTTGCTAATCTTCCTTAATCATGCAAATAGGTGATTAAGACTTAATTATCAATCTACATTGCCTAGTTTAGAAATTAAGCATTCAATAATGTTCTTTACTGTCTAATGAACTCATATAAACTAAGTTTGAGGATTTTGGATGTCAAATTGAAAAGTTAAGCACTAGTGAAGGCTTCACCTAACTAAGCAATAATTAGTAAAATAAAATTTAGAAACTTAAATATTATTTTATATTTAGATTCTACACATTTTTTAGGTCAAAATGATATATAATATCATTAGGTTTGGACATGTATTAAGGGAAATATTGCAAACCCTAATTCATGACATTATTCCTATGACTATAACTTTAGGAATTTCATTTAAATTCAAATTAATTAAATTCCAACAGCTCTGGGCCTATCGGGTCAACTGGGACCTGACGGGTCAACGCAGATAAAAAACGCGCGGGTCGATCTAGCCCGATGGCCCGTTACTGCTGGACAGCGCGGGTCATGGGCAGCTCGACCGGCGCTATCATCTCCTTCCATGCGCCTTGTCATCGACAACTAACAATTAGGGTTAACACAAATTATTGAATTCCCAGGCATCCAGATCGCTCTGACACCTTCGAATGCTCGCTACTTCATCCTTAGGCCTATATGCATCATCTAAGCCCTAAAACCCAAATTGAGGCTCGCCCATTCACAGGGACCCCAATTTGATTTTTTCCAGACTAGGGTTTACTGTGGAGGAGAAATTCGCCCTCCATTGACCACCACACGGTCCCATCCCAATATCTACACCTTCCCTAAGCAATGGCAGAGCTAAACATTCTATTGGATGGGCTTAAGGATAGCTCAGATGATGGATCCCAACTCGAGCCATGGTACTATGCTGTCTTGAGTAGGAAATGGCCACACCCGACAAACTTGAGCTGCATACACCATATGGATCAACTTGGATCAATACAGGATGCAACCTTTTGGAAATTGGTGATCCAATTGAGCACCAATGGCATAGTACAGAGCTAAGCCTCTGTCTCTAGACAACAACCCAGCTCGGTTATGCTCCGTATTGCTGGGCCCTCATCGCTCATAGACAGATCCTAGCCTACCATATATGATCCTTATTAACAGGCACCTACTCACGATTTAAAAGAAAAGCCACTGGACTAAGCAGTGAGCTCACACAACTTATGCAAGGGAGGGAGGTACCTAATCTGCAAAGCTTGTGAATGCGAAGAAAGCTGACTAGGATGTTGGGGAGCTGAGCTTGAGTCACTAGAGCTATCTTGAACTGACAGGGAGCAATAGGGGACTTGAATATATAGGCTCACCCTTATATTGTATTATGGCACACCGAAAGTTGCATCTTCAATCGATGAACTGGCTATGTTAGCACAAAGAGGAACATTGAGGAATTGAGGTAGTGAAGGAGATGAGCTATCTTATGAAAAGCAAAAGAGCATTAAGGAAGGGTTCCTAAGATATTTATAGCTTGGGGAGCTCAGGGAGAGCAAGCCAAGGCACCGAGCTCCATTGCCACAATTGGCGAAGTCGGGTTGAGGTTACCCAATGGGAGAATTGGGGTTGCTAGGGAAAGTTGTTAGGGACCGTTGGAGAATAGTGTGGGGGGGGGGGGGGGGGGCATGCCTGATGTGGACATATGAATATACAAAAAGTTATTCAAATAATTTATTCTGAATGTATTTAATTAAATTTCCTTTAATTGAATTATTTTTTTTAAGGAAAATAATTCCGAAATTAGTTTATTTATTAAATGGGCTCAGCCCATTAAACAAATGGAGCGGGTCGGTCGAGGCCCAAGGAACCTGGGACTGTCACACTGCGTGGGTCACAGGTCGGCCCAACTTGCATAGTGCGTCATCCTCCTCTCACCTTCCCCAATCTTAGGCCGATTTGGAAAACCCTAATCTCCCAATTCCTGATCATCCAAACCATGAAGAATCCTACCAATGTTCTCCTCACGTTCACCATGACTAGACACATCAAGAAAGACCTAAAGCTCTAATTGGGAGTGCCTGGATTGCTAGAAGGCTACAACACCTAAATCCACCCTACGAGTTTAATTTGGGGAGTTAATACTCCCAGCAGAGGCCTTTCCAGCCTGTGGGCTCATTGGATTCACCTTCAGAGAGACTAGGCACGCTTAAGCTCTATAGTGGGAAAGGTCTAGGAGTGGTTGGAAGCTTGGGGCCTTACTCGGCCCAAATTCCTGAATGGATGTTAGCCCGATCAATCGATTAGATTGATCAAGGTTAACCCAATCCTCAATAATTATTGTATTGTGTTTGAATGGCTTAGAGAATCAATTTCGAATCAAAAGAAAGTAAGTGTCGATCCTGCACAACTCTCCATAATAATGGGGTACCTGGTTCTTGATGGAGGAGTTACTCATGATGCAGGGAGCAATCCAGAGAGCTGGTAGAGCTTTAGGTAGACACTAGGGATCCTAAACTCTAGGACGCACCCTCAAATTACACTGGCGACATCTGGAGGCACTAGGAGAGCTTGAGAGAATAGGGCTAGCCGAGAGGATAGGGGTTTCACTTGGAAAAACTTAGAGAGAAAACTACTCTCTGGACGAGGCGAGAGGATATTTATAGCATTTGGGAGAAGCTTGGGTGTAGCCAATTGAGCTAGGAAGGCACGAGAGCTCGATCCATGACCGAGCTCCCATTTTCTTTAATGGGTGAAATCAGGCCACGGGGCCCGATTGGGAGGCTCTAACTAATAAAGGAAGCTCCTAACACATACGCTAACTTGGCTAGAGGAGAGGGGACAAGATTGGCAGCCAACGTACAGGGGATCCCTCCTGTCGAAAGTGGGGCACGCACGGAACAAAGATCCATTATGCGAGTGCACTGTGGGTTGTCTGATCTATCGATATGAGAGGTGCAACGATCAAGATTTATCGGATCCTAACGATCGATTTCGGGAGCAATCCAGGTCGTAGGATTCACGGGGTGGATCTAATGGCAGATACATACTTTTGCGAGTTTAAATCCTAGCCGTCGAGATCATGGGGTTGACGGTGGGATGGAGAGGGACTCCACTATCGCGTGACCCGGGCTCTACAGCGGATCACCCACGGTCTGCTCATCAAATCCCAGATGATTAAATTGGTTAAGTATATTCTTGCAAATTCAATTTGTTAGGAACCCTTATGGGCAATTTCCCTAATTAAAGTTAACTAAATGACCTCCAAAAATTCATAAACTTGCAACCCTAGCTAATTTGGGGGTGAGAAATTCAAAAATGCAATCAGATTTTGGATTGGAGATCAAAATATTTTGACTATTATTTTGGATTTCTAATTTGGCAAAAATGCCCATTTAACTTAGAGAGGTTCGATGGACCCCAACTTTTCAAGGTTATGTTAAAATAACTAAGTGAATGCATTAGAATCATAATTAGAGGTTAGTTAACTTAGGTTAAGCTCAGAAAGAATCTTGGGTTGTTATAGACTCCCCTACTTAAGAACGATGTCATCCTCAACATCATTTTTAAGAAGGGAAAAGAAAACACCAAAATTTAGAATTTAAAGGTACCTGTATTTTCAAAGAGACTTGGATATTTTGTTGTATATCGGCCTCTTTTTCTAAGTGAATTCTTCAAGAGAGTGATTCCTCCACTAAACCTTCACCATAGGGATAGAACAATTTCTCAACTGATTTTGATCATGATCTAAGATCTTGATAGGCTCCTCCACATAAGAAAGGTTTGACTGGAGAGATACCGCAGGAAGTAGAACTAAGTGAGATGAATTGCAAAGGCATCTTCGCATTGAAGAGATATAAAATACATTGTGAACTGCTAAGAAATCCTCAGGAAGCTTTAATCTATTGGTTATAGAGCCTAACTTGGCTATCACTTCAAAAGGTTCGACATATGGAGGACTTAACTTCCCTGCTACACCGAAATGGAATACACATTTCATAGGGCTGACCTTGAGATATGTAAAATCTTCAACATTGCAATACAAAGGACAATAATGGGCATCATGATATTTGCTTTGATGATCTTGTGTGTCTCTAATTCTCTGCTGAATTAACTGCACCTTTCTTCTAGTTTCATCTACCAGATCAGGCCCATATAATTAAATGCTACTAGTTTCTGACCACGTCAGTGGAGTGCTGCATTTTTTGCCATACAATGCTTCATAAGGTGTCATGCTGATGCTTGCATGATAACTGTTATTATAGGTGAACTATACTAGAGGAATGTGGTCCTCCTAGAAACACAAAGGCTAAGAGTCAAAGGCTTGTTCAGGGCCATCTAATCCATCAACAGTTGGGGCTGAACATCTCTGATGCGCTCTCCTCAAATGAACGATTGTCAAAGGACTGCCAGCTATTGGATCGAGAGAACGATCTAGTGTCTGACGAGGGATGAGGGCATGAGAGTAGAGGGTTGTCTGATTGGAGCACCAAAATTCGTGCGAGGCTAACGATTGGACACAGAAGGCTGATCCATTATCGGGGCCCCGCAGCAGATCAATTACAGTCCTGAGAATAGATTTGTCTGTTGGGAAAATTATTTAAAATTTAATTTGATTTCTTTTAATTACTTAATTAAATTCCTAAAATCATTAAATCCAATTTAGGATCAAATGATCTCTAAAAACTCTCAAACTTGCACCCCTAACTAATTTGGGAGTGAGAATTCAACAATGAAATCAAATATTGATTTAGAGATCAAAATATTTTAGCTAATTTCTATGATTACTAATTTGACAAAAGTTGCCCATTTAGCCTAATAAGTTCTGATTAATCAATATATGAACACCATGGAATAAAACTTAAGATATAATTAAGCCTAGATTAGGCATAGTAACAATCTAAAGTTATTCCATGTGTATTGATGCAGGAAGAAATGTTAGAGTTAGATTATAGATGACTAATTGTGTTTGTGTATATTGTACTTTGGTGGAAACTAGGAGGAGCATTTGGCTTTAGTGGAATTTACTCATAACAACATTTTCCAGGCTTTCATAGGAATGGAACCTTATGAGACATTATATGGCAGAAAATGTAGCACAATATTAGCTTGGACTGAAGTGGGTGACACATAACTCTATGTATCTAAATTGGTAGAAGAAATAATAAGAAGATATAGCTAATTAAGAAGAGAATGTTAGCAGCTCATGATAGACAAAAGAGGTATCATGACTCTAGACACCGATAGCTAGAATTTCAAAAAAATGATATGATTTACCTTAAAGTCAGTCCTATGAAAGGCATGCAGAGATTTGGAATTTCTAGGAAGCTAAGTCCTAGATATGTAGGACCATTAGCTTACATACTGGAACTACCAGAAGACTTCTCCCTTATGCATAACATATTTCATGTAACTTCTTTACGGAAGTGCTTGTTGGATCCAAACCAATAGATTTAGATAACCTCAATTGAACTAAGACCTTACCTTACATATGTAGCAAAGCCAATGAAGATTTTGGGAAAAGATTTAAAGTAGGTAAGGAATTATAGTATTCCTATGGTCAAGATTCAATGGTAGAATCACACAGTTGATGAAGCAACATGGGAAAAAGAGGATGAAGTATGGGAGAAGAACCCATAGTTATTTGAGTAAATAGAAACTTAACTAAGCCAATCCTATTCTTATGTCATTTAAATTTTAATTAGGTAGTGTCAAGGATGAATCTTCATTTAAGGAGGGGAGTATGTAACAACCCGTGGTTGTTACTTGAATTTTTGATAACCAAATTAGCTTAAGGTTCTCACCATTAGTCTTAAAATAGTCTTAAGATAAATCCTTGATATTTTGGTGAAAATTGGAAGTCATTTAAGGAAAAACATTATTTTAATCAATTTATTTAATTGGAAAATTGAGGTAAATATTTAGACCTCAAATAAAAAATACGACTTCATTTTTGAGTTCCTCACACCCAAATTAGCTATGGGTGAAATCTTTTGGACTTTTTAGAGGTCATTTGGATGAAATTTGGATTTATTAAACTAACATTATTAATTAAATAATTAAATTTATTTTATTTAAATAATCTAACCATTACCTTCTAAATGACGGAAGATCCAGTCATTGGTTGATCTCCAGGATCGAACGGACAGTCCATATTTGATATGAACCATCGGTCTCAGCGACGAGGACCCGAGCAGTATGCTAATTCTAATCGATGATAGAGCTGTCAATTTAGCCGCTTTAAGACCAGGCCAAGATCATCTAGGCCTGTTTGGCCGAGCTATGAGCATTGGAGAAATGCTAAGATGTTGGATTAATCAGGCGTGTAAACCCAGCCAGTGAACTCAACAAAGAATGAATGAGGTACATCCTTAAATCCTTGTCAATACCCTACCAATCAATGTATTTATATTTTATTTAAGAATTTTAATAGAGGTATCAGTGGCAAATGGATTCATTAGGGCTTGATTGGTTTGGGATAGGCCTACAGTTAGTATTGATGTATAATGCACTACAGTTGAACCCTAGGATGACAGACGAATGACTAGGGTTAGGCAATTTATATATTTTCAAATGGGATTCATACACTGGGGTGTAGAGTATCTCAATAACTTTAAATGGAAATAGGTTGTGTCGCCTAAGTCCGTCGGAGAGAGAAGAGAAAGGATGCTTTAGATCAGCCCTGTCATCCCCGACAGGGGATGTACACAATATGGGTAAGGTTGGGCTAGGTAGAGCTGACTCGTGTGGTTCTGCACTCAGGCCTAGCATGCGTGCGTCTGGCTACTGGCCCGCATGCAAAGGAGCTGTGCATGCCGGCAGTGCTTGTGAATAGTGTTGTCTAGCTTTATAAAAATAATTAAAATAATCTAAACTTTAAGGCTCCATAAATTTTCATGTATTGATCCAAATATATTAATTTTATATATCAATTTGCTCAAACAAATGTTTAAAATATTATGGTGACCTTTATTTTGCATTTGGAATTATATTTAGAATAATGTCACTTTAGTACTTTAACCAATTAGGTCAAAAACCCTAATTTGCTCAAATGACCTCCATATTAGACCTACTCATTGTCTATGTTCATATTATGGTGAAGAGAGTGTAATCCTACTAATTTTGCTTAGATTTAATATTGGATTTAGGATTTGAATTTTAGGAGTCAAATCACTTGGTGATCTTTTGAATGTAGACAGGGTTACTATTAGCATGATCTTTAAACTTTATAGTAGAGTAGCTTGAGCCTCTTTTAGTTCATTTAAATTAATGCAAGAGAGAGAGTAATGGTGATGAACCTTTAGTTGAATATTTAAGAATTGGGATAGTAAGAATTTTAGGGAAATAAGGTCATGAGCGGTAAGAGATTAAAATTGAGAGTTTCATTGAAATAAATAGAGATTCTATAGTGGATCGATAGGTCAATAATATAAAAGAGACATTTAGATGTAGACTCTTATGCTAGTAGCATTAGATTATTTAGCTCAACCTTTGGGATCATTTAAGTAACCTCTAGACTTAGGAATATCACTATAGCTTGAGGAGTGCTTAGCTTGGGAGAAATTACCTGTGAGGTTTTAAACCCTAGAAGCTCCTTGAGGTAGATTGAATATTAGAGCCTTAAGTTGGATTCTTAAGTTAGGTTATTTTGTTTTCGATGTTCAATTAGTGATTATGTGATGAATTGGATGGCAATCTTAGGATTTGCTTAGAGAGTCTTAAGTATTGTCTATTATTATAAACATTTTTCAACTATAAAAATGATAACTTCATATATCTATATATATATATATATATATATATATATATATATTTATAAATTGATTTAAGACCTATGTCTTAAGTTAATTGAGGTTTCAATTGATCTTAATAATTAAGGTAGATAATTAAAAATAAACAACAAATGGATATCACCTACTTAGTTTATTTTGGCATTTCCCTTAAATGCTACTATGCATTAAGACATTATCTAATTGATTATAATCATTGCATAATAATAATTACAACAAAATAAGAGGTTACACTCAGGGTGGATTAGTCTGTATAGACATTTGAGCCAGGGCTGGCTATTAATTGATCAGGAGACTACACATGTCCTTGAGGGAGAGTGTGTGGTTATATAGGAGACCCCATATCAGAAGTTGGGTAGACATACCTAACTCCTTTTTTTTATTTTATATGAGCTCATATAACATAACATAATGAAAAATTTAATGTTAAATAAATTGCTTTACATTTATTCTTACAGTCATTTCTATTTCTTGCATTTCAGCTTATTTCTTTACCTTGCTTTTTTATAGGATTCTAGAAATTGTCTTTATTTCCATTATTTGCATATATGATGCTAGCCAAAGTCTCACTTAGCTCTTATATATGTGCCTTATATGCTTAACCTCTCTTTTGCAAGATTACATAATGTGCAATAAACTCAAAAATGAAATTAGATTTTTAAACAAAGATCAATTTAATTATCTTAATTTTCAGGGCATTAAAATATATTAAAATATTCGGAATGATTCGATGACTTCCAAAAATTCTTAAAATTTCAATCCTTACTAATTTGGGGGTGAGGAGTTCAATGGTGAACTCTTATTTTTATTTGGAGGTCAATTTAATTTAGGTAATTTCTAGGATATTTAAATAGCTTAAAAAATTCACTGAAAGGTGAATGATCTCCAAATTGTACTAAATTTTAAATGTTGGCTCCTAATGCTATTAGGAGTCTAATAGCAATGGTTTTAACCTATTTTGGATGTCTAAAACTAAGTAACAAACATAGGTTGTTATAGACTTCCCTCTTAAAAGAGGTGTTGTCCTCAACGCCTTAATAATTAAATAACTATTAAGATCAAATCATAGATAAGAATCTTCAATCTCAAAAATCAAATCGATTATGTGCCCAATAATATTGAAGGAACAGACAGAAATGCATTTTTTATAAGCTCATCTGCAATCAAATTTGTAAATTCTATATTTGTCATTCAGTTTTCAATTATTGATGAAAACATCACATAAATTTAATCATTCTAACAAGATTGAGAATACACAAGCTCATGATCCATAAGATCCTACTATCCTATATAACTTAGATGTCCGATCCTATAAAGGTTAATGCATTAGAACTCATCATAGTCTAGCTTAAATCAATCAATGTTGCCTAATGAAGTTAAATGGTTTAAATCAATTATCCTGTTCTACACTACACCCCAACCTTGATCTAATCTATCAAGATTAGGAGTCAAGAGATCATACTCTAAATATGATGATCAAATCTCTTAACTTGGGATTCTAATCACTTAAAGACTAAAGATCTACCTATTAACTTAAATAGAAAAATTAATAAGCTAACTATCTTGATTCTAAAAAAATCTCCATAATTACTATGGTAACTTTTTATTGCTTTACTTAAGCAAAAGATTAACAAGGTATCTATCTAGCTTGTAATTAAGGCTTATTGAAATCCTAATGCTCCATAACAAGAAATGAGATTGCAAACAACTAATATAGGAATGAACTAAAACTTTAAGAGATTAAAATTGCAAAATACCTAGTGCAGCCTTGTTGTCTTCCTTGGTAACAATAGGAGTGAGCATACACCTTGGTAGCGTAGCAAGTGGATGGTCTGCTTTTCTTTTCTGACTAGTCCTTGGAGTTGGAACTTATTCTGTAATTGGGAGGCAAAATTGCAAGAGCTAGAGCTTGAGATCTAATACAAATTAGATTTTGAATCGATGGAGGATGATTAGTCTTTACCTTGTACATAGTCCAATGAGCTCAACATTCTCGAAACCTATGACCTGGCCTGCCACATGTATAGCATCTATTTCATTGGTGGTAACACTTAAAATAAGGATGATGTCTTTAGCACCTAGGTGCTTTCTTTACCTATTGTTGTGATGGTTGAGTCATTTGGTAAACTTGTGGTGGCTGAGTTCTAATATACTAGGCTTCTTCAAAATTCTCTAAGGAAGATAAAGATCTTTTCCTTAGTCTTTTCTAAACTTGATGATGTTCTATCAGTCTTGCACCTTCCAACAGCTTTGAGAAACTGTCATGGTAATGGAATACAAGATGATCCTTAATAGAATCTTTTAAACCCTTAAGGAAATGACAGCATCTATCTTCTTTAGTTCACATCAAATCAGAAGTAAATCTTGATAGCTTCCTGAATTCCATTTTGTAGGTTGAAACTTGCTTATTGCCTTGAGTTAATTGGATTAACTCACCTTCTATTATAGACTAAGTAGAGGAAGGAATAAACCCTTCTATAAAGATATTTCAAATTCATCCCAAGGAATTTCTTCAATATCTACTCTAACAAGGCGAGATTTCAGCTCGTTATCCCACCAATACTCAGCTTCCTCGATGATCAAGTGGGTGGTTTAGCGCTACAGTGCTCACTGGCACCCACTATCTTAATTAACTTCTTGAGCTTTCGTTGCAGCAAGCCATGGCGTCTTGATCTTGTAGCATGGGAGCTACGACACACTATAGCATCATGCTCTCAAGGCATTGGTGATACAGTGCGCCGTGGCATCTAATTTTATTAAAATGCCTTTCTTTTGTACAAAATTGATCTTGAGCTGGAAAAGTCATTAAACAAACCAAAATGGATTGAAATAGAAAATAATTTATTAAAATTAGTTAAATATACTATAAATATATATACGGGGTTCATCACACCCCCACACTTAAATTCATCCTCATTCTCTAGTAAGTAATCAATAGTTCTTAGGATGAATTCAGGTTAATAAGTGAATACTTCATTTTTCTCTGTAGATTTCATTTAATTTTTAAGAGAAATTTAATGGAATCAAAGTTGGATCAATGTGATTAAGGCTAGATAAAAATTTTACTAAGTGTTATCATATATTTTCAGTATGCTTACTTTTAGTTGACTTTGACTAATTTTACTTAATTTTGTGATTACTGTTAAACATAGTTTGAGAGAACTTTGGCTATTATTGGTGAATTTGTGTGGTGATTGTTTTTGGAAACCTAAGTGCAATATGCACTTCTTCTTATGAAATGTAATGCCTTTCTTTATAGGGAGAGACATTTTTTTTATCCCTTTTTTACATATAGTTTTTTGATGGGAAAGACATTTTTTTTCATCCTATTATATTCATTTAATTTTTATTATGCCAAATTTAGCACATGCATTTCATTCATACAGTCCTACAGAGGCCTAGCATATTCTATATAAACCACCATTCATTTCTCTCTTCACAGCCATTATTCTGCCACACTTTGTTCATTTCATCTTTTAATTAAGCTTGAGTGCATTAGGGACAATTTGTAAGGTTAGTTCCATCAAACTCTATTTTTCTTATTTTAATTTATAACTAGTCAATTTTATAAGCTCCAAATAATTGAACCATGAAATCACAAATATGTTCGAATCAGATTAATTTAAAATTAAAGTTCTCATCATCATCTGAATTTCCTAATTACTATGTAAACATACTTTTTGGGCTTATAGGCTAACTACAATGATGATTAACAATAAGTAAAACAAAAGAAAAAGAAATGATCTAAGAAATAAAACAAAACTACCAATTAGTTATTCACTTTCGTGTTCATCTTCTTCTTCATATTCAGGCCAAGGAATCATCGTAGGTGGTATCTGTGGAGCTCCGTCCCTACCGTAGTCATGTTAATACTAATATTAATATGATTACGGTAGAGCGGTCCTTGTGAGACATATTTCCAATTATAGTCGAATTAGGTTAATAGCATAATCTGTCGATAATCGCAGAATATGCCACCTGAATTTGTATTTCATTCATCATCATATATATAAGAACAAAGTGCAGAAGCAAAATATGTAAAATATCCATTTCTAAAGTACAAAAAGGAAAGAATAGTAGCTCAACTCAACATAAAAGTGCAAAAAAGAAAGGCATATAGAATAAAAATTATTACAATACCAAAATTAAAAGCTCAAAAGAACAGAACACTCATTCTCACAAATAGAAAATAAAAGCTAGCTAAGCCTCAACAATAGTAGGAAGATCCTTCTCCTAGCTAAGCTTCTCACCTGAAACAGCTCTGAATCTGATATTATCGTACAGTTGGGTTCAACACTGTGACAAGTCAGTTGAGTTTGGTGGGCACCAAATTGGATGACAAGGATCGAGCTCCATTAATCATCTCTTCATTACCGTACACTTGGGAGGGGCAGGTTACATCCATCAGTAATTCATTAAGAAACACACATTTGATTTGGGCATTGAGTAGATATCTTGAATGCTCTGGCAAAGAATGTATGAGAATCCTTTGACTTCTAACAATGTCTTTTTGATGAAAAGACTGATTAACATGAAGATGATGAACAGCTATTCAGTGACTGAACATCTAAATGGGTTCAGCACTGTGACAAGTCAGTGTAGTTTGGTGGGCACCAAATTTAAAGATAACAATTGAGGTCTGTTATTCATCTCTTTATTGCCGTATAGTTGGGATGGGTAGGTTACAACCATCAGTAATTCATTAGGAAATGTGTCGTTGAAAAATGATAGCATTGTTGGAATAATGCTGAATAAAGAGGTGTGGATAAGATCCAATGGGGAGGCATCTACTTCAACATTAAATGCGGAGATCCGAGGAAGAAATGTAGACCAGAGAAATAATAAAAATAGGTCTATGTTAAGATAAGGAAATCAAGACCCAGAAAAGCAAAGCCTAATTGCTAGTACTCTGGGAAAGGCAGGTCACTTTAAGAAGAATTGTCTTACTTTGAAGAAGACAAGTGGTTAGAGCAAGGATATGTGCCACATAGTGAATGTTTCAGTAGAAGAAGATCATGATGCATTAATCCTATCACTAGTCAACATGGAGTCCTAGGTGGTGGATTTGGGAACATCCTTTCATTCTACTCCTATGAGGAGTGCCTTCAAAAAGTACACCAAGGGTGACTTAGGGAATGTATATCTTAGAGATGACAAGGCATGTGACAACATAGGAAATGATGATGTGGATGCCCAACTACCAAGCAGTGCAGTTTGGAAGCTTGGAGAAGTTAGGAATGTGTCGTATCTAAAGAGGAACCTAATTTCAGTTAGCCATCTAGCCAGTGAGGGCTATAGTACAACCTTTGCATGGGACTCATAGAGGTTTCCAAGGGTGCATTCATTATTACACAGGACAGTATGAAAGATACAATTTAACTGATCAATAAAGTGTCTGATTCTATTGCATCAATAGAAAAGAAAGATGTGAGTCTATGGCATCAGAGGCTTAACCATATGAGCTAGAGGGGTATAAAATCCCTACAGTCAAGGGGAAGTCTCTCAGGGCTCAAGTTAGTGAACTTGGATTTCTGTGAATATAGTGTACTATGCAAACAGAAGAAGGTCATATTCTCTAAAGTTGGAAGAGAGCCGAAAGGTAGGAAACTTGAGTTGGTGTAATTGGATGTATGTGGGCCAGTTCCTACTCCATCAATAGGTGGAGCCACATATTTTGTCACCTTAATTGATGACCATAAAAAGAAGGTATATGTTTATTTTCTAAAGCAAAAATTTGATGTATTTGATGCGCTTGAAAAATGGTTGACTTTGTTTGAGAATGAGATAGGGTTGAAGCTTAAGTGCTTAAGATTCAATAATAGAGGTAAGCATTATGACAAAAAGTTCAAGAAGTTCTGTGCCTTTAGTGGAATAAAGAGGGAATTCATAGTTCTAGGAACACCACAACAAAATGGTGCTGCATAATGGATGAACAGGATGATTATGGAATGCACCAAAAGCATGAGGTTACAGGCAGGTCTCCCAAAGTAGTTTTAGGATGAGGCTGTCAATACATCAATTTACTTGATTAATAAATAGGGCATCTTTCGTACCCAAAATGAAAGGATTCCTGAGGAGGTCTAGAGTGGAAAGGAGGTGAAATATAACCACCTCTAGGTATTTGGTTGTTCATACTTTGTGCATATTGATACAGGATCCAGGATCACGCTTGATGCTAAGGCAATCAAATGCACATTTATTGGATATGGCGTAGGCAAGTTCAGTTATAGATTCTAGGATAATCATAATCAAAAGTTTATCATAAGCAGAGATGTTACTTTTAATGAACGTGACATATACAAGAATTATTTTTGAGTTAAGACTGATTCCAAGGTTGCTTCTGATGGTGAGCTCCGACACATAGAAGTTAATGATAGCATTGAGTTAGAGCAGCATGTATAGGAATATGCTCAGAAGGGTGTTGAGGAAATTGAACCACAAATAACCTTATTGTGGAGATTCACAAGAGTCACTAAACTGCTACAACGGTACCATCCTTCTGTATTTTATATATTGCTAACATATGGTCGTGGATCAGAAAGCTTTAAAGAGGCGCTTCAGGTGAATTATTTAATCAAGTGGGGGGCTAATATGAATGATGAAATGACATCACTCATGAAAAATGGAACATGGGAGTTGGCATCTCTACTAGCTAGGAAAATGGCCCTTCATAATAAGTGGGTTTAGTGGTTGAAGGAGAAACCATATGGGAGCAAACGCTACAAGGCGAGTCATGTAGTAAAGATATTCCAACAATGGCATGGAGTTAACTATAATGAGATCTTCGCCCCAATTGTGAAAATGACAACTATCAAGGTTGTGATGAATATTGCTGCTGTTGAAGATTTGCACTTGGAACAAATGGATGTAAAGACTACATTTCCTTACGAAGAGTTATAAGAAGAGTTATGCATACAACAACTAGAGGGGTATAAGGCTCAAGAGAAAGAAAAAGCTAAGCTAGTGAGCAAGCTTAAGAAGAGCCTCTATGGCTTAAAGAAAGTGCCTAGGTAATGGTATAAGAGATTTGACAAGTTTATGTAAAAATTTGAATACAAGAGATACTAGGCAGATCATTGTCCTTATATAAAATAGTGTAAGCCTCCTATATCATTTTTTTGATGTATGTGGATGATACGTTGATCACAGGATTGAATATGGATGAGATAAAGATGTTAAAGAAGTAAATGTCAAGGGAGTTTGGCAAGAAAGACTTGGGGCCAGCTAAGCAGATTCTTGGGATGAGAATAAATAAGGAAAGAAGTGCAAGAAATCTGAAGTTGTCCAAAAGAACTATGTTGAAAAGGTTCTAAAAAGATTCAACATGAGCAAGGAAAATCAGTGAGCACTCCCCTAGCAAGTCACTTCACTTTATCAAAGGCTCAGATACCTAAGATTGAAGGGGAGAATGAGCACATGCAGAAGGCTACTTATGTTTCAATGGTTGGGAGCATAATGTACATGATGATCTGTGCAAGACCGAACATTGCAAATGCAGTGGGAGTAGTGAGCAAATTTATGGAAAACCCAAGAAAGCACCATTAGGATGCAATTAAGTGGATTTTAAGGTATTTGAAAGGTACAATAGATAAAGCACTTTGCTTTGGTATGTCTGACATTACTCTTTGAAGATATTTCCAATGTGAATGAGCAGCTATGCTAGGGCTTTTGCATATTGGAGATAACCCTAAGAGGCGGTCACTGCTACTCTTCTCCTTCAACCTAAAGTAAAAGTCGACATTCTTTGCTAATGAATAAATCAATTGGGAGGCTGTGTAAGAAGTAGATATTTCTTGTTCTTGTGAAACTGAAACTCTTTGTAACTTTGTATCTTCTTGATTCTTAGTGGAAAATAATGTGCAGTGTGGCTCCATGGTTTTTCCCATCTTTAGATTTATCATGTAAATATCCTTGTGTTTGGATGCTTATGGTTGTACATGTGTATGCGTTATAATTTATTTTCTCTTACTTAGTTGATTTCATAGATTGCTTGGTAACTGTCAATGTAACTCCAGTCCTTGAGCTTGAAAATACTTCTGTTGCATGCTCACATCACACCTTACTTTATTAAATTATAAACAATTCAAAAAAATAAAAATTTCAACAAAAAAGAATTGTGATGCCCCAAGTTAACCACCAATGGATAACTCGGGACATGAACTCAACACTTATGCTGAATTGATTAGGATCAAATGAGTTATCTCTAAATACCTTATATGAAGATTAATCCTTAAGATAACTATGATTTTTTTCTCAAGTATTAAGTACTTTACCCTGATGGATTGGTGGCATGTTTAACTTATAAGAGTCACCAATGAATATGAGATAAGATTAATAATAGAAGTATCACATCACAATAGGGAGCATAAGAGAATATGAAGTTAAAGTGCTGAAGCTAAACATTCATTTAATTTAGGAGCAGTTTAAAGATCAGAAATGAATGAAATTTTTCTTTATTTTAGATATAATTTATGGATTCATCACACCCCCACACTTAAATTCTTGCTCGTCCTCGAGTAAGCTCAAAATAGTATTTTTCTTATATTTTGTAGATATAATAGCCAACAAAGATATCATATTAGAATAAGTGAAAGTCAAGGCATGTTCGTAACAAAAAAAATGATTTAAATCATTTGGCACTAAGATGCTTTATCCTTGGATATGAAATAAGGTTAATCAATTAATCTCCAAGTATTTGATTTTTATGCTTGACACTTGGTGAAGGGTAAAGTTCCATAGGAAACATGGACTAGAGAGGTAGTGATAGACTCAAGAGTATTTATGCCATATGTGCTCCTTCTTATGAATCACAAATGAAAAGATTAAAGGAGAGATGATTTTCTTCATCCTTTATCATTTTAATCAATTGGGAGAGATATTTTTCATCATCCCTTTTTAATATATATATATTTTTTTTTTTTTTTTTTTTTTTGTTTTTTTTTTTCATTCTTAGGGAGAGATATTTTCTTCATCCCAAATACACATCTTTGTGATCATGAAGTCCTACGAAATCCTAGCACACTCATTTAGAGTACTCACCATAATCTCTAATCTTTAGTCCAATGTCTTTCCCCACACTTAGTTCATGGCAATACTTTAGATTTTTGGAGATAGATTATCCTTCATTCATTCCTTAGTTAACACATTTTAATGCTCATAATGCATTTGATCATCTTTTTGTTAAGCACTCCTTTACTATATATCAAATTTCTTATTGATGTTTTGTGACTTCCATTTTGTTGAAAAACTCAGAAAAAATACGTTATTTAAGAATACCAAAAAAATGAGGGAATATGAAAATTCATAAATTACGATCTCAAAATAAAACACACTAAATAAAAATACAAAGGGAAACAGAGAAAGAAAATAAAAAAAAAAATATAACCTATTTATTTATGGGTTGCCTCCCAATAAGCACCTGTTTTAGTGTCTCAGCCTAACACAAGAAAGATCTTTATGTGATACCTTCATCCGGGAGGTCCTGAAGGGTCCATCCACCCTTTTCTTGAAAAATTTCTTCCTCCAAGTAAAACTTTAGATGATTTCCATTTACCTTAAAAATGCCATCTTTGGAGGCAATCTCAACTGCTCCATGAGAAAAAACATTCGTGATAGTAAATGGTCATGACCATCTTGACTTCAGTTTTCCTGGAAATAGTCTTAATATTGATTTAAAAAGCAGTACTTTCATTCTAGGTTGAAAGTGTTTTAGCTTAATCAGCTTATCGTGCCATTTTTTTGTTTTCCCTTTATACAACTTGGCACTTTCATAAGCATTTAACCTAAATTCATCAAGTTCATTTAGTTGCAGCATTCTTTGTGCACTTGCCTTTTGGGGATCAAAATTTAAATTTTTTATTGCCCAAAAGGCTCGGTGCTCAAGTTCTACCGGAAGGTGGCATGATTTTCCGTAAATGAGCTTATCAGGGGACATTCCTAAATGGGTCTTAAAGGCAGTTCTGTAAGCTCACAGGGCATCCTGAAGTTTTGAAGTCCAGTCCTTTCTATTTTGGTTCACAGTTTTCTCTAAAATTTGTTTAAGTTCTCTGTTGGAGACTTCAACTTGCCCGCTAGTTTATGGGTGGTAGGGAGTACCCACCTTATGCTTCACCCCATAACTTCTTAATACATTCTCCAATTGCGTGTTACAGAAATATTTTCCCCCATCACTAATTAAGAATCTGGGCATCCCAAATTTAGCTAGCACATGTTCCTTGAGAAATTTAATGATAGTTTTAGCATCATTGTTTACACATGCTAATGCCTCCACCCATTTTGAGACATACTCAACAGCCACAAGAATATACAGATTGGCTTGGAATGAGGGAAAAGGTCCCATGAAGTCTATTCCCCACACATCGAATAGCTCTACTTCAAAAATTCCATTTAGAGGGAGCTCATCCCTTTTGCTTAAATTCCCGATTCTTTGGCACTTGTCACAGCTTTTGACAAAGTCAGCGGCATCTTTGAACAAATGGGGCCAAAAGAAACCGGATTAAAGCACCTTTGTAGCCGTACGCTCAATCCCATGGTGCCCTCCATAAGGAGATGTGTGATAATAATAGAGAATAGTTCTCGTGTCGGAGTCTGGAACACATTTCCTTAGGAGTTGATCATTGTAACATTTGTACAAAAAAGGATCATACCAAAAGTAAATTTTTATATCAGCAAAAAAATTCTTTCTTTGTTGGTAACTCATATCTTTTGGTATGACTCCTCTTGCAAGGTAGTTTGCAATGTCAGCAAACCAGGGAGGATTACTTGAAGTTACACCATAAAGCTTCTTGTCGGGGAAAGTCTCACTAATTTCAGTCAACTTATCATTATCAAGGTGGGTAAATCTAGATAAATGATCTGCAAGTACATTTTCACTCCCTTTCTTATCCCAGATTTCAAGATCAAATTCTTGCAAGAGCAACACCCAATGTATCAAGCGCGGTTTTGCCTCTTTCTTTTGAAGGAGATACTTAATAGAAGCATGATCAGTATAAACTATAGTTTTAGACCTAATTAGATACGACCTAAATTTAGTGAAGGCAAAAATGACGGCTAGAAGCTCTTTTTCCATGGTAGCATAATTTCTTTGAGCATCATCTAGGAGCTTACTAGCATAGTAGATTGAAAAGAAGGTTCGCTCCCTTCGTTGCCTAAGGACTGCACCAACTACAAGGTCACTCGCATCACACATAATTTTAAAAGGTGAATCCCAAATTGGAGTAGAAATTATTGGAGCTAAGATTAAAGCGGATTTTATAGCATTGAATCCTTTTAAACAAATTTCATCAAAGTTGAACTCGACATCCTTTCCTAGCAGTCTACAAAGCAGCATACTTATATTGGAGAAATCCTTGATAAATCTTCAATAAAACCCTGCATGCCCAAGGAAGCATCTAATTCCTTTTACATTGATGGGAGGGGGAATTTTCTCAATTACCTCAATCTTTGCCTTATCAACTTCTATCCCTCTCCTGGAAATTAAATGACCAAGAACAATACCCTCTTCAACCATGAAGTGACATTTTTCCCAATTTAAGATAAAATTGACTATTCACATCTTTTCAAAACCTTTCACAGATTGATTAAGCAATGATCAAAAGAGGTTCCGATAACAGAAAAATCATCCATAAAGATTTCCAAGAACTCCCCTATCATGTCAGAGAGGATTACCATCATACAGCGTTGAAAAGTAGCTAGAGCATTGCACAATCCGAAAGGCATTCTTCTAAAGGTGAATGTTCCAAAGGGGCAGGTGAAAGTTGTTTTCTCTTAGTCTTTAGGCAAAATTAGGATTTGATTATATCCTGAATACCCATCAAGAAAGCAAAAATAAGGATTTCCTACCAATCTATCAAGAATTTGATCAATAAAGGGAAGGGGATAGTGGTCTTTTTGAGTGGCTTTATTTAATCTCCTATAATCGATGCACACTCTTCATCTGGTCACAGTTCAAGTGGGAATCAGCTCATTGTTGCTTGAGAACAACAGTCATCCCACTCTTTTTGGGAACCACATGTATAGGGCTCACCCAAGGGCTGTTAAAAATGGTGAAGATGATTTCAGCATCTAAGAGTTTGATGATTTCCTTGTGAACTACTTTTTTGATGTTTGGGTTTAATCACCGCTGGAGCTCAATTGAAGGTTTGGAGTTATCCTCCAAAAGGATACGTTGCATACACAGAGTTGGACTAACCCCCTTCAGATCCGCAATACTCCATCCCATTTCTCTCTTGTGTTCTTTTAAAACCTTACATAGAAGATTCTCTTGATATTGAGTTAATAATGAGGAGATTATTATAGGAAGAGATTCATTTTCCCCTAAGTAGGTGTATTTTAAGTGTAAGGGAAGCGGTTTTAATTCTGTTTTAGGAGGACAAATTATCGAAGGTTGAATTATCTTCTTTTCCTTAATCAATTCTTCAATAACTTTTGTGTCAATGGGATCTTCATCTTCCTCACTTGCTAACATTCCCTTTTCTTCCACATCTTCTATTAACCAAGCTTCTTCTATTAAATTGACTTTCCAACAATCCTCATTGGGTTTAGAAGGGTGTCTCATAGAATCATTCACATGAAACTTAATCTCCTCCTCCCCATAACGCAACTTCAATTCCCCTTTATCTACATCAATTAAGGTTCTTTTTATGGCTAAGAAAGGTCTACCTAGAATAATAGGAATTTCTTGATTTTCATCTTCCATATCCAAGATTATGAAATCTGCAGGGAAGATGAACTTATCAACCATCACAAGAATATTTTCCATAATTCCTAAGGGGGATTTTACGGATCTATCGGTAAATTGGAGGAGAACAGAGGTGAGTTTTAAATGATCAATTTCTAGTTTCTTGAATATGTAGAAAGGCATCAAATTAACAGATGCACCAAGATCACAAAGGGCGTTTTGGAAAGATTGGCATCCAATTGTGCAAGGGATAGTGAAACTCCTTGGGTCCTTCTTTTTGATGGGAATCTTCCTTTCAAGGATTGCACTATATTTTTCTGTTAATGCCATGGTCTTCTTTTCATCAATCTTTCTTTTCTTGGAGAGGATGTCTTTCATGAACTTAGCATAACTAGGCATTTGCTCTAGAGCTTCTATGAAAGGGATATTGATATGAATAGTTTTAAAGGTTCTTAGGAATTTTTGATATTGGACATCAAGTTTCTCCTTAGCCAACTACTGAGAATAAGGTATATGAGGGATTTCCTTAGGTTGATCTCTAGGTTCTTCTTTTTTTAAATCCCTTGTAACACTCCTCTCTGCCCTGATCATTTCTCCTTCCTCCTTCTTTTCCTCTCTTATTTTTGCTATGTTCTCGCTATTCTCTTTTCTCGCAACCTCCTGTGTAGCCTTTCCACTTCTCAAGGTTATTGCGTTTCCCGACTCCTTTCCATATTCACCGATCACTCCGACTAGAGAAGGTTGCTCTAACTGCTTCATTATGTCTTTTAATTTTTGTTAAATTATTTTAACCGTCTCCTCTTGTCTTAGAAGAGTGTGCTCATGCCTGTTTAAAGTGGCGTCAGTTTTATTCATGAATTCAGCAGTAGAAGTTCTAAATTCGATAAGCGAATTTTCAAATCTCTCTCTATTCCTTACATGATTCATGATCATGTTGACATTTCTCAACTCCCCATCATCCTCCTGACAAGAGTTTACATACCCACATTTTAGTTTCTTATTAAGTTGGGAGATTTGATTTTGCAGTTCAAGGATTTGCTGTGAATTTTCTAGTGAGTTACATTCTTTTTTATCACGGTGATCATTCCTATGGAGAAGCCATTGGTAAGCATTATTTGCCATTTCTTTCAAGAGGTCATAAGCTTCCTCTTGGGTTTTACCGCTAATAGAGCCACCGGCAGCTGCATCAGTGAGTGTCCTTGTAGGAGCATTCAACCCATTGTAAAAGGTTTGCACTAGCATCCATAAAGGAAACCCATGATGTGGGCAATGCCTTAAGCATTCTTTAAACTAGTCCCATCCATCATAGAGTGTCTCCCCTTCCAACTGAGTAAAATTGGTTATCTCAATTCTCAACCGAGCAATTTTTGCCGGAGGGAAATATTTGGCTAAGAATTTCTTAGCCAAATCGTCTCATGTCCGGATGGAATCGCTTGGTAGAGAGTTGAGCCAACTCTTGGCTCTGTCTCGTAAAGAGAATGGGAAAAGCCGTAATTTAACTGCGTCTTCAGAGACACCGTTAAATCTGAAGGTGTCACATATTTCAAGAAAAGTTGAAATATGTGAATTTGAATCTTCAGTGGCTAATCTTCCAAACTGATTATTTTGCACCATACTCAGTGTGGAAGGTTTGATCTCAAAATTATTGGCTTCTATGTTTGGCCTTACAATAGCATGGGGGATTCCCCTAACAGTGGGTAGTGCATAGTCTCTTAGTGCTCTTCCCTTAGGCTCTCCTAATGGCTCTCTTAAATTTTCATTATAGTTGTCCATAATGGCTTGTTAATTTGAAAAGTTTTGTTCTCTCCTAGCTTGCAAGTAAGTTCTTTCAATTTCAGGGTCAAAAAGATAATTCGTGCATACCTTCTACTCATACACTACAATACTTAGGCTATCAAGAACAAATTCAATAATGTTCATGAATTTTAACAGAAGTAAAAAAGAATAGAAAAGAAACAAAAAGGTAAATATTTATAATTATAAAAAGCAAAAACTAAAAATATATGCAAGAAAATACTTAAATCACTAGCTGCTTATAGATTATCCTTAATACGAAATAAATTCCAATTCCCCGGCAACGCCACCAAAATATTGACATACTGTAAATACACGTCTGCGTTTGCACGCAAGTGTACATGGTCTGAAGTAATAAGTGGAAAGTGTTAGTTTCCGGGATTTATCGAATCACAGAGAATTGGTTGTTTTATTACTAAGGTTTATCTATTATCACTAATGTTTAAGCTACGATGTAATTGGTTGAGTTGGTCCTAGATTAAGCACAATAATCACTAAGTGAAAAATAAGTCAGATAAAGGAAGAGGAGAGTTTGGTTCATCCCACATGTCATGATAAGTCATTAATGCATGTTGATTCCTCAATCTTTGTCTTTTATTTACTTAAAATTAAATCAAGTGCACATTATTCTTCTTTGAGTTTTATCTCAAAGTTTCACAAGTTCAAATCTTGTGCACAAAATGAATACACAATCAGTTCTATTTTGGCACAAAGATTCTTATAAGATTTTAGGTTTTGAGTTTTTATCTTATCTCTTGATCAAGGAGATGTAGATTATTTAAATTTTTTAAGATCCTATAAGCATTGATTTCACTACGAGCATCACTCGCATAACACACAATTGAAAAGAGAGAATATTTTGTTGGGCTCTATGACTATGTCACCTCGTTCATGAGCACGTAACTAATTATTTCCCAACCTCAATTATGTTGAGCTAAGGAGCTCACTTAGTGGGTCTTAGCATCACACGCATCAACACTATAGTTGAGCTTAGATTAAGGTGCACTAAGCTCAAGAACTTTCTCACATAGTTCTAAGTGTTTATGCACTCATAAATCTAGCATCTAACCAAATGTGAGCTATGGAGCACAAGATACATTAGTTCTTGAGTTCCTAAGTTCATTTTCCTTTAATTCACAATCAAGACTAAATTGATAAAAAAAAAATAATATTGAGCAAGGCATTGAGTTCATACATCTTATTAATGCTTGAGAAAAACTTTATACAATAAAAATGTGACTATCTAACACATGGGATTACCCCAACTCTCCTCAAGGGAGATTTAGCTACTCATTACAAAAGAATTGAAAAATGACACATATATGGATAAAGGCCCTTTCATGATCAACTAAGAAAAGAAATTATAAAAGTAGAGTTTAGAAGATACTAAAAATGTTCCTTGGAAGTTCTTTGGATTCTTCTTCTCTTCTTGAAGTTCCTCTCTCAGGTCATTAATGCTGCCTTCCTTTTTCTTCTCCTTAGCAAAAATGGCTCTTCCACCTTTGGGGAGTTCCTCTCTTCCACTATGCACCCTTCTTCTTTACTTAGTTGTTTTGAGCAAAATTGGGAACCCTCCTCTAGTCAAGAGGAGTGATATATATAGGAGAGGGGCTGCATTCTTCCACTTAAGATCCAAGCCAGTCATTCCAATAGAAATTTTTGAGCAATGATAGCAAAAATCTCCATTGATGGTGAGGTGACCAATATCCTCATTTATTTAGTTAATACATCACCTCAAGATCTTCTCTTCCATATAAAAATGTTGGCTGCTACAAAGGGAATGATGGCTGGGACAAGATGCTGGTTGGGGGTCTTGTCCCAGCTGCAATAAATTCTCCTGTCTGACAAAAATGCGATGGGCCACTGCAGTGCGCTGCAACGCACTACGGCGCGCTGCAGCGCAGCAATGGTGTGAGTAAAAATCCTCTAAGTCTCCCGCTATCGCGTCCACTTTTTGCAAAATGACCCGCTGCAGTGCGATGCTGCCCTAGCATTTTGCAAATCATATCACTGCAGCCCGTTGTAGCTGGAGCATTTTTCAAAATGCTCCGCTGCAGCGCGCGGTAGCGGTTCAATTTGCAAATCGCCCCGCTTCAGCGTGCTACCGCACCCGCTGTTTGCAAGCTAAACTGCTGCAACGCGCGCCCGCATTTCATAAATGGAGCCGCTGCAACGCGCTACCGCGCCCGCAGTTTCTTAAATGGACCCGCTGCAGCGCGCTCCCGCGCCCGCGGTTTGCAAATGGACCCGTTGCAGCGCGCTATCGCATGATTTCGCAAAATGACCCGCTGTAGCGCGTCGTTGAGCGCTGCAGCGGTTTCCTTTGAAAAAAAAATACAATATTACAAAAATGTCTCATAACTCTTTTGGATAAATTATTTTTCTGAAAAGATAGACAAAATTTGATTTAGGAGCAGTTTCAAGATCATAAATGAATGAAATGTTTCTTTATTTTAGATATAATTTATGGATTCATCAATACGCTTCAGTTCAATTCATTTTTCTATAAATCAGCATGTACTCATATGATCATAAGCATCTTATGATGATATTTACTTTTAGTAGTTTCAGTTATATATATATTTATTGCCTAACCTTACTGCAGTTTCTAGTGGAGGTATGTTCTTTAAATACTTTATTTTATTTAGTTATAAATGTTTTACTTAGAAATATCATATTTCTTTTGTTGCTTGTTGCACCTCTTAATTGCTTAAATGTTTAGTAAATGTGATATCTTAAAATATGTAAATGTCATTAAATCAATTTAAAATATACTTAGACAATTATCTAACATAAGCATTTCTATTCTTGGATTGGGCCCTAGCATTGTGACACTGATAATGTCAGATTTAGAGTTGTTCATGAGGTAGCTTCAAATGAGGTGCTTAGCCAAGAGGAAGACATTCCTACTGTTTCTGAGGCTTAGCTAGATTTGTTTCCTAATTATGAGGATGAGTGTGCCTTTTCCTTAAACTTTAAATTTAGTATTGTAATAATTAATGTTCTGGATGCCTTTTCTTTTTTGTACTTTTGTACTGAGTTGAGCTACTATTCTTTTCCTTTAGTACTATGGTAATGGATGTTTCATATGTTTTGCTTCCGCACTATGTTCTTCATTATATATATTGATGAATGAATTATAGTTACATGTGGCATGTTTTACAATTATCAACAGGTTAGGCTAAAAACCTAACTCGACTATAGTTGAGAACTTGTCACACGGTGATCACTCTATTGCAATCATGTGAATATTAGTATTAACATGATAATGGCATGGATGAGGCACCACTGTTGATACTAGAGAACACTATAAGGTGCCAGATTGGGATTTGCATTCCTATCACCTAACGGATCATTTTTCTATAATACAGTTATCAAACATAACATCCATACCATTATACTCTCAAGCAGCTCAATATAAGAGTTTGAATTGAATATCCACCCATAATGTTTAAAATAATCATAAGATAACTTAAGAATTTTATATTTTTTCCTATGAAAGAATGGAGTTTGGAATGTTAATTATGAGCTACTACACCACAAGGTTTGAAGCTATTTAGGATTTTAACTTTCAGCTTGGTCAAAGTGGTAGTTGGATCGTAGAAGGAATGTTGGCCACGGGCATTTTAGTACTCGACAAGCTACTTCACTATCCCATCTTTAGAGGACTCTACTTTCCGATCTTAGCTAAAGAATGGTTGAATCGAGTAGAATATGTTCTAGACTTCATTGAATTCCCAGATCCTATCCGCCTTGAGCTTATGACCTTACTTCTGCAATATGTAGGCAAGGATTGGTGGATCTTCACCAGTTAGAAGCTAGAGATGAAGTATAGGAGGAAGCATCGTGCTATCACCTAGGTTGATTTTTATCTTGCCTTTTCTGCAGAATTCATTGGATGACTTAATGTCCATCTTAGTCAACCTTTTCAAAAATGATTATATCTCTTTTATCATGCTTTAGTATCTATATATTTTATCTTTTCATTTTATCATCTATGTAACCTTCACTTTTAAATGAGTAAAGAGATTTTTGTGATTTTTCTTGAATGCTAAATTTTGTTATATTTCTCTGCTTACTCTAAAGTATTGATTCATCTTTCCATAACAGCATGAATCTAGGATCACCACCCATGACTACTCCCATCAAAATTGCTATGGCTTCTAACAGTTCCTCCTATGAAGTCACTCCTCTAAATTTATGGTTGTTGCGATGCTCAAAAATCATACACAGCAAGCACTGGTAATCTAGATGCTGATTGCAATCCATTATTACGAAACTACCAACAATGTTGCACCAGCAGCCTTACCTCTTATGCTCCCCACATGTCCCATCAGTCTACATATGAACTCTTACATAGCTTTCTAAGGTTGAGACCTTCAACCTTTAGCGGGAACATTTCTCCCATGGATATAGCTAGCTAACTAAAGATGGTGGGAAAAAATCTTATAAGTATCAAGTGTCCCAACTCAGAGGCAATACATCTTACAACTCACATGTTTCATGAAGAGGCCGAGTACAGGTGGGACAGTATTCAGAATACCCATTTCATCGGCTACAACATTGAAGATATCCCCTATGATACTTTATAGAAGTGCACAAGACATATTTCATTCCTCTATCATCTCAAAATATAATTAAGAACATGTTGCTAAGAATAAAGCAAGGCAGTTGTCCTATCTCAGAATACGATATAGAGTTCAGAAGATTGACTTATTTGATAATGGAAGGTAAATTCTAAGATTTATTGTTCATAGAGAACAGAGTGTTGTATTACTAAGGTATATTTGCTTTTAATAATATTTAGACCAATGATATTTTGTGGTTTTCATTAGTTCTTAATTAACAAAGCAAAGATCTTAATTCAAAAATAAAATTTGAGAAGAAGGGAGAGTTTGGTTTTATCATGTATTTCTTACGGGATTGGTGTAAGTACTTGTATTTATCAACTTTAAATGAGATTTGTTCATATGCAAATTATAATGAAGTGATAATAGTATTCCTTAGATTGGTCCTCTAATTCCAACTATTTCATGGCTAGTGCACAAGATGAAGTCAAGAAGGTTCAATCTCAGCACATAGACCCATATGTGGTTGATATGAGTTAAATCAGATTTCTTATGTCTAAGTTATGAAATTCAAAATTTTAATTTCAGCGATCATGCAAACTTGATTCCACTAAATTAGCATCATGTGCTTCTCTCACAGTTTAACTAAGGAAGTGAATTATTGGGCTGAGTGGATTATGTCACATTCATCGACAAGCACACAACTAACCCTCTTCCTCCATTAACTTATGATGAGCTCTGGAGCATAATTGGTGGCTCTTGGCTCATATGGATTAACCTCTTGACTAAGCTCAAAGAAAAGTGCTCTTAGGCTCAAGAGCTTATCACTGGGCTCTAAGCACTAATGCACAAATTTCTAGCTTTACGCCAATTGGTGAGCTATGGAGCTTTAAGAGAGTTAAGTTACCAAGTTCAACTCATCATATAAATCTTAGGGTGTTTACATCGAGAATCCTCGCACGGCGTATATATGTTGGCGGCAAGGACCTTTACGTGCATTTCCCTAAATCTAATATGATTAGTTGGCTTGATATTTTTTCGTTAATAATCATTTAATTTAAATAAAATATTCATTCATATGGCATGCATTCAAACAAGATTCATATCTAAACCATAAAATGATAAATATTTTATTTATTGAGAATTTTAGTAAAACACCATTCCATCCCATAATGATTACATGACATAGCCCCCATACCTCCCCAAGGAGGGTTTAGCCTTCCATCACAAATGAAATGTAGAAAATTAAATATAAGGAAATGAACCTTTGCATGGTTCTACAGCAAGGAAATAAATATGAGATAAAGGAAAAATACTATGAACAACATTTTTGCGTTCTCCTAATTTTCGCCTTGCTCGCCAACTTGCCTTCCTTACTGCTCCTTGAATGTTATTCCTGTTTCTTTAGGATGGTCACCTTTTCCATCCTTGGAAAAGGTTCTCCTTTCTCTCCTTATGTGGCTTCAGAATTTTTGAACTGGGGTTGTTAAAGAGGGGAACAACCCTCTCATAGTATTTCTCAGCTTTTATAGATGCTGAGTAAAGTGTCTTGCATTAAACCAGCCAACCTTCCTTCTGCTCAAGAATTTAATCCTTAAACTAAATACTCCTTTGTTCTCTTGAAAAGAAGGAGACTTAATTAAAATTTGAGTAATTGCTGCTATAGGAAAGCAAAAGATTTAAGAATTTTGGCCTTCCCTATACTGCTTTTAATACTCATTCCTGACTGAATATATGTTTGGTGCTATGACGCACCGCAACGATTTTTCTTTAAAATTCTGCTAAGTGAATGTCACTGCGGCGCACGGTAATGCAGAGCTTCGGGTTTGTGCCCGCTGCGGCACGCGGTAGCGCCGACCTCTCGGGTTTGTTCCCGCTGCGGCTTGCAATAGAGCCAAGCTCTCAGGTTTATGTCACTGTTGCACGCGATAGCACGCGGTAGCGAGATGCCTTTCTTTTTCTTTTATTAAGTCTTGGCGTTGTTGTTCCGCTGCGGCATGTGGTAGCGTCAAGCTCTCAGTTTGTATCCGTTGCAACACACAGTAGTGCCAAAGTCTTGGGTTGAGACCGTTATGGCACGCGGCAGCGAGGTCCTTTAGAATTTTGTAAGTCTGAATCTAGTGAGTCTCGTTGTGACGCGCGGTAGGGCTGAGCTCTCGGGTTGAGCCCACTGCAATGCGCGATAGCAGAATGCCTTTATTAATTTTACTATTTAGGTCTGGTGAGTCTCGCTGTGGCGCGCGGTAGTGCCGAGCCCTCGGGTTAAGGTCGCTGTGGCGCACGGTAGCGTAGAACTCTCAAGTTGAGCCCACTGTGGTGCACAGTAGTGCTGAGCTATATGGCTGAGTCTGTTGCGATGCGCGGTAGCACGAAGCTTTCGGGTTTAGCCCGCTGTGGTGCGCGACAGCGATTTTCTTCCGGATTTTTAATTTTTTCCCAGATTTAGCTCAGCTCCTCTTTTTTCCTGAAATTGGTGAAAAACCACTCAAAGTACATAATTCTAGCATAAATATGTTTGTATTTACTCTCTTATTTTACTATAAATCTTAGATTTGTCATACCCCCAGACTTAACTTCTTGCTCGTCCTCGAGTAAGCTTAAAAATGAATTTTTCTGATTTTTATTGTTATAAAATTCAATATGAATAAGTGTGAAGTGTTTCATCATTTCATGGTTTGATTAACCATGTTATTAGAAAATTTTAGCTTCTAATAAGTCCCAAACTCATTCTCTTCTTCCTATTCACCTTTATAGTCTCCATTTTCCTAATACATGATGCTTATTTCTTAATTACCAAGGGGATAATATTAGGAATTCATAACTAGGATACACCAGAATTAGTGAATTAGAATTTTTGTGCTATATATGCTTTTTCTTATAAATCACAACAAATAACTCAATATTTAGGAGAGATACTTTTCTTAATCTTGTTTTTCTCAATTTCCTTCACACATTGAGAGAGATATTTTTCTTCATCTCTGATTTTTTTTTCTTATTTTGTTCAGCCCAGAAGAGAGACATTTTTTCATCCCTATCCACGTTCATTGTGATCATAAAATCCTACAGAAATCTAGCACACTCTTAGGTTCACATTTTCTTGTAATTCTTAGTCAAGTTTTATAGATCCCCACCCCCACACTTAGATTTAAAGCATCGTTTATTTGGATTTGTTGGAGACTTAAAGTAACCTTGGAAAAATAACACTTGGTATTGGACAATCTTAGGGCTGGCCTTTTAGTTTGATCACAAATTGTTTAAGCAAATTATCATGATAAACTTTCACAAGTTAATTTATATTTGAATCCATAGCATTAAGTTTTTAGAAAATTTATGATCTAAGCAATTTAATTTTTTTTTTCGTAGCATTATGGGGGTAATGAAATTCTATGATTCATTAAAGTAAAATCAAAAAGTGCAAAAATAAAAATAAAATTAAAATAACAAAAACAAATTACAAAAACAAAATGAACTACTGCAACCTTATCATTCATCTTCCACTTCATCTTCATCTTCTTCTTCGTCATCATCTTCCTTCGGCCATTTTGTATTTGGAGGGGGTTTAAAAGCTGGGGGTTGTGGGCGTCACCTGGTCCACCATGCAAGCTCCAATTCGAATAAATCATTCCAATAGCTGAGTGGAATTTGTTTTGAAATTGGTGCAATCTAGACAATTCTGCCTTGCAGTACTGCATATCCACTACCATACTCTTACCCATTTGCACTTGATAGTTCCTCATTCTATGTATTCCTTTTTTTATATGTATAAGTGACATCATTATTCTAGAGGAAGATGTATCGGGTAAGAGGAACATGGGGAGGAACTACTATGTTACTAGAGGATATTTTGACCCACTAGGCAAGGCATATCCTAGAGATCAGTGATCCAAATGCCAATGTGGTGCACGACCCAGTCACGGCATTCCACAATTGTTCAAGAATGAACCTGGAGATGTGGATATCTCTAGGTTGTTCGATTCTGCAAATTAATATAGCTCTTGACCGGGTTACCTCACTTAAATGCCCAGTTAGCATTATTCTGCAAGAGATGAGGACATGCCATGCATTACATGAGTCCCTAATGAGGGCTCATGGAATATTGGCAAGATTCCCTCTTCAGTCCGCATCAATGGAGGTTAAGGCATTAGCTATGGAAACCAGATCAAATTCAGATTTTAGTTGAGTTTGGTAGGCACAATTCTCTACCACCCTAAGTCCATAAAATTCTTTGATTTGCTAGAGCCCAAACTTTATAGCCTTCCCTCGTACAAAAATGTTACGCCCACTTGTATTTACCGCATTCGCGTAAACTTCCTGCACGAGGGATGGGTAAGAATCCATCTGTAGGCTAACCAAGTTATCCCATCCTCAATGTGACACGTAACTATGGAAAATGGGGTAAAGGAGTTCAAACCCATTCTCCGAGATGTGCTTTCGACGTGAAGTAATTTTGACAAATCGCTGCTCGGCCTCTACCAAGGAAACCCTCTTTTTGTTAAACGATCCTCCTGAGGTAGAGGCTTCAACTCCCTTGCTAGCAACAATTTTCTTTTATGATGCCATAGGTGTAGGAGAGGGTTGAGGTTTTTAAGAAAATTTAGATAGAAAGTTTTTAAGCACAATGAGTGTGTTGCTGCCCTCTCCCTTCTCCAATATTTATAGGCCACATTTGTTCAGCTTTCCTCTTAATTCATCATTCGAACCACATTTATGGCTGGTCAAGGATGTCATCAAATCATGCCATAAGTATGATTTGATTCAGCCTGTAGAAAGAAAGATAAAAGCATCTTGCAATAGTTTTTTAACAGATTTCATGTCCCAAGGTGCACTGTAGTGACTTTGACTGCTTGGGAATTCTTAAGCAGTCAATAAAGACTCCAGCTATGCATCGCGCGCCACAGCGTCTTATTTTGGCATGTGTAAGCGTTGATTTCCACTCTAGCGCGCTGCAGCATTTAATTCCGATAAGGCGCACAATAGCGCCTGCTTAAATAAAAAACTTTTTCTTTTTTTTTGAAATTAAGATAACTTTTTATCATTTCCTAATCACAGTCAGGTTGCATTTCTTATTACTATTAAAACTACTTTTCTTACACACACTAAATTAAGAAATTCTAAAGATAATCAATTCAACACAAAAATAAAAACATATGGGTTGCCTCCCAGAAGCGCTTGGTTTATTGTCATCAACCCGATTATTTTAAAAATTTTAAGGGATTGATTTGTTAGGAGGTCTCTCTCTCCAAATTTTTGAAGTGAATGGGTGAGCACTAACATGTGTTGTGCTCAAACTCATTACTTCATCAGTTATCTTCGTCCTTACTTTTTCTTAAAAATTGGATATAGAGGTTCCCTTCTTGTTCCTCTTACCCCTTATAATTTTCTTTTTATGAGTTATTTTATCCTTAGTAATTCCTTCAGATGAGGTGCTTTGGCCACTTTCAAATTTTTGATTAGTTAATTTCAAGTTTTCTAAATCTATATTAATTGGTTTAGATTCTCCCCTAAATTTTCTCCTCCATTTCACTTCCATATTTGTCTATTTATACAAAGTGGGTTTCAGGTCAATCTCTTTAGTTTTTTTGTGTATTTTAATACTCATCACCCTTCTTACAACATCAATAATTTCCCTTGTGGTCGCAAGGAAAGGTTGTCCAATTCCATCTATCTCATTTGCAACTGATAAAATTAGTGAGGACCATAAAACTTCCCAAGCCAACAGCCACATTTTTTACTACTCCTACTAGGGTTAACGAGTCCAAGTTTGCAAATTCCAAAATTGTTGGAGTGCTCTCCATTCCTCCTATTCTCAAGTGTTCATAAATGTGATAAGGCATAACATTGACCAAAGCTCCAAGATCACACAAGAGATTTAAAAGAACTTTTCCCTGTATTATGCAAGGAATATTTAATATACCTGGATCCTCGCATTTTATTGCAATCAACTTTTCTCTTTTAGAACCACTAGTGCCTACTCTAGCTCCCAAATATTTTGGGTCCATTCCAAGATTATTATCAAGGTAATCCCCCTCTATCACGTCAAAGTTAATGACACTAACTGTCTCCCTCGGATTCACTTTAGTTGAACTAGGCAAAGCTCCATGCCTTTTAGTAGAGATGACTGAAAATGAGTGATTTGCCATCTCTACTAACAAATTATAAGTGACAAACTGTAAATACATGTCTGTGCTCGCATGCAAGTGTACGTGGTCTGAATTAATATATGGTAGGTACGTTCTGAGATTTATCATCCTCAGGGAACGGTATATTTTGTTACTAAGGTTTATCTACTTTTAATAATGCTTAGATTAAGATATTTTTGGTTTTGTGTGGCTCTTAATTAACAATTCAATGATATCAAAATGAAGATACTATTTGATAAAAAGGGAGAGTTGGGTTTTAATCATGCAATTTGTAATGGGATTGGTGTCAGTAATTAAATTAATTCAACTTTTAATAAAACTTGTTTTCATGCTAATTATAATAAAATGAAGATAACATTCTTTAAATTGGTCCTTTAATTCCAACTATTTCAATTAAATAAATTTAATTATATTAAATTAAATCCTAATCAATAGTCCTAATTGTAGAATTATTTAAATCCATTTGATTTGATTTCGTCGATTGGGACCCGCACCTGCTAATAGTGCAATGCAGTGGCAGGACCCGCAAACACATAGAAGCGACGCAGGTGGGCCCGAAACTCAAATAGGTACGCCACGCGTCGCCACAGAGGTTGACAACACGGCGATTGGGTCCCACAGATCCCCGTCAGCGCTAGTGAACCGAACCTAATCACGGAGAATCGAACCAGTAGGGACTGACCCGGTCCGAGTGAACGGGGAAAACCCTTCATCTTACACAAGCCTCACGTGCCCTAGGGTTAGCGGCGGAGGCTTCGATTGAGCCCCAGGCTTCGATTGAGAATCCTGTAAGTTAAAACATGATAGATAAAACCAATAATAGCAATAGCATAATGTTTGAGAGGGTATGAAGTACCTAATCCATGATGAAGAAGGATTAGGTTTTTTCAGGATCGATCAGGATTAGCAGCACAACTTCCTTGGATCTTGGCTTTGACTTGAAATGTGAGAAACCTAGATTCAAGGCTACGGCAGGGACTTAATGGAGCTTTGGAGTGGCTCAAAGCGGCGGCAGGCACGTGGAGTCGGCCTAGCATGCCACATGCAAGGGTGCTTAGCACGTGTCGCGTGTTCTATGACGCGATGAGGGAACGCTGCCAGAACCGTCAGATCTTTGGATCGGACGGATTATAGGACCCGTCAGATCAGACGGTAATTGCAGATAGAAGGAATGGCATCAGAGAGAAATGGGACGGCGCCGTTAACTTAAATAATATTAATATTTAATTAATTTATATTGATTTTTTAATTAAAATTGACCATTTAAATATGTTCCAAAAATTATCTATAAATCACCCCAGGTTAATTGAGGGTAAGGAATGCAACGGTGAAGTTAGAATTTTGATTCGATGAGTATTTAATTTTCTCAATTTCTAAGGTATCTAAAATATATTAAAATATTAGCCAAAAATCCAACAACTTTCAAATGCTTCCAAAATATCACCCCTATCTAACTTGGGGGTGATGAGTGCAATGGAGAAGTCATATTTTTGATTTGAGGTCAAAATAAATAGGTCAAATTCTAGGGTTCCTGGAATTCTCAAAAATTAGGATTTGATTCAATTGACTCCTAATTTGGACTAAGTCTTTGTAGTGAACTCCTAATGACTTAATTAAAGTATTAGAATCAAGACCATGCTTGGTTTAGTCCTGATTGATCTGAGTAACAACTTGGGCTATTACAGCAACTCTTAGCCTCTCTTGGAATCAAAGCTGTCACCCTTTCAACCCCTTATCTTAAATGCTTTCTTATAAATTGTTCAATTATTTTGTCTTAAAAATGCAAGGAATACAGGAGTTGGAGTTTAAAATACCTGGGAAAAGCAAAATGTTTGAATTTGTGGCCCTATACTAACTTTAATGCTTGATACTGGCTGAAAATTCGGCGAACATTGCGGTGCACTGGAGCGCGCTTGGGCGCACTACAGCAGCTCTACTTCAGAATAATGGTCAAGAGAATACCAGCATCAGTGCACTGTAGCCCCGAGCTCTTGGGTTTGGAACTGCTGCGGTGCGCGGTAGCGCCGAGCTCTCGGGTTTGGACCAGCTTGGTGCCCAGTAACACCGAGCTCTCAGGTTTGGACCTGCTTTAGCATGTTGTAGCATTGAGCTCTCGGGTTTATACCCACTGTGATGTATGGTAGCATCGAGCTCTCGAGTTTGGACCCGTTGCAACACGTGGTAGCGGAACACTTTATACTTCTTTTATTAAGTATTGGCCCTATTGATCCGTTGTGGCGTGCGGTAACACCGAGCTCTTATTTTGAAACTGCTACAGCGCGTGGTAGCACAAAAATTTTTGGTTGAGACCATTGCGGTGCGCTGTGGCCAGGGCTTTTGAATGGTCGGTGAGTATGGGTTCAAATGGTTTCGCTGCAGCATGCGGTATTGCCGAGCTCTCGGGTTTGGACCCGCTGTGGTGTGCAGTATCGCCGAGCTCTCGAGTTTGGACCTGCTGCGGCATGCGATAGCGCCGAGCTCTTGGATTTAAACCCACTACGGTGCGCGGTAGTGCCGAGCTCTCGGGTTTGGATCCACATGGGAATGTTGTGGCGAGCTTGGGGGCGTCATGGTGGTTTTCTTCCATAATTTTTGTTTTGCCCAAATTTTAGCTCAACTCCTCTTTTCTCCTTGATATAAGTGAAAAACCATCAAAGTACACCATTCAAGCTTAAAAAATGTTTGTTTTTCTTCTCTTATTTTATTAGAAATCTTAGATTTATCACATCCCCATACTTAGTTTTTTGCTCGTCCTCGAGTAAGCTTAAAATGATTTTTTCTAAAATTTAGAATTATGGAATTCAATTATGATTACAATGTGAAGTATTTTATCAACTCATTATTTGCTTAATTAGTATGATTCATAGAAATGCAGCTTCTAATAAATTCCAAACTTAAGTGTAGCACCTTAATTTCTTTTAGTCTCCAATATTTAATTTGTGATGCTGTTTCTTAATTAGGGGAAGTTTTCCAAGAATTCTTAGTGATAATAAGCCAGAATGAGTGGATTAGATTTGTGTGTCATATATGCTCCTTCTTATAAATCACTATGAACAATTCTAAAATCAGGTATCATCCTGTTTTTCTCAATTTTTTAAACTTCATGAGAGATATTTTTTTTTATCCTAGGTTTTTGTTTTATTTTCTTATTCAGCTCAAGGGAGATATATTTTTCTTCATCCCTATCTCAGTTCATTATGATCATGAAGTCCAATAGAAGCCTAGCACAATCTTAGGTTCACCTATTTCTTGCTATTCATTGACTAAGTTCCTTAGATTCCCCACCCCCACACTTAGACTCTTAGCATCATTCACTTTAAAATTTTGGAGACTTGATGTAATCTTAGGAAGAACACTTAGTTTGGAAGACATTAAGGCTGTCATTTAAGTTCAATCACATGTTGTTTAAGCAAATTATTGTGACAAAATTTTTCACACTTTATTTCTCATTGAATCCATAGCATTTTGAATTTTCAAAATAATTTGTATTTGTAATCCAATTCTTATAGCAGATCATGGGGATAGAAAATTTCAACAATTTATTTAAATAAAATCAAGGAGTACAAAAGAAACAAACAAAAGAAAAGAAAATTAAAATAATAGAAAAATAAAACAAAGTAAAAACTAAATTAAAGAAACAAACAAAAGAAAAGAAAATTACTACCTTTGAGCATGGGTTGCCTCCCACCGAGTGCTTGTTTTAACATCTCAGCCTGACGCTTGCAGTTCCGCCTAAGTGATTCCTTCCATAGGAAGGTCTTGCAATGTCCATCCCCCTTTATCCTATAGGTTTCCTTCTTCCAAGTAAGATTTTGAACGCTGCCCATTTACCTTGAATGTGCCTTCTTTTGAAGCAATCTATATTGCTCCATGGGAGTAAATATTCTCTATAGTGTAAGGACCTATCCACCTTTTCTTTAGCTTTCCTGGAAATAACCTCAACTTTGAATTAAATAACAGAACCTTCATTCTGGTTTGAAAATTCTCTGGTTTGATCAACTTGTTGTGCCATTTTTTGGTTTAATCTTTATAGATTCTGGCACTTTCATAAGTGTTAAGCTAAATTTTGTCAAGTTCACTCAATTGCAGAATTCACTGTTCTCCTGCTTATTTAAAATCAAAATTTCAATTTTTTAATAGCCCAAAACGCACGATGCTCCAGCTCCAACGGTAAATGGCAGAATTTTCCATACATGAGTTTGTATGGGGACATTCCTAAGGGAGTTTTAAAAGTAGTTCTGTATGCCCATAGGGCATCTTACAGTTTGGATGTCCAATCCTTTCTATTTTGCCTCACAGTTTTCTCTAGAATTTATTTTAGCTCCCTATTGGAAATCTCAACTTGGCTGTTAGTTTGAGGGTGGTAAGCTGTCCCCACCTTATGTTTCATCCCATAATTCTTAAGTAAAATTTTAAGGTGTCTGTTGACAGACTATAAATACACGTCTGCGCTCACACGCAAGTGTACGTGGTCTGAAGTAACAAGTGGAAAGTGTTAATTTCTGGGATTTATCGAACTATAGAGAATTGGTTGTTTTGATACTAAGGTCTATCTATTCTCACTAATATTTAAGCTACAATTGATTGGTTGAGTTGGCCCTAGATTTAGCACAATAATCACTATGTGAAGATAAGTTAGATAAAAGAGATAAGAGAGTTGGGTTCATCCCGCATGTAATGAGAAGTTTATTAATGCATGATGAATTCTCAAGCTTTTTCCTTTATTCTTTTTGATTTAATCAAGAGCACATTGTGCTTCCTTGTGTTTTACCTCAAGGTTTCATAAGTTCAAATCTTGTGCTCAATATGAACACACAATTTGGTTCTATTTTAGCATAAAGATTCCTATAAGATTTTAGGTTTAGTATTTTTATCTTATCTATTGATCAAGGAGACATTAAATTTTTAAGTCTTTTAAATCTTAAAAGCATTGATTCTGCCACGAGCATCACTCGCATCACACATAGTTGAGATGAGGGATTAATATGATGGGCTCAATGACTATGTCACTTAGTTCATGAGAACTCAACTATTTCTTCCTCTATCTCAATTATGTTAAGCTAAGGAGCTCATTTGGTGGGTCTTAGCATCACATGCATCAACACTTTGGTTGAGCTTAGATTAAGGTGCATTAAGCTCAATAACTTTGTCACATAGTTCTAAGCTTTCATGCACTCATAAACCTAGCATCCAACCTAAGATGAGCTATGGAGCACAAGACAAGTTAGTTCTTGAGATTATGAGTTCATTTTCTTTTCATCCACATTAAAGGCTAAATAATAAAAGGCATTTTTTTAACAAGGCATAGAGTTCTCACATTTTATTTGTGCTTGAGAAAAGAAACTTCATACATTAAAAATTTACTCATACACATGAGGGTTTTCCCAACCCTTCCCAAGGGAGAATTAGCTACTCATTACAAAGAAAATGAAGAATAACATATACATGGATAAAGACCCTTTCATAATCAACTAAGAAAAGAAACTACAAAAGCAAAGTTTAGAAGATACTAGGAATGTTCCTTGGAAGTTCTTCAGATTTCTTCTTCTCCTTCTTCAAGCTCCTCTCTTAGGTCGCTAGTGCTGCCTTCTTTTTTCTCTTCCTTAGCAAGAGCTTGCTTTGCCACGCTTGGGGAATTCCTCACTTCACTTACGCACTGTAACAACCCAAGGTTGTTACCTAGCTTAATTTAAGCCTAATCATGTCTTAATTACCATTCCATTAAATTTATCTAGTCATTTGAATCAATCCCTAAATATTTGGCGCGATTCAGAGTTAAATCCAACATTTTGGAATATTTTAATATTTAATTAATTAGAAAATTGAGCTATTTATTTTGACCTCGAAATCGAAATCCGACTTCATCATTGCGATCGTTGCCCTGAAATTAGCTAGGGGTGACATTTTGGACGTATTTGGAAGTCGTCGAATTTTCGCAAATATTTTAATACAATTAAATACCCCGAAAATTAGCATAATTAAATACTCATCTGAATTAAAATCTGATTTCACCGTTACATTCCTCACCCTCGAATTAGCTAAGGGTGAAATTTTATGATTTTTCGGAGCACATTTATAAAATCCGAATTTTTCATTATTTTTAGAATTAAATTACTTAAGTTAATCAAAATATTGCATTTTTCCCTCTTCTTTTCTTTAAAATCTGATCCCTATGCTGTCTTCCCCTCCTTTAGCAGCTTCCTCCCCATCCCAGCACTTGAGTGAAAGTTGGCTGCCATTACTTCCCACCTAAGTTGATGGGAAGGCTCTTAATGGAGCCTTGTTCTCCCATCCTCCTTAAAAAGTATCTTCAGCCCCCTCTTCTTCCTCATTTGGCCAGCTGAAGCTCTCCCCCTACCTCTCATTCTTGTTGTGATAGCTGTTAAGAAGAAGTTCCCCATTCTCTCAAACTCTCAAGTTCCCAAGGATCCATAGAAGGAACCCCCATTTGCAAGACCAAGGTACCCCTCTCCCTTCTATTCCCTGCGTTGCTTGAATGGGGTACTCGATTGAAAGAGGTATCTCTGTGTACCTTTGATTGTGTGTTCGACGCTTCAAATTTCTTCGTTCATCCATTCTTTTACTTAAGACTTCACCTTCCGATGTATAAGTTTATATACACAAATTAGCTTGTGCTATAATTATAAAAACATAGGTATTATTTGTATTCAAAACTTTGATCTTTATTTTCCCTTTCTTTCTAATCTACTTGTAGAAGAGGAACAATTAAATATAGAGTGGGATTGTTATATAATTTTTCATTTAATTGTTGTTCATGCTCTCTTTGAATGAGAATAACTGATTGCAACACATAATTTTGGTAATACTAATGACATTGGATGGCTGCCGGTGAGCTAGAGGTCAACATTATCATCAAAGTCAGAATGCGATGGGTGAAGCCATATATAACTTTATCGCAACATATGACTTGCGATGGTCAAATATATTGAGGGAGCTATGGTTTGATTTAGCCAAGAGGCTGCCATCTTGTTACATCTCTCCCAAACTTGAAATGTTGATTGACTCATCTGTAAATTTGAGCTTATTCTTGGAGAGGGCAACCATCAAAGAAATCCTTCCCTAATATGCATAACTCACATGGTATCAAAATATATATATATATATATATATATATATATATATATATATGATTCTTAGTGTAATATTGTGAGCCAAATTAAGTTGGACCGGCTGCAATCTAGTTTAATATATATATATATATATATATATATATATATAAGTATATTTTATTATAATCAGATATTTTATTACTATGGGTCAATTAGTTAGAAGTTAGGGCAATTAAGTCTCAATAATATTAAGGAATAAAATATATGTATATATATATATATATATATATATTAAATCGAAACTTTAAACGTGTAATTATTATACACCTATAATTATAACTAGATGAATTAACTACGATAGAAAATAAAATAGGGTTCAATTAGCGTCAACTGCATTTAAGAATTTGGCTAAGTGCTTATGTAAGTGTATTCTTATGGGATAATCAGTAAACATATAATATTATGAAATATATGTGTATATATATATACACGTCTATAGTTTAGGATAATTATTTAATTGGCCACGATTAAGATTAATCAGTGCAATATGCACACAGAAACCTTAGGCTAATAGTTGGTTAATATTACTTAGAGTTTAGTTAATATTATTTGGTGTAAATACAGCAAATAAATATTAGCCAGAAAATTTTATTAGCATTAGTGAAGTTAAATAGCATTATCACATAGAAATTTAATTAATTAAAAGCGGCGAATTATAAATATATATATATAAACTAAAAAGTATACATATATTTAGATAAGTTTTGTTAGAGGTTATATTGTGGCTGGATCAATAAACTAGAACCAGTTAACGTAATCAATATTATATAATAAAATGTATATATTGATTTAGGAATTAGGATTCAAATAGCTAATGTGTGACATAATTAGGATCAACTAAATGCCAACCCGTAGACCCATAATTTAATCAAAATTTATTTAACTGATATATATATATATATACACACGCTTAGACAGAGACTACGTCAGTTAAATGTATTAGATTATAAAACAGTAATCTAATTAATATTCTGAAAACGGCCAACTATAAACATATAGATAAATACATATATACTAATAAGTAATTATAAAAAAATCAAAAAGATTAATTAAACTAAATTAATGTTATTAAATTAAGTCAAGACAGTTTTGGTAAGTAGTATTAACAATAAACTAATACTAAATTAAATACATACAGAAAACTTTAGGTGGTAACATACATATAAAAACATACTTATATAGCTATATTGAAATAGTAACAATTTAGATAAATAAATATTAGTGTTAATAATATGGTGAATTAATTGATTTGATTGTAAGTAACAAACTTAATTAAATTAGTTCAATAATACTTGAGAATTAATAAGGAATGTTCATAACAAAATTAGAATATGAGGGGCATTAATTAGGTGTTAAGTAACACTAAGTTAATGGCAATTTTAGATAATAGTTAATTAAGGTAAAACCTGAATTAGTTAAAAGGACGCATAAGTATACATGATAGATAATCGATAATAATCAAATTAAATCACTAATGAAGAGGCCTTAATTGCCTACCAACTTAAAATACCCATAACTTATCCCATTAAACTCAGAATGCGGTGTTCTTGGACTCTATGAAATTCTTGAGCAATAACCTGCATCAAAATTTAATATTCAGTAGAGTGAAAACTTCTGAATCGCCCTTAGGTCAGATTTCAGAATTTTTCCTAAGTCTTTAACAATACACCTTAGGGACCCTTCCTGAGACTAGGACTAGATCATGGTTAGAGTTCATTCATTGGGTAAATGGGTTACTCAATGGGTGAAACCTTAGTTTTATTAGTTTCTAGACTTTTCTTTTATTTTACAATTTGTTGTGATTATTTTATCTTTTAACCTTAGATTTAAAATAGGAGATTCATCATAATAAGTTTGATTACTTAATAGGATTTGCTTTAATTAGTAGAGCACTTATAGAATGAAACTTAGAACTTAGTCTTATCCTTTTTGGATTATGAGATTAAACCTAATTCTCGTAGTGTTTAATCCATAATCTATAGGTTTAGAAGATCTTGATCAGATGTTAGATAAAACGTCTAAATTCACAAAACTACGACGTATGATTATTGATTTAACTCATAGGCGTCTGTCTGATTGAACTAGATCAGAACCTGATCAGTTCTAATCCTTTTTAACTTATAAGGATGAATTTCTAAGTTACACTTGATAGTAGGAAAATGGTGATCCTGAACTTGTATAACTTGGAATAGTTAGAATGATTAGGTAAAAAATAGATATATCACCATATTTAGTAGAGTCCCTTGCTCTTATTTGATATTTTTTTACTACGCATTCCTTATATTTTTGTGCCTTAACTCCTTGAGCATATCATATAAGATCTTTGATGCATAAATAAAATGTTAGGAAAATATGGAGACTCCTTAGATTTCTTGTGAAAAAATTAAAATGATTGATTAAATATAATAATTGTATGTGTTAGAGCTGCCTCTCAGTTATGTCTTCTTTGCCTAGTCTCCTTGTTGACACTAAGAGAAGACTTTGTTTATATCTTCTTTGCTTAGTCTCCTTGTTGACACTAAGAGAAGATTTGTTGTGTTTTTTTTGCCTAGTCTCCTTGATGACACTAGGAGAAAACCCTATATATCTGCCTAGTCTCCTTGTATGACACTAGGGTTATATAGTCTTGTGCCTAGTCTCCTTGTTGACACTAGGGCCCTTTTTATATTTAGTGGGCTAGATTAGCTCCTTTCTGTATGGCAGTTATTACACAGATGTTTACATATATGTTCAGTTTTTATGTTTTGTTTACCTTTCAGCATTTTTATTCAGTCAGCTATTTTCTCTACACTGCTTATATATTTTAGGATGTTAGAATTTTGTTGCTATCTATATGTATCATCACTGAGTTTAGTTATTTTAATTTACATATTTCTTTTGATCACCAGCATGCTTAGGAAGTAGTATTTCTCTTCCAGTACTTGTTATATATTCATATGCCTTACCTTGTTTAGTTTGCATTTGAGGCATGTCTTGGCCTCTCTTTTTGCTTGAGTTATAAATGATTATTTTTAGCTTTTTCCTTTCTTATTGTATGGCTTGTTGCTCCATTATATACAGTTGTTGCTTAGAGAATGTAAGTGGTGATATTACAAAACACATATAAAATTATTAGCTTAAAATGTACTTAGACAATTGTCTAACATAAGATTTTTCTTTTTTTGGCTGGGGCCCTACATTGTGAAATCGACAATGGCAGATCCTCTTCAGTTGGGCGATCAGGAACTTGGTGTGGAGCCATATCTAGAGGAGGAGCCTGTGGAAGAAGCAGTTGTTTAGTTTTCCTTCATAAGTGAGAATGAGTGCATTTTTACTTCCCTTGCTTAAACTTTAAAATATTGTAATAATAATACAGGTACTCATGACTGTGTATTTGGATTCTATGCTTATATTATGAGATGTATTTCATTATATTTATGTTGTGATGCTTGGATGTTTCTTATTGTAAATTGCTTCCGCACTCTGTATGAATTCTTATTAAGTGATTGAATGTTTGATTATATGCTAACTCCTTCCCATATTAGGTGGATTGTAGATTTCATCCTAATCTAATGATAAGTGAAGGGTTAGCTAGAGTGACACACCACCCCTTAGCTTAATACTAAGGATTTAGTGGTGGGGCTCCACATGCACCCCTCCTCCTTACTTAGTGAAATGAGCAAAATTATGAACTCACCTCTAGTCAAGAGGAGGTGTATTTATAGAAGAGGGGCTGCATCCTCCTTCATCCTCTCCATAACTAGCATTTGATAATTAAAAATTCTGAAGTCATGATGGTAAATCCCAAATTAAGGGTGAAGTGACCAATATCATTCTTTATTTATCCTCCTAATCACGACAAGAGGCCACTTTCCTATAAAAATCGGAGCTGCTATAAAGAATGATGGCTGGGGACAAGATACAGGTTGGAGGTCTTGTCCCAGCCGTAATAAATGCTCCTGACTAGCAAAAATTGCGGCGGCCACTGCAGCACACTGCGGCGCGCTGTAGCGTGCAAAGGCACAAGCAAAAATAGGTAAGTCTTCCCTGCCACGCGTTACCGCGTACACGCATTACAAAATTACCTACTGCAACGCTCGGTAGCGGTTCCATTTGCAAATTGTACCGCTGCAGCGCGCTGTGGTGGGAACATTTCACAAACAAGATCCGCTGCAGCGCACTACCGCACCTGCGGTTCGCAAATAAACCCGCTGCAGCGCGCTACCGCGCCTGCAGTTCGAAACAAGATCCGCTGCAGCGCACTACCGTGCTCGAGGTTCACAAATGAACTCGCTGCAGCGCGTTACCGCACCCGCGGTTCGAAACAAGATCCGCTGCAGTGCGCTACCGCGCCCGCGGTTCGTAAATGAACCTGCTGCAGCGCGCGGCAACAGTTTCCTGAAAAGATAGACAAAATTTGATTTAGGAGCAGTTTAAAGATCAGAATTGAATGAAATTTTCTTTTATTCTAGATATATTTTATGGATTCATCATATGTTATAAAAATGCTTTCCACCATCACTTATTAGAACTTTAGGGGTGTCAAATCTTGCCAAAACATATTCCTTAAGAAATTTAATTACAGTTTTAGCATCATTGTTGACACAAGAAATAGCCTCCGCCCATTTTGAGACATACTCTATAGCCACCAAAATATAATTGCTTGTTTGGAAAATTGGAAATGGGCCCATGAAGTCAATTCCCCAAACATCAAATAGCTCTACTTCAAAAATCTGGTTAAAAGGAAGCTCATCTCTTTTACTCAAATTCCTGATTCATTGGCATTATTTATCACAGCTTTTGATAAATTCAGCAATGTTCTTAAATAAATTCGGCCAGAAGAAACCCGATTGAAGCACCATAGCAACAGTGCGATCGATCCCATAATGACCTCCATAAGGATACATGTGGCAATGATAAAGGATGTTGTTGACTTCAAATTTGGGCACACATCTCTTTAAGAGTTGATCGGCGCAACATTTTAAATGGAAATGATCATACCAAAAATAGCTTTTAATGTCGGCAAAAAAAAATTCCTTTATTGAAAGTTTGAAACTTTATGTATAACCCCTCTCGTAAGATAATTCGCATAGTTGGAAAACCAAGGGGGGTTTATTGAGATAATAGCATAAAGTTTTTCATTAGGGAATGTTTCACAAATAATATCTCCTTCATTATGAGTAAGGTGAGTCAATCGAGAAAGATGGTCAGCCACCACATTGTCACTCCCCTTTTTTGTCCTGAATTTCAAGGTCAAATTATTGCAGAAGCAACACCCAACGAATGAGGCACGGCTTTGTGTCTTTCTTTTGAAGAAGATACTTTATGGTTACATGGTCAGTGAAAACAATAGTTTTTGACCCAATTAGATATGATTGGAATTTATTAAATGCAAACACTATAGCTAATAATTCTTTTTCCATCGTGGCATAATTCCATTGGGCATTATTCGTGAGTTTGCTAGCATAATAAATTGAGTAAAACATTCTCTCTTTTTGTTGACCAAGGACTACCCCTACAACAAGATCACTTGCATCACGCATAATCTCAAAAGGTTGATCCAAGTTTGGAGCAAAAATTATGGGAGCAGAGATCAAGGCAATTTTAATAGTGCTGAAACTTTTCAAACAATCATCATCAAATATGAACTCAACATCTTTTCCTAGAAACTAGCACAAGGGTAAGCTTATCTTTAAAATTTCCTTAATAACCTCCTATATAATCCAGCATGCCCAAGGAAGCTTCTTATCCCCTTCTTGATGGGTGGAGTAAGTGTTTCAATCACTTCAACTTTTGCCTTGTCGACCTCAATTCCCTTCCTAGAGATCAAATGCCCAAGGACAATTCCTTCTTCGACCATAAAATGACATTTTTCTCAATTTAAGATTAGATTAGAATCTTTGCATTTTCTCAAGACCTTACTCAGAATTGTGAAAAGTGGTCAAAGGATTTACCCACTACCAAAAAGTTGTCCATGAATATTTTTAAGAAATCTCCTACCATATCCGAGAATATTGCCATCATATAACATTGGAAAGTAGCTGGAGCATTACATAATCCAAAAGGCATTCTTCTAAAGGCAATAGTCCCATAAGGGCAGGTAAAAGTTGTTTTCTCTTGGTCTTCTGAGGCTATCAAAATCTGATTATACTCAGAATATCCATCTAGAAAGCAGAAATAAGGATTTCCTGCCAACCTATCAAGCATTTGATCAATGAATGGGAGAGGATAATGGTCCTTCCTAGTCACCTTATTCAATCTCTAGTAATCTATGCATACTCTCCACTCGGTTACCTTTCTAGTAGGAATCAATTCATTGTTATCATTTAATACCACATTTATCCCATATTTTTTTGGTACAACATGAATCGGGCTTACCCAAGGGCTGTCTGATATAGGAAAGATAATTCTAGCATCTAGTAATTTTATAATTTCTTTATGGACTACCTATTTAATGTTAGGATTCAGATGCCTCTAGGGTTCAATCAAAGGTTTTGAGTTGTCTTCCAAGAGGATTTGGTGCCTACACAAGGTTGGACTAATTCCCTTCAAATCGGTCATGCTCCAACCAGTTGCCCTTTTATGACTTCTCAAAACCATGCATAACTGATTTTCTTGATATAGGGTGAGCAAAGCTGAAATTATCATGGGTAATGAGGTTCCTTCCCTTAAATATATGTACTTCAAGTGAGTTGGTAAGGGTTTTAACTCTAATTCTGGAGGCACATCAATTGATAGTTTAATTTTCTTCTTTTTTTGGATTAATTCCTCGACCTCATCTTCTCCCTCCAGGTCATTAAATTCCTCATCTGTGTAATCGTCTAATTCTTCCACATCTCCCAACATCATCAAATCCTCAATTGAGTTTACTCTCCAACAATCCTCATTAGGCCTTATTGGGTGTTTCATGGCATCATTTATGTTAAATTTTACCTCCTCTGCCTCACAACGCAAACTTAACTTCCCTTTTTTCACGTCAATCATTGTTCTTCCGGTAGCAAGAAAAGGTCTACCCAAAATTATTAGAATTTCTTGATTTTCATCTTCCATTTCTAAGATAATGAAATCAGTAGGAAAGATGAATTTATCAAGTTTAACAAGAATATTTTCAAGAATTCCCATAAGAGTTTTAACATATTTATCGGCTAATTAATGTAGAACAGAGGTGGGTTTCAGATGATCTATTACCAATTTCTTAAATATGTAGTAGGGCATTAGATTTATGGATGCCCCAAGGTCACAAAGAGCCTTTTGGAAGGATTTGTTTCCAGTGGTGCACAGGATTGTGAAACTCCCTGGATCTTTTCTCTTAAGGGGGATTCTTTATTGAAGGATCGTACTACACTCTTCCATTAATGCAACTATCTCCTTCTCATCAATCCTTCTTTTCTTTGATGAGATATCCTTCATAAACTTAGCATAACTAGGCATTTGTTATAATGCTTCAACAAAGGGGATATTAATGTGAAGGCTTTTGAATGTTTTGAAAAATTTATGAAATTAGACATCTAGTTTCTCTCGTGCCATTATCTGAGGATAATGTATATGTGGAGTAAAATGGAATTGGTTATTCATCTGAGGTCGGTATGACTCTCTTGCTTCCCTCTCCTTAACCTTATTATTATTTATTTTCTCTCCATGTTCCTCTCTTATCATTTGTGACGTTGTTTCAATTCTCTTGGAAGTTAAAGGTTCAGTAATTCTTCCACTCCTTAGAGTTATGGAGTTCCCCATTTTAGTTTCACTTTCTCTTATTGCTCCCACTAAAATAGGTTTCCTTAATTTGTTCATAATATCTTTTAATTGATGCTCAATTCTTTTCACTATTTCTTCTTGCTTTAGGAGAGTATTTCATGTCGATTTAGAGTTGCATCAGTTTTATTCATGAATTTAGTTGTGGAGGTTTTAAATTCACTAAAGGATTATTCAAAGTTACACCTAGTCCCACTTAGACTATTTCTATAACTTTTGATTGCATTTATATTTTTCATATCGTACTCCTCCATTTGAGTTGACCTAGCTTGCATGCTTTCTACAACCTTGTTTAATTGAAAGATTTTGTTTTGAAGATCTACAATTTTCTATGAATTGGATAGCAAATTGCATTCATTGTTTGTTGTGTTAAGTTTTTTATTATGCCATTGATAGTCATTTTCAACCATTTCTTCTAACAAATTGTAAGCCTCTTCTTAAGTTTTGTTGCTCAGAGATCCTCCAAATGCTGCATCTATGAGAGTCCGGGTGGGTGCATTCAATCCATTATAAGATGTTTGAACCTGCATCCACTACGGAAGCTCATGATGTGGGCAACATCTAAATGACTCCTTGAAGCATTCCCAACTATTGTACAAAGTTTCCCTCTCAGCTTGGCAAAAGTCAATTATTTCAATTCTCAGCCTAACGGTCTTAGCAGGTGGGAAATGTTTAGTTAGGAACTTTTTAGCTAAATCATCCCAAGTGTAAATAGAATCGTTAGGCAAGGAACTAAGCCAACTCTTAGCTCTATCTTGCAAAGAGAATGGGAATAGCCTAAGTCTTATGGCATTATTGTGACACTGTTATATCTGAATGTGTTACATATTTCCAAAAAATTAGAAATATATGAGTTTGGGTCTTCAGAGGCTAACCCATCAAATTTATTGTTTCCACCATGCTAAGTGTAGATGGCTTAATTTCAAAGTTATTAGCAGCTATGTTTGGTCTCACAACTGCATGAGAGATTCCCCTAACAGTGGGTAAGGCATAATCCCTCAAGGCTTGCCCTCCTTGTTCTCATATTCCCCCAATTGGATTATCATCTAAGTTTTCCATTGCAAGCTGATTTCTATTTAACAAATTTTGTTCTCTTCTAACTCTTAAGTACGTTCGTTTAATTTTAGGATCGAAAGGAATGTCTATGTTTTCTATCCTATTCATGCAATTTAAAAGTTCAACTAGATAGAACAAGAATAGCAATACAATTTGGCAGTTCATAAATTGAAACTAAGAGAATAACTAAATTAACAAAATTAAACTAACAAATATGATTACAAAAAGATAAAAATTATATGCAAGAAAGATAATTCTAAATCACTTTGTACTTGTAGATTATCCTTAATATGAAATAAGAAGTATTCCCTGACAACGACGCCAAAAACTTAACAGACTGCAAATACACGTCTGTGCTTGCACGTAAGTGCACGTGGTCTGAAGTAATATTTGGAAGGTAAGTTCCGAGATTTGTCATCCTTAGGGAACGGTGTGTTTTGTTATCAAGGTTTATCTACTTTTAATAATGTTTAGACTAAGATACTTTTGGTATTGTGTGGCTCCTAATTAACAATTCAAAGATATCAAACTGAAGATACTATTTGAGAAGAAGGGAGAGTTGGGTTTCAATCATGCAATTTGTATTGGGATAGGTGTAAGTAATTAAATTAACTCAACTTTTAATGAAACTTGTTTTCATGCTAATTATAATTAAGTGAAGATAACATTCCTTAGATTGGTCCTCTAATTCCAACTATTTCATATCTAGTGCACAAGATGAACACACAAGGGTTCGATCTTGGCACATAGATCCTCAAGTGATCCATAAGAGTTAATTAAGATTCCTTACGTCTAAGTTATCAAAATAATTATTTTAATTTAGCTCACATGAACTTTATTCCCACACAATTAGCATTACATGCTATATACATTGTTTACTTAAGGAAGTAAATTATTGGGCTGCATGGATTATATCATAATCATTCATCAGCACTCAATAATTCCACTTCTTCCTTTAATGTCTACTGAACCATGGAGCTTGATAGGTGGCTCTTGGCTCACATACATTGACCTCTTGACTGAGCTCAAAGAATAGTGTTGTTAGGCTCAAGAGCTTGTCATTGGGCTCTAAGCACTAACTCACATATTACTAGCTTTATGCTAATTGGTGAGCTATGGAGCTCAAAGAGATTTAAGTTATCAAATCACCCTATCATTCCAATCTCAGGGTGTTTACACTGAGAATCGTCGCACAGCGAATATGTATTTGTAGTGAGGACCTTTATGTGCATTCCCTTAAGCTTTGTATGACTAGTTGATTCAATATTATTTTCATTATAAAACCATTTAAAATAAAATAGACATTCATTCCACAAGCATGCATTCACAAGAAACATAACTAAATTAAAAAGACAAAGATTTTATTTATTGAAGAAGATTTAAACAAACACCATTTTGTCCCTTAACTCATTACATGATTTCGACCCAACCCTCCCCAAGGAGAGTTTAGCCTTCCATTACAAAAGAGATGCAGAAAATAAAATACAAGGAAGTGAACCTTTGCATGGTTCTACTGAAAGAAAATCAAATAAAAGTTCTTAGAGAAATACTAGGAATAGCCCTTGGCATTCTCCAGATCTCTCCTTGCTCTCCAACTTCTTCTCTTCCAGCTCCTTGGGTTGTCTTTCCTTTCTCTCCTTAAATGGTTGTCTTCTCCTTCCTTGGATAGGGTTCTCCTTTCCATCTTACAGCAACCTCAGAAATTATATCTTGGAATGTCAAAGACGGGAACCATCTCTTAGTCTTTCTTGCTACCTTATATAGAGCAGCTCTCAGCCTCTCTTGGAATCAAAGCTGTCACCCCTTCAACCGCCTTACCATAAATGCTTTCTCATAAATTTTTAAGTTATTTTGACATGAAAATTCATGGAATATAGGAGTTGGAGTTTAAAATAGTTGGGGAAGGAAAAAAGTTTGAATTTGTGGCCTTCCCTATGCTGAATTTAATGCTTGATCCTGGCTGGAAATTTGATAAACACTACGGCATTCTATAGTGCATTGGGGAGCACTGCAGTGGTTCTGCTTCAAAATAATGGTCAAAAGAATACCCGCTGTGGCACCGAGCTCTCGAGTTTGAACCCACTGCAGCGCACGGTAGCGCCGAGCTCTCGGGTTTGAACCCGCTGCGGCGCACAGTTCCACCAAGCTCTCGGGTTTGGACCCACTTTGGCACGCTGTAACAACGAGCTCTCGGGTTTGGACCCACTGCGGTGCGCGGTAGTGCCGAGATCTCAGGCTTGGACCCACTGCGGCGCATGGTAGCAGAACTCTTTATACTTCTTTTATTCAGTCTTGGCCATATTGATCCGCTGCGGTGCACAGTAGCGCTGAACTCAAAATTTGAATTCACTACAGCACACGGTAGTGCCAGAGTCTCTGGTTGAGACCACTATGGTGCACTGTGGTGAGAGCTTTTGAATGGTCACTGAGCCTGGGTTCAAATGGTTCTATTGCGGTGCGTGGTAGCACCGAACTCACGGGTTTGGCCCCACTGCAGCGCGCGGTAGCGCCGGGCTCTTGAGTTTGGACCGCTGCTCCGCACGGTAGCGCTGAGCTCTCAGGTTTGGACCTGCTGCGGTGCGCGGTAGCTCCGAGCTCTCGGGTTTGGACCCGTTTGAGCGCGTTGTGGCGCTCCTGGGAGTGCCATGGCAGTTTTCTTCCAGAATTTCTGTTTTGCCTAGGTTTTAGCCCAACTTCTCTTTTCTCCCTACAATAAGTAAAAAACCATCAAAGTACACCAATTAAGCTTAAATAATGTTTGTATTTATTCTCTTATTTTATTATAAATCTTGGATTTATCAATAAGCCTCCTCTTAGGTTTTGCTGCCCAAGGATCCTCCTGCTGCTACATCAATGAGTGTCCAGGTGGGTGCATTCAATCCATTGTAAAATGTTTGAACTTGCATCCACTATGGAAACCCATGATGAGGAAAACATCTAACAGACTCCTTAAAGTGTTCCCAGCTATCGTACAGTGGTTCCCCCTCACATTGGCAAAAATTAGTTATTTTCAATTCTTTACCTGACGGTCTTTGCAAGTGGGAAATACTTAGCAAGGAACTTCCTAGCTAAATCATGGCATGCGCAGATAGAATCCCTGGGCAAGGAACTGAACCAACTCTTAGCTCTATCTTTTAGTGAAAAAAGGAATAGCCTAAGTCTTATGGCATCATCAGTGATGACATTTATCTAAAGGTGTCATATATTTCCAAAAAAATGGAAATATGTGAGTATGGATCTTCTGTGGCTAATCCCCCAAACTGATTGTTTTGCACCATGCTAAAGGTTTATGGCTTAATTTTGAAGTTATTAGTAGCTATATTTGGCCTCATAATTACATGAGGGATTCTCTCAAAGCTCTCCCACTTTGCTCTCCTATTCCCCCAATCGAATTATCATCTATGTTTTCCATTTCAAGTGGATTTTTATTTAACAAATTTTGTTCTCTTCTAACTCTAACATATGTGCGTTCAACTTTAGGATCAAATAAAATGTTTAAGCTTTCTCTCCTACTTATACAATTCAAATATTCAGTAAGAAAGAATAATTACAGCAAGCACTTTTAGTAATTCAAAAAAATAAAAATTAAAAACAAACTAAATTAACAAAACTACAGTTACAATTAACCACAATTATAATTACAAAAAGATAAAATATTATATGCAGAATAAAAATAATTCTAAATCACTATTTACTCGCAAATTATATTTAATACAAAATAGTTCACCGTTCACCGGCAACGACACCAGAAACTTGACAGACTGTAAATACACATCTGCACTCGCTCGCAAGTGTACGTGGTCCAAAGTAATAATGGAAGGTAAGTTCTGAGATTTATTATCCACAGGAAACAGAGTGTTTTGTTACTAAGGTATATTTACTTATAATAATGTTTAGACCAATTATATTTTGTGGTTTTCATTGGCTTCTAATTACCAATGCAATGATCTTAATTAGAAAATATAATTTGAGAAGAAGGGAGAGTTGGGTTTTATCATGTAATTTATTACGGGATTGGTGTACGTACTTGTATTTATCTACTTTAAATGAGACTTGTTCACATGCAAATCATAATCACGTGATTATAGCATTCCTTAGATTGGTCCTCTAATTCCAACTATTTCACGCCTAGTGCACAAGATGAACTCAAGAAGGTTCAATCTTGGTAATCTATATGAGTTAAATTCAATTTCTTACATCTAAGTTATCAAATTCATAATTTTAATTTCAGCGATCATGTAAACTTGATTCCACTCAAATAGCATCACGTGCTTCCTTCACATTTTAGCTAAGGAAGTGAATTATTGGGCTGAGTGGATTATTTCACATTCATCTACAAGCGCATAATTATTCCTCTTCTTCCTTTAACTTATAATGAGCTACGGAGCATAATTGGTGGCTCTTGGATCACATGCATCAATCTCTCTACTGAGCTCAAGGAAAAGTGCTCTTAGGCTCAAGAGCTTGTCACAAAGCTCTAAGAACTAATGCACATATTCCCAAACTTATGCCAATTGGTGAGCAATGGAGCTCTAAGAGAGTTAAGTAACTATGTTCAACTCATCATATAAATCTTAGGGTGTTTACACTGAAAATCTTCGCACGACGAATATATGTTCGTGGCGAGGACCTTTATGTGCATTTCCCTAAATCTAATATGATTAGTTGGCTTGATATTTTCTTCATTAATAACCATTTATTTTAAATAAAACATTCATTCACATGGCATGCGTTCAAACAAGATTCATATCTAAACCATAAAATGATAAAGATTTTATTTATTGAGAAATTTAGTACAAACACCATTCCATTCCATATTAATTACATGACATAGCCCCCAACCCTCCCCAAGGATGGTCTAGCCTTCCTTCACAAATGAAACACAAAAAATAAAATACAAGGAAATGAACCTTTGCATGGTTCTACAGCAAGGAAATAAAGATGGGATAAATGAAAAATACTAGGAATAGCATTTTTGCATTCTCCTGATTTTCGCTTATCTCGTCAACCCGCCTTCTCCTTCCTTGGAAAGGGTTTTCCTTTATCTCCTTATGTGGCTTCAAAATTTTTGAACTGGGATTGTCAAAAAGGGGAACAACCCTCTCATAGTATTTCTTCTCAGCTTTTATAGTTGTTGAGCAAAGTGTCTTACATTAATTCAGCCAGCCTTCCATCTCCTCAAGAATTTAATGCCTTAAACAAAATATTCCTTTGTCTTTTGAAAAGGAGGAAACTTAATTAAATTTTGAGTAATTGCTGCTATGGGAAAGCAAAAGATTCCTTCATCCTCTTGAAATGGAGGAAACTTAATTAATGCATATTCTTGGCTGAAATTACGTCAGACGCTACGGCGCACTGCAACGCACTTGGCCATGTTGCACCAGTTTTGCTTTAAAATTTTGCTAAGTGAATGCTCATTGCAGTGCACGATAGTGCCGAGCTCTCAGGTTTGTACCCGCTCCAGCATTCCATAGCACCAAGCTCCAGCATTCTATAGCAGCGCGCGATAGCACCAAGTTCTCGAGTTTGTGTCACTGTGGCATGTGATAGTGTGATGTGGTGGGCGGTTGCAGGATGCCTTGAATTTCCTTTCATTAAGTTTTGGCCCTATTGTCCCACTGTGGCATGTGATAGTGTGATGTGGTGGGCGGTTGCAGGATGCCTTGAATTTCCTTTCATTAAGTTTTGGCCCTATTGTCCCACTGTGGCATGTGATAGTGTGATGTGGTGGGCGGTTGCAGGATGCCTTGAATTTCCTTTCATTAAGTTTTGGCCCTGTTGTCCCACTGTGGCATTCGGTAGCACTGAGCTCTCGGTTTGTGTTCACTCCAATGCGTGGTAGCACCAGAGTCTCAGGTTGAGACAGTTATGGTGCGCGGCAGTGAGGTCCATTAAGAATTCTGCTAAGTCAGGGTTCAGTGAGTCCTGCTACGGCGCGTTGTAGCACCGAGCTCTTGGGTTGAGCATGCTGCAGTGCACGGTAGCACGGATCTCTCAGGTTGAGCCCATTGCGGTGCGCAGTACCGTCGAGCTCTCGGGCTGAGGCCACTACGGTGCACGGTAGAGCGGAGCTCTCGGGTTGAGCTCGCTGGGGTCTGCGATAGTGCCGAGCTCTCGGGCTGGGCTTGCTTAGGCGCGTTGTTGCGCACAACAACAATTTTCTTCTAGATTTTCTATTTTTGCCCAGATTTAGCTTAGCTCCTCTTTTTCCTTAAAATTGGTGAAAATCCACATAAAGTAGACAATTATAGCATAAAGATGTTTGTATTTACTCTCTTATTTTATTATAAATCTTGGATTTATCACTGACCTCATTAGATTTGAAGATGCATGATGCCATCATTTTGAAAGTGGTCAATTTGAATCCATTAAGGATCACGTAGTCTCGTTGCATCTCACTAACTTTTCCTTATTAGTCGAGACTGCAAGAGTGGTGGAACACCACCAGTCTAATAGAGACATGAAGAGAAAGATTCATTTGATGCCTAACTACCATGAGGAATTCAAGAAGCACAGGCCTTAGCATGCTAAAGTCTATCAGATCGAAGTTTCCCCACCATCTTAATCAATTCAAGGTTTCAACAGACCCCATCCATAAGGCAAGTGCTATCACTTTGGCCATGGGTGTTTCACTTATAGTCGTCAGGGCCATCTGTTCTATAGTTACACTCAGCAAGAAATAGTGGATGATATTCATATTTACCATTCTTAACAAAACCAAATCTTTCATGCTATGCACTTGAACAAAAAATATTTAAGGATGGCAATAATACCACCTCTTTCAGCTTAAGCTTCTAAAATAGTAAGGGAGAAAGCTGCAGCTCCAAGATTTTAGAGTCAGAACAACTTCAAGAAGCAGTTCAATAACCATCCATCTGGTCCTACTTGTATGTATGTTTTAACTCCTCTTAAAGCTACAGAGGATAATAATGTGATTTCATGTACACATTTTAAAACCCCTCTTCTCTTGTAAAATTATTTGTGTTCCTGCATCATTATTATTGCAATTAGTTAATGCATTTGATTAAATAATCTTAGGAACAATCTATTTTAATGACAAATCTTGTAATGTGTTATTCGACACCATGGCCAGCCATTCTTCTATCCTCGAAGATTTTTTTAAGATTCTGCATCTGCCTACATATAAGTTAGCAAAGTCACTAAATGTTGGACTTCTTTCTGTAGCCCAACTCAGTGCTCACAAGTTTTGAGATGTTAAGATTCCATTAAATGATCAAACATTTGACTCCAAGTTTATTATTTTACCACTAGCCAACTTTGACATTATTCTCATAATGAATTGGCTTAGTAGTGAAAACGTATTTATCAATTGCCAAAAGAAGAAAGTCAGATTTATTCTCTTGGCAAGCCTAAAACTTTCATAGCAAAGATTAGCACCTAGGCATCTCTAATCAATGCCATTAAGACTGAGAACTTGATCAGTAAGGGTTGTGATGCCTATCTTGTCACCTTAATGGGTAAAGTTAAGGAGAGCATTTCTCTCACCGAATGTAAAGTAGTGAGCAAGTTTGCTGATGTATTCCTTGAAGATTTGTTAGGTGTACCTCCAATAAGAAAAGTAGAATTACCTATCGAATTAGTTCCTGGAACTCAGCCAATCACTAAAGTGCCATACAAAATGACACCCAAGGAATTGCAGGAGCTTAATAAACAATTGCAAGATCTCTTAAGTAAGGGTTTCATCAGACATAATATGTCTCTTTAGGGATTGCCAATTCTATTTGTTAAAAATAAAAATGGATCTATGTGTATGTGCATAGATTATTGAGAGCTAAATAAAGTAACTATTAAGAATAAGTACACATTGCCAATAATCAATGATTTATTTGATCAACTATCTGGTAATGTCATATTTTCCAATATCGATCTAAGATTAGGATATCACGAGTTGCGAGAAAAAGATTTTGATGTCTAGAAGATAGCTTTTTACACTCGCTATGGTCATTATGAATTCCCTGTGATGTCTTTCGGACTCACTAATGTGCCATCAATTTTCATGGACTTGATGATGCGAGTTCCTAAGCCTTATTTGGACAAGTTTGTCATCGTCTTCATTAACAATATTGTCATATACTTTCGGACTCTGAAAGATCATGAAGATCATTTGAAAATCATGTTGGAAACATTGTGTGCTCATCAACTGTATGCAAAATTCTTAAAGTGTGAATTTTGGTTAAATTTTGTAGCATTCTTGGGTCATGAAGTTGATGCCCAAAGAATTTGTTTAAATTAAAAGAAGGTTAGTGCCATCCAAGATTGGGTACAGCCCAAGTTAGTGACTGATATTTGAAATTTTTTGGGATTTGATGGTTATTACATAAAACTTATTAAGGGCTTCTCACAGATCGCCTCATTGTTAACAAAATTGACTCAAAAAGCCATATCTTTGGTTTAGAGTCCTGGTTGTAAAGAAGTCCTGGTTGTAAAGAAGCATTTCAAATGTTGACAGATGCGCTCTCTATTGCCCCAGTGCTACTTCTACCAAAATAAGATTTAAACCATCAAGTCTATACTGATGCATCTAGAGTTGGTTTAGGAAGTGTGTTAATGCATGAAGGTAAGGTAATCACATATGCTTCTCATCAACTAAATCCTCATGAAAATGCTATCCTATACATGACCTCGAACTGGCTGCCATCATTTTTGCTTTAAAAATTTGGTGCCACTACTTATATAGAGTCCAGTGTTCTATCTTCACCAATCATTAGAGCCCGAAGTACATTTTTACTCAGCGTGAATTGAACTGTCGACAAAAAAGGTGGTAGAATTGATTAGAGACTATATTTTGAGTATTCAATACCACTTGGGAAAAGCAAACATCATAGCAGATGCCCTTAGTCATTGTGCCACATTATCTTCCAATATTGTGGATAACATTATTGTTGATGAATTTTGTAAGCTGTGTATTGAGCCTGTTAGATATGATTTTCTCAGTGAGCTAATTCAACTAAGTTTTGTAGAGCCAACATTTCATAGAGATGTCTCCTTCTCTCAGACCAAAGATAAGGACTACCTCAAGTTTAAAGTCGAAATCGAAGCAGGTTGTCGTCTTGATCTGCAGCAACGTGGAACTATAATTTATCAAGGAGATAATCTTTGGATCCTTTAATCCAGGCATCAAGAAGTTTATATTGAAAGTCACAATTCTGGATACAAGGCTTACCCTGGTTGTATGAAAATGTACCAAGACTTGAACTAGTATTTTTGGTGGTCTAGTATAAAGAAAAGCATAGTCGAATTCATTGCAAAATGTCATGCATATAATCTGGTTAAGGCCGAACATCAAAGGTTTGAAGGATTATTGCATCCAATAGAAATCCTATAATAGAAGTGGTTCGATATTTTGATGAACTTTGTTATGGGATTTCCTTGCACAAGATCTGGTGCCGATGTAATTAGGGCCATCATTGATCATTTGAATAATTCAGTGCATTTTATTCTAATCTATCAAACTGACTTGGTGAAAAAGCTTACAAAGCTTTATATAAGGGAAATTGTCAAGCTGCATGGCATTCCTAAGTCGATTGTATCGGACAGAGTTAGCATATTCACTTCCAAATTTTGGTAGGCAGTGCATCAAGATCTAGGAACTATTCTAGCTATAAGCAAACTTTTTCAACCTCAAACAAATAGTCAAATAGAAAGAGTGAACCTAGTCCTTGAAGATCTGCTCAGACTCTACATTTTAGATTTTACTAGTTCCTTGGAAGATCATATCCCATTGGTGGAGTTTGCATATATAAATAGATTTCAGCCTAGTACTAAAATCGCCCATACAAAGCCCTATATGGCAGAAAGTGCAGTACTCCTCTCGCTTGGTTAGAAATAGGAAGTGTCCAACTCTTTGGATCTCAATTGGTAAAGGAAACTGACATACTAAAAATACATGTCTGTGCTCACATACAAGTGCACAAGGCCTAAAGTAATAAGGGATTTGAAGTCCTGAGATTTATCGTCCACTGAGAATGAAGTGTTGTGTTACTATAGTTTATTTGTTATCACTGATGTTTGAACAATTGTTTGGTTTGTTTTTTTGGTTCCAACTTAGAACACAGAGTTTCGTTGATTTGAAACTACAAGTTGCGAAAAAAGGGAGAGTTGGGTTTAATATGCAATTCATTGAAGGATATAGTGTAAGTACTTTTCTTTGTCAATTTCTAAATGTCAAATTACTTAAAATGCTTTAGTTATAATCAGGCAACACTATTATTCCTTAGAGTGTCCTCTAATTCTGACTATGTTATGTTTAGTGCTCAAAGATGAACTTAAGAAGGTTCAATCCTAGCACTTAGACCCTTCGTGATCAGTATTAGTTAAATTTGATACTTACATCTAAGATTTCAAATATATAGTTTTAATTGTTCTATCACGCAAGCTTGATTCCATCAAAATAGCATCACATGTGTCAGCACTAAGTTTAGTTAAGGAAGAGACTCATTGGGCTAAATAGGTTTTATCGCATCACCCATATGTACTCAATATTTCATCTTCCTCCTTTAACTAGACGAGCTATGGAGCACAATTGGTGGCTCTTGGCACACGCATCAACTTCTTAGCTTAGCTAGAGGAACAATGCTACAATGCTCAAAAGCTTGTCACTGGACTCTCGGCAGTTGTGCAAATGTTCCTAGCTTAAGCTAATGGTGAGTGTTGGAGCTCTAAGATTATTTAATTTCCTATTGCTCTGTTCATCATTCCAACCCTAAGGATTTGCATTGACCATCCTCGCTCATTGAATATTGTCACAGATATCTGCAGTAAAGAAGCTCTATGTGCATATCCTTAGCTTTAAAAGGATGAACTAGCTTAATAATATCCTAGTTAAAAGCATTAACTTAAAAAGATATATTCATGTCTCATCATTCAGCCAAGTAATTTTCCATATCTATAATCAAGAAATGGCTAAGAAATTAATACATTGACAGATTGAGTAGAAACACTATTTAATTCCTACAAATCATTACATGTTTAGGCCCAACACTCTCCAATGAGGGTTTAGCCTTCCATTACAAACGAAGCACGAAAAAAGAGATTCAGGACATTGAACCGTTGCATGGTTCTTTGCAAAAAAGAAAATAAAAAAAAGAGTTGGAGATACAATACTAGGAACTACTATCGCATTCACCATATCTTCTCTCAATCACTGATCTCTTTCTATTGTCTATTTCCTGCGCTTGATTCCTCTCTAAATTTGGTGGTGGTCTATTCCTTCCTTAGGCAGGGATTCTTATTTCTTTCAGCTTTTTGCACCTTCAAATATTTAGAGACTTGAATGTCAAAATGGGGAACTTTTCCTTAGCTTTTTTTCTTAGCTTTTATAATCCTTAAAATCCTTCTCATTATTTGTGTAGCCAACCTTTTCCTCTACTTGAGAATTGTATTACAATTAAGAGTTATATATTTATTCCATTGAAAATGAGGAGATTTAATTAATTTGTCATTAATTCTTGTTGTGGGAAGGTGGAAATATTATGTCTATTCATCTCTCCAATGCTGAATTGGATGCCTATTTCAGAGCTATTTTATGGCGGGCACTAAGGTGCGCTGCAGCGCGCTTGGGCGCGCTATAGCGGTTTTACTTTAGAATCCTTGCCAAGTGAATTTTTGTCATGGTGCGCAATAGCGCGAGGCTCTCTGTCTTGTCCCCGCTTTGGCGTGCTCTAGCATCGACCTCTCAGGTTTGTGTTAGGTGCGGCGCATGGTAGCGGCGAGCTCTTGGGTTTGTTCCCGCTTTGGCGCGCTGTAGCGCAGAGTTCTCCAGTTTGGGCCCGCTGCGGTGCGCGATAGTGCCAAACTCTTTGGTTGTTCCTGCTACGGCGTGCGGTAGCGCCGAGCTCCCGAGTTTGTGTTTATTTTGGCGTGCTGTAGCACCGAGCTTAAGATTTTGTGCTCGTTGTGGCGCGTGGTAGCATTGCGCTCTCAGGTTTATGCCACTGTGGCGTGCGGTATCACCGAGCTTTCAGTTTTGTGCTCGCTTTAGTGCGTTATAGCACACCGGGGCGCGCTGAGGTGGTTCTCTTCCATAATTTTATATTTAGGCCAGATTTTATTTTGCTCAACTTTATCCTGAAAAAATAACGGAAATACATCAAATTATACATTTCTAAAAGAAGTGTGTTTTATTTTTATTCACTTATTTTACTATAAATATTAAATTTATCACAGCCCCACACTTAAATTCATGCTCGTTCTCGAGTAAGCTCAAAATAAACTTTTCTGATTTTAAGATCACAAAATTCAATAGGATATGTGCGAAGTGGTTTTTGGCATTCAATGTTTTTCTTAACAATGTGACCAGAGAAACTCAAATTCTAACAAATGCCATGTCAATGTTAGCCTCTCTTTTTATTATTTTAGTTTCCTACATCAAAACATATGATGCTTGACTCATAAATTTTGAGGGGAGTTTCTAAGATTGCTTAACTAAGATAAGCCAAATTCGGTGTGTTAGAATTTTCTTGGGCCATTTGTGCTTCTTCTTATCAACAACAATAAATTTTCATGAGAGATATTTTTCTTCATCCTATTTTCCTCAATTTTTTTTTCACTTCAAGAGAGATATTTTTCTTCATCCCTAAATTTTCTTTTTGCATTCAATTCAAATGAGAGACATTTTTCTTCATCCCACTCTATTATTCATTACGTTCAGTAAATCCTACAAAATTCTAGCACATTCTTTATTTAATTATTTCTCACTTCTCTAAATCATGTTCTTTAACCCACACTTAGAATTTTAGCATCATATATTTTGGATTAGTGGAGACTATAGTGATCTGAGAGTAAATCAATTTAACATGAAAAGTTTTAGAACTGCTTTATTTCGATTGAACACATTTTGTTAAGTTAATTAAGACATTAAAATCCTTCACATCATCTAGTGAACTTAGCTATTAAAATTTTAGTAAATGCTGAGATTAACATTCATTTGGCACAAAATTTGAGGGAATGTAATGCACTAAGATTTATTAAACAAAAACAAAAATACAAAATAAAAGAAAAGAAAAGAAAAATACAACCTATTCATCATATTCATCTTTTTTTTCTTCTTCTTCCTCTTCATCTTCATCTCCTTCTGACCATTCGATGTTCAGAGGGGCTTCATAAGCTGGGGGTTATGGTAGGACAACATCTCCTGGTTCACCATGCAAGCTCTAATTTGAGAATATTATTCCCAAAGCTGAGTGGAAATCATTCTAGAATTTGAGCTGCTGAGACAAGATGGATTGGTTATACCTATTATCTTCCACAAGATACTTCCCCATTTAGTTTATATATTCCCTTATTTTAAACATTCCTTTTTTCATATTTTTTAAGGCTAAAATTCTTCTAAAAGAAGATGAAGCTTCTCCTTCCTCCCATTTTCTCTTCTTGCTCCTCTTACCCCCTTGAAAATGGGAGTGTAAATTATTTCAAGTAAGTGGAATATTGGGAGGAATTGCTACAACTCTAGATATCTTTACCATCAAGGCAAGGCATATCCCAAAAATTAATGATCTAAAAGCCAAAGTAGTGCACGACCAGATCAAAGCGTTCCAAAGTTTTTCAAAAATAACCTTGGAGATATGAATATCTCTAGGTCATTCTATGGCACAGATTAATAATGCCCTTGACCTAGTCACCTCACTTAAATGCCTAGTTGGCATTATTAGGCTCGTGGAATGTTGGTAAGGTTCCCTCTCCAGTCGACAACATGAGAGGTGAGGGCGCAAGCTAGGGATGTGGGATCATACTCAGAATTTAGTAAGGCTTGGTAGGCACACTCTTCTACCACCTTAAGTTTATAAAGTTACTCGATCTGCTCGAGGCTGAAACTTATGGCCTTTCCTCGCACAAAAATTTTATGCCCGCTCGCATTGACTGTGTTGGCATAAACTTCTTGCACGAGGGAATGATAAGAATCGGTCTGCATGCATACCAAGTTCTCCCATCCTCAGTATGATATGTAGCAATGAAAAACAGGGAAAGGGAGTTGACAGAGTTCTGGTTCACGTCTGCGCTCACACACAAATGTACGTGGTCCGAAGTAATAATGGAATGTAAGTTCTGAGATTTATCATCCATAATGAATGGAGTGTTTTGTTACTAAAGTATATTTACTTTTAATAATATTTAGAAAAATTATATTTTGTGGTTTTGTTAGCTCCTAATTAATAGTTCAAAGTTCTTATTTTGAAAATATTAGTTCGAGAAGAACGGAGAGTTGGGTTTTATCATGTAATTTGGAGGCTGAAAGCCTGCTGCTAAGGGGTCATCCACCCTTGCTGGGATTGGTGTAAGTTCTTGTATTTATCAACTTTTAATGAGACTAATCACATGCAAATTCTGAACAAGTGCCAATAGCGTTCCTTAGAGTGTCCTCTAATTTTGACTATGTCATGACTAGCGCTCAAGATGAACTCAAGAATGTTCAATCTAGACACATAAACCCTTATGTGATCGATGTTAGTTAAATCTGATTTCTTATGCCAAGTTATTGAATTCATAATTTCAATTACAACGAGCACATAATTTTAATTCCACTCAATTAGCATCACATGCTTCCCTCGCAGTTTAGCTAAGGAAGTGAATTACTGGGCTAAGTGGATTATGTCATATTCATTCACAAACACACAATTCTTCCTCTTTTTCCCTTAACTTATGATGATCTACGGAGCGTAATTGGTGGCTCTTGGCTCACATGCATCAACCTCTCGACGGAGCTCAAAGAACATTGTTATTAGGCTCAAGAGCTTATCAATAGGCTCTAAGCATGAATGCACATATTCCTAGCTTTATGCCAATTGGTGAGCTATGGAGCTCTAATAGAATTAAGTTGCTAAGTGCAACTCATCATATCAATCTTAAGGTGGTTACACCGAAAATTCTTGCACAACGAATATATATTCGCGTGAGAACCTTTATGTGTATTTCCTTAAACTTTATATGGTTAGTTGGCATGGCATTTTCCTCATTAATAATCATTTAATTTAAGTAAAAACATTCATTCACATAACATGCATACTAACATGATTCATATATAAGCCAAAAAAAATGATGAAGACTTAACTCATTGAGAAATTTAGTACAAACACCTTTTTATCCCATAGTCTATTACATGACTTATCCCAACCCTTCCCAAAAATGGTTTAGCCTTCTATCACAATGAAATGCAAAAATATTAGATGAGGAAATGAACCTTTGCACATTTTTTACAGCAAAGAATAAAGATGGGATTAAGGAAAAATACAAGGAACAACATTTTGCATTCTCCTGATTTTTTCTTTGCTCTCCCTCGCCTTCCTTTCCAATCATCGATTTTTCTTTCCTGCTTCTCTTTGGTGGTCACATTTTCCTTCCTTGGGTAGGGTTCTCCTTTCTCTTTTGCAGCAACTTCTAAATTTGGGAATTAGGAATGTTAAAAAGGGAACATTTCTAAGTCTTTTTATCTTGCTTTTATAGATGCGGCCTCCACCCCTTTGAAATAAATTATGTCCAACCTTTAACTCCTTTTTCTTTAAATGGCTTGCTAATAGATATTTCCTTTATTCCTCTTAAAAATGAAAAGATTAAATGCAATTAGAGTTAATACAGCTGTGGGAAGACCAAGGATTTGAATTTCTTGCCTTCCCTATGTTAAATTGAATGCTTGTTCCTAGCTAGAATTTTGACGGGCGCAACGGCGCGCTGCAACTATTTTGCTTTTAAAATATTTGTTAAGTGAATGCCCGCCACGGCGTGCGGTAGCGCCAAGCTCTTTGTATGTGCCTGCTATGGCGCACGGTAGCACCGAGCTCTTGGGTTTATTTCCGCTACGGCATGCTATAGCACCGAGCTATCGGGTTTATGTCCACTGCGGTGCGTTGTAGTGCCGATCTCTTAGGTTTTTGTCCGCTATGGCGCGCCGTAGCAGTTGTCTTTCATAATTCTATATTTCGCTCAGATTTTTTTTTGCACAACTTAATCCTAAAAAAGCATTGGAAACACATCAAAATATACATTTCTAACATAAAAGTGTTTGTTTTTATTCACTTATTTTGCTATAAATCTTAGATTTATCACACCCCACACTTAAATTCTTGCTCGTCCTCGAGTAAGCTCAAAAATGAATTTATCTGATTTTTATATTGAATAATTCAACAAGATGTGTGTGAAGTGTTTTTGCTATTACCAGGTTATTAGATAGATTAAAGTTCTAAAAATGAAATCGCATACTCATGTTTTCCTTTCTTTTGATTATTTTAGTCTCCATTTTCTAAATGAACGATGCTCAAGTCATAATTTCCAGGGGGGGGGGGGGGTTCAAAGGTTGTTTGACTGAGATCGGGGTGTTGGAATCTTGTGCCATTTGTGCTTCTTCTTATAACCCGCAATGAATATTTCTTTTCATGAGAGATATTTTTCATCATCCTATTTTTCTCAATTTTTCTTACTCTGGGAGAGATATTTTTCTTCATCCCTAGATTTTTCTTTCTGCATTCAATTTAAGGGAGAGATATTTTTCTTCATCCCTATATATTTACATTGCATTTAGTAAGTCCTACAGAAGCCTAGCACATTCTTTATTTCACCATTTCTTACTCTTCTAAATCAAGTTTCTTAACCCCACCCCCACACTTAGATTTAAGGCATCATGATTTTTGATTGTGGAGACTTATAGTAAAATGAGAGTAAAATGATTTAGCATGAAAAATTCTAGAACTGTTCATTTTGCTTGATCACCTCTTATTAAGTAATTTAGAATAAAGAAAATCTTCACTTGTTCCATCACAATTGAATTCAGCCCATTAAAATTTTTAAAAAAATTGCTAAGATAACAAGATTCCATTGGCACAAAAATTAGGGGAAAGTAATTCACTAAGATTTATTTAAACAAACACAAAAAGTACAAACTTGAAGGTAAAATAAAAATAATTTACTAGGAGCAGTTATAAATGAAATAACCTAATATAAATAATGATGATTTGATGTTACTGTAATCATGCTCGAGATTCCTCCTGCTTTTTATTTGACACACGCTGATACTACATAGAAGCTGAAACAAACAAAAGCATAAAATTATATATTGGGTTGCCTCCCAACCAACGCTTAGTTTAATGTCCTCAGCCTGACCAAAAAGAGTTTATATCCCTTCAAAATTTCTTTCCATATTTTCATTAAAGCTTTAGGATGAGTACGAGCTTGTTTAATATTGTAATCATTAAGAGTGTTAACAACACTATTTTCCTCCTTCCAGGCCTAGCCTGTGTCCTCTACTTATAATAATTCTTCTTTTCATTTTTCTCATCTCTCGCCTTATGTTTATCATCAAAGTTAACAAATTCATCATTAATATAATTCTCAATTTCATTTTGCAAAAAGGCATAAAATTAAATTTTCTTAGGACTAAAATCAAAGCATTTCTCAATAAATTCAAATTGCACGCAATAATCATCAAGATTGCTAAGAGGCTTGTTGACGTTTGAGATGCCACAAATAGTTTTGACACCTTCATTATTTTGAATCAATTTACCTCGCTCTGCCTTAAATAATGTGTCACCTATTGTTATACTTTGAGGTAGATGTACTTGAGGTGTGTACGATACATAAATTTTAGATTGCATTTGATCAACTTTTTCTATTTGAAAATCGTTTTTCATTTTTAATTTATCTAATTTAAATTGATACTCCAACTCTTCTCATTTTTATTGTTTATTTGAGTTAAACCTTTTTCACTACATGTTGTCATTTCTTGTTGTATTCCCAAATGGCTTAGTTTCAGTTCATTCTTTAACTCTTTCTCATTATCATTTTTAGTTTGAGTTAAATTTTTTCCTAACTCATTAGTACTTCCTGTTGCATTTTAGAATGGTCTAATTTGAATTGATACTCGAATTCTTTCTCATTGTCATTGTTTGTTTGAGTTAAAGTTTCTTTCCTACAAATCAGCACTTCTTGGACAGGGTTAGCTAATTGTTGCAATATGAATTCTAACTTAGCCTCAATTGACTTACGTAGATGTATTTGATCTTCTAGATTAAACTAGTGCCAAATCAAGTTTGGTTCAGTTTTGTGCAAATTATTGTTCACATTGCCACTAAAATCTTCCACTAATTCTTCTAAGTAAGATTGCTCACACATCCAATTTGTATTATTAATGTTCATATCATAGTGAGTGTAATAATGTTGCAAGTTGTAATCACACTTAATGTCAATAATCAGTTTTGTTCTTGAATGTGCAAAAGGGTAGTTTTTATTACAATCAGAACTTGAATGTGTTCTCCCACACCACGTACACCAATTTTGATTATTGTTGTGCATGACCATGATATTTGAGTGCTCCATATAAGAAAATAAAGCTAAAGAAAATTAAATTATAGAAGATAATTCTAAATCACTATTGACTCGTAAATTATCCTTAATATAAAAATAGATTACCGTTCCCCGGTAACGGCACCAAAATCTTGACAGACTTTTTGTTCACGTCTGTGCTCGCACTCGAGTGTACGTAGTCTGAAGCAATAATAGATTGTAAGTTCTGAGATTTATCGTCCACAGAGAATGAAGTGTTTTGTTATTAAGGTATATTTACTTTTAATAATGTTTAGATGAATGATATTTTGTGGTTTTGTTGGCTCCTAATTAACAGTTCAAAGTTCTTATTTCAAAAATAGTAGTTTGAGAAGAAGGGAGAGTTGGGCTTTATCATGTAATTTGTTATGGGATTGATGTAAGTACTTGTATTTATCAACTTTTAATGTGACTATTCACATGCAAATTATAATCAAGTGCCAATAGTGTTCCTTAGAGTGTCCTCTAATTCTGATTATGTCACGTATAGTGCTCAAGATGAACTCAATAAGGTTCAATCATGACACATAGATGCTTATGTGATCGATATTAGTTAAATCTAATTTCTTATGTCTAAGTTATCAAATTCATAATTTTAATTATAGCGAGCACAAAAACTTAATTCCACTCGATTTCCACTCGATTAGCATCACGTACTTCCCTCGTAGTTTAGCCAAGGAAGTGAATTACTGGGCTATGTGGATTATGTCACACTCATCCACAAGCACACAATTCTTTCTCTTCCACATTTAACTTAGGATGAGCTATGGAGCGTAATTGGTGGCTCTTGGCTCACATGCATCAACCTCTCAATGGAGCTCAAAGAATAGTGTTATTAGGCTCAAGAGCTTGTCACTGGGATCTAAGCACTAATGCACATATTCCTGGCTTTACGAAAATTGGTAAGCTATGGATCTCAAAGAGAATCAAGTTATCAAGTTCAACTCATCATATCAATCTTAAAGTGATTACACCGAGAATCCTCGCACATCGAATATATATTCGCGACGAGAACCTTTATGTGCATTTCCCTAAACTTGATATAGTTAGTTGGCTTGGCATTTCCTCATTAATAATCATTTAATTTAATTAAATACATTCATTCACATAGCATGCATACTAACAAGATTCATATCTAAGTCAAGAAAAATGATGAATACTTTATTCATTGATAAATTTAGTACATACACCTTTTTATCCCATAATCTATACATGACTTATCCCAACCCTCCCCAAGGAGAGTTTAGCCTTCCATCACAAATGAGATGCAGAAAATATTAGACAAAGAAATGAACCTTTGCATGGTTTTTACAGTAAGGAATAAAGATGGGATTAATGAAAAATACTAGGAACAGTGTTTTGCGTTCTCCTGATTTTCTATTTTGTTCTCCACTGTCCTTCCTTCCCGATTCTCAAGTTTTCTTTCTTGCTTCTCTTTGGTGGTCAGCTTATTCTTCCTTGGGTAGGGTTCTCCTTTCTCTCTTGCAGCAACTTCTGAATTTGGGAATTAGGAATGTTAAAAACGGGACATTTCTAAGTCTTTTTCCTTTGCTTTTATAGATGCAGCCTCCACCCCTTTAAAATAAATTATGTCCAACCTTTAACTCCTTTTTCTTTTTATGGCTTACTAGCAAATATTTCTATTATTCCTCTTGAAAATGATAAGATTAAATGCAATTAGAGTTAAGGGAGCTATGGGAAGACCAAAGATTTGAATTTTTGGCCTTCCCTATGCTGAATTGAATGCTTGTTCCTGGCTAGAATTTTGACGGGCGCTACGGCGCACTGTAGTGGTTTTGCTTTTAAATTATTTGCTAAGTAAATGCCCGTTACGGTGCGCGGTAGCGCCGAGCTCTCTGTATGTGCTCATTACGGTGCATGGTAGCACCGAGCTCTCGGATTTGTTTCCGTTACGGCGTGCAGTAGCACCGAGCTCTTGAGTTTATGCCCGCTGCGTCGTTTGGTAGCGCCGAGCTCTCAAGTTTCTGTCCGCTGCAGCCAACGGTAGCACCGAGCTCTCAGGTTTGTGTCCGTTGCGGCGCAATGTGGTGCATCATAGCGGTTTTCTTCCAGAATTCTATATTTGGCCCATATTTTGCTTTGCACAATTTAATCCTAAAAAAGTAATGGAAATACATCAAAGTATATATTTCTAACATAAAAGTGTCTATTTTTATTCATTATTTTTATTCACTTATCAAGAGTTTAAACCCCCTTTCCGGAATGAGCTTCCGTCTAGAAGCTATTTGAACAAAGCGTTGCTCGGCCTCCACCGAGGAGAACCTCTTTTTGTTGAAGGAGCCTCTCGAGGTAGAGGCTTCAACTTTTCCTTATTAGCAACACAATTCTTTTGTGATGCCATAGGTGCAGGAGAGGATTGAGAGTTAGGAATTCATGCAAAAATACTTCTAGCACAAAGAGTGTGTGTGCAACCCTCTTCAATCCTCTCTATTTATAATTTCAAGAATTGTCAATAGCTTCTCTTAAATCCTTATTCAAATCAAATATATGGCTAGTCAAAGATGGTCATTAAGTCATCTCATAAATGTGATTGATTTCATCTTTTCGGAAGAGAGAAAAAGGCATATTTTCAATAGTTTTTGCAATGATACAGGTTTTTAAGGCACATTGTAGCAACTTTGACTGAAAATACACGCCTGTGCTCACATAAAAGTGCACGTGATATGAAGTAATAAGGGATATAAAGTCCTGAGATTTATCTATTACTAAGAACGAAATGTTTCATTACTAAAGTTTATTAGTTTTCACTGATGTTTGAACAATTTTTTGGTTTGTGCTTTTGGTTCCATTTTAGCACTCAGAGTTTCATTAATTTGAAACAACAAGTTGAGAAAGAAGGGAAAGTTGGGTTTAATATGCAACTCATTGAAGGAACTACTGTAAGTACTTTTCTTTGTCAATTTCTAAATGTCAAATTGCTTAAATGCTTTAGTTATAATCAAGCAACATTAGTCTTCTATTAGAGTGTCCTATTATTTAGACTAAGTTATGTCTTGTGCTCAAAGATGAACTCAAGAAGGTTCAATCCTAGCACTTAAACCCTCACATGATCAATATTAATTAAATTTGATACTTACATCTAAGATTTCAAATCTATAGTTTTAATTGTTCTACCACGCAAGCTTAATTCCACCAAAATAGCATCACATGCGTCAGCACTAAGTTTAGCTAAGGAAGAGACTCATTGGGCTAAACGGGTTATGTCACATCACACATACATACCCAACATTTCATCTTCCTCCTTTATCTAGATGAGCTATGGAGCACAATTGGTAGCTCTTGGCTCATATGCATCAACTTTTTAGCTTAGCTAGAGAAACAATGCTACAATGCTCCAGAGCTTGTCACTGGGCACTCGACAATTTTGCAAATGTTCCTAGCTTAAGCTAATGGTGAGCGTTGGAGCTCTAAGATTATTTAATTTTCTATCACTCTATTCATCATTCCAACCCTAAGGATTTGCATTGATCACCCTCGCTCAGCGACTATTGTCACAGATATCCATGGTGAGGATGCTCTATGTGCATATCCTTAATTTTAAAATGATGAACTAGCTTAATAATTTCTTAGTTAAAAGCACTAACTTAAAAAGATATATTCATGTCTCATCATTCTTCCAAGCAATTTTTCATATATATAAACAAGAAATGACTAAGAAATTAATTCATTATCAGATTGAGTATGAACACTATTTAATTCCTTCAAATTATTACATGTTTAGGCCCAACCCTCCAAAAGGAGGGTTTAACCTTCCATTACAAAAGAAGCACAGAAAAAGAGATTCAAGACATTGAACCCTTCATGGTTCTTTACAGAAAAGAAAGTAAGAAAAGAGTTAGAGATACAATACTAGGAACTGCTGTCGCGTTCACCAGATCTTCTCTCAATCACCGATCACTTTCTCTTTTTTGTCTCCTGCGCTCAATTTCTGTCTCCTTTGATGGTGGTATATTCCTTCCTTGGGCAGGGCTTCTCCTTTTCTTCAGCTTTTTGCACCTTCAAATATTTAAAGGCTTGAATGTCAAAATGGGGAACTCTCATTTAGCCTTTTTTTCTTGGCTTTTATAATCCTTAAAATCCTTCTCAGCATTTGTGCAGCCAGCCTTTTTCTCTTCTTAAGAATTGTATTGCAATTAAGAGTTATTCACTTATTCCATTGAAAATGAGGACGTTTAATTGATTTGTCGTTAACTTCTCTTGTGGGAAGGTGGAAAGATTAAATCTATTCCTCTCCCCAATGCTGAATTGGATGCCTATTTCAGAGCAATTTTACGGCAGATTCTATGGCCCACTACAGCGCACGCGCGCTGTAGCAAATTTACTTTAGAATATTCGCTAAGTGAATTTCCACCGCGGTGCGCGATAGCGCAAGGCTCTCTATCTTATGCCTGTTTTGGCGCGCTGTAGCACCGAGCTCTCGGGTTTGTGTGCACTGTGGCGCACAGTAGAATGGAGCTCTCAGGTTTGTGCCCTCTATGGTACATAGTAGAGCTAAGCTCTCATGTTTGTGCCCGCTATGGTGCACGGTAGTGTCGAACTTTCATGTTTGCATTCTCTTTGGGGGGCTATTGTGCTGAGCTCTCAGGTTTATGCCCACTGCGCATGCGGTAGCACTGAGCTCTCGTGTTTGTGCCCGCTGCGATGCGCGGTAGCACCGAGCTCTCGAGTTTGTGCCTGCTTTACTGCGCTATGGCGCATCGGGGTGCACTGAGGCGGTTCTCTTCCAAAATTTAATATTTAGGCTAATTTTTACTTTGCTCAACTTTATCCTGAAAAAGTAGCAAAAACACATCAAATTATACATTTTTACAAGAAAAATGTTTTGTTTTTATTCACTTATTTTACTATAAATCTTAGATTTATCAGAAACCAATAAAAAAGTTAAGCTTATACTGCAAAGGATTCATTCAGCTTAGGATCGACAGAGCAAAAATCATGATACTCGTCATCATCCCTTAGAATTCAGTGTTGGTGATTATGCATATTTAAAGGTCAGCCCAATAAAAGGCATATTTAGATTTAACGTAGCAGCGAAACTCAGTCCCCATTATGTTGAACCTTTTGAGATATCAATAAAAATAGAGTCAGCAGCCTACAGGCTAAATCTCCCTAATGATTTCTCTGTAATTCGTATTGTTTTTCATGTATCATTATTAAGAAGATGTCTCAGAGACCTTGCTCATTTATTCAGCATCCAGTAATAAACATTCAACCTAATCTTTTGTATGCAAAAGAACTAGTTAAAATCTCAGCTGATGACCAAAAGTAGTTAAGGAATCATTCCATCCCCATGGTAAGGGTTCAGTGGAAGAACTGCTCTCGAGGATTATACTTGGGAAAAAGAGGTGAATATGCGTCATAAATATCCAAAGCTCTTTGATAACCCTAGTGCATCTCTTATACTCTCTTAAACTGCTTCTATCATTATTTCCATTATTCATATTCATTATATTTTCTTCACTTGAGTGATGCCGAGGACGACATCGTTCTTATGTGGGGGAGTCTATAACAACACAATGTTGTTATCTTGACCAATCTAAGCTAAACCAAGCATTTATTTTCATTCAATTAGACTCAAGTGGTTAATTAAATCTAACTCTAAAAATTTGGGATTAATTGAAGCTCCTTTAGGCAATTTGGTTATTTTATTAATTTTAAGATCTTAAATTGATCTCCAAATTAAAATTTTATTTTATTTTTGAGTTCCTCACCCCAAAATTAGCTAAAGGTAAAATTTTGAGAATTTTTGGAGATCATTTACTCCTAAATTGGATTTAATATCATTAGAATTAATTATATTAATTAAGTAATAATTTAAACTAATTAAACTTTTTTTTTTAATTATCCAATGATCATATTTGCTGTGGGGACCATGGCAGATCTGCTGCGGGGTTCCGATAGCAGTGCAACCTATCCAGCATATCACAGTCTTCGCATATATCTTGACGCCCGTCGCATCCAACGGCGTCAAATTCTCCACGCTAAGATCTTTTGTCGGCCGTAGAATTGCTCCCACGATCCAACGACTGACCTATCAGCCTAAGTAGTTGATCCAACGGCTGACCTATCAGCCTAAGTAGTTGATCCAATGGCTGACCTATTATCCTAAGTAGTCTAGCCAGAGTGCATCTGAGCCGTTGAGTCCCAACAGTTGATCCATCAGACGGCCTAAAGCACCCTTAGCACTATGGAGCTTCATCTCCAAAGCAATTGCGCACGTCTGCCCCCCCCAATAACTTAAGCTACTGTTGCCTCCATGGAAGTACGGGAATGATTACAAATCTTTCTATTATGCCCTCGATTCCAATGACTTACCGACAACAATCTTTCTAATCTGCTCTCAATCTGTTGAGCCCATCTGCCTCTCCCTCAGATCGATCCTTGGCCCCTACCCAAAGCCCAATTAAACTCCTAGGGCTATAAATAGCCCTGAGTCTTCTACATTGAAGCCTTTGCTCACTATAGGTCTTCTCTTGTGGCGACCCTTCCCCGCCGTGGTCTTGTTAACTCTTAAGTTAACATGATTACGGTGAAGGGGTTACCAAATGACAAGGTCCTCACTTAGAATTGGATTAGACATACATTCTAATCCAACTTAACTAAAGACTTTGCCATTCATAAAGTAAATATCTCACTAAATGAATCATACAAGAAAATGTAGAAAGCGCGAAAGCATAAAATACAACACCCATCCATACAATACAATAATCCAGAATAAGAAAAGAGCTGAAAAGAAGTGATTAACATGTATTATTACAACATTTTAATAAGTTTAAAGAACTGAAAAGAAAACTCTCAATCTCACAAGCAGAAAGGAAACTAAATCTAAGGGTCTTCAGGTACGGACTCCTCCTCCAATGGCAAGCTCTCCACTGGATCAACTGCTTCAATAAACTCAGAACCTACCATTATCAGTTTCATAATGATCGGGCCCCAGCCAATAAAAAAAACTGGTTAGACTATTGTCTAAGTACATTTTAGGGTAAAAGTTTTATTAAGTTAACTGAATATCACCATAAACCAGTACAATAAGCAAGTAGGTGCAGAAAGTGTAAGAAAAGAACGGTATAAAGTTATAAATAAATAGTTTATAACTAAATCAACTAGGAAGTAAGCACATACCTCCTCCGAGCAACTGCAACAAAGTCAGGTAAGCAAAAGAAAGACTAAACAAATACTATAAAGAAAATACATCCTAAACATATTTATGATCAAATAATTATATGCTAATCGACATAAAGTAAGAAAAACATGTGAACAAGACTAGCATCTTAAATCAAGTAAATCTAGCATCCTATATATAAACAAGGCTTAGAAAAGTGCAGTATGACTATAAGTAAAAATAATGTTGAAATGCAGAAAAGAGTAAAGTAAAATAGTAACTGAAAACCAAAAACTGAAATGGCTATTCAAGCCACTCAACTAAAGGCATACTCAGTAAAATACTTAGCCTGATGGGCCAAGAAAGAAGCTCTGAACTGAGTATCACTGAAAAACCTCTTAGCCTGATGAGCTAAGACAGAAACCAAATATAAGTGTGCTTGAATTAGTATAACCATATCAGATCCTGACCATTCAGTCAGTACGGGCAAGAGTTTATCCATCCTATCCCACTGACTAGGCATGGCATAGACTATCGGACTGACCCGAACAATGTAGCTGACCCCGAACGAGTGATTGAAGAGGCATACTAATCAAGCTACACATTACAAAAATATGAGAAGAAAACAAAATGCTATTTATAAATGATCAAAGTTGACATAAGATGATTATCAACTATCTTGTGTATCTCATATATGCTCATGGTTTAAAGCTCAAAATCAAGGTAAGCAAAGTATCAAATCAAATTGAGCAAGAGACTCTATCTAAAACACCGGTGATATCCTTTGTTGTTTATTTATTTATTCTATCTACTCTAAGTTACATAAGTTTCAGAATCATCAATTCTTATACATTCTATAACTTAGAATCACGAATCCTACTAGTTGAAGATAATTAGGACTGGCCAAGTCCTAACTATAACTCAATCAAAAGATGACTACTTGGTTAAACTGAATAAATTATCGACCTAATTTTATAATTTAAATTACCTTAGCCTCATCTTGATTAGCCAAATCAAGATGAAAAAATTAAGAATTAGACTCCAGATGATGGGGTCTAATTACTTAATCCAAAGGTATAACTAAAGATCTAAGGTTTAGAACCCAAATCTCACAGATTAAGTTAAGGCAAATCCTAATGATAAATTAATTCAATATGATAGATCTCTATTCTTAATTCTAGAATTTTAAAGATTAAATAATCATTTAATAAACTAAGAAAAATCTATAAACTAGTAAACTCAAGGTTTCATCTATTGAGTAACTCAATTTACTCAAAAGATGAATTCTAACCTAAGATCTATTCCTAATCTTAGGAATTTAAAGCTCTTAATTACTAAGAGTATCTCTCAAGACACACATCCTAGCTAATGTTATAAGACCTATGGAAAGACCTAAGAAAGGTTTAAGGAAGAAGAAACACTCACAATTTTACTTAGAAATTTTTTTTAAGAGATAATTTTGGGATTTTAATTAAAGTCTAATTTAGGTTTGAACTTGATTAATTTTAGCTATAATTATTATATTTACTATTTTTTAATAATTATAAAATGATTTTAGGGCTTTAGAAAGCTAAACCCTAAATTTGGGCAAAATTACCATTTTTCCCCTCCTTAAGGGTTCAAAAGATCAAATTTTGATTTAGAGTTCTAAAACTGAAATTTTCTATTGAAATAAGTTTCTTACTGTCTAATGTAAGATTATACAGCAATTACACTAAATTTGGGTGATTATTTAAGCCTTATGAGGTCAAATTAGTAAATTTAACTCATAGGAGAAATTTAGTAATTTGACTGAAAGAAACTTAAATTTTCTTTCAGTTTACTATTATTTACTGCCTAAGCTTTCCATAAAACCTAAATTTGCTAAATTTTGATAAGTATTGGCCAAGTTATGGCCAATACAAGATCTAGGGTTTAAAGGTTATTAAGGGATTCTTAATTAAGGGACAAAATCCTAACTTTGTCAATTAGTGTCCAAATTGAGTAAAATTAGTAGCTATGGCTTACAAATAGTCCACTTATTATAATGATATGTGGTAGGCTCAATTTAGATCTAATTTGACTAAGTTATGACCTAATTAGGGTTTATGGTGATTAGTGAGTGATTAGAGAAATTAATCACTCAAATACTAATCCAACCTTACAGCTAGGTTCTAAATGACTCTATGAGTTCTCTGAAACTTAAATCACTCAAATTGGATTATTAAATTTGCTAATATTCACTAATTAAGATTTAAAGTAATTATAGGTGATTAGCAAATCTAACCGTTGGATCTAAAATATTTTTACATATTACTGTTCCCTAAGTTTTTCTAATCTAAATTGATATTTGGATTATTCAATTTGGAGCTCAATTGACCAAGTTATGGTCAATTGAAGTTCTAGGTCTAATTAGGGTGATTAGGGTTAGGTCCTAAATGTGATTAGGCTCAAACTAATCCAATCAGCAAAATTAACCCTACTAAAATGTTCCTTAGGGCTTTGTGAGTATTTTAAGACCCATATTCTATAGGTTTGGATTATTGGATACATAGTTATGGGCTAATTAAGTTTTGTAACATTATTTTTTTAACTTAAATAATACCCTAAATATCACTTTGCTAAATACTGGTCATATAGCAAAATTATTGGCATCAATAAATTCCTCATATTTTTCTGATCAATTTGATATATTTATTTGCATAATTTGGATGTATAATTTGCAAGTTATTAGGGTTTAAAGTTTTGCATTTAATTAATTAGAATAATTCTGTTTAATTAAATTTAATAATTCTGTTATTATTAATATAAACATAATTTCGTTTATTTAAAAAAAAAATGTTATAATTATATATAACATTTTATTTATTATTTCTGCAGGACACGTGGCGAGCCGCTACTGGCTGGGAAGACTGCAGCGGGCCCCACAGGTCAAAGCGACAGCGGGATAGGCCACGCGTCGCTCTGCTATTGGCTGCGCGCTACGAGGCGGGCCCCACCGTGGCAGCCGAAATGCCACGGGCCACGAGTCGGGCCTGGGCCGACCCGACCTAACCCGAAGGGTCTTCGCCTTCGCGCGATCGACCCGGCAGCGGCGTCCTAGGCATCAAAAACGGCGGCGAATTCACCGTCACCGGAGGACGAGCCATATACCGATCGATAGGTCTTGAAGGGACCTTTCGATTGGTACCCAAAACGTTGCCGGAGAAGGAGCACAGCTCCGGCAATATCTAACCCTAGAGGACCCTATCGAAACTCCAAATGTTTAACGGAAAGTACTGTCGCTTCGAACCTAAATTACTTCGATCCAAACACCTAATTGATGATCATATTCAATAAATTAACAATCAAAGATGTGAAATAAGTGTTGGAAATAATTGATTAAGAGTTAAAGTAGTGTATAGTAGGATAGGAGGTACCTCGAATTGGATGACTCGGGAGGAAGAAAACACAAGATTCCCCAAATTCGTGATCTACTTTGCTCTAGCTCGTGAAACCGAGTCATAATGCAGGCAAATCCTCTTAAAGAGGAGATCAGCGGTCGAAGAAGGCTGGTATCGATGTGTGGCGAGGAGACGTGGAGGAACGGCGACGCGCGACCCTCCCTTGCGACACGCGTAGCTTCCGTGGAGAAGATGACTCCGCTGCCGTCTCATCGAATGATCAGACGGCCACGATTCTTTCACCCCGATTGATGGAAGGGCCCGACGGCATCAAATGAAGGTAACTGCGCTTTAAGTAAATGGACGGTTACCGTTAACTTATTTAATTAAATTATTATTTAATTATTTTCAAACCTATTTCATTAATTAAAATTAGCTAACTAAATGTATTCCAAAAATTTCCAATAAATCACCCCTAGCTAATTGAGGGGTGAGGAACGCAACGGTACACTCGAATTTTTGTTTCGACGAGTATTTATTTATTTGAATTTTTCAAGTATTTAAATATTATTAAAATATTTGACGAAAATCTAAAGACTTCCAAATGTCTCCAAAACTTCACCCCTAGCTAATTTGGGTGTTCTGAAAGCAATGGCGAAGTCAGATTTTCAATCTGAGGTCTAGATAAAAAGTCAATTTCTAAGGTTTGGAATTTTCCAAAATTTCTGATTTGACTCAGTTGACTTTTGATTTGACCTAAGTTTTTGAGATAAGTTCTAAATTACTTAATTAGTGACTTAGAACCTCAATTAAGACTTAGATTAGCCTTAATTAACTTAAGTAACAAACTGAGTTGTTACATCTCTAAAGCTCCAAATCCACTTCAATTCTCCTCTTATTCCCTATCAAAGTCTTTTTGCTGAGCTTCCAGTTCCCGACGCTCCAGCTCATTCCCAAGAGGTCTGAGGGTGTGGTTTGGCCTTCAGCCCCCTTGTGTAGCTTCTATGATCATCTTGCGCTCCAACATTTCTTCACTTCTTTCAAATTGTGCCTACCTTCAACTTTCCTATGTATTGCCTTCTTCCCCATCAAGTCATGTGGGCTTGACGTCAATTGACTTGCCTTATGTAGCTCTGTGATGCTGCAAATTTTTCTAAATTGCTTGGTAGACCATGCGATGCATTTGGACTGGATGAGCTTAGTCCAATCAGCAATGACTTGCTACCTAGATAGGGCAACTTCCCAATGAAGGTTAAGCTACCATGTTAAGCATTCGAGATTGATTCCAATCCAATTAGTTTTGTGATTGCATCATCCCCTGGACAACTGAGCTCAATGCAATCATCCTTGAAGCTTGTGCTTGCCCTGACTGATCATGTCGATTGATCAGGCTTTGGCGACACTCATTTATGAGCTTGAATAGGGATCCAGCTGTCTAGCCTCACCCACGCCATGCCAACTTAAGGTTCCTCTTTATCTTATTGCACTAAATGCTTAGGGATAAAGTGGTAGTCATGGAAAAGCTTCTGTGGGGAGAATTAGCTCCCCACAATAAACCTTAGAAGCAGCACTCAGATGTGTAAGGTCCCAGTGCCTCCGGCCACCGGGCAGAGGGCTTCATAGTTCAATTGATGTGTCTTCAACTCAAGGGTGGTGTAGTGATTGATTTTAGGTCGCGACAAGGTTTATCGGCGTAGAATTCAGCGACCTAAGCTAACCCTAGGCACTCTGTCAGGAAGGCAGAATGGGGAGGGCAAATAGCATTAGGTCGGGTCAGACCCCATCCCACACCTTTTGGTGTTAGACTCGATTTAAATCAGCTGAATTCCTGATTTAATTTCCTTAAGGAAACTAATTTAAAAATTAAAAATTATAAAACATTAAATTAATGAAATAATTCACTCAATTTAAATCCAAATGGTATGATCCAATATACTATTTTGATCAAAAAAATGTAAGAAATCTTAATCTAAATTAAAATTATGGCATTTGTAATTAGAATTTCTAATTTAACCTAATTACTCTAAAATCTTAATTAGTGAATTTTAATCTCAATTGTTGACAAAATTGCATGATTAAGATCTCTAAATGTTCATATGGCAAAGAGGAACTTAATTATGCAATCCAAATAGTTTTCTGAGATTTAGTTTCACTAATCACCTCTTAATCACCTTAGATCTTGATTAGTACTTGATTAATTAAGTTGGTGTCTAATTTTAGCAAACTTAGTGTCTTTTGACTACATAAGTCATATAGAACCCATTTGTGAGCCCAAGTCTCACTTTCATAGCCTAATATTGTTAATCACCCTTAATGACCTTAAAAATGGATTAGTGTTTAATGGGTCTTTCCTAAATGCAAATTTGACCTTTAAGGTGTTAATTTATTTCATTATACAGTAAATGAACCTATTAGAATTGTTAGAATCAATTTGGAATACCAAATCTTGAAACCTCAATTTTCCTAAGGTTGGTTTAAGTGCCCTTAAAGCCTAAAAAGTTTAATTAAATGCTTTAAATCAGTAAGATAATTGATTATAATCATTTCATATTTTTTTAGACTTGAATAATGAATTCTAAATGATAAACCCTAATTCCTTCTTAAAACTCAATTAACAAATTATTAAAATACTTAAGGTAGATCTTAGATCTTCAGTGTTGTTTCATTAAAAGAATTTCAGTGCTTAATAATTAACTTCACCAATATTTAGAATATTCCTAATGATTGTTTTCATAAGTCTATAATCTAATCAAATACTTATGTCCAACACTAGTTAAATACCTTAAGTAATTAATCTAAATCCTTAGACCTTTGATTTTAGTAGCTTAAGTTCTATTGAGGGGTTGTGTTACTCAATAGAGGGAGCCTCCTTAGAACTTGTAACCTTCATTCTTAAACTTCTTTAGAAATTCCCCAAGTGCTTAATTCCATGAATTCTCTTCTTTAGCTAAAGTGATTCAAGTCTATTTATTAATGAAGTTATTCAATAGATTGAATATAGCTCTTAGATTTATAAGTTTTAACTTGACTAATTTGCCTTGTGTCTTTAGGCTTCAACCTTTCTAAATTTGGATCTTATCATCCTCTTTAGTCTTTCAGTCCTTATAAATTCTCTATCTTTAGGCTAAGACTTTGAGTGAAACCTTAGATCCTTAGATAATAGCACATTGGATTTAGAATTTAAACCCCAAATTGGAGTTAAACTTTAAATCCCTGAATCTTAATTTTCTTAATCAAGATTGGTTGGATTATTAAAATACATTAATTAAGTTGTTGATTAATTATTTAATTTTTGTAGATGACATTTTTTATTATTAATTTGAACTTGCTAAGTTCTAATAATTAATATTTTGGCCGTGAATTTGGGACTTTACTTGATAGTTAAATATTGAAGATCCTAAGCTTATATTCTCTCAGAATATATAGAATGAACTAAATTAGATAACATCAAATATCATATGTGTTTTAGTAGAGTCTTACTTACTTTGACTTTGCATCGCACACCTTTTCTTTAAGCCTTACACCTTGGACATATCAGTTGAACATAGGATATTTGATGAGTATTTTATGAAATTTTGAAATACATAAATGTATTAATTTTAAATTTGACATTCAATTTTTCAGACATCAATTCAGTAGAGTGTGTTCTAGTTAGTCTGCCTCTGTAGTTTAGTACTTTTGCAATAGAATGGACAGGGTCTAGCTCTGTGGTTGGCTAGAATGATACATGTCTGATTCTATAGTTTGACTGGGTCTAGCTTTAGGGTTTGCTAGAATGATACATGCGGGACTTTATGTTCAGTGGCTTTGTTTAGCCAATTTTTTTTGTGGCAGTACTAGTTTAGGCACATTTCTAATTCAGTGATTATTTTAGTTTCAGTTCAATTTCAATGGCTTACTTAGCCAGATTTCTATTGTAGTATTTTACATATCTGCTTTCTATTTTCTGCACACTTTTACACTTCAGTTCAATTTTGCACAGTGTTTATTTCCTTATATGCTGGAATGCTAGCTATATCAGATGCTTGTTTTAGTTTACTTATATAATTTAGTTCATTTTTCTATAAATCAGTATGTCTCATATGATCATAAGCATGTTAGGATGAGCTTTACTTTCAATAGTTTTAGTATTTTTAGTTATATGTACATATATTGCCTAACCTTGTTGCATCTTCTGGTGGAGGTATGTTCTTGACATATTTCATTTTGCTTAGTTATAAATATTTAAATTATAACTAACATGTTTTTTTTATTACTTGTTGCACCTTTAAATTTTTTAAATGTTTAATAAATGTGATATCTTAAAATATGTAGATTTCATTAAATCAGCTTAAAATATACTTTAACAAGTGTATAATGTAAGTTTTTCTTTTCTTGGCTAGAGCCCTAGCATTGTGATATTGACAATATCAGATTCAGAGTTATTCATTGAGGTAGCTTTATGTCAGGAGCTTAGCTAGGAGGAGAACTTTTCTGCTATTGCTAAGGCTTAGTTAGATTTATTTTTTGCTTGTGAGGATGAGTGTGCCTTTTCTTTAAATTTTAAATTCAGTATTATAATAATTAATAGTCTGGATGTCTTTACTTCTTTGCACTTTTATACTAAGTTAAGCTACTATTCTTTTACTTTTGTGCTTTGAGAATGGATGTTACACATATTTTGCTTCCACACTCTATTCTTCTTTAAATATGTTGATGAATGAATTACAATTACAAGAGGCAGATTCTACAATTATCGACGGGTTAGACTGAAAACCCAACTCAATAATAGTTGGGAATTTATCACACGATGATTGTTCTACCATAGTCGAGTTATTATTAGTATTAACTTGACCACATTAGGGACGGGGCACCACAATTAATCCCATAAAATGGCATTTAATAGTATATTAAGGTTCTTCTCTATTTAATGAGAAAATAAGAATATAATCAACAAGTATGGATGAGTATTAAGCTAATTATAAACTAATCCATTTCTAAGCTAATTAGCACACGATTAATAAAGTTAACTATAGAAACTTAAATATTATTGCAAAATAATATTCTACATGTTTTCATGATCAATTTGGTATATAAGTTTGCTAAATTTGGATACCAAATGATTGAAATATTGCAAACCATAATTTCATTTCATTTTCCTATGATTTTTATATCAAACATATTTGCATTATTTACATTTAGGCTTTCAAGTTATGTCAGGTCGACTGGGACCCAACTGATTTGCCTGGAACGAGACCACATGGATCAACAAGGACCCGACGGCCCTGCCGTAAAGACCCACTTAAGTAGTAATAAGTGAAACTCTTAAATACCAAGGTGTTTTTTCAGATAAAGATAGAGTTTCTGATAAGAACTCAAAAGTTAAGTGTGCTCATTTAGAAGCACTCCTAGGATGAGTGACCTGCTGGAAAGTTCTATTTTGAGGACAAAATTATGAGGTTTTTTTAAGCTAAATAGGATAAAACATTGGTGCTTAAGAGTTTGGGGTCTCCTCTATTCCTATTTGCTCAATAGATAGTTCTTAGATCAGTGTGTGGATACTGATGAGGATGTTAGTTACTTAAGTTGGGAAGATTTCAAGTACCCACTTACATAGTAACAAGTGAAACTCTTAAATATCACGATGTGCTCATATAGGAGCACTCCTAGGATGGGTGACCTGCTGGGAAGTTATATTCAGAGGACAAATGAGGCATTTCAGGCCAATCTGGACAATACCTTGGTACTTAAGCATTTGGGACATTACACCAGCACTGTCGAACAGTGCGGGCCACAGGTCGGCCCAACCCACACTTCTTCATCCTATCACGGCGAGGAAGTCGAGACCAAGATTTTAGGGTTTCAGAGTAACTCTAAATTCTCGATGCTTAGAGCATTAAAATGTGTGCTTAATATCTTCAAACATAGTTGTGATGGAGCTCTACAAGATGGGACAATGAGCCCCATTTGGGGTGTGCTAGAGAAGCTAAGCCTTATTCATTGAGATCAAACCCTAGGGTTCACTATGGAGGGGGACTTCACCCTCCGCAGTCATCCTTGCAGTTTGATTTAAGTAGCAACATGTTCCTTATGTCAAGACCAACCCAAGGAACATCTCAGCACGTCGGGGAACCACTGGGATTCAAGGATCCCAAATGGTGGCTCGGGCACTGTACCCCACTATATAGGCTCGAGCTAGAGGCCATTTGATCTAGTTCAATCAAACTTGATTGAAGTAGGGTATTGACTCAGAAGGGTTTGAAATCATAATTACAATTCATAATATAAGAAATGGAGGCTTTCTATTCTATATAAGAGTACATGGTGACGTTCAATGCTACTAATTCGTCACTCCTTCAGATGCTCATGCAGACAAGCTCGAGCCCAATTCACCATGGTTAGATGTTCCCACTGACTCCTAAGGCTAGGGATGATGACTAGGAGAAACTAGAAGGTCACCAAGGGAGGTAGTTATCAATTCCATCCACTGAAGCTTCCAAGTTCTCAGGGAGAAGAGAAAGGGGATGCAGAAGGAAAGTTTGTTAGGAGACCACGGGTTGTCGGGAATAGTAGCAGCAGGGAAACAGGCGGAGCGGAGCAGACGCAGGTGGGGGGGGACCGCTGAGTATGCGGGCATGGGTGCATGCATGGCCACGCAATTGAGAATGGCATGGTATAGTGCCCTACTGATCCTAGCCACTATATCAGATATGGCAGTCCAAATCTTATCTGCATAATCAAATTTACGGTGGGTTAATTCTAGCTATTGGATCTGTCCAATAATCTAATGGTTGGATTTAAATCGGATGGTGGATGTCATCTGATCTGATCCAAATGAACTACAGAATAGCTCAGATCACGAGATCTAGCTGTACCATGTTCAGGTGAACATGGCAGATCCTGTGCAAATTGTTTGATGCCTTTGGAATTAATAATAAAATAATTTATTTAAATATTTAAAATTACTATTTTGACTAAACGGACTCTTTAAAATAAAAATAATTTACCCCTAACTAATTTAGGTGCTAGGAATCTAAAAATGTGATCAGATTTTTGATCAGTAGTCAAATAATTATACTATTTTAATTAAATAATTTTGTTAAATGATCAATTATAACAACTCAAGTTATTACCCATATCAATTAGGACTAATCCAGATCCTAAATTTTTATCTTAAGTGCTAATTAGGTTATTAAGAGTTCACCACCAACACCTAGTACAAATTAGGAGTTAATTAAATCAAATCCTAATTTTTGGGAAATCTAGAAACTCTGGAAATTGACCTATCTAAATTGACCTCATATTAAAAATCGGACTTTGTCATTGCGCTCATTGCCCCCAAATTAGCTAGGGATGATGTTTTGGTGGCAATCAGAAGTCATCAAAAAATTTTTGAATATTTTAATAATATTTAAATACCCCAAAAATAGAAAAATTAAATACTCGTCGGAATTTAAATCTAACTTTGCCATTGCGATCATCACCATCCATTGGCAGGCCTCTCCTCCATTAAAAGAGCCTTTAGCTCTCAGCTCTCCATCTCCCCTGTTATCTTGCCCAGATGAATCCTCCCCCCCATTGTTGTGTTTGCTAAAGGAAGAATCTCTCAAGCTCTCAAGCCTCCTTTAGAAAATCTACTATTGTTAAAGACAAAGTACCCTCCTTTCCCTCCATTGGTTAATCCAATGGCTATACCATTTTATTTTATGCTCATTTGCATGTCTAAGAATCTGTGTTACCTTAGTTTTATATCTATGAAATTGTATTTAAGATGTAGAAGCTCATTGAAATCTATAAATGATAAGGAAAGATATGTAAATCTGCTAATATGAATTTATGTATACCTAGTCCTTTAACTCTACTGTTTGCATTGATAACATAATCGTTTGGTGTCGATATGGGTATTAATGGAAAGGTCTCCGAAAGACCTTTCCATTGGTATATGGCACCACACATGAGTGCTCTAGGTTGAGAGTAATTGAGCCCGAAAGTTGATCTGTTACAGTTTTCGCACAAGCAAAATCATCGTCGGGAGCCGTAGAGCGCCACAACGCTCGAAGTTTTGAATTCGAGTCCATAATAATTTAACGAAGCATAAAATTATTTTTGATAAAATTAAATAAAATTTGATGCAGCGCGCCACAGCGGGCTGTAGCGTCATTTCAGAAAAACCATATGAAATCAAGAGATTAATTAACTAAACAGTGACTTTTGAAAGTTCAACCGCTACAGCGTGCCGCAGCGCCTGAAACTGCTACAGTGCGCCGTAGCACCCAGCTCTCGAGGTGGTCAAGACATAGTGCATCATAATGCCAAAAAGCGTTGTAGCACGCCACAATGCTGCAATCCACCGCAGCACGCCACAGCGCGCCATAGCACCTGGCTCTCGGACAGAAATTGCTACAGCGTGCCGTAGCATCCAGAACTATCCGGATTGGCCTATAACTGGCTGAAATGGTCAAAAATTCATAATTTTTAAATTTTAAGGACCTTAGGACCTTAGTAGTGCTGAATTTTATCAAAATTGAACCTAGTTTAAGTAAAATTAAGCACTGTATATAAAATTGTATGTGAGTTTTAAGTACAGAAAAATTAGGTTTTTGTATCCCTTTCAAGAAAATAGAACCCTAGATATTGATTTGACCATAACGTGATCAATTATACTCCAAATCTAGAAATCTAAAGTGCTAACTAGCTTATAATTTTAGTGTCAATAGTAATGCAAAATAAAATTTAAGTTTTGGATACTAGAAAATTAGAAATGAATAAAATACCCTTAATCATAATTAGGTCATAACTTAACCAATTGAAGTCTAATTTGGGTTACTCCCATTTAAAATACTCAGTGTGATATAAGAAAACTATAGCCATTGATTTTGTTAAATTTGGATACCAAATAAAAAAATTAGCTTTTTGACCCCTCTTAACTTAGAAAATTACTAAATTTCTCTTAGAAATTCAAATGGCTATAATTAATTCATTAGACCATAGAATTTTGTGTTCTTAGACTCTATGCAGTCCTTGAACAGTAACCAACAGTAAATTGCATAAAAATTTATATTTCATTAGGTGCAATTTACTAAAATACCCCTTAAGTCAAAAACCCTAGTTTGGACTTATAGGACACAATTCTTATTCAAATTTAGTATACTTATTGTCTATCTTCATGTTAGATAATAAGAAATTATTTGGCAATAAGAAATCCTAATTTGGAGCCCTAAATCAAAAAGTAGCTTTCTAGACCCTTAAGTAGGGGCAAAATTATCATTTTGCCCAAAATTCCCTTAACCCTTAAAATACCCTTTTTCATCCATAAAATCAATAACATAACTGAATTAGGATCAATTTAAGTCATAAAATCTTTTAATTGGTTAACTATCTAAAATCTCCCAGCTTAGGCTTGAAAATCTCTAAGGAATAAGGGATCCTTAGCTAAAATCCATCCCTAACAACCTTAATTAAATAAAATTAGCAACTATAAAGAAATTCAATGAATTCATAGAAATTCTCTAAGTATTATCATTAAGAATCCTCACTTCACCTTAGGATCTATTCCTTAAGAATAAGATTAGATATTAGGTTATATTTTATTCATTAAATAATAGGGTTATTCAATGGATGAATCATTGATTTTTATTAGTTTTAAGATTTTCATAACTTTATTTTTGATTAATTTGTCTTTCAATCCTAGATTAAGAATAGGAGAATCACCCTATTAAGCTTGACTTTGCTTAATAGGATTTACCTCAATCATTAATTCACTTAGAACTGAAACTTTAGACCCTTAGGCTTTACCTTTAGATTATGTGCTTAACTCCAATCTTATGGTGTTATAATCATAATCCCTAGTTTAGTAAATCTTGATCAAATCTTAGAATAGAACGTCTGAATTCATTAATTAGGTCATAATGATTTATGATTTAACTTATAGTCGATATTGATTTAATCATATTAGGACCTAGCTAGTCCTAATAGTTTGTAATATAAGGTCATACTTCTAAGTTACACTCGATAGTGGGAATTGGAAATCCTAAACTTGTGTAACCTAGAATAGTTAGAATGGTTTAATTAGATAACAATAGTGTCACCATATATAGAAGAGTCCATTGCTTACTACTTGATTATTTTGCTACGCATTCCTTGTATTTTATGCTTAATCCCTTGGACATGTCATGTAAGAAAACTTTGTGCATGAAATGAAAACTTAGAATAATTAGGATAATAGTTTCCTTGGGTTCAGTTATATTTTGGTAGGTTCTACTGTACATTTACCCTAATGGACAGGAGTAAAGAGTATAAAGGATGCTTAACATTACTCATTGAGGAGTATGTATATACTTATTTATATTATTGCAAAACTATATTTGTGGTTAAGCCACACATGTTGCAAAGATGATACACAATTATCACAACTTGTTCTTTTTGTATGCCTCGCAGTTGTCTTAATCAATACAATTGTTCTTCACATTATTATACTTCAAAGTTTAGTTCTACAGTTATATCATTTAAATTCTAAGAATATAAGTGATGCAATTTCTTAAGATCCTAAAATGAATGGTTAGAACATAATAATCTGAATCAATAAATATGATCTTTGGAATGATTGTTGTAATATACTATTTTTTTCTTTTCATGTTCTAAGCAGTAACTTTGTTTAAGGGGCTTGTAGTGATTTGCAAGCAAAGTGCATCTGAGTTGCTATTATCATGTCAAAAATGCTTAATTTCTCTTAAAAGGATTGAGAATGTAACAAGTTTGATATAGCCTTAATGCTTTCTCATAATGAGCTGAAACTATTTAAGACAATTAAGAAATAAAATCTAAAGGCTTTTTGTCCATATATTATGTCAGTTGTGTTGTTTACCTTATAGTATTTATATTATGGGAGACCAAGTTAATTACTCATGTATTAAATTTCTTTAGCCATTTTGGGTGGCTTGCAAAATTGGATCACTTGTTTTGACTCAATGTTGATTAATTACTCTTAGAATATGCATGGTGGTATTATTGTTATGATATATGTCCCAAGGATTGACTGCTAGTGTTGTTCTTATGTGATAAAGTCAAACAGATTTCACTTTGAACTTTAATTTTTGTGAGGCTCTATATATTTGTAATGACCCCAATAATTGGATAGGAGATTAATCCAAACATTAGGATGTTACCTTAGCACCCAACACTCAATTAGAAGAAAACCAATCAAGTATAGATATTAAGTGGCCAAGTCACTTAATAAATAATTGTTAAATTAAAATAAGGTTTGCAAATAAATACAAAAGAAGATACATGATAAAGAGATACATGTATATATAACATTGCAATTATTTTCAATACAAGCAATTAGAATGATCCACTCATTCATCCCAAGCAGTTGCAAAATAGTAAACACAACACAGATATTTAAGAGTAGGCAAAAGTAACTTAAGCAAACTCAAGCAGTTTATAATTTAATTATTACAAGCCTTTTTAAAAATTAGAGTAAAAGAAAGTAAGTAGATCACTCTCTCACTTAAAATAAAATACAAGTAAACAATTTTAAATTAAGCGGAAGCAGAATTCTTTATAAGCCCTTGAAGCACTTAGGCCTACATTACCTGAATCAAAGGGCTCTTGATCTATCATATTTTGGTATTTAAATATGATAGGGCAAAGCCAAAAAAAAAAAAAAGTGTAGTTAGACTAAACAGTCTAAGCATATTTTAAGATTTGGCTATATTTTTAAATTGACAAGATATCACAAACATAATTTATAATTTAAACTAAGCAGCAGAGCTATTAAAGTTGTCAAGTATGGAAATAGGAATTAAGTATAATTGTAAAGGAGACAGTATGAAATATGTTGAGTAAAAATACTCACTCATATATAAATCTTAGCCTGCATCCAAAATTGGTAAGGGAAAGCACCCAAAAAAACTAGAAATTACTATGTGCATTAAAGTAAAATTAATTAAAAATAATACATGTTCAATGAAATTTATTCTAAGTAAGCAATCAAATACAGTGAAGCATTAAATGAAATTAAGCAATATACATTGTATTTAAATTGAATTGAAGTAAGAAATACACAATACTAGAAATTGAGAGTGTAAAGCATAGGAAATAAAGAAGTATCTTAGATTGTTGGTCTAAGACAAATATAGCCTAGGACTATGAAAAGTAAGCATAACTAAACAGTTATGAAGAGATCTTACAATCAACAAGAATGTAAAAAAACTCTTATATTATTAGTTAAAGTTATATTTAGAATTTATCTCATTCAGCGGGAGTACTCAACAGAATGGGACGAGGAGTTAAGCACATCTGCCTAACTAGATATGGTGGGGAGGTCAAACATTCACATTTATCCTCTCAAAAATGTGAAGCCCAATTATAAGCCCTATCTTTCTTGTTCAAATTTGCCATAAGGCATTCCCCATAAAGTTTTATGAAAATTTTTATTTATGCACAACAATCTTGAATAAATGTTCAAGGAAAGAGGCTTAATGCTAAGCAAGCATTCAATAAATTTTAATAATTATAAACTATGTGATATCCTTTTATTATCTAAACTTTAATAATCTACTTAATAATTGGAGCTCGTTGAGCTCCAAATTGACTTATAGATATTGATCTTTAAATCAATTTTGATAAAATGTAGAAGGAAGATAAGTTTGGAAAAATAGTATTTTCATGTAATTGAAGTTCATCCTATACTAGTCATAAACTAATCAAATCAAATAGATTTATGATTAAAGTTTAAGGAAATTAGTAAGGAAGAATTGTGTTTATAGATTACTAAGTTAATGAAAGTATAAGCTAAAGGATATTCTATTAGCTTCACCTATTTAACTTATAAAGTAAGAAAATATCAACTCAATTCAATCATGAAGTTATCTAAGATTAATTGATATTGAATATTTGAAATTAAAAAAAAAGAGATAGATTATACCCTACATGAAACAATTCATTTTAAGATTGTAGGGAATTAGAAATCTAAAAGCTTATCTAAAGTATGAAAGGAAGCTATTACTCTTAATCTAATTGATTGAGAATTAAAGTAGGAGGTCAAAGACTATTAAGTTGGACACTAGTCATCTAAGTAATTATTTAAACACTAATTAGAACATAAGTTCTTTTAAATGATCTTAACTTACAAGATTGATATGTTAAATATGATAGGCTAGAAAGGAAATTGAAAGGTTCTAATTTAACCTTACATGCAATTATTGGAAAAGCATAACACTTATAATTTAAGAATTTCATTCAAATTCTAGAAAATTTCAGCATGATCTCCTTTGTATTTGCTCAAGTAAACACATACAATATTAATATATAAGTCAATCCATTACATGGAATTGACCGTTTCCAATTCTAATAATTTCAACAATTATAAAGAACATCAATTTATAAGTCAATCCATTACATAGGATTGGCTATTTCTAGTTCTAATAATTTCAATAATTGTAAAGAACATCAATTTATAAGTCAATCTGTTACATAGAATTGGCTATTTCTAGTTCTAATAATCTTAACAATTATAAAGAACATCAATTATAAGTCAATCCATTACATAGGATTGACTATTTCCAGTTCTAATAATTTATGGTGAGAAAATTAAATGAAGCAATTTGCTAACCTAAAATTCAAACATCCTAAATCGAACATCTATGAAAATAATAAGAGATGCTATAATTAATTTAGTAATAAAAAGGGGCAGCATCATTTGACTTAATATGCCATAAGTAATGACATTTGGTTCAGCATTTCTATTGATATTAGTTTATAACTTAACCTACAAAGAATAACAGCATTGAAGTTAGCATTTACATATAAAAGAAACAATAATCATTTAAACTGAAATCTATCATAGCATTTGTTTCTTACAATGCATTTAATGATAATAGTTAATTTCATTCAAATAATGTAAAGGACAATATTAAATTTCACATGATCCATTGATTCTCTTATTTATATCATTGGCCACATATGATCTTAAATAAAAGAAGTGACAACATTTGATCCCATACGATCATATTGATCTCACTTTAGAATTAAAAGGCAGCATTTGATCACATTTGATCTTACTTTAAAATGAAAGGCAGCATATGATTTCATTTACAAGATATGGCAGCACTTAATCACATTTAATCTCACTTTAAATTGAAAGGCAGCAAATGATTTCACTTACAAGATATGGCAGCACTAAATCACATTTAATCCCACTTTAAATTGAAAGGCAGCATATGATTTCATTTACAAGATATGGCAGCATTTTATTTCATTAAAAGAATGGCAGCATTTGATTTCATTTGATCTTATTGATCTAACTTTAGAAATAAATGGCAACATATGAAAAGAATGGCAGCATTTGATTTCATTTGATCTTATTGATCTTACTTTAGAAATAAATGGCAACATATGAAAAGAATGACAACATTTGATTTCATTTGATCTTATTGATCTTACTTTAGAAATAAATGGCAACATATAAAAAGAATGGCAGCATTTGATTTCATTTGATCTTATTGTTCTTAATTTAGAAATAAATGGCAACATATGAAAAGAATGGCAGCATTCCGATTTCCTAAACTAAATGGTAGCATTTTATCTCATCCTTACAAAGGATAGGTATTTTCAATTACATTCCAATATGAAGTATAGGACATTCAAAGAAACATGTAAATTACATGACTAACATGATTCATTTATTATTATAACTAATCTTGAACTCATAAATTCATTTATGAGGTAATAACAATCTGAACTAAAATGAGAGATGGTGGATAATATAAATCATAATTTCCAGCATTTAATAGAAAATTACAATCGATACAACTTTTGAATACTTAGCATAGTAATCATAGAAAATCATTAATTATTGGAGTATCTGTTTGATCACTATGTAAGACAAAAGTAAAGAAAGTATATTACTCTTTGATCTAAGTTTAAACATAATCATAGATAACTTTAAATTTAAGTAAGAATTACATCAAACTACTATGAAATATTATTGAATGGTTTTATTTCAGTTTATTTCAAGTCTCATACTAAATATTTCCACATCTAAATATCATACAGTAAAACAAAAATATTCAGTGATAACTCAGCATGAAATGCAATATAGATGCATAAGTAGGCACAAAACATTAAAAGGAATTCTAAATCAAAAAATAAAAAGCATTGTAATTTAGTAGATCTTATGCTCATATTCCCCCCATAAGAAAATAATACATTTGCATTTTAGTTTCCTATAGCACAACAAGCAATATTTTCATAGCATTTCAAATAAATTACTAAGAGTATTTTTCCAAGTCCACACAACACATATCTCCTTTATTCATTGAGTACAAGTTCTACAATATGCCAAAGACAGTGGCAAAAGCCATGCTCAAGTAGATCTTATCATTGACTCATTTCAGGATGTAAAATTCAACTAAAAGTAAGTATATTGATAAAATGTTAAGATCAAAAATGTATAAGAAATCTTATTTGGGACCTATTTAAGTAACTGTTCAAATGAATTTCTATCCTACATGCCATATCCAAAGAATTGATGATCAATTAACATTACTAAATAAAGAAAAGGACAATGAAGAATATTGTAAGAAGGTTCCAAGAAAATCTTCTCTAATACATAAGAAAATTTTATATGAGAAGATAATTTAACTCATTCTCTCAAAGCATTCTTACTCTTAATTCCTTTTTATTCTTTCTTTTATTTTATAGCAGATCGGCTTGCATCTTAAGAATTTAATTGGGTTTTACTTTACAACCCATAAGTACAAACCTTTAGAGCCATTTAAGGACGTATGAACCCATGACGTGGGTATTAATATTGGGCCCAAGGAAGCTTCAATAAGCGACTTCATCACAAGTAGATAAAGAACACAAAAGGAAGAAGATCAAAATAATTTTGAACTTTGCAAATCTAAAAAAAAAAGGTGAATACATTTTAAAAAATCTAAACTAAACAACCAACATAATTATCTAAAGGCATACGATGTAGCTTCACAGAATGCATAAGTAAAGCATAATATATTTGACAAATTTCTTTTCATTCTAACAATTTAAGTGTTTGATCAAACTCTGAAGGGTTCGATCAACATTATATCATAATGTGATGATCAAATTTACACAGCAAATAACAAATAATTAAATAAAAAGAAATTTAATTGGTTCTTCGACTTATCGATCTCAGAAAAAAAAAGGAAAATTGATTTATCTTCTCCATCTTAACTTATGAGAGACATTCAATTAATTATCAATAATTGCTTATCGAAGTAAGAGGGGGAAACAGAAGTATGGTTTGCTGCTTGATCCTAATCGGGTGAATGAGTTTATGGTGAATTCATTCGATTTCGGAGAAATTAGTAATTTATCTTAAGTTTAATGGTATTCACAATTCACTTGACTTCAATAAGAAGTCAAAAAGAAGGTGTACATTATGTTTTTTGATTCTTACAGAGGAGCATAGAAAGTAAACTACGAAGTGTTAAATTGAGATTTAAATGAAGTTTAAAGTCATATCTTTTCAACAGCACAAATAGATTTCAATCTAATTATCTCCAAAATCGTGCGTGCTTAATGGAGAAAATAGTTAACACAGATTTTAGAAGTCACATACTTTAGTTTAATCGACTCTAGAAAGATATAAATAACCATTATCACGATACTCTGTGAATTTTTAGAACTCAAAGTAGTGAAGAAAATAGGAAATAAAGCTTTTCTTCAAAATTTCTTGAGCTTTGTTTACAGCAAAAATGAAGATCGTTAATTTTTATAACCATTACAGCTTAATAAAGTTTGCAAAATATTAGATCCCAGGAATTTATCACATAAGGGAAAATTTAATTGAGTTCTAATAAATGCTAAACTAGGAGTTTCAAAAGAAAATGTAAATCGCAAAATCATTAGGCATGGAAAAGAAAGAGGTACCTTAGGTCTCACAGAAAACTAGGGTTTCTATCGAAAGTCCAATCTCTCAAGCTGTAACTAGCCGACACCTCCATCCTTATCCAGTTCCCTTCACTTCTTGTGGCGCCCCGCTCCCTAAGCCGACAATCATTAGGCTAAGGAGCGGTGGGTCACTTGTGCAAATCCCTCACTTATCATTGGATTAGGTAGTCCACAATCCACTAATAAGGGAAGGACATGCACAAAACATCTGAGGGGATCAGTCACTATATCTAACATACATACAGAGTGCAGAAGCTAAATAAAATAAATAGTACATCCATTCGTCATGCATCTCATAAGAAATAGCAATAAAATAGCTCAGAAAATAATAAGGTGCATAAATTAAATCACAATCACAGTACCTATATTATTACAATATTTAAATAGTTTAAAAGACTGAAAGGTAAATCACTCATCCTCACAAGCAGCTAAAAAAAACTAAACAATATCTGGCTCTCCTGGTTGAAGCTCCTCCTCTAAGTAAGGCGCCTCCGCTTCAGCACCTAGTTCCTCAAACCTATCTGAATCTGACATTATCGGTTTCATAATGTCAGGGCCCCAGTCAATAAAAGAAAATCTTGTTAGACAAGTGTTTAAGTACATTTTAGGCTACATGAGTTATTAATGTCACTATTTTTATACTTAAGTACAACAAAAATACTAAGCAGTAGGAGAAGTAAACATACAAAGGACAGGAAAAGTTATAAATATAACATTTATAACTAAATAGCAAATGAGGCAAAAGCACACCTCAACAACTAAGCAAGAGATGGGCATATACATGTATAATACGGTAAGTAAAAGTACTGAAAGTAAAGTATAATCCTAGACATGTTGATGATCATATGACATATGCTAATTAAATGACAGAAATCTGAACATGGTACATATAGTAAGCGGTAAAGTCTAGCATCCTATAAATACGTACAAGTAAGCAGGTAAGTAAAAAAAAACAGCTGACTGAAATATACATCAGAACACAGTACACAGTAACCTGAAAACTGAAACAGATATGTAAAGGCTGCAATATCAGAAAGATGGCCATCGGGCTGGTGAAATCCCCAAAGCATTTCTGGGCTTGGGCAGACAAAAATTCCCATAGCCTTTCTGGGCTATGGCAGACAGAATCCAGCATCAGAACTGAGGAGGCAGTAATTACAAATGCAGAATCTTTTAGTTATTTTACGTTGTTTCTATGGACACGTTTCAGAAATATCTGAGGAGTCAAGCACATCTGCAAGACCGTGGGTTCCATACTTCACACACTCTCCTCAATGAGTAATGTTAAGCCTCCTTATTACTACTTAACCCGTCCAATAGGGTAAATGTGCACCAGAATCCACCCAGAGACTGAACTCAAAGGTATCTGTTATCCTAATTATTCTAAGTTTTCATTTCATGCACAAATTGCTCTTATATGATATGTCCAAGGGATTAAGCACAAAGACAAGGGATGAGTAGCAACAAAATAAATCAAGTAAGCAAAGGACTCTTCTATACATGGTGACATTGTTGTTATTTAATTTAAACCATTCTAACTATTCTAAGTTACACAAGTTCAGGATCTCCAGTTCCTACTATCGAGTATAACTTAGAAGTACGTCCTTATAGATTACAAAATACTATGACTAGCTAGGTCCTAATATGCTTAATCAAAGTTGACTATAAGAGTTAACTAATAAATCATCACGACCTAATTAATAATTTTAGATGTCCTATACTAAGACCTGATCAAAATTACTAAACTAGAGATTATGGATTAAATACCATGAGATTGGGCTTAACCACATAATCCAAAAGGGTTAAGACATAAGATCTAGGTTTCTATCTAAAAGTGATCTATTGATCAAGGTATATCCTATTAAGCAAATCAAACTTAATAGGATGAATCTCCTTATCCTAGGTCTAAAGTTGAAAGACAAAATAATTCGAAATAAGTTACAAAAGTCTAGAAACTAATAAAACCAATGATTCATTTATTGAATAACCCACTTACCCAATAAATGAAATCTAACTTATGATCTAGCCCTAAGCTTATGAATAATTCTATTGTGAGGTGAAAAGATCTTAAGGAAAAGACTTAGAGAAATTTTAGGGGATTTTACTAAGTTGACCTAATGGCTGATTTTTCTCACTTAAAAGAATATAATGCAATTCCAATACTAATTTTAGCAGTTTAAAACTTAATTTAGAGGCTAATGATGCTTAACCTAAATTTTGAGCAAAAAGACTATTTTGCCCCTAATTAAGGGTCCAAATAGTTAACTTTTGATTTAGGGCTCCAATTTGGGATTTTTTTTTGTTGTTAAATGATTCTTTGCTGTCTAAAATAAAGATAGATAGAAGATACATCGAATTTGGATAAGAAATAGGTTCTATAAGTCCAAACTAAGGTTATTGACCTAAGGGGAAATTTTGTAATTTACATTTAATGGAACCTAATTTTTTTATATAGTTTACTATTAGTTATTGTTCAAGGATTCCATAGAATCCAAGAACACTAAATTCTGAGCTCTAATGAATTAATTATAGTCGTTTGAAATTCTAAGGGTAAATTGGTAATTTTCTAATTTCCTAAGTTTCCAAAACATAAATATTATTTTAGATTATTGTTTGGCACTAAAATTCTAAGGTATCCAGTCATTTGTATAATGCATTTTAGGGACAAGGTAGGTTTTGATCACCTATTAAAATGGCAAGGCTTCCAAACTTAATTTTCATATAGAATTTTATGCTATGTTCAACCCCACTAAGGTCCTAGAATCTTAAAATACTGAAACAGTTGAGTTTTAGTCATTTCAGTCAAGACTGGGAAGTTTTACAAGATCTGGGAAATTTCTGAAATTTTGCAAATTTTCGGGCGCTGCAGCGCGCTGGAGCGCACTATAGCGCTTTCAGCGCGATAGCGCGCTGTAGCGCAATTCGTGCGGTAGCGCTCTTCGCGCGGGGTTGTGCTGCGGTCCGCTGTGGTCCACTGAAATCCGCTGTGACCTATTGTAGCGCGCTATGACGTGCTGTAGCGGTTCATTTTGCAAAAACCACTGTTCAATTAAATTATTTTTGACATTTCCTAAGTTCTGAAATATTCCCGCTAAGGTCCGCTGCAGCGCGCTACCGCGCGCTGGAGCGACCTATTTTGCTAATTACTGTGTAATTACTTTCATTAATATTTTTATTCATCCACAAAATTTCCGCTACTGGCCGCTGCAGTGCGCTACAGCGCACTGTAGCGGTCCGTTTTGCAATATTTTTACTTTTCAATTAGTTCAATACGCATTTTCCCTAAGTTTTACACCCGCGACCAACCGCTACGACCCGCTGTAGCGGCAGACGGTGATTTCGCCAAGTGCGAAACCCATGTAGGCCATTTTTCGAGCTTAATTACTCTCAATCCGAAGAGTTCCATGAGTTGTGTCATATATCAATGGAAAGGTATTTTCGATACCTTTCCATCGACACCAAAATTGGCATGAACGGAACATCCTAATTATACTAAAAATACTGATAAATGACAGGGTGCACATAATACAAGAAAAATAGAGCATTTTTCTATGATGCTTTCAAGAGCCTTAATGGCTTCCATACTTAAACATGGATATCTAGAGATGTATTCTAGCATTATAGCCATATGAAGAAGGTAAAAGAGATGGGAAAAGGGGTACTTTAGACTTGCAAAGGAGGGAGAAAGATGAGGAAGAAACCTTCACATTCTTTCAAGATCTTAGAGTGGAGTCTTCTCCTTTCACAAGTGCAGCAATGGAGGGGGATGGGAGGGGAAATTTTCAGCAAGCCAAAGAAGAGGGGCTATGCTCTTCTTTTAAAGAATGAGAGAAATGATGAGCCTAGGGGATAGGGAGGAGTAGGGAGCCATCATGAGGGAGACTATGGAGGCATGGAGGCATGGAGGCATGGGGCGCCGGCCAAGGGAGGGGCTGTCAGCGAAATGAAATTAAAAATTTGGGGGAAATTGCAAATAAGGGATCCAAAGGTTTCTTAATTACGCATTTATTTCCCTTTTGATTATTTAAAATTTCAGATTTTTGAAACGTGCTCTGAAAAATCCCAAAAATTCACCTCTAGCTAATTTGGGGGTGAGGAATCCAACAGCGAAGTCGGATTTCAATTCCAACGATTATTTAATTATCATATTTTTCAACGCATTTAATTACATTAAAATATTGACGAAAGTTCGACGACTTCCAAATGCGTTCAAAATATCACCCCTAGCTAATTTGGGGGTGACGATCGCAATGGCGAAGTCGAATTTCGATTTTGAGGTCACAATAAATACCTCAATTTTCTAATTAATTAAATATTAAAATAATCCAGAATATTGGATTGAACTCCGAATTGCTCCAAACCTTCAGGGTTTGGATCTAATGACTCGATGATCTTAATGGAATGATAATTACGATATGATTATGCTAAAATCAACTGTGTAACAACCTTGGGTTGTTACACTTCTCCTTAGGTTCGAGATGAAGAAGCTATCATGAAGTGAGGGAGGTAGGTTTAAGAGAAAGAGGGTCGGGGGTTGCCAGGCGTCCCCTTACCTATGTGCCCATGATAGTTTTTATCAAAAGGAGGCGTACAGGAAGAACATTTGAACCATTGGATTAAAGTTAATCTAATGGTTAGATTAAGATCGAGTCAATCCACCGTCGGATTAAAGTGGAATGAGATCAGCGGCGTTGAATGGAAAATTTTGGTGTTCCATATTGTATGCATGGCATCGGATCTCTGTTGTCTTGATATTTATTTATTGATTTATATATATTTTATATAAATTATTTAGACAGATAATATTACCTCTAAATAAAATACTATTAAATTATCTTTATTTATTTTTTATTTTAATTATTCAAAACGTATTCAGAAAAATCCTAATTTTTCACCCTTGCCTAATCAAGAGGCGAGGAACTCAAAAATGCGATCAAATTTTTGATCGGAGGCATATTTAATTTTCCTAATTTTTTGGGTATTTAAAATATTATCAAAATATTTGTAAAAATTTTGACGACTTCCAAACACTTCCAAACACTTCCAAAATACCACCCCTAGCTAATTTGGGTGTGGTGAGTCCAATGACGGACTCCGTTTTTATTCTGAAGTCTAAATAAATTAGGTATTTTCAGAATTATCTGAAAACTAGGAAATGTTGGAAATTTCCAAATAGTCTCCAAATCACACTAAATTTGAGGTGGAGACTCCTATCACTATTATAAGAGTAATGGAAGAGGTTTGGAGTCAATTATGTTACTAATTGATGGGTAACAACATCTAGGTTGTTACAATATCAAATACTTAGAACTTTAAAAAGTAAACATGGGAAAAGAAAGCACTTCATATAAGCAAGCTAATGAACATAAAGATGCTCAATATGAAGTGCTTTTCAACCATGTTTATGTTCATTAGCTTGCTTCTAATGACAAATAATTGATATATGCAAACATGTGCAAACAATAGCATGTGTCCTTTGGAAAATTATTGTTTAGAAAACATTAGCTTAGAAAATATTGTGACAACAGTGACATTTGACATTAGAAAATGATAGTTGAGCATAGATCATTGTGTTTTTGCAACTTAGATTTCCTTAGAGAACAACTTTAGTAATACAAGATAAGTTGGCATTGAAGATGAACATTTAACACATAAAATATTATGATAAGAGTACTAGATGATCATAGTAAGAATGATGTGTTAAACATTATTTTGAATTCTCAAGGAAATGAAGAGTAATATTAGTATAAAATATAATGATAATTACATTATACTCTTACATGCTTAAAGTTATAATGACTTCTCTGGTAATATATATGGATGTGTTTAGGGAAACAACAAAACTAATTTAAGCTTAACTCTTTTTAGTTGAATCCAAAATCACCCTCCCTTGAAATTACAATCAAAGTATTAGTAATGACTAGTTTTTCTTCTAATAAAATGAACAAAACTTATAGACTTGGTCACTATCATGGTGGATAACTAAGCTCGATCTTCTCTAAATCCTCATACCCTAGCTGTTCCTCAAATCATTCATGTTAACTCTCAGTTGGCATCTTCTTTTGTAGTAGATGGATTACTCCACAGCTTCCTTCATCTCAATCCCTAAACTATTCATGGGTATAGTCCACCTATGGAGACGGCTAACTAGATCAAAATGATTGAAACAAAATTGGAAAGCATTAAGTGTCTCATTACTAAAGTTAATAGGCTGACTACTCATTTGTTTTGCGAAGTCACGAAGCATTGGTGGAAAAATGAATTGGCAACCAGATTCTCTGAAGTGAACATTGAAGGCATTAAGTTGGAGGCATTCGTAGAAGCCTTCTGAGAAGAGTTCACCTCTTTCATCTCAAACCATTCTAGATGATCAATTCATCCAATTGACTTAAGGGAATAAGATAGTATTTGAATATGAAATGAAGTTTATAAGATTATATAGATTTTCTTCAGGATTGGTGTTAATTGAAGTTTCTCATTATAATTGCTCCTTGAAAGGATTGTGAACTTGTCTAAGGACATCATAGTATCTCTTCAACACACAAATTTTCCAAGGTTATTCGAGGCTGCTAGATTAGTGGAACATCACCAAATACAAAAAGAACAGAAAAAGAGATCTCTATCAACCTCAGTAGGAAAGTAAGCTTATACATATATCATTATGCCACCACTAGTAATAGCTCAAGCACCATGAAGAGGACAACCTGATATCCTAATAATCCATTCCAAAGAAGAGGTTAAAATACTTAGGGCCATCCCACCTCCAGTTATGTCATCAAATAAGACTTGGACTACATAGGCTAGCACCAATAGAGGAGTTCCAATTACCACACCCATATGGTAAATGCTTTCATGACAGCAAGAAATGTTACGTATGTGGTTGTACTAGTCATCGTGACTGGAAATGTAGAGCTTACAAAATGATGGACAGAGATGTTATTCAAAGGATGTGATACTCCAACAGCTACTACTTATAATAACCATAAGGGGATGTTGGGATGGCGCATAAAAGGTTTTCAATTTTGTAATGCATGTATTTATATTATCCCTCTATTATATCTATTGCACTACAAGTACCTTGCAAACCATGTCAAATTAATTACTTAATATATATAGTTATTTATTCTTATGTATTTTTAATGTGTGTGTGTATATACAATAACCCTAGTATTGTTATCCATCATTGGGTAGCCCAATTAGCTCTATTTAACTTCTAGTGCTCTTATAATTGTATTAGGAGCTTACACCTAAAGTTTGGTGTGATTTGAAGATCATTTGTGTGACAAATATTTTTGATTATTTTAATTAACCTAAGAATACCTAATTTAATTTGACCACATAATCAAAATCAAACTTCAACCTTGGACTCCTCACCCCCAAATTAACTAGGGATAGTATTTTGAGAATGTTTGGAAATCACCAAATTTTTCCAAAATATTTTAATATATAAATACTCATAAAATTAAGATAATTAAATTGATCTCCGATCAAAAATTCGATTATGTTTTTTAGTTCCTCACCCTCCATTTAGGTGAGGGTGTTTGTGATTTTTTGAAGCTCATTTGATTATTTAACTTTGATTAAATAAAAAGTTCTAATTTATTAATTAAATAATTAATTTAAATAAATATTAATTAAAACATTCCAACAGTCATAACCTTCGACTGCGTGGATCTCATGTGCGAGTCCCACGCATGGGACAGGTGCATAGTTAGATATTGGCCATCACGTCTATTTTGGATTCGATTCAACGACACATGTGTGATCCGTAGATCAGATCGTCAGATCGATCGACTAATCCAATAGTCGGGATTTTCTCATGTACATCTTTTGCTTAGTGCTGACATCGTGCACCTGTAGCCATTGGCGGGTGCGTGGTATTACCCCAAGCGGAGCCCTAGATGGCCCTTTTAGCCTCATGACCTCCCATTTTCTCCATTTCTTTTCCTCCCTTTCACTTGTGGTTGTTGCTGAGATCCTGTCAAGCTCCTACGTTGGTTTTATAGAGCGAACAGATGAACCCTAATCCTAACCCTAGCTAATAGAATAATGAAGAAGGTATGTCCTAATTTACATGTTTTATCTCGGAATCACCTTTAATTTTGTTTCGATCCCTTATTATGAGCGAATGAAATTTGATTCATAGGGTTAATCAAGCTCTATCAAGTAGGATTCAACCTCGAATTTGCCAGTTGTCCACAGTACTCTACATTATTCTCCTGGATCCACCCCTTTGAGATCTAAGGGATCACCTAGTGCGAGATACCTACAATGGTTGGCTACGTTGTCGGGCTCGGCACATCGATCGTGATGTCGGCTTCACACCGACATGCGGGATAGGCCGTGAGGAGCCCGGGATCGGTCGAAAATCGAAACTCTAGCTCAGACCCTATCGATACTTGTAGGTACGAAGGCCATTTTGCGTCGGGCTCTATTAAACCTGGCCAATTCAGTTCCTCCGAACTACGCTCTCTCCTATCTTAGTGTCCGTACAGTCTGTTTCGGTACTTAATTTTCAGCACCAAATAGAAGGCTTGACTGGTGGATTTAATAAACTTAATAATAATTTTAATTAAATGCAAATCATATGTTGAATTAATGTAAATTTTATGCAAGTCATAACTTAAAATATAATTATCCAAAATATGCAAAATTATCTCATTTTATTCAAAAAAAAAAAGAGAGAAGCATAATGGTGAAATCAGATTTAGGATTTGAAGCCTAATTTTCTTAATTACTTTTTAATTGTAATTAGTTTTGAAAACCCTAATTTTCTAACGTCATCCAAATTTGACCTACTTAGTGCCTTTCTTTTCCTTGTAATGTGAGGATTCCATATTTATTAACATTATTGTGATTGGACATTAATTGGATAACTTAAGTTTTTGGCTCCTCAAATCTTCATTTAATGTGATTTCCTTAACTATATTGCTTGCATAATTTAGGCATTTTGCCCTAGGACAACAAGCTTGATTTATTTTTTGAACTTTCATATCACTTTAAAATGTGATTTTAAGTCTTGATTATTATAGTTAGATGCTTTGAGTAGTTTAGTAAATTTGTGATTTAAGCCTCAACATTAGGACAGATAGTATAAGTTGAAAATCTCTAGTCTTATCTAATTTTCATTCTAAGTGTAGCAAACATATATAATAGGTGTAGTTAGCTAAGATTTTGCCATTACTTGTGGTATGAGAATCCATTATGCCTAATTGCTAACACTTGGATTTAAACTTAGTGAGTCTTCTCTTTCAACTTCAAACCTCACCTTAACCTCCTTAGTCCTTAAGTTAGCACCTCTTAGCTCTCTAAGAGTGATCTAGATTCCCTTTAATCCTTAGCATCCTTATAGTCATCAGTTAACTTAGAGTTAATATATTGCAACCTTTCCCTTAACTTTTCTTGTAGACACCTCCAATTGAGTATTTTAACTAACTTAGCGAGCCTTAGAGCTAGAATCCCTTAGATCTACTTGCCTTAGTAAGATTTTTAGTAGTGAACCTACAACTTACATCTCTTAATTGTAGTAAACCTACAACCTATATCACTTAATTATAGCACCTTAAGCCTTATGTTTAGTAACTAATAAATTTTATATGGCTTAAAATAGTATATGATTAGTGTCATATTGCATATTTATACATATAAATTATTTGCTATTTAATTAAATCTAAATCAAACCACTACTTTCCAAACCTAATTACTTGTAGTATTACTTTCAATTGACTTAGAGATTGATGTGTCTAAGTCAATTGGGAACTTAATAAGCTCCTATCATTAAGTTAGATAATGAAAACTTCAATAACAATGGATATCACATAATTTACAATTAACTTGAATAACTTAAATGCTTCTTTGCTTTAAGACTACAACCTTGAACATTCAAGGACATTGTGCATAAATAAAATATTAAAACGTAAGACTTAGGGGTTTTAGATGTAGGATGTCAGGCTAGGGCAGGCTACAGAGTAATAAGGAGACCTTTCACATCCCAAAGAAGGAGTGTTTACATTTTAGGGACCCCGCTTTTCTACTTACTTAGGCAGACGTGCTTAACTCCTCACTCATTCTATAATTTATGCCCACAAAATGAAAACTTTATATAACTTAAATAGCTTAACATTCTTTTATCATAACGTTATTGATTGTAAGTACTTTTCATAACCCTTTGGCTATGCTCACTTATCATAGACTTTAACTATATTTACTTAGTTCTTGTGACTACATCTCACTTTACTTTACTTTATTGTATAGCTTAGTGCTCCACTTAGTCTTTTATAATTGTAAATAGCAATATATGATATTAGCTTAAAAAATAATTGAAACTTTGCTAAACCTTAAAATGTACTTAGACATTTTAATTCTAATCACTTATTTTTATTTTGTTGGTTTAGCCCTACCGTATTTAAAACCAAATATTATATAGATGGTATTTCTACAATTTCAAGAATAATCTAGGCTTCTGCATGCTCATTTAATATACAATCATTTGAACCATTAAATGATAGTTCAACGGTCTGGAACGTTGAAAGACTAAACATTAAACGACTAAATGTTGAACGAGCTTGGCCAAGAGTTAAGCCATGCATTTGGCTACTAGAGTCTATGCATTAGCGATAGAAGGCTCTATTCATCATCTATGATGAATGCTTAAGAATGGGTATAAGCAACAAGTACAAATTATTTTCTATATAAAATGTGTTTTTAAGAGAACATTATAGGTTGGGTTGATTTCTAATTTTCCCCTCATCAATTTGGAACTAGACCTAAGCCTAGGGTACGGTGTTGGGTGATGAGCGCAAGTAGAACTATAGGCTGCCTCTAAGAGCCATAAACTCCATGTCTCTGAGAAACCATAAGTTCTATGTCTTATTTTGATTCTTGTGCAAGAGAGGGCGATGACCCATAAGTTAGCCGCAAGCTAGGCTACACAAGGCTATGAAAATTTTGGAAAGAAAATCTTGAAAAGTACTGAGGTGCCCAGGTGCAATGATGGCTGACTACAAATTATTAGGATAGAATAGCGCACTGTTGTTATTGGTACCTAGTTATGGACCCATCAAAGCTTGTTCTAGCTGTCTAAGGTGCCATAAAATTTTTCTTGTCTTGTTTTCACCTTCGTCCCTAACAATGTGTCACTTATCTATTTTAATTACTCTAGTTGCAATGATGACTAACTATCAATGATTATGATGGATCAGACACTACTGTTATTAGTCCCTAAATATGGTACCCATCAAAGTTTGTCTTGGCAAATTAAAGTGTCATGGAGTTTTCTTGGCCTATTTTTTTCATTTGTCTTCATCATCGTCTTTGTTTATGCCCTGCTTTATTTTTATGATTGATCTTTTTCGCAAGCTTTCAATTTCCGACAATTTTTCTTCGCTCAAATTTGGTTTCCGTCTCTCTAATTTTGGGTTTACTAGAATAACTACTGCTACTAGAACAACTAGTACTACAAAACCTTAATTAATTTTACTTCAATTAAACATTTTTTCACTTTCCCTTTCCTACATAACATAGCATATGGTTCCTTTACATAGGTTGGGTTTGATGGGTATTAGGACTTACTCTGCATTTGTTCACTCAAATTTTTTAATATATTACAAGAAAATTTAGTGTGCGTGAAAAGGAAAGGTCAAAACTAGGAAGTGAGTCTAATTTAGTGTGCATGAGAGTTTGGTGTCGAGCATGCGGCACTTATATATCTTGTGTTTGTTTCTTTTTTTAGTTTCTTTTAATGAGCTTAGAGAGAACCTACGAACACTTTTCTGAAGTTATTCGATGAATTATGTAAATGAAATTATAAAGAATGATTATTTTATTTTTGCTTTCGGTTCGAGATGTCTGCAATGTCTAACTCAACAAGATTCAGCGGTAATTCAATTTTGATATGAAGCACCATGATGGTATTGTTGCCTTTCTACGGTCATTACAATGTAGGGGTGCTACAAGTTGGTATTCAAGCTAGACATCCTCTAGCATGTGTGGCTGAGAAACAAACCCAAGTGAAAGTTGATGGGTCTGTGACAACCCAAATCCATAAAAGGAAAAGTTTAGTATGCTTGCAGTATACTCCTATGATCGATGACCTCCTGGGAAATTATTATCAAAAGATGACCACAATGTACATCCTAGTATGAGATAGGTCAGGTTAGTAAGTAACAACTTGTTTAGTATAACTACAAATAAGTGCTACATTATACATATGTTTAACAATACTAATATAAGAAACAAAAACCATTTTCTTTCATATACTCTCCAAGACACCTTTAAGTGCTTTCTCATACTCATTTTTCTAAGTCAATAAATATAAGATAAAATCCTCTTTAATCTCTTTAAATTTCTTCACCTAATAGCTTAGCAAATGCAGTCTCTAATATGAATCTAATAGACATAAGACCACAATGAATTTGTAAAATCATGGTATTTCAATGTAATCCTTATTCATTAACTGTTCCACAAGTGATAAAGTGCAGCGCATTCAGTTAAACTTTCAATAGTTTACAAAATCTTGCACATCGCCTTCTTCTTATAAATAAATATCAAAATATTCTTTTCCCACCCATCTCACATACTTTTAGCTTTTAGAATTGTATTAAATAGTTGGTGACTCAGAAACTCTTCCTCACTAAAACATTCCACATCTTAATTCCACTTGCTCAATATAATGGAGTAATTAATTATATCTAAAGAGACATTAAACACATACTATTAACATAATTTGTAACTTTATCAAAAAGCAACTTAATTGGATTTAGAATTTTGTCATCCCAAGCAGTTTTTTCCGCACTTACCCTTCATCTCCTTCAACTTAGGTTTTTTTCCATCAAGAATGTTGGGGCTTGTGAAACACTTGGCAAGTTGCAAGTTTGTAACATCTTCACCAATGCCATGACATTTGTCGAACTCCTTTCTCGCTAAAGCAATCAAAATTGTTGCCGCTGTCATGAACTTGTTGTAGCCATCATTGAGCTCAAGATCGAGTGAGAGCTCGAACAAATCTAATCGAGACAAGCTCATGTCCAATATAACTCGGGTTCAATTTGACTCATTCACAACCTTAGCATATTATTAATGATAAATTATGATATTTAAGTTTGCTTATAAATTCTATTGAGTTATTTATCAAAATCATACATTTAACTCTTACAAAATATTCAAAATGATTGTCAACTCTTGTAAAAATTTATTTTGGTACATATACTCTTGTTAAATGTTTTTTTTGGTCCGAAATCATCATATTTCCATCTCTTCCCATTTAGGGGCCTTTTCGTCCTTATTGGACGTGCGTTTTATCTTCCCAATTTTTATTCAACCTTACCGGTGTGTTTTCTCTTCCCCAAGTTTTCTTCCCGTGCTTTCTCCTCTCTGGGGTTTTTTGTGCACTGCGCTCATTTCATCTACAATGTCAACGCCTCTCTGTTTCTTTCTCCGACTAAGCGTCTCCAGTGACGTCAGCTGGGTGTCTCGACGCTTCTGCTCTTCTCTCGTTCGCTCTGACGTCATCGCGGAAGATGATCTATGCATGTTACGGGCTAAAATATAATTCTTATATACTTTTCTACACTTTTAAAAATAATATTGAATGAAAATCAATTTTATGAATCATATTTTTAGCAAAATTAAAAAAATAAATTACGAGTGATCTTTTAACAGAATTATAAGAGTTAAGGGATTCTTTACAAAAAAATATTATGCATAAATAATTAAACCTTAAAATTAAACCCAAAATTTTTTTAATTAAAATTAAACTAAAAAATTTTAATTATGTACAAATAATTTTTTTTAAGGATCAGAAATTAAACCTGCATAAAAATTAAACCCGCAATACTAATAAAAAAAATTCATCAAATTTCAATTATTTATATACATAAATGAAAAATTAAATCCAAAAATTTTATTATGGGCAACATTTCCAGAAGAAATTAACAAAAGTTAAGGGATCCTTCAAAAAAATTTATTACATAAATAATTATACCTTTAAATTAAATCTGAAAATTTTTTATTTAAAATTAAAACCAAAATTCAATTATTTACACAAATTTTTCTTGAAGACTCAAAAATTGAACCAGTAAATAAGCAGAATTTTTTTTCTATCAAATTTAAATTATTTATACGCTTAAATGAAAAATCAAACCCGAAATTTTTAAATTCTGCATTTTGCCTGGATGAAACGGCAGACTAACTGAAATTAACTGTTTAGGGACCAAAATGAACATTTAACAAGAGTCAATATACCAAAATTAATATTTACAATAGTTAACGATAATTTTGAATATTTTGCAAGAATTGATGTATCATTTTGATAAATAACTCAAAGTCTATTTATTTATGTATTTCAGGCTTAGTGCTAATTTCCTTAACTCCTTTCTTACTTGTATCATAGACAATTACAAAAACTTGTCCCACCTCTTTTTCTTATCTCATCTACCTCCCAATTTCTAATATAACTAAAACAAACATGACGCCTCTCGCGCCTCCCTGTCCTCATAAACATGAATCCTCTCACGTCTCAGGTTCCAGAGTATCGGAGCGCGGTACAAGTTCGAGGACACTTGGCTGCAGTACCGCACGGCTTTTTCCGTGGTCAAGAGGACTTGGGGGAGGCCATCTCGCGGCTCGCCGTCCTCAATCATCAACCACAAGATGGCACGCACTATCCCGGCACTGTGAAAGTGGGGTCAAAACACACTTCCTGATCTACGAAGGAGGGAGGCGGAGCTCACTTTGACTCTGACACAGCTCCAGGCGGAGGATATGGAGACAAACCGAGGCGGCGACCTTGAGCTTGTTCAGCAACTCTGGAACACCACGCAGGAGCTCTCTCAGGTAGAGGCGAGGATGGCGAGTTGGTGACAGCAGCGCGCCAAGGCGCGGCGGTGGCTCTCTCAGGGTGACCGCTGCATCGCTGTGTTTCGGTGGCTTGCCACGCAGTGGTGGAAGTCGAAAACCCTGCATGCGCTTCAGGAGGAGTCTTAAGAGTTCTCGTCTGACCCAGAGTGGATTCGCCAGGTATTTTTTTGATTTCTTCCAGGCTTCTAGTCCCATAAGGGATTGCCCAGATGATCTGATTCCAGATCCTACCCTTGGCGACGCAGACTCTGCCTCTCTCCAAGGTGTGATCAGAGGCAGAAAAATAGCTCTGCAAGACCTTGGCCCCAATCGTTCCCCTGGGATTGATAGTATCACCCCCTCTTTTTTTACAGGCTACTAGAGAGTCACCCAGGCTGACACATTGGCTACTGTTCACCATTTATTTTATAGAGGGCGGATGCCACAGCGTTGGCGTGACACTTAGTAGTTCTCATTCCGAAGAAAATGGGGGCCACCACTCTGAGGTAGTTCTGCCCTATCTGCCTGTGCAACACTGTCTATAAGATGGTGACCATGATCTTGGTCATGCGTCTTAAGATAATGTTGCCCCCGTTGATCTCCTGAGAACAGGGTGCCTTTGTTTTCGGGAGAGACATCAGTGAGAACTGCCTCACGGTCCAGGAGATCTTCACGAGGCTGTCATATTCCACCTCGACGACCGGTCACATGACCATTAAGGTGGATATGGAGCAAGCTTATAGCCGGATGGAGTGGGGGTGCCTACGCTTGGTTCTAGATAGATTTGGCTTCCCGCAGAGGTGGACGGACTGGGCCATGCAGTGCGTGGAATCCCCATGTTCTCTATAAGGACCCGGTGCCGGGTCAGCACCGATTGTGTGAATAACAAGTCCTCTAGTGGGAGCAGATCTAGCACTAGTTATAACATATGTATTATTTATCATTATTGATTAATGATAACAATACTAATATGATAACATAATCTTATTTTCATAAAGATTATTAAGCATATTATAATAAATAAAGAAAATGGTTTTTGTTTAGTGGTGTGTCCACAAGTTAAAAGACAAAAAATCGATGAAGTTAACATAACATAATCTTATCTTCAAAAATCGATAAATTTTTCGAGTAGCCTTTAAATAATATACTTAACATAATGGCACAAAAAATAATGAATTTGGACAAGTATTTGATTTTCTCATTTTTTTTTAATTTAAATAATTCAGAAAAATAAGGCGGGAGTTTTCGTTATCCGAATTCTCCCAAACTAGCACTTTGATCTAAAAATTATTTCTATCTAATGAAAATTTTGTTTGCCCTAATTTGAAATTTCCCAGGGTCTTGATGTTTGAGGCGGGATTTGACCTAATTTGAAAAGTAACGACATAAGGTCGTTACTTACATTCTTGATCATGGTCAGTGAGCACATGCTTCCCTGGATAGTGGGGAGAATAGGTTTTTGGTAGGGATTTCCTCTCTCCCCTTACATATTCATCATGTGCTCGGAGCTCTTTACCATCCTGGTCAGGCGCCAGCAGCGGATCAGACGCCCAATTGGTATCACTCTTAATCGGGCAATCATAGATTCTCCCGTCTCATATACACAGATGATCTGATACTATTTGCCCCAGCTTCTGAGGCAGTAGGAAGAGAGGTGCAATAGAGTTTGGCAGACTATGGTAGCTATACAGGACAATCTGTGAACTCGCGTAAGTCACGGGTTGTCTTTAGCTGACAGACCTCAGCCTATCGCCAGCGTAGGATTGCGATCCAGCTGGGCTGCCAGAGAGGATCGTTGCTCTGATACTTAGGAGTCATAGTCACTGGCCGACCTCCATGGAGAGCAGATTTTGCAGCAAATATTGAGTGAATCTGAGCTAGGATGGGCTCATGGAGCAGTCACCACCTTTCTCTTGCTGGAAGCTTGTGCTTGATTAAATCTGTGCTTGCCATGATCCTCAAGCTATTTGATATTGGTTTCTCCGATTCCGGACTCCTGTCTCTCGAACATTGAGGCTATTCTCCATAAGTTCCTTTGGGAAAGAGCAGAGGGTAGTGATCTACACTACGTGAGGTAGCAGCAAGTCTGTCGATCGCTTGAGGCTGGTGGACTCGGGAACAGAGACTTGAGACTGTGGAGGATTGTTCTTGTAGCCCGCCACACGTTCAACTATGTCAACGGAGAGGATCTCCTATGAGTGAGAGCCATGGAGTTCCGCTACCCCCGTCGGGGTGAGAACTTTACTATTCGACGTTCTGATTCTACAGTTTTTAGGATACTGGGGTATGGGTGGCCAATCGTGTAAAGACCCACTTAAGTAGTAATAAGTGAAACTATTAAACATCGATGGGCCTTTTTAGATAACGTGGATTTCCTGATAAGAACTCCAAAGTTAAGCGTGCTCATATGGGAGCACTCCGAAGATTGGTGACCTGCTGGGAAGTTATCTTCTGAGGGCAAAACCATGAGACATTTCAGGTCAAAGCGTACAATACCTTGGTGCTTAAGAATTTTGGTTGTTACAAATCGTCTAGCGCCACACTCTGTCAGTGGAGGAGAGTTTGTAGTGGCAGGTCTATGCTTTCACGAAGAGTCAGGCTAGCCAGATTTACAGAGCGAAGGTGAGTGACCGACCTTGGCAGTTTGCTGCCATGTGGGGGATGGCTCTGGGCCACAGGGAGGCTTATTTCTTGTGGCGATAACTCAGTGATGACATCCCTGTCATGCCATCCCGATAGGGTGTTGGCTATTTAGGAGGGGACTCACTCAGTCAGCGGCTTGTGTCTGGGGCTGTAATATTGATAAGAACATGGAGCACTTTGTGGACCATTACAGTTACACGAGGGTCATACTAGATACTTTTGTGCGTTGGAGCTTGCGACCGACTACTCTAACCTCCTGGGACCGGTTTACTGCTTTGTATTCAACTGCTATTGAGTCTCGCCACCATCGTTTCAGCTGTCAGGTTGTGGCCTACTCCCTCTACCAGGCTTGGTGGAGTAGGACTAGGTCTCATGGCAGTTCATACCCGACTCAGCTGGTTTGTGAGAATTCAATTCTCTCGACGATGGTCAGTACTGGTCTGTATGACGGGTTTGATTACTGGGGTTCCACGGCCCGCCAAGGCCTCTCCACCTTCTTGAGATAGTAGTGCCCCCTCGACCCGTTGGCTGAAGGGCAACATTGATGCTTCCTATATATACGGGGAGCCTAGTGCTTTAGGTAGAGCTGTGTCCGTGACTCAGGAGGCTACTTGCTCGCTGCTGCTGGAGCCCATTTACAAGCCCTATCTATGACGGCTCGATGCCGATTCGGCAGAAACCGTTCTGGCATCGGGTGACTACTCATCGCAGGATCATATCGAGCAATTTGAGAGAAAAAAATACGCAAATAAAAGTATAAGATATTTTTCATTTATCAAAATTCTTATTACAAGATCGTTCATCGTACAAAACAAAAGAAACAAAATAAGCAATTCAGCACCGTCGTTGATTCATTTGAAAATTAGGGTTCTTGTTTAACCTCTTCCAGGAGCACCTGACCAAGTATTGCACTAAAAACAATACCGGGATTGAAATTCCCAATAATTAGAGAATACTCTAAGTACAGCAGTACAATAATAAATTACTTTATAAATGTGCGATTAGCGGAAGTAAGGTGAAAATAAAATGCAGGATAGGTAAGGCAATCGCGCAAAATAAGCAAGCAAATTCCTGTAACAAGTAGTTATCACAAAATAAAGGTTATTGATGTCATTTTCCAGTAACTAACCCCGAATGTTACTGATGTCATATTTCCAGTAACAACCCCGAATGTTATTGATGTCATTTTCCAATAACAATCCTGAATATTGCTGATGTCATTTTTCCAGCAACAATTCCGAATGTTACTGATGTCATTTTTCCAGTAATAACCCCGAATGATACCGATGTCATTTCCGGTAACAACCTTGAATGATATTACGTTAGTTCTAGTCAACCAACCAAGCTTCAAATGGTTGTCTCAAAGCAAATAAGTGAAGCATAGCAGTAATAGAAAAATGCAAGATGTAATGCAAGTTATATACTGGGTACCTTTGATCCTTAGGTTCAGAAGTTCAACAGCTCGAATGAGTGACAGTTCGCTCAATCTGCATTTAAGTCCCCGATATTTTTAAATTAGCTTTTTAATCAAATGATTTAGGAGTTTAATTTCTTCTTTCATTATGTTCTTTTTCTATTTTTAAAGTTTGATTGATTTAAGCTGCTATTAAAGCAGTTATAATAATTAAAGTGTCTTAAGATTATGATCATAATACTGTATAACGATAAAGTCAGAATAAAAATGACTGAATTGGCAATTTAGGAAATAATAGTCATTTATAACAATTGAATCATTTTCATTATCAATGAGAATAATTTTATTGTGAATGCTAATTATAAATTTGATAGTTATAAAGAGTAAAAAGATTTAGAGAAAATGTGTTCTTCAATTTCCTCCTCTTACTTTAGAATTAGGATATTAGGATCACCGGAAAACGAAGAGAGGTCGGAACGGGTTGGCCGAAGGCTGGCCGAGGTGGCAACGGCAAGAGGCCGGCTGGCAGCGGCTACTGAGTGGTTTGGCAGCTTGATAGCTAGCTGTCGAAGGCTGCCGGGAGCTGTCGGGGGCTGCTGGAAGCTACCGGAGAGGGAGCTGGCTGGCTGAAGGGGACTGTCGGGCTGCCGGAAGCTGCTGGGAGGGGTTGCAGGGCTGCCGAAAGGAGGCTGGAGTGGCTGAGGAGGGGCTGGCCGGGTGTTGGAAGGAGATGGAGGCTGCTGGAAGGGGTGGCCGGCTGCAGAAAGGGAGGGAGCTAGCTGAGAGGGGCTGGCCGTTTGTGAGGAGAAGAGGGGAACGGGGGTCTCTATTTATAGAGGAGAGGGGAAGGGGGGTTCGGCTGAGGGGGCCGACCGCACCCTGCGCCAAAAACGGCGCAGGCGGGGCCCCCTCCTGGCAGGCGGAAGCTCCGCCTGCAGGCTCTATCGTAAACAGAGCCTGCGATTCGCAGGGTGTCGAGGGGAAGGGTCGAGCAAATGGAGAAGAGGAGAAGAAGAAAAAAAATTAAAAAAAATTAAAAAAAAATTAAAAAAATACTTAAAGTTAAATTTTTCGCATTTTTTCGTCGTTCGGCATCCGAATACAACGAAACTTGACACCGATGTGTGTTACGACGCGTCAAACACCCTCGCGCCGAAAATTTTCGATTCAGAGCAATATTTTATTTTATTTTAATTTTTAATGTTTAAAACATCAAAAATTATCCACGATAAATCCAGCGCTCAAAATTTGGTGAAACTTCTCGAGCAGTCTTTAAATAATATACTTAACACAACGACACTAAAAATAATATATTTGGACATGCAATTCAATGTTCTCAATTTTTAGAATTTAAAATTTCAGAAAATCAAACGGGAGCTTCCGTTAATCGGATCACTCCCAAATTAGAGCACTTTGATCTAAAAATTATTTCTATCTATTGGTAATTTTGTTTTTCTTAAATTAAAATTCTCCGGGATCCTGCTTCCTAAGGCAGGATTCTGACCTAATTTGCAAAATAATGATTTTGGGTCGTTACAAACTCCCCTACTTAAAAACGATGTCGTCCTCAATATCAAAAGAACAAAAAGAAGATTTAAGGAAAGTTCTGGGTTACCTCAATTAAGAAATAACTCTGGATACTTTCTTCGCATTACATTCTCTTTTTCCCACGTAGCTTCTTTTATAGTATGATTGTGCCACTGTACTTTAACCATCGGGATCATTCTGCTTCTTAATTTTTGGCGACCTTTTTCAATGATTTGAAATGGCTTTTCGACATAAGTCAGATGGGGTTGAATTTCAACTATTGAATCAAAAATTTGTTGAGAGGGTTCCTGGAGGCATTTGCGAAGAGCAGAAACATGAAAAATATTGTGTATGGCAGAAATTCTTTCAGGAAGTTTAAGATTGTAAGCCGACCTTCCAATTATTACGGTTATTTCGAATGGTCCAACATATCTGGGGCTCAACTTACCTGTAACTCCAAAGCGATGAATACCTTCTCGGGCTAACCTTTAGATAGGCACGATCACCAACGTGAAATTCTAGCATCCGATGTCTAGCATCGTGATACTTCTTCTGTTGGTCCTGTGCTGCTGCAGATCGACTCTTGATTTGCTTATCTTTTCATTTGTTTCTTCAATCCATTCCGAACCGTAGATTTGAACGTCTCCAACTTGTGTCCAGGCTATTGGAGTGCAGCACTTTCTTCAATATATAGCTTCATAAGGGGCCATCTCAATGCTTGCTTTGTGGCTATTATTATACGCGAATTCGATTAATGGTATATGCTTTTCCCAACTACTACCAAAATCAAGAATACTCAATCGCAGTAGATCTTCAAGTATTTGATTAACTCTTTCAGTTTGTCCATCTGTTTGAGGGTGGAAGGCGGTGCTTAGAACTAGAACGGTTCCTAAATCGCGATGTACAGCTTGCCAAAATCGGGATATAAATCTGCTATCTCGATCCGAGACTATGACTTTTGGAATCCCGTGAAGTCTGATTATTTCCTTAATATAGAGTTTGGCTAATCTTTCAACGGTGTCAGTTTGCTTGATAGGAATAAAATAGGCTGATTTAGTCAATCGGTCTACTATTACCCAAATTATATCTGCTCCTGAACGACTTCTGGGTAATCCCATGACAAAGTCCATAGAAATGTCTGATCATTTCCATTCTGGAATTTATAAAGGTCGCAAAAGTCAACCTAGCTTCTGATGCTCAGCTTTTACTAAACAGCATACATAACATTTAGCAATAAACTCGGCCACACTTCTTTTAAGTCCTGGCCACCAGAATACTCCTTTTAAATCTTGATACATTTTATTATTTCTAGGATGAACTGAATATCCTGAATTATGAGCTTCACTTAGTATCTGGCTTCGAATGGATGTGATATTAGGGACCCACACTCTTTTTTCGTGATAAATATAATTCCCTTGCTGAAGTTGCAAGTCTGATCGACGTCCATTTTCTATGTCCCTTTTTAGCTTTGAATACATCGGATCTTGACCTTGAGCGATAAATATCTGTTGTAGGAGCGTAGGCTCGATGATACATACCTGAAGTAGATTGTTTAATTGCTTGCAGCAAGTGGGCATTATCTCAAGCTTTTGAAATTCTTCCATCAAAGGACTTTTTATGATTAATTCATTTAGGGATACCTTTCTGCTGAGAGCATCAGTAACAATGTTGGCTTTACCAGGGTGATATGAGATACTAAGATCGTAATCGCAAATTAATTCAAGCCATCTTCTTTGCCTATAGTTTAGATGTTTCTAGGTAAAAATATACTTTAGGCTTTGGTGGTCGGTAAAGATTTCGCATTTTACCCCATACAAGTAGTGTCTCCAGATTTTTAAGGCAAAAATGACTGATGCTAACTCCAGATCATGAACTGGGTAATTCTTTTCATGCTTCTTTAATTGCCTTGAGGCATAGGCAATCACTTTTCCTTCTTGCATTAGGACGCATCCCAATCCAATGTTGGATGCATCAATGAATACTTGAAAATTAATCCCTTCTTTAGGTAAAATCAGGATTGGTGCGGCGGTCAACAATTCTTTCAACTTCTGAAATGCCTGCTCATAATCTTGACTCCACACAAAAGGTACCGCCTTTTGAGTTAACCTTGAAAGAGGTGAGGCTAATAGCGAAAACCCCTTAACAAATTTTTGATAATAGCCTGCTAGACCCAAAAAGCTACGAATCTCAATCACCGAAGAGGGTTGCGGCCAATCCTGAATGGCGCTTATCTAATTATGATCAACTTTATCCCTTTAGCACTGATCACATGGCCAAGAAAGGCAACAGATTTCAGCCAAAATTCACATTTTGTGTATTTTGCAAACAATTGATGCTCCCTTAAAGTGCCCAATACGAGTCTTAAGTGATTTTCATGGTCTTCTTCACTTTTTGAGAAAATAAGAACGTCGTCGATAAATACGATCACAAATTTATCCAGGAACGGTTTGAGAACTCGTTGCATTAGGTCCATGAAAACTGATGGAGCATTGGTTAATCCAAACGACATTACCAAAAACTCGAAATGCCCATAACGAGTCCTGAACGCAGTTTTCAGAATATCTTCCTCTCGTATTCGAACTTGATGATAACCTGATATCAAATCTATTTTTGAGAAGACTTTTGCCCCAGCAAGTTGATCGAATAGACCATCAATTCGAGGAAGCGGATACTTATTTTTAATGGTTACTTTGTTTAGCTATCTATAGTCGATGCACATACGCATCAATTCGTCTTTCTTTTTCACAAAAAGTATAGGGGCTCCCCAAGGTGACATGCTAGGCTTTATTAGGCCTTTTTTCATTAATTCTTGTAGTTGCTCATGAAGTTCTTGCAGCTCCTTTGGGGATAAACGGTAAGGTGCTTTTGACAGAGGCTGAGATCCTGGTACTAAATCTATAACAAAATCTACTTCCCTAATTGGAGGCAAACCAGGAAGCTCGTCAGAGAAAAACATCGGGGAATTCTCTGACTATTCTAATTTCTGATAGAGGGTTTTCCTTTTCTGAATTACTTAACATGGAGACAAGATAAGCCTCGCACCCTCCGCGAATCAGCTTCTTTGCTTTAAGCGCGCTAATTAATGAAGCGTTAATACCCAATCTGCCTATGAATACACCTGGTTTTCCTTTCTTTTTAAGGGTAACCTTCTTCTTTTGACAATCAATGACTGCTTCATGCATACTCAACCAATCAATCCCTAAAATGATATCAAAGTTCATTATAGGGAGGATTTGTAGAGTAGCTTCATAAACCATATCATTGATTGGGATGTTGAAAATATAGAATTATTGAGCGCTCATGGTGGCTCCGGAGGGTAATCCAATATTAAGGGTGCTGCTTAGATTGCAACAGGAAATATTTAGGGCCCTAACGCAAATTTCTGAAATAAAAGAGTGGCTCTCTCCAGTATCGAACAAAATTCTAAAAGGTTCACTATTAATTTGTATGGTGCCTAATTAAAAGGAAATAACTATCACATAAAGTTTAAACAAGCATGTTGACGAAATAATTTAAAAAAAGGTAGTGTACCTGACGCCACGTTATTGTCGTCAAGTGCTATGAAAAGGGTAAGGGTGTATATTCTTGCTGGAACGGTGGCTCGAGGGGCCTGACCATTCCTTTGGGTAGGTGTTGCTGTTGAAGCGACTTGCCTTATAGCAATTCCCCTTCGACTATTGTTAGCGGCGAGGCTGTTGGTGCTGAGTTCTGGCTCAGGGCAGATCTTGCCCCAGGGATAATATCACCATCTACCGTCCTTTTAGCTATACAGAAACGGTAACCATGGCCGGTGCGTCCACAAATAAAGCAGCAGTTCTGCCCGTGGTAGCATCTCCCACCAGGGTGAGGTCGATCACATGCTTCGCCTTCGATGGTCTTGGGAGCTTCTGCAGACATTTGATATGCCCTTGCTGGTGGAGGGTAACATGGACGTTTGAAAGTCTCCTGGTTCACAGTAGAAGTGATCGGTCTTTTCCCATATCGTTCTGTGATCACCTGCTCATTGTGCTCCAGCATTATTGCACAGTCCAAAAGATCAACAAATTTTGTATGCCTCAGAGAAACCAGGTTAGTATGAATGCTGTCTTTTAGACCTTCCAAAAATCTACTGCACCTCAAAGCTTTGCAGTCCACAAGCTTCGGTGCATAACGAGAGAGTTTTGTAAACTCCGTCTCGTAGCCTGCCACAGATCGGTCACCCTGAGATACCCTTATAAATTAGCTCTCAAGTATCCTCTGGGAGGAATGAGAAATGTAGCGGCTTCTGAAAGCGGCTGTGAACTCCGCCCACGATACATCCTCAAGACTGATACCCATGAAGATGGTTTCATACGTGATCTTCCGCCACCTTTCGGCTTCACCCTCCAGTAAATACTTTGTTAATCTAACCTCTTCGTTGGATGAACATTTTAAGCTGTCCAATTTGCTTTCTACGGCTTGGATCCAATTTTCGGTCTCCATGGGTATGGTTGATTCGTTAAAGGTGGGAGGGTTGAGCTTGAGGAAGGCCTGCAGAGCATTATCTACTTGCACTCTTTGCTCTTGAGGGGCTTCTGATGAGAGCAGGGAGGTGGAGGCCTTCCCTTAGTTTGAGAGAGCTGACATGCAGGTGGTTACTATTCTGCGACAGGCCCTCCTACCCAAAAATGCTGACACTGAGGGAGTCATCATAAAGAGCGACTGTCTTGGAGCGATCCATAGGCTCCAACATCACTTAAAGAGGAATCTCCGTTCACGAGACGGATAGTGCCATGCTGATCACCTTGCTTTCTTGATGGAATTTTCTCGTGTGATTATTGTTCACCATTCACGCGATGCGAATTGCGCAATAGACATTTGTTCTATATTAGCCCGACATGGCGATTTTTCTTTTGTTATGAGAGATATGTTCCCTGGGAGGCAGTTAGACTTCCTCATTCAGGACACCGTGGAGTATGATCCCGGTTGATAATGTACTGATACTTTTACTTATTTATGCTTAAGCTACACGGCCGTCTTTCAAAAAAAAAAAACATGACCATTTTTCACTTTGCCCCTTGTGATTTCCAGAAATTAGAGCAGAGCCCCAAACTATCGTATATAATTATGCTAACCACTCATTATTTACTTTCAAATTTCCCAAATAGCTTACGAAGCAGAATATAAACATTTTTACTAATAACATTATTTCGTATTATAAATATGAAGTAAATAAATAGAAGTGCTTAATAAAATTGCAAGTGAACATAAGAAAATTAATAAAGTATTTTTTAAAGTTTACTTCATGACTTGTTGATGCCTATGGACCCACAATTATTAGAGATCTATAAAATTAGTCCTTTGCAAACAAGTGAAAAATCAATTTGTGCCACTTCAATAACAATAAAAGTCCATCATATTGCCCACTTTACTGACTTATTCAATGAATCCCTTAACATTTTAGCTACAGCTTATGTATCATATGATGTTAAAGGCTTATTTTTGTTGGCAATAATTCTATATATATTCACCAAATGTACACCCTCTCGTGCTAGAACATTTTAAAATTTAAATTTGTTGGAAACCTAGGTAAATATTGTTTAATACCATATATATTAAAAAAGGAACAACCTCAAATTTCAGGAAACTAATATAACTACAAATAAAAGAATGATAGATGATGTGAAGCTTGTAATTTTTCAATCAAAATAAAGATAAAACACTACTATTACCTGTAAAAAATCTAGCATTTGCTCTTCAATAGTACCACGCATTGCCAGTGTTTCTACATGTACAGGACGAGTAGCCCCCATTCGATGAGCACGACTAATAACTTGTTCCTCCATGCTACAAGAAGAACAACGATGGGAAAAGAAGTCGATTATTCCTATATGAGAGCATTTTATCAAAATATTTTTCTATTGATATGGCTAGCAAGTATATGACAAAATAACATGCAAAGTGTAATAATATATTTGGAATTGGTTGCAACTAAATTATCAACAGATATCTCTATACTTTTTAAAGAGCAGCTGATAGGCAAAAGTGTTTATGTTATGAAAATCTAATAAATAATCTGTGTCCACCTGGGTAATGAAAATAAATGTAGCACGCAAATATTTGTGTTTCATAAATATACACACATTTATGTAAATTATTACCTTCTATCCCATATGGGCTCCATCAAAAATACGTGTGTAACAAAGCTCAAATCGAGGCCTAAGGCAGCACTCCCATCCATAAGAAGAACTGTGCAGTTCGGGTCATATTGAAACATCTTCAATGATTTCATTTATCCAAACAAGAAAGAAAACAATTAACATTCCAAAGTTGGAAAAGAGCTATTAAATTAACAGTGGCATACCTTATTGGAGGAATGTAGAGGACTGTACATTTTACTATAGGTGATGCCAGCAATGGTTAACTGTACAAAGAAAATAGTCCAACAATAACACTGAGGCCATTGTTCACATATGGAGGTATTTCTTAAAACACGTTACTCTCATAAATTACCTGTTGCTCAATAACATGTATGTGCTCAAGAAACTGAGAAAACACAATGACTTTCAAAGGCAATGCTTTACATGAGTCAAAATCATGATTTATTGTGATTTCCTGGTGTGCTACTGTTTCCAAGTGGGTACCATGAGGGTCTACAAGCACATCTCTGCTATAAATCCCACCAACACAGCAGTCCATCTTCATAATACATTCCAATAAATCTTTCAACTTATTAATCAAATATGCAACTTTGTTGCTGGAAGTTGACTCCCAATCAGGATCCCAGTCATCCTACAAAAAGACAAAATAGAATAGAAATTCATAGTGCAGGAAAAATGGGATATGATGCGAGATATACCTGTTTATATGAAGGTTGAAGTTCGATGAGATCTTTGGGAATAGGCCACTTTGGATTTGGATTTTCTGGACGTCTTAATACATCAGGAGACTGCATTTCATAGTGATAGTTACAACCGGGATAAGTACATTTTTCACTGTCAAGATGTATAGAACAAGTTGAATTTACTTACTAAGGACAACCTTTGGGGTATGAATAGCATTGAACCAATATATAAGAAGATTCCAAACTAAGAACTTGAGATTTTGAAGTTGACCAACATAACTTAGAGTTTTGTGAGATCACCCAGATAACAGAGCATGAAGTTTGTCTAATAGTGGCTTATATGGATCTAAAGAAGGTTTTGAGTGGTGTAGAGGTAGTCCCAAATATTTGGATGGAAGATCCTTGATGTTAATATTGAACAGTCGGCTAATTGCGGACCATTAGTGACACCTTTAGAAAAGTAAAAAACTGGTTTGTTCATATTTATTTAAAGACCTGAGGTGTGAGAGAACTTATCCAAACATGATTTGAGAACTATAATATTAGCATGAGAACCATCCCCAAATATCAAAATGTCATATGCAAAGATTAAATGCTAGCATTTAAAAGAGGCAAACTTCAGAGGTTTAAATTGATGCATTGAACAAGCTTCCTCTAGCAAATCTGAGAACCCATTTATAGCTATGACAATCAAGATAGGAGAAAGAGGGCAACTATGACGAATGCCATTTGACGATTCAATGAAATCTACCACATTTCCATTAATAATGAAGGAATAGAAAACTTTATTAATACAAGTTGAAACCTAACTAATATGAGAAATTGGGAAACCAATTTTCTCTAATCTACTGATTATATAGCTTCTGTTGGCAATGTTAAAAGCTTTTTGGAGATCGATTTTTGCTCAAAAAAGGGCTTTTTTGAGAATTGAAACCATATAAGAGTGTTGGCAATAACAATATTATCCACAGCAAATCGGCCTTTAATGAATCCATATTGAGTAGGGTGGATGAGCTTGGGTAGAAGTGGAGCTATCCTACTAGCAAACAGCTTGGCAATGCTTTTATAAATGGAGTTGCATTGAGATATTGGCTTATAATCTTGAATGGAGTTTGCCACTTTGTTTTTTGGATCAAGGATATGGTGGAATGAGCAAGCCATCTTGGCATTTTACTAGTGAAAAAAATGGTAAATAGCTTGACCAAATATTGGATAAGTCAACTTCCAGGTTTGTTGATAGAAAAAACTATTTATACTGTTAGGACCATTGGAGGCATTTTTTTTAAATTGAAAAAGGCTTGTCAAATTTCAACTACATTGAACTTTCTTATGATATAGTTGATATCTTCGGTTGGCACTTTTTTAAAACAATGTTCAATATTTGTTATGACCAAAATATTTGAATTAAAGAGTATGCAAAAGTACATCTCATTGTGAACCATGAGTGAGAATCCATCATATAGCTGAAAGCATAGGGTGCTTATGTTTTTCTTACTATTGATTCAAGCATAAAGAATTTGATATTTCCTTCCCCTTATGCTTGACACTAGCATTTGGAGTGGCATGAATTTATAATATGAATTGGTGAATCTGTCAAGCCATTGTTAATTATATTATTTTGGTCCAACTTAACATAGATTGAGCATTGAGGCTGCTCATTAAACCATGTGAAAGTCAGTCATGTAGCAGTAAGATCACAAAGGCCAGTATTAGATATAAAATCATTGAAGGAGCACAGGTTTCTTAAAGAAGGAGGAGCCCCCCACCCCGCCAATTTTTCTTTGGCAAGTTTGATGCAAATAAAATATCCCATGATAACCCACGATTCATCAATGACGTTTGAAAGCCACATGAGGACATTCCAAAGCAAAGTTATGCCTAATTCTAAGTTTCCAACTTAAATAAAAGTGATGTAAAAGGAATTTGTTGTCGTAGAACATTTGTCGTGTATAAATTGAGCATTGACTTGAGAGTGGCTGTGACGACCCCAACATCAGGTAGGAGATTAACCCAACATCGGTGCGTCACCACAACATTTAATACTTGATTAGAATGAAGCTAACCCAAATCATTATATGCTGTGTTTGGCTAAGGATTTAGAAGAGAGTCTTAAATTAAAATTGGAAAATACAAGAAAGGACAATGCGTGAGATACATATGATGAATATTAATTCAAATGTATGTGATTAAAGTAATTATAATTATAAGTATGAAGATACTAATGATATGCACTTATAATATAAGTATATATTATGAGATGTATGTACAATTTAATTCATTAATGTGATCTTTCCTAAGCAATTTTACAATAGAAGGAATTCAACATTAATGAGCATTTAATATTTACATTCATCACATTTATGGATATGTAAGATCTAAACATCCAATTCAAAATTATATGTGAGAAAATCATATGAAATAATTTGCTATCCTAGGATTCACATATCCTAAATCAAACATAATTTGAGAATAATGAATTAACATCTTTCTTAAATTAAGTATGCAGCTAAATTTTAGTTAGGTATGCATCTAAATTCCAGTTAGGTATGCAACTAGATTTTATTTAAATATGCAAGTAACTTTCATTTAAGTATCCATTCATCCAAACCAAGCATTTAAGTAAATTCTAATTCCAACATAAGAATAGTAAAGATAAAAACAATTAACTTTAATAATTACATACCAAATTAAATAATAAGAAAGTAAAGAAAGTAAAGCTCTCTCTCACATTTAATACAAAAGCAAGTAAATACAGGAATAAATAAATTTTTAAGCTTAAGCACTTCGTCCAGCTCCACTAGTGTAGTGCCCCGCCCCGTCGCCGCGCGCAAAAGATAGGTATAATCAGATCGGCGGCGGAGCGGCGCGCCACTCGGGGAGGAATATCCCGTCTCCCCGAATAGCTGGAACAAAACTCCTCTGAAGGGCTGCTGACTCAACCTCAAGGAGGATTGAGAGCTAATACTTAAGATAAGAGTAGTATCATTATCCTAAGTATTAGACCGATATATACATTGGATTTGAAACACACATAATGAATCCAATGTATGCATAAGATATCAGCATTTCCAGTATACTGATCACATCACAATACTAAGTGTAAGTAGTGTATAACAGAGTGCGGAAGCTAAGCAAACATTCAGAAACATTCATCACAAAAGCTGTATGAAAATATTTATCTCAGAAAAGAAAAGAAAATGCATCCATAATTATTACAACATTTTACTGAAACAGACATAAAAGCTAGTACTGAACTGAACTAAGCGAAAGGTAAAGCTGAAGAAGAGTCCGCTAGTGCTCCACTGGCTCCTCCTGAATCTCTTGGGTGTCCTCCTGACCTGGCTCAATATACTGCTCAAGATCTAGCAAATTGTCGGATCCCAAAAGTACCTCGTGTTAAACAATAAGTCTAACACATTGAGACTAATATAAACAGTTCTAGTTATTCATTTAACATTTACATAATGTAATTAAATCTATAGTAATACTGTAAAGATAGCTGAAAGTATAAAATTGTACAAACTGAAGCAAAGTAAAGTAAAACTGAACTATAAACTGAATACTGAAGGTAAACCAAAAATAGTAATAGATTTGAAAACTGAGTAATGATCTGTAAAACTATGATGTATATTACTGAAATTGTTCATCTGAATATGCCACAACATTATATGCTACTGATATACAACCAAAATATCATTGAACTGTTATGAGTAGTACGATCCAATGTATACATACATCCAGTTGGAAATACTGTTTACTGTGATATCAATGCATCCTGAAATTCCTCAGTCAATGTATATAATATTCTGTAACTCATAAATCATCACTGATACTCATACATCATTCTAATACTCACACATCATGCTTATGCTCATGCTCATGCTTATAAACTACATGAGATAAATCCAAAAAAATCTAGAAAATACTTTGAAATCTGATAATAAATTTAATATCTTTATTATGCAGAATACTGCTAAAAGGATTCTGACTCCTAGGTTCTAGTTCAATAATTGGTTAAAGTTGAGAGTTTACTTAAAATTATTAGTTGGAAAGGTTGTATACATATGGTTATATGTTTCCAAGAAAGATGGATTTAACCCTTAGCTTGTTTAAAACTGCACTTATCGAAGCGCACTATGATAGGAGGCAGAATCCAGTCACAGTTTATATATCAAGCTAAGCCATTAAATGACCTAATTATAAGCATACTTAGTGGTCTACGCAAAGTGACTTAAGATACTTAGTTTGCTTAAACTGCACTTATCAAAGCGCACTACGATAGGAGGCAGAACCCGGTTGCAATTTACGTCTCAAACTAAGGATTTTGTTCATTAATTGTAACACTCTTAGTCTTGGAAGATTTACTCTAATGGGACTATATTCATCTAATCCCTTAGGATATCACCTGGTCATAAGTTCACATTAGAGTGAATCAACCAATCCTGAATATTACTGAAATAATCCAATACTATGGGTATACTCTACTACACCAACTAATAACCTGGGTTCAAATAATTCTATTTAATCAACAAAAATTTATCAAGACTATTAATTCTTATGCTAAATAGGTAAGTCCTATACAAGGCTCCAAGAAGTGGGTGATCAAGGATCACTAAATATGGGTTCTACCATAAGAAAAAGTGTCATTCTAATATCTTGTGATTCCTACCACGAGGGGATAAGATCAACTTTTAGGGTTAAGGGATCATCTAAGCTTCTACCTCAATGAGTTATATAAAATTCCCCTACCTCAATGTATATTTAAATTTAGGTCTTTAAAATATTTCAGAGGCCATCATATGCTGAGATACTTAAGATCTCATACCCTTAATTCTAAAGCTAATATATTAGGTTCCGTTTAATAGTTAAGTTTAGAGTGATCAGATTAGATGACTGAGTCATCTGATCATATCATATTTTAAGATTATGGGATTTAAATCAATGATGTTATTAGAGTCAGATCAATTATTAAATCAATTTAGTTATATTATCTTTTTATGTTAGTAGTCTTATTTAGGAGAAAATCAAGAATCTAAAGGTTAGATTTAGATTAATCAATCACATAAATTTATCAATAATCTTAACATGTCTAATTCAAATATTTAAGATCAATACCAAATCAGATGTATTATTGGAATAATGTTAATTTTCTTATCTTGTAATCAAGTCAATTTAATTAAGGATTTAAGAGTTTGGATCTTAATCAACTATATTAGGATTTGACCCCTTACTCATGCCCAATTAAGATCAAATGTTTATTTATAAATCAAATGTCAAATTAGTGAATTTGGGCTGTATTATTGGTGGTAATCTTAGACCTTGATCAAGTCTTAATAGCTTGATCAAAGTCTTAAGATTTCTTAAGTTAATTATGAAGATTAAGTTCTCTATTTTTGATTTATTCAATTTATACATCCTAAATTTGCATACATGATTTCAATACATCTCTCTTACTATTATAAATCATATTAATTAAAAAATTTCAGAAACCAAAAAGTAATTAGTGTTAATCAAACCCTAAATCAATCCAAAAGGATTAGTACATAACTACAAATCTAACCATCAGAAACTCATACAATTTGGCTCATAAGTTTTATCTTATCATACAATTAATTAGAAACTAAGTTTGCTAAAATCAAATGATTACAAACCTTAATTTTCACTAATCATAATTTAATAAGATTAGGGCATAAATTGAAATACAAAGATTAGAAAAACAAATCACTTAGCACATTTATTCTAATCTACATAAAGAAACTAATGGCATCCTAATCATGCCGTTTGGATAAGAAATGAATTCTATGGGTCCAAACTAAGATTTTGACCTAAGGGACATTTTAGTAAATCACACCTAATGAAATCTAAATTTTTATGCAATTTACTATTAGTTGCTATTCAAGGATTCTATAGAGTTTAAGAACATTAAATTTTGAAGTCTAATAAATTAGCTATAGCCATTTCAATTTCCAAAGGCAATTTGGTAATTTTCTAAGCTAAGGGGGTCAAAAAGCTAACTTTTTCATTTGGTATCTAAATTCAGCAAACTTAGTGGCTATAGCTTCCTTATATCACATTGAGTACGTTAACTAGGAGTAGACCCAAATTGGACTTCAATTGGTCAAGTTATGACCTAATTAAGGTTAGGTGTATTTTGGTCATTTTCTAATTTTTTAGGGTTCAGAACCTAAACATTATTTTAGATTATTGTTGGCACTAAAATTATAAGCTATCTAGCACTTTAAATTTTTGGATTTGGAGTATAAATGACTATGATATGGTCAAATGAATTTTCTTGACGCTACAACGCGCTGTAGAGCCCGACGGTAATTTTGCCGGTGCGAAAACCATGAAGTGTCACATTTCAAGCTCAAATACTCTCAATCTAGAGCATTCCATGAGCGGTGACATATATCAATGGAAAGATTTTTCCAATGCCTTTCCATTGACACTAAAATTGGCACGAATGGATTATCCTAGCTATATGAATAATGGTGATAAAGTCATGGGTATGCAGAATGGACAAAAAATAGAGCATGAGGTATATTACTTTGAAGAACTATAATGGCTTCCATACTTAATCACGGATGTCTAAATATGAAAATAAGCATAATAGAGGAATGAAATGACTAAGGAAGAAGAACAAATAGGTACAAGGAGAGTAAATAAAAGGGTACCTTAGCCTTTGGGAGAGGAAGAAGAAATCTTTATTTTTCTCAAGACCTTTGAGGGAGGGAAGCTCCTTCGTCAGTACAAAACTCAACAATGGGGGAAATAGAGAGGAAGCTTTTAGCTTGGCAGCAAACAAAATAAGGAGGGCTGAGGTTTCTCTTTAAAGAAGAAGATGGAAAGGGCAGGTCATGAGCCAGGGAGTTATGAGGTAAGGGGAGTGTAACAACCCTAGTTGTTACCCTAGCTAAATCCAGATTAATTAAGCCAAATCAAGCTTTGATTTTGATTCCATTAGACTCAATGGGTCATTTAAACCTAACCCTAGAAGTTTGGAATCAATTAGAGCTAAATTGGAAATTTTTGTATTTTGCCTAATTTTTGAGCTCTAAAAAATATCTAAATTAAATTGATCTTTAAATTTAAATCTGATTTCATTTTTAAATTCCTCACACCCTAATTAGCTAAGGGTGAATTTATGGGAATTTTTGGAGCTCATTTAGTCCTAAATTGGATTAATAAAATTAATAGGATTTAACTTAATTATTAAATAGTTTAAAATTAATTTAATTAATTATATAATTAATTTTTATTTTAAGGGATTTGCTATCGGAACCGTGGCAGATCCGCTGCAGGGTCCCGACAGCGGCGCATAGATATGAGCCATCCGATGCGATAGCACGCATCTTAGCGCGCTTAATCAAACGGCACAATCCATTTCGCCCCGAGATTAAATCCTAAGCGTCGGATCTATTGAGTGCATCCGACGGCTACCATTGAATCCGCGGCGAACCGTTCAAGTAGCGCATCAGAATCATCCGGGACCAATGGCTTAGCGATCAGACGGCTCTGAAGACCACAAGCACAGTGGATCGTCCCCTTCATCTCGACTCGCTAGCTGGTCCCCCCTGACAGCCAGGCGACCTCCAGCCCTCGTGGCAGCATGGGAAAGCCTCAAATTTCCCCTTCTGCCCTTGGTGCGACCCCCCCTGTCGGTAATGGATTCCCCAAATTGCCCTGGGCCATTGGAACCCAGCCTCTCCTTCGGCCTGAGCCTCCTTCCATCCCCGAGCCCTAGTATCCACTCCTAGGACTCCCTAGAGCCTATAAATACCCTCAAGACTTCACAGTGAGCCCCTTTGCTCACTGTGAATCCTCAATTGCTTAGCTGAAGGTCTGTTGGAGTCCCCGTCTTCTCAAGGAATTCCGGAACTTATGGAGCTGCGAACCGCTGATAGAGGGTGCGTGTCTGGTGTTCAGACCCCCTACTAGTTTGTGGCGATCCTCTGGAAGCTCTAGCTACTCCCAATTTCCTTCGACCAAGCCTGCAACCCGTCCTCAGGTACAGCCTTCTCCCACTGAATTCAGAGAGTTCAGTTTCCATTCTGTCCTCTGGATGAGCCTCTGGATGTTATCTAGATCGCCTTAGCCACTTAGGAAACCCATTGTGATTGCTCCTAGGGTCTGGGCTAGTCTACCCTGATCGATCCTTTGCCTGGTTTGCGCCGCGAGCTCGTAGCCAAGCTCGAGAAAATATCCACCGATCCAGGTCACCCCGAAGCTCATGGCCAGAGGGCTTCGATCCGCCTCACCACTAGGATGGTGTAGGGATCGAGCTCTAGCCAAGTGGTCGACTCTGTGAGGAGAATTTACTCCTCACAGTAAACCCTAAAAGCTTCGAGTAAGGCCGAATTCACCGAGTAGCCATCCGGCGTCCCAATGCATCCCAGAGAGGGATTAAGGGTGGGATCGACGCATCTCGACTCCAAGAACTTGTAGGGATTGAGTTGAGCCGCCGTCGTTGTCTGGGTGCTAAGAATTCCAGCGCTGAAGTACATCTCGGGCAGAGCCCATCGAGAGGTAGGAGACGAAGTCATGGGTCGGGCCGACCCGTGACCTGTGCCTTTTACAATTGGGCCGACAGAGAAATTAAAAGGATTTCTGAATTAATTTCCTTAAGGAAATTAATTCAGAAAATCCATTCTATGATTTTTATTTAAATAAAAATACAGATTAAATTATTTAAATAATTTTAGTTATACTTACCCAAATGGTATGATCCAATATACCATTTAAATCAAAAAAATGCAAAGAATCTGAATATACAATAAAATTTCAGATCCAATAGTTGGATTTCTAATAATTGACCAATCCTTTTCTGTTCTTATTTAAATCATATTAAATTCAAAAAATATCCAAAATTGTTGATTAAGGGCTCTGATTGCTCATCAAACCCTAAGGAACCTATGTAAACCATTAAAAGTAATTTAGGAACCCTAATTTTGTTAATCATCCCTTAACTACCCTAATTAAGGATTTATGAATTAAACCATGATTAATCCTCTAATTTTGGTGAACTAAGTTCCTAATGTCTCATTAAGGACAGTGGAGCCTATAAATGCAAATGGATCACCCTAGAATGTCCTAAAATCCCTAATCACCTTAATTGACTTAAATATGTGATTAGTGTTAATTAGGCTAATTAGGTTGCCAAAACCTAAGATAAGTGTATTTCTCACTTCAATAACCATTATGGAACTCATTAAAACATATTAGAATCAATTTAGATAATTAAATCCTACAATCCCATTTTTAGTCTTAAGAGTGATATTTTGGTTATTTTGACCAAAAGGTATTTAAGTGCCCCTTAAACCTTGGCAAATTCAGTAAAATACCCTTAGTTATATTATTAACACATATTTGAAGTCTTATGTTAATAATATTGATATTAAATAAAGAAATCTTAAATTAGTCCTAATGAAGATATTTAGATTTTAAGTGTTCATAAAGGAATCACATTGTCTTAAAAGCAAAGTCTAATTATCTTAAAGTGCTAGATCCTTAGTTAATAGCTTCATTAAGTTGATCCTTAACTTAAATCCTAAAAGAAATACTCTTGCAAAACCCTAAGTTGAAAACCCAGCTTAAGTCTAAAGTGATCAAATATCAGATCTTAAATCTTAGATCTTAGACTTCAAATCTTCTATTTGATGGAGCTATCTCCATTTGGAATTCCTTAAGTGATTTATTGTTTAATTCTTTTGAAGCCTTCCATTAGGGTGTAGGATTGATTCAATCTATAGGATAATGTAGTTATCATAAAGATTGAATATAGATCTTAGATTCTTAGTTCTTAATTGATTGTTTTATCTTATAATCAGTAGAATAATCTTTCAAATTAAGTTCTTAGTTTCTGAATCTTTCAGCTTATAGGATTTATTACATTTAATTTGGGTTTAAGTGTGAACCCTAGATCCTTATTAGGACATTATCTTAGATTAAGGACTTGAATACCAAAGTGGAGTTTAAATCCAAAATCCTTAATCTTGATTTACTTAATCAAGATTTGGGTAAGAGAGAAAAATAATAATAAATAGGTCATTGATCGATTCATTTTAAACCTTATAGTCATCATATGATTATGAATTAGAACTTGTTAAGTTCTAATATTAACTTTAGGGTCATAGATCTGATATCTTACTTAATAGTTAGATATTAGAGATCTTAAACTTGTATCTTCTCAGAATAGTTAGTTGGATAAATTAAACAACAATAGATATCACATAAGTCTAGATTGAGTCTCTTGCTTATCTTGACTTGATTGCTCTGCACACCTTAAAAACTGAGCCTTGTTTTTGAACATAATAGGAGAACTTAGGATATGGATGATACATCCTAAGTTAGGGTTGAAAAGCGTAGCGTTCATCTAGTTCGTTCAGTGCTTTTAGTTAGTAGAGTGTGTCTTAGATTAGTCTGCCTCTTCAATTCTAATTTTGTTATAGAATAGACTCGGACCTAGCTCTGTGGATGTCTAGGATGGATACATGTATTATTCTGTAAGTTCAACTCGGACCTAGCTCTTCGGATGTCTAGGATGGACACATGTTGAACTTTCAGTTCAGAGGCCCTGTATGGCCTATTTCTGTTATGGCAACACTATGTCTTAGGCATACTGTTACTTTAGTTTAGTTTTTCAATATTGTTTTGTTTTGCCACACGCTTCAGTGGCCTTACTTTCAGTATTTAGCTTGCTTTATCACATGTCTTAGTGGCCTTACATTAGCTCTTTTATATACTCAATTGCTTTTGCCACATGCTTCAGTGGCCTTTTCATATTAATCTGCATGTTATATATATGTTCCTACTAATTAGCTATTATATTGGCATGTTTACAATGTTAGAATTGTTTGTTATTTTAGTATTTGTGTTCTTTTATACTCAGTATATTTCCATGTGATCATAAGCATATTAGGATCAGATTGTTTTAGTAATTGCAGTCACTTTTACTTTTAGCTTTACTTTGCTTACTTTTGTGTTTTGTATGTTAATTCACATACTCGCTGATTAGCTATAAATGATTAGTTTATGGTTATCCCATTTCCTTTGTAGCTTATTGCATCTTATAATTGCTTGCATGTAAAACAATTAAAATGTGATATTTTTAAATATTCAGTTCATTAAATAGCCTAAAATGTACTTAAACAATTGTCTAACTGTAACCTTTTTATTTTTTTAGCTGGGGCCCTAGCATTTGTGATACCGACAAATGTCAGATTCAGACTTGTTCGTAGGCAGTGCTGCATGAGAGGAGCCAGTGTAGGAGGAGGATCGTTCTATTATTTTCTTTCAGTGAGATTGAGAGACTTTTATATTTTCATTTAATACAGTTTGTAATAATTAAATTCTGGATGTATTTTACTTTCTGCACTTGAGCTGAGTTACTATTTTGTTCTCTTCTTTCTACTATGTTGTGCTTGTGAATGTTATGTATATTTTATGCTTCCGCCACTTCTTTGATATATATATATATATATATATATATATATATATATATATATATATATATTGATGAATGTTTATAGTATTTAGGTGACAAGTCCTTGGCTTAAGGCAGGTTGCATTTTACCTGACTTTATTTAAGTTGGGGATTTGTCACAGTTGGAGCACCGTACTCCCTACAGTTAGTAAGGGGGCCCTACGGGGAGGGGGATGGCCTTAGCCATCAAGCATTGCAATTAAGAAGGGGGGGAGAGGGATGACCTCAGCTTTCAATGTGCAATAGGGAGGTAAGGGGTCAACCGAATGAAGGGGGATGGCCAGCCGAAATTTAGGAGATATAAGAAAAGAGAAAAAGCAAATTAAGGAATAATTAATTATTATTCATAATTTTTAATTTATTAAAAATTCAGATTAAATAAACGTGTTCCGAAAAATTCCAAAACTTCACCCCTAGCTAATTTGGGGGTGAGGAATTCAACGGCAAAGTTGAAATTCAATTCCGATGATTATTTAAATATTCCATTTTCCATTGCATTTAATTATATTAAAATATTCGTGAAAATTCAATGACTTCTAAACGTGTTCAAAACATTACCCCTAACTAATTTGTGGGTGATGATCGCAACGGTGAAGTCAGATTTTAATTTTGAGGTCAAAATAAATACCTCAATTTTCTAATTAATTAAATATTAAAATAATCCAAATATTGGATTTAGCTCTGAATCGCTCCAAATAATAATTAGATGAAATTAACAAAATGATAATTAAGATGTGATTAGGCTTAAATTAAGCTGGGTAACAATCTTGGATTGTTACAACTAGCTTCCAAATACACATGATCTATCACATTTTGGCATTTAAATGTGATAAGGCAAAGTCAATAAAAAAAATATAGTTAGACTAAACAGTCTAAGCATATTTTAAGATTTAGCTAAACATTTTATTATTCAATTTGGATATCAAACTATTTACAATATAAGTATAAGCAGCGGTGCAAAATGAAAGTATATAAGTATGGAAATAAAATAGGCAATTATAAAAAAAGACAATTGAAATAAAAGAGTGAGTAAGAGTACTCACAAGTAGAGCGAATCTTGCATGCATATAATATAAGGGTAAAAGCATTCTAAATATGCTAGAAAGTACTAATGTGCATATGAAAATAAATGAAAGAAGCAAGTATATGTTCAATAAACTTATGCTAAGTAAATAAAAGAAGATAATGAAGCAATTAAATATAATTATGATAACATTCACTGCAATCTAAATGAACAGTAAACAAATAAAGTATTGTACTAGAAACATAGAAAATGCAGACTATAGTAATTGAGGGAATATCTTAGATTATCAATCTAAGAAGCTCATAGTCTAAAACTATAAAAAATAACATAGCTAAAAACTATGATGAGTCTTCATAATCAATAAGATTGTAGAAGATCTCCTATTTTAATTAATTAAAGTTGTTTAATGAAAGTATTCATTCTGCGAGCAAATACAAAATGAAGCGAAGAGTTAAACACGTCTGTTTAACAAGTAAAGGAAAGCGGGGTCAAAATAAATAATACTCATATTCACCATCTAAAAATGTGAGGTCTCCTTATTACTTCTAATTAGTCTGCCCTTGGCTTAAGCAACAATGTAAACCCCAGTAGTTTTAATGTGAAAGTTTTATTCATGCACAATGCATTATATGAATGATTCAAATGAATAAGGCTCAAAGCTAAGCAAGCATTCAAGGAAGAATTTAATAATTATAAACTATATCCAAAGTTATCTAATCTTAATGATCTCCTTAATGATTATAGCTAATTGAGCTCCCAATTAACTTTGAGATATTGATCTCTAGTTAATTATAAGTAATTGTGGTAAGTGGGGTTTTAAAAATAATAGTTTCATTTCATTCTATGAGATGACAAAATAATTTATAAGTATAACAGTACCAAAATGAAATTACTCCTATTCTTATCCTAAACCATAAGATTCAAGTAAGTTAACTAAATTAAGGCCTAGGATATTAGTTAAGAAAGGTAGATTTAAGTAAACACTATAATTAAGAGATTAAGAGTTAAGGTTCTATTCACTAAACTCATTTAATTAGGTTAAATTAGAAGGATATTATTTAAAATCAACTACTAATCTAACTAGGTTAACATAAAAGGAAAGGTTTAAGAAATTAAGAACGAAGGATTTGTAGACTATAAAATCTATGTTTCCTATATGTTGAAGTTTAAGAAAATCAATAGGATTCCTAAACTATTCTAAATGAATTTAGAATTCCTATTATAAATCTTTAAAGGACTTAAGAGCTAAGATTAAGTGAACTATAATCTAATTTAATTACTTAAGACTCATCTTACTTAATTCATAACCTATATCTACATAAGCATTAAGATTATCTACACTTAATGAACGTAATATATAGCTCTAAGGATCATCTACAATTCAAGTTATAAATCAATCCTATAATTTCTATCTTAAGGTTGAAAGATAAACCAAGCAATTTACTTATCATTCAAGCATCTAAATTATGAAAATTAAGCTCAATCACATGCAATTGAAATTAACATGGAAAGTAATAAATATAACATGTTTGTTAGTCTAAGATTTTAAATACCTAAAATATGCAATTTAAGAAACTAGAAATTATCACAATAACACTAATTAAAGAGACAAAACTTAAGATTAACAATTATTGTCCAATGAAAAAAATATAAATAATTATGGAATCCTGATAGTACAAGGAGAAAAATGACACTAAGTAAGTCAAAATCGAACAACATTAGAAAATTTGGGTTCCGGGACTCCTAATTATGGTTAAAAAGTGATTAAAAAAATTAAGGTTCCAATGTTAAATTTGATTTCATATTATTATTCCTCATATTTTTGTGAGTGAAATGGGTTATTTAAATATTAATTTTGGATGGCTATTAATCATGTTATGACACAAATAAGATTGTAATTAATTGGCAATTAATTAATTAATTTAAAACAATGATTAATTAAAATAATTATCCAAATATAAATTAAATAACATATTATTAATCTATACATTTTTGTTATCAAAATGGTATATAAGTTTGTATTATTTGGATGAATATTTTTAAAGTTATGATTAAATGAAAATTTGAATAAATTAAACATAAATTAAATGCAAAGCAATTATTACATTCCTTCAATTAATTATTCCCAGATGACAGCACGAATTTTAAAATGGCGCAGAAAAAATAGACTGATGGGGCACGGAAATCCGCGGCACAAAAACTCGTGCGGCATAGAAAATAGCACTCGCGGCTTTACACGCGGTACTGCTAGGGTTCGACACGCATCCTCCTAGTTATTCGAGAGACGGCGCGGTCAAACCAAGACGAATCGGTTTAGTTCGGGTGAATAGCAAGGACCAAAAATGGTCCAAGGCAAATCGCTTTGTTTCCAAGTCTTCAGCCCGAAGAGATGGAATTATGGATAGCCGCATCATTCGACTCCAGCGGTCTCTGGGTGCGGCCCGCACACCGGTGAGGAGATCTCGCCGAGGCCGTTCACCTGAGACCATTATCGGAGCCATACGACATGTATTGAAAAAAAAATGATGCCCTAGGTCCACTCTTCAAAACCATTAAAGGCTAACGAGGATGACAAAATTGGTTTAGGATCGATCTCTCTTAATCGAGTCTGAACACATCATAGATCGACTAACCATAGAGTGAAGTAAGCTTAAGCTAAATGAGCTTTAGGAATATAATAGAAGGTGAGTGCGTGAAGGCAGTGCAAGGTCCCGATTCCGACAAATACTCCACAAGCTTCTGCATGTAAAAATCGCAGCCCTCAGCTCCCAGAAAACCTCCCAAAAGAATCAACCCCCTCTAAGGAAGGCAGCAAGAGTCCTAGAATAAGTTGGGGGAGAGAGGTCGGGTGAGTTGTGCTATGGCTGGCAGGGCACGATCACCTCTACGATAGAGACGTACATGAAAACGATACTAGCTGTTCGTTCGATTGAGCGATCAAACGGCTGGATCAGCTCAATCGGACCGGGTTGAATCTGGACCATTGGATCGTGTTTTAAGAACACGCGACGACTCAGATTCGTGCGGATAGCTTTCCCGTGTGCAGGCCTCACGCACAGGAACCGCGCGGTCTTAAAAAAATTGTCGTTGGATTAAAATTAAAATTATAATTATATTATTTAATTTATTTACTTTATTTAATTAATTAAACATATAATATTACTCAAAATAAAATAACCAAACGCTCTCCAAAAAATCCCAAAACTTTTTTCTTACCTAATTGAGGTGTGATGAACTCAAAAATGTAATCGGATTTTTGATCGGAGATCAATTTAATTATCTTAATTTTCTGAGTATTTAAATAATATTAAAATATTTGGGGAAAATTTAATGACTTCCAAATACTTCTAAAATACCGCCCCCAGCTAATTTGGGTGTGGTGAGTCCAATGGTGGACTCCGTTTTTGATTTTGAGGTCTAAATATATTAAGTATTCTCAGAATTATCAGAAAACCAATAAATACAGAAAATTGTCAAATGATCTCCAAATTGTATGAAAATTGAAATGGATGCACTTAATATTATTATAAGACTAATGAAAGAAAATTAAAGTCAATTAGTTCACTAATTGATGAGTAACAATACTAGAGCTGTTACAAGGACTTAAAATATTTGACAGTTCTATTTAGTCTAAATCCTACCAACTATTGAGTAATAAAAATCATGAGCATCGTTTGCCTTTTCATAAACCCGATATTTTTTTAATAAAGTGAATATCAAGATAGTCATTGATCTTAATCTTGGGTTCAAGATGGGGAATTAATTAAATGTTGTTATTTTTGATAAAGTGTTTAACATTGACAAGTTTGGTGGAAAAATAGAAACCTCTCATATTCCAAGAAACAATGTTTGTATTAAATATTAGGATGAAGCAGCCCTTAGTTCAGGATCTGTTAAGAAAGAGGCTTTGGGCCTATCTCTTCTCGACCTATTTTAAATAGACAAGTCATTTTGTTTAGAAGATTCAAGTTTGTGATATCAAGAACTTGAAGTGCAAGGAGAGGAGAAGCAAGTTCTGGTGCATCACTTTTCAGAGAAGAAAAGTAGGTGTAACACCCTGTTATTAGATTAAGTAATCTAACTCAATAACGATTGTTACTGTAATACTTAATATTAGATTAGTGAAATTTTACTCATCATTAAGTATTACAGGGAGTTACTATTCTCTAAGTGAGAAAATTAAATGTATACACAGTGTAAATATACATTCATATTATTCTAGCCATTCAAAAAATAAGAAGATGCATAACAGAATAATAAATTGAAACATACAGAATTTAATAAAGTTTATTCAAGCTGTTAAGGACACATGTCATCTAAGATAAATAAAGTAAGAAACTAAAAATAAGAAGGGTGCACAAGATGCAACAAATAGACATGATGTAACGCTCCATCCCGTCGCCACGCATAACAAGGAGGTTTAAGGATTGGTTACCTTAGACAATTGACGGCGGAATGATGTTCTAAAAAAAGTGAAAACACTTTTGAGGGCATGCTTGTTAAACATCCAAATGATTCCAGACAAGTTTACAACTTGACGTTATGATAGCAGTGAATTCAAGATTTTTTCTTTTATGGTTATTGATGATCTATGCAAACCCCCCTAAATTAGGGATCTTAATTTTTTGAGAACAATGTAATATATAAATCTATGTGTGATTCCAACAGTGGATAAGATTAGAGAATAATGCCTAAAATAGTTTGGCCATATTAAGTGGAGACCATTCAATGCCCCTGTTAGAGAAATTGAATTTATGTATTTTACCGATATTAAAAGAGGATGAAGATCAAAAAAGGCAAAAAGAAACCGTTATAAAGGATTTTCTTTATTTGGAACATAGGGAGAGGCTTCTATTTGATCGTGCGCAAAAATTCATGTAGCCTACCACACGTAGTGGGATTAAGCCTTAATGTTGTCCCTGTTGTTGTTGTTGCATATTAATAAGCTAAGTGTTACTTTATTCCATATGATGTGTCTACCGCCTCCCTCTCAAGATATCATTTAGTCTCTTGTTCTCCAAAGTATTAGTAAATCAGTTTCTTGTCTGATTTTACAGAGTTAAAATAGGATCAAGTAGAATATTGCACGTAAACCATAACATTTACACAAAAAAAGAATAAATTATCATGTCAGATGTCCTGTTAAAAAATTTGAAGAAAGCTTATATAAATAAATATTGAGGCTTCATACCGCTATATTTGCATGCAAACCTTTGATTACCAGAAAAAAACATAAATGAAATTATATAATTACTCGTGAGGTTTTCAAGGAAACACCAATGCAGCCGAGCTTAAATAAGCACACTATGAAAGCTAACATACCCAGAATAAAATCAAAAACTAATTAAGTTCCTAGCATTTATAATTAATATCAAAATAGTTGCATCAGTTTTAAGAGATATAAATGAGTCCTAAATTTTAGATTCAGTTTCAATCAAATCCGCCACTTCTACAGGCTGGTCACTACCTTAGGAACTTTTGTGGTTGGCTGTTGACTTTCAATGGCATCCCTCATAAGGCCAGTGTGACCCGCACCGGCCATCCTTCTCGTAGCCGCCAATATATAGCTAGGACTGAACACTTTTTGATCTTGCACAAGTATAGCCACATAAAGCAGCCTGCACCTGGGCTTCTAGCGCCATTCATATTCTGTCATTGAACAGTCTTTAGATTGGGCTCCCATGCGGACTCTCTTTTGAGCATTTGACCAAACCTTGATTTTAAGTTCATTGCCATAAGTTTCAGTAAAAATTTTGACCAATCAAAACTCGGACATAAGCCTTTATATCCAGAGGCCATTAACCCCCCCCCCCCCCCCCAGTTCTTCCTCTCTTAAATCTTTAATAGAGGAAGAAGTAAATGGTGAACGTATTATTTTTAAATTTTGTTATGTAAAATTTTTTTCATTTAAAATAACACAAAGCCCTAGTCCTAGGTAGTGGTGTTGATGACATGAATCATTTGTTTTCATTATGCTTGATACAAAAGAAACCCCTCCCTAAGTTATAAATAGAGAAGCTTGTTTCTAATAGTTTCTTCTGGTATCTTTTTGGTCTTTCATTCTCTCTTTTAACACTAGCAAATATTATAAATTCAATTTCTTAATAGGTCCATCAAATAATTTTTGCTTAATATGTATGAGTCATATAAGACCATATTCTCTAATCTTATCTTGCCACACCCATATCTCAGTATATTTATTGAGTATAACCACTCTCCACTTTAACATCCTCATTTTTTAACACTTTATAATTAAGTTTCTACATTGCACGCTAGCATTATACACTATATAATTTTTTATTGAGATTTATTCCAATTAATTTATGTTGGTAATACCTTCAGCAGCGAGAACACTCTGCAGCGGAAGCATTTTGGTTAGCGAACTCGATTGAGGAGCGGGGTTGCGTTGACAGTTAGTTACCTAGAAGTTTCGTCCCGTAATTTTTGAACTGATAAAGCTATCACAAGCTTCAGAAGGCTGATGCAAACCCTTCTCTTTCCTTCGTTCTTCCGCCTTCGGTTCTCGATTTTTTTTGTCTGGCTCCGCCCCTACATTCTTAGGCCTCACCATCACTGCCTCAGCCATTGTGATCTCGTCCTGAAGCAGCAAAGCCAATCCTTTGATCTGCGACTGCGATTTAAGGTTTTTTTCTCTGTTATGATTTTTCATGGATTACTTCTTCCTCTCTTAAATCTTTAATAGAGGTGAAAGTTGGCAGTAAGAAAAACAAAAAAAAGATGCCAAAGGGAGAAACCAGTCATAGGAGGTGTCATGAAATGCAGTCACTAACAGGCAGGCCAGACTACAGTAGAGATCACTAAGATCATGACCAACTTGTGTTGGCGAGGACATTATTGAAACAATAATTAAAATTTAAGGATATTTTGCAATGATACAAACCATAGAAATAGTATTAAAATATGCTACAAAACACAAAAACTAATCCTAAAATATAATTAAGTGGCAAATAAAAGAATTAGTAAGAAAAATAAATTTACTTAGATCTTACTTTAGTTCCTTAAATTTAAAGATAATCCCTAATAAAATAGAGGTTAAGCCTCTATTAAGCTTAATAATATATCTCGTCAAACTTGAATTGCAGTTTTGCCTTATGTTTTCATATTTGCCACTCAACTTAAAAAAAAGAAAAAGAAAATCACAAATTCCCTATGAGCGAGCAAGACGCCGACATCTCTTAAGTCCCCTTTCTCCTACTCGATTTTTTCTTGTTAGTTAGGTTTTTTTTTTTCAAAACTGTTGCTGCTTTATGCTAGGGTAAATTCAAACTGAATGTTTGAGGATTAGAAATTTGAAATGGTTCTCTGCCTTTTTATTTTTTGATCACAAATTTGCTTGCAAAATGAGACCTAGGTCGTGAATCATTCTGGGAGGTAGGGTTAAGAGCGTCGCAGAATTCCTTCCTTTCGCAGTTGAGATGAATTTCGTCCCTGTGCGCATCTGGTAGAGTCTTTATTGCTTCTCAAAATTTGATTCTTATATCTAAATTTTCTCCTTCTTTCATTGATTCTATTTTTTTTAGTTTTATTCTTCAATTTTCATCTTATTTTTCATACTCTTCCTCTACATTTCACAAATGCAAACCATAAATAAACTTGATTTCCTATATATTCTGCAGAAATTAGCAAGGGTGCGCTATACATCAGGCAACAACTTGTTCATTTGGCTGAGCGGCTATTTTGTTCCGACTATGCTATTGAGCTTCGACAGTTTGACATCTTTGTAGCATTTGTGTTGCGACAACGACTATCTTTGATGCCTTCAAATCTGTTCGAACTACCGTGACTATGTCTACATACTCGATAGTCAATTAAATCATCTTCTTATTTGATCCCTCATGTGTGCCAATAGAAAAAGTTTTCAAGTGGTAGGCCATCTATGGGTGCCACTAGAAAATATTTTATTTCATGAATCATGCCGATTCCCAAGTAGGGTTGATTGATTCTAGGCAAGCCCTCGTCAAGTTGTCAAATGAAATTGACTACTCCCGAATCCTTGCTGGGGGATCTACTTCATTGAAAATCGTCCAATGAAAACCTTAAAATAGACAACTTCTTTTGATCCCTCATGTAAACTGCCAATTGCACCAGTTTGGATTGACTTCTCACTCCTTAAGGTGCTTTTAATCACCCAATCGATTCTCTATGCTTTGAATTCATATTTCAAGAAACCATTGAAAGCTGACTCTGCGATGTCTAATATGTTGAGGCCATCCTCGGGTTCTCGTGGAGATGGATTTAACAAAAGAATTCGAATCCAAGATATGAATTGGAGATGAAAGAAACATATACTTTCAAGATTGCATCATCGAAAACTACTCGATCTATTGCTCATATTGTTTGATTACCGACCATGACATTTGACATTATTTTAAACTTAATCCTGAATTGAAGGAAAAGGATCCACCGATAGTGTTGGTTGCCCTCAATGGATTGAAAAAAACATAAAAGTGATTTAAATCCTTAGATTCTATGGATTTAAATCTTTAGTGGAAAGATATTCCCCTTGTTGTGAATGACACAATTTCCACTTCTATGGTTGAAACATTAGATACCCATTATTTGGATAAAGGTGGTGATAAACCTTCGGTTGGAGAGGTGTTGCCGCCAGGCTTCTCTGAGATTAGCAAAGAGGGGGCTTGTGGCGATCGGGGATTGAAGTTCGAGAGTCTTTAAAGAATAATTCATCTCAATTGAAAATATATACATTTTTATAATTCAAAAAGAACATAATAAAATAAAATAATAAAATTCACAGTCCTTTTATACATAGAGCCAAAACATATATGAAAAGTTACAATAGTTTGAATTTTACAAAATATGAATTAAAATATCTACATTCTTCTGCTTCTTTAAATTCTTCCTCTTTTAATTTAGCAAATCTTCTAAGCTTTTTAATTATCAAAACCTGAAAAATTCAGTTTACCAGTCAGGTAGGAGTACGCAAATTATTCTTATAAGAATAAATCTAGCATCCTATAATAGGTATGAATCACATATGAAAATAACAGAAAGACTGCAAATAAAGTAAGCAATTTCCAAATGCAATTTCTGTCATACAAAATAGTTGTGAAAATCAGCATATATGGAATAAATTTTATCAAAAGCATTTGTAACAATAAGTCTAGTCCGGAGACCCCTAAGCCCAAATGGGTAAACCCATAGGCATAATTTGTAGGAAGCTTTCTCGCCACCCGTCGGTAGCTTACTCAAATTAGGAACTGATGGTGTATCTTTCCTCTAGATTTGCCTACTTCCTACAAGAGGCTAAATCCCTCCATATAACTCCTAGGGGCTTGCTAGCTAGCCCAATCTGTACAGATTCCAGTTTTGCATTCCACCCTGCAAAGATAAACACCACAAAATATATATAAATTTTTTTTGTTATATACTTTTTGATATAATTCTTTTGCAGATTAAAATGCGGTAAGCAGTGCAAATAATTCTCAAATGGAAAATGGCTCAAATAAGAATACTGAAATAAGACTTATAAGTAAATTTGCGTACCTGACTATTTTGATAAAATCAACCAGTTTTAATTTCTTTGATCTGCCAAAAATAATGAAATTTATTAATTTATTGTTTTTGTAGTATTTTGATTTATTTAAATTTATTTTTATTAAGTCTTATAATTATTTATGCCTTATAAGGTCAAATTAGGAATTTGACCTTATAAAGGCATTTTAGTTATTTTACCCTTAATAAAATATAAAATTTATATTAGTTTATTGTAGATTATATCTTAAAGTTTTTATAGAGTTCAAAATTATCAAATTTTGATACGAATTGGTTAAGTTATAGATATTCTAATTTGTAGGGTTAATAATTAGGGTTTATTATAATTAGAGAGTTATTAGTGATTTTAGTCACAAAATTATTAAACTAATTATATATTTAGGTTCTAATTTACTTTATGAGTCATTTAAAACTAAAATCACTTGATTTGGATTATTATATTTGTTAATATTCACTAATCAAGTTTTAGAGTGATTAAGGTTGATTAGAAGATCTAACCGTTGGATCCTAAATATTTTTGTTGTTTACTGAAATTTAGGTTCTTCTGATCTAAATGGATATTTGGATCACCTAATTTAAAGCTATATTAGCTAACTTATGATTATTTGAAGTTTTTAAGATTAATGACTTAATTAGGGTTAGGTCCTAATTGTGATTAGTTTAATTTTAATCCAAACAGCAAAATTAATACTTCTAAAATATTCCTTATGTTTTTCTGAAAATTTTAAGACCTATATTTGATATATTTGGGATAGTGTGTGTAAAGTTATGGATTAATGAAAATTTGTAATAATTTGGATTTATTTAAATATCTTAAAATATCACTATGTTAAATATTAATCCTACTGAAATTTGATTGGCATCATAATATTTCTTATATTTTTCTGGTTAATTTGGTATATTAAATTGTATAATTTGATTAAGTATTTTATGAGTTATGGATTTTTAAAGTTTTAAGATTTTATTAAATGTATTTATTAATATTTAATTTTGTTAATTTAATTCAGAAATATTTATTTTCTGTTTAATTATTCATTTTATTTTATCTATTATTTATTTATATTTTTTTGATTATTATTTATTAATATTTTATATTAATATTATTATTTAATCTTTATTAATTATTTTCTGTTTATATATTATTTACTGTACTTTGATTATTATTATTATCTTAGATTGATGTGATATATTTGTTTAATATTATTATTATTAATCTAATATTAAATTATATGATATATTTTCTGTTTATAAATATGTTTATTTATTTAATTTTTTATTTTATCTTATTTTGTTTTATTATTTATGTATATGTATAAGTATAGATATATACAGATTTATATATTATAAATATATATATATTTATTATAATTATTGTTATAATTTATGCAGGTGGGGACTCGTGCCAGTAGGTCAGAGGAGGCCACGTGGCGTCTCCTTATTCGCACGGCAGCTGGCATGGGTCTCGCGGTATGCCGCGCAGCCGGTCTGCAGGCGCGGCGAACCGGACCGGGTAGCGGCAGAAGGACGAACCAGTCGCAACTGATCGGTTCGCTCGAGGAAGACGCTTCGTCTTCCTCAGCACGAAAATTAGGGCTTTTTGCGATTTTAGGGTAAATCGGTGCGATCGATCGATGATTCGATCGATCGCACCAATTATTAGATGCGATTTAAGGTGCTGAAGTAGAAGAGGAAGGTAGAGAGTACCTTAGGGTTCTTAAATGCGATCGGATAAGCAAAATGGAAGGAGCCGGACATTTTACAAACCTTCTAGTTAATGAAAAACCTTAATACTAATAGGTGGGGGATTTTAAATGAAGATTTGAGGGCTTGGAAGCAGTGCTTGGCGCGTGGAGAGGCGGCCAGATGACACACGTCTGAACCCTAGCTACGTGGAGGCCTCGCGTTCTTTCGCGAGGGAGACGTGCGAGAGCCATCCGATCCTCTGATCAGACAGTTCGCAAGAACCGTTGGATGATACGGTAAAGGCAACAGCGTTAATTCTTTTCTGACGGCGGCCGTTAAATGCATAATTAATTATATATTTATTTAATTTAATTTAATCAATTAATTAACTTAAAAAAAAAAATTTTCAAAAATTTTTAAAAATACTAATCCTAGCTAATTTAGGGCTTCTGAACACAATGGCGCACTCGGATTTTTGATCCGACGAGTATTTAATTACTCGTATTTTCAGGTATTTAAATAATATTAAAATATTCGTTGAAAATTTAATGACTTCCAAATGCGTTCAAAACTTCACCCCTAGCTAATTTGGGGGTGGTGAACGCAATGGTGAAGTCAGATTTTTAATCTGAAATCAAAATTATTTAAATATTAATAAATAATTGAGAATAAAATTTTAGTATTTTACAGGACTCCTACTTTAGCTTTCTTGGAGGTAGTTACTGATGTGTTGCAACTGAGCTCCGTTGATGTAGTGCTAATTTTGGAGATCAAGATTCTTTTTGGGAGAGGTTGTTGCTTCTCCACTGAAGGTGGTTGTCCTTACCTGTGAGCCGATGATTGATATTGTCAATGTTGTCCCAGCAGATATGGATGGCGCTCGGGCTTTTTCTCTCATTTGGAGGTGACAGAGGATGGTGCTTTGCCGTTAGAGCCCTTTGGTGTTGGAGGAGAGCTTGTGTGGTACGTAGGGAAATCCTTCCTAGAGCTTCAGAACATTATATTGGAATCTCTCAATATTTTGACGATGAGATTATGCACATCACCTCAGAAGAGTTACAATCATACATTGAGAAAATTTTGATTGTTTTACGTAGACGTGCCTTGGAATATGTAGGGGATGCTTCTATGGCTTCTAGTTCTCTCCTGAATCCTCAAAAATGAAATTCTATCCATCTGCTCTCGAAAGAGCTCAAGCTATTTTGGCTCCAAAATTTGAACTGAATTCTGATAAGGACTCAGAGGAAGATTCAATTGAGAATTTAAAGGATAAAATCTCAAACTTTGAACTATAATAAATTTTCTTGTTAGGTATAAAGGAAAAAAGAAAAGAAAAGGACAAATTATTCTGAATCAAATTATAATCTAAGGCAAAGAAGCAACCGCTAGTCGAACTTGTCTAGCATAGTTTACTACAGCTTTTGTTGGATCTTGGGTCCAGTGGGATTTGATGATCGTTTTTCTTTTTTTTCCTTGATTTTTTTTTTTGCTTTTCCTTTTATTGGAAGGTCATCAACTACCCTTCTATTGCATACATTTTTTGGTATTTATAAAATGCAACATGTTAAAAAATAATATATATATATATATATATATATACATATATATGTATATTTGATGGTCTTAATAAACTTGTTCTTGCCACAATGTAACCTTAAATAAAATCAAGATGATGCTGCATAGATGAAAAAAAAGTTGAATTTTTTATGTTGCTATTAATAAAAATTAGAATTCAGCGCTTACTAGTACTCTTATTATTGGATTATTCAATGTACAATATTCAGCAAAATTACATCTGTTTAAATAGAAAACTTATAATTATCTACAAAAAATTTTTAGGAAACCAAACAAATGCAATGTCATTTGATTAACTATAAACAAGTTATATTGTAATCAAATTCGTATAATATTTTGATTTTTACAAACCAAAATACCCTATGTTTCAAATGATAAATAAAGAATTCATGTAGTTGACCCATATAGTGGGACCAAGATCTAATGTTATATTTGCTATTTCTTATCACTTTTTCAAATACATTTCTCTTAATTTATAAAATTTTTTGGATAAATTAAATTACAAAAATAATATTTATGCTTTTTGGCTTAGTTAAATTTAATCTAATAAAGTTATTGATGAATGATGAGAGGTATGGATGAAAGAATAATAACATATACATAACACTTTTTTTAATCTAATAAAATAATTAAGATTCTTTTAATTAAAAGTAGATATGAGGTGTTCTGCACTTTAGAAATGATTTGATAAAAATGCTTATTTTGTAAAAATAAGTTTGGGTGGTGAATATGTAATTCTTAAAAGATTTGGGTGCTGCGTACATTTTAGTAACCCTATGTTTCAAATCATAAACCAAGGATTTATGTAGCTGGCCATGTAACAACCCTAATGTTGTTACCCGTCAATTAGTGATCTAATTGACTCTAATATTTTTCTATTAGTCTTATAATAATATTAGGAGCTTTCATTTCAAATTTCGTGCAAATTGGAGATCGTTTGTCGATTTCCAGCATTTCCTGGTTTTTTGATAATTATGAGAATGCCTAAATTATTTAGACATCAGAATCAAAAACGGAGTCTGCCATTGGACTCAGTAACTCCAAATTAACTAGGAGTGTTGTTCCGAGAATTTTTGGAAGTCATTGAATTTTTCGGATATTTTTATTGTATTTCGATCGCTCAGAAAATTTCATCGAAATCAGGATTCTAATTTAAGTCAAATAAAAATTAAATAAAAAATCCTCTTATAATGCCTTTTGAGAGAATTCTACTGCAAAAATTTGAGCACATTTGGAATCCCGGATTGTTCTAAATAAATTCATAAAATTTAAACTTTAAAGGCTAACAATAAAAAAAATATAAATTAGAATTTGTAAATTTTTGTATATCTAAGTTAAGCGTCATATGAGGATGCTATGTTTCAAGTTTCGTTAATTTTCAATTTTCGATTTATCGTAATTAATTTTCAAAAAAATTTCACTTAAAAATTAATATAAAATAAAATATTTGTCTAAATTCAATAATTTTTAGACGCTTGCGTTCGTCTCGTCGAGACGGTCATTTCGATACCAAGTTCATAATTTTTGGAGCTCAAATGACTTCAAATTTTGGCTCAGAAATATCAGCCGTTCATTTTCAATCTAATGACTTGTTTAAATCCTAATTTTGCTTAAATCCCATCAAACCTAACTTTCTTTACTAAAAACTTAAATTTCCTCTCAGCCGAAATATCCCTCTATCTCTCTCGCACGCAAGCCGAACTCCTCCTCCCGATTCTTCTTTGTTCGGCGCATCCAAGGTCGCCGATCCTCCTCTCTCACCGAGAGCCTCCACTCTCCGATCCTTCCCTCTCGCCGAGTCTCCTCCCTCCAAGCCGATCGTCTCGTCTAGCCGAGCATCCCCACTCGCCGAGCCTTCCTCTCGCCGAGTCTTCCACTCGCCGAGCCATCCACTCGTCGAGCCTTCTCTCGTCGAGTCTTCATCCGACTGAGCATTCCAAGCCGAGCGTCTCTTCTAGCCGAGACTCTGGACGCTTAAAGGAGCACTCGAGCAGCGGCTACTCCATCTCCATTCGCAAACCCTAGCTCTGTTTGGTGCGACATCTAGAAGCAAGGTACTACCCTTATCTTTCTCCAGTTTGATTTTAATACTCCAGAATTTTAACCTTATTAGCACTAGCAAAAATTTCTTATACAACTTTAACTTTTAAGCATTTTCTATTTAATTTATAACTTCATTCATAAGAGTTAATCATATAGGTGCTATATATATATATATATATATATATATATATATATATATTCTTATGGATGTTAGAAGTTGTAGAACAGCCAATGTCATCTATTTTATAGTTTGATAGTTGGAAATTTATTAACGTGACTTAATAATTAACTTAATAAAATCTTAAAGGAAATAGAAGGATTGTTAGAGGAAACGATGCTACCTAGAATCTTATTTTCTTAGCTCAATATGATGGCAGTCATGTCCATTACTGAGAGATCCTTTGTAGTTACATCTTGATAACTCAGTGAGTCAAGAAAGCAAGCGTTCAGGTTTGTTTTGGGATCATAAACAAACCCTTCATCTACATTGGTTGCCTTGAGAATAACTTGGGTAATAACTACACCATGTGAACAGTTATGTTAGGAAGACTAAGCATATTCCAAGCAAATAAACAGAAAATAGGAGCATATGTGAGTTGATGATTTACTCTAGCCAAGGCTAAATCCTTGTATTAAATTTATATGTTCTCCAACAATCTGTCTTAGCACAAATCAAGTGCCTTATAATTGTATATTTTCATTATTGCATAAATTCAGAGATACTTTAATAGATTTTTTCAGTATATATATATATATATATAATTTTATTTACAATATTGTGAGCAATAATGTTATAATCTTATAATTACAATTAGATAAATAATTTCCTTAATCATTGTTTCAATGATTAAAAGTAAATTAAATATTTTATCAATTGATATTTACATCATAATTTGTAACAATCTTCTATTCAATATGAACCACCTTCCCTTTGATGAAATTAAAACATGTGCTTTACTCAAGTTTAAATCTCTAAGTATCTCCTCTACATCTATCCTACAGTTTAATCGACCTTTAAATGGATCGATTATGCGTGTATGCAAAGACAGATTTTATCTTCATATTAATGAGATTGTTAATTAACTGTTAAATTATAATTTCATTAAATGAAATTTCAAACTTGCAAATCTTAAGTTATACCATGATCTTCAACGTTGTAGAATAGTAATTGAGAATGGAATTGTGTTAAATAATTAAAAATAATTATTTCATCAATTGTTTTAAGCATCATATCTTGATCAATGTATATCCGATTTGGACACTTCAATAGTTTCATTTTACTCACAAGAATGTGAGGAGCATTAATATAAAATCAAATTTAGGTTTTAAATCCTAATTTTAATAATGACTTTTAAATCCTAATTAGGAGTCCCGAAAACCCAAGAATCCCAACGTTGTTCGATTTTGACTTACTTAGGGTCGTTCTTCTCCTTATGTAATAAGGATTTCACATTTATGAATTTCATTTTCATTTGGACAACAATAGGTGATTTTAGGTTGTGGCTCTTTAATTAGTATTATTTAATTAATTTCATGCTTTGGGTGTTTAAAGCCCTAAGATAGTAAACTTGTTTTACTATTTCCCTTCCATGTCAAGTTTCCATGACATGTTCGTTTTGAGCTTAGTTCTCATATATAAATTGTATGAATCTTTGGCAAATTGCTGGATTCATCTTTCAACCTTAGGATATAGCCTATAGGATTGATTATACCTTAAATTGTAGGTGACCCTTTAGAACTAGATGTTATACCCATTAAGTGTGTTTAGCCTTAATGCTTGTTTAGTGTAGGTTATGACCTTCCTAGTCATAATTCTAAGTATGTAGATGTGAGCTTAGTTCTCATCTTTCTAGATATGTGAATTAATTGCCAAGTACTTAATTCACCTTTCAACCCTAAGGTAGAAACCCTAGGATTGATTTGCAATTGATCTATAGTTGAATCCTAAGTCTATTAGTTACACCTATTAAAAATAGATATTCTTAATGCCTTAGTATTAGTAGATTGTGAATCAACTAGATCTAGCTTTAGTGATTGAATTAGAACTTAGTTTATTCATCCTAAATCTCTAAAATCTTGTCTTAATTATTTTAAGATGTAGTAATAGGAGTTTTTAACATACTTAGATTAGTTTAGGAATCCTGTTGAGTTTCTTTAATATAATAGGGGTTGCTAAATGAAGTAGCCAAGGGCAGGCTAATTGGAGAAATAAGGATCCTCATATTCTCAGAGGGTGAATATTTGAGTGTAAGTTACATTTGAAATCTCGTTTTCCAATACCAGTTAGGCAGACGTGCTTAACTCCTCACTTCATTCTGTAAGTCCTTGCAGAATGAGACCCTAACTAAACAATAACTTCAATAAAATAAATTGTGAGATCCTCTACAATCTCATTGATTGTGAAGACTCATTATAGCTTTTTAGCTGTGTTTCCTATATAGTCCTAGGCTATGTTTATCTTAGACTGCGAATCTAAGATACTTTCCCTACTATGTAAGCTGTACACTCTCTATCTTTAGTATTGTGTTTTGCTTACTTATAAAATTCATTTAGAATACAGTATATATTGCTTAATTTCAATTAATGCTTTACTGTTTCTCTTACTTACCCAGCACAAGTTCATTGAACATATACATGCTTTATTTCAGTTTCATTTTCTTTCATATGCACGCTTTAGTATTTTTCTAGCCAATCTAGGATGCTTTTACCCTTGTTTTATTTGCAGGCTAGATTGTCAGATTATGTGAGTATTCTTACTCACTTTACTTTTTTCTTTTCTTTTCTTACTTCTTTCCACACTGGTATGCTTTCATTTTTGCACCCTTACTTGCATATATATTGTAACTAGTTATGATATCTAATTGAATTAATAAAATATTTAGCCTACTCTTAAAATGTGCTTAGACTGTTTAGTCTAACTAGTTTTTCTTTTTCTTGGCTTTGCCCTATCATATTTAAATGCCAAAATGTGATAGATCAGGTGCATTTGGAGGCTAGTGGAGCTGGACCAAGTGTAATAGCTTAAAAGTGCTTCCGCTTATAATATAATAATTCATAGCTTATTAATATTGCATATGAGTTATTTCTTTCTTTAATTTACTCATAGCTGTAATAATTAAAGTTATTTACTTCATATCTGCTATGCTTGTATTGGAGTTTCCTTAATTACTTAAATGCTTGGGATGAGATGAATGGATGGATGAAAATAATTGAATGTTAATTAAATCATTAGCTGCATACTTATTTGCATATTAAATTGGAATTAAGTTGCATATCTACCTAGGATGTTAATTGGAATTAGTTGTTACTTTATATTATTTTAAAACTGGAAATGAGCAATCCTATAAAATGGATTGAATTCTATTGTAGAATTGGAAATGAGCAATCCTATGAAATGGATTAAACTCTATATTAGAACTGGAGTTAAAATGAATGGATTGCATGTTAGTTTAGGTGTTTCCTTAGCCATTTATAAAGGAGACTTTGCCGAAATTTTTAAGACTTCTAGGACTTGGAGATATATGTCAATTGTCCTTAAATTACATTCATATGTATCCATGTATGTTCCGCATGTTAAAAACTTAAAATCTTCATATATAGATTTGCAAGATTTCACATTAATAGTTTTAATTTACATATCCTACTTGCATCACATGTTTAATTATATCTCATTCACACATGCATTTCATACAATATTTCATTATAATACCTTTCATCTTAACTTAAGACCCTCATCTGAATCCTTGGTCAAACACGATATCTAATGATTTGGATTAGTTTCCTTCTAATCTAGTATTAGATATTGTGATGACGTATCAATGTTGAGTTAAGTAATCCTCAACATTGGGGTCGTCACAGGCCATATAGTGGGACTAAAGCTTGTTGTTATTGTTGATCTTGTTGAAGTCACTTTTTCAAATACTTCTCTCATTATTATTTATAGATAATTAAAAAAAATACAATTTCTGTTTTCTTAGCTTAGTTAAATATATTCTATTAAAATTAATGATGAATGATGAGAGATTTGCATGAAAAAATAGTAGCACATCAATATAACACCAAATCTATAAATATTACATATTCAATGCCTAAATTTTAGATTTTACAAATAATGGACTATCATATTCTCAAGTTAAGATCCTTTTAATTAAAAGTAAATAAGAGGCGTGATAAGCTTTAGAAATATTAAGATAACAATTTAATTTATAAAAAAAAAAATTGAGCTCAGAATGTGGAGATATATAAAAGATTTGGGTACTACATATGTTTAATCATCCCAAAGAATTTTCTCACCTCAAACATCATCTCATTGATCATTTTGGGTGGATGGATATTAAAATCACTAAAAAATTATCAATTGATCTTTGACGCATCTAATTTTGTTGGCTTTTGTTCTTTTTCAGATTTGAAGCCAAACCAACAACATTTGAAGAAATTTCTGAAAATTACAACAGCATGGGAGAGGTTACCACAAAGTTTTTACTTGATTTTTTTCATTTTTTGTTTCCTTGCACTTCTTTTGTAGCTTTATCTTTTTTTAGATAATCGAAGATGACTACTTCATTCCATCTCCTATACTAAGGGGCACCTCAGATCCCTCCTCCTTAGGCCTTGATCCTATAACAGCCCTTCAAAAAATTGGTATTGTTGGTTATCATAAGTTCAATTTTTGCAGTCAGACTTTTCAACTTTTTTTAGTGCTTCTTTTGTTTGTATTAAAATTTATATTTTTTATCTATTGTTTAGGGATCAAATATAACGATTTGTTGGAGGAGCATTGGGCTAAGCATTATGAAGTTGAAGTTTTGCGCACAATCTTACTCAACAAGTGCCTTCAGGAATGCCAGTTCAAGCACGAAGCCATCGAAAAGAAGCATTATGAATGTAAGAATCTAATTTCTGAAGCTGAGTTGCTACGAGCAAAAATTGATGTTCTAGGCAACAAGTGCTTCCAAGAATGCAGACCTAAATACAATGCTTTGAAAGATATTCTAGCCAAAGAGACTTCCGAGAGAAAGCGTTTATATAATGAAGTGATTGAACTTAGAGGAAATATTAGAGTTTTCTGTAGATGCAGGCCACTCAGCGCAGATGAGGTTTCCAAGGATTATAATTCTACCATCGATTTTGACCCTTATAAAGATACTGAATTGCAAATTACATGCACCGACTTGTCGAGAAAGATATTTAAATTTGACTGTGTTTTCAATCCTAAGGATGACCAAGGTAATGCATTTTTTTTTTCAATCCATTTTTAATGTAAAATTATATTAATAGTGGTGATTTATAAGGTATTAATTTTGGGTTTGTATCACCACATCTACAGAGGTTGTATTTGCTGAGACTTTACCAGTGGTAAAATCTGTTATGGATGGCTTTAATGTTTGCATATTCGCATATGGGCAGACAGGAACAGGGAAAACATTCACCATGGAGGGAAGTCCTGAATGCAGAGGCGTGAATTATAGGGCCTTGAAGGAACTCTTTAGGATTATGGAAGAGAGAATTCGGCTAATGCGTTATGATTTTTCATTCAGTATGCTGGAGGTGTACAATGAGAAAATCAAGGATCTTCTGGCAGAAAACTCAGATTCATATACCAAGAAGTAGGCCAGTTTCTCCCCTCATTTCAGTTGTGACCAAATTCATTGCTAGTCTGTGAAGTTTATAAGTTTTTATTTTGCAAATGATGGATTAATAAGGTTGGACATAAAGCAATCTGCGGAAGGAACCCAAGAAGTTCCTGGGCTGACTGAAGTTGAAGTATGCAGTATTGATGAGGTGTGGAAGCTGCATAAATTGGGCGGAAAAAATCGATCTGTTGGATCAACAACTGCTAATGAGCTCAGTAGCCGTTCCCATTCGTGAGTATCCATTGTTCACATTAGTTGATTACAGCATGCGCAGCAGTTGCCCAGAAATAATATTTTTGTGTTGGAATGCTTTCAGCTTGGTTCGTGTGATGGTCATGGGCGAGAACTTAGTGACTGGGGAGAGGAGCAGAAGCTTCTTGTGGTTGGTGGATTTGGCTGGCAGCGAACGTGTGGGAAAGATCGAAGTTGAGGGGGAGAGACTTAAAGAGTCACAGTTTATAAACAAATCTCTATCGGCTCTTGGAGATGTTATCTCAGCGCTTGCCTCCAAGAACTCCCACATTCCATATAGGTGCTTCCTGGTTTTCTCTGCTGCGTACAAGCAAATATTTCTTTTATTGGCTTGGCGGACTTTTTTTGATGATGTTTCCTTCCACTTCTGGCTTTCAGGAACTCAAAGCTGACTCATTTGCTCCAAAGCTCCCTCGGTAATGCTTTTTATATTTCTGAAGGAAACGTTTTACATATCAAGATTGAGAGCTTTACGATGTGGCTTATTGCATGATTGTTCCTTGTTTATCCTTCATTATAAAACAGGTGGGGACTGTAAGACATTGATGTTCGCACAGATTAGCCCTAGTCCCGCTGATTTAGGGGAAACTCTCTGCACTCTTAATTTTGCTAGCAGAGTGCGGGGAGTTGAGCATGGCCCTGCAAGAAAGCAATCTGATTCTGCGGATAGCTTTAAGATCAAACAGATGGTATAATTTAAGCAGTTTGGTTGTTTTATATTTTTGAATGAGGCGGTAAAATTTGTGTTGCTAAAAATATAGGCCGAAAAGCTTAGGTTGGAAGAAAAGCAAGTGAGCAAACTTAATGAAAGTTTGCAGATGATGCATATCAAGTATGCATCGCGTGAAAATGTCATTAGAAGTCTTCAAGAAAAGGTTATTTTAGCTAACATTCCGAAAAGAAAGAACGCTAATTATATTTTTGCATCAAAATTTGTTTAGATTTTCTTTGTTTATAGTGAGCTTATTATGCTAGCGATATGACTTAATTTGTAAATAGATTGGACAGCAAACGCATTTTTCTTCTAAATCTTGTTGTTGCGTTTAACGAATATCTAATTGAATTGAATTGAATTGAATTGAATTGTTTGTTAGTCCCTTTTATCAGGTTAGGGAATCGGAGCATGCATGCAAGGACTACCAACAAAAGATCACTGACTTGGAGAATCATCTTGCTGCAGAGAGAAAAGGCAAAAGAACCGTGCTAGGCAGCGCTGTAAACGCTAAGGCCGCATCATCTCTCCGGCCGCTGCCGGCGTCTGGTGCAGAGCCCAGGCAAAGGCTGCCACTTGCGAGAATCACGAACCTCCTCCCTCCTTTGGTTCCTCCTCTGCCTCATTATCATCACAGGGCCTCTGCTGCTAAGGAGAACACAACAAGCATTGGATGGTCCAAACCATCATCTTTTGCTGGAAAAGCTAGAAGGATATCGCTGTCCCCGATCGTCTGCAGCAGCAGCATATCGAAAAATACGACAGGAGCTGCTGCTGCTGTTAAGGAGGATGATGCCTCGTCGAAGCTTCCGCAGCTGAGCACGATGATGATGCGGAGGAGGAGGGCCACGCTTGCTACCGCCGCAGCGTTACAAGGGACTCCGATTGGAGGGGAGGGGGGGAAGTCTCGTTTGCAGCAGCAGCAGCAGACATTGTGGAAAGCAAGGCTTCCTTCCTCTTCTCCATTGCAGCAGCTGCCAGGCAAGTTGTGCTACAGCATCCACAAGAGAGTCCTTTTGGGGGCGTCTCCGGCCAGGCCAGCCAACCTCTTGGAAGCTAAGGAGATTCCGGGAAGGTTCGGAGTTGCTGGCCGAATTTTGATCAAGAACCGCCGGAGGAGCGTAGCCATTTAGTATTGAAACTTTATCATTCAGTCTTTAGGAACATTATGATTGTTTGTTGATTACTAGAACTCTATTCTTTCTTTTTCATTTACTAGGCTGGAATCCTTCTACATATTAACTCTGATTTTCTGCCCTTTTCTGTGTAATGTGTGCAAATTCATAGCAAAACTTTTAGCAAGACAGATTGAAACCATTGTTTCCCAACTTGGTTGATAATGCTTAAACTGTCTTTATTTATTTTGTAATTTGGTTCTTAATATGCTTTTTGTAAATTAAATCCTTGATAATTTTTCTAATTCTATTAACCATTTGACAATAAAAATAGATAATTTTTACTTTGACAGAAACTTGGGCAACTTTCGCTATATAACTAAATCCTCAAATTAGATTCTTTATATATTTTTTAAAAAAGCTATATTTCTCAAAGAAATGCACTCAAATTTTCCCTAAAGTAAGAAAGTAGGTTTTATTAAGAAAATTAAATAGAATTCGTATACAAAAGTTTATTGATTTATTTCAAAAGTGTTGCTACGTAGCAATCCAAAATTTCCTTTAAGAACACCAGAAAGTGAAATGTCTATAATTTTGGAATTAGCTTATGTACATTAGATTCTTTATATATGTTTTGTAATATTCCCTCTCAAAGTAATTGTAGAAATCCTATAATTTTAGCTTCTTCCACTAAATTTTTTGTTGGCAAAGCAAGAGTCAGGAAGCCGTTCTCTTTGTAATAAGCGAGCGTCTCAAGCACAACTGGGAGCATCCGAGACCAAGTATCAATGTACAACAACCGTTAGAGGAGTGCGCGGAGATTGCCCATTAGAGGATCTTCTTTGCAGCTTGAGGCACCGCTCGCGGTTTGGCGACTCCACCGCCGCCATCTTCCGTCTCGGCAGCTGCGTCGGAACCTTTGCTCGAGTGGATGCGCATCTCTTTGCAAGCCAAGATGTGCAGGGTGTCTTATCAAATAAATGCAGTAACATATCTCTTGCAGGAACATATTTGAATGTTTATTAATGTTTAAAACATAATTCATATGAATCATGTTATGGCTCAGTGGTTTAACTCTTGACAGATAAATAGTTCAAATCTCACCGACAAGAAAAACATAATGAAATTTCATACAAACATTGTCCAAATTATGATGTTAAGTAAACCGACATCTGGCAAAGTTCTATGCCGGCTGTCACTACATCTATGTAAAATTCAAGTGCGAGGATATCTCCCTTTTTAAATAAGCTATCCTCACAAAATTCCTTTGAAATAATGCATATTTTTTATAAATAACTTGCAAATGTTATTTATAAAAAATATGATTAACAAGATTGATTAAAAGTTTGCATGCTAACTTCCCAATATCTTTCAAGAGAGCGATGATGTATTTTTGTTGAGATATATAAAACTCTTCTTTTGATTGTATCACCTCCACTCCCAAAAAGAATTTTAAATTTCTAATATTTTTATCTCAAATTCATTTGCCAAGCACTTTCAAAGATTATGATGTCATTTATATATACAAGAGAACATGCTTGATGAAAAGACTGAGTTCCTTAAATTTACATTCCATATATTATGATTTTAAAAAATATTTTTGATTAAGCTCATGATTGTTCCTTGACTATGCTTTTTAAAAATCTCTATAAAGCATTTTTATATCGAATTATAGAAGAGGCCCAACATAATTTATAGCTAAAAAGAGAATTATTCTTACATATTTATTTTTGCAGATGGTGTAATGATTTCTTAATAATCAATCTCATATATTTGAACGTTTCTTTGGCTACTAATCTCGGTATTCATTAATCAACTGTGATATCAATTTCTTACATTTTTCTCCATTTGAATAGATCCACCACTTCTTAGGTAATAATTATTCATTTTCAAGAGCTAAAATTTCAACATTTGCGGTAATTTGTTTCAACTTTCATAAGTCAAAAGCTATAAGGTATGGAAATGATCTCGCTATTTAAACGAGTCAAGAAAATTTTAAGATACTGCTAACTATTTTCAATAAAATAGATAGTTTGAAACTTGTATAGCAAGACCATAATGAAGGAATCTCGATCATTATCTTCTATACAGACACTAAAAATAAATTTAAGTAAAATAAGCTTCATTAATATGACATTAGTTGAGACAAAAATATGCAATTCTATGATGATAGTATGCATAAAAAATACAAAGATAATCTCTTATAAAAAATACTGGATTAGTGACTCAATTTTATGCTAAATTATATGATTAATAAGAAAAATAAATTTATTTTGACTAAGTTTCATAAATTTATAGATAATCCCTAATAAAATAAAGATTATACTTCTATTAAGCTCAATAATATATCTGGTCAAATTTGAATTGCAATTTCGCCTTATATTTTCATATTTGAAGCTCAACTTAAAAGAAAAAGAAAAAAAAAATCACAGATTCTTTTTAACATAGCAAGTATTTTCTTATCATTTAGGTTTTTTTTCTTCAAATCCGCTGCTGCTTTGTGCAGAAAGTTTGAGATTTATAAATTTGAAAGGATAGGGTACTTCGCACGACCTCTCATGGAGATCTAGACGCCGAGATCGCTTCCGCCATTGCTGCCGTACGCGCTCGCCTTGCTTCGTCTGCCATCGCTGCCGCCATCGTTGCCGTCGTCATTGCCAGACACACGGAAGGTCGTAGAGGTTGCCCGACTCCCTCTCGCCTCTCGCGCGCGCAAGCAGCAGCCGATCAGGTGGTTTTTTTTTTTCATACGATTTGTTTGATTTGTCATTTGATTATGAACAAAGAGGTTTGGAGAAGAGAATTCCTCTCTGTTAACTAGCTTGCCATGTTCTTTAAGTTGCTGCCGCATAATTTTGCTTCTGCTATTGAGAGAGTCATTGTTTCTTGCTTCTTTGAACTCCAACAAATTGCTCCTGAACCCTAACAGAGCATCTCCATAAGTGCTTTTATCATCAACGCTTTGAAGACCATTAATCAGTCCATGCAACATATCTTAATATTTTCTTTGGTACTCCAAGATGATGCATTGAAGGCTTGTGCATAAACTTGATATAGGATTAACAGAGAAAGCAACATCAGGCTTTATATGTAACTAATAATTTGGTCCACCCACAATGCTTTTAAAGATTGTGGCATCAACTGCTTCTTCACCATCAAATTGAGGCACAAACATTAAAATGATATTTCAGATTATATGATGCTTCCCTATCATTGATTGGATGATGAAGTTTGTAGGCTTTAGGATTAACACTATAGACCAATGAGAATCAATTTCCTGGATTTGCTATCATGCTTTGCATCTATCATAACATAAACAACACAATCAAACACTTTCGAATGTAGGACTGCAGGCTTCTTTCCATTTCATGCTTCTTCATATGGTGTGGTGTTCTCAACTACTTTTATGGATTCAGTATATACATTGTTGTCGACACTGCTTCAACCCAAAACTAGTTTGATAACTCTTTGGCCTTCAACATACATCTAGTCGTTTTTAATATCATTCTTCTCACAAGGCAATGTTGAATCTCTTGAAGTAAACTCTTCACAATGTATTTAAAATTTTTTCACTTTGCTTCTTCAAAGCTTTGAAATTTTAAAAAACTCAAAAACTTTTGGTTATAAATTAGAATAGTGCATTATATAGCTAATTTGAAACTTTGAGTTCTTAGAACAAAGCTTGAGTTGGTGCTATGCAAATTTTGTGCAAACTTTATTCCAATAAAGTATTTTTAATGCACTTATGTTCATATCATCAATTTTTTTTTCAAGTTTTTATTTCAATTTTTTAATCTCATCAAAACTTGCCCCACTCACGGTTAATAGTGGAGTATGTGTGATCATTAATCATTAATGCAATAAATAATGATTCTTTCTTAGTTGTTCTATATTTTGACAAATTAAAACATTATTTTATTATTTGAATCTGCATATATTATTCTAGCACCCACTGCGCCGCGCTGCAGCACCTGCTTCTCTGTTGCTGACCGCTGAGGCGCGCGACAGCGCCTTAGTCTCGGGTAAGGACCGCCTGGGCGCGCTGCGGCGCGCTGCAGCAACCTTTGCTGCTTCTGAACACTAAAGGCTCTCCACCACATAACAGAAGATCGTGCTCCATTGTTTTATAGAGCTAGTTGAGTGAAATCATTAGAAGAATTATTAGACAAGACCCAATGTTTCGTTGTTTCTTAGAGACGATTGAGCCAAGGCTTTTGAAGCCATCGTTTCGTTGTCTCTCATAGCCATGTGGGAATATTAAACTCCATTCGTTGATCTTAGATTTGGATCCAAGGAGTCCTATTTTTTACATAATTTTGAGTCATACTCTCAAAGTTTGTCAAAAGTATTGATTAAACTCAAGGCATGTTGTTATGTTGCTAAAATTTATGCAAACTTCAAATATTTTTATAAAAAACCAGAAAAGATCCTATGTTTTGTTATCTTTTAGAGCCGGCTAGGCCAAGTCTTTTGAGGACTCCACTTATCAGTCTCCTAGAGCTAGCTGGGAAGATTAAACTCCCTTCATTGATTTTAGATTCAATCACAAGGAACGCATTTTCGATATAATTTAGAGTTCTGTTGTCAAAATGGTGTCGAAAATTTCATTAAAACCTAAACTAATTCGTTATGTTGTTAAAATATTATGAAAAATTTAATGAATAAAATAAAAAATTTAAATTAATTGTTTAATCAATTAATTTATTAATTATTAATTATATTTTTAATTAGTTACTAATATCAATTATGTTGAGAATTCCAAAGAGATCGTAAAGACAAAAGTTGAAATAAATTTAATTTTTATTTATCCTTAGCTTGAACATCACACTGGGAGAGATAATAGTTGCTAAATACTCGCAAGCATTGGCACTGTTATACGATAAAATTAACAAATAGAAGAAACAAGAAAGAGCTACTCAATTTATTTACATTTAATGTCTCGTTAATCATGCCACTTTGAATATAATATCACTCTTTACTATGCTCACACTCATATTACAAGCACTTATCTCAAAGCTCACACCATTCTGAGTGCAAAGTGTTGCTCTTAATTATTAAAGATATAGTACTTTTGCCAGCTTATTTTGAAGAGAAATGCTATTTAGATCCGTCGACATGGCACCAAAAATACTCATCTAATAGGATTTGAACATATAATTCAATACAAATTTTAAGAATAATATTTATATTATTTTAATATAAATAAATAAACATTAATTAAATGAAATCCAAATTCATAAAGCTACTAATATATCTTAGCACATGCGCGGTTTCGTCCCGTAACTTTTGAACTGATAAAGCTATCGCAAGCTCCGGAAGGCAGAAGCGAACCCTTCTCTTTCCTTCGTTCTTCCACCTTCAGTTCTTGATTTTTGTTGTCTGGCTCCACCCCTGCAATTCTCAGGCCTCATCGTCACTGCCCAAGCTATCGTGATCTCGTCCTGAAGCAGCAAAGCCAATCCTTTGATCTGCGACTGCGATTTAAGGTTTTTTTTCCTCTATTTTGATATAACTTAGCCCCACTAGGGTCCTAGGGACCTTAAAATACCAAAACAGTGAAGTTTTAGCTATTTCAGCCAAAACTGAGCAATATTACAAAATTCTGGGCATTTTTGCACTGCAGCGCGCGGTAGCGTCTTTCGCGCGGCAGCACTTTTCGCGCGACAACGGTTTAACTTGCGAAAATTACTGTTCAATTAAGTGTTTCTATATGTTTTCACAGAAATGTCGTTGCCGCCTGCTGCAGCGCGCCAGCGCGCTGCAGCCGCCTATTTTGCAATTTCTGGCGCTGCAGCGCCAGACCGTGATTTTCGCCTGGACGAAAACTGTAAGCCCTATTTTCGAGCTCAATTACTCTTAATCCAGAGAGGTCCATGAGCAGTTCTATATATCAATGGAAAGATATTTTTGATACCTTTCCATCGACACCAAAATCGGCACAAACGGAGTATCCTAATTGTGCGAAAAGTAGGAATGAATGCAAGGGTGTGCAGAGTAAACGAAAAATAGAGCAATTTTCCTTCAATAAATGAGATACTTTTAAGAGCCTTAATGGCTTCCATACATGCTTATGAACTTCTAAATATACATGCAAACATTGTAACAATATAAGAAAGACAAGGAGAGGAGCAAACGGGTACCTTTTAGCCTTGAAATGGGTGAAAGAAGAAGGAACTTTTGTCTTCCTTCAAAGCTTGGAGAGGAGCCTCTTCTTCAAGGTGTAGCAATGGAGGAGAAGGGAAGAAAATTTCAGCAAGCAATAGAAGGGGGGCTGAGCTCTCCATTTAAAGGACGAGAGGGGGAGGGAGGCTTCATTATGGCTAGAGAGGCTAGGTGAGGGGAGAGGTAAGCTCTCTCCCATCAAGTATGGGAGGGAGAAATGGAAAGCATGGGTCAGCCAAATGAAGGGGAAGGTGGTCAGCCAACTAGGAGAGAGATGGGGAGAAATTGCATATTAAGGATCAAATAATTGTTTAATTATTTTCCTTAATTATTTAAAAATCCAGATTTTTAAAATAACCTCCAAATGCGTCCAAAACATCACCCATAGCTAATTTGGGGGTGAGGAATTCAACGACAAAGTCAGAATTTTATTCCGATGATTATTTAATTATACTAATTTTCGGGGTATTTAATTATATTAAAATATTGACGAAAATTCGTTGACCTCCAAACGCGTCCAAAACATCACCCCTAGCTAATTTGCGGGTGACGATCGCAACGGCGAAGTCGGATTTCGATTTCGAGGTCAAAATAAATACCTCAATTTTCTAATTAATTAAATATTAAATTAATCCAAAATAATTGATTGGGCTCTGAATCGCTCCAAACATTCAGGGTTTGGTATCAATGACTATATGAACTTAATGGAATGATAATTATAATACGATTAGGCTAAAATCAAGCTGGGTAACAACCTTGGGTTGTTACAGTAGTACTGTCGATAGCCAATTTCGATGTTATTCTAGGCATGAATTGGCTAAGTTAGCATGACGCCACCATCAACTGCCAAAGGAAGAAGATCACCCTAGGTAGTAGTAAACAAGCTAAGTCGTTCGTAGGGAACTTTAGTACAAGAGCTTCCCTAGTCAATGCTATTCAAGCCAAGAAACTAATAAGCAAGGGTTGTAGTGCCTTCCTAGTAACGATACTAAGGGAAAAGAAAGAAGAAGTTCCCATATACCAGAATCCAGTTGTTTGTGAATTCACCGATGTTTTTCCCGAAGATCTACCCGGTCTTCTGCCTATACGAGAAGTAGAGTTCATAATCAATGTGGCCCCAGGAACTCAACCTATCTCGAAGGCACCCTATATAATGGTACCCAAGGAGTTTTAGGAACTAAAGAAGCAACTGCAGAAGTTACTGGAAAAAGGTCTTATTAGGCCAAGTTTGTCCCCATGGGGAGCTCCAGTCCTGTTCGTGAGAAAGAAAGATAGGTCAATGAGGATGTGTATTGACTACAGAGAGCTGAACAAGGTGACCATTAAGAACAAATATCCTTTACCCGCATTGACGACTTATTTGATCAATTGGCCGGGGTGAAAGTGTTCTCAAAGATTGATCTGCGATCTGGGTACCACCAGCTGCAAGTGAAGGAGTCCAATATTGATAAGACCGCTTTCAAAACTCGATACAGTGACTATGAGTTCTTGGTAATATCATTTGGATTGACCAACGCACCCTCTATCTTCATGGATTTGATGCAGCGGATCCTGAAACCCTATGTTGACAAATTCGTCATAGTGTTTATAGATGATATCTTGATATACTCTAAGACGAAGAAAGAACACGAAGGATATCTTCGAACCATACTAAAAGAGCTAAGGAACCACCAATTATTCGCAAAATACTAAAAGTGCAAATTTTGGCTGGAGTTTGTCGCCTTCTTAGGCTACATTGTAGACGCGCAAGGGATTAGAGTGGATCAGAATAAAGTTAGCACAATTTAAGAATGGGCTCAACCCAAGACAGTAACAGAGATCAGGAGTTTCTTGGGTGTTGCTGGATACTATAGAAGGTTTATGAAGGGCTTCTCTCAGATAGCCTCTCCACTCACCAAACTTACCCAGAAGGCGGCACCCTTCGTATGGTCACCAGCTTGTGAAGCCTCGTTCCAGGCACTAAAGGATGTGCTTACTTCTGCCCCTGTCCTAGTCCTGCCTAAGAAAGGAGTAAATTACCAAGTATATACTGACGCCTCTAGTATAAACAAGGTGAGGCTAAAGCTAAAAGAAATAACAACTGTAATACAAATTCTAAACCTAACATGCTTATGATTGTATTAACGCATGCTGAGTATAAGAGAACACAAATACCGAAATAAACATACAATTCTAGCATCCTAAATATGCTAATATACATAAGTAAGCCATAAGAGTATACATACAATATGCTAATTAATACAAAAGAAATGAAAGGCCTCTGAGAAATGTGGCAAAAACAGAGCAATCTATGTAACGTAAAGCCACTGAGATATGTGGCAAAGCAAGCAAGTACTGCAAGTAAGGCCACTGAAGCATGCAAAAAATGAAAATAAGACTAAAAAATCAAACCAGAGTAGCAATAAGCCTAAGACATAGTACTGCCACACCAGACAATCGGCCATACAGGGCCTCCAAAATCAATCAATCCTCAGCCTAGACATCCAAATTTGCTAGGCCTGGGTCCATCCTATACAATACTAATACTGAAGAGGAAGACTAAGCTAGGATATATTCTACTAATTGGAAGCACTACAAGAACTAGATGAATGATATGCTTTACAAACACTAACTTAGGATGTATCTTCCATATCCTAAGTTCTCCTATTATGCTCAAGGAATAAGGCTCAATATCCAAAGTATGCCAAGCTATCAAGTCAAAGTAAGCAAGAGACTCAATCTAGACTTATGTGATATCTATTATTATATATTTACCAAATCTAGCTACTCTGATAAGATACAAGTTTAGGATCTCCAATATCCAGCTATCGAGTATAATCTCAGATTTACATCCTTAAAGTTAATATTAGAACTTAATAAGTTCTAATCCAAAATCATATGATGAATATAAGGTTTAAGTAATTTAATCAATGACTTAATTTTGTGAATATTTTACTCGCTTACCTAAATCTTGATTAAGTAATCAATATTTAAGAATTTTGGATTTAAACTCCAGCTGGTGTTCAAATCCTAATCCAAGGTGATGTCCTAATAAGTATCTAAGGTTCATTCAATATACCCATGTTAAAGGTGAAGATTCCTATGAGCTGAAAGATCCAAGAACTAAGAACTTAATGAAAGGTTACTATACTAATTATAAGATAAAATAATCAATTAAGAACTTGAGAATCTAAGATCTATATTCAACCTTTAAGATAATTTCATCATCTTATGGATTGAATCATCCTATACCTACATGGAAGGTTTCAAAGGATTAAACAATGAATCATTTAAAGAAATTCAATTAGAGATAGTTCAATTTAAGTAGAAGATCTAAAGTTTAAGTTCTAAGATCTGAAGTTTGATCACTTTAGACTTAAGACAGGTTTTGACTTAGACTTTACTAATTTCATTTCTTTTAGTATTTAAGTTCATAAGTTAACTAAATTAAATTTAGTAAAGTGAGATTTAACAATTGAAATTACTAGACTTAATTATTAAGGCCAAGTGACTTCTTTAAGATCACTTAAGATCTAAGTGTCTTAATTAGGGCTAATTGAGGATTTCTCAAATTAATATCCATATTATTATTAATATTATTAGCTTAGGAGTTAAGAGAACATTAATAATCTAACTAAAGGCAATTTACTGAATTTCCCAAGGTTTAAGGAGCATTTAAGCACATTTTGATCAAAATAACCAAAATGCCCCTCTTAAGGCTAAAATTGGGATTTTAAGGTTTAGTTATCCAAATTAAATCTAATCTATTTTAATATGTTTCATATTGATTTATGAAGTGGGAAACACACTTATCTTAGTTTTTGATAACTTAATTAAGCTAATTAGCACTAATCACTCATTTAAGCCAATTAGGGTGACTAGTAAATTTAAGCACTCTTAGGGCAATCCAACCTTACCCATAGGTTATAATATACTTAAGATATTATTAGGAACAACTTTTGCCAAAATCAGAGGTTTAATTAAGGTTTAATTCACTAAATCCTAATTAAAGTGATTAAGGAGTGATTAAGGGTCTGAAATTGTTCTCTAGGGTTTAATGAGCAATCAGAGCCCTTAATCAATTAATTTGATTATTAATTAAATTTATTATAATTTAATTAAAAATAGAAAATGTTTAATCAATTATTTTAAATCTAACCATTGGATATGTGATTTTATTTTATAATTAGATTTCTTGTATTTTTCTGATTCAAATAGTATATTAGATCATACAATTTGGATCAGTATAACTAAAGTTATTAGATTAATTTATTCTGTATGTTTATTTAAATTAAAACTATAGGGTATACTTTATTAACTAATTAACATAAGAAAAATAAATCCATTATTCGATTTATTAAACCGCGGCCCGAAAACAAAAGTCGCAGGTCACGGGTCGGCCCGACCCGTGACTTCATCTCCTTCCTTTCGATGACACCCGACGCCCGAACCCTAGGGCAGTCTTCCATCGCCGAATTCTCCGCACTTTGGCCACACTACGCCTAGCTCTCGATGGCTACACCTTCAGGGCCTAAAGATGTGTCAATTGAACCAAGAATCCCTGTCTGGGAGGCGCCGAATCGCTGGATTGCTACTCGGCCGAAGGTGTCTCCCAAGCGGACCTTTGAGAGGTGAATTCTCCTTATGGAGTCAATGCGATGCACTAGAAGTTAAGCCTACATGCTCAGGGACCTGATGGGACTCAAGTGGATAGCTTAACTAGCCTTGAGGGTGACGAGATCCCTGGAGTGGTACTCGCTGCATTGCCAGACCCGAACTCGCACTTAGTCGATCGATTTCTGATCAAATCGATCGATCAGGTCGAGCCCAGTGATTGGCATCAACCAGCAATCACTTGGGAAAGAATTGGGACTCTTGTCAAGGCCCCAATACCTCACTGAATCATCGTGATTTGATGATTGAGGTGCCAGCTGCCAGTGCCTCTCCAGATGACGATCACGCCATCTGGTTCACTGCAAGACCTTCCCAACACTTCAGCAAACAGGCCAGACACTAGGGTATGATCCTATCACAGCACCTAGAGCTCAAGCAAGAGAAAGTCGAGCTGAAACCAGCTCGACAGAAGAAGGGACAGAGGCTGTACCTTGGTTTGAAGAGTTGCAGTGAATGCAGATAGCCTAGATCGCACCAGAGGGTTGCAGGAGCTCAGCAAGGGGGTCTGAACTCTAGACCTCACCCTCTATCAGCCGTACGCAGCAGTCCAGTCGTTGGGATCGCCGAGAGCTCCAGAAACTTCAGCTGGGAGAGTTAGTGAGTCTCAGTAAGAAAAAGGGGTTCACTGAGATGCGCTAAGGGTTTTTATAGGCGAGGGGGAGGTCCAGGGGTGGACACCATGGCTAGAGGCCAGGGTTCAGGCTCGGACAGGGGCGGAGCCACGAACCTTCAAAATTGGGTTAGTAGGGCCTTGTGACCCAACGAGCTTCATCCTACCAGAACTGGGAAGATCTTAACGGTCGGGAGAACTTGGCAGTGGGAGTGGGAGACAGGGTCGACGTGGATGGTACGAGCGAATTTTTGCTGTTGGGTCGGGGATCTCTCCGGGATGAAGGTGAACAGGGCGGGGTGTTTGGTAGCCGTCTGATGGCGAAGACGTTGGAAATGGACGGTCTGATGTAGATACTAATTAACGGCCGTGCGGATTACTCCTGAACATCGGATATAAGATGCCGATCGAGCGTCTGCGATCAGATCACGGGGCAGAGTAGCACGAGCCACTGGATTACACGCTGAGATGTGTGCTCATGCAGCGAGTAGCTTAACTCGGTGCGCCGCTGTCGGGACCCCGCAGCGGATCTGCCGCGGTCCTGGCAGCAAATCCCGCCGCTTAAATATAATTAAAATTTAATTTAAATAAAATAAAAAATTAATTAAATAATATATAATTATTCCTAAATATTCTAAATCTAATTTAGGACCAAATGAGCTCCAAAAATTTCCAAAAATTCACTCCTAGCTAATTTGGGGGTGGGGAATTTAAAAATGAAATCAGATTTTGATTTGGAGATCAATTTATTTTAGGTATTTTTCCAGGGCTTAAAATAACCAAAAATATCATAACTCTCAATTCAACTCTAATTGATTTCAAACTTCTAGGGTTAGATTTAAATAATCCATTGAATCCAATGGAATCAAAATTTAGGCTTGGTTTGGCTTAATTAATCCATATTCAGCTAGGGTAACAATTAGGGTTGTTATAGCATCAAACCTGTTTATGGAGACAAACTCAGCCCAATGCTGGCAAACATCAATATGGAACCCACCTTTCACAGAGATGTGTCCATATTACAGACCAAAGATGAAGAGTACTTAGGCCTCAAACAGGCCATTGAAAGTGGTCGCCGTACTGATCTTCGATTCTATAAGGGTACTATCTATCAAGGGGATCACTTATGGATCCATAAGTCCATGCACCAGGAGGTGCTGACTGAAGGCCATAACTCTGGATACCAGATTCATCCTGGAGGCTCCAAAATGTATCAAGACTTGAAGCCATCGTTCTGGTGGCCGGGAATGAATAGAAGCGTAGCAGATTTTGTGGCTAAGTGCCACGCGTGTTGCCTGGTAAAAGCAGAGCATCAGAAACTTGGCGGTTTGCTACACCCACTAGAGATTCCAGAGTGGAAGTGGTCAGACATATCCATGGATTTCATCATGGAACTACCTTGTACAAGGTCTGGAGCTGATACAATTTGGGTCATCGTAGATCGTCTCACTAAATCTCACTTCCTTCCAGTCTGACAAATTGATTCAGTTGAGAAGCTTGCGAAGATCTATATCAAGGAAATAGTTCAACTTCATGGTATTCCCAAAACTATTGTATCGGACAGAGATAGCCGATTCACATCAAAATTCTGGCAGGCAGTCCATCAAGATCTAGGTACTACACTAGCCATGAGCACAGCCTTCCATCCTCAGACAGATGGTCAAATGGAAAGAGTAAACTAAGTTTTGAAAGATTTGCTTTGTCTCTGTATTCTAGACTTTGTAGGATCCTGGGAGGAGCATATTCCCCTAATAGAATTTGTATATAATAACAGCTTCCAGGTGAGTATTAGGATGGCTCCTTATGAAGCCCTATATGAAAAGAAGTGTTCTACGCCAATGGCATGGGCGAAAATGGGAGATATTCAATTGTATGGCTCTGAGCTGGTAGAAGAGACAAATAAAAAGGTGCAGCTTATACAGTAAAGAATCAGGACAGCCCAAGATAGGCAGAGCAAATATCATGACATCCATCGACGTCCATTGGAATTCCAGGAGGGAGATTTCGTATATTTAAAGGTTAGCCCTATGAAGGGTGTATATCGCTTTGGAGTTGTAGTCAAACTCATCCCAAGGTCTGTTGGACCGTTCAAAGTCCTGAAGAGAATTGGGATGGCAGCTTACTAGTTGGAACTGCAAATATATTTTGCTGCAGTACACAACGGATTCCACGTATCATCCTTAAGAAGGTGCCTTAGAGATCCATCTCACCTTGTTCAGTTCCCAGAAATTCAGATCCAGCCAGATCTGTCTTATGCCGAGGAGCCAATTCAAATCCTAGCCCGTGATCGCAAACAGCTCAGAAGTCGTGCTATCGACATGATCAAAGTCCAATGGAAGAATTGTTCTTGTAACGAAGCCATCTGGGAGAAGGAATCTGATATGCGATCTAAATATCCTAGACTCTTCGAAAATCCAGGTAATTCCATTCAAGTTCTTATTCAAATCATATATAATTCTTGCCCTTAGATTCCACTTGAGTGATGTCGAGGACGACATCGTTCTTGAGTGGGGGAGCCTGTAACAACCAAAGTTGTTACCTTGGTTAATTAGGACTAATCTTAGTCTTAAATATAATCTTAAGTGCTAATTAAGTCATTAGGAGTCAACCTCTAAGACCTAGTCCAAATCAGGAGTCAAATGGATAGAATCCTGATTTCTAGAAAACTCAGAAACTCTAAAATTTGACCTATTTAAATTGACCTCCGATAAAAAAACGGACTTCGCCATTGCGCTAATTGCCCCCAAATTAGTTAGGGGTGATGTTTTCTCGTCAATCGGAAGTCGTCAAAATTTTGGCGAATATTTTAATAATATTTAATACCCCGAAAGTTGGGGAAATTAAAATACTCGTCGGATCGAAATTAGCTAGGGGTGGATATTTGCGATTTTTTTTTTGAATTTATTAATAATAAATGAGGATTGAAATTAATTAATTAATAAATTAAAATTATAATAATATTTTAATTTTTTTTTTATTTTAACGGCGTCGTCAAGATATTAGCCGCGTCGTTACTTTTCGCTGACGCCGTCAGCTCCGCCGTCAGACCCGGGCCGGATCCGCTCGAACCGTTCGATCGGATCGTTCGATCGAACTGTCCAATCCATTTCTTCTTCCTCGCGGACGTCGTCCGCGACACGCGGCGCTCGCCGCGCCTCTGCCCAGCCAGGACCCTCCCCGACCTCGACTAGTCCACCGGGAGAGATTATTTGATCCCTGCCGGACATTAATCCACCTCCATTTTTGCTAGATCGAAGCCCGGACCCTCTGCCGAACCCTAGGAGTCGACCACCCCGCCGTTCCTCGCAGCCGTCGAAGCTTCAGGTACCCATTTTCCTATCGATCCCGATTTCCTTTATTGGCACATTGTATTATTGCATGCAAGTATCGATTCATCATTCCCAAATCGCGACATTCGACTCCATTTTCCTAAACTCTAAATCCTCGGCGCTCGTGAGAGGGAGACGACCCGTTGCTGCGTAACGGGTCGGACTCGATCCGACCCGTTCAACCGTCTGGCCCGGCTCGCTCGTCTGGCCCAGCTCGCATCCACGTCACCCGACGCGTGTGCCCGTCAAACGCGGACAGGTGGTCAAGTGGGCCCGCTTCCATTCGGGTGTCGGCCTCGCTAGCCGACACGTGGATCGCACCGAGTCGCGGGTCCTGTCCGCGGGGGGGGGGGGTGCGCTCTGCGCTGCGGTTGGGGGTCCCACTTCGTCGCCCTGTGGCCTATCTCGAGCAGCCACGTGGCGACGTGGGTCCCACTTGTCTGCCGCGAGCCAATCCTGGCGTGCCGCGTGTAAGCCGGGGGCCCCACAGCACTTAATACCTCTACGAATTTTAGTAATTACTTATATATATATATATATATATATATATATATATATAGGTACAAATATACTCAGAAACTTAATGTGATTAGTATATTAATATACATATATATTCATCAGAACTTAGATATACACGTGAATCTTAGTGTTATGTGATGTCATTAGTTCAAATTAAGTGTGGTTAATGTAATGATAAGCAGTCGGATTGGAATATATATATATATATATATATATATATATATATAATAAGACAATATATACTTGAAACCTTATATATATTTATATAACCGGATAAATTGAAACTAATATAATACTAACTTAATTCCTACTGTTTCAAATAAGTAATATTATAAGATAGAAATAAATAAATTTATATATATATATATATATATCAAGTATAAGTACGCACCTAATAATCGCATAGAACGTCAAATCACATGAATAATTAATTTATTAAGTATTAATAACAGCAATTAAGTTAAATAAACTAACTATATTAGGTTAAAATATAACACCGAATTGATTAACTAAATCAAATATTGAACGATTATATGTATATATATATATATATATATTAATCATCAATTATGAAAAGTAAGGTAACCTAATTAATTAAATTAGAATCAACTAAATGCTAAACAGTAAATTTATAGTTAATTAAATAGTATTAATTAACTAATATATATATATATATATATATGTATAATTATAAAATGATTGACAAACAGTAGGTTGATTAGATAAATTAATGACAATATTAAGTTAATATATATATATATATATATATATATATTTTTAAAACTATCCATTTCATTGACCAAAAAAAAATTACAAAAGGCCAGCTAGGCCTCAAAACGAGTTCCTCGCTGCTGCAGACCAAAGACTAACCCAAAAAAATCCAAAAATATATAAACATCAAAAAATCCCCAAGAAAAATCCAGGCGGCAAAGCTCCCCAAAGCCGCCCTTCCACGTTAGCAACATCAAAATAACGGAAACAAAATCTCAATGAACACTGTGAGCAACCATAGCAAAAACTAGAAACTGAACGCAAGTCGAAGGAGGCGCTCCATCGACCGATCCGGGTATGGCAGCGAAGACGACAAACGCTCCAGAGCCCCGCACACTTCGAAGAACATGATCGCTCCGAGCCAGAACACCTTAGGCAAGCCGAAGACGAGCACCGCAATTTGCGAATGAACACAGGCAGAAGCGAATACCCAAATAGCCCAGGCCAGGCACAGGGGCGACCAGAGACGACGGAGCAACCTGAAGAAGAACATAAGAGAAGGGCTTCCACGAAACCTGCTTAGGATAGATCGGAAGATAAGCCACCCTTCAACAAACATCGAGAAGCAAAATGAAGAACTGGACCAAAGCAGGGCAGGCTGCAGGAAGAGGACCGGGGCAACGCACCGACACTACCAGCCGGGTCTCTCCAATCCGCAGATCCCCTAAAAGGGCCAAGGAACCCAGAAAACGAAGCGACTCCATCCAGCAAGAGATCGCTCGATCCCCCCGAGGAAGCCATCCAGTCGCCAGAGCAGGAAGGCGACAGACCTGACAACTCCAACCCAGGGCGAAAAGACATGGATTGACAGAGCGAGACGATAGCGCTGACAATGAAATTCCCGCGATTTGGACACATCCGAATCCTCCTCAAAAAGCAATTAGAGATAAAACGAAGTTTTTGCCCCTCCAGCTGAAGCAAAGACCCCCCAACCACGACCACTACTCCCAACACCACCAAAGGAAAGGCTTAAAATGATCCAACCAAAAAGAGAATTAAGCAGCTAAATCCCTATAATTAGAATCTAGATAATGTTTGCACCAGCAGATAGCTCTATAAGAACCCAAAAAGCAAAGATTGGTTTCAGAACAGCCCCACCGAAAAAGTATCCAGAGGATGACCCAAGGAATCCACCAAATTTTAATACTTGAACCTACTTCACAGGACCACCAATATTCATTTATTGTAGCCTTGTACCACCACTTACAGCCAATCTTACTAATGAAGTAATTACCCCCAGGGGAATGATCAACCCGCAAAACGAGGAGGGACAAAGAGTAGCACAGAGAAATACCATGCAGGAATGGCCTCTCTTCAGCCAGATCTCCACGATCAAACAAGTGGGCACGTGGATCCCCTGCAAAGAAATCGAAAAGCACAGCAAGGTTCATATAATTTTCAATAAATACTCCAAGCAAACGGATGGAAGCCCTATTCTTTTCCCATTTAACCCTTGAGCGGGCGGACCAAATTTGCCAACAATGGCACGCTAAAGTAAAACCCCATTGCCCCAAATGATTAAGGTTCCAAAGCAAAAGCTCCGAAATTGAAGAACCTGGAGGACAGCCCACCGAGAATAATAATGGGACCAAAGCCCTTTAGCCAGCGGGCACTCCAAGAACAAATGAGACATAGATTCTTCACCCCGGCAAAACACACATTTAGAGACCAACGAAACACAATGTGATTTGAGGATGTCATCTGTCGAAATGAAGTTCTTGAAAAGTCTCCAAATGAAAAAGGAAAGGGCAGACGTGGGCAACTGGAACCAACCCGGAACGGCCAGAAGGATGGGCTCAATAACCGACTTAGCTAGTTTCAAACTCGGCTTAGAACCTGCACCCACCACAACCACCATTGAGTCAGACCTGTCCAAGATAGGAGTATTACAAATCAGATTTACCAGCTCCAAGTTCGAAACAACTACCGCAACCTTTGACCATTCCCACCGACCATCCAACCAGAATTCAACCATCGAAATAAGGGCCGAACCCACCACTGGAGAAAGAGAGGAGAGAGGGCCCACCTTCAACCAATTATCAAACCAAAAAGAGCAGGAGCCGTCCCCAAGGGACCATGCAATGCACCCTTCCGCCACACTCCGAATTCTCAAAAAGTTTCACCACATCGTAGAGTCATTTTGAAGGCCCCCCATAACAGAAAGATGACACTTTGACCCGTACTTCTTAAGCATATAGGAAGCCCAAAGCCCCTCCCCACAGCGTAATCGCCACCACTGTTTCATGCAAAAGGCCACATATATAAGTACATTTTCAAAACAGAAACCTTAGATTGCTAATTAGTTAATATAAATTAAAGTATAGTTAGTAATAATTATGATTATTTAATTAAATGCAATAAATAAATATTCAACAGAATATTCAATTGATAAACATTATAATTAGCATAAGATAAATTAATTAATTAATATTATCAATTAATTAATTTAACATTTAATTTAATTATTATCAAACCATAAAATTATTTTTGAATAGTAAATAATACAAATTATATTCTTATAGTAATTAGTTTTGGGGTACGCATAATTTAGCATTTTAGGACCTATTTAAGACCCCATAACTTCTTACATAGTTGACAAAATATAGTCAATATGGATCTTAAAATACTCAGGAGAACAGCCCATCATTGTAATAGTATTAGTTTTCCCATTTGAACATCAGGACAAAAAGTCAACCCTAGATCTCATAGTTGACTTTAGGGAAAATTCCAAAGTGCCCCTAGGATTCAAATGACCATAACTTGGTCAATTCAACTCCAAATCTGAAAATTCAAGATTCTAAATAGTTTAGAATTTCAATATCATCAATAAACTGAAATAATATTTAGGTTCTGAATCCTAAAAATTTAGAAAATGACTAAAATACCCATAGCCTTAGTTGGGTCATAACTTGACCGTTTCTCATCCAAATTGGATGCACTTACTGTCTATCTTCAAATTAGATAGTAAAAAATAATTTGGAACTAAGAAACTTCAATTTTGACGCTTAGATCAAAAGTTGACTTCTTAAACCCTTAAGTAGGGGCAAAATAGTCATTTTGCCCAAAATTTAGGTTAAACACCCTTAACCCTTAATTAACCTTTTAAAATACTAAAACCAACACTTAAACTATATTAGAATTATTTAAGTAAGTAAAATCAACAATTTGGTCAATCTGTAAAATACCTGAAAATTTAAGTCATTTTCCTTAGGATTGTACACATCACATAAGGACCATTTTTGAGATTATGATTAGATCATAGGTTAGAGTTTGTTCATTAGTAAATGAGTTACTCAATGAATAAAACCTTAGTTTTATTAGTTTTTAAAATTTTACAACTTATTTTGATTATTTTGTCTTTTAACCTTAGAATTAAGATAGGAGATTCATCCAATTAAGTTTAATTACTTAATAGGATTTGCCTTAATTAGTAAATCACTATTAGAATAAAACTTAGAACTTAGGTCTTATCCTTTTGGATTATGTGATTAAGCCCAATTCTCGTGGTATTTAATCCATAATCTATAGTTTAAAAGATCTTGATCAGATCTTAGATAGAATGTCTAAATTCACAAAATTAGGACGTATAATTTATTAATTAAACTCATAGTCGTCAATTGATTGAATTAGATTAGAACCTGATCAGTTCTAATCCTTTTTAACTTATAAGGATGAGTTTCTAAGTTACACTCAATAGTAGGAAAATGGTGATCCTGAACTTGTGTAACTTGGAATAGTTAGAATGGTTTAATTAGAAAATAAATGATATCACCATATCAGTAGACTCCCTTGCTTACTTTTGATATTTTGTTGCTACGTATTCCTTGATGTTTGAGCCATTTTCCTTGGACATGTCATATAAGAAAATATTGTTGCATGAAAATGAAAACTTGGAAAATTAGGAAAACATTTGTATTTGGGTCCAATTTATGGTGGATTATGGTGCACATTTACTCCAATAGATAGGGGTAAGGTGAGATCAGGATGCTTAACACTACTCATTGAGGAGAGTGTGCTAGGCTTAGGACCCGTTTAGTCTTGCAGATGTACTTGACTCCTCAGTTATTTCTGAAATTGTATACAGAAATAAAAGTAAAATAACTAAAAGATATTGCATAGTATTATCCATCTCTTCAATCACACAGTATGATTGAGATATGTTGCCCTAGCCCAAAAAGGCTATGGGGATGGATAGATGTATATATATATGTGCCTGATTGACCAATTTTTCTGATATGACAGTTAGTACAGAGATATTCAGATTCATGTGTAGTTTTGATACTTGGCTTACTTTTCAATATTTTTATTCAGTCAGCTATTCTTTTGTTCAGCTTATATATATATTAGGATGTTAGAATTTTGCTGCTATTATATGTATTATTGCTGAGTTAAGTTATTTAATTTAAATATTTCTTTTGATCACTAACATATTTAGGATGTAGTATTTTCTTTCAACATTTGTGTAGTTATTTATATATGCCTACCCTGTTTAGCTTATATATGAGGCATGTCTTAGCCTTCTTTTTACTTAAAGTTATAAATATTGGTTGTAGCTTTTCCCTTTCTTATTGTATTGCTGGTCGCTCCTATTTTTAATGTAGTTGTTGCTTAGAAAATGTAAAATGGTGATATCATAAAACACATGAAATTCATCAGCTTAAAATGTACTTAGACAATTGTCTAACATAAAATTTTCTCTTTTTTTGGCTGGGGCCCTACATTGTGAAACCAATAATGGCAGATCCTCTTCAGTTAGATGATTAGGAGCTAGGTGTGGAGCCTTATCCAGAGGAGGAGCCTTTGGAAGAAGCAATTGTTTAGCCTTATTTTATGTGAGGATGAGAGCATTTGCTTTCATTACTTAAACTTTAAATTGATGTAATAATGCAGGTACTTTTGATTGTGTATTTAGATTTCTATGCTTATATTATGAGTTATATTTCCTTCCATATATAATGTGATGCTTGGATGTTTCTCATTTTTAAATCGCTTCCGCACTCTGTATATTTTTATTAGATAGTGGCCAACTATCTTTGTAAGGGTGCTAAGTTAAAAAATATGAAGTAATGAAAGTAAGAACAAGAAAACATGCAAGTAGGAAGTATACAATTCATCCACTATCTAAATCAAGCAATTTAATATGAAAGTAAAACCATCACAGAATAAAGTAAAAGCATTGCAAAAATTTAATTATTACAGACTTGAAATTATAAAGAGCAATTAAAGTAAATTCACTCACTCACATAAAATAGAAAATGAAAGAAAAGTAGAAGCAGATTAATCTTCAAGTACACTAGAGTCCAGAACTAGGTTCAGCTCCACTACTCTGAAAATGCTCTTGATTAATCATATTTTTAGTTTATAAAATTACAGTAGGGCACAGCCAAGAAAAAGAAAACAAGTAGTTAGACTAAAATGTCTAAGTACAATTTAATACTGGCTAAATTTTAATTATAGTTTAGTTGTATATCACATATGCTAATTTATAATTAAACTCTACAGCGGAGCATGTAAAGCGTCAAAGTAAGGGAAGAAAATGTAACTGTAAAAAAGATAGTAGTAAGGAAAAGAGTAAAAGCTCACAAGTAGGTTTGCTCTAACCTGTAATAATAATTAAGGGAAAAAATATCCAAATAAGGCTAGAAATAACTAATGTGCATATGAAAATATGAAATGGAAACATGTATATATCTAATGAATATTATGTTAAGTAAAGAATACTAAAGCAGTGAATCATAAAATAGAATTAAAGCAACATATACTGTATAAAATAAGAAACTGTAAGTAAAGCATAGTACATCAAATGAATGTGCAAAGTAAGAGTAGGAAGAACCTTAGCCTCTTGGGCTAAGAAGACATAGTCAAGGACTATGAAAAGTAAATATAGCTTAAAAGCTATGATGAGTCCTCAAAATCAATAAGATTCTTATGACCCAAGTATTTAATTATTGAAATTATTTTATGTTTTTACATTCTACGGGCATGTAAAATAAATGCTCACATTCCTCTAAGAAATGTGAGGTCTCTTTATATCCCCCCTAAGTCTACCCTTGGCCTTCACCAAGAAACCCTTATAATTTATTATGAATGTTTTATTTATTCATAATATCTTATATGTATGTTCAAAGATGTAGTCTCAAAGCAAAGCTTGCATTCAAAGAATTCAAGTAATTATAAACTATATGATATCCAAAGTTGTATAATTTTAATGATCTAACCTATTGATTAGAGCTAATTAAGCTCCCAATTAACTTATAGATATTGATCTTTAAGTCAATTGTAAGTAATGCCATAAGTGAATTAAGTCTTAGAAAATAGTAGTTTAATTTAGTTTATAAAATGACAAAATAATTTATAAGTAAATTTATGCAAAATTATACTTATCCTACCTATTCCTAAACTACACAATCCATATAGGTTATGTGATTCAAGCTCTAGGGAACTAGTAGAAAAAGGTAAGACTAATGGATTGCTAAAATAAAAGAAATGGAAGTAAATATCTTACTTACTAATTTCATCTAACTAACTTGCAATTGAAAGTCTCTATCCAAATTAAATCACTAAACTAGGTAAGATTAATAAATAGGAGAAGTCTAATTGTATGGAAGAGGAAGGATTACTTGCTACAAGTTATAGTTCACTATCAGTTGTAGATCAATGAAGTCTATAGTATACCTAAAACACATTAGAAGAGCTAAGGAATTTCTCATTCAATTACTAGAGAACATAAATAAGGACTAGTCTTATTAAGTTCACACTTTAATATTGTACATGTACTAAGGTTAACTACAATAATTAGAATATTGTCTAACTCTTAAGATCACAAACAAATTAAGGTTGTAAAATCAATCCTACAATATCTCTCATAAGGTTGAGGGTTGAATCAAGGATTTTGCTAAGTACCAAAATATCAAAATTATGAAAAGTCAAGTTCCAAATATAAATTTGAAATGACAAGGAAAGTAAATTAAATGAAACATGTTTGCTGTCGTAAGGTTTAACAATCTAAAATAAGCATAGTATGAACTTAGGAAATTATAAAATTATACTAATTAAGGAGCCAAATACCTAAAATATTCAATTGTTATCCAAATGAAATAATATAAGCAAATATGCAATCCTAATAGTATAAGGAGAAGAATGCCATTAAGTAGGCCAAAATCAAACAACGTTGGATCTTTAGGATTTTCGTGACTCCTAATTAGGGGCTAAAGTAATTAAAAAAATTAGGGTTCAAATCCTAAATTAAATTATATCATTGTATTCATCTCATTTTTTTAATCAAAATAATATATAAGTTCATATATTTTGAACATGTATTTTTAAAATTATGAGAGAAATGAAATTTGCATTTAAAATAAATAATTTAATATTAAGTAAAATGGATTAATCATCAGCACAGAAATTAGTTGGCACGGAAAAAATGGAACAGCCCAGAAATTCAAACAACGGCAGTCAATGCGTAATTTGGGACGACGCAGAAATTCATGCACCATCCGCTACGAGGACGACACGCGTCGTCCTACGTATACCGGGTCACGATCCAAAGGGACTCGACCATGCCCGGTTCAACAAAATCCGTGGTTCGAATGCTTCGTCCCAATGCGAGACTGAACAAAGCCTCCTAGGGTTCCACTTCCTAGACACTCCAGCCTTCTCTAGTCTCGGGTCACATGCCATTAGAAAGGACTCACCGAGACCTTTTGAATGGCACTCGTTACAACGCCAGAGACCACCCCAATCACCTACAAAACCCAACCCTATGTGCAACCTTACGGACGAGGTGACGGGAGTACGAACGCTGTATAGCATTGTGAATGTAAGCTTGATTTAGGCCTTGATCGGACTTCATAAAGCCTGATTGAGTCTCGATTGAGCAATTGAGGGAATGGAATAAGTTTAGGCCACATTAATTGAATGGGAGAAGAAGAAGGTGAGTACCTGATGGCTCAGAAAAATTTTGGGTTCCTTTGGTTAGGGCTCGCTCTAGACACAGATCGATTTCTTTGCTCGCAGCTCTGCAACACCCTTAGTTGATGGGAATGAAGGAAAAGAATGAGAAGAGTGTGAAATGAGGAAGTGTTGGGACCTAAAGGGGGAAGGGAGGACGGCTGTACATCGGCTTGCCAGGCACAGGCCGCGACATACGAGTGGCAAGCAGGGAAGGACAGGGCATGATCCTGGTCGTTGGATCCTGATCTAGATCTGATGGTCAAATCTGGTTGATTTAAATGCGACCATCTGATCAGCCTAAATAATACGCGATGGCAAGGATCCTCTCAATCCGCTGTCCCAAGCTTGGCGCATAACAGCGGATCCCTGTGAATTTAAAAAATTACCATTGGATTATTAATATATATATATATATATATATATATTAGTTTAGTTTATTTACTTTAATTTATTAATTAATTTTAACTCATTTAATTACTTAAAATTGAATAATCAAATGAACTTCCAAAAATCTCAAAAATTTATCCTTGCCTAAATGAGGAGTGAGAAACTCAAAAATGCAATCGGATTTTCTATCGGAGGTCAATTTAATTATCCATATTTTCTGAGTATTTAAATATTATTAAAATAATCGGGAAAAATTCGACGACTTCCAAACACTCTCAAAATACCACCCCTAGTTATTTTGGGGGTGATGAATCCAATGCTGCACTCCAATTTTGATTTTGAGATCAAAATAAAATAGGTATTCTCATAATTATCGGAAAAATTAGGAATGTTGGAAAATCTCAAATGATCTCCAAATTGCAAGAAACTTGAGGTGTATGCTCTTAACACTATTATAAAAGTGCTAGAAAAAAATTAGAGTTGATTAGGCTACCAATTATAGAGTAACAACACTATGATTGTTACAGCTTATTTATACAAATCCTATTTAATAAAAAGACTCAACTCCACATCAAAATCAAGAAGATTTATGAATAATGGTTTGATGCAATTGGGGCCCTTGAATCTAAAGTTTCTAAGAGATTGAGCTATGTAGGATTACAAGGTCTATGTGCACAAATGAAATTCAAACCTACTAGTATGTCATTTCTAGTACCTTTTTAATTTTTAAATTTTATGACAAGAAGATAATATCTTTAACCCATGCATAACCACCTTGTTACCATAAATGCATTCAATAATTCACCTTGCTCGAGGATAAGTGTTTAAGTTTGGGAGTGTGATAAGACACACATTTACAATAAAATTACCCCAATTATTTGAATCATTTAATGCTAGAAAAAACTACTTTTAATTTGTTTTGGTATATTTGTGTGAAGTTATTATTTCATAGCAGTTCAAGTCTTTCCAACATGTTTATCATCACAATTAGCCAAGGAGAGCAGTTGGGCACTCAGGCGCACCTAGGCGCCTCATACCATGCACCTGAGTAGTAGTAAACAAAGGCACACTCAGTTAGGCACACCTAAAGTGCGTACCAAATGGATGAACATGCGCTCAGGCACACTCTAAGCACCAACCAGCCCATTTGACAAAAAGTCACGCGCCCAGGTGTGCCCTGAGCATCAAGAACACAAGAATACAAAATGACACGCTCTCAAGTATGCCATGAGTGCCCACTCAATAGAAAGTATCATTCTTAGGTGCGCCCCGAGCACTAAACAGACTGAATATCTGGCACCCAGGAGCTAGAAAAATCTATACCAAAGCAAAACGTGTGCCGAGGTGCGCCCAAGTACACGGCATATCAGAATGTAAAATGTCTTATTGACTGAAGAAAAAGATGCAACTTTTGGCTTTCCTTTGGGCAATGCTAGGGGGAAATTAAAGCCAAACAAAAACTTTAAACATGAGAAGATCACCTTGAGGGCTTTTGAGAGCAACAAAGAGAGAAAAGCTACAACCCATGGAGGTTAAACTCCAAAACTTGAAGGAGGAAGAAGATCAAGGAGAAGAAGAAGTGATCTCTCAAAAAAACTTTCCTTTAGTAACCTAGAACTCTTTCTTTTTTTACATTTATTGCAAATCATTTTATTATGAAATCATGAATGCTTGCAATCTTACAAACACTTTTTTTCTTGTTTCATTTTTAATGGCAATCTTAACCATCTTTTTTCGAGAGGTTTTGGAATGACCTATATAATATATACTTTCATGTGAATGTTGGCCATAGATTTCTGATTGTATGTAATGAATGCATGTTATTTCATTATGAAAATATTCTATGTTGCATATTGAAATTTATATACTTTTAATGGCATATTCACATCGCACAACCTCTTCGATTGAACCAATAGTTCTCATCAAGGCATATGTGCATGTGATTCCATGTCACTCAAGTAGCACTAAAGCATTGATTGAACCAAAACTTTAGATCGAAAATTTATGTGCACTTGAGCATTTCATGTCTTTCATGTTCCACTCCTCAAGATGTCTTTCCTTAGATATAAGGTTATACTAAGTAATGGTTATCAGGGTAAATAAATCTAGTTCCAATTGCACTATATAGAGAACATCAATAGGGCTTAATGAAATCATCATTTAGACGTTAAGGTCCGAAGTCAAAGGGTCTCGTACAAGATGCCTAAAGTGGACCTTAGGGTTTAATGATGAGTGATCCTTGTGCATGAGATATCACTAGTGGGATTAACTATATGTAGCACCTTGAAATATAAAATTAGCATTCCAATGAGACAATCAATTCAAACAAAGCAAGAGTTGGATTTATTGAGCCATTGTTTATCGACCTATATCTCCTCGATCTCTTAAGCTTGTAAGATCCTCTTATATATTAAACAAAACCTATATTTCATTGTTTCTGCATTAACATCAAATATAGCGACTAATAATATTCATTTAATCACTGATGATGATAAATCCAGAACTCACTGTTCCATTAGTACTTCAGACCACTTGCACTAATGTGTAATCAAAAGTCACACAATTTTGTGGCCTGTTAAGATCCTAAAGAAGGATTCAGTGAGAGCTAGAATCTCTAGAGCCACCAGGGAGGTCATCATACTAGCTCATGTGATGGTGAAAGGTACCCCTCTCTGTACATGATGTGTTCAGCTCCCATAATTATCCTTATATTGTTTAATCATGATGGGATTAAGGAGAAAACATTGAACTATGGATTAAGAACATTTTTAAGAAGTATATTGGCAGAATTCGTTGCCAAATACCAGCTAAAGCTAAAGGGTGTTGTATTGCCAATTTATATGCATTATGTTTTCTTATAATACTACTTAATTTTAGACATATAATATGCTATCAATAAATTAGTGTTGTATTTTTTACACTTTTGAATACTAAGAATCCTATTTACTTCTACACAATTGTCATATCTTTACATAGGGCATGTTAGGCTTATTAGAATAATGAGGATGTGTGGGATTAAGAGAATGTATAGAAAGAAACCTTTAGAAGTCAAGAAGTGTTCTGATAATGGTCTAGAGTTCAGTAGAAGGGTGTGAAAGAAATTTAGAAGATATTGAATGTTGTAGAAGGCTAAAAATCCCCTAAACTAGAATTGCAAAATTATGCCTTGCTTAGTAATTGGGGGGTTTTAATTCTAGAGACACAAGGAGGGTTAGAAGCCCTTAAAACCCACCCTAAAAAGAGTATTCATGATGTATCGCTAGAGTATTTATCATGGGGAGAAATTTAGAGATATGGTAGTGTAGCAGAATAGTAGTAACAAAAACTCAAAAGTTTGAGAGACCCATTTAATATCTTAATCTGATCTACAATAAATAATCGGATGCCATTTTTGGATTAAAAAGTAGTTCTTTAAATGAATGAGCATTTGATATCATTCTAATGTCTTGGCAGCCTCTGCGGGTGGAATTGTTAAGCATATTCTAAGCTTAGGGAAGCTCAAAAAGAAAAAGAACTCTTTCTTAGAACCTATCTAGCCTTACACAACTATATGGTTATGGATTTTAGGATCTGTGCTCCTTAGTGTAAGTGTCATGTAGGTATTTATATTGGAGATCAAGCTTGGCCTATGGTGTCTAAATTATCTCTTGAAATAATCAAGAAATTGTATATAAGAGAAGATATTTAACCAAATACCTATCTAGAATTACAAATTTGAAGTGTAAAACTTTTAGGCTTAGGAGGTATGCCTTAGTATGGTGAGAATATTGGGATTTTAATGGAGTTCTAAGGTGATATGTAGCACCCTAATCAACCTCATGAGGAAACCTTAGGTTGGGGGGAGGATTCAGCTAGGGATGATGTATAGTATTCATCCTGATAAACTCTTGTGGATCCAACAGGCTATTGAATTCCTCCCACATAAGTGGCTCGATAAGCAGTCAATACTCGATAATCTCAGCTGATCCAATAAGCATAGTATTGGATAAAATAAGCATAATAACTGACATAGAACATGAGCATGAATGTTATTTAAATTAATTGCAAATAAATTAATGAAATATTTCAATAATTAGCAGTCCAAATTTAATGAAATTTGAATTATAAGCTCACAAAAATATGAGGAAATAAAAAATAAAATAATTTTTATTATTTGATAAACATAAATGATAATATTCACTAATCCTTATTTAATAATAATTAAGAAAAAGTAAAAGGAAGTTTGCTTAATAAAATTTAGATACACAATAAAAAATACCCTTATTAATTAGAGAGCTATATTTGTGTCATTTGTAAGAAAATTCACATGTGCATATTATGGTTCACTTCATTTGAGCGAGTATTTAATTAAATAATATTATTCCTCCATGACTAAGCTTACACAATCAAATAGAGATCTTAGGATGATTCAAGCTAAAGGTTAAATAATCAGTATGCCTTAGCCATCTATAGGTCAACTTTTTAAGACATAAAATTTGAGTTAATCTCGAGAAAAGATCTAAGTTTGAGTAAGTATTAGTGACATACCATAAATAATGTGTCTGCGTGAACATGTAGGTGCATGTGGTATGAAGTAATACAGGAATGGTGAGTTCCCAAGATTTATTGTCCTCAATAAATGACTTGTATTAGTTACTAAATAGTATCTCTTTTTACATGCGTTCAAATGATCAAAATTGTGGTTTTAAGTCGAGCTAAGATTACACTATTTTTGTGATTAGTTGGAGAAGATTGGGGTGTTTTAAGCTTGAAAAAATGGTATATAAAAGTCATGTGCACAATTGTATTCAATCCAAATTTATAATTAATTACTATTTTGATTTCTAGTTTCCTTATCTATCAAGGGGCTATAGTTACATATTTTGCTTAGTCAAGGTTTTGCCCTACCTTGTGCTACATTGAACTTATTGTGGTTTGCATTTAGCACTTTTTATTTTCATGATCATGAGGAGTTGTGCAAATTTCTTTGCTTCTTGCTACTCCTTTTATGTTTTATCCTTACATATAAATGATAAGTTTACATTATTTTTCTGAGATCATGAAATCCTGATTTTTTCAGGGCTAGCACGCATCAAATTCCTTATTTAGCTAGGGAAACGTGCAATGAGCCACTGTGAACTTATGTCACTTCATTCATGGCTAATATGCATCTAGTTTCCATATTTAAGTAAAGAATGTGTAATGAAGCTTTGTTAACTGTTTAATCAATTATCCTCGGCTCACTTGCATCAAAATTATAGACCTAAATGTGGAAATGAGAATGAAGCTTTGTGTACTTATGTCACTTTGTTCACAGCTTTAGATGCATCTTTTTCTTGTTTAAGTCCTAAATCGATCAATGGAGCTCAGAGGATTTCTAGAGATATTATTCCCAGCTCTAATGCATTTGATTGCTAATCTTAATCAAATAAATGAGCATGAAACTTTGCGAATTTATGTTACTTCATTCGTTGCTACCATGCTCCAACTTTACTTGTATAAGTCTAGTTATGAGCATCAAGCTCTGTGAAGATTTATCTATTTAAATATACTTCATAATATTTTCATTTAAATTTGTATTTCTTTCATTTTATTTATAAAGGATGCAAGCATTTCTCAATACAAAATGTTAAATAAAATTTCATTGGATTAAAATATTACATTCATGCACACAGATATTCACATACCATAATTCTCAGTCTAACCCTTCCCAAAGATGGAGGTTTAAGATATCATTACAAATAAAGCATAGAGAGAATTATAAATAATGCTCAATAACTCATTTTGTTCTTAGAAGAAAAATGATTAAAAATAGTAACTAATTCAGAAATACAATACTAAAGAAATAATTTCTGTATTCTCCTATACTTTCTTTCCTTCATGTTCGTTGAACTTCCTCCTTGGGGCTGTTTTGACTTCCTCTTTTTCTACTGCAGACCTTCTCCATAGAAAACTCTCAAGATTCTCTCTGGTGGTAGGGTTCTTTCCCTCTTGGGGGTTCCAAGAGATTCTTCTATATTTTTTGATGTTTACTTAAAATAGTGCTCTCTCCCTCTTCCTAGGGGGTTAAATCAGGGAATTAAATTTCTCAACTATTTGGTTTTTAGTAATGATTCATTTTATTGTTTGTATTTTGCTTAATAAGGCTTTCTAGGAAGTTTAAGAGATCTTTATTAACTTTGAATTGCATTAGGAAGTTGAAAAAATTCATTAAATAATTCCCTCAATCATTCTACCTGTTGGAATTATTGTCTTCAGAACGGTGGGTGCTGGGGCACACTATGACGCCCGGTGCTTTTTCGTTATTAAATGCTCTGGCTCTGCATTTTCCTCAAGGCGTTTGCAGCGCTAGACTTTTGTTGGACCGAAGTTGAAGTGCGCTGTAGCGCTGGCTCAAATTTGCATAAATGTCAAACTCTTCAATTGTGTCCCTTTGCTAGAAAAGTAAAAAAAACATACAAAAATAGATTAAATGACAAAAAATTTATCTAAAAATATAGAAATTTAAGTCTAAGTATATTTTGAAGCAAGGATTTAAAATAAAAAAAAATTATGAAGATGATTCCCTTTGATCAAGATACTAAAACCATACACCTTCCTAAAATGAATAAGACCTTAATCCTAGAAATCACTCTCTTAGTGTGGAATTTTAATATCTTTGTTATAAATAAAAAATTGATAAACATTTAGTCCAAATGAAAGAATAATTTGTCTTTATATCAATATAGATTGGTGAGACTGAGCTAATGAAAAAACCAAAGAGATTTAGGACTTGAGCCTTATTCTTGAAAGAAATCTATGTTTGAGTAAGACGTAATATCTTAGAATTCAAAAATTACAAGAATAATGAAAAGAGTTGATTTAATGTCAAATTTCTAGAAAGGTTTCAGTTTATCGCTACACCTATCCAAAAGATCATAATATATAAAATTGAGTGAATTTAAAAACATTTAAGTCAAGCTTAAGCATCTTTTTATTTTGTAAGCTACCTTCTAATTTGTCTTAAGGACATGAAAATGAAATGATAAACCATATCATTTTTAATAAAATTTAATAATTAGGGTATAATATATTTGAAACTCATTTATGATAATTTTCAATAAATTAAAGAAAGGATATTACTTTTACATTTAATATATTTGTTTACTGCATTCTACTTAGCATATTTTCTGATTGATATTCAGTTTAGATTCTATGCTCAAAACTTGATATAAAATAAATAGAAATTAGTAGTGAAGTGTTCATTTAGGTTGGATCATTAGGTCTATACATATAATATTTAGGTTAGGGTAGGCTCATTATTGGAGCAATTAGTAAAGTACACATGGCCTTTGAGAAATAATGTGTAGTTATTCAGGAACTCAATACATTATATAGTCAAATAGACATATTTGAATCCTAATTTTTTTGTACTTCGCCCAACGAACAACTAAAGTTATACAATCATTTTCTTTTAGCTTGAATGCACTTTTTACATTACTATATTGCACACATTTTCTTTCTATTTTATCATACTTTTTTATTAGATATATGTGTATATACATGGTTTCAATTGTGACAATTTGATAGGGACAATTTTACATCAATTCAGTATTTTATTTATGTATGCCCTTAAGTTTTTCCGTGCATTTATATTTTTTTCATGACAAATTCTTAATGCACACTGCTTTTCATTATTTGAATGCAGGCGGGAGACTGAGCAAGTCCTCTACTGACGAGCCAGCACCTGGTCGGGATGGCGTCCCTAAAAAGTCTCCAATGAAAACAGGCCTCGCGAGGACCCAAGGCCATCTTCCACAGAGCTGAAAATTGCCAAGGCTGTCCCTCTCTCTTTTGACAGTACAACTGGCTGGTCCGGCTCTCCGAGAAATCTGCAAGCTGCCACTGGCGGACCCCCTCCTCAAAGCGAGTGTGGTGCTGCACCACAAGCCAGTCGTACCCAAGCACTCTCCAGACAGCAGAGTCTGCATGACGGGAGCAATTTCTGGGGTTCCACGGCCTACCAGGGCTCCTCCACCTCCTCGAGATGGTGCCCCCGACCCCTCCCCGCCCCATTGGCTGAAGGCCAACATTGACGCTTTGTACTTCTTTGGAGAGCCCACAGCTTTTGGAGCTGCAGTTGTGCAGGATGTAGAGGGTCAGATCTTGGCTGCAGCAGGAGACGTTGTACAGGCCAGATCCCCGCTCCAGGCAGAGATTCAGGCAGTAACTATTTTGAGGCAGGCACTCTCGACTACGGAGGCTGACTTGGTGGGGCTCATTATTGAGGAGATTGCTTGGGAGCTGTTCGGAGACTCCGACGTCTCTGGGAGAGGACCCTTCGGTCACAGGGCGCTGACAGACACGCGGACCCCCTTTCTTTTCTGCTTGATATCTCCCGTGTTATATTTGCCTACTGATCGCGTGGTGCAAATCGTGTAGTAGACTTTTGTACTTTTTTGGCCCGTCAGGGTATTTTTTCTTTTGACAGGGGCACTGTGCTCCCCAGGAGGCTTTTAGACCTCCTGGCTGAGGATATCGTAGAGTTTGATCCCGGTTGAGCTGCTGTACTATTGCTTGATTATAGTTATATATATATATATGCATAGGCTACGGCCGTCTTTCATGAAAGACTTATTGTTTAGTGTTTAGGACAACATTTAGCTTTAGTGGGGTTGAGTCAAAAGAAGAACCAAGATGAATAGATAGAGAAGAAACCTCATTTTTGGTGGGAAGAGTAGAAATAAGATTAGGGTTTCTGGGGTTATATATAGTCAACTCTATAGAAGGGACGGAAAAGTAGTAAAACAATGAATAACGGGTTCGCCAAGGCCTACAATGACCCTGTTGAGGTGCAATATGTAAGAGCTACAAAGAGAATAGACAACCTAAATTCAAAAGTATTGACAAGTATCACATACCCTAGGGGTTAGTCATATACCATATGCTAGGTGACTAATTCACCATTAATCAAGAGTTATAGAGAATCTGGTAACAAAGAGCTGAGTTGTATTTGCACACAAATCCTAGCAAACGATAGCCTAGATCACATGTACATAAAACTATCGTCCATAACAATGATCCACTCACGCAATTCACTTTGAACAGGTCAATGTCACTCCACATAGATGAGAGAATTTTACCGATATTTTTTCTTGCTCCAAAAATGTCAATGGACACATGGAAAAATGTATTTTTAAATTATATATATATATATATATATATATATATATATATATATTTAAAGACTATTTTGATATAATTTTATTGAAACAAGTAAAATGATAGAGAGAGAGAGTTGGAAGATTATAAAATTATAAGCATCATTAAAAGCTTAAAATAAACTCCAAATACACTACATCCTAAGTACTTTGATATATATATATATATATATATATATATATATATATATATAGAGAATGTGCACCAATCAGAAAAAAACAAACTAATGTACTATAATACTGTTACAAAATACATAAAATTTAATACAAAATTATTTGAATTATTAAAAAGTTAGTGATAACATAAAGATTAAAAAGACACTTGATGGCTAGTAATAGACACTAACCCTGCAAACTGCAATAAATATGAGCTGCTTGTCTTCTCCATCATCAACAAAACCATCAACAGCCATGATCTTCTTGCTTTGCTCCCACTTACCCCTTACCAGCACCAGCAGAGCCTTTTCTATGCTGCCAGCCAGCCATGAGGCGAAGGGATTTAGAAAAAGGCTGAATGTTTGCAGCGTTCCATTTTCAACGATTTCCGGTGCAGTGAGGGAGCAGCCGTGCATGGCTGCAACAACTATGGAGCCAAGTATTCCTCAGCGAGAAGGAAAGCTTGCCGCTTGGACCAGCATACGACAAGAGAGATGGGAAGGCGAAGTCCAAGTGCAGGGAGAGATACCCCCTTGGCTCGTAAGTACAGAAAAAATTTCATATAAATATTGGAGAACTGCAATCATGTTACCTAAACTACTAATCAACTAACCACGGCGAAGCATAGGATAACTACAGTGAAGACGGCCAATCTGTAGTCCTTATATATGCCTATTTAGTAACTTGTTCGAATTGAATCTCCAGCTTCTTCACAAATGGTATGTAATGCAAAGAGGAAGACAAGATTGCGCACTCAACAAAAGACGGTAGTGAGAGCGATGCATCGGCAAAACTTCATTCCAAAAGATGATCATAACAGAAAAAAAGAAATATTTACAAGCTCCTAAGCAACTCAATACCTCGACTGACAGCAACGCCTTGAGATGCTAAAATTCCCATAGAATTATACAACAGTGATGCACTCATCTGAAATCCCCAACGAATCAAATAGTAAAGGTTTTAACTTATTGCTATGCAACCTACTCAGTAAATAAATTATAGCTTGATTAGCCACTTAGTTTAAGCGTGGAAGATAGTGCTATGCTTGATGGTAGTATTTATTTTATCCCACAAACGCTTCTAGAAATTGAGTATCTTGATTAAAGTGTTTCTACCTTGGAGGCCAAAGTGAACCTTGATGTGCTTCAAAAAATAGCTAAGCAACCTCTTCTGCAAATATTGTGCCATTGCAGAGAATAAGGACAATTATGATCAAGAACTTGTTTACCAACCCAATTATATAATTCCATTATTTCCTTATAAACAATAGCCTATTGAGGAAATCCATAGAAATACTCTCCCAATGTCCTTTAACAATAAGTAGAGCAAAGTATAATTTTTGTTTCCTATTGATTATTCACTTGGATTGTGGTATTTTGCATTAGATTAACCACTTAATCTACTCGCCAATCACATAATTGTCACATTAGATGAGTATTTTTGGGTGCCACGTCAAGATGCCTAAATAGCATTTCTCTTTGTGCATAATTTAGTATTTATTGAAGGCACTCATTTATTGCTTGAGAGATACAATATAAAATAACTATTACTTTATATAAATCTTAATTTGCATAATATCATAAAAGTATTCTAAAACCTTTTTAACGTACATAACTCAATTTTATCAAATTTATATTATAAATTATAATCAAGTTTCTTGAATTTTGCTTAGTCGTTGGATAAAATTTTTTATTGACTGTCAATGTTATTTTTCATCATTTAGCAACATAGTTGAATAAAATTTTGAACATAGAATGTTATAATTATTGAGAAATGTTTAATTAATTTTTATCTTAATTATCATATAAAGTGAATCTTAATGTTTAAGAGTATCACTAAGGATACTAAAACTAATACAAAAACTGTAAAATATGCATTAGCCATGATTCTACCAACTCAAATTTGTATCTACTTATATCTTAGCATGTAAATCTCCTAAATTTTATTTATTAGAAATACTTATTACCTAATAATAACTAGCTACCCAAGCAAGTGAAGGGACTTACCATAATTTATAAGAAAAATATAGAAAGAAGAGAGGAAGTGTCTAATATCAGATTATTTACTAGATTGCTAGCTACCCAAGGCTTCTGCTTAGATCTCCAATTGCTCTTTTAGTTCCTCTAGATGCTTTGATATAAGATTGGTGAAGGTAGAGAAGAAATGGAGGGACAATGGAAGGAGGGTTGGACATGAGTTGGCTAGGTTAAAATCATTTTTCATAAGCTTAGGATGAATTTTTTATAAGCTTTAGAGTTTATATGAGTTTTATGATGCTTATTAAAAACGTATAGTAAAAATAAGAGCCAAAAATTTGTTCTATGTTATTTATTAATAATTCAACATCATTGTGTTAAATATTAAATGATCACTGAATAATATTCAACATCCACACCACACATGTTGATAATATTTACAGAGAGATTAATGTTTGAATGAGCACATGAAAATATGAAATAATTTATATGCTAAAAAGATTTGTTTAGATCAACAAGTAAAGAATATCATTCATTAACTATAACAATGTGTTGGGCTGTTGCATAGGCTAAATGATATCACCATCCATAAACATGTCATCTATGTGTTGTTACCAACAGTAATTTATGTAGAATCATATTAAGGTATTTATGCACGATTGTAAAAAGCATTTATTAAAATAAAATGATGCACTCATTTCAATGAATAAATTGCCAAAATAACCAGTCCTCACGGTAAAATGTTCTCGTCACGATCGATTCTAATGATGATTAATTTCCTGAAACAGGAGACTTGAATCCTATTAGGTGAAATAAGTACACAAGAAATTCAATGAATTCTTTGGCAAAAATAAACTATTAGAAACTTTCAAAGACTCTTAAAACATTAACATTGTCTTTATTTTGCTAGGTTTTCTAGTATTTAGAAGAATTAAGCATGTTTACATATGTGGGTAGTTTTGATAAAACTTGTGAAATTATTCCCCCCTCTAGGTTTAGCACAAGCCTTCTTATCACTCCCTTCTATATAAAAACTCTGAACATATATGTAATATGTTCGTTCGTGTTGGAACTCATTTATAAATCAACATCATACTTTACAAACTAGTGAATAAATTTCATTTTAAAAAAATGGTTCAATGCATCAATAAATTTCTTTGCTAAGATACAAGTATATTCATGAGTTTCAAATCTTGATGTAAAACAAACTTCATAATGAAATACAAAAAAAAATTATAACCATTAAAGCATAAGAGATCGTTCACTTTTTCATAAAATATGAGGCTATTAGTCTTGAGAAACTTTAAAAAAACATATTAATATGTACAACCAATATTTAGGGTGAAATTAAGAAAACGTTTTATATTGGGAGAATGGGAAGTGAAATCATAAAGAGCGAAGGAAAAGTGGACTCATCAACTTATGTACTACAAAAATAGGAAATTATAAAATCAAGGAAAAGAATCTTATCAACATATAAAATTGTATGAATGATAAAATTTTTTTCATAAATGTAACCATAAAGACAAGGAAGAATATAAAAAGGCAAAGTAGAAGAAATCCTTTTCAACTTATAGTATCCCATGTACCTAAGAGGAATTATCCTAGTGACGTCGACCACGAGAATCTTAACAACTACGACTACTACCCAACTTAGGTAAGGGTCGTAAGTGTCTTGAGAACACCTTAGAATAGCTTTGGGTATCTCAAGATAAGGTGGCTACGTTGAAAACTTCTTACTTGGAAAAGTTCAAAAATAATTCTCACAGGATTTATGGTTGCATGAGGTATTTGGGTGGAATCGAGGCCTTGGGTTTATTTAGTTATCTCAAGAGACCATGAGGGTAGTGAGAGGAGGGAGGGTGGTGGTATTTATAGAATGCATTTCCATGGGTGTCACAATTGATGGAATCTTTTTCTGGGTGCTTAGGGAAGATCAAGAGTCATTTTAGAGATAATTTGGTGCTCAGGTGTCTCCAATTGAGTTCTAAATGGTCATTTTAGGTTCTCCCTAAAGGTCTCAGTATTTTGCCTTAATTTTAAATTGATGGGTTCATTATGCAAATCTAATCACAAGGATTCCATAGACAGTAAAATCATGTAAAACAGATGATATTGGAAAATATATGATTAAAATAAATTCCTCTCTTAATTTTTTTGGTTACTATAGTGATTAGATTGGCTGGTGGGTCGGGTCCACATCTGAACCGTCAGATCAGAATCTTAGTTGTCTGATCGATGTTAATTGGACAATGGATCAAAATCTGGGATGGTATATTAGATCCTAGCTGTTAGATCCGCATGAGATCGATGGCAGATCTTATTCCTTCTATATGATTTATTGAATTTGAACAATTGGATTAATCTGATAATTCAAATTATAATGCGTTAAATACGGCAGACAAAATTTGAACCATTAGATCTAGTGTTTTGATTAGACAATAGGTCTATTTCCTGTGGTTTTTTATCTTGGGGTGTTAGATTTAATCCAACAATCTGAATTAAATTGCATAAATACAATAGGCGGAGATCAATCTAAGGTGTCGGATTCTACGCCATGATTCATGTAGTAGATCCAACAGTGTGAATCAAATACCATCATTTATTTTGTTATCAATAGTTAATGACAAACCAAAAATGAAGTGTTTGCACTTGCATGAAAATGTACATTGTGTGATGTAATAAGGGATGATGAAAATTTGAAATTTGTCCTCAAGGAATGGTGTGTGTTTGTTACTAAAGTATGCCCCCTTTAAATAACATTTAAATTGATGATAAGTTTGATTTGGTCCTAAAATTATGCTAGATTTTCCTAACTTGGGTTTTTAAACAGTTAGATTGAATTCGGGAGCGTAAGTTTTCAAACATGCCATTTGTCATAGGTTTGTGCATAAAAACTCTTCATTTAACATATTTGTTATTTTCCTCTTTAATTGTTAATATTATATTTATCAAAGGGGCAATTGTTATGATTAAGCATTAATTTCATTCTAGTCCCTATCTAGTGCTATCATGTACTCTCAAGGGTTCTAATAAAGCACATAGATAACTTTGTGATCATTTTATTGAGGGAAATACATCCTTATGTCTATGCAGCAAAATTCAAATTTGAAGTATTGTGATCACAAAATCACGATTCCTTTTATTGACTCACATGCTTCTACTTTTGACTTAGCTAAGATATCCGTTGCGGTATGCTGCAGCGCCTGCTTCTCAATTTCTGACCGCTGAGGCACGTGACAGCATTTCAGCTCTCGAGTAAGAATTGATTGGGCACGCTGCAGCGCGCCACTACGCGCTGCGGCGCTTTTGCTGCTCTTTGGTACTAAGGGCTCTCCACACATAACACTAGATAGTTTGTAAAGTCAACGAACCATGGTGGCTTTGAAGTAGAAAAGGCAAAAAGTTGTTCATCAGGAAAGTATTTAGAGATCTCCCCTTCTTCCTATATGTTATGATGTGTCATCCTGGATAAATGATATACTAGTACATTCTCACTCCCCTTTTTGTCATGAATTCCAAAATCAAATTCTTGCAGTAACAGCACCCATCTGATTAGTCTAGGTATGGCATCCTTCTTTTGAAGTAAATATTATATTATTGCATGATTAGTAAATACAATAATTTTAGAGCCTATCAAATAAGATCTAAGTTAATCAAATGCAAACACCACGATCAATGGCTCTTTCTCTATTGTTCCATAATTCATTTGGGTGTTATTCAAAAGTTTACTAATATAATAAATTGTGTAGAAAATTTTATCTTTTCATTTCCCCAAGACTATACCTAAGCTAAATCACTTGCATCACATAATATTTCAAAAGGTTGTTCCCAACTAGGTGTAGTTATGATAGGTGCATTAATAAGAGCAGCTTTTAGATTTTTTAGACTTTTATAGCCCGTTGTTGGAAGTAAGAACCTTTCATCGAGCACACCGGAATGAAAGCGGGTTAGTGCACACTCTATCGAGCACCGGGGTTGTGTTGATGGTTACCAAGCAAAAACAATAGCACAAAACAACAAGAAAGGGAATCACAACACATGCATGCAACACAACCACAAGCACATCCAAACAATCTCAGATTTTATGTGGAAAACCCAAGAATGGGAAAATCACAGAATCACATCACGTAGAAAATTCCTCTATATAAAATGAGAAATGCAGAATTACAAAGAGCTTAATCTCCTCAAGGAACACTGGATCTTACTCTATCATGAAGGGGAGAAGTAGAAACCACCACATATAGTATCTTCTCTAACATGCAAGAGTTCCCTTGAACAACAGCTCTCCCTTAGGGTTCCTTCTTGGAATCTCCTCCCATAGCAGCCAAAGTCTTACACATTAATAGATCAACCTAAGAATTATCTCCAACATGTTTCCTTATGTAGCTAGCTTTATTTTGGACCCCAAAAAAGTCCAAAATATCCTCCAAATAGCTTAGGGCAAAACTTGAACTAGAGCTAAAATTCGTCAAGCGCTACGGTGCGTCGTAGCGCCTAGGCTTCAATAGCCAGATGTCAGGGTATGCTGTAATTCCATGTTCTCTGTTTGACTAGAACTAGGGCACACTACAGTGCGAGCTTCGCTATGGCATGCTGTGGCTCTATGCTCTCGGGACGTCTGCCACTGCGGCGTGCAGCAGCACCTGCTTCTGCTGTAGTGCATTGTAGCGCCCGCTTCTCGGGTGTGGGGCACTATGGTGCGCTGTGATGCACCATGGCAACACTTGTGTTATTGCTGGACTTTACACTTTGTTCTGAATAGCCTTAAAACCTCTTGACGTTCATAGGAGCATCATTAGCATCTCCATGATGAACTAAACGGTCTCCACAATATAATAATCTCTCACTTAGAGATCTTTTGGAATCATCCCTCTTCAATCCTTGATTCTTCATTGTCTTCTTCAATTTTTGTCAAGAACGTGGTGTGGCTCACCCCCACTCTCTTGTCAATTACTGAGGCCAACTAAGGCTGCATATAACTTCAGTTTCTCCACTATTACTACTTTTGTAAGAATATTAACTAAATTTTTAGAAGTGTGAATCTTCTCCAATCTGAACTGCCCTTCTTCTAGTAATGTCCGGATAAAATGGTACCGGAGTTGTATGTGCTTTGTCATGGCATGAAATGCTGCATTCTTTTATAGGTGAATAATGCTCATACCATCACTATAGAGCTTCACATCCTCATGCTCCTTGCTTAAGTCCACCATAAAACCCTTCAACTAGATCATCTCCTTACTTACCTAATCAACAGTGATGTACTCTGCCTTTGTGGTAGATAGCGCCACAATGTCTTACAGCCTAGAGATCTAGCTTACCACTGCACTTCCAAATATAACACATATCTAGTTGTGCTTCTCTGACTATCAACATCTTTTGAAAGATCTGAGTCTACATAGCCCTACAAAATAATGTCAAATCTTCCAAAGCATATAAATTTTCCTGCTATACCTTTCAGATACCTTAAGATCCCCTTGATCACATCCCAATGTTGCTTCCCTAGGTTTTCCATGAATCTTCTAACCACTCTCACTGCATGGGAAACATCCGGTCTTATGTAGATCATCGCGCTCATCAAGCTCTCAACTGATGAAGCAAAAGGAACTTTCAACATGTGTTCCTTCTCCACTTCAGACTTTGGCATTTGTTCCTTTGATAAGCTAAAGTAACTTTCTAGGGGAGTACTCACAAGCCTTGCCTCACTCATGTTGAATCTTTTCAGCACCTTTTCAACTTAGTCTTTCTGAGACAACTTCAAAAATCCTGCACTTCTTTTCTTATTTATTCTTATCCCAAGAATCTGCTTGACCAGCCCCAAGTCTTTCATGTCAAACTCTCATAACATCAGCTCTTTCAGCATCCTTATCTCTTCTATATCTGATCCAACATACAAAAATAGAATGATATAGGAGGACTTACATTATTTTATGTAATAATAGTGGTTTTCTTAGCATCTTTTGTGCCCAAATTTTGACATGAACCTATCAAATATCTTGTACCACAGTCTTGGTGCCTACTTCAAGCTATAGAGGCTTTTATTGAGCTTGCACACTAGCTCAAGTTTTCTTTTTTCTTGAGCCTTATACCCTTTAGATTGTTGTATTTGTAGCTCCTCCTCCAGCTCTCCGTGAAAAAATACAATTTTGACATCCATTTGCTCTAGATGCAAATCCTCAATTGCAACAATGTTCGGTGTAACCCTAATGGTTGTTATCTTCACAACTGGGCAACAATTTCACTAAAGTTAACCCCATGCCATTGTTGGAAACCCTTTACTACAAGCATGAGCCTTGTAGCGCTAGCTCCCATCTGGTTCTTCCTTCACCCGATAAACCCACTTGTTCTTTAGGTCCTTCTTCCTAGCTGGCAGAACTGCTAAGTCCCATGTCTCATTTGACATGAGTGATGTCATTCATCATTCATGGCAGCCTCTCACTTGATTGAATCTTTAACCTAAAGTTCCTCTTCCAAGCTTTCTAGTTCACCATCATCTGTTAGTAACAGGTAAATTATGGAAGGAGATTACCTATGTGGCAGTCTTATGACTCCTGTGGATCTCCTCAACATGGGTGTTTCTAGTTCAACATTGACACCCTCCTAAGCATCTTCATGTACAACTACACATATTTCAACACTGTCATCAATTTCTATATGCTGGGGCTCACTATTTGAGGCATCTTTGGAATCAACCTTGATTCCAATATAGTCCATGTACATTTCATAGTCAATGAATGTGACATCCCTGCTTTTAATAATCTTGTAGTTCTAATTATCCCAAAATCTGCAACTGAACTTGCCCGCGCCATGTCTAATAATTGTGCACTTAATTGTCTTAGCATCAAGCTTGCTCCTAGATCCAGCATCAATGTGCACATATGATGAGCAGCCAAATCCTTGAGCTGGTTCAGTTTCACATCTTTTCTACTCTAAGCCTCCTCGGGAATCCCTTCATTTAAGGGTACAAAAGGTCCCCAATTTATCAAATATATAGTTATGTTAACAGCTTCACCCCAAAACTGCTTTGGGAGACCTGGATGCAATCTCATGCTCCTGGCTCTTTCTATCATTATTCTATTCATTTGTTCAGCAACACCATTTTGCTATGGTGTTCTTGGAACTATAAATTCCCTTTTGATACCTCTTAAGGCACATAATTCCATGAACTCTCTATCACAGTATTTGCCACCATATCAAATCTCAAGCACTTAAGATTTAGTCTTATCTCATTCTCCACCAAAGCTAACCACTTTCCTAACACATTAAATGCATTAGATTTAGGTTTTAGAAAGTAAACCCATACCTTCTTCGTATGATCATTAATGAAAGTGATGAAATATATGGCTCCACCTATGGAAGAAGTAGGAGCTGGCCCTATTACATCTGTATATACCAACTCAAGTTTCCTGCCTTTCAACTCTCTTCCAACTTTAGAGAATGAAACTTTCTTTTATTTGCCTAGCACATAGTCTTCACAAAAGTCCAAGTCTACTGACTTCAGTCCTTGGAGCTTTCCCTTTGACTGTAGGGGTTTCAAACCCCTCTCACTCATATGGCCTAGTCTCCAGTGCCATAAACCTGCATCTATCTTTTCTGTAACTACAATAGAATCAGACACTTTATTGATCAGGTAAAGTGTACCTTCCATATTTTCTCATGCAACAATGAGTGCATCCTTAGTGACCTTCCATAAGTTTCCTGTAAAACATGTGTTATAGCCCTCTCTGGCTAACTAGCTCATTGAAATTAGATTCCTCTTTAGATAAGGCACATGTCTAACATCTTTGAGCTTCCAAACTGCATCGCTTGGTAGCTGACCATCCACATCACCTCTGCCAATAATATGACATGCATAGTCATCACCAAGATATACCTTATCCAAGTCACCCTTGGTGTAAGTCTTGAATGCACCCTTAGTAGGAGTGGCATGCAAGGTTTTGCCCAAGTTCACCACCCAGGACTCCATGTTGACAAGAGGATTAATGCATCATGATCCTCTTTAATTGAAATATTCATAGTGGGGTTCATCATCTTACCTCTACCACTTCGCTTCTTTAGGGTGTTATATGGGAATGATTTCCAAACCTTCCCGCATACGAATGCTGAGGGTCTACACAAGGTAGAACTAAAGACTAATCCTTAAGATAAGTAGTATCATTATCTTAAGTATTAGTTGGAATACTTATATACATTGAACTTGGTAAGACAAGAAGGATATTTACAATATATATGAGTACTTTATATGAGCATTTGCTACTGATCACATCACAATACTAAATATAAGTAAGAATAATCAAAGTGCGCAAGCTAAAATATTCATCTAGGCATTCATCATAGAGCTAACTAACAACATTCATCTTAGAAAGGAAAATAAAAGCAAGATACATCTAGATAAATATTACAAACCATTAATTTAGCATAAAAAGTAGAAATAAAAGTCTCTCGATATTACAACTAAAACAGTAAATACTGGGTCTTTTAGTGCTCTACCGGGTCTTCCTGAATCTCCTGAATAGACTCTAATATTGGCTCACCAAATTGCTTAAGATCTAACATATTATCGAATCCCAAAAATGCTGGTTTCCTAGGTGAAAGAAAAGAAAAGTATCACATGTTAGATAATAAGTCTAACACTAATAAAATGCTACAACATGACTTTATACAGTATAAATAGTTTAACATTTAAATAAATCAGGAAAATATTACAGAAAATATTAATTAACTAAGAGCTTGAACATAAAGTAAAATAATAATTATAAGAATGTGCTTAAACAACCCATTGTAAAGACTAAAAATTGAGTAATCATACTATAATAGAACCATGTTGTATGTCAATGCAAATACATCTGAAATACCACAAAATTGTCATGAATACACAGTTTGATGCCCACATACATCCCATTAGAAATTCAATACCCTGACACCCATTGCTTCCCATAATTCCTTTATTAATGTATGCTACATTCCGCAATTCACAATGATTATTAATACTTGTGCTTATGCTTATGCTTATGCATTATATATAAAAATACTCTTAAAATAACTCAATATTATAACTTTTTTTAGTTATCACATGTTGGAGTACATATACATAAATAGTGTATCTATAAGAATGGTAACTTAAAACACTTAGTTTGTTTGATTACACTTATCGATGTGCACAAAGATAAGAGGACGACACCCTTTTACAATTTATCATCTCAAACTAAGTTGTTCAACCCCCTACTTCTAAATATAGCTTAAAATATTCCAAGAAAGGTAATTTGAAACATTTAATTTGTTTAACTGCACTTATCAATGTGCACAAAGATAAGGGGACGACATTATTTTACCGCATATTCTCTCAAACTAAGGTGTCTAATCCCCTACTTATAACATAATTTAAAGTGTCATAAGAAAGATAATTTAAAATACTTAGTTTATTTAACTACACTTATCGAGGCGCATAAATATAAGGGGATGACACCCTTTTACAGTTTATCCTCTCAAACTAAATTGTTCAATCCCTTAATTATAACACACTTGATGAAATTAAGAAATTTATTCAGATGTTCTTGTAGATTCATCTAAGTCAAGATGCGAACCTACTATTTTATTTAGGATGAATTATCCAGTTACATATCCTTACTGAATCAAATAGCTTTATAGATATATACTATAATTTTCACATGATAAACACTAATATTATTATTATATAACAACTATTTAGTATTAAAGGAAATTCACAACTAATGAATCTACTCTCCATTAAAGGTGCTAAGCAAAGGGGGTTCCAAGATTGTGATATATAAGCCACTCTAATTGGGTGGACTGCCTCATTTAAACTAAATCTATGATTCATTAGGTTAATACTACCACAAAATAGAAGCTCAATTATCTAAGGTTCATCTAAAGACCTACTTCAATGTATATTCAAGAAGATAATTCATATCTCAAGGTTTCCCTAATTTGAGGTATAAAATACTTAAATTATAAAATCTAACAAAACACTAAGAGGCTCAATGCTTTCAATCACAACATCTAGATTTCCAACCTAAGTTGAATTCAAATTGAAGTACAATCATATGAAGAGTTTATAAAATAAATCTCTTAATTAATTGAAGATTATCAAACTAAATCACTAAGCTCCTAAGTTTGATTAAATAATCAAGTCATGGGATAAAATTAACATATTATTAAAAATGGATCATTTGAAAATTAAGCATATTTTAATGCTTTGACACAAGTTAAATTATGCTAATCCTCTTAATTAAGAGAAATTCAAAAGAGTTTAAGGTTTGAACAAGATAATAAATTGCATTATCATGCACCATAAGATCTATATTTGATTCCCAAGCCTTTATTTTACTGATTTTAATGGCAAAAATCATTTGTATGACTTAAGGGCACTTAAATCAAAACTTGGGAAAAATGACCAAACTGATCCTACTTAAGGGTCAAAAATGCAACTTTTATAATTAGAGCTCAAAATAGGATTTTATTATTTCCAAATAGTTTATTACTGTCTATTATGAAGATAGACACTAAGAACACCCAAATTGACTAATGATTAAAGCTAATTAGCTTAAATTAAGATTTAAGTTCATTAAAGATTGATTAAGAAGTTTACTTAGGAAAATCTGAAAATTTTACTATACTTGTGCTATTTACTACCTAAAGATTTTTTAGAATCTAAAATTACTAAATTCTGAGATCAATTGACTAAGTTATGGTCAAAATAAAATTTATGGTCTAAGAGTACAATAAGGAAGTTTATGAATGAGTACAAAAATCTAACTTTTTCATTTGGTGTTCAAATTAAGTAAAGTCACTGATAATGATTTCCCTATGGCACACTGGCCACAATGAAACTGAGTTTACTCAATTAGAACTTCATTTGATTAATTTAGGCCTTAATTAGGGTTTAGGGTGATTAGTGGATGATTACTAAAAATTAATTACTAAATTGAAAAATTAACTTCACCACTGTGTTATTGTGGGGCCCCCCGTACTGACAACAAAGAAGTACGGTGCTCCAACTGTGGCAAATTCCCAACTTAAGTAAAGTTAGGTAAACCCAACCTGCCTTAAGCCAAGGACTCGACACCATGTGCAATAACATCGTAAATATACAAGTATCAAAGTGGCGGAAGCACTAAATAATAGAGTAACATCCACAAGCATACATAGTAGGTAAAGAGAATGCAATAAAGTAACTCATCACAATGCAGAAATGAAATACATCCAAAATCAATTATTACAAACTGAAGTTTAAAGAGAATGAAAAATGTCTCTCAATCTCATTGAATAAAAGGCAATATCTAACTAAATAGCAGTAGCATGACCTTCCTCCTGAACCTATTACTCTTCTGCGACACTGCCCACGAACACGTCTGAATCTGACATTTGCCGGTATCAGAAATGCTAGGGCTCCAGCCAACAAAATAAAAAGGGCTACAGTTAGACAATTGTCTAAGTACATTTTAGGCTATTTTAATGAATTAAATATTTTAAAGATATCATATTTAAATTAGCTAAACATACAAGCATTAATAGGTGCAACAAGTTACAAAAGAAATGGTAATTATAAACTATTCATTTATAGCCAGCAACTAGTATGAAGAACATACAATGCAAAATAAATAAGGTGAGGCTAAAAGCTAAAAAGAAATAGCAACTATAACATAATTTTGTATCTAACATGCTTATGATCATGTTAACATGTGCTGAGCATATAAAAGAAACACAAGTACTGAAAATATGCAATTCTAGCATCCTAAACATGCCAATATATATAAGTAAACCACATGAGTGTACATACAACATGCTAGTTAAGAAAAGAAAAAGAAAAGCTACTGAGACATATGGCAAAAGCAAAGAAATCTATGAAATGTAAGCCACTAAGACATGTGGCAAAGCGAGCAAATACTGAAAATAAGGCCACTGAAACATGTGGCTAAGCAAAATAGAAAAATAATACTAAACAATCTAGCTAAAATAGTAATAAGCCTAAGTTATAGTACTGACATACCAGCCAATAGGCCATACATGGCCTCCAATACTGAAATATCAATCAATACCCAACCTAGACATCCAAATCTGATAGGACTGAGTCCAGTGTATACAATACTACTACTGTAACAACCCAGGTTGTTACTTTGCTCAATTAAGACTAATCTAAGTCTTAATTAAGGTTCTAAGTCACTAATTAAGTAATTTAGAACTCATCTCTGAAACCTAGGTCAAACCAGAAGTCAACAAAGTCAAATCAAGAATTCTGGAAAATTCCAAACCCTAGAAAATTGACTTTTTATCTAAACCTCAAATTAAAAATCCGACTTTGCCATTGCGTTCAGAACACCCAAATTAGCTATGGGTGAAGTTTTGGAGGTATTTGGAAGTCGTTGGATTTTCGCCAAATATTTTAATAATAATTAAATACCCCAAATAATCAAATAAATAAATACTCGTCGAAACGAAAATTCGAGTGCGCCGTTGCATTCCTCACCCTTTAATTAGCTAAGGGTGATTTATTGGAAATTTTTGGAATGCATTTAATTAATAAACTTTAATTAATGAAATAAGTGGAATTTAATTTAATTATTAATATTATTAAAAATGCATTTAAGCGGCGCCGTCATTTTCCTATTAACGCCATCCCTGAAATTCTATCCTTGCCGTTTGATCAAACGGGCTCCGCGGTCCGTTCGATCTAAGGATCGAACGAACGGGAGTCGTCGTCCTCGCGTAGCCTACGCGTGTCGCGAACGACGACGCCCAGCGCACCTTCCCTTTCTCCACGCGTCTCCTACCGCTCATCCACCGCTCTAAGTCACTTTAAGTATCCTATTTGACTCCACGATGCACGATTTAACATATCCATCGCTCAAGCAAAGATCGAAGTGCCTGTATCTGAGCCATCGTTTTCGACCGTCGAATAGGTACCTCCTGATCCTCCTCATTTCAAAAGCATCTTCAATCGCATGAATTCGAAATGTTATTTCAATATGTGGAATAAAGATTGTGTGGTATCGATCTAATATAGATGTTATGAATCATCCTAAATCCCTGATTTGTCTACAGTTAAAACCGTTAAGCATAGATTAGCCGTAATAGGACTATCTAGGGTTAGGGATTATGATCAACTCAGATCATTATAGGTCTCGATTCGACCACCTATTGGAAGATCGCATCCTTAGCTATCCAACGCCGTGTGGGTCGAGCAGTCAAGACGCCGGAAAGCCCCTGGAAAATCAAGCCTAATCCTGGGTCCTCGGGAAGAAGCCGTCGAGAAGATGAAGTATCGGGTCGGACCGGGTCGACCCGGGCCCGACCCGTTCTTCTCAGGATCCGCGTAAGTAGGGCTGGGGTTCACCATGAGTGCGTGTCCTCCCTCCAGCAAGCCATGTGGCTCGGCGGCAGAGGTGGGGCCCGCCTCGCGTCAGACGTATGACGTAATCGCAGAGCCATCAGTCGCGTTCTGCCCAGTCAATGAGGCTCCGCCACGTGTACCTGCAAAAATTAAATAAATCATTTATATATATAATTATGTAACAGTTATTATAACTGAATTAATTATATATATGTATATTATAATAACAGATTTATTTAATTTAAATTAAATAGTAAAATTAATTAAATTAATGCTAAACTTTAAACCTTAATAACTCCTAAAATACACATCCAAATTATGCAAATAAATATATCAAATTGATCAGAAAAATATGAGGAATTTATTAATGCCAATAATTTTGTATTTGGACCTATATTTAGCAAATTGACATTTAGGGTTTAATTAAGTTCAAATTTTTGTCACAAATTTTCATTTAACCATAACTTTGTGTAGGTTAATCCAAACATACCCAATTTGGGTCTTAAAGTGATCAAAAAACCCTAAGGATTATTTTGATAGTGTTCATTTTGTTGTTTGGATTAGTAATTGCTTAATGACATTTAGAACCTAACCCTAATTACCCTAATTAACCCTAGAACTTCAATTGACCATAACTTGGTCAATTGAGCTCTAAATTGGATGATCTAAATATCCATATAGATTAGAAAAACCTAATTAACAGTAATATATAAAAATATTTAGGATACAACGATTAGATTTGCTAATTACCCTTAATTACTCTAAATCTTGATTAGTGAATATTAGCAAATCTAATAATTCAAGTTGAGTGATTTAAGTTTCAGAGGACTCATAGAACCATTTAGAATCAATCTATAAGATTGGATTAGTGTTTGAGTGATTAATTTTATTAATCACTCACTAATCACCCTAAACCCTAATTAGGTCTTAACTTAGTCAAATTAGGTCCAAATTGAGCCTACCACATGTCATTATGATTAGTGGGCTATTTGTAATTCATAGCCACTGATTTTGCTTTATTTGGACACTAATTAGCAAAATTAGAAATTTTGACCTTTAATTAAGGATCCCTTAATTAACCTTAAACCCTAGATCTTGTATTGGCCATAACTTGGCCAATACTCATCAGAATTCAATAATTTAAGGTTCTATCGAAACCTTAGGAATAACCTTCAGTAAAATAACATAAAAATTTAGGTATCATTAAGGTAAAATTACCAATATATCCTTATAGGTCAAATTCCTTAATTTGACCCTATAAGGCTTAATACTTAACCAAAATTAGTGAACTTACTATCTAAACTCATATTAGATAGTAAGTAATCATTCCACTTTATTAAAATTTAGAATATAGCTCTAATTCACAAAGATGAGATTTAGACCTTTAAATAAGGGGCAAAACAATCTTTTTGCCCAATATTAGGGTTTAATGAATTAAAGACCTGATTTCACTTCTAAATCATAATATATAGTAATTAAAATGATTTAAGCCTTGATTTAGATAATTCTAAGCCTCAAATTAGAAATTTGATGAAAACCCTAAGTTAAGTCTTAAGTGAGTGATTTCTCATTCTTTAATCATTCTTAGATCTATCCTTAGGTCTTTATAACATTAGTTAGGATGTGTGTCTTAAGAGATACTCTTAGTAATTAAGAGCTTTATTTCCTAAGATTAGGAATAGATCTTAAGTTAGAATTCATCTATTGAGTAAATTGGGTTACTCAGTTAGATAAAACCTTGAGTTTTCTAGTTTATAGATTTTCTTAATTTATTAAATGATTATTTGATCTTTAAACTCTAGAATTAAGAATAGAGATCTATCATAATGAATTGATTTATCATTAGGACTAGCTTTAACTTAATCTGTGAGATTTGGTTTCTAAACTTAGACCCTTAGATTATACCTTTAGAATAAGTGATTAGACCCCATCATCTGGAGTCTAATTCTTAATCTTTTCATCTTGATTTGGTTAATCAAGATGAGGTTGGAATGAATTAAATTACAAAATTAGGTCGATGATTTATTCACTTAAACCAAATAGTCGTCTTTTGATTTAGTTATAATTAGGACTTGGCCAGTCCTAATTATCTTCAACTAGTAGGATTCATGATTCTAAGTTACAGAATGTGTAAGAATTGATGATTCTGAAACTTATGTAACTTAGAGTAGATAGAACAAATAAAGTAGATAACAACGGATATCACCTGTGTTTTAGATAGAGTTTCTTGCACTTTGATTTTGATGCTTCGCATTCCTTGAGTTTGATCCTTATACCTTGAACATGTATTATGTACTTAAGATATTTTGATAAATATCTTATGTTAATTTGGAACATTATTTATAAGCAGCATTATGTTCACAAGTGGTTTGTAAGGTGTAGCTTGATTAGTATACTTCTTCGATCAACTCGTTCGGGGTCGGCAACCTTTCGAGGGTTTAATGTCCGACAGTCTATTGGCCATGCCTAGTCCGAGTGATAGGATGGATAGACTCTCGCCCTACTGACTATAGAGTCAGGATTATGACATGGGTATACTAATTCAAGTACACTTACATTCAGTTCTGTCTTAGCTCATCAGGCTAAGAGTTTTCAGTGATGTTCAGTTCAGATTTTCTTAGCTCATCAGGCTAAGATTTGCCGAGTTCGTGTCCAGTTCAAGTAACTTATATAGTCACTGTAGTCTCAGTTTGCAGTTACTATTTTACTTGTATATTCTGCATTATAGCATTGGTTTACTTACAATTTTCCTGCACTATATAGGATGCTAGTTCTACTTGCTATTTTCTTATGTTTTTAGGATGTTAGTTTGTTTCAATTTCACACTGTTAAATGTTGTATGTCACTTAGCATATTTTTGTTTGATCATATGCATATTTAGGTTATATTTTCTTACAGTTTTACTTTTCTTTTACTTGCTTGTCTTTGATGCAGTTGCTTGGAGGAGGTATGTATTACTTCCTATTTTTGCTTAGTTATAAACTGTAGTTTATAACTTATCACTATTCTTTTGTATGCTTTTCTGCACCTATTTTGCTCAGTTCTATTTTCATGGTGATATCTATTCAACTTAATAATATTTTTTGCCCTAACATGTACTTAGACATATTGTCTAACCAGTTTTTCTTTTATTGTCTGGGGCCCTACTATTATGAAACTGATAATGGTAGGTTCTGAGTTTGTTGGAGCAGCAGATCCAGTGGAGAGCTTGCCATTGGAGGAGGAGCCTGTTCCTGAAGATCTGTAGTTTTAGTTTTCTTTCTTCCAGTGAGATTGAGAGTTTCCTTTCAGTTCTTTTAAACTTATTAAATGTTGTAATAATACAGGTTTATATTTCTCTTTCAGTACTTTACTTATTCTGTATTGTTGTATTTATACTGTATTGGATGGATGTTATGTTTATGCTTCCGCACTCTGAGTTCATGTATGATTATTTAGTGATAGTATTTTTTGGATGAATGGCAAAGTCCTTATTTAAATTGGATTAGAATGTGTGTCTAATCCAATCTTAAGTGGGGACCTTATCATTTTGATGACCCCTCCACCATAATTATGTTAACTTAAGGGTTAACAGGACCACGGCAGGGCAGGGCCGTCACAGTTGGTATCAGAGAATTCTATAAGGTGTCAGATTGGAAATTGCATTCCTTTCTACCTAATGGACTATTCTTCTGCCACTTGATCACTAAATGAATACTTGAATTATTCGGCGTTAAAGCATATACTCGGGCAGGGCCAGCAGGACGATTATTAGACTGCCGTCGTTGATAATTCTGAGAATTGGGGGCTGGTGGCTGCGTGTGAGCAACTTCAGAAGCAGGGGCTGGCATTATAGACAGATTTGGTTCTCTCTGGTTCAATGGAGTTGCTCGGAACACTTGCTTCTTATGATAAGGCTTTATTGGAACTCCGTCTACTGTTTCCGTGTAGTCGCAATGATAGAACTGGTAGCCTGAATGCCCACAATTGAAACACCTCTGGCCAAAGTGGTAACACTTGCCATACGGATGTGGTTTAGTACAGTTTTGGATTTGTTCGGCGGTAGGTGCAGCTTCCAGCTGATATACTTTTGTAGGGTTAGATCCATGTCTTTTGAAGTTTCCCCGCGGGTTTAGATTTGTTTGTGCTTTTCACTTAAGATCCTCTTCAGATTGGTGATGCTCAATCACCTTAGCTGTTTCCACTAGTTTGAAGAAGCTAGTTAGACAGAGCGGCACAATCTGGTTCTTAGTGAACTTCGGAGTCCACAAAGAAAGCGGTGGCACTTAGCTGCCTCGGAATGAGTAACTTCTGGTGCAAAGTGAATCAATCTACGAAATTCTCTTTCATATTCAGCTACTGAACAACTCCCTTGAGTCAACCTTATGATCGTGTCGGAGATAATATTTTGTGCAGATGGGGGAATGAATTCTGCCTTGAAGGCTTCAACAAATGCATCCAAGGGAATGTCGTCTAGTTTATAATTGACGAACTGGGTATTTCTGACTTCTTCCCACCAATATTCTACCTCAGCATGGAACAGATGGGTGGTGAGACGTACGGCTTCAGAGTTCGGAATTTTCAGACTAATCAAATCCTTTTCCACAGCCTTCAGCCAATCGGATGTATCCATTGGTGACAGATTTTCGCCAAAGGTTGGGGGTCTTAACCTTAGAAAATTATAGAGGAGATTATCCGCCGAATGATGTGAAGAAGAAACAGCTTGTGGAGTATATGATGTTGGAGCAGCGACAGTGACTGGAGTCGCACGATCATTTAGAAATTTCTGCATAACGAGCGCCTGTTGGGCTTGGTTCTCCAACAGAGTTGCCACCATGGCTCGCAGATGAGCCACCTCATCGTTAGAACTACTAGAGGCAACAGTGTTCTTGACAGGAGTAACAGTAGGTGGTGATCCGGAATCCATTCTAGTTTAATTAAGAAAAGGAGACAAACTCAGAATTTACTCTAAGGAAGAGAAATCAAAATCTTTCATTAATTATATAGATAAAAGATTATAATGCCAAAAATTGTAAACCTAATAGGGTTGCTTGAGAATGAAATAACAATTATCCTAGCTATCATTTAAACATTATCAATATATTCTGCCCTAAAGGCTACACAAAAGTCCTCAAAAGTTACTACATGACGCTTCCTATTACGCTTCTTCTCGAACCTTGCCAGGGTCTCATATCAGCAAACTCCGGCGTAATCCACCATCAGGTCTATCACAATATCTACATAAAGTGACTCGGGACACTCTATGTGTATCAAAATGGACTCCACTCGGCTCAGCCATTCTTGTGCGTATATGGGAAAGTAGAGCCCTCGATACACAGCTTGCTGTAAAAGCTTTTCTAGGACCAAGATCCCTTTTGTCGAAACTCCCTCGATTTGCCAATTGCTTTCCTGCCTCCACTTGAAGCTACAGCTCCAAGTTATCTTGAAAGCATGCAGATAATAGTCTATCTCGGAGTCCTTAGAATCCATTTGACTCTGGGGACAAAATTTTATTAAGTTTTTGTTAGATTCAAGATGACTAGATTATTAGGATGGGAGTATTCTCTTTCTGCATTTTATATAAAGTTACTGATACTACTATGTTATGGATGTTACGTATATTGATGTCTGCCTTTCAAAAGAACGGTCTATTAGGTAGAAAGAAATCATAGATCCATTCTGACACCTTATGGTGTTCTCTGACACCAACTATGGGGCCCCCCATACTGACAACAAGGAAGTATGATGCTCTAACTATGGCAAATCCCCAACTTAAGTAAGGTTAGGTAAACCCAACCTATCTTAAGCTAAGGACTCATTACCATGTGCAATAACATCATAAATATACAAGTATCAAAGTGGTGGAAGCAATAAATAATAGAGTAACATCCACAAGCATACAGAGTAGGTAAAGAGAATGCAATAGAGTAACTCATCACAATGCCGAAATGAAATACATCCAGAATCAATTATTATAAACTGAAGTTTAAAGAGAATGAAAAATGTCTCTCAATCTCACTGAATAAAAGGCAATATCTAACTAAACAGCAGTAGAACGATCTTCATCCAGAACCTGCTCCTCTTCTGCGACACTGCCCACAAACACGTCTGAATCTGATATTTGTCGGTATCACAAATGCTAAGGCCCCAACCAACAAAACAAAAAGGGTTACAGTTAGACAATTGTCTAAGTACATTTTAGGCTATTTTAATGAACTGGATATTTTAAAGATATCACATTTAAATTAGCTAAACATGCAAGCAGTAATAGGTGCAACAAGCTACAAAAGAAATGGTAACTATAAACTATTCATTTATAGCCAGCAACTAGTATGAAGAATATACAATGCAAAATAAACAAGGTGAGGCTAAAAGCTAAAAAGAAATAGCAACTATAACACAATTTTGAATCTAACATGCTTATGATCATGTTAACACGTGCTGAGTATATAAAAGAAATACAAGTACTGAAAATATATAATTCTAGCATCCTAAATATGCTAATATATATAAGTAAACTATATGAGTGTACATACAACATGCTAGTTAAGAAAAGAAAAAGAAAAACCACTGAGACATTTGGCAAAAGCAAAGCAATCTATGAAATGTAATCCACTGAGACATGTGGCAAAGCAAGCAAATACTGAAAATAAGGCCACTGAAACATGTGGCTAAGCAAAATAGAAAAACAATACTGAACAATCTAGCTAAAGTAGCAATAAGCCTAAGACATAGTACTGCCATACCAGCCAATAGGTCATACAGGGCCTCAAATACTGAAATATCAATCAATACCCAGCCTAGACATCCTAATCTGCTAGGCCTGAGTCCAGTCTATACAATACTACTACTGAAGAGGCAGACTAAGCTAGGACATATTCTACCAACTACAAACAAGGCAAAACTGAATGATATGCAATTCAAATACTAACTTAGGATGTATCATCCATATACTAAGTTCTCCTATTATGCTCAAGGAATAAGGCTCAATATCCAAGGTATGCAAAGAAATCTAGTCAAAGTAAGCAAGAGACTCAATCTAGACTTATATGATATCTGCTGTTGTTTAATCACCAAATCTAGCTACTCTGAGAAGGTACAAGTTTAGGATCTCCAATATCCAGCTATCGAGTAAAATCTTAGATTTACGTCCTTAAAGTTAATATTAGAACTTAACAAGTTCTAATCCAAAATCATGTGACGACTATATAGTTTAAGTACATAAATCAACGACCTAATTCATTAATATTTTACTCTCTTACCCAAATCTTGATTAAGTAAATCAAGATTCAAGGATTTAGAACTTAACCCCCAAATTTTGAGTTCAAATCCCAAATCCAAGGTGGTATCCTAATGTAACACCCCAAGTTGTTACCTTAGTTGATTAGTACTAATCTTAGTCTTAAGACTAATTATAAGTGCTAATTAGGTCAAGTAGAGTCAACCTTTGAGGCCTAATCCAAATCAGGAGTCACACGGATCGAATCATAATTTCTAGAAATCCAAAAACCCTAGAAAATTGACCTATTTAAATTGACCTCCGATTGAAAAGCGGATACCGTCATTGCGTTTCTTGACCCCAAATTAGCTTGGGGTGAAGTTTTCATGTCAATTGGAAGTTGTCGAAATTTTGACGAATATTTTAATAATAAAAATATCCTAGAAATCGAGGTATCAAAATACTCATCGGATCAAAAATCCGACCACGCCATTGAATTCCTTGACCCCAAATTAGCTAGGAAAAACATGTTCAAAATTTTCTTGGAATTTTTCAAAAAAAAAAAAAATAATAATAATAATATTTTAATACTTAATGGCATGCTGTTAAGTATTTAATGGACCCGTCACTATAGCTAACAGCGCCATTAGATCGGACGGCGCCATCGCAGCTGTTGGATCTGATCCAGATCCAACGGCTACGGGGTCGTCTTCCTCGGCCCCGTCGCCCGCTCGCGACACGCGGCGGTCCGCCGCGAATCCCGGCCGATCCGGCCCCTCCCAGACCTCGGCAAGGTCGCCGGCAGGTCTATAAGACCTCGGCCGACCACTGGGCTCCGGGTTTGCAAAAATCGGAGCCCAGATCTAGCCGAAATCGAGCCGAAGCTAGCCACCGTCCGTCCGAGCCGAAACTCCGCCGACCCGCACTTCAGGTACCGCGATCTCCCCCGATTTCCGTTCGATCATCGCAAAAATTGTAGGATAGGTAGGTGAACTTGTCCTCTACCCATCCACCGTTCCGATCGGGCTCATAACCACCCGATCGGGAGCATCGAGGCCCCAAAGGCAACTGGGTTCGGTCCGCCGAACCCCAGAAGGCGAAGGGTCACGGGCCTCGGGTCGGGTCGGGTCGACCCGAGCCTGACCCGTCCGAGCCGGGTCCGCGTCAGCTGCGGTGGGGCCCACCAGGCCACGTGGCAGCCTTCGTGCCCACCACGTGTCACGTTGGGGACCACACGCCGAGCCGCGACGCTTCGGCCGTGGGGCCCCCCGTGCCACGTGGCAGCCAGCCGGCACGCCACGTGTCATGTGGGGGCCCACAACCCGAGCCCACGCGGCTGTTTGGCTCCCCAGTGGGGCCCACAGCGCCACGTGGCAGCCTCTGGGCCCGCCACGTGGCAAGTGGGACCCACTGCCCGATCAACCGCGGCGGTCCGGCTCCCTGTGGGGCCCACAGTGCCACGTGTCAGGTGGGGCCCACTGCCCAGTCACCCGAGCTGAGTCCGCTTCCTGTGGGGCCCACAGTGCCATGTGGCAGCCTCTAGCAGTGCCACGTGTTAGGTGGGGCCCACTGCCAAGTCACCCGAGCTGACTCAGCCCTGGTGGGGCCCACAGTGCCACGTGCCAGCCTCTGGCTGAGCCACGTGTCCAGTGGGGCCCACTGTCTGTTAATTAATTAATAATTTAATTACTGTTAGTGTTAATTAATTACTGTTTAGTCTTAATTAATTACAGTTAGTGGCTAATTAAATTAGGATTAGTACTAATTACTTTTGAACAGTAACCTTAATTAATTAAGAATAATTAGAGGTTAATTAAACCCTAAACAGTAATTAGGATCATTAATTATTAATGAACAGTAAAATATAATTAAATACTGTTAATTAAAAATTAATTAGTGCTAATTACTTTGCTATAGTAAAATATTAATAAATATAATTAAATTAATTAAATAATAGATTAATTAATGTTAATTAGCAATTAAGCCTAATTAATCACAAATTAATTAAAGATTAATGATTTCAAAAATTTTATGTAAAAACTTTAGGAATGAACAGTAAATTAATACAATTTGAATAAATGAATAGTAAAATAATTCAAATTGTATTTTTGATTAGTAAATCTTAAAAGTTTAATAACTTTTTGTAGGATGATCCAAACATAGCCAATATAAATCTTAAAATACTCAAAAAAATATAAGGATTCAAATAACGTAATGTAAAAATTTATTTCGGGGTACGTATAACGACGTAGCATTTTAGGACCTCTTTAGAGCCTCATAACTTTTTACCCGATTATCGAAACATAGTCAATATGGGTCTTAAAATGCTCAGGAGAGCGGCCCCATTATCGTAGTAGTATTAGTTTTCTCATTCGGATATCAGGATAAAAAGTCAACCCTAGAATTTAGAGTTGACTTTAGTGAAAAATAACTAAAATGCTCCCGGAATTCAAACGGCCATAACTTAGTCAAATCAACTCCAAATTGGAAAATTCAAGATGCTAACCAGCCTAGAATTTCAATGTCATCATTGTAACAAAATAATATTTAGGATCTGAATCTTGGAAATTTAGGTAAATGACCAAATTACCCCTAGCCTTATTTTAGTCATAACTTGACCGTTTCTTGCCCGATTTAGGCGTATTTACTGTCTATTTTCAAGTTAGACAGTAAGGAATCAATTAGAACTAATATAAATTAATTCTGATGACTAAGTCAAAAGTTGACTTTTTGACCCTTAAAGTAGGGGCAAAATGGTCATTTTGCCATAAGATTGGACTATGTACCCTTACCCTTTGGATAACATCCCAGAATGCCAAGACTAATATCATAATTATCTTAGTAATGTTTGAGCAAGTGAAATCAACCCTTAAGTCAGATTTCAATAATTTATGCTAAGTCTTAAGCACTACACCTTAAGGACCTTTCCTGAGAATAGGAATAGATCATAGGTTAGTGTTCATTTATTGGGTAAATTGGGTTACCAAACGGGTGAAACCTTGGTTTATTAGTTTCTAGACTTTCTTTTATTTTACAATGCGTTCTGATTATTTTGTCTTTTAACTCTAGATTTAAGGTAGGAGATTCATCCTATTAAGTTTGATTACTTAATAGGATTTGCCATAACTAGTAGATCACTTATAGAATAAAACCTAGAACTTAGGTCTTATCCTTTGGATTATGTGATTAAACCTAATTCTTATAGTGTTTAATCCATAATCTATAGGTTTAGAAGATCTTGATCATATCTTAGTTAGAACGTCTAAATTTATAAAACTAGGACGTATTATTCATTTATTTAACTCGTAGTCATCTATCTGATTGAGCTAGATTGGAACCTGATCAGTTCCAATCCTTTTTAACTTATAAGGACAAACTTTCTGGTTATACTCGATAATAGGAAAATGGTGATCCTGAACTTGTATAACTTGGAATAGTTAGATGGTTAAATAGGAAACAAATAATATCACCATGTTTAGTAGAGTCCCTTGCTTCTATTTGATATTTTGTTGCTACACAGTCCTTGATTGTTGTGCCACATTTTATTGAGCATATCATACAAGATTTTTGATGCATAAATAAACTGTTAGGAAAATATGGAGACTCCTTAGATTCCTTGTGAAAATATTAAAGTGATTTATGAAAAGATAATGATTTTATGAGCTGCCTCTCAGTTATATCCTTATTTCCTAGCCTCCTTATGTCGCTAGGGAAATGATCCGTTTTGTTGTGTGCCTAGTTTACTAGCCTCCTTATATCGCTAGGGGTATACTGTTAGTGCCTTAGCCGTACTGGCGTTATTAAGGTTGCCTTGTATGCTTAGTTTACTAGCCTCCTTATGTCGCTAGGGGTATACAGTTGGGCCTTAACCGTACTATGCTAAGACCCTTCGCTTGCTTTGTGTGCTTATATGCCTAGCCTCCTTATGTCGCTAGGAGTACACAATTTTATGTCTTATCCGTGATGGTGCTAAGCTTCTTTGGTATTCGATGGGCTTGAGTAGCTCTTTTCTGTATGACAGTCGATGCACGTGTGACTTTATATGCAGTTGTTGTTGTTCACTTTTTAGTATTCTATTCCGTCCGCTATTTCCTTGTACTACTTTTATATATATATTTAGGATGTTAGATTCTTGCTGCTATTTATATGTACCACTGCCGAGTTATTTATTTTAATTGGCATGTTTTCTGTTGATCACCAGCATGTTTAGGGTGTAAAATTTTTCTTACTGCACTTGTTTAGTTATGTATATTTAGACGCCCTTCCTTATTTAGTTTGTATGTGAGGCATGTCTCAACCTCTTTCCTTTTCTTTGCTTAAGTTATAAATGATGATTTATAGCTTCCCTGTTTTTTTGTATTGCTTGCTGCTCCTTTTTATTTATATATATTGCTTAGATATTGTCAAATGGTGATATTACTTAACACTTATAATAATTCATCAGCTTAAAATGTACTTAGACAATTGTCTAACCAGATTTTTCTTTTCTTTGGCTGGGGACCTACATTGTGAAACCGATAATGGCAGACTCCTTTCAGTTAGACGAGTAGGAGTTAGGTGTGGAGCCTTACCTAGAGGAGGAGCCCGTGGAAGAAGCTGCCATCTAGTTCCCTTATATTTCAAGTGAGGATGAGTGATTTTCATTATATTTAAACATTTTAAATCATGTAATAATACATGTACTATTGACTGTGATTTTTGGATTGTATACTTATATTCTGAGTTCTATTTTTCTTTCCTATTTGTCTTGTAATACTTGGATGGTTTACATTTCCTTAAATTGCTTCCGCACTCTATTTGTTTACTTATACAGTGACTGTTAGTTTGATTCTGTGTTAATCCTTTCCTAATCAGGTGGATTATGGAGTCTATCCTAATCCAATGATAAGTGAGGGGTTAGTTAGAGTGACACCCCACCCTTAACCTAATCCTTCAGCGGGATTAAGGGTGCGGGGCACCACACCTAACTAGGATATAGGGTTCACATTTACTACCCAAAATAAGGTAAAGAATCCTATAAGCTAAAAGATCGAGGAACTAAGAACTTAGTGAAAGGTTATTCTACTGATTATAAGATAAAATAATCAATTAAGAACTTGAGAATCTAAGATCGATATTCAATCTTTAAGATAATCTCATTATCTTTAGAGATTGAATCATCCTACACCCACATGGAAGGTTTCAAAAAATCAAACAATCAATTATTTAAAGAATTTCAATTGGAGATGGTTCAATTCAAATTGAAGATCTAATACTAAGATCTAAGATCTAAGGATCTGAAGTTTGATCATTTTAGATTTCTAAATTAGAGTTTTATCTTAAGAGCTTCCATTTATGATTCTTTTAGAATCTAAGTTCATGATTAACTATATGGAGCTTATTAAAGTTGAAATTGATAATATTAAGTATTATATTAAACATCAAACTCATATTGATCCTTTTAGGCTAGTTAAGATCTAAGGATCTGATATTTGATCACTTTAGACTTTAAGCTAGCTTTTAATTTAGGATGTTCCATTATTATTTCTTTTAGCATTTAAACTTATAATTTAACTAGTTTGAACTTATCAAGTGCCTTTTGAAATGATTACATTTAAGTGTTTAAGCTTAAGTGACTTCTTTAAGGTCACTTGATATCTAAGTGTCTTAATTAGGGCTTAATTGAAGATTCCTTAAATTAATGATCACATGAAATTATTATTAGTCTAAGAGTTCAGAGAACTTTTCTAATTTATCTTAGGGTTAATTTACTGAATTTCCCAAGGTTTTAGCGCACTTATGCACATTTTGGTCAAAATGACCAAAATACCCTCACTTAAGCTTAAGATTGAGATCTTAGGGTTTACTTATCCAAATTAATCCAAATCTATTTTAATGTGTTTCAACTTGATTACTAAAGTGGGAAACACCCTGATCTTAGGTTTTGATGACTTAAATGATCTTAATTAGCACTAATCACTTATTTAAGCCAATTAGGGTGATTAGTAAAATTAGGGCACTCTAGGGCAATCCAACCTTACACTTAGGTTAAAACAGACCTAATTTAACATTAGAAATAATCCCCATCCAAATCAGAGACAGAATTAGATTTTAATTCACTAATCCTTAATCAAGATGATTAAGGAGTGATTAAGAAAAATTAATATCCAAAACTAGACTTAAGGGTCTGATCTTGTTTCTTAGGGTACAAGGAGCAATCAGAGCCTTTGATCTCATTAATTGGATATTTACATTATTTTATATGATTTAATTAATGACAGTAAAGAATTTGGCAAATATTTTTAAATCCAACCATTGGATCTGAGATTTTATTTTATATTTAGATTCTTTGAATTTTTTTGATTCAAATGGTATATTGGATCATACCATTTGGATATATATATCTAAAATTATTCAATTTATTTAATATGTATTTTTATTTAAATGAAAACCATAGGTTTCTATTTAATATTTAATTTCCTTAAGGATTTTAAATACAGAAATTCTTTATTTATCTGTCGGCCCGTTTCCAAAACACGCAGATCGGGGTCGACCCGACCCAAATTCCACCGTCTTCTTCTTCTCGCACGCGCCCGCAGCCCGAACCCTAAGGCCAGCTTCCAGCGCCAAATTCTCCGCGCTCTGGTCACATCGCATCCTGATTTCAATGGCTACATGTTCCCTGACCTTAGACCCACCGATTAAGCCAAGAAGCCCTAACCGGAAGGCACCGGATCGATGGAGTACCATTCGACCGAGACCTCTCAGAAGGCGCACCTGTGAGGAGTGAATTCTCCTCATAGAGGCCACGGATTGGTGCCGTCTCAATCGCTACACATTCAGGGACCTGTGTAACAACCCTGGTTGTTACTTTGCTCAATTAAGACTAATCTAAGTCTTAATTAAGATTCTAAGTCACTAATCAAGTGATTTGGAATTCATCTTTGAAACCTAGGTCAAACCAAGAAGTCAACAAAATCAAAACAAGAATTCTGGAAAATTCCAAAACCTGGAAATTTGACTTTTTATCTAGACCTCAGAATGAAAATCTGACTTTACTATTGCGTTCAGAACACCCAAATTAGCTAGGGGTGAAATTTTGGAGGCATTTGGAAGTCGTTGATTTTTCATCGAATATTTTAATATTATTTAAATACCCTAAATAATCAAATAATTAAATACTCGTCGAAACAAAAATCCGAGTGCGCCGTTGCGTTCCTCACCCTTCAATTAGCTAGGGGTGAATTGTTGGAAATTTTTTTGATTTATTTAATAGGCTAAATTTAATTAATCAAAACTGAATAATTTAATTTAAATAATATTATTTAATTTTAGCAGTTAACGGTGCCGTCCGTATTAAGTAGCGCCATTACTGTTTAAATTAAGCTCGCCGTCAGGATCAGACAGTGATCCTTGACCGTTCGATCTTCGATCGAACGGTCCGTGCCCTTCGTCCTCGCGGCTTCCGCGTGTCGTGAGAAGCGACACGTATCGCGCAGAGGACCCTCCGCGCGTCGCCTCCCAGCCTCTCCACCGCCTCCAGCCACCGCCTTAGAGCTTCCATAAGACCCTAAGACCTCAGTTTTTGCCCGGTTTCAAACCGGAGGTCCAAAAACCTAAGATCGAACTTCGACTTTCTTCAGCCGTTCGTCTAAAGATATGCACAACACCTCTAATATTCATCAAAGTTTGCATCTAAAGTTTCGTTTCTCAATTTCATATGCTTGATTGTTCATCTAACGGTTCCGATTGAGTCGATCAGGCTGGGTTAGCTCAGATTTGCAAAGTCCTAAACAGTACAAACCGTTAGCCGAACTTAGGGAATTTAGGGTTTACGTTTGCCGGAGTTGTATGCCTTCTCCGGCGGCATTTAGGGTAGAAAATGAAAGGTCTCTCTGAGACCTTTCGATCGGAGTATGGCTCGTCGTCTGGCACCGCCGTCTTCGCCGTCGATTTTCAAGCCCTAGGTTCCGAGCGTCGGGGCGATCGCGTGAAGACGAAGGCATTTCGGGCCGGTCGGGTCGGCCCGGGCCCAGCCCGTGGCCCAAGCCCGTGACGCTTCAGCTGCCACGGCGGGACCCACTGCGCAGCACGCCAGCCAACCCTGGCGCGACGCGTGGCCTGCGCGTCAGCGGTCTGACCCGTGGGGCCCGCCGCTGTCTGCCGCGCCAATCCGAGGCCGCCACGTGTCCTGCACTTAAATCAAAACTTTATAATATTATAACAGATATTAAATAATTAAAATCGTATATATATATATATATATAAATATCACAGATAGATTAATTTAATTTTATCGGCAATTATTAATTAAATTATTACCAAACTTCAAACCTAAATAACTCCTAAATTACTTATCCAAATTATGCAAAATTATATACCATTGGATTCAGCAAAAATAGAGGAATATTATGGCATTATTAATTTTGCATTTGGACCTGTATTTAGCAAAGTGATTTTTAGGGTTTAAAGTTAATTTAAAATAAATGTCACAAACCTTATTTAGCTCATAACTTTGTACCCAATGATCCAACCATACCCAATATGGGTCTTAAAGTGATCAGAAAACCCTAAGGATTAATTTGATAGTATTTATCTTGCTGTTTGGATTAGTGTTTGCCTAATCACATTTAGGACCTAACCCTAATTAGGTTAATTAATCCTAGAACTTTAATTGACCATAACTTGGTCAATTGAGCTCCAAATTTGATGATCCATAGGTCCATTTAGATCAGAAGAACTTAATTTTCATTAATATGTAAAAATATTTTAGCTCCAACGATTAGATTTGCTAATCATTCACTAATCACCCTAAACCCTAATTAGGTCTTAACTTAGTCAAATTAGGTCCAAATTGAGCCTACTACATATCATTATAATCAGTGAGCTATTTGTAATTCATAGTCATTGATTTTGCTTAATTTGGATACTAATTGGCAAAGTTAGGTTTTTGACCTATAGTTAACAATTCCTTAATTAATCTTAAACCCTAGATTTTTTTGTATTAGCCATAACTTGGCCAATACTTATCAGATTTCAGCAAATTTAGGTTCTATGAGAAGCTTAGGCAGTAAAGAAGAATAATCTTAAAGAAAATTTAGCTTTCACTTAGTAAAATTACTAAATTGCCCTTATGAGTCAAAATCACTAATTTGATCTCATATGGCTTATTAATCACCCAAAATTGACTTAGTTGCTGTCTAATCTTATATTAGACAGTAAGAAACACTTTCCAAAAAGAAAATTTCAGAATTTAAGCCCTAGATCAAAATTTGATCTTTTGAACCCTTAATTAGGGGCAAAATGGTCATTTTGCCCAAAATTTAGGGTTTAGCCTTTAAAAGCCCTAATTTCATTTTCAAATCACTAAATTCAGTAAATAGAATGGCTCATAGCTGAAATTATTCAAATTTAAGTCTAAATTAGGTTTTGATTAAAATCCCAGAATTTGCTCTTTAAGAAAATTCCTAAGTGAATTATGAGTGTTTATCTTTCCTTATTCATTCTTAGACTCATCCTTAGGTCTTATAACATTAGTTAGGATGTGTGTCTTGAGAGATACTCTTAGTAATTAAGAGTTTTATTTCCTAAGATTAGGAATAGATCTTAAGTTAGAATTCATCTATTGAGTAAATTGGGTTACTCAATTAGATGAAACCTTGAGTTTTCTAGTTTTATAGATTTTCTTAGTTTATTAAATGATTATTTGATCTTTAAACTTTAGAACTAAGAATAGAGATCTATCCTAATGAATTTGATTTATCATTAGGATTTGCCTTAATCTAATCTGTGAGATTTGGGTTCTAAACCTTAGACCCTTAGTTATACCTTTAGATTAAGTAATTAGACCCCATCATCTGGAGTCTAATTCTTAAATCTTTTCATCTTGATTTGGCTAATCAAGATGAGGTTGGGATGAATTAAATTACAAAAATTAGGTCGCTGATTATTCATTTTTAACCAAATAGTATTCTTTTGATTAAGTTATAATTAGGACTTGGCCAGTCCTAATTATCTTCAACAAGTAGGATTCGTGATTCTAAGTTACAGAATGTGTAAGAATTGATAATTCTGAAACTTATGTAACTTAGAGTAGATAGAACGAATAAAGTAGATAACAAAGGATATCACCTGTGTTCTAGATAGAGTTTCTTGCACTTTGAATTTTTGATGCTTCGCATTCCTTGATTTTGAGCCTTATACCTTGAACATGTATTATGTACATAAGATATTTTGATAAATATCTTATGTTAATTTGGATCATTATTTATAAACAGCATTATGTTCGTTTCACGAGTGGTATGTAAGGTGTAGCTTGATTAGTATACCTCTTCAATCAACCCGTTTGGGGTCGACAACCTTTCGAGGGTTTAATGTCCGACAGTCTATTGGCCATGCCTAGTCCGAGTGATAGGATGGATAGACTCTCGCCCTACTGACTACAGAGTCAGGATTCTGATATGGATATACTAATTCAAGTACACTTACATTCAGTTCTGTCTTAGCTCATCAGGCTAAGAGTTTCAGTAATGTTCAGTTCAGAGTTTCTTAGCTCATCAGGCTAAGAATTGCTGAGTTCATGTTCAGTTCAGATGACTTATATAGTTACTATAGTTTCAGTTTGCAGTTACTGTTTTACTAGTATATTCTGCATTTCAGCACTGTTTTACTTACAGCTTTCTTGCACGTGTTTTTATATATATATAGGATGCTAGTTTTACTTACTATTTTCATATGCTTACTTAGGATGATAGTGTTTCAGCTTTATACTTTTGTACTTCACTTAGCATAATCTGTTTGATCATGAGCATGTTTAGGTTGTACTTTTCTTACTTTTCTTTTACTTTTACTTATCTGTCCTTGTTGCAGTTGCTTGGAGGAGGTATGTTTTACTTCCTATTTGTTTAGTTATAAACTGAAGTTTATAACTTATTACTGTTCTTTTGATACGCGTTTCTGCACCTATTTTGCTCAGTTCTGTTTTATGGTGATATCTTCTTAATTTAATAAAATTGTTTACCCTAAAATGTACTTAGACTTATTGTCTAACCAGATTTTCTTTTGTTGGCTGGGGCCCTACCATTATGAAACTGATAATGGTAGGTTCTGAGTTTGTTGGTTTAGCAGATCTAGTGGATAGTTTGCCATTGGAGGAGGAGTCCATTCTTGAAGATCTGTAGCTTAGTTTTCTATTTTCAGTGAGGTTGAGAGTTTTCTTTCAGTTCTTTTAAAACTCATTAAATGTTGTAATAATATAGGATTATTTTTCTTTTTCAGTACTTTACTTATTCTGTATTGTTGTATTTATACTGTATTAGATGGATGTTATGTTTTATGCTTCCGCACTCTGAGTTCATGTATGATCATTTAGTGATAGTATTTCTGGATTGAATGGCAAAGTCCTTATTTAAATTGGATTAGGATGTGTGACTAATTCAATCTTAAGTGGGGACCTTGTCATTTGGTAACCCCTCCACCGTAATCATGTTAACTTTAGGGTTAACAGGACCACGGCGGGGCAGGGCCGCCATAACCTGAGAGGAAGCGATTGGGCAAAACGGGGGGTTCTGGGATGGTCTGGATCAATGGGGTGCTACTCGGGGTAAAGCGAGTTGGAGCGTTAGACGGGTCAATCAATCCACAGTCGAATCGATCGATTCGATAGCACCCAACCCTTCGATATGGTTCGGTAATTATTGACGAGCACAACAGACACCTATAGGATGGCTAATTGCGCAGATGGTGCATGCCATTTCCGCGAACCAGGGCTCTATTGGCAGTGCACATTCAGATGAAAAATCTCGCCATCTGGCCCATTGCCAGGCCTCTCCTGAAGGCTTAGATGCCACTGGGAAGTTAGGTGAGGACCTATCACAGCATCTAAGTTTAGAGGTGAAGCGAGTTGAGCTAAAACTAGCTCGACAGAGATGATAGGGTCAGAGGCTGTACCTGGGTTTGCTAGCAGACGATTTGAGCGACACATCAGATTCTTGGCAACGTCCTGATCTCCCTCAAACGCAGCCTGGGGGTTTGAACTCCAAACCACACCCACTGACAGCTATCGAAGCAGGTTCAATCGCCGGGAGAGCTGGGAGCACCGAGAACATAGGACAAAGGGAAATGGGGCGTCACCGTGAGCAAAGGAGCTCAGTGTGGGAGCAAGAGAAGTATTTATAGGTCCTAGAGGGACCTAGGGATGGATGCCACGGCTAGATGCCATGGCTCAGGCTCGGGCAGGGTGGAGTCCCGAGCTTCCACAATTGGGCTAGCAGGCCCTCAGGACCTGGTGGAAATTATCCTGCCATAATCGGAAAGATCCTAACGGCAGGGAGGACGTGGCAGCGGGAGTGGGAGACAAAGCCTACGTGGCAAATTTTCGCTGTCGGCCAAATCCCCATGAGAACGAAGGTCCACAGTGGTAGGGCTCGTCTCCGCCGTCTAATGCCGAAGCCGTTGGAATTAAACGGTCTAATGCGGGGACTGAAAAATAAAAATGCGGATCAAATCCTGTGCGTCAAATTTAAGATGTCGATCACACGACTACGATTCGATCACGGGGCGGAGCGGCGCGAGCCTTTGGATAATGCGCTAAGATGCGTGATAGCGCATTGGTTGGCTTACGCTCATGCACCGCTGTCGGGACCACGCAGCGGATCTGCCGCGGTCCTGACAGCAAATCATGCCTCTAAAAATTTAGTTAAAATTTAATTTAATTATAATTAAATTTAATTAAATAATATATAAATATTCTTAAATATTCTAAATCCAATTTAGGGCCAAATGAGCTCCAAAAATTCTTAAAAATTCACCCTTAGCTAATTAGGGTATGAGGAATTCAAAAATGAAATCAAATTTTGATTTGGAGATCAAATTATTTTAGGTATTTTCTAAGGCTTAAAAAATAGCCAAAAATACAAAATTTTCTATTTTAGCTCCAAATGATTCCAAACTTCTAGGGTTAGGTTTAAATAACCCATTGAGTCCAATGGAATCAAAATCAAGGCTTGGTTTAGCTTAATTAATTAAGATCTAGCTAGGGTAATAACTTAGGATTGTTACAGTTATACACTATAATAAGAGCCATCAGCAACTTAAAATTATAAATTTGGATAATTAATGAGCTTAATTTTTACTAATCTTTTTTAGAGTAATTAAGTAAAATTAAAAATATAATTACAAAAACTAAATTTTCTTGTAGATTAGTGTTTTACACATTCTTCTGATAAAAATAATATATTGGATTGCAAAATTTGAAGCTTAAATGACTAAGTTATGAATTTATCAAATTTTAAGGTTAATGGGGTTAATTAGTTTAAAAGATAATTAAAAAAATTAATTACGAAACAAAAAAACTTATGACATAATATTAGTTCTTGCACTTTTATGATCAAAGTGGTATATTGTATTACTATGATTTGAATTATAATTATAAAGTTATGAGGTTTTGAAGATTTGCAATTGATTAAATAAACAAAAATTAAATTAAAAAAAATTCAGAAATTTACTGTTACAGTAAATCGGCAAAAATCAAAAATAAAAAATTTTAGCCTTAAAAATCTCACTACACAGAGCTCTTCACGAGGCGTGTCATATACCATGAAAATGTCTCAATTAATACTAAATATGTCTTATAATTTTGCCTATAACTTAAGAAATTAAGAGCCTTAATTCGGGCTTAAAGAAAAATAAAAGGTACATTTATGGTTCATTTTGGAAAAAGATAAAGATGCTTCTCTGCTCTATGATAGATCTAAATGATGCCAACCCGAATTGAGATCCAAATGAGATTAAAAATAAGAGTTTTATATGACTTAGGCGGTGGCTTTATGCGGCCTCCTACCGCGTGTGTGAAGGTGCTGGAGGGTTTTTTTTTAAATAATTATTAATTAGTTATTAAATATAATTTTATTCATTCAAAATTAAATAATCAAATGAAATAAAAAAAAATTCCAAAAATTCACCTCTAACTAGTTTAGGGTGAGGAACACAATGTTAAAGTTGGATTTTGATTTCAATATCAATTTATTTTCTTTTTTTTTCTAATTATTTAAATATATTAAATAATTATAGGAAATTTGATAACTTTCAAAAAAAATTTAAATTTTACTCTTAGCTAATTCGAGGGTGAGGAACGCAACCGTGAAGTCGAATTTTCAATTAAAAGTCAATTTAATTATCTCATTTTCCATAACTTTTGAAATATATTAAAATATTTGGGGAGAATTTGATGACCTTTAAACTCTTCCAAAACATAACTCATAGCTAATTTGAGGGTGATGAGGAATATCAAAGTCGAATTTTTGATTTGAGGTCAATATAAATAGCTCACTTTCCAAATTTTCTAAATTTTCCAGAATTAGGGTTTAGTCTGATCAACTCATGATTTGGACCAAAACTTTTTGATTTGATTCTAATAGCTTATTATAACTATTGGAACAAAGATTAAAACTTGATTTTGTTCCTATTGATCAGGGTAACAACTTTCGGTAGAATCAGGGGTTAGATTTGGATCTTGGACTCGGGTGGATCATTTGTAATAACCATGAGTTATTACACAATGCACCCCGACTCCAATATCCAAATCTAGCTCCTAATTCTATTGTATTTAATTTTTAATATGGTATGGCACCACCAATAAAAAGAAAACTAGTTGTTATACTTAAAAAGTCTGAGTACATTTTAAGGGCAAACTAAATAAATTACTTTTTTAAGCGAATATCACATTAGTCATTTATAATTTAATATAAACGAAGTATTTCGCATGAAATGAATAGAATAATAAATTGTTACTAAAAGCTATAAAGTAAGATAAAACCTTATGGTTCAATTAGCTAGTTCATTCTTGCATAAAATAGTTTAGCAAGATATTTTATGAAATATGCACTTTGTAAATAAGGGAAATTTGAATATATACAAATGATTTATATGCTAAGTAAAAAGGCAGTGCAAATAATTATATAAGTGACATATAATAAAAGCTACACTATATAACTATATATATATATAAAATTATATAGTAAAGTGCTACAATAAAGTAAGTAAATAATCTCAATCTCAAGGACTGAATGCACTGAAAATACCATCATAAAGATTATCAATTATAAATATTATTTATGAATTATTTATCTTATATTTTATTATGTGAGTGCAGAATAAGAAAGATTCAAGCACGTCTGCTCAACAATCTGTAAGTGGAGTCAATTACAAACACACGCATTCCCCCTCATTGAAATTATGTGAACTCCTGATACACTAATAGCCTGCCCATGCTTAATCATAATTATATAATAATTTGTCATATGTAACCCTTCTTAATAATGTTTTATTAGTTGTTTTCATGCATAATGTCTTATCAAAGATTTAATCTCAATGTGTTGCAGCATTTCAAAGATTTTTAAATTATTATAAAAAATGTGATATTCATTGTTTTATACTTTAATTATCCATTCTCATAATTGAAGTTAACTAAGCCCCCAATTAACTTAGACATTAAAGATCTCTAAGTTAATTAAAGTATAATAATATGTTAATATAATTTTGGAAAATAATATTTTCATCAAGTTATATAGGATGGAAAAATAATTTATAAGTATAAATGTTGATTGTGAGTTAAGTGTTCATTTTGTTGAGTACTTTCATTATCTAACTTATATAATTATTTATCCATAATACAATATTACAAATATTTATTCTAAGTTATAATAGATCCTAGGTTCTGGTATCATCAAATTTTACTTCTAATATTCACTTTAATGATTTCTAACATGTCATTTAGAGTTACCAAAATAAGATAATTATTGCTTATTCTAGAGCATAATCTTTCTAGGGTTTAGATTATTTCAACATTAACTCAAAAAGGGACATTATATACACAACTTAGTGTTTAATGACTTAAATTCCACTCATTAGATTATAATATATTTTGAAACTTTTTAATTAATCTCTTATATTTAACTTAAGAATTTTTTAAGCATTAAGTCTATCTTAATATTCAAGGCTTGGTCATTCTTTTTTCTTTAGGAATATTTCAATTAAATTGTATATTAAAATTTCAATAAGATAAAGTTCTTATGAATATAAAACTCTAAATTTTTAATTTCTTGTTGATTTGGAGAGTTGAGCCTATCACTAGGTTTTAATGATCAATGATAGTTATTATGTTTCTTAATATTAAGGTGATTGGGGTATTCTCCCATCTAAGGAATGGAAATGACATAACAAATTTAAACTTTTATTCTCTATCTACTACAATGTCTAATGGGACTTTAGACATAGGGCATATGTTATCCTAGTTATAATTAATAAGTTAAATTATCCATAAATGGTTAGCATAAAATGTTGATCCTTAATTTACCATCTAAAATATTAGGTTAACTTATCATTCGTGGCGCCCCGCTCCCTAAGCCCACAACCATTAGGCTAAGGAGCGGAGGGTCACTTGTGCAAATTATTCTCTTATTATTGGATTAGGTAAGGTCCACAATCCACTAATAAGATGAGGATGTGCACAGAATAAATAAGAGGATCAGTCACTAATTAAGACATACATACAGAGTGCGGAAGCTAAATGAAATAAATAGTACATCCATTCATCATGCATCACATAGTAATAAGATAACTCAGAAAATTATAAAGTGCATAAAGTAAATCACAGTCACAGTACTTGTATTATTACAACATTTAAATAGTTTAAAAGACTGAATGATAAATCACTCATCCTCACAAACAGCTAAAAGAAACTAAGCAATATCTGGCTCTCCTGGTCGAAGCTCCTCCTCTAAGTAAGGCACCTCTGCTTCAACACATAGATCCTCAAACCTATCTGAATCTGACATTATTGGTTTCATAATGCTAGGGCCCCAGCCAATAAAAGAAAATGTTGTTAGACAATTATCTAAGTATATTTTAGGTTGAATATTTTACATGAGTTATTAATGTCATTATTTTTATACTCAAGCATAACAAAAGTAAACTAAAAGCATAGGTGCAGTAAGCGTACAGAGAAATAGGAATAGTTATAAATATAACATTTATAACTAAGCAGTAAAACACCTCAATAACTAAGCAAGGAATGGGTATATATATGTATAGTACAGTAAGTAAAAGTACTGAAAGTAAAGTCTAATCCTAAACATGCTAATGATCATATGACATGTGCAAATTAAATGGCAGAAATCTGAATATGGTACATATAGTAAGCAGTAAAGTCTAGCATCCTATAAATACGTACAACTGAGCAAGTAAGTAAAGAAAAATAGCTGATTAAAATATACATCAGAACACAGTATACAGTAAGCTGAAAACTGAAACTGATATGTAAAGACTGCCATATCAGAAAGATGGCCATCAGGCCGGTGAAATCCCCAAAGCCTTTCTGGGCTTGGGCAGACAGAAATTCCCATAGCCTTTCTGGGCTAGGGCAGACAGAATCCAGCAGCAAAACTAAGGAGGCAGTAAATACAAATATAGAATCTTTTAGTTATTTTACTTTGTTTCTGTGGACACGTCCAGAAACAGCTGAGGAGTCAAGCACATCTGCAAGACTATATGGGTTCCAAGCTTAGCACACACTCCTCAATGAGTAATGTTAAGCATCCTTATTACTCCTTACCCCTGTCCATTAGGGTAAATGTGCACCCGAATCTACTAATATACTGAACCCAAAGGCAACTGTTATCCTAATTATTCTAAGTTTTCATTTCATGCACAAAGTTCTCTTATATGATATGTCCAAGGAATTAAGCACAAAAATAAGGAATGTGTAGCAAAAAAATTAAGCAAGTAAGCAAAGGACTCTTCTATATATGGTGACAATGTTGTTATCTAATTAAACCATTCTAACTATTCTAAGTTACACAAGTTCAGGATCACCAATTCCTACTATCGAGTGTAACTTAGAAGTACGACCTTATAAATTAAAAGGATTAGAACTGATCAGGTTCTAATCTAATTAAATCAAATACCACTACAAGTTCAATCAATGAATCATACGTCCTAATTTTATGAATTTAAACATCCTATCTAAGATCTGATCAAGATCTACTAAACTATAGACTATGGATTAAACACCACGAGATTGGGCTTAATCATATAATCCAAAAAGGTTACGACATAAGATCTAGGTTTCAGTCTAAAAGTGATCTATTAATTAAGGTAGATCCTATTTAAGCAAATCAAACTTAATAGGATGAATCTTCTTATCCTAAAGCTACGGTTAAGAGATAAAATAATCAAAATAAGTTATAAAATTTCTAAAAACTAATAAAACCAAGGATTCATTCACTGAATAACTCGCTTATCTAATGAATGAAATCTAACATATGAGCTACTCCTAGTTTTAGGAGTAGTCCTAATGTGAGGTGAAAGATCCTAAGGGAATGACTTAAAGAATTTTTGGGGAATTTTACTAAGTTGATCTAATTGCTAATTTTTCATATTTAAATGATTCTAATATAGTTCTGATACTAGTTTGAGTGATTTAAAACACAGATTAGAGGTTAAGGGCACTTAACTTAAATTTTGGGTAAAATGACCATTTTGCCCCTACTTAAGGGTCTAAAAGATCTAAATTTCATGCCATTTAGATTATTAAGGGTTACCTATTTGATACATACTTTTAAGGATCCTATTACCTAGCATTTGCATGCCATACATTTAAGTACATAGAAGATTATTGAGCACATTAGGAATGGCAAAGTTTAAAATTTGATTACAACATAGAATTTTATGCCATACTCAATTTTAGCTAAAATAGATTCAATTTTAGTATAACTTAACCCCACTAGGGTCCTAGGAGTCTTAAAATATCAAAACAGTGAAGTTTTGGTCATTTCAGCCAAAATTGGGCAATTTCTGAATTTTCTGGGCAATTTTGCAAATTTAGGCGCTGCAGCGCTTTTTGCGCGGCAGCGCGCATTAGCACTTTCCGCGCGGCAATGCGTGGTTGTGCCTTTGCGCTGCGGCTTGCTGCGGTCCGTTGCGATCCACTGTAACCCGCTGTGACCCGCTGCAGTCTGCTGTAATCCGCTGCAACTCTCTGTGACCCGCTGCAGTCCACTGCAATCCGCTGCAGCGCGCTATGGCGCGCTGTAGCGGTCCGATTTGCAAAATCTACTGTTCAATTAATTTATTTTCACATTTTCTAAAGTTCTGAATTTCTGCTATAGTCCGCTGCAGCGCTTTACAGCGCGCTGTAGCGGCCCATTTTACAATTTACTGTTCAATTAAATTAAGGTCGTTTTCCTAGGTTCTAAAATGCCGCTGCAGACCGCTGCAGTGCGCTATAGCGCGCTGTAGCGGTTCATTTCACAATTTTACTATTCAATTAATTAATGTGCATTTTTCCTAAGTTTTCCTGTCCATTGCAGCCCACGGCAATCTGCTGCAGCGCGCGACAGCGCCGTAGAGGCAGACGGTGATTTCGCCAGGTGCGAAACCCATGAGGGCTATTTTTTGAGCTTAATTACTCTCAATCCAGAGAGTTACATGAGTGGTGCCATATATCAATAGAAAGGTATTTCTGATACCTTTCCATTGACACCAAAATCGGCATGAACATACCATCTTAGCTATACTAAAAATACAGATAAATAACAGGGTGTACAGAATACAAGAAAAACAGAGCATTTTTCTATGATGCTTTCAAGAGCCTTAATGGCTTCCATACTTAAACATAGATATCTAGAGATGTATTCCAGCATTGTAGCCATATAAAGAAGGCAAAAGAGATGGGTAAAGGGGTACCTTAGGCCTTGCTAGAGGTGGATGAGGAAGGCTCTATCTTCTTCTTCTTCTTCTTCTTCTTCCTCTTCTTCTTCTCAAAGTGCAGCAATGGAGAAATGGAGGAAATGGAGAAAATTTTAGCAAGTGGAGAAGGTGGGCTGAGCTCTCCTTTTAAAGGAGGAGAGGGGAGGGGAGGCCTCATCATGGCTAAGGGGCTATGGAGTAGAGCCATCATGCTTGAGCATTAATAGGGCATGGCTTGAGGAAAAGAGGGGATGGCCAACCGAATTTGCTTGGGGCTATCAGCCAAAAAAAATAATAGGAATTGGGGAAATTGCAGATAGGGGACTCAAAGATTGCTTAATTACTTATTTATTTTCCCCTAATTATTTAAAAATTCCGATTTTTGAAATGTGCTCCGAAAATTCCCAAAAAGATTGCTAATTTGGGGGTGAGAAATTCAACGACGAAGTCGGAATTTGATTCCGACGATTATTTAATTCTCCTATTTTTCGACGCATTTAATTACATTAAAATATTCATGAAAATTCGACGACTTCCAAACGCGTCCAAAACATCACCCCTAGCTAATTTGGGGGTGACGATTGCAACGGCGAAGTTGGATTTTGATTTCGAGGTCAAAATAAAAACCCCAATTTTCTACTTAATGAAATATTAAAATAATCCAAAATATTAGATTTAGCTCCGAATTGCTCCAAACCTTCAGAGTTTGGTTTGATTGACTAGATGAACTTGATATAGTGATAACTATGATTCGATTAAGCTAAATTCAAGCTAGGTAACAACATTGGGTTGTTACAGACTCCCCCACTTAAAAATGATGTCGTCCTTGACATCATCACTAAGAAGGGAAAAGAAAATGCATATGATTAAGAATCGAAATTTAGAATTTTAAAGGTACCTAAAGTATCAAAGAGACTTGGATGTTTCTGTCGCATATCAGCCTCTTTTTCCCAAGTAGATTCTTCAACAGAGTGATTACTCCACTGAACCTTTACCATAGGAATAGAACAGTTCCTTAGCTACTTTTGATCACGAGCTAAGATTATAATAGGCTCTTCCATATAAGAAAGAACCGGCAGAAGCGATATTGGAGGAAGTTGGACTAGATGAGACAGATTATGAAGACACCTCCGCAGTGAGGAGATATGGAACACATTATGAACTGCAGAGAAATCTTCAGGGAGTTTTAGTTTATACGCTGCAGAATCAATTTTCTCCATTACTTCAAATGGTCCGACGTAGCAAGGGCTGAGCTTCCCGGCTACACCGAAGCGAAATACACCCTTCATTGGGCTAACCTTGAGATATGCAAAATCTCCAACGTTGAACTCCAGAGAATGATGATGGGCATCGTGATATTTACTCTGGCGATCTTGAGCTGCTTTAATCCTTTGCTGGATCAATTGCACCTTCTTATTTGTTTCTTCAACTAAATCTGAACCATACAGCTGAACACTGCCTGTCTTAGACCACACTAAGGGCATACTGCATTTCCTGCCATATAAGGCTTTATACGGAGCCATGCTGATACTTGATTGGAAACTGTTATTATATGCAAATTCAACTAAGGGAATATGATCTTCCCAAAAACCTCTGAAATCCAAAATACATAGGCGAAGCAGGTCTTCAAGAATTTGATTAACTCGTTCAATTTGACCATTTATTTGAGGGTGAAAAGTGGTACTCATGGCTAGGGTAGTTCCCAAGTCTTGATGCACAGCTTGCCGAAACTTAGAGGTGAATCGACTATCACGATCAGATACAATGGACCTCAGAATCCCATGAAGTCTGACGATTTCCTTGATGTACAGGTTTGCCAATTTTTCTACTGAATCGATTTGAAGCATTGGAATGAAATGTGCTGATTTGGTCAGTCGATCGACAATGACCCAAATTGAATCAACACCGGATCTTGATTTGGGTAAACCCATCATGAAGTCCATAGAAATATCAAACCATTTCCATTCAGGAATTGCTAGAGGATGGAGAAGTCCTCCAGGCCTCTGATGTTCAGCCTTGACTAAATTACAGGCATGACACTTTGATACGAACTCAGCCACACTTTTCTTCATCCCAGGCCACCAGAATGGTTTCTTTAGATTTTGATACATCTTAGTACTACCAGGGTGTACTTGGTAACCAGAATTATGGCCTTCCACTAGAATCTCTTGCTGCATGGATTTGGGAATTCATAAGCAATCTTCTTGATAGATGGCACCTTTATGGAATCAAATGTCGGTACAACGGCCACTCTCGATGGCTTGTTTAAAATTTAGGTACTCATCATCTTTCATTTGAGTAATAGATACATCTCTGTGGAATGTAGGCTCCACATTAATCATTGAGAGCATTGTACTCACTTGGTCATTACGTGCTGATCGGATATCCAACTTACAAAATTCTTTCTCTAGAGGACTCTTAGAGATAAGAGCATTAAGAGTAGCATGACGACTTAGAGTGTCAGCTACCACATTTGCTTTTCCAGGGTGGTACTGAATATCAAGATTGTAGTCACTGATTAATTCTAACCACCTTCTCTATCAGCAATTCAACTCCCTTTGAGTGAATATGTACTTCAGACTCTGATGATCTGTGAAAATTGAGCATTGGATCCCATATAGATAGTGACGCCAAATCTTTAAGGTGAACACTACAGCAGCTAATTCGAGGTCGTGAACGGCATAATTTCTTTCATGGGTCTTCAGTTGGCGGGAAGCATATGCTATGACCTTCCCTTCTTGCATTAGTACAGCACCTAAGCCTATACCAGAGGCGTCAGTATAGACTTGATAGTTCACTCCTTCCTTAGGAAGAACTAGAATGGGGGCAGAGGTAACCGCATCTTTCAGTGCCTGGAATGCTGCTTCACAAGCTGGTGACCATTCAAAGGGTACATCATTTTGGGTGAGTTTGGTGAGTGGAGAGGCTATTTGAGAAAAGCCCTTCACAAACCTTCTGTAATAATCAGCCAACCCCAAGAAGCTTCTGATTTCTATCACTGACTTGGGTTGTACCCATTCTTGGATTGCGCTGACCTTGATTTGATCTACTTTGATCACTTGAGCATCTATCACGAGGCCTAAAAGGCGACAGAATCAAGCCAAAATTCGCAGTTTGAATATTTGACATACAGCTGGTGACTTCTCATTTCTTTTAACACAGTCCTGAGGTGACTCTCATGTTCCTTCTTCGTCTTGGAGTATATTAAAATATCATCTATGAACACGATGACAAATTTGTCAAGGTATGGCTTCAAGACATGCTGCATTAGGTTCATAAAGATGGAAGGCGCATTTGTCAATCCAAATGACATCACTAGGAATTCATAGTGGACATATCTAGTCCTGAAAGCAGTCTTCGCTATATCAGAATCTTTCACTTGCAATTGGTGGTACCCTGATCGCAGGTTGATCTTGGAAAACACTTTTGCTCCTGCCAACTGATCAAATAGGTCATCGATGAGAGGCAAAGGGTACCTGTTCTTTATGGTTACCTTATTCAACTCTCTATAATCGATACACATCCGCATTGACCCCTCCTTCTTCTTGACGAATAAAATTGGCGCTCCCCATGGGGAAGAACTAGGCCTGATAAGACCTTTCTCCAATAATTCCTATAGTTGCTTGTTCAGCTCCTGCAACTCCTTGGGTGCCATTCTATAGGGTGCCTTCAAGATTGGTTGGGTTTCTGGGATAACATCGATTACGAATTCAGGAGATGTTCAATTATTCGGCTCTAAGCTAGTAAAGGAGACAAATAAGAAGATAAAGCTCATACAGCAACGTATCAGAACGGCCCAAGATAGACAAAGCAAATATCATGACCTCCATCATCGGCCCTTGGAGTTTCAGGAAGTAGACTCTGTATACCTAAAAGTCAGCCCCATGAAAGGAGTCTACCGCTTCGGGGTTGCCGGTAAGCTCAGCCCAAGATATGTTGGACCGTTCAAAATCCTAAAGAAGTTTGGGTCAGCTGCCTACCAGTTAGAGTTGCCGATGGATTTTGCCGCAATGCACTATGTCTTTCACGTATCGTCCCTAAGGAAGTGTCTCTGGGACCCGTCTCACCTCGTGCAGCTCCCAGAAGTTCAGATCCAGCCCAATCTGTCATATGCTGAGGAACCAATTCGGATCCTAGCTCGTGATCGCAAACAGCTCAGATGTCGTGCCATCGACATGATCAAAGTCTAGTGGATCAAGATTAAGACTGAGATTAGTCCTAATTAACTAAGGTAATAACTTGGGTTATTTCAAAAACATACCATCATGTGTATACAACTTTTTCAACTAATGATTTCAAGTAAAATCATAAGTAAAATAATAAAATCTTTGGAATTGGACCTAGGAGTCAAAATCCTTTTAGCAAGATTCTGCCCAATAGATACATTTGATTCATTATATGATTTTAAGACATTTTCTAGATTTCTGAATTTTAAGACATGTAGTAACAGACATGAGCATAAATATAAGCATGATGTATAAGTATTAGTGATGATTTATGGGTTAAAGAATGTTGCATCCATTAGTAGGGGAAATTCAGGATGTTCAGACATCACAATAAACTATATTTCCCAACATAATGTATGTAGATATTGAATCATACGACTCATAGCAGTTTAGTGATATTTTGGTTGCAAGACTTTAGTGGCATACATCATAGTTTACATGCTATTTACTCAATTTTGGATCATATACTATTTTTTTTATTCGTTTTCAGTATACAGCTGGCTTTATTTTACTTCTGTTTTATACAGTTTCAGTTATACAGTTACTTACATGGTTTTTCCATAGTTCTATTTTATGTTATTTTAAATGTTAAGTAAATGCTTAGAACTACTTAGATTAGTTTCGATGTGTTAGACTTATTATCTAACACTTGGTACTTTTAGGATCCAAAAATTTGTTAGATCCTGAGCAGCTTGTTGAGCCAAGACAAGAGGACTATTAGGAGATTAAGAAGGAGTTTGTGGAGCTTTAGTGGATTCACCTCCAGTTTTTACTATTTTATTTAACTTTCTTTTAGTTCAATATTTAGACTCTGTTCAATATTCTTAGTAAAAAGTTTGTAATAATTTCTGGATGTATTTTTTTTCTTTTATGAGATGAATATTTAATTCAATTTATGTGATGAATATTTCTGGATGTATGCTTAGCTTTTGCACTCTGTTTATTTATTACTTATACTTAGTATTTTGATGTGATCAACATTTTAGAAATGCTGATATTTTATACATATTTTAGATTTTTCATATTGTATTCCAAGTCCAATGTATGTATTTGTCTAATACTTAGAATAAGGATACTACTTTTATATTATGTACTAGCTCTTGACCCTCCATTAGGATTGAGTCAGCAACCTTCAATGTTTTAGTCTCAGCTATCCGGAGGGATGTGATATGCCCTTTCCTGAGTAGTGCACCGCTCTATAGTCGAATTGATTAAGTTATCTCTTTTGCTCGTTGCGATGGGGTGGTGCGCTACACTTTCATTCTTACTCTAAGACTCTAGCACCTCGCCGTGCGCAAAAGATAAGTATAGTCAGTTCGGCGGTGGAGCGGTGCACCACTCGGGGAGGAATAACCCGTCTCCCTGAAATATCTGCAAACCGAACCCATCTGAAGGGCTGTTGACTCAACCTCAATGAGGGTTGAGAGCTAATACTTAAGATAAGAGTAGTATCCTTATCCTAAGTATTATACAAATATATACATTGGATTTAGAATATAATATGAATCCAATAGATGTATAAGATATCAGCATTTCTAGTATACTGATCATATCACAATACTAAATATAAGTAGTACATAACAGAGTACGGAAGCTTAAAGCAAACATCCAGAAACATTCATCACAGAAGCTGTATGAAAACATTCATCTCAGAAAAGAAAAGAAAATGCATCCAGAGTTATTACAAATATTTTATTGAAACATAGAAATAAAGCTAAGTACTGAATTGAAATAAATTAAGCAGAAAAGTAAAGCAGAAGAAGAGTCCACTAGTGCTCCATGGGCTCCTCCTAAATCTCTTGGGTGTCCTCCTGACCTGGCTCAATATAATGCTCAAGATCTAGCAAATTACCGGATCCCAAAAGTACCTAGCGTTAGACAATAAGTCTAACACATCAAAACTAATATAAATAGCTCTAGTTATTTATTTAACATTTATATAATATAATTAAATCTGTAGAAATATTATAAAGATAATTGAAGGCATAAAACTGTATAAAACTGTACAAAACTAAAGTAAAGTAAAGTAAAGCTGAACTATAAACTGAATAATAAAAATAAATAAAAATAGTAATGAATCTGAAATTGAGTAATCATCTATAAGACTATACAGTATGTCACTAAAACTATGCATCTGAATATGCCACAACATTGTATGCTACTGATATGCAACCAAAATATCACTGAACTGCTATGAGTAGTACAGTCCAATATATACATACATCCAGTTGGGAATACTATTTATTGTGATGCCGATGCATCCTGAAATTCCCCAATCAATATATGCAATATTTCGTAACCCATAAATCATCACTGATACTCATACATCATTCTGATACTCACACATCATGTATATGCTCATGCACATGCTTCTAAGATACTTGAGATAAATCCAGAAATCCAGAAAATGCTTTGAAATCTGATAACGAATTCAAAGTCTCCATTGTGCAGAATCCTGTTAAAGGAATTATCACTCCTAAAATTCTAACTTTGATAATTGGTTAAAGTTGAGAGTTTACTTGAAAATCATTAGCTGGGATGATTGTATACACATATTTAGCATATTTGTATGAAAGGTGGATTTAACCCTTAGCTTGTTTAAACTGCACTTATCGAAGCGCACTACGATAGGAGACAGAACCCGGTCACACTTTGCATCTCAAGCTAAGCCATTAAATGTCCTAATTACAAGTATACTGAGTGTTCTACACAAAGTGACTTGAGATACTTAGTTTTCTTAAACTGCACTTATCGAAGCGCACTACGATAGGAGGCAGAACTCGATCGTAGTTTATATCTCAAACTAAAGATCTTGTTCACTAATTATAACACTCTTAGCCTTGGTAGATTTACTATAATGGGACTATATTCATCTAATACCTCGGGATAGCACCTGGTCATAAGTCCACATTGGAGTGAATCAACCAATCCTGAATACTACTAAAGTAATCCAGTACTATGGGTATACCATACTGCACCAACCAATAATCTGGGTTTAAACAACTCTATTTAATCTACAAGGATTTATCAAAGCTATTAATCCTTACTCTAAATGAGTGAGTCCTACACAAGGCTCTAAAGGTGTGATCATAGAGATCACTCAATAATGATTTCTACCATAATGGGGGAAGTTCTATTATAGATGCTTTACGTAGTTCCTACCACAAGGTGTCAAGATTAACCTCTAAGATTATGAAGGATCATCTAAGATTCCTACCTCAATAAGTTACAAGAGTTCTTCCTACCTCAATGTATCAATAATTAAGATCTTTAAACATTTCAAGAACGATCCTAAAGCAAGACCCTTAAGATCTCACTTTTCTACTTCTTAAGCTAACATTCAAAGTTTATTTATTAGACTTGGATTTAAGTGATCAGACTAGATGAATAAAATCCATCCTGTCATACTCTATTCTACAATCATGATATGAAATTAAATATATTATTAGAGTTAGATTATTTCATAAATCATTACAATTTTATTTTCTATCTTATGCCAATAGTCTTATATAAGAGAAAATCAAATATCTAAAGTTTAGGTTCAGATGATTCAATCACATGAATTTAATATTAACCTTAACACTTCTAATTCACTAATTTAAGATCAATACTAAATCAAATGCATTATTAGAATAATGTCAATTAAATTATCTTTTAATTAAGTTAATTGATTGAGTGATTAAGATTTAGATCTTAATCAAGATAAGTTAGGGTTTAACCCCTAACCTTTCTACCATTACGACCAAAGGTTAATTTAAAGGTCAAAGATAAATTTATATATTATTATTGTATTATTAATGGCAATTTTAGGTTTAGATTAAGTATCATCTACTTAATCAAGTTATCAAGATTCTTATGTTCAATTATAGTTTAATACCAACTAAGCACATTTAAGTGCCCAAATAAATGTTAAGGTTCTCTAACATACATCCTAAAATCATATAAGTATAGAAATATAAAGATGACATAGAATAAAAGGTAATTAAGGCTAACCAAATTCTAAATCAAAACAAATGGATTAGCACTTGATTACAAATCTAAAAGACTTGGGTTTCATGTCATTTGGTTATTAAGATATACCTATTCAATATAAGTATTCAAGGGTTATACTATTTAGCATTTGGCACAAAAATCCTTAAGGCACATAAGAGGTTTTTGCACATGTCATAAGGGGCAATTTTTCAAAGTTAATTTTTCACTTATAAATTTATGGAATCCTCAAAATAAATTAAAATAGGTTCAAATTTGATATAATTCAATCCCAATGGGGTCCTATGGACCTTAAAATGCAAAAATGGTGAAGTTCTGGCCATTTCAGCCAATTCTGGGTAGTTTTATAGTTTCTGGGCGTTATGGTGCGCTGGAGCGCGCTAAAACGCGCTGCAGCGCTTTTGATGCTGGAGCGCGTTGTGGCGCTTTTGGCGCGAAAGCGTGCTGCAGCACTTTTGATGCTGCGGCCCACTATGGTGTGTTGCAGTGGTCAAACTCATGGAAATACTGTTCAATTAATTTATTTTTCATATTTCATATAATTTTCCTAAAATGACGCTACAGCTCGCTACAGCGCTCTATGGCGCGCTACAACGGTCCATTTGCGGGTTATTGTTCAATTAGTTTAATAATTGATTTTAAATAATTTTTCCCGAAATGATGCTGCAGCCCGCTGCAGTGGTCCACTTGCTGCAACTAGTGCGCTGCAACGCGAGACAGTATTTTCGCCAGTGCGAAACCCGTAAAGGCCTCATTTTGAGCTCAAATACTCCTAATCCAGAGCATTCCATGAGTGGTGCTATATATTAATGGAAAGATCTTTCCGATACCTTTCTATTGACACTAAAATTAGTACAAACAAAGCATTTTAACTATACAAAATATGATGATAAAGACTAGGGTATATAAAATAAATGAAAAATAGAGCATGCAATTTTCAAAGTAATGAGATGCCTTAATGAGCCTTAATGGCTTTCATACACCATCATGAGTTTCTAAGGGTACAAACAAGCATAGTAGCTACATGAAGAAGATAAGAAAGGGGAGCAAATGGGTACCTTAGACTTGCAAATAGTGGAGGAAGAAGGAACCTTTGCTTTCTTCAAGAACTTTGGTGGAAGAGAGCTCCTTCTTCAGCACAAGATGCAGAAATAGGGGAAAGGATGAGAAAACTTCAGAAAGAAGAAGAAGAGGGGCTGTGCTCTCCCTTTTTAGGAGGAGAGTGAGAGGGAGGCTCCATCATGAGCTAGGGAGCTATGATGTGAGGGGGCCATCATGCTTGCCTAAGGAGGGCATGGCTAAGAGGAGAGGGGAGGGATGGCCTCAAGTTGCTTGCATAGAAGAAAATGGGGGGGATGGCCAGCTGAAATTGTAAGGGAGGAAAGAGGAAATAAATGCAAATTAAGGAATAATTAATTATTATTCATAATTTTTAATTTATTAAAAATTCAGGTTAAATAAATGTGCTCCGAAAAATCACAAAAATTCACCCCTAGCTAATTTGGGGGTGGGGAATTCAACGACGAAGTCGGATTTCAATTCTGGCAACTATTTAATTATGCTAATTTTCAGGGTATTTAATTATATTAAAATATTCACGGAAATCCTACGACTTCCAAACGCATCCAAAACATTACCCCTAGCTAATTTGGGGGTGATGATCACAACGGCGAAGTCGAATTTTGATTTTGAAGTCAAATTAAATATCTCAATTTTCTAATTAATCAAATATTAAAATAATCTAAAATATTCGATTTAGCTCTAAATCGCACCAAATCTTTAGGAATTGATTCAAATGACTAGATGAACTTAACATAATAATAATTGAGATATAATTAGGCTTAAATTAAGCTGGGTAGCAACTTTAGATTGTTACATTTTATCTTAATCTCTTCCTACTATACACATAAACCTTGATTTAATTATAAAATTGAATCTTATAGTTTAGGATGTGATCAAGAGCTAGTTTCTAATTGTATTAATTATACTTATAAATTATTTTGTCATATCATATTAATTGAATTGAAACTACTATTTTCAAAACTCCAACCACTACTATACTTACAATTAACTTAAGATTAATATCTCAAGTTTAATTGGGAGCTCAATTAGATTCAATTATTAAGTAGACCATTAAAATTAGATAACTTTGGATATCACTTAATTGCAATTATTAAATTTCCTTGAATACTTGCTTAGCTTTGAGCCTTATTCATTGAATCATTCATATAAAATATTGTGCATCAATAAAACTTTCACATTAAAATTAATAGGGGTTATATTGGTGGATTAGCCTAGGGCAAGCTAAAAAGGAGTAATAAGGAGACCTCACATTCTCAGAGGGTGAATGTGAGTATTTTATAATTTAACCCCATTTTTCTTTAGTTGTTAAACAGACGTATTTAACTCTTCTCTTCATTCTGAATATGCCCACAGAATGAGTACATATTAAAATAACTTCAGTTAATTAACATGTGAGATCTTCTTCAATCTTATAGACTATTAAGACTCGTCATAGCTTTTAGTTATGTTACTTTGTATAATTCTAGACTATGTGAATCTTAGACTAATAGTCTAAGATCATCCTTCAATTTCTTTGCTATGTACTTTCTATGATTTAGTACTATACTTTACTTGTTTACAGTTTACTTAGATTATAATAAATATTGTAAAATTATATTTAAATGCTTCACTGTTTATTTTTTTTACTTAGCATAATTTCATTTGAACATACACATGCTTTACTTTATTTACTTTAGTATGCACATTAATTTCTTTCTAGCCTATTTAGGATGCTGTTACCCTTGTTCTATTTACAGGCTAGGATGTATATTTAAGTGAGTATTCTAACTTACTTTATCTTTTTTATTTACTTTTCTACACTTGTATGCTTACTTTCTTGCACCCATGCTTGTGCTTATCTTGTAACTAGTAGTAATATCCAATTAAAATAATAACATACTTAGCCAATCTTAAAATATACTTAGACTATTTAGTCTAACCAGATTTTTTATTTCTTAGCTTTGCCCTATTCATTTAAATACCAAAAGCTAGTGGAGTATTTGGAGGCTAGTGGAGCTGAACCAAGTGCTAAAAGCTAGTTGCTTCCGCTTATTATATAATAAAATAAATAGCTTTTAATTAAATTACAAGTGAGCTTTCATTTTTTTTCTTTCATTTAAGTTTACTATTGGATTGTAATTAATATTATTTACTTTACTTTTACTACACCTGTATTGGAGCCTAGTTTATATTTAAATGATTGTGATAAATGAATGGATGATTGTAATGAATAGATGGATGATTATAAATATATAAAAATGAATATTCACTAAGTCATTAGTTGCATATCTACTTAGAATATTAATTGGAATCATATGAATACTGCATTAGTTATAGAATTGGAAAATAGTTTCATGTCTAGGTTGAGAAGTTCTCCTTATCTATATGTATGTAATGAATGATTGTGAAATGAGTATATCTTAGGGTATATAATTGTTACATATGTGATTTTCTCCCTTTAAACTTTTAGAATTGTAAATGAACAATCTCATATAACGGATTGACTCTATTTTAGAACTGGAACTAAATAATCCTATGTAATGGATTGATTACATTTTAGTTTTAGGTTGTTTTTCTTTCAAATATAACTTATATTGGAATGGAAATCTTGTATGTTGAATTTGCAGGTGTTTCTTTAGCCATTTACACAAAAAACTTTGCTGAAATTTTTAAAAAAATAATAACTTGGAATAATTTGGCAAAATATAGACTTGTAATTCACATGTTAAATACTTATTAAATATCTAGAATTTCATATCTAGTATTTGCAAGTTTTCACTTCAGTTATTTTTAAATTACATTCTATCATGTCCTTGCATGTATTGCATATCCATATATAATTTTCATAATATAATTCATAACTTTCATTCCATCTTAACTTAAGACCCTCTTCTAAATCCTTGGCCAAACACAGTATCAAATAATTTGGATTAGTTTTCTTCTAATCTAGTATTAGGTATTGTCGTGACGTATTAATGTTGAGTTTAGTGATTCTCAATATTGGGGTCGTCACAGCAGCGCCTCCATCCAGCTGATCTCCTTCCTTTCAAACGAGCACCTCCGTCTATCCAACCAGCAACTCCTCCCTCTCAGCTAAGCGACTGAGAGGACTCCTTCATCTCGTCAGAGCAGCGGATCGGTCCTCCCTGCAAGGGTCGGCTTCTCCTTCATCCTTCTGCCGAGTTCCGATCTTGGAGAGCTAATCTTCCTCCCCTTCGACAAAAGATCTCGTCGATCTCACTGCCAACTCCACTCTTCCAAGATCCGTGAATTGCTGCAGATCCATGCCCTCTGCGCACATCCGATCGAACCCGTAGAGCTTTCCCTTTTTCCTTTTTCGATGATCCTCTACTTGTCGGCGAGGTACTAACCTTCAGCCTTTTGTTAGCATGTAAACAATGCTAGATTTTTTCTCATAAAATTTGTGTTGATTTAGACTAAAGTACTGTAGAACAGACTTCAGTTACAGGATGTAATGCACAAAAAAAAAGTTATCATATCTCATTTTTTTTTCAAATATTTCTCATTGAATGGGTTATTGCCATAATGATTTGCACTTGACTTATCACCACATCAACAGAACCCCTAAGATACGAATGCATAGTTAAATTTTCTTAAAAGAATCAACAATTGTCTTTGATAGAGATTAATCTGCCTAAATTTACCTATTTCAAATAAAATAAGGTTTATAATTTAACTAAAGAGCACATCATAGTAAACTATTTAGGCATCCTTTTGGCAGATTTCATAAAAAATAATGGCCGTAGAATATTTGATTTAATAGCATATCACCATTCATTAATAATTTTGCTTCTAGAAGAAGTGCATAGTATAAATATTATTTTTCATTTTTATTGCATTAAAAATATCATATTGATAAGATTGTTATGTTATTGTATAAAAAATTATGTGATTTTATATATATAAGCATATTCTTAAAGAAAAGCATATTGCTGATTATTATTATTTAACTTTATTGATTATCTTATTAAATAGTTTGCTTGTATTCCATGCATCTAAGTTCTGTAGAAAATTTGTACTTGAGCAATAAGAAGATTTTTTTGAGGTTATGACCATTCTTTACTCATTATAAAATATTACATGAGAGTTGCGGTCTTTTAATCTTGGTTTGTTCAACTTTCATAATTTTAATCCCTATCCTGTTAAGTTTATATATATATTAGATTGGTATGTCCTTAAAGTATTCAATGCAAATTGAGAAATGTATTAATTATAAGTAAGCCATGAACTTTTAAATCGGAATACTTTTGATGTAGCTGAGAGTCCTGAGATATTGTGAAAGAGAATAATTTTCAAATCATTTCTCTTTATTTCTGGTGCATCATCAACATAATCTTTGGATTATTTTAAAGATAAATCTTTTCGCATGCGTTGAGATTGCATGAGAATGCTTGGTATCAGTTTTAGAAATTGAGAAGAAATAAATAAATTCTTAAAAAAAAAAATTAATAAATTATATGAAAACAAATTGATAAAAAGTTTAAACATCTTGAAGTTAACACAAAATTGATTTCCCCATTATTCATTCAAATACAAGAAAACTAATGGAATCGATGTCAAATATAATGTGAACCTGAAATTTGCATGTGTTGGAAAACATTTCTCCATTGTAACAAGTGTTAGTGATTAAGAGATTTTAAGAAGATAAAATTTATGATTGAATTAAGCTTTGGTGGCCAATATATGAACCGACGTATTCAAATTTAATGATAGATTTTGAAGCTAGGTAAGGAGTAAGTGGCGATGAAGTGGTCAACCTTGTAGGACCTAACATTATTTATGGAACTCAATTGTACCAAGTAAGGGTGTTAGAAACCTTCTTGAGTTAGTCGCTGTCATTGAATTTGACTCTTGCCCATTTTATTTAAGCAGTGATGTCGAGAACGACATTATTTTTACGGGGGGGGGGGAGTCTATAACAACCCAATGTTGTTACCCAGTCGATTTAACATAAATTTGATCAAATTAAGTAAAAAATTAAGATCTTGATTTAAGTCAAATAAAAATTAAATAAAAATATATTCAAATAAAGCGTATTGAGAGAATCTTTCTACCAAAATTTGAGCACAATCGGGATCCCGGATTGTCCTAAATAAATTCGTAAAATTTAGACTCTACGAGCTGATAATAGATAAAATATATATCAGAATTTAGAAATTTTTATATATTTAAGTTAAGCATCATATGAGGATGATATGTTTCAAGTTTCGTAAATTTTCAAGCTCCGAATTAATCGTAGCAAATTTTTAAAGTTTTCATTTAAAAATTAATATAAAATAAAATACTCATCCAAATTTAATAATCATTAAAGTTCATCTCGTTGAGACGCTCGTTTCGGTACTAAGTTCGTAATTTTTGGAGTTCGGTCAGCGATTGATCAAAAATTCAAAAGTTTTAAGCAATTTTGACCGTTTGATCGCAATTCGATGTCCCTAAATAACTTTAGGTGCTCATAAAATACTCTCTACTATTACCCTAATAACATAAACCTAAGCTTATACCTTTCTCCTCAGCCGAAAAGTCTTGCCGAAAAGTCTTGATACCTAGTCCTCTATTCGGCCGAATCCTCATTTGATCGGCAAGCTCCTCCTCTTTCCCTCGACTCATATCCTCACTCTCGGCTGGAGGTCGAGGGTCTCGTCAGCGCCTCTTCCTCGGCTTGTGGCCGCGTCATAGCTTGTCCATCTCGGCAGGAGGCCGAAAGGCGTCGGCCAGCCGGTCGACCTTCTTCTTCTCTATTTGGCCGAGGGTCGCTGCTGCCATCCCATCAGTCTAGCCAACCTTATGCCAGTGCTGTTAAGGTAACTTTCTAGACTTAATAAGACTCTTAAATCTGAATTATTGATTATGCTGAGATGATTGTATTAGGGTTCGTCATTATAATATGCATAGATATATGTTAGCATAATCTAAATCTTGCATATTAAGTAGATAGATCTATACCAATTTTGTCAAATAATCTATATATATCCACTTGTTATTTAGCAAGAATACAGCTGCAAAGGACAAATTTTTTTGGGCATTTATTGTATCATTTATTTGGAGAAATTCATTAATGGTTCTTCATGATTTACATTGCATGTGGTTTCGCACACTTTGAAGCAGCTGGATAAGGCTTTGCTTACTTAGTATTTATGTTCTTAACTTAAAGATATGTTGATTTAGAAGATACGTAAATCCCTTGCTTTCCTTATATGCCATTTAGAAGATATGTCGATTTATTTAATTACTCAAATAAATCTTGCATCCGATTTAGCTCCATTCCGTCCCTTCCATTTATTAAAAATATTGCTTCTTCTTTTCAAAAAAAGGGGGGTGGGGGGAATTGTAGTGTTTATACCTAAGATTGGAGGCGATAATAATTGATCACCATATAATAAGTATTTAATTGAATATGTATGCTTGTATATGAATCTAAATTAACTTAAATATAATTGATTATTTTAAAGTATATATTCAGCACTGTAATAATTATATGCATGCATGCATCATCATCATTATATCTATGTTTGCATGTCGTCTTATTATGAACTAAATACTCGCTCATCCTTATGAATAGCTATTCAATAAGTTAGATTGATTAATATATTTTATATTAGATTACGTTATTATTTATTGTAACATGAAGTAAGTGCAACTTGGTTCATTTAGAATTTCATTGGCGCATTGAATCTGTATTTACTTGCATGCACTAAATTGGTTTCCTGAACATTTCAATTTAGGTTATTACGTCGTTATTAATCTATTCATGCAAGTTGAGATGGTTTAATAATGGATTCCATTCATCTCATGCCGTATGTAAGCATCTAATTTAGTTTCTTATGTTAACTTCATTTAATTGCTCATATAAGTGATACTTATGCTTTCATTAGGATCTATGCATGCAGCTCTCATTTTATCTTATTAATTATGTAAGAATTAGTTATATTAGTAGTGCACGTACACATTTTTTGCAAGGGTTAGGTCATGCAATATGGGGAGTTGTGCGTTCTCTCAATTAAGTGTTCTGAATGGATATTCATGAGAATTTAGTTAAATAATTTATTAATCAATCGCATGATTTTCTACTCATTGTTTCTCATCTTACTTAACATTAAGATTCGCTTGAAGAAGGTAGTTTAGTGATGAATCTAAATTCTTTTTCATCAATTTTTTTTTAGCATGATCAATGTATCTCCATGAACATAAGAAATAATTACTTTTACTTATGCTAAGTTGATTCATATGCCATCCTCTAGATCCCTCCTTAGCATGATATATATCAAATCTTCTAATTGTAGTTATTGAGTATTTTGGTTTGAAATCTCATGATTGGCATGTTATTAGCTTGTCAAAATAAGTATCGTTAGTCGCTTTCTACCCATTTGGTGCAGGTCTTGTGAATGCTTCCTCATCCCAACCAAGTGATAAATTGCAAGCTCATATCATAAGCGCAAGGTACGTTACGTACTTAGAACTTTATTGAGTTCTGTATTCATTTAATTATATTACTTTTTTCAGCTCTATGTACAGTGCGTACATCACATGTATAGATCTTAGCATCATTAGTGATTGATTGTTATTTGAAAACTATGACATCATGATGTAAGAATTCCTTGATAATTAAGTAGTAATTATTACCTTAGTTAAAAATCATAAAATATGCTAACATGAATTAGAACCTAGAGTCAAAACTAAAGCACTTCATTAGGAATCTTCACTTCACCTTAGGATCTGTTCCTTAGGATTTATGATGGATATTAGGTTAGATTTCATTCATTGAATAACAGGGTTATTCAATGAATGAATCCTTGGTTTTATAATTTTCTAGATTTTCATAATTTCATTTTGATTATTTTATCTTTCAACCCTAGATTAAGAATAGGAGAATCATCCTATTAAGCTTGATTTTACTTAATAGGCTTTACCTTTTAGACTGAAATCTAGATCTTATGTCTTATCCTTTTGGATTATGCGGTTGAGCCCAATCTCACGATGTTTAACCCATAATCTATAGTTTAGTAAATCTTGATCCGATCTTAGATAGAATGTCTAAATTCATCAAATTAGGACGTGTGATTTATTGATTGAACTTGTAGTCGTACTTGATTGAATTATTTAGAACCTGATTAGTTCTAATCCTTTTAAGTTATAAGGCCGTACTTCTAAGTTACACTCGATAGTAGGAATTGGAGATCTTGAATTTGTGTAACTTAGAATACTTATAATGGTTTAATTAGATAACAAAAGTGTCACCATGTATAGAAGAGTCCCTTGCTTACTTGATTTATTTTGTTGCCACGCATTTCTTTGTATTTTGTGCTTAATTCATTGGACCTATCATATAAGAAAACTTTGTGCATGAAACAAAAACTTAGAATAATTAGAATAATAATTGCCTTTGGGTTTAGTATATTCTAGTAAATTTGGGTGCATATTTACCCTAATAGATAGGGGTAAGGAGTAATAAGGATGCTTAACATTACTTTATGAGGATTGTGTGTTAAGCTTGGAACCCGTATAGTCTTGCAGACGTGCTTGACTCCTCAGCTATTTCTGAACGTGTCCACAGAAATAAAAATAAAATAACTAAAAGATTCTGCATTTGTATTTACTGCCTCCTCAGTTTTGCTGCTGTTCTATCTGCCCTAGCCCAGAAAGGCTATATGAATTTCTATCTGTCCTAGCCCAGAAAGGCTTTGGGGATTTCATTGGGCCCGATTGGCTAATTTTCTGATATGACAGTCTTTACATACCAATTTCAGTTTTAACTTATTGTGTACTGTATTATGGATGCATGTTTCAGTCAGTTGTGTTTCTTTACTTACCTGTTCACTTGTATGTATTTATAGGATGCTAGACTTTACTGCTTACTATATGTATCATTTTTAGATTTCTATCTTTAAATAATATATGTCATATGATCATTAGCATGTTTAGGATTAGACTCTACTTTCAGTATTTTTACTTATTGCATTATATATATGTATATGCCTATTTCTTGCTTAATTTGCTTGAAGTGTGCTTTTGCCTCACTTTCTGTTTCGTTATAAATATTATATTTATAACTTATCATTTTGTTTGTATGCTTGCTGCTCTCATGCTAGTTATTTTGTATAGTTTAAGTAAATGGTGACATCATAAAACTCATGAACATCTTTAAATTGTACTTAGTCTTATTAAAATCTAGCAAGATTTTTCTTTTTGGTTGTGCCCTGTCCTATATGTATATATGACAGATCAGGAGTATAGGTCAGATCCAATGCTTGAGAAGTTAGCTTGATAGGAGGTTAAAGTAAGGTGCGGGTCGCTCAAGGAGATATGCTTCAATCTTTTTTTTGCCTGCATTTATTAAAAATGTAATAAATAAGCTTTCTTATTCTTCTGCATTTAATGTATTGTATGTGAATGAACAAATATGGATTGTGTTTAGATACCTCCTTTTACTTGTTTTGCACCGTTATACTGTATACATGTTTTTGATAGGTCTTGCTCAGCTTATGATTAGTATTATGAATATATTTCTGTTTTAATATCCATGGTACTAGTGGCGACCACCTCTTAAACTTAGTTGATTAAGGGGCGGCCGCCACAGTATGTCACTGGCATAGAACTCATCCCTGTTAAGGTGTTCTTAGTTAATTAACTAATCTATAAATAGCCCAATTTTGAGAATGCTATAACTTAACCAATCCTCATCCAACTTGACGATCCAATAGTCTATTTCGATCACAAAAATGTAAAGAACAATAATATAACATTGAAAATATATTTTGATAATTAAATTTACTAATCATCTTTTTAATTATCATTATGGGTGGTTAGGTCTTATCTTAGCCAAATAATGTCCAAATTCACTTTACACTCATTTTATTCATTAGGCTATAATGAATCTATAACCTTTAATTATACATTAATTGGACATCATTTAGAGATTTTGAGTTTTTAACTCATTAAATAATTATTGTTACCTTTGTAGTATATATATATATATATATATTTACGATACAGTGAGTTATTCTTTTCTCTTTTAATGATAAAATTTCAAAAACTAAAAAAGTAATTAATTTGATTAAATGATATTATGTATTCATAATTATTAAAATTAGTTTATGAATAAAAATTGTATTATTTGAGAAAAGACTAACTAATAAAAAAATTAAAGCTGTATGTGAGTACATTGAGACAAACAACTTTAATCTAATGATATATTTACATAACATAATTACCAGTAGATGTCTTTAGGCCCTTTAAAACCCTTTCTGAGACCGAGCTCGTAAACAGTCTAAGTAAAATTTTCTCTTCCACCAGAAGCCGTATTCTGCATGCGGTGAAGAAGAGGCTTGCTTGAGTTTACAATGAAACTGGTAGGCATTTCATGTCTCTCCTTTTTTTTCTCGAGCCAGAAATTGTATTTGTTAAGTTTTTTATGTATCTTTTTTTTTTTTTTTTAAGACATGCCTGAGCAAAGGGAGTGGTGTCCATTACCCGCCCTGCCACATGCTTGAGTTATGCGGCCGTTGCTTCCTCCTTGAATGCCCCATTGATTTCTCGGCCCTTAGCATCTTCACTCTGATCGCAGCTAGCCGCCAGCTTGACCAATCCGAATTCATCAGCCGTGGTACAAAACAACAAAGAACCTACACCTCTGGGATGCGTCCCTCATCGACGCTGTTCTCATCTCTTCCCCCGCCGGCATGCTTGGGATGCCGCTTCTTACCCGAAACCCGGGATTTTCGGCTAAGGTGAGGCAAATGATTATTTAAATTTTGCAAGAGGTTTAACTTTTTGGCGATGTTTGTAGCACGCACGATTAACTTCAATAGTAATTATTGAAAATTGTAATTCTGGATTTAACAAATTTCATAGAATACTTCTGTGTGCAATATTTGTTAAATCTGGTTAAGCAATGCATAATTGTTTGATAGGATGAAGTGGTTTAAAGTTTTCTTGCGTTCACATTCTGTTTAATTTTTTTTAAGTATTGGCTTTAGCAAGATTTGATATATCTTATATTTAATTAATTTAAGTAATGCAACAACATCTGAAGTTCCCAGGGATAGTAAAAAATCCGTTTGATAACCTTAAATCCATACATAAATGATGGCTAAATCCATTTTCCGAATAGCCACTGGCTGGATTTCCCCCACTTACTTTTTTATTTTTATGAAGATATATGCCACGGAGGCTACAATGAGGATCGGCCGTCTCATGATGAATGATCTTGTTTCCATGCATGCTGAATATATTATGCTGTATGGTCATGATGAGAGGAAGGAATTTCCAGAGTGGATGGGGTGGGAAGAACTTGAGAAGCTTTCCTCGAAGGCCAAGGAGGTTGTTATTGGAGAGAATGGGGAAGAGCTAGGCTCTTGGCTCTCCTTGTACAGGTTATTGCCTTCTTATTTATCAGTATGTTTTGAAATTTGAACTTTTTCGAGTTGCTAAATCTTTCTGCTGCCAAAGCTTTTAGCGTGAAGAGAAAACCATCTGATGAGCATGTTGAATTCCTTATGAATGTTATTGCATTTAGTTATCTTCATACTTTGATTTCTTATTTTAGATTACTTGCTTTTCTGAAACTATATTATGTGTTCTATGTTAGTGCAGCAGATGTTGATGGCTGCATAGAGAGGGTTCAGTCTCTAAAATATGCTGAAGAAGCTTGCTATAACGGTATCTTTGTGTTGAAAGCATTCAGTTCAGGTTTGGAAATTGGAAGCTGTAATTGGAGAATAAGTACTCCAAGAAGGAGCCTTGTTTATCTTTCAAGTTCCATTTTTGAGTCTGCTCAGGCGGTTGATTTTGATTATCGTTCACTTCAGGGAGCCGAGATAATTTTGTTTTCAGATATGTCATCCATAAAGGATATGGAAGAAGATTGTAGTCACTTTGTTGGGGGAAAAATTGATGTAAACATTGATGTTACAAATTTGCCTGCAGGTGATGCATCACTCTCGAGGTAAATGCTTATTTTTTTCTAAAATAATGTTTGGCTTGAAAAAAACTGTAAAAATTGCTAACCCATAATCATTTGCTTAATAAATACTTGCAGGAAAGGTTTAGTTGAGGAGGATGAGATTCTTGATTATTTAGCAGACAACCATGAACGGTTAGAAGAGGTTGACAAATTGCACTTTATAACTTCTTGTATCATAGATTCTGTTCTGATTCCAATAGGTCGACTCGGGTTAGTACTTCAACTTTTGGAGCTGGTTTCTAACTTGCTCAAATCTCGCAGCTTGGAGGTACCCATCAATTTTGCATCTACTTTATAGATCTTTAATTTTAACAAAATGATGCACTAGTGCTGATAGCTATACTGAAGTTTGGTAATGTTAATTTGGAGATAATGGAAGATTGAAATTGGTTTTTCCTATTAGGCATAGTTCTGAATGGTTTTACAACTTGTAGCCAGTCAACATGATGAAAGGAAGCATCTTGAATTTGCCTATAATTATCTCATAATCAAGCGAAATATTTTAATTTTGTACTCACAATATTAAATAAAGGGCTTGCAATCCAGTGCCATGCTTTCAACCATGCATTTGCATGAATCTTAGATCCATTAAAGCTGGCTTGGAAGGACAAGGGATTGAGAGCTGCAACATATTAACAAATATACGAATGCACAAAATCTATGTTATTCAGTAAGGTTGCAATCATCTACCTGATTAATATTCAAATTATGTATATCATTAAGTATTAGATAAGAGAGTACCCAATATTATAATGGAACACCTTTCAAAAATTCCAAAATATTATTGGATGTTCAAAGTGTTTGGCTAGTATTTTTATAAAATATATTACATGCAACAATAACATTACCTAAACTCTGTATATCTAATTAAATATTATACTCTATTATGAGTATGCTTCTAAAATTCTCTTGCAATAAGATCACAAAAGAAAGTTATATACAATAATTGAAATTGAGCAGCATTATATTCAAGGACATTGTGCTATGTACCAGTTGACTCTTATCTTGGTCTTTCATCAAACATTAGGTTTTAATTTCCATATATCTTAAATAATCTTTATTTACACAGAGGCCTCATAGAATATTTTTATGTGCGCAAATTATAGTAAGAAGTCTTATTTTAAGAATTACTAAGCATCACGAAATCACATTTCTAAATAAAAAGCTTATTTTTATGATTAGGGTTGAGTTAGGATGGGTAAGTGCAGCTTTACCCTATTTGAACTTGAGCTTATTTATCTCAACTCTGCTCATGATCGAAGTGAGTATTTGTTATAATGCTTATCTTGGTTCATTTAAATTCAAGCATGTTCAAACTTGTTTTGTGCATGGCTTCTATTATATTCATTTACCAATTGGTAAACTCAAATAAAGTTATTCATTAGAACAAATATGAAAATTATATTGAATCTATTAGAGATAATACATGCGAGCACATAACTTTGAAAAAGGATGCTGATTATTGTGACGACTCGGTGCTAAATTAGTGACTAATTCATCAATGAGTGTGTAGTTTGTCGTAGGATCATATTAGATTATTCAATTAAAGTAGAAAACGAAACACATCTATTTATTCACTACAAATCTATTCATTCACACAACCATTCATTTGATAATTATTCTACTTAAATATGAAAAAAAAAATCTAGATCTTATCACTAATTTAATACATCATAGAGTTGTCTCTCTCTCTCTCTATATAAATTTAATAGATTCAGACTATGACATCAGTAGCAGCTTTTTGTCTTCTTTAATTGAGCACTTTTCTTAAGCTTGTTCTTGCTCCTCCTCTTATAACTTCCTAATGGACTTGCTCAATCCATTTAGTTTATCTATATTGATTTGTAAAGATACATACATGTGGAATCATATATAATAATTTCATATAAGATATATTAATAATGCTAAAATGTGAAAGTTAGGTGACAATAGAAAAGGGACAAAGTAATGGATAAAATGACAGAGAAGTAAATGTAGCAAGTAAATATTAACTTCAGTAAATGTGTGATTTCCGCGTACCTCGATTCTTTACTAAATTAGAAAATGACCAAATTTCTAAATGCTCTGAATATTAAGAAGCACGTAAGCTTTAATTAATTTTTCTATCAATTGATATCTCCAAGTTGAATTAAGTACATATATAATCTCATTATTTAGTTGATAGGTTTTTAGGGTGAATATAAAACATGTGTACTGTAAGTACAAAACTTTCTTTTACGACTAGATTTGTATCTAGGTATTCCCAATGTTAAAATTTTAATTATTGTAAATACACCTTTTGTCAAGTCAAATTCAGTGGTTGTTTAATTTAGTTTGAAGGCTTAGTTTATTTCAAGTTATTCCGACAATATTAAGGAAATTAAACTAGTTGGGCTTATAGGCAGTTTTGGGCTTTTACCCCAGTTTTTTGATGTTAAGGTTTCTAGTTGTATTAACTACTGTTTATATTTCAATTTAGGGTTTAGAGATGTAAGTATATTTATTTTTTGGCAAAGTGATAAGTTTCCTTAACCTAATTGGCCTTATTAGTTCAAGGAAAAGTATATTGCATTTGAGCTTTTAGAATTCAAGGCTTTGAATTCAATCATGGTTAAGTGAATTTGATATGAATTTTAAGGCTATTTAAATTTCCATTTCAAGTATGCAAATCAGTAATCATTTAATTTTAATTGATTTTGAAATTAGAGTCTGCAAATTGGTGTCTAAACTTTATCCTATTTTTCTTTCATGGTCTTTCAAGCTCAAGCATTAGATATATTTTCACAACTATTTGAATATGATTATTAAGCTATTATTAACTTTACTTACCACAAGGAACTCATTTATATAGTAACATGTAGGGCAATTTATAGATAAGTTAGGGTTGGAAGTTAGCTTAAGTATCTATAATGCATGAGTAATATCTAGATAATAGAGCTAGGACTAGTACTGGCCACTTGTAGCTTGAAGATTTTGTTTCCATATGTTTACTAATTCGGTGAGGATGAGTGAATTTATTTTATATACTTTAAATTCAGTTTGTAATAACTTATTTTACTTTAATTACTTTGGTTACTTTAGATTATGCATCCGCATCTTTACTGCTTTACTAATGGATGTATTTTCATTTTACTTACCTGGTATGGATGGTGGTTTGGATGCTCTTATTTTGCTTCAAATATCTTACTTGTCTATTTTACTCTCAAGTTATTTGCCTTAAAAAAATTCTTGGCCACATAGCAGTTAATATTGGGTTTGTTCCTTTCTAATTCAATGTTAAGTGTTATGGTAACATTCTAGTATTGGACTGGGTTCCTGATTCAATATTAGGGTTATTGCAGTAATGCTCTAGGCTAATCATTGATCGATAACCCAGGACATTAATTGGAGATAACCCATCAAGACCCGTCATTAACTCATCACTCATGCTAAAATGATTGAAATTAATTGAGTTAAATTTAAATATGTAATAATAGAGGACTAATCTTGAAGATAAGTATACTCTCTTTATCCAAAGTATCAATTAACTTATCCCTATGAATTGGCAGTATAATTATTTATGAAAACTAATGAATATGAAGTAAGTGCTAGTAGCAGAATGATCACATCCTAATACTAAGTATAAGATAGTATAAAATCAAAGTGTAGAAGCTTAATCATTCATCTGTATCATCCATCACAGAAGCTAAGTAAATATTCATCTCAGAAAAAAAAGTGAAAAGTACATCCAGAGTTAATTATTACAAACTATAATTTAAATGTTCAAATAAAATAGTCCTCTCATCTCACAAGCAAAAAAATAAACTAAGCACAAAAATCAACACTCCAGCGATTGTTGCTCCTCCGTTTAATCTAAAGCTTTTGAATCTCCTCAAAAATAGGCTCCTAAAACTACTCCAAGCCTGACATATCAGTTTTACATGCCAAGCCCCCATCCAAAAAAAAAAATTGTATGTAAGATAATATGTCTAAGTACACTTTAGGCATATTATAATATTTTCTTATCATTTTCAGGATATTACTCAACATAATAATAAATAAATGGTAAAACAGAATCAAATTGTATAAATTATAGTAAAACGATAACTGTAAATAAAAATACTAAGAATATAGATGGAGAAATACTAGAATGGAATAGGTGTGTTGAAAGTAAAATAACTAAAAGTAAGACTGTAAACTAAATAAAATATCAAACTAAAATGTAATATCTGCCACTAAATATGCATCTGAATATGCTATAGAATATGCCACATGTATGCATAAGCTTGATGCCATATTGCATCTCACAAGTCCAATGTGTGCTTTGAATCGCACTACTAATAGATCCTAGTTATGCTACACATTGCACCGCTAATGATTATTTTGCTTATGTGATTCATGTTATGCGAAAAGCTGAAAGGATTATATAATCAAATCCAAAAACAAATAAGATGTCTTTTTGTTATCAATCTATTTACCCTATCACATAGTAATTTGCATACTTAACTCAAATGTCATATTATACAGAAATCTTATCCGTAAGAATTATCTAATTATACATGATTCAGATCTTAATTATACCTGTTTTAGCATGCTTCATAATCATAACTCAAAGTTAACCTAATTTATCATATGTTAAGAGTACATACATATAACTTGCATGTTTTAAGGATGGTGAAATTGGACACTTAAGTTGTTTAACAACACTTATCTCTACACACAGGGATATGAGGCATACATCCTTTCACATCTTGTATCCCAAACTAAGGTGTCCAAACTCTAACTCATAATGTACATTGGAATTGGGATGTTTATTCTAATATGAACTGTACTTATTTAAATGCTTAAGATAAGATAGTAACTCTACAGTTCCTCTTAAGGAAAATCAACCAATTCCTTAAGTTAATTGAAAATCAAATTTAAGTAACAGATATGTACTACATTCCCATATTTTAATACTAATATTATCATTTGGGCTAAGTTCTAATCCTGCTATTTAAAGTTCATGGATTTGTAAAGCTACATGAGATATAACTTGGATGCTAATTGTTGACACTAAGCTTCAAGACATAATCAACTAAATCCTTCATTTGGACTTACTAGTACAAGAATTTAAGTTCAATTTAATTTTTATTGGTTTATCATAACCACAAGAATATGTTCAATTCTTAGGGTTCACAAGTAAGTCTAGGGTTCTACCTTAAGCTTCACAAATAAGACATCCTACCTCAATGAATTAGCCTAACTATTGTTTAATCAATTATTTGACTTAAGCTTATCCTTTAAGGATTTTACTAAATCCTAAATAATCTAACAAGTTTCTAAGATTAAATTGCAAATCATGATAAGATTTGATTTAATGTAAAAGCATTTACAATTTTGTGTTTACTAAATTGATATAGAAGGCATAATTTAAGATTACAAGTTCTCTTCCTTAAGCTACATTTTTCAAATGTTAACACCTTATTAAATGGTTTCTTACAATTGGAGTATGGTTGTTAAGAATAAATAATATTAATATGTGACTTAAGCACTTTAGTTCACTTATTTTGGGAGAAATTAGTAGTATTTGAGAATTTATCACTTAAACCTTAGTTATCCCTAATAATATTAATCCTCTTTAATGGTTTTAAAGTTTAACATGTGGAATCGAGTTCAAGAACAAATTATAATATTATTAACTAACTCCTTGCTATCTAATGAGCATTTAGCAAATGAGTAGGCTAAATTTGGTTATGTAGATTGCTTAATATTGGTTAATTAGGGTTTTGAGCTAATTAAGGGTGATTAACAAATTTTTAATCAAAAAATAGAATGATAAGTTATCATTAGAATCTTTATTGTTCAATGAATCCATAGACACTTAAAACACTTAAATTAGATCACAAACATGGTTAATATGCACTAAGTTTGAGGTAATTAGTGAATCATTAGAAAAAATAATTATAAAAAGAAAATTCTACCTTCACAATTAAATTCTCATTTATAAGGAGACCCTAATTATGTAATTTGGTTAAGTGATCATCATAATATTCACTAATCATGGTTTTAGGTAATTATGGTATATTTAAGAATATTAATCACATAAAATAAAATATTATTGCAATCTATTATTACACACATTTTTTTGATCAAAATGGTATACAAGATCATAAGGTTTGGATGTATATTGACTGAAAAATAAGCAAACCCTAGCTTTTATTAATTTCCTATAGTTTGAACTTGGTTAATCAAATAATTTTACTTTTATTTCATTACTGGCACTCAGGCTCCATCGAGTTGATCGGGGCCCGACGGGTTCACATCGTCCAACTGTGCGGATCGCGGGTCAGCCTGACCTAGCACTGTTCGTCATCTCCCATTGAATCAATATGGGAACATGAAGAATTAGGGTTTCAAAGAAACCATAAATCATCATCATTCAATGCACCAATCCCTTCTATTAATAGCTTAAATCCATCACATGACTAAACCTTACACAAAGAACCCTATAGCCCTATCTGAAGTGATCTAGGTTAGCCACTTCCTATTTAACACTATGATTTCTTGGGTTTACTGTGGAGGTGAAATTCACCCTTTACAATCAACCACTCGAGCTGGCTAACCTCCCAGTACATTTTTTGGGTCAAGGATGACCCAAGGAATGTATCAACAAATCAAGAGAGTGGCAGGAACACTAAGACCCTATTTAAGGCTTGGGCACTGTACACCACTGTACAAGCCTATGTCAATTGCTCTTCGATCAAGTTTAATCAAACCCAATCAATGACAACAATCTAATTAGGTTGGTTCAAGATTGGAATTAGCGCATATAAATGCAAATATCGAAACTTCAGTACTATGATAGAGGAGTACCTGGGCTGAAGAAATGACTAACAAGCTATGAGCGACTAGGGAAATCTAGGAACTGAGCTAATCTCCTCTAGATTCCTTAGGGAGAGAATCCTTAGGAAGCTTGAACTCTAAGTCTAACCCTTTACGGCGTAGGGAATTTGGGCCAGAAAGCTCGCTGGATTTAGTAGGATAGCAGGGAAGAAAAAAGGTAAATTTAGTGAAGTTTGAGATTGATGAAAGCTCTATGTTAGCGTAAAGGAAGTCCAAGGGAAGTAGGAGAGATTTTTATAGCTGGGGAGCAATGGGGTTTACTAGCCAAAGCAAATTGGCCCAAGCTCGAGGGTCGACCTCTAGGGATCTAGCCGACCATTGGAGGTTATAAACACAACTATTTGAATTGTGGGTCCCTTTTTTGCAATTTTTCCAATTTTATTTTAGTTAAATTAAGGCCTAAATGACCTCCAAAAATTTCCAAAATTGTAGCCCTAGCTAATTTTGGGGTGAGGATTTTAAAAATGTAATTATAATTTGATTTAGAGATTAAATTAATTTAGCTAATTTTTTATGTCACTAAATTAACCAATTAGTTAATTGCTTCAAACAAATTCTAATGAATCCCAAATTTTCAAGATTGATCATAATGAGGCTTAGAACCTAGTGGCTTAAGATTTAAGACTAATTAAACACAGATTATATGGGGTAACAACATAAGGTTATTACAGTCTCCCACACTTAAGAATGATGCCATCCTCGACATCATAGTAAAGAAGGGTAAGGAATTGCAGAATTAAGGACACTAAATAAAATATGGGTACCTTGATTTCAAATAGCTTTGGATATTTCTAACACATATGAACCTCTTTTTTCCAGGTAGATTCTTCAAGGCTAACATCCTTACATTGTACTTTTACCATGAGGATAGAGTAACTTCTTAATTATCTTTGATCATGAAATAAGATTTTAATTAGTTCTTCCACAAAAGAATGATCAGGCTTGAGAGATACTACAGGAAGTTAAACTAGATGAGAGGGGTTTCAAAAACATTTTCTCAGTGATGATATATGAAATATGTTGTGAACTACCGAGAAGTTATTTGGGAGTTTTAATTTATAGGCTACAAATCCTAGTTCTGCTAACACTTTGAAAGGTCTGACATAACAGGGACTGAGTTTCCCAGCTATGCAAAATCTGAACACACTCTTCATCAGACTGACCTTTAGCTACGTAAGTCACCAACTTTGAACTCCAGAGAATGATGGCCAGTATTGTGGTATTTACTTTGATGATCTTGCGCTACACTAATCATTTGTTGAATGAGTTGAACTTTCTTGTTTGTTTCTTTGACTAATTAAATCCATAAAGCTGAACACTTCCCATTTCTGACCAAGTAATAGGAGTGCTGCATCTTCTCTCATAAAAAGATTCATACGGAGCCATGTCGATGTTTACTTAATGGTTATTGTTATAAGAAAACTCCATAAGACATATGAGATATTCAAGGTGTAACAGCCCAAACTCTTAAGCACTAAAGTATTGTCTGCTTTGGCCAGAAAGGCCTCACAATTTTGCCCTCAGAAGATAACTTCTCAGTAGGTCACCCATCCTGAGAGTGCTCCCACCTGAGCACGCTTAACTTTGGAGTTCTTATCAGGAACTCCACCGTTATCTGAAAAAGCGCCTTGATGTTTAAGAGTTTCACTTATTACTACTTAAGTGGGTCATCACACCAGGACTTGGTTAACCCTTTCCATTTTTCCATCAGTCTGAGGGTGAAAAGCAGTACTCATGGCCAAGATAGTCCCCAAGTCTTGATGCACAACTTGCCAGAACTTAGAAGATTGACTTTAGAATCCCGTAGAGTCTGATGATTTCCTTAATATAGATTTTTCCACTGAATCAGTTTGTCAAATCAGAATAAAATGAGCTGATCTTGTTAATCAATCGACAATAACCCATATTGCATATAATCCAGATCTTCATTTAGGCAATCCCATAACAAAGTCCATCGATATGTCGAACCATTTTCATTTTGGGATTTCAAGCGGATGTAGTAATTTTCCAGGATTTGATGTTCGGCCTTAACCAAATTACATTCATGGCATTTTGCGACGAACTCTGCCACACTTTTCTTCATTACTTACCACCAAAAAGGATTGCTTCAAGTCCTAATAGATTTTGGTACTACTAGGATGAATTTTGTAGCCATAATTGGGGCATTTAATGAGAATTTTTGGTGCATAGATTTAGGAATCCACAGTCAATTTTCTTGGTAGATAGTACTTTGTCGCAATTACAAGATGATGCAGTGATCACTATTGATATCAATTCTAAATTTTAGGTAGTCTTCATCCTTTATTTGTGAAATGGAGACATCCCTGAGGAAGGTTGGTCAAATCGAACTTAGTTTTATTAATGAATTTAATATTTTACCGCGCATGGGTTCTATACTCAGTTTACAAAATTCAACTGGCAATGGGCTTTCAGCAATCATTGAATAGAGAATAGCACGATAGCTTAGAGCATTTTCAACTACATTTGCTTTGCTGAGATTATACTAAAAACTGAGGCCATAATCATTGATAAGCTCAAGTCATCTTCTATGGTGATAGTTTAACTTGCACTGAGTGAAAATGTGCTTTAAGATTTGATGATCGGTAAAAATTTTGCACTTAACTTTATACATGTAGTGTCACCAAATTTTCAAGGTGAACACTACAACAACATGTTCAAGATCATGGACCGAATAATTTCTTTCATTCGGCTTCAGTTGATGAGATGCATAAGCGATGAATTTCTTTTCTTACATTAATACACATCCCAAGCCAAATCCTAAAGCATCAGTGAAAATTTAAAAGTTCATACCTGTGGTGCCTGCCACACTATTTGCATAAAAAAAATATGAATTAGCGATGGGATAGGTCATCAATCAGAAGATAACCCTAGATTGATGTTAACAAATTAAGTGTCTATTGAGAGATCACTCGCTTTGCTAATACTAGTCATACTGAGATGTCTAAGTAACCAACTACTTAGACATATATTTGTATCCCAAATTATCATGCAATGATAATCATAATTTGGAGTATAAGTAAATATGTGCAACAAATAAATGTCCTATAAAAGCTGTAATGAGGATGATACATCCATTCATCATGTTCAAGTAAAATAAATAGTATGAAATTTGAATAATACATCCCAGCTAATATAGTATTGAAATAGAAATAAAAAAATACAGAATTAAATTATTATAGACCATGATTTAATGAAAGTTAAGAGAATGAATAATTGAAATGAAATTATTCTCTCCCAAACTAAAATAATAGCTAAAGACTAAGCAGCTACAGAAGGTTCATGATCTTGCTCTTGCTCCTCACCTGAAGATGGATCTTGGAAATGCTATAAATCTGACATATTGGTTCTTACATGTTAGGGCTCTAGCCAAGAAAAGAAAATTATTATGTTAGAAAAATTATTTAAGTATATTTTAGGCTAATAATTATTACAAAATTTATAAGATATTGCAAATCATCCTAAGTAATAAAGGTGCTACAAATTAACAATTGAAATAGAAAAAGCTATAAATAATGCATTTATATCTTAAGCAAAATATGAGGTAAGTGAATATACCTCAAAACTAAATAACTACAGAAATATTAAGCATTTTGCATATATAAAATTACTATAGTACAAAGAAATTCCTAACCATATATGATCAATTGTGCATGCATATTTTAGTTTTAAAAATACAAAATATGTAAAACAGCACTAAAAATTAGCATCCTAACATGTTTATACATAAAATCATGTATAAAACTAAAAATCTGTTGAAAATACATAAATAAGGAAAGAGTTATAAGTAACTATAAGCTGAACTGAATTGAACTCTAAATAAATGAGCTGAAAAATTATTTCATTTTAATTAGACATGTGCTTAGACTGGTGTAACAACCTTAGGTTGTTACTTAACTTAATTTTAGCTTAATCGCACCCTAATCATTATTTCTCTGAGTTCATCTAGTCATTAGAGCTAATCCCTGAAAATTTGGAGCATTTTGGAGCCGAATTTAATATCTAGAATATTTAATTAATTATAAAATTGAGATATTTAGTTTGACCTTGAAATTAAAATATGACTTCGCCATTGCGCTCGTCACCCCCAAATTAGCTAGGGATTTTGGATGCTTTTGGAAGTCATTGGATTTTATCAAATATTTTAATGCAATTAATACTCGTCGGAATCAAAATCAGACTTCTCCGTTGAATTTCTCACCCCCAAATTAGCTAGGGGTGAATTTTTGGAATGTTTCGGAGATCATTTATAAAATATAATTTTTGAGATTAATTAATTTAATATATTTAAATCCATTTTTGTCTTCTTCCCCTCCTTCTTCTTTGGTTGGTTGCGAATCCACAGCCATCAAATCCAATTCTGAGCTTCTTTCCCTTCCTCCCCCCCCTACTTGCTCAACCTAGCCTATCCTCTATCTCCTGCCAGCCCCCCCCCCCCCATCTCACCAAGTGGGAGGGGACAGCTCAGGCCCATCCCATCCCATGGCAGGCAACCCTCTATTAAATGGGCCTTTGGCTCTCAGCTCTCCATTTCCATTATCTTCTTAGCCCAACTGAATCCCCCATTATTGTGCTTACTGAAGGAAGGACCTCTCTAGCTCTCAAGCCTCTCTTAGAAAATCTTCAATTGTCAAAGCCAAGGTACCTCCTTTACCCCATTGAATGGATTCAATGGCTACTTTATTTCACTTTTATGCTTAGTTTGCATCCTTAGAAATCTGTATTTAGAGTATGGAGTTCATTAGAGCTCATTAGGTCTGAGATCTTAGGAAGATGAAGATGCTCTATTTTTCATCCTTTCTGCATACCTAGTCCTTTAACTCTACTGTTTGTAGTGATAACATAATTATTTAGTGCCAATTTTAGTTTCAATGGAAAGGTCTCGGAAAGACCTTTCCAACGACATATGGCACCGCATGTGAAGGGCTCTAGGTTGAGAGTAATTGAGCCCGAAAGTTGACTCGTTATGATTTACGCACAAGCAAAATCACCGTCGGGCGCCGCAGTGCGCCACAGCGCCCGAAGTTACAAATTTGGGTCCATAATAGTTTAACGAAACATAAAAATATTTTGATGAAATTAAATGAAATTTGCTGCAGCAAGCCACAACGACCTGTAGCATCATTTCATGAAAACCATATGAAATCAAGAGATAAATTAATTGAACAGTGACTTTTGAAAGTTAAACCGCTACAGCGCACCGCAGTGCCTGAAACCACCGTCACGTGCCGTAGCACCCAGCTCTCGGGGTGGTCAAGCTTTAGCGCGCCGTAGCGCCAAAAAGTACTGCAGTGCGCCACAGTGCTACAATTTGCCGCTGCACACCACAGCGAGTCGTAGCGCTTGGCTTTTGGCTAAAAGGCGTTGCAGCGCGCCGTAGTGCCCAGAACTATTCGGATTGGCCCAGAACTAGCTGAAATGGTCAAAACTTCATAGTTTTCAAATTTTAAGGACCCTAGGACCCTAGTGGGGTCGAATTATATTAAATTTGAGCAATGTATAAAATTGTATGTGAGTTTTAAGTATGGAAGAGATTGAGTTTGATCCCCCTTTAAGAAAATAAACCCTAGCATTGAAATAACCAAAACTTAGTTGTGTGAATTGCAAATCAGAAAATTCAAAGTGCTAGATAGCTTAGAATTTTGGTACCAACAATAATCTATAATAAAATTTCAATTCTGAACACTAGAAACTCTAGCTTGACCAAAATACCCCTAACCTTAATTAAGCCATAACTTGGTCAAATGAGGTCCAATTTGGCTCTACTCCATGTTAAAGTACTCAATGTGAATTTGGATCTCAAATGGAAAAGTTAGGTTTTTGACCCTTATTTGCCTTAGAAAATTTCCATAGTTGCCCTTAAAATTGAAGTGGCTATAACTAATTCATTAGATCTCAGAATTTATATTCTTAGATTCTATGGAATCCTTAAACAACAACCAATATTAAACTATATAAAAATTTAGATTCTATTAAGTGTAAATTACTAAATTTTCTCCTAGGTCAAAATCTTTAGTTTGGACCTATATGACCCATTTCTTACCCAAATTGAGTGTACTTACTGTCTATCTTCATGTTAGTCAGTAAGGAATCATTTGACAGTAAGTATATCCATTTTGCCAAATTTTTGGTTAAGCGTCTTTATGTGACGACCGGGGATCAAAGTTTGAGAATTTCAAAAGAATAATCCATAAAATTTGGAAACATAAAATTTTTAAATAAAAGGAAATAATATATATATATATAATATCCAAAGTCCAAATATACAAGTAGAGAGAGAGAGAGAGAGATAGAGAGAGAGAGACATACATATATGAATTTACAATAGTTTAATATTTATAATATAGATTAAACATCCTTATTATCTCACATCTTAGTTTCTTCTCTTTTAATACTCAATCAGATCTTCAAAGGTTAATTTTCAAAACCTAAAAAATACACTTACCAATCAGGTAGGAGTATGCAAACCATTCTTATAAGAATATTCTAGCATCCTATAATAGGCATAAGTTAAATATGGAAATGAATGGAATATTTGCATAACATATATAAGAGAAAAGCAATTTTCCAAATTTAGATATTGCCCTGCATGTTAGCTTTGAAATTCAATATATATAAAAAGCATGAAATAAATTTTATCAAAAGCAATTGTAACATAAAGTCGAGTCCGTAGACTCCTAAGACCAAATGGGTAAACCCATAGGCATATCCTTTTAGGAAGCTTTCTCGCTACCAATCGGTAGCTTACTCAAGTTTGGAAATGATGGTGTGTCTTTCCTATAGATTTGCCCACTTCCTAATAAAGGCTAAATCCCTCCTTATGACTCCTAGGGGCTGTCAGCAGGCCCAATCTATACAAATTCTTAGTGTTGCATTCCACCCTCCAAAAATAAGCACCACAAATATGATATATTTCATCTTTTTGTTACATGCTTCTTGATAATATTCTTTTGTAGATTTATAAGCGGTAAGCAGTTTTGGAATATAAATAATACTCAAATGAAAATGGCTCAAAATAAGAATACTAAAATAAAACTTATAAGTAGATTTACGTACCTGACTGTTTTGATAAAAATATAACCAAATCAATTCTTTTGATCTGCCAAATAATGATTTAATTCATTAATTTAATATTTTATGATTTAACATGATTTTATTACTTATTAATATAATATTAGGTTTATAAACACTAAATTTTGTAATTTAAGTTTCAAACAAGAAAATGATCTAAATACTTTTAAATTGATTAAGTTACTAATTTAAGATATAAGGAATGGATTCTAATTATTAAAATTTATTTAATTTAGTATTTGGCCAAAATGACCAAAATGCCCCTCTTAAAGGTGCCCAAAAAGTGATTTTAAGAATTAGGCTTTCCAATAAAATTTTGTTAATACCAAATGTCTTCTTACTATATAATATGAAGATCACTCTAAGAACACACAATTTGGCCAAGGATTACGGCTAATGAGCTTTAATTAATTATTTAAGCTCATTAAGAGTTGATTAACCATTGCACTTAGGAAAATATAGAATTTTTGCTATACTTATGCTGCTTACTACCTAAGGATTCCATAGAATCCAAAAATTCTAAATTCTGAGGTCTTTTGACTAAGTTATGACCAAAACAAGGTTTAGGGTTAAAAGTGTAATTTTATGAGATTTAGGAATACGGCCAAAAAGCTAATCTCTTCATTTGGTATCCAATTTGAGCAAAATTAGTGGCTATAGTTTTCTTATAGCATACTAATCATAATGAAACTGATTTTGTTCAAATTGGACTTCATTTGGCTATGTTTTAAGGGTAATAAACTTAAAATTATGATTTAAGCTCATTAATGGGTGATTAGTGAGTGATTAGTAAAATTAATTGTATAAAATTATTTTGACTATCTCAATTTGTTCTCCTTTATTTTGTGAGCTCTCAAAATCTTAAATTTTTAATTTTGGATAATTAATGAGTCTATTATTCACTAATCCATTTTTTTGAGTAATGAAGGATAATTAAGCAATCTAATCACAAAAACTAAAATTTTATTGCAGTTAGTAATCTTTGCTTTTTTCTGATCAAAATGACATATTGAATAACCTAATTTGAATTCTAAATGATCAAGTTATGGCTAAATGAAATTCTAGGGTTTAATGGAGTAATTAATTAGCCTAAAAACATAATTAGTTAAACTAAGCATCAAATAGAAAAATTAACATTGCCTTAATATTCTTTGTATTTTTCTGAGCAAAATGAAATATAATTTTGCTATATTTGGATTTGTGGTTGCAAAGTTACGAGGGCTTAAAGTTTTACAAAATTTTAATTTAATTAAATAAATTTTTTTTATTCTGAAATTACTATATGAACAGTAATTTACTGTTCATGGGCCATACATGGGCCGGGTGGGCTGCACGCGGGCCAGGCGGGCCGCACGCAAGCGGACCCGTAAGCTGGGCCTGACCTGTAGCCTGGATGGTTGGAAAGACGAATAGGGTCACCATGGGCACACCATAACTCCCAAAATATGGCACTTCACGGGGTGTGCCATATATCGATTGAAATCTCTCTTTGAGACCTTTATATCGATATCTGAATCAACATGATTGGAGCACAATAACTTTTCAAAAAAGGATGCCCTAGCAATGGGTATACGGGGAAATCGTGAAATTTAAGCATATTTACGGAAATAGATCCTTCGATTGGGCTTGATTGAGCCCGATGGTGATTTAAAATTTGCATGCAATATTGATTAATAGACAAAAGAAAAGCAATAATCACAGATTGAAGGAGAATCGAAGGATATTAAGTTACCTTTGATGGTGTGACGGGAGGAAGAAGAAGAAGAAGAAGCTTTAAAAAAATGGAGATCTCTTAATGTTGGAATGGATTTGCTCTTTGAAGTTTTCTAATCAGCATACAAGAAAATAATTGTTGCCATTTGAGTATAGATAAAGAAGGAGAGGGTATGGGCTTTGGATGAGGAGATGAGGTTGATTTAATTAGGTGGTATGCCCCACCATTTACTTTAATATTTAATTATTTTAATAATTTGAATTATGTTATAAGTTTAGATAAAGAATGAGTGGGATGGGCTTGGATGAGGAGATGATGTTAATTTAATTTGGTGGTAGGCCCCACTATTTACTTTAATACTTAATAATTTTAATAATTTGGATTATGTCATTTAAACGAGTTTCAAAAAAAAATTCCAAAATTTTATCCTTAGCTAATTTCAGGGTGAGGAATGCAACGGTGATGTCGGATTTGGTTTCGAGATCAATTTAATTATCCTAATTTGGGTATTAAAAATATATTAAAATATTCGAGAAAATTTGACGGCTTCCAAAAATTTTCAAAATATCACGCCTAACTAATTCAAGGGTGATTAGCGTAATGGTGAAATCAAATTTTTAATTTGAGGTCAAAATTATTTGAATATTAATAAATAAATTTGAAAGGAAATCTGGTATTTTTACACTTTAACCCCTAATTTATCTTTTAAATCACTAAAATCAATAGTAAAAGTGTATTAGAATCTTTTAAGTGAATAATATTAGTTATTAAATCAAGTTAGTTAAATTTTCTAAAATTTCTCTAAGTCTTTCCTTAAGATCTTTCACTTCACATTAGGTCTAATCTTAAGGCTAGGACTAGATCATAGGATAGATTTCATTTATTAGATAACTAGGTTATTTAATAAATGAATTCTTAGTTTTATTAGTTTCTAGATTTTATAACTTAATTTGGATTATTTTATCTTTCAATCTTAGATCAAAAATAAGAGAATCGTTCTATTAAGTTCAACTTTTCTTAATAGGATTTACCTTAATCAATAGATCACATTTAGATTGAAACCTAGATATTAAGTCTTACCCTTTAGATTATGTGCTTAAGCCCAAGTTCATGGTGCTTAATCTATAATCTATAGTTTAGTAAATCTTGATCAGATCTTAGTTAGAAATGTCTAAATTCATCAAATTAGGATGTTATGATTTATTACTTAACTTATAAGCGTACTTGATTGAATTAGATTAGAACTTGATCAATTCTAATCTTTTTTAACTTATAAAATTGTACTTGTAAATTATACTCGATAGTAAGAATTAGAGATCCTGAACTTGTGTAACTTGGAATAGTTAGAATGGTTTAAATTAGATAACAAATGATATCATTATATTTAGTAGAGTCCCTTGCTTACTATTTGATTTTGTGCAACGCATTCCTTGAACATTATGTTGCTTTCCCTTGGACATGTCATATAAAAAAAACATTGTTGCATGAAAACAAAAACATAGAATATTAGGATAACACTTGCATTGGGTTTAGTTACTAGTTGATATGGCACATTTTACCCTACTGGACAGGGGTAAGGAGAAATAAGGATGCTTATCATTGCTCATTGAAGAGTGTGTGTTAAGCTTAAAACCCGTTTAGTCTTGTAGATGAGCTTGACTCCTCAGTTGTTTCTGGATGTGTACATAGAAACAAAAGCAAAATAACTAAAAGATTTTGCATTTGTATTTATTGCCTCTTTAGTTCTACTATTTTGTTCTCATTTCCCTAGCCCAGAAAGGCTTTGGAAATTATACTGGGCCGGATTGGCTAATTCTTTCTGATATGATAGTTATACATACCTATTTTAGTTTCAGCTTATTGTTTACTATATTATTGATGCATGTTATTTTAGTTAGCTGTATTTCTTTACTTACCTGCTCACTTGTACGTATTTATAGGATGCTAGATTTTACTGCTTACTATATGTACCACGTTCATATTTCTATTTTAATCAGCATATGTCATGTGATCATTAGCATATTTAGGATTAGACTTTTCTTTTAGTACTTTTACTTATTGCATTATATATGTATGTCTATTCCTTGCTTAGTTTACTTGAGGTGTGCCTTTTGCCTCAATTTTTGCTTAGTTATAAATGTTTTATTTATAGCTTATTCTATTCCTTATATGCTTACTGCTCCAATGCTAGATAGTTCAATTTTGTTGAGTTTAAGTGTAAGTGGTGATATTAATAATTCATATAAAATATTCAGCCTAAAATGTAGTTAGACAATTGTCTAATAAAATTTTCTTTTATTGGTTGAGGCCCTAGCATTGTGAAATCAGCAATATCAGATATTGAGCAGTTTAAAGATCCAGTTCCTGTGGAGAAGCCATATCCAGAGGAGGCACTTTAGTGTGGAGCGGAAGATCTCTAGTTCTTTCATTATTTATGAGGATGAGTGATATGCTTTATTTTATTTCAAACTTTAATTAAATGTTGTAATAATACAAGTATCCTTGTGACTATATTTACTTTCTGTATTGTTACTTCTGAGTACTTTACTTTTGTCTCTCACTTGATGTATGGTGAAATTGATGTGATGTTTACTTTTTATGCTTCTACACTCTGTACTTGAATTGATTTAGTAATTGATATTATGTATTCATTCGGTGCACACCCTTCCCTTATTAGTGGATTATGAATCTTACTTAATCTAATGATAAGTGAGATATTTGCTGGAGTGGCACACCGCCCCTTAAGTCTAATCCTGCAGGTTAGGGGGTAGGGCGCCACAATTAGCCATACTATAAAAATAACTAGCTAAACTTAGCCACTGAATAGAAAGTCCCACGTGTATCATGTAGCGCCCCGCCCCATCGCCATGCGCAAAACATATAATAGATATGCGGCTGGGCAGTGTGCTACTCAGGGAGAAACAAATAACAACATCTTCCCGAATAGGATAACTAAACTAGCCACACTGAAGGGCTGCTGACTCGAACTCAAGAGTAGGATCGAGAGTCAATACTTAAGATAAGAGTAAACTACTTATCTTAAGTATTAGACTAACACATACATTGGATTATCAGAAATACATAATGAATCCAATATATATTATAGAATATCAGCATTTCTAGTTTACTGATCATATCACAATACTAAGTATAGTAGTAGTATAATATAGTGCAGAAGCTAAAGCAAAACATCCAGAATACATTCATCACTGAATAGTAGTAGCATGCATCTTAGAAAAGAAAGGTAAAATACATCTAGAATTATTACAAACTGATTTAAATGATGCAAAAGTAAAGTCTATCTAAAGTACTAGAAGCAAAAAACTATAAAGTAAGAGGTGGAAGACAGATCCATTAAGGCTCCACATACTCCTCCTGGATCTCCTGCAAGTCCTCCTACCCTGTCTCAATAAGTTGCTAGGGATCTAGCAAATTGTCGGATCCGAAAAGTACCCCGTATTAGACAAGAAGTCTAATACATCACAACTAAACTAAGTAGTACTAAAGTAAATGTAAGTTAACAGTAAAGTAAAGAAAGATGTAGAAAAGCTGAAAAAGGTAACTGAAATTGTAAAGACTGTACAATGTGAAACTGGACTAAAATCTGCATACTAAAAATAAGTGAAAACATCAAATGCTCATAAACTAATATAACAAGGTCCAATGCTGCACTATATGTCATTGTAATTATGCATCCAAATATGCCACTATACGGTAAGCCACAATTATGTGACAGAACTATCACTGAAAGGTTATGAGTCATATGATCCAATATGTACATACATCTAGTTTGGAATACAGTTTACTGTGATGCTGATGCATCCTAAAATTCCCCAGTCAATGTATGCAACATTCTGTAACCCATAAGTCATCACTGATACTCATATATCACCACAGGAGTCATCCCTCATACTCATGCTCATGCTCATGCCCATGCTTCTATTATATATGAGTAAAATCCAAAAATCTAAAAATGCTTTGAAATACTGATATTGAATTCAAAGTCTCCATTATGCAAAATACTGCTAAAAGGATTCTAACTCCTAGCTTCTAAAATGATGATTGGTTAAAGTTAAAAATTTACTTATAAATCATTAGATGGGGTGATGGTATACACATATATAGCATACTTCCAGAAGGGTAGTTTCTAACTCTTAGTTTAATTAAGCCACCCTAACGAAGCGATCTTCGATAGGAGGCATCACCCAATGGCTACTTGTATCTCAAGCAAAGCTATTAAAATACACAATTCACAAGCTCACTTTGTATTATAGAGAGGGTGTCTAAGATCACATAGTTTGCTTAAAGCACACCTATAGAAGTAATCTTCGATAGAAGGCATCGCCTGATGGTGATTTTTATTCAAACAAACTAATGACTAAATTCCCTAATCGTAACACTCTTAGGATTGAATGATTTAGTCTAAGTGAGGCTATGCCCAACTAAACTCGTAGGATAGAACACAGACATAATCTATACTAAGATGAATTAACCAATCCTGAATAATACTAGGATAACCCAGTACTATGGATATACCCTAAAATACCACCCAACAATTAAATTTCAACAATTCTATTTATTCTACAAGGATTTATCAATACTATCAATCCTCATGCTAAATGGGTGAGTCCTACACCAGGCTCTAAGAAATGTGATCAAGTATCACTCAATATAGATTCTACCACAAGGAGTGGTGTCATTCTAAGTATCTTAGGTGATTTCTACCACGAGAGGTTAAGATCAACTTCTAAGGTTAAAGGATCATCTAAGATTCTACCTCCATAAATTTGCAAAGGTTCTTCCTACCTCAATATATCATTAATTAAGGTATTTAAATATTTTAGATATGAACTTAATAGTGAGATACTTGAGATCCTACACTCTCACCTCTAATTATAGATTTACTTATTAGTTAGGTTCAGAGTGGTCAGATCAGATGATTAGGTCATCTAATCACATTCTATTCCAAGATTATGGGATTTAAATCAAGGGTATTATTAGAGTTAGATCAGTTTATTAAGTCAATACAATTTTATTAATCATCTTATCCTAATAGTCTTATTTAGGAGAAAATCAAGGATCCAAAGCTCAGATTCAGATTATTAAATCACATGGCTTTATTATTATCCTTATCATTTCTAGTTCAATGGCTTAAGATTAATAAAAAATCAGGTGCATTAATTAGAATAATGTCAAATTGCATTTTCTTATAATCAAATCAATTTATGTAAGGTTTAGGAGTTTGGATCCTAATCAAATAGATTAGAGTTTAACCCCTACTCTTATCTTATTAAGATTAAGTATTTATTTATAGATCAAATGTTAAATTAGTAAATTAAGGATGTATTATTGGTGGCAATCTTAGACCTAGATCAAGCCTTAATAGCTTGATCAAAGTCTTAAGACTTCTTAAGCTTAATTAGGATATTTAAGTTCTCAAATTTAGGTTTATTCAATTTATACATCATTACATGGTTTAAATACATCTATCTTACTGTTATGGGGCATAATAGCAGAAAAATTCAAAAAAATAGAAAGTAATAAGTGCTAATCAAACCCTGAACCAATGCAAAAGAATTAGCACCTAATTACAAATCTAACCATCAAAATTTTGTACAACTTGGCACATAAGTTCTATTTAATCATACAATTCATCAGAAACTAAGTTTGCTAAGATCAAATGATTAGAAATGCTATATTTTACTAATCATAATTTAACAGGATTAGGGCATAAGTTAAAATATAGAGATCAGAAAATCAAACTATGTAGCACATGCATTTTATTGAACAAAAGAAAACTAATGGCACCATAATCATGCAATTTGGCTAAGTACACATGCTAATCAACCCTAATTAAGATTTGACATAATTAGGAAAAAATGGAAAATCTAATCATTAAATGTTAAATATTATCTTAGGTTCTTATTTCTGAGAATTGTCTGATCAATTTGATATATAATATCATAAGATTTGGAACAGTGGATCAAAAGTTCTTTCATAAATACATTATGCATTTTTATTTAAATAATTTCCTATGATTGGGTTAATTGGATTATTTTCCTTAAGGAAAATAACTCCAATTAATTGAATATTCATTAAACAAGTTCGGCCTGTTCACCAAAACACACGGGTCAACTGGGGCCCGGGATACCCAGCACTATCGTACAACGCGGGTCATGGGCCGACCTGGCCCGCACAGTGTCATCATCCCCGCTCATTTGTCCTGATGGATTGGCCGATTAGGAAAACCTAATCGGTCAATTTTGGTGCATCCAGGTCATGGCAGGAGTGGCTGAAGATCGCTACACCATCACCATGACTAGGCGCACTGGTAGAGACCTGAATCCCCAAGTGAGGTCGTCTGGATCGGCTGGACCACACTCACCCGAGTGCTTCCATAAGGAACTACTGTGGGGAGACAATTCTCCCCACAGAGACCATGCAAGGCCAAGGATTCAATCCCTACACCTTCAAGGAGGTGAGATGGATCGAAGCCCCTCGGTCTGAGGGTCTGATAAGAGCTATAACGCTGGGACCCTACCCGGTCCCAAGCCGCTTCACGAACTTAGCCTAATTGATCGATTCAATCGATCAGGGCTAGCTCAAGGCACAATTTTGATAACCTTGAGTTTGATTCGACAATATAAAGCTACATGCATCAAAAGAAGGAAGGTCCGTGCCTCATTGGCTTGAAACCGGTGAATGGGAGTACCTGGTTCATTAGGATGGCTCAGGGTGTTCGACTGAGGGCAAGTCAGGCACTAGCTGTGCTTCCAGACGATGCAAAGGGTCTTGAACACCAGGAGAGCCTACTATCAGTGATTTGAGAGCATCTAGGATCGCCAACACAAGCTCGAGTGATCAGCAATGGCGGAAGAGGCAGCGAGCTCAATTAATCAGCAAGGATCAAATGGAGCAATGCTGGGGCAATTTATAGCCGCGACAGGGAGTGGTGGGAGTTTCCAGAGGGATGGATTGGGCTAGGAAGGACCCAAGAGGTCGGGCCATGGCCGAGCTCTTGAATTTCCAATTCGAGCTCAGCTAGGCCACGAGGCCCATTTGGGGTACCTAGCCATAACGGGAGGATCCCCAAAGGCTTACTGAGCTGGAGGCGCGAGTGGGGGACAGGGAGGGCAACTGGAAGTACGGGGGGGTTGGGGATATTCGGTCAGGCGCGCGAGTGAGTGGGGACGAAGGTCCACATTATCGGGACCTTCGGATGCCGTCTGATCGATCGATCAGATGGCGAAATGGCTCAGGTCGCTCGGATCCTAACGGCCGATCGCAGAATTGATCTGGGCTATAGGATCGGTCGAGCGGATTCAATGGTATATCCGCGGTTCCGCGGATCTCAGATCCCAACCGTAGGATCCATGAGGGGAACGGCGGGATGGAACGGGGTTCCGCTGTCGCGCGACCCGGGCTCCGCAGCGGAACGCCTGCGATCCGCACAGCAAATCCTGGTCACTTAATGGGTATTGGATAGACTTGCAAATTCAATTTGTTGGAATCCCTAAAATGCAATTAGACCAATTAAAATAAATTTGAATTAATGCCTAAATGATCTCCAAATTTCACCAAACTTTCACCCTGTAACAACCCAAGATTGTTACCAAGCTTGAATTAGCATAATCGTATCGTAATTATCATTCCATTAGGTTCATCTAGTCATTAGAAGCAAACCCTGAAGGCTTGGAGCAATTCGAAGACCAAACGATTATTTTGGAATATTTTAATATTTAATTAATTAGAAAATTGAGGTATTTATTTTGACCTCGAAATCGAAATCCGACTTCGTCGTTGCGATCGTCACCCCCAAATTAGCTAGGGGTGATGATTTGGACGCATTTGGAAGTCGTCGAATTTTCATGAATATTTTAATATAATTAAATGCCCTGAAAATTAATATAATTAAATAATCGTATGAATCAAATTCTGACTTCACCATTGGATTCCTCACCCCCAAATTAGCTAGGGGTGAATTTTTGGGATTTTTCAGAGCATGTTTCAAAAATCGTAATTTTTGAATGATTAAAGAAATAAATACTTAATTATTTCTAAATTCATTCCCTAAATTAATTATTTTCTCTCCTAGCTGGCACCTGAAAATTGACTGGCCATCTCCTTCATGCAGCTGAAGTTGCTTCCCATCCTCTCTCCCATACTTGATGGGAGGGAGCTTGCCTCTCCCCTCACCTAGCCACCATAGCTAATGATGGAGCCAATTTTCCTCTCCTCCTTTAAAAGAGAAGCAGAGCCCTCCTTATTTGGCTTGCTGCCAAGTTCAAATTTCTCATCTCCTTCCCCTTTATTGCTAAGTCCCTAGTGTTGAAAGAAGGAGCATCTCTCCAAGGTGTTGAAGAAGATAGAGCTTTCCTCCTCCTCCTCTTGTAAGGTCTAAAGTACCATTTTGCTCCTCTCCTTGACTTCTTCATATTGTCATTATGCTTGAATGCACCTTTGGAAGTCCATAAGCAAATATGAAAGTCATTAAGACTCCTAAAATTATCACAGAAAAATGCTCTATTTTCATTTATTTTGCATACCCTTGCATTCATTACTATTTTTCGTATAGCTAAGATGCTCTGTTTGTGTCGATTTTGGTGATGATGGAAAGGCATCGAAAAGACATTTCCATTGATATGTGGCATTGCTCATAGAATGCATTGGATTGGAAGTATTTGAGCTCGAAAATAGGGCTTACAGTTTTCGTCCAGACGAAAATCACCGTCTGGGGCTGCAGCGCACTGCGGCGCCCAAAGTTGCAACTTTGACCACTGCAGCAGGCTGCAGCGGGCGGCAGTGATATTTCTGCGAAAACATATAGAAACACTTAATTGAACTATTTGAACAGTAAATTTGCAAAGTAGACCGCTGCAATGCGCTGTAGCGCGCTGCAACGGGCTACAGCGGTATTTCATTAAAAACTTAGGAAAATCATTATTTCACTACTTGAACAGCAATTCGAAAAATGGGCCGCTACAGCGCGCTGTAGCGCACTGTAGTTGACTATAGCAGAATTTTCAGAAAAACTTTAGGAAATTCCAAAATGAATTAATGCAACAGTATTTTCGCAAATTCAACCGCTACAGCTCGCCATAGCGCGCCGCAGCAAGTCGCAGCGGGCCGCGGCGCACCCTAGCGCTAAAAGCGCTACAGCGCGCTGCCGCGCAAAAAGCGCTATCGCGCGCTACCGTGCGAAAAGCGCTACAACCCACTATGTAACTTAAATATATTTCATGCCAATTGATAGATAATGGAATCCTTTGAATGCTTGAATTAAATAGGTTTAACCTTAACAACTAAATGACATGAAACCTAGGTCTTTTTGATTTGTAATTAAGTGATAGTTCCTTTGGTGTGATTTAAAATTTGATTAACATTAATTACCTTTTTGTCATCTTTTCATTTATATGCTTTATAATTTTAGGATGTATGTTAGAGAACTATAAACATTATTTGGACAATTAAGTACATATAATTGACATTAAACTACACGTGAACATAAGAATCTTGAAAACTTGATTAAGTAGATGATACTTAATCCAAACCTAAGTTTGACATCAATAATATACCAATAATACATTAATTTATCATTGACCTATAAATCAACCTTTGGTCTTAATGATAGAAAGGTTAGGGGTTAAATCCAAACTTGTGTTGATTAAGATCTAAATCTTAATCACTTAATAAATTAACTTGATTGCAAGATAATTTAATTGACATTATTCCTATAATGCATATAATTTGGTATTGATCTTAAATTATTGAATTAAAAGTACTAGGGTTAATATCAAATATATGTGATTGAACCATTTGAATCTAAACTGTAGATTATTGATTTTCTCTTATATAAGACTATTAGCATAAGATGAATAATAAAATTGTAATGATTTATGAAATGATCTAACATTAATAATATCCTTGATTCCATCCCATGATTATAGAATAGGAAAGAGTTAGAGGAATTATTAACCATCTAACCTGATCTCTTTAATCCTAACTAACAAGTAAACCTTGAATATTAATTTAAGAAGTAGAAAAGTGAGATCTTAAGGGTCTTGCTTTAGGATCATTCCTGAAATGATAATGACCTTAATTATTGATTCATTGAGGTAGGAAGGACTTTTGTAACTTATTGTAGGACTCACCCATTTATAACTTTAAAAATTGAACTTGATACCTTTTGATAGGGATCACCTAAAGTACTTAAATTGGGACTCATTCTTTGTGGTAGCAGCCCATATTGAGTGATCCTTGATCACATCCTTAGAGCCTTGTGTAGGACTCAACCATTTAGAGTAAGGAGTAATAGATTTGATAAATCCTTGTGATTAAATAGAGTTGTCTGAACCCAGGTCATTGATTAGTGTAGTATGGTATACCCATAGTACTGAATTATTTCAGTAGTATCCAGAGATGGTTGAGTCACTCTAAGTGAGATTTATCTTTGTGCTATCCTACGGGCTTAGGCAGATATAACCTCACTCAGAATAAATCAATTGATCCTAAGAGTGTTATAAATAGGGGCTTATTCCTTAGTTTGATTAAAATACAAGTCACCATCGGGTGATGCCTCCTAGAAAAGATCGTTTCAATATGTGGCTTAAACAAACTAAGTAATTCGAGTCACCTTCTTTAGAACACTAAGTGTGATTATGAGTTAGGCATCTTAATGACTTAGCTTGAGATACAAATTACCATCGGGTGATGCTTCCTATCGAAGATCGCTTCGTTACGGTGGCTTAATCAAACTAAGTGTTAAGGACCACCTTTCTTGCAACCATGTTAAATATGTATATACAATCATCCCATCTAATGATCTTTAAGTAAACTCTCAACTTTAACCAATTATTGAGCTAGAATTTAGGAGACAAAATTCTTTTATCAGGACTCTGCATAATGGGGGCCTAGAATTCATTATCGGGTTTCAAAGCATTTTCTAGATTTTTGGATTTATCTCATGTAGCTTAGAAGCATGAGCATGAGCATAGGCATGATGTTGAGTGTCGGTGATGACCTATGAGTATCAGTGATGATTTATGGGTTACGAAATGTTGCATATATTGATTGGGGAATTTCAGGATGCATTGACATCGCAGTTCCCAACTGGATGTATGTATACATTGGACCGTATAACTCATAATAGTTCAGTGATATTTTGGTTGCATATCAGTGGCATACAGTATTGGGCATATTCAGATGCATAGTTTTAGTGACATATGTCATAGTTTTACATATGATTACTCAATTTCAAATTCATTACTATTTTGATTTACTTTCAGTATTTAGTTTATAGTTCAGTTTCACTTTACTTCACCTTACTTCTATTTTATACAATATTATACAGTTTTATGCTTTTGGTTGCCTTTACAGTATTTCTGCATATTTAATTACATTATATGAATGATAAATGATGTGTTAGACTTATTGTTTAACACAAGGTACTTTGGGTCTGGCAATTTGCTAGATCTTGAGCAGTATATTGAGCCAGGTCAAGCGGATATCTAACAGATTCAAGAGGAGCCCGTGGAGCACTAGTGGACTCTCCTTTAGTTCTACTTTCTACTTAGTATTTTTAGTTCAATACTTAGTTTTATTTCATTATTTCAGTAAAATGTTTGTAATAATTCTAGATATATTTTCTTTTCTTTTCTGAGATGAATGTTTTCATACAGCTTTTATGATGAATGTTCTAGATGTTTGCTTTAAGCTTCCGCACTCTGTTATATACTACTTATACTTAGTATTGTGATGTGATCAGTATACTGGAAATGCTGATATATTATACATATATTGGATTCCTATTGTATTCTAAATCCAATGTATGTATCTATCTAATACTTAGGATAAGGATACTACTCTTATATTAAGTATTAGCTCTCAACCCTTGGGGAGACGGGTTATTCTTCCCCGAGTGGCGCACCGTTCCGTCGCCGAACTTAATTACGACTATTTCATTTGCGCACGGCGACGGGGCAGGGCGCTACACACCCTTAGCTAATTTGGGGGTGAGGAATTTAAAAATGTAATCAGATTTTAATCCTGAGATTAAAATATTTTAGGTCTACTCTAGGGCATCTGACTGATCAAATGTTATCTTGAACTTAGAGAAATCCAACTGAATTCAAATTTTCAGTATAAGCTTAATTTGATGTTCTAAAAGTAATGGTATTGAAATTAAGGATTAATTAGGCAATAGATTAGCAGGGTAACAACCTAGGGTTTTTACAGACTACCTCACTTAAGAATTATGTCGTCCTCGACATCATCTTAAGAGAGAAAATAAACATGCAGAAATTTGAAGAATAGAAATATGATTCAGAAAGTTAACGGATACTTGGATTTTCAAAGAGACTAGGATACTTCCTTCCTATATCCGCCTCTTTCTCCCAATTAGATTCCTCTAAAGAGCGATTCCTCCATTAAACCTTTACCTTTGGGATTGAGAGATTTCTCAGCTACTTCTGATCATGAGCTAAGATCTTAATTGGCTCCTCCGCATAAGAAAGATCCGGCTAGAGAGATACCGCTGGGAGTTGAATTAGATGAGATGGATTACAAAGACATCTCCATAGAGAAGAGATGTGGAACACATTATGGACTGCAGAGAAATCTTCAGGAAGCTTCAATCGATAAGCTGCAGAACTAATTTTCTCTAGGATTTCAAAAGGTCCGACGTAGCGGGGACTTAGCTTCCCAGCTGCACCAAAATGATACACGCCTTTCATCGGACTGACTTTAAGATACGCAAAATTTCCAACATCAAATTCCAGAGTACGGTGATGAGCATCATGATACTTACTCTGACGATCTTGAGCTACTTTGATTCTTTGCTAGATTAGCTGAACCTTACGATTAGTTTCCTCAACTAAATCTGAACCATATAGTTGAACGCTTCCAGTTTTAGACCATGCCAAAGGAGTAATACATTTCTTGCCATACAAAGCTTCATATGGAGCCATGCTGATACTCACCTGAAAATTATTGTTGTATGCGAACTCCATTAAAGGAATATGATCTTCCCAGAAACCTTCAAAATCCAGAATATAAAGATGGAGAAGATCCTCCAAGATTTGATTGACTCTTTCTATTTGACCATCTGTTTGAGGATGAAAAGCGGTACTCATGGCTAGAGTAGTCCCCAAGTCTTGATGCACTACTTGCCAGAATTTAGAAGTGAAACGACTATTTTATCAAATATGATAGATCTTGGAATTCCATGGAGCCTGATTATTTCCTTGATATAAAGCTTTGCCAATTTCTCCACAGAATCAGTTTGACGCATAGGAATAAAATGTGCTGACTTAATTAGTCGATCGACAATGACCTAAATTGAATCAGCACCAGATCTTGATTTAGGTAAACCCATAACGAAATCCATAGAAATATCGAACCACTTCTATTCAGGATTTGCTAGAGGATGAAGTCCTCCAGGCTTTTGGTGTTTGGCTTTAACTAAGTTACAAGCATGACACTTTGCTACAAATTTAGCCATGCTTTTCTTCATTCCAGGCCATCAGAATGATTTCTTCAGGTCTTGATACTTCTTGCTATAGCCAAGATGTACTTGGTAACCATAATTATGACCTTCTACTAGAATCTCTTGATGCATGGATTTGGGAATCCATAAACGATCTCCTTAATAGATTACATTACCTCGAAGCTAAAAATCAAAGAGACAACTACTTTTGATCTCTACTTTAAACTTCATGTAGTCTTCATCCTTGGTCTGGGAGATGGAGACATCGTGATGAAATGTTGGTTCAACTAAACTCATGGATATCAGTGTGCTTAGCATAACACCATGCACTGGCCTGATTACGAGCTTCCATAATTCTTCCTCTAGTGAACTTGATGATATCATCAAAGATAGAGTAACATGATGACTGAGTGCATCTGCTACGACGTTCAGTTTTCTTGGATGACACTGGATGCTCAAATCATAATGGCTTATCAACTCGAGCCACCTTCATTGTTGGCAATTTAGTTCATGCTGTGTGAAAATGTACTTTAAGCTCTCATGGTCGGTGAATATGGAACATTGGATTCCATAAAGATAATGATGCCAGATTTTTAGAACAAAGACTACAGCTGCTAATTCGAGGTCACGGACAGGATAGTTCTTTTCATACGGTTTTAGCTGACAAGATGAATAGGCTATAACTCTTCCTTCTTGCATCAGCACACATCCCAAACCTATGCTAGATGCCTCGGTATGAACTTGGTAGTTGAGACCTTCTTTAGGTAAGGCTACAACTGGTGCAGAGAAAAGAGCATCTTTTAACGATTTAAAGGCTTTCTCACACTCTGGACTCCAGATAAATGGTACTACTTTATGCATTAACTTCGTGAGAGGAAACTTGATTTGTGAGAAACCCTTAACAAGTTTTCTAAAGTAGCCTGCTAGTCCCAGGAAACTTTTGATATCGATCACGGATTTTGGTTCTAACCAATCTTGAACTGAGCTCACTTTATTTTGATCGACTTTGATCTCTTGAGAATCCACGACATGACCCAAGAAAGCGATGGAGTCAAGCCAAAATTCACATTTGGAATACTTAGCATACAATTCATGACTTCAAAGATCTTTTAATACTAATTGTAGATGGTTCTCGTGATCCATTTTGCTTTTCGAATAAATCAGGATATCATCGATAAAGACGATGATGAATTTATCTAAATACGCTTTCAACACGCATTGCATTAAATCCATAAAAATAGACGGTGCATTGGTTAAGCCAAAGGACATTACCAGAAATTCATAGTGTCTATAGCAGGTTCTAAATGTTATTTTCTCAACATCTGAATCTTTAACTCGCAATTAGTGATATCCAGATCGCAAGTCTATCTTTGAGAAAACTTTAGCTCCAAATAACTGGTCTAATAAGTCATCGATACGAGGCAGAGGGTATTTATTTTTGATAGTCACCTTATTTATTTCCCTATAATCGATGCACATTCTCATCGATCCATCTTTCTTCTTCACGAACAACACTGATGCTCCCCAAGGAGATGAGCTTGGATGAATAAGACCTTTCTCCAACAGTTCTTGAAGTTGCTTGTTTAATTCTTAAAGCTCTTTAGGCGCCATGCGATATGGAACTTTTGACAGCGATTGAGTTTTGGGATTTAATTCAATTGCAAACTCTACTTCTCTAACTGGAGGAAGACTGGGTAGGTCTTCGAGAAAGAAATCAGGAAATTCACGAACGATTCAATTCTCTGACAGGGGCACGACTTCTTTATTTTCTCCCAACATTGTTACGAGATATGCATCGCAGTCCTTTTTGACTAACCTTTCTACCTTTATTGCGTTAATTAACGATGCCTGAGTACTAAATTTGCTGATAAAAGATTACGACAGATTCTCACTGCCCAAGGTGATCTTCTTCTTTTGGCAATTGATTGAAGCACCATGCTAGCTTAACCAGTTCATGCCCAGTATTATATCAAAATTTGCGATTGGCAAAATGATCAGTTTGGCTCCATATTTTTGTCTACCAATAGGGATATCTAAATTGCAAAACTGTTGGGACTGCATATGGGCTCCAGAAGGTAACCCGACACTTAATGGGTTTGCTAAGCGGTAAGATGGTAGCTTAAGGTTTTTAGCCCAAATTTCTAACACAAATTAATGACTCGCTCCCGTATCGAAAAGGATGTTACAAGAATTATTTTCTATCATTAAGGTGCCTATTATAGTAGTTTTGATAAGGATTATACTACTGAAGAAGAAAGGATCAAATATAGAAACAGAAATGACTGAATAAGAATTAATTTAAGCATACCTGAAACCACATCATTATCCTTAAGAGCAAAGGCAGGAGTTAACATAAGCTGAGGGTCATTTGTTCTGAGGCCTTTGTCCCTGACGATCATGGTTCGACATTTGCACAGGTAAAATTGCCTTAGAGTTGGAAGTCAGAGCTAGTATTATAGCAGGAGCAGGTTCTCGGCTATTCCTTGGCTGTATACGGAATGCTTGCTTATGATGGGAGTGATTCATGAGCACACCATCGATCGTGTTCTTAGCATCGCAGTCAAAATAATGGTGGCCACTTCAACCACAAGTAACACATACACCACTGAAGTGGTAGCATTTTCCATACTGATGAAATTATTTCCACTCGAAGTTCTAAGGTTGGGATTGTTTGGTATCCATGTTATAGACTTTTGCCATCTTATGATGACCAAAGCGCTCCTTCCTTGGTTGCATAATTATTGTTTTTCTTTTCCAATCCAGTTGTGTAATAGCCCAAACTCTTAAGCACCAAGATATTGTCTGCTATGGCCTGAAAGGCCTCATAGTTTTGCCCTCAGAAGATAACTTCCCAGCAAGTCACCTATCCTAGGAGTGCTCCCACCTGAGCACGCTTAACTTTGGAGTTCTTATCAGGAACTCCACCATTATCTGAAAAGGAACCTCAATGTTTAAGAGTTTCACTTATTACTACTTAAGTGGGTCTTCACAATCTCCCCAACTTAAGTAACTGACTTCCTCATCAGTATCCACACACAGATCCAAGAACCATCCATTGGGTAGACAGAGCTAGAGGTGATCACTACAGGCTCAAGAGGTACCCACAACCATGTAGCACCTTAACCATCATGGGTTCAAGAGGCTGCTCACATAAAGTGGTACTTTGCCCTATATAACACTTAGCTCCTATCTGACATCATATGGTTTGCTCTGATACCATTTGAAATAGCCCAAACTCTGAAGCACCAAGGTATTGTCCGCTATGGCCTGAAAGGCCTCACGATTTTTCCCTTTGAAGATAACTTCCCAGCAGGTCACCCATCCTGGGAGTGCTCCCACCTGAACATGCTTAACTTTGGAGCTCTTATCAGGAACTCCACCATTATCTGAAAAGGCACCTCGATGTTTAAGAGTTTCACTTATTACTACTTAAGTGGGTCTTCACAAGTTGACCTTGGAATCCTTCTTGTAGACGGGCAACTTCGATCAATTCAGTTAGTGTCTTGATCTAGCAGGAGACTAAGTGGGCTTTAATAGAATCTCTTAACCCCTTTAAGAAACTATGGCATCTAGATGATTCTGTTCTCACTGGATCCAAAATGAAGCATGACAATCTTCGAAATTCCTGTTCGTAGTCAAACACTGAATTATTGCCTTGAGTAAGATTGAGGAGTTCATCCTCCAGGATTGCTTGAGACGACACTGGTATGAAGGCTTCTCGAAATGCTTCTAAAAACATGTCCCAATGAATATCTTATGTTTCAAAATCAGCAAATTTATTGTTCCGCTCGTTCTCCCACCAGTATTTGGCTTCTTCTTGAAACAGATGAGTTACTAAATGGATAGCTTCAGAGTTAGGGCACTTGATACAGGACAAGTACTTCTCAGCCATCCTAAGCCAGTTTACTGTGTCCATAGGATTCAGCGCTCCATTGAATATGGGAGTTCTAAGGTAAAGAAAACTGTGCAGGATTCCATCACCCGTATAGTGTGAAGATGATGACAACCCTGATGGGGGTGCAAATTGTTATCTAATAGAGAGAATCAGGGCACGTGTGTAACAACCCAAGTTATTACCTTAGTTAATTAGGACTAATCTCAGTCCTAATCTTGATCCCAAGTATTAATCAAGTCATTAGGAGTTAAACTGTAAGATCTAGTTCAAATCAGGAGTCAAATAGATCAAATCCTGATTTTCTGAAAATCCAGAAACCTTATAAATTGACCTATCTAAATTGACCTCAGATCTTGCACTCATTGCCCCCAGATTAGCTAGGGATGATGTTTTCGTGTCAATCAGAATTTGTCAAAATTTTGATGAATATTTTATTAATATTTAAATACCTCAAAAATTGGGATAATAAAATACTTGTCAGATCGAAAATTCGATCTCGTCGTTGCATTCCTCACTCCTCAATTAGCTAGGGGTGAATATTTGGAATTTTTTTAAATTAAATTAATTTCAAAAATTAATTTAATAGAAAATTGATTTATTTAAATTAAATAATATTTAATTCAAATTTAATAATCGATGGCACCGTCAATCCTGCTGGCCGTTACCTCCCTTTCCCGTCTCAACTAACGGCCTATCGTGACCAATCGAACGATCGTCACTCATCTCCCTCGCGGGCGTCGCCCGCGAGCCACGCGATGCCCCGCCCCAAGGCTCAGCCAACCGACGCTCTCCCTGCCTTGGTACCTCTGCCCACTTGCCATTAAGACTCTCCTCCTCACTAAAGAATGGATGTTTCGTGCGATTGGAGCCTGTGAGTGTCGACCGAACCTTCTAACCCTAAGATCTCCCAACGTCGTCCATTTCAAGTACACACCCACTCTTCGATCCTTTAATATTTTGCATTACTTCAATTTCGATTATCTATTCCGAGGCCTTGACTGTCCATCCATAGCATTGGATCGACATGATCGAACCTAGATTCGTCCAATTTGCTGAGTTATCCACAGTAGAAATTAGGGTTCGCTGCGTTCCGTAGAGGGTAGGCTAGAGTCCGTCACTGCCGGCAGTGCAGTCTTCCTCAGCCGGTGTACCACCCACCAGCATGTAGCTCCCGACTCGGGCTACCCAAATCTGCGCGGGTTGAGCCACCCCACCTCTGGGACGACCAGCATTAGCCGCGCCCTATGTCTCACTCTCGGGATGCCTGCGCGTGAAGGAGGGACCTTCGGGTCGAGCCGAGACAACCCGGGCCCGACCCGTAGCAGCGGGACGCATCTGTCACAGCATGCCAGTGGGCCCGAAAGCCACATGTCGGGCTCCCATTGCTCGTGGAAGATGCTGGAACCTGCGTCTTGTTTGCCATTACATAGTCTCAGACTACGCGTCCCTTTCTTATTTGATTTATTTTGTTGCTATGCATTCCTTATATTTTGTGCTTAATTCCTTGGACATATCATATAAGAAGACTTTGTGCATGAAATGAAAACTTAGAATAATTAGGATAACAGTTGCCTTTGGGTTCAGTATATTTTAGTAGATTCAGGTGCACATTTACCCTAGTGGACATGGGTAAGGAGTAATAAGGATGCTTAACATTACTCATTGAGGAGTGTGCGTGAAGCTTGGAACCCGTATAGTCTTACAAACGTGCTTGATTCCTCAGCTGTCTCTGGACGTATCCACATAAACAAAAGTAAAATAACTAAAAGATTCTGCATTTGTATTTACTATCTCCTCAATTCTGCTGCTGGTTCTGTCTGCCCTAGCCTAGAAAGGCTATGGGAATTTCTGTCTACCCAAGCCCAGAAAGGCTTTGGGGATTTCACTGGCCCGATGGCCAACCTTCTGATATGGCAGTCTTTACATACCTGTTTCAATTTTAGCTTATTGTGTACTGTATGGTTGATGCATGTTTCAATCAGCTATGCTTCTTTACTTACCTGCTCACTTGTATATATTTATAGGATGCTAGACTTCATTGCTTACTATATGTACCATTTTTAGATTTCTGTTTTTAATTAGCATATGTCATAAGATTATCAGCATATTTAGGGTTAGATTTTACTTTCAGTACTTTTACTTACTGCACTATATATGTATAGGCCCATTCCTTGCTTAGTTGTTGAGGTGTGCTTTTACCTCATTTATTGTTTAATTATAAATGTGGTATTTATAACTTATCCTGTCCTTTGTATGCTTACTTCTCCTACTGCTTTTGGTTTACTTTTTATTATACTTAAGTTAAAGTGGTGACATTAATAACTCCTTTAAAATATTCAGCCTAAAATATACTTAGACAATTGTCTAACAAGATTTTCATTTATTGGCTGAGGCCCTGGCATTATGAAATCGATATTGTCAGATTCATATAGGTTTGAGGAGCTGGGTGCTGAAAAAGAAGTGCCTTATTTAGAGGAGGAGCTTTAGCCAAGAGAGCCAGATACTGCTTAGTTCCTTTTTGGTATTGTGAGGATAAGTGATTTACTTTCAGTCTTTTAAACTATTCATTTAAATGTTGTAATAATATAGGTACTATGATTGTGATTACTTTTCTACACCTTATTATTTGTTGAGCCTTGATACTATTTCTTATGTGATGCATGGTGAATGGATGTGATATTTATTTCATTTTGCTTCCGCACTTTGTATGTATGTCTTATTAACTGATTGATCTGCTTAATTATTCTGTGCACGTCCTTCCCTTATAAGTGGATTGTGGAACTTACCTAATCCAATGATAAGTGAGGGATTTGCCAGAGTGACACTCCACCCCTTAGTCTAATGATTGTGGACTTAATGAGCGGGGTGCCACAATGTTTCTCTTGTGCCTGTTGCGCATTGCTATCTATTAGGGCCTTAATCAAACTGGCCATTGGGTTGGATTCTTCAGGTCTGCCAAACGACGAGGCCACATTCTTGATTGGAGTAAGAGCAGAGGGAGAGCCAGGATTCATGTTTGTAAATGCAAGTATGAATTCAAAAACATATAATTCTACTATACTTTCATTCATTCATTTCTTTCTCAAAAAAGAAGATACATGGATCCACAAAACATATAACTGGGATGAAAGAAAATGACATAATAAGATCTCTAAAATTATAGTTACAATATTCTACCCAATAGGTAGCAAAGAAGTTATCATATGTGACTATGTGGCTCCTTAGAGCTAATCTCCTATAAACTCAAAACCACCAATGACTCACTGATCCCCTTAATAGGATCTCTACGATCTCCAGAAGATACTCCTCCGGACAGGCTGTCTCTCGAAGTGTGGTAGTAACGCGATCCAACCATTCTCTGGTGAGTGCTGAAAGATTGGTGCCTCCAAAGGATGAGTTGATAAGGATTTTATCTAGCACCTCAACTCCTCGAGGTGACACTCCATCAATGACCCTTCCATAGATCTGGCCATCTCGGAGATCATCTATCCAGTAGTCGTCAAACCTCCTAAGGTATAACCAAAATGTTAACAGCGAGTATTCCATTCCTAAAATAACTCAACTTATAAGTATTTCATTCATTATTTATCATTACTTTCAAAGTTCATTCAAGTCCTAAGATGTCCATTTTGGTATTAAAAATTTATAGTTTCAATCAAATTATTATGTGTGTTAAATTTCTAGGGTGTTATCATTATAAACATAGTCAACCCTTTCATTTATGAGATAACTTAATGAACTTTTGGATGTTTGCTTTTCACTACACTTAGTAACTTGTGATCGTGACCTGATAGAGAGAACGGATCATAATGTAGATAGGAAGAAACTCCTTATCTGACACTTTATGATATTTCTCTGATACCAACTGTAGCGCCTCGCTTCGTCGCCGCGCGTAAAAGGTATAATAGATCGCCGGCTGAGCGGTGCACTACCCGGGGAGAAACAAATAACAACATCTTCCCGAATAGGCTAACTAAACTAGCCACACTGAAGGGTTGTTGACTCGAACCCAAGAGTAGGATCGAGAGTCAATACTTAAGATAAGAGTAAAGTACTTATCTTAAGTATTAGACTAACACATATATTGGATTATCAGAAATAAATAAGGAATCTAATATATATTCTAAAATATCAGCATTTCCAGTATACTAATTACATCACAATATTAAGTATAGTAATAGTATAATAGAGTGCGGAAGCTAAAGCAAAACATCTAGAATATATTCATCACTGAATAGTAGTAGCATGCATCTCAGAAAAAGAAAGTAAAATATATTCAGAATTATTACAAACTAATTAAAATGATGCAAAAGTAAAGTCTATCTAAAGTACTGGAAGCGAAAAACTGTAAAGTAAGCGGTGGAAGATGGATCCACTAAGGCTCCACGTACTCCTCCTGGATCTCCTGCAAGTCCTCCTGCCCTGTCTCAACAAGTTGCTCAGAATCTAGCAAATTACCGGATCCCAAAAGTGCCCCATGTTAGACAAGAAGTCTAACACATCGCAACTAAACTAAGCAGTACTAAAGTAAATGCAAGTGAGCAGTAAAGTAAAGAAAGCTGTAGAAAAGCTGAAAAATGCACAAGTAACTGAAACTATAAAGACTGTACAACATGAAACTGAACTAAAATCTGCATACTAAAAATAAGTGAAAATGTCAAATGCTCATAAGCCAATATAATAATGTCCATGCTGTACTATATGTCACTGGGATCATGCATCCAGATATGCCACTACAATGTATGCCACAGATATATAATAAAACAATCAGTGAAAGACTATGAGTCGTACGGTCCAATATGTACATACATCTAGTTTGGAATACAGTTTATCATGATGCTGATGCATCCTGAAATTCCCCAGTCAATGTATGCAACATTCTATAACCCATAAGTCATCACTGATACTCATATATCACCACAGGAGTCATCCCTCATACTCATGCTCATGCTCATGCCCATGCTTCTATTCTATATGAGTAAAATCCAGAAACCCATAAATGCTTTGAAATACCGATATTGAATTTGAAGTCTCCATTGTGCAAAATCCTGCTAAAAGGATTCTGACTCCTAGCTTCTAAAATGATGATTGGCAAAAGTTGAAAATTTACTTATAAATCATTAGATAGTGAGATGGTATACACATCACCCGATGATAACTTGTATCTCAAACTAAGATATTAAAATACCTAATTCATAAGCTCACTTAGTGTTCTAAAGAGGGTGTCTAAGATCACATAGTTTGCTTGAGGCACACCTATGGAAATGATCTTCAATAGGAAACATCGCTCATTGGTGATTTTTATTCAAACAAACTAATGATCTAAATTCCCTAATCGTAACACTCTTAGGATTGAATGATTTAGTCTAAGTGAGACTATGCCTGACTAAACTCGTAGGATAGAACACAGACATAATCTATACTAAGATGAATCAACCAATCTTGAATAATACTGGGATAACTCAGTACTATGGATATACCCTACAATACCACCCAACAATTAAGGTTCAAAAATTTTATTTATTCCACAAGGATTATCAATACTATCAATCCTTATGCTAAATGGGTGAGTCCTACACAAGGCTCCAAGAAATGTGATCAAGAATCACTCAATATAGATTCTACCACAATGAGAGGTGTCATTCTAAGTATCTTAGGTGATTCCTACCACGAGGGGTTAAGATCAACTTCTAAGGTTAAAGGATCATCTAAGATTCTACCTCCATAAATTTGCAAAGGTTCTTCCTACCTCAATATATCATTAATTAAGGTATTTAAATATTTTAGATACGAACTTAATAGTGAGATACTTGAGATCCCACACTCTCACCTCTAATTATATGTTTTACTTATTAGTTAGGTTTATAGTGGTCAGATCAGATGATTAGGTCATCTGATCATATTCTATTCCAAGATTATGGATTGAAATCAAGGATATTATTAGAGTTAAATTAGTTTATTAAGTCAATATAATTTTATTAATCATCTTATGCTGATAGTCTTATTTAGGAGAAAATTAAAGATCCAAAGTTCAGATTCAAATTATTAAATCACATGGCTTTATTATTATCCTTATCATTTTTAGTTCAATGGCTTAAGATTAATACCAAATCAGGTGCATTATTGGAATAATATCAAATTGTATTTTCTTATAATCAAATCAATTTAATTAAGGCTTAAGAGTTTGGGTCCTAATTAAATAGATTAGAGTTTAACCTCTACTCTTGTCTAATTAAGATCAAGTGTTTATTTATAGATCAAATGTTAAATCAGTGAATTAAGGATGTATTATTGGTAGCTTAATCAAAGTCTTAAGACTTCTTAAGCTTAATTAGGATATTTAAGTTCTCAAATTTAGGTTTATTCAATTTATACATCATAAATTGGCATACATTGTTTAAATACATCTATCTTACTATTTTGGAGCATAATAGCAGAAAAATTTAGAACAATAGAAAGTAATTAGTGCTAATCAAATCTTAAGCTAATGCAAAATGATTAGCACCTAATTACAAATCTAACTATCAAAATTTCATACAACTTTGCACATAAGTTCTATTTAATCATACAATTAATCAGAGACTAAGTTTGCTAAGATCCAATGACTAGAAATCCTAATTTTTACTAATTATGGTCTAACAAGATTAGTGCATAAGTTAAAATACAGAGATCAGAAAATTAAACTACTTAGCACATGCATTCTACTGATCAAAAGAAAACTATTAGCATACTATTCGTGCTATTTGGCTAAGTACACATGCTAATCAACCTTAATTAAAATTTAACATAATTATGTAAAATGGAAAATTTAATCATTAGATGTTCAATATTATTTATATTCTTATTCCTGAGGATTTTCTGATCAATTTGATATATAATATCATAAAGTTTGGACCAGTGGATCAAAAGTTATTTCATTAATACATTATGCATGTTTATTTAAATAATTTCCTATGATTGGGTTAATTGGATTATTTTCCTTAAGGAAAATAATTCCAATTAATCGGAAATTAATTAAAGGGTGCGGTCCATTCACCAAAACACACAGGTCGACCGGGGCCCAGGATACCCGACACAGTCGCACAGTGCGGCTCATGGGCCGACCCAGCCCACACAGTGCCGTCATACCCGTTCCTTCGTCCCGACGGATTGGACGATTAGGAAAACATAATCAATTAATTTCGACGCATCCAAGTCACGCAGGAGAGATTGAAGATCGCTACACCATCACCATGACTAGGCGCACCGGTAAAGACCAGAAGCCCCAAGTGAGGTGGTCTGGATCGACCAGACCACACTCACCCGAAATCTTCCTTAAGGAGCTACTGCGGAGAGACAATTCTCCCCACAAAGACCATGCCAGGCCCGGGGTTCGATCCCTACACCTTCAGGGAGGTGAGATGGATCGAAGCCCCCCGGTCTGAGGGTCTGAGATGGGCTATTATGCTGGGACCCTACTCGGTCCCAAGCCGCTTCACAGAATTAGCCCGCTCGATCGATTCAATCGATCGGGGCTAGTTCAAGGCGCAATTTCAATAGCCTTGAGTTTGATTTGACAATATGAAGCTACACGCATCAAAATAAGGAAGGTCCTAGCCTCATTGGTTTAAAAACCGATGAATGAGAGTACCTAGTTCGTCGGGATGGCTCGGGGTGTTTGACTGAGGGCAGGTTAGGCACTAGCTGAGCTTCCAGATGATGCAAAGGGTCCTGAATACTAGGAAAGCCTACTATTAGCAGTTCGAGAGCTCCTGGGATTGCCTACGCATGCTCGAGTGATTGGCAATGGCGGAAGAGGCAGAGAGCTCAATTGATCAGCAAGGATCAAATGGAGCAATGCTGGGGCTATTTATAGCCTTAGCAAGGAGTGGGGGGAAGTTTCCAGAAAGATGGATCGAGCTGGGAAGGACCCGAGAGGTCGGGCCATGGCCGAGTTCTCGAATTTACAATTCGAGCTCGACCGTGCCATGAGGCCCGATTGGGGTACCTAGCCATAACGGGAGGATCCCCAATGGCTTGCTGAGCTGGAGGCACAAGTAGGGGACAGGGAGGGGCAGCTGGCAGTATGGGGGGATCTTTGGTCAGGCGCGCGAGCGAGTGGGGACGAAGGTCCACAGTGCCAGTACCTTCGAATATCGTCTGATCGATCGATCAGATGGCAGAACGGATCGGATCGCTTAGATCCTAACGACCAATCACGAAAGCTATCCGGGCCATAGGATCGGTCGAGCGGATCCAATGGCAGATCTGTTGATTCCGCGGATCTCACATCCTAGTCGTAGGATCCACGGGGGGAACGACGGGATGGAACGGGGTTCCGTTGTCGCGTGACCCGGGCGTTGCAGCAGATCGCCTGCGGTCCGCACAGCAAATCCCGGTCGTTTAAACGGGTATGGAATAGATTTACAAATTTAATTTGTTGGAAGCCCTAAAATGCAATTAGACCAAATTAAATAAATTTGAATTAAGGTCTAAATGATCTCCAAATTTACCAAACTTTCACCCCTAACTAATTTGGGGGTGAGGAATTTAAAAATACAATCAGATTTTAATCCTGAGATCAAAATATTTTAGGTCTAATCTAGAGTATCTAGACTGATCAAAATATCATCTTGGACTTAGAGAAATCTAATAGAATTCAAATTTTTAGGATAGGCTTAATTTGATGTTCTAAAGTAATGATAATGAAATTAAGGATTAATTAGGTTATAGATTAGTAGGGTAACAACCTAGGATTATTACATATTATCTATATCACTCATGGCCAGATCTGAGTCGGACTATAAAATCAAACATGTATCATCCAAATCTCTCATGATTGGATCCGAGTTAATTTTATCTCAATAACAAGAATTGAAGAGGCAGATTAACTAGAACATACTCCATTGAACTGTTATCTGATTTACTAAACTTACTAATCATTAATGCCAATGTATTATGCATTTCAAAACTAATATAAAATATTCATAAAATATACCATATCTAAACTAAATATGCTAAAATAATAAAGCTCAAATAATAAGGTAAGCAATGTGTACAAAGTAAGGAAATAAGCACTTCTAATAAAAAATTTGTGAATCTCTCATTTTTTAAGTTATTTGTTCTAGCTATTTTGAGATTATACATTTTCAAGATCTCCAATATCCGTATATCTAGTATAAGTTCAGAGTCATGACCCTATAAAGTCACTCATTTAGAACAAATTAAGTTCTAATTTAAATAAAATAGTGTCGCCTACATAAGTTAAATAAGCAAATCAGTCGTTTTAATTGATGTCTTTATTAACCCAAAACCAATCTTGATAAAGCAAATCAAAATTAAGGGATCAAGAGTTATACTCTAAAATATGTGGCTTACACTTCTTGACCCAAGGCACTAAAATCTAAGTATCTAAGCTTTCTCAAATTCTCACATGCTAAAGGTTAAGGAATCCTTATTTAGTATAATCAAATTCAATAAGAATGAACTTCTAATCTTAATCTAAAATCAAAATATTAAATAATAAAGACTAAAATCATATGATCTAACCTTTAATCAAAGGTTTATTCAAAATAAAGTTTAAATTATTGAGTAATTTCATTACTCAATAACATTGAACTTAAGAAGGAACTCATGAAAATCTAAAGCTAATATTTATAATCATTAAAGAATCTCTTAAGGATTTACTTAATAGTTTACTTAAAGGATACTTCTTGATTGAAATGAAGTCAAATTTGATTTAAAATTGATTTGACAAGTTTCATTAAGTCTAAGATGAAGGAAATGGGGATTTTTACATTCACATTTCAACACTTAATTTATTAATTTACTTAAATTTGGGCAACCCTTTGGTTAGGCTTCTTAGGCAAAATTGCAAGTGCAAATGATGCTAAATTGATTTTAAATTACTAAGTTTATTGATTTAAGAGATAAGGAACATGTTAGAAGCTTAGTTTTATAATTTAATCAATATTTGGCCAAAATGACCAAAATGTCTCTCATTAATGATCTAAATGGGGACTTAAACTTTTAAGGTTCCAAACTAAATTCTTTCAGTATCATAAGGTTTCTTTTTATCTAAGATGATGATTAACACTAAGAACACACAATTTCATTAAGGATTGGGGTTAATGAGCCCTAATTAAGATTTAAGCTTATTAATGAGTGATTAGCTAATTTAATAGAGGAAATTAAATTTTATGCTACAATTAGCTTCTACTCTGTCTAAGTAGTTCATAAACACAAAGAACACTAAATTTAGAGGTCAGATGGCTTAATTATGTGCTAATTAGGTTTAAAGTAATTAGTGAGTGATTAGTAAAATTAATCACATAAAATAATTTTAGCTTTACAAACTTATTCTTCTCTATCTAGTCAAGGTTTAGAGACCTAAAATATGGAATTTAGCTAAGGGATGAGCTTAATATTTGCAAATCCTCTTTCTAAGGTAATTAAGTAAGATTAAGAAAATTAATAATAGAAACTTAAATATTCTTACAGATTAATGTTCCTTACATTTTTTTGATTAAAATGGTATATTGGACCATCAAATTTGATGTGAATTGATCAAGTTTTAGCATTAAGTAAAATGGGATTAAATGTTTATATTATTAAAAAGGGGATTAGTGAAATTAACTATCAAACAGAAATTTTGATACTATATTAATATTCTTTGCATTTTTCTAATTTATTTAAAATATAACATCACAATGTTTGAACTTGTAATTAAGGAGATATGAAGCTTTAAAAAATTTGGATTAATTAAATTTATCCATTTACTGTTCATAAAAGCTGCCCTTATTGTTCATAAGGGCTTGCTTGCACGCACGGCATGTCGGCATGTGGACCTGCTACTGGCGGCACGCAAGCGGTTCGGGTTGCATGTGCGACTCGAAGGCAGTGCCGCGCAGGTCGGGTCAACCCGCCCGCCACTGTGCATCGTCTCGGTGAAACCTGAAAACTGGGGATCTATGGCATCCAAATTCTACTTAATCAGGAGATCTCAAGGTGGCGTGCTATATACCAATCGAAAGGTATCTTCAAGAATGTTCGATTGAACCTAAAAATCCTATATAATTCAGCTTTAAATCTCACTAATTTTGATGCCCTAAATTTGAGCTTACGAAACTACTATAGAAGACTGCTCAACCCGAGTGAAATCCAGCGCCAATCGAGCTCGATTGAGGCTCGACAATTAAACTTTAAGTCATAAAATGGCTAAGCAAAACAAGGTTGAGAATAAATTGCAATGGAATGATGGAAAATGTGAGGTACCTTATTGATTGCCTCGGGCGAAAATTCGGAGCTTTGAGACAGAGCTACTGAGAAATCCTTAGGTCAAGTCAAGCCAATCGATGAAACTGAAGCTTGGAAGTAGATTGGGAAAAAGAAAGAGGCTCTAGAAGTTTAACAACGACAAACAGGCGAGACACGCGGTCAGTGTCAACTGTGTGTGAGTGTTGCGTGACCCACGTTGCAAGTGCGGCTTGCTGCGAGGGAGACAGCTCCCCAATAGTCCGATCTGGACGGCTAGAATGATCAAATGGTGCAGGATTGAGTCGTTCAATCAAATGTCAGAGCACCGTTTGAAATGACAGAAAAACTTGATTCTATTTTCAATCGGCAAGCTGTGCCAAAACTGTAGGCACCTTTGTTAAATATGTGGTATTAAAGGTCACAGCATCTCCAAAATATCTATATGCCATTATAGATCGTGCTTCGGTGCAAAATACATTTATTAATTGAAAATTATCACACAAGTCAACATTATAAAAGAAATTTGAATTCTCATTTTGAAGAGTATCCAAATATTTATCAATGTAGCTGCATCTCCCACAGTAATGACCATAGCTCATTGTTTAGAAATAGAATTTCTGCAATCTTTTTTAATGAAAGTATAATTTCTACAATCTTTTTCAAGCTTCTACATACATTGCATTTATGGATTTATTATGAGGTATTCCAGCTTCTAAAACTGGTTAGCAATTCTTGATAGCACATCATGAATCTAACCTTTTGAGGGTTTGATCTATGATTATGCTCAATTATAGCATCATGTACTTCCTATGTACCGTTCAAACATCGTTAAATAAGAACTATCATGGCCTTACATCCCGTTCAAATAATAGGCTTTCGGCATTGCATAGAAGGTGCGCATGTGCTTTTCGGATATCCTTTTTCGACAAGCAAATGTATTTTCTTGCCTTTATCCCATAAAAATTATGATTTGACAACTTTTTTATACCAAAGCTAGTGTGCAATCCAAAAGCCTTATAATAAAAAAACATCATCAGCAGAAGCAAATTTCATTCCTACTTCAGAATTCTAATTGTAATATCATCACTGTCAATAGTATTGCTAATTCCCTATCCATTCCTCCCTATAAAAATTGTAATATTAGTATAAACTCAAATAAATATATATTTATATTTTTAAATGATTCATACTTTCGATAGCACATTATAATTACAATCAGAATTATGATGATGATCTTCTCCGAAATGAATTGTTGTAATAGCAAAAAGAAATATTAAGATTGTTATTCAAAATTGGAAGAGTAGATCGGCTAACTTTCAACCTTCATGAGAGACATCCGACAATTATTTGCAGTTGATGTTTACTTCTGATAAACTAGCTTGCGTCGAATCAATCATAGCTTCTGAACAAGAAAATTGGGCCATCAAGCTTTCCAAAATAGAGCATAAAAACAAGTAGTAATGCCATAGTTACAGCTATAAGCTGCATAAAGAAGTGTTTATAATGAAAATTTGTATTCATATGCTTTAAAAAAAAACATCATAGAACAAAATAAAGGCTTGCCCCAACTACAGAAAACTACATATGGTTAAATAGTGGTCTAACTAAGTGATTAAGTTAATGAGTTTAAGAAATTAATGATTAAAATCTCAAAGACAATATAATCATCCTCAAAAGCTCAACTTCTTTAAGAGAAAACATTCAACAAAAAGTGATTTATTTAGATAAGTATTTATGATTAATAAAAAATATATTCAACTAATAATCTGCTTACACATTGAATTAACACAACATCTATATATTTTAGTGTATATTAATGTGTAAGTGTAGCAATACTCAAACTTAAAATAATAAATCTTAACAGTTCAATACCAATTACTTGTGCCAATCTAAGTCTAAGCTCAGTTAAGCTTTCCTAATGAAGCTAATTTTCTTAAATAAACACATGTCTTTAGACAATTTTACTAATAATTAGTACTTGGCCACAATAATTTCTTATACTAAACCGAAAATGCACAACTTTATTAATGAACTAAAAGGAAAGAAGCTCCAAATCTTATACTAGTTAAATAGGAACACTGCGAAGAACAACGGTTTCAACTGTTATGCCTGGTCCGAACCCAAAGAGCACACCCTATTCAAGGCCATCACCGGTAGTAGCCTTTCTTTCTTTAGCAGACCTCTTACGGGATCTCATCGAGAGCAAAATGGACACAAACACTGGACATGTTACCGTATTCGGCAAGCACGTGCCTAGAAACCCTCAATTTCTCTGGCACGAGCCCCGCTCTCTCCTCTATGAGGTCAAGAATGGCCCGGCCTCCCGGATGCGGCGCCCAAAATATAAAGTTCCAGTCGGAAATGCCGAGCGGGGTGAAAGCCTCCTCCAAGCACTTTTCAATATTCTTCGAAACAATATCAGCGACTCTTTTTTCGAGAGCGGCTACAAGCCCCCCCTCACACAAAACGACCTGTGATGGCACTCGCAGAATCTGGAAGCAAGAGCTGTGAAGTGGAGACAACGACGAAGCTGGCCGACTCGCCTGCCTCCTCATCGGGTTTAGCACCAACTATGAGCGCAGATGCGCCGTCGGCAAATAAAGCCTGGGTGACAAGGTCAACCTGGTGCTCCTTGGATGGGGCGCGGAAGAGCACGCTGGAGATGATTTCCGAACATACCACAAGAACTCGAGCGTCTTTGCGGCTCTCAGCGAGGCAACTTGGCCAGGCGAATGGTGGTTCCGCCAGCAAAACATCCCTGCAGGTAAAGCATGACGCGCTCGACGTTTGGGTTGAGGCCAAGGATTTGCATGAGCTGGGTAGTCGACGCTGGGCAGGCCCAAGCCGGTGGTGGTGCAAACGATGAGGTGGGTGATTTGTGACTTGGGCTGCCCCCACTCCTGAATAGCCTTTCTGGCTGCCTCGGCTCCTAGCTTTGGTATCTCTCTGATAGTATGTTCTTGCTTAACGTCGAAAGAGTTTCCCATAAAGGTGCTGAAGCAAGGGTTCGAAGTGGTAAACTGTTCATCCCAGGCGAAATGCCGCTTTCCTGATCGCTGTCTTGTCGCCTGAAGAGGAAAAGGAGTTGATTTTGTAGAATAAGCATCTAAAAACCGTCATATCATATCATAGCATATGAAGAATAGTGAGTGCATACATATCCGTTGGAATTTCTCCTTGAGATCGACCATGTGCTCGCTCTTGGTGACACGAAAGTAGAAGTCAGGAAAGGTGCTCTGTTCCATGATGTTTTCTGGGTTCGCCCTTCCGATGGCCAAGATACAGGCGAGGCCATCTGCTCTTGCCATGATTTCAGCAGGGATCGGCTTATCTTTTTTCTTTAACGTGAGGGCAACTGACTCGAATTGTTGTTGCCTTGCACCTGCCGCATATGCGTTTGTTTTTAAAGGTTTATTCCAATAGAAAACTGTTCACAAGTAGCATCTATAAAATAAGAAATATTATTTAGATCCATTTACTTAGCATCTTTTCAATATAATTTGGGCATCTTTTCAATACAATTATTAAAATAATATTTATATTATTTTAATTTAAATAAATAAATATATAATGTCTAAATCCTAATAAATGAATTTTCTCAGGTGTAATATCAGCAGGTCTAAATAATATTTCTCTTATTTTACACATCAGGGAATTGTTACAATACTCTTAAATATATTAAAATACTTAAAATTAATATTAACTCATAATAATTGAGATTCATTAGGCTTAATCAGAATAAATATATTAAAAAAAAATTTTGTTTAGTTTTTATATTTAATTTTTGTTAATATTGAGAGGGTTTTTGATCTTAGAACTATCATGTCGAAATCAATACTTATGTATAACATGTCAGCATGAATCATGTATCAATAAAGAGTATTGTTATACTTACATACTAGTATACACTAAAATATATAGATGATGTGTCAATCAAATGAGTAAGTAGATTATTAGTTTAATATATTTTTTATAGGGCCTATATGCAAAAATTAAAAAAAAAATTACATTGGGCACAAATACTTTTTGATGTATATTCTTGTATTAGCATAGCATTTTCTCATCAATAAATATAATTTGAAGAATTGATTTATATATTTTTTGGTGTATATACTTTTTAGTATATAGAAGCTACATCTCAATCATGGAAAAAAACATAATCAACCTTCTTCAACAATAGTCAAGGTGGCACTGAGCACTAAATGACTTCAAGCTTCATATCAATTCTTATATTATATGTAGGCTAAACGTCAAGTGCGGCTTGTGTGTCATGCCTTGTGCCGTTGGGTTAGTAGAATTAATCCAACATTCACCGTTCACAATCCTAAAATTTATTAGGGCTTAGTATAGCAGCGTATTAGAAGAATGTGAAACATACCTTTCCTCATCCATTTCAAAATTCATAAATATCAAAATAATAGATAAAATGCATTCATATCATAATTAATTATAATTTTATAATTTTCATTACATGCCATGTTAAATTTTAAATACTTTAAATGTTCACTTGTTTGCAAAGAAAAATAAGATTAAATTTCAAACAAATTTGCTCCCTCCTGCACCTGCTTGGTAGACTACAAAATAGTATGACTTTTATTACATGTAATTGCACGTGGTCTAAAGTAATAGTGGAACAATGAATTCCAGATTTATCGTCCTCAAGGATTAAAGGAAGGTTACTAGTTATTATTTTCTCTTCTAACAATCGAAACTTAGTTTTGTCACTAAACTATGACTACACATGCAAATAAAAAAATCTATAATTACGAGGTTGTAATCAAGTTTTAAAAGATCGGGGAGAGTTAGGCGATCAACTATAGCTCAATAGAGCCAGTTCTTACTGAGGTTGAGTTGATCATCTCATGAGAATGTTAATTTTATATTTTAAAGGGTTACGAATAGTTAAACCCACTAGTGATCCCTAACTCACATGAGTCACTCACCACTAAACCCTAAGGCTTGTCTTTAACCAATCTCATACGAGACCTTTTGAATTCAGACTTTAACATCTAAATGATGGTTTCTTAAGTCCTATCAACATTCCCTATGTAGTATAACTGGAACTAGATTTCCATATATGCTCTCAAATGCACATAGACTTGCGTGCAGATCTCTCTACTCCGACACTTCTTTATTCGATTTAACCTTATGTATAAGTGAAAGACCGAGTGAGGAACAAAACATAGAAGACTTGAAATGAGCAAGGGCACATAAATACTTGATCTAAATTTTGCTCCGATCAAAGCTTTAGTGCGTGTGTAGCATGAAATCGCATACACATTCATCTTGTTCAGAACTTATGATTCGATTGGAGGAATAGTGCGATGTAAAAATGCTCATTTTACAAAATATCTTACATGTAACAAAGAAGATTTTATGAAATGAAACACATACAGTCATTACAACATATCACAAATCTAAGCTCAGCATTTACATAAAAAAACTTGCTGAATAGGTCTAGCTTAACCCTCTCCGAATGGGAAAGTTTTAAGCTACCATTAAAAATAAATCACAAGCATAAATTTTTTTTCTCTCAATGTCAACATTATTTCTTACAACAATGTAGTGCAAAAAGAAATAAGAAAAAGGAATAGGAAAGCTGTTACTGAAGGAACACTCCAAAGTGTTTTTTTCATCTTTTATCATCATCACCTTCTTCCTTCTACAGCTCTCCAATGGCCATTTTAGAGTTTCTTCTAATTTTCTCTCTTATTGTGGCAAAAATTTTCATTCCCTGGAACCCTTATTTTCTCCCAAATTCATCCTCACTGACTTAGGGTTTCTATTTAGCTTTTATACTTATGTAGCACCGCCCAAAGAAGGCTAAGAGTCGCATCTTTTCCTTCATAAGTATGGCGTTTTGTATTTAGAATTTTATCAAGCCTGGGCGTAGCTTTACTTGTGTAGATTTTCCTAGCGCCTGGGCATGCCTGAGCGCCTATGCTTTGTCGAGTTTGCGCTCAAGGGGAGCCAGAGCGCAATGTTTATGCCGGGTTGGCGCTCAGGGAATGCTTGAGCGTATGTTTGTCACCTCGGTGCTCACTGCGCTCCAGAGTGCCACATGCCTGTCATTTTAACACCTAGGGTGTGCCTGAGCGCTCACGGCCTCTTCCACTTCATCGCTCAGGCATGCCAGAGCACACGACTAAAGCTAAGCTTCTTAGGTGCATGAATTGAGGTGCTCAAGTGCGCCTGAGCGCCGGACTGCTCTCTTTGATGGAATATCATGTTGAAATCATTACAATGCCTTGAATTGCTGTGAAATCAAAATTAAAGTAAATCATACAAAAAATGGTTTAAAATTAGCCTATATTAATATTAAATAACATAGCAAATTTGGGTGGGTTTAGTATTTGTGGCCCTCCTTGAATATTTAGACCTTTGAGAGATCTTGATGTGCCATACACACACAGATGTGTATATATATATCAGTATATATTATCTTTGTTTGATAATAAGCTTTATGAAGTGAGTCTAGACAGCGTAAACTCATACCACCTTTATTTAGGGGAATTCGGTTCCATAGAGTTCAAGAGCACTGAATTCTGAGGTGAATTGACTAAGCTATCGAGGTTCTAAGATTCAGGGGAAATTCGATAATTTTCTACGGGTCAAAGGGAGCAAAAAACTGAACTTTTCCGTTTGAGGTCTCAATTAAGTAAATTTGGTTTTTATAGCTTCCCTATACACACTGAGTGATTTAACAGGGAGTAAATCCAATTTGAACTTTAATTGGTCAAGTTAAGGCCTAATTAAGGTTATGGGTATTTTGATTATTTTTTTATTTTCTAGGGATCAGAACCTAAATCTTATTTCATATTATTATTAGCACTAAAATTCTAAGCTATGTAGCACTTTGAATTTCTAGATTTAGAGTTAGATTGACCAAGTTATGGTCAATTGAAAACTAAGGGTATTTTGGTCATTTTTATGTGAGGGTCCTAAATATCATTTTACAAACTAAGCTCCAATGGGTAAACTAATACTACCACAAGTGATGGGGCTATTCTTCTGAGAATTTTAAGGCCCATATTGCTTATGTTTAGATAACTAGGTTAAAAGTTATGGGATTTTTTTAGAACCTAAAAGGTTACTAAGTTAATAAATCCCCGAATTGAATTTTGAATTACGTCATTTGATTCTTTTATTTTTTGAGTAAAATGAGACCTATATTTGATATGTTTGGATCAATATTTTTATAGCTATAAGACTTTAAAGTTTCGTTTAATTTTAATTAATAAATTATAATTATTAACCACACCAGATTTGAATTAACTGAATATTTTTCGGTGTTTTAAAAATAAAATCTTAAATTTATTAAATTAAGTTAACTAGCTCCTGCTTAACTAATTAATTAATATTTATTAATTAACTAATTAAGTCTAATTAATTAATTAATTTGACTACTGATTTTAAATAAATTTCATTTAATATTATTGTATTAGTCTAATGTTAATTAATTAGTTAAACTATATTAATTATTCATTAACTATACTAATGTTTTTAATAATCAACTAATTAAATTTTAAATAACTTATTTTAGCACTTTTAATTATTGATGTAAATTAATTAATATTATCTTAATTCATTAATTAATTGATTAAATAAGTCTAATGTCTTAATTAAATTCCTTAATACAATTAATTAGCTACTGATTAGTTAACTAACTTAAATTAATTAACCTAATGACAATAATGTATCTATAGTTATAACTATATACTAAATTAATTATACTAACTGAATTAATATAATAATATAATTATATATAACAAATAAAATTATATGTTTAATCATTTCTTCTGGCAGGATAAGACCGGCGGGCAAGACCCACGGGGTGCCATGTAGGCACCCGCTGGTTGGACGCGGCGGACGACGGCTACAGGCAGTTGGGCCCACAAGACACACGTCGATTGCTGGATGGACGCGGGGTATGTGTGTGGGACCCACCGCTCTGTGGTGCTGACTACGTAGACCCGCGCCTGTTGGGAGTGCGACACGCGTCTCGCACTCGAGGCCCGCGTGGATGGGCCACGCTTTCGGCCTGACCCAGTCCGACCTGTGTCGGGTCGCCCTTCTCGCGGACGGTCGAGACTAGGGCAGGGTTTCGGGGCGCCATCCTTCCACGTCGAGGTCAAACCACACGGCCATGGGTAGAGGCGAGCGAGGGCTTCCAGACCGGTAGGGTTCGCTGAGAGAGATGGACATCCTAGCTCAAAAATGCTAACCCTAGGGCTACACTAGTAGGGTGCGGCAACCCTAGATTATACTGTGGACACCTTCGCTAATTGGCTCCATCGAACTCATTTGAGTTCGATCGGAGTCGCTCAAATGCCGATCGGGAGTGTGACATAGATATTCAAAACTTGATTGCAAGCATTAATTCAGAAAGTATGGGTATACGGGGTACCTGGCTCCGACGGCTTGGATGCTTCTTAGGGTTTGGAGGGCTCGATTGGGACGCGAGTGTTACGGCAGCTTCCAACCCTTGACACAATCCCTTGGCTAAGGCTTAAAGGAGGGAGCGACGGACTCGACGAGGATGGGCGGGCGCGGAGACAGGCCGACCGCGGTGGTGCCCTCCCGCAACGCTCCACGTGGAGACGCGATGGAGAAGAAGGCTGAGCACCATCTGATCCTAGATCAGACGGCTCAGAATCAGCCGTTAGATTTCTGACGGATGAGCCCTAACGGCTCATGCAATAGGCACATGACGTTAGCTTTTAAACAACGCTAGATTTAATTAATTAAATAATATATATATTTTCTTAATTAAATATTCAAATATTTTAATTGGTTCTCAACAACTTTCTAAAAATTCACTCTTAACTAATTGAGGGGAGAGGAACGCAACGGCGAGGTCAGATTTTTTATGCGACGAGTATTTTAATTTCCTAATTTTTGGGGTATTTAAATATTATTAAAATATTCGACAAAATTTTAACGACTTCTGATTGACATGAAAACATCACCCCTAGCTAATTTGGGGGTAATGAGCGCAATGACGAAGTTTAATTTTTAATCTGAGTCAATTTAGATAGGTCAAATTTTATAGTTTCTGGATTTTTCAAAAATTAGGATTTGATCTATTTGACTCCTGATTTGAACTAGGTCTTGATGGAAGATTTCTAATGACCTAATTAGCACTAAAGACTGAAATTAGGACTTAGATTATTCATAATTAAATTGGGTAATAACATGGGTTATTACAATTGATCTCTAAAATTTTTTAAAAACTCACCCTTAAAAAATTAGGGTGTGAGAAATATAAAAGTGAAAGTAGATTTTTTATTGGAGGTCAATTAATTTAGCTAATTTTTAAGATATAAAATTTGATTATAAACCAAATAATATAACTTTGATCCAATGAATACCAAATTTCTAAGATTTGGTCCTAATGATGATTAGTACCTATTGGCAACTTAATTTAGTATAGATTAAGAAAATTAACAACTAAAGTTGTTACACTTATCCATCTCTCTCTTTCTCTCACACACACACACACATGCACACTCTCTCTCACTCTGTCTCTCTCTTTCCACGAAAATCTTTTTTTCCCATCTATCTCTCTTATTATGAAAAATATTTTTCCCTTTTTTTTGTCTCATTCGTATTATTATTTTTCCTCTTTCTCTTTATATCTTTTCTAAGTATCAATATTTTTCTCTTATTAATATAATAATAATAATTATAAATGAAAATTTGACATAAGTAAATAAAATACTTAATATTCATAATAAAGGACATAATAAATAAAAAATTAGCATATTAATAATTATAAAGGAAAATGACCATCGAAAGAAAAATGCAATAATAATAATATAGTAATAATAATATATTGATGATAATATTAATACTCTTAATATTAATAATAATAATAATATCCTCCTCCTCTACTACTAATCGTATATAATATATCCTCCTTCTTTTTTCTTCTTTCTTTCCGCTTCTGCCCTCCCCCTCCCCCGTCCTTTTCTTCCTTTTTTCTTCCTTTCTTTCCGCTTGCCCTCCCCCCCCGTCCCCTCCTACAAATAAAAAAAAAGTCTCACTTTTCCTCTTTATATCTCTCGGTTTTGAATGCAAGGGGGGGGTCTCTAGCGGTAGTAGGGGCTGCAACGAGGGCTAGGAGAGGCATCTGGCTAGCGAGTAGAGAGGAGGATGTGGTAGCCTTGGTGTGAAGGTTTTGAGGGAGGATGGGGGGTTATTATTGAAAAATACAAGGGAAGGGAAAGGGAGGGGCTCAGTCAAGCTAGCTGGTCGACGTGGGACCAACGATTGGTAGAGGAAGCAGATGTTCGGTAAAGCTTATTCATATACTATGCTATCTTCCCTTATTCATCTTAAGGTCAATGTGGTATAAGTAATATCACCTAATAATTAAGATAAGGGTACTCAAACCTGTCTTAAGGATTAGTTTCATTAGTTTATAATTATTTATGAAAGGATAACTCGTTGGATTTTTATTAACTCATCATGAGTAATGGGTTTATAATGAGTCAGTATGAGTTACTCCTTTCAAGCAATGCATCGTTCCGTCATAAATATTTTTTCTGTTGCGTGCAGCGGCGGGGGCGGGGCATTATAACTATGCATACTATATTTCAACTGTATTGGGAAGAACATACACTATTAATCGAATTTGCTTATAATAATAGCCATCAAGAAATATAAGAATGACCCCATACAAAGCATTATATGAAAGAAAATGTAATACGCTATTAATTTGGTTTGAGGTAGGCTACACTCAAATTTATGATGAGAATTAAAAAAAGCTACAAAACAAAAAGTCAAATTAATACAAAGAAAGATGCAAGAAGCACAAGATAGACAAAAGAAATATTATGATCCTAAGCACAGGCAAATCAATTTTAAACAGGAGATTTGCATACCTAAAGGTAAGTACAAAAAAGGAATTCACCATTTTGGAATAATAAGAAAATTGAGCCTCAGATATATCGATCCATTTAAGGTTTTGGCCTAAGTAGGAAGCTCATCTATTTAATTAAGATTACTAGAATATATTTCTGTAGTACATGATGCCTTTCATGTATCATCTTTCAACAAATATCTAATTAACCTTGAACAACAAATATATGTCCCAAGAGAATGCATCCAGTGAGACTTAACATATATTGAAACAACAAACATAAGTCAGGCTTAACCAAATTAAGCTCACTTACTGATTTTGCTTCCATTAAATTGCATGATATACTTTTTGGTCTTAATAAGGATTAATGTTATTATATCTTAAACACTAAACCTTGCATCTTAATTGATTTTCACCTAAATCATAAAAATAACATGCTTAATACTATTTAGTCATTTGATAAAATGTTGATTGATTAAACAATCAATTTTTAGGTTTAATTAGTTATATTATAAATAAGCATGCAACTCTTAGAAGTAAAATAAGAATAATTTACATCCTTAATTTATCTCTCAATTTCATTTAGAAATCATCAATGGCATGTATACTTGTATGAGCTAAGATTCACCTGGACTTTTATTTAAACTTGCATTATTAAATGGCATAAGTTAGAATCTTAAATGTACCCCTAAAAAGATATTGCAATATAGTTAATAGAACTACAGTTAAGCAAAATTATTAAGGTAAGATGCCTTATTTGTGACATATTGAGGAAGAATCATAGATTCACCATATGAACCCTAATAAAATGAAAGAAGGTTAGCTATGATTGGAGAAGATTCACACTTTGAAGAATCTAGATGACATGTACACAAGAGCTATAACAGTGGAGAAATTGAAGCTATGTGCTGCTTCAATTGTCATCGACACGTGAAGAGAGAGCTGATGTGAGGAACATCACGTTCTTGGCAAGGGTGAGAGAAGATAATGAAGATCCAATGTTGAATAAGGGATGATCCCAATAGGTCTCCAAGTGGGAGATTGTTGGGATGTGGATACCATTTTAATCCAACTGAAGATGGTCCAAACGTAATCAATCTTAAGCAGGAGAATATTATGTTGTGGATCCTAATTGATTGATAATGAATGTGCCAATGGAGCTTCGGTGGGCATCTAGGAGGCCTCAGAGTATTCCTAGACAAGTCAATGGAAAGTTCGAGCACTGCAAAGCGCCCCCAGCGTGCCTTGCAGAGTTTGATGCCGAGGGCCTGTCATCATAGCACACCGTGGCATGCCATAAGGCATCATATGGAGGCTATGGCGCTCTTTAGGTGTGCCTTGGTTGTCCCTTGGCCTGAAACTAGTTCTAAACGGCATCCGTAGTGTGCCTTGGCATCCCATAGCTCGAGACTAGATGCTACGGCGCACCGTAGCGCCTGCCAGAGACTTATTTCATATATAGGCATTGCCCTAAGTGGTTTTTGGGGGATATTTTGGGCCGTTTGGGTTTTAAATAAATCCTGTGTATATAAAGAAACATGATAAAAAGTTTTCTAAGGCCAAAGAGAAGAAAATAGCAAGCCTTGTGAGTACAAAAGTGAAAGGCGTGACAGCCCTATGCCTGAGGCTGCGCCAAAGGCCACGGTGGAGGTCGCAGCTCAGGGCAGTAGCGGGAGGCTGCTGCGGTGGCTGCATTAGGAAGCCGTTAATGAAGATCTACACAAGATATTTGCATAGAATGGTTATAGCGGCATGCTATAGCAGGGGACAACAAGGGGCTGTATCGGGTGGCGTAGTAATGTGCTGCGATAGAAGGCAGAAAACAGTGTGCTGCAGTTGTGGTCGTAGCGATGTGCTATGACAAAAAGCCATAGTAGTGTGTTGTGGTGCTGGACGCAATAGTGTGCTGGCAGTGAATGTTTGAAGAGGTGGCTCGGTGGTTGCGGTGTTGATCTGCAGTGGGGGCTATTGCGTGTTCAAAAGTTGAGTTAGAGAAACTTGGGAAGGGCATAGTGTAACAACCCTAAGTTGTTACCCTATTGAAATATAGTTTAATTACTCCCTAACTTTAATAACATTAATTATACAACATCAAAATTGAGCATATCCTAAAGATTTAAAGCCCATTAGATTTCTCTAAGTCAAGAGGTTATTTTGAGCAATCTATATGCTCTAGATTAGACCTAAACTATTTTGATCTCAGAACTAAAATCTGATTGCATTTTTGAATTCCTCACTCCCAAATTAGCTAGGGGTGAAAGTTTGGTACAATTTGAAAATCATTTAGGCCATAATTCACATTTAATTTAAATGGTATAATTGCATAAAAGGGTTCCTAATCTTTCCAAATTGCAATTTATCCCTAAAACTAAATTCACGACTGGGATCGGCTGGGCGGGCCGCGGGCGATCCACTGCGAAGCCCGGGTCGCGCGATAGCGGGGGTCCCATAAATCTAACCGCCACACTCAAATAATCGACGGCTAGGATTAGATCCTGCGGAACCACAGATCTACAGTTGGACGCGTCCTGTGAATCCTACGGTGGTGCGGATTCAATCGGATCCGGTCGGTTAGGATCCGAGCATCAGGACCGTTGCGTCTTTTTGATCGATCGATCGGATAGCTCCGGACCCTCTCGCAACTGTGGAGCTTAATCTTCCTCTCGCCCACGTCCGACAGGGAAGATCTCCCTGTACTGCCAGCTACCATGCCTGTCCCCACTCCCGCAACCACCTCAGCAGACCGTTACGACTCTTCCCTTTTTGGCAAGGACCCCCGATCGGGCCTCATGACCTGGCTAAGCTCGAATTGGAAATTTGAGAGCTCAGTCATGGCCCGGTCTCTCGGGCCTCTCCAGCCCAGGCCAGTTCATCTGGAACCTTCCTCACTTCCCTCCGAGGCTATACATAGCCTCAAATATCCCTGGGGTAAGGCTTGCTAATCAATTGGAGTCTCCTTCTCAAATCACGATTGCTGATCGACTGAGCTCTTCCAGGCATTCCCAATGTGCGTACCGCTGATAGAATAGTCTCTTGACGTTCAGGAACTCTTAGAGAAATCTCAGGAAGCTCAGGTAGCTCAGCATTGACCCCCGCGACATCTATAAGTTCCCCATCAAAACCAAGTACCCTTGGTTGCTCGATCTGAGCCAATTGGGCTCAGACCCTCTTCCTTTCGATTCGTAATCCTGTGTATTATCGAAACAAACCCAAGATTATCAAACTTAAGAACTAAGCTAGTCCCAATCGATCAAATCAATCGATCGGGCTAAGTCCTTATGAAACGCCACAGGTCGACTAAGGCCCCGATGATCCAGCCCACATCAGGCCCTCATACTAGGGGGCTTCGATCCTTCTCACCCTCCCTGATGGTGTAGGGATCGAGCCCTAGGTCTGATGTGGCCTCTGTGGTGAGAATTGTCTCCCCATAGTAGCTTTGAGGCGAAGCCTCTTGGGTGAGTAAGGTTCAAGCTACCCCGATCACCTCACAAGGGGCTAAGGGGTTCAATCGAAGCATCTTAGCCCACTAAAGGCGTGAGGATCAATTAGGAGCCACAGCGTGACCGAAGCGATCGGGATTTTGCCGCTGAAGCCAAACCTTAATTCCCTGGGTTATCAGGGAAGGGGGGTTGGGGATGACGGCACTGTGCGGGCCGGGTCAGCCCATAACCAGCGCTGCGTAACAGTACCGGGTTCCTCAGGCCCCGGTCGACCAACGCGGTTCATCTAATGGGCCGAGCCCGGTTAATTAAATCCGATTAATTGGATTTATTTTCCTTAAGGAAAATGATCTAATTAATCTAATCATAGGAAATAATTTAAATAAAAATACATAATGTATTAATTGAAAAACTTTTAATCCACTGATCCAAACCCTATGATTTTATATATGAAATTGATCATAAAATTCTCAGCGATCTAAATATAAAATAATATTTAACTTCAATTGGTTATATTTTTCCATTTTTACCTAATTATTGTAGATCTTGATTAGAGTTGATTAGCAATTATACTTAACCAAATTACATGTTTAAGGTGCCATTAGTTTCCTTATGAAGAGTAGAATGAATATGCTAAGTGATTTATTTTCTGATCTCTATTTCAATTTATGCCCTAATCTTATTAAACCATGATTAGTAAAAATTAGGGTTTGTTGATATTATATCTTAGCAGACTTAGTCTCTAATTAATAGTATGATTAAATAGAACTTATGTGCCAATTTGTATGAAATTCTGATGCCTAGATTTGTAATTAGGTGCTAATCCTTTTGGATTGATTTAGGGTTTGATTAGCACTAATTAGTTTCTGTTTTTCTGAAATTTTCTATTAATATGATTTATAATAGTAAGTTAGATGTATTGAAATCATGTATGCAAATTTATGATGTATAAATTTAACAAATCTAAAATTGGGAACTTAAACCTCTTAATGAACCTTAAGAAGTCTTAAGAGTTTGATCAAGCTATTAAGACTTAATCTAGGTCTAAGATTGCCACCAATAATACATTCCAAATTCACTAATTTGACATTTGATTTATAAATAAACATTTGATCTTAATTAGGCATGAGTAAGGGGTTAAACTCTAACCTATGTGATTAAGATCCAAACTCTTAAATCCTTAATTAAGTTGACTTTATTATAATATAATAAAATTGACATTATTCCAAGAATGCATATGATTTGGTATTGATCTTAAGCATTTAAATTAGACATGCTAAGGTATTGATAAATCTATATAATTGATTAATCTGAATCTAAACTTTAGATCATTGATTTTCTCCTAAATAAGACTACTAGCATATAGAGATAATATAACTTAACTGATTTAATAATTGACCTGACTCTAATAACATCCTTGATTTAAATCCTATAATCTTTGAATAAGATAGGATCAGATGACTTAATCATCTAATCTGATCACTATAAACCTAACTAATAAATAAATAAAATGTTAGCTTTAGAATTAAGGGTGTGAGATCTTAAGTATCTCAACATAAGATTATCTCTGAAATATTTTAAAGACCTAAATTTAAATATATATTGAGGTAGGAGAATTTTGTATAACTCATTGAGGTAGGAGCTTAGATGATCCCTTAACCTTAGAAGATGATCTTAACCCTTCGTGGTAGGAATCACTTAAGATATTAGAATGACACTTTCTCCTTGTGGTAGAATCTATATTTAGTGATCCTTAATCACTTTTTTGGTGCCTTATATAGGACTTACCTATTTAGTATATGAATTGATAGTCTTGATAAATCCTTACTGATTAAATAGAGTTGTTTGAAACCAGGCCATTGGTTGGTGTAGTATGGTATACCGATAGTACTGGGTTTTTTTTTAGTAGTATTCAGGATTGGTTGATTCACTCCAACATAGACTTATAAGCAAGTGCTATTCTGAGGGATTAGATGAACACAATTCAATTAGAGTAAATCTCATAAGACTAAGAGTGTATTAAACAGGTACTCATTCTTTAGTTTGATTGAAATATAAATCGTCAACAGGCGATGCTTTCTAGCGAAGACTGCTTCAATAGGTGTGACTCAAATAAACTAAGTAATTAGAATCACCTTCGTTAAGAAACTAAGTGTAATTGTGACTAGGGCATCTTAATAACTCAGTTTGAGATGCAAATCACCAATGGGTGATGCTTCCTATCGAAGAATCACCTTTTTTGTAAATGTGCTAAATATGTGTATACAATTATCCCATCTAATGATCTTTAAGTAAATCTTCAACTTTAACCAATTTTCATTCCAGAAACTAGGAGTCAGAATCCTTTTAGCAGGATTCTGCACAGTGGAGACCTTGAATTCATCATCTGTATTTAAAGCTTTATGGATTTCCATATTTTACTCATATAAAATAGAGGCATGGGCATGAATATGAGCATGAGTTTGAGGGATTATTTTAGTAGTGATACATGAGTATTAGTGATAAAGTATGGGTTACGGAATATTGCATACATTGATTGGGGAATTTCAGGATGCATAGGCATCACCGTACTGTCTTCCCAATTGTGTGTATGTATATTGGACCATATAACTCATAGCCTTTCAGTGATAGTTCTGTTACATACCATGGCATATCGTGTTATGGTATATTTGGGTGCATCATTCCAGTGACATATAGTACAACATTGAATATTTTTCACATTGATTTCCGAGCATTTGATATTTTCGTTTACTTTCAGCATTCAGTTTTGATGCAGTTTTACATTGCTCAGTCCTTACCGTTTCAGTTACATAGTGCCTTTACTATTATTTTCTACAATCGTGTTTACTTTATTGTCTACTGCAATTACTTTAGAATAGCTTAGTTAGTTGTGATGTGTTAGACTTATTATCTAACACGGGGTACTTTTGGGATCCGACAATTTGCTAGATCCTGAGCAGCTTGTGGAGACATGGGAGGAGGACTTACAGGAGATCCAGGAAGAGTACGTGGAGTCTTAGTGGATCAGTCTTCCATCTTTTACTTACTGCTTTATTTTCAGTACTTCCGATAGACTTCACCTTTCATCTTTTAAATCAGTTTGTAATAATTCTCGATGTATTTTATTCTTTTTTTTAGATGAATACTTACTACTGCTTTGTAATGAATGTCTTCTGGATATTTTGCTTTACTTTCGCACTCTGTTATACTATGATACTTTGTATTGTAATATGATCAGCATACTGGAAATATTGATATGTTGACAATGTATATTGGATTCATATTTACCTCCTTAAATCCAATGTACTTATTAGTCTAATACATAAGATAAGTACTCTACTCTTATCTTAGGTATTGACTCTCGATCCTACTCTTAGGTTCGAGTCAGCAGCCTTCAGTGTGGCTCAGTCTTTTACCCTATTCGAGGAGATGCTAATTTCCCCGAGTAGCGTACTGATCCGCCGCCGATCTGTTATTTAAGTTGTACCTTTTGCGCGCGGTGACGGGGCGGGGCGCTACACATAGAGAGAAGGATGCTTGGATTTATGTGATCTCCTTAGCAGTGCAATCTTCCTTTTCTTCCAAGTTAGGGCTTCTCGAAAATAATTCTGTAAGCTCTTGATATTTTTTTCATAGTCAATACTCTTAATGGTGTGGCTCCGTGGTTTTTCGCAGGTTTTGAGTTTTCAATGTATATCCTTGTGTTTGGATGGTTATTTCTATGTGACTGTGCTGAGATTTGTATGGTTTTTTATTTTGTTGGATATGCTCTAATTTCACTCTATAACTGGTGATGAAAGATACTAACATTCGTTTCCTAATTTAGAGAGTTAAATTTTTAGTCCCTATATACTGATATTTTGGTTCAAATTTAATAAAATTGCCAAATCAAAAGATTAGACTCTTAGTCCTTCTTAGAATCATTAGGATTAAAATTTTTTAAAATACAGAAGTTCAAGTTGCTCAATTTAAGGTTAATCTAATATTGTTGAGTTTTGGATTATAAACTTGGGTCTAGATTTTAATACGCCATATGATGATTATAAATTGAAGTAGTCATTAAGTTAGACTTAGTGTCATTAACACTATTGAAACCTTAATAATTTGTCCATATTAGAGAAATGGTCCACGAAGTTTAATACATAAAGATTATTGGAATATTAGTAATAGTTATACGAATTTAGTGTCTCAATAAGTAAATTGAATTTTTAATTTAAGATGACTATATGCCTTGATAGTTTATTCAAATCATGTATTCTAAAAATGTAATAGATAATTGAATGATGGATGATCCTAAGCCTGTACATTCTTAGAATAATTAACTTAGGATAATTAGATAATAATGGATATCATAATTTTAGTTAATGTTTATAAAATAAACTTTTATTGTTGTATTGCTAAAGCCTAAATTCTTGTTGTAGAACACATAAGATTTGTGCATGAAAATGAAAATTTAGCAATTTTGGAAAACATTCAGCATACATGTTTCATCAAGACAGATTGATTCAGCATGCACATTAAAGTCAACAAATAGACTATAAGGAGTAATCATGATACTTACATGTACTAATTGAGGGTATGTATGTTTGAGGAACCCATACTTTTGGATAATCTTGTATATGTGCTTGACTCCTCGGCTGCTTAGGTACGTGTTTGCAAATCAAAAATAAAATAACATAAAATATATGCATATGCGTTACTATTTTAGTAGCTTATCATATATATCTCAGGTTAGTTCTAACTTTTAGTAGCTAGTCAGGTAGCGCAATTTTACTTTCAGTATTTATAGTTATTTATTCAGTTTTACATTCAATTTTTTAACCTTTACTTTAGCTAGTATTACATGTATTCATTTTCATTATTATAACATGTTAGTACATCTCTATCAATACTTAATTAAGGTACAATAATTTTTAGTATATGTCATTTGGTCATATTCATGTCAGCTTTCATTTCCTTTTTACATAATTATGCCTAACTCTTTCTGCAAGTCATGACCATTGAGGTATGTGCTTCTTTACCTCAGCTTTTGTTCAGTTTTAGCTTTGCACAATTATTATTTTCCCTTTATTCTTATAGTATTTTTGCACACTTCTTAATTAATTGTAATTAACTTGTAATACCCTAAATAATTTAATAAATAAACAAATTAAGCAATCTAAAATATACTTAGATAATTATTTAACACAATATTTCTTTTTCTTGATGTGGCCTTGGCATGTGAAATTGATATGTCAGATCATGAGATATTTGAGGAGCTAACTTTTAAGGAGGTGCAAGTGAATAAGGAGGTGCTAACAACCTAGTCATCATATCAGCTGCTTCTGTCCCTTTTTTGTGAGAAGAGAATATTTACTTTTCTGCTTGTTGTTTCATTATGTATAACTATTATTATTATGAATATATTTTCTTTTTTTTTTTGAGACAAATGTTTTTTTTTATTTATGGATGTATTGATGTGGATTGATATTTTTTCCTTTCGTACTATTGTATTTTATTTTTGTATGTCATCATGGTTAACTTAATCATAATCTGTAGCGCACCACCCCCGTCGCCATGCACAAAAAGAGGTAACATAATCAATTCAGCGGTGGGCGGTGCGCCACTCGATAAGGGATATCCCATCTCCTCGAATAGCTGAAACTAACACTGAAAAGAAACTCATCTAAAGGGCTGCTGACTCAACCCCAAAGGAGGGTCGAGAACTAATACTTAAGATAAGAGTAGTATTATAATCATAAGTATTAGGCAAATACATACACTGGATTTAAAATACAATATGAAGAATCTAATATATGTATAAAATATCAGTATTTTTAGTATGCTGATCACATCACAATACTAAGTATAAGTAAGATATAAATAGAGTGCAGAAGCTAAAGCAAACATATAGAAACATTCACCATAGAAGCTAAATGAAACATTCATTTAAGAAAAAAAAGATAATACATCCAAAATTATTACAAACTATTCACTGAAATACAAAAAATGAGTCTAAGTACTGAGTTGAAATAGTAACTAAGCAAAATAGTGAAACTAAAGAAGAGTCCACTAGTGCTCCACGAACTCCTCTTGGATCTCCTGAGTATCCACCTATTTGGCTCTACTAACTGCTCTAGATCTAGCAAATTATCGGATCCTAAAGCTGTAGAAAGACTGTAAAAATAACTGAATAACTAAAATTGTATAAAATTGAGTAAAGTAAAGCTGACTGTATACTGAATATTAAAAGCAAATAAAATAGTGTATGATCTAAAACTGAGTAAATAACATGTAAAATTATGCTGTATGCCACTAAAATTATACATTTGAATATGTCACAATTCTGTATGCCACTGATATATAACCGAACTATCACTGAACTGCTATGAGCTGTACAATCCAATGTCTACATACATCCTATTAGAAAATATAGTTTACTGTGATGTCTGAACATCCTGAGTTTCCCCTATTGATGTATGCAACATTCTGTAATTCATAAATCATCACTGATACTTATACATCATGCTTATGCTCATGCTCATGTCTCTACACTACATGACTAAAAATTTAGAAATCCAAAAAATAATTTAAAATCAGATAATGAATCAAGTGTCTCCATTGTACAGAATCCATCCAAATGGATTCTAACTCCTAGTTCTATTTTTAACTAGCTTTGCTTAGAATTTTACTTAAATTTATTAGTTGGGAAGGTTGTATACACATGGTTGTATATTTCCAATAAGGGTAAATTTAACACTTAGTTTGTTTTAAACTGCACTTATCGATGCGCACGACAATAGGAGGCAGAACCCGATCGCAGTTTATATCTCAAACTAAGGATTTCATTTCCCTAATCACAGCATACTACTAATGTTCTAGGAAGAGTGGCTTATGATACTTAGTTTGCCTTAAACTGCACTTATCGATGCGCACGATGTTAAGAGGCCAAACTCGATCACAGTTTCTATCTCAAACTAAGGATTTAAGTCACTAATTATAACACTCTTAGGGTTGGATGATTTATTCTAAGTGGGACTATATGTGACTAAGCTCGCAGGATAGAACACAAATATAGTCCTATATTTAAATGAATCAACCAAATCTTGAATATTGTTGAAGTGATCCAGCACTATGGGTATACACAACAAAACTCAACTAATAACTTGGGTTCAATCAATACTGTTTAATAAATAAGGATTACCAATGTTATGAGATTAAGATTATAAGAGGTGAATTCTATACAAGGTTCCAAGGATGTGATCAACATGATCACCCTATATAGGCTACTACCATAATGGAAAAAATCTCATTCTAAGCACTTTAGGTGATTCTACTATAAGGATCTAAGATCAAGCTTCTAGGGTTAAGAAGGATCATCTAATTTCCTACCTCAAGATGTCATAATAAGTCCTTCATACCCCAATGTATTGATATTTTTTAAGGCTATTATTATTACCATAGCAAACCAAATGTAAGATCATCAAGACCTTATATATCTAACATCTAACTTAATAATTTGCACTAAGATCATAAGTTGCATTTGCTAAGTCTGAATTGGTTTGATCAGATCAGATGGTTAGACCCATCTGACCACATCCTATACTACAATCATGGGATAAAATTAAGAATATTATTAGAATTAAATCATGTTGTAAGTCATTATAATTTTATAATTATTCTCAAGCTAAGGATCTTATTTAGGAGAAAATTAAAGATCTCAAGCTTAAGTCCAGATAATTAATCACATAAATTTTTTTAATAATCTTAACACTTCTAATAGAATGTATTTAAGTTCAATGTCAAATCAGATGTATTATTGGAATTATGTAAGTTGAATAATATTTCAATCAAAGTTACTTGATTAAGGTGATTAAGTTTTAGATCTTAATCAAGATAAGTTAGGGTTTAACCCCTAGCCTTACCAAAATTAAGACTAATGGTTGATTTATAAATCAATGATAAATCAATGTATTTTTAGATTTGGATTAAGTATCATTTACTTAATCAAGGTCTTAAGATTCTCATGTTCAAATATAGTTTAATATCAATTATGTACATCAAGGTGTCTAAATAAATGTCAAAGTTCTCTAACATACACCCTAATATAATAAAAGCATAGGAATGTAAAGTGACATAGAATGGAAAGTAATTAAGGCTAACCAAATTCTAAATCAGATCAAAGGGATTAGCACTTGATTACTACTCTAAAGGACTTAAGTTTCATGCAATTTGGTTATTAAGATCTACTTGGTCATACAAGTAATCTAATATTCTAACATTAACATTTAGCATAAAAATATTAAAGTAAATATTTAAGAGATTTTAGCACATGCTATAAAGAATAAATTTTCATATTTGAATTTTATATAAAATTTTATGCAATGCTTAATTTTACTAAAATTATGTTCAAATTTGATATATTTTGGCCCCACTAGGGTCCTTAAAATTCAAAAAATAAAAAGTTTTGGCCATTCCAAACAGTTCTAGGCAGTTCAAGACACTTCTGGGTGCTACGGCGCGCTGTGGTGCCTTCTGGCCGAAAGCCAGGCGCTACGGCACACTATGGCATGCTGCGGTGGAATGCAGTGCTGTGGCGTGCTGCTATGCTTTTTTGCACTATGGCGCGCTATGGCGTGACCTACCTGAGATCTGGGTGCTACGGTGCCTAATTCCTCGAGGCACGGACGCTACGGTGCGCTACAGCGGATTCCAATTAATTTCATCAAAATGTTTTTATGCTTCATCAAACTATTATGCCACTGCGGCGCACTGTGACACACTACGGTGGACCCGAATTCGAAACTTCGGGCACTACGGCGCCTGACGATGATTTCGCTTGTGCGAAAAGCGTGATGGGTCCCCTTTCACTCCTAAATACTCTCAATCTAGAGCTTTCTACATGTGGTGTCATATATCAATGGAAAGATCCTTCTGAGACCTTTCCATTGATATTAAAATTGGCATAAATAGATCATACTAACAATATAAACAATTAAGTTAAAGCCTAGGTATACAGAAATCAAACAATTTTCTTGACAAAAATTTTAATGGAGGAATGATCTTGAATCAGACTAATTTAAGTCCGATTGAGGTTCTACAATTTTACTTAGATGTTAAGCAAGAGCTGATGAAAGTATCATCCACAACATTTTTATAATTCAATGAGAAAGTAGCCAATGAAGTAGAGCAAATGGGTACCTTAGCCTTTAGAAGAGGAATAAGAAAACTCTATTTTTTTTCAGGAACTTGGAGGAAGGGGAGCTTCTTTTTAAAGGAGAAGCTTCAGCTTGAGAGTAAAGAAAGAAAGGAGAGGATGGCTGAGGCTTCTTTTTAAAGGAGAAACAGGAGAGGTGATAGGGCATGGGCTAGGGAGAAGGGGAAGGGGGCTCTGCCTCTTGCGTAGAGGGAGGCACCAAAAATTGGGAGAAGGGTGCCAAATGGAGCCAGGAAAAATAAAGAAATAAAAGAAAAAAAATGGATTTTTCTTAAATAAATAATTATTTATTTATTTTCTAATTTTTAATTTGCTAAAAATTCAGATTTAATAAACGCACTCTGAAAAATCTCAAAAATTCACCCCTAGCTAATTTGAGGGTGAGGAATTCAACGACAAAGTTAGATTTCAATTCCAATGATTATTTAATTATTCATTTTTCTATGGTATTTAATTATATTAAAATATTCTCAAAAATTTGACGACTTCCAAATGCGTCTAAAACATCACCCCTAACTAATTTGGGGGAGACGATCGCAACGGTAAAGTCAGATTTTGATTTCAAGGTCAAAATAAATACCTTAATTTTTCTCTAATTAAATATTATTAAAATATTCCAAATATTTGATTTAGCTCTGAATCGCACCAAATCTTCAGGAATTGTTCTAATGGCTAGATGAACTTAATAGAATAATAATTAAGATACGATTAAGCTAAAATTATACTGGGTAACAACATTGGGTTGTTACATAATCATACTCAATGTTCAACCATCTATCATCTGCAGGAGTAGAACGAGTACTAACCTGGTGATGGATAGGGGCAGTCACAAGTGAGCCTCACCCCTAGGATCCCAAGGGAAACATAGAAGAGAAAACTTCCAAGAACCCAACCTAAATTCATTTTTAAGATGTAAATAGTTTTCCAATTTACAAGCTCTTTGAAGAAATGTTGCATGGACAAAAACCAAGACAACAAAATTTATTTGAACTAGTCACTTTGCATCAACTAATAAGATGCTTTTTCTTCCTATCTATTCCACCATCTAATAGAAATCGACAAGTTAATGCATTTATATTCCTTATATTGACAATGAGTATATAAACACCTTTAGCCCAGAAGATTAGGAGGTTCCTCACAAAAAATTTAATTTGTTGAAAGCACCCCGCTCCACAAAAGAAAAAGATATTTTACTCCACCCTGAAATCTAAGTACTTTTTTTCTTGCTACGTGTAGAAAAGTCAGAATTTTGAAGCTTGGAAGTTGATATGGGCACACCCAAATAATTGAAAGGCAAGTGAATATGTTGCAACATAGATTTTTATTGCATATGGTATTATTATTATTATAAATATTATTAAAAACATACAGTATAATCAGCAATCATAAAACAAATAAAAAGTTTTCGCTTTCCTCTCCATTTCCATTTTGCAACAGCTACGGCAAGCTTGGAACTATGGCAGGATGAGTCATTCAAACTTGTGGTGATCTTGCTCTTGATTAGCTTATCATTTTATTCAAAAAAAAAATTAATGGTAATATAAGAAACTTTTTCACAATCTTATTTCTTAAGATAATTAAACATTTTTAATACAGCAATAATTATAATTTTTATTAGTAAATTTTAATTATTATTAATTTAACGAGTGATCTGCTGTGTAGCTCAGGTCGCGCGACATCCATTTCTGTGCCATCTGGCCATCCATCTACATGGATCAAATGGTCTAAATTTAATCTAGTCATGTCTATTCTCTGATGTTGGATCACACCCATGATCCAATGGTCGTGATCCCACACACATTTGGTCGTTACAGGCTGATGCACCTGAACCGTTCCACATTTGTGAATGATACATTAAACAACTCAGCGAGGACTCCAAAAGTCAAAATATGCTCATACAACTGTGTCAGATGCTGCTCCCCACTCCCTCTCCATGTCAGTAGGTCATTGCAATTGACTTTCTTAATTGGTCAAACCTCTCGATAAGCCAAACAACCCAATGGTCCCCAATTGCAGGCACTTGGGTGTTGACCTCTAGGCTTGTGACAATTGGTTCAACCTATCAACACCATTTCCTCCCAATTATAAATGGATCCCCGCCAATCTCATTGAGCTTCTTTGCTCACTAAGAAGGCTCCAATTTCTCCTAGTAACTTAAAGAAGCCCCCCTTACCAATTTAGTCAAACACTGTGATTTCCAATGTATATGATTGGTAGATTTAATAAGAATCCAATGTATATGATTATTAGCATACTTACATGTTGATCATATCACAATACTAAGTATAAGTAATAATAAATATAAAGTGTGGAAGCTTAAGAATTCATCTAGATCATTCGTCACAATCTAAGTAAAAAGTATCCATCTCAGAAGAGAAAAAGAAAATGCATCCAGAGTTAAATTATTACAGACTGCTTGGTTTAATAAAAAGAGCAATAAAATATCTTTCACTCACTGCAGAAAGTAAACTAATGCAAAAAATAAAAATTGAGCCAGTTAATACTATGCAAACTCCTCCTAGATCTCTTGGGAAGCCTCCTGAGCCTGCTCCTTAAACTGCTCTGGATCTAGCAAATTGTTGGATCCCAAAGATACCATGTGTTAGACAATAACTCTAACACAACTTAAGATACAATATACATTCATAATTAACTAAGGGTAAACATTTAAATAAACAAATAATACTGTAGGAAAGGCACTAAAATAATTGAAAGTATAAAATCATGCAAAATTGAAAGTAAGGCAGAACAGTAGCTGAAAGACTAAGCACTGAGGACAAAAAACAATAAAAAAGCTAAAACATAATAAATTATGAGATAAAACTATATTGTATGTCACTCAGTATATGTATATATGTGTCTGAATATGCCACAGAATTGTATGCCAACAACATGCATAACCAAACGCCACATGACATCCCACAGAATTCTAGGTGAGCAAACGCTCCGCTAATAGATCCTAGGTCAGCAAAACACTCCATTAATACTGTGATATGACTTATGCAATTTATGATATGCCAATGCTTTAATAACTGTATACTTTAAAATTTTAAAACCAGAAAATGATCAAACTTAAGAAAATAATCCATTTGTCTCCATGGTTTAGAATTTATCTAAGTGATTACTTACTTCTATTCTTATTTCACTAAATTCATTATTTATTTCACAACTATGTTCTAAATCATCACAAAGGAAGAGTACATATACATAATTAGCATGTCCTAGGAATGATGACCTTAACACTTAGTTTGTTTACTGTACTTAATGATGCGCACAAGAATAAGGGATAGAATCCTTTTATAGTTTATTCTCTCAAACTAAGCTATTAATTTCCCAACCTATAACACATTTTGTACTTGGGATGTTTATCCTAAACCAAACTATCCTTGTCTAATTATCTAAGATAAGACTGAGACTCTATGGTACTATTCAGTATAACTCAATCGATTCCATCTTTTACTGGATAAATCAATTCTATGAATATGCACCATATGTTCCATATGTTAATACTACAACTTTATATTCTAATAATTCTATTTAATGATCAAGGAGTAACAATATAATGAATCATGTCTCCATTGTGGTAAGTCCTATACAAAGGCTCCAAGGATGTGGCATATAAGCCACTCAACTTAGGATACTACCACAAGGAATGATCTCAATCTAGAATCTTTAGGTTATCCTTCTATAAGGTTTAAAGATCAAACATCTTAGGTATTTAGGGTTCATCTAAGCTTCTACCTTAATATTAGACAATAAGGTGTCTCCTACCTCAAGAATTAGCCTACTTAAGGGTCTAGCATTTAATTGATTTATCATTATCCTTACATTTTCAAAACTCAAAGTTTGAGAAGGTACAAATTTACAGCTAAATTCTAAGTTCTAAACTTTACTTATAATTACCATTTCAATCACATAATTTAGACACTTAAATCAAGTTATGCAAATCTAACATTTGGAACTTAATCGAACACCTCAATCATGGGATAAAATCATATGTGTTATTGAGAATTGATTGTTTTACAAATCAATCTTATTTTTAGAGATCAGTTTATGCTAATAATCCTACTTAGGAGAAAATCAGGAATCTTAAGCTTAAGTTCAGATGATCAATCACATGACTTGTTCTATCTTCTCAATCCTTTTATTTTACTAATCTAAGATCAATGTCAAATCAACAAGTTTGTTGAATACATGCAAATCATTGAATGTCCAAATCAAGATGCTTAATTTAAGCTAAGTAAATGTTGAGATTTAATCCAACCAAGTTAGGGTTGAGCCCAAACTTGACATAATTAGGTTATTCAAGTAAGGTTTGAGTATAGATTAATCATTAGGTTATTTATCATTTATTGGGTCCAAGCCAGCAAGTGTTTATTCCTTAATTAGCTTTAACCACTAAATTGGGTTAAATAAGGTTTGACTCTTACATAAGGCAAATTAATAGATCCAAATGTCCAAATCAGAATTATGTTTTCTAACATGCATACTACTATGAAGTAGTGCATATAAATCTAATTAGCCAAATCAGAGAGTAATTAATGCAAATTAGTCATTAATCAAATACAAAATAGATTAGCACATAACTACATAATTAATAGCCTAAGTTTCACATAACTACCAAATAAGATACTATAAAAGGGAAATTTGACTAATTACAAACACTAACATTCACTAATCAATCAAATCAAGGATTAAGGCATAATTAACAAAATAGAAATCAAAAAATTATCCAAGTTAGCACATGCATTTTACAAGTCATAAGGAATCAAATGAAACTAAAATCGCAAGATTTGGCTAAGTATACATGGTAATTTTCACTAAAAAATTATATCAACAGAAACTAAGATATTTATATATATTCTTCTTCCTTACATTTTTTTGAAATGGTATATAATTTCAAATGGTTTGGAATAGTAATTAAAAAGTTATTACATTAATTTATTCAGAATGATCTTAATTACATTTCCATTAATTGATTTATTTTCCTTAAGGATAATAATTCCTAATTCATTCATATTAAAACGGGGTTGGCCCATTTGAAAAGAAGTGCATCGGGTGGGGCCCGATGTCCCAGGACTGTCACACTACATGGGTCATGGGTCAGCCCGACTTGCATAGTGCTTCATCCCTAACCCTCCTTCCGTGACACCAAGGAAATTAGGGTTAGGGTTCGGAGTCAAATTGCAGGGAGCCCCGACCATGCCAGCTCCAAATGGATCATTACAAGATTAGTGAACAGAGACATGTTGATTTCACTACAAAGCCCTCTCTAAGAAGGCTGAAGTCGCCAGTACCTTACTCACATAAGACCTCCATCTAGGAGCTACTGTGGGGATTAAATTCTCACCACATAGGCCACGATTCCACCAGATGTCAATCCCTACACCTTTAGGGAGGTGAGACAAATCAAACCCTTAAGGTTGCTAAGTCTGAGGTTCTCCCAATCGCTGGTCCTTACTCAGACCAAGTTTCTAGAGGTCAGCTAAGCCTGATTGATCATATCAATCGATCAAGGTTGACCCAGACCTTGGAAATGATTACTGTGATTTTGTCTAGCCTAGCTATGAAATTAGGAATGGAATGCACAAAAATGCTGAGCCTACTCGATTCATTATGGAAGTACAGGTACCTAGTTTAATTGGGAAAGCTTGTTGTTGCCATTGGGAGTGATCCTAAGGGCTGGCTAAGCTGCAGAAGATATTTAGGGATCCTGAACATAGGATTAGCCCTCTGATTGCAGTTGGAAGACTAGGGATTACTAGGAAGAATATGGGAATGCAAATTATGGAAGAACTTTAATGGGGAAATCATAGAGAGCAAATAGCTCTCTAGACAAATCATAGGGCTATTTATAGCCTCATGGGAGAGTTTGGGTTCTATTGATTGGGCTGGATCAATCTGAGAGCTCAGGCTAAAGGCGGAGCTCTCGAATTCTAATCTGAGGACGACCGGGCATTGGGGCCCGACTATGGCCTCCAACTGATTTGGGAAGGCCTAACGACTAAGCGATGTTGGACACATGAGCGGGGGAAAGGGCTGGCAGCTAGCGTATGAGAGATATTCCTTGTTGGGGATGCGAGCGAGGTGGGGACGAAGATCCACAGTCATGGAGGGGTCCAGAGCCATCTGATTGACCGATGGAAATGCACGACGGCCCTGATCTCCCAGATCCCAACGACCGATCATGGGAGTGATCCAAGGCGCAAGATCTAGCATTTAATTGATTAAACATTTTCTTTAAATTTTCAATACTTAAAGTGCAAGAAGGTACAATCATTTACAGCTATGTTCTAAGTTATGAACTTTATTTATAATTACCATTTCAATCACATAATTTAGACACTTAAATTAAAGTATGCAAATCTAACATTTGTAACTTAATCAACACCTCAATCATGGGATAAAATCATATGAGTTATTGAGAATTGATTATTTTATAAATCAATCTTATTTTTAAAGATCAGTTTATGCTAATAATCTTACTTATAAGAAAATTAGGGATCCTAAGCTATAGTTTAGATGATCAATTACAAGACTTATTATATGTTCTTAAACCTTCTAGCTTATTAATCTAAGATTAATGTCAAATCAACATGTTTGTTGAATTCATGCAAATTATTGAATGTCCAAATCAAGATGTTTAATTTAAGTTAAGTAAATGTTGAGATTTATCCAATCAAGTTAGGGTTGAACTCAAACTTGACACAATTAGGGTTATTCATGTAAGGTTTGATTATATGTTAACCATTAAGTTATTTATCAATTATTGAGGTCCAAACCAGCAAGTGTTTATTCCTTAATTAGCTTTAACCACTAAATTGGGTTAATTAAGGTTTAATTCTTACATAAGGCAAATTAATATATCCAAATGTCCAAATCAGAATTTATGTTTTTTATCATGCATACTACTGTGCAAGAAGTGCATATAAATCTAATTAGCCAAATCATGGAGTAATTAATACAAATTAATCACTAATTAAATCTAAAATAAATTTACACATTAATACAAAATTAATATTCAAAGTTTGATGCAACTTGGAGATTAAGTTCAAAGTAATCATGCAAATAGTCAAAGACTATAAAAATAAATATTGACTAATTACAAACCCTAATATTCACTAATCATGCTAATCAAGGATTATAGCACAATAGACAAAATACAAATAAAAAAATTATCTAGTTTTACTCATGCATTCTACAAGGCATAAGAAATCAAATGAAACTAAAATCACAAGATTTGGCTAAGTATACATGCTAATTTTCATTAATCAGGCTACTAACATAATTAGGCAAAATTAGAAATTATATCCACAAAACTAAGATATTCTCTTATATTCTTATTCCTTGCATTTGTTTTAACAAAATGGTATATAATTGTTTATGTTCTGGAAAAGTAATTAAAAAGAATTACATTAATTTATTCTGAATGTTTTTAATTATATTTCCATTAATTGGATTATTTTTCTTAAGTAAAATAATTCCTAATGCATTTATATTAAAACTAGGTCAGCCCATTTGAAAAGGCATGGGTCAGCCAGAGCCCGATGGCCCGGGACTGTCAAACTGCACGGGTCATTGGTCGGCCTGACCCACACGGTGCTTCGTCCCCAACCCTCCTTCCCCAATGTCAAGAAAATTAGGGTTAGGGTTTGGAGCCAAATTACGGGTGACCCAACCATGCCATGACCTCAAATAAATACTTATACGACCAGTAGACCAAGACACATCAATTGAACAATGAAGCCCTCATTCAGAAGGCCAGAGTCGCTCGAACCTTACTCAATCGAGACCTCAGCCTGGGAGCTATTGTGGGTATTAAATTCTCCTGTAGAGGTCATGAATCCACTTGAGCTCGATCCCTTCACCTTCAGAGAGGTGACACGAGTCTAACCTTTAAGGTTGTTGGGTCTGAGGTTCTTCTAATCGCTGGGTCCTTACTGAGACCCAGATTCTAGAGGTTAGTTGAGCCTGATAGATCATATTGATCGATCATGGTTGATCTAGACCTTGGAAAGGATTGATGCAATTTTGTCTAGCCTAGCTATGCGATCTAGAATGAAATGCATGCAACTGCTGAGCCTACTTGGCTCAATATGGAAGAATAGGTACCTAGTTTGATCGTAAGAGCTTGTTGTCACTTCTATAAGTTATCCTTAGGGTTGGCTAAGTTGCAAAAGAGAACTAGGAATCCTGAACACCAAGATTAGCCCTTTGATTGCAGTTGGAAATAGTAGGGATCACTGAGAAGAGTACAAAAATAATAATTGGGGAAGAACTTCAATTGGGAAATCACAGAGAGCAAACAACTCTCTAGACAAATCTTGAGGCTATTTATAGCCTCAGGGGAGAGTTTGGGTGAAATTGATCAGGCTGGATCCACCCGAGATCTCGAGCCGAAGTCGAAGCTCTCGAACTTTAATTCAAGAACTGTTGGGTGTTGGGGCTCCACTGTGGCCTCCAACCGATTCAGGAAGGCCTAATGGCTTAGCAGAGGTGGATGCACGAGTGGGGAGCAGGGTTGGCAGCTGGTGTATGGGAGATATTCCCTATTTGGGGATGTGAGCGATGTGGGGACAAAGACCCACAATCACGGAGGGGTCTAGAGCCGTTTAATTGATCGAAGGAAGAACGAGACAATCCTGATCTCCTGGATCCTAATGGCTAATCGCTAGAGTGATCTGGGCTATAAGAGCAACAGGTAAGATTCAAAGCTCGGGATCCCCCAAAGCCAAGATTAAATCCACTCCGCGGGATCCCAGGATAGACGGATGGATTTACATTGGATTTGTTGTCATGAGACTCAGGCGCTGTAGCGGATTGCCTACGATTCACACATCGGATCCCAGACATGTAAACCCGTTAAGAGTATATTTGTAATAATAAATTGATTCAAACCATTTATGCATTTTTTCCTATTTAAATTAAGTTTAATTATGGCCTAAATGGCCTCTAAAAATTCCTAAACTTGCACCCCTAGCTAACTTGGGGGTGAGGAATTCAAAAATATAATCAGATTTTAGATTAGAAATCAAATTATTCTGTCTATTAATTATAGTTTCTAAATTAGCAAAATTGTCATTTTGACCTAATGAGGTCTGATTTACCCCAAATTTTTAGGGTTTGCATCTAATGATTATATGGATGCAATGAAATCAAAATTAAAGTGTGGTTAAGCTTATGCTTAAGCTTAGTAACAACCCAGTGTTGTTACAGATTCCCCCACTTAAGAACGATGTCGTACTCGACATCATGCTAAGCAAGGAAAAGAAAATGCGAAAATTTAAGAACTGAAGTAAAAGATAGGAGTACCTAAATTTTCAAAGTGACTTGGATACTTTAACAACATATCGGCCTCTTTCTCCCAAGTGGATTCTTGAAGAGAGCAATCCCTCCACTGAACTTTCACCATAGTGATAGAGTGATTTCTCAGCTGCTTCTGATCATGAGCTAAAATCAAGATAGGCACTTCTACATATGAAAGGTCCGGGTGAAGGGATATCGCTAGAAGTTGTACTAGTTGTGATGGATCATGAAGACATCTCAGCAACAAAAAAAGATGGAAGATGTTGTGTACTGTAGAGAAATTCTCGAGAAGAGTTAACTTGTAGGCCACAGAGCTTATCTTTGCTGCCACTCAAAAGGATCGACGTAGCGGGGACTAAGTTTCTCAGCCACACCGAAATGAAAGACACCCTTCATTGGGCTGACTCTTAAGTAAACAAAATCTCCAACATTGAAATCCAAGGGATGATGATGGACATCATGATATTTACTTAGGCGATCTTGTGCTGCTCTAATTCTTTGTTGAATCAATTGCACAGTTCTATTAGTTTCATCCACCAAATCAGATCCATACAGTTAGATGCTGCTAGTTTAGACCACATAAGTGGATGCTACACTTCCTACTATATAATACTTCATATGGTGCCATGTCATTGCTTACTTGATGGTTGTTATTATAAGCAAACTTCATAAGAGGAATGTGGTCTTTCGAGAAACTACCAAAATTCAGAATACATAATTGCAAGAGGTCTTCAAGAACTTGATTAACTCATTCTATCTATCCATCAGTTTGATGATGGAAGGCAGTGCTCATGGCCAGGGTAGTCCCAGGTCTTCATGTATTATTTGCCAAAACTTAGATTTTAATCTACTATCACGATCAGAAACTATCGATCTCGAAATACCGTGGAGTCTGATGATTTCTGTGATATATAGCTTCACCAACTTTCCACTGAATCCGCTTGACGTATTGGAATGAAATGTGCTAACTTTGTTAGGCGATCAACTATTACCCATATTGAGTCAGCACCAGACCTTGACTTGGGCAAACCCATAATAAAGTCCATGGATATACTAAACAACTACCATTCAGGGATTGCCAGAGGATGAAGAAGTCCTCTTGGCCTTCAGTCCTTAGCATTGATGAGATTGCAAGCATGACATTTAGCCATGAATTCTACCATGCTTTTTTTCATAATAGGCCCCCAGAATGATTTCCCTAAATACTAGTACATTTTGGTACTTCCCGGATGAACCTAATATCATGTTTTATGGCCTTCAATAAGAATCTCTTGATGCATAGAATTAAGGATCCATAAGCAATTTCCCTAATAAATTATGGTGCCATGCAGCTGCAGATCATGCCGATGGCCAGCATCAATATCAGCTCTGAACTTTAGATAGTCTTCATCTTTAGTCTGTGATATGGAGACATCTCTGTGAAGTGTGGGTTCCATGGTGCTCTGAGTTAGCATCATGCTTAGCATGTCACCGTGCATTGGAACAATATCCATCATTCAAAAACCTTCTTCAATTAAACTTTCAGCGATTATGGAACTGAGAGTAGCATAACAGCTGAGGGCATCAGCAACGACGTTAGCTTTACTGGGATGATACTGTATATTCAAATTATAATTGTTTACCAGTTCTAGCCATCTGCACTGCCGGCAATTAAGTTCACACTGCATGAAAATATTCTTTAAGCTTTGATGATTGGTAAATATTGAATGTGGAATGCCATAAAGGTAGTGACGCTAGATCTTTAGAGCGAACACCATGGTGGCAAGTTCAAGATGATGCACCGGGTAATTCTATTCAAATGACTTCAGCCGATGTGAAGCATATGAAATTACTTTTCCTCCTTGCATCAGCACACATCCCAAACCTATGCCAGATGCATCATTGTAACTTGGTAGTCTATACCATCTTTCGGTAAAGTAAGCACGGGAGTAGAAGAGAGTGCATCTTTTAATGCTTGAAATGCATCTTCACATTCAAAGCTCCAAACAAAAGGCACAACCTTCTAAGTCAGCTTGGTTAAAGAATTGGCGATCTAAGAAAAGCCTTTCACAAACTTTCTATAGTAGCCAGCTAAATTCAGAAAATTTCTGATATCAATCACAGATTTTGGTTACGACCTATCTTGAATAGCACTAACCTTTTTCTGATCTACCCAAATTCCTTGGGCATCAACAATATGACCCGGAAAAGCGATTGAGTTGAGCTAGAACTCGCACTTAGAGTACTTGGAATATAGCTGATGATTGCACAGTGCTTCTAGTACGGCTTGCAAGTAGTTCTCATGTTCCACTTTGCTTTTTGAATAAATCTTGATATCATCGATAAAAATGATGATAAATTTATAGAGGAAAGGCTTAAGAACGCGTTGTATTAGGTCCATGAAGATGGATGGTGTGTTTGTTAAACCAAAGGACATTACTAAAAATTTGTAGTGCCATAATGAGTTCAAAATGTCATTTTCTCTACATCTGCTTCCTTGACTCACAGTTGATGATATCTTGATTACAAGTCCATCTTTGAGAAAACCTTGGCTCCAGATAACTGATTGAAGAGACTATTGATACGTAGTAACGGATATTTATTATTGATCGTCACCCTGTTCAGCTCATGATAGTTGATACAAATGCGCATTTGCCATCTTTCTTCTTCATGAAAAGCACTAGCGCTCCCCAAGGAGATGAACTTGGTTAGATAAGACTTTTCTCGAGCAATCCTGGAATCTGCTCGATTGCAAATTCAACTTATCTGGCGGGTGGAAGACAGGGTAGGTCTTTATGAAAGACATCAGAAAATTTACATACGATGCGATTCTCACTACTACCGATGCTCTCTTTCTTCTCACCAAGAATCGTCACTATGTAGGCATTACATCCATTCTTGACTAACTTCTTAGCCTTCATGGTATTGATTAGTGAGGCTTGAGTACTGAACTTGCTCACAAAAGTTTTGGCTTAGTCTCTGTTGCCTAACGTAATCTTCTTTCTTTGACAGTTGATTATAGATCCATGCTTTCTTAGCCAATTCATTCCAAGGATTATGTTGAAGTTTACAATTGGCAACATAATCAACTTGGCTTTAAAGTTTTGTTAGCTAATAGGGATTGCAACACTACTAAACTGCTGAGCTTGCATACGGGCTCCAGAATGTAACCTTATTCTTAGAGAATTTGCTAGTCGATAGGAGGGTAACTTGAGAGTTTTAACCCATCTTTTTGATATAAAGGAGTGACTCTCTCCAGTATTAAGAAAAATGTTGGATAGTTTGCCATTAATCATTATGGTGCCTATGTTAAGCAATAATAAAATTATACTTGAATTATTCCAGAGATAAGGTGGCAACCGAAATAGGAAATAAAATAAATTAGAACGTACCTAATACAACATCGTTATCCTTGAGGGCAAAAGCAGGTCAACATATATACTTAAGAAGGAGTAGTTGGTTGACGATTCAATGGTCCTCAACCTTAACAGTTATAAGCTGAAATAGGAGCAGATGCAATTCTAGGAGTTGCAGAAGGAACAAGAGGTGGCATTACAACTAAAGCAGGAGCACGACTATTTAGCAATTGTGAACGGAATACATGATCATGCTTCAAATGAATGATGTGCACTCCATCAATAGTTTTTTCGGCAATGCACCGGTAGAAGTGATTGTCAGGTCGGCCACAAGTGTAACAGAAATTCCCTTAATGGTAATACTTACCGTAGGGATGGTGACACTTGCATCCAGAGGCTTTAGCTTGGATGTTATCTAAAAAGGTGCCTCGATGTTCAAGAAATTTACTTATTACTACATAAGTGGGTCTTTACAGAGCAATTCATATTCCAATATGGTCTTGGCACATATTGGTTTGAAGGCTTCTCTAAATGCTTCCATGAACAAGTCCCATGAAATGTCTTCAGTCTTGTAATCTGCAAACTTGGTGTTCCTTTTGTTCTCCCACCAATACTTCACTTCATCTTGAAATAGGTGGGTAACCAAATGAATGGCTTAAGAAGTTGGGCATTTGATGCTGGCTTGATTCTTCTCGGCAAGCTTAAGCCAGCTGAAAGTATCCAAGGGGTTCATTGCCCCATTAAATGTTGTTCTTCTGAGTCTCAAAAAATTAGGGAGGAAACCAAATGCTGAGAAATGAGGTGCAGATGGTTCTGCCATATTAATAGCATGTGGTTGATGTGAATTAAGGAGGATGGCACAAGTTTATTGGGCTTGATGTACATTACTCTTTTATTAAAGTTTTTGATAGGCCAATTAACGAATTGACATCATCTGATCTACCGGATGACAAGACCGTGTTCTTGATTTGGGTAGGAACTAAAGGAGATTCTGGATTCATGGCTACAATTTCCATAGATACATATTTATAGAATGATGCAATAACTATTTCTTAATCATTACTTCTCAAAATAGAAGTTACATTGATATGCATAAATGATAAACTAATATGAAATATGAATGAAATAAGTTATCAGTAAGATCAACTACAAAATTCTACTATAAAGGCAGTATAATAGTCAACATAAGTGACTCTTAAATGCTTCCTCTCTAGCCTTTGATATGTCCAAAACCACCATCTTTTAGCTGATCCGCCAAGTATGGCTCCCAAGATCTGAAGATAATAGCCATCTAAACATGCAGTCTCTCTAAAGGGAGTAATCGTACGATTTAGCTACTCTCTGGAAAGAACTAGAAAACTAGTCCCTCGGAAGATTGGGTGAACTAAAATCTTATCGAGTATTTCTACTCTTTTATGAGACACTCCACTAGTGGTTCTACACCGTATTTTCTTGGAAATCATCGACCCAATAGTCACCTAAGAGTCTAAGGTAATGTCTGACCCCATATCGCTGACAATTCCTAAATTTCAATTTGAATATTAGTTCTGATACTTACTTTATTTTATTTATGTGCACTTTAGTTCTTTAAAGTTCATTCAAATCCAAAGAAGTCCTTTCCAGATTTTCTCTTAGTTTCATTTCTGAGATTCAACTTGATGAATTATGGAAGATGCTTTCTTAAACTTAGTGATTGTGATTGTATCTGCTTCCGAGAATAAATCATAAGGTAGATAAGAACATTCTTCTTGTATGACACTTTATGATACTACTCTGATACCAAATGTAATGCCCCATCTTGTCGCCACGCGCAACTAGGGTAATTTAAGATAATTATTAACCATTGGCGGCAGAACGGTGCGTTACTCGGGAAGGACTACTGAACCACCCCGAATACCGTTGTTTGCTGAAACACAACCCCAAAGGAGAGCTAAGGACTAATCTCTAAGATACGACTAAAATACTTATCTTAAGTATTAGATATAGTATTCACATGCATTAGATTATGGGTGTTAGATTTAATAAGAATCCAATATATACGAGTACTAGCATTACTTACATGCTAACCACATCACAATACAATGTTAAGTACTAATAAATATAGAGTACGGATGCTAAAGAATTTATCCAGATCATTCATCGCAGAAGCTAAGTAAGAAGCATTCATCTCAGAAGAGAAAAAGAAAATATATCTAGAGTTAAATTATTAAAGACTATTTACTTTAATGAAAATGACAGTAAAATATCTCTCACTCATTGTAGATAGTAAGCTAATGCAAGAAATAAAAACTGACCCAGCTAGTGCTCTATAAACTCCTATTGGATCTCTTAGGAAGCCTCCTGATCCTTCTCCTCAAATGGCTCTGGATCTAGCAAATTACTGAGTTCTAAATGTACCACGTGTTAGACATTAAGCCTAACACAACTAAAGCTACTATATATACTTATAGTTATATAAAGTTTAACATTTAAATAAATAAATAATAACGTAGGAAAGGCACTAATATAACTGAAAGTATAAAATTATACAAAATAAAAAGTAAGGTAGAATAGTTATAGAAAGACTAAGTGCAAAACATAGAAAATAGTAAAAATGCTAAAATTAAATAAATACTGAGATAAGACTGTGATGTATGTCACTGAGTATATGTATATATATGTCTGATTATGCCACATAACTATATGCCACCAACATGCATAACCTGATGCCACATGATATCCCACAAAATCTTAGGGGAGCAGACGTTCTGCAAACAATCCTATGTGAGCACACCGCTCTGCTAACAAATCCTAGGTGAGCACAATGCTCAGCTAATGTTGTGATATGACTTGTGCAATTCATGATTTGCCAAGGCTTTAATAACTATATGCCTTAAAATGTTAAAACTAGAAAATGCTCAAACTCAAACAAATAATCCATTTGTCTCCATATTTCAGAATTTATCAAAGTGATTACTTATTCATATTCTAATTTCACTAAATTCATTGTTTATTTCACAATTATGTTCTAAATCATCACTTGGGGAGAGTACATATACATAATTAGCACGTCCTAGGAAGGATAACTTTAACATTTAGTTTATTTAACTGCACTTATCGATGCACACAAAGATAAGGGATAGAATCTTCTTACAGTTTATTTTCTCAAACAAAGCTATTAATTTCCCAACCTATAACACACTTTGAACTTGGGATGTTTACCCTAAACTAAACTATACTTATCTAATTACCTTAGATAAGACCGATACTCTACAGTTCTATTCAGGATAACTCAGTCAATTCCATCTCCTACTGGATAAATCAATTCTATAGATATACACCATCAGCTCCATATGATAATACTATAGTATTGTATTCTAACAATTCTATTTAATGATCAAGGAGTAACAAACTAATGAATCATGTCTCCATTGTGGTGAGTCATAAGCAAAGGCTCCAAGGATATGGCATATAAGTCATTCAACAGAGGATACTACCACAAGGAATAATCTCAATCTAGAATCTTTATGTTATCCTACCACAAGATTTAAGATCAAACATCTAAGGTATTTAGGGTTCATCTAAGCTTCTACCTCAAAATCAGATAATAAGGTGTCTCCCACCTCAAGAATTAGCCTACTTAAGGGTCCAGCATTTAATTGATTTAACATTACCTTTTCATTTTCAAAACTCAAAGTACAAGAAGGTACAATCATTTATAGCTAAGTTCAAAGTTATGAACTTTACTTATAATTGCCATTTCAATCACATAATTTAGACACTTAAATCTAACATTTGCAACTTAATACAGCACCTCAACAATGGGATAAAAATATATGAGTTATTGAGAATTGATTGTTTTACAAATTAATCTTATGTTTAGAGATCAATTTATGCTAATAATCTCACTTGTGAGAAAATTATGGATCTTAAGCTTAAGTTCAGATGATCAATCACATGACTTATTATATCTTCTTAAACCTTCTAGTTTACTAATCAAAGATCAGTGTCAAATCAGTAAGTTTGTTAAATTCAGGCAAATTATTGAATGTCCAAATCAAGATGTTTATAAGAATTAAATGCTAAGATTTAATCCAATTAAGTTAGGGTTGAACCCAAACTTAACATAATTAGGGTTATTCATGTAAGGTTTGATTATAGGTTAATCATTATGTTATTTATCAATTATTGAGGTTTAAACTAGCAAGTGTTTATTCCTAAATTAGCTTTATTAACTAAATTGGGTTAATTAAGGTTTAATTATTACATAAGGCAAATTAATATATCCAAATGTCCAAATTAGAATTTATGTTTTCTAACATGCATACTACTATGCAATAAGTGCATATAAACCTAATTAGCCAAATCAGAGAGTAATTAATATCAAAGTTTCATGCAACTTGGAGATTAAGTTCTAAGTTATCATGCAAATAATCAGAGACTATAAGAATAAATATTGACTAATTACAAACCATAACATTCACTAATTATGCAAATTAAGGATTACTACATAATTGACAAAATACAAATAAAAAAATTATCCTGTTTAGCACATGTATTCTACAAGTCATAAGGAATCAAATGAAACTAAAAATGTAAGATTTGGCTACATATACATGCTAATTTTCACTAATCAGGCTACTGACATAATTAGGCTAAATTAGAAATTATATCCACAAAAACTAAGATATTCTTATATATTCTTATTCCTTGCATTTTTTTAAACAAAATGGTATATAATTTCATATGGTTTGGAAGAGTAATTAAAAAGTCATTACATTAAATTATTATGAATGTTTTTAATTATATTTCCATTAATTGAATTTATTTTCTTATGGAAAATAATTCCTAATTCATTTATATTAAAACAGGGCCAGCCTGCTTGAAAAGGCGTGGGTCGGCCGAAGCCCGATGGCCCAGGACTATCGCGCGGTGTGGGTCATAGGTCGGCCTGACCCACACTGTGCTTCGTCCCCAACCCTCCTTCCCCAATGTGAAGAAAATTAGGGTTAGGGTTTGGAGCCAAACTGCAGGGTGCCCCGAGCATGCCACAACCTCAAATTGATCCTTATGCGATTAGTGGATAGAGACCTCTGCCTAGGATCTATTGTGGGGATTAAATTCTCCCTGTAGATGCCTTGATTCCACCATAGCTCGATCCCTACACATTCAAGGAGGCGACACAGATCTAACTTTTAAGGTTACTGGGTCTGAGGTTCTCCTGATTGTTGGGTCCTTACTCAGCGCCAGCTTCTAGAAGTTAGTTGATCCTGATTGATCATATCAATTGATCCTAGTTGACCCAAGCCTTGGAAAGGATTGTTGTGATTCTGTTTATCCTAGCTATGCGATCAGTAATGGAATGCACGCAATTGCTAAGCCTACTTGACTCAGTATGGAAGAACAGAAACCTGGTTCGATCGTAACTTATTGTCATTGCTATGAGTGATCCTAAGGGCTGGTTAAGCTGCTGAAGAGAACTAGGGATCCTGAACACCAGGATTAGCCCTTTTATTAAAGTTGGAAATAGTAGGGATTACCGAGAAGAATGCGGAAATCAGAATTGGGAAGAAGTTCAATTGGGAAATCACAAAAAGCAAACATCTCTCTAGAAAAATCTTGAGGCTATTTATAACCTCTGGGGAGAGTTTGGGTGTGATTGATTGGGCTGGATTGACCCAAGAGCTCGGGCCGAAGGCGAAGCTCTCGGACTCTAATTTGAGATCGGCCTGGCATTAGGGCTCAACAAGGGCCTCTAGCCGATTCGGGAAGGCCAATCGGCTTAGTAGAGGTGGATGAGCAAGTGGGGGGCAAGGTTGGTAGCTAATATACGGGATCTATTCTTTGTTGGGGATGCGAACGAGGTGAGGACAAGGACCCACAGTCACAGAGGGATCCAGAGCCATCTAATTAATAAAAGGAAGAGAGTGATAGTTCTGATCTCTTGGATCTTAATGGGTGATCATGGGAGTGATCTGGGCTACTAGATCAGCGGGTAAGATTCAGTGCTTGGGATCCCCCGAAGCCAAGATAAAATCCACTTCGTGCGATCCCCGAATAGACGGATGAATTTACATCGGATCCACTATCACGGGACCCGGGCTCCATAGCGGATCGCCTGCAGTCCGCACAGTAGATTCCATACATGTAAATCTGTTAACATAATATTTACAATTCTAAATTGATTCAAACCCCTTTATACAATTTTCCCAATTTAAATTAAATTCAATTATGGCTTAAATGACCTTCAAAAATTCTCAAACTTGCACCCCTAGCTAATTTGGGGGTGAGGATTTCAAAATAGCAATTAGATTTTGGATTGGAGATCAAAAATATTTTTGGCTATTAATTAGGGTTCCTGAATTAGCAAAATTGCCATTTTTACCTATTGAGGTTCGATTGACATCAAATTTTCAGGATTAGCTTTTAATGACAATATAGATGTAATTGAATCAAAATTAAAGTGTTGTTATGGTTATGTGTAAGCTTTGTAACAACTCATGGTTGTTACCGAATCCCCAATTACTAGGTTGCAGCATATAAAGGTTCTAGCGATCGGATTCAGTCCTCAAGTGCGTCTCAAGCGTCTACAACTCGCCATTTGTTCAGCAATCAAGTACTTATTTTTCCCAAGTACTGATCAGGACTTTGAGCCTCTACCCTCTTTAATTACCAACTGCAATTGAAGCTTAGTTGATTGCTATTGTTGATCTGGCTTGATTAAACCTAATCGAGCATCAATCGGTTTGGGTCTATACAATGGGGTACAGTGCCCGAGATGAAGTAGGCTTCTGTCATTCTAGCCAACCTTAAGTCGAGCCAGAGTAAGGCTTTTCCTTGCCATGAGACACTGATCATGTCAAGACTTAGAGGGAGCCGGGTCATCGCTATTTTGGGGAGAATTTACTCCCCATGATAACCCTAGCTCGAGGTTTCTGTTAAGTATGGTCTGGGCAATCCCGGCTAACCCCATAGAGCGCTTATGGGGGCGTTCGACGCACCTCAGTCCCAGGATGGTGTATCAATCAAGTCAAGGTCGTGGCGTGGCCGGAGCACCTGTAAATTTGTGAGATAGCCTAACCTTAATCATTCTGTCATCGGATAATTTTGCAGAGAAGATGAAAAATAGTGCGGGTCGGGCCAACCCATGCTGTTTGACAGTAACAGGTCGTCGGGCCTCGACTGACCCGTGCTGTCCCACTAGATGCCAACCCAAACTGATTGAAATGATAGTGCCCAATGGGAAAAATGAAATAATGTGATTCAATTTTAATATAATCTGAAGTCATAACTAAAGAAAATTGCATAAAAATTAGGGTTTCATTTATTTCAGTTAACTTGCATCCAAAGTATATGATATTATATACTTTTTTGATCAGAAAAATGTTTAGATTAATAAATTGCAAAAATATTTTAATTTATGTGTATGTTTTCTTAATTATTCTCGGACTACATTAAATCTTGATTATTAAATATTATGGTGTACCCTTATCCAAATTGCATGTTTAGGGTCTCTATTTCATCATTTTTCCAATTAAAAATTAATTGTAAGGATAAATTTATTTTTCTACGATTAATTCTACCAATTATTTGCTAATTACATTAAATTTTGATTAGTGAATGTTATTCTTATTTGTAATCTGATTTTGATTATTTTGGTATCTATGGAACCATTAGACAGTAAAGAACCGAGAAATAACATTATATTCCAATTTAGACATCATTTGATTATTTTTTTTTTAATTAACTCATAGCTCTAATTAGTTAAGTTTAAGTGATTTGCTTGATTAAATTAAGTTGAATTGTCGATTATACCTTCATTAGATACTATAGACTAATTTAATAATAAATGATTTAATTCTTGATCTTCAATTTTGCATGTTAGACTCTTTGGTTTTAATAAGAATTAATGTGATTACAACTTAATTGCTAAATCTTATATTTGATGATTTCCTTCTAAATAAGAGAGTAAACATGCTTGTTATTTGTTAATCAAAAAATAAAAAGATGCTTGATTGATCAAACAACCAATTTCCAAATTTATTAATTTATATTATGATTTGAACATTTACTCTTAAAAATACGATAATAAACAATGTGCATTCTTGATTTGTCTCTTTTAGTCCATGATTGGCATAAATACTTGCATGAAATTAGACCTATCTTAATTATTATTCAATCATTAGCAACTTATAGATTGTAGATGGAATAATTAATAATTTTAAGATCTTTAAAGGATAAAATTAAGAAATATAATTAAAGTGATTAGTATAACAATAGCAAAGGCAATAAACAGTGAGATATGTTGATTTTAGTCACACTAAAATCTGAACTTTAACTCTCATAATTAAAGAATTTTGAATATTATGACATTTAGATTAATGTGCATATTAAGGTGAAACAGGTTAAATAGCTATATAACAAAAAGTGATGTGTATTTCTGCTATCTGGATTCGATCATTTTATCCTTATTTCATTGAATTTTGGCATAACATGAATTACATAAGCATAATATATCATTAGAAGTGTGATGAGTAGTACACCTAAGATCTATTAGTGTTGTAATTTGGTGCACAACTAGGAAGTACGAGATACTATGCTACATCAAGGTCATACATACTTATGCTATATTTAGTGACATATTCGAATGCATATATAGTGGCTTACAACACATTTCAATTTTCACATTTTAATCAGTCTACAATTTATTTTAGTTGATTTACTTTTAGCATACTTGCTCAATTTCTAACTTACTCTATCTCTAGCTTTAGTATTTGGCTTTACAATTACAATTTTGATGCAGTTGTAAACAGCTTGATTTTTGTTTTGTTGTTAAGTTAAGAAATTTCCCTTAAAATGCAAGAAAATTATGTTTGCAGTCAAAAATGTGCTTAGACTTATTGTTTAACACAAGATTTTTTCATTTTGGTTGGGGCCATGGCATTTGAAATCGACATGTAAGGTTTGGAGCTGTTTGAGGAGCCAGCTTTGGAGGGGACTCAAGAGCTTCATGAAGAGGATAAAGAGCAGCAGTTGCCATGGTGTTGATTAATTGCCACTATATTTTATATTGTGAGATGAGAGACTTACTTTATCACTTTAAATTCTAGTTCTTAATAATTAATTATGGATGTCTTTTTTTTTTTTTTTTGAGATGAATGCTTACTTGGCTTCTGCGATGCATGTTATGAATGGATGTTTAAGCTTCCACTCTTTGATATATATTCTATATTATACTTAGTACTGTGATGCGATCGATATACATATTCAAAGCTTATTCATATACAATGTCTATCTTCCCTTATTCATCTTAAAGCCAATGTGTATGAGTAAAATTCACTGATACTTAAGATAAGGCAATTCACTTATTTTAAGGATTAGCCTTAGTAGCTGTTATTAGTATATGAAAGGATAACACATTGGATTCTTATAAACTCATCACGAGCGATGGGTTGATAGTGAGTCGGGATGGGTTACTCCTTTCAAGTAATGACCTGTTCCATTACTAATATTATTCTATTGCGTGTAGTGGTGGGGTGGAGCATTATAATTATAAATTGATTTTAATGCAATCACATCATGCATCCATTATATAGTACTCAGGTAAGGGAGTAATTAGATTGAGGGGAAGATAAACAAGTCATTGGTGATGGAGGGCAATCATGGGGCTAAACTTGATTGCTGGAGCCTCCTTGAGCAGATGGTAATCTCCTGAAGACTCAAATGTCGAGTCTCTCCCATTGCAGTGCTAGGAGATGGGTCGAAAACTCATCGAAGTCAGTTGGACAGTAGGCAAAGATATATCAACTGGGAAATTGAAATTTCTAGAGTGAGCAAATGAGCTCACCAAACACTTCCATGGATATTTATAATCAAAGGAAGGAATTGGGTTGATGGGCTACAGATGCTAGGCCTGACCTCAGAGATCTGTCTCCCAACAGTGAATTAAGGTCTAGCTGGGCCTCCTATTCCATTGAGATGCCTTCTATGGCGCCCTGCCCCTTAACCACCGACAATCAAGGCTAAGGAGTGGTGTGCCACTTTGGCAAATCCCTCACTTATCATTAGATTAAGGTGTAATCCTCAATCCACTAATAAAGGAAGGATGTGCCTTGAATAATGTAGCAGAATCATTCACTAAGTATATACATACATTAGAGTGTGGAAGCAAAGACAATAAAATATGCTACATCCAATGCACCACAATACAAGTAAGAAGTAAACATACAATTCAGAATAAAATAGTATAGTACGAGAATATACATGAGTACCTGAATTATTACATCAATTTTAAGATAAGTTTAAAATAAAATAAATCACTCATCCTCACAAGTAGAATAAAATGACTGCTAATCTACTGATCTTCTGCCTCGACCTGATGCTCCTCCAAGAATGGCTCCTCTTCAGGCACAAGGTCCTAAAATTGCTCAGAACTTGCCATTATCGGTTTCACAATGATAGGGCCCCAGCCAACGAAAAGAAAATCTGGTTAGAAATATTATCTAAGTACATTTGAGGTTGTTTAAGTTCATGAGTTTTATGATATACCATTTTACTTAGATTATAAAACAAGTAAAGTGTAAGGGTACAACAAGTATACGAAGGGATATAGAAAGTTATATATATAGCATTTATAACTGAGCAACATATGAGGCAAAAGAACATACCTCAATACTAAGCTATGATAAGGTTAGGCATATATATATATATAAATAAAGTAAGAAAAGTACTGAAAGAAAAGACTCATCCTAAACATGCAAAGGATCATATAAATTATGCAAGTTTAAAAGTAAGCAATCTATCTGTTATATATATAAGTAAGCAGTAAGGAAAATCTAGCATCCTATAAGTATATAAGTAAGCAGGTAAAGTAAATGCTAACTACAGTAAAAAGGTAATAGTAAATAGTAAACAGATATGTAATGACTGCCATATTAGAAAGAGGGCTAAACTATCCTGCTGAATTGAAAATATATATTATTAGCATCATCTGAGGCTAAGTCGGTAAGTTTCTTAGCGTTATAAAAGCTAAGGCAAAATAATGAAGCATAACAGAGCTAAGGAGGTAGTAGGTACAAATGTAGTAATGTTTTAGTTTTTTACTTTACTTCTGTTGACTTATTCAGAAGTAGCTAAGGAATCAAGCATGTTTGCAAGACTATTCGGGTTCCAACTTAACACAACACTCCTCAATGAGAAATGTTAAGTAATCCTTATTTCTCCCTACCCCTGTCCAGTATGGTAAAATGCGCACGATCAACAAGAAACTAAACTCTATGCAAATGTTAAACTAATTATTCTATGTTTTTATTTTATGCAGCAATGCTATCTTGTATGATATGTTCAAGGAATAAGGCATAAAATACAAAGAATGAAAAAGCAACAACAATTCAAAAACAAGGGACTATACTACACATGATGATATCAGTTGTTATCTATTTAATCTGTTCTAACTACTCTAAGTTATACAAGTTCATGATCTCCAATTAATATTATTAAGTATAGCTTAGAAGCACAGCCTTTGAGTTACAAATAATTAGAACTATTTATGTTCTAATTTAATTCAATCAATACTGCTTACAAACTAAATAAGTAATCAATACATCCTATTTGATGAAATTAGATGCTCTAAGCTAAAATATGATCAATATCTATTAAAACTAAGGATTATGAATTAAACTCTAAGATTTAGGTTTTAACCTCTTAATCCAAAGGTAATACTTAAGGACTATGGTTTAAATCTAAGTTGTGAACTAATGATTAAGGCAAATCCTATTAAGCAAAATCAAGGCTTAATAGGATGAATCTCCTAGTCTTAATCTAAAATTGAAAGATAAAATAATCATAATTAAAGTATAAAATTTAGAAACTAATAAAACTAAGGTTTCATTCATTGAATAACTCATTTACTCAATGAATAAAATCTAACCTAGGATGTATTCCTAATCTTAAGGAAAAAGGGTCTAAGGTGAAGTGTAGATCTTAAGAAGCTCCTAATAAATGACTTAGGGAATTTTAGGAGTTAATGAAAGCTATTATATATTATCTTCATTTACTGATCTAATCCACTTAAGGAAGTTAAGGATGTAATTTAGCTAAGCTAGGCGGTATTAGTTTTACTTAGGAATTTTCAAACCTTTAATGGGGTTTCTATCAAATTACTTAATTATGAGATTAAGGGTTATAAATTGATCCCAAAACAATTTTATTATTGATATTAATGATTTAAATGCTATTTTAGAGGTTAAGGGCACTTAACCTAAATTTTGGGTAAAATAACTATTTTTCTCCTACTTAAAGGTCTAATATGCTACTTTTTGATTAAGGGCTCCAAATTGAACTTTGTTGATGCCAAATGATTTCTTGCTATCTAATATGAAGATAGACAGTATGTACATCAAATTTGGACAAGCATTAAGTCCTATGGGTCCAATTTAAAGATTTTAACTTATAAGGGCATTTTGGTAATTTCACTTAGTGAAATATAAAAATTTAGTTAGTTTATTATTGTCTACTATCCAAAGATTCTATAGAGTTTAAGAACACTAAGTTCTGATGTCTAATGATTAAGTTATGATCATTTCAATAATAAGGTTTTTCTTAAGATCATTAATGATTTAATGGGTAGGTTTCACATTAAAAATTACCTCCAAAATTACATAATGCTTAATTTTACTAAATTCAAGTTTTATTTTGATATATTTTATCCCCATTAGGGTTCTAGAGTCATTAAAATATAAAAAATAACAAATCTAGGCCATTACGGACAGTTTTGGGTGCTACTGCGCGCTGTATCTCTTTCTGGCCATGAGCCAAGCACTACGGCGCGCTGTGGCGTTGGATTTCTTGAGGTGCGGGTGCTACAGCACGTAGCAGCACTTTTGGGCATTGCCGTTGTGGTGCTTTCGGTGCTGCGGCGCCATATTTCTCGAAAGCTGGGTGATACGACGCATAGTAGCGGTCCCTGGCTGAGAGCCAAGCGCTACTGCGCACTGTGGCCTGCTACGGCGTAGCCAACCTGAGACGCGGGTGCTGCGGCGTGTTGTAGTGGTCCTTAGGCGAGAGTCGGGCGCTACGGCGCACTAGAGCGCTCGACGATGATTTTGCCGATGCAAAAACTGAAATAGGTCTCCTTTTGCACTCAAATATTCTTAATTTAGGGCACTTACCATGTGGTTCCATATACCAATGGAAAGGACTTTCTGATATCTTTCCATTGATACTAAAATTGGCATGAAAGGATTTTTTATGCAAACAATGAGGTTAAAGGTCAAGGTATGTGACAGATGAAAAATGCACGTCTGTGTTTGCACACAAGTGTACGTGGTCTGAAGAAGTAATAAGTGAAAGTTTTAATTTCAGGATTTATCATCCTCTGGGAATGGTGGTTCTGATACCAAGTTATATTTTTTTTCAATAATATTTAGATATCGATTTTTGGAATGATTTTTTATTCCTAAATTACCAATACAAATGATGTAACAACCCAAGTTATTACCTTGGTCATTTAGGACTAATCTGAGTCTTTAATCTAATCATAAGTGCTAATTAAGTCATCAGGAGTCAACATCTAAGACCTAGTCCAAATCAGGAGTCAAATGGATCGAATCCTGATTTTTGGAAAATCCAAAAATCCTAAAATTTGAACTATCTAAAATGATCTCAGATAGAAAAATGGACTTCGCCATTGCGCTCATTGCCCCCAAATTGACTGGGGGTGATATTTTCATGTTAATCGGAAGTCGTCAAAATTTTGATGAATATTTTAATAATATTTAAATACCCCGAAAATTGGGAAATTAAAATATGCGTCGGATCGAAAATTTGACCTCACTGTTGCGTTCCACACCCCTCAATTAGCTAGGGGTGAATGTTTGGAATTTTTCTGAAATCAAATTATTATTAAATTAATTAAGAAATTACCTAAATTAAATAAGATTTTTTTTTTATTATTTCTCTTATCAGGTCGGATCCTCGCTGCTTATCGGATCTGACCCGATATCACTATCAGATCTGGATCCGAACTCCGCAGATCCACGATTAGCGGATCGGCCCATCTGGTCCCTCCGATCCGGACGCGATCGCACGGCGAGGAGCCGTCGTCCCCCTCGTGAGTGTCGCCCGCGACATGCGTCGCTTGGCTGCCTCATCTGCCAAACATGTGCCCTCCCATGCCTCGCCAACTCCACCGAGGGTCCATAAGGACCCTCCCATACGCTCGGGGTCAACTGTTTTTGCGTGAAGCACTCGGTTCGTCCCCGATAGCCCGAACATCCGCGACCGTTCGTCGATCGGGTACTGGATCTCCCCCGTCTCATTAATGTTTCCTGCGATTATTGCCTCTATGTCTATTGCATATGCTGGATTGGTGATTGAGTGGCTCTGATCGGGCTAGCCCTACCGGATCGACTGGATTTGGGTTCAAATCCACAGTACAAAGCGTTAAACCCAAATCCTGCCGAACCCTAAGACCTAGGGTTCGCCTTTGTGCGTGACTCCGGCCACATCCGGTGATGGCCACCCGCTGATGTGTAGGCCTTGACGGGGGCTACCGTCGGCCGAGCAGGCTGAGGCGGTCCGGCGCCGGGAAGGCCGGCAAAAGTCGTGCCCTAGGGGCCGGCCTCGGGGCACTCCGCATAAGAGGCGCAGTCCGGGTCGAGCTGGGTCGACGCAAGCCTGACCCGAAGGCACTCGGGTCTGCGTAAGCCCAGGTGGGGCCTGCAACGCCACGTGGCACCCTCCGGGCGTGCCACGTGTCATGTGGGCCCACCGCCAGAAATCTGCGACCCTTCAGCTTCGACTGTGGGGTCGCAGTGCGACATGGAAACCTCCGGGCGTGCCACATGTCACGTGGGGCCCACCGCCAGAGCCCGCGGCTCTTCAGCTTTGGCTGTGGGGCCCGCAGTGCCATGTGGCAGCAGTGCACCCACACTGTAGCGCCGCGCCCCGTCATCGCGCGCAAAAGAGACAGTCATGATCAATTTCGGCAGTGGAGCGGCGCTCCACTCGGGGAGGAATATCCCGTCTCCCCGAATAGCTGAAAACTAAGCCCATCTGAACGGCTACTGACTCAATCTCAGGCAGGGTTGAGAGCTAATACTTAATATAAGAGTATTACCTTATCCTAAGTCTTAGATAAATACATGCATTTGATTTAGAATACAATAGGAATCCAATATATGTATAAGATATCAGCATTTCCAGTATACTGATCACATCACAATGCTAAATATAAGTAGTATATAATAGAGTGCATAAGCTTAAAGCAAATATCCAGAAACATTCATCACAGAAGCTGTATGAAAACATTCATCTCAGAAAAAAAACAAAATACATCCAGAATTATTACAAACAGTTTATTGAAATAGACATAAAATTAAGTACTGAACTGAAAATATTAAGCAGAAAAATAAAACTGAAGAAGAGTCCACTAGTACTCCAGGGCTCCTCTTGAATCTCCTGGGCATCCTCCTGACCTGGCTCAATACAATGCTCAAGATCTAGCAAATTGCAGGATCCCAAAAGTATCCCGTGTTAGACAATAAGTCTAACACATCGAAACTAATCTAAACAGTTCTAATTATTCATTTAACATTTACATAATGTAATTAAATCTGTATAAATACTGTAAAGATAACTTAAAGTATAAAATTGTATATACTGTAGAAAACTAAAGTAAGGTGAAGTAAAGTAAAACTAAACTGTAAACTGAATACTAAAAGTAAACTAAAATCAATAATGGATCTGAAACTGAGCAATCATATGTAAAACTATGTTGTATGTCACTAAAACTGTGCATCTAAATATGCCATAACACTGTATACTACTGATATGCAACCAAAATATCACTGAACTGCTATGAATAGTACGGTCCAATGTATACATACATCCAGTTGGGAATACTGCTTATTGATGATGCCGATGCATCCTAAAATTCCCCAGTCAATGTATGCAACATTCCATAACCCATAAATTATCACTGATACTTATCCATCATTCTGATACTCACACATCATGCTTGTGCTCATGCTCATGCTTCTAAACTACATGGGATAAATCCAGAAAATGCTTTAAAATCTGATAATGAATCCAAAGTTTCCATTGTGCAGAATCCTGCTAAAACAATTCTGACTCCTACATTATAGTTCGATACTTGATTAAAGTTAACATTTTACTTAAAAATCATTAGTTGGGATGATTGTATACACATATTTAGCATGTTTGCAAGAAAGGTGTATTTAACCCTAAGATTATTTAAACTGCACTTATCAAAGTGCACTACCATAGGAGGCAGAATCCAGTTACAGTTTACATCTCATGCTAAGTCATTAAATGACTTATTTTAAGCATACTTAGTGTTTTGCGCAAAGTGACTTGAGATACTTAGTTTGCATAAACTGCACTTATTGAAGTGCACTACAATAGGAGGCAAAACCCGGTCGCAATTTATATCTCAAACTAAGGATCTTGTTCACTAATTGTAACACTCTTAGTCATGGAAGATTTAGTCTAACGGGACTGTATTCGTCTAATCCCTCAGGATAGCACATGGTCATAAGTCCACACTGGAGTGAATCAACCAAACCTAAATATTACTGAAATATCCAGTACTATGGGTATACCCTACTATACCCAACCAATAATTTGGGTTCAGAAGGTTATATTTAACCAAGGATTTATCAAAGCTATTAATCCTGATTCTAAATAGGTGAGTCCTACACAAGGCTCTAAGGGTATGATCAAAAGATCACTCAATGTAGGTTACTACCACAAGGAATAAGTCCCACTTTAAGTACTTCAGGTGATTCCTACCACAAGGTATCAAGTTTAACTTCTAAAGTTATGAAGGATCATCTAAGTTTCTACCTCAATAAGTTACAAAAACTCTTCCTACCTTAAGGTATCAATAATTAAGGTCCTTAAACATTTCAAGAATGATCCTGAAGCAAGACCCTTAAGATCTCACTTTTCTACTCCTTAAGGTTTACTTATTAGACTTAGGTTAAAGTGATCAAGTCAAATGATTAAAATCCATCTGATCCATTCCTAGTCTACAATTATGGGATGAAATCAAAGATCTTAATGGAGTTAGATCATTTCATAAATCATTACAATTTTATTACCCATTTTATGCTAATAGTCTTATATAAGAGAAAATCAAATATCTAAAATTTAGATCCAGATAGTTCAATCACACAGATTTGATATTAACCTTAGCACTTCTAATTTAATGATTTAAGATCAATACTAAATCAAATGCATTATTGGAATAATGTCAATTAAATTATCTTTCAATCAAGTTAATTGATTAAGTGATTAAAATTTAGGTCTTAATCAAGACAAGTTAGGGTGTAACCTGTAACCTTTCTACTATTAAGACCAAAGGTTAGTTTAAAGATCAATGACAAATCAATGTATTATTGGTATATTATTAATTGCAATTTTAGGTTTGGATTAAATATCATCTACTTAATCAAGTTATCAAAATTATTATGTTCAAGTTTAATTTAATGACAATTACACACAATTAAGTGTCTAATTAAGTGTTTAAAGTTTTCTAACATACATCCTATGAAAGTATATAAATGTAAAATGACATAACATAGAATGTAATTAATGCTAATCAAATTCTAAATTAAATTAAAGGGATTAGCACTTGATTACAAATCAAAAAGAATTAGGTTTCATACCACTTAATTGTTAACTATACCTATTTAATTCAAACACTTAAACTTCTATTACTTACCATTTGGCATAACATACATTTAAGATACATACTAGGTGTTGAGCGCTTGATAAAAATAACAAAGTTTCAAACTTAATTTCCATATAGAATTTTATGCAACATTCCATTTTAGCTAAAAATAACAACGTTTCAAATTTGATATTATTTAGTCCCACTAGGGTCCTAGGGACCTTAAAATGACAAAACAGTGAAGTTTTAGCTATTTCAGCCAATACTAAGCAGTTTTTCAAACATTTCTAGCATTTTTGCAAGTTTGGGCGCTCCAGCGCGCTGTGGCGGTTCTGGTGCTGCAGCGCTTTTAGCGCTACGGCGCGCTATGGCGTTTCTGGTACTGCAGCGCGCTGCAGTGCTTTTCGTGCGGCAGCGCACTGTGTCATTATTGGCGCTGGAGTGCGCTGCGGCCCGCCGCAGCGCGCCTTTCAACTTGTAAAAACACTATGTCATTAATTCATTTTTCATATTTTCTAAAGTTTTCCTGAAAATTCGTAGTAGCCCACTGTAGCGCGCTGTGGCGCATTGTAGCGGTCCATTTTGTGAAATACTGTTTAATTAGTTAAATGGCAAGTTTTCAAAAGCTTTTCATGAAATGCCGCTGCAGCCCGCTACCGCGCGCTGCAGCGGTCCAACTTGCGATTTACTGTTTGATAATTGATTTTATAAAGTTTTTGCCGAAATACCGCTGCAGCGGCCCAACTTGCAACTTTGGCTGCTGCAGCGCGCTGCAGTGCCAGACGGGATTTTTCGCCTGGATAAAAACTAGAAGGCCTACTTTCAAGCTCAAATACTCCCAATCTAGAGCATTTCATGAGCGGTGCCATATATCAATGGAAAGGTCTTTCCGATACCTTTCCATCGACATTAAAATCAGCACAAACGGAGCATCCTAACTATACAAAAAGTGTGGATAAAGAAAAGGGTATACAAAATGGATGAATACAGAGTATGCATTTTTCAAGAAATGAGAAGCTTCAATGAGCCTTAATTGCTTCCATACATGTTTATAGACTTCTAGAGTTACATTCAAGCATTATAATATCATGAAAGAGTCAAGTAAAGGAACAAATGGGTACCTTTAGCCTTGTGAGAGAGGAAGAAGGGACCTCTGCTTTCTTCAAGGCTTAGCGAGGAGCTGGACTTCTTCTTCTTCAACACAACTCAGCAATGGAGGAAATAGAGGGGAAGCTCTTAGCTTGGCAGCAAGCCAAATAAGGAGGGTTGTGTTTGTTTTTAAAGGAGAAGAGGAAGGGAGGGGAGAGGCAAGCTCTTTCCTATCAAGTATGGGAAAGAGGATGGGGAGCATGGGTCAGCCAAATGGATGGGGAGGTGGCCAACCAAATTTAGGAAAGAGAAAAAGGAGAAAAAAAATATTTTAGGAATAATTAATTATTATTCTTATTTTTTAATTTATTAAAAATTTGGATTAATTAAACATGCTCCGAAAAATCCCAAAAATTCACCCCTAGCTAATTTGGGGGTGAGGAATTCAATGACGAAGTCCGATTTTGGATTCGGATGATTATTTAATTATTCTATTTTTCGGCGCATTTAATTATATTAAAATATTCGTGAAAATCTCACGACTTCCAAATGCGTCCAAAACATCACCCTTAGCTAATTTTGGGGTAACAATCATAACGACGAAGTCGGATTTCGATTTCGAGGTCAAATAAATACATCAATTTTCTAATTAAATAAATATTAAAATATTCCAAAATAATTGATTGGGCTTCGAATTGCTCTAAACCTTCAGGGTTTGGTTCTAATGACTAGATGAACTTAATGGAATGATGATTACGATACGATTATGCTAAAATCAAGCTGGGTAATAACCTTGGGTTGTTATACACACGCAGGGCAGTGCCTAATTGGGTGCTGCCACGTGTCAAGGTGGGACCCACTGTCTGACCACGTGCCAGATGTGGGACCCGCCACGGCTACCGTGGCCAATCACCGAGCGCCACATGGTAGCCGTGGGGCCCACTATCAATTCAGACAGTTAATCAAATTAATTACTTAATGCTTAATGACAATTAATTAGTTATTAATTACAGTTATCAGTTAATTAATTTTAATTAGTGGTTAAAGATCTTTAAACAGTAACATTATGTAATTAATTAATTAGCTATAATTAATTAACATAATCAATTAATTAGAAGATAATTAGGATTATTTTAATATTAATTAAATATTAACAGTAATTAGTAATAATTATTTAATTAAAAAGCTATGATTAGTATTAACTAATTAAGATTAATTAGTGTTAATCTTAATCCTAATTAAAATATTTAAATAATCTTAACAGATAATTAAGTAATTAATCTTAATCCAAATTAAATAGTAATACTAATATTTAATAATTACATAATAGATTAATTAATAAATAATTAATATTAATTAATTATAGATTAATCATAATTAATTAATTAATTAATTAATATAGAAAAATATTTAACTTTAGGAATGAACAGTAAATTAATACAAATTGATTAAATGAATAAAAAAAAATGCAAATTGTATTTTTGAATAGTAATTTAATTAATTAAAATTAAATAAAACTTAAAAGTTTAATAACTTTTTGTAGGATGATCTAAACATAGCCAATATATATCTCATTTTACTTAGAAAAATAAAATGAATCAAATGGCGTAATGCAAAAATTAGTTTCAGGGTACGTATAACGTAGCGATATTTTAGAACTTATTCAAACTCCCATAACTTTTAACCTAATCATCCAAACATAGTTAATATAGGTCTTAAAATACTCAAGAGAATAGCTCTATCACAGTAGTAGTATTAGTTTTTCCTTTTGGACATCAGGATAAAAAATTAACCCAATATCTCACAGTTTACTTTAGGGAAAAATAACCAAAATACTCCTATAATTCAAATGACATAACTTGGTCAATTCAACTCCAAATTTGAAAATTCAAAGTGCTAACTAGTTTATAATTTTAATATAATCAATAAATAGAAATAAAATTTAAGATCTGAACCCTAAAAAATTAGAAAATGACCAAAATACCCCTAACCTTAATTAGGTCATAACTTGACCATTTGAGGTTCAAATTGGGTTTACTCCCTATCAACACACTCAGTATATTATAGGGAAGCTATAGAAACTTAATTTGCTAAAATTGGACTTCAAATGGAAAAATTCAGTTTTTGTCACCCGTTGACCGACCCAAAATTACCAAATTGCCCTTAGAATTTAAAATAGCCATAACTTAGTCATCTGATCTCAGAATATAGTGTTCTTGAACTCTATGGAATACTTGAACAATAATCAATAGTAAACTGCATAAAAATTTAGATTCCAATAGGTGTAAATTACAAGTTTGCCCTTTAGGTCAAAAACCTTATGTTGAACCTGTATGACCTATTTCTTGTCCAAATTGGGCATACTTACTGTTTATCTTCAAGTTAGACAGTAAGAAATCATTTGACACTAAGAAACTTAAATTTGGACTCTTAAATCAAAAGTTGACTTCTTGGATCCTTAAGTAGGGGCAAAATAGTCATTTTGCCCAAAATTTAGGATAAATATTCTTAACCTCTAAATTACCTTTTAAAATACTAAAACTAATATTAGAACTATATTAGAGTCAATTAAGTGAGTAAAATCAACTATTAGGTCAATACATCAAATTTTCTAAAAATCTTTCTAAGTCATTTTCTAAAAATTTCTAATTCAAAAGCAAGGGACTATACTACACATCACATTAGGACCATTCTTGAGATTAGGACTAGATCATAGGTTAGAGTCTATTTATTGGGTAAATGGGTTATCCAATAAGTGAAACCTTAGTTTTATTAGTTTCTAGACTTGTCTTTTCTTTACAACTTATTTCGATTATTTTGTGTTTTAACCTTAGATTTAAGCTAGGAGATTCATCCTATTAAGTGTAATTTGCCTAATAGGATTTACCTTAATTAGTAGATCACTATTATAATAAAACTTAGATCCTAAGTCTTATCCTTGGGACTATGCGATTAAGCCCAATCTCGTGGTGTTTAATCCATAATCTATAGTTTAGTAGATCTTGATCAGATCTTAGATTGAACGTCTAAATTCACAAAATTAGGTCGTATAATTTATTGATGTAACTCGTAATCATAATTTCATTAAATTAGATTAGAACTTGATCATTCTAATCCTTTTAACTTATAAGGATGAGCTTTTAAGTTACACTCGATAATAGGAATTAGAGATCCTGAACTTGTGTAACTTGGAATAATAAGAATGGATAATTAGAAAATAATTGATATCACCATATTTAGTAGAGTCCCTTGCTTACTTTGATATCATTTGTTGCTACGCATTCCTTATATATTTATGCCATATTTCTTTGAGCATATCACATAAGACTTTGATGCATAAGTAAAATTTTAGGAAATTATGGAGACTCCTTAGATTCCTTATGAAAACATTAAGATAAATGATTAAAGATAATAATTGTATGTGCTAGAGCTGCCTCTCAGTTATGTCTTCTGCCTAGTCTCCTTGTTGACGCTAGGAGAAGACTATATTTATATATTTTCTACTTAGTCTCCTTGATGACGCTAAGAGAAGATTTGTTATGTGTTTTTTGCCTATGCCTCCTTGTATGACGCTAGGAGAAAACTCTATATCCTGCCTAGTCTCGATGATGCTATGAGTATATAGTTTTGTGCCTTAGCCACCTTGTTGATGCTAAGATCCTTTTGATATTTAGTGGGCTAGATTAGCTCTTTTCTGTATGGCATTAGTACACTGATGTTCATATATAGTATTGATGTTTTGTGTACAGTATTTTTCATTTAGTCAGCTATTTCCTTGTTTTGCTTATATATATTTTAGGATGTTATATTTATTACTACTATATGTATGTATCACTATCGAGTTTACTTATTTAACTTGCAAAATTCTTATGATCACCAGCATATTTAGGATGTAGTATTTTTCTTTCAATACTTGTGCAATTACTTATACTTATATGCCCTACCTTATTTAGCTTGCATTTGAGGCATATCTTAGCCTCCTTTTTGTTTAAGTTATAAATATTATTTATAGCTTTTCCTCTACTTTTGTCATGCTAGTTGCTCCCTTATTTGACATAGTTGATGCTTAGAATATGTAAATGGTGAAATTACAAAACACATAAAACATATCAATTTAAAATGTACTTAGATAATTGTTTAACACAAGATTTTCTCTTTTTTTAGTTGGGGCCCTACATTGTGAAACTGACAATGGCAGATCCATATCAGATGCCAAAGGAGGTGCCTTATCTAGAGGAGGAGCCTTTAGAAGGAGCTGCTTAGTTTTTTTATAAGTGAGGATGAGAGTATTTATTTGCTTTAATTACTTAAACTATAATGTGATGTAATAATACAGGTACCTATGACTTGTGTTTTAGATTATTATGATGTTTATTCTGAGTCATATTTTATATTATTTATATTGTGATGCTTGGATGTTTCTCATTTTAAATCACTTCCGCACTCTGTATAATTTTCTTAAATAGTGACTGATTATTGATTCTGTGCTACTCCTTCCCTTATTAGGTGGATTGTGGATTTCATTCTAATCCAATAATAAGTGAAAGATTAGTCAGAGTGACACACCACCCTTAGCTTAATCTTGTGGATTAAGGGGTAGGGCACCAAAAATGACCTTAAGTTAAGATACAATTTGATTAAAAAGAAAGAGTTGAGTTTTCATTATAATAGTTGCAAGGGATTGGTGATATAACTTCATTGTTGAATGTATATTTTAAATCTTCATGCTTAATTTAATCAAGTGAATACTATTGGAATTGGAGTTATCGTCCAATTACAATATGTTCAAATTTAGTGCATAAAGAGAACTCCCATTGGGGTGCTTCCTTAGCACATAAACTTTCATGAGATTATGATTTGTTAATTAGACTCAATTCCCTTCATCAAGGTTACCAAAAGATATCTTTTTGTTCCTATTGATCTCACAAACAAGATTTTCATTAACCATGTATCATGCACTTCACACGCGGTTTGGCTAGAGGAGAGGATGCATTAGGTCAATGAACTATGTCACATCATCCATCGAGTTTTCTAACGTCCTCTCATCCCTTCTACTTTGCAGAGCAGCAGAGCAACATTAATGAAGAACTTAGTTCACAAGCTTCAAATGTCTTAGTAGAGCTTTTAAGGAAAGGTACAAATGAGCTTGAGAATTTTTCACATAATTCTCAGCTCTACTTGCACAACCTTGCTTGGTCTTACTCAATTGATGAGCTTGGAACACAAGTTCTTTAAATAAATTAATGATTTATTTGGTTTCTTTTTAGAAAAATAATTTAGACTTCATTCCATCCAAGCATTCATCTCAGCATTAATAATAAACAATAAGAATATCTTTTCATTCATTCAAATAATTCATTAAAACACCACCATACGCTTACAATTTCATACAATTACATCTCAGTCCTCTCCAAAGAGATTTTAGCCTTCTATTACTAAATAAGCACAAGCACGCATACAAAGAAAATTGAACTTTGGCATTAGTTCACAGTAGAAAGAAATCATAGAAGGTTAGAAAGAAATACTAGGAATCACCTGGAGATTTTCTGAGGTTCTCTTGGATTCCTCCTGCACTTCCTCTTGATTGCTCCACCCTTTTCCCTTTGTTGTTTCCTTCTCCTTACTATTCTTGGTGAATCTTCTTCCCTTTGGAGAGTTCTCCTTTCTCCTCTTGCTGCAAATTTTCCTTAAGGGGACTTGAATGTCAAAATTTAGAACCCTCTCAAGGTCTGAGATTGGCTCTTAAATAGGGAAGCTCTCAGCCCCAAGGCATTAATTATGTGACTATTCACCTTCCTTGGAATTATTTAAAACCCTTTAAATATTTATTCTGTTGTCCATTGGAATTCAGCAAAGTTAATGTACACTTCAATTTTCAAGAGGCTGGAGAAGGCCAAAGGTTGCATTTTGTGTCCATCCCTATGCTGCATTTATAGCTACTCTGGAGAATTCTGGCATGACCGCTGCAGCGCGCTGTAGCAGCTGCGTTCCAAACACTATTCCGCTTAGGACACCACTGTGCCCGCGTGGCGCGCTACGGTGGTTTTGTTCCAGGTTAGTGCAAATCCTTAAGGGGCATGGCGCGCTGGGGCGCGCTTAGAGCGCACTGCAACAGTTTATTCTACGAGAAAGCGGATTGGCACTGTTCAATTATTCTACATAAGATTTTGATTTTTCTCCAGGGAAATGACGCTGTGGCGCGCTGCAGCAGGCTTCCTTCCAGCTCCTCAAGTACGATTCTAGGTGAGGGAATTTGATGTGCTGCCACAACATACTGTGGCAGCTACGGTGCGCTGCGGTGGTTTTCACCCACAATTCTGTGATTCAGTTCATATTTTCCATTTTCTTCATTTTTCCTGCAAAGGTATGATTTCCACTCAAAGTATATGGATATAAATGATGATTTGAATGCTAAAACGCTACATTTTGGCTATATTTTGCGGATATACCACACCCATACACTTTAATTCTTGCTCATCCTTGAGTAAGCCTTAGAAATTGATTTTCTAAAATTCTTAGTTAATGGATTCAATGTGGCATGTTAATGTGTAATGAATTCAGCTATCAAGCAATGCTCTAAGTTAAGATAACTTCAAACTTTTCAATTTCCACTACCCCCTTTTATCAGATTCCAATTTCTACTTTTAATTTTGTTCAACATCGAATGTTATACTTAACATTTTTCTTATGGGGGACGTGATCAGAAGTTTCAAACCTTAGTGGTGAAATTGGTAAGTGACTTGAGTGTTGTGCCATGTGTGCCCCTTCCTATGATTCACAAGGAATATTTTAAATTCTTAGAAGATATATTTTTCTTCATCCTAAATATTCAATTTTTTTCAGCTTGGGAGAGTTATTTTTCATCATCCATATATTTTTTATTTCTTTTAAAATTTTAGTTTTAATGGAGAGACATTTTTTTTCATCCCTTAATTTAGTTTCTTATGGTCATTAAGTCCTACAGGGGCCTAGCACCTAAATTTCTCACTCCCCTCTTACCACTTTAATTTATTTCTTAGATTTTATCCTCCCCCCCGCCCCCACACTTAAATTGTAGTACATGTCATTTCAATTGTTGGAAACCAAACATTAATAGAACTTTAAACTAAATTAAGGGGTGTAGGATTGAAGTTTTATTCTCCTCTTAATTGCAAGCATACTAGAATCTTAATTTTTACACAATTGATTTCAACATTGAATCCAAAAAAGGATTTTATTCGGAAAATTAAATTTTAGATAATATTATAGCAAATGATGAGGGCACAATAGATATAGAATTCATTTTATTAAACTGAAATGAAAATACAAAAATAGAAAGGGAAATAAAAACATAAAGCAGAAAACTGTCAAACAAAAGAATACAACCTTATCAATCATGATTTTCATCTTCCTCATTCACATCCCTATAAATGTAATCCGTTGGCCATTCATCGTCCAGGAAGGGGTCTCCTGCAAGAGGGCGCAGCAGCTTAGACCCGTCCGGTCCTCCATGCAAGCTCCACTCTTAGAACATGGTTTTGAGAGCATCGTGAAATTCAGTTTGGAACTCACGCTGCCTGGTGACTTCTCCCTTGATGAAATGCATGTCGCATGTTAGAGAGATTCCCAAGTCTTGTTGATGTGTGTACATTCGCGTCATTAATTTGTCTGCTGTGGTTTGGCCAGTGGAAGTTGAAGCTCTGCCTTCTTCTCCCCCCCTCTTCTTAGCTCGCACCCCCTCTTGGGTGTCGGCGCTCAGGTTTGTCAGTTCTAGAGGAGCACGGGGCAGAATAACAATGTCGGTAGAGGGGATTCTTACCCCTTGACTCTAGCAGAGACCTGAAATGAGTGACCCAAAAGCAAGAGCAGCGCAAGTCACAATCAGGGCGTTCCAGAGCTACTCCCTTATAATGTTGGAGATATGAATATCTCCATCCCTTTGTAATGCAAAAAGGAGCAGCGCCTGTGACTGGGTCACCTCGCTTAGATGCCCGAAAGACATGACAAAGCTGGAGACAAACACATGCCAAACATTGCTCGACTCCATTAGGAGTTCTCGAGGAATGTTTGTCAAGTTTCCACTCCATCCTGCATCGGGGCAGATGATTTTGCTTGCAAATGCGGCTGGGTCATATTGGGAGCACAACAGTTGAAGGTAGGAGCAGTCCTCCACCTCATTTAAGATATAGAATCTTTGAATGTCCTTGCTCCCAAACTCCACAATCCTCCCCCTCACAAAAATTTTATGCCCACCCGCATTGATTGCGTTGGCATAAACCTCCTGCACAATGGAGAGGTAGGTTGGGCCTGTGGGACTTACCAAATGATCCCATCCCATGTTCAAAACTTGATCAGGGTTGACATGGTATGGGATCCCAAATCCCTGCTCTGGGATTAACTTTCTTTTGCTTATTACCTAGTTGAAGCATTGTTCAACTTCAACCGAAGAAAATCTTTTCTTATTAAAATCCCCACCAGCTGTGGGGGCAGAAGTTCCCTTGCTTGCCGTGAATTTCTTCCCCGCGGACATTTCTCTCTTAATGCTGAGAATGAAGGGATTTAGATAAATAATGGATTGAAAATAGTTTAAAGAGTTTAGAGCTGAGGTGCTTGAGTTCTCAAGGAGGTGCAGCCTCATACTCCCTTCTAACAACTTTTTATAACAATGGGAAGAAAAGATTTTGGGCCAATAGATTATCCACACTTATTGTATTTTAATTCATGGTCAAAGTTAGTCTTAAATCATGTCATAAGTGTGATTCAATTTTTGGTCAAAAAGATGGAAAAACATAGCTTTTGCAGCACCTAAAATTCAGATTTAAGGTCCCAAGGCGCGCTGTAGCATCTTTGACTGCCTTGGGAATCCAAGGCAGTAAATTATTGCTATAGTTGGGCATATTCCACCGCAGCGCACTATGGTGCGCTACGGCGAGCTGTGTCGCCTTAGTCATTTTGTGCTGTGATTTCTTCGATATGGCACGTGATAGCGAAAATTTTCGCTATTGCGCGCTGTGGCGCAGTGCAACGGGAAAATCCATTGTGGTGTGCTACAGCGGCTTCTGCGCATATATTTTTCCATAATTTAAATTTAGTTCAGAATTGTTTTCCACATTTGAAGATTTGGTGGTTTATTAATTTAGAACTACTCCTATGTGCTAATTCTAACAAAATAGAGTTTTGGGTTGCCTCCCTAAAAGTGCTTGGTTTAATGTCGTCAGCCCGACACATTGAGGATCATTCTAAGTGGCTTCTTTAATTAGGGGTTTTCTTTTCCACACTTTTGTGTTATAAGATTGAGCATTTGCTGTGCTCCAACTCATAGAATCACTACTCTCCTTCCCATCTTCTTTATTAGCAAGGGGGGCTCCCTTTTTCTTCTTCTTACCTCTCCTAGTTTTCTTTTTCTTCTTTTCTCCCCTCATGTCACTTCCTCCAAATTAGGTTTCATAGTGAACAAAAGCTTCATCAATGCTCACAATCTCCCCCTTACTCTCCAGTTCCATATTAACCTTCTCCCAATTAGCCCTTATAATATTTTTCTTAAATAAAGTGGGCATTAAATCTATAACTTCTTCTTCTCCATTAACTCTCACAATCATTAGCCCCCTTTCCACATCAATAATAGCTCGAGAGCTGAAAAATTACTGTGGAGTTCTCACTCCATCTATCCTATTCACACACTAAGAAATCTGTAGGGAGCACAAAACTCCCTATTCTTACGGGGACATCCCTTACAATTCATATGGTGGTTTGAGACTCTAAATTTGCAAATTCTAAAATAATTGGTGTCTCCTCCACCCCCCTTACTCCTAATTTAGTGTAAATATGTCATGGCATAACGTTGACCGAAGCTCCTAGATCACACAAAGGATCTAAAAGGACTTCGCCCTCAATCACGCATGGGATATTCACTCTATCGGGGTCCCCCTTCTTAGCTATAGTTCTATCTTTGCCAATTTTTAGATAAAAAATTTTTCTTGTTCTTTTCTCTTCATTATCATTTGTGGAATCAAGATCAATGCAATTCATTTTTTTTGTATCTACATTTATTACACTCACAGTTTCTCTAGGGTTCAACTCAGTTGAGCTAGGGAGCATACCTTGCTATCTAGTAGATAGTTGGTTGGAAATCTATCCCAATTGGACTTTAATATTCCTTAGAGATACCTCAATTCCTTGAATTGAGGTTTTATGATAGTTCATAATCATTTCAGTCTATTTTATGATATGTATTGTTTCAATTTTAAATGCCCAAAAGGATTCTTCTAATCTGGTTTCTAGTTTATTATTTTGATGGTGCTTATAAGAATTGTTGGCATTTTGAATCGATCTATTTTATGGTTGGGAGTTAAAAGTTCCTTGTGCATTTCCCTCACTCCAAGAGAAGTTTGGATGGTTTCTCCATCTTGTTTATATTATTGTTGCTCATGAAGTTAACTTGTTCAGTTTGTGAAGGGGCAAAAGAATTGCTTAGATTAAGTACTCACTATTATGATTCCCTCCACATTACTCACAGCTAACTTCATGAACAGCACTTACATTTAAACTTTCAATTTTGTTGGTTAATACTTCTATTTCTCATTGTAGGGAGGCCAATTGGTTTGACTCGTTTAAGTTATTCACCTCTTTTTTATTTGAGTTCAGCCGCTTAGTCGGCTATTGGTATACATTATTTGTCATTTCCTCAAGGAGATTAAAAGCCTCCTCAAGGGTTTTGCTACTTAAAGACCCTCCTGCGGCTATATCAATAAGGGTCCTTGTGGGTGCATTTAATCCATTATAGAAAATTTGCACCTGCATCCACAAACGGAATCCATGATGTGGGCAACGCCTTAAGCAATCCTTAAAATGCTCCCAACCGTCATATAAATTTTCTCCTTATTGTTGAGAAAAGTTTGAATTCTCATTTCTCAGCCTGGAAGTCTTGGCAGGTGGGAAATGCTTGGCTAGGAATTTCCTTGCCAAGTCGTCCCAAGTCCTGATAGACTCATTGGGTAGAGAACTGAGCTAAACTTTAGCTCTATATCTCAGTAAAAATGGGAATAATCTCAATCTTAAAGCATAATCAGATACACCGTTAAATCAGAAGGTGTCGCATATTCTTAGAAAGTTTGAAATATGCGCATTCGGGTCATCTGATGCTAGCCAACTAAATTGATTATTCTGAACCATATTCAATGTGGATGGCTTGATTTCAAAATTATTGGCCTGAATAGGAGGTCTAATAATAGCATTGGGAACTCCTTCTACAGTAAGAAGTGTATATTCTCTAAGGAGTCTCCTCCTAGCATTCACCATTGGTTCTACTGGGCTTACTTCTAGATCTTCCATTTGTACATTTTGTTGATTAAGAATTACTTATTCTCTCCTAGCTCTTAGATAGGTTCTATCAATTTCAGGATCATAAAAGAATTCAGTAAGGTTTCTCCTAATCATGCAGTTAAAGATTCACTAGCTAGAGCAAGTTACAGAAATCAATGTAAATTTCACACACAAATGACTAGTAGATAAAAATTTCAGGAATAATGATAAGCAATATCTTTCAGCATAATTTCTTAAGAAGTTTTTCAAATTTTTCTCAGCACCAAGTAAATAAAAAAACTAAAGCAATCCTGTTTTATAATAAAAATGATCACAAAATTAATTACAGTTATGTAAGATTATGTGCACAAATTCTTAGATCTAAATCACTAGTTACTAGAAAATTATACTTAATACAAAACAAAACCGTTCCCCGGCAACGGCGCCAAGAACTTGACAAACAAAAAATACACGTCTACGTTTGCACGTACAAAGTAATAAGTAGAAGTTTTAATTTCGTGATTTATCATCCTCTAGGAACGGTGGTTCTGATACTAAGTTATATTTTCTTTCAATAATGTTTAGATGTCGATTTTTGGAATGATTTTTGATTCCTAAATTAGCAATACAAATAACCTTAAGTTAAGATACAATTTGATTTAAAGGAGAGATTTGAGTTTTCATTGTAATAGTTGCAAGGGCTTGATGATATAACTTCATTGTTAAATGTATATTTTAAATCTTCATGCTTAATACAATCAAGTGAATACTATTGGAATTGGAGTTACCCTCCCATTACAATTGTTCAAGTTTAACACACAAAGAGAACTCCTATTGGAGTTCTTTCTTAGCACATAAACTTTCATGAGATCATGATTTGTTAATTAGACTTGATTCCCTATGTCTAGGTTACTAAATGATATCTTTTTGTTCCTATTGATCTAACAAATAAGATTTACATTACTATAATGACTTATACTATTGGCCTCAACGGGTCTTTGGCTTTGACATCACACTGAATCCTGAGTCTCATTTTTATGAAGTCTTTTTTTGTTTGTTGTTTCATTTTTATATTTCTTTCTTATTTTGCCTCTTTCCTCTATTTATTAATTAATAGAGGAAAGAGGCAAAATTTAGCTGAATCATAAGTAGATACTCTTTGAAACTTAGATTATTAGGTGCCTGAGAGGGAGCAAGACGTCCTTGTTGAGTTATCATTTCCTCTTGGCTGAAAGAAGAAGGTTTAATTTCATTTAGATCAAGGCTCTCTATTCTCTTAAAAGTATGATAATCTTAACAATTCATGCCCTAATTTGTTAACATTTTCTCTTCACGAATAGTAAAGCTTACAATCGATTGCCTTGCTCGATGTTCATATCCTAGGGTTTATGAGAGCTTCCCTTTCAGTCACCACGTCCATTGCCTTTGATGGTGTTGATAAGCACGATGTCGGCAAGTGTCGGACTATAGAGAAAGACCCAGAGTTCAACCATTGCCTCTACTCGATCAAATATTGATCTCATGGTTATACAAAATATTCCAATTTTTAGTTACTTTTCAGTAGTGAAATTTTCTTAACTACTTGCATTGTTTCTTAAAATGGGGAGAGATTACAATCTTTCTAAGTTTAAAGGTGATATTATTGTTGTATTAAGAATTGCAAGCATATTTATCCCTTAGGCGAGTATATGTTATTATATTTGTAGTCAAAATATTTGTAGTAAATGAAAGTTGCTTTATTTTATCAATATTATCAACAAAACTTCAATACATCAAATAAGTTCATTGAAAACCATATAAAATTTAACTCATGATAGCAATTAAAATGCATCTACAGCACCAAATGCCACCACCACTCAGCAATTAAAATACAACAACCTTAAATAACTTTGTCATTTTTTGCTCAACGACAATATGAAAATATTATGAAGAGTGAGTGCACATATGTTCAAATTTGAATCAATTTTTGCTCAATAAAAAATACCACCATCATTTTTATTAGATGAGATTATGAGAAACAAAATTGAAGTTTAACAAATTATTATTTGATTTTCAGAAAACATCTTTAAATGCCTTTATTTTCATTTTATCTCTAAAAGCAGTTATTTTCATCTCTAAATGTTGATTATTAGTTTACCATCATGTTCATTAGATGAGATTATGAGAAGCAAATCAATAATTTAACAAAATATTATTTGATTTTCAGAAAGTGTCTCTAAGCCCCCACTATTAGCAGCATCATACAAAACAAAAGAAAAACAAAATTTTAAAATTGTGAGACTTTGGATTCAGTGCATCATTTAAAAGCATGGCAGAGCATGTGACCCTCTGGGGATCCTTTCCATAGTATTATCCAATATTTAGTATTTGTTCAATCAGCTAAAACAAAGAAAAAAGCGTTCTAAATCGAAGGATGTGGCTCCTATTTCATCATCGTCCATCCTTGTCTCACATTGAAAAAGTAATAAGAAATAACATTAAGATTGAAAGTGTTGGACTGTTACTGCATTTTACTATTGAGTGTTATTATTGTATTTGTAATATTGTGTGGTGTAGGGTGTTGGGAGCTACTGTGTTTATGTTGTGTTGCATTTTAATTATTGTGTAGTGTTGGATGTTACCCAATCTTAATTTGAAACAAAGCATAATAAATTAACATAAATTATTAATCATACAAAGTTGAAAAACATGAAAAGAAATATGCTTTAAGATTGAATTATACTCATGAGTAGCTCTTCAAGTTTATAAGCAAATAAATATATTTTCAACATTTGAATTAAAGAAAAATCTAATTTTTTAAAATTGTAAAGGTCATAGTAGCATACTAACAAGTAGCATATCACAATTCTATATAAAAGCTCATCAATATTTACTTCAAAATCATAATTAGCAAAATTAATTAGACCAAATGCCTCAACATTTTACATCAATAATGTGTTAAACTACTGATTTGCTTTCATATTCTCATCTAATGAATGATATAGCCGGAATTTGTATCAAAAATATAGTGTTTAAATATTCATATCACCATATATTTCCCTATATTTAAGTAGAAATTGATGTCTTTTTAGGAAAATGAACAAAACAGACTGCAAGGGCTGATTTACCAAAATCTGGACAAAAATCGCCATAATGCGCCATGGCGTCCCCTTAAAAACGCCTTACCTGGAAGCAGAACAGTAGACCTGGAGCAAGACCGCTGCAGCACGCCACAGCGCGCTACAGCATCATATCGATAAGCCTAAATTAAAACCATACAAACCAGTAATTGAATAGTAATACGCAAGTTTGAACGCCACCGCGCGCCATGGCGCACCGCAGCGCGCTACAGCGTCATTTCTCGTTGATTTATTAAAACTTATAAACAAGTAATTGAACAGTGTCACGCAACTTTCTCCGCCACAGTGCGTTGCAGCGGGTGAATTTTTATTTTATCATACTATAGTTGAACTAATTGAACAGTGATCCTGCAAAATTATCGGCTATAGCGTGCCACAGCAAGTAAATTTTCATTTTATAAAACTATATTTAAACTAATTGAACAGCGATCCCGAAACTTATTCGCTATCGCGTGCCACAGCGTACGCTGCTGCGGTCAAATGAAAAATGACTAACTTATATGCAGAAAAAGTGTTTGGAGCACTGCTGCTACAGCACGTCACAGCGGAACAGGATTTGAACGCAGTTGTTGCAGCGCACCGCAGCGGAACAGTATATGAATTGCTGCTGCCACGGTGCGCCACAGCGAATGGCCCAGAATTTCCAGAGACAACAATTAAGAAGCACAGGAAAGGCCACAAAAATGTGACCTTTGGCCTCCCCCAGCCTCTTGAAAATTAAGAAATTAATTCTCTGTTGAATCTCAACAAGTTTAAACAGATGAAAATATTAAAAGGGATTGAATTAAGTCAATGAAGAGGAAATGTCACACATTAAAGGCTTGAGGCTAAGTGCATCCCTATTTAAGGGTCAATCTCTGATCTTAAAAGGGTTCTAACCTTTGTTACTCAAAGGACCAAGAGAAAGGTTGCAGGAGGGAAAGAAGGAGAACTCTCCAAAGGGAAGAGAGGACCAAGAATAGGAAAGAAGAAAAGATAGCAAAGAACGAAGGGTGGCGCTTCAAGAGGACAATGCAGGAAAAGTAAAGAGAACCCCAAAAAACTTTCGGGCGATTCCTTGTATTTCTCTTAAGCTCCCTTGATTAATTTCTTATCGTGAACTGATGGTAATGTTCACTTTCCTTTGCTTGTATGTTCTTTCTTGCTTAGTAAAGGAATGCTAAAAGCCCCTTGGAGAAGGTTGAGATGTAGTTGTAGAATTATGTAAGGAAAATATTGGTGTATGATGATATTATTTAATTGTAATGAAAAATTGTTTGTAGTATTGTTAATTTTAATATTGAATGAATACTTGGATGAATTGAATTCTTATTTATTTTAATTAAAATAGCTTGTGTTCCAATGCCCATCAATTGGGTAAGAGCAAGGAAGGTAGTGCGACTAGAGATAAGAATTACGTGACATAATTCTCAAGCTCACATGCACCCTCCCTTAGTAGCTCTCCTAAAAGATTGACGCATGAGAACTAAGTTCTCCATTAACCTTGCTCTGCTGCTCAGCAAAGTAGCAGGGATGAGAGGACAATAGGAACTTCAATGGATGATGTGACATAATCCATTGACCAAATGCATCTGCCCATCTAGCTAAACTACGTGTGAAGCGCATGATGCACGGTAAATAGAATCTTGCTTGTGAGATCATTTTAATTAAAAGATATTTTTGGTCACCTAGACGTAGGAAGTCAAAATCAAATTAATGAAACTAGATCTCATAAGAGTTTATGTGTTAAAAAGGAACCCAAAAGGAGTTCTCTTTATGCACTAAACTTGAACCCAATGTAATTGAAGGATACTTCAATTCCAATGATGGTCACTTGATTTGATTAAGCAATTAAATTGAATGTATATATTTAAACAATGAAGTCATATAACCAACCCTTGTATATATTATAACAAAATCTCAACTTTCTCCTTTTTAATCAATTCGTATCTTTACTCAAAGTCATGTGTATTGCTAATTAGGAACCAACAAAAATCAACCAAATTTGTTATCTATATATTAGTGAAAGAAAATACAACTTGGTATCAAAACAATCGTTCCCTTAGATTCGATAAATCCCAGAAATTAAACTTTCCACTTATTATTTCAGACCACGTACACTTGCGTGCAAACGCAGACGTGTATTTTCTCCTGTCAATGAACATGATGATAAGCTAATAATCGACCTTAGAGATGAAAATAATAGGATTTAGAGATAAAAAGAAAACAATAGCATTTAAAGATGCTTCCTGAAAATTAAATAATAATTTGTTAAACTACTAATTTGCTTCTCATAATCTCATTTAATGAATATGATGATAAGCTAATAATCGATCTTTAGATATTAAAACAATAGTCTTTTGAGATAAAATGAAGATAATAATATTTAGAGATATTTTCTAAAAATTAAATAATAATTTGTTAAACTGCTATTTTACTTCTCATAACTCATTTAATGAATGCGATGGTAAACTAATAATCAACCTTAGAAATGCTTAGAGATGAAAATAATATGCTTTAAAGATAAAATGAAAACAATGGTATTTAAAGATGCTTTTTAAAAATTAAATAATAATTTGTTAAACTATTGATTTGCTTCTCATAATCTCATCTAATGAATATGATGATAAATTAACAAACAACCTTTAGAGATGGAAACAATAGCCTTTAGAGATAAAATGAAAATAATAGTATTTAAAAAAAATTTTAAAAATCAAATAATAATTTATTAAATTGCTATTTTATTTCTCATAATCTTATTTAATGAATATAATAGTAAACTAACAAAGTAGCAATTGACCTTTAGAGATAAAAACAACAGCCATTGAAAATAAAATGAAAATAATAGCATTTAGATATAATTTCTGAAAGTCAAACAATAATTTGTTAAACTATTGTTTTACTTCATATAATCTCATTTAAAGATGAAAATAAAAGTCTTTAGAGATAAAATAAAAATAATGATATTTAGATATGCTATTTGAAAATTATTAATAATTTGTAAAACTACTTTTTTTCTTCTCATAATCTTATGTAATGAGTATGATGATAAACTAACAAAGTAACAATCAACTTTTATATATGAAAACAGTAGCCTTTAAAGATCAAATGAAAATAATTGCATTTAAAGATATTTTTGAAAATCGAACAATAATTTGTTAAATTATTAATTTGCTTTTTATATTCTCATATAATAAATATGTTGGTAAACTAACAAACTACATTTAAAGATGAAAGCAACAGTCATTAGAGATAAAATAAAAATAATGATATTTAGAGATACTTTTTGAAAATTAAATAATAATTTATAAACTTACTATTTTACTTCTCATAATCATCTACTAAACATGATGGTAGATTAACAAAGTAACAATCAACCTTTATAGATGAAAATAATTACCATTAGAGACAAAATGAAAATAATAATATTTAGAGATGTCTTCTAAAAATTAAACAATAATTTGTTAAACTGCTGATTTGCTTCTCATAATCTCATTTAATGAATATGATAGTAAACTAACAATCAACATTTAGATATAAAAATAACAGTCTTTAGAGATAAAATAAAAATAATGTCATTTAGAGATATTTTTTAAAAATCAAACAATAATTTGTTAAACTATTATTTTGCTTCTCTTAATCTCATTTAATGAACATAATGGTAAGCTAATAGTCGACCTTTAGAGATGAAAATAATAGTCATTAGAGATAAAATGAAAACAATAACATTTAAAGATGCTTTTTTAAAATCAAATAATAATTTGTAAAAATGTTATTTTGCTTCTCATATCTCATCTAATGAATATGATGATAAACTAGCAATTAACCATTAGAGATGAAAACAACAGTCTTTAGAAATAAAATGAAAACAATGGCAATTTTACTCTTACCGACGGAGAACAAATCAAGCCAGTAAGCGGCGAAGTCAGTAAGCTAGAAGCCAGTAAATGACGAAGCAATACACCATAAATGAAGAAACCCTGAACGACGAAGCCAAAACCCTAAACAACGAAGCATCAAGCCAAAAACCTTAAATGACAAAGCCAGAAACTATAAATGATGAAGTCACAGTAAGCAACCAGCACAGCAGTAAAGAGGATAGAAACTGAGAGATCAAGAAAGAGAGGAGAATGGAGATCATCTAAAATTTTGAATGTTTGAATGACTTGGCTGAAAAGGCGATCGAAAAGGGAAAATGACATTTAGTTCGAATTGCACTGTCGACGCCTCGCCGAAAGCTTAAACGCACGACTCGCGTGCAATATGAATGAACTCCTCGGCACGATTAAAATCAGGCCAGTTTTACGGTTCGGTGATGGAACCGTAAAACAACTGATTTTTTTTCAATTTAGCGCAAACCGGTTAAACCTGCTCCTTTAAATCAGGAATCCAACCAATTTGCGGTAGAACCGATCAAACCGGCCGATCCAATCCGTTTTTTATCCCTTGGATGTGGGGCGAAGCTTCCTCATTCAAATTTTGATCTAGCTTCCTCCAAATTTTAATTTGTTTTCATTTAAGAAAAAAAGTTGAAGTTAAATCTTCGAAAAAAATAATAAAGAAATAGTCAGCTTATTTTATGGTAATTTTTTTTAGATTGAAAATTAGCACTTTCAATTAATAAATGTTTTCTTAAGATTTAAAAATAGTACAACTTCTATTTAAGAAAAAAAAGTATACAATATACAAATAAAAAATATTATATTTACACCGTTATATGTATAATTATATCTATCATTAATTAAAAAAAAAGAATTTATATACTAATTATATATTTACACATATTATTGTTATGTCATTCTTATTTTAATCTGTATATAATAATATAAGTATAACAAACCTCTATACAAATTAGTTGGAATACAGAGTTTTAAAATAATTTTTAAAAAGTGCAAGATAATTTTTTTTTTCATAAAATTTTATGGTAAATGTATTTTTATACACAAAATTTATTTAAAATATATTTTTTAAATAAAACATTTTTATGAAAAATACTATTTAGATCCGCTGACATGACATCCAAAAATATACATCCAATTGAATTTGAATATCATTTCATTCGTGTTTATTTATTTATATTAAAATAATATAAATATCATTTTTAAATTTTGTAATGAAATAATGTCCAAATTCTATTGGATAGATTTTTTAGGTGCCACATCAGCGAATCTAAATATCATTTCTCATATATTTATTATTTTTATGAGTTATTTAAAAATACAGAAATGTTTTTTTTCATCGTGGATGTGGATTATTTAGGAAGTTTAGAGTGAAAATGGTTCAAATAAAAAGCACACTATTATATATGTAATAAATGTTAATAATAATATATTCTTACATTTAAATAAATATTGGGATAATTTTATATTTAAATACATAATTGATATAATATAAATTTAATTAGGGGGCTAAAATTGATATAATATAAATTTAAATAAATATTGGGATAAATATCATTTCAATATGAAGTAAGACTAAAATTTTCATTTCAAATAATTATTAGCCAACACAATATTTCTCTAATTAATAATTGGACAATGCTACAGTACCTCATTTTCTACCTGCCTATTTTTCAAATGACTTGGTTGTTGTCAGACCACGTCAGCAATTCGTCTAAATACTTCTGAGCGGGCGCAGAGCCCGTCGTGAGCTCTCCACAAAGTATTTTTGCGGCTTCTAACATAGCTTCTCATTTCTCCTGTTCGAGCGCAGAGCATGCAGCTTCTAACTTATTTTCTCATTTCTCGTGTTCGAGCACAGATCCCGTCGGCCCCCTGCTATCGTGAGCTCTCCACAAAGCACAAACCCCTCATTCGTCTCCTATTCCACGCCGTCGCTTGCCGTGAGCAAGTATTTGAGCAATTTTATCTGCCATCGAAGTTTTCTTGCCTAGCCTAGGATTGGAACCTCGTCCTCATCCCGCTGACATTAGCCATTCATACTTCTCTTGCAAGCTCCACATCCGTCTGATTCGTAAGTTATAATACCTAGTGGCATTTGAGCGATTTTTTCTGTCTCGATAGCATCTTGTTTTACATTTCGCCATCTTTTTGAAGCTCTTGATGTTAACTAATTTATGCTCAGGTAACATCCGCCGCAACTTTGTGCTTTGTGGTTGAAGCTGGTGGCGAACGATGCCGTAGCTTTTCATCGTCCATCTCAATTAATTTTTCATTATCTTTCTTTTTCTCCCCGTTTTGATTTTTTTAGAACTGCCGAATAAATATAACCTTATTAATATTAAGTTATCTATAGAGATGTTGCATTTGTGCTTCATTTTTTTGGAGTTACTGCATTTGTGCTTCATTTCTTACTATTAAGTTGTCTATCAAATAATCAATGGTATGTTCAACGTGTGGGTTATTTCAAGGAGTGAAGCTAATATTGTACATGCTAAGAGCTAAACAGCTTTAGTGGGATAGTGCTAACTGATTGATTTGTTTCTCTTATTGGAAGATCCAAAGAAAGAGCTTTTCTTAATATTTGTGGTAATCCTTATTCAACAAGTTCAATATTTGTGGTAATCTCTTTTTTTGTTCCAAAAACTAGAATTTTATATGTTCAGTGCATGGTACCTAATATCTACTAATAATTAGAAGGATTTAGATATTGGCAAAATGATGGGTGCTTTATTTTATAAGATCATTGCTAATTATTTTTTATAATGAAAGTGCTGCAACTCTTTATTTTATGAGAGTGCTGACTAGCAAGTGCTTTGTTTTATAAGATATTGGTGAAATGTAAATTCTTTTTCAATTCTCATAGAAGTAGCGACTACATTTAGCTATCAGAAATAAAGAACATGCCTTAAATTCTCTTAATGCAAAATCTTTTATAATTCTTGTGACATTTAACTATTTTGTGCAGCCACTATTACATGGTATTTTTCATGACAGTAAAAGCTAAAGAACTCTTTGATATTTTATATTTTACAAATGCAACAAATGAATTTTATGTTTAATTTGATTTTTATGAATATCAATTTCAAAAGCTCTTTATCTTATAGATTTTGAAGAATTGCAAAAGTTGAAAAGTTGATTGCCTGAATTACTGTAATAGGCTTTTATCGAGTCTATCATTGTAAGATATTGTTGTAATAACCCAAGTTATTACTTAGGTCAATTAGGACTAATCCAGTCATAATTATGATTCTAGTATCTTAATTAAGTCATTAGAAACTCATCTATGAGATACAGTCCAAATCAAGAATCAAATGAACAAATCCTAATTTTTGGAAAATTTAGGAACCCTAAAATTTGACCTATCTAAATTGACCTCCAATCGAAAAACGGACTTCACCATTGCGCTAATTACCCCCAAATTAGCTATGGTGATGTTTTCGTGTCAATCGGAAGTCATCGAAATTTTGACGAATATTTTAATAATATTTAAATCCCCAAAAAAATTAAATAAATAAATACTCGTCAAATCAAAAATCTGATTGCGCCGTTATGTTCCTCACCCCTTAATTAGCTAGGGGTGATATATTGGAAAATTTTGGGATGCATTTGATTAATAAAATTTAAATAAATTATTATAATATTAATATTATTTAAAAGTAATTAACGTCATCGTCCGCTGTTTAAACCCTGCCGTTACATAAGCCTCATGCCGTCACCCTATTTCTGATCCCGTCGTCTAATTGAGGCAAAATATCCACGCCGTCTGATCGCTCGATCAGACGGCTGAGGATCATCATCTCTGTGAACCTCACACGCGGTGAAGGATAGGACGCGCGTCGCCCTAACCATTTTCCTACGCAAATCACGGTCGAGCAGGTGTCGATCCACCGCTCTAAGCATGAAATCAGTCTTCTGATCGATTCCCCCGATGTTTGGTTACTCCAGCTTTGACCTCAGAGAAAGATCGAGCTACCTTCAATTAAGCGATAGTTTCTACCATCGATCAGGTATACCTTAATTCCTGATATTACTCATTTGATAGCATATGTTCAAGTCCATACAATTATTTCATACCTTTAATTAATGAATGAATGGATCTGATTACATTTTATCTAATCAGATCGATCAAATTTTACGATCGATCTGCAATACCCCACAGTAGTCGTTCGGGGTCATCGTCCTCATCCGAACCCTAAGTACTAGGGTTAGGCTTTCCCGGCATCATAGGACTTCTCACCCATAAGTTCGACCACCAACGGTTAGGTGACATTGTGCCGGAGCTTTTGCCTTGCGGGCTGGACTCCGTCCTCACCGATAAGGCCGTCAAATCTTATGCCCTAGGTGGTGTATGCCGAGATATCTGAGGAAGAGAAGGGATTTGGGTCGGGCCAGGTTGACGCGGGCCCGACCCGAAAGTCGCGGGTTGTTGCGTGGCATCTGCGGACTGCTGTGGGGCCCGCCTGCACCCTGTCGTGCGTCACCTCGCTCAGTCAGCCACTGGACCTGCATCTTCAACCGTCTCATCGAATCAGCTGGGGCCCAATCGGGGACTTTTCGGCCTGTGGCCTCCTGCCACGTGTGCTAGAGGATCTGTCGTCCGTCAAGTCATCGTATCCGGGGACCCGTCAGATCTGCAAAAATGATTAATATATAAATATTAATTTAATGATAGATAAATATTTAAAAGATTAATATTAAATTTAAATCTAATTAAAGGATTAATTGCATAACTTATTATTCTCATAACTCCTAATTTATAGCTCCAAATTTAACATATTTATATACCATTGGAATCAATAAAATTAGAGGAATATTATGGAAATATTAATTTTCCATTTCGAGCTATATATCACATAGTGATATTTTAGGATATTAAATAATTGTAAAAATGCTATAAATGTAAAATTAGCTATATCTTCACACACACTTACCCAAATATACTTAATATGGGTCTCAAAGTAATCAGCAAACTCCCAGGAATATTCTAGTAGTATTAGATTTAATGTTTGGATGATATTTAGGTTAATCACTTTTTGACCCAAACCCTAATTCTCCTAAGCTTATAACTTTTTAACCACTAGTCCAAACTAGGCAATATAGGTCTTAAAGTGATCAGTGGAACCTCTAGAATAACCTAATAGCGTTCAATTCTCTATTTGGATTAGTTTGGCTTAATCACTTTTAGGACCTAACCCGAATTACCCTAATTAACCTGAGAACTTCAATTGAGCTCCAATTTAGATCTTCCAATATACCATTTTGATCAAGAAGACCTAATTAATAGTAAACTACAAAATATTTTAGATTCAATAGTTAGATCTCTTAATTAGCCCTAATCATCTTAAAACTTAATTAGCAAATATTAACATAATTAATAATCCAAATTGAGTAATTTTAATTTTTGATTACTCCTAGAGTAGAATAAAACTTAGTTGAGTGGTTCGTATAGTAATTCTATGATTAATTTTACAAATCACTCACTAATCACCCTAAACCCTAATTATTAACCCTAAACCTTGTATTGGCTATAACTTAGCCAATACTTATTAGAATTTAATGATTTTAGGCTCTATGAAAACCTTAGAACATAATCTTTAATAAAATGATATAAAATTTAGATTTCATTAGGCTAAATTACCAATTTTCCCTTATAGATTAAATTCCTTAATTTGACCTTATAAGGCTTAATACTTAACCAAAATGGATGTACTTACTGTCTAAACTCATATTAGACAATAAGTAATCATTTCATTTCAATAAATTCTAGATTAGAGCCCTAATTCATAAAGTTGAATTTTAGATCCCTAAGTATGGGCAAAATTATCATTTTGCTCAAATTTAGGTTTAATCATTCTTAAAACCTTAAATTCATTCTTAAACCTCTAAAATCAGTAATATGATTGATTTGAAATCATTTTAGAATAATTTAACTCATAAAGATGATATTTTATGAAAAACCTTAAAAATCACCTTAAATTTCTCTAAGTCCTAATTAGGTCTTGTAAGGTGAATTTAGTTCACCTTATGCCTTCCATAAGTTAATTATACCATAACTCCAGTTAAGTAATATCAAACTCAAAGCTTAAATATTCTTTTTAGGACTTTACTTCAAACCTTTAGGGTCTTATTTTCTTAGGATCTAGCTTAGAAATTTATGTTAGAGTTCATCTATTAAGTAAATATGTACTTAATAGATAAAACCTTAGTTTTATAGTTTTCTAGAATTTTATTATTTATTTATGATTATTTTGTATTAAAACTTTAGATTTAAGATTAGATATCCATCTTATTAAAGCTTGATTTTGCTTAATAAGATAGCCTTAATTATAGCTCGTGAGATTTGGGTTTAACTTTATACTATTATGATTAAAACCTATTGGATTAAGAAGTTAAAAATCAAATACTTAGATTTTAACATCTTAATCCTCCAATTTTGATTCATATTAATTAAGATTGGCTTGGGATTTGTAAAATCATCAATTATTATGTTTGATTTATTTATTTAACTTAATTTAGCGTCATGTGATTATATATGTTTGAACTTGATTAGTTCTAACATTCTTTTAACTTATAAAACCAATATTCTGGATTTATACTTGATAGCTGAATGTTAGAGATTCTAAACTTATATAAGTTTAGATTAGATAGAATGACTTATTTAGAAAATAAAGTGATATCACAAAGTTTGTTTAGTGCTATTTATTCTTTGAAATTTGTATCCTTTACTTTTCTTGTTATTGAACTTTATACCTTGACACATTAAATGGAACATAGTATATTTTCTATATTAATTTTGATTCATTCATAAAGCATATGCATAGTTGAAAGAAAGGATTTAAAGACATGACTTTATATAACTTATTGTGGAATATGTTTTACTTAGTCTGCCTGGACGGTGTTACATTACTTTTGCACTAGGATGTTTCTCCTAGGTGCTCAGATGTTACTTTACTTTTGCACTAGGATATTACTCCTAAATGCTCAAATGATACTTTACTTTTGCTCTAGGATGTTTCTCCTAGATGCTCAGCAGGTACTTTGTGGCATTACTTTAATATGGGATGTTTCTCCTAGATTAATCAGATGGAATTAACTATAGGATCTGGGATGTTTCTCCTAGATACCTTTCAGATGGAACTAATTGGAAATAAGTGATTTTGGATCTGGGATGTTTCTCCCAGATATTTGTAGTGGACTCTTTTAATAGACTTTTACTTTTTAGTAGGATTAAGTAAGAATATGTCCATATGAGTTAAACTATTTTACTTTACATTTACAGCTTACCTCTTTAATTACAACATTTTCAGTATATTTCTTTTTTATACAGCACTTTGATTATATTCAGCATTTCTTTAGTACTTGTAGTTTTTCATGTAATCTGTACCTTTCAACATCTTGTTTTCACTTGATGGCATGTTAGGATGTTAGAACTTTATTTTCAGTTCAGTACTATCATTTTATATTAAAAACTAGCATGTATTAAATTGATCATATTACTTAGGAATTTCCTTGTACTTAGTTGATTTCAATATTATCACTTAACCCTTTTCTACTTCTTAAGTTAAGGTATGTGCTTATCTCACACCTTATTTGAGTTATAATTAAGTCAATTATAACTATATTACTTTTCTTTGATGCTTTATTGCTCCTACTTTACTTAGATATTGTGATATCATTTAAATTAACAATTTACAGCCTAAAATGTACTTAGATATTTTGTCAAACTAGATTTTTATTTTGTTGGCTAGGGCCCTATCATTGTGAAACTAACAATGGTAGATTCAGAGCTTTTCGAGGTTGTGGAACCTTTTGAAGATCTGGTTCAGGAGGAGGAGCGTGCAGGAGAAGACCCTTAGTTATTTCTTTTGCTTTGTGAGGATTGAGTGGCATTTACTCTTCTGCTTAAACTTAGATGTTGTTTTGTAATAATACAGGTTTAAATTGCTTTTCTTTTCATGCTTATGCATTCTGAGCTGTATAGTTCTTATCTAGATTGTATGGATATTATTACTTGTCTTTCTTCCGCACTCTGATATACTATAGTATGCTCATTCAGTGATTGGTTCTATTTTGATTTGTTCTTCATATTAGGGCATATCTTCCCTTGATATTTGATAAAGAAGGTTTATTCCTTAATCTAAATTCTAAGTGAGGGTTTGCCCGTTGATGACCACCTTCTAATCCGGATGATTAAGGGGCGGCCGCCACAGTTGGTATCAGAGAACTCCATAAGGTGTCAGATTGGAATTTGTATTCCTATCTACCTAATGGATAGTTCTTCTGACTTACAATCACTAAATGAATACTAGAATAACATCCATATTACTTTATAATCAAAATAGTGAGCATAAAATACTAAAATACTTAAGATAAAATGATAAAATTACAAAACTTATATATTAGAAACTTAAGAGATATAAATTGCCTAATCAAATTTATTGAAAGTGATTAAACATATAGGACACAAAACTTGAGGCATGTCGACATGGGACTATATCAGAAGATTTAAAGCCATATGGGAATTGAACTTCCAATGTGGACAACATTATGGAAGATATATAGAAGAAGTGTCAAAACCAGGAGTACAAATATTTGAACAAATGCTTCGACATGCCATATTTAGAGGATTTGATCTTCCTTCTTTAGCCAAAGATTGGCTAAAGTAGGTTAAGAGCACTATTGAAGCTATAAACTGCCCTGATAATATTAGAATTGAATTAGCAACAAGGTTACTTCAAGATCAAGCAGAAGAGTGGTGGGATGCCACTCTTCCAGAACTCACACGTATACAAAGGAGAGAACATCGAGAAGTCACTTTTGATGACTTTTGTCTTACTTTTTCAGCTGAATATATTAAATAATGTTCTAATAAGCTTGATGTACTTTCTTCTCTTCTCATTATATGAGTAATCATGAAATAAGTAATAAAATAAACTCGTTTCTTTTGGACTCTCTCAAAATGCTATGATTTTTAAATACATGTACAAAATGAATCCCAGACAGTCATCCTCAACCTCTGATGCGTCTAGCAGTAATTCTGTCAAACTCAACGCACTTTTAGATGCAGTAAAAACATTAGTAACGACCAATGCCCAGCAATCTGAAAGGATAGAGAGATTGACCACGATGTAGCATAATCCATCCCCAGCGTTTGTGAATCCTATACCTTGCCATCCTTCCTAATGGTATCAGCATCCTATAGACAATCTTTTACACAGCTTTATTAGATTAAGAACCCCTAATTTTAACAGAAATATGTCAGCCATGGACACAACCAACTAGCTCAAAATAGTGGAAAATAATTTAACAAGTATTAACTGTCCATATGCTGAATCAGTCAGATTAGTCACTCACATGTTCCAAGAATAGGCTGAATACTGGTGGGATAATCTTTATCGTACACTTTTTGCTAATTACTACATTGAGGAGATCCCTTGGGAAGAATATATAGAAGCATTCAGAGCAGAATATATACCCCCATTAGTTCAGAATAACTTGGGTGAAATGTTTCTTAGACTGAGGCAAGGGAACAACACACTCTCTGAATATGAATCTGAATTTAGATGACTAGCTCAATTTGCACTAGATATGGTGCAAATGGAGGGTGCTCGTTGCCATAGATTTCTAAGTGGACTTCGGGACTCAATAAAGGATCAGTGGTGCCACTGAGACTGTCCAATTTTACAAAACTGATTGAGACAGCTCGTGTCATCGACCAGCACCAATCTCAGAAGGAATCTAAAATAATGTTTAGCTAGACCTCGTACAGGGATAATAATCCCAGAAAGACTAGATTTTCTTCAGTGAAAGTTTATCAAATTGAAGCAGATCCTACACCCACAGATCCATATAATGGGTGCACAAGACCTCATCCCTTCAGAAAGTGTTATTATAATAAGCAATGTTGTTACACATGTGATGACCCCAATATTGAGATTCACTTAACTCAACATTGATACGTCACCATAATACCTAATACAAGATTAGAAGAAAACTAATCCAAATCATTAGATATTATATTTGGCCAAGGATTTAGAAGAGGGTCTTAAGTTAAGATGGAAGGAAAGTTTTGAAATGTGTTATGCAATTTGTAAATAAAGATGCAATGCATAATAGGACATGATAGAATGTTAATTAAAACGCAACTGATGTAAATTCTTATAAGTCAAGATATGAAGATTCTAAGTATTTAACATGTGAAACATATAAGGATACATGAGGGTGTAATTTAAGAATAATTAACACATATGATTATAAGTACTTGTGTTTCTAAGTGTGAAATTTCTATATATTTATCATATAGAATGTGAGTCTACAATTTTCAATAAAAATTATAAGTCCTAAATTTCTTAAGAATTGTGACAGAGTTTTCTTTGTAAACGGTTAAAGAAACACCTGCAAGATAAACATACAAGACTTCCATTCCAATGGAAGTTATAATTTGAAAGAAAGATAGCCTAAACTATCATGTAATCAATCCAATACATAGGATTATTTAGTTCCAGTTCTAGTATAGAGTTCAATCCATTACATAGGATTGCTCATTTACAATTCTAAAGTAAAGTCAATCTGTTACATTGGATTGCTTATTTCCAGTTCAAAAAAAGAGTTCAATCCATTACATAGGATTCCTCATTTCCAATTCTAAGAGTTTAAAGGGAGAAAATCACATGTATAACAATTATCTATCCTAAAGTTTGCACAATCCATATGACTTATTACATACAAGAAGATTATGAATAAATCTCAACTTAATTATGCATCTATTTACCAATTCTATATGAAATCTAACATACTAGTAATTCCAATTTAACATACAAGCAAATATACAACTAAATTTTAGTTTAATATATAAAGTAAATATGCAAGATTATTATGCAACTAATGATTTAATTAATATTCAATTATATTCATTCATCCATTCATTTTATCTCAAGCATTTAAGTATTTAATTAAGCTCCAACACAAGCATAATAAATATGAAGTAAATAACTTTAATTATTACAAACTATTTATAAATTAGAAGAAAGTAAAGTTCATATACAAGAAGATAAAACGTTATTTTTCCATTATTTTATTAGCGGAAGCAATTTAAGTTATGCACTTGGTCCAGCTCCACTAGCCTTCAAATGCACTTGATCTATCATATTTTAGCATTTAAATGTGATAGGGCAAAGCCAAGAAAAAAAAATGTGGTTAGACTAAACAGTCTAAGCACATTTTAAGAGTAGACTAAACATTATATTAATTCAATTGGATATCACTTCTAGTTACAAAATTTGCATAAGTAAGGTGTAAGAAAGTAAGCATTTAAGTGCAGAAAAAGTAAGTAAGAAAATGCAAAGTGAGTTAGAATCCTCACTTTTAAATATACATCCTAGCCTATAATGGAAACTAGGGTAAAAGCATCCTAAATAGGCTAGAAAGAAACTAAAGTGCATTTGAAAGTAAATGTAAATGAAATAAACCATGTATATGTTCAATAAACTTATGATGAGTAAGTAAAAGAAATAGTAAAGCATTAACTGAAATTAAGTAATACATACTATATTCAAAATGAATTTATAAGTAAGCAAAACATAATACTGAAGATAGAGAGTGTAAAGCTTACATCGTAGGGAAGGTATCTTAAACTCATAGTCTAAGACAAACATAGCCTAGGACTATGTATGGAACACAGCTAAAAAGCTATGATGAGTCTACACAATCAATGAGATTATAGAGGATCTCACAATTTATTTTATTGAAGTTATTTTTAGATAGGGTCTCATTTTGCAGGGACTTATAGAATGAAGAGAGGAGTTAAGCACATCTGCCTAACCGGTATTAGAAAATGAGGTTTCAAATGTAACTTACACTCAAATATTCACCCTCTGAGAATATGAGGATCCTTATTTCTCCAATTAGCCTACCCTTGGCTACTTCAATTAGTAACCCCTATTATTTTAAATGTGAAAGTTTTATTTATGCATAAAGTCTTATATGAATGATTCAAATGAAAAAAGCTCAAAGCTAAGCAAGCATTCAAGAAAAATTCAATAATTGTAACTAAGTGATATCCAAAGTTATCTAATTTTCATGATCTACTTAATGATTGGAGCTAATTGAGCTCCCAATTAATTTTGAGATATTGATCTCAAGTTAATTGTAAGTAATAGCAATAATTGGGGTTTTGAAAATAGTAGCTTTATTTCCTTTATTTTGATAAGACAAAAATAATTTATAAGTATAATCAATACAAAAAGAAGCTAGTTTTAATCTAGTTCTAAGCTGTAAGATTCAATTATGATAATTAAATCAAGGCTTAGATGACTAGTAATAAAGGATTGAGATTAAGAATTATCAATTTAAGAAATTGGGAGCTAAGGTTTAATCTACTAAAGTTCTCTAGCTAGGTTGTAGTTTGAAGGTTCTATCCAAATCAAATACTAAACTAGCTATAGGTCAATATAAAATGAAAGGTTTAAAATAAGTAAATGTAGGGATTAAGAACTATAAGTTCTATATTTTCTAATAGTTAAAGATTAAAGAAATCAATAGAATTCTTGAACTATTCTAAATAAATTAGGACTCCTTTTACTATCTCTTAAAATACTCAAGAGAAGGCTTTAAGGATTAGGATAATTAAACTAGGCTCCAATCTAATCACTAAAGGCTAGTCCTAGTTGACTCAATAATCTACAATTACAAAGACATTAAGGCTAACTACCTTAATGGATGTAACTAATAGATCTAGGGATCAACTATAATTCATGTTTAAATCAATCCTAGGATTTCTATCTTAGGGTTGAAAGGTGAATCAAGAAAATTTGCAATTGATTCACAAATCTAGAAAGATGAGAACTAAGCTCAAACCTAATTATTTAGGATTATGACTAAGAAGATCATAAACTACACTAAATAAGCACTAAGGCTAAACACACTTAATGGGTGTAATATCTAGTTTAAAGGATCACCTACAATTTAAGGTATAATCAATCCTATAGGCTATATCCTTAGGATGAAAGATGAATCCAACAATTTACTAAAGATTCATACAATTCATTTATGAGAACTAAGCTCAAAAATAATCATGTTGTGGAAAATTGACATGGGAGGAAAATAGTAAAACAAGCTTACTATCTTAGGGCTTTAACACTTAAAGCATGAAATTAAGAACTATGAAATTATTTTTTAAGTAATATTAATTAAGGAGAAAAAACCTAAAATCACCATTTGTTATCCAAATAAAATAAAATTTATAAATATGAAATCCTTATTGCATAAGAAGAATAATGACACTAAGTAGGTCAAAATCGGACAATACTGAGATTTTAGGGTTTTCGGAACTCCTAATTTGGGTTAAGAAGTCATTAATAAAATTAGGATTTAAAACCTAAATTTGACTTTATATTAATGCTCCTCACATTCTTGTGAGTGAAATGGACTATTGAAGTGTCCAAATTGGACATCAAATGATCAAGTTATGATATAATTATAATTTGATGAATTATTCAATTCATTGATCATTTGAAACTATGATTAATTAAAATGTTTTTCTTCATGTCTAGGAAGATGATATGATATTCAAAATTACAAAGTTTGATTTAAACCTTCCATATAATATGCAATAATTGAAAGTTTTATCACTTTAAGAATATTACATCTTTAAGTATTGATTAAACTTACATCAAGTCTAATTAAAAATGATAGTAAAAAGAATTCAACTTATTAATAAGATTTTTAATATTACATAAAAACATCTAAGAGATTTAACCATCATGATAATACTTAGGATTTGGAAGATTTACATCCTAGAAATGAAATTAATAAAAAAACAATAATTAATAATCTTCTTAAATAATATATGAAACCTAAAAATCATTAAATCAATAGGACATAATGAAGTTCCTTTTTGTTAGTTGCATATTAAAATCCTAAATGACTAAACTTTTAGAATTAGAAATAAAAATCTAAATCTCAATTTGTATTTCTTCTTCTAATTCTTTTTTTTCTACTTAACATTTCATTTGACCCTCTTAATCTTCTTCAGGTAGGGACATCATTGGCGTTGATGTATAAATTAATGGGTCAAAAATTTTCAGCCCTATAACTATATCCTTTAATCTATTGAAAAACATAATTAACAGAGGGCAAAGACATTGTACTTTGAGATCGACCGGATGGAAAGGGAATCGAACATAGGATATCAATTCGAACATTTCTGGTTCATCAAATCAACTTAACAAGTATAATAGCAAAAATGAAGTTAGAATGTTTAGCGGATAAAGAAGAAATTTAGGTTTAAATTAAAACAATTTCTTTGAGTTCCAATAGAACTTTGCAAACTCAATCTAGCTCATAGATGTTAAGAATTGAGATTTGCATAACATTTTGCATATCTAATAAAAATACCTAGATAGATAACAATAAAGAACATACTAGGAAAAATTCCAAAAAGTCTTCATTAAATGGAAGAAATAATGAAATGGAGAGATTAAATAGATGGAAATACCTTGCGGCCCATGAAGCTCAGATTCACGTCGATAAGGTTTAGCTCAGGTTCTCTCCGATTCAGCTCTCCTTATCGTCCAATAACCCACGGTGTCGTCGCCAACACATGCGGTTATGCCTCAGCGATGCGACTCGCGAGTCAAAGTCGTGGGTCGACTCGATAGGGATGAAGGATCTGGAAGCTCATGAACTCCAGCTCAAAGCAAGTATGGCTGGCAGCTGGCAGCTGGCTGGTTGGAGGAAGTGCGGCCGCTCGATCGATGAAGGAGGGGTACTCGGCTAAAGATGAAGGAGGAGCTCTTTCGCCGCTCGAAATGGATCGGCCGAAATAGAGAGCAGGGAAAAATCGGCTGAGATGAAAGAGGGATTTAGGTAAAGAGAAAACTAGGTTAGATGAGATAAATAAAGCAAAAACTATGATCTAATATGCCATTGGATTAAAAATAAACGGCTAGAATTTTTCGAGCTAAGATTTGAAGTCATTTGAACTATAAAATTATGAACTTGGTATGGAAACGACCGTCTCAACAAGATAAACGCAAGTGTCTAAAAATTATTGAATTTGGACAAGTATTTAATTTTTTATTGATTTTTAAGTGAAAAACTTTGAAAATTAATTACGATAAATCGGAAAGTTGAAAATTAACGAAACTTGAAACATAGCATCTGCATATGATGCTCAACTTAATTATACAAAAATTTCTAAATTTTGATTTATTTTTTTTATATTATTAGCCTTTGAAGTTTGAACTTCATGAATTTATTTAGGACAATCTGGGATCCTAAATGCGCTTAAATTTTTGCAGTAGGATCCCCTCAATAGGCAATAAGATGATATTTTTATTACATTTTTATTTGACTTATATTGGAATCCTAATTTCGATAAAATTTTCTGAGCGATCGAAATACAATAAAATATCCGAGAAATTCAACGACTTCCAAAAATTCTCGGAACAACACTCTTAGCTAATTTGGAGCTACTGAGTCCAATGGCAGACTCCGTTTTTTATTCTGAGGTCTAAATAATTTAGGCATTCTCAGAATTATCAAAAAATCAGGAAATGCTGGAAATCGACAAACGATCTCCAATTTATAGGAAAATTAAAATGGAAGCTCCTAATATTATTATAAGACTAATAGAACAAAATTAGAGTCAATTAAGTCATTAATTGATGGGTTACAATATTAGGGTTGTTACAACAAATGTGGAAGGAATGGACATTCTATCAATAATGCAATTATGATGTGACAATCGATGGTGCACGTATTGACCGTCCTAAGAGAAATCAAGTTCTTAATCCTACTTCTTTTCAATCATAGGAGTCAACCCCTTACCATTATGTCTTCTCAGCAACCTACAGTATTAGCTCAATGGAAGGTTTGAAGTAATACAACTCAACCTAGTACTTCCAAGCCTCCTCAACAACAAGTCTTTAGAAGGCCATTTGGACCTGCTAGGGTATACACCCTTACTCCTGTAAAGGCTACTGAAGGCAACAATGTCATATCAGGTACATATACTTAATTTTGAATTCTTATTCCAAGCATTAGTAAATTGAATTAATCATTATTAAGTATGCTTAATTTAGGAACCATTTGTGTTAATGACTATCCTTGTAAAATATTAATTGATACGGGATCATGTCATTCATTTATATCTAAAAGCTTTGCTAAAAGTTTGAAGTTACCATGTTATAAGATGGCTAGAACCCTAAATATTGGGCTTCCTTCTGGAACCTAACTTAGCACAACTCAGTTCTGTAATCTCCAAGTACCCCTGAATAAGAAGACATTCTAGGCCAAGTTAATCGTTCTACCTATAGCAAATTTCGATATCATATTAGGAATGAATTGGCTTAGTGCACATAATACTAGATTAATTGTCAACAAAAGAAGATTACTTTGTCATCATAAGATGCTGCTGAAACCTTCATAGGGAGGCTTAGTACCCAATGTTTGTTAATTAATGCAATCCAAGCAAAAAAGTTGGTAACTAAAGGCTATGTTGCATTCTTAGTCACCATGATTGGGGAAAGTAAGGAAAATATCCCACTTTCAGAGATCAGAATTGTTAAAGAATTTCCCAATGTATTTCTAGAATATTTACCTGGGTTACCTCCACTAAGAGAAGTAGAGTTTGCAATAAATTTAATTTTTGATACACATCTAATTTTTAAAGCACCATATAGGATGTCTCTTAAAGAATTGCAAGAGCTTAGTGAGCAGTTACAAGAACTCCTAAATAAAGGCTTCATTAAACCTAGCATGTCTCCTTGGGGAGCACCAATATTATTTGTCAAAAAGAAAGATGGCTCTATGAGGATGTGTATAGATTATAGATAATTGAAAAAAGTCACTATTAAAAACAAATACCCATTACCTAGAATTGATGACTTATTTGACCAATTATTCGGTGCAGTAGTATTCTCCAAGATTGACTTAAGATTAAGATATCATCAACTTCAAGTAAAGGATTCAGATGTGGAGAAAATAGCATTTCATACACATTACAGACACTATGAGTTTCTTGTGATGTCTTTTGGACTCACAAATGCACCATCAATTTTTATGGACTTGATGCAGTGAGTCCTAAAATCCTATCTGGATAAATTTGTTATAGTATTTATTGATGATATTCTCATCTATTCCAAGACCCTGAGAAATCATGAGAATCATTTAAGAACAGTATTAGAAACCTTACGTAACCATGAGCTCTATGCAAAATTTTATAAATGCAAATTCTAGCTAAATTCTGTAGCTTTCTTGGGCCATATAGTGGATGCTCAAGGAATCCAAGTAGATTGACAAAAAATAAGTGCAATCTAAGACTGGGTACAACCCAAGACAGTAATAGAAATAAGAAGCTTTTTGGGCTTAACAGGGTATTATAGAAAATTTGTCAAAGGCTTCTCTCAAATTGCTTCTCCATTGACAAAACTCACTCAGAAAGCTGTCCCATTTGTTTGGAGTTTTAAATGTGAGAATACATTTTAGACTTTAAAAGATGCACTTTCTACTGCTCTAGTGTTAATTCTACCTAAAGAAGGCTTGAACTATCAAGTGTACACTGATGCTTCATGAACTGGATTAGGATGTGTGTTAATGCAAGAAGGAAAAGTGATTGCATCTGCTTCACATCAATTGAGGCCCCATGAAAGGAATTATCCAGTTCATGACCTAGAACTTGTTGCAGTAATTTTTGCATTGAAAATGTGGCGTCATTATTTGTACGGAGTTCAATGTTCCTGTGGCATCCCTACTCCATCGTGGTCCTGTTAACTCTCAAGCTAATATGATTACGGTGGAGGGGTCATCAAAATGACAAGGTCCCTACTTATAATTAGATTAGGCATACATCCTAATCCATCATAATTAAGAACTCTGTCATTTCTCAAAGATATCATCACTAAATAAAAATACAAGAAAAGCAGAGTGCAAAAGCATATGTGCAAACATCCCCATCATATAAATATAATAGTTCAGAATAAGTAAAGAGCTGAAAGTAAAGTTAACCCTGTATTATTACAAACATGATTTAAAAGTTAAGGCAGAAAATAACATAAATCACTCCTCCTCACAATGAAGAAAGGAAACTAAGAATTTTCAGTAGTACGCTCTTTCTCCAAAGGCAGTTCTCCTGAAGGCTCTACAAACTCAAATAGCTTAGAGTCTACCATTATCGGTATCACAATGATAAGGCCCCAGCCAACAAAAGAAAATCTTAATTAGACAAAATATCAAAGTACATTTTAGGGTAATTAATTTATTAAGTTTGTTAGATATCACTATAAACAAGTAAACACAAAATCATATAAATAGGAGCAAGAATGCATAAGAAAGAATAAGAAAAGCTATAAACAATTTGTTTATAACTTAAACAATTAGGAAGTACACATACCTCCTCCATAGTAACTACAACAATGTTCGGTAAGTATAAAACAAGGGGTTATAAATAAAATACATCCTAAATATGCTTATGATCAATCCAAGATTATGCTAATTAATATAAAAGTAAATGAACATGTAAAATGATTAAGTGACTAAAAGTGAGAGTAGCATCCTACAAATGTAAACAAGAAGAAAAACTAGCATCCTATAAGTAGAAGTAATGTGGCGGCCCTGCCCCACCGTGGTCCTATTAACTCTTAAGTTAACATGATTATGATGGATGGGTCACCAAATGATAAGGTCCCTACTTATAATTAGATTAGGCACACATCCTAATCCATCATAATTAAGGACTTTGCCATTCTCCAAGTAAAATCTCACTAAATGAAAATACAAGAATAGCAGAGTGCGGAAGCATAAATATAAACATACATCCATCATATAAATACAACAGTCCAGAATAAGTAAAGTACAGAAAGTAAAGTAAATCCTTGTATTGTTATAATAATTAAATAGACTTAAAAGAGCTGAAATAAAACACTCATCCTCACAAATATAGAAAGAAACTAAGGATCTTCAGTGGTTTGGACTTCCTCCTGAACTTGATCTTCAACAGGCTCTACAACCTCGAAAAGCTCAGAATCTACCATTTTCGGTTTCACAATGATAGGGCCCCAGTCAATAAAAGAAAAAAAATCTTAGTTAGACTATTATCTTAGTACATTTTAGGGTAATCAATTTATTATGTTAATTAGATATCACTATAAATAAGTAAGTACAAAAGTATAGTAGGAGCAAGAACGTGTAAGAAAGAAATAGGTAAAGTTATAAACAACTAGTTTATAGCTCAGCAACTAGGAAGTAAGAACATACCTCCTCCAAAGCAACTGCAACAAGGTCAAGTAAGTAAAAGAAAGACTAAAGCAATGGCTATAAAGAAAATACATCCTAAACATGCTTTATAATCAATATAGATTGATGCTAAGTGACATAAAAGTAAATAAACATAAAAATATTATAAAACTGAAAACAAAACTAACATCCTATATATGTGTAAACAACAAGTAAAACTAGCACCCTATATGAAAACAAAACTAAACAATGTAGTAAAACTTGTAAGTAAAAGTAGTGCTGAAATGCAAAAAAATGTAAGTAAAATAGTAAATCCAAAATTGAATGCTATCTTGGCTACTTAAGCCACTCAAACTGTAAGTAAACGAAAAATATCACTTAGCTTGATGGGCTAAGATAGAAGCTTTGAACGGATCTCATCAACGTATTTAGCCTGATAGGTTATAACAGAAAACCAAGTAGAAGTGTACTTAAGTTAGTATAACCATATCAAATCCTGACTAATCTGTTAGTTGGATCGGTCTGACCCAACACTGTAGCCGATCCCGAACGGATGAAATGAATAGGTATACTAATTAAGCTACACCCTATCAAAAATACGAGTAAAAGAACAAATGCTATTTATGAATTTTCAAGGTTAACATAGGGTACTAATAAAATATCCTATGTACAATATATGTTCAAGATGTAAAACTCAATTATAAGGTAAGCGAAGCATCAAAGTTAAAGTGAGCAAGAGACTCTATTAGGACACAAGTGATATCCATTTGTTGTCTAATTATTCATTCTATCTACTGTAACAACCCTAGTTGTTACCCTAGCTAAATTTGGGTTAATTAAGCCAAACCAAGCTTTGATTTTAATTCCATTAGGTTCAATAGGTCATTTAAATCTAACCCTAGAAGTTTGGAATCAATCGAAGCTAAAATGGGAAATTTGGCATTTTGGGCTATTTTTGAGCCCTGAAAAATACCTAAACTAAATTAATCTCCAAATCCAAATCTGATTTTATTTTTGAATTTCCCACCCCAAAATTAGCTATTTTTGAGAATTTTTGGAGCTCATTTGGTCCTAAATTAGGTTTAGAACATTTAAGAATAATTATATATTATTTAATTGGTTTTTATTTTATTTAAATTAAATTTTTAAATAATTTTTAAACGGCGGGATTTGCTGTCGAGACCGCGGCAAATCCGCTGTGGGGTCCCGACAGTGGCGCATAGGTAGATGCCACTCGATGCGATAGCACGCATCTTAGCGCTTGCAATCCAATGGCTTACACACCGCGTGTCATGATCAAATCTTACCCGCCCGATCGGCATCTGGCATCCGACGTCCGAGATCTCTTTCACGATTCTGTTAATTGGGAGCTGCATCAGACCGTCGATTCGCAACGGTCTCGCGATCAGACGATGGAGACGAGCCCCGCCACTGTGGATCATCATTTTTGCTCGGTCGAAGGCCCGACAGGGAATTTTCGCTCGTACTGTGCCATGCCAACATTGTCCCCCACTCCCTCCTACCTTATCCCCTAGGCCATTAGGATCCTTCTGAGAGCGGCCAAACCCAGTAGGATGGCACGAGAAGCTTGGACCCTCCCAATTGCGAGAAAATGGAAAGAGCCTTGGCCCGCGCCTCTACTCCCAGCCCAAGCTCTGGAAGCCACCCCCATAGCTCCTATCACCTATAAATACCCTCAGCTTGCCTCAGTGACCTCCTTTGCTCACTGAGACCCACTAATCCTCCCAACTGAAGTTCATGGAGCTCTCGGCGATCCCGGCAACTGAATCTGCTAAATACCACCGATAGAGGGTGCATGTCTGGTGTTCAGACCCCCTGCAAGCTCGTGGCGGTCCTCTGAAAGCTCCAGCTGCCCCCATTTCCTCTCGGTCGAGTCTGCAACCCCATCTCCAAGGTACAACCTTCTTCCCCTGAACTCAGAAAGTTCAGTTTCCATTCCAGCGTCTGAATGAGCCTTTGGATCTCATCTAGATCACCTTAGCCACTTAAGAAACCCAATGTGATTGCTCCTAGGGTCTGGGCTAGCCTACCCCGATCGATTGATCGTCTGGTCCATGCCGCAAGCTCATAGCCGAGCTCGAGTAGGGATCCACCGATCCAGGTCACCCCGAAGCTCGTGACCAGAGGGCTTCGATCCGCCTCACTACCAGGATGGTGTAGGGATCGAGCTCTGGCCAAGTGGTCATCTCTGTGAGGAGAATTTTCTCCTCACAGTAAACCCTAAAAGCTTCGGGTGAGACTGTTTTTTGCCAAGTAGTCATCTGGCGATCCAGCTCATCCCAGAGTGGGATTAAGGGCGGGATTGACGCACCTCGACACTGGGAATGTGTGGGGATTGAAAGGAGCCGCCGCCATCGCCTGGGTACCGAGAATTGCGGTGCTGAAGCTCAGCTAAGACGGAGGGCTGTCGGGAGGAAGGATATGAAGTCATGGGTTGGGCCGACCCGTGACCAGCGCAGTTCTGATTTCGGGCCGCAGTTTATTTAAATTGCTTAGAATTTATTTTTCTTCTGATAATTCAGTGATAACTAAATTTAATTAATTAGCCTATGGTTTGATTTAAATAAAAATACAGAATAAATTAATTTAATAACTTTACCTATACTAATCCAATATATCATTTGAACCAGAAAAATACAAGGAATCTAAATATAAAATAAAATCACAGATCCAATACTTAGATTTAAAATAATTGATTAAACATTTTCTATTTTTATTTAAATCCTAATAAATTCAATTAATGTCCAAACTAATTGATTAAGGGTTCTGATTGCTCCTATGACCCTAGAGAACAATCTCAAACCCTTAAATCTACTTTTGGACACTTAATTTCCTTAATCACTCCTTAATTACCCTAATTAAGGATTAGTAAATTAAACCCTAAATTAGTCTCTGATTTTGGGTAGGTTAGTTCCTAATGCCATCTTAAGTCTATTAGAACCTATGGGTAAGATTGGATTGCCCTAAAAATGCCTAATTTCACTAATCACCCTAATTGGCTTAAATAGGTGATTAGTGTTAATTAGCTTAATTAGGTTTTCAAAACCTAAGATAAGTGTGTTTCCCACTTTATTAATCAATATGAAACACATTAAAATAGATTAGATTCAATTTGGATAACTAAACCTTAAAATCTCAATTTTTGCCTTAAGAGGGGCATTTTGGTCATTTTGACTAAAAAATGCTTAAATGCCCCTTAAACCTTGGAAAATTTAGTAAGCTATCTTTAGATAGATTATAAATGTTTTACTGGACTCTTAGACTAATAATGTTGATCATGTGGAAGTTTATTTAAGAAATCTTCAATTAACCCTAATTAAGACACTTAGACCTTAAGTGATCCTAAGGAAGTCACTTAGCCCTAATAATATAATCTAGTAATTTTAGATATTAAATTTCAATTTAATAAGCTCAACTAAGTTAGCTTATGAGCTTAAATTCTAAAATAAACACATTTAGGAAATCCTAAGTTAGAAAACTAGTTAAGTCTAAAGTGATCAAATCTTAGATCCTAGACTTTAGATCTTCTACTTGAATTAAACTATCTCCAATTGAATTTCTTTAAATGATTTATTGTTTAATCTTTTGAAGCCTTCCATGTGGGTATAGGATGATTCAATCTATAAAATAAGGAAATTATCTTAAAGATTGAATATAGATCTTAGATTCTCAAGTTTTTAATTGATTTTTTTATCTTATAATCAGTAGAATAACCTTTCACTAAGTTCTTAGTTCCTGGATCTTTTAGCTTATAAGATTCTTTACCTTTAATTTGGATAGTAATTGTGAACCCTAGATCCCTAAAAGGATATTTATATTTTTTTTCCTTGAATTTAGGATTTGAACACCAAGTAGGGTTTAAGTCCAAAATCCTTAATTCTTGATTTACTTAATCAAGATTTGGGTAAGAGAGTAAACTATTAACAAATTAGGTCATTGATTAATTTACTTAAACCTTATAGTCATCACCTGATTTTAGATTAGAACTTGTTATGTTCTAATATTAACCTTAAGGACGTAAATCTGAGATTCTACTCGATAGCTAGATATTGGAGATCCTAAGCTTGTACCTTCTCAGAGTAACTAGATCTGGTAACTAGATAATGATAGATATCACATAAGTCTAGATTGAGTCTCTTGCTTACTTTGACTAGAATTGCTTGGCATACCTTGGATATTGAGCCTTATTCCTTGAGCATAATAGGAGAACTTAGGATATGGATGGTACATCCTAAGTTAGTGTTTGTAAAGCATATCATTCATTTGGTTCTTGCAGTGTTTTCAGTTAGTAGAATATGACCTAGCTTAGTCTGCCTCTTTAGTAATAGTATTGTATAGGATGGACCCAGGCCTAGTAGATTTGGATGTCTAGGCTTGGGATTGATTGATATTGGAGGCCCTGTATGGCCTATTGGCTAGTGTGGCAGTACTATGTCTTTGGCTTATTGCTACTTTAGCTGGATTGTTCAGCGTTGTTTTCTATTTTGCTTTGCCACATGTTTCAGTGGCCTTACTTTCAGTACTTGCTTGTATTGCCACATGTCTCAGTGGCTTTGCATTATATTACTTGCCTTACTTTTGCCACATGTCTCAGTGGCTTCACATTTCATAGATTGCACGGCTTTTGCCACATGTCTCAGTGGTCCTTTTCTTTTACTTTGTATTAATTAGCATGTTGTATGTATACTCTCATGGCTTACTTATGTATATTGGCATGTTTAGGATGCTAGTATTATATGTTTATTTCAGCATTTGTGTTCTTTATATACTCCGCATGTGTTAACGATCATAAGTATGTTAGGTCCCGAATTTGTATTATAGTTACTGTTTCTTTTAGCCTTCGCATCACCTTGTTTATTTGGTTTTGTATGTTACTCTTCATACTAGTTGCTGGCTATAAATGGATAGTTTATAGGTATCCATTTCTTTCATAGCTTGTCGCACCCATTATTGCTTGCATGTTTAGATAATTTAAATGTGATATCTTTAAAATAATCAGTTCATTAAAATAGCCTAAAATATACTTAGACAATTGTCTAACTGTAACCTTTTTTTGTTTTGTTGGCTGGGGCCCTGGCATTTGTGATACCAACAAATGTCAGATTCAGACTTGTTCGTGGGCAGTGTTGCAGGAGAGGAGCAGGTTCAGGAGGAGGATCGTACTGCTGCTGGTTAGATAGATTTTTCATTCCTATTTTCAGTGAGATTGAGAGGCTTTTGCATTTTCTTTTAAAATTCAGTTTGTAATAATTAATTCTGGATGTATTTCATTTCTGCATTGTGATGAGTTACTATATTGTCTTCTTTTCTCTTCTACTATGTTGTGCTTGTGGATGGTACTACCCGCCTATTGCTTCCGTCACTTTGATATCTATGTGTATATTGATGAATGTTATAGTATTCTGGCGACAGGTTCTTGGCTTAAGGCAAGTTGGGTTTTCACCTGATTTTACTTAAGCTGAGGGTTTCCGTAGTTGGAGCACCGTACTCCCTATTGCCAGTATGGGGGCCCCACATCTACTCTGAGTTACACAAGTTCAGGATCTCCATATCCTACTATCGAGTGTAACTCAGATTCACATCCTTATAAGTTGGAAAATAATTAGAACTAGCCAAGTCCTAATTGATTAAATCACTGATGACTATAGGTTAAATAAATAAATCCATCGACCTATTTTTATAATTTTAAAAATCCAAAACCCATCTTGATTAGCCAAATCAACATGAAAGGATTAAGGATTAAACTTCAAATGATGAGGCTTAAATCACTTAATCCAAAGGTATATCTAAGTGTCTAAGGTTTAGAACCCAAATTTTACTAATTAGGTTAAGGTAAATCCTAATGATTAATCAACTCATTATGATAAATTTTTATTCTTAGTTCTAAGATTTAATGATCAAATAATCATTAAATAAACTTAGGAAAAATCTATAAACTAATAAACTCAAGGTTTCACCTATTGAGTAACCCAATTTACTCAATAGATGAACTCTAACCTAAGATCTATTCTTAATCCTAGGAATTAAAGCTCTTAATTACTAAGAATATCTCTTAGACACTCATCCTAACTAATGTTATAAGACCTATGGGAAGATCTAAGAAGGATTAAGGAAGGAAGGAACACTCAAATTTTACTTAAGGGTTTTTCTTAGGGATTTAAGATTCAAGTTTTAATCAAAATCAAATAAAGGCTTAAACTCGCATAATTTATGATTTAAAACACTATTCTTACTGTTTATACTATTTAGAAAGTGATTCTAGGGTCTTAAAATGTTAAACCCTAAATTTGGGCAAAAATACTATTTTGCCCCAACTTAAGGGTTCATAAGATCAAATTTTTATCTAGGATTCTAAATCTAAATTTTTCAGTGGAAAAGTATTTCTTACTGTATAATATAAGATTAGACAGCAATTTCATAAATTTTAGGTAATTATTAAGCCTCATGAGATCAAATTAATAAATTTGACTCATAGGGGTATTTTGGTAATTTGACCTAATAAAATTTAATTTTTCATTTAGTTTATTGTTACTTACTATCTAAGGTTTCCATAAAACTTAAAATTACTGAATTTTGATAAGTATTGGCCAAATTATGACCAATACAAGCCTAAGGGTAAAATAGTAATTAAGGGTTTCTTAATTAAGGGTCAAAAATCCTAACTTTACCAATTGATGTCTAAATGGAGTGAAATTAGTGGCTATGGTTCATAAATGATCTATTGATTTCAATGATTGGTGGTAAGCTCAATTTGGTCTCTAATTGGCTAAATTATGGCCTAATTAAGGTTTAGGGTGATTAGTGAGTGATTAGTAAAATTAATCACCAAATCACTAATCCAACCACACCATTAGGTTCTAATATACTCTAGAAGTTCTTTGAAACTTGAATTATTTAATTTAAATCATTAAATTTGCTAATCTTTACTAATCAAGATTTAGAGTAACTATGGTTGATTAAGAAATATAACCGTTGGATCCTAAATATTTTTGTAGTTTTGTGCTAATTAGGTTATCCTGATCAAAATTAATATTTGGATCACCTAATTTGGAGCTAAATTAACAAACTTATGGTCAATTGAAGTTCTAGGGTTAATTTCCTAATTAGGGTTAGGTCCTAAAAGTGATTAGTCTCAAACTAATCCAAATAACAAAATAAACACTACTAGGTTAATTCTTAGGATTTGCTGATTAATTTGAGACCCATATTGGGTATGCTTGGATTAAAAGATACAAAGTTATAGCCATTTGAATATTTGTGAATTTATTTGAATTTAATTAATACCCCTAAATGTAACTAGGTGACATACTAATCCTACAGCAAAGTAAATGGCATCATTAAATTCCTTATATTTTTTCGATTAATTTGATATATTTAATTGTATGATTTGGATAAATATTTTATGAGTTATGAATGTTTAAAGTTTTTATATAATGTGATTAAATTAATTTATATTAATTGAAACAAATTTATATATATATATATATATTCTTTTGTTAATTAAGCATTTATAAATACTTAATACATTAATTTGTATATAAATTAATTATATTTCTTTTCTATTTTATATATATGTATATATATAAGTCTATACTTATATATGTTAAATATAAGTATTATATATAAAATAATTTTATTTATAATAATAATTTTATTTATCTGCAGGTGGGGCCCGCATCATTTCGACTGCAGTAGAGAAGGCCACGCGCCACGATCTGATTGGCGACCAGAGGGCTGGCGGGGTCCACTCGTGCAAAAGAGCGGCGTAGACGGACCCACTAGAGGACAAATCCAGATGGCGTGGGCCCCATCCTTACGATGCGATGGACAAGGACGAGACGCGTGTACACTGGCCAACCGATTCGATTTCCGTGCCGCTGAAGCAATGCGGGTCGGGTCGACCCGACCCGATGGACGCTTCCTTCTCCACGACACCGGACCAGACGCTAGGGTTGCGAAAATGGACACCGACCGGTCATTGTCGAGGCTCAGACCGCATGAATTTGGGAAGGTAACATCAAAACCTAACTAGCACTGGCCAAGCCGACGCCATGGAGGGATCAAATGCTATGGGAAAGTCGAACCCTAGCCATTAGGGTTCGAAACGAGATAGAGAGCTCAAAATTTTCTTTTGCCTAATTGCACTTCAATTAATTCAATCCAACATTAACCGCAGACAATCTAGATAATGAATTAAGTAAACGAATTGAAAGGCTAGTAATTGGCGTCACATAGATTGGGTGTAGTCGGTACCTGATTGTCGGCGACGAAGGGGGTTTAGGGTTTCCAAAATCGAACGAGTACCGCAGCACTGGGTTTCCCTGGTCTACGCTTTCAACTCTGAAGGTAGAAACTGAGATTCAGGTCCATTTTAGTGACTTAATGGAACTTGGAAGCGGCTCCAAGCGGCGGTAGGCACGTGTAGCCGGCCGGGCACGCCGCGTGCCCTATCGCTCAGCACGCGTCGCGTGCTTTGCGACGCGCAGAGAGTGACATTACTAAAGCCGTCCGATGCTTCGATCGGAAGGATCGCATGATCCGTTAGATTAAACGGTAAATGCCGATAGAGATGACGGCGTGACCTATTTAACTAACGGCTGTCGTTAGTTAAGTTAAAATAAAATAATATTTTTTAATTTATTTAATCAATTTTTATTATTTAAAATTAACTAGCTAAGTGTGTTTCTAACATTCCCAATAATTCCTCCCTAGCTAATTGAGGGGTGAGTAACGCAACAGCGTGATCGAATTTTCGATTCGACGAGTATTTATTTATTTAATTTTCTGGGGTATTTAAATAATATTAGATTATTCGATGAAATTTCAACGACTTCCAAATGCATCCAAAACATCACCCTTAGCTAATTTGGGGGTGATGAGCGCAATGGCGAAGTCGGATTTTTGATTTCAGGTCAAAATAAAAAGTCAAATTCTAAGGTTTTGAAATTTTCCAAAAATTTAGATTTGATCCAGTTGATTTTTGATTTGACCTAGACCTTAGAGATGAGTTCTAAATAACTTATTTAGTGTACTAGAAACCCAATTAAGACTTAGATTAGTCTTAATTGACCTAAGTAACAATTTGAGTTGTTACAAGTAAAGCTAGTAAATGTTGAAGAACAATAAGTAAGATGTACTGAAATGTAAACTGAAACAATAAGTATGAATTAAAATTACTATGACTGAAATAAGATAAATAATTTTAAAGTAGAAATGTACCTAAATTAGTAATGCCAACAAAAGGTAGAAAAGGATGAAAGTATGAAGTCTATAGTCTAATGAATACCAACCTAGCCGGTCTTAGGCCTAGGCTTGGTTAGACTTACTTTAGACAGACAAATACCACTCTAGCCGGTCATAGAACTAGGTTTGGCCTGTACTAAAGTATGGGTACAAAAAAAGGCATACTAATTAGGCTACATTCTACTAACTATATGTTCTATTTGACAATAATGATGATATATGCAAATGCTATTATACAAAACAAGATTGACATGAAACACTTTTCGGATGCCTTATGTCTAGTATATGTGAATAAAGTATAAGGCTAAAAATAAGGTAAGCAAAGCATCAAAATCAAAGTGAGCAAGAGACTCTACTAGGACACAAGTGATATCCACTTGTTATCTAATTTAATCGTTCTATCTACTCTAAGCTACACAAGTTCAGGATCTCCAAGTCCTACTATCGAGTGTAACTCAGATTCACGACCTTATAAGTTAGAAAAGAATTAGAACTTATCAGGTTCTATTCTTATTAAATCAATGTCGACTAAATAAGTTAAATAATAAATCATTCGACCTATATTAATATTTTATCATAATCCTAACCCATCTTGATTGATCAAATCAAGATGAAAAGATTAAGAACTAAACTCCAAATATGGGGTTTAATCACTTAATCCAAATGGTACAACTAAGCATCTAAGGTTTAAAACCCAAATCTCACAAATTAGGTTAAGTCAAATCCTAATGATAAATCGACTTATTAGAATATATTTCTATTCTTAGTTCTAAGATTTAAAGATTAATAAATCATTAAATAAACTAGGAAAAATTTATAAACTAGTAAACTCAAGGCTTCACCTATTGAGTAACCCAATTTACTCAATAGATGAACTCTAACCTAAGAACTATTTCTAATCCTAAGAATTAAGGCTCTTAATTACTAAGAGTATCTCTAAAACACACATCCTAACTAATGCTATTAGGACATATGGAAAGATTTAAGAAGATTAAGGAAGGAAGGAACGCTTAAATTTTACTTAAGGATTTCCTTAAGTGCTTAAAATTGAGATTTTTATCAAAGTTCATATTAAACCATATAATCACATAAATTATGATTAAAATCATTATTTTTACTATTTATATTATTTAGAATATGATTTTAGGGCTTTAGACGGTTAAACCCTAAATTTGGGCAAAATGACCATTTTGCCCCTACTTACGGGTTCAAAAGATCAAATTTTGATCTAGGATTCCAAATTTAAAATTTTCAGTGGAAAAATGTTTATTATTATCTAATATAATATTAGACAGTAGTTATACCAATTTTTGGTAATTATTAAGCCTCATGAGATCAAATTAATGAATTTGACTCATATGGGCATTTTGGTAATTTAACCTAATGGAATCTAAATTTTCTTTCAATTTAATATTACTTACTATCTAAGGTTTTTATAGAACCTAAAATTAGTAAATTTTGATAAGTTATGGCTAAGTTATAGCCAATACAAGCTTAGGGGTAAAAGGGTAATTTAGGGTTTCTTAATAAAGGATTAAAAATCTTAACTTCTCTAATTGGTGTCCAAATTGAGCAAAATCTATGGCAATAGATTACACATGATCCACTGATCACAATGACCAGTGGTAGGCTCAATTTGGACTCTAATTGGTTAAGTTATGGCCTAATTAGGATTTATGATGATTAGTGAGTGATTAGTGAAATTAGTCACTAAAATACTAAACCAACTACACCACTAAGTTTTAATATACTCTAAGAGTTCTTTGAAACTTGAATTATTCAATTTGGATCATTAAATTTGCTAATCTTCACTAATCAAGTTTTAGAGCAATTAGAGTTGATTAAGAAGTCTAACTGTTGGATCTTAAATATTTTTATAGATTACTGTTAATTAGATTTTCTTGATCAATATAAATAAAAGGATCACCTAATTTGGAGTTCAATTGACCAAATTATGGTCAATTGAAGTTCTATGGTTAATTAACCTAATTAGGGTTAGGTCCTACAAGTGATTAGGCTCAAACTAATCCAAATAGCAAAATAAACACTACTAAGTTAATTCTTAATGTTTACTGATCACTTTGAGACTCATATTGGGTATGTTTAGATTAAATGATACAAAGTTATGGCCATTTGAATATTTGTGACATTTTTCAATTATTTAAAACCCTAAAAATATCACTATGTGATATACTACTTCAAATAAAATTTTGATAGTTCCAATAAATTCTTTGAATTTTTTTGATCAATTTGATATATTTGATTTCATAATTTGGATAAGTATTCTATGAGTTATAGATTCTTAAAGCTTTGGGGTTTAATTAATTAAATATATATATATATATATATATATATATATATATATATATATATATATATGTATACATTTATCATTTACTGTTTAATCATTTAATCTCTGTGATTAAATCAATATTTATCTATTAACCATAATCTTAAATTTCTATTATCTATTTATATATATATATATATATATATATATATATATATATGAGTATAATATATATATATTTATATCCATAGATATAATTATATACATTATAGTATATGAGTTTATATTATAGTATTATAAGAATTATAATAATTATATGCATTAATTATTATAATTTTATAATTATTATTTATTTTATTTTTATTTTAACAGCAGGTGGGACCTACACGGCAGATGACTTCGACAGCAGTGGGACACCCCCCTTGTCGCTACGGGATTAGAGATCAGAACACGGGCGGGCCCCACACCGACATCCTAAGCGACTGCGGGGGCCACAACCCAAATGGAGCGTATTTACGCGCCGTGGGCCCCACGCTTCCACGCGGCGAGCCTATGCACGGTCAGTGCACACTGGCGGGCCCCACCCCTGCGTACGCTGCGCGGTTTGCAGCGCGAACCGGGCAGGTTCACGTGAGAGCTCGGACCGGTCGGACCTGACCCGGTCCAGGACGGTTCGATTCGTCGCCGCCTCTGCTTCCAAAGGCACAAATCGCAATTTTTAGGCTTACGAAAGATGAAGGTTCGATCGAACTTTACACGAGCCAAACAATCAAAAAATTTGTTTGATAAACAACAATAAATGAAAACAGAATGCTTGATCACGACTTGAATATAAATTAGGATATGTGAGGTACCTTAGGGTTTAGAGTTCTTCTCAAATGCACGGTTGGAGATCCAGAGCTCAGATCCGTTTCCCTCAAGGTAAAAACTCGACTTTAAGATTCCAAATGTAAACTTAAAGGAGCTAAAATGGTGGATAGGAGTGGGATCAGGCGAGATCGGCAGCCGTGTACCCTCCCTCGCGCCACGCGCTCTGTGCGTGGAAGACACTAGCAGGGATGAGCCTGCAGCCGCCTGATTTGCGATTGGACGGTAGAGATCGACCGTCCGGTCTAACCGCAAGATGAACGACGCCAAGAATATTAGACGGCGCCGTTATTACTTATTAATAATATTAATATAAATTCACTTTTATTCCAATTTTATAAATTAAATTTAAATGTTCATATCTACTCAGAAAAATTCCAACAAATCACTCTTAGCTAAATCAAAGGTGAGGAACGCAACAGTGCGATCAGATTTTTGATTCGACGAGTATTTAATTATTTGTTTTTTCGGGGTATTTAAATAATATTAACTTATTCGACGAAAGTCCAACGACTTCCAAATGCATCCAAAACGTCACCCCTAGCTAATTTGGGGGTGGTGAACGCAATGGCGAAGTTAAATTTTTAATTTGAGGTCAAAATAAAAAGACAATTTCTAGAGTTTTAGGATTTTCCAGAAATCCAAAATCGATCCAGTAGATTCTTGATTTGACCTATATCTTAGCGATGAGTTCCAAATGACTTATTTAGTGTACTAGAGCTATAATTAAGACTTAGATTAGTCTTAATTGTCCTAGGTAACAACCTGGGTTATTACAGACTCCCCCACTTAAGAACAATATCGTCCTCGACATCACTCAAGTGGAAAATAAAACATAACAAACTATTGGAATTGAAAATACTAGAATCTATCCAACCAGATTTATCTTATGTTGAAGAACCAATCAAAATCTTAGCTTGCGATCAGAGGCAGCTAAGAAATTGATTTATTCCAATAGTTAAAGTTCAATGGAAGAACCGTATGAGAGAAGAATACACTTGAGAGAAAGAAGTGGATATGCGGTGAATATATTCTAATCTATTTAATTCAGGTACTTTCTTAACTTCTTTGCAGTTCAATTTGTTATTTTCACTATATATTATTCTTCTTACTTGAGTGATATCAAGGACGACATCGTTCTTAAGTGGGGGAGTCGGTAACAACCCAAGTTGTTACTTAGGTAAATTAAGACTAATCCAAGTCCTAATTATGATTCTAGTATCTTAATTAAGTCATTAGAAACTCATCTATGAGATCTAGTCCAAATTAGAGATCAAATAATCAAATCCTAATTTCTAGATAATTTAGGAACCCTAAAATTTGACTAGTCTAAATTGACCTCTAATCGAAAAACAGACTTCGCCATTGCCCTCATTGCCCCCAAATTAGCTAGGGGTGATGTTTTCGTGTCAATCGAAAGTCATCGAAATTTTGGCAAATATTTTAATAATATTTAAATCCCCTAAAAAATCAAATAAATAAATACTCATCAAATCAAAAATCTGATTGCGCCGTTGTGTTCCTCACCCCTCAATTAGCTAGGGGTGATATATTGGAAATTTTTGGGATGCATTAAATTAATTAATTTTGATTAATAAAATTTAAATAAATTATTATAATATTAATATTATTTAAAAGTAACTGACGGCGCCGTCTGCTGTTTAAACCTTACTGTTACTTAAGCCTCACGCCATCACCCTATTTCTGATCCCGCCATCTGATTGAGGCGAATGATCCACACTGTCTGGTCGCTCGATAAGACGGCTAAGGATCATCGTCTCTGCGAACCTCACACGCGGCAAAGGATAGGACGCGCGTCACCCTAACCATTTTCCTGCGCAAATCACGGCCTAGCAGGTGTTGATCCACCGCTCAAAGCATGAAATAAGTCTTCTGATAGATTCCCCTGATGTTTGGTTACTCCAGCTTTGACCTCAGAGAAGGATTGAGCTACCTTCGATTAAGCGATAGTTTCTACCATCGATCAGGTATACCTTGATTCCCCATATTACTCAGTTAATAGTATATCTGAGGAAGAGAAGAGCTTTTGGTCGGGCCGGGTCGACCCGGGCCCAACCCGAAAGTCACAGGTTGTTGTGTGGCATCTACGGACTGCTGTGGGCCGCCTGCACCCTGTCGTGCACCACCTCGCCCAGTCAGCTGCGGGACCTGCATCTTCAGCGGTCTCATCGAGTCAGCTTGGACCCACTTGGGGACGTCTCGACCTATGGCGTCCTGCCATGTGTGCTAGAGGATCTGTTGTCCGTCAAGTCGTTGTACTAGGGGACCTGCAAAAATGATTAATATATAAATATTAATTTAATGATAGATAAATATTTAAAAGATTAGTATTAAATTTAAATCTAATTAAAGGATTAATTGCATAACTTATTATTCTCATAACTCCTAATTTACAACTCTAAATTTAACATATTCATAAGCCATTGGAATCAATAAAATTAGAGGAATATTATGGAAATATCAATTTTCCATTTTAAGCTATATATCACATAGTGATATTTTAGGATATGAAATAATTGTAAAAATGCTATAAATATTCAATTAGTAATATCTTCACACACACTTACCCAAATATACCCAATATGGGTCTCAAAGTAATCAGCAAACTCCTAGAAATATTCTAGTAGTATTAGATTTGCTGTTTGGATGATATTTATTTTAATTACTTTTTTACCCAAACCCTAATCCTCCTAAGCTTATAACTTTGTAACCACTAGTCCAAGCTAGGCAATATGGGTCTTAAAGTGATCCGTGGAACCTCTAGAATAATCTAATAGTGTTCAATTCTCTGTTTGGATTAGTGCTGGCTTAATCACTTTTAGGATCTAACCTAATTAACTTGAGAACTTCAATTAACCATGACTTGGTCAATTGAGCTCCAATTTAGGTCTGCCAATATACCATTTTGATTAGGAAGACCTAATTAATAGTAAACTATAAAAAATATTTTAGATTCAATGATTAGATCTCTTAATTAGCCCTAATCACCTTAAAACTTGATTAGCAAATATTAACATAATTAATAATCCAAATTGAGTAATTTTAGTTTCTAATTACTCCTAGAGTAGAATAAAACTTAGTTAAGTGATTGGTTTAGTGATTATGTGATTAATTTTACTAATCACTCACAAATTACCTTAAACCCTAATTGTTAACCCTAAACCTTGTATTGGCTATAACTTAGCCAATACTTATCAGGATTTAATGATTTTAGATTCTATGGAAACCTTAGAACATAATCTTTAATAAACTGATAGAAAATTTAGATTTCATTAGGCTAAATTACCAATTTGCCCTTATATGTCAAATTCTTTAATTTGACTTTATAAGGCTTAATACTTAACCATAATGGATGTACTTATTGTATAAACTCATATTAGACAGTAAGTAATCATTTTATTTCAATAAATTCTAGATTAGAGCCCTAATTCATAAAGTTGAATTTTAGATCCTTAAGTAAGGGTAAAATGATTATCTTGCCCAAATTTAGATTTAATCATTCTTAAAACCATAAATTCATTCTTAAACCTCTAAAATCAGTAATATGACTGATTTGAAATTATTTTAGAATAATTTAACTCATAAAGATGATATTTTATGAAAACCCTAAAAATCACCTAAAAGTAATCTAAGTCCTAATTAAGTCTCGTAAGGCGAATTTAGTTCACCTTATACCTTTCATAAATTAATTATACCATAACTCCAATTAAGTAATATAAAACCCAAAGCTTAAATATTCTCTTTAGTACTTTACTTCAAACTTTTAGGATCTTATTTCCTTAGGATCTTGCTTAGAAATTTAGGTTAGAGTTCATCTATTAAGTAAATGGATACTTAATAGAAGACATTATAGTTTTATAGTTTTCTAGAATTTTATCCTTTATTTATGATTATTTTGTATTAAAAATTTAGATTTAAGATTAGATATCCATCTTATTAAAGCTTGATTTTGTTTAATAAGATAGCCTTAATTATAGTTCATGAGATTTGGGTTTAACTTTATACCATTAGGATTAGAACCTATTGGATTAAGAAGTTAAAAATCAAATACTTGGATTCTAACATATTAATCCTCCAATTTTGATTCATATTAATCAAGATTAGCTTGGGATTTGTAAAATCATCAATTAGGACATTTGATTTATTTATTTAACTTAATTAAACGTCATGTGATTATATATGTTAGAACTTGATTAGTTCTAACATTCTTTTAACTTATAAGACCAATATTCTGGATTTATACTCGATAGCTGAATGTTGAAGATTCTAAACTTGTATAAGTTCATATTATATAGAACGACTTAATTAGAAAACAAAGTGATATCACAGTTTATTTAGTGTTATTTATTAATTAAAATTTGTATACTTTGCTTTCCTTGTTATTGAACTTTATACCTTAACATATTAAATGGAACATCCTATATTTTTTATGTTAATTTTGATTCATTCATAGAGCATATGCATAGTTAAAAGAAAGGATTTAAAGATATTACTTTATATAACTTATGGTAGAATATGTTTTACTTAGTCTGCCTGGATAGTGTTACTTTACTTTTGCACTAAGATGTTTCTCCTAAGTGCTCAGATGTTACCTTACTTTTGCATTAGGATGTTTCTCCTAGGTGCTCAGATGATACTTTACTTTTGCTCTGGGATGTTTCTCCTAGATGCTCAGCAGGTACTTTGTGGCATTACTTTAATTTGGTATGTTTCTCCTAGATTATTCAGATCAAATTAACTATATGATCTGGAATGTTTCTCCTAGATACCTTTCAGATGGAACTAATTGGAAATAAGTGATTTTGGATATGAGATGTTTCTCCTAGATATTTGTAGATGGACTCTTTTAACAATAGTTTACTTTTTGGCAAGACTAAGTAAGAATATGTCCATATGAGTTAAACTGTTTTACTTTACATTTACAGCTTACCTCTTTATTTATAGCATTTTCAGCATATTTCTTCTTTATACAACACTTTGATTATATTTAGCAATTTCTTTAGTACTTACAGTTTTTCATGTAATTTGTACCTTTCAGCATCTTATTTTCACTTGATGGCATGTTAGGATGTTAGAACTTTATTTTCAGTTCAGTACTATCATTTTATATTGAAAACCAGCATGTATTAAATTGATCATATTACTTAGGAATTTCTTTGTACTTAGTTGATTTTAATATTTATCACTTAACCTTTTTCTGCAGCTTGAGTTGAGGTATGTGCTTACCTCACACCTTATTTATGTTATAATTAAGTCAATTATAACTCTACCACTTTTTTTTGATGCTTTACTACTACTTTGCTTACATATTATGATATCATTTAAATTAACAATTTACAGCCTAAAATATACTTAGACATTTTGTCTATAGACATTTTGTCTATAGACATTTTGTCTATAGACATTTTGTCTAACTAGATTTTTCTTTTGTTGGCTAGGGCCCTATCATTGTAAAACCGACAATGGTAGATTCAGAGCTTTTCAAGGTTGTGGAACCTTCTGAAGATCTGGTTCAAAAGGAGGAGCGTGCAGGAGAAGACCCTTAGTTATTTCTTTTGCTTTGTGAGGATTGAGTGACCTTTACTCTTCTACTTAAACTTAAATGTTATTTTGTAATAATACATATTTAAACTGTTTTTCTTTTCATGCTTATGCATTCTGAGTTATATAGTACTAATTAGGTTAAGGTAAATCCTAATGATTAATCAACTCATTATAATAAATTTCTATTCTTAGTTCTAAGATTTAATGATCAAATAATCATTAAATAAACTTAGGAAAAATCTATAAACTAATAAACTCAAGGTTTCACCTATTAAGTAACCCAATTTACTCAATAGATGAACTCTAACCTAAGATCTATTCTTAATCTTAGGAATTAAAGCTCTTAATTACTAAGAATATCTCTCAGACACTCATCCTAACTAATGTTATAAGACCTATGGGAAGATCTAAGAAGGATTAAGGAAGGAAGGAACACTCAAATTTTACTTAAGGGTTTTTCTTAGGGATTTAAGATTCAAGTTTTAATCAAAATCAAATAAAGGCTTAAACTCGCATAATTTATGATTTAAAACACTATTCTTACTGTTTATACTATTTAGAAAGTGATTCTAGGGTCTTAAAATGTTAAACCCTAAATTTGGGCAAAAATACTATTTTGCCCCAACTTAAGGGTTCATAAGATCAAATTTTTATCTAGGGTTCCAAATCTAAATTTTTCAATGGAAAAGTATTTCTTACTGTATAATATAAGATTAGACAGTAATTACATAAATTTTGGGTAATTATTAAGCCTCATGAGATCAAATTAATAAATTTGACTCATAGGAGTATTTTAGTAATTTGACCTAATAAAATTTAACTTTTCATTTAGTTTATTGTTACTTACTATCTAAGGTTTCCATAAAACTTAAAATTATTGAATTTTGATAAGTATTGGCCAAATTATGACCAATACAAGCCTAAGGGTAAAATAGTAATTAAGGGTTTCTTAATTAAGGGTCAAAAATTCTAACTTTGCCAATTGATGTCCAAATGGAGTGAAATCAGTGGCTATGGTTCATAAATGATCTATTGATTTCAATGATTGGTGGTAAGCTCAATTTGGTCTCTAATTGGCTAAATTATGGCCTAATTAAGGTTTAGGGTGATTAGTGAGTGATTAGTAAAATTAATCACCAAATCACTAATCCAACCACACTATTAGGTTTTAATATACTCTAGAAGTTCTCTAAAACTTGAATTATTTAATTTAAATCATTAAATTTGCTAATCTTTACTAATCAAGATTTAGAGTAACTAGGGTTGATTAAGAAATATAACCGTTGGATCCTAAATATTTTTGTAGTTTTCTGCTAATTAGGTTATCCTGATCAAAATTAATATTTGGATCACCTAATTTGGAGCTAAATTGACAAACTTATAGTCAATTGAAGTTCTAGGGTTAATTTCCTAATTAGGGTTAGGTCCTAAAAGTGATTAGTCTCAAACTAATCCAAATAATAAAATAAACACTACTAGGTTAATCCTTAGGATTTGCTAATTAATTTGAGACCCATATTGGGTATGCTTGGATTAAAGGATACAAAGTTATAGCCATTTGAATATTTGTGAATTTATTTGAATTTAATTAATACCCCTAAATGTAACTAGGTGATATACTAATCCTACAGCAAAGTAAATGGCATCATTAAATTCCTTATATTTTTTCGATTAATTTGATATATTTAATTGTATGATTTGGATAAATATTTTATGAGTTATGATTGTTTAAAGTTTTTATATAATGTGATTAAATTAATTTATATTAATTGAAACAAATTTATATATATATATATATATATATATATATATATATATATATATATTCTTTTGTTAATTAAGCATTTATAAATACTTAATACATTAATTTGTATATAAATTAATTATATTTCTTTTCTATTTTATATATATGTATATATATAAGTCTATACTTATATATGTTAAATATAAGTATTATATATAAAATAATTATATTTATAATAATAATTTTATTTATCTGCAGGTGGGGCCCGCATGATTTCGACTGTAGTAGAGAAGGCCACGCGCCACGATCTGATTGGCGACCAGAGGGCTGGTGGGGTCCACTCGTGCAAAAGAGCGGCGTAGACGGACCCACTAGAGGACAAATCCAGATGGCGTGGGCCCCATCCTTACGATGCGATGGACAAGGACGAGACGCATGTACACTGGCCCACCGATTCGATTTCCGTGCCGCTGAAGCAATGCGGGTCGGGTCGACCCGACCCGATGGACGCTTCCTTCTCCACGACACCGGACCAGACGCTAGGGTTGCGAAAATGGACACCGACCGGTCATTGTCGAGGCTCAGACCGCATGAATTTGGGAAGGTAACATCAAAACCTAACTAGCATTGGCCGAGCCGACGCCAGGGAGGGAACGAATGCTATGGGAAAGTCGAACCCTAGCCATTAGGGTTCGAAACGAGATAGAGAGCTTAAAATTTTCTTTTGCCTAATTGCACTTCAATTAATTCAATCCAACATTAACCGTAGACAATCTAGATAATGAATTAAGTGAACGAATTGAAAGGCTAGTAATTGACGTCACATAGATTGGGTGTAGTCGGTACCTGATTGTCGGTGACGAAGGGGGTTTAGGGTTTCCAAAATCGAACGAGTACCGCAGCACTGGGTTTCCCTGGTTTACGCTTTCAACTCTGAAGGTAGAAACTGAGATTCAGGCCCATTTCAGTGACTTAATGGAGCTTGGGAGCGGCTCCAAGCGGCGGTAGGCACGTGTAGCCGGTCAGGCACGCCGCGTGCCCTATGGGTCAGCACGCGTCGCGTGCTTTGCGACGCACAGAGAGTGACATTACCAAAGCCGTCCGATGCTTCGATCGGAAGGATCGCATGATCCGTTAGATTAAACGGTAAATGCCGATAGAGATGACGGCGTGACCTATTTAACTAACGGCTGTCGTTAGTTAAGTTAAAATAAAATAATATTTTTTAATTTATTTAATCAATTTTTATTATTTAAAATTAACTAGCTAAGTGTGTTTCTAACATTCCCAATAATTCCTCCCTAGCTAATAGAAGATATCATAGTTTTATAGTTTTCTAGAATTTTATCCTTTATTTATGATTATTTTGTATTAAAAATTTAGATTTAAGATTAGATATCCATCTTATTAAAGCTTGATTTTGTTTAATAAGATAGCCTTATTTATAGCTCATGAGATTTGGGTTTAACTTTATACCATTAGGATTAGAACCTATTGGATTAAGAAGTTAAAAATCAAATACTTGGATTTTAACATCTTAATCCTCCAATTTTGATTCATATTAATCAAGATTAGCTTGGGATTTGTAAAATCATCAATTAGGACGTTTGATTTATTTATTTAACTTAATTAAATGTCATGTTATTATATATGTTAGAACTTGATTAGTTCTAACATTCTTTTAACTTATAAGACCAATATTCTGGATTTATACTCGATAGCTGAATGTTGGAGATTCTAAACTTGTATAAGTTCATATTATATAGAACGACTTAATTAGAAAATAAAGTGATATCACCAAGTTTATTTAGTGTTATTTATTAATTAAAATTTGTATGCTTTGCTTTCCTTGTTATTGAACTTTATACCTTAACACATTAAATGGAACATCCTATATTTTCTATGTTAATTTTGATTCATTCATAGAGCATATGCATAGTTAAAAGAAAGGATTTAAAGATATTACTTTATATAACTTATGGTAGAATATGTTTTACTTAGTCTGCCTGGATAGTGTTACTTTACTTTTGCACTAAGATGTTTCTCCTAAGTGCTCAGATGTTACCTTACTTTTGCACTAGGATGTTTCTCCTAGGTGCTCAGATAATACTTTACTTTTGCTCTGGGATGTTTCTCCTAGATGCTCAGCAGGTACTTTGTGGCATTACTTTAATTTGGGATGTTTCTCCTAGATTATTCAGATCAAATTAACTATAGGATCTGGAATATTTCTCCTAGATACCTTTCAGATGGAACTAATTGGAAATAAGTGATTTTGGATATGAGATGTTTCTCCTAGATATTTGTAGATGGACTCTTTTAACAATAGTTTACTTTTTGGCAAGACTAAGTAAGAATATGTCCATATGAGTTAAACTATTTTACTTTACATTTACAGCTTACCTCTTTAATTATAGCATTTTCAGCATATTTCTTCTTTATACAATACTTTGATTATATTTAGCAATTTCTTTAGTACTTACAGTTTTTCATGTAATTTGTACCTTTCAGCATCTTATTTTCACTTGATGGCATGTTAGGATGTTAGAACTTTATTTTCAGTTCAGTACTGTCATTTTATATTGAAAACCAGCATGTATTAAATTGATCATATTACTTAGGAATTTCTTTATACTTAGTTGATTTTAATATTTGTCACTTAACCTTTTTTTGCAGCTTGAGTTGAGGTATGTGCTTACCTCACACCTTATTTAAGTTATAATTAAGTCAATTATAACTCTACCACTTTTTTTTGATGCTTTACTACTACTTTGCTTACATATTATGATATCATTTAAATTAACAATTTACAGCCTAAAATGTACTTAGACATTTTGTCTATAGACTTTTTGTCTATATACATTTTGTCTAACTAGATTTTTCTTTTGTTGGCTAGGGCCCTATCATTGTAAAACCGACAATGGTAGATTCAGAGCTTTTCGAGGTTGTGGAACCTTCTGAAGATCTGGTTCAAAAGGAGGAGCGTGCAGGAGAAGACCCTTAGTTATTTCTTTTGCTTTGTGAGGATTGAGTGACCTTTACTCTTCTACTTAAACTTAAATGTTATTTTGTAATAATACATATTTAAACTGCTTTTCTTTTCATGCTTATGCATTCTGAGTTATATAGTTCTTATATGGATTGTATGGATGTTATTACTTGTCTTTCTTCCGCACTCTGATATATTATAGTATGCTCATTCAGTGATTGGTTCTATTTTGCTTTGTTCTTCATATTAGGGCATATCTTCCTTTGACATTTGATTAAGAAGATTTATTCCTTAATCTAAATTCTAAGTGAGGGTTTGCCCATTGACGACCACCTCCTAATCCGGATGATTAAGGGGCGACCGCCACAATTGTATAGATTAATTTTTGTTAGAAACTTATTTATTGTTAGCTATCTCCTTGTGTATTTTTGTTGAAGCAAAAATAAATTCTCAAATATGATTATAGATAATTAAGTTTAATGATTATAGAAGTTATAATGGCAACGATAAGACATTTGAAGAATGTGCTATCAAGAAAAGATATTCAATACCTTTGTTCAAGCATGCAACCTAAGACATTTTAGTCTTTAGAGATGTTGTATTTATGCTTCATTTTCCTTATTATTGTGAGATGTTGCATAGAATGCTGCATTTGTGTAAAATATCAAAATTTTATTCTCAATTATTTATTAATATTTAAATAATTTTGACCTCAGATTAAAAATCTGACTGCATCACTGCGTTCACCACCCCCAAATTAGCTAGGAGTGAAGTTTAGAATACATTTGGAAGACATAAATTTTTTACGAATATTTTAATATTATTTTAAATACCTGAAAATTCGAGTAATTAAATACTCATCGGATCAAAAATCCGATTGCGCCGTTGTTTTCAGAAGCCCTCAATTAGCCAGGATTGATATTTTTAAAATTTTTTAAATATAATTATTAAGTTAAGTTTAATTAATTAAATTAATTAAATTAAATTAAATAATTATATAATTAATTATATATTAAACGGCGCCATCTATTTAAAAGGAAACGGCGTTGCTTAAATATCTGTCTACGCCGTCTGTCCTAACGGATCTTTTAGACCGTTCGATCAAAGATCGAACGGCTAGGACTTCGTCTTCCCCGATGCATCTCCACGTGTCCCGGAAGACGACGCGCGTCCCTCTACCCCTTTCGCCACCCGTCGATCACCGCTTAGGAATGCTTTTTGAACACATCCAAGCCGGTCATTCGCCCTACAATCTCCATCTGCAATCACTCAAACTTGTCCGGAAGATTGAAGTAAAAGATCAAACCAAAACACTTTTCGACCATCTATTTGAGGTATACTCGTATAACCTGAATTCTCGATTAATTTACATAAAATCAAGTTCGTATATTTATTTCAAATCCTTGATTGTTCATCTAACAATTTCGATCAAACTGATCTAATCCATACTAGTCAGGATTTCAAATTTGTCCACAGTTCTACACAGTTTCGTCGCGTGAGCTCCGTCGAAACTAACTAGGGTTTGATTTGTTAAGCAATAAAGACTTTCTTTGATCATCTTTCTACCACCCTTAGGTAACCTTTGCTTTCCTCATTCCAATGCTATATGGGCCGGAGGCTGTCAATGCCGGGAAGCTCTCTAAAAACTAAACCCTATGACGACACCTCACGGGCGATCGAAGGAAGAAGAAGCATTCTGGGTCGGGCCGGGTCGACCCGGGCCCGACCCGTCTCTGCTCGGGTCCTGCAGGCTTCTATAGCACTCAAATACGTGGGACCCACACCAGTCGCCTCACGAGTGAGAAGATGACACGTGGACCTTCTAGAAGCAATTTCTGTCTCGTGGGACCCACATGCTGAACCTCGGTGAATAACAAAGTGTCGCGTGGCACTGGTGGGCCCACCGCCTGTAGCAACCCTAGGTTGTTACCCTAGCTAAAACTAGATTAATTAAGCTAAACTAAGTTCTAATTTTGATTCCATTAGACTCAATGGGTCATTTAAACCTAACCCTAAAAGTTTGGAATCATTTGGAGCTAAAATGGAAAATTTGGTATTTTTGGCTACTTTTAAACCCTGAAAAATACCTAAATTATTTTGATCTCCAAATCAAAATCTAATTTCATTTTTGAATTCCCCAAACCCAATTTAGCTAAGGGTGAATTTTTGGGAATTTTTGGAGCTCATTTGGTCCTAATTTAGATTTAGGATATTTAAGGATAATTATATATTAATTAATTGATTTTATTTATTTTTAAATTAAATTTTAATTAAAATTAAAATGGTGGGATTTGCTGTCCAGACCGCGGCAGATCCGCTGCGGGGTCCCGACAGCGGCGCATGCATATAAGCCACCCGATGCGATAGCACGCATCTCAGCGCGTCTAATCCAACGGCTCGCATACCGCGCACCGTGATCTAATCCCCTCCGCCCGATCGACATCTCAGATCCGACGCTCGGGCTTTAATCCACGGTTCGGTTAAATAGAAGCCGCATCAGACTGTCTATCCCCAACGGTCGCTCCATCAGACGGCGGAGAGGAACCCGAGCACTGTGGATCGTCTTCCTCGCCTCGCCCGTCTGCGCCTGGTCCCCCCCCCCCGATAGCGGGATCTCTCCCTGGCGCGTGGCAGTACGGGAAATTCACCGAATTTCCTCTCCTGCCCTCGGCGCGACCGTTTGGCCGGCTGCCTTCTTCCCCAATTTCCCCTAGCCGTTGGCCCGAGCCTTCTCGCCATTGCCCGAGCTCTGGAAGCCACCCCACAGCTCCCTCAGGCCTATAAATACCCCCAGCGATTCACAATGAGTCCCTTTGCTCACTGTGAACCCTCAATTTCTCCAATTAAAGCCTCTCGAGCTCCCGTCTTCCTCGGCAAATTTCGGCATTTTCCGAAGCTCGAACTGCTGATTGAGGGCCCGTCTGGTGTTCAGACCCTTTGTGGAGCTTCGTCTACTGACCAGGAAGCTTAAGGACACTCCAATTATCCTCGGTTAAGCCGGGTAACTCGAAGTCAGGTACAGCCTTTCCCCCATTAAAATTTCTTCAGCTCAGCTTTGTTCCTGTCCTCTGGATGAGCCTTGTTTATTGTCTAAGCAACCTTAGCCACCTAGGAATCCAATGCGATTGTCGCCTAGGGCTAGGCTAGCTCGAGTCGATCGTATCGATCGACTGAGCTAGCCAGCGAGCCAATGGCTTAGTCCGAGTAAGAACCCAGCGATTCGCTGTGCCTCGGGTTATGATAAGTTGGGGTTTCGATGCGTCTAGTCCCCCTGAGTGTGTAGGGATCAAAATCTCGGTGAATCGAGGTCCCTGTGAGGAGAATTTCCCCCTCACAGGCGACCTGAGACGTCTCGCAGAAGAAACGTCTCGGGTGAGTAAGACCCCATCGATCCAGAGGGATCCAGATAGGGGTTCTTGGTCCAATCGACACGTCTCGACTCAAGGAACGTGTAGGGATCGATTTGAGCCCCTGCCGTCGCCGGAGCGCCGAGAATTTCAGCTTTAAAATTCGATGGGCTCGAGACCCGTCGAGAGGAAGAAGACGAAGTCGCGGGTCCAGGTCGGGTCGGTCTCTGACCCGCACGGTTCTGATTTTGGGCCGCGGTTAATTAAATAATTATTGGAGTGTATTTTTAATGGTCATGAATTAATTTATTTAAAACCTAAAGTTCTGATTTAAATAAAATACAGGATGAATTAATTAAATAACTTTAGTTATATAGATCCAAATGGTATGATCCAATATACCATGTGAATCAAAAAAATTCAAGGAATCTGAATATAAAATAAAATTTCAGATCCAATGGTTGGATTTAAAAATATTTGCCAAAACTTCTCTGTTCTTAAATAAATTATATAAAATTATCTAAGCATCCAATCTATGAGTTTAAGGGCTCTGATTGCTCCTTGTACCTTATGGAACAATTCCAGACCCTTAAAATTAATTTTGGATAATTAATTTTCTTAATCACTACTTAATCACCCTAATCAAGGATTAGTGAATTAAACCCTAACTAAGCCTCTAATTTGGGTAGGGATGGTTCCTAACCTCATATTAAGTCTAGTAGAACCTAAGTGTAAGGTTGGATTGCCCTAGAATGCCCTAATTTCACTAATCACTCTAAGTGGCTTAATTAAGTGATTAGAGCTAATTATGATCATCTAGGCCATCAAAACCTAAATTAAAGGTGTTTCCCACTTCATTAAGTAATATGAAATACATTAAAATAGATTAGAACAAATTTGGGCAATTAAACCCTAAAATCCCAATTTTAGCCTTAAGAGGGGCATTTTGGTCATTTTGACTAAAATATGATTAGTGTTCTCTAAAGATTGAAAATTTCAGTAAACTATCCTAAGGTAGATTGAAAATGTTCTCTGAAATCTTAGAATAGTAATAGTGCTAATGTGATCATGAATCCATGAGATCTTCATTAAATCCTTAATTAAGATACTTAGATCTTAAGTTTTCCTTATAAAGATCATATGTCCCTAAACTTTAAATCCAACAATTGAAAAAGGTCAAGTACCTCATTAATAAGTTAGTTAAGATAACTCAAGATTTAAGTGTTAAAAGAAAAGTAATTCGAAATGTCTAAGTAAAATCTTAGCTTAAGATCTAAAGTGATCAAAACTCAGACCCTTAGATTTTAAGTAACCTAAGAAGATCAATATGGGTTTAATGTTAATATAAAACTTGGAATTGTCAATTCTAACCTTAATAAGCTCCTTATAGTTATTTATGAACTTAGATTCCAAGGAAAATCACAATTGAAAACTCTTAAGTCAAAACTCTAATTAGAAGTCTAAAGTGATCAAACTTCAGATCTTTAGATCTTAGATCTTAGACTTAGATCTTCAATTTGAATCAAACCACCTCCAATTGAAATTCTCTAATGATTGATTGTTTAAATCCCTTGAAACCTTCCATGTGGGTATAGGATGATTCAATCAATAAGATAATGAAATTATCTTAAAGATTGAATATAGATCTTAGATTCTCAAGTTCTTAATTGATTATTTTATCTTATAATCAGTAGAATAGCCCTTCACTAAAGATCTTAGTTCCTGAATCTTTCAACTTATAGGATTCTTACCTTTAAATTGGGTAATAAGTGAGAAACCTAGATCCCATTTAGATTGTCACCTTGGATTAAGAATTTGAACTCAACATAGGGTTTAAGTTCTAAGTTCTTAAATCTTGATTTATTTGATCAAGATTTGGGTAAGAAAGTGAAATATTCATGAAATGAGGTCGTTGATTTGCTTACTTAAACTATATAGTCGTCTTGTGATTCTAAATTAGAACTTGTTAAGTTCTAATATAAATCTTAAGGTCGTACATCTGAGAATTTACTTAAGAGCAGGATATTGGAGATCCTAAGCTAGTAAATGACTCAGAATAGCTAGTTGGATAAATTAGATAACCATGGATATCACATAAGTCTAGATTGAGTCTCTTGCTTACTTTGACTAGATTGCTTTGGCATACCTTGTATTTGAGCTTTATTCCTTGAGCATAATAGGAACACTTAGGATATGGATGATACATCCTAAGTTAGAATTTGTAAAGCATGTATCATTTTAGTTAAGTGTTTTTGCAGTGCTTTCAGCTAGTAGATTAGGTTCTGAGTATAGTATTGCCACCTCCAGTATTTAGTGTAGTATGGAAGTTACCCAGGCCTTTGAGAGGAACGGAGATGGCCTATAGGCTGGGTATTTTGATGATTTTCAGGCTGGGATGGCATACTATAACTTAGGCCTATTGCTACTTTAGTTCAGTTCAGTACCGTTGTATTATTTTGCCGCATGTTTCAGTGGCTTTTGCTTGCAGTTCAGTTAGCTTTACCACATGTTTCAGTGGTTCCTTGCTTCATATTTTATTATTTTTGGTCACATGTCTCAGTGACCTTGCTTTATATTAACCTGCATGTTGTATGTATGTTATTATGAATTATATAAGCATAAATGGCAAGTTTAGGATGTTAGATTTTCTGGATTTTGTTCAGTCCTTGTGTTCTTTTATACTCAGCATGTTCACTATGGTCATAATCATATTAGGATCAGATTTATTGCAGTAGTTGCAATTTCTTTTGCTTTAGCTTCACCTTGCTTACTTTTGTGACTTGGTATGTTATCTCACATACATGTTGAACGCTATAGATGGATAGTTTATAGTACTCCTTTCCTTGTACAGCTTGCCGTACCTTTTAAACGCTTGCATGTTAAAATAATTTAAATGTGATATCATAAATATTCAGATCATTAAATTAGCCTATAATATACTTAGACAATTGTCTAACTGTAACTTTTTTCTCTTTTTGGCTGGGGCCCTGGCATTTGTGATACCGACAAATGTCAGATTCAGACTTGTTCGTGGGCAGTGTCGCTGAGGAGGAGCCAGTTCAGGAGGAGGACCTTCCAGATGCTGTTTAGCTAGTTTTGCCTTGTTGATTCCAGTGAGGACGAGAGTCTTTCATTTTCAGTTATTCATTTCAGCTTGTAATAATTAAATCACTTAATTAGCAAACTTTATAAATTCATAACTCCTAAAATATTTAACCAAATTATACAAATAAATATATCAAATTTATCAGAAAAATATAAGGAATTTATTAGAAGTATTAAATTCCCATTTGGACTAATATTTAATATAGTTACATTTAGGATCCCTAAATTGAACCCTAAAAATCATAAAATTTAATTTAGTCATAACTTATAAACTACTAATCCAAATATACTAAATATAGGTCTTAAAATACTCAAAAAAACCAAAGGAATAAATTAGAAGTATTAATTTTGCTATTGGGATTAAAATTAAATTAATCACAATTAGGACTTAACCCTAATTAAGCTTTTAAACCTAGAAACTTTAAATAGCCATAAGTTAGTCAATTTAACTCCAAATTAGGTGATCCAAATATCTATTTAGATCAGAAAAATCTAAATTTCAGTAAACTGTAAAAATATTTAGGATCCAATTGTTAGATCTTATAATTAACCCTAATTATTCTAAAACTTGATTAGTGAATATTAGCAAATATAATAATCCAAATTAAGTGATTTCAATTTTAAATGACTCATAAAGTAAATTAGAATCTAAATGTATAATAATTTTGTAACTAAATTCACTAATTACTCACTAATCACATCTAACTCTAATTATTAACCATAGAAATTAGATTAGCTATAACTTAGCCAATTCATATCAGAATTGAATAATTTCAGGCTCTATAGAAACTTTAAAACTTAATCTACAATAAATTAATAGAAAATTTATATTTTATTATGGAAAAAATTACTAAAATGCCCTTATAAGGTCAAATTCCCAATTTGACCTTATAAGGAATAAATAATTATATAACTTAATAAAAATAAATTCAAAAAAATTAAAATAGTCATTTTATAAGCATAATACTACAAATCATGACAAAAATATTAAATTAATAAATTTCATTATTTTGGCATATCAAAGAAATTAAATTTGGTTGATTTTATCAAAACAAGTCAGGTACGCAAATTTACTTATAAGTCTTATTTCAGTATTCTTATTTGAGCCATTTTCCATTTGAGTATCATTTGATCTGCTTACCGCATTTTAATCTGCAAAAGATTAATATCAAAAAGCATGTAACAAAAAGAATATATATATATATATATATATATATTGTGGTGTTTGTCTTTGGAGGGTGGAATGCAAAACTGGAATCTGTATAGATTGGGCTAGCTAGCAAGCCCCTGGGAGTTATATGGAGGGATTTAGCCTCTTGTAGGAAGTAGGCAAATCCAGAGGAAAGACACACCATCAGTTGCTATTTTGAGTAAGCTACCGACGGGTAGCGAGATAAGCTTTCTACAGATTATGCCTATGGGTTTACCCATTTGGGCTCAGGAGTCTCCGGACTCGACTTATTGTTACAAATGCTTTTGATAAAATTACAGATTTCATGCTTTTTAGATATATTGATTTTCACAGCTAAATTGCAGGGCAGAATTGAATTTGAAATTTTCTTTACTTTATATACAGCTTTTCAGTCATTTTCATATTTGATTCATACCTATTATAGGATACTAGATTTATTCTTATAAGAATAATTTGCGTACTCCTACCTGACTGGTAAACTGAATTTTTCAGGTTTTGATAATTAAAAAGCTTTGAAGATCTGCTAAATTAAAAGAGGAAGAATTTAAAGAAGCAGAAGAATGTAAATATTTTATTTCATATTTTTGTAAAATTCAAACTGTTGTAACTTTTCATATATGTTTTAGCTCTATGTATAAAAAGACTGTAGATTATTATTTTATTTTATTATATCCTTTTTGAATCATAAAAATGTATATATTATCAATTGAGATGAATTGTTCTTTAAAGACTCTCGAACTTCGATCCCCGGTCACCACAGAAATTGGTATCAGAGCGAAGTTTGAGACAATTTAAGGAATAATTCATTAAAAGAGCCAACTATTTGAATACAGTTACTAGAATATTAGTAGTTAGATTTTAAGTTGGAGAGCCAACTAAGTATAGTTTATTATTTTCCAGATTATGGATAGTCAAAACAACAACAACAACAACAACAATCAATCACAGGAGGAAAATGTTCCTCAAAACACTCCTAGTCACATCGAGACTATTTCACCTAATGCTAAAGCAGTCTATCCCTTTGATCATAGTGGAGCAAATCAGATGCTCCAGTTCATGAATATGAGTCAATTCATGAACAGTCAATAAATTTAGAATCCAAATCCTATTTAGAGAAAAGCAGTAAATGAAGACATACATATATTTCTCAAACTTCAACCTCCCAGATTCAATGGCAAAGCAACTCCATATCAAGCTGAGGAATGGATCCAAAGAATAGAAAAAGAATTTAGATGTGCTAAGAGCTCTGAAGATCAGAAGGTATCCCTAGCTACTTATCTTCTGACAGAAGCTGCTGAAAAGTGGTGGAAGTCAACCAAGAATGCTACATTCCAGAATAGAACAGAAGAAGAGATCCAATGGGAGGAATTTGTGAAAACATTCTTAGGCAAATATGTGCCTCAGTCTACTAGGCAGACAATGAGAAAAGAGTTATTGAACCTAAAGCAAGGAAGTCATACAGTGACAGAATATGAAGAAGAGTTCACTCGTCTAGCCAAAATTGCCCCAGAAATGGTCACTACTGAAGAAGTCAGGTGTCATTTGTTCCTTAATGGATTAAGGAACAACTCTCAACATATCCTAACACCTCTTCAAATTTTAAACTTTGCCCAATTAGTAGAAAAAGCTAAGCTTATGGAAGCTCAAGAAGAGCAGTACTCTTCTAAAATGAAAAGGCCAGCATTCTGCCCTCATTTTCAATCCAAGAGGACGTAATTCTCCAGACCTCAAGGAAAAGTGTATAATATTCAAGGTAACTCAAGTAGACCTGCTCCGAGAACACCAAACACTTGCAAGTTTTGTGGAAGAATTCATACTACAGATAAATGCTTTACCGGTGAAGGTCAATGCCACTGCTGTGGAAGGATGAATCATTCCATAAAATTCTGCCGAGCCACCTATACAGTCAATGGGTATCAAATTCCAAATCAAGGAAAAGCAGTTATGAAGAATCCAGGAAGACAACCAGTAAATCAAGGAAACAATATTGCATCTTCCAGTAATCCAAGAAATAATCAAGCTCAAACTAGAATATTTAATCTATCTCAGGAAGAGACAAAAGAAGAACCTGATGTGGTCACAGGTACCATTTTATTATTTCAGTATCCGTGTTCAGTTCTTTTTGATTCTGGAGCTATGCATTCTTTTATTGCATCAAAAATAGTTCAACAATATTCCTTATCAGTAGAACAACTTTCATCAGCCCTTAAAGTTAATCTACCATCAGGAGAATTCTTAGAGACAAATATCTTTTGTAATTGCAAGTTAAACATAAGTGGAAATTCTTGGGAAGCTAAACTCACTATCATCCCTATAACTAGTTTTGATATTATCCTTGGGATGGACTGGATGAGTCAGAATAAGGCATTGATTGATTGTGCAAAGAAGAGGGTATATATTTATAATAAAGATAAGAAGGTAACCTTTATTGGTCAAAGAAGTGCAATTATTAGTCTTATCCCAGCAAACAAGATTGAAAAGTTCATTAGAAAGAAGTATCCCATATTCTTAACTTTACTCTCAAGTTCTGAAGTTAAGACTACAACTTTAGAAGAGACTCCTGTAGTAAAAGAATATGCAGATGTATTTCCATATGAACTTTCAGGTTTGCCACCTCAAAGAGAAGTAGAGTTTAGTATTGATTTAAGTCAAAGAACGAACCCTTTATCAAAATCTCCATACAGAATGGCACCCAAAGAGTTAGAGGAACTTAAGAATCAACTTCAAGAGTTGACTGAAAAAGGATTTATAAGACCAAGTAATTCTCCTTGGGGAGCCCCAGTTTTATTTGTTAAGAAGAAAGTTGGGAGTATGCGATTATGTATCGATTACCGGGAATTGAATAAGGTTATTATTAAGAACAAATGCCCATTACCAAGAATAGATGATTTATTTGACCAGTTAGTTGGTGCTTCCATATTTTCTAAGATTGATCTGAGATCTGGTTATCACCAACTTCGTATCAAAGACGAAGATATTCCTAAGTCTGCATTTAGAATGAGATATGGGCATTATGAATTTTTAGTGATGCCATTTGGGTTAACAAATGCCCCATCTTATTTTATGGATCTAATGCAGTGAATAATGAAACCCTATCTATATTCTTTTATTATCATCTTTATTGATGATATATTGATCTATTCTAAGAATGCTAAGGAACATGAAGAGCATCTCAGAATCACCTTAAACTTGCTAAGGCAACATCAACTGTATGCCAAATACTCAAAATGTGAATTTTGGCTTCACTCAGTTGCCTTCTTAGGCCATATAATTAGTAAGGAAGGAATATCAGTCGATCCTAGCAAGATACGTGCAATTCAAGATTGGCCCCAGCCTACTTCAGTAACTGAGATACGAAGTTTCTTGGGATTAGCTGGGTACTATCGTAAGTTTGTTAAGAACTTCTCTCAGATTGCAGTCCCTCTTACTCATCTCACTCAAAAAGATATACCTTATGTTTGGGACTTATCTTGTGAATCAGCGTTTAAGAAATTAAAAGAATGTCTAACCTCAACTCCTATTCTAGTTCTACCAGTTGAAGGAAAAGAATTTCAGATTTATTGTGATGCTTCTAGAATTGGATTAGGCTGTGTTCTTATGCAAGAAGGAAAAGTAATAGCTTTTGTATCTAGACAGCTTAAAGTCCATGAGAAGAATTATCCAGTTCATGATCTGGAATTAGCTGCAATAGTCTTTGCACTTAAGATCTGGAGACACTACTTGTATGGAGTAAGATGTGAAGTCTTCACAAATCACCAAAGTCTGAAATATATTTTTACTCAGAAAAAGATCAATTTAAGACAGCGAAGATTGTTAGAATTAATCAAAGATTATGATTTATTAATTCAATATCATCCTGGCAAGACAAATGTAGTAGCAGATGCACTAAGTCGAAAGGCAGTTCAACATTTGCATATTTTGACTTCTAATCTTATATTACTCAAGGAAATAGAAGATCTTCAATTAGAAGTCATATTTCCATCAAATGCTAAGCTATTTCAGATGACTGTAGAATGTTCATTAATGGATGAGATTAAAGAAGCTCAACATCTTGATGAAGAATATAGTTCCTTATCTACATCCATTCAATCAGGAAAGCACTTAGAATTGAATTTAGATTCAAATAAGAATATTTGGTGTAGATCCATAATATGGATACCTAATAAAGCTGAGCTAAGATCTAAAGTATTGAAAGAAGCTCACCAGTCTAGATACTCAATTCATCTTGGAAATAATAAGATGTATCAAGACTTGAAATCATATTTTTGGTGGCCAGGAATGAAAAGAAGTATAGCTGAATTCATATCAAAGTGTGAAGCCTATAATTTAGTAAAAGCAGAACATCAGAAACTAGGTGGATTACTCCAACCTCTAGCTATACCTCAATGGAAATGGGAAGATATTTCTATAGATTTTATAAATAGATTTCCTTATTCAAAATCTAATAATGATTCTATTTGAGTAATTGTGGATAGGCTTACAAAATCTGCACACCTTTTACCCATTAAGCAAACAGATTCAGTAGACAAATTGGCAAGGATCTATCTAAAAGAGATAGTAAGGTTACATGGTATTCCAAAAACTATCATTTTTGATAGAGATAGTAGATTCACTTCGAAGTTCTGGAAAGCAGTTCATCAAGATCTTGGTTCACAGCTCTATATGAGTACAGCATTTCATCCACAGACTGATGGACAAACTGAAAGAGTGAATCAAACTCTAGAAGATCTTCTTCGCCTTTGTGTCTTAGATTTTGGAGGAAATTGGGATGATCACCTTCCATTAATTGAATTTTCTTATAATAACAGTTTTCAGGCAAGCATTGGAATGGCTCCTTATGAAGCCCTTTATGGAAGAAAGTATATCACTCCTTTATCCTGGAATAGTATTGGAGAAAACAGGATATTAAAATCAGATTTGATTCTTCAGGCAACAGAAAAGATAAAAATAATTCAGCATCGAATGAAAGCAGCTCAAGACAGGCAGAAGCAGTATTTTGATGCTCATCATCGTCATGTTGAATTTTTTGTTGGAGATTTTGTATATTTGAAAGTGAACTTATTCAGAGGAATATCCAGATTTGGAGTTTCTGGGAAGTTAAGTCCAAGATTTATTGGACCTTTTGAAGTTTTGAAAAGAGCGGATCAAGTGGCATATCAAATCAAACTTCCAGCACATCTGAATCTGATGCACAATGTGTTTCATATCTCTTCACTAAGAAAATATTTATCTGAACCTTCAATGAGAGTAGCAGTAAAAGATATCAATTTGCAACCAAATCTAAGCTATGTGATCGAACCAGAAGAGATTCTAGATCGAGATGAAAGGAAGTTAAGAAGTAAATCCATTCCCATGATAAAAGTTAGATGGAAGAATTGTCGTAAAGAAGAAGAAGAATCAAGTATGAGGAAAGCATATCCTCATTTATTCCACTAGTAAGTAATTCTAGATCTTGTAAATCTCTTTAAAATTTAGATTGATGTCGGGGCGACATCTTTTTTAAGTTGGAGAGAATGTAAAATATCAAAATTTCATTCTCAATTATTTATTAATATTTAAATAATTTTGACCTCAGATTAAAAATCTGACCTCACCATTGCGTTCACCACCCCCAAATTAACAAGGGGTGAAGTTTTGAATACATTTGGAAGACGTAAATTTTTGACGAATATTTAATATTATTTTAAATACCTAAAAATTCGAGTAATTAGATACTCATCGGATCAAAAATTTGATTGCATCGTTGTGTTCAGAAGCCCTCAATTAGCTAGGATTGATATTTTTAAAATTTTTTAAATATAATTATTAAGTTAAGTTTAATTAATTAAATTAATTAAATTAAATTAAATAATTATATAATTAATTATATATTAAACGGCGCCATCTATTTAAAAGGAAACGTCGTTGCTTAAATATCTGTCTATGCCGTCTGTCCTAACGGATCTTCTAGACCATTCGATCAAAGATCGAACGGCTAGGACTTCGTCTTCCCCGATGCATCTCCACGTGTCCCGGAAGACGACGCGCGTCCCTCTACCCCTTTCGCCACCCGTCGATCACCGCTTAGGAATGCTTTTTGAACACATCCAAGCCGGTCATTCGCCCTACAATCTCCATCTGCAATCACTCAAACTTGTCCGGAAGATTGAAGTAAAAGATCAAACCAAAACACTTTTCGACCATCTATTTGAGGTATACTCGTATAACCTGAATTCTCGATTAATTTACATAAAATCAAGTTCGTATATTTATTTCAAATCCTTGATTGTTCATCTAGCAATTTCGATCAAACTGATCTAATCCATACTAGTCAGGATTTCAAATTTGTCCACAGTTCTACACAGTTTCGTCGCGTGAGCTCCGTCGAAACTAACTAGGGTTTGATTTGTTAAGCAATAGAGACTTTCTTTGATCATCTTTCTACCACCCTTAGGTAACCTTTGCTTTCCTCGTTCCAACGTTGTACGGGCTGGAGGCTGTCAACGCCGGGAAGCTCTCTAAAAACTAAACCCTAGGACGACACCTCACGGGCGATCGAAGGAAGAAGAAGGATTCTGGGTCGGGCCGGGTCGCCCGGGCCTGACCGTCTCTGCTCGGGTCCTGCAGGCTTCTGCAACACTCGAATATGTGGGACCCACGCCAGTGGCCTCGCGAGTGAGAAGACGACACGTGGACCATCTAGAAGCAATTTCTGTCGCGTGGGACCCACATGCTAAACCTCGATGAATAACAAAGTGTCGCGTGGCATTGGTGGGCCCGCCGCTGACTAAAAACCTGCAGATAAATAGGTTATAATGATAAATATATTAATAATTATATACATATTATATACCTAATATATATATATATATATATAATCAGAAAAATAAGAATAAGAAGTTTAATAAAAATAGAATAAAAATAATTATAATTATGAAATATATTAAAATATTAATCAAATAAATAAAAATATTTAATAAATAAAATAGATTAAATAAAATAATATATTTAATTAATTTAAATATAATAATTAAACAGATAAATAAAATAAATTAACAGAAAACATAAATATATAAAAAAATGCATAATACCTTTACAGATTTAAATAAATTAGAACAGCAAATTTGTTAAGGGATATATGATTTTTTAAAAATAGAAATATTAGACATTAAATATTAGTGTAATATAATTAAATCACTTAATTAGCAAACTTTATAAATTCATAACTCCTAAAATATTTAACCAAATTATATAAATAAATATATCAAATTTATCAGAAAAATATAAGAAATTTATTAGAAGTATTAAATTCCTATTTGGACTAATATTTAACATAGTGATATTTAAGATCCCTAAATTGAACCCTAAAAATCATAAAATTTAATTTAGTCATAACTTATAAACTACTAATCCAAATATACTAAATATAGGTCTTAAAATACTCAGAAAAACCTAAAGAATAAATTAGAAGTATTAATTTTGCTATTGGGATTAAAATTAAATTAATCACAATTAGGACTTAACCCTAATTAAGCCTTTAAACCTAGAAACTTCAAATAGCCATAATAAGTTAGTCAATTTAACTCCAAATTAGGTGATCCAAATATCTATTTAGATCAGAAAAACCTAAATTTCAGTAAACTTCAAAAATATTTAGGATCCAACAGTTAGATCTTCTAATTAACCCTAATTATTCTAAAACTTGATTAGTGAATATTAGCAAATATAATAATCCAAATTAAGTGATTTTAGTTTTAAATAACTCATAAAGTAAATTAGAATCTAAATGTATAATAATTTTGTAACTAAATTCACTAATCACTCACTAATCACATCAAACCCTAATTATTAACCTTAAAAATTAGATTAGCTATAACTTAGCCAATTCATATCAGAATTGAATAATTTCAGGCTCTATAGAAACTTTAAAACTTAATCTACAATAAACTAACAGAAAATTTATATTTTATTAAGGAAAAATTACTAAAATGCCCTTATAAGGTCAAATTCCCAATTTGACCTTATAAGGCATAAATAATTATATAACTTAATAAAAATAAATTCAAAAAAATTAAAATGGTCATTTTATAAGCATAATACTACAAATCATGACAAAAATATTAAATTAATAAATTTCATTATTTTGGCAGATCAAAGAAATTAAATTTGGTTGATTTTATCAGAACAAGTCAGGTACGCAAATTTACTTATAAGTCTTATTTCAGTATTCTTATTTAAGCCATTTTCCATTTGAGTATTATTTGCACTACTTACCGCATTTTAATCTGCAAAAAATTTATATCAAAAAACATGTAACAAAAAGAATATATATATATATATATATATATATATTGTGGTGTTTGTCTTTGGAGGGTGGAATGCAAAACTGGAATCTGTACATATTGGGCTAGCTAGCAAGTCCCTGGGGGTTATATGGAGGGATATAGCCTCTTGTAGGAAGTAAGTAAATCCAGAGGGAAGACACACCATCAGTTCCTATTTTGAGTAAGCTACTGACGGGTGGCGAGATAAGCTTCCTACAGATTATGCCTATGGGTTTACCCATTTGGGCTCAGGAGTCTTTGGACTCGACTTATTGTTACAAATGCTTTTGATAAAATTACAAATTTCATGCTTTTTAGATATGTTGATTTTTACAGCTAAATTATAGGGCAGAATTGAATTTGAAAATTTCTTTACTTTATATGCTGCTTTTTAGTCATTTTCATATTTGATTCATACCTATTATAGGATGTTAGATTTATTCTTATAAGAATAATGTGCGTACTCTTACCTGACTGGTAAACTGAATTTTTCAGGTTTTGATAATTAAAAAGCTTTGAAGATCTACCAAATTAAAAGAGGAAGAATTTAAAGAAGCAGAAGAATGTAGATATTTTATTTCATATTTTTGTAAAATTCAAACTGTTGTAATTTTTCATATATATTTTGGCTCTATGTATAAAAGGACTGTATATTATTATTTTATTTTATTATATCCTTTTTGAATCATAAAAATGTATATATTATCAATTGAGATGAATTGTTCTTTAAAGACTCGAACTTCGATCCCCGGTCGGCACAATTTGTGCTTCATTTTTTTGGTGATGCTGCATTTATGCTTCTTTTCTGACTTCCTAGTAAGAGTGAATATATTTAATACTTGTTTCTCTCACAAAAAAAGTTAGTCTCATAAGATGCGTTTGTTCCTTGTTTCTAAAATGTTCTTTTTCTATATTATATATAAGGCTTTATCATTGATTTATATACTTATATCTTATATTAAATTTATCTTTATTATATTTTATTTACCAAAATTTTATCTTAGATCGCAAATATATACACATGGATGCTACAAACATCATGCCTCGTCTCATTGATGATGTTAGCAATTTTGAAGAACAAATATTGCCAATGATGACCGAATTAAAGATGGAATGTCACCTGCAATTAACAAGAGAGATACTAATAGATAATAACTCAGGTTAATTATTGTGTTGTAACAAATGTTATATGTTATATGTTTATAACATTAAATAGTCTTAATTCTTTTAATGCAGGCTAAGATATTTTAAGCAATTGTGCGAATGAAAGTGATCGTGTATTTTAAATTAAAAGTTTTTTTTCTTAAAGTCCCTGAGATTGGAATGATCTTTAGTTCTCTTGAAAAAGCATTCAAATTTTACAAAATGTATGGCTACTACAGTGGATTTGGCATTAGAAAACATTCAAATCATAATTTTTATGGGCAAAAAACTCATTCTGTGTTTACTTATTGTAAAGAGAGGAAGCCACATGCAACAACAAAAATAATAAAATTACACAGAAAATTGATAATAAGAACATGTTGCAAGGCAAAATTTGTTGTTGTAGATCGTTGTTTAAACTTTAATTGGGTAATTGATGATTTTTTCTTGGAGCACAATCATAATCTAGAGCCTCAAATGGTTCAATTTATGCGATGTTATCATGAGCTCTCTTTGACTGTCCAAAGACAACTGATAATTAATGTTAAGTCTGAAGTTCTGTTAAATAAATATATTAATGTAATGTTTACATAAGGCAGGGGATTCGAGAAATGTTTATTTACTAAAAAAGATTGCAAAACATTTGAAACAAAGCATAGAGCATTAGATTTAGTTGATGGGGATGCAGTTGCTCTAATTAAATATTTTGAAAGATTACAAAATGAAGACTCAAAATTTTTCTATAGTGTTGATGTGATAGATGATAATGGATTAAAGAATGATTTTTTAGCTGATTTACGATGTCAAATGGCATATAATCATTTTGGTGATGTTGTCTCATTTGATACCACATATCTCACAAATCGCTATATCATGCCCTTTGCACCATTTGTGAGTGTGAATCATCATGGAAACTTTGTTCTTTTCGATTGTGCATTATTATGTGATGAATTAAGTGAAACATTTTTATTATTATTTAAACAGTTTTTAGCCTACATGGATGGTAAACATCCAAATGAAATAATAATTGATCAATTCTGAGTAATTGAATCTATAATTTTAGAGGTGTTTCTGTTTACAAAGCATCGTCTTTGTTTGTGGCATATCACAACTTATCTTAGGTATAGATTATGAAGAATAACTGTCTAAATTATATACTCTTAATATCTCTTACAAATTTCAAGATGAAATAAATAAATTGATGAACTTCATTTGCTCAAATTCACAGCTAAATGGGTCGTTTAAAATATATATGGTAACTATATGGGATGGAATGAGAAAACTTGATCTTAGAGTTGTTCACAATCTCATCGAAGATGATATGTGGCGCATTTGCCGCTCATTTTAATTTAGCGGGATTGTCTGCTCACACATATTGCGTGTTTTGCATCAAGAAGGGGCTGTCAGAATCCCTAACAAATTAGTAAGCTTAAGATGGACAAAAGACCATTAACAATTTACTTTTTTTTTAAATTCTTCAACTCACACAATCAACATCAAAAGAAGATCAAACGACTATTATGTTGAAAGTATACAACATGTCAGTGTGATTGTTGATATGGGGGGGGGGGGGGGGTTAAATGATGAGGTTCGTGCGTATACATTAACTGCCTTGCATGACCTTAAAGAAATGATTAAAGATTTTGTATGGTCATGGAGTTCCAAACATAGTAAAAGATCCTACTCGCGCACACCCAAAGGGACGCCCGCCAACCAAGAGACTTATAAGTAATCATGAAAGAAAAGGGAAGAAAAATCTCAAAACATAAATGTAATTGTAAAGCTACTTGTCTACTTCATTTGAGTTGCAACAAGTTTTTTTTTTGTGAAATTATTAAGCAGTTGGTTCTAGAAATTGGTCGTTAATTTTTAGATACATTGCTTCGGTGAGAACACAGAACACAGTCTGCAAAGCAAGAAACGATAAACTCTTTGTTCAAGCCCTGCCAAATGGCAAAGATGATGAAATAATGAGGTTTATTTTCCATGCATTTGAAATATTTCAAATATTATTTAATTGATGGTTACTCTATTGTAGGGTCTTCTTTGGATGGAGGCGTTGCTTTTGATCTGTGGTTGGAGATGAACGGTTGCTGCAGGGTGCTGTTTATAAAACAACAACAAGGTGTGCTCCTTCAGCCAGCTTGATGAATTGGAGAACAAACCATAGCCTCTTAGGAGTACACTGGAAATATTTTGTTAGTTCTGAAATTGCTTAGAAACTACTTAGGTTATTTGGAGGAATTTACTGGGGAAGAAAATATAGATAAAATAGAAAACATATTTTTAGAATTTTTTTCATTTAACAAAAGTAATCACTATATTTCATTGGTTTTAAAATTAATTAATAGTTATATATTTAATTAACAGATTGAGCTCATGATTATTAATTAATTGAGCTGCTTATAACTTTTTCTATATTTATTAGATTTCAGTAACTTTTGGAGAAGAGCTATTTTTTTCTTAAGCTCTGTGGATGAAAGAACATTGTTGGTTGTGTTGCAGCTTAATGCGGGCTCATGAAGGCTTTAGCTTAACTAAAATAATTGCAGTGAAAGAAATTGTGACAATCTATTTGTATTAATTTATACAATTTGAAAATGCGTATATGATTTTTTTTTAAATAGCTGAGTGGTTGATAATTCAATTTTAATCAAGCTGGGCAATTTTAATTAGTTTTCTTATTTTTTCTATTCTCTATGTAAATATTTATGCTCACATTCAGTAATATTGACAATGTCAGCATCAAATTTTGTTGAAGTTACTCTATATTAAATATTTCAAGCCATCTTACTAATAAATAGATGGACATTAAATTATTTTACTAAGCAATAGAGATCTTTCTCAATGATTGTATTATGGATCTTTCTCAACTTTGTTGAAGTTACTTACAATTTTGGCATGACATTATATCCGCCCCATGTTTGTGTACGTGCTTTGTAGTGTGAATATAGTCAAATTTTGCAAAATGATAGATTGTTATGAAAAAAAGTGTTTTCTTAAGTATTAAGTGATCGTGGGCAGCTCGACACCAGAGGTCATGAATGTTCCTTTGGCACTTTCTAACTGTGCCACTGATCTAATAGCAATGACTTCTTTTGCTACTGCTAATTGTATCAAGATTTTGTTGAGAGACCTATTAAAAAGAAACAGAGAACAATGCACAGTATAATTTTTAATAGTAGAAGCTGACATATGAATATCATGACTACACTATGTATGCAAACTCCATACAAAATCATTTAACAATTGCAAACTGCAGATACAATATAACAACTTCTTTGACCAACAATAAGCTAAAGCCAATCCTTTTTAACAAAGAAATGAAATCTATAAATTAGAAAAAAAGTCATTCACTGGCTTAGAAAAAAAAAGATCACAACTTTCCAATGTTTACCTCTATTTTAGATATCTTAAATTAATCATTGTATAAAAATTTTTCAAATTAAAAAGCCTATTTTATTAATATAAAAAAGATTTACAAGATGTGCATAAAAAAATCTCTAGATAAAACAGAATTCTCTATCAATGCCTAAAAATTATCTCCATAAATAACACAAAACAAGCATCCAGACAGATTCGAAATAAACACCCAAAACAAACTTATATCCTTTAACGGTATTTCTCCATGGCTTGCAGTCAAGTTTAGCGCAAGTAAAAGAATGCCATGAACTCGGGCACTCTCTCCCATCGTCATCGCAGCAGTGGTAGGACAACCCCAATAATTCTAGTTCTTTAACATTCCCTGCAAATCCAAATAAAATGATTCATTATGTAACTAACGTTCAGAATAATAAGTAGTAAACATAATAAATTGAATCTCATTACAGAAAAGTTGAAGCTGAGTAGTCACCTCTGCAAAGAAGAGAGTGTGGATTGTAGAAGCAAAGGCCAAAAAGCTCTCATTTTTAGTGGCCAAAAAGCTCTCTCTTTACTACCAATCTAGATCTATAGAAGACGTAATGTGGTGTATTTCTATTGTACTCATGCAAGTCTCATGATTTAATGATTACAAAGTAATGAGATCAGATTAATAATGTTTGATCCAAATCTTATAGAAGGCAACTTATTGGCTAGGAACTATAGCTCTACTGATCCAGATCTTACAAAAAACATTGCCTTCTATTGCTAAGGCTAGGTCGGTGGCTCAACACAACGGCTAGCTCAACAAAAATAAAAGTTAATTTTGTTGGTTAGGTCAGCAAAGTTAAATAAAAAAGAAAATTATTATTGCTAACACAATATCTAAGAATAATGATATAGCTTCAAGTGCTTCTTTAAAGATATATTGCATAAATTACCAGCCAAACATCTTTGTGAACACAGACACACGAAGTTTATAAAAAATACAACATATCAGATTCCATAAAATAGTAGCCAACTTTCAAACAAGTTTCCTAAAAGAAAAAAAAAACATTTAATGTCAAAATAATATGTGCATTAGATTGGCTTGGTTCCTTCGTCGATGAGTTGGCTTCATTCCCAAAATGATAAGGCTCCAATAAAGAACTTGTTGCATAACATGTCATTCACATTGCTTTGACAGTGCCTATAATGAAGTTGCATGGCAAGACAAAGTAATATTCAAGTGGCATTTAAATAAATTTCAATGCAACAACTAATAAAAATCACAATGCAAAAAAAAAAAATTGAAAGAAAATTCAATGCAAATATCTATTAATTAAAGCTATTTAGTAAAATGCTTCAATGATTGCATCATATTGAGCCTTGATCATTCCTTTTCAATGATTTTCAAAGTTTTCTCATTGTCATTGTCTTAGTTCTTCAGCTAAATCCTTCCACAACTGCTTACACTTTACCTGCATAAATCTAATATCAAATCCAAACAATATAATATAAAGGAATGCACCAAATTCTAATATTTAAAAAATTCAAACAGACCTTCCAAACTAACAGAAATATTGAGCCACAACACTTTCATCCAGCAACCCTAAACCCTGTACTTGAAAATAAAAATTATTTTTTTTGGTAAAATGTAAGAGAATGACCCATATATTTCATCAAATAAATTGTGCAGGGAGGAAAACGAACTGAAAACATATTACAAACCAAAAAAAAAAAAACAAATAAAAAACTCAAAGACAGAAGACTCGGATTTAGCTCCTCCAAATGAGGCCCGCAAAAGACCAAAGACCCGACGGGGCATCAATCCTTAAAATCAGTGTAGAATCTGTTCGAGAGGTATGGCCAAAGAAAGTCACTAAACCGTTGAATGTGGTCTAAAATAGCACCACGATCCATCCTTGCCTCAAATAAAAATCGGCTAATATATTCCTCCCCAAACAAAGTTGAAAACAAAAGAAATTGATAGCAAGCAAAACTTTGATTTCCATACTAAGAGAAATTGATATCAAGCAAAATATTGATTTCCATACTTAAAAAATTTGATAACAAGCAAAACATGTTGAATATTGATTGGATGATAACCATATTGTATACATGGGTTGAGTATGGTTGCATGGCCCAAAAAACTTAAGGTAAGCTTCTTTGTCATGGTAGTCAGAATGACATGACTATAAATTGATAATGCCCATATCTCATGTTAAATAGAGCTTTATGAATATCTTTCATCTTTCATTCTTAGTTAATGAGATCACAATCTTAGATAAATTTGCGAAAAAATGGAAACACATTTATAACAAAAATTACCAACTCAATGATACTAAAAAAACAAATACTAAGTATAAATTTAATTGCATAATTCCATGAATAAAGCATTCAAAACTAACATACCAACAAATTCATAGTACCCAAATCTCAAGCAAAAAATCTTTTTCATTTATTCGCAACAATTACAAGAACAGCAACAATAACATGCCTTAGTCCCAAATTCTTACTTGTGATAAATAATATCCCAAATTTATATCAATTTTCAATAACACTGAAGCACATTCCAAGGAATCAATTATACATTCAAGTAGATGATTTTATTCTTTATAGTGAGTTTTTTATAGCGAAAATTAATATATACAATACCTTATACAATGATATATTAGGCCTGATAAAAGCCTATTACAGCAATTCAGGCAATCAACTTTTCAATTTTTGCAATTCTTCAAAATCTACAAGATAAGGAACCTCTGAAATTGACATTCATAAAAAATCAAATCAAACATAAAATTCATTTGTTGTATTTGTAAGATATAAAATATCAAAGAGTTCTTCAGCTTTCGTTGTCATAAAAAATAGCATGTAATACTGGTTGCACAGCACATTAAAATGACATAAGAATTATAAGAGATTATGCGTTAAGAGAATTTAAGGCCTGCTCTATATTTTTGATAGCTAAGTGAAGTCGTTATTTCTACGAAAAAAATTTGAAAAAGAATCTACATTTCATTAATATCTTATAAAACAAAGCACTTGCTAGTCAATTCTCTCATAAAACAAAGAGCTAAAATAAAGATCTAAAATAAAGAGCTACAACACTTTCATTATAAAAAATAACAAGCAATGATTTTATAAAACAAAGCACCCATCATTTCACCAATATCTAAATCCTTCTAATTATTAGTAGATATTAGGTACCATGCAATGGACATAAAAAATTATGGTTTTTGGAACAAAAAAAGATATCTCTAGGCTTTAATATAGAACTTGCTGAATAAGAATTACCACAAATATCAAGAAAAACCCTTGCTTTGAATCTCCCTATAAAAGAAATAAATAATCAGTTAGCAATGTCCCATTAAAGCTTTTTAGCTCCTTGAAATAACCCACAGCATTAGCTTTGCTCCTTGATTATTTGATAATCAACTTAATATCACATAGAAAGTAAGAAAAGAAGCACGAAAAGTAAGAAAAAAGCACAAATGCACTAATTCCAAGAAAATAAAGTACAAATGCAACATCTCCATAGATAACTTAATATTAATAAGGTTATATTTATTCAGCACTTATAACAAAATCAAAACGGGAGAAAAAGAAAGATAATGAAAAATTAACCGAGACGAATGATGAAAAGCTACGACGTCGTTTGCCACTAGCTTCAACCACAAAGCACAAAGCTCTGCCGGATGTTACCTGAGCCTAAATGAGTTAACATTAGGAGCTCAAAAAGATGCATAATGTAAAACAAGACGCTAGACAAAATCGCTCAAATGCCGATAATTATTGTAGCTTACAAAGACATATGAGTAGCTTGCAAGAGAAGTGGGAATGGCCGGCGTCAGCGGGACGAGCAACAAAACTCCGATGCTACGCGATGCAAAAAAACTCCGGAGGCAGATAAAATTGCTCAAATACTTGCTCACAGAGGGCGACGACGGGGAAGAGGAGACGAAGACGGGGTTTGTGCTTAGTGGAGAGCTCACGATAACAGGGGCGACTGGCTCTGCTCTCGAACTGGAGAAATGAGAAGCTAAGTTAGAAGTCACGAGCTTTGCACTCGAATAAGAGAAATGAGAAGCTAGATTAGAAGCCTAGCAAAAGTAGAGCTCTTCTACACTGCGAAATTGCGTGGCACAACGAACCGAAGAATAATAAGCAGTATCAAAATTTAATGAACTATATACCGCCCTTATTTATTGACTCGATGTAAGAATGGGCTTTCCCTTGCTGGCAAAAAGAGTGATTTCTGTAATAACGAAGGAGAAGCTTTTCGTAGCAGAGTGCCATGTCCAAAGCCGGCTCCTAGGTCTGATATCTCTGCAAAATCAGCAGTACTCGTCTAATTTCATGCTTCGATCAGAGTAAGGCTTACCTGATCGCTTTCCAACCTTCATATTTTTAAAGCTTTCTTTTTTCGCCCCTTGAATCGGAGCAGTTCCGCAAGAACCTTGGTCGTGAATTCCACTCTCTGAGCAACTGATACGATCTCCAGTGCTCTCTGTTCTAACTGATTCCGAGAGAAAATGATTGCTTAATTGGTAGTCAAGGTGATCCATGGCGACTTAAAACTCTTCTAAAAGATCTCATCACATTCTTGTGCTCTTGTCTTGATGATTAATGGAAGGAGAATTCGAGTGGGATGCTCCACCAAATCCCTCCGATGAGTGGTCCCCCCGGCCGGATCGCTGCTCCGATGCTGATGTCGGCGATTCTTCTCCGGCTTCATCCAATTTTTCATCTTGCAACGGATCTGATTTTGATCGGTACTGTAGTGCGAATTCGGTGCTGGAGAGTGCGAGCATCTGCAGTTCGATCGGATATTACAGCGGTATTGGAGACGAGTTTTCTTCGGAGGGCTACAGCTTCAGAGGGAAGTTTTTGAGAACTCGTGGGAATGGAAAGGAATGTTTGCCAGATGGTGGAGCTGAAACTCCAAGAGCTAATGGTTCTAATGAGAGTCCATTGGCTAGGTCGAATAATACTAGCTCTTGGCTGATTCACGGCTTCACAGAGATCTCCTCTTCATCATGCTATGACATATGCGGGGAAGGCAATACTGAAAAATCACTGTTACCCCACCTTGTAAAGGGAAAAGGGGTTTCTTCTTCTTCTTTCGTTAATTGTTCTTTCGGAGATAACGGTGATGGTGATTTGGAGAAGAGTGTCTTGAGTGCAGAATTATGGAACAGACAAAACGGAATTCATTTGGATATAGATATTGGGAGTGTGATAAAGCTTGAAACCAATGAAGATGTCTCTCCTCAGTCAAAACATTCTGAGAGTGAGGGTTCAATGCTTGATGATGGAATTGATAGTGAAGGCAGAATTCAATCTTGTGAAAGGAGCTTTAAGCTTGTTGAGAAAACTAACCAGGAGGATAGGAATCCACCTTTTGTAAGCTCTTATGTTGCTTTTGGATCCAATGATTGGGGTGAATTTATGCATGATACAGAAAGTGGTGGTTTGTCTTCACTCTCTTTGCATCTGGATCAATCATTTCAGCATCAAGATGAGCATATTGGAAGAGAATCTGAGGAAAAGGTGCAAGATATATTTGCTAGTTTTGAGGCTGAAAATCTTAAAGTTAAGGATGCGGGGAGTTGTAGTTATGTATCAACAATCAATCCTAAGGTACATGTTATTGATATACACTCCCATATGAGGGGTAGTAGCTGTAATATAATAAATAGTCATGGAGTTGATGCTGTTGATCAAACTGCAAAAAATTCAGAATATGACAGTGCCCCTGTTTTGCAAAACACGCTATCAGTAGGTAATGAAGTGAAAGGGTATTTAAATTCTATGTTTGATACTGCCAAAAGTAAATTTCAATCTTCACATAATGAAGAAAATACTGTCAAAGGTGTAATTAGAACTTCTGAAACAAATTTAAATGGTGAATCTGAACTCCTAGTTGATAGTCTTGCCAGCAGTAATGTAATGATGAAGACTTCCTACAAATTGAATGCGTCAGGTGGTGAAATTATGAGACATGAAATTTTTAAGCATAGTAGTATACTTTCTTTGAGTAATAACGGTGACAGTTCTACCTTACAAAGTTTTCAGGAGAAGAGCCTGGGTTATCCTCGTTTAATTAAAGCAAATGTTCAAGAAAGTGAGGTCGGTGAAATTGCTAGCCATCTCTTTTACTTAAATCATTCAGTAATCGTTATATCTATATTTTATTTTTATTGCTAGTTAGCCTGATATTGACCCCAAATAAGTTTAGGATAATTTTCTGCTTAAAGTTCAATGGTGGTGTCTCCTCCTTCCATATGTTGAAGTCTCTTAAGATCAAGTCTTCTATTCTTACTTTATTCCTTATCATTTCTAATATCTGCGGTTATTTTGAAAATCCAAACTTTGCACTGCATTTTCTTGCTCAAAATTTTGTTCAATGTAGCTGCAGGTTTTGTTGACATTTTTTGTGCTGTTGGTTACGCATATTTCTCATGACCCTTCAAACTTCAAATATTGAACTTTTTATTTATTATTAGTCATGTGCATGACTCAAAATTTACCTGGATTTATGTCATCCCATTTAGCCTAAAATATCTTATTTCTGAGAATTTCTTACCTTGTAAGTGTCGCATGTGTTATCAGACATGGAATGAGCTCAAGTGAAATCACTCATTAAAATCTAATCATTACTTCAAAATTTATTACTAGTTATTTTACATCTGTGCATCCGAAAACATTGTTATCCTTTTTACTAGTCTTCATGAGTCACTAAGAATGTTTAGGTGTCTCTAAAATAGATTTTAAGAACATTTGTTTATTTGAGATTCTAATTCATTCTTCATGCACATATTATTTTCCTTAGCTCCTTTTTATTTACATTTATGAGTGATTTCTTCATTTGAAAATTACTAGTTTGTTTCATAAGGAATTCAGCAAGTTTACCTCCCCCGTAGTGCTCCAACTCTTCCTGATATATCTAGTGAATAAAAAAAGTATTCACATTGTTTATATTTAATCAATTGATGATTGGCGGCTTTATGCTTCAAGAAATTTACTGGCATTGAGCTATTTCAAGCTCCCTAATTTCAAAATCTATCTAGTTATGGATAGCTCAAACATTTCTACTTAAAGATAAACTAGGTCAGTTTAATTCTCAAACTTGAACATTGGTGTTGTGTCTACCTCTCAATTTTACAATCAATATGGCTTTATTTTAGTTAATAATCAAATTAAAAGAGCAAACTCAGTGCTATGGCATTTCAACAATGCTTGTCTAGGATTATGCAATACATCAATCAGTATTAATTCTAATGTTTTAATGTCTTTTTAATATGTTTCAACTTTTATAATGTTAATACATTGATTTCAATTTAAATCAGTTTAACATTTTCTTATGAATGATTTTATGCTTAAAAGTGTAATATTTAGGATTAAAAGTAATTTTGGATACAGCTGAGTTTGATTGCTTGATCTTAAATTTATAATCTTATCTCTATAAATAAAAGTTATTGTGATATTGATCAGGAATCAGTTATGTTAGTCAACTGACTCAAATTAGTAGTCAATCCATAATCATAAGGAATTGGGGCAAAATTTAGTTTAGAAGTCCGACCCAAGACTACCTGGCATAAAATTCTTGACTGGGAATGCAGTTTCTTATCCTATATTTGATTTGGAACTATAGCCGAGGAGCAGAAGGAAGGAGTTCACCTAATTTAGAAGTTCTCGAATAAAAAGGTAACAGTTGGGAAAGAGCCAAACAAGTGGTGTTGATTGGAGCAATGCTTATTGAGACTGAGTGTGCTGCCTTATATCATAAGTATCACCAAAAGGCAACTGTTGCACTACAGTTCATCACATCAAGGGTCTGTCAAAAGTGAAATTGCAAATCTAAGTTGGGTTTATACATCAAAACATAATAGAGTAAAAAGTATTATTAAAGTATTATCTAGAAATATATTTTTTATTTTTCTTATTCTTTTGCTATGCTCTCAAACACATTAAGATCCTCACTACAAATTTTTCTTAAGTAAAATCAAAAGTACAAGAAGAGCGTCACTATAAAAACCACTCAATTGAAGCTAGAGCATGCCAACAAAACCCTTCTCTCTTTCATCAACATTTCTTGTAACTGCAGTAGTTCCACATAAATAGGGGAGTAAAGCCAGTATTTTCTAACATTCCTTGGCACCTGATCTTCGGTAGGGGACTAACATTCTCCTCGTGCAGAAAACAAAACAAAATTAAATGAAAACAAAGCGGTAAAGCTAAAATACTTAATTGAAAGTAGCTAAAGTAAGCTATCTATAATACTAATAATTGTACCACAGTAATCAGTAGTACTGGTGGTACTGCTTAATTAAAATGGTAGCAAAAGTTAGAACAAAGTAGAAATAAAATGGTGGAAATGAAAATGAAATGTGAACATAAATATAAACAAATTTAAGATGGAACACAACATAATGTATTTGGAATAAAATACAATAGATTTCGTGATCTAAATTTTACTTATTTTATTTTATATTTGGCACTATAGACTTGTGCGTAGTGATAGGCATTTAGACTAGGATAAAATAACAATGTAAAACCCTATCATAAAATATAATGCTTAACTATTGTTATAGATGAACACCTTTGTGCTCTTTAAGGTGTCCCTTTCTTCTAAAAATTGAGAAGCCATTCGATTTGCAGTCCTTTCCTAGATTTTGGACCACCATGCTCTGGGCCAGAGTTGCATTTAATTTAGGGCTGTCATCCTATCTTGTGTAAGGTTAGAAACCGAACAAAAAGGAAATGAAGTTTATAGCTTTTGCAAAATGGAACATATGACTCTCATAAAAAAACATAAAATAGTTAGCTTGTACCATTGATTGCCCACATCATGTTAAACTCAAGTATAGTTTGTTTTCATAAAATAGTTTGTTTTTATTCAAGGCTAATAAGCACAATTATTGGTTGTTGGTTCATTTTACCCAACTTAAGTTAATATTTTGGAAAGGTTTCTTGCTAGGTCTATTTAACACATTCGACGTCCTTCATCAGACATGCTTGATACCAATTGTTTGACCAGTCAGATGACCTGTGTTAAATTTTTCGCTAGAAAATAATATTCGGTAATTCTTCACAATTCTTAAATAATACATGTTTACAAAAATGCCACATAATCCATAATAACCATATAACTTAATGAAAACATACGATCTGCTGCTATACATGTTTGATAGCCCTCGTTGAATGGTCATTCTTTTTCAATTAGTCCATATGTATTTTACAAGCGTCTTTGATTGAGTTTACTTGTTTGAGAAAACTTTCATAATATAAAGGCCTAAATTCTTCTTAAGGCTAAAATTAAGTGTACACACCTGGTGTTATTACGAAGTCTTAGAACAAAAGTTGAGCATAAAATAGATTTACAATCACATATAATCATATACCAGACTAAGCATTTCACATGTTTTATTTTAGCTCGAAACATGCAAAACAAAAACTCAACAAAATGTAACCATTTGATCATTTCGGAAAGGAAAATGGTTAAATCTATCATGAGTAAGAACTTAAAATTTCAGTTCTAGGAGATTCTAAGGATTAAAAAAAATGATTGAATGGTAACAAGCATTAGAACTTGCCGAAGATCCCAAAGCCTACAAAACATCGGAAAGGAGGTTCGAGAAACCCACTTGCATAGCTACACCATAAACTCTAGGCACAACTACAGCTAGATCATCTCCTCACATCCCAATGATGGGTATAATATTCTTGAGTTTAGCTAGGATAATATTGGCTGAATTTCCAATCAAAGTAACGGTAGATCGTTTAATGCGCTAAGACACATATCAAACAAAATTGCAGTTGAGCTCATTAGCTCTTTTGTTGCCCCTTGTTTAATCCGTTTGATGGGCTAAATAATTGCTGTCAAATAAAGGTGTATCATTTGACAGAACTCTCAAAATTGGGATGTTACATTGAAAACCACAACAAATTATCTACAAATGTTGCCTGAGTGAATTAGAATTTGGGCGAGACCTGATTTGAGACTTGAGCGAACATGACAATCAAGCTAAGCCAGTGTGACTTAAGCCTTTGTATCTTACGTCGTGACAAGAGATGCCAAGTCACTTATGACAACTAAGCCGAGTGAATATTGCTTGAGAACTTAAGTTGGATTGATAAAATTCGAACGAGGAAGAACATGATAACCAAAACAAGAAGCCACATAGACCAATGAGATTGCACACATGGAGGAATGTCTTAGTAGAGTTTGTTATTGGTCATCAATATAATTTGAAGACATGACCTACTGTAAGTGGTTGGCTCAGTTACCTACCACGTCAAAATTTGTTATTTTTTGTGTATTTGAGAGAGGGACATACATACCTTACCAAAACCATTGTAAAATGAAAGTGAAATTGATTAAAAAATTCAACCTATATTTTTGCTTATTTTTTTTCTAACAATATAAATTTTCTTGGTAGAAGTTTTGATACTTTTGAGTATGTGAGGAACATATTAAGGGGGTATTATTTTTGATATCAAAGAAAATTCTTAGAAGGGATCAAAGCCACTTAGGAGAAGGTATTTGATTATCTAAATAAAATCATATGTAATATAAAGAAAGACATGATAGGCATCGAGTCAAAACTATATTCAAGCCCAAATGATTTAGTGTGTATATGCATCTCTATGGAGAAGAGGAAGGCTATAGTAAGTAAACTACAAACTCTAAGGTATTGCTCATTCCATTTCAGTTGGAAAGCAAATGATAATGCATAGTGACCGGATTTATAAATGTCTATGTAGATACATTTAGTGGTCAATGTAAAAAATTTGTTACCTTTGAACCATCACTTTACATGATGAGGAAGAGGCCTACCACCAATTGATGACTTATTTTTGGGTTGGAAAGTTATATTTGATAAGGTTAAGCTACTTGAAGTAAAAATTTTGATTGTTAGAAGATATACCATTAATGCACATTGAATCAGTAAGAAAGGAAAGGCTATAAGCCAAGCTAAGAAGTATACTTGAGATAAAACAAGCTATTTTTTGAACTTTAATTGACTCCAGAAAGTGAGTCTAAACATTCAAAAGGTGGGGCCCTTGGTTAGGGCATCATCCTCACGCCATAGCTGATCGACTCAAAGCAGTTGCCGAGCCAAAATAATAAGCAGTCATGAAGGCCAACCCAAAACTACCTGATTCATTAAATTTTTGTCCTTAAACTTATCGCACAATGGATAAAATATATAGCCAATCGTCAGAATGAAAGAATTTACTTGACTCAGAATTCCCTTAATAGAGAAGATAAAAGTAAGGAAGGAGCCAAATGTGGATCAAGATAATAAATAGTAAGGAAGGTGATCAAGATGTTGCCTGTCTGAGCCATCAAGAACCTTGAAGAAGAATATACAAAAGCCAACCAAGTGAATTATTTCTGGAACTCGAGTAAAGATTCGGGTGAACTTTACAAAATGGGTCAGGAAGAGATGCTTAATTATTTGTAAGTTGGCCAAGCTGAGCGACAATCACTTGGGAACTAAAGTTGGATTGGAAAAATCTGATTAGGAAAAACAAGATAGTGAATCCAAGGATGACACATGGAACAATGAGATTGTATGTGTAGATTATTTGACCGATATTTGTTATTGATGCCGATATTTAGATACACAGCCTAAGTTTTTCGTGGTCGACTCAATAAACTGCAACATCAGATTTTACTGTTTTTGGTTTTATCATTTTGTGTATTTGAGATGGCTATAAATACCCTACTAAATCAATAAATATAAGATGAAATATTTAGTTAAAAATTTGGTCTATATTTCAATTCCTTTTATTTCTTCTTTCCATCTTGATTTCCTTTGCAGAAGCCTTAATTCTCTAAGGCCTATGAGGAACAAATTATGCATTTTATCATATATTGATGATTTGAAAATAAAATTGATAAAATAAATGTTATGGAAAATGAGGATGATAAGATAAATGAGTGGGTCTACACAAAAGTATATAATGAGAAATCATCACATTCGCATCAAGGTTGGAGCAGCTCCAATTGAGAATTAGTTTATCAAAAGTTGTCTTTAAATGATTTGGGTGCATTAAACATATACCATTAGATGCACTTGTCAGATAAGTTGATTTATGAATTTTTTCTTATTAAATAAGTAATAAATGACTAAAATAGTGTGGCACTAAACTATTATGAATAATCTCACATGCTTAGAGCTTAGAGAGTACCTTCTATTTGATCAATTAAAATAAAGACAAATGATTCATATACTCAACATCACCAGTGCAACTAAAATTTGTTGTTGTTGTTGTTTTTCCCATCATCAACCCTCTCTCTTGGTATGAACTTTTAACAATGCTTGGTCTATGGATTATACCACATGAATTTAGATTTTTTTAATATTCATAGCACTTTCAAATTTATTTCAACTTTTAACAATTAAATATATTTTAATTTTATTTAGTTTGAATTCTTTTGGATAATTTAAAATTTAAAATTTAAATCTATTGGACATTATTATGCATTGTTTCAATTAAAGCTTCATCTACCATCATCTCCTCCATTCTCTATATCCTTAGATCCATACTCTTTTTTTTCTTCTTATCTTGTACATTGTTATGCATTATTTAGTATTGGAGCTATAATCCTTGTGCATTTTTTTCTATTTTCATAAACTCCTACATCTACTTATCACACATCCCTTATTGGAGTCTTCTTCTACACACATCGTGTTGGCCACCACTATGCCTACTTTCTTATCGGTATTGCTTGTGTTCTGCCTCCACATGTAGGGGCAAATCCATTTTAGTGATAGGAGTGTATATTCACCTCCCAAAGATTTCAAATTCTATATAAAATTGGGGAATTGTATAATGATAAATAAGTTATAATTAATAAATGCTTTAAACTAGGCCTCAATTTATTACATTTCTAACTTAAAATATTTTTATGTTTAACTTGCTTACTCAAGGTTCTTACTCCACCAGTATTAGTATATTGGCATTGCTCAGCTTATATAAGTTTCTCATTATTATTTTACACACGCACACACACACGTCCACACACACTCACACACGCACACCCCGCCCCTGCCCACGCAGAGCTATTCCAGTTGCATTTGATAAACTTTGGTACTTATCTCAAATAAGGAAGAGAATGTGTGTTCGATCAATAAATAACGTGGATGTCATGTGTGTTCGATCAATGAATAACTTAGATGATTATTCGATCAATGAATAACTTAGATGTCTGATTCCTATAAAAGTAGTCATTGAGGCAATACCAAAGCAAGAATTCGTCCCCAGACATTAAAGGAATGCTTGCCCACGTCATTGAGGTGACCTCTAAGTGATCTTGAAGAGGAAAGCATCCCATATTCCTTGTGTATTTCAATTTGGAGCTGTAGGAAGTTCATCAAAAAGGGTAGCTTGTGTAAATCTAAAGTGGTAGACATCTTTATTGGGATTATACCCCTCGAATTATAGAGTTGTGCCATCTATAATATAACCACCCTATCCTGATGTTAATAAGATATTCTACTATTGATAGATAAATGAACCTATATTGCAATGAAGGTCTACCTCCTTCACCCACTAAATTTGTAAAAGTAACCCCCAAGATATATGATGGTAGTTGATCAATGGAAGCTCGCTGCAATATCTGAAACAACACTTTTTATATTAGGGGCAAAGAAAAACAAATAGATTCAACTTCGAGCAACAGCTGTTGTAGCTCTAGCAAGCCACATCACCAAAGAAAACCTGTTCATAAAATGTCATGATTGTTAACGACAAGCTGAAGAAATTGACAGCATGTGTGCATACTTATTCTTGCAGATAATGCCACATAGCCTTAAGATTTTGATGACGCAAACTAGAAGATGCATTGGTTTGTTCTAAAGTATGGTAACATTGTGCTAAGCATGATGCAACCCAAGGGATTCTCTGGCCATTAGCAGTCAAAGTAACCATAAAAAGGGTCTCAGGATATAGAAACCTATCTTGTTTGGAAGGGACAAAATGTAATAACTTGGTGGCAATAAAACCAGTAAGAGCTATCATAATGTTTAAACTTCGAGCCAAAATAGAATGGACTTAAATTGCTACAGTAGGCTCAAAAAAATTCTCCAAACTTTTTTCCCATCAAGAAGATCCCACACTAAACGGGTCTTGAAGATGTGTGGATTGGGTCACGTGAAAATCCTTATGTGGAAAGCTCTCATCTAAAGGGGTCTAAAGACAACTACTTGACGATCACTTACCCTCCTGAGCTTTGTGTAGATGTATTGAAAATGGCATAGAATCTTATGAAGGCTCTTAGGGTATCTGTACTTACCCCTCTTCTGATGACCAGCAACCTGACTTTGGAACAACACATGATCTATAGGGATACACTTGTCATAGGGTATGCCATAGACAGTAGACCTGAAAATTATCAAGTCATCCCATAAGGTGTGGTCATTTTGTGAGGACCAACACAACGAGTGTTAGAGTAGCTATCCGAGCTCTTCGTAATGTCTCCTATCAAGGAGGAAGGCGGTTGATTGTAAAGTAAATGAGGCATAGATCCCCTAATAGACACATGTATGTTTAAGCACTACGTGAAAGGTTCTTAGAACATAGTTTGCCTAGTTAAGATAAATCATTATACAAAAAAGGCTCCCAAAGGTAGAGTCAAACTCCACTCATCCTTCTTACGGTGTAGTAGCATATAGCTGAGGAACCTAATAATGACATCAGTATCTTCCCCATTGTCCACTGTAGGTTGAAAGGATACTTTGATGCCCATAATGTAAACAATCAACCTTTCTCTCTAGAATTTCAAACTTCTCGTGACTAATCTCAACTCTACAACTCACTCTACAAGATCAAATTAAATAGAAAGCTCAAAATCATTACTCTCCAAAGATAAAGCTCAAGTGAACTTCATCTTACAAGTTGCTACCCAACAACATCTTCGATACCAATCAAGGCGGGCTTGCATTAGAGCTAATTTGCAAGAGTTGTGCATATCAATCTCTTCCCAATTCTCATCCTCAAAAGGTCTAGTCTGAGACATTGGACAATGCCGACACCATTAAAACATTTCGCTAATGATTATTGTCTGATCATGATAAGACAATGCTATGATTATCAAATTTAAATATTCATGAAGAACATAAAATTACACATGAAATTTTAAAGCACACACTATTTGCATTAAAAAATTAAAGCTTAATATATTGTGACCCTAAAATATCATAATTCTTTTGCATGCCCCTGTCAGCAAATTGAGTTGGGGACTACAATTTTGAGTTTTGATCAAGTTTAAATCAAACTCTACTTGATCACACTAGCTCCACACAAACATGTCTATGACTCCAATAGAGCTTTACCAAAGTCTCATTAGCTCCATTTGGGCCCATTGTTAGGTTCAATTGAGCTAAGGTTGACCTTGCTAGATCAATATGAACTCGCCTCCAATTTTAGTCAATCTTAGGGAAAGCTCCCTAGTTTTTCACGTGCCTTTTGATTGCATCTCACTAGCCTTAGCCAAAATCGTACTCCTCAAATCTTGTCTTACACTTGCTAAGTTCTTTGCCTCAATTTTTGCATGCATGAGGTGACACCCACATGGAGAACGTCAATATAATCTTTAGGATACTCCACCTTCACCTCTATTTGTGTCGCCCATGATCTCCCAAAATACCAACCTTCACCGATTCACATGCAGCCTCCCACGTTCTCCTTTGCACATTGCTTTACATGTCTTCCTCAACTAAGCACCACCCATGATCTTAAAGTCTTAAATTCCCATAAAAAACTTTACATGCGCCAATACTTGAAATCATTAAGAACTATCTTGAAATAACACCTAAATGATTCTTCCCTCTGCTTTAAACACCAAGTGCTCTCTCACATTCAAGACATATAAGTTATAGAACTTTATGGCCCCTAAGGAAGCTCTTACCGAGACATAAGTGGATGCCCCAAATTTAGATGCTCTTTCTATTGACCGAGAAAATTATGTAAAGACCTCGCATTATGATGCTTCTTGAATTGGTTAGAAAAATTAAACTCCCTCTGTTGATCTTTTTGATTTAGAGTAAATGTGTTATTCGACATAATTTTGAGCGATATTTCGTTCAAAATTGTATTGAATATTTTGATAAAACCTAAAATATGTTGTCGTAGTATTGAAATTCCTTGTGGGTTATTTGATTAGCTAGATATTTGATCAATCAAATATTATCTAAATATTTAATTTAATTACTTGAATATGTCTATTTGATTTATGAAATTTGATTGATTAAATATTCAATTAAAGAAATCTATTTTAATCTAATTAATGAACATTCAATGTTTATGTCAGACATAAAATGGTAATGACACATTCAAAAATAACTCCTGAATAACATACTTGCGATGGAATTAGTAATGATGATGTTATTTTTGCTATTATTTAACAAAAAATGATGAGAGATTAATTTTCACCATTTGAATATTATAAAATTGACATCTTTCATAATCTTTAAAAGTGTTGACAATACTCACTTCACTTTGAATATTGTCTTTCAAATGCTCTCATATCTCCAAGTTTAAAAGTGTTTTTCTCAATGCCCTCATCTCTAATCTCAAAATTATCAATAACATGGGCCTCTTAGAGTATGTTGTACTTCCCCATGTCACTGCTTCCCAAACACCGTATCTTTTGTACTCTCATTTGAGACATTTTGATCCTCAAGCTTGCAAGCTCTTATCTTTCACTTGCAACCTGTACTTGAAAAAGAAAAGAATCAATATTATAAAATAAGAAAATATGTGCGTAAAAAGATATACATGAATTAAAAGCCGTAAAAATGAAATCAAACAATAGTCTATTAAGCTAAGAAAAAAATTAAAAGAGGCTTGATTCAATTAAATTTAATTAATCATAGTTCAATCAATTTATGTTAAATAATATGGTTTTTAATAAATCTATATGATTCTAGTTGAATATGCGTTAAATATTCAACTCCTAGTGAGTCTAGCTGATCTTAGGTGAACCAACTTATGCTAAATAATCTAATTTTTAGTAGATCTAACAGATCTTAGATGAATCAATCTAGAATAAATAATATGATTCTTAGTCGATTTTCCAGGTGAATATTCTTAACTTATTCGATTTGAATGATCTAAGTCAAAAGTATTTTATTTTTGACATTCTAATTATATCCAATTAAACCATCATAAGTGTAATGACATGATTCATAGTTAATTTAAATGGTCTTTGAGTTACATCATGTAAATCAATTGATTACAAGCAGATCCTAGTCAAATTAATTTAGTGATCTAATTTTCAGATGATCTGATCTATTACAACTGAAATGATACTAGCCATATAACCTAATCTTTATGAAGAGCTAAAATATTTAAAATACGTCTTAAACTTGAACCACCTAGTTTAAATGACTAGGCCGTGTGATCTACAACTCGAACATTTCAAAGGTTGTAAGTCCCACTGCACACTCAACCAACCGTAGGCTACCTCATCTAAATACTTAGCTGTAAGATCCATTATCCCGATCATTTTAAATTTAATCCAACGTCGAGCCACCTTGCCTAGAGACAAAGGCCGTAGGACCACTACTTTGGGCATTCTAGCAAATATAAGCCTCATCTCATGCCTAATCCACTGGGTCACCTCATCTAAAGGGCTAAGTTTTAGGACCTGCCACCCTGTGAATTTTAAATTGAGGTATGCCCCACTTCAAAGCTACCTCAGGCATTCCAACATAAGCCTCATTCTAACCCAAACAATGACCTTCCAACTGATGCAAGCCTAAATTTAACTTAAACTAGGGCTAGCACCACTACCATTAAGCCCAAACTTAAGATAAACTTGAATAAGTTCTATTGTTAGCAAGCCCTCAAATTTAAACTGAAACTACCAGACACAAACACCCTTATATTTTATATTTATGCATGGAAGTTTAGCTTAGACTCTTAACAACTTTTTAATTAAGCAAGTCTTTGAACCTCCACCGATCATGTACAGAATTTCTTAAGTGGTCATGCTCTCAAATGTTGAGCTATTGTGTAAAATTATACAACCAGCCCTTTAAGAATAGATGCTGAATCCAAAGATTAAGTTCTTAATAAATTCCACCTAGTCAACTCAGAATATTTGAGATGAGGTAACACATGATTACTAATCAGAATATCTAGATGTCATGAATAAATCACAAGTGATATTGAATGAATCTACATATATTTACCCCAATTACCATACTTATTTAAGTGTACTAATACTCTTTAATTAAGAGTTCTCTCTTACAACTATGATGGATAATCAACTATAGGAGTTTGTTTCTATAGGAAATCCTTGGCCTTAGATTTAAACAAATCCTGATCTATCGTTTCTATAGGAAATCCTTGGCCTTAGATTTAAACAAATCCTGGTCTATCCATCAGGAGAAGTCTGGCTAAAATATCCAAATTTATCTTATGAAAAACCTAATCCAAACTGTTGAGATTTCTACACTCAATCTTCTCTATTTACATATATAACACATCAGCTTTCTTTTTATAGAGTTGACAGACACAACCATAGTCATGCATGCTTGTTTTCATTATACTCTGATTAAATGACGGGTGATATTTTTGTACAATAATAATATTTGAATGATTCCATGCAAATAAGATGGTTTGGCTGTTAAATTTATCAAAAAGGGAGAGTGTATTTTTACTGAGAAGGAAATTTTGCGACTCATAAAACAGTATATTCTTACTATCTTTACACGCTCACCTACCCATATGTATGTGTGTGTATATAAATGTTGGTCATAATCAATGGGAAACTATATCTGTGCGTACATGCACTTTTTCAGGTTTAATGTTTTAATATTGGCCGGTCTTGCTACTTGGTTGTTAGGCTAAAAATGTAGTGTCCTACTTAGAGAAGAGAAAATTGTCTTTTGCTGTATCACTTCAAAAAAATGCTTATGATCAATGCTTATGTTTACCTTCCATTTCCTGGTGATTTTTTTTCAGTACTTGAGCAAATTCATCACCACATAGAAAGAATTGCTTATTTTTATGATAATGTAAAATGTGCATCCATGAATCAGAATGTTGGTGATAATGTACAGGTCAAGAAACTAGATGCATATGATTCTTATGATGAAATGGTTCTTGAAATGGAAGAAATTTTACTTGATTCGGGAAACTGCCAAGGATCCACGAATTTGCAAGCTAACCAAAATTCTATGAGCCATCATCCACGTCATTTTGGAGATGACAGTTCAACTGTTTCTGCCACAGATGATCAACCTGTCCTAGTTTCTTCCAAAATTGATAGAGCGGAGGTCGTTGGGGCCAAGCAGAAGAAGGGAGATGTTTCTTTTGGGGAGAGATTAGTTGGCGTCCGGGAGTATACAATGTATCAAATAAAAGTGTGGAGCGGTATGGATGAATGGAAGGTTGAACGGCGCTACCGTGATTTCTTTTCTCTTTATTGTCAATTGAAAGCTCTTTTCACCAGTCATGGCCTGAGTCTTCCTTCTGCATGGTTCAATGTTGAACGGGACTCCAGAAAATTATTTGGAAATGCTTCTCCAAATGTTGTCTTGGAAAGAAGTATTCTTATTGAAGATTGCCTTCGATCCATCCTGAACTCTAAATATCCTTTTGGGAATCCTAACCCTTTGATTATGTTCTTAACTCCTGGAAAAATAATGCTCAAGCCTGGACTCCTGCGTTCACTTGTTCCTTATTATCTGCAGAAGTTATCTGAAGATGCATACCCAGATGATACTTCATTGTTGGGGAAGACCATATCTCTTGTAGTTGAGGTTAAACCTCACAAGTCTTTAAGGCAATTACTAGAAATACAACATTATACATGTGCAGGGTGTCACAGACATCTTGATGCTGGAAAGACCCTCTTTCGGGAACTTGTGCAGACATTTGGGTGGAACAGGCCCCGGTTTTGTGAATATACGGGTCAGTTATTTTGTGCATCATGCCATACAAACGACACTAGTGTTTTGCCAGCACGAGTATTACATCACTGGGATTTTACCTTATATTCAGTCTCCCAGTTTGCCAAAGCATATCTTGAATCCATCTATGAGCAGGTATTACAATGGCCAGCTTGTCTTAGAATGGCTATAAAATTTACCTTTTTTATTCTTCTAGTTTGTATTAAGACTATTGTTGTTTCGTTATTAATATTGGACTACTATGCCATAGTCTTTTTTTTTCATAATAGTTTCTATTCTAATTTAGCTATTCAATAATCTGGAACTATGTTATGTTTTGTTTGACTTTACTGATTATTAGATTCTTTGCATCCGGATTCTATTTTAATGTTATGGAAGCTTATAAACGTATTTCCATATGGTAGAATATGGCTCGGGAGAAACATCTGAAAGCTTTTTGTGCTGTGTTTGCTTTTCAGCCTATGCTCTGTGTGAGTGCAGTCAATCCCTTTCTATTTTCCAAAGTTCCAGCTTTACATCATGTCATGAATTTCAGAAAGAAAATAGGTGCTATGCTTCCGTATGTAAACTGCCCATTCAGGAGTTCTATTGAAAAAAGCCTTGGATTTCGCAGGCATTTTCTTGAAAGCAATGACTTTTTTGCTCTTAGAGATTTAGTAGATTTATCAAAAGGGCCATTTTCAGGTATTTTTGTTAGAAGAACTTCGTACCAATGCTTCTTTAATATCATTTTTATTAAGTTGTGCTGGACACTCATAAAGTCATTTTCTAACAATCATGTAGCTACTTCTAATGACGTAGGAAAAGGAATATTATACTGTTGGTCATGGGAACTGTATCATCGTAATGTTTACCCATTCACGTGACTTCAAGAAAAAAATCATTTCCAAATGTGTTCTTGTCCTGTGAAACTTATTCAGTATTAATATATCAAACATATCATTTGTTTTTCAGCGCTATCTAGTATGAATTTAAAACCCTTGCATTCTGTCAATGGTGCGCCATAACACAATCTATAGCACTGATTGTTGTGTAGTGATGCATGGTTATTCAAAGCCACATGTGTTTATAATGTTATATAAACACCATAGTGCAAAGCATAGATATCGGGCAATATTTTAGTTTTGCTATTGAATTTTGGTTATAAAAGAAGAACTTAGTATCTCTTTAGAAAGAAAGAAGCTATTATATTTATGCATCGTTCACCATTCATCCACGCATATCAATGGAATTAGTGAATGCTCAAAAATAGGTTGCTTTTGATTCTACAACTTTAAATTATAGGCGATGAATTATGTGGATGGATGCTGGAGGATATGAAGAATAAATGCACATGTTGTTCTTGAAGGATTATAGTTTATTCCTAAAAATTATATTTTTACTTTTATTTTAATTCTATACTTTTAATTTTGGTTTATATTTAAAACCTTTGTCCCACTAAACTCACAAGTAATCAAACATGTTAGAAGCTGAACTTTAGAGCCTCAAGGATTTGTGTTATGCCTTGAAGGTTTGTAGGATGCCTCAAGACTTGATTCTAGCAAAAGTATTTTAAATGGTGCAGAGTGAGCTTAACACCCGTGTAAGTGCTTATTGTGAATGTGCAGCTCAAGATGCTTGTAGTGGAAGCATTGAGCAAATTCATTAAATACATTTGAGATTAATAACAAATTTCCATATATTTTACATTAATTATGTGGAATAATTATATCTTTTATTTGTTCTCTGTTTAAGAAGCTTGATTGGCTACACTAATTTCTTGTGCTTGGGATTTAGTATTATTTTTATTTGCTAATTTTTATATTGACTGTTCTTAAATTGTTGTACAAATATATTAATTAAGTTAATAATTTGGAATAGATCCAACGTGCTAATGCAATCTTAAAATTTATTTAAATAACGTTGATTAGCATCACAATTTTCTATATTTATTAAACTAAACATTAAGTTACTTCAATTTGAAGTTTTTTATCATTCTCATTCTCAGAAAACATCTGATGTTCAGTGCGCTTTTCATTTATGGTTTCTGGAAACCTTTTACCTTTGACCTTATGTTGCACTATGCACTGTTGACAATTTTACTCTCTACAACTAGAAACAGCAATAATGCGTTGGCTAATGTCATATAACGAATGTGCTTTTCTAAACAAACTATGCAACTTAAAGGATGATAAATACCAAAATCAATAAAATAACATGGAGGATTTACAAATGGTAAAACGTAAATAGAAGGTACAATTAATGATGCTTGGCTAGAATTAACAACAACTAAGCAAAATTTCTTTGGCTGTATTTGTCTAGTTGATGATAAAAGAATTAAAGACTCAATTAAAATTTATAAGAAATAAGTAAATTTTATAAAAAATGATGATTATCTTTTCAGGGATGAAAATATTTAATATTGATAGATTGATTAATTTATTAAGCTTTCTAATAAAAAATGTACCAATACAATTAGCACAAGTGAATTTAATGGTTATAAACATAGTGTTGGTTACACTTTCATTCTACGTGGTAGTTGCGATTTGGAATGCTTTAAAGAGGATGAAGAGTGGAAGAGCGATAAGATTAAATGATATCCCTATTGATGTATAAAAATGTTTAGGTGAGGAAAGAATTTCTTAGTTTATTAAGTTATTTAATGTTTATTTTGAAGTCAAAAAAGATACAGATGATAATATAAATAGTATTAGTGTACCTTTTCTTATAAAAATAAAGTCGATGCTCAAGGTTGTGCAAATTATAGGAAAATTAAGTTAACATGCCATACATTTAAACTTTGTGAGAGATAATTAAGTATAGATTACGAATGGATACTCATATTTCACACAGCCAAAATATGGTTATATGTCGGGTACATCTACCATGGAAGCCATATATTTACTAAGTAGTTTTATGGAGAAATTTAGGGAAGGAAAAGAGGTTTTTCATTTAATTTTTATTGATATTGAAAAGGCATATGATAAAGTACCAAGAAAAATTTCTTGAAGAGCTTTAGAGAGAAAATTTTTTCGTAGTATATATTGATGTTGTTAAAGATGTATAATAAGGTTGTAACATGTGTTTGATCGTAGAGTGCCTCATCTTATGACTTTTTGTTACTATTGGATTAGATCAAGACTCTGCATCTCAGTTTATATCTTATTGCTTTAATTATGAATGTTCTTATTGAGCGCATTCAAGAGAAAGTTTTTTGGTGATGTTATTTGCAAATGATATTTTATTAATTGGTAAAATTATGGATAAAATTAAAGACAAACTTGAGTTGTTTAGGACTACTTTAGAATCTAAAAGGTTTATCTTAGTAAATCTAAAACATAATATATGATGCGTAATTTTAATTGTAATAGAAGCCCTAATCTCGAGAATAATGATCCATTTGATCAAGAAAAGAAAGAGGTTCAAATACCTTGGTTTGATTATTCAAAATAATGATGAAATAAATAGGATCCAAACTTTTTGGATGAGAAGAGAACTTCTAAAATATTGTGCAATCAAAAAATCAAACTCAAAATAAAATAAAATTTTTATAGAGTAGCTATATGACAACTGTGCTATATGGGGCTTAATAATGACCAACAAAGATGAAACTTATTGATAAGAGAAGTGTTACAGAGATGAGATGCTATGGTGGATGATTTGATATTCTCGTAAAGATAAAGTGAGAAATGAGTTCATTCATAGCAATGTTGGAGTGGTTTCCATAGTGGATAAGATTAGAGAATGTCATCGTGGATGGTTCAAGCATATTAAGTGTAGACCATTTAATACTTTTTTTAGAAAAATTGTGTATGTAAATTTTGCCTATATTTAAAGTGGAAGAGGAAGACCAAAAAAGACATACAAAGATATCATTAGAAGGATCTTCTCTATTCGGAGCTTAGGTAGGGGCTCTATTTGATCGTGCACAACGAAAATAAAGGATTCATATTGTCGACCCCACCTATTGGGATTAAGGCTTGGTGTTACTATTGTTGTTTGTCTAGTTGAATAATTACAAACTAGAGGATCATGGATAGATTTAGCAAGCAAACATGTTTTCTCTCTAGCACTGTTTGGTTATTTGAGTACCTTGGCGTGTAATTAGTTTTTTTAATTAGAGATAATGTTATTTTGATACTTATATTTTGGGCATTTATATTTGTTACTGCTTGCAGCTAACATACAATGATAAAAAAATAAAAATAAAAATAAACTTGCCTTAAACTCTATCTTTCATGTGCAGTTGCACGCTTTTGACCCTAGATCCCACTTTCTTGCATTTTGTACCGCACTTACAACGTACCCAAAATTCTCATGCTTGGAAGCTTCTGTTGACATCCATGTCTCCACTTCTATGATGTTCCATGTCATTGCTTTGTGCAATTTAAATTATTTTCTATCTACATTTCTTCATCTTGTTTACTCGTATCTCCGATCTTCACGTGACCTCGCAAGATTTTTCTTGGCAATCCTCTCAACTGTTTTATGTCCTCTTGTTTATGGTTGTGCGTTGCTTCTCACACAATTTGTAGCGGAAACCCGATTTATGTGGCCTTTAAACAAATGTGTCTATTCGATCGGCTTTGATAGACGGTTTGGGTTTTTTGTTATGCTATAATTTTGACCAAACTACTTCCTTTCAATCGAGTGCTGGCTCTAAACTTCCTTTACCTTTGGCCAATTTCCCTCCTTCCTCTATAAATACTAGATCAAATATCTCATTCCACTCCAACTCAAGATGCTTGAGCCTTTCAAGGAGACTACATCCAAATGACTTGTAGAAGATCCGCATTATGTTGATAATTGGTTTGACTGGAAATTCATGTTCTTAAGACCTCTAATGCTGTTAATCTTTGGCCTAGCTAGAGAAATTAAGCTCGTCCCATCGATATATTATTTGGAGCAAGGGAACATTCTATAGACACAATATCAGGCATCATTGTGCTGCCTAAATTGCAGTAAAAAGTTTAGACAAACCTGATACATGATATCATGTTGTCAAACTTCTAAATAAAATTTATTAAAATTTGATTTCTTAAAAACAGGAGATTAATATTAATTAGTTAACATGTTTACTAATTAATTAGTTAATGTGTTTATTAATTAATCGATTAAATTAGCTAATCAAATACTTAATTTGATCCTAATTTTACTAAGCTCGCATTGATAGCTGTTTGAGTAATTGAGGTGTATATCAGATTTGATCATAAAAGATGACAACTTTATCACTATCAGAATAGGTCTAGATCATCTTTTATTGTGAACAAATGAGTAATCTATTAGTAATCATGATCATTATTTCAAATTAGTGTGAGCATAATATCAAATATAATATTAATGATAATGCTATTTTTGTTGTTGCTTGAAACAAAATGAAGGAAAGACAGCTTGCACTGTTTACAAAGTACAATATCTCTCAAACTCACAGCTCTCATAGTACAAAATATTTGTCACTTAATGTTCACATCTCCAAAAGTACAATATATGTTTTTTAAAATATACAATATCTCCAAGTACACCTGCACAAAGTGCAACACATCTAATGATGAGTATGTACTTATTGTGTATTGTACTATCAAGCTTGCAAAACACTTATTGTCTTTACCTATAAGATGTAACTTGTACACAAACAACAAGCTAAGGCTAGTACAATAATAAATGAAAAAAATACAGTGTGCAAGAAAATATGCAGAAGAATAAGAGGCATGAATTATATATTAATCTAAGAGGCATGAAATTATATATTAATTTAGTAGATCAAACATACAAGCTAAAATCTAGATTGCTTGTTAAGAAAATAAGAAAGACGTGAGGAAAGGTATTCAATTTGGATTAGGGGTAATTTTTATTATTGAAAATATATAATTGTTATTTACTTAAAATATAATTAGGGCTTTTGATTTTGTAATTTAATACATAATTATATGGTTTAACATGAATTTGTAATTATGTAATTACATAATTGTTATTAAAATACATATAGCAATTATATATTTTCAATAATAAAAATTATTACTTTTTAAGATTCTTAATTATAATTACTAGTATGTAATTAATATACAATGAATATGCGATTATTAATTAAAATACATATAGCAATTATATTATAATTATATAATTAGGGCTTTTGATTTTGTAATTTAATACATAATTATATGGTTTAACATGAATTTGTAATTATGTAATTACATAATTGTTATTAAAATACATATAGCAATTATATATTTTCAATAATAAAATCAAAAGCCCTAATTATATTTTAAGTAAATAACAATTATATATTTTCAATAATAACAATGAATATACAATTAATTATGTAATTACATAATTATAATTACTAGTATGTAATTGATATACAATGAATATGTGATTATTAATTAAAATATGTTATTACTAAGTATATGTAATTTTCTTAAAAAATAAAGAAAGATATTTCACTTAAACTCACCTATTCCATTTCCAAACGTGTTTTTGATTGGTGGCTTTAGCGTATGCTGTATTATAGGATTAATTAAGTGGAATAATGTTGTTCAGTATTTATCTCAGCTCAAGCTGGATAAGCTTTGAATTAATCCTCAACGAATATGGGCTAAGATTCTTACTAATTACATAGTTATGCCATGCTTCTTAACTCTTAATAATCATGCTCAAAACCTATAAACCTTATGTGACCATACTTTGTTCTCTTGAACTGAAGAGTCAATGGTAAATCTAATGAGCGTGTCTTTGGCATATTCTACTTAGTATTAGATGTGGTAATAAATCGTTACAAAATAGATTTCTTGGATACTACAACACAACGTCCTCCAATATTGGCATATTGAAGCATAACTTGTTCTGGGATAGCAAAGTCATGGGATCTTAAATTAGTCTATTTTATTAACCAACAATACCCCACATTATACATGCCCAATATTAACATGTTCAATGCCAAACCCGGCCTTGAGCTTTAAGCAAAACTTCTTAATTGAGAGCGCTCTCCTGTAAATGAGATGAATTATTTATTATGGTGGCTTGTGTGCATATGAAGTTCTAGATCTCATATATAGGGATGTCATAAAAGCTTGTTGTTTGTGAATAGCTTGTGTTTAACTCACTAAGAAGCTTTTGGGTTCCACTCGATCGATAATCTAGCAAGCTGAACATAAACAATGCCATGTTCAACCATGTATGACTCAATATCGGCATGAACATAAATTTATAATAAAAATTATTTTCTAGTTCAAATTTTAAAATGATTATTTAAAAATATTTACTTGCATAGCTCTGAAATTTTTATAAAGCCCAAATCTTTAATATTTATATTTAAAGCGCTATTGTTCTATCTTAGTTTATAGACATGAGATTTCATTCACTTTGGAAAAATATAAGATGAAAATATTTTTTATGTAAATATAAAAGATTGTGTGCTAGATATGTTATTATAATAATTGGGTGCTATGAATGTAACAATCTCTACTTAAAATTTGAATATCATTTATATAATAATAAAGTTCAAGTTCTACTCGAATTCAACATGACTACAAACCAGCCGAAAAAAAATTTATTTTTTTGCTTGTAAATGAGCTTGTGTTGAGTTTGAGCTCGGTTGTTTGTTGATTGTCAGACTAACACAAACTAAGATTTGATTTGGCTTGGCTTGTTTAAATCCCTACCCCTAAATAAATAAACCTTGATCCACACATTGGGGGAAAGTTTGGTTGGTTTATTCTAAATTTACTTTAAGGAAAGACTACTCTTAAATCCTACCATGGGATAGAGATGGTTTCTATGCCTGTTTGAGGAATCACATAATATAATATATCATTTTTTTAATCATTTAATTGTTTTTTACAACTTCATGTCAAAATTGACAAAACGCATGTTATTATTCTCATGTCCAGCCCTATTTCAGACTTCCAATCTATAAAGCAATAGGGGAATGAAGAGACTATTGAATGTGGCAGTGATCCTGATCCTTTGGGTGGGTGGGGTCATGACTATCATCAGTGGTAATATCATTTCCAATAGAGAATGCTTTTATATGGACCAATCTTTATTGGTTTTGTGCTTGGGTGGAATAGCTTTGAGCTGTAGTGTGGCTATGAGCACGATGTTGATTTGCCAGGATAGGTCTCTAGCCTATTTGGGATAAGTGGGATATGTGGGGTCGCTTAAAATTATTAACAAATTACTTATATTTGTAAAACCAATTTTAGTGACAGGTGAATGAATTTGTAGTGTGACCATGCGCTAGTATTTTTTTTTTAATCATGCAAATAGATTTTCCATCATTTGTTTTCTGGTATGGTGGCCAGTCCGCGGCCTTTACTCATCTATGTTTGAAAATATAGCTATTTATCGTTGCCAATTAATGTTGGTGATGTTTTCTTTGAATTGATTATTTTTGTCAAGGTTTTCATGAGAATATTTCTGAGCTTTTTAAGAATGTGGCATGGAATGATTGCAAAAAATAGTGCACAATATTCAAATGCAACTTCACTTTATATTTCATGTAGCAGTTGTTAGCAGAGATCAAAGTACAGATTTTCAATTTTATCCTATATAAAATCAACTTCTGTTGTATTTAATATGTAGAAAATAACGCTTTTAAAGATCATATAGCATAGGATCCTATTTGCTGGAGCAATTGATTTGTTCACCCAAAATTCTCATCATATAAGGTAAGTTGCAGAAACATGCCTTGGGTATAACCTTTTATGGGTACACTCTAATCAGTTGCTTTATAGAGTTATACAAATTTGTAGATTAGTATATATCAATAGAGATTTAACCTCATTGTAATAAGGTCGGCCACTAGAAATTTAGTGAAGGGGTTGATGCAAGCAGTAATAACCACACGAAGTTGACAAATGGACAGGGTGCTACAGCTGCACAACCTGTGCTTGCAAAAGAATTTTAGGTACATATGAAATGTAGGTGACATTGCTGCACAATCTACGTGTGCAAAAGATTTAAGAGATTGAATGTTTAATTTGTTGGTGGAGCATGAAAAAGGTGTGAGCATCGTGTAGGCCTTATATGATGTAGATGCATTAAGTCAACGACAAGTTGAACTGTTGTAGTATGGTGGGAAGTTGGTTGGAACAACAACACCATCACTCTTGAATTTAGGATAATCTGGGTACATGAAAAGTGAGCAAACAGTTGATAGAAATATAGATTTAGGCTTTTCATAAATTGATGCACAAGCTTTGATGTCAAATTCTGATGGAATGGGGAAGGAAACTCTTAATTTATAATTTGAACTTTGGAGTGATCTGTTCATGCATGATGAATTTAGAAACCATTTATTTTGCGCAATAATGCTTCTTCAATTAGTTATTAATCAATAATCCTATGTTCATCATGAATCCTTATTTACTTAAATAGCAATTACTAGGATAATGATAAATATCTAAGGGACTGTTTTGTTTGCAGTACTAGCCTGAAATTATTTAAATAATTGATAAGTTGAATGCATGTATTTGGTTTCCAGTAAAATAAAAATAAATTGGTGGAAATGAATTCCCTAAATACCATTTCATGGGAATTTTGATACCCCAATTACGTGGCCTAATGTAATTACTATGCACTTGAGAAAAACAAATGCAACTTGGTTATGTTGAACCCTGTCAGGAGCATGTTGGCCAAAACTGGCCTTTTGGGCTTGACCGACCCTAACTAGGCCAAGGCGTCAGTCACAACTGGTTAGAAATTGGCTAAAGCTATCGCAAATGGTTCCTTATCTGGGCCGCACCGGTCCTTGCTCGCTATTGCTGTGGTTTCACTGATCACCTTTAGGCTCTCACTTGCCCCCATCAGTCGCCGCCAAGCCTCATTGGCTCATTGTGCCCTAGCAAGGTTGAGCTAGAAATTTTTTTTTTTTGTTTTCAAAATACTATGCAGTTCTTTTCACCTAAAATATAAAATAATATTATCAATGCATAAATTTTAAGCAAAAGTTTCATTTATTTTACTGGTAAACTCTTTGCACTGTAACTGTTTTACTTCAGTATCTCTTACCACAAACCAAATATCCTCCAAATGCAAACTTGTCCAGCTCCAACAAAATTAAACTCTATGCTTATTGTTATTCAGAAGAAGGTAACTTGCAGTAAAGTAACTTGATTACAAAAATGTCCATATATACATAAATGGGCTTAATGATTGAAAATAGGTTATATTGAAATTGATTTGGTCTTGTTAGAATTATTGTATTTTGCATATAACTGCTTGGGTTCTTGCGAACCCTTTTGGCCAGTTGGAACTTATACATTTCACCGTTGTTTTCTTACTTATAAGTTGGCATTTTTTTTGGAGCATATGATAGCTGTTTTGTGTGAATTTGTTTTCCATGGAAAATGAGTGACTTAAACAGTCATGGTTTGTGTACAAATAAGGCTGTATGCATTTTAAGATGGGGATTTTTAACCAAAAATTCATACTTTATTATAGTTTGCTTGATGTTGTTTCTCTTTCCACTGGCAGCACTTCCTATGATGGTGGAGAATATTTCAAACCTAATCTTCGAGCACATCACACAACAATGCCTTGTATGCTATGATTCTGGTGTTTCTTGTGGTGCTCGTCAAGCTTGTCATGATCCCGTTTCTTTGATTTTTCCATTTCAGGTTGGTTTACTATTATAAAAAATTTTCATTTACTGTTGAATTTGTTTTTAACATTCCTAGTTTATTGAGATTTAAGAAATCAAAGGCCTTTATTTTTCAAATATGGTTAGTTCTGATATTCAGTACCTAGGACTTCATTTTTCATTATGATCCCGTTTAGCTTTAGAAGTCCCTCTCTAACTACCACCATCTGAACTATACCGCTGCTCTTTCCAGATTCCCAAGAAAGCTTACGCATGCAGCATTTTATCTTTTTTTTCATAGTATGTGATTTTGATAATCTCAGTATCTAATTTTGAACATGCAACTTTCTTATCTACTATTTCTTCATTCATCAATTGTTGGTAGTAGAAATGGTACATGCAAATGTAAGTATACATGCTATGAGATGGTATATGCAAATGTAAGATAAGTATAAATGTAATGATTTGCTGCTTACAAATGTAAGATAAGCATACATGTAATGACGATGCCTTAAAGCAGCAAAATGCATTTTTAATGCAATTATGTCAACGTGTGTTTGGGTTTGTTATGGCATGAGGGATTTTTTAAATGGTATCATTGTTGTGAATAGGCTTGAGGTGTTGGCTTAGGGTATGAAATGTAGGTGATTATTGAACTTTGGTATGCTAGGATAGATACAGGAGGGTGTGTTTTGATATGTATCAAGTGTTTTCAAAAAGCAGGCATCACAAAGATTGGTGTTAGGCAGCCACAGTATTTATTTAATCAATACAAAACTAAAAAAACATTATTCAAAACCTTTCATTGTTACTACAATAAAACAAAAACCCTGAAAAGAAAGCTAAGCAATATTTAAAATATAACATCTTAAAGTAAAACGAAGCAACTCAAAGGACGTTTCAATCCAACATGTTACAAATCTTGCTCCTTGCAAAAATATGTGGATCGATATTTTGCTGGTTTGTGATTCCTGTATGCTGACTATTGGGATTGAATGCTTATCAATTCAGCAGGTGGATTGAGTTTTACCAGTCTTTCTTGTTTGGATCTTTCTCACCCTTGCACGGGGCTTCCATTTGGGCACTAGATTTTCTGGATCGCACAATTGTTGCTACCCTCTGTTATTCTTAGCTTGCCTGCACTTACATGACAGTCGAAGGATGCTTTCAATGTCATATCTAGTGTACCATTGAAAACACTACTTTGTTGACTTTAAAATTGTGCAGTGGCTAAAATTCAATTGCAGATCTTCACGACACTTGCATTTGTGTCGATTTTATTTACATTAGACTCTCATGCATACTTCTGATGTTGAGTTAAAATTGTGATGCTTTTGATGTTTTCTATTTGCTTGCGCTATCTACATCATAAAGTTTTGTTTTATTGGCCAAGAAACAGCATTAAAACCCTAAATAAATCTGAAATACTAAGCTTTTGTATGTAAAGATTTTTGCTTGCTATTGTTTCAGCTGTTATTTTCCTTTCCAGGAAGTAGAAGTTGAGAATTGCGCTTCATGTGGGTCTATATTTCACAAGGCCTGCTACGTCGATCTTCTTGGATGTCCTTGCAGTAATAACTCTGCCTTAGGCAAAAGTTATGGTCCTGAAGAACCAAGTATGATAGGATCCGGCCAGGGACCTATTAGAGTTTTGGATACATCTATTCATCCCCGTGTTTCAAATCCCGTAACAGGCTTCTTTACAAATATTCTCACCAAGGTCAAGTCTGATAAGATATGGAAGCCAAAAGGCAGCAGCCCGGTTATACTCATGAGTTCATTACCAAGCTCGCCCTCATAATTAAAGTTTCTTATCTTCGAGGCATCATTTGGGGAAAGCATAGCAGGTAACTGAATTTTGACTATCTGGACTTTTGCATACATATCACTAAAATCTTCAAATGTTACATATTCAGCACCTAAACTTTAACAGTTAGGAATAAAAAACTATTGTTTCCCTAATTTTAAGATCCCTCAGACGCAAGTACGTATGCGCTCTCTAGAAATGTTGGGAAGAGTGCTTATTTTGTAAAATTTGAATTTTGAGTGCTGAATATGTAATTAATTTTTTAGGCGCTATGTATGTAAAATTCCCTTTGCTTTGTAATATCACTCATTTATATTCCATGTAAAATTGCAGGAGCCCCTTCTCTTACCCTTGTGTCTGCAGTCCCAACTGCACTGTTACTACTTGCCAAACAAGCAGTTGGACCTTCTACCATTTAACCAGATCTGCATTGTGACGGTTTGTGTAGGTTTTAAGTCTTGTGGGCTAAAAGGAAAGATAAATTTACCAATAGTTCCCCAAATTAGTCCCAAACTGTTACAAACTACTCAATTGATCCCTAGTCAATTGCAGTTTGGGACTAAACGGTCAACAAAATAGTCAAATGATTATTTTGGCAGATTTCCTTAAATGTTTTAGGAAGTTGCTCTTGTATTTGACGCCTGGAAGTAATGACTCTCGACATGGATTTGATTAAAGAATTTATAATGACAAAGGGGAAGTATTGTGAATCTCACTTGCATAAAGATTACTTAATTGCAGTAAGATTGGGGTTTACCATTAACAAAACAGGCTTTTACTGTTTCAATCCCTCTTCTTTCTTTTACTAGTTAGAGTGCATTCTGTGGTAGTAACATATGCTTTGGTGTCTAAATCGTTTCATTCTTCTTTTTTTTTTCATTCATTTTTGGGTTTGCCATTAGTGTCCTTCACAACACAGTGCGTGTACAAGGGTTGATGCTTTGGACAATGAGATTGGAAGATTAGAAAAATGTGTTCAGAAATGTGAAGTGTGAAGCTATGGCAATTGATTTCTTTCATCTACATGTATATTTACTTGAAGTGACCTTTTATAATTGTAAATATTATTTAGCTCTTGCAAAGACTAATTTTGCATTTTTGATTGTAGATTGTATTGTAGATATATTGACTGCAATGTTAACTGGAGGTCATACTGTTCTTCACTTTGGTGATGATTTTTTTTTTTTCTTTCAGTCCTTTTCATCTGGCACTCCTTTCTAAACTTTCTTAGGTTGTGAACATTTAATCTTTGATGTTAACATCCTTTAATTTTTATCTAACCGCTATATTCATCTTAAAATATGCTTATGATTCACGTGGATGAATGTCTTTCTTTTAACTTGTGATGCATGGACACCAACATGAGGCAAGGATATGAAATGGGTCCTGCAGCTCACTCGATCTTCTATGAACTCTCTTGATGAAATAAAAATAACTTTATTCAACATAAATAAAAAATGTTTCGCCTGTTCAAGGTGGATCCATCTTGCATTTCTACAAAAAGACTTGGCCTATCATTGAATCTCATGTTTATGCGGCCATTCAACATCCCTTCAAATCTTGCTCCATGCCAAAGTGGTTGAATTACTTTATTATTACTCTTTTATCACTCTAATCCCAAAGAACAATGACAATATTTCCCTAGCAGACTTCAGGTCAATCTCTCTTTACTACATTATTTATTTAACCCTTGTCTTAGCTCCTACCCTCCTTGACCTTATTCATTGTGCTCAAGTGGGTTGTATAGGTTGTGGTATTTGACCACACTTTTGAGATCACTTAATCACTACACTGCACACGAGAGGAACATTTTCGCAAGGTTGTCGAGGGATTCACCGGCTTCATTAACTTGAAGAACACAAGCCAAGATAAGTAACAAAGTAACAAGAAAAGAGAGCATGCATAGAGCACACAAAAATTTTATATAGAAAATCTCAAGTTTGGGAAACAATAAGGAGCCAAACCACAATTTTTATTTAAGAATCAAGAAAAAAATTAAGAGAGATCTCACTTTTTCAGTAGCCCTAAATTTCTTTCAGCCAATTTATAGTTTCTCTTTTCTCTCAGCACTCAATCCTCATTCCTCACAGCTTTGGCCTCCAACCACAACAGTATACACAACACATGCAAACTCTTAAGTATTTCTTAGGTATTGGTTAAAGTGAAACAGGAACAAATACTTTGATTCCTCCCGTTCTATACACTGCTGCTTAATAGAATATAAAATTTGCTAGCGATAAGTAAGATATATTTTCAATATATTCAAATGATGACAGTTATTTATTGTGACAGTAAATGAATTGTTTATTTGTCAATTATACATCTTTACTTGTTCTATATTATCGCAAACTGATCTTTGTTTTGCAGAAAGTTTATTACAATTTTTTTTTCTTAACCTTGTTCCATCATACTAACATATGCTCAATTGCTTACTGTTTATATATGATGTAGTTAATGATATCCAAAGTACTTAGAGTATTCTTTAACTGGTGTTCAACCCGGGAATTTTCGTTGTAAATATCAGGTCAAGATTTCGAGGAAGGACTGGATCCACCCTTAGATATTTGACTGCGATACTTTTATATTATTTTTCACTTTTTTGTTATCTGTCTATTTGAATAAAGGTAGTTGTATTGATGTAATAATATTATAAAATATTGAAATAAAATATCCTTTTTGTATTTCAAATTTGGATGAATGAATGTCTATGATAACTTATATTATTATTCTAAATCTCGACTATAATCCTCGGTGAGTCTAGACAAACCCAAATCTTGTGCTCTCTTTGGCTCGAGAATTGGGGGACATCACACTAGGCATCAGAATTTTTGTTTATTAGGCGCATGGGCGCACCTGAGCGCCAAACCCTCTGTCAAATGAGAGCTTGGGCACGTCTGAGCGTCAAACTCTCTATCTGCTTGGCGTCTAGGGAGTTGGCTTAAGCCATGCTCGTACCACCGCGCTTGGGCATCAGTCTTGATCTTGGCTTTTATATATCTGTTCCAGAATCCGCTGAAACATTGTTTGCTCTCCCCTTGATGATTTAATTGATCTCTACACCATAGCACCTTTAAACTTATGTCTTAAAGATTGAACCTTAAAGATTACAAGGAATTGCTTAATGATAGTGCATAGATCTATCTTGAAAACGCCATGTTCCATGTCAAGAAAAGATAGTTTAACTATTAATTTGTGTTCTCATAATATCAAAATTGGATTATAATAAAACCTTTGTTAAATACATTTGACCATAAGCCTAATTAAAGCATTGAACTCTAGGTTAAACTCCACACTCCTGGATTATTTTGACTTAGTGCTTAGGAAACTCGATAATTTACCAAGAGAATTTTCACCTTCATCTCTACAAAACTTTTCTTAAGATCCTAATAGTAAATCATCACATTGTAATGCCTTGGAATCAATACTCACTAGATATAGAGACCTAAGATTATAATTTTTCCCATCTTGCCAAGCAGTATGGCTAGTATTAGGAATAAGTATCTATCATCCTAAAACTCTTAACTAAGATAATGGATTCTTGAAAATGAACCTTAGTTGAATCCCATAATTTGTATAAGAATTTATTATTAACTTAATTAGGTCATTTAAACCCAATTGGAGTCTATGGAGCATAAAATAGAACACAATCTACTTATGTGAAACTCATGAAATGATATATATGATGGTTGAATAAGTAAATTATAATAATTATGAAATTATATTATACCTATGAAAATATGTAAATGTTTATCATATAATGAAAAAATAAATAAATTAATCTCAAATATATAAAATATCACAAATAGAAGAGCCAATATGTGAAATCAAGAAACTCCCATAAGTAAATTTTAATGAACATACATGAAATGCCAAATATTAGGTAAGCTAATAAGTTTAAGTTATTTCAATTTATAGATAAATCAAATATTTAATTTATTGCTCAAACACAAAATAAAAAAGGTACGTGGATATCATAATTTACCTTGAATGATTTTTTTAATTTCTCTATGGCATTATTATCGGTGCTATAATTTTTATGACTTTTATTGTTGTCGCCTTTTGATATATTGTAATGTTGATTTTAGCATTTTTCTTAAATATCTTATATATAATTGTTATGTATGGTTTAACATTGGTAGATTTTTACAAATCTGTGCATATATATTATGATATGGATTGGGTAGGTCCTTGGAAGGATATAAGAAGACCTTGCCATACTTATGGGAGGGTCAATATTAATTATGTTGAATTATGCCTCATTTTTTGTATCTTCCTTGGAGAAATCATATTTCTTAGTTAAGCGTAAGATATGTGTTTATTCATATGATTGGGATAAAATAAAATAAAATATATTGTAATAAGAAAGGCATGAACATTCATTATGATATATTAATTGAGCTGAGCAATTATAGAAAAAAATTGCCAATTGAAATATGTTAGAAAATACCATTTTATGTTTTGATATAAATAATTTCTTCATGGAAATATGTGTCAATATTTGAGCCTCATACTTGAGGCTAGTTTTACTATTACAGACCAAATGATGTATATTATGTTGTGGCTATCTTATTACATGTTTCCTATTGCTATCATGCTTACTGCATAACTATACTTCCATGTAAATATAATATCCAAGTAATCAAGAAAATATAGTTGGAATCAAAGGTCTTATCATATTTCACATATCAGTTCAGAAGCTCGGTGAGGAGCAAGAGCAGAGCTAAGTTATTTACCTCTTTAGAAGTAATAAGACATATGTCTTTGTTTAAAGATAAGGAAATGAGATTGAAAGGCTATATTTAATATATTTTTTATTTTAAAAATATTGTTTGTAATAATTAGTATTGACATACAATTTTTATATTTTTCTTATTAAGCTAGATGGATGAAATATTTGATGATGTCTCTATGTATATATTGAGATGAATGAAAATTTATGATGATTATGTTCTTTTCATTTTACTTGAATAATTCCTTAAGGTAATGTGAAAGGATTAATACATCCAATGTTTACGTAAATGTAATTTAGTATTGGGTCACCATAGAGATGGTGGCTAGAATTTATAAAAGATTATGAATTAAGTATTCAATATCAACTTGAAAAAGCTAATGTGGTGGCTGATGCTTTGAGCAGAAAGTCTTTCATCATTGTTTATCAATTAACCTTAGTTGACACACTCTATTTTGAAAAGGAAAGATTTAAATTGGAATTTTTTCATCATGGGTTGATTAAGATTATTCTAAACTAGAAGTTATCAAAAGTTCCTTTATCTAAACATATAAGTGAGCATAGAAAAACAATACATAATATGAATCTTTAGTAGCTCCATATGCAATGAATCTTGATTAGAGTTTTGATTAGGTGTTGATGACATTATATATCAAGGGAACACACCTGAGTATAGAATAATCTAGCTCTTAGAGTAGCTTTCCTTACCAAGGCATATACATCTAAATATATAACTTATCTAAGTGGAATAATGATGTACCAAGAATTAATAGCTTTATTTTGGTGGTTTATATTGAAAAAAGTGGAAAGGTATGTATCTAAATGTGAACCTTGCAATTTAATTAAAGCAAATAATCAAATAACTAAATGATTGCTGCAACCTCCTTATTTTTTAGTGAAATAATAGGAAGTTTTTCACTCCATAAGTTGAGGTTGTTCAATATGGGTTATAGTAGACCAACTCACCAAGCTAGCACATTTCTTTCCAATCAAGTAAACTATCTAGGCTAAAATATTAGTAAAATAATCTACCAAAGAGACAGTGAGATTGCATGGTTTGTCGAGGAAGATAGTATTAAATTGTGATAGCCGATTTATCTTCAAGTTTTAGCAAATAGTTCAATTTTATTTATGATCGAATTTGAGCTTTAGTAAAACATTTCATTTATAGATTGATGGGCAGAAAGAAAGAGCATATTATGTTTTGGAAGATCTACTTCAGTTATGTGTAATTTCTTATGATGGGAACTGGGAAGAGCATTTGTCATTAGTAAAATTTGCCTATGATAATATTTACAAGGATAGTATATGAATGTCACCATATGAGATACTCTATGGCAAAAGGTGTGATGCACCACTTGCTTGATTTGAGGTAAGAAATATTAATTATTGGGTTTGATTTGGTTACTGCTGCTATAGAAAAAGTTGTTGATTCAAAAAATCCTTAAGGTAGCACATGATAGACAAAAAAAAGTTTTGTGGTTAGAGAATATATTAATGAGAAAGTTAGTTCTTTGAAAGGGATTAGTGGATTTAGAGTTTTAGGGAAACTCAGTTTGAGGAATGTGGCTCCATTTGAAGTTTTGACATGAGTTGGGGAGACATTTTAGTCACTCCATATGAGCATTATTTACAATGTATTTATATCTTCTCACTCTGCAGATATTTGTTTGAACTAACCATGAAAGTTACAATAAAAAATATTTTGCTTTATCCTAATTTTGCATATGAAGAAGTACTTGCAAATAGTAAAAATTATGATATAAGATGATTGCATAATAAGAATATTCTTTTGTTTAGAGTGCAATGGAGAAACCTAAGAAAAGAAAAGAATATACTATATAGGAAAAAAAGTTTGGGCTGCAAAAGCTTTACCCTCACCTATTCACATGCTAACATTATAAGTATGTATTTTTACTTATTTTAAATTTATCTTTGTATTACAATGTTAGAAGTTATGTTTTGAATAACAAGGGCAAGATTCATTTGTTTGATAGATTTTGGCATCTTAATAATTAGTAATAGTATATAATTATTTTATTTTATATTATTAGCTCTAGTTTTATTTTGTTACAATAAATATTGTTATGTTTAAATATATTAATATTTTATTCATGTGTCTAGGCAATGGTACACCCATGTGTATGCGCCTTGGTGCATATCAGATAGAGTCGAGCCATATTGTATAAAATGACACGTGCGACTCATAATGCTATCTAGGTACCTAGGCACATCCATATGTGCACCTAAGCATGTCCAGAAGTCTGTAAATACCCCCCATTTATAAAAAATGTTTTCTAAAACTTTTAAATATGTCTTACACTATGAAAAATAGTGGGTCCCTTAGAAGCTTATGACAATACCTTTTAACTAGTTGTGTGAGCTTATTGTAGTAAAGAGCTCATTATTTAAGCCTAATTCTACTATTGTATTATTCAACACATTTAAGCCTAATTTTACTAATATATTGTTCAATTATGCAATTAATGTAGGAATTATGTTGTCTAACCTTTTGAAATGTGGCTAACATTATGATTACTCTTTAAACATAAAATTAAGATTATTTTATTGAACATATTGTATAATATCATTTTTCCTTATTAATAGCCAATTCTTGCTATTTTATGATATAATATGTATGTTAAATGAATTATTGCAATATTTTGTTGAGTTAATAGCTAATAGAGTTGACATTTCTTTTTTCTAGATTGTTGTGCATATACTATCCAATTTTCACATATTTGAGATTAAATTATTGCATCAAATTCAAAAGAAGGTAACTTAGTTATTATAAATAAACTAGCATTGTTTAATTCTCTTATATGGCAATCCAACAAAATGTGAAATGAATCTAGGAATAATCTAGTGATTTGATTGAGGTGGTATTATCCAGTATTGAATAAAGGATTCTCTTTAGTGTATGTACAAAAGGATTCAGAAGGTATTATCCTAAAATGTTAATTATTTTTGTTATCATTAATTATCATTATTGCTATTATTATTATTATTAATATTATATTCTTAATAAATTTTTATTAATCCAATCTACCTTTTGCTTTGAATATAAACATTTTGAGTTAGTTGATATTATATTGAATAGGAGGATTTATATATTATATCCTTAAGAAACTAAGTGGGTGGAAGAGATAGCATAAGAAATTAATATTTAAAAGCTTAAGCTCATACAAGAATTGCCATAAAAATGGTCTGAGTGTTATTTGGGATACAAATTTAAAAGATAATGTAGTGAAAGTTAAGAGGCTACTAGATATAGTTATAACTTTAAACTTATAATTAGTGGAGTTAGTTTTAAAATTGCAAGTGTTTATGACCCTCAAGCAAGATTGGATATATGTTTTAAGGAAAGATTTTAGAACAATTTAGATGAAGTAGTTCAAAGAATAACTCAAGCGATGATGCTTTTTATAGGAGAATATTTAAACAAACATGTTGAAAATGTAATTAAAGAATTTAATAGTATTCATGGTGATTTGAGTTTTGGAGAGATTAATAAAAAATGAGATTTTTGGAGTTCGCTTTAGCTTATGATCTTATGATTGCTAATATTTACTTTAAGAAAGGGAGGAATAAATTATCATTAATACAAAGAGAACTTTTAAAACTCAGATTTATTATTTTTTTTAAGAAAAAGGATGATTTATTTTGTAAGGATAGTTAGATTATTCCATGTGGATTTTTTAATAGGCTAACATTATTTAATATTTTTGTATTTAAATATAAGGGTTAATAAGTAATATTAAATCTAAAATATATTTGAAGCTAGATGGTGGAATCTTAAGAAGGGTAATATATATATTTTTCTTAAGAGTAAAGTTTTAAAACTTGGACAATGGGATTTTGATGGTGTAGCCAACCTTATGTGGAATTCAATTGCTAGATGTATTTTTAATTTAGCAAAGAATTTACTTAGAGACTTAAAAGGGTACCCAATAATAAAAATGTATGATGGTGAAAAAATGACGTTCATGATGCTAAGAGTGCAAAATTTATATAATAAATTAAATAATGTTAAGGGAGAGAGAGACATTTATAAGCTTGAAAAGTGAAAAGATAGAAAAGTGAAAAGATAAGGATTTAACTCATATTAAATATATTAAAGATAATGAAAAAAGCTCTTTTTAAGGATGAAGATATTTAATATTAGTGGATGAATTATTTTACTAAGCTTCATAATGAAGTTGTGCCAATATAATTAATGTAAGTGAGAGTTTAATGGATATATTCTCAAATAATCTTTCATTTATCATGTTAGTAAAGCTAAGATTTGAAACGCTTTAAAGGAGATGAAGAGCGATAAGGGTCTAGGATTATATGACATTCTTATTAATGTATGGAAATTTTTGGGGGAGGAAAGAATTTCTAAGCATACCAAGTTATTTAATGTTATTTTTAAGACTAAAAAAGTGCCAAATAAGAGGCTAAAGAGTATTGTTATACCTATTTAAAAGAATAATAGTGATGCTCATGACTGTGTTAATTATAAAGGAATCATATAAATGCTCCATACATTGAAAATTTGGGAGAGAGCAATATTTAAATACATATTATGAAAAGATACTTGTGTTTATCAAATCAATTTGGTTTTATGCTAGGTTAATCTATTATGGAAGACATATATATTAAGAGAATTGATAAAGAAATTTAGAGAAAGAAAAGAATATATTCATTTAATTTTTGTTGATCTTAAAAAGTTTTATGATAGAGTACCAAAAGAATTTCTTTGGAGAGCCTTAAGGATAATGGATTTGTGTTGCATAAATTAATGTATTAGAGATATGTATAATGGGGCTATGATATGTGCTTGATTGCAAGGTGGCTTGTCCAATGATTTTCCTATTACTATTGGATTACATCAATGCTCATCTCTCATCCCATGTCATTTTACTTTGATTATGGATGTTCTTACTAAGCCCTTCAAAAAGATATTCCTTAGTGCAAGTTATTTGTAAATGATGCTCTTTTAATTGATAATATTAAAGATATAGTTAAAGAAAAACTTAAGTTATTGAGGACTACTTTAGAATCTAAGGGTTTTTATCTAAGTATGTCTAAAATTGAATATATGAAGTGTAATTTTGATTATATTAGAGGCTATCTCAAGGACAAAACTATAGAGGACCATGTGATCTAGAAGAGCTTGAGGTTCATGTGCACTAGTTCAAATATTCAAAATAATGTTGAAATTGAGAGTGATGTGATTAATAAGAGCATAGTGGGTTGGATGAAATGGAAGAGCGTTTCTAAAGTGGCATATGATTCAAACAGTCCCACTAAAAATTAAGGAAATATTTTACAAAATAGCTATACGACTATCTATGTTATATGGGGATGAATGTTGATCAATATAGAATAAACTTAATAATAAAAGTAGTATTATATAGTTTTAGATGCTTTGGTAAATGAGTGGGCATATTTATATGGATATAATAGGAGATGGGTTCATCTATAGTATTGTTGGAGTAATTCCAATAGTGGGTAAGATTAGACAATGATGCCTTAAATGATTTGGCATATTAATCGTAGATCTCGTAGCGCCATTGATAAAAAATTTGAGTTTATAAATTTCACCCATATTTAAAGAGGAAGAAAAGAACAAAAATGACTTTGGAAGATTATGAATGTCTTCTCTATTTGAAACTTAGGGAGGGGATTTTATTTGACTTTTTACAATAGAAATAAATAATTCATGTAGATGACCCCACATAGTGAGCTTAAGGTTTAGTGTTATTGTTGTCACCATAAGCCTAAGCACGTCTTTCTATGAGCCTAGATGCATGTCAAGCCCATACCTATCTATCTGCCAAGCGACCATACACACACCCAGGAACAAACCATACTAACTTTAGCCAAAATTATCTTAATGGCTCATGCTTTTTGTACAACCATCAAGGCACCCAGGCATATCCACATGGGCATCCAAGCACACCCATAAATCTTATAATGCCCCCACTCTAAGAGTTTTTTTTATTTTTGGAAAATATATTGTTACCTTGTCAAAACATCGAGGCAGTGAAATCACATTAAGGCGCCAAGATTGTGTTGAGCCTATTATTGCGTGCACATGGAGTATAACTTTTTGATCTTTGTAGCATGCCATGCGAGGTACATTCTATTCTAATTGAGCTATTATATTGCTTATTAAGCTAGTAAATATTAGCATCATGTTGCATGTTTATTGAATTACTACCTCGCCTTGATTATTCAATTAATTGCAATCTTGACTTGCCTCCTAAAATGCTATTACATTACTTTATTATTTCATTATGTAATAAAAATAAACAATCCTTAAATATTGTGTTAGTTGTAATCTTATATGATAATTTTCTTACAATTATTAATATACATTAATAAAATAAAAATTCATGCTAATATATTTTCTTATATGATGAATTCCTGTAGTCATAAATATATTATATACGTTATTATATTGTGTAAGCAAATGTATGAGATTCACATATTTGTCAGAGTAGGGTGTTGATATAAGAATTTTAATTTAATGCTCATATTAATGTTTAATACTGATATGTTCACATTATTAAACACAATCTTGCATGAATATTTTACTAGTAGTTGGATATTTAATGGTTGTAATAAAACATATACATCACAATTTATGGCTAATCATATCTCAACATTAGATTTAAAAGGAAGCATATGATGCTACCTTCAGGAGGGGTCAATTGAAATGAGATTATATTTTTCAAGTAGACGTGCTTGGTCCTCCTATATCTTATGATAAAAATTATAATTTCATTTTCATGAAAATAAAGCATATATTATGAGTAAATAATTAATGTGTGTAAAGCTTTATCATTGGTTTAACATGATATTCATTGTTAATTAACTATGAATATATTATGCATTATCTAATCTAGAATTTCTCATGTGTGAGTAACTGATGGGGTTATAATGGTAGGATTTTAGATATGATTTTAATGAATTATAGGACCAAATGACGTTGGATTGACATGAAACTTTAGGAGGATGTAGTGGTGGATGTTAAAAATCTATAGGATGTTGTTTTGTATGATTTGGTGGTTGTTTAAGAAAATTATGGACATCAAAGTGAGATGACATTGTATTGAATGTATATTTCATAGGAGGAACATTTGAAGGCTGAAACAGAAGCAGATTTAAGTGAAATAAAGTGAAGATGAAAACTAACAGATAATACTATGATTCCAAATAGGAAATACCAAAAAGAAAAGAAAAATGATCCTAAAATTATCCACACATTGAGTTCTTGAAGGCTATGCACACCTTCAAGGCCTTTGATTATGCACACCAAAGAGAATTCTCTTAGTTATTCGCACCAAGAAATATCTCAAGTCAAAATTCTATAATATTATTCATCTCCCCCAAAATTAGGGTTTACATGAAATATATATTTAGTAGCCATCCTCTAATTCTAACTTAATGATGCTAATAATGGCAATAAGGTCCTATTATATTTTCCTATGTGACCTTTTACATTCCCAACATACAAAATAAAATATTATAAGAATGCAAATGCTTAAGAAAAATCTAAAATCAAACATAAGCAAATAAAATATATAGATATGACAGATCCATAATTGTATCCCGTCATGCACAATAGCCTCCTTCAAGCTTCTTGAGTATACCCTTGTCACCACACACTCTCGTATAGGCCCCCTTGAATGATAACAAAGAATATTATAATACCAAATAGAAAATAATAAAAATAAAATAAAAATAACCCCAAGGTTATCCACACCTTGGGTTCTTAAAGGTTATATGCACACCTTCAAGGCCTTCGGTTATGCACATCGAAGAGGATCCCTTGGTTCTCCACACCAAGCTAGCTCTCGAGTAAAAATTTTGTAATATCATTTAACTCCCCCTGAAATTGGGGTTTACATGGGATATATATAGCAACATCTTCTAATTTTAACCCAATGATACTAATAATGACAATAAGGTCCCATTACATTTTCCTGGGTGACCTCTTACATTCTCAACACATAAAATAAAGCATCATAAGAACACAAATGTTTAAGAAAAAATAAATGCAAACATAAGCAAATAAAATATATAAATATGTCGAATCCATAAATGTATCCCATCATGACCTGATAACCTCCTTCAAGCTCCTTGAGTATGCCTTTGTCACCACATGCTCCAGTGTAGGCATCCGTACTGCATTAGTAACACTTTCACTCATTTTCCCAAGCTTATTGACTTGAATTTATTTTAAGTTATGGTGAACTCATTGTACTCATTTTTTGTCATATATTGCCAAAGCCACGATGCTTGTAAGCTTTAAACATAAAATGGAATAAAAGTAAGATAAACTTGAATTTATTTTATATTTACATTCAAATGTTAGTTATTTAGTTAAGCTTCTTAGTCATTTAATTAATGTGCATCTTTTTGTAAACTCATTTAATGCTTAATATATATTAAAAGTTGGCATATCATAAAATAGGATTGCATTGGACTCTTACGTACTCATTTTGATCAATGTTTTCACTTGATATTCTTAGATGAGTCGGTTGAATTTTATATCTAGTGTTGTACTCTTTGTTTGTCGTGTCCCTAAGAGAGGTATATTTTATTTTAAATGTCTAATTATGTGTGAGGCACATTGAATTGTATTCATATTCTTGGGATGCTTTTGTTATATAAAAAGTTGGCATATCATATTAATGTAATTCATCTTCTTATTGGGTTCGTCCAAGCACCTGACTCATTATTTTCAATTAACAAGTGATAAATGACTGATGCTTGGGCGCACCCAAGTATTGTATATTTAATCAACAACATTTTTTCTAGCGCTTAGGCAAGCGCCACTCTTAATTATATATATATATATATATATATATATATATACTATAGAAACATGTAAATATTATAAAAAAAAAATAAAGATACAAAGGGATTGTGTGGTTACATTACTCCTAAGTTTAAAATTCAAAAGCCAACCCAAGAAAAATAATCTAGGGTATAACCTAAAAGGTTCTTTCAAAATGAAGAAACATATACATATTACACGAAGAAAGTAAATATATTATAATATGGTATTAGAGACAGCCTAGAAATTTTGTCGTATCAATAATACAATAACATCATCAATTAAGAACACAATGTTAGAAACAAAATGGTGAATTAGAGACAGCCAAGTGGAGTCGTTGAATCAATACTATAGTAGAATCATCAATTAAGTGCGCAAATGAAAATATTGTTGGCAACAACTCAACATATCAAAGACAATAATAGCATAACAAACAACATTAGTATTACAGTCATCAAACAACCACAATACCATAGAATAATATGCACATGCACTAAACACATCAACACATTTGAAGGAAAGATGCAATCATTTGATTCAGATGGGTTGAGAGCAACATCAAGGGAAAACATAGCCAAACTTGAAATCCACCAAAGCCAGCAACCAACAAAATAAGTAGTAAAGCACCAAACATAGACTCCAGAAATCACAACCAACATAGAAAAATTAACATAGCATAATAAGAGGAACAACATCAAATCAAGAACAAATAAATACAAATCAACACCAGCACGACTAGTCAACATAGAACATTAGCCGGCACAACAAAATTAAACATTGCCATGTCAAGAAGAGCAACACCAATCCAAGGAACATAACTTGGTAGAGCAACACATATTTTGAAAAAATGAAACCATGCAGTGACTTGCAACAAAAAGGATCATATTGGGGAGGTCTCAAGTCAAGCAGGAGATTCTTGCTTTTCTATTCTTTTAAATATGACTACTTAAAATTTTTGGGGGGATAGGCAACCAATGTGGAGTTGATCGGTTATAATGCCTTTAATGATTGAAGTGAAGTGGACTGGAGTGTTGTTATACTTAGCTTTCTTCCTAGGATTTCATAAATGCCATAGAGTCTAAGCATTAAATAGATTTTTTATAAGTGTTTTTAGAAGTTGAATTACAGTTGTTCCATTTCCAAAGCAGAGTGGATAGATAATTATGATTAAAGTTGTCATCATTTATACCAATATTTTTCCAAACAATTTTGCTTTGAAGATTTAAATAAAACTTGGATATAAGCTTCAATCTCTTAGTAAAAAAACATTTGGAGGCAAAATGGTAACCCAAATCCTAAAGCTCAATATCAACACTTATAAAATTGTTATGAACTCTCCAATGGAAAATGCTGATTAATGTAGAAACAGTTTCATGCCAAAACCAATGAGGGAAATTAGAGGAAGTATGAGACCAACATATGTTATAGACCTTAGATAGGCTAATTTGTTTATTATCTCATAGCTCATAGTTAGCTAGTTTATCAGAGCAAAGAGTAGGAGGAGCTAAAATATGAATAATCATATCATTAGAAAGGATTTGGCCAAGAATAGTGGAATTCCAACCTTCTGAGTTCTTAAAGCAATCACCAAGAAGGAGCTTAAGAAGAGTTGGGTGAAACTAGTTCCCGAGCACATTTAACTGTCCCCGTCTATCAAACTAGAAAGAGTTAGTATGGTTCAAATGATCCTAAGATATAAGGTCTTAAAATAGGTCTTTATCATCAAGCATTCTTCTCCAAATGTGGGAGTCAGTTATCTTATTATGGACCCTTTTCGAATGAGAAGTTACATAATATTTAGCATAAGAATAGAGACCAAAATAGAATTAGATGTCCTAAGTTTACACCATAGTTTAATCAATAAGTCCCTGTGAAAGGCATCAAGACATCTCAAACCAAGCCCTCCTCCCTCATTTAAGGGAAAAGTAAGGTAGTTCCAGGAATACCAAATCATTTTAGATCCTTTGTGATGAACCCAAGGGAATTTATTAAAAGGCACCTTTAACTTATTCTTGATCCATTGGGTGGGAGAAGTGACTTCAAGCCAGTAAAGAGTAATTTTATTAGAAACATATTTTTGAAGAACCAACTTTTCATCTTAAAAAAATATTTATGTTCCCAACCTCTTAGATTTTTGCAAATGCATCTATAAGATCTTTATAATTTGAACTTTTATTATGCTTCATAAGAATAAGAATACCAAGGTAATTTAAGGGAAATTTAGCCTTTTAAAAACAAAGTAAATTGGAAATTGATGTGATATTTTGATGGGAGGATTAATCACAAATAAAAAATTGAGATTTGGTGCAATTAATTTTCGACCTAGTGTCGGTTTCAATAGTGTTAAGGAAAGGTTTTAAATTATGAACATATATAATGTCCCCATAAGAAAAAATGATCAAACTATTTGTGTAGGCAAGATGAGATATGAAATTTTCCTCCCATGTTAGAATAAAGCTTAGGATCTTTCTTAAAGAAGCTGATGATGTTAAAAGACCCATAATTAATAGCAAGAATAAATAAGATAGAAGAAAGAAAATCCCCCTGTTTAAGACCTTTCTTATATTTGATGAAACCATGAGGATGACCATTAATAAGGAGGGAGAATCAAGTGTTTTCTAAAGAATGCCTAATATTTATGATAAACAAATTATTGAATTATAAGCATGAAGAAGCCTAAATAAAAGATTCCAATCAAGTTTATCAAAGGTTTTTTCAAGGTCAAACTTGAGAATGAGATTGTGACTACACATTTAGCAACATCTTGAATTTTTTGACCAAGAACAAACCAGATTAATTTTGTTCAATCAGTCTAGGAAGAATATTTTGAAGTCTATTAAATAATATTTTAGCAATAATTTTATTTAAGTGTTGAACAAAGCCTAATATGACCTAAATTGGGACCACCTTTTGTTATTATCAGATTTGGGAATGAGAGAAATAGCAGTTTGGGTGAAAATTTTTGAATGCGAAACACAACAAATGACATTTTTGATCTAATTGGAAATATCATTTTTAATTATGTGCCTAAACTTACAAAAACATTTTCCCGGGGAACCCATCATTATTATTACATGATAATTTCGAGCACAAATACTCCCATTACATATATCTAAGTACTTAGCACTTAAATATTCTAGCAAGATTAGTGTGGGAAATATAAGTATCTCTCAACATATATTTATATTATTGGCACTAATCCAGAGTATTAGTTAGTAATGACCAAACTTGTTTTCAATGATATTATGTTTGCGGAAGAGGTGGGGTGGAGCACCATAGTTTGTATCAGAGATGTCCTAATCGACATCTGGGGTACCACAGTTGGTATTAGAGAGTACCATAAGGTGTATAATAGGTGTAATGCTTTTATCTACCTAATGAACCATTCTATGACAAAGCAAAGATACCAAATGCAAACTTCTTGCAACATCCATAACTTCACATTCTTGTCATCTCATAATAGATACTAAAGGATAAATGTATAAGGAATGATACCCTATAATCATAATGAACACTTAGAAAAAATATTAATGCTTCATGCTCCTAAAAATAAACTTAGAGCAAGATAAATTCAATAAATGATAAAAGAAATTATAGAATTATAAATTTGTGTAGAATAGCATTCGACCTTTCAGCATCTAAGTACTACCTTATAAGGTTTGATGTCATTTGGGAAGAAAATTTTCAGCATGGCCAGAATCATGGCAAGACTGTGCGGGGTGTATCACCTAATGGAGCTTTGGTGTTGGACAAGATGTTGAGATACTTAGTCTTCAGAGGGTCATATTTTCCTATTTTAGCTTAAGAGTGGTTGCATCATATGACTTCGGCTTTCAACAATATTTAGTGTCCTGAGAACTTCTTTCTGGAGCCCAACTGTAACAACCCGAGTTATTACCTTAGTCAATTAGGACTAATTTCAGTCTTAATCTTGATCATATGTGCTAATCAAGTTATTAGGAGTCATCCACTAAGACTTAGTCAAAATCAGGAGTCAAATGAATCAAATTCTGATTTTTGGAAAAATCTAAAAACCCTAGAATTTGACATATCTAAATAGACCTCAAATCAGAAAATAGACTTCGCCATTGCGCTCATTGCCCCCAAATTAGCTAGGGGTGATGTTTTCGCGTCAATCGAAAGTTGTCCAAAATTTGATGAATATTTTAATAATATTTAAATACCCCAAAAATTGAGAAATTAAAATACTCATCGAATCGAAAATCCGACCTCATCATTGTATTCCTCACCCCTTAATTAGTTAGGGTAAGTATTTGGAAATTTTTGGAGTCAGGGAATGAATTAAAAACTATTTAATTAAATCAAGAAATTTAAATAAGATAATTTAAATAATTAATTATTCATTTTCCCGTTAACGGGTCAAATCCCATTATCGGGTCAGACTCGAAGCATCGCGGGTCGGATCCCGCCCATCAGATCTGCTGCCCGAATTGACGAGGACCGTTCGATTTGAGGCAGGATCGAATGGCGAATGCCTCGTCTTCCTCCTTGTTCTCTCTACGCGACACACACAGCAGGTCGCCGCTCCTTCCGCTTAACCGGTGCTCCCGAGCCCTCGGCGAGTCCGTCAAGCACCCATTAAGAGCCCATCCATGAGTTCGTGCCATTGTTTTTGTGAAGTCGAGCCTTCGGAGTCTTCTTTCCTGATCCCCGCACGAACCCTAATCCCTCAGCCGTCGGTCCTCCAGGTACCCATTCGCTCACGATTTCCTTCCAATCGCGGTATTTTGAGTTTACAATCTTATTTCAACTCCCCGATTAACAATCAATCGGATTCGATTGATCAGAGGGTGTAACAACCCAGGTTGTTACTTTGCTCAATTAAGACTAATCTAAGTCTTAATTAAGGTTCTAAGTCACTAATCAAGTGATTTGAAACTCATCTCTGAAACCTAGGTCAAACCAAGAAGTCAACAAAGTTAAAACAAGAATTCTGGAAAATCCCAAAACCTAGAAATTTGACTTTTTATCTAGACCTCAGATTGAAAATCTGACTTCACCATTGCGCTCAGAACACCCAAATTAGCTAGGGGTGAAATTTTGGAGGCATTTGGAAGTCGTTGATTTTTTCGTCGAATATTTTAATATTATTTAAATACCCTAAATAATCAAATAATTAAATACTCGTCGAAATGAAAATCTGAGTGCGCCGTTGCGTTCCTCACCCTTCAATTAGCTAAGGGTGATTTATTGAAAATTTTTGGGATTCATTTAATAGGTTAAAATTAATTAATTAAATCTGAATAATTTAATTTAAATATTATTATTTAAATATAGCATTTAACGGCGCCGTCCACTTACAGCTAACGCCATCGCCCAAACTCTAATTTCACCGTTTGATCAAACGGGCTCCGCGGTCCGTTCGATCTGAGGATCGAACGAACGGGAATCGTCGTCCTCGCGTAACCTACGCGTGTCGCGAGCGACGACGCCCGGCGCCCCTCCTTCGCTCCACGCGTCAATCCCACTGCTCTAAGCTCAAGATAAAGCTCCTGATCGACTCCACTGCTTGATTTCGCTCGAATCGAACCATTGCAAAAATCAAGGGCGCTCGGATTGATCCAGTTAGTCGTCAACCGTCGAAACTAGGTACCTCCCGATCCTTCTTATTGCAATAATATTCTCAATCGCATGAGTTCGAAATGCTATTTCAATGTATGGATTAATGATTGTGCGGTATGGATTGGGCATAGAATTTGGAAATCATCCTGAAATCGCATTTTTGTCTACAGTCGATACCGTTAGATTAGGTTAAACCCGGGGCAAGGACATCTAGGGTTGGAGTTTGTGATCAACTCAAGTCATTATAGAACTCGATTCAACCGTTGGCGTGAAGGTCTCGTCATTGCCGATCCATTTCTGAGCGAGTTGAGTTCTGTCGCCGTCGAAGTCCACCGGAAATTGAAACCCTAAGTGTCGAATCCTCGGGGCTCTGGCAGAAGAAGAAGACGAAGAGTCGGGTCAGGCCGGGTTGACCCGGGCCCGACCCGGGCCCAACCCGATCATTCGGGATTCAGGCATCCGAGTGACGCGTGGCGTGCATCCGGCAGCTCCGCGTCTGTGGTGGGACCCTCATGCGACCAGCCGCGTCAGCCGGTCTAAATCCAGGCAGAGGTGGGCCCCACGTGTCTGTCCCAGCCAATCGCGGCCCACCGCGTGTCCTGCAGAATTAAATAAATAAATTTATTAATATATATAAATAATCAGTTAAGTATAAACGAAAATATAAGTATATTTATTAAATAATAAACAGAGTTAATAAAATAGTATTAATTAATTAATTAAATCCTAATCTTTAAATATTAATATCTTAATAAATTTAAGTCCAAGTATACAAAATTATATATCATTGGAATTAGAAAATTATGAGGAATTTAGTGATGCCAATAATTTTGCATTTGGACCTGTATTTAGCAAAGTGATATTTAGGGTATTAAATTAAGTCCAAATAATATCACAAATCTTAATTAGCCTATAACTATGTACCCAATGATCCAAGCATACCCAATATGGGTCTTAAAGTGATCAGAAAATCCTAAGGATCATTTTAGTAGGGTTAACTTGGCTGTTTGGATTAGTTTGAGCCTAATCACATTTAGGACCTAACCCTAATTAGGCTAATTAACCCTAGAACTTCAATTGACCCTAACTTGGTCAATTGAGCTCCAAATTTGTTGATCCAAAGATCCATTTAGATCAGAAGAACTTAATTAATAATAATATGAGAAAATATTTTAGATCCAACGGTTAGATTTGCTAATCACCCTTAATTACCCTAAAACTTGATTAGTGAATATTAGCAAATCTAATAACCCAAATTGAGTGATTTAAGTTTCAGAGGACTCATAAAACCATTTAAAATCAATCTATAAGGTTGGAATATAGTTTGAGTGATTAATTTTGTTAATCACTCACTAATCACCCTAAACCCTAATTAGGTCTTAACTTAGTCAAATTAGGTCCAAATTGAGCCTACAACATGTTACTATGATCAGTGGACTATTTTTAAACCATAGCCACTGATTTTGTTCAATTTGGACACTAATTGGCAAAGTTAGGTTTTTATCTCATAATTAAGGATCCCTTAATTAACCTTAAAACCTTAATTAACCTTAGATTTTTGTATTGGCCATAACTTGGCCAATAATTATTAGAATTTAGCAAATTTAAATTCTATGGAAAGCTTAGATAGTAAAGAACAATAATCTAAAGAAAAATTTAACTTTCACTTAGTCAAATTACTAAATTTCCCTTACGAGTCAAATTTACTAATTTGATTTCATATGGCTTATTAATCACCCAAAATTGATTTAGTTACTATCTAATCTTATATTAGACAGTTAGAAACACTTTCCAAAAGAAAATTTCAGAATTTAAGCCCTAGATCAAAAGTTGATCTTTTGAACCCTTAAGTAGGGGCAAGATGGTCATTTTGCCCAAATTTAGGGTTTAGCCTGTTAAAGCCCTAAATGCAGTTTCTAATCACTAAAATCAGTAAATAGAATGATTCATAGTTGAAATTAATCAAATCCAAGTTTAAATTAGACTTTGATTAAAATCTTAATCTTAGTTTCTTAAGGAAAATTCCTAAGTCCTAAGTGAAGTTCTTCTTCTTTAATTATTCTTAGACCCATCCTTAGGACTTATAACATTAGTTAGGATGTGTGTCTTGAGAGATACTCTTAGTAATTAAGAGCCATAATTCCTAAGATTAGGAATAGATCTTAAGTTAGAATTCATCTATTGAGTAAATTGGGTTACTCAATAGGTGAAACCTTGAGTTTACTAGTTTATAGATTTTTCCTAGTTTATTAAATGATTATTTGATCTTTAAACTTTAGAACTAAGAATAGAGATCCATCCTAATGAAATTGATTTATCATTAGGATTTGCCTTAACCTAGTCTGTGAGTTTTGGGTTCTAAACCTTAGACCCTTAGATTATACCTTTAGATTAAGTGATTAGACCCCATCATCTGGAGTCTAATTCTTAATCTTTTCATCTTAATTTGGTAATGAAGATGAGATTGGAATGAATTAATTTACAAAACTAGGTCGAAGATTTATTCATTTTTAACCAAATAGTCGTCTTTTGATTAAGTCATAATAAGGATTTGGCCAGTCCTAATTATCTTCAACAAGTAGGATTCATGATTCTAAGTTACAGAATGTGTAAGAATTGATAATTCTGAAACTTATGTAACTTAGAGTAGATAGAACGAATAAAGTAGATAACAAAGGATATCACTTGTGTTTTAGATAAAGTTTCTTGCACTTTGATTTTGATGCTTTGCATTCCTTGATTTTGAGCCTTATACCTTGAACATGTATTATGTACATAAGATATTTTGATAAATATCTTATGTTAATTTGGAACATTATTTATAAGCAGCATTATGTTCATTTCACAAGTGGTATGTAAGGTGTAGCTTGATTAGTATACCTCTTCGATCAACCCGTTCGGGGTCGGCAACCTTTCGAGGGTTTAATGTCCGACAGTCTATTGGCCATGCCTAGTCCGAGTGATAGGATGGATAGACTCTCGCCCTACTGACTACAGAGTCAGGATTCTGATATGGATATACTAATTCAAGTACACTTACATTCAGTTCTGTCTTAGCTCATCAGGCTAAGAGTTTTAGTGATGTTCAGTTCAGAGATTCTTAGCTCATCAGGCTAAGATTTGTTGTATATGTGTTCAGTTTGGGTGACTTAGATAGTCACTGTAGTTTCAATTTACAGATATTATTTTACTAGCATATTCTGCATTTCAGCACTGTCCTACTTTCAGTTTTCTGCACATGTTATATATATAGGATGCTAGTTTTGCTTACTGTTTTCATATGCTCACATAGGATGTTAGTGTTTTCAGTTTTATACTGTTTAAATTTTGTACTTCACTTAGCAAATCTGTTTGATCATAAGCATGTTTAGGTTATACTTTTCTTACCTTTCTTTTACTTTTCTTTTACTTACCTGTCCTTATTGCAGTTGCTTGGAGGAGGTATGTATTACTTCCTATTTGTTTAGTTATAAACTGTGGTTTATAACTTATCACTGTTCTTTTGTACGCTTTTCTACACCTATTATGCTTAGTTCTGTTTATATGGTGGTATCTACTTAATTTAATAAAATTGTTTGCCCTAAAATGTACTTAGACATATTGTCTAACCAGTTTTTCTTTTGTTGGCTGGGGCCCTACCATTATGAAACTGATAATGATAGGTTCTGAGTTTGTTGGAGCAGCAGATCTAGTAGAGAGCTTGCCATTGGAGGAGGAGCCCATTCCTGAAGATCTGTAGCTTTAGTTTTTCTTTCAGTGAGATTGAGAGTTCATTTCAGTTCTTTTAAACTTATTAAATGTTGTAATAATACAGGTTTATATTTCTCTTTCAGTACTTTACTTATTCTGTATTGTTGTATTTATACTGTATTGGATGGATGTTATACCTTTTATTGCTTCCGCACTCTGAGTTCTTGTATAATTATTTAGTGATAAATTCTAGAATGAATGACAAAGTCCTTAGTTAAACTGGATTAGAATGTATGTCTAATCCAATCTTAAGTGGGGACCTTGTCATTTGGTGACCCATCCACCGTAATCATGTTAACTTAAGGGTTAACAGGACCACGGTGGGGCAGGGCCGCCACAGAGGGGGTCTCGATCGATTTAATTTGAGCCTTAGGCCACAGTGGAAGTCGTTAGAGCCCAATGGGCTAGCTTAGGGTTCCTGTTCACGGTGACTGTAACAACCCAGGTTGTTACTTGGCTCAATTAAGACTAATCTAAGTCTTAATTAAGGTTCTAAGTCACTAATTAAGTAATTTAGAACTCATCTCTGAAACCTAGGTCAAACCAGAAGTCAACTGAGTCAAAATCAGAAATTTTGGAAAATTCCAAACCCTAAAAATTGACTTTTTATCTAGACCTCAGATTAAAAATCTGACTTTGCCATTGCGTTCAGAACACCCAAATTAGCTATGGGTGAAGTCTTGAAGGCATTTGGAAGTCATTGGATATTCGTCGAATATTTTAATAATATTTAAATACCTGAAAATTCAAATAAATAAATACTCATTGAATTAAAAATCCGAGAGCGCCGTTGCGTTCCTCACCCCTCAAATAGCTAGGAGTAATTTATTGGAATATTTCTGAAGTCATTTTATAATTAATTTTTGAATTAAAAGAAATCTGATTTTTATAATTAAATAAAATTTATAAAATAGTTTAACTTAACAGTTTCGTTAAGTCCTTTAACTCACCGTCTATTTCCCTCAACACCGTCCACTGTTGCCGTTTGATCGAGAGAATTGTATGAACCGTCTGATCTCTTTGATCAGACGGTGGAGGTGTTTCGTCCCTACGAACACTCCACGCAGGCAGGGGATCGCGACGCGCGTCGTTTCCCTCGTCTCGCCGGGTGGCAACCGCCGCTCAAAGGCTCTTGAAGAGCCTCATTTAATTTAATTTAGAGCTCCTACCCTCGAGCGAACCGGATAGTGCGAATCAGCAGCTCATTTGGAGGTCTTTGACAACTCTCCTTCCTATACCTAAATTTATATTGTTGCCGTCCAGGTACCACATCCTTTATCGATTTTCCATTTCAAGTTCTTAATTCGCATTTCATTTATGCAATTATTGAATGAATGTATTGTTTGCAATCCTCGATTCGTCGATTTTGCATATCTTAACTTTATATAAAAAAAAAAAATTAGGGTTGCGAATGTGATGAGGTATATCGTGAAATCATCTAGAGTTATTATACTCTATGCATAGGCCATGATTATAACTTTTATTTATGATAACTTAGTGCGCCTAATTTGATCTGTGCTATGAGGACCATTGAAACCTAGTTCTAGGGTTATCGCCCCCGAAGGAGGCGATCTACAGTAACCGGTCCAATCCGGACCGGTCTGGCACTATACAGACTGTCTGGTCCAAGCGTAGTTGAACCGAACAGTGACCTCTCCTCTGCGCGCCGCGTGTCCCACTCATCGAGTGCGGTGGGGCCCGCCTCGCAGCACGCCAGCGTATCGCGGTGCGCCGCGTGTCCAGCACTGCTGGCTGTCTGGCGCGTGGGGACCGCGGCGCTCTCCTCAGCCAATGAGGCTCCGCCGCGTGTCCTGAAAATATAAATAAAAGTTATATATATAATTATAACGTTTAATTATTAAACGTAATTATAATTATATATATATTTATATAAATAACAGATTTATTATTATTATTAAAACAGTATTAATTTATTTATTAAATCCTAATCTTTAAACATTAATATCTTAATAAATATAAGTCCAAAATATGCAAATTAATATATCAAATTGATCAGAAAAATATGAGGAATTTAAGATGCCAATAATTTTGCATTTGGATCTGTATTTAGCAAAGTGATATTTTAGGGTATTAATTAAATTCTAAAAATGTCACAAAACTTAATTAGCCATAAATTTGCACCAAATGATCTAAACCTATTGAATATGGGTCTTAAAGTGATCAGAAAATCCTAAGGATTATTTTGGTAGTATTCATCTTGCTGTTTGGATTAGTTTTTGCCTAATCACATTTAGGACATAACCCTAATTACCCTTATTAGACCTAGAACTTCAATTGACCATAACTTGGTCAATTGAGCTCCAAATTGGATGATCCAAATATCCATTTAGATCAGAAAACCTAATTAACAGTAATCTATAAAAATATTTTAGATCCAATGGTTAGATTTGCTAATCACCCTTAAGTACCCTAAAACTTGATTAGTGAATATTAGCAAATTTAATAATCCAAATTGAGTGATTTAAGTTTCAGATGACTCATAGAGTCATTTAAAACCTATCTGTAAGGTTGGAGTAGTGTTTGAGTGATTAATTTTGCTAATCACTCACTAATTACCCTAAACCCTAACTAGGTCATAACTTAGTCAAATTAGATCCAAATTGAGCCTACTACATGTCATTGTGATCAGTGGACTATTTGTAAACCATAGCCACTAATTTTACTCAATTTGTACACTAATTGGCAAAGTTAGAATTTTAATCCGTAATTAAGGATTCCTTAATTACCCTTTTAACCCTAAATCTTGTATTGGCCATAACTTAGCCAATACTTATCAGAATTTAGCAAATCTAAATTCTATGGAAAGCTTAGATAGTAAAAAACAATAATCTGAAAGAAAATTTAAGTTTCACTTAGTTAAATTACTAATTTGCCCTTATGAGTCAAATTCACTAATTTGATCTCATATGGCTTAATAATCACCCAAAATTAATTTAGTTGCTGTTTAATCTTACATTAGACAGTAAGAAATACTTTCCAAAAGAAAATTTTAGAATTTAAGCCCTAGATCAAAATTTGATCTTTTGAACCCTTAAGTAGGGGCAAAATGGTCATTTTGCCCAAATTTAGGGTTTAGCCTTTAAAAGCCCTAAATTCAGTTTCTAATCACTAAAATCGGTAAATAGAATGATTTAGAACTGAAATTAGTCAAATCCAAGTCTAAATTAGATTTTGATTAAAATCTCAAAATTTGCTCCTTAAGGAAAATTTCCTAAGTCTTAAGTGAGTGATTTTCTCCTTCCCTAATCATTCTTAGACCTTCCCTTAGGTCCTTATAACATTAGTTAGGATGTGTGTCATGAGAGATACTCTTAGTAATTAAGAGCTTTAAATTCCTAAGATTAAGAATATATCTTAAGTTAGAATTCATCTATTGAGTAAATTGGGTTACTCAATAGGTGAAACCTTGAGTTTACTAATTTATAGATTTTCTTAGTTTATTAAATGATTATTTAATATTTAAACTTTAGAACTAAGAATAGAGATCCATCCTAATGAAATTGATTTATCATTAGGATTTGCCTTAACCTAATCTGTGAGATTTGGGTTTAAAACCTTAGACCCTTAGTTATACCTTTAGATTAAGTAATTAGACCCCATCATCTGGAGTCTAATTCTTAATCTTTTCATCTTGATTTGGCTAATAAAGATGAGGTTTGGGGTAAATTAAAATACAAAATTAGGTCGATGATTTATTCATTTTAACCAAATAGTCGTCTTTTGATTAAGATATAGCTAGGACTTGGCCAGTCCTAATTATCTTCAACTAGTAGGATTCATGATTCTAAGTTACAGAATGTGTAAGAATTGATGATTCTGAAAACTTATATAACTTAGAGTAGATAGAATGAATAAATTAGACAACAACGGATATCACCTGTGTTTTAGATAGAGTTTCTTCCTCATTTTGATTTTGATGCTTCGCATTCCTTGATTTTGAGCCTTATACCTTGAACATATATTATGTACTTAAGATATTTGATAAATATCTTATGTCAATTTTGAACATTCATAAGCAGCATTATGTTTTCATTTCATAAGTGGTTTGTAAGGTGTAGCTTGATTAGTATACCTCTTCGATCAACCCGTTCGGGTCGGCAACCTTTCGAGGGTTTAATGTTCCACAGTCTATGACCATGCCTAGTCCGAGTGATAGGATGGATAGACTCTTGCCATACTGACTATAGAGTCAGGATTCTGATATGGTTATATTAATTCAAGTACACTTACATTTGGTTCTGTCTTAGCTCATCAGGCTAAGAGTTTTCAGTAATACTCAGTTCAGAGCTTATTTCTTAGCCCATCAGGCTAAAATTTGCTGAGTATGCTTTCAGTTGAGTGGCTTGGTCAGTCACTGCAGTTTTCAGTTTTCAGTTATTACTTTTACTTGTATGTTCTGCATTTCAGCACTATTTTACTTACAGTTTTTCTGCACTTGTTTCTATATAGGATGCTAGTTTTACTTACTATTTTCATATGCTCACCTAGGATGTTAGTGTTTTCAATTTTTTACTGTTTAAATTTTGTATGTCACTTAGCATAATCTGTTTGATCATAAGCATGTTTAGGTTGTACTTTTCTTACAGTTTTGTTTAGTCTTTTGCTTACCTGTCTTTGTTGCAGTTGTTTGGAGGAGGTATGTATTACTTCCTATTTGCTTAGTTATAAACTGTTTGTTTATAACTTATTACTGTCCTTTTTGTACGCTTTCTGCACTTTTTTGCTTTAGTACTGGTTTATGGTGATATTCAAGTAACTTAATAAAATTGTTTTCCCTAAAATGTACTTAGACATATTGTCTAACTAAGATTTTTCTTTTATTGGCTGGGGCCCTATCATTATGAAACCGATAATGATATGTTCTGAGTTTCTTAGAGCAGTAGATCCAGTGGAGAGCTTGCCATTGGAGGAGGAGCCCGTTCCTGAAGATCTTTAGCTTTAGTTTCTGTTGCTTGTGAGATTGAGAGTTTCCTTTTTCAGTTCTCTTAAACTTATTAAATGTTGTAATAATACAGGTTAACATTTTTTTTTCAGCACTTTACTTATTCTGTATTATTGTATTTATACTGTATGGATGGATGTTATATTTTTATGCTTCCGCACTCTGAGTTCTTGTATGATCATTTGGTGATAGTATTTTTGGATGAATGGCAAAGTCCTTAGTTAAATTGGATTAGAATGTGTGTCTAATCCAATCTTAAGTGGGGACCTTGTCATTTGGTGACCCCTCCACCGTAATCATGTTAACTTAAGGGTTATCAGGACCACGGTGGGGCAGGGTCACCACAGTGACCCAGGACTGCCTCTGGCCGAGCTCCGGCTACCACTGTGAAGGTCTCTGTGAGGCCGTCCAGTCGGCATGCGGGTTGCCGGCTAGCATCATTGAGAGAGCCGGCATTGGTTGAGCCCCGACAACTCAGGAGCGAGGGGAAAACCCTCGGGTCGGGCCGGGTCGACCCGGACCCGACCCAGGCATGCGGGTCGCGTGCGTCGCCGTGGGCCCCACCCGCGTCAACTCTGCCAGGCGCAGGTCCCACTCGTAGCGCTGCGCTCCTCTCGCACGCTGCCACGTGTCCCGTGGGGCCCGCACCGCTGTCGTGCTCGAATCCCGGGCCGCCACACGTCCGTGGCGAGCCCCGCCTCCTCTGTCGTTCTGAACCAGCAGGTGACGCATGGCACCCGTGGGTCCCACCTCCTTAAATTTTCTGCAAAGAATAATTATTGATTATAATTATATGATTAATTATAATTAGGTAATTATATTATATAATTTTGATTAATTAAATTTAATTATATAGTTATAACTATAGTTATACAAAATCAGGGCTTAATTAATAAGTATTAGCAGTATGATTAGATTAAGTATATATTATATTAATAGGTTCTGTCAATTAATTTGTATTATATAATTAGTTAATGATTAGTTAAGATAATTAATTAAGTTAAGTAATCTCTAATTAATTAATATTAAACAATAAATAGAAATTAATAAATAAATATAATATATATATATATATATATATTGGATTAGTTAAATTAATTAGTATTAGTTAATTAATAGTAATAATAATTAACTATATAGTAATTAGTACTAATTAAACATTATGTTAATTCAAATTGATTAATATTATTAAAAAATTGTAATTGATATTATTTAGTTAATTAAAACAGTAGAAAAATTATAATTAATGTTAATCTTAATTAAGCAGTAAAGTAATATTTAAATATATATAATAATTTAATTAATTAATTAAAATAGATTAAATTATTTAATTCAAAACTTTAAAATTTAATAACTTTTTATTCAATGATCCAAACATATCAAATATAGGTCTCATTTTACTCAGAAAAATAAAAGGAATCAAATGGCGTAATTCAAAAATTCATTTCGGGGTACGTATAACGTAGCGATATTTTATGACCTAAATAAACCCTCACAACTTTTAACTTAGTTGTCCAAACATAGACAATATGGGTCTTAAAATGCTTAAGAGAATAGACCCAACATTATAGAAGTATTAGTTTCTCTATTTGAGGCTTAGTTTGAAAAGTAACATTTAAGACCTATCCTGAAAATGACCAAAAGGCCCCTAGAATTCAATTAACCTTAACTTGGTCAATTCAACTCCAAATTCAGAAATTCAAAGTGCTAACTATCTTAGAATTTCAATTTCATCAGTAAACTAAAATAATATTTAGGATCTGAGCCATAGAAAATCATAAAATGACCAAAATACCCTTAACCTTAATTAGGCCATAACTTGACCATTTGAAGTTCAAATTGGGTTTACTCCCTGTCAACACACTCAGTATATTATAGGGAAGCTATAGAAACTGAGTTTGCTGAAATTGGACTTTAAACGGAAAAGTTCAGTTTTTGTCCCGTTGAGCGGCAAAATTACCGAATTGCCGTTAGAAATTGAAATAGCTATAACGTAGCCATTTGACCTCAGAATGCAGTGTTCTTGAACTTTATGGAATCGTTTAATAGTAACCAATATAAAACTGCACAAAAACTTAGATTCCATTAGGAGTAAAATACCAAAATACCCCTTAGGTCAAAACCTTAGTTCGGACTTATATGATCCGTTTCTTATCCAAATCAAGTGTACTTACTATCTATCTTTATGTTAGATAGTAGGGAATCATTTGGCAATAAGAAATTCTAATTTGGAACCCTAATTCAAAAAGTAGCTTTTTGGACCCTTTTAAGTAGGGGCAAAATGGTTATTTTGCCCAAAATTTAGGTTAAGCATCCTTAAACTCTAAATTATCTTCTAAGTCAATAAAACTAGCATTATAACTATATTTAAATCTTCTAAGTGAGTTAAATCAACTATTAGGACAAATTTGAGAAATCCCTAATTTTTCTCTAAGTCCTTTCTTTAGGATCGTTTCACTTCACTTTAAGACTACTCTTGAGACTAGGGCTAGATCATAGGTTAGATTTTATTCATTAGATAAGTGGGTTATTCAATGAATGAATTCTTGGTTTTATTAGTTTTTTTAGATTTTATAATTTAAATTTTTTTTTTTTTATATTTTAACCCTAGATTCAGTATAGGAGATTCATTCTATTGAGTTGATTTGCTTAATAGGATATACCTTAATCAATAGATCACTTTTAGACTAAAGCCTAGGTCTTATATCTTATTCTTTTGGATTATGTGATTAAGCCTAATCTCATGGTGTTTAATCCATAGTCTATAGTTTAGTAGATCTTGATTAGATCTTAAGTAGAACGTCTAAATCCTCTAGTTAGGACATTGTTATTTGTTTCTTAACCTATAGTCGTACTTGATTAAAGTAGATTAGAACTTGATCAGTTATAATCCTTTTTAACTTATAAAGTCATGCTTCTAAGTTACACTCGATAGTAAGAATTGGAGATCCCGAACTTGTGTAACTTGGAATAGTTACAATGGTTAAATTAAAAAATAAATGATATCACCATATTTAGTAAAGTCCCTTACTTACTATTTGACTTTGTGCTACGCAATCTTTAAATTTTATGTTTATCTTTCCTTGAACATGTTATATAAGAAAAACATTGTTGCATAAAAATGAAAACTTAGAATATTAGTAAAACATTTGCATTTGGGTTCAGTTTATGATGGATTATGGTGCATATTACTCCAATGGACAGAGGTAAGGAAAGATCAGGATGCTTAACATCACTCATTGAGGAGAGTGTGTTAAGCTTGGGACCCGTTTAGTCTTGCAGATGTGCTTGACTCCTCAGGTATTTCTAAAATTATCCACAAAAACAAAGGTAAAATAGCTAAAAGATATTTGAATAGTCATACATTATTATATTGTTATATTATGTCCACCCTAGCCCATAAAGGCTATGGGAATATATTGGGCCGGATTGGCCAATTCTTTCAGATTTGGCAGTTATATGTTCTTTTCAGTTTTCAGGTTACTATTTATTATGTTAATAATGCATATTATTTCATTCAGTTGTGTCTCTTGCTTTACCTGCCTACTTGAGTAGATGCATATATAAGATGCTAGACTTTACTGCTTACTATATGTATCACTTTCAGATTAGTATTTTAAATCAACATATATCATATGATCATCAGCATATTTAGGTTTAGACTTTTCTTTCGGTACTTTTACTTACTGTGTTACATATGTATGCCCTGCCTTGTTTAGTTTACTTGTGGGGTGCTTTTGCCTCAATTCTTGCTTAGTTATAAATATTACACTTATAACTTATCATGTTTCCCTTATATGCTTATTTGCTCTCATGCTAGATAGATGTTTCATATTATTAGAGTAAAATGGTGATATTATTAAATGCATAATAAATTACTTGCCTAAAATGTACTTAGACATTTTGTCTAATAAGATTTTTCTTTTACAGGATGGAGCCCTAGCATTGTGAAACTGACAATGTCAGATATCGAATAGTTTGGGGAACCAGCGCCTGAGGAGGAGCCTTACCTAGAGAAGGCGCAGCAGCTTGGATTAGTGGATATATAGTTGCTCTTATATTAATTGTGAGGATGAGAGTACTTTTATTTTATTTTCTAAACTTTAATTAAAATGTTGTAATAATACAGGTACTCGTGATTGTGTTTACTTTCTACACATTATTATTTTTTGAGTTATTTCATTTTATTTCATATCCGATGTATGGTGTATGGATGTAATCTTTACTTCTTATCGCTTCCACACTCTGTATGTATGTATAGACTTAGTGACTGATTCTCTTATTTATCCTGTGCACATCCTTCCCTTAGCAGTGGATTATGAATCTTACTTAATCCAATGATAAGTGAGGGATTTGCCAAAATGACACTCCACTCTTTAGTCTAATTATTGTGAACTTAAGGAGTAGGGCGCCACACCAACTAAGTGCTGCAAAATTTTGAGATTTTAGAATTCCTCTAAATAATCAAACCTTTGAAGAAAAGCTAGTTATTTTGCCTATAGAAAATTTTGATATAATATTATGCATAAAATGGCTCAGTATGCATGATGCGACTATAAATTGCCAAAAGAAGAAAGTCACTTTTCATTCTCTCAGTACTCTTGAACCTTTTGTATGAAGGTTTAGTACTCAAGCTTCATTAATCAACATTATTAAAGTTGAGAAGTAAAGAAATAATGCTTGTGTTGCCTATCTTGTCACCTTTGACAGACAGCAAATACACGTCTACGCTCACACACAAATGTACGTGGTCCGAAGTAATAAGTTAGAATGGTTAGTTCTGGATTTATATCATCCACAGGGAATGGTAGCTTTGATACTAAGTTCTATCTTTATCAAAAATGTTTATAATAATCATTTTTTGTTGTCTTAGTTTGGTTCCTAGATTAACAATACAAAAAATTTAAATTAAGATACTATGTGATTAAGCAGAGAGAGTTAGGGGTTCATTATGTGACTCGTAAAGACTCGGTATTGTAACTATTATTATTACAATATGTATAGTGATTATATTATGCCTAATCAATCAAGTGAACTTTGCCTTCCTTAGATTGGTAATGTAATTCCAACAAGTTCAAATTTATTGCACAAGGAGAACACTCTACGGGTTTTACCTCAGCACATAGATTCTTATGAGATCATATTTAATTTAATTTTGATTTCCTATATTTAGATTACCAAGACATTCTTTTAGTTCATTGATCTCACAATCTTTGATTCCCACTAATCAGCATCATACGCTACACACGTGTAACAACCCAAGGTTGTTGCCCTATCAATTTAACCTAAATTTGATCAATTTAATCTAAATTTGATCAATTTAAGTTGAAATTTAGATCCTGATTTAAGTCAAATAGAAATTAAATAAAAATATCCTCAAATAAAATATATTGAGGGGATCCTTTTACCAAAAATTTGAGCGCAATCAGGATCTCGAATCGTCTTAAATAAATTTGGGAAGTTTAAACTTCCAGAATTAATAATTGATAAAATATAAGTCTGAATTTAAAATTTTTTATATATTTAAGTTAAGCATCATATAAGGATGCTATGTTTTGAGTTTCACAAATTTTTGAGCTCCAGATTAATTGTAGCAATTTTTTTTTTAGTTTTTCCTTTAAAAATTAATATAAAATAAAATACTTTCCAAATTCAAAAAATTTTGGATGCTTGCGTTCGTCTCGCCGAGACGCTCATTTCGGTACCAAGTTTGTAATTTTTGGAGTTCGTTTGGTTATCAATATGAGCTCGAGAATTTTTAGCCACCCTATTTAAATCCAATGACTGATTTTGATTAGAGTTGCCTTAAATAGATCCCTAAATACCAAAACCTAAACCTGCTCCTTTTCCTCCCAGCCAAAATCTGCTCCTCTCTATCTCTCGACCTCTCCATCTTTCCACCTTTCCACCTCTCCACCTCCCAGGCCGAACCCCATCCAGCCGAGAGTAGCCATCTCCTTCTCTTTCGGCTTAGCCGAGAGCTCCTTCTAGCGCCATCGAGCTGGCTCTCTCGATCGAGGCGGGCAGCTCTCCTTCTCCTCATCCCGGCTGAACCTTTCTCCAAGCATCTTCTTCCACGAATGTCGCCGGCGAGGTACTCCACTTTCTACCTTCTTCTTGTTTCAACTTAATCTAATATCTCTAGCATGCTTAAGTACCCCATAATCAATTTTTTTTTAAGTAATCCCTATCAATTGAGTCACCATTATGAATTATCAGTTGAGTTCTTCTGTATGTTATTTCGATTTATTATGAGTAATCTGTTGAGTCGATTTCATTTATATATATATATATATATATATATTCTTTTCTTCCTAATATTCGTAAATTCTTTTGGTGTTACTTTTAAATAGAGATTTAGGACTTCAATATTTATGAAATTAAGATCATATATAAATAATATTTCTAAGTTCTTTTGCACGGTTTAACTATGAGCCGCACGTAGAGGATTAAGTCATATTCGACTGTACATTCTAGGTGTATTAGGGATTAATAACTCATAATTATGTCCTTTATTTATGAAACTTCCTTATCAGAGCCGCATTAAATTCTGAATTAAAACTGACACCTAATAATTATGGAAAATAGTCATTAATAAAACTTAATGAATTAAAAATATTAACTTTAATTGTTAAAATTTTAATTTGATAATAACTTTAAAAAAATACTTAGCTGAATCTTACCATATAATATGCCATAATTATATGCAGAAAAATATTATAATAAAATTTATATATAAATATATATATATATATATATATATATATATAATTGATTAATAGAAGGACTTAATAGGTTAGGTTCCGCATTGAGAGTTACGATATATATATATATATATATATATATATATATATATATATATATATATATATATATATATATATATATATATATAATTAATAACTCATAATTATATCCTTAATTTATGAAACTTCCTTATCAGAGCCGCATTAAATTCTGTATTAAAACTGATACCTAATAATTATAAAAAATGGTCATTAATAAAACTTAATGAATTAAAAATATTAATTTTAATTGTTAAAATTTTCATTTGATAATAACTTTAAAAAAAAAAACTTAACTGAATCATACCATATAATATGCCATAATTACCTGTAAAAAATTATTAGAATAAAATTTATATAAATATAATTGATTAACAGAATGACTTAATAGGTTAGGTTCCGCATGGAGAGTTACGATATATATATATATATATATATATATATATATATATATATATATATATATATTGATATAATTATGTTTAATTGATGTGACTTGTCAAATCAACCATTTGATAATTATTAAATTAATTAATCAAATAACTTAATAATTAAATCTAATAAACAACAGAATTTAATTAACCATTATTTGTCATTAGCTTAAAGTTTAGAATTTTTTTTATGAATTCAATATTTAATGAATCATAATGAGATAATTAATCTTGAGTGAGTGCTTAATTAAGTTGATTTAATTTAACTAATTATTGATAAGTAAATTATATATATATATATAGTAATTATTTATAAATAGTAAACAATTATATATATATAAACAAAAATATTAGATAAAATATTAAGTTAATGAGAAATAAATAATGAATGTCATTAGTCAATTTAATTAATATATTAATTAATTCAATCATTAAGAACCATTTAACTAATTGATTAATAATTTAATTAGCATAATTAACAAAAATAGCAAATAAATATTAGCTTAATTAATTATTTAGTTAATTAAAATAGTAAGGATTAGTTAATTGATTAATAATTAATTAGTATAAATTAACAATGTATGAACACTAGTTAATTAGGATTAATTAATATCAATCCTAAGTCTAATAAATGCCCTTAAAATTCAATTGATTATAACTTAGTCAATTCAACTTTGAATTTAAAAATTTAAGATGCTGACTAGTTCAAAATTTTAATTTCATCAATAAACTAAAATAATATTTAAGATTTGAACCCTAGAAACTTAGAAAATGACCAAATACCCCTAGCCTCATTTTGGTCATGACTTGACCGTCTGAAGTCCAAATTGGACATACTTACTGTCTATCTTCAAGTTAGACAGTAAGAAATCATTTGGAATCAATAACTTCAATTTGACCCTTAAATCAAGAGTTGACTTTTTAGACACTAAGTAGGGGAAAAATAATCATTTTGCCCAAAATTTAGGATAAATACCTTTAACCTTTAATTAGTCTTTTAAAACACTAAAATCTACATTAGAACTATATTAGAATAATCCAAGTGAGTGAAATCAACTATTAGGTCAATTCGTCAAATACTTGAAAATCCTTCTAAGTCTCTTTCTTAGAATCTTACACCTCCCATAAGGACTATTCCTAAGACTAGTATTAGATCATAGCTTAGAGTTCATTCATTAGGTAAATAGGTTACTTAATGGATGAAACTATGGTTTTTATTAGCTTCTCAAATTTTATAACTTATTTTGATTTATCTTATCTCTTAACCTTAGATTTAATATTGGAGATTCATCCTATTAAGTTTGATTACTTAATAGGATTAGCCTTAACTAGTAGACCACTTTTAGAATGAAACCTAAATCTTAAGTCTTAACCTTTTTGGATTATGTGATTAAACCCAATCTCATGGTGTTTAATCCATAATCTATAGTTTAGAAGATCTTGATCAGATCTTAGATAGAATGTCAAAATCATTAATTAGGTCGTGATGATTTATTATTTAACTCTTATAGTTGACTTTGATTAAGTATATTAGGACCTAGCTAGTCTTAATATTTTATAACTTATAAGGATAAGTTTTTAAGTTACACTCGATAGTAGGGAAATGGAGATACTAAACTTATGTAACTTAGAATAGTTAGAATGGATAATTAGAAAACAAATGATATAACCATATTAGTAGAGTCCCTTGCTTACTTTTGATATTTTGTTGCTACGCATTCCTTGTATATTTGAGCCATTTCCTTGGACATGTCATATTAGAAAATATTATTGCATGAAAATAAAAATTAAGAATATTAGGAAAATATTTGCATTTGGGTTTAGTTTACGGTAGTTTATGATGCACATTTACTCCAGTGGACAGGGGTAAGGTGAAATCAGGATGCTTACGTCACTCATTGGGGAGAGTGTGTTAAGCTTGGGACCCGTATAGTCTTGCAGACGTGCTTGACTTCTCAATTGTTTCTGAAATTATCCACAAAAACAAAAGTAAAATAACTAAAAGATATTTGCATAGTGTATTCAGCCTCTTTAGTCGTACAATATTTTTATGGTATGAGGATGGAAATGTATATATATATATATATATATATATATATATATATATATATATATATGTTGGGAATTCACTAGCCCGATGGCCAATCCTTCTGATATGGCAGTTAATACACAGAGATTTATATATAGTTTATATACTTTGCTTACTTTTTAATATTTTTATTGAGTTAGCTATTTCTTTGTTTAGCTTATATATATTAGGATGCTAGAATTTTACTGTTATTATATTTATCATTACTGAGTTAAGTTATTTAATTTGCATATTTCTTTTTGATCACCAGCATATTTAGGATGTAGTATTTTCTTTTAGCACTTGTTTAATTATTTATATATGTCCTGCCTTGTTTAGCTTATATTTGAGGCATGTCTTAGCCTCCTTTTTGCTTAAAGTTATAAATGCTATTTACAGCTTTTTCCTTTCTTATGGTATTGCTAGTTGCTCCCATTTTTGATATAATTGTTGCTTAGAAAGGTAAAATGGTGATATTATAAAATACATAAAACTCATCAACTTAAAATGTACTTAGACAGTTGTCTAACACAAAATTTTTCTTTTTTTGGCTGGGGCCCTACATTGTGAAACAGAAAATGGCAGATCCTCTTTAGTTAGACGATCAGGAGCTAGGAGTGGAGCTTTATCTAGAGGAGGAGCCTTTAGAAGAAGTTGCTTAGAGTTATTATAAGTGAGAATGAGAGAGTCTTTTCATTCTCTTATTACTTAAACTTTAAATTGATGTAATAATACAGGTACTCTTGACTGTGTATTTGGATTTTTATGCTTATATTCTGAGTTATATTTCCTTCTATTTATATTGTGATGCTTGGATGTTTCTCATTGTTAAATTGCTTCCGCACTCTGTATGTTTTTATTAGATAGTGATTGATATTTGATCATGTGCTTAATCCTTCCCTTATTAGGTGGATTATGGATTTCATCCTAATCTGATGATAAGTGAAGGGTTAGCTAGAGTAACACGCCACCCCTTAGCTTAATCTTGTGGATTAAGGAGTGGGGCGCCACAATACGTGGCTTAGCTAAGGGAGAGGATTCATTGAACCCAATGGACTATGTCACATCATCCATGGCTGCTCTATGATCTCTCCCTCCTTCTACTTTGCTGAGCTGCAGAGCATGATTGGAGGGGGCTTGGCTCACAATCTTCAACTTCTCGGATGAGCTTAAGGAGTGGTGCTAATGAGCTTGAGAACTTGTCATGTAGGTCTCAGATCTATTGCCCATCACTCCATGCTCTATTCCAATTAGTGAGCATTGGAGCGCAAGTCTCTTAAGAAAGATTTATATTTGATAAACATTTTAAGTATTTAAATTAAATCATAAGAATAAGTAAACATTAAACTCAGATTTTATTTATTGCAACTTCAACATACAACACCATACTCCTTACTCATCATATAAATTTAACCCAACCCTCTCCAAGGAGGGTTTAGCCTTCCATTATAGATTCAATACAGCAAGAGATATAAGAGAACATGAACCTTGACATCGGTTCACAGATAAGGAAATCAAGATAGGGATAAGAAATAATACTAGGAACAGCTCTAAATTCCTGGGGTTCTCTTAGTTCTTATCTTTCCTTCTCTTTATTTCTCCATGTTCCTTCACTTCTCTTCCTTCTTGAACTTGTAAGGTTGATTTGAAATTCTTCCCTGGAGAGTTCTCTCTCTTTCTCCAACAACAACCTCTTTTAGGGTCTTAGAATATTGAAAAAAATTGGGAACCCTTGTATGGCCTAAAAATGTTTCTAAAATAAGGAAGCTCTCAACCCTTTTGCATTAATCCAGAGTGACTTTTCATCTCCCCTTGCTTTAATGTAAGTCATTCATATTTTATTCCAATAATCCATTGGAATTCAACAAAATTTTAAAATTAGTTTGGTTTTTAAAATGCTAGGGAAGGCCAAAGGTTGGAATTTGCAGCCTCCTAATGCTGTTATTAATGTTGATTATGGGCGTTTCTACGTCGGCTGCTGCGGCGTGCTGTGGCGCGCCGCAGCAATCGCATATGGCTATTTTGAATTTGGCTCCAAGTATGTTGTTATGTTGAAGATTCACTGTAGCGCACTGTGGCATCTTCGATCCAAATACTATTTCACTGCAGCGCGCTGTGGCAGCTTCGATCCAAACACTATTTCACTACAGTGCACTATAGCGAGTGGAGTTAATTCATATTCTCGCTACAGCATGATGTTGCGGTTTGAGTTTTGAGTTTCATAGTTCAATTTGTTCTTATAATATTTTAATTTAATATTATTAAAATGTCACCGTGGCCCACAGTAACTTACTGTGGAGGTTTGAGTTTCGAATTTCATTGTTCAATTAGTTCTTATAATGTTTTAATTATTATTGTTGAAATGTCGCAGTGGCCCGTTGTGGTATGCACATCAATTATTTTCTAGGCTGTGCAGGTCAGGTTCCAGGTCTCTTCTTTTTACTCATCCACCATGACCCGCTGTAGCGTGCTGTGGTGTACTACAGTGGTTTTTATCTAGAAATTGCTCTTTTAGATCCAGCTTGCCTTCTTTCCATTTTTTCCTAAAAATGTAAGAATTCTAATCAAAGTATGCAAGTTCATATAGTGTTGTGTATGTTTTTACTCACTTATTTTAATATAAATCTTAGGTTCATCACACTCATACACTTAAATTCTTGCTCGTCCTCGAGTAAGCTCAAAGTGGATTTTCTAATTTTTTTAATTATGGATTCAATTTAGGATGTTAATGGGAAGTTCTTATGTCACTAAATTTTGCCTTAAGTTGGGGTGATTTTTAGAATTCCAACCACTATAATCTTCCTAATTCAAGTTCCAAGCTCTTATTCCTTTCAAGTTTCCAATCTCAAATGTTTGATGCTTATTCTTCATTAGGGGGTGGGTAATTACCTTAGGATTTTCAACTCTAGCTAGGCATTAGTGAGTGATAAGAGTCTTGTGCCATATATGTTCTTTCTTATGAATCACCAAGAACATTAACATTTATAGGAGAGACATTCTTTTTCATCCTATATTCTCATATTTTTCACTTTGGGAGAGATATTTTTTTTCATCCCTGATTTTGTTTATGATTTCTCTTTTTTTTTTTAGCTCAAGGGAGAGACATTTTTTTTCATACCCATTTCAGTCCTTTTGTGATCATTAAGTCCTTCGTGAGCCTAGCACATTCATACACTCACTCAACTTTTGCCAATTACTGGTTTTAGTTCCTTAAGTTTCCCCACCCCCACACTTAGAATTCAGCATATGTTCATTTTTAATCCTTGAAAATTGAAATTCACTCAAGCTTTTTATCTTATTTTGAAAGTTTAGGGTTGTTATGTCAATTGATCACCTTAGGTTAAGCATAATTAGTAACTTAAGATTTTACATTTGAAGTTCATTATTGAATCCATGTAGTAATTACTTCAAAAATTTACTTGTAATAAAGTCACAGCAACAATGAGGGTGCAGCAATCCAAAATTTATTTATTGAAATGAAAAATACAGCTACCGAAAATGAAAAACAAAAAAAAGCTAAATGCAAAAACAATACAACCTATTCATTCATTTTGATTTCCTTCTTATTCTTCCTTGTCAATATCCCGATAAGTGTAATCTGTTGGCCAGTCATTGTCCGGGATGGGGTCACTAACAGGGGGTTGCGGTAGGCTAGATCCATCCGCGCAAGCTCCATTATTGGAACATTGTTCCAAGAGCATCGTGGAATTCTGCTTGGAATTTGTGCTGCCGAGCAACTTCTTTTTTGATGAAGCTTATGTCACGTGCCATGGAAATCCCCAAGTCGCATTGATGCACATACATACGCATCATCATTTTATCCGCCACAATCCAGCCAGTAGAGGTTGAAGCTTCTCTTTCATCCCCCCTCCTCTTCTTGGCTCGTACCCCCTCATGGGTGCGGGCGCTCAGATTTGTAAGATCTGAAGGAGCACGATGAGGAATCATGACATCAGAGGATAGGATCTTTACCCCTTGTTCTTCGTATATTTTTGAAATTAATGACCGAAATGCTAGTACAGCGCAAGGCCCGGTCAAGGCGTTCCAGAGCTGCTCCATTATAATGCTGAAGATGTGAATATCTCCAGGCCGTTGTAATGCGCATAGGAGCAGCGCTTGTGACTGGGTCACCTCACTAAGATGCCCGGAAGGCATGACGAAGCTGGAGACGAACACATGCCAAGCATTACTTGACTCCGTTAGGAGTGCTCGAGGAATGTTTGCCAAGTTTCTTCTCCATCCCGCATCTGTGCGAGTGATCTCGCTTGCAATCGCAGTAAGGTCATATTAGGAGCTGAGGAGTTGGAGGTAAGAATAGTCATCTACCTCTCTTAGCAAATAAAGGAGTTCAATTTGTCGGGTCCTAAATTCCACGCCCTTATCCCTCACTATGATTTTATGCTCTACCACATTGATGGCATTGACATAAACCTCCTGAATGATGGAGGGGTAAGTCATGTGTATATGGCTTACCAAGTGCTCCCATGCCCTGTTCATGGTTTGGTCAGGGTTCATAGGGTATGGGAGCTCAAATCCCCACTCTAGGATTAACTTCCACTTGAATATAACTTGGTTGAAGTGTTGTTCGGCTTTAACCAAAGTGAACTTCTTTTTGTTATATCCCCACCAGCTGTGGGGGCAGTGGTTCCCTTACTTGCGATCGATTTCTTTCCGGAAGACATGATCTCTCAAGTGTTGAAGATATGGTGAGTGAGAGAACTAGAAATGGGTTGCTGTTTGGAAATAAATGAGGGCTGAGGTGCTCACAATTGTCAAGAGGTGCAATCCTCACCATCACCCTAAGGATCTTTAAATAGATGAAGGATTTTAGAAGGCTCTAAATTAAATAATCACATTAAGGCAAGTTTATGGTTGGTTAAATAAGGTCTCATGAAATGCCATCAATGTGATTTTAGTTTAGCTTATAATGGAAGGGAAGATACAGCTTTTGAGCACCAAATTTTTAGAATTAGAGTCCCAAGGCGTTGTAGCGTCTTTGACTGCCTTAGGAATTCAAAGCAGTAAATTCTGCTCCAGCAGTGCGCCAAGCACTGTGACACGTTGTAGCGCGCTGCGGCGCACTATGGTGTATCGGGCTTGTATAAAGTTTGCATGCGCTGTAGCAGTGAAATCAACTGCAGGGCGCTATAGCGATTGAATCTGCTGTGGCAGGAAAATTCGCTACAGCGCATTCTGAATTTTTTTTTAAACTATTTATATTCACTAGATTCAAGTTGTTTCATTCTAATCAAACTACTCAAATGTTCAAAATCAAACAACAATTTGGGTTGCTCCCCATAAGCGCTTAGTTTAATGTCGTCAGCCCGATGCGATTAAGTTCAAATTTGTTTGGAGTTTATGTTTGGTTTTCTTTTCCAAATTTTAGTACTACATGAGTAGGCACAACCATGGGCTGTGCTCGAGCTCATGATTGCATTTATGGCTTTATATTCCACCCCATTTTAGAAAGTAGGCATATGAACTCACTTTTTCTTTCTTTTTCCTAGCATAGTATTTTTCCTTATATTTCTCTCCTTAACTACTCCTCTAGATGAGGTGCTAAGACTGGTTTCAGATTTATTACTAAGAGCAAGATTTTTAAGATGGAGGGTTTTACATAAGTCTTCTTTTGTTACTCCCTTTTTTAGTTCTAACTTCGTTGCCCTTTGTTTAAATAAAGTTGGTTTAAGATCAATCACCTCCTCTCTCCCTCGAATCTTGATATTTATTAATCCCTTAACCACATCTATAATTTCCTTGGTGTTAGCAAGGAAGGGTCATCTGAAGATAAAAGTGGAATTTTCAATCCATCTGTCCAACAAAATTAGTTGGGACAATGCAACTTCCTAGCCCCACAGGCACATTTCTTACCACTCCTAAGGGGGTTAATGATTCCAAGTTGGCAAACTCTAAGATTATAGGTTTACTCTCCATCCCATCCCTCCTACCTTAAGATGTTCATATAAATGGTAGGGCATGGCATTGACTGAGGGTTCTAGATCACACAAGGGATCTATAAAAACCTCACCATTTATTACACATGGGATGTTGAGCTTCTCGAGGTCCTCACATTTAATAGTGACACACTTCTTATTCTCAATTTTTTTTTCTTCTTCTACCACTAAATCAGTACCAAAATTCTCACTCTCTTTATTTTGGTGGGTACCCTCAATTCCCTTAAAATAGATAACTCTTACCATTTCCCTAGGGTTCACTTCCGTAGAGCTGGGCAATGCTCCTTACCGATGCGAGGCCAGCTATTTGGAGATCTGCCCAAGCTGAACTTCTATGTTCCTAAGGGATGCTTCTATCCCTTGGATTGAGGCATCATGTTGGGTGATCATGGTTTCAGTTCTACGTATAAACTGAATTGTTTCAGCCTTGAAAGCAATGAAGGCTCCCTCCAAGTTTGAGGATTGAGCTTGGTAGTTGTTCCCATTGTTATATCCTTATTTATTTAATGAATTACCCCCATTAGAATTCCCCATGTTGTTATTATTATTCCAAGAGAGGTAAAGGTGATTTTTCCACCCAGGATTATAGGTGTTGGAGTAAGGATTATTCATTGCATTATTTGGGTTGGCATTGTTATTTCTTAAAAAGCTTACTTATTCTATTTGGGAGGGGGAAAATGGATTATTAAAGTTATAATTTTCATTAGGGTGATTCCCTCCACACAGCTCACAATAGATTTCTTGCATATTGTGTACACTCATCTTCTCTGTTTTATTATTCAACGCATTGATTTCATTTTGCAAGGCTAAAATTTGATTTATTTCATTTAATTGGTTAGCCTCTACCTTTTTTGGATTGAGCCTATCAATAGGCCATTGATACTAACTTCTGATCATTTATTTCAAGTTCTAAGTACAAAATCTCATATAAATATTTCAAAATGGGTCAAAGCTTAATAATAATGTAAATATTGCAAATGAAATAATTAAATGAAAAAAAATAATACTCTTCATTTTATTTTAAAAATATCAATATTAATATTGTCTTGATTATTTATCTTTATATATTAAAACTAATAATTTTTATTATTATAAGTAATATATATATATATATATATATATATATAGAAAAAAATAAAAAAAAAATAAAAGTTGCATAAATTAGGAAATATATATATATTAAAAAAAAAAAATAATAGAAATAAGAGTTACAAAATTTAGGAAATATATACATATATAGAAAAAAAGAAAATAACAGAAATGAAAGTTGCAAAAGTTAAGAAATATATACATATATTTAAAAAAAGAAAATAACAGAAATGAAAGTTGCAAAAGTTAAGAAATATATACATATATTTAAAAAAAGAAAATGACAGAAATAAAAATTGAAAAAATTAAAAAATATATACATATATAGAAAAAAAGAAAATGACAGAAATAAAAGTTGCAAAAATTAGGAAATATATACATATATAGAAAAAAAGAAAATGATAGAAATGAAAGTTGTAAAAATTAGGAAATATATACATATATGAAAAAAGAAAATGACAAAAATGAAAGTATAATAATAATAGTAATAATATTAATATTAATAATAATAATAATAACATTATTATTATTATTTAAAAAAGAAGAAGAAATGAAAGATTAGAAAATATTTTATTTCTTTCTCATTTCTTACACATTTCTTATCCTATATTGACGTTAATGAGGCTTTACTAGAGGTTGATGGGGGGAACTGATGGTGGATGAGGAAGAAGAGGAGGAGATGGGAGGAGAAGAGAGGTGGGGGAAGAGAGTGAGTGGGGAAGGGAGTGGGGGAGGAGAGGAGGAATGGGGGAGAGGATGTGGAAATGGAGGGGGTGGGAGGTGTATCTATAAACTATTTTCTTAATTAATTATTTTCTCTCTCATCTATTATTTGGATGAGATGGATGAGAGAAAATTTGTCATGATTATTAGAGTGTTAAATTTGATCTTCACTTCCTTCTTCTTATTTCCTCTTTTTCTCTCCCCTTTCTCTTTACTTTCTCTCTCTTCTATTTCTTTTCCAAAAAATAACGAAACTTAACATGGAGGTGTATCTTGATGAGAAAAACACACTCGCGCAAAAATTTTTCAATTTGGAGAAATATTTTATTTTTTATTAATTTCTGAAGATAAAAAATTTTAAAAATTAATTCTGGTCAATCCGGAGCTCTAAATTTGATGAAAACTTTTCTGTATCCTTTTTATAATATTTTTAATCTAACAATACAAAAATCACTAAATTTGGACTTTCCAATTTACTAAATTCAAATAATTCAAAATTTAATTCAGGAGTATTCGTTATCCAAATTGCTCCAAAACTTGGGCATTATGATCACAAAAATATATTTTATCCAACAGTATTTTTAGTTTTCCCTAATTTTGAAGTCACTCTAGATCCTAATTTTTGAGTTGGGTTTAGTCCTAATTATTTTAGTAACGACTTGGGTCGTTACAAACTCCCCTACTTAAAAATGATGTCGTCCTTGACATTACGCAAACAAAATTAGTTATGGGTGAGAATATTACCTTACATATTGAATAGTGTTGGGTAATTCTTCCTCATGGAGTCTTCTCTTTCCCAAGTGGCTTCTTCTTCTGATGAATTCTTCCATTGTACTCTTACCATTAGGATGTGGCGACTCCGTAATTTTTAAACCCATTATTTAGAGTGGTTCTTCTTTATAAGTTAGATCTGGTTGGAGGTTGATTGAAGGGATAGACACTTGCTGGAACAGTTTCTGTAGACACCTTTGTAATGAAGAAATGTGGAATATGTTGTGAACGGCAGAAAAATTATTTAGTAGTTTGAGCTTATAAGCGGCGTCTCCAATTTTGGTAATTATTTCGAAGGGTCCAACATATATTGGGCTTAACTTCCTTGCTATGCCAAACCTATGAACTCCTCTTATTGGGCTTACCTTTAGATAGACATGATCTCCTACTTGAAATTCTAGCATTCAATGTTTAGCATCATGATATTTCTTTTATCGATCCCGAGCTGTAGCAATCCTGTTCTTTATTAGATAAATTTTCTTATTAGTCTCCTCAACTAGATCAGATCCGTACAATTAAATATCTCCTACTTCAGTCCAGGCCAAAGGCGTGCTATATTTTCTTCTAACAGAGCTTCATATGGGGCTATTCCAATACATGATTAATAGCTGTTGTTGTCTGCTGTAACAATCCAATGTTGTTTCCCAGCTAAATTTTAGCTTAGCTATATCTAAATTAAGTTCATTTAGCCATTAGAATCATTCTCTAAAGATTTGGTGTGATTCGGAGCTAAATCAAATATTTTGGATTATTTATAATATTTAATTAATTAGAAAATTGAGGTATTTAAATTAACATCAAAATAAAAATCCGACTTTTCCGTTGTGATCGTCACCCCCAAATTAGCTAGGGGTGATATTTTGGAATCGTTTGGAGGTCGTCAGAATTTTGCTATTATTTTAATATAATTAAATACCCAAAAAATTAGCATAATTAAATAATCGTCAAAATTGAAAGCCGACTTGGCCGTTGAATTCCTCACCCCCAAGTTAACTAAGGGTGAATATTTGGGATTTTTCTGAGTGCGTTTCTAAAATCTGAATTTTTAAATAATTAAAGAAATAAATATTGATTTATTTTTGATTTTCCTATTTTCTTTCCTAACTCTTTCTTTCCCTCTCTCCTTGCTGGCTCCCTTCATTCGGCGCCCCCTCCCATTTTTCACGCAAGAAATGGCTGAGGTCATTCCTTCCCTTTAACCCTCACCTCATAGCTTCCCTAGCTCATGATGGCCTCCCCCTTCCTTCTCCTCCTATAAATAGAAGCTCAGCCCTCCCTCTCCATGTTTGGCTATCAAGTTAAGGCTCCCAAGCTTCCTCCCTTCCTCCATTACTGTATTTTGAAGAAGAATCTCCTCTCTAGGTCTTGAAGAAAACAAATGTTCATTCTTTCTCTTTTAAGGCTAAGGTACCCATTTGCTCATCTTCCTTATCTACTTCACTTTGTTATTATGCTATTTTATATCTTTAGAAGATCCATGTTTGTATTTGGAAGCCATTAAGGTTCATTAAGACATCATATGGTTTTAAAAATCTCATCTTTTGTTTTTCATCCATTCTGTATACCCAAACCTTGAACTCCATGTTTCGTATAGTTAGGATAATTCATTTGTACTGATTTTGGTATCGATCAAAAGGTATCAAAAATATCTTTCTATTGATATATGGCACCGCTCATGAAATGCTCTATATTAAGAGTATTTAAGCTCAAAATGTGACCTTTCATAGTTTTCGCATAGGCAAAATCATCGTCGGGCGCTACAGCGCGCTGTAGCCCCCGAAACTCAAATAGTTTCCACTGCAGTGCACTGCAGCGGGCTGCAGCAACATTTCAAGAAAAACTAAAGGAAATCAAGAGAAAAATTAAGTGAATAGTCACTCGAAAGTTGAACCGCTGCAGCGCGCCACAGCAGGCTGCAACGTTATTTTTGGAAAACTATATGAAATCAAGGAATAAATTAATTGAACAGCATTTTTGAAAGTTAAAATTAAGCATTCCATAAAATTTTATGTAATAAACAACTTTGAAAGTTTGCCCTTTTATGGCATGTAGTTTGCCCTTTTATGGTATGTGCAAAGACCTCTTATGTGCCTTAAGTATTTTGAGCCAAATGCTAAATAATATAATCTTTGAATGTTGTATTGATTAGGTATATCTTAATAACCAAATTGCATGAAACCTAAGTCTTTTAGAGTTGTAATCAAGTGCTAACCCCTTTGGTTTGATTTAAAATTTAGTTAGCCTTTATTACCTTTTTTCTTATAGCATCTTTACATTCCTATATTTTTATGATATTAGGATGTATATTAGAGAACTTTAACATTTATTTGGACACCTAAATGTGCTTAAATTAACATTAAATTATATTTGAACATAAGAATAATAAGAACTTGATTAAGTAAATGATACTTAATCTAAATCTGAAATTTGACATCAATAATACAATAATAATACATTGACTTGTCATTGATTTTTAAATCAACCATTGGTCTTAATTTTGGTAAGGCTAGGGGTTAAACTATAACTTGTCTTAATTAAGATCTAAACCTTAATCACCTTAATCAAGTAACTTTGATTGAAAGATAATTCAATTGATATGATTCTAATAATGCATATGATTTGACATTGATCTTAAATCATTAAATTAGAAGTGCAAAGGTTAATATTAAATCTGTGTGATTGAATCATCTGAATATAAACTTTAGATCCTTGATTTTCTCTTATATAAGACTATTAGCATAAGATAGATAATAAAATTGTAATGATTTATGAAATGATCTAACTCTAATAATATATTTGATTTCATCCCATGATTGTAAAATAGACTATGATCAGATGGATTTTATTCATCTGATCTGATCACTTTAATCCAAGACTAAAAAGTAAACCTTAAATGTTAACTTAAGAGATAGAAGAGTGAGATCTCTAGGGTCTTGCTTAAGGATCATTCTTAAAATGTTTAAAGACCTTAAATATTGATACATTTAGGTAGGAATAACTTTTGTAACCTATTGAGGTAGGAATCTTAGATGATCCTTCATAACCTTAAAAGTTGATCTTGACACCTCGTGGTAGGAATCACCTAAAGCAGTTAGACTGGAACTTCTCCCTTATGGTAGTAATCAATATTGAGTGTTCTTTTGATCACATCCTTGGAGCCTTGTGTAAGACTCACCCATTTAGAGTAATAATTAATAGCTTTGATGAATCTTTGTTGATTAAATAGAATCTTCTGAACCCAGATTATTGGTTAGGTATAGAAGGGTATATCCATAGTACTAGATTATTTCAATAGTATTCAAGAATGATTGAGTCACTCTAAGTAAGATTTATCATTGTGCTATCCTATGGGTTTAGGAGGATACAGTCTCGTATAGAGCAAATTAATCGATCCTAAGAGTATTATAAATAGGGACTCATTCCTTAGTTTGATTAAAATACAAATTACCATCGGGTGATGCCTCCTAGCAAAGATCGCTTTAATAGGTGTGGCTTAAATAAACTAAGTAATTCGAGTCACCCTCTTTGAGACACTAAGTATGATTGTGAGTTGGGCATCTTAATGACTTAACTTCAGATACAAATCGCCATCGAGTGATGCCTCTATTGAAGATTGCTTCATTAGGGTGGCTTAATTAAACTAAGTGTTAAGAACCACCTTTCATCCAAACATGCTAAATATGTGTATAAAACCTTCCCATCTAATAATTTTTAAGTAAACTCTCAACTTTAACTAATTATCAAAACTAGAATCTATAAGTCAAAATCTTTTTAGTAGGATTCTGTACAATGGAGACCTTGAATTCGTTATCGGATTTCAAAGCATTTTTGGATTTTTGGATTTCTTGATTTTTGGATTTAACTCATGTAGCTTAGAAGCATGAGCATGATGTATGCATATCAATAATGATGTATGAGTATCAGTGATGATTTATGGGTTATAAAATATTGCATACATTAACTGGGGAATTTTAGGATGCATTGGCATCACAGTAAACTGTATTCCCAACTGGATATATGTATACATTGGACCGTACGACTCATAGCTATTCAATGATATTTTGGTTGCATATTAGTAGCATACAGTATTATGGCATATTCAGATGTATAATTTCAATGGCATACAATATTATCTTACATGCGATTACTAAGTTTCAGATCATTTACTATTTTTTCTTACTTTTAGTATTCAGTTTCTAGTGCAGCTTTACTTTACTTCAGTTTTGTAAAGTTTTATACTTTCAGTTATCTTTACAATATTACTGTAGGTTTATTTACATTATGTAAATATTAAATGATTAATTAGAACTATTTAGATTATTTTTGATGTGTTAGACTTATTGTCTAACACGTGGTACCTTTGGGATCTGGCAATTTGCTAGAACTTTACATTATATTGAGCCAGGTCAGGAGAACACCCAGGAGATTTAGGAGGAGCCCGTGTAGCACTAGTGGACTCTTCCCTAGCATTACTATTTTACTTAGTTTATTTCAATTCAGTACTTAGCTTTTATGTTTGTATTTCAGTAAACTATTTATAATAATTCTGGATGTGTTTTCTTTTCTTTTCTGAGACAAATGTTTCATACAGCTTCTATGATGAATGCTTTTAGATGTTTACTTTAGCTTCCGCATTCTATTTATATACTACTTATACTTATGTGACGTGATCAGTATACTAGAAATGTTGATATTTTATACATATATTGGGCTCCTCATATATTTTACATCCAATATATATATTAGTATAATACTTAGGATAAAGATACTACTCTTATCTTAAGTATTAGCCCTCAACCCTTCTTGAGGTTGAGTCAGCAGCCCTTCATATGGGTATTATTATAGCTAGTCTGGGAGATGGGATATTCCTCCCTGAGTGGTATGCTGCTCCACCACCGAATCGATTATGATTACCCCTTTTTGCTCGTGTCGAGGGGCAGGGCGCTACATATGCATACTCCACTAATAAAAGGTGATCTTCCCAATTATAACCAAAGTTTAATAAGATTAATCGAAGAAGATCTTCAAGTACTTGGTTTACTCTCTCAATCTGACCATCTGTTTGAGATTGAAATGCTGTACTCATAGCCAATATTGTCCCCAAATCTTGATGTACTACTTTCCAAAAATGGGAGGTAAATCTACCGTCACAATCCGAGACAATAGATTTAGGAATTCTGTGAAGTTTGATTATTTCTTTAATATATAACTTGGTCATCTTTTCCACTGAATATGTTTGCTTAATTGGAAGAAAGTGTGCTGATTTTGTTAGACAATCTACGAGTACCCAAATTGCATCTACTCCAGTAAAGCTTCTAGGAAATTCCATCACAAAGTTCATAGAAATATCTGACCATTTCCACTCTAGGAAATCTAATGGATGCAATAGTCCACCTGGTCTTTGATGTTCTATTTTTACCAAACTGCAGACATGACATTTAGCGACATATTCAGCTACGTCTTTCTTTAGTCCAGGCCACCAAAAGGTCTCTTTCAGATCCCTATAGATATTATTATTTCCAGGGTGAAATGTATATCATGAGTTGTAAGGTTCAATTAGAATTTGATTATGAAGGTATGTATTATTTGGAATCCAAATATTTTTTCCATGATAAATATAGACTCCTTTTTGCAAATGTAAGTTCATTATGTGACCATTTTTGATATCTGCTTTTAGCTTAGAATATCCCTTATTGTTCTCTTGGGAAATTATTATACGCTGCATGAACATAGGCTCTGTAGTATTATTTTGAAGTAAATTATTTAACTACTTTCCATTAATAAATTTTATGTCTAACTTTCTGAATTCTTCCATTAATGGACTTGCCATTATAGCATTTAGGTCTACTTTTCTGTAGAGGGCATCAATTACAATATTAGCTCTAACAGGATGATATTGTATGTCTAAGTCGTAGTCACTGATTAATTTCAACCATCGCCTTTATCGATAATTTAACTCTTTCTGAGTGAAAATATATTTTAAACTTTAATGATCGGTAAAAACTTCACATCTCACTCCATATAGGTAGTGCCTCCATATTTCTAAAGCAAATACTACCGCTTCCAGTTCAAAGTCATGCACTGGATAATTCCTTTCATGAATCTCTAATTACTTAGATGCAATGCTACTACCTTCTTCTCTTGCATGATAACACAACCAAGCCCTACTATGGATGCATCAATGTAAACTTGATAATTTCTTATTGCTTGTGGTAAGGTTAGTACTGGGGCGATTGTTAACGCTTGTTTTAGCTATTGAAAAGATTCCTCGCATTGCTGAATCCAAATGAATGGAACTATTTTTTGTGTTAATTTGGTTAAAGGTACAACTATTTGTGAAAATCCCTTAACAAAATTTAATATCTCGCTAAATCGAGAAAACTATGAATATCTATCATGGTCTTTGGTTGGGGCCATTCCTGAGTGGCGCTTATCTTTTTCTGATCAACCTTGATTCCTTCAGCATCCACTAGATGACCTAAGAAAGCTATAGAATCTAGCCAAAATTTACATTTATAATATTTGGCGTAAAGATGGTGATGCCTTAGTGTTTCCAGAACGGTTCTTAGATGATTTTCATGTTCTTCCCTGCTCTCAAAATAAATTAGAATATCATCGATGTATACTATTATAAATTTATCCAAATACTGTCTAAGGATTCTTTGCATTAAATCCATAAATATGGACGGAGCATTGGTTAGACCAAAAGATATGACCATGAACTCATAATGCCCGTAGCAAGTTCTTAATGCTGTTTTCAAAATATCTTCTTCTTTGACTCTTAATTGAAGATAATCTGATCTTAGATCTATCTTGGAAAATATCTTAGCTCCAGCTAATTGGTCAAATAGATCATCAATACGCGGTAGAGGGTACTTATTTTTAATGGTTACCTTATTGAGTTCATGATAATCGATGCACATTCTCATTGAACCGTCTTTCTTATTTATATAGAGCACTGGGGCTCCCCATGGTGACATGCTTTATCAAATAAAACCTTTGTTCATCAGTTCTTGTAATTATTTTCTTAGCTCTTGCAGTTCTTTGGGTGCCATGTGGTAAGGTGCTTTTGCTATCGGTTGAGTGCCAAGAATTAACTCAATTGAAATTTTGATTTCTCTTGCTGGTGGTAATCTAGGCAATTTATTAGGGAATACATCCTTAAGCTTTTTTACAATTTGAGTGTTTGCTAAAGGAATTTCTTCTATTTTTTCTCCCATCATTGTTACTAAGTATGCATTACATCACTTTCAAATTAATTTATTTGCTTGTGAAGCATTGATTAAGGATGTTGAAATGGCTAATTTTCGCATAAATACTTCAAGCTTGCTCCCACCCTTGAAAATGATCTTCTTTCTTTGACAATCAATCATAAATTTATGCTTGTTGAGTCAATTTATTCCTAGAATGATGTCAAAATTTACTATAGGCAGTACTATCATATTTGCTTCATATGCCTTACCATTAATTGGTACGTTACAGTCACAATATTTTTGTGCACTCATGAGGGCACTAGATGGTAACTTGACATTCAAGGCTTTAGCTAAGTTATAATATAGTAGTTCAAGAATTTGGGAAAATCTTTCTAAAATGAATGAGTGGCTTGCACCAGTGTCAAATAATGTATCACAAGATTTGTCCTTGAAATATAAGGTGCCTAGAGTTTAAACTGAAAAATAAATCATGATATATTTAAATATAATATGAAATATATTTATAAAAGGAAAGAATGTGGTACGCGATACCTCTTCATTATCTTCTGGGGGTAAAAATGGGGTGAGAGTATAGATCCTCGCATGAGCAGCGTGCTGGGGAGCAATTATTCTTCCTCTTTGATTAGTAGCTGGTGCTTTAGGAGCAACTAATGTGCCTATCCTTTGTATTGGAGTAGTTGTAGGTACATGAGCTGGTCTGCTGTTGGTGTGAGTTATTGCTTTCCATGTGATATGGATGCCTGTTGTTGCATCTGAGAAGGATGAGTGATCCACTGATTGTTCACTGTACATGTTGCTTAACATTGCCAAAAGTTATGACCTGTTCATCCACACGTATAACATATTCTGCTCCTGTGATAATAATTACCATAAGAATGCGGTCGATTGCATTTTTCGGTAGATGTTTGCTGAGATATCTAATAAACCCTGGATTGAGGTGGTCTTGGCTTCTTATATTCAATTTATTGTACATGTGTAGATGGGGGTCTTTTTCTTTGCTCTTTAACTTCTTCTTGTTCCCCATATTCTAATTTTTTTACACTTTTAAGCATGTCTGAGAATTTAGAGATTCAAAAAGCCATAAGCATTTTCTTGATAGAAGGTTTTAATCCTTTTAAAAATTGACTACATTGAGCAGACTCAATGCTCACTAGTAGTGGTGCATAACGGGATAGTCTTTGAAATTCAATTTCATATTCGGCGACACTAAGATTATTTTGACATAACCTCATGAACATATCCTCCATGATGGCTTGAGCAGAATGAGGGATGTATTTGGCTCTGAAGGCTTTAACAAATTCCACCCATTAGATATTCTCAATACCTATGCCTACAAACTATAAGCTTGTAGTGGTTTCCCACTTTTCTGCTTCTCCTTCTAACTTAAAGATAGTTAATCTAATTATATTTGTAAGTGAGCATTTCATACTAGTTAATATTTTTTCTATCTTCTTTATCCAATCTTCAGTATCCATTAGGTTGAGACTTCCTTTGAATACTGGTGGTTGGAGTCTTAAGAAGGCTTGAAGTAGTCCATCTATCTCGATATTTGGGAAATAGGTAGCTGATAGTATAGAAGTAAGACTATTTATATGGGGTGTTTATTGTGTCTGAAGCTTTAAAAATATTTGATTTTATGTATCAACACACTCCAATAGAGCATTCACATTATCAAATAAATTGTTGACATGGTCCACGTAATTATTGGTAGATATCAGATCTTTTAAGTGTGTTCTAATAATCAAAGGAGAATCTTCAGGATCTATCTAAGAAATATGATTTTTATTATTATTATTTTATTGGAGTAGTAGATTTATATAAGTAAATTATCAAATATTAGATGAAAACAATAATATTCTTATTAGTTAGAAAAAAAATTAAAAGTATATTATTTTACATAGGTCCTATATATATTATTTTATTCTCCTTTTGATAACTTTTGAAAATATACACTTTTTATATTTTTCTTTTATTTATTTTAGAATTCTAATTGCATAGCTTATACACTTTTATACTAATTTTCACCCAGTCCTACTCTAATACCAAGTGTGGCGACCCACCGCTGGGTCAGCATAGCTAATCCAGCGTCAGGTGCTCACTTCTTAGGATCATATCGGGGTTTAGTATAATAATGTATTTAAAGGCATATAAAATACACACTTCTATATTCATTGTAACATTCAAAAATACTAGAATAATATAAAAAAATATTCATTACAAAGATCATAATTATCTTACAAAATATGTTATACACTAAGTAAGAATTTAAAACTTCAAGAAAAATCAACGTCTAAGTTGCTCCATCATGTATCAACTCCTCCTCAAAGGCTTGATCCAGAGATTGATCCTGAACTACCATATATATATATATATATATATATATATATATATATATATATATATATATATATATATATATATATATGACAAGGCGAACCAAAAAAAAAGAAAAAAAAAAGATTTAATTAGACACAAAAGTGTAAGTAAGGGTTGTAGGATATCAAAATTTGCATTTAAGCGACATAATTTTGCATGAGAAAATAAAATGTGATAGTTAAGTACGATATGCTTATGATTATTAATGCAATATACATATTTAAGATATGTGCTCATTCTGAAAGAAAACATAGTAATATATAATATTTATTCCATTGGACAAAGTTATAGAATAATTGAGAAGTTAGATACATCTATCTAACTATCTGAGATGTGAGTTTCTGACTGACTACATATTCCCCTCAAAGGTTATGTGCAGTCTCCTTATTTCTCCAGATATCAGCCTGTCCTAACATAACGTATTATCTGTATAAACCTGAGATCAACCTGAATGAACCCATAATACTAATTTCTGATCATTTATTTCAAGTTATGAGCACAAAATCTCATATAAATATATCAAAGTTGATCAAAGCTTAATAGTGATACAAATACTGCAAATGAAATAATTAAATAAAAAAGATTAACACTCTTTAGTTTATTTTAAAAATATCAATATTAATATTATCTTTATTATTTAGTTTCATATATTAAAAATAATTAATTTTAATATTATAAGTAATATATATATGTATATATATACATATATATATATATATATATATAATTAAAGAAATGAAAGTTGCAGAAATTAGGAAATATATACATATATAAAAAAAAGAAAATGACAGAATTGAAAGTTGTAGAATTTAGGAAATATATACATATATAGAAATAAAGAAAATGACAGAAATGAAGGTTGCAGAATTTAGGAAATATTAACATATATAAAAAAAGAAAAATAATAGAAATGAAAGTTGCAAAAATTAGGAAATATATATATATATAGAAAAAAAAATGATAGAAATGAAAATTGCAAAAATTAGGAAATATATATATATAGAAAGAAAAAGAAAATGACAAAGATGAAGGTTGCATAAATTTAGAAATATATAGATATATAGAAAAAAATAAAATAACAGAAATAAAAGTTTCAAAAATTAGGAAATATATATATTTATAAAAAAAGAAAATGACAGAAATGAAAGTTGTAGAAATTAAAAAATATATACATATATAGAAAAAAAATGATTTAAATGAAAATATAATAATAATAGTAATAATATTAATATTATTATTATTATTATTATTATTATTATTATTCAAAGAAGAAGAAGAAATGAAAGAATAGAAAATATTTCATTTCTTTCTCATTTCTTACACATTTCTTACCCTATATTAACGTTAATGAGGCTTTACTGGAGGTTAACGGGGGAACCGGTGCTGGATAAGGAAAAAAGGGGGAGACGGGAGGAGAAGAGAGGTGGGGGAAGAAAGGGAGTGGGGGAGGAGAGGAGGAATGGGGGAGGAGATGTAGAAATAGAGAGGGTGTGGGGGTGTATTTATAAACTTTTTTTTAAATTAATTAATTATTTATTTATTTTCTCTCTCATCCATTTATTAGATGAGATGGATGAGAGAAAATATGTCATGATTGTTGGAGTATTCAATTTAATCTTTACTTCCTCCTCCTTATCTCTTTTTTCTCTCTTCTCTTTCTCTCTCTACTTTCTCTCTCTTCCATTTCTTTTCCAAAAAATAACGAAACTTAACATGAAGATGTATCTTGATGAGAAAAATATACTCGTGTAAAAATGTTTTAATTTGGAGAAACATTTTATTTTTTATTAATTTCTGAAGATAAAAAATTTCAAAAATTAATTATGGTCAATCCGGAGCTCTAAATTTGACGAAACTTTTTTGTAGTCTTTTTATATTATTCTTAATCTAACAATACTAAAATTGCTAAAATTGGACTTGTATTTAATTTTCCCAATTTCCTGAATTTAAATAATTCAAAAATTAATTTATGAGTATTTGTTATCTAGATATCTCCCAAACTTAAATATTATGATCACAAAAATATACTATATCCAACAGTATTTTTAGTTTTCCCTATATTTGAAGTTACTCGGGATCTTAATTTTTGAATTGGGATCAGTCCTAATTATCCTAATAATGACTTGGGTCATTACAAACTGAGCTTAATATTCATTAATCCAATTTTTGTAATTATGTATGATTAGTGAAACTAATTACAAAATCTTAAATATTTTTGTAGCTTAATGTTTCTTACATTTTTCTGATTAAAATGGTATATTGAAATATCAAATTTGGATATGATTTGACAAAATTTAGGCATGAATTAAAATAGGGCAAATACTTAATAAATTAAAAAGGTAATTAGTGAAACTAATCACCAAACAAAAAATTTAATGGCAAATTAACTATCCTTGCATTTTTCTAATCACTTTGAGATATAACATCAATATATTTAGAGTTGTATCTAGGAAGTTATGAGGCTTGAAAATTTTGCAATTAAAATAATTAAATTTAATCATTCAGCTTTTACTATTCATAACGACAGCCACACACACGACTGCTTCGCGTACAGGCCCATAATTGAGAAACACACAAGTGGGCTATATCACACGCATGATGGGAGCGGACCTGGGAGCAAGTCACGTGTATCGAGCCATGCAGGTCGGGCCCGACGCGGTGAAACTCGAGGGGATGGAGCTAGAGCATCAAAATTCTCCTAGCTTCGGCAACCTCATGTGACATGCCATATACTGATCAAAATGCCTTTACCAAAATCCTCAAAATTGAATCACTCTAGCACTTCAAATTGTGATGCCCTAATTCGATTATATGGGATTCCTACTATAGCGAACTATTTATTCGATCGATATTGATCTTCAATCGAGCTCGTTCATGCCTAATTAAGGCTCGATAATTATTAGCAAAGCAACGAAATGAAAAAATTAATTTTAATTAAGAAAAATAGAATGAAATTGATGGGAAATGGTATGTACCTTTAGATTTGACAGGAAAGAAGATTTCACGAGATTGGATATAGAGCTGGTCATTTAAGCTCCAAATTCTCACTTAATTAATGCAAACGGGGAGTCAAGAATGAAGTGGGATTAAAACATGGCTTCTAATGTGGCAGACAGGCGATGGATGAGCCATGCACGTGGACAAAGCTCGTCGAGCGTGCAATTTGTGCGACACGTGCCGCATGCCCGCATTCGACGAGGGTGATGAGTCCTTATTTGTCTGATCTGGAAGGCTAATCTGATCGAACAACACAAATTGTCTTATCATTTGATCAGACGGACCGTTAGATAGGACAAATGACACGACTTTAAAAAATTAAATAAATAATTTAACAAATTAATACATTTTATTTAATTCAAATTAAACTACTAAATGACTTTCAAAAAATCCAAAAAATTCACTCCTAGTTTATTTAGTGATGATGAACTCAAAAATGATGTTAAATTTTTAATTGGAGGTCAAGCCATTGAGATATGAAAATTGAGGTTACATTTAAAAAATTTTTTGCTTACATTGTTACTTGAGCCTTATTATTTTGGCATATTTAGTTAAGACATGAAATATTAGATGAACATTATATGTAAGTTTTCAAATGCATAATACATTAGCAATAGTTATTAATAAACTCAATAAATTAAATAATAACTAAGTAGGGTGTGTCCTAGTTTGTAATAACCAAAAATTATTACTTATGCTAAACTTTGCCTAATTAGTCATAAACCACTTTCATTTTTCTTAAATCATCATTAAGAGCGAACTTCAAAATTTTGGTCTGAATTGGATATCAATCTGATCATTTTTTAATTTGGGTAATTAATTAATTAAAAAATAAAATAATTAAATTGACCTCGAATTGAAAATTCAATTTCACCATTAAATTCCTCACTCCAAAATTAGCTAAAGGTGAAATTTTAAAAAATTTTAGAAGCCCTCCAATTTTCTCAAATATTTTAATATATTTAAATAATTAGAAAATTATTATAATTAAATTGATCTATAAATAAAAATCCGATTTTATTTTTGAGTTCCTCACCCTCAAATTAGGTAGGCGTGAAATTTTGGGATTTTTCGAAGTTCATTTGATTGTTTAATGTTGGGCAATTAAATTATAATTAATTATTAATAAATAATATATTTAAGAAAAAAAAATTCGTGGCTTGCGCATTGACAAGCACACGGCAGGAGGCCACGTGCAGGTGGCTTTACTCCCGCTTTAAGCTCCCCAGAACACTCCATTTAAAACCCCATTTCAACCTCAAGCATATTTTAAATCATTTGGATCTATCATAGAGCATGAGCAATACTATTCATTTACTTCTCGAAGCCGCAAACGAACCCTCAAGGTACTCATTTTTCCTTAAATTTCCTGAATTAGAGCTCATAATTTTTTAAGTTATATGCAAAATTAAAAGGTGTATTTGGTATGAATAGAATGGTCACGAAAAGAGCTTTCTACCGATATATGACATGCCTCGTGAGGAGCTCTATGTAAGGAGAATTTTGATGCCCTTGGTTCAGCTTTCAAAATTCATTGATTTACTGTTCATGCTACAATAAATTTCAAAATTTTTTTTATTTATTTATTTAATTATTTGCAAATTTTCAAAGCCTCATAATTTTATAATTACAACTCCAAATATAGTAATCAAATATATTATTTTAATCAGAAAAATATAAGAATTAATATTATGCTATTAGTTTTTTTTGTTTGGTGATTAATTTAACTAATCACCTTATAGACTAATTAACCCCCTTAATCCTAAAACTTTATAATGCTATAATTTAGTCAACTCAACTCCAAATAATATGATCCAATATATAATTTTGATCAGAAAAATGCAAAAAACACTCACTAAATAGATTTCTATCATTAGTTTTCTTAATTATGCTTAATTACTTAGAAAATGGATTAGATGATATTAAAAAACTTAATAATTAGCCAAATTTCAATTTTTTGGTCTCTCATCAATCATTAAATACAAGAGAACAAGTTTGTGAAATTAAAATTAATTGAGGTTCAAATTTAGCATACCTACTATCATTGAACTCAGTGTGCTATAGGAAATCCAAAGACACTAATTTTGATTGATTTGGATATCAATTGGTGAATATGATTTTTTAACCCCTCCCTTAATTACCCATTATAGGGCTTTTTCCTAATTAGCTCATAATTAAGTTATTTGACCTTAGAATTTAGCAAATTTAGTTTTTATGAGTTCCTTAGACTGAATAGAACATAAGTACATCATAAAATTTAAGTTTTCATAATTAATTTTACTAATCACTTTTTAATGAGCTTAAACCTTAGTTTAAGCTCATTAGCCTTAATCCTTAATCAAATTAGGTATTCTTAGTGTTAATTTTCATATTAGATAGTAAGGAATCATTTGATAATAAAAGAAATCAAATTGGAACCCTAAATTCTTAAGTTTCATTTTAGACCCTTAATGAAAGGCATTTTGGTCATTTTGACCAAATATTAATTTAAGTGAAATTTAATCATCCCAATATATCGTTTACCATTACAATTAGTAATCTTAATATTTAAGGTCATCCTAATGTTAATTAAACCATCAATTTTGTCTTAAGGACCTAAATCTTAAATTTGACCTAATTAACCTAAGTGTTGAAAAGTGGATGTAAAAATTCACATTTCCTTCACCTTTAGAATCATTAGCTTATTAAATCAAAATTTGTCTATTTAAACATTAACTTAAGTTTAGAAGAATTCTTTAAGCAAGATTTTATGTTAAATTCTTAGGAAATTTCTTAAATGTTTATCCATTAACCTTTAGTTTTAAATTCTTAAGTCCTCTCTTATTGAGTAATGAGAATACTCAATAGCTTAAGTATAGTTGAGCTTAACCATTGAACCTTTAAGTGCTAGTTGCATTTTCTTAGGAGTTTACCCTTTTAATTCCTATTAGGTTTATCCAACTTAGTTGAATGATAGTACTTTTCTCTTAGTTTGATCCTTAGTAAGTGATAACTATAACTTAGCTTGTGTAGATCCTCTACAAGCTTAAGAGTCATTATTAGCTTAGTCTAACCATAGTTTGTAGAAGAATATTTGAAGGTTTAGTCTTAAACCTCAAGTTTAACAGATGGCTCTCGATCCATCCTAGCCTATTCACCTTCATCCCAGAAGATCCCTCTCGCGCCTGACAGATCCCTGTTATGGTGCGGGTGTGGCAGGTTTGGGATCCTCCCTATCTCCCACTGCCATTCAAATCCAAATGGTCTGGCATCCTCTATTCCTATGTTTCCCATTCCTAGCCCAAACTAGATCACCCAAGCCTCGAATCAGCCATATGGGGAAGCCCGAGCTCCCTATTTGCCCTCCCATGCTATAAATAAGGCGGGAACTCAAAGGATGAATTTTTTGCTCAATTTGATTCCCCCATCTGCTCTGCTCCCTATCCATTCTAGTCCTATGAGCTGCTTACCTCCTCAAGCCATTATAGTTGTGCCCAGCATTCTCTAGCTCGAGCCAATCAGTTCTGAGGGTTAGGCTGTGTGGCGACCGGGGATCGAAGTTCGAGAGTCTTTAAAGAACAATTCATCTCAAATGAAAATATAACATTTTTATAATTCAAAAAGGACATAATAAAATAAAATAATAAAATCCACAGTCCTTTTATACATAGAGCCAAAACATATATGAAAAGTTACAACAGCTTAAATTTTTTACAAAATAAGAAATAAAATATCTACATTCTTCTTGCTTCTTTAAATTCTTCTTCTTTTAATTTGGCAGATCTTCTAAGTTCTTTAATTATCAAAACCTAAAAAATTTAGTTTACCAGTCAGGTAGGAGTACGCAAATTGTTCTTATAAGAATAAATCTAGCATCCTATAATAGGTATGAATCACATATGAAAATGACTGAAAATAAAACTGCAAGTAAAGTAAGCAATTTCCAAATGCAATTTCTGCCCTGCAAAATAGCTGTGAAAATCAACATATATGAAATAAATTTTATCAAAAGCATATGTAACAATAAGTCAAGTCCGGAGACCCCTAAGCCCAAATGGGTAAACCCATAGGCATAAATCTGTAGGAAGCTTATCTCGCCACCCGTCGGTAGCTTACTCAAATTAGGAACTGATGGTGTGTCTTTCCTCTGGATTTGCCTACTTCCTACAAGAGGCTAAATCCCTCCATATAACTCCCAGGGGCTTGCTAGCTAGCCCAATTTGTACAGATTCTCAATGTTGCGTTCCACCCTCCAAAGACAAACACCACAAAATATAATTTCTTTTTGTTACATGCTTTTTGATATAATTCTTTTGCAAATTAAAATGCGGTAAGCAGTGCAAATAATACTCAAATGGAAAATGGCTCAAATAAGAATACTGAAATAAAACTTATACGTAAATTTGCGTACCTGACTTGTTTTGATAAAAATCAATCAATTCAATTTCCTTGATCTGCCAAAATAATGAGATTATTAATTTAATATTTTCATTATGATTTGTAGTTTTATGATTATAAAATGATTATTTTGTTTTATTAGAATTATTAAATTATTTAATTATTTATGCCTTATAAGGTCAAATTGGGAATTTGACCTTATAAGGGAATTTTAGTAATTTTACCCTTAATATAATACAAATTTTATGTTAGTTTATTGAAGATTATATCCTAAGGTTTCTATAGAGTCCAAAATTATCAAATTCTGATATGAATTGGTTAAGTTATAGCTATTCTAATTTCTAGGATTAATAATTAGGATTTATTATAATTAGAGAGTGATTTAGTGATTTTAGTCACAAAATTTATTAAACTAATTATTCATTTAGGTTCTAATATACTTTATGAATTATTTAAAATTGAAATCTCTTAATTTGGATTATTATATTTGCTAATATTTACTAATTAAGTTTTTATAGTAATTAGTATTAATTAAGAGATCTAATCATTAGATCCTAAATATTTTTGCAGTTTACTAAAATTTAGGATTTTCTAATCTAAATAGATATTTGGATTTCCTAATTTGGAGCTAAATTGACTATCTTATGACTATTTGAAGTTCTATGTTAAATTAGGTTAATTAGGGTTATTTGAATATTCTTCCTAATTAATATTCCAAAATGAAATGTTATTTTTTACTGATATTTGGTTGGCACCATAATATTTCTTATATATTTTTGGTTAATTTGATATATTAAATTGTATAATTTGATTAAATAATTAGGAGTTATGGATTCTTAAAATTTTAGGATTTTATGAATTTAATTAAAAAAAAATATTTATTTCCATTTATTTATTTATTTTATTTTATCTATTTTTTAATTAATCTTTTAAATATTTTTAATTTCTGATTATTTATTATTTAATATGATTAATTTATTTATTTATTCTTATTTTTCTATTTATGAACATTATTGTATCATATTTATTTAACTAATTAAAATTTTATCTAGTAATATTATATTTTCTATTTAATATATTTTATTATTATCTTGATTTGATTTAACTTATTTTATTTATTTATTTTATTTGCTTATTGATTAATTAATTTTAGTAATTAATTATTATGTTATATTATTTATTAACTTATTTATTTGTATAGTTACTTATTTGTAATTAATTATTTTAGTATTTCTGTTATTTAATTATATTATTTGATTTTTATTTTATTTAATGTTTTATTTTATTATTTTCATTTATCTATATATATTATAAATATATATATATATATATATATTTTTATTATAATTATTATTATTATTGTATATATATATATATATTTATAATATTTTCTGTTTTATTAATATTTACTGTATTTGATTATTTATTTTTATCTGTTTTTATTTATTTATTATTTATTTATTAATTACTATATTTATTTTATTATTTATTTAATTATTATAAGAATTTAGATTTCTATTTTTTTTATTTTAATATTTTTCTTTTTATATTTTATATTATCTGATTTGACATTTATATATTAATATCTGTTTTATTAAATATATTATTATTAAATATTATCTTATTATATTATTTAAAATTTTCTATTATGATTATTTATATTTATATATATATATATATATATAAATATATATATATATATATTAATAATTACTGATTTTATATATATATATTTTTCTTTTGCAGGAAAAGATGTCTGGCGGGCCCCACGTCCATGTGGCATCTTCCCATTTGCGCTGCGGCTGGCGTGGGTCCCGCGTACTCGAGTGCCCGAGGAAACGGACAAAAGCTCGTCGAGATGGGTCGGGCCCGGGTCGACCCGGCCCGACCCAAAATTTCTCCTTCTGCCCCCCCCCCCCCCCCCCCCCGAGACCTTGCCGCGCACGTTGCCTAGGGCTTCAAAATCGCCGGCCAAATCCTTGGTGACAAGAGTTGGTTTATACCCCGATCGAAAGGTCTTGAAGTAACCTTTCGATCGGTGTCTAGATCATAGCCGGAGGAGGTCTACAGCTCCGGCAATAGCTAACCCTAGGGAGTTCTATCGGCGAGGAAAACAAATAACGAAATTGACTGTATACGGCCAGTGAAATTGATTCGATTGCGTTTGATTATTGCCGATCACATCCGTTCAAAAGTTAATCTAAGCTATGAAATAGGTATACGAATTACAAAATGTAATATCGAATGCTTAGATTAAGAGATCAGGTACTTAGTTTTTCGACGGTAGATAGTGATAAGTCGAACGGAAGGTTTTTCTTCCTTGCCGATGATCGATCGGAGCAGAGTTTAGCATTGGAATGACGATTCGTGGTCTTAACCTATTCCTAAAGCGGTGGGTGTAGACGTGGACGAAGAATCGAGAGCCGTGTGTCGACTCCCGCGACACGCGGGATTCATTTGAAGAAGATGAACAGTTGCCGTCTGATCAAATGATCAGACGGCTGAAATCTAACCGTTTTCTTGAATGATTTTTGGATGGCGTTACCTCAAATACAGACGGCGCTGTTCGAATTACTTAAATAATAATTATTTAATTTATTTTAATCAATTTAATTATTTAAATTTAATTTTAATAAATATTTTCAAAAAATTTTAAAAATATCGCTCCTAGCTAATTGAGACCTTCTGAACACAATGGCGCACTCGGATTTTTGATCCGACGAGTATTTAATTACTCGAATTTTCAGGTATTTAAATAATATTAAAATATTCGTCAAAAATTTACATCTTCCAAATGCGCTCAAAACTTCACTTTTAGCTAATTTGGGGGTGGTGAACACAATGACAGAGTCAGATTTTCAATCTAAAATCAACATTATTTAAATATTAATAAACAATTGAGAATTAAATTTTTGGTATTTTACAGGCTGGGTATTCCTGCTCCCTGTCCAGTCACCTGAAGCTCTAGGCCATCTGGAAGGATCCATCCAGTCCTCAACATATCTTGTCCAACCACTCCACCTTAATTTAGGTACCCTTTCTTTCCCAATGAGCTATGTGAGCTCACTATCCTACTTACAATTTTGCCTAATGAGTCCCTAAGGTTCTTGTGAAAGTAGGATCATTTCTGAATGAGAGTGGAAGTCTCCTATGAACGATGATGACCCGACAATGCAAAGCATAGTCGGGTAGGGTTTGTCATTAGGAGACGACTTCAGAACTTGATCTTTGGTAATTGTCCTCTGGGAATAATCAATTAATGCATGCTTGCATCCCATATTGATCTTTTAATGGATCGATATGGTCTAGGCAGCCAAAGTTATCCCTGTGCGACTCAATTTTCTCAGACCAACTCAATCATGGCCTGAGTAAGGACCCATCATTCTAGCCCTTCCCAAGACCAACCATTATGGGGTTTAGATCCACGGTGGCCCAAAGATGGTGTAAAAATTTAAATTGGGCATGGTTGGCAGTCTGTGGAGGGAGAATTGCCCTCCACAATGAGCTCTAATGGCCGCCACACTCCACCCAGCCCTCGATGGGGGTTCAGAGCTTAATCGATCAATCTCGAACTCAGTAACGTGCATCGATCCTTCTTGGTCATTGGCATGGCTCGGGGACTGCAAATTTTGACGATTATGGTTTACCTTAATCGCCTTTTGTTGGGGGCCAATCGCAAGAGACGACAACGCGGGTCGGGCCGACCCGTGATCCACTCTGTCTAAAAGTGATGGGCCTCTAGGCTCGATCAGCCCGTACATTTTGGAATCAGGCCGGTGCTCGTTTAAATAGATATTAATCCATTTAATATTTATTTTCCTTAGGAAAAATGGAATGAATTAATTAAAATTATGCTGATTAAATTATTTAAATAACTTTTGATCCACTGATTCAAACCCTATAAAATTATATATCAAATTATTTAGAAAAAATATAAGGAATCAGAATATAAAATAATATTACACATTTAATGGTTGGAATTTTTTATTTTGTTTAATTACTCCATAACTTGATTATGGTGTATGAGCATGTATACTTGGCCAAATTCCTTGATTTAAGTTTCATTGTGCTTCTAACACCTTGTAAAATGCATGTACTAGGTAGTTTAACTTTTAAATTTATTTATTCTTAATTATGCCCTAATCTTATAAAAACATGATTAGTGAAAATTAGGATTTCTACTTACCAAAAATTAGTAAACATAGTCTCTAATTATTTCTGTGGTTAAATAGAACTTACTGGCCAAGTTGCATTAATTTTTAATGGTTGGATTTATAATTAAGTGCTAATCCATTTTACTTGATTTAGGGTTTGATTAGGCTTAATTACTTTCTATTTTATGTAAATAAAGATTCATATATTTCAAAAATAGTATGATATATGTTAGAGAACTCTCATACTTACTTGGACACTTGATGTAATCAATTTAACATTAAATTAGTACTTGAACTTAAAAAGCTTAAAAAATTGATTAAGTAATTAATACTTAATCCAAATCTTAAAATGGACATCAATAATATACCAATAACTCATTTATTTGTCATTGATCCATAAACCAATTAAGGGATCTTGATTTGGTTAAGTGGAGTTAAATCCTAACTTGCCTTGATTAAGATCTAAAATTCTTAAATCACTTTAATTAAAATAGCTTAATTGAAAGATAAATCAATTTGCATAATTCCAATAATACATCCTGACTTGGAATTGATCTTAAATCATTGAACTAGAAGTGTTAAGTGTGGCGCCCCACCCTCGATCCTCATCAAGATTAGATCAAGGGCGGTGTGCCATGTTGGAAAATCTCTCACTTATCATTAGATTAAGGTGAAATCCTCAATCCACTAATAAGGAAAGGATGTATCCTGAACACTTCAGCAGAGTGTGGAAATAGAGAATAATAAATTATGTTACATCCAATCCACCACTGTATAAGTAAGAAGTAAACATGCAACTCAGAATAAAAGAGTGCATTAAGAAAATATTCATAGATACCTATATTACTACAAACATTAGAAAAGTTTTAATAAAAATCACTCATTCTCACAAGCAGAGTAAATAAGAAGCTAAGCTAAGGATCTCCAGCGGCAGCACACTTCTTGTAGCACCTCGCCCCATCGTCGCGCACAACTGAAGTATATAATAACAAAACAGTTGGCGGCGGAGCGGTGCGCCACTCAGGAAGTAAAAGCCATCTCCCCAAATAGACTAAAAATAAACCCATACAAAGGATTGCTGACTCATACCCCAAAGAGAAGGGTCAAGAGCTAATACTTAAGATAAGAGTAGTATCCTTATCCCAAGTACTAGACAAATGCATATATTGGATTTACATACGAAATTAAGAATCCAACATATGTATAAGATATCAGCATTTCTAGTATATTGATTATTGTATAATGGAGACTTTAGTGTCCAGCTACAGCTTGGGCACTGCAACACGTCCCTGGCTGTCCTAATCCAAAGCTGAGGCGCTGCAGCGCGCCTCAGCAGTCAGCACCCAAAATATAAGCGCTGCAGCAGAATTTGTCACTGTAGCGAGCCATAACGTATCATAGCACCACAGTGCGTCGCGACATTATTTCAAGTAAAAAATTTGTTCGGATCATATTCAAACTAATATGCTGTTGTTTCGAAAGTTTGAGTGCCGCAGCGCGCCACAAGAGTACCACAGCGCACTGCAATCTGGAAGGTCGAATGCTGCAGTGCACCGCGGTGCCTGAAAAAACCTACTTTGTTCCTAGATACGGTCTAAGGAAACTTGATGGCATTTTGGATATTTTGGAGTTCGTGAATGACTTAAGTACTTAAGACTAAATGTTGAGAAGATTTCTAAAGCTTTTAGAATCAGTTTGGAGGCTTTGGTTGCAGTGGAAAGGAAAATCCTAAGGTAAAAGCTATTGAGTAAGAGAAAGCTTGTTGTTTGGAGAGGGGAAACTCCAGCATGTAGGAGCATCTTCCTTTCTCCATTCTAAGAGTAGAACTACAGTTGTATATGCTGAGGTAATATAGCTCTTGTAACTCTGTAAATCTTGAAGCTTTTTCATAGTGAATTTTTCTCGTTGGTGTGGCTCCCTGGGTTTTCCCAATCTTTAAGTTTTTTGCGTATATGCTTGTGTTTGGATAATTTGTATGTGCTATAATTTTCTTGTTGTGATTTTGTGATTTCTAAGCTAGCTAGGTAACCATCAACACACCCCGATCCTCAAAGTCTTTGGACTTTGGTTTGTTATTTGCATTACAAGTGGTATTCCGTATTGCTTGTCTTGTGCTATGTTACCAACACTAATCACATCATAATAATAAGTATAAGTAATATATAAATAGACTGCGAAAACTAAGCCTACATCCAGAAACATTCATCACAAAAAAAGAATAAAAATATTCATCTCAGAATAAAAAAGAAAACACATCCTTAATTAATACAAACAGTTTACTGAAATAATACTGAAATAAAGTCTAAGCACTGAACTAAAATAACTAATCAAAAGTGGTAAAGCTAGAGGAGAGATCCGCTAAGGCTCCAAAAACTCCTACCGAAATTCCTGTATGTCCTCCTGATCTGGCTCAACAAACTGCTCGAAATCTAGCAAATTACTGGATCACAAAAGTACCATGTGTAAGACAATAAGTCTAACACATCGAAACTAATCTAACAATTCTAATTTTTTACTTAACATTTAAATAATGTAAGCCAATGTGCAAGAAAACTGTAAAAGTAACTAAAATTTTGAAACTGTATATAACTGAAGTAAAGTAAAGCTAACTATATACTGAATACTAAAAATGAATGAAACTGAGTAAATAACATATAAAACTATACAATATATCACTGAAGTCATGCATCTGTGTATGCCATGATATGAAGTGCAGCTGATATGCAACCAAAATATCTAAGAAAGGGTATGAATTGTATAGTTCAATTCCTGCAAATATCTAGTTAAGAATCTAGTACTAGTCATCCTACAAATTACCCAATTAATATATGCAATCTTCCTTAATCTATAAATTATCACTGATACTCATAAATTATGCTCATGTTCATGCTCATGTCTCTGCACTACATGCTAAAAATCCAAAAATCCAGAAAATAATGCAAAATCAGATAATGAATCAAATGTCTCCATTATGCAGAATCCATCTAAATGGATTCTGACTCCTAATTCTAATTCTGATAAATTTGTTTTACTTGAGATTTTACTTAAAATTATCAGTTGGAAAGGTTGTATACACATATTTAGTATATTTTCAAGAAAGGTGAATTTAACACTTAGTTTGTTTGAAGCCACACCTATCAAAGCGTTCTTCGATAGGAGACATCACCCATTGGTGATTTTTATTTCACTCAAACTAAGCTGTTAAATACCTTAACTACAAGCATACTTAGTGTCTTAAGGAGGGTAACTTGTAATACTTAGTTTGTTTGAGGCCACCACTATCAAAGCATTCTTTGATAGAAGGCATCAGCCATTGGTGATTTTTATTTCATTCAAACTAAGGATTTAAGTCCCTAATTAAAATACTCTTAGGATTAGAGGATTTACTCTAAGTGGATTGTATCTACCTAAGCCCATAGGATAGCACAAAGATAAGTCTTACTTAGAGTGACTCAACTAATCCTGAATACTGCTAAATTGATCCAGTATAATGGATATACACTACTATACTCAACTAATAATCTAGGTTCAGTGAATGTTATTTAATCAACAAGGATCACCAAAGCTATCAATTTAGACTTCATTGGGATGAATCCTATACAAGGTTCCAAGGATGTGACCAAAAGGTCACCCAATATAGGCTACTATCATATAGGCAGAATCTCATGCAAGTACTTTAGGTGATTCTACCACAAGGGTACAAAGGTTAAAGGGAAAACATCTAAGTTCCTACCTCAAGGTTTAGCAAAAGATCTTCTTATCTCAATGTGTTATCAATTAATAAGGCTTTTCAATTACATTATAAATCCTATTATAAGATCATCAAGATCTCATACATCTAACATTTATCCTAAATTTTATAAGTTTCATTAATTATACTTGAATTGATTAGATCAGATCAGATGGTTAGACCCATCTGATCACATCCTATACTATAATTATGGGGTGAAACTAAGAATATTATTTGGATTTGATCCTATAATAAATCAACATTGTTTCATAATTATCTTCATGCTAAGAGTCTTATATAAGAGAAAATCAAAGATCTTAAGCTCAAGTTCAGATATTTAATCACATAATTTCTTTTAATAGTCTTAGCACTTCTAATATAATAATTTATGATCAATGTCAAATCAGATGCATTATTAGAATCATGTTAGTTGAATTGTCTTTCAAACAAGTTGATTGATTTAGTGATTAGGGTTTAGATCTTAATCAGATATGATAGGGCTTAACTCCTAGCCTTTCCAGCTTAAGATCAATAGTTGATTTATAAATCAGTGACAAATCAATATATAATTAGTAAATTATTGATGACAAATTTTCAATTTAAATTAAGTATCAATTACTTAATCAAGTTCTTAAGATTCTTATGTTGAAATATAGTTTAATGTTAAATTAAGTAAATCAAGGTGTCTAATTTAAAGTTAAACTTCTCTAACATACATAAACATCACATTAATTAAATTAATGAGTAATTAAGGCTTATGAAATCGTAAATCAAATATAAAAGGGATTATCATTTAATTATAAATATAAAACAATTAATTTCATGCAATTTGATTATTAAGTTCTATATTGACTATACAAGCAATTAAAGATCCAAACGTTTCTATTTGGCATAAAGTATTCAAGCAAATCTTTTATGAGGTCTAGAACATACTATACATGCTAAAAAAGTGAATTTCACATTAAAATTTACATACATATTCGTACAATGCACATTTATACTAAATTTTATTTTGATTTAAGTATGATTTGATCCCATTAGGATTCTAGGACCATTATAATGCAAAATATGAAATTTTAACCATTCCAGATGATTCTGGACGCTATGGTGCGCTGTAGTATCTTTTGGCCGAGAGCCAGGCGCTACGGCGGATATCAGTATTGTGGTGCATTGCAGTGATTCCCGTGCTGTGGTGCGCTACAGTGCCAGAACCATCCGAGATCGGGATGCTGCGGCGCGCAACAGCATTTTCAAATGCTACGGCGTGCTACAACAGGTTTCAATATTGTGACACATTTAATTTAACTTTATTAATATTTATATGCCACTGCGATGCACGGTGGCGCGCTACGACATGCTACGACGGACTTATTTTCGAAACTTCAGGCGCTACAGCGATTGAAACCCGTAACAATCACCTTTCGCACTAAAATACTCTCAATCTAAAGCACTTCACATGCGGTGCCACATACCAATGGAAATTTCTTTTTGAGATCTTTCCATTGATACTAAAGTGGGCACGAATGGATTATTATAATAAACAAAAAATTAAAGTTCTAGCTACGGGAATACATAAATCATATAATTTTTGACATAAATTTTAAATGAATGAATGGGCTTCGATTGGACTCATTCGAGTTTGATTGAGATGCAAAGATCATGCATAGAATCCATACAATAACTTAATAGAAAGATCATTCACAATACTTTGCTATATATGAAGAGAATAGCACAAGGAAGAGTTTAGCAAAAGAGTACCTTGGCCTTAGGAATGGAAGAAGAAGGCTCAGCTAGTTCCTTGAGAGCTTGAGGGCTTGAAGGATCCTTTAACAGCAGCATAGCAAGAGATGGAGGGGAGCTCAGCTAATGGCCAAATAGAGAGGAAGAGAGGGCTGAGCCTCCATTTAAAGGAGATGGAGAGCATGGCTCTCCCTTGAATTCTCCCATCAATTATGGAAGAGAAGAGGGAATGTCATGAGTCTTTTTTTTCTTAATTATGTGCATTAGAAGAGAGAAATTAGAAGAGAATTTTGGCTGAGAGTAAAATAAATAGTCAGGTTTTGTCAGGTTATTAGTTTTAGAAACTACTTAAAAATCTATTTAAAGCCATAACCTAAATCAAGACAGTCATTAGATTAAAATCAAATGACTGAAATTTCTCGAACCATCATCTATAGCCATACAAACTCTAAAAATTACAAAGTTAGTATCAAAATGAGCATCTCGATGAGTCGAACGTACACATCCAAAAATTATTAAATTTGGATGAGTATTTTATTTTATATTAATTTTTAAGTGAAAATTTTAAAAATTCGCTACGATTAATCTGAAGCTCGAAGTCTTGCGAAACTTAAAATATAGCGTCCTCTTATGATGCTTAACTTAAATATACAAAAATTTCTAAATTTTGACTTATATTTTATCTATTTCTACTCCAAAAGTTTAAACTTAACAAATTTATTAAGGACAATTCAGGATCCCAATTACGCTCAAATTTTCGCATGAGGATCCCCTTAATAAGCTTTATTTGAGAATATTTTTATTTATTTTTATTTAACTTAAAGTTAGGATCTTTATTTTCAACTTAATTTGATCAATTTAGGTCAAATTGACTGGGTAACAACCTTGGGCTGTTACACTTATCCTCCTGATTCAGTTCTTCAAAAAGCTCGACTACCTCAAATAACTCGAAATCCATCTTTATTAGTTTTACAATGATGGGGCCCAGCCAAAAAAAGAGTAATTATTGTTATACATATTATCAATGTACATTTTAAGCTGTTTATATTCATGAATTTTTATGATATCACTAGTTACTTCAACTCTAAAACAAGCAAAGCATATGGGTACAATAAGTATACAAATGGATGTGATAAAATTAAAAATAAAGGCATTTATAACTAAGCAACATATGAGGTAAGAGAACATACCTCAACACCAAAGTTGTGACAAATTTAGGCATATAAGTATAAGTAAAAAAAAATACTGAAAAAAAGGCTCATTCTAAACATGCTTATGATTATATGATTTATGCAGGTTTAAAATAAAGATCTAACATTACGAAAAAGAAGCGTTAAAAATGAATGAAGATCAAGGGAGGTAGGAGTACCATAAAATGGATGTTTGGGAGTACTAAGATTCAATCGAAGATGATCCAGCAGCTCCTGAGTACTTCTAGTGTTATCCCACCAGTACTCAGCCTCGTCTTACAGTAGATGAGTAACGAACCTAATCACTTCTGTGTTCAAGCATTTAATACTGGTCAAGTTCTTCTCAACCATCATCAACCAACTGGCGGTGCCAATGGCAGATAAACTTCCATTAAATATGGGGGTCCTCAGTCGAAGGAAGCTATGTAGTAGTTTATCTGTGGAATGTACATTATGTTGAAAGGAGTAATATGGTGCATGGGCTATATTTGTTGGAAGTGGGTGGTTCTGGTTCATATGTGCTGTTAGCAACCTTTTTATTCTCTCAGTCTACTGAGCTTGAGAGTCTGCCATCCTTTTAGCATGTTTGGTATGTGAATCAATCATAAGTCTCACTGCCTCAAACAGTGCGTTCAACTCGATGGATGAGCTGCCAGATACAGCAGGAGATGGGGTCTGTCCAGGATTCATTGTTCAAATTTGAATTTAAAGAAAATAACATTCTTAAGAATATAAGGAGAGCTAAAACATATGAGCTTATTTTATTTATCATCCTTGATAGATCATGTAGTAAGTAAAGTACAATAAGATACATAAAGTTATCTACTAAAACATCTATTTAATATATTCTGCTGAAAAAGCAAGGTTGAAGTCTTCAAAAGTGACTTCTCGACATTCTCTTTTGCGCACATGGGTGAGTTTCAAGAAGGTTTTGACCCACTAGTATTCGGCGTGATTTTGGAGTAGGAGGGATACCAATGTGACTCGGATATCATCGGGGCACTCCATTGCCTCGAGGATGGAACTTACTCGCTTTAGCCACTCCTTGTCTAGGACCGAGAATTGTAGTCCTCTAAAGAGAGCATGCTCAAGCATCTTATCCAATATGAGTATTCCTTATTCAGACACTCCACCAACCTATCTCCCATATTTTTGACCTATATAATAGTTAAACTCCCACATGGATTCAAATGTTTAGAAGTAGTCCTAGATCAACATTTTCAGGTATGTATTGATCCTATAAGTATAATCTAGTATCTTTTAGTCAATTTGAGCTATTTATTATTCTTAAGATTGCTAATGTATAAGTTTTATATTTGAGTATTATCATCCTATGCCTTATTACTTTAAGTATATGATTATATCACTTTGGATGTAGCTCAAGTATCTATTTAGTGACTGAATGGCAAAATAACAATCCATTAGATAGAGAGGAATGCAAATTCCAATCTGACACCTTATGGTGTGCTCTCTAATACCAACTATGGTGCCCCGCCCTCGATCCTCATCAAGATTAGATCAAGGGTGGTGTGTCATACTGGCAAATCCCTCATTTATCATTAGATTAAGGTGAAATCCTCAATCCACTAATAAGGGAAGGATGCGCCCTTAATAATGTAGCGGAATCATTCACTAAGTATATACATTCAACAGAGTGCTAAATCAGAGAACAATAAAGTATGCTACATCCAATTCACCATAATATAAGTAAGAAGTAAACATGCATCACAAAATAAAAGAGTACAGTAAAAAAATATTCATAGGTACCTATATTTTTACAAACATTAGATAAGTTTTAATTAAAATCACTCATCCTCAGGAGCAGAATAAATAAGAAGCTAAGCTAAGGATCTCCAGCGGTAGCACACTCCTCCTCCTTAATCAGATCTTCAGAAGGCTCGACTACCTTGAATAACTTAGAATCTACCATTGTCAATTTCACAATGATAGGGCCCCAGCCAAAAAAAAAGAAAATCTTATTATACATATTATCTAAGTATATTTTAAGCTATTTATATTCATGAATTTTTTTGATATCACCAGTTACTTAAACTATAAAATAAGCAAAGCATATGGTTACAACAAGCATACCAAGGGATGTGACGAAGTTATAAATAAAGGCATTTATAACTAAGCAATATATGAGGTAAAAGAACATACCTCAATACCAAAGCTATGACAAGGTTAAGCATATAAGTATAAGTAAAGTAAGGAAAATACTAAAAGAAATGACTCATTTTAAACATACTTATGATTATATGATTTATGAAAGTTTAAAAGAAAGTAATCTAACTATGGCACATATAAGTTAGCAGGAAAAAAAAAAAAATCTAGCATCCTATAAGTATATAAGTAAGTAAGTAATATAAAGGCTAACTGCAGTAAATGTAACAGTAATATAGAAAGTACGTATGTAAGGATTACCACATCAGAAAGAGGGCTAAGCTAGCCTGCTAAACAAAAAAATGTAATATTACTTAGTGTCATAAGAGGCTAAGACAGAAAATCACTTAGCGTCATAAGTTAAGACAGAATAACGAAGTAAAACTGAACTGAAGAGGCAAAATTTATAAATGCAGTAAGATTTTAGTTATTTACTTTATTTCTATGAACATACCTAGAAGCAGCTGATGAGTCAAGCATGTCTACAAGACTAAGCGGGTTCAAACTTAAAACAATTCTTCTCAATTACTACGTGTTAAGTAATTCTTATTTCTCCTTACCCCTATCTATTGAGTTAAAAGTGCACAAATCTGACCAAAAACTAAACCCTATGCAAATATTATCCTAATTATTCTATGTTTTCATTTTATATAGTAATGTTATCTTATATGACATGTTCAAGGTAAAAGGCACAAAGTACAAGGAATGCAAAAACAACAAGTAATTTAATATTGAGCAAGGGACTCTACTACACACAAGTGATATCTATTGTTATCTACTTAATCCATTCTAACTATTCCAAGTTATATAAGTTCAGAATCTCCAATTTCTACTATCAAGTATAACTTAGATCCATGGCCTTATGTGTTAAAAATAATTAGAAATGATCATGTCCTAAATAAATTTAATCAATATTAAGTAAGAAATCAATACATCCTGAAGTGAAGGTGCTGATCCTAAGGATGCTCCTAAAGAATAACATAAGAAGTTTTAGGATTTGATGATACTCAAAGCAATTTGTCTTTATATACTGTTCTAGTTAACTTAGGGAAGCTTAGAGTGAAATTTAGATAAGTTAGGGTGTATTAGATTTACTTATAAATTTTCAAATCTTAAGTGGGGATTTTCCCAATTCAACCTAATAATAAGATTGAGGACCTAATTTGATTACAATATAGCTTTATTACTAATTTTAATATTTAATTGATATTCTCGAGGTTAAGGGCACCTAACCTATATTTTGGGCAAAATGACCGTTTTGCCCTTACTTAAGAGTCTAAAATGCTACTTTTTGATTAAGGGCTTCATTGATGTCTAACATGAAAATAGACAGTGGGTACTTCCAATTTGGACATGTGTTAAGTCCTATGGGTTTAATTTAAGGATTTTAACCTATAAGGGCAAATTGGCAATGTTACCTGGTCGAGTCTAAAAATTTAGTTAGTTTATTGTTGTTTATTATCCAAGGATTCCATAGAGTCTAAGAACACTTAATTTTGAGGTCTAATAATTAAGTTATGATCATTTTAATATTAGGGTTCAATTATGTAAATTTAGGGTTTTATAAAGGGTCAAAAACCTAACTCTTCCATTTGATGTCCGAATTTAGCAAATTCAATGGCAATAGCTTCCCTATAATGCACTTAGTACTTTAACTAGGAGTAGACTCAAATTTGACTTCAATTGGTCAAGTTATAACATAATCAAGTTCTAAGGTGATTAGGGCAAACTAAGGTTTCTAGTGATCAAAACCTAAATTTTATTTCAATTTACTATTAATTAGGTTTTTCTAATCTAAATGTTATATTTGATGACCTAATTGAGTGTTTAATTGGCTAAGTTATGGCTAATTGAATTTCTAGGTCATTAGGGTAATTAAGGAGGGGTTCTAAAAGTGATTAGTTAAATTAATGACCTAACAGCAAAAGTAACACTATCAAATTAATCGAGACATTCTCCTGATTAAAATGAGACCCATATTGGCTTTGCTTAAATCAATTGGTACAAAGTTATGAACGCTTGAATTTTTCTAGGGTTTAGGTTTAAGTGAGGGGGTCCTCAAATGTTACTATGTTAAATAGGTGTTCTACAAGAAATTTAACACTACAAAATTATTCCTCACATTTTTCTAAGCAAAATGAGATATATATTTAATATATTTTAACTTATGGTTTAATAGTTATAAATGATTAAAGTTCTAGATTTAATTTAGTTCAATTAATTCCATTTAAATTAATTTACATCTTATTATTTAACTTAAAACTAACATAAATAATTAAATGAAAACAAATGACGGCGGCGGGACCCACATCGGGACACGTGGCATTTTTAGACTCACCGAGCAGAGTGGCAGGGCCCACAGGTGATAGATAAAGGGACACAGAGCCCCACTTAGGACACACGGGAGCCGAGCAGTGGCCTCAGTGAACTTGGGTGGGACCCACACACTCGATAGAGCTAACGTGCGTGGGGCCCATGACAGCAGCAGCGGTAGATGATGCGACCCGCTGCTACAGGTTAGCCCCGGGTCGACCCGGCCCGACCCAAAACCCTTTCTTCCTTGCATGAGGGCTCAAGGTGGACAGCTAGGGTTTGATATATGGCGGCAATCCTGGTGACGATGTGGCACTGCCTGCTCAACTTCGGATAGGGCTCAACCTCACCTTCCTAACCACGGTCGTATCTACAGCTGAGGTGCTCTAAGACGGCATAAGTATAGTGAGGAACGCAGCGATGAAGTAGGATTTTAGTTTCAACGTGTATTTAGTTTTTGTATTTTTCAGGATATTTAAATATATCAAAATATTCGATGAATTTTCGACAACTTTTGATTGCCACCAAAACATCACCCTTAGCTAATTTGGGGGCAATAAATGTAATGGCAAAGTTTGATTTTTGATCTGAGGTCAAAATAATTAGGTCAATTTACAGTGTTTCTGAAATTCCAAGAATCACGATTTGATCCATTTGACCCCTAATTTAAAGTAGGTCTTGGTGGTGAACTCCTAATGCCTTAATTAAGATATTAGAATCAAAATCAGAGCTTTGATTAATCTTAATTAGCTAGGGTAATAGCTTAGGTTGTTATATTACATCAGTCTGAACTTAGACCTTTAACTCTTTAATTTTCTCTTATATAAGATCCTTGGCATATAATGAATCACAATACTATATTAGTTAGAAAGATGATCAATTCCTAATAAAGTACATAATTTAAACCCATGATGATAGCATAGATAAGGATCATATAGAATTATCCATCTGATCTTATTAAATCGAATCAAATCTAAATAACTTAAAGAGTTGTGAAATTAGTGAAACTCATAGAGTCTAGATTTTTTCCTTTTATGTTAGAAATGCAAGATCATTATGATCTTGCCATAAGTAAAAATAATTCAATAATTATTAAGCCATACTAATATATAATCTATTGAGATAGGAAAAGCTTATTACTTACATCTTGAGATAGAAACTTAGATGCTCCTTATTAGTTTTATATGCTTGATCTTAGGCCCTTGTGGTAGGATTACCTAAGAACTTAGCATGAGATTCTCCCATGTGATGGTAACCTAAAATTGAGTAACCTTTGGGTTACATCCTTGGAACTTTGTATAGGATCCATTCCAATGAAGTAAGGATTCATTAATTTGATAATCCTTATTTATTAATAGATTTGTTGAAATCAGTAGATTGTCAGTAGAATGTGAAAGTATATATCCATAGTGCTAAATCATTTCAGTAAAACCTAGGATTGGATGAGTCATGCTAAGTAGAATTGTAGAGTCTCAGTCTTATTCTATGTGATTGGATAAGTATAGTTCAGCTTAGAGTAAATTTTCCAAGCCTAAGTGTTTCATAATTATGTAACTTGTATACTTAGTTTGAGAGAATAAACTGTGATCGGGTTCTACCCCTTATAATCACGCGCTTCGATAAGTGCAGTTAAATAAACTAAATATCTCAAGTCATTCTTCATAGAGCACTAAGTATGGTTGTTATTAAGATATTTAACAGCCTAGTTTGAGAGAATAAGCTATGACTGGGTTCTGCCCCTTATTATCGTGCACTTCAATAAATGCAGTTAAATAAACTAAGTGTTAAATTTATCTTTTATGGTGACATACCAACTATGTGTATACGACCTCTTCAGCTATTGATTCTACGTATAATCCTAACTAAGATAATTCAGTAAATTAAAATTAGGAGTAAAAATTCACTTAGGTGAATTCTGAATAATGGAGATAATGGAATCAATATTTGATATTCAATTAATTTTAGGATTTTGATGATTTAAAGCATACCGGCATTAAAGTCTTGGCATATCATAAATGAATAAGTCATGTCAGCATTAGCAGGGCACTTGGCTCACCTAAAGACTTTGTTATTGGAGCATGCTCACCTAGGAAATCAATGGATTGTCCATGAGACACCAAGTTAGCATATCAGTGACATACAATTTTGTGGCATATTGAGATGCATAATTATGAATTCAGTGACATACAACACAGTTTTAAATCAACATTTATATATTTTAGATTGTTTTACTATTTTGCCTACATTTCAGTAGTCAGTTGCAGTTTTAAATTTATTCACTATTTTCTCTACATTTAGTATTCAGTTTACAATTTCAAATTATGTTGCTTGCAGATTTATACTGTTTTAAGTTTTTAGGTATTTTGCTATCTTTTCTACAATTTTTTTTAAATTATTTAAAATCTTAAAAAGTAGATTATTATTACTATTAGAGTTGCTTTTGTTTTGTTAGACTTACTGTTTAACACATGATACTTTTAGGATCTAATAATTTGCTAGATCCTGAGCAGTTCATGAAGCCAGATCAGATGGGTACTTAGGAGATCTAAGAGGAGTTCAAGGAGCATCAGTGGACTCTCCTCTTGCCCTTTCATTCTAGTTAGTTATTTTTAGTTCAACATTTTAACTCTATAATGTATTTCATTAAAATGTTGTAATAACTCTGAATGTTTCTCTTTCCTTTTTCTAAGATAAATATTTTATTTAGCTTTTATGATGAATGCTTATGGATGTATACTTTAGCTTATGCACTCCATTTTTACTTTTACTTATACTTAGTATTGTAATGTGATCAGAATATTCATAAAATACTAGTGTTCGTGTAACTTGGATCCTATTTGTATTCATAATCCAATATACATGACTACCTTATATAATAATTAAGATAAGGATACTACAATTATCTTAAGGATTGGTACTCATCCCTCGTCTCTTGATGTTGAGTTTCAGTAGTTCTTGTGCTCAGCAAGTTTATTCAAGGAAGTTATGTTTCCTTCTCGAGTAATGCACCGTTTTACCACCAATTATTATTTCTTAAATTAGATTGTGTGTGGCGACGGTATGGGGCTTTATTGGGATGGACCGTCCAATCGACCCAATCGCACGGTTCCCAGTTTATCTTCCTCAATCGCGACACATGCAAGCTCGCAGCGATACCCTTCTATGCATGGAGGGCCTCCACCACCCCTCAACCACCGAAGAATCCCATTAAAGTCCTCTAGGGACTTAGATTTTGGGTTTCACTATTAAGATCAATTCAAGGTAGCAAGGAGTGCCCGTATCATTTTTCTGATCAAGTCATGTTATCAATCGCTCATTTAAGGTACTCCGATCTCCCTCCTCACTCAAGCGATTTTCAATCTTGTTTTTTGAATTATTATTGCAATGAGTAGATTAAGATTTGATCGAGTTTGATCGAGCTCAATCAAACCCGATCGAGCCAATTTGGCTTCGTCTCCACAACAGTACAAAATACTACCCCGCATACCTTTGCTCCATCACATGGTACCAAGGGCTAGCATCCACCGGTAATATAGGTCCCCTCCGGTGATGAACCGCATGACAGTCAGAAAGTCTCTCCAATACCTTCCCAATGGCATGCGGGCCGGCATCAGTCGATGCCAGGACTAAAGTATTTTTGATTGCCCTAGCCGAAAGTATGTCGGATCATCACCCGAGCTTCATGGGTCCATTTTGGGTTGAGTCGGGCCAAGCCCGACCTGCGCGTCTGTGCTTGGGTCGCCTTCAGTCAGTTGCAGAAGTTAGAGCCGTGGGTTCCTCTTATTCTGTCTGTGCTATCATCCGCTAGTCCCGTCTCCTGAGGCTATGGGTCCGATGCGCCATTTGATTGGATAATTAAATACAGAATAAAAGGATTTAATTAAATTAGGTTTAATTATATTAAGATACATGCATATCCTTAAACCCTCATAATTTGACATCAGTTAATCCAAATATATTAAATATATGTCATTAAATCAGCAAAATTCAAGAAATTTTATGGTAGTGTTCTTTTTGTTGTTTGATGAGTATTTTGCATAGTGACATTTTAGGACCCCTAATTGGTTCAAAACCCTAAAAAACTTCCATTGCTCATAGCTTTGCACCTACTAATCTAAACATAGTCAATATGGGTTTCATTTTAATCAAGAGATCATCAGAAATATTTCCATAATACTAATTTTGCTGATTAGAGCATAGTTTGACAAACGACTTTTAGGCCCCTCTCACAATTAACACATTTAACCTAGAAATTCAATAGGCCATAATGTAGTCAATATAACTCCAAATTAGGTCATCCAATATATCATTTTGATCAAGAGAACTTGATGAATAGTAAACTGTAAAAATATTTAGGATTTGGTGATTAGATTTATAAATTAGCTCTAATTACCCTAAATCTTGATTAGTGAATATTAGCATAATTAATAATCCAAATTGAGAAATTTAAGTTGCTGATAGTTCCTTAAGTAGAATAAAACTCAGTGGTGTAATTAGTTTTGTGAATATGTGATTAATTTTACTAATCACTCACTAATCACCCTTAACCTAAATAAACACAATCAAATGAAGTTCAAATTGGGTCTACTCCTAGTCATAGTACTCAATATATTATAGGAAAGCTATAGCCACTGAATTTGTTGAATTTGGATACCATTTGAGAAAATTAGGTTTTTGTCTCATTTATAAACTTCCAAAATTACATATTTGAACCCTAGAACTATTTTGATCATAACTTGGCCATTTGATATTAGAATTCAGTGATCTAAGACTCTATAGAATTCATAGGTAATCAATAATAATAATCAAACTAAATTTCTAGAATTTACTAACTAAAATTACTAAATTGCCCCCAATGAGCTAAAACTTTAATTTGAGCTCATTATGCTTAATATTTATCTGATTTTGGTGTACTTAATGTCTATCTTTATATTATATAGTAAGTAATTATTTGCCATCAATAAATTTTAATTTGAAACCCTAAATCTTAAAGTAGCTTTTTAGGCCCTCAAGTATGGACAAAATAGTCATTTTGCTACAAATTAGGTTTAGGTATTTTTAAGCCTTAAAAATATAATTTAATCACTAAAATCAGTAAAGTAACTAATTTAAAATCAAATTTAGAAATTTTAGACTCATTAATTTAGTGTTTTAAAAAAAAGATTGTGAAATTCACTTAAAATTTTCTAAGATTTAAATTAAGCTTCATAAGGTGAATTTAACTCACATTATGCCTTTCATAAGTTAATCTATAATGACCCTAGGTCATTTATTTGGGAGAAGTTACTTTTCCGCAAAACTGGAATTCCGTTAATACTCCCGCTAAAACTTAATTTTCAGTTGCAACCCTTAATTTGGAAAGTTTTCCAATTCTTTTAAAGCTAAAATAGAAATTTATATTTATCATTTAACCTATACTCAATTACGCAATATCAACCTCATTAAAAACACGGAACCAATCAAGGTGGATGACCCTTTAGGAAATCGTCAGCTATTAAAAAAATGATTAATAGTTTTAATTAGGAAGGACAACTATAAAGGAGGAAGAAACGTTATTGATGCATAAAGGAGCCAACCGTCATTTAAGGAAAATGGCAGGACGTTTTGGCCCCCATAATCACACAACTTTCAATCCTATCGGACACCTCGCGTAAAGCCTCGCGCGTTTAAGCGCAACGCAGCAGGCATGCGTTGCATATGCACACCTTATTTAAACCCGAAAGCCGCTTGATTCTACACTACCTCCTCTCGCCTCTTCCTCTCTTCCACTCGATTGTAGGAGCATACCTGAGTTGACGGTGAGGCGCTTCGGTAGCAGCATCTTGCGTGACCAGTACAGGAGCCGACGGCAACATGGTCGATGCCTCAGCACGCACACACGATCCGGTCCTCCCACCTCTGCGTCGATCCCTCTCCACTCGACTCTGTGTCGATCCCTCTCTGCTCGACTCTGCATCGATCCCTCTCCGCTCGAATCGACACCGATCCCTTTCGGTGCACTCGGTCAAGGATAAGGTGCAATCTTCCTTACCTTTAGGCGATAGGAGAGTCGTATATTTAAGCGAAATAGTTGCTATTAATTGATATGAATAATACTTCATTAAGGATGTGTTTTATGTTATGTTGAGATCAGAATAAAATGCTATGTTTAAAGTAGATTAGTTAGTATGTAAATAATTTTTATAAATTGACTAAGTAACTTATTTTGATATCATTAAAATTGCTTTTATTTAACATTATGGTGTTTTGAACCAAATATTTATCAATAATTAGTCATATTTAATCACTTAACTTAAGACTAAGTTGTTTAACCATGCTTTATGATGTATTAAATTGATTAAAGTAATTTAATTACTTTTGGATTGAAATTGGGTGCAATCAATCATGACTTGATCATAGTTGAGTAGTAGATGGAAATTGATATCTAAATTGCAGTATAATAATTAAGTCTGACTAACTAACACTAGGAAAAGGTCTAATCAGTCTAAATTAGCTATTTGATAAATTCTTAATGAGGATAAGGAGTTACAAAATCTATGTCATATAATGAAATCAGTTATAACTGCTTTTGAATATTATTAATATCAAATTAATAATCATCCTATCCTAACTTATACTTTATTGTACACTAAGCTTTTGAGTTCATACGAATTTTGATCATAAATAATAACTCAAGAAGTTTTCATATCTTGCTTGAATGTAGCATGTTGTGCTGCTCAAACAAAATAGATAGGTTCGATGTTGATAAAAAGAGGTTTAGTAAAAATATTATCAATTCAATTAGACTCTTTTTTTTTCTCTAACATTGTAATATGATTCTTTCAGATAAGGTTGCCTAAATTCTTTAAGTCTAATTTAGTATGATTTTAGTTTAAATATAATAAATTAGAGTTATGAGTTAGACCTTTATATTGTATAATTTACTCTTATGCCATGTGAGATATAGATTTAAGTAACCAACTAAAGTCAAACTTAGGAACACGAATACTAGTTCCAATTTTGTAAACAGATAGTTTCACAATCTAATAAAAAACTTCAATTATAACTTTTGTAGATATATCAAGGTTATGAGTGAATCGTAGTGTTAAGTCAAAACACAAAAGATACATTGGATATTAATTTTATGCTTTCTACTCTTTTGCTGCTTAAGCATCTCTTTGAACTTGTTTTATATTACTATTTAATGCCTTACTCTTATTGCTAATCATGTAAGAGAGGTAAACTGATGTTTATGTATCTTGTGAATATTGCAAGGGATTCTGAAACGGAGGTTGAATTAAGTTAAGGATGGGGCTAGTCAATCAGAAGTTATAAGGGTATCATCTGGAGCCTTTGAGGGGGCCCAAGTGAAGGTTATGTTTAAATGCATATATGATGCCATCTGAATCCTTTAAAGGGGGGCAGGTGAAGGTTTCCATCTGGAGCTTTGAAAGAGGCCCATGTGAAGGTGCCATCTGGAGCCTTTAAGAGGTCCCAGGTGAAGGTCATACTTAACTGCATTTTATTAACCTAGCCTCATGGTTCTGGCTTTGCCCATCATAATTACTAGCATTGCTTCATAATATCAGTCATAAACATAAACATGAATTTTTATGTTATCATTGCTTTTCCATTTGAAAATTTAGCATATGATAAAAGAATATTTATTTTGCAAGAGTTATGATTATCCTTTTGAAATAAATCTATATTTTCCTGTAGATTTTTATCATTTTTGTCTTCCACTTTGTTTTAAGAATTTTTTTAATATTCTTTATATTTAGAATGTGCACTAAGGCAATATTTTTATAATGCCATATTAGGTACAGTTGGAGGTAGCTGATATAGTTTAAAAGCATGGCATGAGAAATTAATAAATTCTAACTGCCCCTTCAAGAGATAATTATTTTTTGTATAATGAAAGTTATGTAATAAATTTTGGATATTATTTACTTTAAATTGAATGAATATTATTTCTTATACTTGAATGGCTTTGGATGTTTGTTTAACTGTTATTTTACTTAACTGCCCAATATGATCCTGCTGAGAGATACATTCGATGTTAGTTTGGATGTTACCAACCTAACATGGGTCATCACAGTTTGTATCAGAGCACTGTTTGAGATTGGTACTTCTTAAGTTGGCAGAATTTACTCTGGATAAAGAAGAAGAGCATGAAGAATGCATTTCAAAGGTTGGAAGGAAGGTGCATTCTGAGACCCGCCAAATGGGGAATGCAGCCTCAACTTTTAAGAAGAGGAAAATGACCAATAAGTATAGGAAGCTTTGGGTTGAGAGCCTTAAGAAGAATATTATTTTCTTAAGAGAGAAATTATGTTTAACAAAAGAAAATGATTGTATCTTTATTTCTATTAACTTTCTTTTGCATAAAATATTAATTCTCTCTAAATAATTTATTCAAATATTTATTTATCGCAATCACCATCCTTATAGATGAATCCAGAAGAGTACTTTTCATAATTACCTGCGGAGACTCTAGTGAAGGTCTCTCTACCTCAAGGACCATCAGAAAATCAAACAGAAAGGCTATTAGAGATGATGGCACATATCTTAGCCAAACAAAATAACACCGCTGTTTATGTGCCTAGGTCTATGCATGCACCTCACTGATAGTATCAACATAAAACCAATGAGGCCTTAAACACTTTCATGAAGGTGGAAAGGCCATCTTATGACAGGATGGCCCGCTCAATGGAGGTGGAAGATTGGATATAGGAGGTAGATGGCAAGTTTGAAAATATGAGGTGCCCGGCTACCAATGCGGTGAGGTTGGCCAAGAGCCTGTTTAAAGGGGAAGTAGAACGGTGGTGGATGGTCACCTACAGAACCAAGTTTGTTGGGCTGGACTTGGAAGACATTAACTAGGAAGAATTTGTTGAGGTATTCAGAGCTCGGTATATACCCCTCTCTACTCGAAAGATCTTAGAGGATCAATTTATCAGGTTAAGTCAAGGGGAAAGGAGTATAGCGGCTTATGAAACTGAGTTCACCAAGTTATCCTGTTATGCCCACAAGCTGGTGGACACTGAAGCCTCCCGGTGTAGCCAATTTTTGGATAGATTAAGGGACTCAATTCAGACTAGTTTAATACCATTCAGGCATACCAACTTTGTGGAGCTGTTGGATTGTGCAACCATGCTAGAATACCATGAGCAAAGGATAGCTGAACACCAAGGGAAAAGGCAATATTCCTCCACAGACTCCCAAGAGACTTTCAAGAGGTCTTGGTCTGATAACCAAGCTAGAGTGTACCAGATCACGACAAGATCCACTCGAGAGAAGGCAAACTCAGAATGCCAGCGACCACACCACAACGGCAAATGTTATCACATCGGCAACAAGTGATACCGATGTGGTCAACCAAGTCATAATTATCGAGTCTGTAGAGTCATCAGAATCATTGATGGGGATGTTCTTCTTACTCGTGCATTAGCTCCAGGGGACAAGCACGCTCAAACAGCTACCCCGCCACTACGCCAACTTGAAAGAAGGGACCCGCTACGGGATCTTCCGCCACTACACGGATTTATACTCTAACTCCATTTATGACTCCGGAGGACCACGATGTCATGATAGGTATTTCTTATTACTTGCTCAATAAATTACTTTCTAAGGGTATTATTATCATATCATTAAATATTAGGTACCTTATATTTCCCTGATCACCCGTGTATAACTCTATTTGATATGGGTGCAAGCCACTCATTTATTTCTGAATCGTTCATTATAAAGTTACAATTGTCATGCCTTGAGTTAGAAGATAAACTAACTCTGGGATTACCATCCGGTGCCATCATGAGAGCAGAAAAATTTTGTGAATGATATTCCAATTAGGAAGCCACCATAGTAGTTCTCCCTATTCCAAATTTTAACATTATCTTGGGGTTGAACTAGCTAACCCGCCATCAAGCAGTGATTGACTGTCATTGTAAAAAGGTTGCCCTCATGAAATCAAGGAGACCAGTGGCATTTGTAGGGAGGCTAAGCACCACTGCATCTCTCATCAATGCCTTACAGGCAACCAAACTGATACAGAAAGGTTGTGAAGCTTATCTAGTGACGATGATGGGAAATAAAGAGAGAGCTATTCCTTTTGTAGAGACAAGAATTGCAAGAGAATTTCTAGATGTGTTCCCCAAAGAATTGCCAGGAATACCACCTGTACAGAAAATAGATTTCACTATCAATCTAATTTCTGGAATGCTACTAATATCGAAAGTATCCTATAGAATGACTCGCAAGGAGCTACAAGAGCTGGACAATAAATCAAAAGAGTTGCTCAACAAGGGCCTCATTTGCCCTAGCATGTCACCATGGGGATCTCTTATGTTATTTGTCAAAAATAGGGATGGTACCATGAGGATGTGTATTGATTATCAGAAATTGAACAAAGTCACAATCAAGAATTGATATCCTCTTCCTCGCATCGATGACTAGTTCGATCAACTCATTGGAGCAGTAATATTTTCCAAAATTGACCTTTGATCCGAATACCACCATGTGAGAATTAAAGATAAGGACATCCCAAAGACAGCATTCCGAACAAGATACGAATATTATGAATTCCTAGTAATGTCCTTTGGTCTAATAAATGCTCCATTGTTATTCATGGACTTGATGCAAAGGGTCTAAAAGCTTCACCTGGATAAATTTGTGATCGTCTTCATTGATGACACCCTAATATATTCTAAGAGTGAAGAGGATCATAAAGTTCATTTACGAGCAATCCTAAAGACCATGAGATCTAATGCATTATATGCAAAATTCTCCAAATGTGAGTTTTGGTTGAATTATGTAGCTTTTCTGGGGCATGTGGTAAGTGCCGAATGAATCCAGGTAGATCAAATGAAAATAATTGCCATCCAAGAATGGGCGCAACCTACGTCTATAATAGAAATCATAAGCTTTTTAGGTCTCGTTAGTTACTATCAAAAGTTTGTGCAAAGGTTTTTTTAAATTGCAGCTCCACTTACCAAATTAACACAGAATATGATACCGTTTATTTAGAGCTCGAAATGCAAAAAATCATTTCAAAAAATAAAGCATGCCCTCACGACCGCTCCTGTTCTTATATTACCTCAAGAAGGGATGGACTACCAAGTTTTTACCGACGCGTCCAAGGTAGGATGTGTCTTAATGAAAAATGGAAGAGTAATTGCTTATGCCTCACGTCAGCTAAAGGTGCACGAAAAGAACTATCTGGTGTATGACTTAGAATTGGCAGCTGTAGTCTTCGCTCTCAAAATATGGTGACATTACTTATATGGAATAAAATGCAAAATTTTTACAAATCACCAAAGCCTCAAATATATTTTCAATCAAAGAGAATTAAACTATCGACAGAGGCGATGGCTAGAACTCACTAATGACTACAACTTGGATATTAAATATCACCCTGGCAAGGCAAATGTTATAGCTGACGCACTGCGCAGAAAATCAGTCAATACACTTGGCACACTCAGCACAATCACTATCAACAAGCATCTGGTTAATGAACTAAATAAATTAGAAATAGAATGGGTAACTACGAGCCTGTTGAAAGCCCTTCTGGCTGTAGGAGATACAAAAGCTACAGGGTCAACATTGGAACAATGCATAAAACTGTCCCAAGGAAAAGACACACAGTATCTAAAGATGAAGAAAATTATTTCGGAGGGCAAGAGTAAAGATCTTCAAGAAAAGGATCGTTATATTTATCACAGAACTCGATTATGGTTACCAGATGACAAGGAATTAAAAATGATAATATTACAAGAAGCACAATGTTCTAGTTATACTATTCATCCAGGAAATTCCAAAATGTACCATGATTTCAAGAAAATATATTGGTGGTCAGGACTAAAGAAGGATGTAGGAGAATTTGTGGCACATTGCAATTCTTGCAATTTGGTGAAAGCAGAACATCAAAGGCCCAGAGGACTCTTACAACCACTACCAATCCCAAAATGGAAATGGATTGATATTGCCATGGATTTTGTAGTAAGTTTACCCCGAAGAAAATTAGGAGCAGATACCATGTGGGTTGTCATTGATCGGCTCACAAAATCTGCACTTTTTCTCCCAATAAAGCTAACGGATCCAGTGGAAAAGCTCACCAGGATATATATTAAAAAAATCATTTGATTGCACAGGATCCCAAAGATAATTACATCAGACAGAGACAGCACATTCAATTCTTGATTTTGGAAAGCAGTGCACGATGATCTAGGTACTACCCTTGTAATGAGCATTACATTTCACCCCCAAATAGATGGGTAAACAGAAAGGGTAAATCAGATTCTAGAAGACCTTCTAAAATTATGCATACTTGACTTCAGTGGGAGCTAAAAAAGTATTTACCTTTAGTTGAATTTGCTTATAATAATAGCCATCAAGCTAGTATTGGCATGGCTCCCTATGAAGCCATATACAGAAGAAGATGTCTTACACCCCTATCATGGACATAAGTTAGAGATGTTCAAATTTATAGGTCCGAATTGGTGGAAGAAACTGATAAAAAGATTCAACTGATAAAGAGCATGCTAGTGGTGGCTCAGGATCGCCAAAAGAATTACCATGACTCCAGGCACCGAATGTTGGAATTTCAAGTCAGAGACTTTGCACACTTAAAAGTAAATTCTATGAAAGGAGTGTTTAGATTTAGAGTGACCGGTAAATTAAGTCCTTGATATATTGGACATTTTGAAGTGATAACTAAAATTGGAGCTGCTGCTTATAATATCAAACTACCTGAGAATCTTACAGCAATTGACAATGTATTTCATATTTTGACTCTTCGCATATGCTTACAGAAACCATCCCAACAAATAATAGCACCTGGTATTGCTATCCAACCAGATTTGACATATGTTGAACTTCCTGATAAAATCATAGAACAAGATAATCATTGATTTAAGGAAAATAACAATCCATATGGTCAAAGTGCAATGGAATGATCATAATGTTAAGGAAACAACAAGGGAAAGAGAGGAAGATATAAGAAGGAATATCCCAGACTCTTTAAGAATTCAGGTACTCATAGTTAAATCTTTTTGCATTCAATAAAAAGTTTCCTTCTGTGGTGTAATGTTGAGGATGACATTATTTTTAAGTAGGGGAGTTTGTAATGACCCTAGGTCATTTGTTGGGGAGAAGCTACTTTCCCGCAAAACTGGAATTCCATTAAAACTCCTTCTTAAACTTAATTTTCAGTTGCAACCCTTAATTTGGAAAGTTTTCCAATTCTTTTAAAGATGAAATAGAAATTTAGATTTGTCATTTAACCCATATTCAATTATGCATTATCTAACTTATTAAGAACACGGAACCAATCAAGGTGGACGACCCTTTAGGAAATCGTCAGCTATAAAAAAAATGATTAATAGTTTTAATTAGGAAGGACAATTAGGAATAACAATTAGGAAGGAGGAAGAAATGTTATCAATGCATAAAGGAGCCACCTGTCATTTAAGGAAAATGGCAGAATGTTTCGGCCCACATAATCACACATCTTCCAATCCTATCGGACGCCTCCCGTAAAGCCCTCGTGCATTTCAGTGCAACATAGTAGGCATGCGTTACATACGCACGCCTTATTTCGGAAGCAGCATCTTGTGCGACCTCTTCTCACCTCTACCTCTCTTTCGCTCGATTGTAGGAGCATACCTGAGTTGATGGGAGGAGCTTCGGTAGCAGCATCGTGCGTAACCAGCACAGGAGCCGACGGGAGCACGGTCGACGTCTCAGCACACATGCACGATCCGATCCTCCCGCCTCTACGTCGATTCCTCTCTACTCAGCTCTACGCTGATACCTCTCCACTTGACTCTGCACCGATCCCTCTCCGCTTTATTCTGCGCCCAATCGCTCAATTTGAAGTCGAACCCTCTCTATGCACTCGGTCGAGGATAATGTGTGATCTTCTTTACCTTTAGGCGATAGGAGAGTCATATATGTAAACGAAATAGTTGCTATTAATTGGTATTAATAAGACTTCATTAGGGATGGGTTGTATGTTATGTTGAGATCAAGATAAAATGCTATGTTTAAAGTAGATTAGTTAGTATGTAAACAATTTTTATAAATAGACTAAGTGACTTATTTTGATATCATTAAAAATACTTTTATTTTACATTATGGTGTTTTGAACCAAATATTTATCAATAATTAGTCATATTTAATCACTTAACTTAAGACTAGGTTGTTTAACCATGCTTTATGATGTATTAATTTGATTAAAGTAATTTAATTACTTTTGGATTGGAATTGGGTGCAATCAATCATGATTTAATCATAGTTGAGTGGTAGATGGAACTTGATGTCTAAGTTGCAGTATAATGATTATGTCTGACTAGCTAACACTAGGAAAATGTCTAATCAATCTAAATTAGCTATTTGATAAATTCTTAATGAGGATAAAGAGTACAAGATCTATGTTATATAATGAAGTCAGTTATAACTACTTTTGAATGTTGATAATATCAAATTTATAATCATCCTATCCTAACTTATACTTTATTGTACACTAAGCTTTTAAGTTCATACCAATTTTGATCATAAATAATAACTCAAGAAGTTTTCTTATCTTGCTTGAATGTAGCATGTTGTGCTGCTCTAACATAATAGATGGGTTCGATGTTGATAAAGAGAAGTTTAATAAAAATATTGTCAATTCAATTAGACTCTTTTTTTTTCTCCAACATTATAATATGATTCTTTCATATAAGGTTGCCTAAATTCTTTAAGTCTAATTAAGTATGATTTTGGTTTAAATATAATAAATTAGAGTTATGAATTAGACCTTCTTATTCTATAATTTACTCTTATGCCATGTGAGATATAGATTTGAGTAATCAACTAAAGTCAAGGTTGGGAACACGAATACTAGTTCCAATTTTGTAAATCGATAGTTTCATAGTTTAATAAAAATTTTCAATTATAACTTTTGCAAATACATCAAGGTTATGAGTGAATCGTAGTGTTAAGTCAAAATACAAAAGTTACACTATATATTAATTTTATGCTTTCTACCCTAGCGTTGCTTTGAACCTATTTTATATTACTATTTAATTCTTGAATCTTAGTGCTAATCATGTAAGAGAGGTAAAATAATATTTATGTATCTTGTGAATATTGCAAAGGGTTCCAAAATAGAGGTTGAATTAAGTTAGGGATGGGGCTAGTCCATCTGGAATTATAAGGGTGCCAACTAGAGCCTTTGAGGAGGCCCAAGTAAAGGTTATGCTTAATTGTATGTATGATGCCATCTGGAGCCTTTAAAGGGGGCCTAAGTGAAGGTTATGCTTAAATGCATATATGATGCCATTTGGAGCCTTTAAAGAGGGCCCAAGTGAAGGTTGTCATCTAGAGCCTTGAAAGAGGCCCAGGTGAAGGTGCCATATGGAGCCTTTATGAGGGCCCAGGTGAAGGTCATACTTTATTACATTTTATTAACTCAGCCTCATCGTTATGGCTTTGTCCATCAGAACTACTAACATTGCTTCATAATATCAGTCATAAACATAAAAATGAATTTTTCTGCTATCATTGCTTTTCCATTTGAAAATTTGGCATATGACAAAGGAATATTTATTTTGCAGGAGCCATAGTTATCCTTTTGAAATAAATCTTTATTTTCCTGTAGATTATTATCATTGTTGCCTTCCGCTTTATTTTAAGTATATTTTTAATATCCTTTGTATTTAAAATATGCACTAAGGCATTATTTTTATAATTCCAAATCAGATACAGCTAGAGGCGGCTGATATAGTTTAAAGGCATAGCGTGAGAAATTAACGAATTCTAATTGCCCCATCAAGGGATAATTATTTTCTGTATAATGAAAGTTATGTAATAAAATTTGGATATTGTTTACTTTAAATTAAATGAATGTTATTTCTTATACTTGAATGACTTCAATTATTTGTTTAACTACATTTTTACCTAACCACCAATATGATCCCGCGGAGAGATGCATTCGATATTAGTTTGGTTACCAACCTAACATGGGTCATCACATAATCACATCATAATATATATATATATATATATAATTAAGATTAATTAACATCAATGCTTGAATCTTTACTTTTATCCTAGTTTAATTCCTTAAGAGTTCATTTAAGTCTTTAGAATCTTCGTCCTTAAGAATTAATGATAAAAATTAGGTTATATTTCATTCATTGAGTAAATGGATTACTCAATTAATAAAACTTTAGTTTTATAGCTTTCTAGAATTTCATCTTTTACTTATGATTATTTTGTATTTAAACTTTAGTCTAAATTTAGAAGATTTATCTTATTAAGCTTGACCTTGTTTAATAAGATTGCCTTAATTTGTATTTCATGAGAATTGGGATCATTTATTTACCCTTAGTCTTAGAGCCTATTAGATGTAAAGGTTAAACCCCAATATTTTGAGTTTAACTCTTAGAGCCTATTAGCTTGACCTTGTTTAAGCTTAATTTGTATTAATTAAGATTGGATTGGGATTAATTAAATTCATTAATTAAGTATAATTTATTATTCAGCTTAAGTAAGCATCATTGATTGAACTATGCTAGAACTTGATTAGTTCTAATGGCTTTAAACATTATAAGAACGATATTCTTAGTTTATACTTGATAGCTGAATATTGGAGATCTTAAGCTTGTATCCTCTCAGAATAGAAAGAATGAATTAAATTAGATAATACATAATATCACAAAGTTTTGTATAATGCCATTTATACATTGTCTTACACGATTTGCTTCATTGTTTTTGACCTTTATATTTGTGACATAATAGGTGAAGCATGTAATATTTGACGAATATTTTATGTTAGATTTGAAATTTTCATAAGGCATATTTATAAGTAAAAGAGGAGAAAAGAATTTAATGAATTTTAACATATTTATGGAATGAGTCTTACTTAGTCTGCCATTACAGGGTGGTTGCACATATTTGAGATGATGTTGATCTAGAAAATTTCTCCTAGATGTAGGATATTTGTATTTGAGATAATAGTGATCTAGGAAATTTCTCCTAGATGGTATAATTTCAATGAACTTATTAATCTGAGAAATTTCTTCTAGGTTTTAGAAGAATTTGAGTAGTATTTACAATTATGGAAGGACTAAGTAGGTACATGTACATACGAGATAGCATTTATATAATATGTTTTCAATTTTTATATTCTTCAGTGTTTATGCAGTATTTTAGTATTTATTTTTTGTAGTTATATGCCCATTCAGCAGCTTTGTTTATATCCGCAAGCATGTTAGGATGCTAGTCTTTTATTTCAATTTTATGTTATATTCGTTCTATTTATAAATTCATCATATGCATAATTAATCATATTTATTAAGGATGTTTCTTATACTTAGTTGTTTTCACATATAAATTGCTTAACCATTTTCTACAGCTTTAGGTTGAGGTATGTGCTTACCTCACATTTTGCTTTAAGTTATAATAAAATGATTATAGCTTTTAACACTTTCTTTTATTGCTTTAATTCTCTTATAATGCTTAGGAAATTTGTGATATCATTTAATACCTAAAATTCATAGCTTAAAATGTGCTTAGATAATTTATCTAATCGTGTTTTCTTTTTTTTTGCTGGGCCCTATCATTGTGAAATTGATAATTGAAGATTTTGAGCTGTTTGAGGTGGCTGGGCCTTCTGAGGAGCTTGTTCAGGAGGAGGATTATGCTGTTAAGGATCATTAGTATTATTTTATTCCTGCTGTGAGGCTGAGTATTTATCTTTCTTTTTAGTTTAACTTGTAAATGCTTTGTAATAATACAGGTACCCATTTTCCTTTACTGCTACTTTACTTTGAGTTGAATGTCATTTCATTTTATATTATGGATACATGGATGTAGCATTTGATACTCTTTTCTTTCGCACTCTGATATTATTGTATACTCTTTTAGTGAAGGTTGCAGTTCCTTTACTTAAGGCATATCCTTCCCTTGTTAGTGGATTAGGGATGTTTATTTCTAATCTAATAAGTGAAGGCAAATTGGGCAATAGCCTTGCCCTTTGCGACGCTTCTGGCCTGCACTTGATTCTGGGCCGATGAAGATGCTCTCTTCTGGTGTTAGGCACTTCCACTAGTGGGAGGAGGAATCAAAGCAAGTGCTGGCACTTGAGAGTTGATCGGAGAAGGGTTTTGAAGTGCGGATGGGCAATTGATCCTCGCCTTATTCACGTTCCAGACTGCTCTGCAGTTCCAATAGCGATGATCGATCCTGCCACAAGTATAGCACCTATTGCCATAGTGGTAGCATATACCATACGGATGCGGGCTTACACAATAAACAATGGGTCTTACTTGCTGGTTTTGGCTTAGGGTAAGGTGGTAGACTTTTGGTCCATGAGGATGATTCCTCTTAAATGGTTTAGATCTAGAAGTTGGGGAATGTGATCGCTTTTTGAGCTCCATCTAAGCTTGATGGTGCTCAATCATCCTTGTTCTTTCTAGTAGCTTGGAGAAATCATCATGGTGTTGCGACATCAGGTGGCTCTTTATTGAGTCCTTTAGTCCCTTAAGTAATCTACTGCATCTAGCCATCTCAATACAAACTAGGTCAGAAGCAAACCGGGATAGCTTTTTCAAAATTCCATCTCATATGCATGGACAGTTTGATTCCCTCGAGTGAGTTACATGAACTCATCCTCGATAATAATATGGGTGGAAGGAGGAATAAATTCCTCATGATAGACTTCCTCAAACTCTTCCCAAGGAATATCGTCTACGTGGACTTTAGAGAAACATGCCTTCAGCTTATTGTCCCACCAATATCCTGCTTCCTCCTTAAACAAATGGTTGGTGAGATGAATGATTTCACTCTCAAGGCATTTGATACTGGCTAAGGTTTTCTTGATTTTCTTTAGCCAGTTGGCGGCTTCGAGGTGGAAAGCTGAGCCATTGAACATCGAAAGGTTTAAACGCAAGAAGGTGAAAAGGAAGGTGTCCACCACACGACTAGGAGCTAGTTGAGGGGTAATAGGAATTTTTGAAGGTGTTGGGGGTAGCAATTTGAGGTGGAGTACAAGCTGAAGACATTCTCTCAGCATCGCCCATTTGTGCTTCAACCATCATTTCATCATCTCCGTAAAATTCTTCAACTCATCCGTTGGAGATAAAGTGGTAGAAGCGGCTTCTTTTGCCACCGAGGAAATAGGAGTATCAAGTTTAATGTTCATTCTATGAAGAGATGGAATATACAATTTAGGAACAAAGAAAATAGAAAAGATTCTCATTATAACTTAAAATATTTAAGATGTACAATATCAAAGATGCTAGGAAAGCAATAATGAGATAAAAGCAACTGTAAAGAAGAAACTACAAAAGAAACTAATATGAACATCTACAAAACTTTACATAAGGCATGATTTTAAAGTTCTGGTAGTTTGGGGCATGATGAAAGCGTCTACTCTCTCGAGCAAGTATATCGAAGGCATAATCCCACCACTCCTCGATGTAGTCATCGAAGAGTTGGTCCATCACCCAGAAGCGGACGTGCTCAGGGCAACTAATTGCTTCAAACATCTTCCTGACTCGGGATAGCCATTCCCTTGCCAAATCGGGAGTGCAGTCTCCATAGAACATAAAATACTTTAAAATCTTGTTTAGAATGTCACCTCCACCTTGCGACACTCCCACAAACAGTTTATCATACTTCAAACCATTCAGATAATAATCATCCCAGTATTGGAAGAACTATCTAGTATAATATTTTAGGTATGCTCACAATATGCCATCTGAGAGTTAATTTAAAGTTCAAGTTAAAATAGATCAATTATTAAAGTTGTGAGGCATTTGCTAACATATTGTGATATTCTTAAATGTTTTTCTATTCTATGTTATATGCTGACACACTGTAACTACACATCTGCGCTTGCACGCAAGTGTATGTGGCCTGAAGTAATAAGTTGAAAGTGTGACTTTCCGGGAATTTATCGAACCACAGAGAATTGGTTGATTTAGCACTAAAGTATATCTATTCTCACTAATGTTTAAGCTATAGTATGTATTGGTTGGTTGGTCTAAAATTAGCACGAAGATTCACTTAGTAAAATAGCAATATTAAAAAAAGAGGAGAATTGGGCCCATCCCACATGCAATGATATAATACTTGTGTAGATTTGTTTCTCAAGCTTTATCATTTAGTTTAATTGAAATCAAGTGCACATTGTTGTCCTTTAGTCTAGCTCAAAGGCTTACAAGTTCAAATCTCGTGCACAAAATGAACTCACATTCGAATAGCACAAAGATTCTTGTAAGACTCTTGAGATTTAAAGTTAATTCATTTTCTCCTTATTTAAGGAGAGTTTAAATTTTCTTAAATCTCAAGATCTCACAAGCATTGATTTTTCACTACGAGCATCACTTCGCATCTCACATAGTTGAGATGAGAGAATCACATGTTGGGCTCAATGACTATGTCACTTAGTTCATGAGCACTCAACACTTTATTTCTCAATCTCAATTATGTGGAGCTAAAGAGCTCAATTAGTGGGTCTTAGCATCACTTGCATCAACTCTTTGGTTGAGCTTAGATTGAGGTGCATTGAGCTCAAGAACCTTCTCACATGGTTCAAAGCTTTCATGCACTCAAAATCTAGCATCCAACCTAAGGTGAGCTAAGGAGCACAAGACAATTAGATCTTGGATTCTTTAGTTCTTTTCTCATAAACACATCAAGACTAATTAGATAGAAATTTTTTAATAAGGCATTTAAATCAAAAATATATTATGCTTGAGGGAAAACATTCATACATCAATATTACATCATGCAAAATGGGACTTCATCCCAACCCTCCCCAAGGGGAGTTTAGCTATTCATTACACATGAAAATACGGAAGACACATATATAGCTAAAGACCCTTTCATGGTTACTAAAAAGAAAATACAAGATTGAGTTTAGAAGATACTAGGAACGCTCCGTAGAAGTTCTCCAGAATTCTTCTTCTCCTTCTAATTACCTTCTCCTTAGATTGCTAGTGCTGCCTTCTTCCTCTTCTCCCTTTGCAAAAGCTTGCCTTACCACCCTTGGGGAGTTCTCTCCTCCTTTGGCTCTCCTCCTTACTTAGGGAATTTTTTCTAAAATTGTGAACCCTCCTCTAGTCAAGAGGAGGGGTATTTATAGGAGGGGGGGCTGCATGCTCCTCTCTTCCATAAGCAACCAGAATTTCCATTAAAAATGCTGAATTCATCATTGCATTAATTTTTAATTTAGGGTGAGGTGACAATAATCTCATTTCTTTAGCCACAACATCACCTCAAAGCTTACAAAAATGGATGCTGCAGGAAATGATGGCTGGAGACAATATTCAGGATAAAGGTCATGTCTCCAGCCGCATTAAATGCATTGTCTGGGAAAATTTTCAGCGGGCCACTGCAGCGCGCTGTAGCGCGGTGTCGTGCGTTGTAGCGTGCTGCGGCATGCTTTAGCATACCCTAGTCTTTAGAAATTTTAGCTAAGTCCTCCGCTGTAGACCGCTGCAGCGCGCGACCGCGCGCTGTAGCGGGGAATTCCGTGAAAAACACTGTTCAATTAGTTCTTTTTCCAGATTTTATAGAGAGAAATATTTCTGCGGCAGACTGCTGCAGCGCGCGACCGCGCGCTGTAGCGGTGAATTCCGCGAAAAACACTATTCAATTAGTTGGGCGGCCTAATTTATATAGCCAAGTCCTTCGCGATAAACCGCTGCAGCGCACCACCGCGCGCTGTAGCGGTGAATTCCTCGAAAAACATTGTTCAATTAGTTGGGCTGCCCCAATTTAATTGGTTAAGTATTTTCACAGTAAACCACTGCAGCGCACGACCGCGCACTGTAGCGGTGAATTCTGCAAAACTCACTATTCAATTAGTTGAGCCCCCTTTTAATAATCATAAGTATTTTCACGGTAAACCGCTGCAACGTGCGACCGCGCACTGTAGCCGTGAATTTCACAAAAATCATTATTCAATTAGTGGGGAGCCAGTTTAATAAGTTTAAATATTTCTGCTGCAGCCCGCTGCGGCATGCGACCGCGCGCTGCAGCGCGCTGTAGCAGAATTCTTTGTTTATTTTTTTGCAGAAATGCCCTAGAGCTCCTTTGGATTCCATTTCCTGAAAAAGATAGAAAAATTTGATTTAGGAGAAGCAAAAATATCTTAAATAAATGAATTTTCCCCTTTATTTTAGATATAATTTATGGATTCATAACACCCCAACACTTAAATTCTTGCTCATCCTCGAGTAAGCTCAAAATGATAAATTTTTTGTATTTGAATGGATGAAAGTCACAATGATGTAATTGAAATAAGTATAAGTGAAAATATGTGCATGCAAGAAAAATGAAATGAACATTGTAGCAATCTTAATATTTCTAACTGAGTCACTAAGGTGATTAAGACACTAAATCTCCAAATATTTGAATTTTTTAATGCTTGACAATAGGTGATGGGTTCCATATATTTTGGATTTTTAGACTAAAGACATGGTTTAGAGATTCTTAGAGTTGTGTCATATGTGCTCCTTCTTATAAATCACAAAGATGAAAAGTTTTCAAAGGAGAGATTTTTCTTCATCCTTTCTTACTTTGTTCACTTGGGAGAGATATTTTTCATCATCCCTTTTTCCATAAATATTTTGTTCTTTTCATCCTTAGGGAGAGATATTTTTCTTCATCCCTAACATCTTTGTGATCATGAAGTCCTACGGGAGCTTAGCACACTCCATTTAGAATCCATACCATATTTTTTTAGTTTGAATCATATGCCTTCCCCCACACTTAGCTCAAGCATTTATTTAAATTTTTGGAGATTTAGATTTCCCTCCATTCATTCTTCAATCTCTCATTTGGTTGCGTATAATTCATTTAATCATTTTTTTTGCTAAGCATTCTTTTACTTATATCTCATTTGATTTTTGCATTTTTGTAATTTTCATTTCTTTTGAAAAATTCAGAAAAAATATGTCACTTAAGAATAATTCAATAAATGCGGGAATAGGAGAATTCATAAATTGCAATCTCAAAATAAAAACAAACTACAATAAAGATAAAAAGAAAAAGTTAAAAAGAACAAATACAACCTAGTTAGTTGTTGGGTTGCCTCCAAACAAGCGCTGGTTTTAGTGTCTTAGCTTGACACAGGAAAGAGCTTATGTGATTCCTTCATCAGGGAGGTCTTGAAGGGTCCACCCTCCCTTCTCTTGAGAGTCACCTTCCTCCAAGTTTAACTTTAGATGATTTCCATTCACCTTGAAAGCGCTATTATTTGAGGCAACTTCGATAGCTCCATGAGGAAAAACTTTAGTGATGGTGAATGGTACTGTCCAACGTGATTTTAGTTTTCTAGGAAAAAGTCTTAATCTAGAGTTAAAAAGTAATACCTTCATTCCTGGTTGGAGGTGCTTAGGTTCAATTAGCTTATCATGCCATTTTTTTGTTTTTTCTTTATACAACTTGGCATTCTCATAGGCATTTAACCTAAATTCATCAAGTTCATTTAGTTGCAGCAGTCTCTGCGCCCCTGCCTTTTGGTGGTCAAAATTTAATTTCTTTATTGCCCAAAAGGCACGGTATTCAAGTTCCACCGGAAGGTGACATGCTTTTCCATAAACGAGCTTATACGGGGACATTCCTAGAGGGGCCTTGAAGGCAGTTCTATAAGCCCAAAGGGCATCTTGGAGTTTTGAAGTCCAGTCCTTTCTATTTTGGTTTATAGTTTTTTTGAAATTTGTTTAAGTTCTCTATTGGAGACTTCAACTTGCCTGCTAGTTTGAGGGTGGTAGGGGTACCCACCTTGTGTCTTATCCTATAGCTTTTTAATATATTCTCTAACTGCCTATTACAGAAGTGTTTTTCCCCATCACTGATCAAGAATCTGGGTGTTCCAATTCTAGCTAGCATGTGTTCCTTGAGAAATTTAATCTCAATTTTAGAAACATATTCAACTGCCACAAGGATATACAGATTGGCCTGGGACAAGGGGAATGGTCCCATGAATTCAATTCCCCAAACATCGAATAGTTTTTTATATCCGAAAAAATTTTCTTTTTTTGTTAGTAACTCATATCTTTTGGTATGATTCCTCCTGCAAGGTAGTTTGCAATATCAGTGAACTATGGAGGATCATTTGTAGCTACCCCATAGAGCTTCTCATCAGGAAAGGATTCACTATTATATGTCGACTTTTCATGATCAATGTGGGTTAATCTGGATAAATGGTCAGCAAGCACATTTTTACTCCCCTTCTTATCCCAGATTTCGAGATCGAATTCTTGTAAGAGCAACACCCATCGTATCAAATGTGGTTTTGCCTCTTTCTTTTGGAGGAGATACTTAATGGCGGCATGATCCATGTAAACAATAGTCTTAGACCCGATGAGATACGACCTAAATTTAGTAACAACAAAAATGACGGCTAAAATCTCCTTTTCCGTGGTGGTGTAATTTCTTTGAGCATCGTCAAGGAGTTTACTAGCATAGTAAATCGAATAGAAGGTTCGCTCTCTTCGTTGCCCTAGAACAACGCCTACAGCTAGGTCACTCGCATCACACATAATTTCAAAAGGTGAATCCCAGATTGGAACAGAAATTATTGGAGCAGAGATCAAGGCAGTTTTTAGTGTATTGAATCCTTTCAGACAATTGTTATCAAAATTAAACTCAATATCCTTTCCAAGTAATCTACAAAGTGGCATACTTATATTTGAAATTTTTTTAATAAATCTATGATAAAAACCAGCATGCCCTAGGAAGCTTCTAATTCCTTTAACATTGATGGGAGGAGGAAGTTTTTCAATTACTTCAACCTTAACTTTATCGACCTTTATCCCCCTCCTAAAAATTAAATGACCAAGAATGATATCCTCTTCAACCATAAAATGACACTTTTCCCAATTTAAGATCAAATTTGACTCTTCACATCTTCTTAACACCTTTCCCAGATTAATTAGGCAATGATCAAAAGAGGTCCCAAACACAGAAAAATCATCCATAAAAATTTTTAAGAACTCTCCTATCATGCCAGAGAAAATAGCCATCATGCAACGTTGAAAAGTAGCTGGAGCATTACACAAACTGAAAGGCATTCTCCTAAAGGTGAAGGTTCCAAAGGGGAAAGTAAATGTTTTTTTCTCTTGGTCTTCGGGCGTAATCAGGATTTGATTGTATCCAGAATAACTATCAAGAAAATAGAAATAAGGATTTTTTGCTAATCTATCAAGCATTTGGTCAATGAAGGGAAGGGGATAATGGTCTTTTCGAGCTGCTCTATTTAATCTCCTATAATCAATGCAAACTTGCCAACCAGTCACAGTCCTAGTGGGGATTAGCTCATTGTTGCTGTTGAGAATAACGATCATCCCACTCTTTTTGGGAACCACATGTATAGGGCTCACCCAAGGGCTGTCAGAAATGGGAAAAATGATCCCAGCATCTAAGAGCTTGATGATTTCCTTGTGAACTACTTCTTTGATGTTAGGGTTTAATCGCCACTAAGGTTCAATTGAAGGCTTAGAGTTGTCCTCCAATAAGATACGATGCATACACAGAGTTGGGCTAACCCCTTTCAAATCCGCAATACTCCACCCCATTGCACTCTTATGATCTTTTAAAATGTTACATAAAAGATTCTCTTGATGTTTAGTTAACAAAGCAAAGATTATTATGGGAAGTGATTTATCTTCTCTTAGGTATATGTATTTTAAATGTGAGGGAAGATGCTTTAATTCAATTTTAGGAGGGAAAATTATCAAAGGTTGAATCATCTTCCTTTCCTCAATTAATTCTTCAATAACTTCCATTTCAGTGGGAACTTTGTATTCCTCACTTCCCATCATTCCCTCTTCTCCCACATCTCTTATTGACCCAACTTCTTCTAATAAATTGATCTCCCAACAGTCCTCGTTTAACTTAGAAGGGTGTTTCATAGAATCATTTACATGGAATTTAATCTCTTCTTCTCCATAACGCAACCTCAATTCCCCTTTGTCTACATCAATTAAGGTTCGTCTTGTGGCCAAGAAAGGTCTACCTAAGATAATAGGAATCTCTTGATTTTCATCTTCCATGTCCAAGATTATGAAGTCTGCCGAGAAGATGAACTTGTCAACCTTTACAAGTATATTTTCCACAATTCCTAAAGGAAAATTTTACAGATCTATCAGCAAATTGGAGTAGAATAGAGGTAGGTTTTAACTGATCAATTTCTAGTTTCTTGAATATGTAGAAAGGCATCAAATTAACAGAAACGCCAAGATCACAAAGGGCTTTTTGAAAAGATTGGCATCCAATCGTGCATGAGATAGTGAAACTCCCATGATCCTTCTTTTTAGTGGGAATTTTTCTTTGAAGGATTGCACTGCATTTCTCAGTTAATGCCATAGTCTCCTTTTCATCAATCTTCCTTCTCTTGGATAAGATGTCTTTCATAAACTTGGCATAACTAGGCATTTGTTCGAGGGCTTCAGCGAATGGGATATTGATGTGAAGAGTTTTAAAAGTCTCAAGAAATTTTTGATATTGGACATCAAGTTTCACCTTAACCATACGCTGAGGATAAGGTATATGAGGGGTTTCCTTAGGTGCGTCTCTATGTTCATCCCTTGCGGCATCCCTTGCCACAATATCTTCTGTCCTTATTATTTTTTCTTCCTCTTTTTTCTCTCTAGATTTAGCGATATCTTCAATATTCTCTTTTCTCACGATCTCATGAGCAACCCTTCCACTTCTTAAGGTGATTGCATTACCTGATTCATTTTCATATTCCTTGATCACCCTGACTAGTGAAGGTTGTTCTAGCTGCTTTATTATATATGACAATTTTTGTTCGATTCTTTTAACCGCCTCCTCTTATCTGAGGAGAGTGTGCTCATGCCTGTTTAGTGTGGCGTCAGTTTTATTCATGAATTCAATAGTGGAGTTTCTAAATTCTTTTAGAGAGTTTTCAAATTTTTCTCCATTCCTTCCATGATTCATGATTACATTAACATCTCTCAATTCCCCATCATTCTCCTGTAAAGGGCTTATATAACCACATTCTAGCCTCTTAGTAAATTTGGAAATTTGATTTTGCAGTTCTAGGATTTTCTGTGAGTTTCCTAGTGAATTACACTCTTCTTTATTCTTGGAATCATTCCTTAGAAGTGGCCATTGGTAAGTATTGTTTGTCATTTCTTCCAAGAGGTCATAGGCTTCCTCTTGGGTTTTTCCACTAATGGATCCCCCGGCGGCTGCATTAATGAGTGTCCTCATCGGAGCATTCAAACCATTGTAAAAGGTTTGCACTTGCATCCAGAGAGGGAACCCATGATGCGGGCAACGTCTGAGGTACTCCTTAAAGTGTTCCCACCCATCATAGAGAGTCTCACCTTCCATCTGAGTAAAGTTGGTGATCTCAATTCTCAACCGTGCAGTTTTAGCCGAAGGGAAGTATTTGGCTAAGAATTTCTTAGCCAAATCGTCCCAAGTACGGATAGAATTGCTTGGTAAAGAGCTGAGCCAACTCTTGGCTCTATCTCTCAGTGAGAAAGGAAATAGCCTCAATTTAACTACGTCTTCGGAGACGCCATTAAACTTGAAGGTATCACATATTTCAAGGAAGGTTGAAATATGTGAATTTGGATCTTCAGTGGCTAATCCTCCAAACTGATTATTTTATACCATACTCAGCATAGAATGTTTGATTTCAAAATTATAGGCTTCTATATTTGGCCTTACAATCGCATGGGGAATGCCCCTAACAGTGGGCAGTGCATAATCTCTAAGTGCTTTACCCCTATGCTCTTCTAAATTTTCAGTGAAAGTGTAAATCGCAATTTGTTGGTTTGATAAGTTTTGTTCTCGCCTAGATTGTAAGTATGTTCGTTCTATTTCATGATCAAACAGATATTCAGTACAGACTCTTTTACTCGTACAAGTTTCAATAAAGCTTATCAAGAATAATTTAGCAATAAAGATCAAACAGATATATTTTGAAAATGAAAATAAATAAAAAGAAATATAAAATGTTAGCTTGATAATTATAATAGAAAATATAAAACTACTAATATAAAAAAAATATGAAATGCTTAAATCACTAGCTACTTATAGATTATCTTTAGTTCAAATCAAAAACCAATTCCCCGGCAATGGCGCCAAAAACTTGACAGACTGTAAATACACGTCCGCGCTTGCATGCAAGTGTACGTGGCATGAAGTAATAAGTGGAAAGTGTGACTTTCCGGGAATTTATCGAACCACAGAGAATTGGTTAATTTGGCACTAAAGTATATCTATTCTCACTAATGTTTAAGCTATAGTATGTATTGGTTGGTTGGTCTAAAATTAGCACAAATATTCACTAAGTAAAATAGCAAGATTAAAGAAAGAGGAGAGTTGGGCCCATCCCACATGCAATGATATAATACTTGTGTAGATTTATTTCTCAAACTTTATCATTTAATTTAATTGAAATCAAGTGCACATTATTGTCCTTTAGTCTAGCTCAAAGGCTTACAAGTTCAAATCCTGTGCACAAAATGAACTTACATTCGGTTCTACTTTAGCACAAAGATTCTTGTAAGACTCTTGAGATTTAAAGTTAATTCATTTCCTCCTTATTTAAGGAGAGTTTAAAGTTTCTTAAATCTCAAGATCTCACAAGCATTAATTTTCCACTACGATCATCACTTCGCATCTCACATAGTTGAGATGAGAGAATCACATTTTGGGCTCAATGACTATGTCACTTAGTTCATGAGCACTCAACGCTTCATTTCTCAATCTCAATTATGTGGAGCTAAGGAGCTCAATTAGTGGGTCTTAGCATCACTTGCATCAACTCTTTGGTTGAGCTTAGATTGAGGTGCATTGAGCTCAAGAACCTTCTCACATAGTTCTAAGCTTTCATGCACTCAAAATCTAGCATCCAACCTAAGGTGAGCTAAGGAGCACAAGACAATTAGATTTTGGATTCTTTAGTTCTTTTCTCATAAACACATCAAGACTAATTAGATAGAAATTTTTTAGTAAGGCATTTAAATCACAAATACATTATGCTTGAGGGAAAAAATTCATACATCAATATTACATTATGCAAAATGGGACTTTATCCCAACCCTCCCCAAGGGGAGTTTAGCTACTCATTACACAAGAAAATAAGGAAGACACATACATAGCTAAAGACCCTTTCATGGTCACTAAAAAGAAAATACAAGATTGAGTTTAGAAGATACTAGGAACGCTCCATAGAAGTTCTCTGGAATTCTTCTTCTCCTTCTAATTCTTCTCCTTAGATTGCTAGTGCTGCCTTCTTCCTCTTCTCCCTTTGCAAAAGCTTGTCTTGCCACCCTTGGGGAGTTCTCTCTTCCTTTGGCTCTCCTCCTTACTTAGGAAATTTTTGTTAAAATTGTGAACCCTCCTCTAGTCAAGAGGAGGGGTATTTATAAGAGGGGGGGCTGCTGCTCCTCTCTTCCATAAGCAACCAGAATTTCCATTAAAAATGCTGAATTCATCATTGCATTAATTTTTAATTTAGGGTGAGGTGATAATAATCTCATTTCTTTAGCCACAACATCACCTTAAAGCTTACAAAAATGGCTACTGCATGAAATATTCCCCGCTAATCTAACTAAAGGTTGTAGGTTATTGAAGTTTAGTTGAGTCGTAAATTCACATTAGTACTAAGGAATACTAATAGTCAATTATAAAAAGCTTAAAGTAAATGCTAGAAGCTAAAGGGAAGGATTACTAAGTTCATTTTTAAGTATTAGAAACTTGTCCTAATAGGCTCTCATCCTAAAAATAGACATGTGCTAAGGTTAAATAGACTCATTGGAATGGTTAACTAGCACTTAGAATTATAATCAAATTAAGGCTAGGAAATCACTCCTATATTAACTTCTCCTAATGTTGAGGCTTGAAATTATAAGTTTACTAACCTAAGCAAAGCATCTAACTACTCTATTCTAATCCAATTCTAACAAAATAAGCTAATATGAATGCTTTATTAAATGATAATAATTGCTATGCAAGGGATAAAACACCTAAATAAGCAAGCTAATGAATAAGTAAAATTATATTTATGAAGGTATTAGGGAGCCAAAAACTCAAGCTGTCCAAATGGTGTCAAAATATAAATTTAATTACAAATATGAAATCCTTATATCATAAGGAGAAGAATGACACTAAGTAGGTTAAAATCAGATAATGCTGGAAATTAAGATTTATGGGACTCCTAATTAGGATTAAAAATTGATTATGAAAATTAGAGTTCAAATCCTAAATTGAATTATACCAATATATCCATCTTATCTTTCTGAATAAAATGACATATAATTTCATATAATTTGGACGTGTATTATTAAAGTTATGCATGAAATAAGATTTGCATTAAAAATAATTAAATAAAATTAATTATAATTCATTTAACCGTCAACACAAAAAATGGAGGGTGCTGAAAATAGGGCAGCTGATCGGCACGAGACATGAAGCACTGCTAGCTAACAGTGATGCATAAATGTTCATGCTATATGACAGGCGTTAGCCCAAATGGGTGATGTGTGTTGGCACGGAACACATAGAATAAATGCGTTGACGGCGCGGTTCTGCAGTTGAACCGGTCCGGTCCAGCAGGAACGCCCAAATCGCACGCAAGCCGGCTCGAACCGCATCATTCCCGGCAAATGCCTGAATGGGTACTCCTAGGGTTTCACCTCTCGGTCGAACTCGATAGTCTTACGGCATGTCCTGCATACCGGCGAGTATCCCCCACCACGGTCGACCTAGTGAGGCCGGAACCGAGGCCAGCCATCGACGCAGCAGCCGTTGTGTTGTCAAGACTTCATTGTCCAAGAACAGCACAGGCGCTGCAGCACACCTTGGCGAACCCAAGCCTAAAGTTGAGTGCTACGACGTGCCTAAGCAGTCAGTAATCGAGAAGCAGGTACTGCAGCGCACTGTAGCGAAAATTGTCGCTGCAGCGCGCCACAGTGGAAAGCGGCGCACCAGGCCTCGGTGGAATTTCAGTAGATCATTTTTTAGATCATATTCCAGATTAATAGACACCGCAGCATGCCTAATTTGAAAGTTTGAGCATCGCAAGCTGAATTCTAGAAGGTCGGGCACTACAGCGCGCCACAGTACTCGATGAAAATAAGCTTTGTTCTAGGTCTCGATCTGAAAAAATTGAGGGATATTTTCAATATTTAAGGGTTTGAAATAGACCTAAGTACTTAAGGCTAAATGCTGAGAAGAAATAAAATGTCTTTTGCAATTAATTTGGAAGTTTTAGTGGCTGTGGAAAGGAGAACCCTAGAAGGAACCCTAAGGGAGCTGCTGTTCATGGCAAGTCTTGCAAGGTGGAGAAGCAACTCTAAGTGACAGCCTTTATTCCTCCTCTCCATTCTAGAGTAAGAACTTAAGCGATTTGTGCTAAAGTGATAGCTCTTTGTAAACTCTGTAAACCTTGAAGTTTTTATAGTGGATTTTCTCGTTGGTGTGGCTCAATGGTATTTCCTATTTTTGGGTTTTCCATGTATATGCTTGTATTTTAGATGATTGTATGTGATGTGTTCTTCTTATTATGATTTTGTGATTTCTAAGCTTAGCTCAGTAACCATTAACGCACACTGATCCTCAAAGGCTTTGGACTTTTGTTTGGTTGTGTGCATTACTAGTGGTATTCAGCATTGCTTGTCTTGTGCCCACACAAAAAGTGGTATCAAAGCATTTGGTTCTTTGCCTTGTTGTTAAGGAGGGTTTGCTTGTTTGAGTGGGAGCAATGGTCGAAGAAATGAGACACAAGATTGAGAAGTTCAATGGGACAAACTTTGTGTTCTGGAAAATGTAAATGGAGGATTTACTCTACCAGAAGAAGTTGTATCTTCCATTGATGACAAGAAACCTGGAACTATGAGTGATGACGAATGGGAGGTTCTTGATAGAACTGCATTGGGTTTGATTTGCTTATCGTTGTCTTCTTCTATTGCTTTTATTAATTATTAATGAGAAAACTACTGTAGATCTCATGAATGCTCTAATGATGATGTATGAGAAGCTGTCAGCTTCGAATAAGGTTTTCTTGATGAAGAGATTGTTTAATATGAGGATGATGGATGGCCATTCAGTGACTAAACACCTCAACAGGTTTAACACCATGACGAGCTAGTTGAGTTCAATGGGCATTAATTTTGATGACGATGTTTGAGCTCTGTTGTTCCTATCTTCATTGCTAGACAGTTGGGATGGGCTGGTTACAGCCATAAGTAATTCATCAGGGAATGTGTCGTTGAAGTTTGATGACATTGTTGGACTTGTGCTAAATGAGGAAGTGCGAAAGAAAACTCATGGGGAGGCTTCTACCTCAGCACTAAACATTGAGAGCAGGGGAAGATATGCTGAGAGGAGACATACCAGGAATAGGTCTATGTCTCGATGAGGTAAATCAAGACCTGAAAAAGTAAAGCTGGATTGCTGGAATTACGAAAATGCAGGTCACTTCAATAAGGACTATCCTACTTTGAAGAAGTCAAGTGGTGGTGGTAAGATGATGAATCCCATTATGAATGTTTCACTTGAGGAGGATCAAGACACTTTGATCCTCTCACTAGACAACATGGAGTTCTAGGTTGTGAACTCGGACACCTCTTTTCATACGACTCCATCAAGGAGTGCCTTCAAGAACTACACCAAGGGTGACTTGGAAAAAGTGTATCTTGGAGATAATAAAGCGTGTGATATCATAGGCAGAGGTGATGTGGACGTGAAGCTGCCAAGCTGTGCTGTTTGGAAGCTTAAGGATGTTAGACATGTGCCATGTCTAAGGAGAAACTTGATCTCAGTGAGCCACTTATCAAGAGAAGGCTGCAACACTTATTTCTTAGGAGACTCATGGAAGGTCACTAAGGGGGCACTCATCATTGCATGGAGCAGTATGGAAGGTACACTTTACTTAATCAATAAAGTGTCTGATACTATTGCAGCTGCAGAGGAGATAGATGTAGATCCATGGCATCGGAGGCTTGGCCATATGAGTGAAAGGGGGTTGAAATCCCTTCAGTCAAATGGAAAGCTCCAAGGGCTAAAATAAGTGGATTTGGATTTCTGTGAAGACTATGTGCTAGGCAAGCTGAAGAAAGTTTCATTCTCCAAGATTAAAAGGAAGCTCATGTAACAACCCTAGTTGTTACCCTAATTAAATCTAGAGTTATTAAGCCAAACTAAGCTTTGATTTTGATTCCATTAGACTCAATGGGTCATATAAACCTAACCCTAAAAATTTGGAATCAATCGGAGTTAAATTAGGAATTTTGGTATTTTTGGCTATTTTTGAGCCCTAGAAAATACCTAAATTAAATTGATCTCCAAATTAAAATCTGATTTCATTTTTGAATTCCCCACCCACAAATTAGCTAGGGGGTGAAATTTTGGGAATTTTTGGAGGTCATTTAGGCATATTTTGGATTTAATTTAAATGGTTCAACTGCAAATTAGGGTTCTAAACAATTTATAATTGCATTCCTACCCTCCCTCCAATGGTCGGCTGACCCCAAACCGCAGGCGCCATCCATTCTATTCATTCCACGGATCTGATCCAATGTCCCGTACTATCGATCGGATCCATCTTATCTCAACCGTTCCGCGGTTTCGAGACTTCAATCTGACGGCATCTAGCTATCCGCCGTAAGTATTCTCGATCAATCATTAGATCACCCGATCTGATCCAACGGCTGATCTCTTATCCGCATTCATTCGTTAAGTGTTGGGAGATTAGAGTGGTCCCGCTTCGATGGATGATCAATCAGATGGCCTAGAGCACCCCGAGCACTGTGGATCATCCCCTTCCTCTCGCCCGTCGCTCGCTGGTCCCCCCGATAGCCATATCCCCTCTAGCCCCCGTGGCAGTACGGGAAGATGCCAAAATTCCTCTCCTACCATCGGTACGTTCGTCTTGCCGGCTGCCTTCTCCCTGAATTTCCCCTGACCGTTCCAGCCACCGTATTGCTTCAGGCCGAGCTTTCTCCAAGCCCAAGCCATGGCATCCACTCCCAGGACTCCCTACGGCCTATAAATACCCCCAGAGATTCATAGTGACTCCCTTTGCTCACTGTGAACTCTCAATACCCCAACCGAAGTCCCCTGGAGCTCCTGTCACACTTGGCAAATTCCTAGCATTTTCTGGAGCTTAGAACCGCTAATAGAGGGTCTGTCTGGTGTTCAGACTCCCTGCGAACCTGCGTCTGCTGCTTGGGAAGCTCGAAAGCACTCCAATTCTCCTCGGCCAAGCCTGCGACCTCGACTTCAAGTACAGCCTTATCCCATTGAACTCAAAGAGTTCAGTTTCCATTCTATCCTCTAGATGAGCCTCTGGATGTCGACTAGACTGCCGTAGCCACATAAGAAATCCAATGTGATTGTCCATAGGGTTTGGCCTAGCCTATTTTGATCATTCGATCGTCTGGTTTGCACTGTGAGCTCACAGTCGAGCTTAAGTAAGGACCCCATGATCTAGGAAACCCCAAGCTGTGAGATCTTGGGGGTTCTACTCACCTCACCTCACTGATGGTGTAGGGATCGAACACCGTCAGTTTAATGGCTCCTGTGAGGAGAATTGCTCGCTCACAGGGAAACCTAAGTTCCTTCCCTTAGTGCCTATCAGTCGAGTAGCACCCCGACGATCCACCACGATCCAGATGGGGGTTCTTACCTCAATCGACGCATCTTAGTTCCTTGAATGTGTATCCATTGAGATCAAGGTCTGGCATGGAGTGTGCACTAAGAATTTCACGACTGAAGCTAACCCTAGGTGAGCGGGTATTGGGCATAGGCACGAGGAAGACGACGCACTGGCACTTCGGGCCGGGTCAGACCCCGACCCGCGCGGTGCTGAATTCGGGCCACTATTTTATTTAAATTATTTAGGAATTATTTTCCTTCTAATAATTCAGTGATAAATAGATTTAATTAATTAGCCTATGGTTTGATTTAAATAAAAATACATATTAAATTATTTAAATAACCTTAGTTATACTTGTCCAAATGGTATGATCTAATATACCAATTGAATCAGAAAAATACAAGGAATCTGAATATACCATAAAATTACAGATCTAATGGTTAGATTTTAAACAATTGTCTAATCTTTTTTGTTCTTAATTAAATCATATTAAATTTAATAAATACCCAAATATGTTAATTAAGGGCTCTGACTACTCATAAGATCCCAAAGAATAATTGTGAACCCTTAAAATTAATTTAGGATATTTAATTTTATTAATCACTCCTTAATCACTCTAATTAAGGATTAATGAATTAAACCCTAATTAAACTTCTGATCCTGATAAAATAAGTTCTTAATGCTTCCTTAAGTGTAGTAGGACCTATGAATAAGGTTGGATTGCCCTAGAATGTCCTAGATTCTTTAATCACCTTAATTAGCTTTTAAAAATGTGATTAGTAGTAATTAGACTAATTAGGTTGCCAAAACCTAAGATAAGTGTATTTCGTACTTCATTTATCATCATGTGACTCATTAAAATGGATTAGAATTAATTTGGGCAATTAAATCTTATAATTCCATTTTTTAGCCTTAAGAGGGGCATTTTGGTCATTTTTAAGTGCCCCTTAAGTCTTGAAAATTTAGCAAAATATCCTTAGTTAGATTATTAATACCCTTCTAAACCTTTAGATTAATGATATTAATATTAAGTAAAAAATTTTAATTTAATCTTAATTAAGATACTTAGATCTTAAGTGATCATAAAGGAATCACTTTGCCTTAATAGTTGAATCTAACAATCTCAAATGCTAAATCTTAATTTAATAGTTCGATTAAGTTAGTCCATGAGCTTGAATTCTAAAAGTAACACTCTTGCAAAATCCTAAGTTAGAAACCTAGCTTAAGTCTAAACGTGATCAAACATCAGATCTTAGATCTTAAATCTTAAACTTTAGATCTTCTCTTTGAATTGAACTACCTCCCTTTGAAATTTCTTAAGTGATTTATTGTTAATTCTATTGAAACCTTCCATGTGGGTGTAGGATTGATTCAATCTATAGGATAATGAAATTATCCTAAAGATTGAATATAGATCTTAGATTCTCAAGTTTTTAATTGATTATTTTGTCTTATAACCAGTAGAGTAACCTTTCACTAAGTTCTTAGTTCTGGATCTTTCAGCTTATAGGATTCCTTATCTTTAAATTGGGTTTTAAGTGTGAACCCTAGATCCTTATTAGGACATCACCTTGGATTCAAGATTTGAACACCAAAGTGGAGTTTAAATCTAGAATCCCTAAGTCTTGATTTACTTAATCAAGAGTTGGGTGAGAGAGAAAAATATTAATAATTAGGTCGTTGATTCATTTATTTAAACCTTATAGTCATCACATGCTTATGAATTAGAACTTGTTAAGTTCTAATATTAACTTTAAAGTCATAAATCTGGGATTATACTTAATAGCTGGATATTGGAGATCCTAAACTTGTATCTTCTCATAGTAGTTAGTTGGATAAATTAGACAACAACATATATCACATAAGTCTAGATTGAGTTTCTTGCTTACCTTGACTTGATTACTCTGCTCACCTTAAATATTGAGCCTTGTTCTTGAGCATAATAGGAGAACTTAGGATATGGATGATACATCCTAAGTTAGTATTTGAAAAATATAGCATTCATCTAGTTCTTTTAGTGCTTTCAATTAGTAGAGTATGTCCTAGCATAGTCTGCCTCTTCAGTTCTAGTATTGTGATAGAATAGACTCGGACCTAGCTCTACGGATGTCTAGGATAGATACATGTCTTATTCTATAAAGTTCAACTCTGACCTAGGTCTATGGATGCCTAGGATGGGCACATGTTGAACTTTCAGTTCAGAGGCCCTGTATGGCCTATTTCTATTATGGAAGCACTATGTTTTAGGCTTACTACTACTTTAGTTCAGTTCTTCAGCTTTATTTGTTTTGTTTCGCCTTGCCGCATGTCTCAGTGGCTTTACTTTACTTTACTCAGCTGATTTTGCCACATGCTTCAGTGGCCTTTCTTTTCATATTAATCTGCATGTTGTATGTGTGTTCTTATGGATTAGCTATTATATATATATATATATATATATTGGCATATTTAGGATGCAAGAATTGTATCTTATTTTTAGCACTTGTGTTCTTTTATACTCAACATGTTTCTATGTGATCATAAGCATGTTAGGATCAAATTTATTTTTAATATTCACAATCACTTTTGTTTTTAGCTTTACTTTGCTTACTCCATGTCTTGTATGTTATTTCACATACTTATTGTTTAGCTATAAATGATAAATTTATAGTTACCTCATTTCCTTTATAGCTTGTTGCACCCCATAGTTGCTTGCATGTTAAAATAATTAAATATAATAGCTTTAAATATTCAGTTCATTTAAATAGCCTAAAATGTACTTAGATAATTATCTAACTGTAATCTTTTTATTTTGTTGGCTGGGGCCCTGGCATTTGTGATACTGACAAATGTAAGATTCAGACATGTTCATAGGCAGTGCTGCAGGAGAGGAGCCAGTGCAAAAGGAGGATCGTTCTACTGCAGCTTAGTTATACTTTTCATTTTCTTTTAGTGAGATTGAGAGACTTTTATATTTTGTTTATTTAATTCAGATGTAATCATTAAATTATGGAGGTATTTCACTTTTTTGCACTTGAGCTGTGTACAACCCATGTTGTTACTTAGGCTAATTAAAACTAATCTAAGTCTTAATTGAGGATCTAGTACACTAACTAAGTCATTTAGAACTCAACTCCAAGATCCGGATCACATCAGGAATCAAATAGAGTAAATCTGGATTCTTGGAAAAATCCCAAAACCCTAGAAATTGACTTTTTATTTAAACCTTAGATCAAAAATCTGACTTCGCCATTGCATTCACCACCCCCAAATTAGCTAGGGGTGAAGGTTTGGATGCATTTGGGCATTTGGAAGTCGTTGGATTTTTGTCGAATATTTTAATATTATTTAAATACCTAAAAATTCAAATAAATAAATACTTGTCGAATCAAAAATCTAATGGTCCTATTGCATTCTTCACCCCTCAATTAGCTAGGGGCGATTTATTAAAAATTTTTGGAATGCAGTTATTTATTAAAAATGTGATTAATAAACGTAATATAGATAATTTAATATTAATATTAATTAAATGAAATTAACGATTCCGTTAAATATCTAAAACCTCCATTTCTATTCCCTAATGCCGTTGGCTCGGCGTGATGAAATTTGGATCATCCGATCAGACCTGATCGGACAGTCATAAATTTATCTCTCCTGATCTATGCCACGTGCAGTGCGCGTGGCAATCTCTCGTGCACGTGGTGAGCTTCGCTCGCCAGCTGCCTCTCACCACTTCCAAAACCTTCCCAGACTCCATTAAGCTTGGTGTAACCTTAATTTCAAGAGATCTATGCCATTCCATTGATCGATCAAAGCTCTGAATTTCGAAATGTTTCATCTTCCTCCGAATTTTTTTTCAACCATCAAGCTTAGGTACTCACTTCTTTCTTGCTTAAATTACTTCGTTATCCAACTAATTACATTTCATTCAAGTAATTGACAGTAGGCAACTATTGTCATTTCATACTTAGCCCCATTTGTGCTGTGTTCGAAAAACCCTAGATGAATCATTAGGAATTAGGGATAGCTGTATTGAATCATTTCGCATCGAGTATCTTGCAAACGTGAAGAGCTCGTCATTAGGAACATCTAGATGCATTAAGGGTCCTCCATAACCCACATATCGACAAGAATCTAGATGCCCTAATCGGTGCCTTTTCGTCTGTGAAGGAGACGCAGAAAATGAGAATGGGGAAGGCGTTCCTGCGTGGTGGCTGCGTTGGAGAGGTGGGTCCCACCTCTCAGTGACGTGTCGTCCGCAGAAGTTTTAGGGTGGGCCCGCGTTATCTGAGTCAGCCATGCATCTGCAGCGCCTCTCAGTTTCGTTTGAGGTGGGGCCCACCGTCTCATTTGACCTGCAGATTATACTTAGACTAATTATTATATATAGGTTTGAATATAGGTAAAATACTTAGTATATATATATGATTTGATTTACATGTACATATTTATGTATATATATATATATATATATATATATATATATATATATATATATAAGTTATAAATGCAAACAGAGAATGAACATTTTAGATTAATAAATATTGAATATGTTAATTAACTCGAACAGGAAAATTAATTAAACAACAAATATAATATTATGCATTTAATTATATTCAATTAATTTTTAAACTTTAGGTATTCGTATCTTCCAAAATATAACTCCAAATTTAACAAATAAATATGTCATTTTGATCAGTAGAAAATAAGGAACACATTGGTACTATCAATTTTGCATTTGGACCTATATTTAGTATATTGACATTTAGGATCCCTAAATTAGCCTTAATTGTCACCAAATTTCATTAGGTCATAATTTGGTGTGAGATAATCCAAACATACCCAATATGGGTCTCAAAATACTTAAAAAACCCTAAGGAATATTTTAGTAGTACTAACCTTGTTGTTTGGATTAATTTGAGACTAATGATATTTAGGATCTAACCCTAATTAGGTCAATTAACTCTAAAACTTCAATTGACCATAATTTGGTCAATTGAACTCCAAATTAGGTGATCCAAATATCAATTTAGATAAGAAAAATATAATTTACATTAATCTGTAAAAATATTTAGTATCCAATGGCTATATTTGCTAATCACCCCTAATTACCCTAAAACTTGATTATTAAATATTAGCAAATATAATAATTCAAATTGAACAATTTAAGTTTCAGAGGACTCCTAGAGTATATTAGAACCTAATGGTGTAGTTGGATTAGTAATTTGGTGATTGATTTCACTAATCACACTAATCACTCTAAACCCTAATTAGGCTATAACTTAGTCAATTAGAGTCCAAATTGATCCTACCACTTATCATTGTAATCAGTGGATCATTTGTGATCCATAGCTACTGATTTCACTCAATTTGGATACCAATTAACAAAGTTAGGATTTTTGACCCTTAATTAAGATCCTAAATTACCCATTTTACCCTTAAACTTGTATTGGCCATAACTTGGCCAATACTTATCAAAATTCAAAAATTTTGAATTCTATGGAAACCTTAGACAGTAAACAACAATAAACTGAAAAAAAAAATTAGATTCCAGTAGGCCAAATTACCAAAATGCCCCTATGAGTCAAATTCATTAATTTGATCTCATGAGACTTAATAATCACCCAAAATTTGTGTAATTGCTGTCTAATCTTACATTAGATAGTAAGAAACACTTTTCCATAAGAAAATTCAGATTTGGAACCTTAGATCAAAATTTGATCTTTTGAACCCCTAAATAGGGGCAAAATGGTCATTTTGCCCAAAATTAGGGTTTAACATTTTAAAGCCCTAAAATCACTTTCTAAATAACTTAATCAATAAAGGAAATGATTTATAATAGAAATTAAGTGAGTTTAAGCCTTAATTTGATTTTGATTAAAACTTCAATCATAAGTCCTTAAGAAATCTTAAGTAAAAGCCCTGAGCATTCCTTCCTTTCTTAATCCTTTTTAGATCTTTTCTTAGGTCTTATAACAGTAGTTAGGATTGTGTGTTTGAGAGATACTCTTAGTAATTAAGAGCCTTAATTCCTAGGAGTAGGAATAGATCTTAGGCTAGAATTCATCTATTGAGTAAATTAGGTTACTCAATAGGTGAAACCTTGAGTTTACTAGTTTATAGATTTTTCTTAGTTTATTAAGTGATTATTTGATCTTTAAATCTTAGAAATAAGGGTAGAGATCTATCCTACAGAATTGATTATTAATTAGGATTTGCCTTAATCTAAATCTGTGAGTATGGGTATTAAACCTTAGATCCTTAGATACTCCATTTAGATTAAGTAATTTAAACCCCATATTTGGAGTTTAATTCTTAATCCTTTCATCTTGATTTAGCTAATCAAAATGAGTTTGGGATTCTTAAAATTATCAAAATAGGTTGATGGATTTATTTATTCAACCTATAGTTGTCAGTGATTTAATTAATTAGAAATTGGCCAGTTCTAATTATTTACCAATTTATAAGGATGTGAATCTGAGTTACACTCGATAGTAGAACTTGGAGATCCTGAACTTATGTAACTTAGAATAGATAGAATGATTAAATTAGATAATAAATGGATATCACCTGTGTCCTAGTTGAGTCTCTTGCTTACTTGGATTTGATACTTTGCATACCTTGTAATTGAGTTTTATACCATGAGCATATATTGTGTACATGGGATATTTAATGAGTATCTTATGTCAACTTTGAGAATTCATAAGTAGCATTTGTTCTTTTTCTCATATTTAAGTAGGGTGTAGCTTAATTAGTATACCTCTTCATTTCACTCATTCTGGATCAGCTACATTGTTGGGTCAGACTGATCCAACTGACTGAATTATCAGGATTTGATATGGTTATACTAATTTAAGTACACTTATACTTGGTTTTTCTGTTATAGCCTATCAGGCTAAGTACGTTGATATTATCTGTTCAGATGCTAGTTTGATTGGTATACCTTTTCATTTCACCCGTTATGGATTGGCTACGAGTGATTTGAATAATCAATATAGCTTTCAATTTTGAAGTTACCATTTTACTTTGCATTTTCTGCATTTCAGCACTACTTTTACTTACAGTTTTACTATATTGTCTGGCTTTATGTACATCTAGGATGCTAGTCTTCTTTGTAATTTTCACATGTATAGGATGTTAGTTATATTTTTAGTTTTATAATGTTTTACATGTTATTTACTGTTATGTCAATTAGCATAATTCTGTATTGATCATAAGCATGTTTAGATTGTACTTTCTTTATAGTCATTTGCTTTACACTTTCTTTTATACTTATCTGACCTTGTTGCAGTTATTTTGGAGGATGTATGCGCTTACTTCCTAGTTGTTTAAGTTATAAACTAGTTGTTTATAACTTTACCAATTTCTTTCTTACGCGTTCTTGCTCCTACTATGCTTTTGTACTTGTTTATGGTGATATCTAATTAACTTAATAAATTGATTACCCAAAAATATACTTAGACATTTTATCTAACTAAGATTTTTCTTTTGTTGGCTAGGGCCCTATTATTGTGAAACCGACAATGGTAGATTCTGAGCTATTTGGGGTGATAAAGCCTTCAGGAGATCTGCTTGTGGAGGAGGAGTGTGTACCTGAAGATCCTTAGTCTTCTTTCTGTATTTGTAAGGATGAGTGGTTGATTTCAGTTCTTTTAATCTATTTAATATTATAATAATACAGGGTTAATTTACTTTCTGTACTTTACTTATTCTGGACTGTTGTATTTATATGATGGATGGATGTTTATATTTTTGCTTCCGCACTCTGTTGTTCTTGTATTTTTATTTAGTGATATTATCTTTGAGAAATGGCAAAGTCTTTAGTTAAGTTGGATTAGAATGTGTGTCTAATCCAATTCTAAGTAGGGACCTTGTCATTTTGGAGACCCCTCCACCGTAAACATGTTAACTTAAGAGTTAACAAGACCACGGCGGGACAGGACCATCACAAGCTGAGTTACTATTTTATTTCCTTCTTTCTACTATATTGTGTCTGTGGATGTTACTTTATATTTTGTGCTTCCGCCACTTTGATATATATATATATATATATATATATATATATATATATATATATATATTGATGAATGTTTATAGTATCCAGGTGATAAGTCCTTAGCTTAAGGCAAGTTGGATTTTACCTGACTTTACTTAAGCTGGGGATTTGCCACAGTTGGAGCACCGTACTCCCTACAGTTAGTACGGGGGTCCCACAGCTCAAAAGTAAGAAATTGGAGTTGGTGCATACAGATGTGTGGAAACCAGCTCCTACACCTTTGATAGGCAGAGCATCATACTTCATCACCTTCATTGATGATCATACAAAAAAGGTGTGGGCTTACTTTCTAAAGCATAAATCGAATGTGTTTGATGTATTTGGAAAGTGGCTAGCTTTGGTGGAAAATGAGATAGGTTTTGTGACAATCCTAGTTGTTACCCTAGCTGAATCCAGATTATTTAAGCTAAGCTAAGTTCTAATTATGATTCCATTAGACTCAATGGGTCATTTAAACATAATCCTAAAAGTTTGAAATCAATCGGAGCTCATTTGAGCATTTTGGTAATTTTTGCCTATTTTTGGATCCTAAAAATTAGCTAAATTAATTTGATCTCCAAATTAAAATTTGAGTTCATTTTTGAATTTCTCATGCCTCATTTAGCTAAGGATAAATTTTTGGGAATTTTTGGAGCTCATTTGGTCATAAATTAGATTTAGGAATTATTATAATTAATATTAATTAATTAAAGGATTTAAATTATTAATTAAATTTAAAAATTAATATTATTTAACCGTAGGATTTGCTGTCGGGACTGCGGCAGATCCACTGCGGGGTCCCGAGAGCGGCGCATGGGTATTATCCAATGGATGCATTAGCATGCATACTAGTGCATTCCATCTAATGACGGGATCTACTCCGTGTCTAGATCAAATCCTAAGTGTCAGATCCATCACGCACTTCCAACAGCTATCGCTCGATCCTCTTAAGAAACTCATCAGATCGTCAAACATCAATGATCTCGCAATAAGACGGCGTGCCGAGGATCCCACCCTGTTCACCTTTGTCTTTCTCCCGATCCTCCACGCGCACTGGTCCCCCGACAGCCAGATCCTCACTTAGCCCCATGGCAGTACGTGAAAATATCCCATTCTTCCTCCTCTACCCTCCGATGCAACAGTCTATTGGCAGTGCTCTCTCCATTCTGCCCTCAGATGGTTAAGCCATTCCTCTCCCTTAGGTCAAACCATACTCGAGTGCCCGAGCCTTAGCACCCTTCCCTGGACTTTCCCTCAACCTATAAGTACCCCTGGGTTATCACGATGAACCCTTTTACTCACTATGATCCCCTATATTATTCTCAGCTGAAATCTCGGAAGCTCCTCGTGAACCCCAGTGTCCCAATCGCTGCGAACCTCTGATAGAGGGTCCATTTGGTGTTCAGACTCCCTATAAACCTGCATCTGCAGCTTGGTGAGCTCAAAAGTCCCTCAGTTCCTCTCTATCGCTGTGGCATTTCACTCCAGGTACTTTCTCTTTCCCCAGTGAGCTGTGTGAGCTCACTGTCTTGCCAGCTTTATATGTCTTTAATTCCATAGATGCTTGTGAAAATAGGGTCATCAGTAATAAAATTGGGAATCACCTGTGAATGATGAAGGCTCGACAATGCTCAGCATTGTCAAGCCGGGTTCATCATTCCATGACAATTTCAGAAGTTGTAGCTTGCGTAATTGGCCTCAGGAAAGGGTTAATTACTGCATTATTGCATTCCATATCGAAGCTGTAGTGAATCGATATGGTCTGAGTAACCCAAGCCAGCTCGATTTGAGCCATCCTCACTTGGACAATTTTAGTAAATGGCCCGAGTAAGGATCCTTGGATTTAGCTCTCCCCGAGCCCAATCAAGTTGCAATTCAGCTTTATGATGGCTCAGGGATGGTGCGGGTTTTGATTTGAGCTAGTTTGGTGGTCTATGGAGGGAGAATTTCCCTCCACATAAAGCTCTAATGGCCGCCTTCCTCCCAAGTAAGGACTGAGTGTTTCAGCTAGACCTCGATATGGGTTTAGGGTTTAATCGATCAGTCTCTAGCTCAGTAACATGCGTTGATCCTCCTTTGTCGTCAGCCTGGTGCATGGAAGTTGAATTTGGATGATTAGGGTTTACTAATCATCTTCTATCGGGGCCAGTCGCAAGGAAGGAGACGACAGCGCGAGTCAGGCCAACCCGTGACCCATGCTGTCCAGCAGTATTGGGCTTCTTGGCCCGATTAACTCGTGTAGTTCGATGTTTGGGCTGGGTTGTTTAATTCATTTATTGAATTTATTTCTCTTCTGTTTATTAAAAAATAAATAAATTATATTAATTAGCCTAGGGTCTAATTTAAATAAACATTCATATTAAAGTATTTAAATAACTTTGGCTATACTTATTTAAATGGTATGATCCAATATACTATTTTAATTAAAAAATTGTAAGGAATAATAATATAAAATAAAATGCAAGATCTAATGGTTAAATTTTAAGTAATTGCCTAATCTTTCTTTGTTCTTATTTAATTCATAATTAATTCATTAAATATCCAAAAATCTTGATTAAGGTCTTTGATTGCTCATGAGACTAAGGAGAACCTATGTAGGCCATTAAAAATAATTTAAGAATTTTAAATTTGCTAATCACCTCTTAATTATCCTATTCTTGGATTAGTGAATTAAGCCTTGGTTAAATCTCTAATTTTAATAATTTAGGTTTTAATTACCTTCTTAAGTGTTGTAGAGCTTATAAATATGCTTGGATCACTCTAATGTGCCCTATTTTTTTTAATTACCTTACTTAGCTTTAAAATGTGATTAGTGCTAATTAGGTTAATTATGGTATCAAATCTTAAGTTAATTGTGTAATTCACTTCATAAATCAATATGAAGCCCATTAACTCTAATGTGAATCAATTTAAGTGAATAAATCTTAAGTTTCCTATTTTTGCCTTAAGAAGGGTATTTTGGTCATTTTGACCAAAATATCATTTAATCATCCTTAAACCTAAAAATCTCAGTATAATGCTTCTAATTAATATATTAGTACCTGTTTGTAATCTAAGGGTTAATGAAATTAATCTAATTAAAGAAATATTAAAATTCCTTAATAAGATCTTAAGATCTTAAGAGTAATCTAAACCACCTCCTTTAAAGATCAATCTAACTGCTTAGCATTCAAACTCTAGTTTAATTACCTTATTAAGATCATTCATAAATTACAAATCTTAAAGAAAATATTTATGTAAATCCTAAGTCTAGATTTTAGTTTAGATCTTAAGTGATCAAATCTTATATCTTAGATCTTGATCATCTGATTGAATTAGCTCATCTCATTTATAATTTCCTACTTGAATTATTGTTTAATCCTTTTGAAACCTCCTTGTGGGTGTAGGATTAATTCAATCTATAGAATAATGTGATTATTCTATGAATTGAATATAGATCTTAGATTCAAATTTTTTAATTAATTATTTTATCTTATAATATTAGTAATGACCTTTCACTAAGATCTTAGTTTTTAAATCCTTTCACTTATAAGATTATGTATCTTTAGATTTTGGTTGAGTGTGAACCATATAACCTTAGTAGGTTTGAACCTTGGATTCAGGATTTGAACCCCAAGTATAAAGTTTAAGTCTAGAATCCTTAATCTTGATTTGTATAATTAAGATTTGGGTTAAGAGAGTAAAATAATAATAATTAAGTCATTGATTTAATTACTTCAATCCTTTATAGTCATCATGGATTTTGAATTAGAACTTGTTAAGTTCTAAGGTTAACCCTAAGATTATGAATCTGGGTTTATACTCGATAGCTAGATATTGGAGATCCTAAACTTGTATTTTCTCATGATAATTAAATTTAGATAAATCAGACAACAACAGATACCACATAAGTCTAGTTGAGTCTCTTGCCTACTTTGACTATTATTGCTTTGCACACTATGTATATTGAGCCTTTTCCTTGGACATAATAGGTGAACTCATGATATGGATAATGTATCCTAGTTAGTATTTGAATAACATAAATATTCATTCAGTTGATTCAGTTCATCCAATGCATTCAGTTCAGTAGGGTGTGCCCTAGCTTAATCTGCCTCCTCAATTCTAGTTTTTTATAAAATAGACTCGAACCTAGCTCTGTGCCTAGCTAGGATGGATATATGTCTTATTCTATAAAGTTTAACTTGGATCTAGCTCTGATGGTGTCTAGGATTGATACATGTTGAACTTTCTGCTCAGAGGCCTTGTAATGCCTATTTCTGTCATGGCAGTACTATGTTTAGGCATGTTTTTACTTCAATTCAACTTTTAGTGCTTTGGTTTACTTTACCACATGCTTTAGTAGCTTTACTTTTAGCTCATTTCAGTACATTAGCTTGCGTTGCCACATGTTTTAGTGGCCTTTTATTTATTTATTTTGCATACTTGTATACTTATCCCTATTAGTAGTTATTAAATATTAGCATATTTATGATGCTAGTTTTTGTATACTTAGTTCAGCATATTTTAGCACAATTTCCTTTTAATGAAATCAGCATGTATCAATGTGATCATAAGCATGTTATGATGATTTTACTTTCAGTACCTTGCAGTTATTTACACATTTTAGCCTTACCTTGTTCAGCTGCATGTTTAGTATGTATTTTGCATATTTTGTTATTTAAGTTATAAATGTATTGTTTATAGCTACCATATTTATTTTAGCTTGTTTCACCTTAATTTACTTGCATGCTTAAAGTAATAATGTGATATCTCTAAATATTCAGTTCAATTAAATTAGTATAAAATGTACTTAGACAATTTATCTAACTACAACTTTTTCTTTTATTGGTTGGGGCCCTGGCATATGTGATACTAACAAATGTTATATTTGGAGCTATTCATTAGTGGTTCCGCAAGAGAGGAGCTTGGACAGGATGAGGATCTTCCTATTGCCGCTTAGTTAGCTTTCTCTTTATGTTGTGAGGATGAGAGTTCTTTTTTTTAACTATTCAGTTTATAATAATTAATTTGGATGTATTTACTTTCTGCATTTTGAGCTGAGTTACTATTGCATTTACTTTTATACTATATTGTGATGTGGATGTTATGTTATGTTGTTTTTTGCTTCCACTACTTTGATATGTTGATGTATATTCACAGTTCTAGGTGACAAGTCTTCGGCTTAAGGTGGGTTAGGTCATACCTGACTCCCCTACTTAGGTTGGGGACTTGCCATAGTTGGAGCACCGCACTCCTCATGATTATGCTAATATCAGTATTAGCATGGTCGCGGAGGGCACGGGGCCCCACAGTTTTAAAGCTGAAATGTTTAAGGTCTGACAATAGTGGCGAGTACTGTTATAAGGGGTTTAATGAGTTTTGTGCCTTGAGAGGAATTAAGAGAGATCACAGTCCCTAGAACATCGCAGCAAAATGATGATGTAGATTGGATGAATCATATAATCACAGAGAGATCCAGAAGTATGAGATTGCATGCAGGTCTCCCAAGACAGTTCTGGGTGGAAGCCGTTAACATGACTATTTATTTAATCAATAGGGGACTTTTCGTACCCTTGAATGAAAGGATCCCCAAGGAAGCTTAGAGGGAAAGGAGGTGAAGTTGAACCACCTCAAGGTATTTTGCTGGTCATCCTATGTACATATTGATACAGGATCTAAGAGCAAACTTGATGCTAAGGCGATCAAGTGCACATTTGTTGGCTATGGCATGAAAGAGTTTGGCTACATATTCTGGGACAAACCAGAAAATCATTAGAAGCAGGGATGTCACTTTCCATGTAAGTGGGATGTACAAAGATTGTATAAGAGTTAAGGCTGATTCCAAAGATGCTTCAGATGGGGAACCTCGGCACATAGAGATTGTCACAACCCAAGTTGTTACCCTAGTCAATTATAACTAATTTAAGTCCTGATTTTGATCTTAGTACACTAATTAAGTTATTAGCAGTTCAAACCAAGACTTAGTCCAAATCAAGAGTCAAATGAATCAAATTCTGATTTTATGAATTTTATGAATCCTAGAATTTGACCTCATATCAAAAATCGGACTTCGTCATTACACTCATTGCCCCCAAATTAGTTATGGGTGATATTTTGGTGGCAATCAGAAGTCGTCAAAATTTTATCAAATATTTTAATAATATTTAAATACCCGAGAAAATGAGAAAAATAAGTACTCATCGGAATCGAAATCCTACTTCGCCATTTCGTTCCTCACCCCTCAATTAGCTAGGGGTGAATATTTGGTGATTTTTAAAAATCATTCAATTAATTAAAATCAATTAATAAAAACTAGGAAATTAATTATTTAATTAATTAAATTAAATGTTAATATAATTAAATTCCCTTCATTCACTTTTTCTTTACCCTAATCATACGCTTTCAATCAAAGAGGAGCGCCCGATCGCATGTTCGACCCTCCCATACCTGATCGAACGGCCTCACCCCTCCTCCCTCGTGCGACACACGTCGCCTCACCCTAGGAGTCTATGCCGCTCGCCCTCGCAACCTCCACCCCCTCTCATCTCCTAAAGAACTGAAACCTTCATTCATAAATTTCCTTGGGCGCAAGAGGCGGTCTACATCATCTTCTCTCCCTCACATGACCTTCCTCTTATGGCGCAAAGAGGAGTCCTGAATCCTCCATGGCTAAGCTTCGCATCCTCTTCGTTTGGTATGTGAGTTGCTAGCTTCATCTTCCTTCTTTTGGCACAAGGTCTTGGGCTGCTCAGTGTTGATCCCCTCATCCATTAATGGATGAGGTTGTCTACCCCTTTGGAGAGTCGCCGACTGGCTGGCTGTGCAAGCCGAGCTCCTCTTCCCATCGGCTGAACAACCGAGAGCAGCCGCCTCCGCCCTCTTGGCGTCGAGCCAAGGGCCCTCCATGTTGTTTGATTAACGACCGAACAGCATCATCCCTCTCCTCCATTCGGTGCCATCAAGGTACTTCTCATCCCCATGTCTCAAATTCGATTAAACTTGTTGATTAATTAAATGAATGCAAAGGAAATCAAATCGTAAACCTGATTGCGACTCGGAACTTTAGCAACTGCATTCGTAGTCGATAGTAACGTTCGCAAATGAGGAATTAGGTCTGAGATTTTTGTTGGGATGCAGCCAATAATTGATAGAGATAGATATGTGGCAGTTAATTCTTATTGCATGTTAATACTTGTGGTGTTCAATAGTTGATCTAGCTTCCTTTGATATTGCAGTGAATCAGGAAATGATGTGTTTGCTTCTTTAGAATCCTCTAACAAAATTAGAAGTCGTTATTTCTTATCCATATTTATGTATCTATGAATATAAAATGGTGACGAATATACATTATCTACTTGCATTTGATATTTAGATGCAATAGTATTGTATTTGTCTTGATTAAAGTTACGATAATTAGCATAAATCGTCAAATGAAATACTAATGCAGTAGTAGTGTTATGTGCTTTTATAAGATTGCTTCGTAATCTCATTTCTGTTAAAAGAAAGAAATAAATGAGTTTTACTGAAATTGTTGCACACTATTTATCAAATGAAACCCTTTTTTTTTCTATGTTGCATGCGAAATTATCTATTGGAATGCCTCACTCTCATATACATTAATGATATGCAATATTTTAGTGGCCATCACCTATAACTGTCAATCGGGCATTCTCTCTTGTGAGTGTATAGATTTGCTTGTGTATGCTCACCAAATTAGGATATGCCATGTAAATTCAATATCTACGAGCAAGCAATATAGTTAATTGCCAAATCAATAATTGAACTCAAAAAGGATGCTAAATATACTTTGAGTTAAAGTTTTCCAATTCTTGTTGAATTATGATCAAATGAAAACAACTCATTTTTCTTGTATATATAATAAGGGAAAAGCAAGATCAACATTTTTGCTCTAGTTTTTAACAATAAAGCATTTGTTATTTGTTAAGTTATTATTAAAAACACATTATCATAAAATTCATTATGCAAATTATTTCAAACAGGAATATTAATTATGATTTATTGTTGGATGTTATTGATAGCCATTTTATGTCTCAATAATTATCGCCTTCAACTAATCTTCTTATCCCCGATTGTTTCCTCTAGAAAATATATTTGAATTTAGCGTCTATACTTCTATTGCAACATCATGCTGCATGTCGATGCAAATGTCATCACTTTGATGTCTACCAATATAATTGTGTATCACATTACATGCCAAAATATTATGCTGCTGGTGTCGAAATAGAAAATTGATCTGATATTTTGTGATATAAATTAAATTACCCATTTAAATTGAATTAAAGCTTGATTCTTAAAAGGATTTCTAATAGTATGTTTTAGTAAATATACTTATGGCTAACTTTGAGTCAACTCGAGCTATTCAAGCTTGACTTAAATTCAATTTTCTTATTTTTTCTTAGCTCAAACTAGAATTTGATTTGAGTTGAACTGACTCGACTCAAATAATTCAATTTGAGTCAAGTTTTAATTCGAGTTATAAATCTAGTTCATTTGCTTCAAAATTATATTACTAAATTATTAATTACATTATTAGGCCATTAAACCTGAATTAAACTCGAGCTTTGTTCATTTTTGATATTAGGATTTAAACTAACAATGTATAACTTAGAATAGTGCAGCCTCAACCATTGTACCATAGTTTTGGTTGAGTAGATGTTGCTTTTAATATATATATATATATATATCAATTGTCAATTTAAAGTCCACTTGAATCCTAAATTAAGCCAGTCGACCCAAACTCAAGCTCGATTTGAAAGGTTTTGTATATGAGACGACTTTTGACTTTTCAATCTGATTAAGTTGAATGAAATTCAAGGGAATTTTCAGCAAAATGAATAGTAATTAGCGAAATGAATAGTTAACAGTGAAATGAATAGTAATCAACAAAATAAATAGTAACCAGCAAAATAAATAATAATCAGCCAAATGAATAGCAAATAACGAATAGTAATTATTTAAATAAATATTAATCAGTGAATTGAATAGTAACAACAGCGAAATAAATAGTAAAATAATGAAATGAATAGCAATCAAGGAAATATATAATAAATAGTGAAATTAATAGTAATCAGCAAAATAAATAGTAATCAATAAATTGAATAGTAAGTAAAATAACAAAACAGTAAAATAAATAGTAACAAATTTGCAAGTTGAATAGTAGCTTTTCTTCTATGCAAAATAATTAAGTTTTAAATTTCATGAGGTGAGATTCATCTCACATCATGCTTTTCTTAAAATTTACTAATCATTTAAGTGAGTTTTCAATCAAGATTAGTTAAGGTTAGAGCTTGAGTGTTTATCTTAGTTCCTTAAGAGCTTCTTTCTTAATAATTAGGAATATGACTTAGGTTAGAATTCTTTCATTAGGTAAATTAGTTTACACAATAAATGAAACCTTAGTTTTAGTAGTTTATAATTTTTCATAGTTTGTTATGATTATTTAATCTTTCAATCTTTCAATCTTTGACTTAAGATTAGAGATCCATCCTATTAAATTTGACTTTTACTTAATAGACTTTACCTTAATCTTCAATTTGTGAGATTTGGGTAGTAAACCCTATATCCTTAAACTTTTCCTTTGGATTATGTGTTTAATTCCAATTCGTGGTTTTAATTTATAATCCTTAGTCAGTAGATTTTGATTAGATCTTAGTCTAGAATGTTTAAATTTATTAATTATGTCATGTTGATTTCTTATTTGATTTATATAGTCAACATTTATTTAATCATATTATGACCTAGCTAGTCATAATATTTTGTAACTTATAATGTCGTGTTTCTAAGTTGTATAACTTGGAATAGTTAGAATGGTTTAAGTATATAACAATAGTATCACCATATATAGTAGAGTCTCTTGCTTACTATTGAATTTTTGTTACTTTCGCATTTCTTATTTTTTTGGCCATTGCCTTGAACATGACATATAAGATAACATTGTTGTATGAAATGAAAACTTAGAATAATTAGAATAATATTACATTGGTTCAGTATTCAGGTTAATTCTGTTGCACATTTACCCTAATGGATAGGGGTAAGGAGAAATAAGGGATAACTTAGCATTACTCATTGAGAAGTGTTATGTTAAGTTTGGAACTCGTATAGTCTTGCAAATGTGCTTGACTCATCAGCTACTTCTAGACGTGTCCACAGGAGCAAAGTAAAATAACTAAAAATTTACTGCATTTGTATTTGCTGCCTCTTCAGTCTTACCTATTTAATTTTGTTATGCCCTATCCCAGAAAAGCTTTGGGAATGTTACTGTGGCCCGATTGACTAATTTTTGATATGACAGTTTGTACATACATGTTATTATTTACGGTTTACTACTTATTATTTTACTATATACTTTACTTCAATCAACTGTACTTTATATGCTTACTCGTATATTATTGTATGCCAGATTTTTGTTGCTGCTTACTATACATATCACAGTCAAATTGTTTATTTTTAACCAACATATGTCATATGATCATCATTATATTTAGGATTAGTCTTTTATTTCAGTACTTTTATTATAATATTTACATATGTATGATTAGCCTTATTTAGCTTATCTTGAGGTATATCCTTGCCTCATTCTTGCTTAGTTATAAATACTTTATTTATAACTTACAATTTCTATTTGTATGCCTATCACTCCAATGTTAGTCAGGTTTTGTATTATTAAGTAAATTGTGACATTAATAAATTTAAGAAAATTTATTAGTCTAAAATATACTTAGACAATTATTTAATAATATTTTTCTTTTATTGGCTGGGGCCCTAGCATTGTGAAACCAATAATGTCAAATCTGAATCATTTTGAAGCTCATGCCTGAAGAGGAGCCTTTTCTTTAGGAGGAGCATCAGTCTAAAATTGAAGAGCCTTAGTTTGTCTTTTTCTTTAAGTAAGGATGAGGGATATTATTTTTATTTCATTTAAGTTTAACTATAATTAATGTAATAATTCAAATATTGTATTTTCTTTTACTGCACTATTTTATTCTGAGTTGTATGTCATATCTGTATTATGATGAAACAGGATGTATTATTTTACCTTTCTTACTTCCGCACTCTGATATGTTATTTACTTAGTGATTGATTTCCTTACTTATATCCTAAGCACTTCTTTTTCTTATTAGTGGGTTGGAAATTATACATAATCCAATAATAAGTGAGGGATTTGCCAGAGTGGCACACCGCCCTTAGTCCAATGATTGTGGATCTGGGGGAGGGGTGCCATAGAGATTGATGACAGCGTTGAGCCAGATGTTGGAGAAGCTCAAGAGGGTGGTAATATTGAACCATAAACACCTGTGTTAAGAAGATCCATAAGAGTATCTAAACTGCCACAAAGGTACTCTCTTCCCTATTTTATCTATTGCTAATGGATGGTGGTGAACCAGAAAGCTTGGAAGAGGCACTTCAGGTTGAAAATTCAATCAAGTGGGAGGCTGTCATGAATAATGAGATAGCATCACTCATGTCAAATAAGACATGGGAGTTGGCACCCTTACTAGTTGGGAAGAAGGCCCTTCAAAACAAGTGGGTTTATCGAGTGAAGGAAGAGCCGAATGGAAGCAAGCACTACAATGAGAGAATTGTAGTAAAATGTTTTTAGCAAAGGCATGGGGTCGACTACAGTAAAATCTTTCTCCCAGTTGTAAAGATGACAACCATCAGGGTTGTGCTGAATATTATTGCAGTTGAAGATTTGCATCTGGAGCAAATGGATGTTAAGACTGCATTCCTTCACGGAGAATTAGAAAAAGAGCTTTATATACAACAGCCTGAAGTATACAAGGTTCAAAGGAAAGAGAAGTCTGAACTAGTGTGCAAGCTCAAGAAGGGTCTTTATGGCTTGAAACAAGCACGAAGGCAGTGGTATAAAAAGTTTGACAAGTTCATGTCAGAATCAAGATACAAAAGATGCCAAGTGAATCACTGCTATTACATAAAGTAGTGTAAGTCCTCTTATATCATTCTATTGTTGCATGTAGATGATATGTTTGATGGCAAGATCAGATATGGAGGAGATAAAGATGCTAAAAGAATAGATTTCAAGGGATTTTGACATAAAGGACTTGGGGCCGGCCAAACAGATTCTTGGAAAGAGAATTTATAGGGAGAAAAGTGCAGGAATTCTGAAGTTGTCGCAAAATGAATATGTTGAAAAGGTGCTGAAACGATTCTGCATGAATGAAGCAAAGACAGTGTGCACTCGCCTAGCAAGTCATTTCAGCTTATCAAAGGAATAGATGTTAAAGTCTGAAGAAGAAAATGAGCACATGATGAAGGTGCCTTATGCCTCAGCAGTTAGAAGCTTGATGTACGCAATGATCTGTATGAGACAAGATATTGCTCATGTAGTGGGAGTGGTCAACAGATTCATAGGAAATCCAGGAAAGCGTCATTGTGATGCGGTCAAGTAAGTTCTAAGGTATCTAAAAGGTACACCGGACAAAGCTCTATGTTTTGAGAGATCTGATGTTATTTTACAGGGATATGTAGACTCAGATCTTGCATGAGATGTTAATAGTAGGAGAAGCACTACAGACTATGTCTATATATTGGGTAGTATGGCAATGAGTTGGATCTCCAGGCTACAGAATATTGTGTCACTATCTCTAGGCTACAGAATATTGTATCACCATCACAGAGGCAAGCAAGGAAATAATTTGGTTGAAGGTTTCATGGCTAAATTAAGTAAGGAGTAGAAGGATGTGAGGCTCTACGGTGACAGTATGAGCACCATTCACCTGGCTAAGAATACCACTTTTTATGCCAAGACAATGCACATTCAACTCCGTTACCATTTTATCTGAATACTGTTAGAAGAGGGACAGCTTGGATTGGAGAATATCTATACTTCTAATAATCCAGTCGATATGCTTACCAAAGTAGTAATAGTTGAGAAATTGAAGCTATGTGCTTTAGTTGGCCTTGGTACATGAAGGGAGAGCGCTAGTAAGCCGCACCACAATCCTTAACAGACACAAAAGAAGACAAAAAAGGGTCAGTGGAGGAAGCAGTGGAATATTGCATGAAAGTCTCCAAGTGTGAGATTGTTGTATTGTGAAGACTTCATTATCCAAGAACAGCACAGGCGCTGCAGTGCACCCTGGTGGACCAAATCCCAAAGTTGAGGTGCTACAATGCACCTCAGCGGTCAATAATCGAGAAGTAGGTGTTGCAGCAAAAAAATCGCTATAAGGCGCCACAGCGGAAAGCGACACCACAGTGCGCCACAGTGGAATTTCGGCCGATCATTTTTTGGATCATAGTCCAAGTTAATATGACGTCGCAACGCGCAGCAACGTGCATAATTCGAAAGTTTGAGTGCCACAGCGCACTGAATTTTGGAAGGTTGGGCGCTACAGCGCGTCATAGCGCCTGATGAAAATTTGCTTTGTTCCATGTCTCGATCTAAAGAAATTGAAGGGCATTTTGGACATTTAAGGGTTTGAAATAGACCTAAGTACTTAAGGATAAATGCTGAGAAGAAATCTAAAGCCTTTTGTAATCAGTTTGGAGGTTTTAGTGGCTGTGGAAAGGAGAACCCTAGAAGGAACCCTAAATGAGCTGCTGTCCAAGGCAAGTCTTACAAGGTGGTAAAGCAACTTTAAGTGACAACCTCTATTCCTCCTCTCCATTCTAGAGTAAGAGCTAAGTGGTTTGTGCTAAGGTGGTAGCTCTTTGTAAACTCTGTAAATCTTGAAGTTTTTATAGTGGATTTTCTCGTTAGTGTGGCTCCGTGGTTTTTCTCATTTTTTGGTTTTCTGCTTATGTGCTTGTGTTTTGGATGATTGTATGTGATGTGTTCTTCTTATTGTGATTTTGTGATTTCTAAGCTAGCTTAGTAACCGTCAATACACCCCGATCCTCAAAGGCTTTGAACTTTGGTTTGATTATGTGCATTACAAGTGGTATTCCGTAATGCTTGTTTTGTGCCCACACAATAGCAGCCCACGACGTGATGCTATAGCCTCAAAGGGGCGGTTAGAGCATAAGCACTGTAGGTTGCTATGGATGGTTCAACTAGCTTGAGCCCGATTAAGGTTCGGTTCTACAGGAATGGGCTACGAATAATAATTAGTGCATTCAATTTAGAGAAAAGAGGAGAGGATTAGTACCTAGAAGCTTTGCAATTTTCCAGTCTTGTCGATTTTAGGGTTAGGTCATTCCGTGACATATTCCTTTGTCCGTAGCTCTATGACACCGTCCAGCTGCTGGGTAGGTTCGATGAGTTCAGCAGGTGCAGACGCATGACCACGGGCGCAGTCAGGGGCCAGCAGGGAATAATCCTAGCCGTCGGATCCAGATCCAGATCCGACAACCATATCCGATGGGCCTAAACGGTACCGTCTGACCCAGATCCAAAAATGCGCGATGGCCCACATGGATCCGCACGGCTATCCCATGCATTGGAGTTGTGCACAGGATCCATGCGATCCCGTAGTTGACCATTATGATTTATTTTAAATAATAAATTTAATATATTTTAATTACTTTAATTATTTAATAAGTAATACACATCTAATTACTCAAAATTAAATCGTCAAACGGACTCCGAAAATCCTTAAAATTCACCTATACTTATTTGAGGGGTGAGGAACTCAAAAATAAAATTGGATTTTTGATTGGAGGTCAATTTAGTTATCCTAATTTTCAGAGTAGTTAAATATTATAAATATATTCAAAGAAAATTTGATGACTTCCAAATATTCCCAAAATATCACCTCTAGTTAATTTAGGGGTGGGGAGTCTAGTGGTAAACTTCAATTTTGATTCTGAGATTAAAATAATATATGTATTTTTAAAATTATCAAAATAATCAAGAATATTCATCGATCATAAATGATCTCCAAAATGCACCAAACTTGAGGTGAAGGATTCTAATACTATTATAAGAGTATTGTAATTAAAATGAAGCTAATTAGGCTTCTCAATAAAGTGTAGCAACACTAGAGTTGTTATAATTTACTTACCTCATATTTTGCTTATGTTATTAATACATTATTTATAGCTTTTACTATTTCAGTTGGTGCTTTGTAGCACCTTTACTGTTTAGAATGATTTGTGATATCTTATAATTTAATAATAATTTATCAGCATAAAATGTACTTAGATAATTTATCTAACACAATTTTTTTTTTCTTGACTGGGGCCATAATATGTAAAAATCAACATATTAGATTTAGAGCATTTGCAGGAGGATCTAGCTTCATGTGAGGAAGAGGAGCAAGAGAATGACATTTCTGCAGCTGCTTAGTCTTTTAGTTGTTCTTTTATTTTAGGAGAGAGAGTGACTTTATTTCAACATTTTATTCTCTTAATAATTAAATTATTGTATGTAATAATTTAATTTTACATTTTTTATTGTTATTTCAATACTGTATAATCTGGAATGTATTATTTTTATTATTTACTATTTCATTTCTGCTAACTTTTGTACTCTATTTATTTATAATATCTATTTACTTGTATTCTAAATTATGATTATCATTATATAATGATTTGGTGCACAGCTGTATGTCAAAGTAGTTTGTTACTTGGACATCTCAGTAGGACTAATGTTAGCAAAGCGAGTGATCTCACAGTAAACACTTACCTCATTAACACTAATACAGCATTATCTTCGAGTGACGACCTGTTCCAACGCTAATCCATAGTTTAATTGCGTAAAGAGGTGGGACAACGAACCATACCTAACCTGAAAGGTTCATAGCCCATTAGCCTCCATGGATCAAGGCCGACCCATGGAGCATATTACCCATGATTTGAATGGTTGGGAACCACCATCCCCAATTTAGGAGACCGAGCCTTTACATCATTGTACAGGCCTGAGCCTCTCAAGATCGATCGGGTTTGCCTAAGCTCAATCGAGGTCTGGAATTAATAGCTTAGGTTTAGTGATACAATAACAAATCTAGAAACCATCATTTGCAAGTCACACGAGTCGAGCCACGCAGGTCGCGTCCGACACAGCGAGACCCGTGGGGTCGGAGCTAGTACATCAAAATTCTCTTAGCTCCAGTAATCTCATGTGACATTCCATATACCGATCGAAAGGTCTTTACCAAAATCCCCAAAATTGGATCACTCTAGCACTTCAAATTGTGATGCCCTAATTCGGTTATAAGGGATTCCTACTATAACGAACTGTTCATCCGATCGATATCGAGCTTCAATCGTGCTCGTTCGAGCCTGATTGAGGCACAACAATTATTAGCAAAGCAACAAAATGAAAAAACAAATTGCAATTAAGGGCAATCGAAATGAAATTGATGGGAAATGGTAAGTATCTTTAGGGTTCAACGGGAAAGAAGATTTCACGAGATTGGGATGTAGGGTAGGCCGCTTAAGCTCCAAATTCTCTCTTAACTGATGCAAATGAGAATTTAGGAATGAAGTGGGATTAAATGAGGCTTCTAAGGCAATAAACAGGCTATGGACGAGCCACACACGTGATCAGAACCCATAGCTTATGCGCTCCGCGCGACACGCGCCGCGGGCACACGTTCTATGAGGTGACAAGCCCTCAGTCGTCCGATCTGGAGGGTTGGTCTGATCAATGACGCAGATTGGCTCGTTGTTCGATTAGACAGACCATCATATAGGATAAACGATGTAGCTTACAAAAATAAATAAATAATTTAAATAATTAATTACATTTTATTTTAATTTAAATTAAGTATTTAATGTCTTTCAAAAATACAAAAAATTTACTTTTAGCTAATTTAGGATGAGGAATTCAAAAATGATATCGAATTTTTAATTGAAAATCAATTCAATTATCTTAATTTTTTTAGTATTTAAATATATTAAAATTTTGAAAAAATCGAATGACTTCCAAAAATTCCAAAAACTTCATCTCCAACTAATTTGGGGTGGGGAATTCAAAAATGAAATCAAATTTTGATTTGGAAGTCAAATTAGGTAATTTTCCAAGTCAAATAATCAGCAAAAATATCCAATTGGTCCAATTGAAATCCGACATATCTCAAAATTTCAAAGTTATGTTCTAATAAATATTTGAGCCTAATGGAATAAATTAAGACTTTGTTTAGTCTAAATTAGTTAGGGTAACAACCTAAGGTCATTACAAATTAAAACTTGATTAATTTAAATTGATGACTTTATAGGGCAATGACTCAGAGTTTATAATATATAGTAGGATATTAGAGATTTTGAGCTTGTATAATCTCGGAATAATTAGAATGAATACAATTAGAAAACAAAAGATATCACAATTTTTTTTATTAATATTGCTTATTTTCTTTGTTACTTGAGCTTTATTGTTTTGGCATACTTAGTTGAGACATGAAATATTTGATGAATATTTTATGTTAGTTTTAAAATGCATAATACATTAACTAATCCCAAGTTATGGTCTCAATGACTTGATCATTAAATTTGGTGTTAATTATTAACTATCACTAACATTTTATCTCACCTTCAAATAGGTAAGCAACCAATGAAACTACACTCTCCATTAAGCACTTCACATTAGCTAATTTATTCTCCATTTTATTGAACCAATCTTATGCATCACTAGGGGTAATCATTCCATTGAATAAAATGCTATTATTTTTTATTAATATTACATTTATAATATTTTTGAATAAAATGTTGATTGAATAAATGCTTTAATTACTTCCAATCATCAAACTAATTTATAATATTTTTGAATAAAATACTATTATTTTATCAAACTAATTTATAATATTTTTGAATAAAATACTATTATTTTTTAAAATTTAATATATTATCATTATGCTTATATTTTGTAGTCGAGAAATAGTAAAATTAGATGACAAATTTATAAAAATAAAATTTTAGATGCAATTTTTAAATATTAAATATTTGGATATATATATATATATATATAATACTTAAAAATTTTCAATATTTTTTAGGTAATTAATTATATTTAATGAATTTTAATTATAATTTTAACTAATAAATTTTAATAATTATAAATTAAAGAATGTTTATATATATATATATATAATTTTCTTTTTAATTCAATTTTTTATAAAAAGTTTCAATTTATATTGGTTAATTATTATTTTTATTTTTTTAGCGTTAATACTAAAATATATTGATATGTGTTAATTTAATATATAAATATAGTATTAATTGAATATATTTTTTGTTATGATTGAGATCTATATATATAAGAAAAAATTTTTTTTTTTATTTATCCTAAATATATTTTATTATATACTCTTACCGTAAGCATAATATCTTACAAAAAAAAATTATATATAAAAATCCAAACTTTATGTCGGTTAAGCGGTTCGGCTCATTTTAATCCAAATTCCCGAGCCCTCGAAGTGTTCCCGCTGCCTTCCGGCTGAAGAAACAAAATGCGTACGAGGAGCCAAGCCAAGCGCCATGGAGAATCTCTAAGCGGTTTGCCCTCCGTGATTCCTTTCTTCTATGGTTCCTGCGAAGCTCAATGTATATTATAGTATAATTTTTTCATTTACTGTTGTATTCTTCAAATGGGAAGGCGCCGGTGATTCAAAGGAGCAAACGGGCCGCGATGGCTCAGCTGGATCATTCCATAACGAAGGTTTGTTGTTTCTGTTGCTTTGTTTTGTCATTTTGAGCTCTCTATGCACTTCAGAGAGGAGCTTCGAGCTCCCATTGATTTCTTATTTTGGCTGTTCAGGGTCTCTCAACGCCCTATCAGAGGAGGCTATGGGGAGGCTCATCAAGAAGTCTAGCTCTCAGAAATATTCATTGTCTAGCAGAGGCCGCATTCGGTCAAAAAATCATTATACTTCCTGGGAATCCAGGGACAAGGTCAGTGATGTTCTTTTTGATGTTTTCAATATGACAGAGGAAAGACTGCTGTGCGCTAGTTCTGAAAGTTGTTATTCTTGGTTTACAATGCCTGTAAAAATTGGAAACATTTTTTTCTCGGGCGCCTATTGTCTACGACTTTGCTAATTGAAACTAAGTTTCTTCTTTGTCTTTTATCATTGAGTTGATGGATCAGATTGGCACGGTTGAAGCGATCTTGGGTCTACTTTGAGAAGGCCCTCATGACTTATATGGGTTGTTTTTTGATTAATAGATTCGTTTTGGAATTTTGCTCGAATGCCTCAAACTGCTCTTGTATGCATTGACATGCCACATAAGCATTTGTGTTAATGTTGATACTTTAGGAGGAGGCGAGGTTTTACTTTTGCCATGAAGGATCTTACGAGAAAGAGTGTTATAAATAAAAGATAAATACAAACAATTACTATCACACTCAACTTGTATGGACTGATGATTATTCACCTATATCTATAGGTTTCTTCAGAGTATTATTTTATCACTCAAAAGAAAGATATAAAGATGATACTTCTATGTAATATCTCATTGAGAAAGCTCCCATAGATGATAAAAAAGATTGCTTTAGGTGTATTTTCCACAACTAATCCATCTCTTAATTATAGTCTACCAAACTTCATTTAACATTTATTATTGAATTTTCGTGAAAGCTTCTTTGGCCAGATAGAAAGTTCATGGAAAAATCTCATGAAAACTTAATAAGTGCAAAGACTAATGCACATGATTTCTATGCAATATTTATGAAAATCTCTTGAATGTTTTCTTACTAAAAAGTAAGAAGTTTCATTCTAATTAATCTTAGCTTCAATGAGAAAAAATTGGTAGAAGTTTTTTGGCAACTTGGCCTTATAACAAGATATTTCCTAGTTGGGATATAGAGGTTTGGTGACAAAGGATCTTCTCTGGATAACAATTAGGATGATAAATATAACATAAGTTTAAAATTTTTGGTATTTACTGTTCAATAAGAAGACATTGGCATTTTTAAGTTTTTTTATCTCTTCCTCTGCCATTACATAGTATCCATTGGTCCTATATTTGTTAGCAATATCATATAATTAGTGTATAGTCATATATTTACTAAGAGCATAGATGCTAGTATAGTATGCATGCTAATAAAAAAGTATTACTATTATAATTAAAAGGTTGAATATTTTGTAAGATAAAGCATATCAACAAAAAGCATTAATTATTAACTTTCATCATGCTGTTTTATTGCATAATTTAGTGAATAATCTTAGTAGTTCCTGCATCTCAACATAGGAACCTATACTTTTATTGGTAATTACATAATTCGGACTATCATTCATACAAAAAATGTAATACATCCACATATAGTGCTGAAGTTGAATTGCATTCATACAAAACATGAAATACATCCACATATAGTGCAGAAGTTGAATTACATTCATACATTCACAATAATGTAAGATGAAATTCCAAAATCCATTCCCACCTTCCTCCTCTTTCCAAGACATCAAGGGATCACTAAAAGCATTCAAGGAGGAAGTACTCTCATCTCAGGGCACTCGTGGCTGAGTTGATGCCAATGTTGTGTGGATCTTTTCATCCTGATGTTTCTAGCAAGCATAAAACCTCTGGTAAGTCTTTGCACTCATTGGTTTCTGGCTATTTATGTAGCTCTCTTTAGGATCTTATAGATCAAGAGATTTTTGGGCTTGCTTGTGAACTTAAACCCTTATTTTTGTTCCTTTAATCAATTAAGTTGTCACTACATGTTGAATATGTCATGTGCATTATTTGCAAATTGTTTTTCTTAAATGATATGTGATTAGGTTTTCAGGGGATGTGCTATTGACTTGTGCTTAACAATAACTTGAAGGTTCAACGAGCACGTTGAATGACCGATCATTTGACGAGGTCGTAGATTTTGAAATGCTCAATATTAAATACCAGAAAATTCAAGGATTTGTGAGATAATTGATTATTCAACTAAGCTGTTGAATGATCCACTCAAAGTTTGGGGTTGTTTAGATCCAATCACATTTTCTATAGCATGTTTTTGAATGACATTTATGTAAATCATTTTGTGATTTTAGAATGTATCTATGCTTTTTGGATAGTTTTGACTTAGGTATCTTTTTTAAACAATTGTCTTTTGGGTTTTTGTATGACAGAATAACGTAGAGCATTTAACAATGCTATTGAATGTATATGCTAATGAGTTGAGATGTGTGTGGGTTGCTAAAACTTGTAAATTTGTGGTAGTAGGACTGATTTTCAGTTGTATATTCTTGGACATGGACATATAAATGTCTAAATCATTTTCTGCATTAAAAACATTATTTAAAGAGAATCAGATGGGTTGGATAATTTTCATTTTGCTTTGCCAGTTGGCATTAGATTTAGGCATATGGTGATGTGTCGGTAAGGGTGTTCGTAGTATATTTTATTTTGTTTTGGGGAACCTAAGGCTCCTATGGGAATTTAGGCTCAGTTTTATTCTAGGGATCCTCAAATTTCGATTTTATTTTGTCTCATTCTCTTGCACAGGAGGTGGCGACAATCTCTATAATGATCTAGGCACACATGTTGGCTTGCAAAAATTTATGTATGGGTGCTTGATCTTCATAGAATAGCACTTAGGTGCCCTGTTATGACAATGATTGACTGCTCATTATTATGTTAGTTTTCTACATTATTAATTTTTATTTTGTTATGTATTTATCATAGTGTCATAAGTAACCTTGAGTGTTTTAAATATTTGTACACACATGTTAGCTTGCAAAATTTTTTGTTTGGGTGCTTGATCTTCATAGAATAGTACTTAGGTACCCAATTATGGCAATGATTGACTGCTCATTATTATGTTAGATTTCTATATTGTTATTTGTTTTCATTATGTATTCATCATAGTGTGTTATAAGTAAATTTGAGTGTCATAAGTAACCTTAAGTGTTATAAATTTTGTATGAGTGCTTGATCTTCATAGAATAGCATTTTGGTGCCCAACTATAACAATGATTGTCAGCTTTTGTTAGTTTTCTACATTGTTATTTATTTTTTCATTATAAATTCATCATAGCGTGTCATAAGTAACCTTGAGTGTTTTAAATTTTGTACACACATGTTGGCTTACAGAAATTTTAATATGGTTGCTTGATCTTCATAGAATAGCACTTAGGTGCCGAGTTATGGCAATGACTAACTGCACATTATAATGTTAGTTTTCTACATTGTTATTTTTTTTTTTCATTATGTATTCATCATAGTGTGTCATAAGTAACCTTGAGTGTTTAAATTTTGTGTGGGTGCTTGATCTTCATAGAATAGCACGTAGGTGCCCATTATAACAATGATTGACTGCTCATTATTATGTTAATTTTCTACATTGTTATTTGTTTTTTCGTTATGTATTCATCATAGTGTGTCATAAGTAACCTTGAGTATTTTAAATTTTGTTTGGGTGCTTGATCTTCATAGAATAGCACTTAGGTGCCCAATTATGATAATGATTGACTGCTCATTATTATGTTAGTTTTCTACATTGTTATTTATTTTTCATTATGTATTCATCATAGTGTGTCATAAGTAACCTTACGCGTTTTAAATTTAGTACACACATGTTGGCTTGCAGAAATTTTTGTATGGATGCTTGATCTTCATAGAATAGCACTTAGGTGCCCAGTTATGGCAATGATTGACTGCTCATTATTGTGTTAGTTTTCTACATTGTTATTTTTCTTTGTTATGTATTCATCATAGTGTCATAAGTAACCTTGAGTGTCATAAGTAATCTTGAGTGTTTTAAATTTTGTATGGGTGCTTGATCTTCATAGAATAGCACTTACGTTTGACTTCTCATTATTATGTTAGTTTTCTACATTGTTATTTGTTTTTCGTTATGTATTCATCATAGTGTGTCATAAGTAACCTTGAGTGTTTTAAATTTTGTTTTGTTCTATTTCCATTTCTGATTTTGTATTAAATTTTGGTTTAGATTTGGGTTTCTAGTTTTGGCTATGCTCCACTTATGTTTTAGCTTTTTGCTTTTCTTGGATTTAGGTTTCTATGTTTTAGGTTTACCGTTCTAGATTCTAATTTTTTCTACAATATTTTTTGCTAGTATTAAGATTACTACCGATACTTTTATTATTAGCATGCAATAGTTCTGTACTCTTCTTTTATGCAATACTTTCTATTTTTTATTTTCTGATTTTTGTATAGCATCTTATACTGGTTCTCTTTTGTGATTGGGTGCCAGTGGGTGTCTGTGAGTATTGAGCTCTATTGAGATTTTTCTCACCCGCGTTTGTAAGAATGTTGCAGGTACGTGTACAAGTGATGCTGCATGAAGAGGGAATGACCAAATTGAGCATGTTATGATCTGGGTGCTAGACTATGGCATATTCTCTTTTTATCTTTCTTGTTTTATGCTTTTGTATGATGTAAAAGAAGATAAAATAGTAGTGAAATTTTCTGAATGGTTTTTCAGAAAAATATCGATGAGGATCAGAAAACGTACATCTCGGGTTAATTTGCATTGTTGACTGCTTGTGTTAGGACAGCAGATGGTTGCTAGCCTTAATTTGTAAGGTTGTTAGGATTATGTAAGGTGCTGTTGCAGCCTATTGTTACAACTAATCTATTGTTAAAGAATTCCTGCAGAAGGCTGGAAGATCAGAAGTTGCAGGAGAGTTTAAAGAGAAGGATGCAGCCTCTGTTGTCGTAAATATGTAGATGAATATGAAGGTTAGGAAGAAGTTTATAGTGTTGAGAGGGGAGAAGATAGTGGAGTTGAGAGGAGAGATAAAGAAAGAATATAAAGAAGAGATAGAAGAGCCATAAGATGAACAAATATGAATAAAAGCTCACGGAATTTTGAGGATAAAAATTGATTCATTAATAAAAAAACCAAAGCATTGGCATTGGGTTCATTAATTAAAGGCCCAAAATACAATTTTGTTAGAATTAAGATAAAAATTGGAAGTACTAAAAAGAAAGGCATGAACTGATCCCTTCTTTTCCAAGTGACGGATCATATTCCACAGGAGGTTAGTTGACTTAATTTCTAGCTCATTGCTTATTTGCTTATTGATTAAATATTGGTATTATTGTTTCTTATTTTGATCAACTGTTAGGGCTGGCTGGTTTTAGGCTTTGTTTGAACCGGTTGTTCTGCTGTAAGGAAACTAAGTTTGCTAACTTCATATAAAACTAGGGTTAACTTCTTTTTGACTAAGCGTTTAAACTAATTTCTTTTGTTTTTGAGCTGTTTCCCATTAAATGGAGTGTAAGGAACAACAAACAGAGAGTAAAGAAGAGAGATGGATGAAGAAGAATGAATTCTATAATTAATCCAAGGTACATGCAATCAGCCTTATTTATGCTAGTTTACAAGCCTGGCGGTTACAAGTTTGTTAGGAGAGTTAGGTGGTTTGACTATAAGATAATTATGCAGTTAGGTGGCGGTTAGGTGTTTATTATGTTATTGTATCTCTATAAGCTAATTATTTGATTGAAGAGTTTGCTTATGTTATATATGCGAAAATCTTGCGGCTCTAAGATGCATTGTGAAGACATCAGTAAATTGGTCTTTGGATAGAATGTGGTTGAGAGTGATCTCTTCTTTTGTGAGACAACTTCTGGTATAGTGACAATCAACCTCGATATGCTTTGTATGAGATGTGATTGTTGGCTATGATTGAGATGTTGTCGCACCGAATTGTTGTAAGTTGGGTATGTCAAATCAAATTCTTTATGGAGATGACATAGCCAAATAAATTGGTTGTTGTTGAAATCAGGGCTCTATATTCGGCTTTTGTAGAAGGCTTAGCAGTTGTTGTTTGTATTTTGGCACTCCAGGATATGAGATTATTTCCAAGAAAGATGCAGTATCCTGTAGTGAACTTTCTGTCATTGACATTGCCTGCCAGAGTCGGGTGTGCACAAAGGGTGAGCATGCTTGGGTTTATTAATGTCCCATATTTGGTGTTTCTTTGATGTATTTGAGGTTTCTTCTATGGGAGATCAATTGTGTGTTGAGAGTGGATTATGCATGCGTTGACATATTTTGTTAACATCGAGTGTGATATCTAGTCTAGTTATTGTAAGATACTGAAGAGCACGTGCAAGGTGGCAATAGTGAGAGGGATTGGAGGTGTAGGAGACTGAACTGGGTTTTTTATGAGCGGGAGTAGGTGTGGCGGCTGGTTTACACTTGGTTTACATTGATTAGAAGATTAGTATGCTGCTTACGATTGCTGAATACTAAGATATCAGTTACGTAGATGAGGATGTATGTAGTGACTTTGTCTGTGCTCATGGTAAAGTGATCGCGTTGAAGAAAGCTGGTTAGTGCTGAGAATTACTGTTGTGATGATTGCTTTAGACCAGAATTGCCTTTAAGTTTGTAGATGTGGCTTGGGTGAGCAAGGTCTACAAATTGTTGTGGTTGTTTCATGAATATTGTATCCTGAAGTAAATTGTGAAGAAACACATCAGAGACATCAGGTTGAATGATTTGCCACTTATGAAAAATGAGACAACTAAAAGGACTTGATTGTTGGCATTTTGGGCATTGGACTGAAGGTCTCCGTGTAATCAACACTGTATTATTGCTTAAATCTATGAGAAATCAGCCGTGGTTTATAGCGAGCAACAAAACTGTCTTTATTGAGTTATGTTTTGAATGTTCACTTACATCTGAGAATGTTATGCTTCTTTGGGATAAGAACTAATTTCCATGTGCTTTTATGTTGGAGGGCATTGAATTATTCGACCATGGTTGCTCTCCAATGAAAATGTTTGGCAATTCTTTGTAAGTGGTGGGTGTGTTGATAGATTGTATAGTGGTGGTGAGATCAATATGGGAGAACTTTTGGTAATTCAGGTTGTGAGACTGAAATAGTGCTGGGCACAGTGGAGGATGGTAGATTATGCTGAGTGGTGCTATGTTGTATGGAGGAGGTGGGAAAAAATTAGAAGATGAGTTGATGAAGTAGCTGTTGATTGGGATTCTGACTGAGGGGTTTGGCAAGGAAATTGTTGTTTGTTAAGTATGATGTGGCAAGATATGATAGTCTTGTTGTTTGTAGGTTTAGCATTTATAGGCTTTGTATTGGAAAGCATGCCGAGGAACGTTCATGGTGTGGATTGAGGGGAGAGTTTAAAGGTGTGTCGGATAAAGCAGAGGGAAACAAAGACAGCCAAAGGTTTGAAATTATGAATATGTAGGAGGTTTGTTGTGAAGTAGTTTATGTGGTGAGAAATTATTTGTATTTGGTGATGACAAGCAGTTTATGAGGTGGGCTGCTGTTAGAAAGACAACAATGCAGAATTATTGTCTAGGAGGTGGCATGAAAGAGAGCTTGGACAGTTTGAATGTGGTGGCAATTCTTTTGTTTGGCTACACCATTTTGTTGGGGAGTGTAAAGGCTAGTAATTGATGTTGAATGCCCATGTGAGTGAGAATGTATTTAAAGTGTATTGGCTTTTATATTCTCCTCTCCCATTTGTTTGTAAGATTTTAATTTTATGATTAACGTGTCTATCTAGGGTGCTTTTAAGTTGAAAGAACTTGGCATCTCTGATTTATATTTTAATGGAAAACTCAATAGTATTGTGAGAAATCATCAATAAAAACAACATAGCAGCGATAAATTTCAATGCAAAGTGTAGGATTGGGGGCTTAAATATTAGAATATACTTGTATTTTTTCATGCGAGCGGCTGTTTGACATTGAAAAGAGTAGTTGAAGACCTTTGATTATGATGCATGCATAATATAGGTAGCATTTTTTATTGCAAATAATATCTGGATGATTCTTTGAAGTTGATGCTAGATACTGTAATTGGGATGTCCAAGATGATTATGCCAATTGTTGAGTTTTATTTGTGGTGTGTAGCGCATGGGAAGTGGTGGATTGAGGGGATAGGAGGTTGGGGTAGCAGTTGTTATAGCTAGGGCCTTAAAGAAAAACTTTGGAGTTGAGGTCCTTGATGTAAAAGCCATTCAGATCAAATGAAATTGAACAAGAATTGTCAATATCTAGTTGATGAATAATGAGTGGTTTGTATTTGATTATGGAATGTGAATGAGTTTTGTGAGGATGAACTAATGATGGAATGTGGGAAGAATGCACTATTAACATTCAAGATTGGAAGAGTTTGTTCCTTGCCTATTGTAATGGTGTTGTTGCCCTTGTATGTTTCAGATATGTGTAGGTTATTAAGATCGCTTGTGTTGTGTGATGATGCACCTGAGTCAAAATACCAGCTTTCAAGCTTTAGATGATTGCGAGTTCGACAACAAAATGAATTGAGTATTTTAGGTTTTGTTGTAGGTCAGATCGGTGCGATGCCCGTCGTTTATGAATGTGTCATTGGGCTTGCTGTGGATTTGACATTCAATGTAGGTACTGTTGTAGTATGATCTTTTGAGAAAGTAGCCGTGCATGTTTGGTCTTTGCCGCTTCATGATGATGCTTGGCTTGTTCTCTTGTTGTGAACTAAGGACACTTCTTCACTACACAGAACGGAGGAAAGATCATTGATATTGATATGTTGAAACTTAGTATTAATCTTTGCCTTGATTGCTTGATATGTTGGAGGTAGACCGTAAGGGTGTAAAGAATCACGTCCTCAGCTAACTCTTAAGCCTCTTGCGACAATGTTGTTCACAATTGTTCTTATCTCTATTTGGTACTGTCCTTCATGTTGTGCATTTCATTCTGTAGTTACATGTGATCGATTTGAGGATTGCTGGCGTTGCTCTAGTGTGAGCTAGACATCTTTTCATGTGTTGACGTAGGGTATGATTTATGATGAAACAGTAGAAAAGTTCGCAACGACGCGATTTTGGTCCATCATAGGTTGACTAGTCGCTGTAATTGGGGTCTTGTGGCGACTGATCATGCATGCTCTCAATGTGTCCACTGAGACCATGCTCGAAGTAGGTGACTGATTTGAGCGTGCTAGATGGGGTTGTTCTTTTGTTGCAGCTGACCATAACAACATTTTTCATATTGGTGATGATAAATTTGAGATTGCATAGGATGAAAATGGGCCTTGCATAGATTGACAGAACCATTGTGCGATTCCATTGAACATGCAAGGTGCTGGAAGCGCACTTGCGTGGATTGCAAAGGTGGCATAATTGTCATGCAGATCTATTGAATGTGTGAGGCATCTAGAAGCACACTATTCATTGGAGGACATCCCTTTGTCACTGTTGACCTGACCAACATTGATTTATTCGACGCCAACTGCTATCCATAGCGCTTAGTTGCTGCTCCGCTCATCTCCGTTGCTGCAATCGGCGCTGCTGAGAAGAAGTGAGGGATGGTTGAAGAGGTTTTGGCTTGATGGTAGGTTAATTTTGGCTCTTTTGCGAAGGTAGCTGCACACTCTCTTTTAGGTTAAATGCCCAATCCTAGGTTGCTATAGAACCCAATTAACCTTAATTAACTATTGTTTTGAGTAATCATATTTTTGAAATTAATATCATATGGTTTTAAGTTTCATTTAAACAAATTTGCTAATAATTAATACATTTTTATAGGACAACTGGGTAAATTTGATTATTTTTCAATTTATATTTTTTTTTATGAATTGTTGAAACCTTTATATTTATTAATTAATAGAAAATAATTTAGAAGCCTAATTATGAATTTTTTATATTTAGGTTGTATTAAATTTTATGCACAATATGTCCAAATTTTATAAAATGTTGACTTAAAATGAGTGAAAAGTATTCAAATACATTCTACACTAAATTTATATAGTTTATGCATGATTTATATTTAATTAAATCTGATTAAAATTAAATAATTCCCTTTTATAACAGTGAGTAGAATTCCAGCTATTGGATTTGCGGATTCCAATCAAATGATTCGTAATTATTCAAATCCATGGAAGAATCACACCTGTTAAATTTAAATAGGGCATAATCGAATAGCTATGATCTATACAACAATTAATCGTTGCGACCCACCAACACAAGCTATAGGGTTGTTGTCCCGTCATATAATTTGATACCCTAGTCTTAGGAGGAATTGGGGTTTCGTTTAGTCTTTGTCTAATTGGGATATTAAAGAATCGATTTGATGTGTAATCTCAATTAAAGGATTTTAGGATTTATTAGAAGCTACAAGTCTCGCTGGATTTACTTAATTTGGATTTAACCGTGAGGACCTTTCACTAGAATTCTCTTAATTCGGTTGGCCTTTTTCAAAATTATTGATACCAATAGCTCACACGACGCCACCCTTTTTTTAAGCTCAATCCTAGACTTTGAGTCACCGATTCACTTCAAAAAGGATGAATCCTAAATTTGGCTTGCCGGTGGTCCCACGCATGCGCCACCAGGCCACAACCCGAGGATACTCTAGGGTTTGGTGCACTCAAGGCATGACCCTGGACAATCCCATGTGTGCATAATGATGCCATATTCTCTGGTGCGAAGGATCCATCTTGGCCCTCCACCTCCGGCGGTTAAATTGCAGCCGAATTCTAGGGCTTCCTAAGATTCTTATTTAGACCCTCACAGCTTCCTGAAGATGTTACACATCTCAATTTCACCCTAGCCACCTCTCATTGCTAGTAATCACCTGAAACTCTTCCTTGGCCTTCTTTGCTCTTGGAATTTCCCATCCTCACAGAGCCTTCCTAGCTGCTCAAATCTCTCCTTTCTCATTCTTAAGCTAATTATAGAAGCTTCTTAGCCCATTAGTCCTCTTCTATGGGCAACTCTTTGGCCAACCCGATAACTTAATCTTTGAAGGCTGAAGATGTTACACATCTCAATTTCACCATAGCCGCCTCTCATTGCTAGTAGTCACTTGAAACATTTCCTTGGCCTTCTTTGCTCTTGGCATTTCCCATCCTCCCAGAGCCTCCCTAGCTGCTCAAATCTTTCATGTCTCATTCTTTCTATCTCTTAAGCTAATTATAGAAGCTTTTTAGCCCATTAGTTCTCGTGGTTTGCAGCTCTTGAAGATGGGGCTGATTTTAGTACCCCTGAGATGGAGGCTCCTTTACTGGAGAAACACCCTCAAACACCGCCCCACCCTCACGATTAGCCCCTCAGATGAGGGCTAGTTCGGTGGCCCGGGAATGGTTGCCCATGCAGTTTTGTATACCTCATAACTTGGTGGATGTGGATTCGGCATCATCCAGTCCTCCTCACAGAGTGATGGCACCACTGGCTATAGTGGCCGCATCGCCACAAATCAGAGTTGCAGAACCGTCGTCCCGTATCTTACGACCACAACACCGAGAGCCATCATGTTCTCAATGAACGACATCAATGCATGGAATTGTTGCGGTGTGCGGAAACTGGCGACTCGACACCACCTTTCGCCGCTTCTCTCCGAGTGCAAGTCGGGGTTGATTACGTTAATGGAGGAGTCCAGGGATGCAGACTGCCTCTTTGGATGTTATTGGAGATTTGTGGCTCAACCTTCTGCGGGATACTCAGGAGGTATCATTCTTGCTTGGAAGGAGGATTTTTTGCAGTGTGAGGTGCACCTTTGTTGCAGCCAATTGATCTTTGCCACCATCACTCTGCGGTCGGGGACTCGCTTTTAGTTCTACGATGTCTACGCGTCCACTGATTTGAATTGCCGGAGGGATCTCTGGCAGACGATTCTTGTTGTTCGGGTGGAGGGGTGCCTGCTTGTTTTTGTGGAAACTTCAACTGCGTTCTTTCCCAGGTGGAGAAGCACGGTGGGAAGGAGTTCAGAGTGACTGTTGCTCAGACAGATTTCCAAGTGATTTTTTGATATATGCCATCTCCATGACCTAGGATTTGTTGGTCCACCCTTCACGTGGAACAACAATAAGGATGGAGTTCACTGCATCTGGGAACGTTTGGACCAGTTTCTTCTCAGCACAGAGGCGCTGGACCTTCTGCCGAGGGCAGTTGTGCACCACCTTCCCCGGGTAGCTTCCGATCACTGTCTTATTTTTCTGACATGCTTGTCTTACCTTCCAAAGTATCGGAGCACGTTACAAGTTCGAGGACACCTAGCTCATGTACCCGGAGGCCTTCTCTGTGGTAGAGAGGACTCAGGGGTGGCCGTCTCACGGTTCACCATCCTCAATCATCAGCTACAAGTTGGCACACACTCTTCGGGCAATGTGGCAATGGGACGAGACGTGCTTCCTAATTTTCGGAAGGAGGCGGAGCTCACTTCGACCTTGGTTTGGCTACAGATGAAGGGCATGGAGACAACTAGAGGAGGTGACCCAGAGCTAGTTCAGCAGCTCCGGGCCACTACCAAGGAGCTCTCTCAGGTGGAGGCGAGGATGGTGTGCTGGTGGCAGTAGTGTGACAAGGCACGGTGGCTCTCTTAAGGTGATCGATGTACCGCGGTGTCTCTACGGCTTGCGATACAGTGTCGTAAGTCAAACATCGTCTTTGTGCTTCAGGAGGAGTCCGGGAGCTCACTTCAAATTCGACGCAAATTCGCCAGGTTTTCTTTGATTTCTTCCAAGGGAAGTGGGGCTCCTCTAGTCCCTTAAGGGATTTCCCAGATGATTTGATTCCCGATCGTGTCATTGATGATGCAAATTCTGCCTCCCTTTAAGGTCCGGTCATGGACACAGAAATTTAGGCAGCTCTGAGGGACCTTGGCCCCAACAGTTCCCCTAGTATCGTTGGCATCACCCCCTCTTTCTTTACAGGTCTGGAAGGTCACCCAGGCTGACACATTGGCAACCATCCACCATTTATTTGATGGTGGACGGATGCCGCAGCGTTGGCGTGACACTTTAGTAGTCCTCATACCTAAAGAGGAGGGGGTTTCCACTCCGAGGCACTTTCGTCCGATTAACCTGTGTAACACTGTCTATAAGATGGTGGTCAAGATCTTGGTCATGCGCCTTAAGATAGTGGTGTTGCCCACGCTGATCTCCCAGGAACATGACACTTTTGTTTCTAGGAGAGTTATTAGTGAGATCTGCCTCACGGTTCAGGAGATTCTTATGCGACTCTCATATTCCACCTCGAAGGCCAGTCACATGGCCATCAATGTGGATATGAAGCAAGCTTACGACTATGGAATGCGATTTTCTTCAGATAGTTCTACATCGCTTTGGCTTTCCACAGAGATGGTCTTACTGGGCCCTCCAGTGTGTTCAGATCCTAGGTTCTCTGTACTTGTGCACTGGCAGTGGCTTCCTTGGATTGTAGGAAGGCGGGGTTTCAGGCAGGGCTGTTCGCTTTCTCCATATCTATTCATTTTGTGCTCAGAGCTTTTCTCTTTGCTAATTCGGTGATAGGAGAGGATTGGTCGCCCGATTGGGATACCCTTAATCGGAGCGGGCCCACGTTCTCCCACTTGATGTATGCAGATGATCTGATACTTTTTGCTTAAGCCTTTGAGGTGGGTGGTCATGAGGTGCAACGAATTTTGACTGAGTACAACAGCTGTCCGGACAATCTGTTAATTCACATAAACCACAAATTGTCTTTAGGGGTGGACTCCGGCTTATCACCAGCGCAGGATTGCCATTAGTCTTGGGTTTAGGAGAGGAGATTCTCTGCTCTTAGAGTAGTCGACATCTTTCACTGGCCGGGCAACTTTGCTTGATTAGGTTTGTTCTTGCCACAATCTCGAGTTACTTGATGACGGTGGCCCCGATTTTGAACTCCTGCCTTTTTGACATCGATGTTATCCTCAGTAAGTTCTTGTGGGAAGGAGCGGAGTGCAGTGGTCTGCACTATGTTAGATGGCAGGATGTCTGTTGACCTATAGCTATTGGTGTCTGCGGACTTGGCGACGAGTCCTTGTGTCCCGCAATACTCCCAGCTATGTTAGGCGTGAGGACTTTCTATGGGTCTAAGCGATGGAGTTATGCTATCTCCACAGAGGTGAGGACTTCTCGATCCATCGGGCAGATTCTGCAATCTGGAGGATTGTTCAGAGGTACACACAGTTGGAGCAGGACACCTTGCAGTGGCTGGTGGATGCTTTTTCTGAGAGTCTCGCTAGCCGGCTATACCGTGCCAAGGTGGAGGATCAGAGGTGGGCCTTTGCTGCACTCTGGGAGATGTCGTTTGGATCGAGGGAGGCTTGTTTCATGTGGAGACTGCTCAAAGATGCCATTTTGACAGGGACATGGCTTCATGGACGAGGTCTTGCATAGTCTCCTAGGTGTGTCTGGGGCTGTATGGCTAAGGAGGACAGGACACACTTTGCTGTGCACTGCTGTTTCTTTCGGGCGATTCAGGATATTTTCGTCAGTTGGGGCTTTTAATTCTGACGATTTTGTCTTCTTGGGAGCACCTTACTGAGTTGTTTTCGGCTTCTGTGACTTCTAGATGTCATATATTCTTTGGACAGATTATCACTTCCACTCTCTACCACGCCTAGAGGAGCAGGACGGAGTAATCTCATGGGCGTTCTTATCCGACTTCCATGGTTTGTGCGGTCTCAACTTTTTTAGCTCTTGTTGGTGCTGGTCTTGCGAAAGGATGGTTTCCTGGGACTCCACGGCCTACCAGGGCCCTCTACCTCCTTGAGATGGTGCGCCAACATTGACGCTTCGTATAAATTTGGTGAGCAGTTTACCTTTGGAGGATCTATGATTCGGGATGACTGTGGTCAGTTGATTTCCGCATATGGCGCTCGCATAAAGGCTACCTCCCCTCTACAGACAGAGATTCAGGTTGCCATGTTATCATGTTAGGTTTACCTCGTGTTATTTTTGTTCACCGCTCACGGGATGCGAATTAGGTAGCGAATTTTTGCTGTTTTGTAGCCCATCAATGCAATTTTTCTTTTGTTAGGGGAGATGCATTCCCCAGGAGACCTTCTGTGTGATGACACTGTGGACTTTGATCCTAGTGAGTTGTATTATTGACGTTTATATATATATGCATAGGTTACGACCATACTTTCGTGAAGGCTGTCTTTATTGGTGAGCTGAACCCAATACTGTAGTGGTCAAACTAGAAAATCCAGAGCTTGGAAGCTTGCTGTGAAGCCCTTGGCATCTACTCGAGCTTTTCTTGGAAGATATAATCATTCTAACTTCTTATGATCATGAGTTCCACTTTTGCTTGAATGGTTTGCTTAAGTATACTTTGGATTAGTCCTATTTAAATCTAGTTAATCTAAACACTTAGTGTAATTTTTTTATCATGGAATTTTAAACTCTTAGCCTGTATCATGAATTGCCTTTATATCCATTCCCCTAAGCTTATGCTAACTCATACTCATGGGTTATGATTGAAATGAAGGGGGTAACCGATCTACTTAGGTTAGTCAACCCAAATCCCATGAAACTTGTATATTGTTATATCAAGCCTTGTGGTGCAATGTGAGTGACCTAAGACCATCTCACCAACCCTTGAGGATTAAGTTAGCTTTGGCCTTAACTAATAGTTCTAAGGGCTACCATAAGTTGATCAAACCTATTAACATCCTCAAACTCACCACCATTTGTATGTTTCATTATCATGACTAAGTTGCATCACATAATATTTCATGCACTTTACTTATAGCAAGTCCTCATCTCATAACTTTAGGTTTGTGAAGGATCTCTGTCAAACCAAATGATCACTTATGCCCACTCATATACCATCACCATGATAGATTGATCAAGTCTTTGTTTACCTAATTAGTTCGCTTCATTATCATCTCACATGATATTTTAATATGCTCACACAATTTGTACATTTGCATAATATTTAGTTCATTTACTTGTATTGCACTTGGAAGATCAAGCTCGCCCTTAATTCACAATTAATGTAGACCTTATGAAACTCTATTTTATGACTTTATAAGCTTGTTTAAACTAATGATTAAGCAATTAGGACCCAGCTTGTTTTAACACATGAATGCCTCATGTGAGCTAGTCGTAAGATGTTGCTTAAACCTTTGGGTATTATGTACATATCATGGTACCACCTTACCCATGACACTTTCTCACTTTTGCTTCACCTATTAATTGCATGATTTATTGTTTCACAATACTTATGCATGTTAAATCACATTCATGACAAGCCTAATTTACTTATTTAAGAGTTCATCAACACTTTTGCATGATTAAGCCTTGTATGTGCACCATAAGATAGCCCTTGTCACATTCATGGCCACATCTTATATATGGTTCTGATGGATGCCTAAAACACTCATGCATGATATGTTTAATCATTAATACGTATTCTAGAATCCAGATATATCTAATCATTTAGGCAGTGTGCATGGAACTTGACTAGTAATCTATACAAATCAACATCCATCACATTGACCGATGCTTTAATATCACATAACATTTTACTTGATACATTATTTAATAATATATTATAGATGTTTAACTAAACATATATAGTCATGTATTGTTAGGTTTGGAACTAGCTCCATATGTTGCACCTTAGTCCTATTGTATTACTAAGGTCATATATATGATTATTCCACCCTAGACCTTACTATTTCTTACTAGTTTTAATCATATATTTGGTGGATTTGTATCATTCGAGGCCACCCTAAATTAGTCCATGAGTTGGGGGTATACATTTCAAGGCCTTGAAAGGAGACCCACCTTTCCTTCTTTCCTTGATTCCCATAGAAGTCTCACTTGTTGTGTGCTGTAGTAGAAACCTAATTTAATAAATTGTCTTATTGATTTGAGCTTAATTATGGTAAATTAGCTAAAATTGAACCTTACGTTAAAATCTCATATAAAAGTTTTCTAAGTTTGGTGCAAGTTGCTGCTTTGTATCCAAATCTTGTTTTTCATTGAAATTAAGACCTAATTAGGATCTCTAAATGTAAACTAAACATATTATTACCTTTTAGAACCTAAGATTCTAGCTTGTGTACTTGAAGACATAGTTGGCACCCAACTAGTTAGTTAGCGAGTGTGCACTAGTTGACTAGTTGAGCTTCCTATGCAACCATCATTTCACTCAACTTATTTACACTTATGAACACGTTTAAACTTTGATTAGTTGCTGGGCTTATCTTTAAACCATGCTTGGGATCGCCCACTTTTGAGACAAGCTATGGCGAGATCTGAGTCAGCTTCTTAGCACACCAGCTAGCACAATAAACCATGGTTTTTATCCAACCAACAATTTTCCCAGGAAAAGATAAATTTATAATAAATTGCATATTCTTATTATTATTATATGTTAAATGTACGTTTATCTAAATATGTATCCACATAGGTTTTGGGTAAAAGATCACACAAATCTTACAACATAATACAATTGGCGCCATTTCTAACAAATTTCAAAATATGATTTTCGGATTTTGAATAGTTTTAAATCCTGCGATTATTTTTTCTGGGCATCAGGTATTAAATAATATAAAAATTTATTAATTAATGCTTTTTTTGCAAGATTTTATTTTTGCCATGCTTTCTTGCTATAGCCATACATACTTTATTTTTTTAAACACATTTTAATGCCTTAAATAACTATGTGATTTCCATAAGGTTTTCCTATGATGAATATAGAATCTGTATAGATATGCCAATGGGACGTTGTCTATTGGAGAGATAAGAAGACCTATATCGGATTCGAGAGAGTCGGTGTATGGCTATGATAGAAAAATAAGTATTAACAATCATAAATTTATAAGCTAAAACAAACATCAAAATTATTTTTTTTATTAATTTCTTCAAAACAAAAATCATTATAAATATTATTAAATTTTTTGGTCTATCTTTCAACATATCAATTACAATCTCTTGCTATATTATCACATCTTGAGATGTTATTTGAACCAACTGCAAATTATGCCAAAACTTTTCTTTTATACTTATATCCCATTCTATTGGTTATACTAATTGGGTTAATAAAAATTGATTGAACTTTATATTTTTATAAAGTACTTTAAATCTTAAAAATCGTTGTTTTAATATTTATGTAAGCCCCTGATTAAGATTTATTTATGTTATACAAAAAATCTTAGCTTAGATTTTCTTAAAAAATTTTAGCCAAAATAAAATTCAATCTATTTATCCAAATCCCACCCAATATTTATGTGATGATTAAAATAAGGGAAGGAAGGTTTCTAGAAACATTCAGTGAAGTCTTGGCAAATTTTCCTTCAAATTGGGAAAGACTTCAAGTCGTTGATTCTCAAAATCTATGTTAGAATAAAGGAATAGAGTTAATTGAATCTTGAGATGCTAGGATGGGCTTCGAAATCAGAGCCATATTCTCCTTTTCCTCTCCTTTTCTTTTTTCTTATTGAGCTTGCTCTTTTTTTTTTATTATTCTCTATAGAGGTGTATAAGGGAAAAGGGAAATTTACATAAGGAAAATGAAAATTTTTATTTAATTAGGAATTTAATAATTCATATAATTTATATACATTTATGTAACTTTAATTGTATATAGCAATTATTTGTTAAAACATTTCTAATTTTATGCTGAATAACGTTGACCTCTCAAACGTCATAATTACCCCTTTAATTTTTGATTAATCAATTAATTGGGGTTAAAATTAATTTACATTATTTTAAATTTATAAAATTTAATTTAAGAAATATTAAATATTATTTTTGACAATTTAAAAAAAATATATAGGTGATACTCCATGGAGATTCACAAACACAAATGTAAATGAAGAACCTGGGATTTTTCATGAACTATCTCCTACTAGTGTTAATTGTATTTGCGGATGCAAGCCACTTGCTTTTTGATTTTGTTAGGGCATGAGGGACAAGCTACAGGTAAACTAAGCATTACAAATATAAAATGTGAAAATTACATGAGAATGAAGATTGGCTTTAATGTTTGGGGACGTTTTCCCATGGACTTGTTGAAATCTATGTAGTCCACATATGCGAGTTCAATGGTCAATCTGAAGTTAAAATTTTAAAATCCATGTGAAACATTTGCATTTTCTTTTGTCACTATTTTGGTATATGTTTGTCTATGCTTTAAATTTGTTGAATGCAAAATTATAGCTATGTGGTTATTGTGTTGGGTTTATTGGACCTTGAACTATTTTTGAAAGAAAATTTTCGTATTGATTTTTCTCTGATCAGTAATTCTGAAATAATGTTTTAATACACTTTAAAACTACTGACTATTAATAATGTACCATAAAGTTATGCAGGAATATAATCATTATATTTTTTTCAAAATTGACGTTGCAGTTTTTGGAAATAAATATACTTGCTATCTAAAGAGCAATGACTTTAAGTTTTGCTTTTCACAGAAGGCACGGTTGGATAATGGTAAAAGAAAGGTTGACGAGGAGCTTATACCTGAATTCTCTTTACTGGATCAGCTTACTGGTGATGTAGAGGGAACAACGTTGATGAAAGAGAAACATTTTGTGGAAAATGTTAAGCATGATTCAAACGAAGTGGACTGGGAAGAGGGAATGATTCCTTTTTCTGATTGCAGGGATACTTATTTCCATGAACTTGAAAAGGGGGTAACTATTGAATTCACAGAGTCTCCTTCCTCTGCTCAAAAAAGACCTCGAAGGCTTTCTGTTGAGGATAAGGTTAGCAACGGTCAATTTTATCAATATTTTTGCTTATTTAAACTTAGAAGCAGAACTCCTGAAGACATTGTGTTTGCGAATTTTCTAGGAACTAGCTGAAGTCGTGCACAAGGTTCATTTGCTCTGTTTAATAGCACGTGGTAGGTTAATTGACAGTACCTGCGATGATCCTCTATTCCAGGTGCTTCTTGGCGTTATAATATGTTCATGTATGCTCTGTTTTATCTTGAATAAAGTTTCATTGGCATTGTTGCCTTAATTTAGTATTACTAATCTACTGGTGCAATTTTCAGTTATTTCCTATATAAACTCTTTGCATTGCATATGTTTTTGTTATGAGAATTTCATTATTTATTTATCAAAAAATTAAAGTGCTTACTGCATAAATTAATAAACGGTATGGGATTTCTGGCCCTTGTTTTCTGAACCAACCTTATTTTTAAAAAATGCATAATAGGAATTAATATAGTCTTGTTTGGCCACCCTGTTTTGCACTCTTTTTTGTACTCAACTAAGTTGCTTTAAAGAGTTTATTAGCTCTATTTTACCATTACGCTTCTCAAAATATTCTTTTGCCCATTCTTATTATTATAATATATTCTAAATGTAATCATTGACATTCCTAAGGAATTCCCTAGAAGTGATGCACTAGTGTAGTGAAAATTGTGCAAAGAATGCTCTACATTGATGTCTGGGTGTAGTATCAAATAAGCAAGAATTCTGACATTGTAGACATATGCAAGTAAATAAGCTCATTAATATAGTTAGATAATGGCATTCTCATTGTCAAGTTTTTTGAGTTTGTAGATATCATGATTAATATGATGATAAATATTTTATATTTTTAAGAAACTAAGTGGGTGGGTGAGAAATAAAAAAAAATAGTTTAGACTTTAAACTTTTGTACTCAGGTAAGAACCATCTTTCAAATGGCATGAGTATGTACTGGATAAGAATTTAAAGATTATGCAGTGGAAGTTAAATGTTAGGAGATAGAGTTATATCTTTAAGTATTATAATTGATTGAAAATTTGTTAATATTGGAAGTGTTTGCGCCTTACAAATAGAATTGATTTAAGTATAAAAGAAAAAATTAGGCATGATTTTGAGAAGGGTCCATTTATAAATTAGCTAAATTTAGAGATAGAAGAGCCAAAAACTTTTTCAAAATATGTTACATATAATGATCAATTTCATTTTTAAATAAAGATATTTAATACAGTTGTATAGATCTTTTGCTAAACTTCTTAATGAAGGTTTGTTGAGTACAATTACTATGAATTAATTTAATAATTATGAAAATAGTTTCAATCACATTTTTATTTGGTGGGTTAGTAAAATTAAGATTTAGATTGCTTTAATGAGATTGAAGAATACAAGAGCTGTTGGATTGTATGATAGTCTTATTGATCTGTGAAAATATATAGGTGAGGAAGGAATTTCTTTGCTTACAAATTTATTAATTTTATTTAGAAGGCTAAAAACATGAAATGATTGAAGAAAAAATATTATTGTTCCTATTAAAAGGATAGATGCTCAAAATTGTAAAATATAAGGAACTAATTTAATGAGATTCATTGAAATATTGGTAAAAATTGATTAAAATTAATTTGTTTTAAACTAGGCAAATCTACCATGGAAGCCATATATTTTCTAAGAGATTTGATAGAGAAAATTATAGAAAGAAAAAAAAAGTTCATTAATCTTTATTAATCTTGAAAAGATTTTTGATGTACCAAGAGATATTTTTTGGACAATTTTGGATAGAAAAAGAATTTATGTGGCATATATTGCTTTCATTAAAGATAAGTATAATGGGGCTATAATATGTTCAATTGCATGGTGGCTTTTTTAATGATTCTTATGTTATTATTGGATTATATCTAGGCTCTGCTATAAATCCATATTATTTAACTTTAGTTATGGATATTCTTACTAAACATATTCAAGAGGAGGTTCCTTGGTGCATGCTGCATATGGCGTTCTCTTAATTGATTATACTAGGTATTGAGCTAAAGCACAACTCGAGATGTAGATGATTACTTTAAATTCTAAATGCTTTTGTCTTAGTAAATTTAAAGCATAGTATATGGAGTGTATGTTTAATCGTAATAGATGCTATAATCTAAAGGACAACTTTTGAGTAACATGTGATCAATAAGAGTGAGAGGTTGAAATAACTTGGTTCAATTATTCAAATCAATGATGAATAGGCTATGTGATTAGTAGAATCCAAGCTGGTTGAATGAAATTGAAAAGTACTTCTGGAGTGTTGTGCGATTTGAAAATCTCACTTCAATTAAAACAAATTTTATAGAGCAACTATTATATGGGGCTGAATGTTGAAAAAAATTATTGATACATTGTGTTACAGAGATGAGGATGCTAAGGTGGATGAGTGGGTACTTGGATAGAATGCGAAATAGTGATAAGATTAGAGAATGTCTTCTTAGATGGTTTAGGCATATTGAGTGTATACTTTTTGCTGTGTTAAAATGTTGAGTATGTTTATTTTTCTCATATTAAAAGAGGTAGAGAAGACCATAAAAGATATGGGAAAAAATTATTAGAAAGAATATTCTCTTTTGGAACTTAGGGAGGGGCTTCTTTAATAGAAATAAAGGATTTTGGCAGCCGACCCATCTAGTAGGACTAAGGCTTGTTGTTGTTGTAATAATTGATATTATTTTGGGCAAACTCTTCCTATTCGAACTTAATTATTGCAAATGGTAACAAGACTATGTTGATGATGTGATTGCTAGTATTTTACATTTATTAAAGGCTATTGCTAACCATGGTTTGACATGTTGGGGTGCATTTTATTTGAGTCTTTAAATCTTTTATTTCTTGTCGTAGTATTTTTTGTGTACCCCTTTCATCTATTTTAGTGCAAACAACAAAAACTACAATAACATTGAGCCTTAAGGTATTTGTAGTTTCTACTTAATTTAGCTTAACTTAGCATAGTTAATTCTCAACAATACATTAATTACATTTTAGATTAGCTTAACTTAAGTCTATTAAGCATGAACTAAGCTACTTAAGTTTAAATTAGCTGTTTAAGTAAAATTAGATTAGATTAATTAGTTGTTAGTATTGATTAATTAATAGCATTATACTCATTTATAATAAATTTAGCTTTTATAAAATAAATAACTTAAATATTTAATTAATAAATGGCAATTATTATGAATTATTTATTTATTAATTTTATCATTATTAAATCTAGTTAATTAGTCAAAACAATTAATAATTGCTCAACAAGTAATTGTTTAATTGATTTAATAAATTTAAATATAACTTAATGGAATTTAATAGTTTTTTTAAGTTAATTACATAATTAATTTAATCAAGTTTAATGTAATCAAAAAAATTTTTTATTAATTATGAATCATATTTGTAATAAAATTTGTAATTATTAAAATTTTATTGATTAAGTGCACATTAATTACATAAGATTTATGTAAATAACAAGTAATTACATTGCTTTAATTATATTTAAATTTGATGTATTATAAAAAAATAATAATTAAATTATTATTTAATATCTTATTCTGAAATATTTACACTGTTTAATTGTAGTACCTTCAATTTAATTAGAATTTAACAATAATTTTTTACATAAGCTAAAGTTGTAAATAATTTCTTAATTACTATGCTAATTATTAACTAATTATACTAATTAATAATTTTAATTATTAATTTATTTATAATTAACTTATTTAATTATTTATATGTATAAATTGTAGCTTTTGCTTGAATCAAATAGATTTCAGCACAGCCTTCTTGTATAATCTTAAGCAATTTAATTTAACTGCCAAATCATTTTAATTTAACAACTTAGTTTAGTTTATCTATTAAACTTAAACCAGGCTAAGCCCGAACCAAAATCTTATCTCCACTAATTAGAGTTGGCTTCATGAATCTGCCTCCACTATATTTTGTCGAATAACAATCAAGTATCATATATCATTGCATGAATAAAGCTTTATTACAATTATTTAAATCATTAATATGTTTTTTTTTTTTTGCTTTGCTGACTACCCTCTTTGCAAGATTTAAATGTAGTTAACTATATATTTTATGTTAATCAGAATTGTATGTCTACAGATGTTTATTTAGAGTTGGCCTTTTAAGATTCTTTTTCTTTTTTACTGCTGTTAAAAGCCACTTCTTATTTTTGTATACTGTGTCAAAATAAATAAACTCTAGTTAGATAGGTTAACATGCTCTTACTGTTTTAAAATTTTATTCTATTGTCCACAATAAGTTTAATTGGCAATCTAAACAATACTCTTTTTATCTCTCCCGTTGATAACATCCAATTAACATATGTTTGTGTTCATGCATGTATAATAATATCAATCATTAAATTTATTTGTATTAACATTATTTTTTATATTCATTTGGTCCTGAATATTCAATTTCTTACAAACAATGCTTTGAAATACATGGATTACATCATTAGCAGACTTAAAATTTCATAACTTTTCAGGCTTCATTACTTTCGCTTCTACCTTCGAGCTTGTTGAAGATAGCAAATGTTTCGAGACTGGCTTCTACTGATTTAGGACCCATTGTAAATTGGGTACTTTCCAGCTATTTAACTCTTCAAAAGCATTTAATCTGAATTAGATTGGGCTATTTTTATTTATGGAACCCAAACTTTTTTATTCTTTAACTATACGTTGATGCTTCCTGCAGTTTCATGATAATTTTCATCTTAAAAGTGAAAGCACTGATCGGGGAGGCTTTAAAAAAAATCTTGCCTTTGCTTTGGAGACTCATGAGGGGACATGTGAAGAGGTTTCATAAATATAATTTTTGCCATTGCTAGCCTCGTGTTTTTTTTTACTCATTTTATTTTGTACTAATTGAATCATCTCAAGCACCTTAATTTTCCACCAATTTTATGTTGTTAACAACATTAATCAGTTTAGTTTATAGACATCATAATGCTATTAAGATGCCAACATTGTTAAGATGTGTTAATTTGGTGTTTTTATCTAAATGGCAATATATATATATATATATATATATATATATATATATATATATAATATTTTTTATCTTCAACAGTTGTGCCATCCAGATGGAGTTATAATTTATTATATATACAACATATATATTATCAATTGAAAACTTCCTCCTTCAAGGTGCTTACGCACCCCTGTCCCAAGGGGATCAAACCATTCGTGGTTCTAAAACAAAGAATAGACGGAGTGTAAGAGGTGGGCCTCAAACGGAAAGACAATAAAGAAAAAAAAAAGAAAAAAATACAATTTAAAGAAGCACAAGCATAGCTTGATTTCTGAACCTCAGATTCTTCAATAAAAGCATTGAAAACCATAGATTAGATGATAGTACCGGGTTGCAGACATGTTTTGCAATTTAAAATTTAGTTCAGTTACACGCTAGACGATCTCCAAAATAGGAGCAAAACACTCTGATTAACTTTTTGCGAATCTTTTTGAAAGAAAGGGAGGTTTGTATTATCCAACATATTTTTAGTTTCTTGAATAATGAAGTATCATTAAGAATAAAAAACCTTTTCTTGAATGCCTTTATTTGCAAGGAAATCAGCAGCATCATTGGCTTCTCTTCAGAAGTGAGAAAAATAGCCTCCTCCTAAATATATATATTTGTGCTATTTTTTCATTGTCAAGGTGTAATGCTACTAAGGAAATCTTACTATTATATTCTTGTTAAAAAGAATTTATTAAATACCGTTGTCTTTGTTTCAGGAACAAGAGACAGCGCAATTCCCTTATATTTCATTAGATGAAAGCCAAAGAAAGAGACCAATGCTGAACTATCTTGTTCTTGCTAGGAAGCCCTTGGGACTTGTTGATGCCACCACCATTTATTTCACCCACCTTACTCTAAACAATACCTCTCTCATGGCTGCCCTTTAGAGCTGGAACACATTGCTTTTCATTTGTTTCTTAGATTTTTTTTGATCTTTGACTGCACGTAGATCACATGAAGCAACATCTTGGTGTTGATGCTTTCGGACAATAACTGTATTGACAGTAAGACTGATTTTTAATGCATTATTTCTTAGTTGTCACCGAACGAAACACCCAAGATCTCTCAATATTGTTTCATTACATGAAGTGATCTATAAAGCATACGAGTGGAGATTTTTGTGCTTCACATATGAAATAAGTGTATCACCATGAAACCAAAAAAGAGTGCAAGTGATGCATACGAGTGGTTTGATGCGGATTATCTCATTTGCTGAAAAAAAAATGATCTATAAAGCATTTACTCTCCCGACTCAGGAATAGTGTATATAAAGCCTATAGCAGAAATTTCGTTCAAATGACTAAAACTGAAAAGCATTAAAAACTATAGGGGATTTTTTTCTTACAGGCGCAGCTTGGTTTTGGATGCTGTGTTTTGATCCTATTTTTTCAAGCAGCGTGTGCATTATCTTCAAATTCAAATTGTAGTTACCGGGTCCCAAGTCCTAGATGTGAAAGGAGGGTTGCGTTAGACAGTTTGCAAAAATATAAAATTTTGTCGAATCCTTTAGTCATAAATCCCTTGAATCCCTTAAATTATTATGCTAGAGCTAGGGCGTCCACTAGAAGTGACACTATTTTTCTTGAATGTAGTGAAAAGTATGCAATGGTCGCTACATCGACATTTGTGTGTTGTGTCACATAAGCAAGAACTCTCGTATTATGAGGAATGCGGGTAAAGAAGTTAGTCGTTGATTAAATTAAGATTTGATAGCTGAAATATTGACACTCTCACTAGCAAGCTTTTTGAGTTAATTTATATTATGATAAATAGGAGGATTAATATTTTATGCCTTCAAGAACCTAAGTGGATGGGAGAGAAAGCAAAAGAAATTGATAGTTTAGGCTTTAAACTTTTGGTACTCGGGTACGACTCGCTTTAGGAATAATGTGGGTTTCATTCTATATAAGAATTTAAAGGATAAATTTATTGAAACTTAAGAGATTGAGAGATATGATTATATCCTTAAAATTTTTAATTAATAGAATAACTTTTAATATTGCAAGTATTTTATGCCCCTCAAATAAATATGGATGTGTATAAAATAAATTCTTTGGCATATTTTGGATGAGTTGGTTCAAGGAATACCTCTTGAGAAGATACTTTTTATAGGAAATTTAAATGGACATGTTGGAAGGATAACTAAAGAATTAAATAGTATTAACGGTGATTTTGATTTTGGAGAGATTAATGAAGGAAGATTAATTTTAATATTTTTCTTAGTTTATGATATTATGATTGCTAACACTTATTTTAAGAAAAGGGAGGAATATATTATGGATGCTCAAATTACAAAATGTTGCACATGCTTTTATAAAATTTTACATTATAAAGACCTACACAAGCATTATTTTCAGGATGAAGTCTTCTCTATGGATGGATTTGGAAGTGCTTTGACCACATCCATTAAATGGTGGGTCACTCAACATTACTATGGGGTACCCATTGGCTATGCAAGTGGTAGTAAAAGTTAAAAACACAACATGTGAATTCAGAACTTAATCATTGTTGACTACAATCACATGTTCATGCTATAAATAATTATAGCTAGTTTATTATTCATTTTTAAATGCTAGTTTTTTTATTTAACTTTACTATTTTGAGTCTATCTACATTTTAAATATTAGAGCATGGATGCTCCCTTCTTATTATCATTATTAAAGTAAATTATGATTTCAACTCAAATACTTTTATTAATATTTTTTTTCATTAGTTTGACTAAAACTGTCATCACATTCGGTATACATGCTTTAGTTTCTTCTTTCATTAAACTTTAATGCAATATTTGTGCTTTTTTCAATTATGAAATTAAAGATTTTATTAAATTATAAAATTTAGTATTCTTATGCTTAGTTGGTTCTTATTGTTTGAATGATATATTTAATTACGTCTCTGGTTATTTAAATGTCGATCGACCTTTGTTTCTTAATGCTTATTAGGTTGAGTTGTGAAGAGTAATATATCTTCCTTATTGTTAAATCTTTTATTTTTGTTTATTTGATTTTAGTTCTAAGATTGATGATTAGATGACTCTCGAGAATACTGCAAATGGTCCAGGCTAAAGTCAAGAAGCTCCCAAACTTGAGGCTCTGTGACCATTCTTATTGAGGTTTTACTCAATTGATACACTATGAATACATTATGTTGCTGATCTTGGCACTGAGCCATGCAACATTGTTTCAATAGATAATCATTTAATGATATTTTAGGATCTACGGTTGATTTGCTTTTTTGGAGCCACAAATTCTATTGTGGCTAAAAATTGGCTCAAATTTTATTTTCAAAATCATATAGTTTGTTAAAAAAAATTTTGGTTAAAGAAACCCAAATTTGGTCAAAAGGTTACTAACAATAATATCTTTAGGAATACAACTTAGCCCTACACTGATTGTGGGAAGAAGCACAAGTAAGAATAGTTAGTGAGTTAAGGAATTTGTTTTAGATATTGCTAGTTTGGTTACTTAGCACCTTACTATACCAAGTTAATGAAAGCTGAACTCAAGGGAAATTCTCTTATGCAAGAGAACTACTAGGTAGCTCCGAAGGCAAAGTTGGTTGAACAAGTGCCAATCCAATACCTCCTGCCAAAATGTGGTCCTGTGTCTATGCACCAAGTCATGAGGAGGCACACAACTCTAATGATGTGGTATTAGGCACTGTTTATTATAATGAGTTTCGGTTATTGTTTTTCTTAATGCTGGTGCTTCGTTTATAATTGCAAAATTTGTATATGCCGCATCTATACCTATCATTCTCTTACATTTGATATTGTTTTTGAGGCTATCTCAATCTCACTATAAATCACATCAAGCTGCACATGCATAGTACATTTTAGTGACAAGGTTCTTAATGTGGATTTAAAAATTATGCTATCATCTATGTTTTGTATGATCTTAGGTATGGATTGACTCTCCAACTATCACATATTTGTAAATTGCATCAAGATTGTCTGATTCCTAAACATTCAAGTTTTGTAGTGATTGAGGTGTCACTTCATCCATTATCTCAGTCCTTAAAGAAACCAAACTCAAAGCAATGTGCATTAAGTTTTTCTAGCTCATGTCAGAGATACCACTTAGGTGGTATTGCAGCTTGAAGACATTTCAATAGTTTGTTAATATCTTTCCAAATGAGCTTCCAGGAGCGCCACTAGTCATGAAGATTATCTTCATTATATATCTTTTCTTGAGGACAATTCCCATATCCAAGGAATTTTACTGCATGGTGCTAAGGAATTACAAGAGCTCAGAACTTGATTGTAAGAACGGATGGGTAAAAGTTTCATTAGGCCTTATTCATCATCTTAGGGAGCCCTAATATTATCTATAACAATGATGAAAGCTTAAGGCTCTGCATTGATTATCATGAATTGAACAAGCTTACCATCAAGAGCAAGTACTCATTGCTAAGGATCGTTGATTTATTGATCAGCTTGAAGGAGCTACAATTTTCTCCAAAATTGATCTTAGATCTAGTTACCATTAGCTAAAAGTCTAGGGGAGTGATTTTCAAAAGATGACATTCAATACACATTATGACCCTATGAGTTTGTGGTTATGCATTTTTGGTTGATTAATGCTCTAGTTGCTTTCATGAACGTGATGGACATAGTATGCAAGCTTTAATTGGACTCATTTATGATGGTTTCCATCAACGACATCCTCACCTACTTGAAGGATAAAGCCCAACAGGTCAATTTTCCTGACATTGTACTATAAACTCTTAAAATGAAAAAGTTTTTTGCGATATTTTCTAAAATAATTTTGGTGCTTTTTTGGGCTATATCATCTATGGCAAGGGAATCTCAATGGATTAGTAGAAGATTGAAGCTATTGAAGATTAGCGAAGACCTACTAGTGTTATTGAAGTGAGAAGGTCCTTAGGACTTGCGGGTTACTACTGTAGATATGTGTGAGGCTTTTCTAGAATAGTAATGTCCTATCTCTAAATTCATTTAAAAAGTCGTGAAACTTGTTTAGAATGTCGAGTGCGAAGATGCCTTTCAAAAACTGAAAGATTTCCTTATGTATGCTATTATGTTGACCATATTGTTTAGTATAAATGATTTTTAGATATATGATGGCACATTTTTTATGGCTTGGATTATGCTTTGATGCAATTTGATTAAGTAGTTATTTGTGCTTCACGACTATTGAAGCTATACGAAACAAACTACTCGACTATTGATTTAGAGCTTGCTGTCATTGCTCTTTCCTTTATGATTTGGAGGCATTATCTTCACAAAATTAGATGTGAAGTGCTCATAGAACATTAATGTTTCAAGTGTATATTCACCTAGAAAGATTAGAATTTTAAGGATTTAGAGCTTATTAAGAATAATGACTTTGATATTTAGTATCATTCATGAAAATTGGTGTAGTTATTGCTGCTTTAAGCAAGAAGCATACTGCCATAGCAAATCAAATGATTACTCAATAGACAGAACTAATCGAGATCACGAAACGGATTGAGCTTACTATAATCAAGTCATCATATGAAAGGGATGCCTACCTGAATCAAATATCAATATAACCAAACTTAAGGGGCAAAATTCATACAACCTTGTCTTAAGATGAATGCTCTCAAAAGATTTTAGACTTGGGGGTTATTTAGCATAAGAAAATTTGAGAAATATAAGAGCAAAATAATTAGATTACAGTGTAAGAAGATTACAGTATTATAAGATTACTGCTATTTATTAATTTTTCAAGAAACTTAAGATTTTTTATTTCGAAAAAACGGTTGTTGCCTAAGCATAAATAAGTAAAAATATTAGTACATTATCAACCGGAATCAAACTCCATGGTATCCTCAACGAGGAGGTCTTAGAGCCATTCGAGGAGCACATCTCTCATAACAAAAGAAAAATCGTCTTGTCGGGCTAACATAAAACAATAGTCCACCGCGCGAATGGTGAACAAAAATCACATGAGGAAAGTCTAGCAAGAAAGCAAGGTGATCAACGTAACGCCCTCCGCCTCGTGAACGGAGAGTTCTCTCCCAATGACGTTGGAGCCTCCGGATCACTCCAAGACAGTCGCCCTCTATGATGACTCCCTCAATGTCAGTGTCTCTGAGCAGGAAGGCCTGTCCTAGAATAGTAATCGTCTGCATCCAATAGCAGCGAGCAAATGGCCTCCTGAGTCGCGAAGCACAACTCCACTGAAAGCAACAGGCTCTCTGTATCTATAGGAAGCATCAATGTTGGCCTTTAACCAACGGGTCGGGGGGGTACTATCTTAAGGAGGTGGAGGGGCTCTGGCGGGCCGTGGAACCCCATGAATCAAACCCATCGTGCAAAACCAACACTAACAATCGCCAAGAGAATCGAACCAGTATAAACCACCTGAGTCGGGTACGGACTGCCGTGAGAACGCTTAGTCATACTCCGCCAAGCCTGGTAGAGAGAGTAGGCCACAACTTGATAGCTGAAACGACGGTTGCGAGACGCAGTAGCCGTTGAATACAAAGCAGTAAACTGGTTCTAGGAGGTCAGAGTGGCCGGCAACAAGCACTAATGCACAAAAGTTTCATGACACTATCTTAAGGGGGTGGAGAGGACCTGGCGGGTTGTGAAACCCCAGGAATCAAACCCGTCGTGCAGACCAACACTAACAATTGCCGAGACAATCGAAGCTGCACAAACCATCGGAGTCGAGTACGAACTGCCGTGAGAACACTTAGTCTAACTCCGCCAAGCTTGGTAGAGAGAGTAGGTCACAATGTGACAGCAGAAACGACGGTTGCGAGACGCAGTAGCTGTTGAATACAAAGCAGTAAACTGTTCCCAGGAGGTCAAAGTGACCGACAGCAAGCCTCTACACATAAAAGTTTATAGTATGACCCTCATATAGCTGCAACGGGCCACAAAGCACGTTGTCCTCATCAGTATCACAATCCTAGACACAAGCCACTGACTGAGTCCCCTCCTGAACAGCAAACACCCCGTCGGGATAGCATCACTGAGCAATCGTCACAAGAAACAAGCCTCTCTGGGGCCTAGATCCATCGCTCACATGGCCGCAAACTGCCAAGGCCGGTCACCCACCTTTCGCTCTGTAAATCTGGCTAGCTCGGCTCTCCGTGAAAGTGTCGACCTGCCACTACAAACTCTCATCTACTGACAAAGTGTGGCGTTGGACGATCGGTCACCCATACCCCAGTATTCTCCAAATTGCAGAATCAGAATGCCGAACAACAAAGTTCTCACCCCGACAACGGTAGCGGAACTCCATGGCTCTCACCCATAGGAGAGTCCCTGCTCACGTAGCTGAATGTGTGGCGGGCTACAAGAACAGTCCTCCACAGCCTCAAGTTTCTAATCCCGAGTCCACTAGCCTCAAGCGGTCGACATATTTTTTTATTTGGAATGAAGTAATCTGAGAGTATAGTGTTTCAATAAATATTTGGAATAAAATTACTCCCAAATTTTTCTCAATTTTTTCTTAGGTTTAACGAAATTAACGAAATCGATTCAAACAAAATTGATTTTGAAAGAAATCAATTTCAATAAAATCAAATTCGAACGAAATCGATTCGAATGAAATAGATTTCATTCATATCGATTTTTGTCGTGGACGAAGAAGATAGACCACCTCGTTCATATCTGATTTTTGTCGAATGAGTCTAACTTCACCGGAAAAGACGCCAAATAAGCCATTTGATTTGTTCAAATTCCTCTTTGTTCTGCTGCTCGGTTGCTCCGCTCTTGCACGTGTAATTGCTAGTTATGCACGATTTGGGCGTAATTTGATTTCACTTATTATATATATATATATATATATATTAACGTAAAGTTGAATTACACTGTAAAAGTATTTCACCCGTTTTACTTTAAACCAAATGTCAATAATCTCAATTTACTCAAAAAAAATTACTTTACTTCTGTTTTACCTCAATTCAAACAATCCCTTGGTTAGAATTGGTCATATCGATGAGTTGAGCATAATGCTATGGGACTGTTACTGTACTGAGGTAGAGTATATGTACCAAATGCTAATAGTCTAAGGAATGTTATTTTTTATGAAGGCCATCACTCGAGCTACACTATGTATCATGACAGTGTATAGAAGTACTAAGATCTCAAAAGCATCTTATGGTGGCCAAGATTTAAACTGAATATAGTTGATTTTGTGTGTAAGTGCACTGCCTATCAAATGGTAAACTTTGAGCATCAAAAGCATAGTGGATTGCTCTAGCCTCTATTAATACTTGAATGAAAATGGGAGTACATAGCTATGTACTTCATGGTTGTCTACCCAAATCAAAATAGTCGCGATGTCATATGAGTGATTGTGGATAGATTGATCAAATTAACGTATTTTTTTCCACTATGACATACCGACTTTGTGGAGAAATTAGTTAGGTTGTATGCCGATAAGATCATTAGACTGCATGATGAGTCAAAATCTATTGTATTGTACAGAGATGGAAAACTCATATTCAGGCTATATATGAGAATTCAGAAAGCACTTGATACACGTCTAAATTTTAGCACTATCTTTCACCATCAGGCAGACAAATAGTAAGAGAGAACCGTTCATACTTTAGAGAATTTTCTCAGGCTATGTTCTTGACTTTGGTGGAAGTTGAAAAAGCACATTCCCTTGGTGAGTTTGTCTATATTAATAGCTTTCAATCGAGCATTGGAATGACTCCCTACGAGAATTTATTTGGCAGAAATCTCAAAACTTCTCTTTGTTGGAAGAAACTGGCTAAAGGAATATTTTGGGCCCAAAACTTGTTGACTTAATAATTGAGAAGATCAGACAAGAAATAGAGTGAGTGTCCCAGGATAGACAGAAAAAAATACTATGGCTCAAATTTATCTGTGTTAATGTTAGCCCGATGAAAGACTAACGAGCTTAGGCTGAGGTTTATTGGTTGTTTTGAGATATTTGAGAGATTGAAAGTGTTGCATTTAGATTGGTCCTCCCATACCATATGCATGGCGTTCAAGATGTATTCAACATCTCCTCTCTCTAAAATTTTATTTTAAGCGATGCTGAGAGAATTGAAGCAAACACCGCAGGTTTATCTTGACCTGGCTTGTGTTGCAGAGCTAGAATAAATCTTGGATAGGTATGTACGACAATTAAGAAGCAAAAGCACTCCTTATGTAATAGTGCAATGGAAGAATACGCTTGTAATAATGATACATGGAGAAGGAAGCTGATATGCACATGTGCCCCATCTCTTCGAGTAAGGTATGATTGTTTTGTTTCAATTTCTAAATTTCAAAGATGGAATTCTCTTATAAAGATAGTAAAAATGCTTAAAACTAATATTCAAATTTTTATAGAATTTTGGGCCAATTTCAAATTTTTAAATAAATTGTTGATTTTAACCCAAATGACTATTTTGTACTATAAATTTATGCGTTAAAATAAAATTATATATTGAATCTGTGTGAAATGATATTTGAATAATTTTGACGCAAGTTTTGGCTTAATTTGTATTAAATGGATGTTTGATGAATTTTTGAATATACCCCAATTTTTCTTAAATCTCAAATAACCACTAGGTTTTTATACTTAAGCGGTTGGCTCCTTACTGGTATTCACATATAAATCTCACTTGAAATCCCCAACCAATATGAAGTTGACTTCTTTCATTTGGATGCAGTAGCTGAATGAGCCTCCAAGCTCTCTTGACCCCTCCCTTTCGATCTCTTTCTTTTGTTCTCTTCTCCACCCTCTTCTCTACTGCTCTTTCCTCCCTCTCTTCATGGCCATGAAGAGGTCGAGTAGTTGAACCTTTGTCAGCACATAGGAGCCCATTTCTTCTATACCAAAGATGTTGACTGGCCTTTCCCTGCTCTTAACCACTGACTTTTTGTCAGCCAACCATCCTACCATGTCCACGATAACAACCCCCATCATCTAAATTAGGTTGAATTTTGTTGGAGCACAATCATTCACAGAATTGACGCTTTCTAACTTTCGTACTGCAAATTTATAGTGGGCAATTATTTTAGTTTAATAATTAAGTCTAATTTCTTTTTTGATTTACTTGTTCAATATTTTATTTTGTGGTAGTTGCTTGTTTTCCATTATCTCTAGAATCCAGAAAGATTAAACTTGTGGTTTAACTTACCCTATTATTTAATCAACATGAGCCATGTATCATTATCTTTATATACTAAAAGTAAGAATAAATAAAAATGAATAGTTTTTAACTGAGATATTAGCCAATATATACTTAAATATTCATATCACACTATGTTGCATGACTCATTTCTACATATTTGAAAATTTAATATATTAACCAAGATTATGAAAATGATTTATAATAATGCAAGGAAAAATTCAATGCAAAGGATTATGTTTGTAATAATGTTAAAATATGGATCTCAAACAACAAAATGCATTTTTTACTTTTATATAGGTATACATAGCAGAGATTTTTGCGCGTAGAAGATAAAATCTTTCCTAGGGACAGGATCCTCAGTAGTTTTGGAAAGGTTTCTCACCACTAGTTTATTAGGTAGTCTATTAAGTAGTGGGTCATTCAACTTTACTACGTTATATTCCATTGACTATGCAAAAGGCTAAAGGAGTAATATGTGAATTTAAAACCTAATTTATGCTGATTCAACTACATTCTACATGTTTATGCTAGTAGTTTATTCCAATTACTTTACTATTCATTTTTAGCTGCTAGCATTTTTATATTTAGTTTTCACTATTTTGAACACATTTGCATTTCAACTATTAGAGCATATATACTCTAATTATTAAGTAAAGATTTTAATTATCCATTCTAAGTATATTTTATCAACATTTCTAGGTCTGTATAAAATTACTAATAAATGTATTTTGACTAACACCCGTTGCCATATTCAGTACACATGTTCTAACACTCGTTGTAGCTCTGCGATTTCCAGCGCGCAACACCTTAACCAGACCGGTCCGAAGGCACACGTGTGCACGCCAGTCTTCCTACATTGCGCCAACTTCCAGTGCCTCGTTCTCCTTCATTTGACCTTCGATTTTAGTATTGTTTATGTTGTTGGATTTCAAAGACAATTACCTTCAATCTAGAAGTGAAATTGTCCTATTTTCACATCGAGAAGCATGCCTTGGAGCTTCATTGCGATTGGGGATTCGTTCGCCCTTCACGATGACATAATTTTTGCTTATTTTGTTTTAATATCAGCCAAAAATTATTTATCATTTTATTTATTGAATTGTGAGCTATTGCATATTGTGTTGCAAGTTTTAAAGATTGATTTGCTGTTGTGGTTCATTAGTAAGCTCCACCACTATAAGCCAGCCACTTATCAAGCTTATCTTAGCCAAATTGAGTGACCACTTGTGAGGGAGTGTTTCCACTAAAAAGTGAATCTTCCTAGAGTGCAATCCACATAAATTTATAATTTGAACAATTTTTTTGTATCTCAGTTGCACTACTTTGTTGGGTAAATTCGTTTTTATTTGTTATCGCTTGCGACAATAACTGTAGTTTTTCAAATTTGTAGCAAAAAAATTGCAACTATGAATACTCAAAATATCATACAAGAACATCCTAGGGGTGATATAGATCAAAGGGTGCAAGGGTTAAAGGATTCAATGAGAAGGTTAGAAGAACAGATTCGTCAACTAGCTATGGCCTTTAAGGAAAACTAGTGCGTTCCACCCCCTGCAAGACCAAACCCATGACCCCTTCAACATTCATAATCACCACAACATTATAGAGAGGATCATGAAGTATTTTTGATGATAGAAGGAATCCCAACTATAGGAGACCACATATTCATAGAGATGAACTTAATTATGATGATTTTAATGACGATTGATATGATGAGGGACATTATCGAGCTAGGGGTCAAGGTTTTCAAGATAGACCTAGTGTAGAACCACAGCTTAGAAGAACAATTAGATGAAGTAGAGAGAGAAGGTTATGAGTATGACCCACTCAAGGGTTATAAAGTTGAAGCACCCATTTATGAAGGAACATATGATTTAGATCAATTTCTTGATTGTGCGACACAACTAGAGGAGTTCTTCAAATGGTACAATTTGGATGATTTTCAAAAGGTGACATTTGTAAGGATGAAATTGGTGGGTCATGTTAATATATTTTGTAATAATTTTATGGTGAAAGAAGAAAAAGGAGGTAGAAGACAAAAAAGCTGGGTTGAAATGAAAGAAGTGCATAAGGATAAATAAATCCCTCGTTATCCTCATAAGAAGCTTCACACTAAGCTTCACACTAAGTTAATGACATTGAGATAAGAATCCCCAAGTATGACTGAATATCTTGATACATTTGAAGATTTAGTGGCTAGGGCAAACTGTCAAGACCTGGATTGGCCATTAACAAATAAGTTTGGGTTGGGATTAAGAATGGATCTTAGGCATTAAGTAGAATTGTGAAACCCACAAACAATAGAAGAAGTAGCACATGAAGCATCATTATTAAAATCTCAATCGAAGGCATCATCTTCTAGGTTTTAAAGTTTTACTCTGCCTAATTCTAAGCTGAGTAAAAAGCTGTCCACTTCTCAAGCCACCTCAACCCCTATGACATCTGTAGCATCGTCTACTCGAACACTTAATGATCTTGTTTGTTATAAGTATAAGCGACATGAGTGTAAAGATGTCTTGATTGCTACTATTCTAGAGGATGATTGTGAGTCTTATCATGGTGTTGGTTAATTTGGGGATGAGAATTTTATTATTAGTGATGAAGCACCTTTGGTTGTAGTATGCTGTTTTAGGACCACTATTGGTGAGGAGGATTGAGGAGGAGAAATATATTTAGTGTATCAATGTCTTGCAATGGGATATGTTGTAGAATGATGATAGATGATGGTAGTGTCGTGAACATAGTATCTACCCATATATTATCGTGAGCCACACTCAAATCCTTTCAAAGTTAGCTGGGTAAACTAGGACTCACTTTTTGTCTCGTAAATGTGTCTAGTTCTATCAAGATAGGGAGCTATGAAGATCAGATCTGGTGTGATGTGCTGCCTATGGACATAGTGCATATTTTGTTAGGAAGACTGTGGTTATTTGATATAGATGTGATTCATTATGGGAGGAGCAACACTTATGAGTTAAAGTAAAAAAAAAAAGACAATAAAATTATATCCCATGAAATCATCCAACAAGACGCCGTCAATTGCTACTAGTTCAACTTCCACACCATTTGTAGGTTATGTGACATCCAAACCCAGTTCTAGTCAGTTCCCAAGTGCAAAAACCCCACTTCAATCAAAGAAATTAGCTATAGACTTCAATTGATTATAATTTAAACTTAAGATCCACCCTTCATAGATTGTTCACTTCTTATCATAGGATCTCCTAGTTTAGATCAATATGTTGAGTTTGTTGGATTGAGGAGGTTAAAGAGAGAATTTATAAATCCCTTGTTCATGCACATTTTGCATGTGAAAGAAGTAGTAACTGATTCGAATGATGTGGATATGTCGCCACTTGTAGTAAATTATTGGAGAATTTTTCTTAGACTAGTATAAATGAATTAACAGATGAATTACCACCAATGTAGGATATCTAAGATGTTATTGATTTGATCCAAGGTGCACAATTGCTAAATTTACCACATTTTTGCCTAAATCTAGTAGAACAGGCTGAGTTACAATATTAGGTGAATGAGTTATTACAAAAAGGTTTCTTGAGAATCTTAACTCCAAATAAAGATTTCACTTTGAGAATGTGCATAAACAGTAGAACTATTAATAAGATCACTATCAAGTATAGTTTTCCCATTCTACGGCTGGATGATATGTTGGATTTGATAGTTAACTTAAATTTGTTTTCCAAAATTGATCTTAAGGGTGGTTACCAATAAATTAGGGCCAGACCAGGTGATGAGTGGAAGATTGCTTTTAAGACACTAAGGGGACTTTATGAGTGGCTTGTTATGCCTTTTGGATTATCAAACGCACCGATTACTTTTATGAACTTGATGAATACATTGCTGAGACCTTTTTTTGGAAAAGTTTGTAGTAGTGTTTTGATGACATACTTGTTTTTAACACTGATGAGGAGAGACGTCTAGAACATTAAGATTGATGTTGGAGAAGTCTCGTGAGAAGTTACTAATAAATAAGAAGAAATGCTTATTCATACATTATGAGGTTATTTTCTTAGGTTTCATAGTATCTTCTATATATATACAGCCAGACCCTTCAAAGATTTAAGCTATAATTAACTGGCCTACACTTAAAGGTTTTACTAACATTAGGAGTTTTCATGAGCTTGCTACATTTTATAGGAGATTTGTACAAAACTTAAGCAAATCATGGCTCATATTATTGAAATTCTGAAGCATGATAGATTCACTTGGACTTCTTGTATTTATGAAACTTTCCATCACATTAAGAAGATCATGACCATATCATCAGTTCTTAGACTCCCAGACTTTGGGAAGATAATTATGGTTGCTTGTGATGCCTCAAGGATTGGCATTGGAGGTTCCGTAGCATATTTTAGTGAGAAATTGAATAAGCAAAATAACGTTATTCCACATATGATAAAGAATCTATGCCATCTTTCAATCTCTTAAATACTAGTGTCATTACTTGCTACATAGGGAGTTCATTTTACACAGACCACCGAGCGTTAAAGTTCATCAATACCCAAAAGTTAAACCGCCAACATTCAAAATAGATAGAATACTTGCAAGATTTTACATTTATTCTCAAGCACAAGCCGGGTGTTGAAATTAAGCCAATCGATTCATTTCTCGTGTAGTTTTAGTGGTGTCTTCTTTATTGAGTGAAGTTGTATGTTTTGAAAGATTGAAAGGTGGTTTTGAGTGTTGCACTGATTTTCATCTAGTTTATAGCCAATCAAGTGATGATTTGCTACCTACTAGATTTAAATATCACATTGTTCAAGGGTTTTTGCTTAAAAGATCAGCCTTGCGTATTCTCAGGACTTCGCTTAGAATTTATTTGATCAGTGAACTGCACTCCAGTGGAATTGCTGCACACCTTGGGAGAGATAAAATCACCCATCTTGTAGAAAAAAAAAATTATTGGTCATCTTTAAAGAGAGATGTGGGAAGATTTGTTTCACAATGCTTCACATGTTGGAGGGCCAAAAGGACTAAGCAAAAATTTGTCAAAAATTCAGCCTTACCTGTCCCCTATAGACCATGCGAGGATCTTTCTATGAATTTTGATTTGGGATTGCCTAGGACAGCACATCAACATGATAGTGTGTTTGTGGTTGTGGATAGATTCTCCAAAATGCCACGTTTCATTCTTTGTTCCAAGTCCATAGACGCATCTCACGTGACCAATATTTTCTTTAGAGATGTTGTTAAGTTGCATGGAGTACCCAATACTATAGTGTCTAACAGAGATGTAAAGTTTGTCTCTTACTTTTGGAAGACACTTAGGAAATTGTTAGGCACTATCCGTAAGTTTTATTCTTCTTTGACCCCATTTTGATAGGCAAACTGAGGTAAGAAATAGAAGTTTGGGAAATTTATTTAGATGTTTAGTTGGGAAGAACTTAGGGTTGAGACATCACAATAATATTATATTTAGGACAACTAAGAGAACATCATTTGAGGTTGTATATGGTTTCAATCTTAAAAGCTTGTTGATCTCAAAGATTCCAAATCATCATTATTCTAATGTTGCATAATCTTTTGCTAGGGATTTTCAAAATTTATATAAAAATGTTAATACACAAATAGAACTTTCAAATACTAATTATGCAAGTAAAGTAAATATAAACATATCACATAGGGAGTTCAAAGAAGGGGATCATGTGTTGGTGCGCCTTCAACTTGAGAGGTATGCGACAACTAAATATAAGAAATTGCATGCTCGGGCTACAAGTTCATTAAGAGTGATTAAGAAAATTGGGCCTAATGCTTTTCTTGGATTTGTCACCTAATATATTAATTAGTCTTGTATTTAATGTAATAGATTTGATTTTATTTTCTACTAATTTTATTTCAAAGAATGCATAAATCAACTCTCTGATGCAGAAGAGGCGACAAGCCATCACATAAGTTTCCTGCACCTTTTCTATTTGAATTTGAATCTATTCACTGATGAGATTGATGGAGCTTACATGAAGATCATAAGTTTTTGATCAGGTAGAAGAATAAGCCACATTCTGAGGACACTTGGATGACATAGATCTTCAAAATTTGAACCCCAACCTCTTAGATGATTATATGAACTTTAACTCTGCAGAGCAGAGTTCTATTGGTGCGAAAGAGCCTGATGTAGGACAACGGGTGCATGCAAAAAGGATACCCATGACTCAAGCCTTTGCACCGAGATTAGTTGCTAAAATTGATTATATATTTGTTTTGGGTCATAATTTGTTGTTTTGAGTTGAGTCGTATTATATTTATTTCAAGTCAAGTTGTGTTGTATTTGTTTTGTTTTGGGTCGAGTCGTATTATTTGTTTTGGCCGCCTAGAGTTTTTAGTCAACTTTTATATATATATATATATATATATATATATATATACACCGTGTATATCATTTGGTGATATTATCGAAAGAATGTTATTTTTCTGAGAGAAGAGAGACTTGAGAGCTCTTGGTGGTGAGAACAGTCATTGCTCCCTTCTGTGTATAATCGAAGGATTTGATATGTATAACTTCAAGAACCCAAGGTATGGATAATTTTGATATCTATTTTGTGTTTGCTTGCATTTTTTTGTTTCTTTCCATAGTATTCTCTACTACAATTCATTTTCACTTTGTTTCATAAAATTCCGTTCCGTTTCAATCATCAAACACCCATCCAACGGAACCTATGCAAATCCCGATGTCTTTTGTTGACCACCAAACATCTTCCCGAATTTGAACGGTCGCTTACGCACACAAACCTGTTCACTTCAACTTTGCGCTACCAGGTTGTCAGCAATTCCATATCACTTATGTATTTTGGGAATCAAGGGTTTATTAATCAACCTTCTTATTTAGGTTTAAATTCCAGCATCCAAAGAAAAGATAGTTGTTTTTCCCTGTTAATATGGTTAGGAAAATTGCTTCAAAGAATAAAAACATCGTGTTTTTCAAAGCCTTGAAAAATGGTGAAATTCTATAGCTTTTGTCCATTACATTTGTAATTTGTTCTATCAAAATATTTTACAAGGCTTTTATAAAATTTAATTATTCTAGTCAATGTTTTGTTGCTATGTAGAGGCACTTAAGATAAAATGTAAGGCCTTGGTAATACAACTCAGTGCAACCTCTTTATAAATGCTTAGCTATTGTACTATGTGCCACATTACCTTTGATCAACAAATATTTTGACAAATGCAAGCAAATTCTTAAAAATGAAAATAAGTTCTTAAATGTCATTGTGCAACTTGCACAAATGCAGTGTATTGATGTGTCGTTTTGATTCCTCTCTATCTATTTTGGTTTTCATTAGTAGTTTCTTATCCATTATTTTAAATTAGCTTTATGGATTCTTCTTCTTTAATACCCATTGAGAGTTGAATGAAATGCTAATTCTAATTCCCAAATAATTTCTTGCACAACTTATAGTCATATAATCTTTTGTTTTACTTTACCTTTGCTTTCTTGTTCTTTGAATTAGTTTAATCTACTAGTAGACACTAAATGTTTCTCCATCTACCCAACCAAAACAAATTAAATTTTTTCACTGCCTTGAATCCGTGGGCGCCTTCTACCATCTTTAAAATCTATATTTCATGTTTTTTTCCACACATATATGTTAACATTCACATTTCAACTCCAATAAGTATTTTCTTGCGAATTCATTTGTGCCAACACAAATAAATTCTTATAATTAGTTGAATTGTCGTTATAAATTTTTGATCTTCTAGGTTCATTTAGGACAGTTGCAGTTATTTTGAAAGTCAGTTGTGAAGATGCTATAAAAGTTGTTTGAATATGCTGTGCCTGAAGCAGGTTGTATTGCTTCGAGATAGGACTATTTATTCCTCCTCATAAATCCAATAGATATAAATTGATCTTTGCTGAGAATGATGAAGAACCTTACTAGTTATAGGAACAGGAAGGTAATGTTTTTTTAACAGGGAAATGCTTATTAAAATATCACAATTTCTCTATTTAGAAAATCAACTTTTAAAATATATGCACAGAGTTGGTCCCCAAACAATGTAAAAAGTAACGAGTTATTTATCAAAATCATACAGTGACATTTGCAAAGCATTCAAAAAAAATTTTTTGGTACATTGACTTTTAATTTTCGTTATCAAAACGTTTTATGCATGGGCAAATGCCGAATTAAAAAAATTCAGGTTTAATTTTTTATTTATGGGTATAAATAACTGAAATTTAATGGAAAAAAAAAATTCTACGTATTTGTGGGCTAAATTTATTTTCAGGTTTAATTTATAGTTTTCAAAAAAAAAAAATATTTGTAAATAATTGAAATTTTTGGCTTACTTTTAAATAAAATTTTCGGATTTAATTTACATGTTACAAATTTTTTAGTCGCCGTCAGTGGAGAAGGAGAGGAGTTGACGAGGCAGAGAGACGGAGACGGAGAGGCATCGGCGTCGACTAGGCAGAAGAGACAGAGGCGTTGACGAGCGCAGCTCGCACAGGAACGAGAAGATGTGAAAAAACGCACTGTAAAATGGAATAAAAATCGGGAAAACAGCGTACAAAAATGCCTCTATTTTTTTACTAATTAAACGGGGGTGACCGAAAGTTAATGATTATGGCCAAAAAAATATTTAAAAAGACTCCATGCACCAAATTAAACATTTACAAGAGTTAACAGTCATTTTGAATATTTTGCAAGAGTCCATATATGATTTTTATAAATAACTCAGAAGTAATAGTCTTGGCTTTTTAAAAAATAAAGCAACCAGGAAGTTACCTTATATATATCTTGTCTCATATTGCATTACATGGTAATTCAAATTATTCATTTTCTTGTGTACATTTGTCATGATGAGGCCTTAGGTGATAAACTCTCATCTCTTTTTTTATGCATATTTTAGATTTTATCGTTTCTTACCATTTTGATGGTTAGAAAGAATTTGATATTCTTTTTTAGATTATTAAATGGTTCTTTTTCCCATGATGAGTGAACCTGATTTTATTTAGATGTTGATTAATTATATATTTTATTTGTAATAATTTTTATTTTATGTGATAATATGTTAATAGATCGCTGCTATGTCAGTGGCTTTGTTCAGGGCTCTCAACCTAACAGCCAGGTGCGTATGTTCATCAACAAAGTCTTAGTATGAAACCTTCGGTTGGAAAATGCTTGATATTTTGATTCCATTTTCTTGCTTATTGTATGAAAAGCATAACTTCTGTTTTTGCAAAGAACCAAGCCTCTGGAGAGATCTTGAAGTTTCTTATAACAGTAGTTATGTTATCTAATGATGCTGGTATTCCAAAACTACAAAGTTTAAATATTAAAAAATATGTTTATATCTATATATATATATATATCTATATATATATATATATTATTTAAACAATAGAAAATACTGTTCAACCTTGAATTGTCAAGCTTCGTCCATAGTTACAGTTAACATACTAATTAGCAAATCATATATTTGTCTGTAATGTTTACATTCAGTTTATACATGTCATTTTTGCATGTAATGAAACTATTTGCTAGTGCTGTTTTTTAAGTGATGCTTCCCTGTTAGCTCATGAATTGTGTACACCCTATTTTTGTGTAAACATTTCTAAATGGCCCTTGCTAAGGTTATAAACTGAAGAATTTGCTTTGGTTCTTACAAATTTGGTCGAATAGGTTCTGTAGTTAAAACCCTCTTTAACCATTTCAATTGGTTTTCACCAATTGTTTCCATTTTGAACCAGTTCTAATAGTGTTGGCCATAAGCAGACTAAATGAACTAGCCAAGTCACTCCCAAAACATGGGGTAAAAGCAGCATCCTTGGCCATATTTAGACTTATCCAATTTACTCATGGTTGTTTCAAGTTTTCAAAGCATTCAAAAACTCTAGGAATATTAATGCAAATATGCTACTCTCAACACTACTTTTAGGCCAACGTATTACCTAAGTATCCATCAATTATATTATTATGTGATATTTGCTTAGTTAAATTGAGCTATAACTATGCAAATATAGTAAAGGTAGAGAACCCCCTTTTGCTCTTTTCTCATTTCTCTTCTTGGTCTAAATATGTTGTGGGTGTTACAGAAGGTTTGTAGCTTGCTACCCCTCGTACATGGGTTTTATGCAACCATTCACTGCCAGTATCCCAAAAACTGCCACCACACAATGTTGTTTCCTCCAATGTAATGAGAAAGGGAAGGGATGCAATTTGCAAATCATAGAACTGAAGTTCAAAAAAGCTTATAATTTGTAGAATCTAATGTCCCATTTGACAATTTTTGGGATGTCTGTTATAATGTACCTTTTAGTCTTTGTGTAAATGTCTGTTATAATGCTACTACTCTCAACACTACTGTTTTAGCACATTCGAGCAAAGATTATCATAATGGGCATAATGATGATTAAAATTGCAAAGTTAGAAAAATTAGGCAGCAATTTATGATATTGATGAAATAGGTTCTTAATGAAAAAACTGTCTCAAAACTTTGTATAAATGATTAAGTAGGGTAGACGATATGATGTGAGGTGGACTAAGGTAGGGGTATTTTTTCTATGTTCTTGAAATTATTGCTAGATGTTTATGGCTATGCTAAAAATGCATTATTACAAGGAAGGAGAAAGATTAACAAAATCTTTGAAGTTTTTTAAATTTAAGTTTACACAGTAGTGTTCCAAATTTAAGAAGTAAATTTAGTGCATATAACATGTGAAATTATTGAAAGTAAGATGAGCAAGTTTAATAGTTTTTCAATGCACAATTAAGAAAAACATCAAAACATATATCTAAATTGCAGTGTTCACTAATAATGCTCTAAATTCCCATGCAAATCTGTTAACACATATTAAGTGGCGAAATAAGGCAAAGGAAAGATGTTATTGAGGTAACACAATTCCATGTCTCACTTTAAAAGAAGGAAAGGAATCACTTAAAGTTTTGTCTCTCTTGCCACTCAATAATCCACATCCCAAACATGCACACTTTAAGAGAAAAAATTTTCATTAATTAGTAAATTTCAGCAAAAATTAATACATTCAAATGAGTTCATAATTATAAATTCACAGGGCTAATAAACCAAATAAAAGTTTATGATTTAATTATTGATTTTAACAATAGGCATTGTTGGAAACGAAATATAAGCCACATCAGCATATATTTTATAGATTACCCCTTTACTATTTTTGAGCCGCTGTATAAGAAAAATAGTAAGGCGAGGATGAGTGCATATTAGTCTCTCCGTATCATTTGTGAGGAGTAGGATTGGAGGATGCTGATGGGTCACTGATGACGGGTTGAAATTATTTGTATATTGCACTGCATGCTCGTCTTCTTGTTTCAAGCTGTATAGGTTTTGGGTGGACTTGTTGAGTTGCAGTTGTATTTGCATTTCCGTTTCATATTTGCTTAGATAGCTCCAACCTACTATTTTCTCATAGACAAACTTAATGTTTTGGCACCCGCTAAAATCACAACACAATTGCCGTTTACATAATAATGATGCAACGAAAATAAAAGAATATGCAAATCATTTCTTACTCGTATTACAAACCTTTAAAGATTGTTATGGTACTTGCTTAGTGTGTAAACTCAATTTCCTTCAAATCTCATTCTCGGAAAAATTTAACTGGGTGCAAAGTAATCATTTAAAAAAAAAAAAATTGGAAGAGTTTGGTTTGCTATAAAGTACAGCAAAGTATAATTTAGAGTAATCAAATTGCTCTGCTATAAATAGGGCCATAGAAAAAAATTATTCTCAAAATGAGCAATTTTTATTAGACGGAGTTCCTCATAGAAATTCTCGTGAGTGTTGCAGCTTCGTTACAATGAGCAGTTCCCAGCATCAAGCTACTCTCATGGAGCATCGCATATTTGTCGCATTGATGTGTTCCCAGCGCAGACTGATTCTTGTCGAATGTCACATCAAGGAGTCTTTGAGCATCGCAGCACCCCCGTCGAGCATCGTCTCTTCATCCCGTCGGGCGTCGTCATCGTTTGAAGTTGCTAGTCTTTGAGAGCAGCCATTTCCTCTATAAAATGAGTTTAAGCTGTTGTGCAGAGATTTGTTTGCTGCTAGAGCACCCCATAACATCATCGAAAACCGTCACTCTCTTGATGTCGGTTATGAATTGAATTTCCATAGCATTGATGAAGTTCACTTGATTGATTTGGACACTAGCTTGGTTTCTGGTGCTATAAAATCATTTAGCCACATGCTTTTCTTACTACTAAATTTTGATCTGTTAATTGGGTCTAGGAATGTGCAGGTGTCGGGTGGAAGTAGAGGTAACAAGGGGCAGTTGCTTCTGAGATTTCTTCAAAAAGTTGGTGCGGATGCCATTAGAGATGATGTAACTGAGTATGTTTCTATTTGGAATGAGAAAAATGATATTGGAATAAAGCATTGGTTCACTCAATCGATGATGTATGGGCCAACTCTGGGGTAGCCTTAACTTTAACTACTTTGGCTACTATTTCAGCATTGATACACTTCCCATTCCATCATTTATACACTTATATTCGATAAGGTTGTATGTGGAATCTTTTGCTGCATGTCTGACAACTGTTTCAGGGTGTCTTATCTTCTATCACAGTAGACCCACTTTCGATAGTTAAAAGAACTTGCGCTGAATGTGTTTTCCATGTTACTCTGAACTCATACCAGGAGGTTGAAACATAGGGATTCATAAAACCTGCCCCAAATAGTTTCAATAAGGTTACTTGTGATTGTGATGATCATCATGTCTTTAACTTTTATGCAAGATAAATATTGTTTTTATGCTTGTGCTATTACTATTTTCTTATTCATTTGTATTTGGAGCTGTATCTATGCTTTTACATGTATTTGTGTGTTGGTGGCATATGTTGGTGAGTGGTCGGTAATTTGAAAATATTTTTTGTTATGTTGACGCATTGACTGGTTGGTGAGCGAGTATATGGTGGAAGGCACTGGATGACCACTATTAGAGAACTAATTGGAGAAACGGTATGCTAAATGGTTATATATGTAAAATTGGGTCAAAATGCCAATCTTGTACCATTTTTGTCTCTCTGGACTTCACAACCAACTCTTGTGTTTCTACATTAACATAACCGAGTAATTTCTTAACTTTATTCAAATACCCTTATGTTTTGTTAACACTAATTGTTCTTATGCAGAGTTGCTTGAAAACTTCTTTTGGTTATAGTTGAAATGTTTTGTTATTTATCATTTATTCTCATGCTAGCATGGAATATTGACCCCGCTGCAGAAGGTCAGATTTAAAATATTCTTTTTTTTTTTCTAGGTTTGTTGCAAACTTAGACGTGGTTTCCCTAAAGCCAGATGTTGGAATACTTGGAAGCTCGAGTACTAGTACTACTCGTTTGAATACAAAGATATCTCCATCCGCTGGTCCATTTTCAAGTTCTCAGGGTCATGCTCCTGGCGATACTCATACATCGGATTCCAGAGATGAAGCTAGGCTTCCTCAGGTCCATACTCCTGACCATGCTTATCTATCAGATTCTACAGATGAAGCCATGCTTTCTAATACTACAAATGGTAGAAGACTTCTCAAGAGAGGAAATAACACAGACCTGGAAAAGATTTCCTGCAGAAGCGTAGCTGTTACTAGTAGCTTAGATGGTGAAAATCATGCATCCACAAGCCAAGCAGGTGCTGAGAATGTTGTCTCGTGTACCACTGCATGTGACCAAAGGTTGAAAAGGAAAGGCGACCTTGAGTTTGAGTTACAGCTGGCAATGGCTCTGTCTGCCACTGAAAAAGCAAAGGAAGGCCCTAAAATAGAAAAAGTACATAATAATCCGTCAACTTCCAGTTCACTTATGAACAAAAATAGGATTGTGAAAAGTGGAGAAAAATTGTTTTCTAGTAATCGTAACACTGGTGCTGTTTGGTCAAGGAAAACTGGAGCTCCCTTGTTTTGGGCAGAAGTTTACTGTAGTGGTGAAGCATTGACTGGTAGATGGGTACATGTTGATGCTGCTAATGGGTTAATTGATGGAGAGGAAAATGTTGAATTTACTTCTGCTGTTTGTAAAATGCCTTTGCGGTATGTAATTGCTTTCTCTGGTAATGGAGCTAAAGATGTGACTCGAAGGTATACCTTCATTTGTTTGATTTTAAGTTTACAGCTTTTGTAATGATTGAATATATGAAACTCATCAGCATCTCAAATTAGAAGTTTGTGTGATTCGACACTTGTAAAAGATGATACAATTTGCAGATAAAATGTGAAGGCTGAAGCTGTTGATTCTTTCAAAATTAGAGCAAGGAAAAATATGAAGTATATTTTATTAGAAATCTCATCAGTCAGTTACGGACCATAAATCTGGAATAAAATTTGCGCAAAACTTGAGATAGATAAAAAAAATATTCTCCAACTTTGACAGCTGATAATACTTATCAATCAATAGGAAGGACTTATTGTTTCTATCTTATGATTATTTTGTTGCAACTTATAAAACAGGTGGATTCTCAGGGGCTTACTTTACTTGCTATTTAACTCTCCTTTTTATTTATACCGTTTTCTTCTTGCTATTGAATTTAACGCATTAGTTCTTCTTTAAAGTATAAATTTAAATGCTATTTTATGAAAGTCTCTTATATAGTTTATGTGGTTGGATTTTTCTATATGTTGTCTATTTTTTTAAAAGCATCTCACCGAGAAAATATTTTAGTCAATGTTTTCCTATCCCATTTTATGTTGCCAACAGCTTTCTTTGTAATTGTGCCCTTAACCTACAATTACTCTCAATCCTTATAGATCACCCATATTGTTTCTCCGTCTATATTTCCTGCCCTAGCAACCCATTTAACTTTGATCCTTCCACACCCAGTATTATTCTCAAACCTGTGCCGCTTATGTTTACACTTATACTACATCTATAACCTTATCGCCAAGTCCAATTCCAATTCTCCTTCATCCCAACATCGTGCATTGATTTGTGTGAAAACTCCTTCCCAATTTGCCCTACCTTTCTTCGTTGTACCATATTTTTATGTGATCCTACATACATATAACCTTCTGCATGTTTTTATGCTCACACCCTTTATTTGTGGTCTCTGAACTTCTGTGTTGCCAACTAATATCCCTGTTGACTGCCATTGTCACAACCATTGTATCCATTGCTTTTATCTGTTACCGAATGCGCTGTTTCAATTTTCTCAATCATTTGAGCCAACTCTTCAATTCAAATTCATCAACTCAACAATGTTAAGGCATTCAAAAATCTTTTTAATGACTCAAAATTGCCTACAACATTCAATTAGGGATTCTCTGCCAGAATTAAGGATCTTGTATTTGATCTTCAACCAAATGTCAAGCTTCACTCACTACTCATTGTCACCTTTTTCTTTCCCACTGAAATTTGTATATGACATTGAGTCTCCCTTGCTTTACTGTAAGCACTGTTTACATAGTGGGGCGCATCTCATCTTCTACGATAGTGTGCATAGGCTTCGGCTGAATCTCCTAAATATTATATTTTTGCTCTGCTTTCTTTTTCATTTCTAGTGCTGACCCTTTTCCTCTACAATTCTTCTAGTGAAGTAAGCTATAATTCATATGAACTTCCAGATCATTTTTTTTCTAGTTCACATGGTTCAACTATCTTTTTTCTATAATTCATAGGAACTGGTTTGGTTCATGTTCTATTATAATAAAAAATTGGGGGCTAATGCAGATGACAGCGTAGATTGTCCTTTGGCAAGGCACATGCTAGATTAAGGGTTCTTAGATCTGACTTTTTTTCTTTTATATTCATCTTTGATGGATGCAATCATCCTCTCAATATCTCATTCTTTAAATGTTAGATATACTAATTTTTAGAAATCAACATTCCTCATAAGCATCTCATGAAAAATTGTTACTTTCCACCTAGGGAATTAATTTCATGCTCTACCACTATTATTCCATATTTCCATGTTTAATCATTCTTACACCCACCCAAGCTTCAATATGGGTACAAAATGGCCTACTTAATGGTTTTTCATGAATTTCCAGGTATTGCAAACAGTGGTATAGGATTACCTCACAACGAATTGATTCACATTGGTTGAATACAGTTTTGGCACCCCTACAAGAGCTTGAATCAGGCGAACCAGGAGTAGCTGTTCAATTGGAAGAATTTCAAGAAAATGCTTCTGGTGTGATCAAAGAAAGTTGTGAAGAAATTTCTTCGAAGCCACAGCTCAAAAATACATCAGAAAGATCCCCCAAGCATGCCAATCAGGAGACAAACAATCGAGCAACTTCCGAGCAAATTAGGTTTCCAAGTGGTATTCAAACCCCACTTAAAAATCAAAATCCTTCCAGTAGAAATTCTCTGGAAGATATGGAACTGGAGACTAGGGCACTGACGGAGCCGCTTCCTACAAATCAGCTGGTATTTAGCTTAAGTATGATATTTGTTGAATGATCGGCAAATTTTCTTGCTAAAGTTTGTTTGTCTTCCTTAGGCATATAGAAATCACCACCTTTATGCAATAGAAAAATGGCTTAACAAATATCAAATGCTCCATCCAAAGGGTCCTATTGTTGGTTATTGCTCCGGTCATCCGGTGTATCCCAGATCTTGTGTTCAGACAGTACAAACAAGGCAAAAATGGCTGCGCGAGGGACTACAAATTCAGGATAATGAAATTCCGGCTAAGGTGATATATTATCTATAGGATTCCTGATGGAATTTAGTTGTCCTGTTGTAAACTTTATATTGTCTTGTGAAAAAAGATGGCCTTTTGAGCTGAACTTTTTGTTCAGATTATAAAGCGCTCAAAAAAGGCTGAAAATGAATTGTCTGATGCTAATTTTTCTGAAGATGGACAAAGAAGTATTGATCTATTCGGCAGGTGGCAAGTGGAACCATTGGAACTTCCTTGTGCCATAAATGGCATTGTTCCCAAGGTGAGATGGAACTATTGTCAAGGGAGAAATGTTGGCATTCCACCATAAGTCTCTCACTAAGCATTTATTTTTATAATGCTATCACTTAACCTTACCACTATACGGAAATTTATCTTTTTTTAATAATTTAAAAATAGAAATATAACTAGTTTTGGTGTAAATAGGAAACTATGATGCTAGATATGTTAATAAGAATATTTCGGATAGACCTGCAGATAAGTAAGGTTTCAGTGCTATGTAGGCATCACTTGAGAAATAGATGCTTACAGTTCTTGCCTGAAAGTATGAATTTGTAGAGGAATACGATCAGAGAAAATGGCACTGGATGGTCCATTGTTTAGTGGTGATAGATGTTATCCAGGTCTTGTGATCGCTTGATTTTGCTTCACATTTAGTGGATGCAGATTAAGCTTTAATTGTAACCCATTTTGGAGAATTATATAATCCGAATGGAATTACTATTTTCCACCATTTTGAATGTTACGGAAAATATAAGTTTCTTTTTTCAATTTATACATAAATGTATAACTCATGAAATTGTATACTGTATTTCATTATCGTTCACAAGATAGATCTTGCATGATTTGATTGATGAACTATAATTTGTGTATTTTAACACTAGGCTCAAATCTATTTTTTGTATTTGTAGATGCACTTAATGCCAATGAAGCTCCAGTATCACCTAATACTTGGAAGTTTGCAGAGATTTAGTGTTTGATACTTCATTAATTTTGCTCCTGAACAAAACTCACATTTTGTATTCATTTAGAATGAGTATGGCCGTGTAGATGTGTGGTCTGAGAAGTGTCTCCCGCCTGGCACCGTCCATTTGCGGCTTCCCAGAGTGGCTCTTGTTGCACGGAAGCTTGAAATTGATTTCGCAAATGCAATGGTTGGCTTCGAATTCCGCAACGGCCGTTCATATCCTGTTTACAACGGAATTGTTGTTTGCTTAGAGTTCAGGAATGCTATTATGGAGGTGCTATTCTTTGTGTGCAATAGAAAGGTGTTTATAAATGAATGTGCTTTTGATATCCTTCTTCTATGATATTATAGGCATATGCTGGGGAGGAGGAGAGGAGAGAAGCTGAGGAGCAAAGGAAGAATGAAGCCGATGCCCTTTCGAGGTGGTTTCAACTGCTATCATCCATTATTACCCGGCAGCGCTTGGAGAGCTCTTACTCCAGCTCTGTTGCTGTAATAAATTCAAATAGTTATCTTTCCATCCCGTGTGATGATCGTGATGGCAAACGGAGTTTAGTGAGGGATGCCCAAGGGGGCGATTTACGAGTTGCTCGTCTGATGTCTGAAGACCATGAGCATGTCTTCTCATTGGAGAATCGGAGTCCAGATGAGGAGGGTTCTGTTCGGACAAAGCGGTGTGCTTGTGGGTTCTCTGTAGAAGTGGAGGAATTGTAGTATAGTAGTGATATGCGTGTGATTGTTGTATAAATTGTTGGCTAACATACCCAATATGGTATATATGTAACTTGAGCAACTTCATAGTTTATTTTTTGCTGCTGTGCTCAAATAACGTACTGCATAATTGAAGTAGCCTTGAAGTATGGATGGGGGATGGAATGTTGAATTTTATCTTGCAAGTTGAACTTCTAGGGCTCTACTAAGAAAAGAGTTTTAGTTCGAAATGGTTTGGTTCTATTGGGTTGGCTAACACCCAATATGGTATATATGTAATTTATTTAGGATGATATTAAGTGTATTTTTAAATATTCACTAATCTAACATAGACTGCCTTGTAAATCCATGTAGGTTGAGTTTGAACAAGGCTGACTTGGCTTGGGTTCAAATAGGCTCATTTTTCCTTTTCGATGATTTTCAGGCTCTTTTAGTTCATGTATGCTAAAGATGCTTTGTGATCCTGCTGTTTCCTTGTGAAAAAAATAATAATAAATTTAATATAAGGAATTGCTAAATTCAGATACTGATTTCTAGCATGAGGAATCAATTTACTAGTTAATGATCTCTCGTCTTCTTCATACCATATTTAGAATTTATGTTGGGCCTAAAACATTTAGCTTTTTTCTACATTTTTTTATTTTGTCAAAGAAATCAATCAATATTATTATTATTATTATTATTATTAATGATAATAATAAAATTATTATTATTTTGCTACATATTATAAATATATGTACATATATATTATAAAGTTAGCATTATTGTTATATAATAATTAAAAATAATAAAGATATTATTATTAATATTGTTATTATTATAATTATATAAGAAAGAAATGATAAATTTAAAAGGAAAATGAGATGATGAAGAAAGATTATTTATCTCTTATATAATTATTATAATTATTATCTTGTTTTGTAATTATAATTCATTTTTTTATAAATAATTATCATTATTAAATAAATTAACTATTAAGTTTTCGACTAATTATCAAGTATAAAATCATGAAGATACTTGACTTTTAATTTTCTGATCCTCGTATTAAGGAAATGTACCAGATGTTTTTTATTATTCTTGTTTAATATGCTTTTGCGCTCAGCATCGTACAAAATTAATAAAAATGCTTTTAATAATCACAAAATAATATATGAAAAAGTTTGGATAACTGAGTAGCACGGGTTCAATGTTAATCTATTATTAGTCTGATCAGACAACTGCTATGACGGGACTGTCCGACATCGGGAGTCATAAGGAGCCTATACTTATAAGCCTTTGAGGGGTAGGTATATATGAAGTTGGGATATGTAACACAAAATAGAACCCACTTTCCTCTATTTTGTATTTGCCCAACAAAATTATATTTTTGCATCATATATCAAACGCTAAAATTTTAAATTTATTTTTGTGACTGCAATTATTTTTATGCTGAAGTTTCAGCGCAATTGAAATAAATTTGCAGGGATAAATTTGTACAACTTATTTACTGTCAAATTATTGATTATTTTATTCATTATTTAATATTTGTAAAATTGACATCTATCAGTATTTAATTTCACAACTAACTTATAATCTAATGCTCGTACTTTTGAAAAGTACTCAGATAAGCAGCTCATCCTAGAGGAAAGGCACTAAGAATCAAGCAGTACTGATACTGCTCCTGCTAATTTACTACTTTTGAGTTTGTTTAAAGTTTGTAATTTTTTTTATTTTATTTAAATCCTTTTGATCAAAACTTTATGATATTTCTAAATTAATAAATAAATGAGTTATGTATGATTCCTATATATTATGCTTTTTAAATCACTCAATATAATCATGCGGCTAGGGAATTTACCCCAAAACCAGTGCTAGATTAGCTTCGCTAACCTAGCATCGGGTCCCCACAAAAACATTCTTGTAAATAGCTAACAACTTCGTTCCTATCCAGATTTTTGACTCAATTTTTTTAGTGAGGTCGATTTCTATTAAAATGCGATACACATGCCATGAAGAAAATTGATAATTGACATTTACCATTCGCAAATTTTCCAATAAAATTGTATTTAAAGGGTTAGGAAAGCCTTTGAGTTTCTTCATTTAAGAGATGAGAGTCTGTTTACCTTGAAGATACATTATATGTTTGATCCCAATTAAATTTGAAGGATCATTAATCAATGCATTTTGAAATAGAATAGGAGCTGAAGACAGTGTCTGACGCTTAAGATGGAGGTTTGGAAGCTTCTCCATTACTGAATATACATCAATAGTGGAGAAATTACTGACCAATAAACCCACCCCAAATGTTGGACTTATGTTAGATGACCACAACGAGGGCAAAGAAGACGACAAAGGTAATGTAACAACCCTAGATTGTTACTTAACCCAATTTCCATTCCATTATGTTCATTTAGTCATTAGAACCAATCCCCAAAGTTTTGGGGCAATTCAGAGCTTAATCGAATATTTGGATTATTTTAAAAATGTTTAATTAATTAACAAATTGAGATATTTAATTTGACCTCAAAATTGAAATTCGTCACCCCAAATTAGCTAGTGGTGATGTTTTGAAAGCCGTCAAATTTTCTTGAATGTATTTAAATATGCTGAAAACTAGGATAACTAAATTGGTCTACAAATTAAAATCCGACTTCACCATTGAGTTTCTCTCCCTTGAATTAGCTAGGGGTGAATTTTTGAAAGTTTTTAGAGCCCGTTTATTCATCCAATTTTGATTTGGGAACTGTATTAATTAAAATTAGAAATTTATTTAATTAATTCCTCAAAAATCCATTCCCCCCATGTTTTCTTCTGCGCCTGTGACCCATTCCCCCTCTTCCTGCGATGAACACCCTCTCCCCCTTCTGGCACACACAAGGAGTCCTCCCTCTCCTTCCCCATGTTGTGGATAGGAGAGGACTTACCCCATCTCCTAGCCCATACATTCTCCTCCTCCTTAAAGCCACCTACCTTAGCTCTCCTTTCTCTATTTTGCTATAAGCTGAAACTCCCTCCTCCCAAGTTGAAGAAGAAGCTCCTTCCTCCCAAACTCTGAAGAAAGCAGAGCTCTCCCTTCCATTTGCAAGCTAAGGTACCCATTTGCTGTAACTTCCTTGTACCCTTTTGTATCATTTCCTAGTACTTTACTTTCACATATTGGATTGATCCAATGGCTGCTTCGTGTCACTCACACACTTTCTTCATATTATTAAGATCATGTATTTGAGCGATCAAGCTCAATAGAGCTCTATCAGAATCTATTTTAAAGAAAAATGGGAAGTGATGCATAGTTAAAATTACGCATAGGTAGCTAGGGCATCATCATTTACAACATTAGAATAATCTTTTCATATCAATTTTAGTATCAATGGAAAGGTCTTGTATGGCACTGCACTTGAGGTGCCCTAAATCAAGAGTATTTGATTGCAAAAATGGGGCATGTTCCATTTTCGTTCAGGCAAAATCACCATCGAGTGCTACAGCACATCGTAGCGCCTGACTTTCGGCCAGAGAGTTCTACAACTCGCCACAACGCCAGCGTCTCAGGAAATTTGGCACCGTAGCGCGCCATAATGCCTGGATTTCGGCTAGGGAACGCTCCAGCGTGCCGCAGCGCCCGCGTCTCAGGAAACCTGGCGCCGTAGCACCTAGCTTTCGGCCAAAGAGCGCTCCAGCGCACCGCAGCGCTCGCGTTTCTGGAAACTTGGCATCGTAGCGCGCTGTAGCGCCTGGCTTTCGGTCAATGAATGCTCCAGCACGCCGCAGCGCCCGCACACCATAACTCATGGCTTTCTGCTAGGGAGCGCTCCAACGTACCGCAACGCCCGCGTCCCAGGAAACCTGGCGCCGTAACGTACCGTAGCTCCTGACTTTCAGCCAATGAGTGCTCCACCGCGCCACAGCGCCCATATCTCGAGAAATCTGGCACCGCAGCGCCTGAAAGCGTTGCGGCGCACCAAAATCCGTCGTAGCGCACAGTAGAGCCAAAAAGCGCTGCAGCGTGCTGCAGCACAGCAGCTCTCCACATCATGCTGTAGCATGCATAACTGTCCAGTTTTGTCCAAATTGCATATTTTTCGTATTTTTGCGACTTTAGAACCCTAATAATGCAAAAATATACAAAAATAAAAATTGGTTATAATGAAATCATGCATTAGATAATTATATATGTGATTTTTAAGTATGAACTCCATGCTTATGATACTTAGAATTTATTTGTTCAATTAGATTTGAATATCTCAATTTTTTTAAAATCACGAATTAAGTATCAATTGCTTTAGCTCATGATTAGTGAATATTAGCATCTATTAATCTCTAATTTTCCTTGAATGTATTTCATAAATAGTAGGTGTACATATTAGAACATATAACTTTTAATTTGGATACTTAAATCCTTAATTTGGTATTAATCAATACCTTAACCCTTAATAATTTTAAGGAAAACCTTAATGTAAACAATAATTGATTTAACATCAATTTGAATATCGATAATACACAATAAACTTACTGATTTGATTATTGATCAAAACTAAAGCAAATAACCTTGATTATGTCAAGTTGGGAGTTAAACCTTAATTTGGTTAAATTAAGACTCAAACCCTAATTATCTAAAATAAGATACTTGATTTGAACCTTGCAAAACTTTCATGACTTCAATAATACTTATTGATTTGATATTGATCTTAAACTAGAAAATTAGGAGTATCAAGAATTATAATAAACTCATATGATTAATCATCTGAATCTAATCTTTAGATCCTTGATTTTTTCTTAAGTAAGATACTTGGCATTAAATAAATCATAAAACAAAATGAATTGCAAATTTAATCAATTCTCAATAATTCATATGATTATATCTCATGACTGTAGTTTAGGCCATAATCAGATGAGTTTCCTCATCTGATTTGTATAACCCAAGTGAATACTTTAAATATTGTAAGTTTAAGTAAATCCTTATAATTTAGATTAAAGCTTGAGTAATTATACTTTTAAGTACTTAGATCTTTAGAACATTGAGATAATGTTTAGATTAATTAAATTGTTATACCTCATTAATAGACAAACTATTGAGGTATGAAGAGCTCATTTGTCTAATTTATGAGTTAGGAACTTAGATGCACCTTCTTAACCTTAGATATCTGACTTTAAATCATTGTGGTATGATAACCTAAATGCTATAGAATAAGATTCTTCATTGTGATAATATCCTAAGTTGGATGACTTTTATGTCATATCCTTGGATCCTTTGTGTATGACTCACCACAATGGAGTGTGGATTTATTAGATTGTACTCCTTGATGTATATATAAATAGAAATGCTAGAATAAGAATTAGTAGAATTATTAGTTGGAGATGATAATGTATATCCATAGTACTGATTTATTTTAGTAGAAATTAGAGTTGGTTGATTTATCCTAAATAAATTCCAACTTGGAATGTTTATCTTGTTATGTTAGATTTATTGTCTAACACGTGATACTTTTGGGATTCGATAATTTGCTAGATCTAAAGAAGCCTATGGAGCTAGTTCAGGAAGCGTCACAGGAGATCCAGGAGGAGTTCGTAGAGCACTAGAGGACTCTACATCAGCATTTACCTTTTTTTTATTAGTTTACCTTCAATTTAGTCATTAGATTATTTTTTGTTATTTTATTTAAGTAGACTGTCTGTAATAACTCATGATGTATTTTCTTTTCTTTTCTGAGACTATGCTTTACTTAGCTTCTCTGATGAATGTTTTTGGATGTATATTTTAGCTTCTGCACTGTGTTTACTACTACTTTTACTTAGTATTACGATGTGATCATTATATGAAATGCTAGTATTTGTGTAAATTCCATTTATAATCCATGTACACAAGTACCTTATCTAATTCTAAAGATAAGGACCATACACTTATCTTAAGGATTAGTACTTAGCCCTCTTCTCTTTGAGATTGATTCCCAGTAACTTTTGTTTTAACAGGATTATTCAAGGAGGTTCAGTAGTCATTCTCAAGTAACTCATCATTATGCCGCCAACTGTTTATCTAATTACCTCATTTGCGCGTGGCGACGAAACCGGGCGTTATATGTATGATGTCCGAGGCCATCCAAAGACGGGGATTGCGTGAGGGAGTCAACAAAAGCCCGTTTGACAACCGAAGGCCCCCAACAAGAAACATCGCCTTTGTCAAACGTGCGAGGGACACCCAATTAAGCACTTCAAAAGGCGACATCCTATATACACCTTAAAAATGTATTTTTTCTGTTCTAATTATAAAATATTGGTCATAAAAACACAGCGTACTATAATTTTCATCCGCATCTTAAAACACATCCACAAAGCCTCAAGCCAGGCCGAATGCGAAGAAGTTTAAACAAATGTATTTCCTAATGATCAATCTAAAGGGGTCGGTGTTTCTCCCTCGGTGGCGTGCGGGAGGACGGGAGAGCGCGCGTGCGGGCATAGGCATGTGTAAAAAAATTGGTCATGAAAACGCAACATACTATAAGTTTCATCCGCATCAAGAATACACACATCCACGATGCCTAAAGCCAGGTCAAATGCGAAGAAGTTTAAACAAAAGTATGTTCATAAAGATCAATCTAATGGGGCCGGGATTTCTCCCCCAGTGATTGTGGTGCCGCCTGTTCGGGCGAGATTTATCACATTTCTTTCCATATATATAAATTACAACAATTTATTATTTATATATATATATATATATACACACACCTTGTCTATGAAATATTTTGCATTAATAAAGGATAAACTAACATAGAAAAGAGCACACCCTAAGAACTAAAATCAGATTTTTCCCAATTAAACACCAAAAAATGTACAACTTAAGAATATTATAGAAAGACAAAATCAGACAAATTGAATATTTTAGGACTAAAATGGCCAAATTAAAATAGTCAATAGACTCTTTTGGCAAGATTCCTCATGAATCACGCCGCCTCTATTTCGCTATTACTTTGATTATTGAACAAAAGTATTTAAACATGCAATTCTTCTTAATCATGCAATCCTCAAAAATTATGTACTCAATGTCATAGTTGCAATTATGATTTAACTTACACTCCATATAATATAATTAAATTCACTAAAGCAAAATCCATATTGTAAAGTAGTCTACAAGTAAAATTTTGCTTTGACCCCCTTAGTCTTACTAATCATGAGAGTGTAAATAACATGAATTAAATCTTATGAAATGATTACTAATTATTGAATTGCTGTAATTTAATGATTAAACTTAAGTAAAATATAATGATTCAATAATAGGAATGCTTAGAATGATCTAGAGTTTATGCTTAAAACAAAGAAAGAAATGAAAAAAAAAATGAGATAAGAAAAAATGTACAAGAAAAGGATGAAGAAGATCATTAGTACCAATCACAACAATCCACTACAAACAAAAGAGATTGAAAGCAATAGGAAGTGCAAAGTTATAAGTTCTTTAACTAATTAAGGGGTTGTTTAGCATAAATAAATATGAGAATTTGAGTATAAATTTTTTTTATTATAATAAATTCTCAGTATAAAGTAATCATATTTTTTTTATTTTACATAAAATTTAAATTTTTTGTATTCAAAATAAATTAATCTGTGAGTGACATATTAAGTCAATTGGAAAGAATAAAATAACTCATAAAACTTTGTTTTCCTTTTTCTAAGATTTATCATTCAAACTAAACGGACAAACAAATCATTCGATCAACATAACTCCGTTCAAACGAATCCTTCAAATTCGTTTGCCAACGAACAGAATTGTTCGATCGAACAAACTCTCTCTTATTCGCTTAGCTACAAGTTAGTCCATGTATTCTCTAAATTTACTCAATTTGAGCATAAACCATTTACTCTCCTCCCATATATACTAACACAAAATTAAAACACTGTAAAAATTTTCCACCCCTTTATTTCATATCAAATGCCAGCAATCTCAATTTTTTAGTTTAGCTAGGCTTCAACAACTTAGGAACATAGGTGAATGATACAAAGGAATTCATCACAAAAATCATCCAATAGAAACCATCTATGATACAAATAGATGTAAAAGAAGATTAGTTTAATACTCCCATATCGATAATTAATTAATTACCCACAACATCAAATATTCTACAGTACCCTAGTCATTATCCCATTCACAGACCTAACATAATTAATGCATCTAAACATATTAAACTGATAATAATTAAGATTTACTAATCAAAATCATAAATATAGATGCATTAAAAACATTTAATTGCCTAAAAAAGTTAGGGCTTCAAAGTGGCACCCAAACAATTTTTATATTTGTAATACAAATACACAGGCAACGGTTAATACAAATAAAAGTTACCAACAAACAGCCAATATAACTCGATTAAAGAAAATCACAATATACACATGTATTTAGAAACGCAGAAGGTTAAACGCTAAGCTCTGCTACTCAATTAAAGAAATGAAACAAGGGATCTTATCCTTGAAAACAAAAACCTCTGGCTTGGCAAATGCTCTTACTGAAGCATTTAAAAACAGTGTCCTTTTAAAGAATGCATCCGTGTATGATCAGAGTACAAAATTAAATGAGCCTTCTCAAAAAAAAATATATATATATATATATTAAGTGGTGCCGGAAAGACAGCACCTGAATTATCGGTAAATCGCGAGCATATGCTTATCAAGATCAGAACGGCATGCGGCCTGCGAGCCTACTTTCAAAAATCCTCCTGTCTATGGCTGCATCAACTGAGTTCATCTGAGAAATTTGTCGAAATATAGAGATCAGATGACTTTCGACTAGAACTCGCTCAAAGCATGTTAAAGGAGTGCTCTAATAATGAACAAGATGGGGTAAGCAAAACTTGATTGCTGAACAAAAACTGACCTGTAAAAATTCTGGTAGCACACTGATCAAAAAATAGACAACAAAGAAATCCTACCTAAGTATTGGCAAAAAAGCCTGCCAGAATAAAAATCTTCGGCCACCCAACAAATTCCCCTTTGCTTGCACAGAAGCATTTGGGAGAACCAACACAAGGATTGAAGATATCTTAAATTAAAACAATAGTCATACACATTTTTGGGGTAAACCATAGCAGCAAGTTACATAAATACCTACTTTGATGCCCAGGTACTGCAGGATGCACATGAATCAGAGCGAAGTCCATTAAATAGCAATAGTCTTTATCATTAACCACGTGGCTGAATATTTAGTTTTGTAAGATTGCATGCAAACTTCTTAACACTAAATATGTAGTTATTTCATTGTAAAATCATGGGTGGTATCATTAAAATCTTGAAGCAGACAAAAAAAATAAAAACCTGGAGACAGCATTTGCTTTTGCTTAGCCAATCCATCATTTGGATCTGCTAACTAGCAAATTCTTATAAATGAATGTACAGAACAAAATAAGAACTTACCTGGCTAGCTTCATCATGCACCTGATACTCTATGGATGACATTCTTCTCTCCTCCTATGCAACACACGTGTTATGGAATGTAAAAATTAAGAAAATCAAATAAGTGAAATTAGAAAGCATATATGGTGCATTTGAGCAAGGATGGCAAACCATTGACATTGCCTCATCGTCCCAAACCAAATAAACCGCTTTAATAGAAAATTCAGAACCAGGAGCTTTATTTGATATCACAGGTGGGGGACCAATAGCCGGACCACTAGTGTTTGAACCAGAAGCATACATATGAGAACTGATATTAGATGCTCCACCAGCTAAAAATAAAAAATAAAAATATCAGTGCACTTATAACTAGCAGTTCAGTATAAAATTAAAAATAGATTTCGTACAATAACACACTTCAGCAGAAAAACCACAAACTAAGCGTAAAAATCAGTTTTTCAAAAAAACACAAAATAGCATGTGAATAATCTCCAAAAAATAACTTTCAATTAAAATTGAAGTGCAAAACAGCAACCCAACATATACATGTGACTTGCACAACTAAGCTCCTAGTTTGCAAAAAAGGACTGTTGCATTGTTCAAATTATACAAGAAACTTCATCCAAGGCATTTTTAGTAATTGAAAACTTTCGTTACTGTAAAAGAAAGTTTGCAAAAGAACAGAAAACAGAAGCACAAAAATAAGCCATAATTGCACAACAGTTACATATAGCTTTCATTTAAAAATGAAAATTGGCAATAATTTCTAGCTGAATTAGAACTTTGCTACACTTACACTACCAAATACACATTAAAATGAAGAAGACATGATAATCATGTGTAAATATATGATCGGTGCAATTCAACTTTTGCTTGGAACAATGTGTAAGAAAAACAGAAAAAAAAAATAGGAAATTTTTTTTTTGATTGGTGGTAGATATAATTGTGTACATATGATTGTGTAATGTAGCATTTTTCACTTAATTATTACCACTGATTTGAGGGCTTAGGAAGTCAATCTTACCCTATGATCCGGATTTAAGTGGGAGAGGCGTAAACACTGGCCTGTGATGTAGGATTTCATATAAGTTCATGGTTTTCCTAATGCAAACAAAACTAGAATGGGATTTAATCTATAGTACAAGAAACTTTGGCAGTATTAGATATCTTGCAATATACTGCTGCTATTACTGCTATGGTGTAGCACTACAGCTCTTCTTGTAAACATCTAAATTTTAACTACTTAAATATTATTATAATTTAGAACAAAACATGTGTGATGGCAGTTTAGCATCGACGGCAACCAGTTTTTGTAGAACTTGTAAGCACCTGTGATGTAGGGTAGGCTAGACGCAAGAGTCAATACAAGCAATTATATTTAATAAATCTTGCAGACAAATGTTGAAAAACAAGATATTAACCTAGCAAGTTCTCAAGCGTTGGATTTCCTCCGCACGGGGGTGGGCCAATTCTTAAGAGCGGGTGGCGACTGAAACCTGTAACAATTCTTTGAAATATGCTGCGGGACTAAAGCTTGTAGTAATAGAACAATCCCCTCAAAGTACAGTAATATTCAAATATTCAATTCCAAAGAAATAACTCACATACACGAGGACACGGCAAGGGCTGCTGCGAAGGGCTCACTGTGACTGGACTGGGCGGCAGTGGGTGCAGCTCCGAGCAGAGGGCTGCGGTTGGAAGGGCTGTTGGTGGGAGGGGAGTTGCCGGCGACTGGATCGGGGAGGGAAGGAGGCTGCTGTAGGGAGATGCAGGTGGCGGATGTGAGGGAAAAGAAGGGACGGCTGTGGAGAAGGGAAGGAGGCTGCTGTAGGAAAGGAGGCTGGATGGGGGAGGGAAGGAGGCTGCTGTAGGGAGTTGCCGGCGGCTGGATGGGGGAGGGAAGGAGGCTGCTGTAGGGAGATGCAGGTGGCAGCTGTGGGGGAAGGGAAAGGGGCGGCTGTGGGGAAGGGAAGGAAGATGGATGGGGGATGGAAGGAGGCTGCTGTAGAGTGTTGCCGACGGCTGGATGGGGGAGGGAAGGAAGCTGTTGTAGGGAGATGCAGGTGGCGGCTGTGGTGGAAGGGAAGGGGTGGCTGTGGGGAAGGGAAGGGGGCTGCTGTATGGAAGGAGGCTGGATGGAGGAGGGAAGGAGGCTGCTGTAGGGAGATGCAAGTGGCGGCTGTGGGGGAAGGGAAGGGGCGGCTGTGGGGAAGGGAAGGAGGCCGCTGTAGAGAGTTGTCGGTGGCTGGATGGGGGAGGGAAGGAGGCTGCTGTAGGGAGATGCAGGTGGCGGCTGTGGGGGAAGGGAAGGGGCGGCTGTGGGGAAGGGAAGGGATAGTAGCCTAGGAGTCGGCACCGCGGAAGGAGCTTGATTACCGGTTGGAAGCTTTCTTTTCCAAATTCAGCAATACCCCAAATAGCAGCAGCCCTCACCCTTAAATAAAAAACAAATGCTAGGGCACCCGAAATCGACAGCTATGATTGGCCTAGATTGTTGGGGCCCAAAACTTCCTAAATAATAATGCAAATAGTACAAGTAGTATATGAAAAAGCAAGTAAACGACAAGCTCGACGCATCCGTGACATCGGATCATCAATCGGAACGAGTCCGTCGGCGTGAATACACAAAAGCGGGCCTCGTCTGGCGATGTATGGGCTTCGGCTGATCTCCATCAACTCCCCTCGACTGGAAAGCTTTCATCTCCGATGAATGGAGATGATCATACTGACGTCAAAGTTCAAGGGCAAGTCGGTCTAACTCTGCTGCTGTAATCCATGTATCTTCTATGAAAGGTTGTCCTTCCCACCGCACTAGGTAGCGGTGACCAGCATCGTCCGCAGAAGATGTAAGCTCATGTGCGACAATTTCTGTAATCTGATCGTTCTGAAGTGGACTTGGTGAAATCGCATGTGTGGCTGGTGGAACCAATTGAGGTGGTCCCTCCAGCGTAGATGGCTTGGCAAAGGTGGAAGAGGAAGGTAAAGGCTCAAGGGGCTGTTCACAGTAGGGGTTCAAGTAATAGGGCTGCTCAAAGTATGGAGTTAAATCTTGGACATTGAATACGGGATGAATACCCATACTCGGAGGAATGTCTAATTCATAAGCATTTGCCCCGATGCGCTTCAGAACCGTGCAAGGTCCCATTTGCCGAGCACTTAATTTCTTGGCCGTTCCTTGAGGGAATCTCTCTGCACGGATTCGGACCATCATCTGTTCACCTGCAAGAAATACTTTGTCCTTTCTACACTCATCAGCATGAGCATTATAAATTTCATTACCTGTATTGATTTTGCGTCGAATAGACCCATGCAACTCATGTATGTGGCGTGCAAATGAATCGGCAGACTCACTAAGACGAGATTCTAAGGGAGTAGGTATCAGGTCAATGGATTTCCTAGGGTCGTATCCTAATACTACCTAAGACGGACTCATCCCAGTAGACCTATTGACGGAACTATTATACGCAAACTCCGCAACAGAGAGTATGGAATCCCAACTAGTCACATGTTCTCCCACCAGACATCTCAAAAGGTTCCCTAAGCTCCTATTTACCACCTCAGTTTGCCCATCGATCTGGGGGTGGTAGGCTGATGAAAACTTGAGAGTGGTTCCAACCTTCGCCCACAAGATCTTCTAAAAATAGCTCATAAATCGCACATCCCTATCAGACACTAGATTTCGGTAAACCATGCAAACGAAATACGCCCGTCATGAACAATGATGCAACATGGGATGTATCAGCGATTTTGCTACAAGCTATAAAATGGGCCATTTTTGAAACCCGGTCTACCACAACGAAGATAGTCATACTTCCTAGGTGTACGGGGTAACCCTAAGACGAAATCCATACTAATATCTTCCCACGGGCGCTCTGGGACAGGTAAAGGAGTGTAAAGGCCCGTATTCTATTTAGTTCCCTTTGCAGACTGGCAGATATGACAGTGACGAACGACACGGGCCACATCTTGCCTCAAGCTCGGCCAATAGAAGCAATCCTCAACTATAGTTATGGATTTATCCTAGCCAAAATGTCCTGCGGCCCCTCCGGCATGCTCATCGGGGTGCATCCTATAGTGAGGGACATTAGGGAGAGAAGCTCCCGGGACCAAGTCAATGGCATGCTGTATGTCCCGTGCAGGCGGAAGAGCATCCGAAAGCTCCTCTGGCATAATGTCTACATACTTGCTTAGGAGGGGTTGAACGGTAGGGTGTACGTCAGGGGCTTCTATAGAGTCAGTGGTGGCAGAAGTGGCTGCAAATATGTAGATGACCCCTGAGTCGGCACAATCTCTCAAAAACTCGCTACGACGAAGTATGTGGAGGGGTCGTGAAGTGCTCGTGCTCATAGATGGCTCAATTCGACCCTTAGGTTTCTCTTTGGGTCGTGTCTGGAATAGCGTAATCTTTTTGCCCTTATCGAAGAAGACACATGTATTCGATCTCCCGAAACACGTGACATCTCTATCGTAGAGCCAAGGCCTACCTAGTAAGACGTGTGCGATATCCATGGGGATGACATCGCACCAAACTCGATCCTCAAAGGTGGCAAGAGTAATCGGGACTAAACATCGCTGTGACCTGAATCGCGGTCTTGTCGACCTAAATGACTCGGTAAGGGTGGGGGTGGGGTTCAGGCTTCACCTGCATGCACTCCAAACAACGCTGGGCGATGATATTCACACAACTCCCACTATCTATAACCAATTTGCAGGGACCTCCTGCGCTAGGGAAATAGGTATAAAAGATAGTGGTGCGTCTCCAATCCTCATCATCTTGGGGAGTATAAAGTAATCGACGGACTACCCCTATCTCCAGAGATCTCTCACCGTCACTCCCCCAACCCTCCTTGACAATGGCTACAACCTCCTCAACCTCCTCATCTTTCCCAAATTCGGGATCTCCTTCCTCAATTAGGAGGCTCCTAATGGGTCACTGAGCAGCTACATGTCCTGACGTGGCAACTGTCTTGCTCTTCGTGTCTGCTGCAGCACTCTGGGGGGCGGTCGACGGGGGCTGTGGCGGAGCTGGCTTCCTATGGGAGGCAGGATCCGGCCGAGAAGGGCCCCTGCCAAAATCCTGAGGTCCTATGGTACTGCTCGTACTCAAGAGCAAGCTCGTAAATCTGCTCCACACTCTCGGGGTGGTGTGGAATCAGCTCCCTACGGATATCAGCACGTAAACCTGCCCTAAAGCGAGAAGCAGTGGCCACAGGCTCTTCCACTATATCGCTTCTGACCATGAGCTCATCGAATCGGGTCATGTATTCAGCTACTATGAGCGTCCCCTGTCGTAGACTGTATAGCTGATCGAGGAGCTAATCTCGGTAGTATGAAGGCAAGTATTTCTCCTTCAATCTTTGCTTCATCTCCGCCCATCGGGTGATGGGGTAGAAACCTTCTCTCGCTAACGACCTCTCTACACTAATCCAGAAAATCTTGGCCTGACGCTGCAATTTCATCTTTGCAAATCTAACACAACGCTCATCACTCAGGTCATACCACTCAAAATAGTGATCCATGTCTAGGAGCCAATCACTAAATGCTTTCGAGTCTATGCGACCATCAAAGGTGGGAGAATCAACGCGAATACGCAGAGTACTATCGCTCTCTTGGGGGCGGTCGCCTCGGCGGTGGTCAGGGTATTCATCATAGTAGTCATCCTGTGCAAAATCATCTCTGCCAGGGAAACGATCGAGCTCATGACGACCAGGGTTGTAGTAAGGGTTGCATGCTAGTCCTGGACGACCGAGAGGGGGACCACGGTCATCAAGTGGTCATGAGCGTGGCACCTCATGATGAGGCAGGTTTCTTACGTAGGCGGGATCTTGTCGTCGATCACGGGTATGCTCCGGGTTCCTCCGTAGAGGTGGTGTCTGTCCATGATGAGGGGGCTCATGGAGTGGGGGTCCCACAGAGATGGTAACACCAAATGGGCTACAATCAAGACCTGTGTGCAAGTCAGGTTCTGCGTCAAATCGATCAGCTCTCGAGGTAGATGTCTCTCGCGATGCCTCTAAACCATCTAAGCGGGTGTTCACATCCGTCATACCGTGGTGAAAGTGGTCAACATGTGTACTCAACGCATCTAGATGGTCTAGGATGGCCCTCTAGAACTTGCTGGGAAAGACCTGAATTGGAGCTAGTGACTCTCATCTGTGACGTGGGGATCGGACATAGTGAACCTATAAGACCTACCACTACGAAGCATAAACTAGTGTGCCAACTTGCGGCTCTGATACCAATTGATGTAGGGTAGGCTAGACACAAGAGTCTATACAAGGAATTATATTTAATAAACCCTGCAGACAAACGTTGGAAAACAAGATATTCTCCTTGCAAGTTCTCCAGTGTTGGCTTTCCTCTGCACGAGGGTGGGCCAATTCTTAAGAGCGGGTGGCGACTGAAACCTGTAACAATTCTTTGAAATACGCTGCGGGACTAAAGCTTGTAGTAATAGAACAATCCACTTAAAGTACAGTAATATTCAAATATTCAATTCCAAAGAAATAAATGACATACATGAGGACACGGCGAGGGCTGCTGCGAAGGGCTCGCTGCGACTAGACTGGGTGGCAGTGGGTGCAGCTACGAGGAGAGGGCTGCGGTTGGAAGGGCTGTTGGTGGGAGGGGAGTTGTCGGCGGCTGGATGGGGGAGGGAAGGAGGCTGCTGTAGGGAGATGCAGGTGGCGGCTGTGGGGAAGGGGAGGGATAGTAGCTTAGGAGTCGTCACCTAGGGTTCCACGGAGTCGGCACCGCGGAAGGAGCTTGATTACCGGTTGGAGGCTTTCTTTTCCAAATTCAGCAATACCCCAAATGACAGCAGCTCTCACCCTTAAATAGAAAACAAATGTTAGGGCACCCGGAATCGACGGCTATGATTGGCCTAGATTGCCGGGGCCCAAAACTTCCTAAATAATAATGCAAATAGTACAAGTAGTACATGAAAAAGCATGTAAACGATGAGCCCGACGCATCCGTGACGTCGGATCGTCAATCGGAACGAGTGCATCGGCGTGAATACACAAAAGCGGGCCCCGTCTGGCGATGTATGAGCTCAGACTGATCTCCATCAACCTACATATCATGACTTTTTGTATGTTTAATTGCGCTTATCATACTAGGTAGATTAGAAAACCATAGTCGCATAAACACCATACATAAAAATCACATTAGGGCTTTGATTCGTGCCATCACGTTGACTAAAAGTGGGCTGCAATGCTCAAGTCAATTAAAAATATTTAATAAAAACTTACTAAAACAAAATTAAGTAATTTATAGTTCTGAACAAAATGAACTAGGTAGATTAGCAAACCATAGTCACACAAGCATCATACATCAAATTAACATTAGAGCTTTGATTCATGCCATCACTTTGACTAAATGTGGGACTCGAGTCAATTACAAATAGTGAATAAAAATTTACTAAGACAAAATTAAGTAATTTACTGTTCTGAACAAAATGAAATTATATTGAGATCTAAATTATTTAACTACATCCAAGGGAGACAAGATGTTCAAGTTAATATTAATGATGAAAACTCATGCTATAAAAATGGTTTAAATGTAAGACTGAAAAAATTAAAAGTATAAACTAGCCTGTCGTATATCTATCAGTTAATAATGCCAAGAGTGCAAATTTAGAAGATTAAAAACGGCTGAGAGAGAGAGACACATTTATCGTTAGTTTGTGAAGCCTTAAGTAAAGTCCAACGTAATGTGCCAAGATACTTGAGTGCATCTTGGACACAGCAAAATATGTCAATGCAAGAGAGAATTGGACTTGGTGGTGAAGCATCAAGTGCAATGAGTCGGCCTTGGAGTAGACCATAGGGCAATTGCAGGGCTTAGAGTGGTTTTGGGTTAGTCATAAATCAACCAAGTGTGAGTTGGATGTAGATTAGGTCAATTTGAGCTAACGGTATACTGGAGATCCTAGATTGGGAGCTTAAGCGTCAGCTAATATGCAGAGGCCAAGAGCCTAGCATTTTGGCACACCCAAGCGTTGGGACATTAATATAGATCAGCAGGAACAAAGAGTTCGGTTCTTGTGCGCACGCAAGCACCAAAGGTGAGGACCCAGAAGACAATTGACTGACACTTAAGCTCTTAGACATGCCCAAGCATTTGCACATAAAGCCAACAGTGTCACATGAAGATTTGGGCGCACCTAGGTGATAGTAGCAAAAAAAAACAATAATAGGGGCTTGGACACTTGGGCACGTCTAAGTACTCTATGTAAAATCAGCCACAATAGTATGATGGACCTGAGGACCCGACACTTGGGCATGCCCAAGCGCTTGACGACAAAAATGCGAGAGTTGCCATAGAAGCTAGATTAAGAGATAACTAGGACGATTTTAGGATTTTTTGAAAGAGCCCTATAAAAACTGAGTGATGGTGTCTTAGTGTATGACACTTATGCGAGTGTGGTGGCAGCTAAGTGAGGCTTGGGAGCTATGAAGAAAAATGTTGTAATATTGAGGGGAAAGTTTTCAGAGCTTCTGAAAAGTGTAAATCTTTTAGAATCTTCTTGATTCTATAGTAAAGATCTCGATGGTGTAGCTTTGTGATTTTTTCCTGATTTTGTGATTTTCTATTTAAGGATTTGTGTTCATTTGTGCCCCTATTTTCTCTATTTTTATGCTTGTTTTGCATTTGCTCCCAAAGATGACAAGGACGCGAGAGGAGCAACTAGTTTCTAGTCGACAACAAGTGACGATAACTGAAAGGGGTGGTTGTAATCCTTAACAACTGTTATCAGAGTGGTCGGAGCTTCGTTCAAGTGAGAGCTTAATGAGACATTATCTAGCGTAGAGAAGTTCAATGAAACATACTTTGCATTCTCAAAAATGCAGATGGAAGATCTGCTATCCAGAGGAAGTTATATCTTCCATTGGGAGGTATCGAAAAGAAACTGTAGGAAACGAGCGACGATGGTTTGAGAATCCTCGACAAAACATCCTTGGGTATGATTCGGTTGTGCCCCTAATTCATGTGGCGACCAACATTATGCACAAGAAAATTACTGTAGATCTAATGGTTGCCTTGAAAAGGCTGTACGAGAAATCATTTTCATCAAACAAGGTATTTTTGATGAAGAAATTGCTCAACATGAAGATGGAGAACTATGACTCAATGATGAAACATGTGAACAGCTTCAACAATGTTACGAGTAAGTTGAGCATAGCGAACGTCAAGTTTGATGATGAGGTCCAAGCGCTATCGTTGTTGTCTTCTCATTGCTGGAGAGCTGGAATGGTTTGGTGACGGCAATGAGCAACTCAACAAAAACTATCACCTTAAATTTGATAATGTAATTCGGCTAATTCTGAATGAGGAAAGGGACGATTTGGTGGCGAGGCGTCAGCATCTGATGCCTTGAATGTTTAAAATAAAGTAAGTGCACTTTTTAATACATATGATTTTATTTACTTCATAATATCTTATTATTTTTAATGTTATTATTATTATTAAAAAATAATATTTAAAAAATAATTAATGTGTAAATTAAAGTTCTATTTCTTTTTTATTATTTTAACATTAGTTTTGCCCCTATTATTATTGACCTAGAATAAAATTTTCTATTATGAAAATAAAAATGAAAATAATGCCATGTCAAGCCAAAGCAACTCAAGAAGAGGGAAGTGGTGAGCCGAGCAAACTATTGGAACTGTGGCGAAGAAGACTATCTCAAGAGGGATGCGTAGAGCGGAAGAGAGACGGTGCTGTTAGCATAGCAGTTATGGATATCAAAGATGCGTTAATCCTATCCCTAGACAAGACATCTTGGGTGGGGTAGATTCGGAAGCGTCATGCCATGCAACATTTACAAGATATCGCTCCGAAATTACACCAGGGGCGAATTATGGTGCGCATGAGCATGGGAGATGATACCGCAAGTAACATCATGGGGAAAGGAGATGTGGATGTTAGATTGCCTAATAGGATGACATGGCATCTGAAGGACGTCTAGCAAGTTTTGAACCTGAAGAGAAACACGATCCCTATTGGCCAGTTCGCACAAGTTGGATACACAACAAAGTTCTCAAATAACTCTTGGGAAGTGAGCTTGGTGGTGGCTGCATGAGGAAGCTAAGTTGGGTCACCATATGTGATGGATTTGGCTCCAACAATGAGGCACCCGGCAGCATGGCACAATGGAAGAAAGTCAAAATCTTCCCTTTTGAAAGACAATGTGAACAGGTAATAGAGGCAGCTCAAGTTCGCTCTTAACAAGGATTATGGCGGTCGGGGAGAAATTTAAGAGGAGGATCAGGTAAGGCAGGTTGAATCCCAGGACCAAAGGTTGATCCTAAGTTCTTCTAGGTTACAATGTGCCCAAAGTGGGAGTAGACCAAGGATGAAAATGCAGTGTGTCCATTGGCATCAAGCTTGAAAGAGAGCTTGGAGGAGTTGTCTGCTAGAATGAAGACTACTCTTTGAAAAAAGTTGAGGTGGAAAACCCACAGGTAACAGACGCCACAAAGAGAAACATGCACAAGGAGTCTAGGACGAGCCAAAAATTAACTACTCTGAGTTGTTCGCTCTGGTAGTGGTGTTGGGACATGATCAGAGGTGATGTTGAGCCACACCATACCTCAAGGACTATGAAAGAAGTGTTGTCAATGTGAAGAAAAAAAGTTAGCAGAAGTTGTGGAGCAACTTTTGTTGTGTGCAGTGCAATAGTCTGATAATGCTAGAGAAGCATCATACACATCCTTTGTGGAGTTAAAGATGGCCATGAAATATGGTCGTAGCCTAAGCATATATATATATATATATATATATATATATATAAAAGCATTAGTACAAAATCAATCGGGATCAAACTCCACGGTCTCTGCGCAAGGAGGTCCAAAAGCCTTAAAGATGTCCAATTGGTACAAAAAGTTGTTGCTAGGCTGTGCATTTATTACTAGATGCAACTAAAGTACTACTAGATAAAGCTTGCACTCAGTCTCCAAATGGAAGATTGTTGAGTTTGTGAAGCCTCCAAGGAAGCACAAGGAGGCGTATTAAGGTTTAGTATACCTGGACAAAGTGACATGCATTAATGCGAGCAAGAATTGAGCTTGGTAGTGAAGCTTAAAGTATCGGTTCTAGAGTAATAGCATAATTTTAAGGCACGCAGTAGCTTCAAGTTAGCCACGGATTAATCGTGTGCAAGTTGGGCGCGAATTAGGTCAATTTAGTGAAGGTATGCTGGAGCTCCTAGACTAGGTGATGACTATATTATGCAGAAGCCGGAAGCTGCTTAGGTGTACTCCCAAGCATCGAGGCATTAATCCAGATCAGTAGAAACCAAGGGCTCGGCGCATGTCTGCACCTAAGCGCCGGAGGTGATGACCAAAAAGACAAGATACCAACACTTGGGCGCTTAGGCATGCCTGAGCGTCGACACATCAAGCCAACAATGAAGCCTGAGGCGAGACCTAGGCGCATGAGCACGCTGCAGCGATAGCAGCAGAAAACACTAGAACAAAAACTAGGATGCGCCTAAGCGCTTTGTGTAAAATCAGCCAGAACAGCAAGGGCCCTTAGGACTCAACACTTGGGCGCGATCAAGAGATAAACGATGAAAACGATAAATTTTCCACGCGAGAGCCAAATTGAGAACATCTGGGATGATTTTGGGGCCGCTTATGAGTGCCCTATAAAAACTTAAAATGGTGGTTGCTTAGGGTATGACGCTTATGTGAGACTCTAAGTGAGGCTTGAAGGCTAGAATATGATTTTAGAACCGATGGTAAAGCTGTGTGTGGATGATGGTAAACCTATGTGAGGAAGTTGTGTGAGGCTGACGGTAATGCTCCAAGACCTCCTGAAGAGTATAAATCTATTGTAATCTTCTTTTTTATTTCATAGTGAAGTTATTAATGATGTGACTGTACTTTTTCCCCACTTTTGGAGTTGTTCACATAAAGATCTGTGTCCATTTGTGCATCTTTTTTATTGCTAATTTTGCATTTTCTTCCAAAGGTGACAAGGATGGGAGATCCTCAATGCTTCTGCAACTAATTCCTTGTCGAAGGCAGACGATGAAGGATGAAAAGATTGGTTATAATCTCAATCATTTATAAGCTAGTCAAATAAAAAGATAAAGCACCAAAGATTTGACTCATGCAAAGCATATCAAAGATGATCAAAAATTTCTTTTAAGGATGAAGATATTCATTATAGAATGATTATTTTACCAAGTTTTTAATAAAGGTTGCAATAATACAATTTATTTAAGTTCAATAATTATAAAAATAGTGTCAATTACACTTTCATATGGCATATTGATAAAGCTAAGATTTGAAAAAGCTATAATGAAAATGAAAAGTGAAAAAGCCGTAAAATCAGATGACATCCCTATCGATGTGGAAACATTGAGTGACGAAGGAAACTGTTGGCTCACCAAGTTATTTACAAGAATAAAGATAATGCTCAAGATAGTGCAAATTAAAAAAAATCAAATTAATGTGTCATACATTGAAATTCTGAAAAAGAGCAATGAAATACAAATCGCAAAGGATACTTATTTCTCAAAATTAAATTGGTTTATGCCAGGTATATCTCTCAAAGAAGCCATGCATATATTGAAAGGTTTTATGGAGAATTTTAGAAAAAGAAAAGATCTTATTTTAATTTTTATTAATCTTGAAAAAGCTTATGATAGAGTAACAAGAGAATTACTTTGGAGAGATTTGGAGAGATAAAGAATTTGTGTAGCATATATTGATGTTATTAAATATATGTATAATGGGATGTCACGTACGCTCGATCGCAAGGTTTATTATCAAATGATGTTCTTATTACCAATGGATTACATAAAGGTTCGGATCCTTTTGCTTTAATTATGAATATTCTTACTCAACACATTCAAGAGGAGGTTCCTTGGTGCATGTTATTTGCATATGACATACTATTAATTGATAAGACTCAAGATGGAATTAAAACAAAACTTGAGAGTTGTGGAGAACTATTTTAGAATCTAAAAGTTTGTCTTAGTATCTAAAACAATATATATGAAGTGGAAGTTCAATTGTATTGTAAGGTCTAATCTCAAGGACATAGCTATTGAATATCAAGTGATCAATAAAAGCAAGAGGTTCAAATACTTTGGTTCAATTATTCAAAATTATTGTGATATAAAGAGTGATGGAGTTAATAGCATCCAAGGCAATTGGATGAAATGGAAAGCACTTTTGGAGTGTGGTGCAACTAGAAAACCCACTCAAATTTAACAAAAAATTTTATAAATCAACTATACAACCAACTATGTTATAAGAAGTTGAATGTTGGCCAATAAAAAAAGGCTTATTGATAAAATAGGTATTATAGAGATAAGGATTCTTTAAATGGATGAGTGGGTATACTTTTTATTATCCAAGACCTTTTTTCCATATTATTTAAAATTATGTATTAACTTGTGTGCAATAATTACTCATTAATTATTTAATTCTGTAATTAATAGTTATATAATAAGAAATTATATGATAATTAAGTATTAAATAATAATACTCTTATTAATTAAATATTTATTAATTACATACTACTTTTTAATTAATATTTAATCAAGTGATTAAATATTAATTAAGATCTAATTATGTTTAAGTAATATGTACTAATCTTTAACTTGATTACATATTAATGATGTATTATATAATTACATACTAATTAAGCATTAAATACTTGTATAATAATATGCATTAATCATATACATATTAATTATATATTTATTATGCATTATTAACTACTTATGTATTAATCATGTAATTACATACTATTATGTATTCTAACAGTCAAAATAAATAATATTATTTCATTCTCCCAATTTTTGAACCAAACACTCTACAGCTTAACATTCTCATCTTTGTTATCTCAGCTTAGCAATTGAACTTATCTTATCTCAATTAAATTTAGCTATCTTGCTTATCTTAAGTTATTCCTAAAACAAATGGGACCTTAGTCTAGATTCAATTCAAAATCTCTACAAGTGAACTTGTAATCTAAATTGAACCAATAATCATGCCTGAAATTATGTTAGGACATCAATCTGATCTTGAAGGTTAATCAGAGAGTTAGATTAAATTCTAAATTACAAACACAAACTTTTCATTGAGCACTTGACAAACTCAAGCTTGCTCTTAAAAATAGAATTATATTTTGGGCCTAAAACCAAAAATTTTATATTAATTTTAAGGAAGAAAAACAAACAGGGTAATTCATAAAAACAATTTGAATATTAATCTGAAATTGAACCTAAGAGCATAACCAAGTCTAAACTTCACATAGAATATGAGCATAATCTTGATTTTAAACAAACTACTGTTGTAGTTGAGAAATAGGTTAAACATCAATGCAATAATATGAAAGTAGATAGATTATGCTACTGCAATTGACAATTGAAAAGACTAATGATAGCTTCTTACAAGATAGCTAACAAAACAATCAACAAGTAAACTGAATTCAATTTGTTTTGGCCATTAATTTTTAAGCACCGCCTAGAGGATCAATGAGCAAGGAAGAAAAGGAAAATATGAGAAGGGATCAACCCTCCCTAGTGCTCGTCGGCCAGCCGAGGGCTGTGGCAAGCAACCGCCAAACTTAGGCGCGTCTAACGATAGTGGCACGTCAATGGTTGCTACAACTCACCGGTTATGTGACGTCGAAGAGAATCTCTGGCTGCATGGCGCTATTGTTGAAGGGGATCTTGCGGCCAAACACAGATCTAGTGCTGGCAGCTTTTTGCTCGGCTGATCAGGAAGGAATGAACTCCCAATCGATGATGGGGTAGCCTATGACAGCAGATCGAAGAATTCGGTTGCAGAGTGCGACAACCAAGCACTTATGAAGGGGACGCAACAACCAATCGTAAAGCCAGCATCGATGAGGTGCTTCTTGCTGGCTCGACCTCTCCGGTGGTTACCTAGCATGCACCGATGGTGAGGAGGCTGTCCACCTCCCTAAATGAAATAGCTGCACTTGTTGAGTTTATGATCGCAGAAATTGAAAGAAAAGGGAGAAAAGGAGCTGGGAGCTGCAGCAAATTCTACTTTGGAGAAGCTTGCAACATCCGATAAGAATCAATTTTCTCCAAATCTTGCGCTTAGTGATTCCTCTCGTCGCATGGCTGATGATAGTTTGCCAAATCTGGATGGTTAGGTGGAAATCAGACCAGCCTCATGTGCTCAAAGTGCTGATATCAACTCGTCTAGCACATCCAATCCAATTGCTCGACAAAATACCTCAGTAAAGTCTGCTTGGGAAAGAAAGAAAAACTACATTCTTTGTCCCATCCATTGGCAGCTCCACTGATTTCGTGAGTGAACGAGGTCAATGTATCATATGGATCAAGAAGAGAAAAAAGTAAAGTACAAAATTTGAAGGCGCTTTGCTAGTCCGTTTGTTTGGCCGACACATTCCATTTCAAGTTGTTAATGAAATAAAAAAATTGAGATGGGGACGTTTTGGAAATTTTTGATGTGCACCAAATCGAAGTTAATTGCTTCATTATAAAATTTACGGGGGAAACTGCCAAGTCTCTTGTACTCACGGGCTGACCATGGTTCATTGGAGGACAACCCTTGGCATCGCCGATTGGGTACCCAATTTTGTGTTGAGTATGAATGTGGGCTTCATGATACCGCTTTGGATCCGACTGTCAAGCCTTCCGCGAAGCTTATGGAGCAACGAAAATCTCATGCCGATTGCTTCCATGATAGGTCAGCATCTCTACATTGATGGTCCGATGGCCAAGGGCGAATGGTGGTGCGCCTACGCTGTCCAAGTCGATTTGTCCGCCCTATTGATTCCTTCAGTAGAAATCCAAATGCGGTCGATTTGGCCATAAAGATGCAAATGGCACTGCAATTTCACTGGCTACGGCTCGTGGAATGGCCATGACAGCCACACGTACTAGTGATTTGACCACAAAATCAAATGAAGTGTCAACCGGAACGAGCGGCCAAGTAAATCAGCATGCTGAAATTGAAAAAAAGAGTATTCAAACCAATGGATTTTGGTTCAGCGTAGAGTAGGATACCAAACGAAGGTAACAATCGACAAGCCAAAAATCAACCTAAAGGTAGAACACCACAGAACTCGGCATTGGAGAAGAAAGGACAGCCAGCCGACGGCACCCCGCCCCCATCCTGCAGGCTGATCCCTTGTACGCCGACAGCACACGTGGAACCCGATGTCCCCATTGGCGGCATGCAGGCCAGCTCACCCTATCAAGCGCAGTCAGCGTGTAGTCCGTCGGCTCCAACATTGCAGTCCGGTATTGTGCGCACACCAACTATCTTTGTAAAGGATGTGATTGCTCCGCAGAAGGAGAATTAAAAGGTGTCCCCGAGGAAGCACCCACCCGCAAGTTGTCCCAGGAACCGAGATCATCCCTTCATTTCTCAATAAATAGTATTATTTGTTGGAATTGTCGAAAGGTGCAGAAGACCACAACGCAGGCTCAACTTCTGCCGCTGTTCTCGGAGATTAAGACGAGAATTGTTGCTTTATTGGAAACTCAAGTGACGCACTTTTCTAGACAGGATGCAGACCGACTTTTTGGGAGACGTTAAAGTTTTATTGTGCATCCCTTCAAAAGGTAAATTAGGAAGTATTATTGTTTCCAGACAGAACAACTTCTTGCAGTGTCAGATCCAGCTACAATGCAGACAGCTTATCCTAGCCACCATTACACTTCGCACCGACACGGTCTTTCAGTTTGGCGCCATATATGCAGAGATGTGGATACACATCGACGACGGGGGCTTAGGAGTTGCTTGCTACCGCCCGCGTGGACGGATGCCCTTTAGTTCTTGGTGGAGACTTCAACTGCATTCTCTCCCATGTGAAGAAGTATGGTGGGAAGGCTTTTAGTTCATTACAGCTCATGAAGACTTCCAGAAGTTCATTAGATCGTGCTACCTCCATGATCCATACTTTGTTGGGACCAGGTTTACCTGGTGCAATAACAAGACAGGATATCGCCGCATCTTAGAGGCACTTGGATTGGTTCCTGCTCAGCTCAGATGCTCTAGATATCTACCAGGTGCAATGGTGCACAACTGTTCACTGATAGCTTCGGACCACTATTATCTATTTCTAATAGACACTTGTCTTAGTTTTCAGAGTTCTAGAGCTCAGTGCAATTTTGAGGATACCTGGTTGAAGTACCTAGAGGCTTTCATTATTGTGGTAAGGGTATGGGAGTGGCATCCGGCGACTCATCGTCCTTCACCTAAACCACAAGATGGAGCGAAAGCTTCAAGCTCTGGCGTTGGAGCGAGTCACCCTCTCCAATCTTCGAAAAAAGTAGGAGCTCACCTCCAGCTTCAGCAGGCAAACATGGAGTCAAATAGAGGCGGTGATCCAGAGCTTGTGCAAGCATCATAGGGCCATCATGCAAAAACTCTCACAGATGGATGCAAGTATGGCGAGCTGGTGGCGAAAGCAAGCCAATGCTCAGTAGCTCATCCAGGGCGATCGGTGCACCGCAATGTTTAAGCAGCTTGCAACACAGCGTCGTAAATCGAACACGGTCCTTGCCCTTCAAAAAAACTCCAGAGCGACGACAATAGATCACGAGAGGATCAGAAATGTCTTCTTCGACTTCTTCCACGGAATGGGGGCTCTTCTAGTCTAATCAGGAGTTTCTCATTAGATCTGATTCCTAACCATACACTTGGGGACACAAATTCTGCCTCTCCATAGACCGGTACCAGATGACGAGATATGGGCTGCTTTGCGGAACTTCGGCCCCAACCATGTCCCCGAGATCGACAGTATTACCCCCTCCTTCATCAGCTACAGGAGGATCACCTAGGCTTGATAGTCATCCACCATTTCTTTGATGTTGGGCAGACACTCTCGTTGTCCTCGTTCCTAAGGAGGAGGGGGCTTCCATTCGAGGAAGTTTCGACTATCAGTCAATGCAACATTGTTTGTAAGGTGCCGACCAAGACCCGGGTAATCACTTTAAAGCTGTGTTTCCCATGTTGATCCCAATCGTGCCCCCGGGATCAACGGTATTACCTCCTCCTTCACGGGCTACAGGAGAGTCACCCAGACTGATACCTTGGCAGTCATCCACCATTTCTTTGATGTTGGGCAGATGCCCCAACATTGGCGTGACACTCTCGTTGTCTTCGTTCCTAAGGAGGGGGCTTCCACTCCAAGGAAGTTTCAACCTATCAGTCTGTGCAACATTGTTTATAAGGTGGTGATCAAGAACTGGACAATCAGTTTAAAGTCGTGTTGCCCTTGCTGATCTCCAGGGAGCAGGGTGCCTTTGTTCCAGGGAGATATCAGTAAGAACAGCCTCACTATCCAGGAGATTCTTACAAAAATCTCGTATTCAACCTTGACCACTGGGCAAATGGCGATCAAGGTGGATCTGAGTAGTGTACGACAAGATGAAGTGGAACTGTCTTCAAATGGCCTTGCACAAGTTTAGCTTTCCTCAAAGGTGGTATGAATGGGCCCTTCATTGAGTGCAGTCCCGTTAGATACAACAAGACAAGGAACTCAGGATCAAAATATACAAGGAGTTGTATAACCTCTAAAAGATGTATCATTCTGTATGGAATGGATTGTCATACATCAAAGCAAGATCTTGTATACGGGAAAATGAATTAAGGCGAACTATTGCCTATAAACTTCAACGCATGTTGTAAGTTGAAGGTGGTCAAAAGTATTAGGCCCAGGCAACAGTTGAGACAAAGAACCAACATTAGAAAATCCCATTACCATCAGAGTAGTGTCATGAGTTCAAAAATCCTATGTGACAATTGGAATAATTGTATTAAGTAAAAACCTTAAATGAATTCGAAGTTTGTGTAAATATGTACTTTTTAATTTTGAGCTATGGCTAGAGACTTTCATGCATGCTTTAATTGTATTATGCGTGAGTCGATGAACTAGTATGAAAATCCCACCAACACCGAAGAAGTGTAAAAAGTTCATGAAGATCAAGTGACAAGAGAATAATTGTATTATGCAAAAATCTTATAAGAATTTAGAGATTGTGTAAGTATATATTATTGGATTTTGAGCAGTAATTATACTATGCATTTATGTTTTGCTTCTTACGTTTTGTTCTCGGCTTTCTTCTTTCATTGTTCTTCAAAGGTAGTTTAGTTTGGCTTGAGCGTCGAAGGTTTTAAGAAGAAATTACTGCTAACTACACGAAGTTTCTTCATCTTCTAGCTTATAAATGTCCCCATCCATTAGGTTTCTTTGGGAGTATTATAAAGTGATCACTTCTGACTTTGAGAATTGAGTCAATCCAGGCAACAGGTTTGTTTTACAAGGTTCTCTTTAGATGCTGCTTAAAATTTTTAACTGAATGTCTCGACCAATTACCACATATAATACACTCATTAAAAATAAATTATTTTACTAGAAATGAACAGTATTTGTGTTGCTTCTAATATGGTTACTCACAAAATTCACAACCAACAAGAATTAAAGTAAGAAAACTGATTCAAAAAAGGATAGTGAAGGTGTTTGTGAATACAAAAGAAGGCTGAGTGAAGGTGTCTCTCCCCACTTTGTAGGTGCATAGAGAGAGAGAGATCCTTCTAGTCTTGGAGCAGTATGCTTTCAGCAGAGCATTTAGAAAAGGTAATAAGAAAAAGCTCATATTACGTGTTTCACATCTTCCTTTACTTATCACATGTGCCCTTTCACTCAGTCTAGGGTTTTTCCCGAGCTACTATCGATCAAGATGTCGTTGTTCTACGAGGTCAAGTTGTTTGTGAAGGCAAGTAAAAAATGGGCTCCAACGAAAACACAGCAACTAGGAGAAAGTGGGCGGTGCCAAAAGAAGGCAATTCTACTATAAGTGTAGTATCTGTGTGGGAGGCAGTGATGAAGGTGTATGCGTTCAACCGCCATCAACTCAACCTCAGCAGCAAAATGGTAGAAAGTGATCCACGCTAATCGGCCCACTCTTCTGCTCTACCACAACAGAGTGATGGGTTGTTTTGATGGAGCCCAATGTTTGAATAAGAGACATGGCACTAGAGGGTTATTTGGATATAGAAATTTCTTGGCACTACTCGAGAGTAGTATAACTCAAAGGTGATAGGATGTGGGCTATTTTCGAACATGGCTGGGTGCTTTTATGTTCTGCTCATCTACATTTGCTCCCACATTTCCTTTTTTTTAATTGATTAGAACCTATATGTATAAATATCAAATATCAAAAATCGTGTGACACGATATCAAATTTTTCAATGTCATCCTTAGGATATCTGATAATATGCAAAGGAGCTCATTTCCCTCAAAAAGAACAAAATCGCCTTGAAAGGCCCAAAAGCAAAAAAATCCGCAGCATGGTTGCAGTCGTGTTTGTTGTGTATAACACAGTGTGGATACATAGGAGGAAAGAAAGGTGGTCATTGTGATGCATAGCACCTATGGTCAACTAAGTGGGGTCCCACGTACCCCTTTCCCTCCGTGAAGTTGTCATGTAGTATCCCTCAATGAGCAGACCATCCAACATCGTGGTCTAGTCCTTGGACACCTATGCAAAAGATCGCTTGAACCTCTATCTCGACAGCAGTATTGGCTTGAAGGAGTTCCTTACAAGCAACTAGCAATCTTCCTCCATCGTCCATGAAAAATGAGCCTTTGTATGAATCCTACTCAGCATAGCAATATGATCCATCAATGTTGTTCTTAAGCCACATGGCAGGGGGAGCACCATTTGTGAGTGGCGGTAAAAAAGGTCAATGAGAGTATGGGTGCCCATGTGTATGTCCCGTCGCATAGGTCCACACCAACCATCACCTCAAGAATCAAGCTGCACAAATTTTCAAAGTGGAAGAGTCCTGTCAGTGCCTTCCTCTTGAATCTACTCTTCTAAGACTGGAAGAGGATGTAACCCATAAGCTGGTCCAAGAAGCGTCCCCTATGAGTGTCCTGAATAAAGAGAGAGCAATTGCTTCCAATTTATTGGCCCATAGGAAGTACACCTCTTAGATGGCTCTGGTGTAGAAATAGCTAGTGTCAAGTGCTCCATGTCCTCCACCATGTCACAGCCCCAGACGCAATTAGCTGTAGTGAACCATCCTCTCATTTGCAGCCACTGATTCGTGGGGATGGCATCCAGTAAAAACTGTTAGAAGAAACATTCCTCCCGTAAGCCCAAGTGAAGCTCCAAGATGCTGCTGAAGAGAAATTGAATTCCTTAACATTAATGCTGATGAGATTCTTAAGTTGTTGCTTCAAGGCACCTATTATTTCTACATCTAGATTGAGAATTTTGATGGCATACACTTTGGCCTTGTCTTTTATTTTGTACAGATAAATATATATGTATTATACTATATACATAGATAGTGTGTTAGCATTTATAGGTTTTGCATGCTTGTTGTTGTCCACGCTAATCGACCCACTAGCTTCCCAAATGACAGAAAAATAGAGTAGAGTGGGTCATAGCGCTTTACTTCTCTTTGGATTGGTTGTGTCGCATAAGCACACTAAGTTTCATTTTTAGACAACTAGATTCATTTTTAGACAACTAAGAAGCACTCATCTCGAGTGGCCACAGCTTAGGTATGATACCGAATATAATTTGCATCAATGATACTCGAGCTATAATGTAACAATTAAGGAAAATCGAAAAGAGGTAGAAGTAATAAAGATGCTTGGCTCCTTTAGTGAGTAGTAGAAAAAAATCAAGGGCGAAGGAGATATTAATAAAGTCGATCGAGTTTGTTCGATGTAAATAGCAACATCTCAAGCAATCTCTCCTTCATGGATCTCTTCACTCAATCTGTGCCTTGCCCCGTTATTATATGCAAAATTAGAGATAGAATATTTCCAAGTTGAAAGAACTAAACCTTCACGAGAGTTTCCCATTAAAAGTTTCAAGTTTATAGCTGTATTTGCCTACCTATTCTTTTATTGTGAAAGGCCTCCTTTTGCGCTAGTATTATCCTTATGGCTATAAATCATGTTGATCTAACAACTTATGTGAGTTCTTAAGGCACACTATGGCCACTCTACCCTCAATCTCTTTTTGACACATCCTTTTGGTACAAGGACTTGGCAGCCTTTAGTGAAGTTCTTCAGAAAGAGAGGGGTGACTTTGTGGCAAGAAGCCCAAATGCTATTAGTGGTTAAGATTTGAAGTAACAACCTAATGATTAAAAAACAATAATTATTGTTTTATTCTATAATTAAATAAATATTAATATTTTATTTATAGGGTTAGACACCCAAGAGCCCAGAAGGTGTGCCTAATCACCCAATTGGAATGGATTCAGATGCGTAATATGAGCGTCCAGGCGCAACGCCCCAAACACATCATCTAATGCACCCAGGCGTGTTTAGATAAGTTTGAGCCGAATATCATTAAATGACTATCCCAACTCGTACCAACAGTATCGCACCCAGACGGGTTTAGCAGACGCTATAAATGACCAGATGCCTATAAATATCCCTTTGGTTGTATGAAAATTTACATTTTTTCGAGTTTCATCGATGTGTTGCTGATTTCCAGTGGGACGCATTGAAAACTCAAGTTGGGTTATGCTAGTATGTTGCAGTGCGTGGAGTTTGTTATTGATAACCAAATTGGCATGTAAGCAACATAAGAAGTATCTAGAATTTTTATGCATTCATTTGTAATTGGTATTTTCACATTTTGTTTTCAGGTGAGCCCACTGAGTTCAGTATCTAGTTGATGTTCTGGGATGTTGTGTCTCGTTAGGAGGTTTATGTATTTTAATCATATATTCTGTATTGAATTTAAAGATTTTTAGATTGTAGTGATGTTAAGTTTTGGAATACTTTTTTGGGTTACATTAAAATGGCTCAGTGTTATTGTGATTTTGTTTGGACGTTTTTATTTTTAACAATATTGAGTTTTGGATTCTGATTTATTTATATTAATTCTTTCTCGTGTTCAATGATTATGATCCCTAGCATCACATCCACGCAATCACTATAGTAAAATAAATCACTCGAGGGTGGACAGGAGAGCTCGACAAGATAATTAATGAGAGTAAAAGTCTCATTCCATTGCCTAGATCAAAAAAGTATAGGAAAAGCTAAGGAAAATCAGTGTTGTTCACTCGAACAACTTTTATTTCTTCTTTTGTTTAGACATTCTAATTCCCCATGGAGTTTGCAATTACAACTTCGCTGTAGAATTTTGTATAGATTTTATTTTTTGAGAGGGCGATTCTATTCCCGATGAATTTTTGGCATCCTTTAAGAGAATATTGGAACAACTTGTATTTAGAGTTATTTTTATTTTGCTTAATGATATGAATGGGTGATAGCCAACTTTTCAAAAGTCTCATCCTCATAAAGACCAAAAGATGCAGTCATCATGTCAATCAATACGCATACATTGTAAAATCTCCTAGGAGCTTCTGGTGGGTTAGGGGGATACATCGAAGCAGTTGCCTTTCCAATCAGGGTGGCTATAGTGGCTAAAATAAAGCGTACCTGAGATAGGTGCAATGAGTGGTATCTTTTTCCGACCTGTGTCAGTTCAATAGCCCAAAAATGGGGCACCAGGCTTATATGGTTGAGACCTAGGGTGGGAGCCTCGATGTATCAAGCCATAACCCATTGGGTGATTCACTGTTGTTCAACCTCGATTTAACTCAGTTGTAGATAGAAAACCTTAGTAAGTAAACTTATGTACTCCAAGAGAAGTTGAGGCCCTCCATCAACAACAAGAGAACCTGAAAAGGTTGGAGTGATCAAAGTAACAACAGCCTCACGTACGGTAGGAATGTTCAAATTTCTCTCTTGGCCACTGCAATATAAAGTTGATAGAATAGATTCTCGCAAGGCCCCCTAACTAAGTTTGCATGGGTATAAACTTAGTATGCAAAAACCATACGACCAGCAATTTGGCTGAGTGTTCTTTGATCGATGTATGCTTACTTTGAAAATTCATAATATATAGTACCACTCTACCTACATATACACGATGGATAAGAATGTAAATGTGTCAAAAAGATAGAAAAGTTGGATTTATAGTAGTTCACCATGTGTAAGAGCCTACGTCACTTTAAGAGATAAGACCTGCAAGATTTTCAATAAGTCTGACGATTGCAATAAATTACTGTTTGTACAGTAGATAATCGAGTTCGTTAAATTTGAATCATTTTCTTATAAGAACATTGATTAAAAAAATGAAAGAGAAAATTTAACTGAGCGTTGAAGGCTTCGATAGTTGGACTTCTCAAGGGAAGTGTTGTGGATGCTTGCAAGTACTTTGGGTCCAACCAATCTAACCTTTCAGCCGGAGGGGAGGGGTGCCTTTAATAGCGATCATTAAAAAGTTGAGCAGTTGGACGTGCTTATGCGACGATTAAAGCTTGTAGCATGAGTTGTTAGCAACATTCACAATGGCTACTGACACCCTGAAAATGATCACTTGGAGGACTAATAATAATTTCCAGCTAGCAGCACACGAAAGCAAGGGACTAAAGATCTCGAGGTGTATGGGGTCACTCCAGCCCGAGTCACATAAGTAAAGATTATCACCCAACAACGACCAAGGTGACTTATTAAGAAGAGGATATGCAGATATTTACAAGAATCAAGCAATAAAAATGTAAAGATTGGCTCAAGCAAATCATTAGAAGTTAATAAAAAGATATGCAATTGAAACATGGATGACATGAATGAAGTACAGAAATCGAATGAAACAATATGTTTTTAAAATTATCGTGCAGCCTTCAAAATTTAAAGCACAAGAAAAGAATTTAAGAGTTTTAGCCATTAATAATGTTTTGGAAAGAACATAATTATTACCTACTAGTAATTGTATTATTAAAAATTTATTTCTATCATTTTTTTGGTGGTGTAACATGATTTAATAGACACATTCAATTAATTGTAAGAAAAATTACATTTTATGTTTTTTAAAAAATAGATAGAATAATATTGAAAAGTGATAGTCAAGTGTAACACCTTACCCCTTGAGACAAGTGACTACAAATTGTAACAAAGATCTATCTTTGGTCATTATCAGTAAAATCTTGTAGAAAGAGAACTTAGATATCAATTTTGGCTTTAGCATGACCAAGAGGGATGAATTAAAATTTTAAGTAATATGGCTAAAAAACAACAATGCTAGTCTTAGAATGAATCTTTTAACCCCACTATGCTCTATCAACTAAGAACTCCACAATCTTCAAGTATGTGAAATAATCTCTGATAGTTTGTGGTCATGTCTTTTTTTAGTCTTCCTCTTTCACTTTTAACATGAGCAAATTTTAGTAGCCTAACACTCCTCAATAAAAGCATATAACAGTTCATACTTAATATGTTTAAACCATCTAAGATAACTCTTTAAGCTTATCCTCAACTAGAACAACTCCAACCTTGCTATAGATGTACTCATCTATACCATATACTTTGGTGTACATCCACTTTACTATACTTATTTTAACAACACTTATTTTATTAATATTTTTCTATTTTGCAAGTTAAGCTTTTATGTCCCATTTAACAACATTAATCTAACAAGTATTTAAAAATCATATTTTAAGTTAGAGTAATATTTTCAGTTGCACAGCACCCTAAAAGTAATCCTCCACTTCATTCAACTTTTATAAATATAGTTAATCACATTGCCCACTGTTTTGTCATCTTTTGTGTGATAGAACCAAGATATCCAACCTATATACCCTACTTGATAGCATGTTCTTCAATTGTCATATAATAATGTTTCAAATTTATTATCATCAAACTTATAATCTATATATTCATTTTGGTTCTACTAAAACAAAATCCTATAGTTTCTATAATAAGTCCATGTACCTCTCCTCTTGAATGTGTTCACTATGAATGTCGGTAATTATATATAGAGATAAGGATTTAATAATAGTCCTTGAAGCAATCTAATTATAACAAGAAAATCATTTGGCAGGTCACCTTGTATTTGAACATATATAGCTGGTACATGTTTTTAATAACATCAATACAAGTACTAGAAATCTCTTTTCTAACCAATGCTCTCCATATAACTTTGTGGTGTTTTGCCATTTGCAGCTTCTACTTTAATAAATATCAAATGGAATTCTTTTTTCTGTCTATAATTTTCTCTATCAAACCTTTCAGCAAATGTATGACTTCCATAGCAAATCTACCGAGTATAAAACTTAGTTTTATGAAACCTTATTTTGAAAAATTAAAATTGACATAATATTGCTCTTATAAAGTGCTTTTGATTAAAGTTAAATGTAGTGTAGTTTTCCAATAACAAAAACTAAAGAGAAAGGGCACCAAAAGTTTAAGAACTATCACACAATGATGGTTTTATGTCCCCTCTCCGAAGCTCAAACTAGCTCTTCACTAAGGTCCTCCTTTAAAATTGTAAGCAAAGAAACCTCCCTCTCATAGGAAGTAACTATATCCTTCCCTTCAAAATAAAAAACATGGCAACTCCTAGAAAGCTAACTAGCTTGGAAGCAACTAGAAATCAGTATGTACACTTGACCTTGGAATGTTCCCAAGATTTGTATCTATCCCTCTCTCTCTTCAATTGAAAGTATAGGACACAAGATAGAAGAGAATTTACCTAGCTTGAAATTTGTGTGAATTCACAAATGATTTGGAAGGTATTAATAGTTGTTTAAATTCTTCCAAATGTTCATTTACATATTTCAATTTGTTAATGAGCATAGTCAACAATAAGGATTTTAATTATTAAAATTGATTCTTACGTGAATCATTTGGATGAGTCATATCAGTTATTTCTTGAATAAAATAACCTAATCATCTGGAGGAAACTTGTATGATCATAAGGATAAAGTCGAACAACTGTTTAAATGAACAACATAGACATTTTAGGATTAATAATACAAAGGATACGAGTTGTTAAAGAATTATACCTTATCATATCATACAGGCAATTTGTACAATTCGTCTAGGCAAACTAAAAGGTTGCTACTAACTTGGTTCATTTTTAGAGTTTAATCATTTGAACAATTGTTGTTTCTAATCATCCAAACAATTAAAAATAGTTCATCTGGATGAACATTTCATAATTAGCATAATTTTATTCATTTTTGGTAATTAAATTTTCAAATATTTGTTCTAGCTCAACTTGTAATAAAATTACATTTATATAATTCAAATTCCAAGTTGTCTGTACAGTGGCCGCAAAGTTATCCCATTTATCTGTGTTGTATTGATCATCTTATTTGTTAACACATGTTCAATAAAATTTTAGTATTAAATTTATGGCTGTTATTATCAAAATATAAATAACCATGTGACGCTTATAAAATTAACATATGCAGAACCATATATGTTCATGTGGTTCTTGCACTGGCGTTTAAAGCTTATGTGGCACACGACACTATATGATAAAACCAGGTTTAAAGCAATAATGTGCTTCCACAAAAATTCAGCTGACTTGCTGTCATTTATTATGAAAATAAATCATTAAAGATAAAGAGCTACTAACTAAAATATGTAGTAGATGAAACTAAAGGGCTTAAGTACCCACAAACATCAGCTAACAAATGATAATTTTCAGCATAAATTTCTAGTTTTAAAAATGTAAAAATGTAGATAGTTAATATAATTCATTGTTGAAGGAAAATCTCACAAGCACAGAATACATAAAAAACAAAATTGAATATACAAAATGCAGTATGCATATACATGAACAAATAAATAAATGAGAACTCTAGTTTAGAAGAGTCTAACCTTGGTTGCTTGCAACAGTATCACTATTTGCTGTAGCAATACTAGAAGCAGAAGTAACATCAGTTGCATCTTGAGTTATTTTGGGGGAGCTTAATGAAATGGCCAGTGAGTGTGTACTTGCCAAAAATGGTGAACTTTGAGTCTGTGAAATGCTTGTGTTACTGATTGGGAAGAGTGGCTGTGACAATGGAGGGGGCGTTGACAGAGGAAGACTAGGTGGAGCAGCTTGAAACGATGGCTGAAGCCCACTAGCAATAGATGTCAAAGGCGCCGATACATTCTGAACAGGAAAAAGGGGTTGCTGCACCAGGCCTACAGATGCAGAGGGAAAAAGCGCTGCTGGGTTTGGTCTAAACCATGCTTGGGACTGAGGTTGCATAGGCCAGCCAGGAGGCCGCATAGGTAGAACTGCAGGATTAAACCTGACACAAGTAACAAAATAATTGAACAAGACTATTAATTAAAGGATAATGAGATAATAGGATTCTAAAGTATAGGAATTCACCATCCACCACAATTTAATATTGATTTAATCAAAGCACTAATCATCTTACTGATCTCATGAATGAATATGAAAGTAAGAAAAATAAAATTTGCTTGAGATAATACAAACAGAAGAAGGTATAATAGTAAAAATCTTAAGGATATAAAAAAGGAAAGACAGCATACACAGGTGGTACAACACCATATGTTTGTGGAGGAAACCCTACACCCAATGGTCTCGGAAATACAGCAGTCATCAGCCCCGACGAAGGTACTTCAATTTTTGGCATCTTCAATGAGTGATCTTCCTCTTCTGTAAAACACATAATAATCCACATATCAACTTTAAATAGAGAGAGAGAAAAAGAAATAAGCTCTGAATTTCATCATCTTCTATTTTTAAATTTTTATATATAAAAGAGTAAATAGTACAACAGAAATAAATTACATAGTATTGTACATATGTATACTTTATTAAAATTTTGATTTGAAATTGAATTGTTTCCAATCAATTAAGCTCAAAGAATACTGATTTTGAAGTGAGTTTAAATTAAACCGTTGTATTCAAGTTTGAAATGAGCCAAACCCACTTGAAGTCAAATAGATTCCCCTTGGTCAAAATATATGATTTAGATTAAATCAAAACTAATATAGAATGTAAGTATACCCTAAGTTACCAAAGTAGATCGACTTGTAAAAGCTGACAACAGAGAAAATCAAGAACCAAAAAAAATTCAGTTAAATTAGTTCAAGTAAATTTAATCTTTGCATGTAAAGAGTTCGAATATAAAATTTGGCTTTGAGCTTGAATTGAGCCAAACTCATTTGAACTCAACTAAATGTCACTTCCAAGCTGAAATATATGATTTAGATGATCTCAAAACTGATATGAATGTAAAAATTCCTAAATCATTCAAGCAAATCCACTTGTAAAAGACAACAAAAGGTCATGAATCAAAAGAAGGGCATGATAGCATTTCAAGTAAATAAATATTGAGGCTACAGATAGACATTATGAACTAGGTAAGAAAATGCAAAGTATAAAACAAAATAAAATTTGAATACAATAATGGAAGAGAGTCAATTCAAGTTTGAAAAACATCTAAATGTGATAGTCTAGTTGATAACACAGTTAAAACTGATGGTATTGTTAACGGCATTCGCTCTTCATTAAATGCACAATACAAAATGTCTCAAATAGATCAAAAGCCGTCTGTGGCAATGCATACAATATTCAGAATACTAAAGGTAAGGAGATAAAAAGGTAAAAGTATTATTAAGTTTACACTACGAATGTTAAGAGATGGCCAAATTTATAAAAAATCATACACCTTAAAAAAGGGTCTGCATGGAATAATCAGGCTCACAAAAAATAAAGAAAGATGTAAATACTGATCAGTTGAAAAAGATAAAATTTTAAGAGGCACATATAACAGATATACCTTCTCCATAATGTGCTGCTAGAATTTCAGGGGGGATTCCCTGCATGCCAAATATTTCAATTTCCGTGGATTCTCTGCCGGCCTTAGCATTAGGAACTCTAGAGAGAAGAAATATTTAAATGATTAAACAAAATATGGCACCATGTACATCCAAAAAAAGTAAAATCAGATATATGAATATTAAAATATAAGAGAAAATATAGATAAAGCAAATCTTATAAATGATTAAATTTCTATCTCAAAATTATTTTGATCTTATGCTAGATAGATCTACCATGGAAGCCATACATATATTAAGAAGTTACATGGAAAAAATTAGAGAAAGAAAAGAAGAACTTCATTTAATTTTTATTGATCTTAAAAAGGCTTATGAAAGAGTACCAAGATAAGTTCTTTGAAAAGCTTTCGAGAGTAAAAAAATTTGTATTGCATATATTAATGTTAACGGAGATATGTATAATTGGGTTGTAACATGTGTTCGCTCGCAAGGTGGATTGTCTAATGATTTTCCTGTTTCTATTAGATTACATTAATGCTTAGCTCTCAGCCCATATTTTTTGCTTTAATAGATGTTTTTACTTAGCACATTCAAGAGGAGATTTCTTGGTCCATGTTATTCTATTAATTGAAAAGAGTAGATATTGAGTCAAAGAAAAACTTGAGTTATGGAGGACTTTAGAAACCAAAGGTTTTTGTCTTAGTAGATGTAAAATATAATATATGGAGAGTAAATTCAATTGTTTTGGAAACCCTAATCTCGATGACATAACTATTGAAGACATTGTGATCAAGAAAAGTAAAATAATGGTGAAATAGATAGCAATGTGATTCATAAGATCCAAGTTGGTTGGATGAAATTAAAGATTTTGGAGGGTTGTTCACTCAGAAAATCCCACTCAAAATTAAAGAAAAAATTTATAAAGCAGCTATACAACCAGTTATGCTGTATAGGGTTGAAAGTTTGCCAACAAAAAAGAAACTTACTGATAAAAAAAGTGCTACTGAGATTTAGGATGCTTAGGCGAATGAGTGGGTATACTTGCAAGAATAGAATGAGAAATAAATTTATCCATAGCAAGGTTGGAGTGCCTCCAATAGTGGATAAGATTAAAGAATGTCATCTTAAATGGTTCAGGCATAAACTAAACCGTGCAACGCCCTTGTTAGAAAAATTGAGTTTATTAGTTTTTATACAAGTAGACTGCATTGAATATATGTATGTAGCAAGCTTGTATAAGTGATTGTGTACTATGTTTAGCAAAATATAAAAAACAAAAAAACAATACAAAAATCTGTAGTGATTTGACAACAAAATGCTTACGCCTACCATGATCTTCACAACAGATTTTCACTAAATAGTATAACAAGAGTACAAGAGCATAAGTTGGATAGTTTAAGATAAATCCCTTCTACATGTTTACAATATAAGTAAAAAATTGCAACAAAGATTTAGGGGTAGTTTGGCTTGTGATAAATAAAATGCTAAGATAAAATAAACTCAATGTAAAGTAATTTTAGGCAAAACAATATTAGTGTAAATCAATTTTGAACTTTTTAACTTTTACAGTGTAATAGGTTTAGATGTTTGTTAAAATGGAGACAGTGTAAATAATAAATAAAAAAATTAAGAAATTTATGCATAAGGATCGATGTTGTAATGGGCTACACAAGCCGCAAAGAGCAGCAAGGGCATGTGAGGTTTGACATGGCCCATATGAAAGCTGGTAAAGGCCTACAAGGGCTAGGTGAGAGCTATCAAGAGCCCAATGAGGGTTGGCATGGAGTCGTGGAGGGCTGTGAGTTTCGTTTTATTGTTTTTTTGGTATGCTTTTTAACATGATCCATAACTACTCAAGAATGAGCATAGTCAAAATCGCCTTTTTTCTCTTGACAAAAATTGGATCCCTAAAAATTTTACAATGTAAATCAAATCCCACTAACCAAGTGCCCTGAATTTCAAATTACCTAATTTTGATTACTTACATCCCAATTACACAAACCAAGCAGCCCCTTAAAAATTGAAAGGGAAGTTGCCCCAATGTTGGGGTAGGTATTTAAAACCCATGAAACAATTTATTTGTTGATAAGAACAATGATGCAGCAACTTCTCAATAGTCAAGTAGGAAGATTTTTCAATCATTACAGCCCAAGAGGTTCAAGAAAATATAATAATTAATGAAGTGATGCATTGCTTAGTGAAGCAATTGTTCTTAAATGTTGACATTTTGACCATATGAAATATAAACCTTCATAATAGGTGAAAATTTCTTGAGTAAGACAGTAGTTCCCTAATCAGGTTCATTCAATTGTGTCAAGTAGTCAATCAAGTGACTGTAACAGGCGACGAACTTCTCTTGAGTCAAACTTGGATATGATAGCCAGCATCATAAATGCCCAGCATGGCAATCCACATGTTAAATGTAGATTTGCTTGGAAAATTTTGTATATAACATCTTCCCAAATAAATAAAAGACTCAAGCATTCATTACTTCTAGAATTATGGCTTGAATTTTTTGTCTTGCATCTCCAATTCCTCTATCAACCCTTATTTTCTTGTTCATTAACCATAAAGAACAACTTGATGCTGATTCTTCCACATTCATCAATACAATATCAAAAATTACCAGGAAACTAAATATGAAGTTACTTTTGCCCATCCTTGTAACCACTCCTATAATGTTCAAGCTGTAGCACGTGATCATGAAAGAATCACAATTTTACAAATTGGAAAATAGAAAATCCACCATATGTTTTGATTCAGTATGCCCAAAATTATAGGCTATGACAAGAGAGAAAGAGACTATTTTAATCGTAAAGAATATGGGCATCTCTCCTATATGGAAAGATATATCGGTGATTAATGGGATGAAATTTTTCCAAAGAATTAGAATTTATAGAAAACGATGAAAAAAATCAATGTGAAGAAGCTAAAAAATTAATCGGTAAGGGCAAAGGAGCCCGTAAACACCATATAAACTTGAATGTTCTCCCCAATAAATGATTGAGAAATTAAAGATAGCATCCCTGAAAGAACAATTAATAATAAACTAGCTAAAACAACTGCACTTGTCGAGTATTGGGTAGAAGAATATGACCTATAAAAGCCATGTTACATGAGGTAACAGGCTCCCACAAAGGTGAAGATGACAGTTCATGTTACTTCCGAGAGCAAAGAAGTGGCCTAGGCTGATAGCCTCAAACTACTAATGATTTGATTAACTCAATAGTAAACAGGCTAAGACACTGTGTGGGCCAAATTCAAATGTTTCTGTGAATAAGTCAAAACATAAATTTTTAAACCCATTCCCAAGTCAATGAATATAAGTAAATCTCTTGCAGCATAAGCAACAGCTACACTTGGATTACCGCAAAGTGATAAGTACATTCATACCCCTCTCAAACATCTATCGATTAAAGTTCAGGGGAACAGCCAAAACTAGAGTTTGAAAATTGGATTTTTGAAAAAGAAAATGAAATTTGTAGAGCAAAAACTCAAACTAAACATGTTAGACAAGTCGGGAGCCATGACTTGAATCAATAAAAATGATGAGAATCTATACATAGCGCCAATTTGCACAAGGATGCCAGAGAAAAGTATTTTTTGCAGAACTAGAATATGTACATAGCACCAGTTTGTATTAACAAAGACACCTTACAACCACTTGATATCTTTCCTATGAACATGCTTTGGCAATTTGTCTCAGCTAAATATCCCTTAATTCAGTTTGTAAATTGATTTCAAACAAAAGATGCGTTGACATGCTTAAAAAGCGAGTACCAAAGCATACATAAAGCATGGATTTATATTTGAGCATACCCTTGTATGACACAAATCAGCTGTCCAAGAGGGAAAAAACAGATATATCATGTCAACTTCAAACACACGTCATTTTTAAAAATGTTGGATCAACATTAAAAAACAAAAAATTCCCTTCTAGATAATAATTAACGCAAATAACGCTGTGGTTTGTGTGCTGCTTCACGGGTACTACGCCCACACAAATTTTATACCAAAAAAATATATATCACAACCAGATAGCACAAAAATGAAATACAATGTGAATGATGTTTTAGCCTAGTGATTGGAGTTCTTGTATTTGTGTTCTTAGCAGAAGTTCAGATCTCATGAGCTGCAGAGTTGTCTCTCAGTGAGGTAGAAAAACAATACGAAATTCAATAAAAACAATATTTCCTGCGTTATTCGTGTATGAATTCCTATGATTTGGAATTGATTGTAGCAGACAAAGAAGGGGAAGGGTATTTAAAAATACATGAGGGTTGAGGCATAGCAATAAGTTAAAACTCATTCCGCGCATTAGAAAGTAGCAGCAAATATAATAAACCTTTCCATCGAAATACAAATCGAACCCGACAAAATCAAACGCTCAAATCTCAGAATATAGATTCAAAATAGCATATGCATAACGATGAGATGACCGGGATCGTGGGGCATTAAATAACTTCAATCAGAATTTTCAAGGTTTGATGTATGTTTACTTGGTGACGCTCTCCTTGTGAACCTGGAGAACATGGATGGCCATCCCACCAGCTGTGGAGAGTTTCTTATGGCAGAAGGGGCATTTGAAGTGCTTAGCTTTCTGGTGTTGGACAAGTATCTTCTCGTCATCGAACTCGCGTTCGCAGTAGTAGCACCAAACCTTTACAGGCCTCTTCTTCTTCTTCCCCATGGAATGCAGGAACTTCTTCCCCCCGCACTGCCTTCGCCTCTTCACGCTTAGCTGTCCGACCTAGGGTTCCAGAAGCGATCATAGGAAATAAATTTGTGAAATCGGATAAAATAAAATCTAGTTCAAATTAACAGATTACAGTGCTTGTTATAGTATTATTTTTAAGTTGGATTGTAAGAAAAATTAATTAAAATAAATAATATTGTAGTATTTAGTATAATTTGATCAAAGATTTTGGTACACTTGCACAATTATATACACCTTAAAATAAAAATACGTGATAATTCAATGTGTAAATTTATGATTTATGTAATTTATCTTTTATATTTGATTAATATGTAAGAAAAAAAAATATTACAAAATTTATTTTTTAATAATATTAAATATGATTATATATGTGATGGTGTAAATGTTTTTCATTGATAAATTACACTTTTTATGTGATATTATATACAAATATAAAAAAAATTAAAAATACATCTATTTAATAATTGATGAGTAGGATGATGCTTACATGGATTTTTTTTTGTCTCCCTAATAATGTGAAATAAAGAGCGGTGAATACCTATTATGTAATACAAAACCTAATCACATTTCCTTTCCTCCGAACACGCTGCCCTCCTCTTCCCGTGACGAACCAAGATGCCATTTTCTAAGCCCTTTCTTACAGTAATGAGAGATGGCGAAGACGAGGTCTCCTCTGCCCTCAAACAAATACAACAAGTTGCCATTCGACGAAGACCTCTCCTTTCTGTTGACCGATCATGAAAAAGGAGCTCATTGGGAATAAGGAGCTCTTAAACAGCCCTTTCTTCAGCCTGGATGGGCTCGCAATAAAGTGGAAACACATGCAAATGGAGGCAGAAGGCAATCAAATCCATCTCCAAGATCAGCGTCGAGCTTCAACATAACATCCACGTAAGCATCTTGCAGCCTCGCCATCGCATATCATGACCTTGATAATAATGAACTTGAAATTTGCAAAAGTAAAGATGTATCTAACATATGGATTGAATGTGATGCTTTGTTTCTTATTCAAAACACCAAATCTATGAATTAGGAATTGAAAGCTTGCTATATTTTGAAAAAGCTTATGGCTATTAATAGATCCTTTAATAGGCTATTGTTTGGAGTTGAAATATGCTCCTATATTTGCTTGATTTAAAAGTTTATATGGGCTGCTATGTAAGGACTAAAGTGAACTTAATTGGGTTATTTGAGTGTTATTTTTGAAGAATTTGTTAGATGACTTGTTGCTGAGCATGAAAAAAATAAAGAAGATTGTATTGGATGTTGTTTGGGGTAATTTTGTGCTTGAATTTGGGTAGAGAATATCATTTTATCTGGGCTAAAAGATAGTCCTTAATTGAAAATATTTAGGTGTAGAAATTAATGGCTATTTAGTTGTTACAAAAGAACAATAATTAATATTGTTTGCTTATTCTGCTGTTGTTCAATTTTTTTTTGTAGAATTGAAGCGCATCCCACAACTTTTGTCTCAATAAATGCTTTGGGGCTTCCCAAAAAAGAAACATTTTTAGCCGACAAAAACGCATTTCACAACTTATTTCCTTATTCTGCAACAACAGAAAAAAATCATTAGGCAAAATTACAAACTTAAGAAACAACATCATAAGATAATGTTATAAAGGAGCATTGGTTACTTTTAACTTGCCATCACAACTTCACATAATATATATTTAGAGATGTAGGAACCATAAATCTTTTGCTTGTATAAGCAAGTGTTTTACCGTTTGAGCTACGTCTAGTTCACAAAGTAGAAATCTAATGAAATAAAAATTGCTATAAATTCTAAAAGTCAAATTAACATACACATGAAACTTGCAAAGTTAAAGAACTCTAAAAAATATTTGACAACACTCAAAGAAACTAGAAAATATATGAAACAAAAGCAACTGATGTGGGATCTCTAAATCAACGATATCCAAAGCTTGAGTGAAGGATGGCACACCAACAGGGATCAATAAGCATCTGATCAACCTTAATCAGCACACTTGGAAGAAAAGAGAGAATACTCAAAGTGCACTGTAAATGCATTAAAAATAATGTATTTATCTTCATCACTTCTAAATTACACAAAGTAATTGTCCGCTCATCATTTGTGAACATCCTTTTTTTGCCAAACCTCCCAAAATGAGTATTGTCGTAGAATCATCATTGCAAGAATTTTGCCAAAGAAATTCAACATGGATCCTTCATAATACCTAACCATATTGTCACATGTTTTGTCTGCCTAATTATAATTACAAATATAAAAGATGTGTTATTTCATTCCACAACCAAATACATGATAAAATACTATGTGTATTTATGATAGGGAAACAAAATAGCAAAATAAAAAAAAAGTAAGAGTTTTTGATATATAGGTAAGTCTTAACGCCCCTCTACTACTTTTTATACGATGCTTAAGAGAAATAGGAATGAAAAAATTCAATTAACAAGCAAATTTTGCAATAAAAGAGATGAAAAGATCATACTTTCTTATATTGAGTCATCTTTCCATTTATTAGTGGGAAGAGAACTCTGTAAATGAAAAATATCTTCTTGATTGGGGCTAAATTTTGTATGAACAATAACTCAAACTTTATCAACACTCTTAATAACACACTGTAACAATTGCCCTCTACAAATCTGAATGTCACATGCTTAATTCAAAACAATATCAACAACTACGATGAAGTATGCAATTATGTTGCTCATTTTAAATACAGAAATCTACAGTAAAGCAAAAACTTCTAACACAAAGCAAGGTGCAATCATGTGATTCTACAAAATTTTGGATCATTGAATATAATTTCATACATGCAAGCAACATCAATATATATTTTTTATACGTTTTTGAGTTGTTCCCTTCTTGAGATGGCATAGCTTTCTTTTGCATGGTTGTTGGAAATCAAGCCCACATTGATCATTCCTCTCCATATTTAGCATCCACTTTTTACTTCCTCTCCATATTTAACATCAATATAATTGATTTAGGAGTAATTATAGCAAGGTAGTATATTCACTTTCTATGTTTATTATAATTGATTTATGAGTAATTCTAGCACGGTAGTATATTCACTTTCTATATTTATTATAATTAGAAGTAACTCTAGCAAGGTAGTATATTCATTTTTCATGTAAATAAAATTCTATTCGGGGATAGTGCACTATTCCAAAATTGTCTCACATTTGTAGGATATTTATTTATATTTTCTTTCATTGTAAAGATAGAATAAAATAATGAATTGAATTTATGTTTCTTCATATTTTAGTCTTCAAAAATCTTCATAGTATCAGAGCAGATGGAAACCTCTCATCTTCTAATCACATCCCATAAATTGAATGGGCAAAATTATTTGCAATGGTCTCAATCCATATTAATGTTTATACGTGGAAAGGAGAAAGATGACTACATCACCGAAGCTTCGGCGGCACCAAAAACCACAGCATCAACTTACAAAAAGTGGATAGCAGAAAATAATATGGTCATGTTCTGACTAGTCAACTCTATGACCACTGACATTAGCAAAAATTTTCTGTCATTTGATACTGCCAAAGAAATTTGGTACATGACAAAATAAACTTTATTAGACAAAAAAAACACATCTGAAATCATCAAGATTGAAGGCATCCTCCATGATTTGTGCCTAGGAAACCTTACAATAACTGAATATTTCAATACTCTTACTCGTTTATGGCGTCAACTTGATACGTTTGAGGTTCATAACTGGAATTGTGTTACTGATGGTTTGTTGCATAAAAATTGTCGAAGGAAAACATGTGTTTAAACTTTTGTTAGGCTTGAACAAAGCTCTTGATGAAATCAGAGGAAGAATCATGGGAGTAAAACCTTTACTTAGCCTTAGAGAGGCATTCTCTGAAGTCCGTCGCGAAGAAAATCAAAAAAATCTCATGATGGGATTCCATTAGCAACTGAATATGACAGAAAGCTCGGCTCTTAAGACTCAAGTTGCTCCTTTTGACAATCGTCAAAAACTTAAAGGAGGTAGACCTTGGTGTGATCATTGCAGAAAGCCGTGACACTTAAAAGAAACTTGCTGGAAGATTCATGGAAAGCCAGTAGATTAGAAGCCACGTCAACCACTTGAGAAAGAAGGATGAGGAAACTATGCGGCTACTGATGACCAATTGCCACAACCTAAAACTAGTCCTGTTAATAAGGAGCAAATGGAGATGCTTCAGAAACTACTGTCTCCTCTTGTATCAGTACAATCACAAACTGGCTCTTCTTCCAACCAGTCCATTAGTTTTAGATCCTTAGCTCACAAAGGTTATTTTTTGAGTGCCTTCACTGTTGATAAGAAATGTAAAAAACCTTGGATCGTGAACTTAAGAGCATCTGATCATATGACTGGAGATGCGACAATTTTTAATACATATAGCTCATGTCAAAATAATTTAACATTCTGAATAGCAGATGGATCACTATTAAAGGTTACCGGTATAGGTTCAGTTGTGCTATCAAGGGATCTTACTCTCAACTCTGTTCTCCTTGTTCCTAACTTGGACTGTAATCTATTGTCAATTAGTAAACTCACTAAGAAAAAGAGGTGTATTACTAATTTTTCCTCCACTCACTATGAATTTCAGGATTTGGATTCGGGGAAGATGATTGGCAATGCTGAGGAATGCTCTGGACTCTACATCCTTAAGGAGCACCACGATCCACAAGAATAACCTCAAATGGCAATTAGTAGTAATTCTTTTTCAGTTTCATATCAAAATAATGATAGTGCAATTATGTTGTGGCATTATCGCTTAGGTCATCCCAATGTTACGTATCTCAAGCATTTATTTCCTTTATTATTTAATAAAAATTCAAAATCATTTGACTGTGAAATCTGTCAATTATCAAAACAAGTTCGGTCTCATTTTCCCATCCAACCTTATAAAGAGTCTAGTCCATTCTCAATGATTCATAGCGATATCTGAGATCCTTCAAGTATAAAAAATATAACTGGCACTAGGTGGTTTGTCTCATTCATAGATGATTACACTATATTAACTTGGGTATTCCTTATGAAAGAAAAATATAAAATGAGTCAAATTTTCAAAAATTTTAAAAATATGATTTAGACCCAATTCCAGTCAAAAACACAAATTATAAAGTTTGATAATGCTATGGATTATTTCAAATCCATTATAGGAGAATTTCTAGCACAAGAAGGGATAGTTCACTTAAGTTCATGTGTTGATATCCCACAATAAAATGGAATTGCTGAAAGGAAAAATAGACATTTATTAGAGGTGGCTAGATCACTAATGTTCTCAACAAATGTTCCAAGAAAAGTTTTAGGGGGAAGTTGTCCTTACGACAGCCTATCTCATCAATAGGATGATGTCTATAGTACTAAAAATCCAAACACCTTGTCAAATAATCCTAAAATCCTTTCTGACTACTCGTCTCATCTCCACCGTCCCACCCAAAATTTTCAGGTGCTCTGTCTTTGTTCATATCAATCAACAACATAGAAGTAAACTTGATCCTAGGTTACTCAAATGCATCTTTCTTGGGTATTCTTCAAATCAAAAAGGGTATAAGTGTTACTCTCTGATCACACAAAAATTCTACAATTCAATGGATATCATTATTTTTGAAACCCAGCCTTGCCATCCCAAAAATAATATTCAGGGGAAGAATTCAACTCAGGAATATTATTTTTGGGATCTTGGGTCATTTAGTGAGTCACCCATCATCACTAAAAATCACATTCATCTAGAATTATTTAATCAACTCGAACCCATACCCATCACTACTGAAAATCACATTCTTCCAGATTTATTTAATCAGCCTGAACCCATTGTTGAATTGTGGGATATGGAGCACATCCAAGATAAAATAGAAGAAAGGAGCACTCAACAAACCCATGAAGTTGAACCGGATCCTAATCTAAGCAAAATTTCAGGTAATAATGCTCCTATTGGTACTATTGATTCCAAATTAAAAATGATATTCTTAATATGCCCATAGCTTAGAGGAAAGGAGTTAGATCGTGCACCCATCATCCCATTAGAAATTTTATTTCTTTTGATAAACTATCACCTACGTTTCATGTATTCACTTATAGCATCACAGAGATACAAGTTCCTCGGAATATTCAGGAAGCTCTCAAGCATCCTAAGTGGAAGGCGGCAGTCGATGAGGAAGTTCGAGCGCTAAAAAAGAATGGTACATGGGAAATTACTGACCTCCCAAGAGGTAAGAAACTAGTTGGGTGTAAATGGATTTTCACAGTAAAGTATAAGGCAGATGGTAATGTTGATAGGTATAAGGCTTGGTTGGCCAAAGGATTCACCCAATCCTATGGCATTGACTATCAAGAAACCATTGCTCCAATTGCCAAGCTCAATAATGTTCGTGTACTTTTATCCTTGGCAGCTAATCTCAATTGGTCGCTTCACCAACGTGATGCGAAAAATGCCTTCCTCAATGGTGATTTAGAGGAAGAAGTATACATGGACATTCCTGCTGAACTTGAGACAAAATCAAATTTTAATAAGATTTGTAGACTCCGAAAATCCTTGTATGGTCTCTAACAATCTCCTAGGGCCTGATTTGAATGGTTCACTAAGGCAGTGAAAGGGTATGGATTCGTTCAATGTCAAACCAATCAAACATTATTTGTGAAACACTTCTTAGAAGGGAAGATGGCAATTATCATTGTATATGTAGACGACATAATTTTGATAGGTAATCATGAAGAGAAAATTGATTTACTTAAAAAATTATTGACAAAAGAATTTGAGATCAAGGATCTTGGAAACCTCAAATACTTTCTTAGAATAGATATTGCTAGGTCAAAAAAGGATATAGCAGTCTTACAATGTAAATACATTCTAAACTTATTAAATGCAACATGAATGCTAGGATGCAAGCCGACAAAAACACCTATGGATACAATCGTCAAACTGGAAGAAAGTGATGGAAGTGCACCAGTTGATAAAGGAAGATATTAACATCTTGTGGGGAAACTTATCTATCTTTCTCATACAAGGCCAGACATCAGCTTCTCCATTAGTGTGGTAAGTCAATTCATAAATAATCCAACTAAAAAATACATTATTGCTGTGACCAGAATATTGAGGTACCTCAAGATGACATCGGTAAAGAGTCTCTTCTTTCAAAGAATAACAAAGAAAGAGATTGAGATTTTTCAGATGCAGATTGAGCAGGTTCAGTAACTGATCAAAGATTAACTTCAGGCTATTATTCATTTATTTGAGGGAATTTGGTTACATGGCAAAGCAAGAAATAGTTAGTGGTAGCTCATAGTAGTGCTGAGATAGAATTTTGTACTATGGCACAAGGTATATGTGAGGGAATCTGATTAAACAGGCTGTTAAAAGAATTGCGGGTACTATTAAAGCATCCCATGGTGTTATATTGTGATAATCAAGCTGCCATCAATATCGTTAAGAATTTGGTTCATCATGATTGAACTAAGCACGTGGAGATAGATCTACACTTTATCAAAGAAAAGATTGAAGAAGGAGTTTTCAAAGTCAGCTACACTTCGACAAACTGTCAAAAGGCTGACATTCTCACAAAAGCTCTTGCTCGAGTTAACTTCGAAGATCTGACAGAAAAACTTGGAATGATCAACATCTGCAATATGGCTTGAGGGGAAGTGTTGGAAATCAAGTCCACGTTGCCCCTTCCTCTCCATATTTAGCATCCTCTTTTTACTTCCCTAAATTAGTGCAGCCTTTATTATAATTAATTTAGGAGTAATTCTAGCAAGATAGTATATTAACTTTATATGTTTATTATATTTGATTTATGAGTAATTCTAGCAAGGTAGTTGTAATAACCTTAGTTGTTACTTCAGTTAAACCTAGCTAAATTAAGCTAAACTAAGCTTTGATTTTGATTCCATTAGACTCAATGGCTCATATAAATTTAACCCTAAAAGTTTGAAATCAATCAGAGCTCATTTGAGCATTTTAGTATTTTTACCTATTTTAGGATCTTGAAAAATAAATAAATTAATTTGATCTCTAAATTAAAATTCGAGTTCATTTTTAAATTCCTCATACTTTAATTAGCTAAAAGTGAATTTTTAGAAATTTTTAGAGCTCATTTGATCATAAATTGAATCTAAAAATTATAAGAATTATTATTTAATTATTAAAGGATTTAAATTATTAATTATATTAAATAATTAATATTATTTAGTAGTGGGATTCATTGTCGGGACCGCGGCAGATTCACTGTGGGGTCCCGGCAGCAAGGCAGCTTATCAATCGTATGGATCCGCTAGCATGCATCTTAGCACATTCCATTCTACGGTGGGATCTATCCAGTGCAGTGATCTAATCTTAGGCGTCAGATCGATCGAGCATATCCAACGATTGTCATCTAATCAACGGTTTATCGTTTAAGTATCGCATCATAGCAATCCAATCCTTATGGCTTTGTGATCAGACAGTCCTTAATGATCCTAGCATAGTGGATCATCTCCTTCCACTCACTCGCGTATCTGGTCCCCCCCCCCCCAACAGCATGACCTCGGCAGCCCCTATGGCAGTACGAGAAATATCCCAATCTCCCTTTTCTACCATCGGGTGCGACCGTCTGCCGGTAGTGCTTTCCCTGAATTGCCCTCAGTTGATTAGTCCCTTCCTTTGCTTTGGGCTGAGCCTCACCCTGGTTCCTAAGCTCTAGTATCCACCCATAGTGCTCCCTTATGTTTATAAATACCCCTAGAGCATCACAGGGAGCCCCTTTGCTCACTGTGATCCCTTAATTGTCTAGTCGAGTCCCTTGGAACTCGTCATCATCCTGGTGAATACCGACATCCCAAGAACTGCGTACTTGTGGCGGCCGCCCCCTAATCACCCGGATCAAGAGGTTGTCGTCAACTAATAAACTCTCACTTAGCATTCAGATTAAGGAATGGATATTCTTAATCAAATACTAAGGGAAGATATGCCATAAAAGAGAAAAAGCAGCAAAGGGAACAATCACTGAAATGAGCATACTATATAATATCAGAGTGCAGAAGAAAGACAAATACAACATCTATACAATCCAAGTAAGAACTATACAATCTCAGAATACATAAGCATAAAAAGTAAAGCAGTTTAGACCTGTATTATTACAAAACAACAAATTATAGTTTATGCACAAATGATAAATAAAGTCTCTCGGTCCTCACAAATAAAAGAAAGTAACTATGGGTCTTCTAGTGCATGCTCCTCCTCCTGAGCTAGATCTCTATAAGGTCCTACAATCTCGAACAGCTCAAAGTCTACCATTGTCAGTTTCACAATGGTAGGGCCCCAGCCAACAAAAGAAAAATATAGTTAGACAAAATGTCTAAGTAAATTTAAGGTTGTAAATTGTTAAATTTTAATGATATCACAATACTAAACAATATAGGAGCAGTAAAGCATCAAAGAAATGTAACAAAGTTATAATTAACATAATTATAACTTAAACAAGATGTGAGATAAGCACATACCTCAACTCAAGCTGTAGAAAACATTAAGTAATACATAAAGAAATATACTAAACACAAGTGCAACTTCTAAGTATATGATCAATGTAAGACATGTAATTAAGCTAAAAGTACAGAACTGAAAATAAAATTATAACATACTAATATGCCAAAAGTAAAAGTGAACTGCTGAAAGGTAAAAATGAATATTCAAAGCTGTAAGTACAAAAGAACTACAGAAAATGAAAATATAACAGAAAGCGTACTGAACTATAAGACAAAATAAGTCAAATCTGTAAAGTAACAAAAAGACAACTGCAAAGTGACTGTAAGGTAATTGTAAAGTACAAATGAAGTAACTAAAAAGTAATTGCAAAATGTGAGCTATTCCTACTTAGTCCTGCCACAAGTAAAGTCCATCTGCTCATCTAGAAAGGTAGTCCCAGATTAAAGTTAATTCCATTTGAAAAGTACTGCAAAACATCTAGAAAAGTAGTCCCAGATACACTATGAAAGTAGTCATAGTCGGAAACAACAGGCACTAGAAAAGTAGTCCTAGTCCAAAGCAACGGGCACTAGGAAAGTTGTCATAGCCCAAATCCTATAGGCACTAGGAAAGTAGTCCTAGCCCAAAACCACGGGCACTAGGAAAAGTAGTCCTAGCCCAAAATCATCCTAAAATAAAGTCATACTATATGGCAGACTAAAAAAAACATATCTCATCAAGTTTAGTAAAGCTATTTTCCCATCAAATTTCCTTCTAAAAATATGAAATGCCATATGAATGTATTCAAAATATCCATAAAAATAATCATCTAATATTCTATATTTAATGCAATATATCCAAATGTAAAAATATCCAAAATAAAGGGAAGCATAGCATACAATATTCAATGTATATAAAATAGCACTAAACAACATTTGTGATATCATTTTGTTTTCTAATTAAGATGTTCTAACTAATTTGAATTTATACAAGTTTAGGATCTTTAATATCCAGCTATCGAGTATAAATTCATAATATCGAGCCTACAAGTCAAAAGAATATTATAACTAATAAAGTTCTAACACTTATAAATCACATAACGCTTAATTAAGTTAAAATAATAAATGAAACGTCATAATTAATGATTTTATGAATCTTAAACTAATCTTGATTAGTATGAATCAAAATTGGGGGATTAAGATGTTAAAATATAAGTATTGGATTTTAACTTCTTAATCCAATAGGTTCTAATCCTAATGGTATAAAGTTAAACCCATATCTCATGAGCTATTATTATGGCTATCTTATTAACCAAAATCAAGCCTAATAAGATGGATCTCTAATCTTAAATCTAAAGTTAAATATAAAATAATCATAAACAAAGGATGAAATCTAGAAAACTATAAAACTAAGATTTCATCTATTAAATACCCAATTACTTAATAGATGAACTCTAACCTAATTTCTAAGTTAGATCATAAGGAATTAAGATCCTAAAGTTTGAAGGAAAACCTTAAGAGAATAATTAAATTTTATGTTTGATCTTTCTTAACAACTATTATGATGAATTTAACTTAAAGGAAGCATAAGGTGAACTAAATTCACTTTATGAGACTTAATTTATGACTTAGGCCATTTTTAGGGTTTCTCATATATTATTACTTAAATAAGTTTAAATGTTCCAAAATGAGTTCAAATCAGTTATTTTACTAATTTTAGGAGTTTAGGAATGTATTTAAGGTTTTAAAATGTTTAAACTTAAATTTGAGCAAAATGACCATTTTGCCCCTTACGTAAGGGTCTAAATTTTATCTTTATGAATTAGGGCTCAAATCTAAAATTTATTGAAGTGGAATGATAACTTACTATCTAATATGAGTTTAGATAGTAAGTTCATTAATTTTGGTTAAGGATTATGCTTTATAAGGTCAAATTAAGAAATTTGACCAATAAAGGCCAATTGATAATTTTATTCTAATAAAACCTAAATGTTCTATTAGTTTACTATATGTTATGTCCTAAGGTTTCCATAGAGCCTAAAATCATCAAATTCTGATAAGTATTGGCTAAGTTATAGCCAATACAAGTTTTAGGATTAATAATTAGGGTTTAGTGTAATTAGTGAGTGATTAGTGAAATTAATCATAATATCACTAAACCAATAACACAGCTAGGCTCTAATTTACTTTAGGAGTTCTTTGAAACTTGAATTATTCAATTTGGATCATTAATTTTGCTAATCTTCACTAATTAAGATTTAGGGTAATTAGAGTTAATTAAGGGATTTAACAGTTGGATCTTAAATATTTTTACAAATTAGTGTAAATTAGATTTTTTTAATCTAAATGGATATAAGGATTAGAAAATTTGAAGTTCAATTGACTAACTAATGTCCAATTGAAGTTCTTGGGCTAATTGACCTAATTACGGTTAGGCCCTAACTATGATTAGTCTAAATCTAATCTAAACATCAAAATAAACACTATTAGGTTAATCCTTAGGGTTTTTTGAGTACTTTGAAACCCATATTCATTAGGTTTGGATTAGTGTGTGCAAAGTTATGGTGATTTGAAGTTTTGTGATATTTAGGGTTCAATTTAGGGGTCATAATTATGACTATGTTAAATATTGCTCCAATTGGAAATTTGACAGTTTCATATTATTCTTCTAATTTTACTGATTCCAAGGGTATATAATTTCGTTATGATTGGATTAGTAGATCTTAATTTGTAGGTGATTAAAGTTTGTAATTACATTAATTTAATAAATCATAATATTGTTATTTATTTTTAATTAATTTCATTTGATTTCATGGCTGGGACCCACCGCATTAGACAGGACCTACCACATCAACCGAATCGAGTCCCACAGAATCATCTCAGCGGCAGAACATATCGTACTGCACGACATGTGTTGGCACAACAGAGGGAGAGAGGAGACAGGCGGGTCCCGCGCTGACGCCCGTTACACAGAAGTGGACCCCGCATACACGCTGGTAGACCGAAGGTATGCGGGTCAGGCCCAGGTCATTCCAGGCCGACCCGAAAGGTCTCCTTCTTCGTGGAATGCCCGAGCCAAGAGCTTCTAAGGCATGGACAAACCCAGCGATTCTAGCGGCAACTGGACTCATCCCGCACGCCATTAACAAGTACATGGAAAGAGCGATCTAATGAGGTGCGAGTTGAAGTTCAAAAAGGTTTAAATCAGACTCAATACTAAACCCTAGGTCCTATGAAGACGAATACTCCATGAATGTACTGTGGGAAATTGTGGATCAAACCTAAAATTTGATCGATTATATTTGGCTACACTTGATCGAATGCTTTTGATCTTCAATCAATCCCGCGGAATAAGTTTTCAAAACAAAAATATAGCAATTGCATGAAATAAGAAGGAATGGGAGTGGGTACCTTATCAACGGTTGATACAATTTGATTCAACCAACGACTTCGAAATGAGTCCTAGTTAGATTCACACCCTCCCGTCGAGGAGGAAGGCTTGAATAGATCAATAAGGTGCGATTGAGCGGCTGGTAGCAGCGAGGAGGGACGCACATCAGTGGCTCAGCACTTGCGCATGGGTGTTGAGCGACACGCGTGGTCCACGCGTTCCCCATCGGGGACGATGCTCACTAGCCGTCTGATCCAGACAGCTCGATTGATCAGACGGCTCGATTTAAGTGCCGTTTGATCAAACGGCTCCGCCTAATGAATCTAACGGATGTTTAATTAATTAAACGACGTTATCAGAATTTAATTAATTATTATTTTAATATTAACTTTTATTTAATTATTAATTAATAATTAATTAAGTAAATGTGTTCTAAAAATTTTTAATATATCACCCCTAGCTAATTGATGGGTGAGAAATGCAACGGCGCAATCATAATTTTGATTTGATGAGTATTTAATTATTTGAATTTTCAAGTGTTTAAATAATATTAAAATATTCATCAAAATTTTGATGATCTCCGATTGACACGAAAATATTACCCCTAGCTAATTTGGGGGCAATGAGCGAAATAAGAAGTTAATTTCTAGGGTTTTAGAATTTTTTAAAAATCAGGTTTTGATATATTTGATCCCTGATTTGATCCAGATCTTAAAAATATGTTCTAAATGACTTAATTAAGATATTAGAACCATAATTAGGACTTGGATTATTCCTAATTAACCATAGTAACAACCTGGGTTGTTACAATACTACTGATAGAGGGTGGGTGTATGGTGTTCAGACCCCCTGCTAGGTTGTTGTGATCTACTGGAAGCTTCAACTCACCTTGATTCCTATTGGCTATGCCTGTAATACAAGTTACAGGTACAGCCTCTTCCCACTGAGTTGTGTAAGCTCAGCCATTCAATTAAGCTCCTAGATGTTACCTTTGGATGTCGTCTAGCTACACTAGCCTCCTAGGAATCTAACCTAATTTTTCCCAGGGTCTGAGTTAGCTCTGATCGATCGTATTGATCGATTAAGCTAGCGGTCGAGCCATAGCTGAGTCCAAGTAAGAACCCAGCAATCAGCTGCACCCCACGCTGCATACCCTTAGGGCTTCGATTTGTCTCACCACTAGGATGGTGTAGGGATCGAGCTCTAGCAAAATAATGGTCTCTGCAATGAGAATTTACCCCTCACAGTAAATCCTAATCCCTTAGCCTTAAAGCATTTTGGTTGAGTAGCCATCTGGTGATCCACTGCACCCCAGAGGGGGTTCTTAGTCCAATCGATGTGTCTTAGGTCCCTGATGGTGTAGCCATCGAGATTGAGGCTTGGCTTGGCCCGTGCGTGGAGAATATTATGATTGAAGGTAGCCCAACCCAATTTGTTAACTTAGTCAACAGGAAGGTCCTCCTCCTGAGCTAGCTCCTCTCCTACAGAACCACCGATGAACAGCTCCGAAACTGACATTTGTCGGTATCACAAATGCCAGGGCCCCAGCTAACAAAAGAAAAATGTTACAATTAGATAATGGTCTAAGTACATTTTAATCTGATTTAAGTGAACTGAATATTTAAAGATATCACATTAAATACTTTAAATATGCAAGCAATTTAAGGTGCATCAAGCTACAAAGAAAAAGAATAATTATAACCCATGCATTTATAACTGATCAACAGGTATGTAAAGTAACATACAAAATATGAAACTAAGCAAGGTGAGGCTAAAGAGCAGAATAACTGTAAGTACTAAAGAACTCATCCTAACGTGCTTATGATCACATGAATACATGCTGATTTCTCAAAAGAAAATTGTACTGAAATATGCTGAAATAAATATACAAAAACTAGCATAAATATGCCAATATTTAATAATTAATGAACAAAAATAAGTATACAAGTATGCAAAATAAATAAGTAAAAGGCTACTGAAGCATGTGGCAAAGCCATCCAAAGTACTAAAATGAACTAAAAGTAAAGTCACAGAAGCATGTGGCAAAGGAAATCAAAAACACTGAAAATTGAACTGAAGCAAAAGTATGCATAAGACATAGTACTGCCATAATAGAAACAGGTCATACAGGACCTCTGAACAGAAAGTTCAACATGTATCCATCCTAGACATCATCAAAGCTAAGTCTGAGTTGAACTTATAGAATAAGACATATATCCATCCTAGCCAAGCACTGGGCTAGGCCCGAGTCTATTCTATAATAAAATTAGAACAGAGGAGGCAGACTAAGCTAGGACATACCTTATTGAACTGAATGCACTGAAAGAACTGAATGAATGTTATGCTTTTCAAATACTAACTTAAGATACATTATCAATATCCTAAGTTCACCTATTATGTCTAAGAAAGAAGGCTCAATATACAAGGTGTGTAGAGCAGCTAAAGTCACGATAAGCAAGAGACTCAACTAAACTCATGTGATATCTGCTATTATCTAATTTATCCAAATCTAACTATTCTGAGAAAATACAAGTTTAGGATCTTCAATATCCAGTTATCGAGTATAATCCCAAATTCACGACCTTGTGGTTAACATTAGAACTTAACAAGCTCTAATTCATAATCAATGATGACTATAAATGTTTGAAGTAAATAAATGAATGACTTAATTATTATTATTTCCCTCTCTTAACGCAAATCTTGACTATATAATTCAAGATTAGGGATTCTGGACCTAAACTCCATATTTGGGGTTCAAATCCTGAATCTAAGGTGATATCCTAATAAGGATCTAGAGTTTACACTCAAGAATAATCTAAGGGTATAAAATCTGATAAGTAGGGAGATTTAAAAGCTAAGATCTTAATGAAAGGTCATGTCTAATATTATAAGATAAAAATAATCACTAAATAAAATATGAATATAAGATCTATGTTCAAGCTTTAGAATAATCACATTATTCTATAGATTGAATCAATCCTACACTCATAAAGAGATTTCAAAAGGATTAAACAATAAATCAAATAAGAAACTTCGAAGGAAAAGATCTAATTCAATCAGATGATCTAAGATCTAAGATCTAAGGTTTGATCACTTTAGATCCAAGCTAAAAACTAAACTTAGAATTTTACAAGGATATTTCATAAGAATTAAAGCTTATGGATCATCTTAATAAAGTAATTAAACTAGAGTTGAGTGCTAAGCAATTAGAGGAATCTTTAAAGGAGGTGGTTTAGATTACACTTAAGATCCTAAGATCTTATTAAGGAAATTTCAAGATTTCTTCACTTAGATTAATTTCATTAAACCTTAGATTACAAACAAATACTTATATATTAGTTAGAAGTGTTATACTGAAATTTTAAGGTTTAAGGGGTTCTTAAACATATTTTGGTCAAAATGACCAAAATACCCCTCTTAAGGCTAAAATTGGAAATTTATGATTTAATCATTTAAATTGATTCAAGTCTATCATAATGAGCTTCATATTGATTAGTGAAGTGGATAAAACACTTAACTCAACTATTTGATATCAATATTAGCTTAATTAGCACTAATCAAATTAAGAGACCAATTAAGATGATTAAGAGAATTATGGCACATTAGGGTAATCCAAGCATATATAAGAGATCTAATATACTTATGGAAGCATTAGGAACTTAATTTACCAAAATCAGAGGATTAATTATGGCTTAATTAACTAATCAAATTTTAGGGTAATTAAGAGGTGATTAGCAATTTTAATATTCTTAAATTATTTTTAATGGTCTACATAGGTTCTCCATAGTCTCATGAGTGATCGAAGACCTTAATTAGTATTTTTGGACATTTAATGAATTAATTATGATTTAATAAAAATAGAGAAAGACTAAGCAATTAATTAAAATCTAACCATTGGATCTTGAATTTTATTTTATATTATTATTCATTGCATTTTTTTGATTAAAATAGTATATTGTATCATACTATTTGGATAAGTGTAGCCAAAGTTATTTAAATAATTTAATCTGAATATTTATTTAAATTGGAATCATATATTTTGATTTACTATCGGCATGAATGGCAAAACACGTGGGCCGGGGTCTGACCCTACCTGGCACTGTTCTTCGTCCCTACGTCACCTGCTCGATACCAGGCCTCCTAGGGTTCGCTTCCGACGTGCAATTCTCCATGCACAAGCCATGTCGTGCCCTGATCTCGATGGCTACACCATCGAGGACCTAAGGCGCAATGATTAAACAAGGAACCTCCATCTCGACGACTCATCTAAGATGCACCGGATCACCGGGGTGCTACTCGACCGAGATGGCTTCTAGAGCGGACCTGTGAGGAGTGACTTCTCCTCACAGAGACAATGCCAGAGTTGAGATCCTTTTCTACACATTCAGGGATCGAAGGAGAAGTGATTAGATGAGTCGCGAGGTCCCGAGGAGGTCTAGATCGCTGGAGTGCTACTCATGGTCAACCACTGGTGAGAGGCGGGCCTAGCTTGATCGATACAAGATCGATCGATCACTTGGACTAAGCTTGATGATTGTTACGAGTTTGCAATTACTCTACAAAGGATTCAAAGTTCAATGGGGACTCAATGCTTTGAGAAATCACCGCGATCCAACGACTTACAGGATCGACTGCCAGTACACACTCAAACGGAATCACCCCATCTGGTCCACTGCCAGCCCCTACCCAAAGCCTTAGGTGCCTAATAGGGAACTAAGGTAAGGTCTTATCACAGCATCTAGGGTAGAGAAGCCATAAGTCGAGCTGAAAACCAGCTCGACAGGGAGAAGGACAGAGGCTGCACCTTGAGTTAGAGAAAGGCTGTGACTGAACTGAAGAGATGAGCTCAGAAGTTCCCAGACAGTTGCAGAAGCTTCGCAAAAAGGGTCTAAACACCAGACAGCACCCTCAATCAGTGGTACACCCAGCCACGAACACTCGACAGCAAGCTCCACCAATGGCAATCGACATGAATGGATAAGGAAGTTCATAGATGTTCGAGCGAGCAAAGGGGCTTTCAAAGCAGATGAATCACTATTTATAACCCGAGAGAGGCTTAGAAGTGGAATCCAAAGCTGAGGTTCGAGGTTCAGGCTCGGACTGAGAGGCTCAATCAGCATTCCCAGATTAGATTGGCCTGGCCATCACGACCCACCTTTAGGGTTCGGCCACTAATGGAGAAGACCCTAACGGTCTAGATGACCTGGTAAGAGAGTGGCAGACAAGATCAATGTGGCTTGTACGTGCGAATTTCCTCTGCTGGGCTGAGGATCGCACAGCGACGAAGGTGAACAGGGCGAGGTCCTCCGTAGCCGTCTGATTGCGAAGCCATTGAAGATGGATGGCCTGATGACAGTATAGGATAACTGACCACGGGTGCTCTACTGATTGTTGGATCGGCTACTCGATCTGACAGGAAACATTAGATCTTAGCGATTTGATCCAGCATCGTTTGATTATGTGTTGTGATTTGTGCAAGCGCATCCATTGGCTAACATGGCTGAGCCACTGTTGGGACCCCGCCGCTGATCTGCCGCGATCTCGATAGTGAATGCTGGCTTTTAATAATTTAATAAATTAATAAATTAATTACTTAAATTCTTATTAATTAGGTAATTAAAATTCCTTAAATTTAATAGATCCAATTTATGACTAAATGAGTTCCAAAAAGTCTCAAAAATTCATCATTAGCTAATTAGAGTATGAGGAATTCAAAAATGAACTCAAATTTTAATTTGGAGATCAAATTAATATAAGTATTTTTCAAGGTCTAAAAATAGGCAAAAATACCAAAATACTCAATTGAGCTCTGATTGACTTTAAACTTTTAGGGTTAGGTTAAAATGACCCATTGAGTCTAATGAAATCAAAATTAGAACTTAGCTTAGCTTGATTAATCTAAATTCATCTAAGGTTACAATTAGGGTTGTTATAGACTCTCCCACTTAAGAATAATGTCGTTCTTGACATCACTTAGTGAAGAAAGTACTACAAGGACTAAAATATTAAAATAGAAAGGAAAGAAAAAGGAATGGTGCTTGGGCTTGCAAAGAGCTGCAGATATTTATTGCGCATAACAACTTCTTTTTACCAAGTAGATTCTTCCAAAGATTGATTCTTTCACTGAACTTTGACCATGGGAATTGAACAATTCCTTAATAGTTTTTGATCACGAGCTAAGATTGAGATTAGTTCTTTAGCATAAGAAAGATCAGGTTGAATTTCTACTATTGGAAGCTGAACGAGGTGAGAAGGGTCTCTGAGACATCTTCTTAATGATGACACGTGGAACACATTATGTACGGCTACAAAGCCATCAGGAAGATTCAACATGTAGGCAGATGATCCTACTTTGGCCAAAATCTCAAAGGTCCAACATAGCAGGGACTGAGTTTGCCGACTACACCAAATCTGTAGACACCCTTCATTGGGCTAACTTTCAAATAAGCAGAATCTCCAACATTGAATTCTAAGAGACGATGATGAGCGTCATGATACTTGCTCTAGCGATCTTGAGGAGAACAGATTCTCTGCTGAATTAATTGGACCTTCTTATTAGTTTCTTCAACTAACTCAGACCCAAAAAATTGAGCACTTCCTGTTTCTGACTAAGCAAGCGAAGTACTGCATTTTCTACCATATAATGCCTTATAAGGAGTTATTTTAATACTGACTTGGAAATTGTTATTATAGGCAAATTTCACTAATGGGATATGATCTTCCCAAGAACTGGCAAAATCGAGAACATAAAGCCTAAGCAAATCCTCCATAACTTGATTCACTCTTTTAGTCTGACCATCCATCTAAGAATAAAAAGTTGTACTCATAAGAGTAGTTCCCAGATCTTGGTGCACAGTTTGCCAAAACTTAGAAGTAAATTTGCTATCTCTGTCGGATACTATTGATTTCAAAATTCCATGCAGCTTGATAATTTTTTTGATTTAGAGCTTTGCTAACTTCTCTATAGAGTCAGTCTGACAGATAGGAAGGAAGTGCGTTGATATAGTTAAACAATCTACTATAACCCAGATTGCATCGGCACCAGATTTTGCGTGAGGCAACCCCATAACAAAATCCATAGATATATCAAACAATTTCCATTCATGAGTTTCTAACGGATGCAGAAGACCACCAGATCTTTGGTGCTCAGCCTTTACCAAATTGTAGGCATAACACTTAGCCACGAAATCGGCTACACTCTTTTTCATACCAGGCCACTAAAATGACTGCTCTAGATCCTAGTACATCTTAGTATTGCCTGGGTGGATGTGGTATCCAAAATTATGGTCTTCTACCAAAACTTCATGGTGCATATATTTAGGAATCCATAGATGATTACCTTGATAAATCACACCATTATGCATTTGCAAATCATGACGGTGACCACCTTCAATATATACTTTGAATTTCATATAATCTTCGTCCTTGGTCTACGAGATGGAGACATCTCTGTGAAAAGTAGGTTACACATTGATATTTACTAGAAGCGAACTTAGCATATTGCCACTAACTGGAGAAATCTTTAGATTATAAAATTCTTATTCTAAAGAACTGGAAGCAATCGTAGCAGATAGAGTAGCACGACGGCTAAGAGCATCTGCAACTACATTTACCTTACCTGGATGATACTGAATACTTAGATCATAATCACTGATAAGTTCTAACCATCTTCTTTGATGGCAGTTCACTTCTCTTTGAGTAAAGATATAATTTAAGCTTTAATGATCAATGAAAATTAAACATCGAACTCCATATAAATAATGACACCAAATTCTTAAAGCAAAGATTACAGCGGCAAGTTCAAGATCATGAACTGGATAATTTTTCTCGTAGAGTTTCAACTGACGAGAGGCGTAAGCAATTACCTTACCCTCTTGCATTAACACACAACCTAAACCAATTTCAAAGGCATTTGTATACACTTGATAGTTCAATCCTTCCTTGGGCAGAACAAGCACTGGAGCGATAGAGAGTATGTCCTTCATGGTTTGAAATGCTTCTTCACATTCAGGGCTTCAAACAAATTAAATAGCTTTCTAAGTTAGCTTATTCAAAGGCAAGGCGATCTGGGAAAAGCCCTTAATAAATTTCCTATAATATCCAGCTAATCCTAAGAAATTTCTAATATTAGTGACTGACTTAGGCTGAACCTAGTCCTGAATAGCACTTATTTTGCTATGATCTACACGAATACCTTGGGCATCGACTACGGGCCCCAAGAATGTAATGGATTTAAGCCAGAATTCGCATTTGGAGAACTTGGCATAAAGTTGATACTCAAGCAAGTTTCTAATACTAACCTCAGATGATCTTCATGATCCTTTAAGGTTCGAGAGTAGATAAGGATATCATCGATAAAGATGATTACGAATTTGTCTAAATATGGCTTAAGAACTCGCTGCATCAAATCCATGAAAATTGATGGCGCATTAGTGAGTTCAAAAAACATTACTAAAAATTCAAAATGACCATAACGAGTACAAAAAGCGATCTTTCCTACATAATCTTCTTTTACTCGTAATTGATGATATCCAGACTTAAGGTTGATCTTAAAGAATATAATAGCTCCAGATGACTGGTCAAACAAATCGTCAATTCTAGGCAATGGATATTTATTCTTTATGGTGACTTTATTTAGTTCCCAGTAATCTATGCACATTTACATAGATCCATCTTTCTTCCTTACAAATAGAACGTGTGCTCCCCAAGGAGACATACTTGGCCTAATAAAGCATTTATTCAAGAGCTCTTGTAACTATTCGTTAAGCTCTTGAAGTTCCTTAGGCGCCATTATGTACGGAGCTTTAGATATGGGCTGGGTACCTGTGATCAATTCGATAGAGAACTCTACTTCTCTGGGAGGAGGTATACCAAGCAAATATTTTGGGAATACATCGGCAAATTCTTTAACTACTTTACAATCAGAGAGGGGAACACTTTCTTTTGCTTCACCCATCATAGTGACCAGAAAAGCATCACAACCCTCACTAATTAATTTCTCAGCTTGATAACATTGATTAATGATAGTTGCGTACTGACTTTTCCTATGAAAGTTTCAGGCTTTCCCTGAGAATGAAGAGTGACTTTTTTCTTAAGACAGTTTATCATGGCATTATGGTCATTGAGCCAATTCATCCCAAGGATGATATCAAAGTTTGCTAGTGGTTGGACAATTAATTTGGAGTCAAACTCTTGGCCATTTAATGGGATTTTGATATTACAAAACTTATGAGCACTGAGTTGGGCTCCAGATGAAAGTTCGACATTTAAGGATTTAGCTAAGATGTACGAGTGTGGTTTAAGAATATTAGCGAAACGTACAGAAATAAATGAATGACTAGCACCAGTGTCAAATAACACATTATAGGGCTGACCATTAAAATACATCATGCATAAATTATTCGTACAATCGCATTAACAGATTGCAATAATTAAGATGTAGAAATGCAATTTAAAAGAAGAAGTTCAGAAATGTGCACCTGAAACCACATTGTTAACTTCTGCGGCTTCTAGAGGTGTTAGAGCATATACTCAAGTAGGACCAGCAGGACGGTTGTTCACCTACTTCCTGGGGTTGTTCTGGGACTTGGGAGTAGAGGGTTACTCTTGGACAGCTTCAGACACAGGGGCTGGCCTTATTGCTATACTTGGTTCTCTTCTGTTCAATGGAGTTGCTCTGAATACTTGGTTCTTTTGCAACTATTTAATTTGAACTCCATCCATTGTCTTTGTGTATGTGCAATGATATAATAGGTGGCATGGATGCCCACAAGTATAGCACTTATGGTCAAAGTGAAAACACTTTCCATAAGGTTAAGGCCGATTATAGCCTTGAATCAGTTCAGCAGTGGGTTTAGCTTCAATTTGATAGACATTTGTGGAGTGATGTCTATGCCTTTTGAAGGATTCATGCTTGTGGAGAGTTGATTGTATCTTTTGCTTGAGATCTTTCCGAGTGATAGTGCTCAAGCACCTTTGCTGTCTCTACTAGTTCAAAGAAGCTAGTATGACGGAGAGGAACAATAAGATCTTTCAGTGAATCTCATAGCCAGCTGAGAAAGCGATGACACTTAGCCAATTTAGATTGGAATATCTCTGGGGCAAAACAACTCAACCTACAAAACTCCCTTTTATAGTCGGTGACAGAACGACTTCCTTGTGCCAGCCTCAGAATTGTGTCCGTTATGATATTTTGTGCAGACAGGGGAATAAATTCGGCCTTGAATGCTTCTACAAATTCATCCCAAGGGATGTCTGCAAGTTCATAGTCAATGAATTTAGTATTTTGGATGTCATCCCACCAGTGTTTTGCTTCAGCATGAAACATATGCGTCGTGGGACGGATGACTTTTGAATTTGGGATCTTCAGACTGATCAAGTCTTTCTTGATTGCCTTTAGCCAGTCGACTGTGTTAATTGGAGATAAGTTCCCACTGAATGTGGAAGGCCCTAGTCTTAGAAAGTTGTGAAGGAGACCATCTATAGGGTGATGGGAAGAAAATTGGTTTTACTAAATAGGGTCAGCAGGAAAAGTTGTAGTAACAGCTAGTACTGAACAATCAAACATCATTTTCTGCATGGTTAGTGCTTGTTGGGCCTGATTCTTCAACAAGGTTGCCACCATAGCTCAAAGATGAGCTATTTCATCAGAAGAACTGCTCAAAGCGACAGCAGTTTTGATAGGCGTAGCCGCAAGAGGTGATCCGGAATCCATTATAATTGAGCAATACATAGCTAGATTTTAGAATCATTCTAGGAAAGACAATAATTAAATCTCCAATAGATGCAAAAAATTCTCATCTACTTTTGAAATGAAGATTTACATAAGATTTAGAAATTGCCAAAATCATAGTACTACTGGAACAAAAAATGACTACTACTCTAACTATCACTCAGACATCCTTAATGTGCTCAGCCCTAAATGCAACACAAAAATCCTAGAAGGTCACTTCCTGGTGCTTTCTCTTGTGTTTCCTTTCGAGACTTCTGATGGTGTCGTACCACCAGACTCCCGCATAGTCCAGCATTTGATCCGTCATAATGTCAATGAAGAGGGACTCTAGACACTCTATGTGCCTCAGGACTGACTCTACTCAGCTCAATCACTCTTGTGCATAGATGGGAAAGTCAAGCCCTCGGTGTGCTGATTGATGCAGAAGCTTGTCCAAGACTAAGGTTCCTTACGTTGAAACTCCTTTGATCTGCCATTTGCTCTCTTGTTTGCACTTGAAGCTATAGCTCCAAGCTAACTTGAAGGCATGCAGATAATAGTCCAAGTCAGACTCTCCATGATCCATTTGACCTTAATAGCAGAATATACTAGTTTTCGTCAACTAGAGGTGACTAGATTTTTAGGATATGAGTATTTTAATTCTACATTTTTTAGAGAGTTACTGATAGCACTATATTATAGACATTATATCCCGATGTTTGTACTTCAGAAGAATGGTCCATTATGTAGAAAGGAAACACAGATTCCATTCTAACACCTTATGGTGTTCTCTGATACAAACTATGGGGCCTCGTGCCATCCGCGATCATGCTAATACTGATATTAGCATAGTCACGAGGACTGCGGTGCTCCAACTGTGGCAAATCATCAACCTAAGTAGAGTTAGGTATGACCCAACTCACCTTAAGCCGAAGATTTGTCACCTGAGAACTGTGAACATATATCAACATATCAAAGTAACGAAAGCAGAAAATAATATAATATAACATTCACATCACAACATAATATAAGAAAGTATATGCAACAGTAACTCAACTCAAAGTGCAGTAAGTAAATATATCCTGAATTTAATTATTACAGACTGAAAGTTTAAATGAAGAAAAGATCTCTCAAATCTCACAGCTAAAAAAGAAATCTATCTAAGCAGCAACAAGAAGGCATCCTCCTGAGCTAGCTCCTCTCCTACAAAACCACCGACAAACAAATCCAAAACTGACATTTGTCGGTATCACAAATGCCAGTGCCCTAGCCAACAAAAGAAAAAGATTACAGTTAGATAATTATCTAAGTACATTTTAAACTGATTTAAGTGAACTGAATATTTAAAGATATCACATTAAATACTTTAAGCATGCAAGCAATTTATCGTGCATCAAGCTATAAAGAAAAAGGATAACTATAACCCATGCATTTATAACTGATCAACAGGTATGTAAAGTAACATACAAAATATCAAATTAAGCAAGGTGAGGCTAAAGAGAAAAATAACTACAAGTACTAAAGAACTCATCCTAACGTACTTATGATCACATGAATACATGCTGATTTCTCAAAAGAAAACTGTTCTGAAACATGTTAAAATAAACATACAAAAACTAGCATCGTAAACATGCCAATACTTAATAACTAATGAACAGAAATAAGTATACAAGTATGCAAAATAAATAAATAAAAGGCCACTGAAGCATGTGGCAAGGCCAGCCAAAGTACTGAAATGAACTAAAAGTAAAGCCACTGAAGCATGTGGCAAAGCAAACCAAAAATACTGAAAATTGAACTGAAGCAAAAGTATGCTCAAAATATAGTACTGCCATAACAGAAACAGGCCATACAAGACCTCTGAACAAAAAGTTCAACATAAATCTATCCTAGACATCATTAGAGCTAGGTCTGAGTTGAACTTATAGAATAAAACATGTATCCATACTAGCCAAGCACTGGGCTAGGTCTAAGTTGAACTTATAGAATAAAACATGTATCCATACTAGCCAAGCACTGGGCTAGGTCCGAGTCTATTCTATAACAAAACTAGAACTGAGGAGGCAAACTAAGCTAGGACATACTTTACTGAACTAAATGCACTGAAAGAATTGAATGAATGTTATGCTTTTCAAATACTAACTTAGGATACATTATCAATATCCTAAGATCACCTATTATGTCCAAGGAAGAAAGCTCAATATAAAAGGTGTGCAGAGCAACTAAAGTGAAGGTAAGCAAGAGAATCAACTAAACTCATGTGATATCTACTATTGTCTAATTTATCCAAATCTAATTATTCTGAGAAAATACAAGTTTATGATCTTCAATATCCAACTATCGAATCCCAGATTCATGACCTTAGGGTAAACATTAGAACTTAACAAGTTCTAATTCATAATCAATGATGACTATAAAGGTTTGAAGGAAATAAATCAACGACTTAATTATTACTATTTCCCTCTCTTAACCCAAATCTTGACTATATAATTCAAGATTAGGGATTCTAGACCTAAACTCCACATTTGGGGTTCAAATCTTGAATCCAAGGTGATATCCTAATAAAGATATAGGGTTTACTCTAAGCATATTCTAAGGGTATAAAATCTGATAAGCAGGGAGATTTAGAAGCTAAGATCTTAATGAAAGGTCATGTATAATATTATAAGATAAAAATAATCACTAAATAAAATATGAATGTAAGATCTATGTTCAAGCTTTAGAATAATCATATTATTCTATAGATTGAATCAATCTTATACCCATAAGGAGGTTTCAAAAGGATTAAACAATAAATCAAATAAGAAACTTCAAAGGGAAAGATCTAATTCAATCAGATGATCTAAGATCTAAATTTAAGATTTGATCACTTTAGATCCAAGCTAAAAACTAAACATATAAGTTTACAACAATATTTCATTAGGATTAAAGCTTATGGATCATCTTAATAAAGTAATTAAACTAGAGTTGAGTGCTAAGCAATTAGAGGAATCTTTAAAGGAGGTGGTTTAGATTACACTTAAGATCCTAAGATCTTATTAAGGAAATTTCAAGATTTCTTCACTTAGATTAATTTCATTAAACCTTAGATTACAAATAGGTACTAATGTATTAGCTAGAATCATTATACTGAAGTTCCAAGGTTTAAGGGGTTCTTAAACATATTTTGGTCAAAATGACCAAAATACCCCTCTGAAGGCTAAAATTGAAAATTTAGGATTTAATCATATAAATTGATTCAAGTCTATCCTAATGAGCTTCATATTGATTAGTGAAGTGGATAAAATAATTAAATTAACTATTTGATATCAATATTAACTTAATTAATACTAATCATATTAAGAAACCAATTAAGATGATTAAGAGAATTAGGGCACACTAGGGTAATCCAAGCACATATGAGAGATCTAATATACTTATAGAAGCATTAGGTACTTAATTTACTAAAATCAGAGAGTTAATTATAGCTTAATTCACTAATCAAATTTTAGGGTAATTAAGAGGTGATTAATAATTTTAATGTTCTTAAATTATTTTTAATGGTCAACATAGGTTCTCCATAGTCTCATGAGTGATTAGAGACCTTAATTAATATTTTTTGACATTTAATAGATTAATTATGATTTTAATAAAAATAGAAAAAGACTAAGCAATTAATTAAAATCAAACCATTGGATCTTGAATTTTATTTTATATTATTATTCATTAGATTTTTCTGCTTAAAATAGTATATTGGATCATACCATTTGAATAACTATAGTCAAAGTTATTTAAATATTTTAATCTGAATGTTTATTTAAATTGGAATCATATGTTTTGATTTAGTGTCGGCCTGAATGGCAAAATGCGCGGGCTGGGGTCTGACCCGGCTCGACACTGTGCGTCATCCTCGCATCGCTTGCCCGATACCAGGCCACTTAGGGTTCGCTTCCGACATGCAATTCTCCATGCACAAGCCATGTCGTGCCCTGATCTCAATGGCTACACCAACAGGGACCTAAGACACAACGATTGAACAAGGAACCCCCATCTGGGACGTGCCGGATTGCCGGGGTGCTACTCGATCGAGACGGCTCCTGGAGCGGACTTGTGAGGAGTGAATTCTCCTCATAGAGCCAATGCCATGAGTTGAGATCCTTTCCCACACATTCAGGGATCGAAGGAGAAGCGATTAGATGAGTCGTGAGGTCCCGAGGAGGCTAGATCGCTGGAGTGCTACTCATGGTCAACTACGGGTGAGAGGCAGGCCTAGCTTGATCGATACAAGACTGATTGATCACTTGGACTAAGCCTGAAGATTGCTATGAGTTTGCAATCACTCTACAAAGGATTTGGAGTTCAATGGATACTCAATGCTTTGAGAAATCACCGCGATCCAACGACTAACAAGATTGACTGCCGGTGCACACTTAGACGGAATCACCCCGTCTGGTCCACTGCTAGCCCCTACCCAAAGCCTTAGGTGCCTAATAGGGAACTAAGGTAAGGTCTTATCACAGCATCTAGGGTAGATAAACCATGAGTTGAGCGAAAAACCAGCTCGATAGAGAGAAGGACAGAAGATTGATGGCAAAAATGGGCAAAAATACCAAAATACTCAATTGAGCTCCGATTGACTTCAAACTTCTAGGGTTAGGTTAAAATAACCCATTGAGTCAATGAAATCAAAATTAGAACTTAGCTTAGCTTGATTAATCTAAATTCAACTAGGGTAACAACTAGGGTTATTACTATAACAACCATAAGTTGTTACCCTAGCTAAACTTAGATTATTTAAGCTAAACCAAGCCTTAATTTTGATTCCATTAGACTCAATAGGTCATTTAAACCTAACCCTAGAAGTTTGGAGTCATTTGGAGCTAAAATGAAAATTTTGGTATTTTTGGCTATTTTTAAGCTCTGAAAAATTCATAAATTATTTTGATCTCCAAATTAAAATCTAATTTCATTTTTGAATTTCTCATACCCTAATTAGCTAAGTGTGAAATTTTGGGAATTTTTGGAGCTCATTTGATCCTAAATTGGATTTGAATTATTTAAGAATAATTATATATTATTTAAATAGATTTATTTAATTTAATTTAATTTAATTAATTATTTTTAATTAAGTGGGATTTGCTGTTGGGACTGCGGCAGATCCGCTGTGGGGTTCCGACAGCGGGGCACTTTACCCGTCGAATGGATGATCAGGCACGCATCTCAGCGCGTTTAATCCAACAGCTCGCATACCGTGCGCCATGATCTAATCCCATCAGCCCGATTGTCATCTCAGATCGGACGCACGAGATCTTCTCCGCGGTTTCGTTAATCTGAAGCCGCATCAGACCGTCTATCACCAACGGCTTCGTGGATCAGACGGTGGAGGCGAGCCCTACCACTGTGGATCTTCGTCCCCGAAGAGATCCTGTCCCGACCAAGAAGATTCTTGGAAATTTACCACGTAACGTTGTCTGCCACTCCCCTCGCCAGGTCAGCTAGACCGTTAGCACCTTTCCGTAAGTGGCCGAGCCTAGTAAGGCGACCCGGGAGGCCTGGACCCTCCCAATTTTAGGAAAATGGTGAGGACCCTCGGGCCGAGCCAAGCTCCTTTCCCAAGCCCCGGTCTCCATTCCTAAGACTCCATGGCACCTATAAATACCTCTAGGACTTTGCAGTGAGTCCCTTTGCTCACTGTGAATCCCCAATTCCCTAACAGAAGGCCTGCTGGAGCTTCCGTCACCACGGCATTTTCCCAGCATTTCCAGAGCTTAGAACCACTGATAGAGGGCCCGTCTGGTGTTCAGACCCCCTATGCACGTTCATCTAACCTTCAGGAAGCTTAGGGGCACTTCAATTCTCCTCGGCCGAGCCTACAACTCGACTTCAGGTATATCCTACACCCATGGAAATTTCTTCAAGCTCCATTTGGTTTCTGCCCTCTGAATGAGCTCTAGATGTCATCTAGGTTACCTTAGCCACCTAGGAAACCTAGTGTGATTGTCGCCTGGGGCTAAGCTAGCTCAAGTCAATCGTATCGATCGACTGAGCTAGCAGCCGAGCCAATGGCTGAGTCCGAGTAAGGACCCAGCGATTGGCCGTGCCTCAAGTTAAGATATGTTGGGGGTTCGACGCGTCTCGACTCCCTGAACGTGTAGGGATCAAACCCCCATCGAATCAAGGCCTCTGTGAGGAGAATTTCCCCCTCACAGTTGGCCTGAGACGCCGTATCGAATGCGTCTCGGTCGAGTAGCACCCCGTCGATCCAGAGGGATCCAGATGGGGGTTCTTGGTCCAATCGACGCGTCTTGACTCAAGGAGCATGTAGGGATCAAGCCGAGCCGCCGTCGTAGCCGGAGCGCCGAGAATTTTGGCGCTGAAGCTCGGCTGACTCGGGACCCGTTGAGAGGAAGGAGACGAAGTCGCGGGTTCTGGGCCGGGCCGACCCATGACCCACGCAGTTCTGAATTTGGACCGCGCCTAATTAATATTTATTGGATAACATTTTTAATGATTGTGAATTAAATTAATTAAACCCTATAATTTTAATTTAAATAAATATTCAGATTAAATTAATTTAATAACTTTGGCTATACTAATCCAAATGGTATGATCAAATATACCATTTGAATCAGAAAAATTCAAGGAATATAAATATAAAATAAAATTTCAGATCTTATGGTTGGATTAAAATTTATTTTCCAAACTCTTTGCTGTCATTAATTAAATCATATAAAATTATTTAAGTATCCAATTTATGAGATTAAGGGCTCTGATTGCTCCTTGTCCCTAAGGAACAATATCAGACCCTTAAATTTAATTTTGGATAATTATTTTCTTTATCACTTCTTAATCACCTTAAATAAGGATTAGTAAAATTAACTCTATTTAAGCCTCTAATTTGGATGGGGGGTTGTTCCTAATGTCATATTAGGTCTATATTAACCTAAGTATAAGGTTGGATGGCCCTAAGAATGCCTATGTTCATTAATCACCTTAATTGGCTTAAATAAGTGATTAGTGCTAATTAAGATTAATTAGGTCATCAAAACCTAATATAAGTGTGTTTCTCACTTCATTAATCAATATGAAACTCATTAAAATAGATTTGATCTAACTTGGGTAACTAATTTTTACCCTTAAGAGGGGCATTTTGGTCATTTTGACCAAAATATGTTTAAATGCTCCTTAAAGCTTGGAAATTTCAGTAAACTATCCTAAGGTAGATTAGAAATATTCTCTGAACTCTTAGACTAATATTAATGTTACTGTGATCATCAATTCAAGAAATCTCCACTTAATCCCTAATTAAGACACTTAGATCTTAAGTGATCTTATAAGAGTCATTTAGCATTAATCATTGAATCTGATAATTGAGATGATTAAATATCACCTTAATAAGTTTAGTGAAGTTAACCTAAGAGCTAAAACTTAAAAGAAATATAATTGGTAAAGTCTAAGTTATAATCTAGCTTAAAGTCTAAAGTGATCAAACCTCAGACTCTTAGATCTTAAGTAGCCATAAAAGGATCAATATGAGTTTGATGTTTAATCTAATACTTAAAATTATCAATTTCAAACCTTAATAAGCTCCATTTAGTTTAACTATGAACTTCAATTCTAAAAGAATCATAAATGAAAGCTCTTAAGATAAAACTCTAATTTAGAGATCTAAAATGATCAAACCTCAGATCTTTAGATCTTAAGATCTTAGACTTAGATCTTCAATTTGAAAATGAACTATCTCCAATTGAAATTCTTTAATGATTGATTGTTTAATCCTTTGAAACCTTCCATGTGGGTATAGGATGATTCAATCAATAAGATAATAAAATTATCTTAAAGATTGAATATATATCTTAGATTCTCAAGTTCTTAATCGATTGTTTTATCTTATAATCAGTAGAATAGCCTTTTTCTAAGTTCTTAGTTCCTGAATCTTTCAGCTTATAGGATTCTTTACCTTTAATTTGGGTAATAAGTGTGAACCCTAGATCCTAGATAGAATATCACCTTAGATTTAGGATTTGAACTCAACATAGGGTTTAAGTTCTAAGTCCTTAAATCCTGATCTATTTAATAAATATTTGTAAGAGAGTAAAATATAAATTAATTAGGTCATTGATTTACTTACTTAAACCATATAGTTGTCACATAATTGTGGATTAGAACTTGTTAAGTTCTAATATTAACTTTAAGGACGTTAATTTGAGATTCTACTCGATAGCTGGATATTGGAGATCCTAAACTCGTACCTTCTCAGAGTAGTTAGATTTGGTAATTAGATAACATCAGATGTCACATAGTCTAGATTGAGTCTTTTGCTTACTTTGACCAGATTTCTTTGCATACCTTGGATATTGAGCTTTATCCCTTGAGCATAATAGGAAAACTTAGGATATGGATGATACATCCTAAGTTAGTATTTGAATTACATATTATTCAGTTTTGTCTTGTTTGCAGTTGGTAGAATATGTCCTAGCTTAGTATGCCTCTTCAGTAGTAGTATTGTATAGACTGGATTCAGACCTAGCATATTTGGATGGCTAGGCTGGGGATTTATTGATTGATATTAGAGGCCCTGTATGGCCTATTGGCTGGTATGACAGTACTATGTCTTAAGCTTATTACTACTTTAGCTGGATTGTTCAGTATTATTTGCTGTTTTGCTTTGTCACATGCTTCAGTGGCCTTATTTTTAGTACTTGCTCACTTTGCCACATGTCTCAGTGGCTTTACATTTTATAGATTGCTTTGATTTTGCCACATGTCTCAGCGGCTTTTCTTTTCTTTCCCCATTCTTGACTAGCATGTTGTATGTATACTCATATAGTTTACTTATATATATTTTGGCATGTTTAGAATGCTAGAATTGCACATTTTCAGTACTTGTGTTCTATTATATACTCAGCATGTGTATGATGATCATAAGCATGTTAGGTGCAGAATTGTATCCAGAGCTGATTCTGGATGAGGAGACAGTGGCCACTACTGAGGGTGGCTTTCAGAGATACTTAGTTCGTTGGAGAGGATGACCTGACATGAAGGACAGTTGGGTACTTGCAGAGGAGATTGAGAGATTGGATGCTGACCTCATAGCCCACTACCGCACAGACCACTCACTGGTGATGAGTGCTTTTGAGCGGGCGAGAGTTGATGGGGACCATCTTCGACGCGGGTCCTGCCGTTGAGCCCGCCCGGACCCATATTAGCCTTGATATTTCAGTTTTATTTTTATGCATTTATTTTCATCCATTTCAATTTTATTTTTGCATTTATTTTTGTCCGTTTCATGTATTGATTGGAGGGACGAATATTAGCCCTCCGATCATTTATTAAAAATACTATAATGTCTAGATTGCTTTGAGAGTATTATAAATACCCAAGATGTGTATGCTAATTTTAGTTTTGATAAATAAAAATTTTGAGTTTTCTCCAAACAGCGAGAACGGCTCTTGTTTCCCCCGAGAAACCCTAGTTTCCGAATCCTCCCTCTCCAAACCCTAGCCACCACCTTCCGGACCCCTCCCCTTGCTGCCTTCGGACCTCTCCCTGTAGGGGTTGCTGCCACCACCCCAGTTGCCACTACCCAGCCGCTGCTGCCAGCCACCGCTACTGCCCAGCCGCTGCTGCTAACCGCTGTCGCCACCCAGCCGCTACTACCAGCCACCGCCACCACCCAGCCACTGCTGCCAGCCGCCTCCGCCGCTGCCCAGCCGCTGCTGCCAACCGCCGTAGCTGCCCTTGCTACCGCTGCCCCTGCCGACCACCACTCGCTGCTGCTGCCGCTGCAAGTTGCAGCTGCTGTCGCTACCCCTGCCACCACCGCCGCCGCTGCCCCGGCCACCGTTGTCCAGCCTCCTCCACTGCCCAGCCGTCGTTGCCCTAGCTACTGCAAGGCATCTACTCAGATCACCCTTCTCGCTCTCGGTTTAAACCGGCGTGTGTTCGTTCTTCCCATACCCTAAACTGAATTTATTTAATTAATTTCTTGTGCTATTTTCAGGTAGAAATTATTTGTAGAAGCGCAAATCTAAATTCGGTCGTTGCGAGTGGCTTCAGAACGGAAACGCCTCTGAACACACCCGCATGGCAAGTACAACTCGAAATGTGAGTTACCTCTCCGGACCGGAGCCTTTCCTTTGATCCGGAACCGGTGCTGACTGCTCTTCCTGTTTGTGGCTCAGGACACCCCATTGCCAACGAAAGTTATTTTCAAATTATTGTGAAATCTTCGTAGGTAAATGCTGAAGCTTAATTGATCTAAAGCGGCTGCACGAAAAGTGCTTAAATTTCCAAATACATCTTAAAGAAAAACATCAGCATTCATAAGCATTCACGAACTCTAGGTTTGTATTAGAGCCCGGCAACACCAAACCCTAGTGTTGCCCTGCATCACTATCCTATGTATTTTTTTGTGAAAGCTTGGGAAAAGTCCGCGTATGTCAGCTCTCGACGGCGGTGGGCAAATCTTCATTCGAACATCCATACTTCGCGAGCCCACTACTCCTCCGCATAGTCTTGGAGGAGGATTTCGATGATGATGAGTCGGGCGCCATTCGGGCACTCCAGCTCGTCGAACACCTTATTTACCCTTCGTAACCATTCCTTAGCGAGTATGGGAAAGTCCAGTCCCCGGTACACTGTGTCTTCCAACATTCTTTCTAGTACGTTGGCTCCTGCTGGGGAGACCCCCTTGGACTTCTCTTCCATGCCTTTTTGCTAAGTACACATCAAATCTCCACATGTATTTAAAGTGGGCAAAAATGTCGTATCCTATCATGCTTGCACAGTAGTATTTCTAAATATCCAGATCAAGTGATGTAAAAAAATAATTGCTTAATTCAAAGATCAGGTTACAATGATGCATAAGGTAGTACATGTAACATATGAATAAAAGCTAAGATATCTATCAGATGTATCGGGCGATAAAGGCGTGGCAAAAGTCTTCATAGGTGAAGTCAACCTGCATTCCTTCACGTCGACGAGTAAGTGCTCGAAGTGTGATGCTCCACCAATCTTTGGCATCGTCCTGTAGGAGGCGTGTCATGAGAGCAATCCTACTATTGTCCTGAATGTTCATAGTTTCAAGCACGGTATCTGTCATCATTAGCCATCTCTTAGCTAAAGTAGGGAGGTCATATCCTCTAAATACGCTTTGTTGGAATAGTTGATTCAACATCTGGGTTTTAGGGCCTGATACTCCTTCTATGTATATCTCATGTCGTCGATGGAATTGGGCAATGAGTTCCCAACCTTCTTCAAATTGTCGGTGATGCCTCTCAACCATCATCCTGTGTAACAACACAGATGTTGTTATCCATCAATTAGTAATCTAATTGACTCCAAATCTCTTTCATTACTCTTATAATAAAGTTAAAAGTCTCCACTTCAAATTTCGTGCGATTTGAAAACCGTTTGACAATTTCCAACATTTCCTGATTTTCTGATAATTCTGAAGATACATAATTTATTTAGGCTTCAGAATCGAAAATGGACTTCGTCATTGCATTCCTCACACCCAAATTAGTTTGAGGTGAAATTTTGATGAGTTTTGGAGATAGTCAAAATTTCTTGATTATTTTAGTATATTTTCATTAATTTGATAAATCAAATAATTAAGATGACTTCCGATTAAAATTTCAACTTCATTTTTGAGTCTGTTACCCTCAATTTAGTTAAAAAGCAAGTTCTCAAAATTTTTTAGAAATTCTAATTTAAATGAAAAATTTTAAACTAATGTATATATATATATATATATATATATATCCATTATCTCTTTTCCTTCTCTGCCCTAATCCATTCACGCGACCAACACCTTTCCCACGCCTCCTACCATACGCATGAAGGCCTCCAACTGTCCATGCTTGGCGATAAGCACCGCTCCATCCCTATCCTTCAGCCACTACTCATCATTTCGAGAGGGGCATTAAAAGGAGGACAGGTGAGTGCGAAGCAAGGGAGCAGCGAACCCTAGCCGATCCTTCTCCCGATTCTACTCCATCTGGCCGTGCCTTCTCTTGCCAAGTCCCCTCTAGCCGAGAGCCTTCCAAGCCGAGTCTCCTCTCGCCGACCCCTCCACTCGTCGAACACCTCTTCTAGCTGAGCCTCTCCATCTCGTCAGCTTCGAATACAAGTACACCATCTCTTTCGCTTTATTTCATTCTTTGATTAGTTGATATGGAACTTTGATATTCTTTCTTTCTTAGAGCATTGTTTATTTTTAGCATGAACTACTTTAAAATTCTATTCAATTAGTTCTTTATAGACATACGAAATTAAATGTACTTTAAAATTTTAATGTTTATGGAGTCGATTGAGTTTGACAAAAGAAATTGCTGTGAAGATGAACCCTAATTCGTGGCAGGTGAAAATAAAGAAATCAAGTATTGCCTTCATCTTTTCTTTATATGTTAAACATGTGAATCCCAATCCTTATTTCTCTCTTAGAAATGATTGAAGAAAATCTGAAATGGTTGAAATGATTGAAGAAAATCTGAAATGGTTAATAGGTTTTAATGAATAAAATAAGATTTTATTATTATTATTATTTTTTTATTTAGTAGTCGATGGGTTAAGCTTCAAGGAATCTCATTTGATAAATAATCCTCTTGATACAAGGAGTTTGAAGTTCAGAAATCTGAATTCTTAAGTTTATTTATTGTGTCCAGGTTCTATATATTGTATAAGTCGGTATGATGATAAGGAAGATTTGATGCTAATGTTGTAGTTTTAGATATTAGTATTGATTGTTGCATTTGGGTATTGAATAAGTATTGAATTTCTTCTATTGAAGTTTATGTTGCAGTTTTATGTGATTGTATTTTCATTATATACATTATTATGTTGAATTTTATGTTGTTGTACTTATAATACTAAATAAATATTGCTGCCATCAATTGTTTGAGAAAATGAATGATGCCATCATTTCTATTATAAGATCTAAATATTGTCAATTTGATTTACATTTAGAATCCAAATATTGTCATATTACTGCCATTTAATTATGAAACTCAAATGCTATCATGTAGTTCAAGATGAATCAAAGATTACCAATTATCAATTCAAATTTAATGTTGCTATGTATCATTTAAGAATAAATACTGTCACTTATTTTATTATAATCAAATGATGTCTTTTCAATTATAAGATCAAATGCCATCTCTTATCACGTGTAAGGTTATATGCTGTCATTTTGAATATGAAGTCAATGTAAAATTAATGCTGCCATGTATTTAAGAGACCCAAATGCTGTTATTTATTTTGTAAAATATAAATGCTGCCACATAATTTGGAAGATCAAAATGTGCCATCTACTTTATAAAATCAAAATGCTGCCATCTTTTGTTCTTATATGAGATTAAATGAATCAAATGCATTAGTTAAATTGTTTAATATGTGTTGAGCATAAATTATTATATTTTATTTATATAGATCTATTGATGTCAATTAATATAAGTAAGGATAAGAGCTGCCATTATTTTGTGATCAAATGCTGCCACCTTTAGTTTTATAAGATCAAGAGTGACCAAATATTGTTAGTCTTATTCATGTGATCAAATGCTGCCACCTTTAATTTTATAAGATTATAAGTGATTCAATGTTATCAAATGCTGCTCTCTTTAATATAAGATCAAATGTAAATACATGTTGCCTTTATTTTAGAAGTGATATAGATAAGATGCCACCATCACATGTTGCCTTTCTTCCCAAAATGAATGGGTTAAAATGCTGCCATTATTATCAAATGTTATTTTTTTATTTCAAAGTAAAATCAAATGATCAATTGCTGCTATTAATTGTATATGAAAATTATACGCTGCAATCTCTTATTCTTATGTGAGATCAAATGTGATCATATGTGGCCAATTATATAGATGAGAGAATCAATGAGACCTTAAGTGATTCAATATTGCTATCAAATGAAATAGGAGATATGTGCTGCCATTCATTTCAATATAATCAAATGTTGTTGTCACTTCTCTTATTAAAACCATATGTGATTAATTATATAAATGAAAGAATCATTGAATCATGTCAAATTTAATACTGCTCTTTATATTACTTGTATTAAATTTTCTATCATTAAATGCATTGAATGAACTAATTATTATATTAAAATTTAATTTAAATGATTATTGATTCTTTTATATATAAGTGCTAACTTCAATATTGTTCCTTACAGATTGAGCTATAAATTAATACAAAATGAAATGCTGAATTAAATGCTATGTGCAATAAGTCAAATAATGCTGCCCTTATAAAATTGCTAAAATTATTTCTTATATGAATTATAGAATAGTAAACTGTTTGTTTAATTTTATTATTAGAACTAGAAATAGCCAATAAATTGACTTATAAATTACTGTTCTTTATAATTGTCAAAATTATTTTAGAACTGGAAATGAGCAATCCTATAAAATGGATTGAACTCTATTTTAGAACTGGAAATGAGCAATCCTATAAAAAGGATTGAACTCTATTTAAAAACTGGAAATAAGCAATTCTATAAAAAAGATTGAATTCTATTTTAGAACTGGAAATAGTTAATGGATTGACTTATATATTGATTGTGTAAATTGTTTATTTGAACAAATACAAATGAGACTTTGCCAAAATTTCTAAGAATTTTAGAACTTAGAAATTTTTAAGAAATATTAAATATTTTCACATGACAAATACTTATAAAATATCTAGAGTTTCATATCTATGATTGTAAGTATTCATTTCAATTGTTCACTTTAGAACATTAGTTCTCAATCAATTTGATTTAGAGAAATAGCTTCTTCTTAAGCTTTAGATAAATTTTTAGATTTTTAATTCCCTATAATCATAAGTTGAATAGTTTCAAGTAGGGTATAATCTATCCCTTTTCTTAACTTCAATTACATGTAAAATACTATTTTCCAAAACTCATCTTCATTCTACTTTTATTAAAATTAACTTAAAGATCAATATCTATAAGTCAATATGGAACTAAATTAGCTCCAATCATTAAGTAGATAATAAAACGATATCACATACTTTATAATTATTAAAATTTATTGAATGCTTGCCTAACTTTGTGCCTCTTTCCTTGAACATCCATTCAAGATTATTGTGCATAAATAAATATTTTCATAAAATTTGAAAGGGGAATGCCTTATGGCAATTTTGAGTACGAAATATAGCGATTATAATAGGACTTCACATTTTAGAGAGGGTAAATGTGAATGTTCGACCTTCTCACTGTATCAAGTTAGGCAGACGTGCTTAACTCCTCACCCTATTATGTTGTGTACTCCTGCAGAATGAAATAATTTCTAAATGTAACTTTAACTAAAGATATAAGAGTTCTTTTACAATCTTCTTGATTATAAGATCTCTTCATAACTATTAAGTTATGCATATTATTCATAGTCATAGGCTATGTTTATCTTAGATTAAGAATCTAAGATACTTCTTTATTTCATTTGCTTTACACTCTCCACCTTCAGTATTATGTATTGCTTACTTCAGTTCAATTTGAATACAGTGTATGTTGCTAAATTTCAATTAAATGCTTCACTTTATTCATCTGCTTACTTAGCATAAATTTTATTGAACAGATATTGCTTTTATTTCATTTATTTAAATGCACATAGTAGTTTCTAACCTTTATGATACTTTCCCTTACCAATTTGGTCACATGCTAAGACTTTTATAAAAGTGAGTATTTTTACTCAGCTTAGTTCATACTGTTTTCTTTACAGTTATACTTAGTTCCTTTTTCCATACTTTACAGCTTTTGTAACTTCGCTGCTTACTTTAAATTATAAATTATAATTGTGATATCTTATTATATTAAGAACATAGCCAATCTTAAAATGTGCTTAGATTATTTTGTCTAACTATATTTTTTATTTTTTTTGGCTTTGCCCTATCATATTTAAATACCAAAATATGATAGATTAAGAGCCCTTCTATTCAGGTGATGCAGGTCCAAGTACTTGAAGGGCTTATAAAGAATTCCGCTTCCACTAAATTTTAAATAGTTTACTTGTATAAGTGAGAGAGAGTGATTTACTTACTGCCTTTTTCTCTTACTTTTAAGGTTTATAATAATTAGATTATGAACTGCTTAAGTTATTTTTGCCTATATTTATTAATCTGTATTGTATCTTCTATGTTTAAAACTGCTTGGGATGAATGAGCAGATTAATCTAATTGCTTGTATTGTAAATGCTTGCATTATTACATTTATATGTATCTTCCTTTACATTCATTTTAACTTAACAACTACTTATAAAGTGACTTGGCCACTTAGCATCTACACTTGATTTATTTTCTTCTAATCAAGTATTGGGTGCTAAGGTAACATCCCAATCCTTGGATTAATCTTCTATCCAATTATTGGGGTCGTTACATCCTGGTATATCTAAGTACGTCTATTGAAATAGTTAGGTTGTGCCGTTAAATTTTAGGATTCTATTCTATATAGTCGCTTGTGTATTTTGATTATTAGACTTCTTATTCTGAGTTTGATATTGTGGTATCTTGGATGCGACTCTAATGTTTCATGACATAGTAACTGGACTGGTAGAGGAATCTTCCATTAGGTAGATAAGAATGCCAATTCTGATCTGACATCTTATAGAATTCTTTGATACCAACTGTGGCGCCCCACCCCTTAATCCTCATAGATTAAGCTAGGGGGTGGCGTATCACTCTGGCTAACTCTTCACTTATCATTGGATTAGGATGAAATCCATAATCTACATAATAAGGGAAGGAGTGAGCACAGAATCAAATAACTATCATTATCTAAGTAAAACATGCAGAGTGCAGAAGTGAATTATAAATGAGGAACATCCAAGCATTACAGTATACATAGCAGAAAAATAACTCAAAATAAAAGCATATAATAATCCAAACATGCAGTCATAAGTACCTGTATTATTACATCATTTTAAAGTTTAAGAATGGAAGTGAAAATACGCTCATCCTCGCATACTAAGTAACTAAATGTCCTCTGGCCCAAGCTGCTGCAACTCCTCTAAGTAAGGCTCCTCCTCAGGTACAGGATCCTCAAGCTTCTCTATACTTGACATTATCAGTTTCACAATGTAGGGCCCCAGCCAAAAAAAGAAAGAGAAAAATCTTGTGTTAGACAATTATCTAAGTACATTTTAAGCTGATAATTTTTACATGTTTTACAATATCACCATTTTATAATTTATGAGCAATAACTACATCCAATAATAGGAGCAACTAGCAAAACAATAAAATGAGAAAAGCTATAAACAATATTTATAACTTTAAGCAAAAAAGAGGCTAAGATATGCCTCATATATATAAGTTAAACAGGGTAGGCATATATAAATAACTAAATAAGTACTGAAAGAAAATACTACATTCTAGGCATGCTGGTGATCAAAAAAAAATATGCAGATTTAATAACTTAACTCAGCAATAATACATATAATAGCAGCAAAAATTCTAACATCCTAATATATATAAGTAGAACAAGGAATAGCTGACTGAATCAAAATACTAAAAAGTAAACCAAATATCAAAACTGTGCATGAAACTATGTGTACTAACTGCCATATCAAAAGAATTGGCTAATCTCGCCCATACATATATCCATCCATTCCCATAGCCATTCTGGGCTAGGGCAACATATCTCAATAATACTGTGTGACTAAAGAGGCAGATAATACTATGCAACATCTTTTAGTTATTGTAACAACTCAGGCTGTTACTTTAGTCAATTAGAACTAATCTGAGTCTTAAGATTAATTATAAGTGCTAATTTGGTCAAATAGAGTTAACCTCTAAGATCTAGTCCAAATCAGGAGTCAAATGGATTGAATCCTGATTTCTGGAAAATTCAAAAACCCTAAAATTTGACCTATTTAAATTGACCTCGGATTGGAAAAATAAACATCACCATTGCATTCGTTGACCCCAAATTAGCTAGGGGTGAAGTTTTCATGTCAATCGGAAGTCGTAGAAAATTTGATGAATATTGTAATAATATTTAAATACTCCGCAAATCGAGGAATCAAAATACTCGTCTGATCGAAAATCTAATCTCGTCATTGCGTTCATCACCTCTCAAATAGCTAGAAAAAACATAATCCAAAATTTTTGAATTTTGTTAAAAAAATAATAGTAATAATAATATTTAATTATTAATAGTTGACGGCGCTATTTCCGCGCCGTCAACTTAAGTGGACGACGTTCCTTCCGCCGTCTGATCTGATGGATCCATCGGGGCCGTCCAATCCGCTCGAATCGGTCGGCGCTGAAGCGTCGTCCCGCTTCGAGGGCTCCGCCCTCGCTCGCTCGCCACGCGGAGTGCCCGCCGCACGCCTTGCCAACTGGCGCCCTCCCCGCGCCTCGCCAACTCCGCCTGAGGCTCCTAAGGACCCTCCCGTGCGTTTAAAGAGCTCCGTCCGAACCCGAAGCCGACGAACCGTCGAACTTCCAGGTACCGTTTCTCCCTCGATACACCTCCGATGATTGCAAACTCAATTCGTAATATTATTCATGTCGCTCGATTAAGGATCCATCGGTTCCGGTCTAGACTAGCCCAACTGGATCGATCGGATTCACCGATCGTTCCACGGTCGAAACCGTTAGAGGTTTCGTCCCGTAAACCTAGGACTAGGGTTAGGGATTGCCGCCAACTCCGGCTACCTCCGGCGGCCATTGCTGTGTAGGCCTCGACGTGGGCTACCGTCGGCCGTGCGGACCGAGGCGGTCCGGCGCCGGGAAGGCCGGCAAAAGCCGTGCCCTAGCCCAACGCCCTTGGGACGCCTCACATAGAGGGCGAAGCCCGGGTCGGGCCAGGTCGACCCGAGCCCGACCCAAAACCCTCGGGTCCGCGTAAGCACTGGTGGGGCCCGCAGCGCCATGTGGCTCCCTCCAGGAGCTCCACGTGTCAAGTGGGACCCACCACCGAGTCCGCGACTCTTCGGCTTCGATCGTGGGGCCCACTGAGCCACGTGGTAGCCTCTGGGCACGCCACGTGTCATGTGAGGCCCACTGCCCGTGCCCCACGACTCTTCGGCTTCTGCCATGGGGCCCACTGAGCTATGTGGCAGCCTTTGGGCACGCCATGTGTCATGTGCGGGCCCACTGCCCGAGCCCCGCGGCTCCTCGACTTCGGCCGTGGGGCCCACTGCGCCACATGGTAGCCTCTGGACACGCCACGTGTCATGTGGGGCCCACTGCCAAAGTCTTGCGGCTCTTCGACTTCCCTCGTGGGGCCCACAGTGCCACATGGCAGCCACCGTGCATGCCACGTGTACCGTGGGGCCCACACGCAGAGCAACGCCTAATCAGGCGCTGCCACATGTCACGAGTGGTCCCACTGTCAATTCAGACAATAATTTAGCTAATTAATTACTGTTAATTAATAATTAATTACAGTTAGTAGTTAATTAATTATAATTATAGTTAATGACTTTTCAACAGTGATCTTCTAGTTAATTAACTGTAATTAATAATTAGAGAATAATTAGGCTTATTTTAATAATAATTAATTATTAACAGTAATTAAAATAATTAATTAATATTAATCAATAAATCTATAATTAATTATTCCTAATTAAATATTAGCAGATAATTAAGATTAATTAGTATGTAATTAACCTAATTACTTTTCAACAGTAAAATAATAATATTATATATTTAGATTAATTAAATAATGGATTAATTAATACTTAATTAATTACAGATTAATTAATGAATTAATAATTACAGAAATTATATAGATAACTTTAAAAATGAACAGTAAATTAATATAATTTGAATAAATGAATAGAAAAGTAATATAAATTTTATTTTTGAATAGTAAAACTTAAGAGTTTAATAACTTTTTGTAGGATGATTTAAATATAGTCAAAATAGGTCTCAAAATACTCAGAAACAATAAAAGGAATCAAATGGCATAGTAATGTAAAAATTTATTTCGGGATACGCATAACGATGTAGTATTTTTAGACCTTTTTAGGACCCCATAACTTTTGATCTAGTTGACCAAATATAGTCAATATGGGTCTTAAAATGCTCAGGAGAGCGGCCCCCATCATTGTGATAGTATTAGTTTTCTCATTTAGACATTAGGACAAAAAGACAACTAGAATTCCTAGTTGACTTTGGGGAAAATTGACCAAAATGCCCCTAGCATTCAAATGACCATAACTTGGTCAAATCAACTCCAAATTTGAAAATTTAAGATGCTAATTAGTTTAGAATTTTAATGTCATCAACAAAATAAAATAATATTTAGTATTTGAACCCTAAAAATTTAGAAAATGACCAAAATATCCCTGGCCTCATTTTGGTCATAACTTGACCGTTTGGAGTCCAAATTAGGCGTACTTACTGTATATCTTCAAGTTAGACAGTAATGAATCATTTGGGATCAAGAAATTACAATTTGGACCCTTAAAACAAAAGTGACTTTTAGACCCTTAAAGTAGGGGCAAAATAGTCATTTTGCCCTAAGATTGGACTAAGTACTCTTAACCTCTAATTAACATTTCAAAACATTAAAACCAATGTTATAATTGTATTTGTGACATTTAAGTAAGTAAAATCAACTATTAGGTTAGATTCCAGAATTTTCCTAAGTCTTTAACACTACACCTTAAGGACCCTTCCTGAGATTGGGACTAGATCATAGGTTATAGTTCATTTATTAGGTTAATTGGGTTACCCAATGGGTGAAACCTTAGTTTTATTAGTTTCTAGACTTTTCTTTTTATTTTACAACTCATTTTTATTATTTTATCTTTTAACTCTAGTTTTAAAATAAGAGATTCATCCCATTAAGTGTGATTTGCTTAATAGGATTTGTCTTAATAAGTAGATCACTTTTAGAATGAAACCTAGAACTTAGGTCTTATCCTTTTTGGATTATGTGATTAAATCTAAATCTCGTGGTGTTTAATCCATAGTCTACAGTTTAAAATATCTTGATTAGATCTTAGATATAACGTCTAAATTCACAAAATATAGGATGTACAATTTATTAATTCAACTCATAGTCATCATTTGATTGAATTAGATTAGAATCTGATCAGTTCTAATCCTTTTAACTTATAAGGATTAGTTTTTAAGTTACACTCGATAGTAGGAAAATGGTGATCCTGAACTTGTATAACTTAGAATAGTTAGAATGGTTAAGTAGAAAACAAATGATATCACCATGTTTAGTAGAGTCCCTTGCTTCTATTTGATGATTGTTGCTACGCATTCCTTGTATTTTTGTGCCTTAATTTCTTGAGCATATCATATAAGATTTTTGATGCATAAATAAAATGTTAAGAAAGTATGGAGACTTCTTAGATTCCTTATAAAAATATTAAAGTGATTAATTAAAGATAATAATTATATGTATTTGAGCTGCGTCTCAGTATTATCTTCTGATTGCCTAATCTCCTTATTGACACTAGGGGAAGACCTTATTTATATCTTCTATTATTTCCTTGTGTATTGATTTCTTAGTCTCATATGACACTAGGGGTACACAGTCGGTGCCTTAGCCGTGCTGGTGCTAAGATCCTTCGATATTCGGTGGGCTAGATTAGCTATTTTCTGTATGGCAGTTAGTACATAGATGTTATATATATGCAGTCGTGATGTTTTGTTTACTTTTTAGCATTTTTATTCAGTCAGCTATTTCTTTGTTCTGCTTATATATATATATTTTAGGATGTTAGACTTTTGCTGCTATTATATGTCTCACTATTGAGTTATGTTATTTTAATTTGCATGTATCTCTTGATCACCAGCATGTTTAGGATGTAGTATCTTCTTTCAGTACCTATTTAGTTATTTATATTCATATGCCTTATCTTATTTAGCTTGCATTTGAGGCATGTCTTAGCCTCTCTTTTGTTTAAGTTATAAATGATTATTTATAGCTTTTTCCTTCCTTATTGTATTGCTAGTTGCTCCCTTATATAGTTGTTGCTTAGAGAATGTAAATGGTGATATTACAAAACACATATACAACTCATCAGCTTAAAAATGTACTTAGGCAATTGTCTAACACAAGATTTTTCTTTTTTTTTGCTGGGGCCCTACATTGTGAAACTGATAATATCAAGTTTAGAGCAGTTTGAGGTTGCAGTACCTGAGGAGGAGCCTTACTTGGAGAAGAAGCAGCAGCTTGGACCTGAAGATATCTAGCTGTTTATTTTACCTGTGATGATGAGCGTATTTTCTCTTCTATTTGTTTAAACACTAAATATTATAATAATACAGGTACCTATGACTACATATTTTGATTATTATATGCTTATATTCTGAGTTGTATTTCATTATACTTATATTGTGATGCTTGGATGTTTCTTATTGTAAATCACTTTCGTACTCTGTATGAATTTTTATTAAGTGACTGAATGTTTGATTCTATGCTTACTCCTTCCCTTATTAGGTGGATTGTGGATTTCATCCTAATCTAATGATAAGTGAAGGGTTAGCTGGAGTGACACACCACCCCTTAGCTTAATCTTGTGGATTAAGGGGTGGGGCATCACAGTTATTTTACCTTTGTTTCTATGGATAATTTCAAAAACAACTAAGGAGTCAAGCACGTCTGCAAAACTAAATGGGTCCCAAGCCTAACACACTCTCCTCAATGAGTAGTGTTAAGCATCCTGATCTCACTTTACTCTTATCCATTGAAGTAAATGTGCACCATAATCCATCATGAACTGGACCCAAATGCAAATGTTTTCCTAATTTTCTAAGTTTTCATTTTCATACAACAATATTTTCTTATATGACATGTCCAAGGAAAATGGCTCAAACATTAAGGAATGCATAGCAACAAAATATCAAAAGTAAGCAAGGGACTCTACTAATATGGTGATATCATCTATTTTCTAATTATACATTCTAACTATTCCAAGTTACACAAGTTCAGGTTCACCATTTTCCTACTATCGAGTGTAACTTAGAAACTCGTCCTTATGAGTTACAAAATATTAAGACTAGTTAGGTCCTAATATGTTTAATCAGAGTCGACTATAAGAGTTAAATAATAAATCATCACGACCTAATTAATGATTTTAGACGTTTTATACTAAGCTCTAATCAAAACTACTAAACTATAGATTATGGATTAAACACCACGAGATTGGGCTTAATCACATAATCCAAAAAAGATAAGACATAAGTTCTAGGTTTTATTCTAAAAGTGATCTACTAGTTAAGGCAAATCCTATTTAAGAAATTAACTTAATAGGATGAATCTCCTATCTTAAATATAAGGTTAAAAAATAAAATAATCAAAAAATAAGTTAAAAAACCAAAGATTTATTCATTGAGTAACCCATTTACCCCATGAATGAACTCTAACTTATGATCTAGTCCTAGTCTCAGGAATGATCCTTAAGTGAAGTGTACAATCCTAAGGAAAATGACTTAGAAGGATTTTTAAGTGTCTGACGAATTGACCTAAATACTAATTTTTGTCACTTAAATGATTCTAATATATTTCTAATGTTGGTTTTGACTTTTTGAAAGACTAATTAAAGGTTATGTGTACTTATTCTAAATTTTAGGGAAAATGATTATTTTGTCCCTACTCAAGAGTCCAAAAAGTCAACTTTTGATTTAAGGGTCCAAACTGAAGTTTCTTGGTTTCAAATAATTCCTTACTGTCTAACTTGAAGATAGACAGTAAGTACATCCAATTTGGACAAGAGATGGGTCATACAGGTTCAAACTAAGATTTTTGACTTATTTACTCTAATGAAACCTGACTTTTTATGTAGTTTATTGTTTAAAAATTCCAAAGAGTCAAAGAACACTGGATTCTGAGTTTAATTGACTGAGTTATGGATGCTTTAAGTTGGAAGGGCAATTTGGAAATTTTGGGTCGGTTAACGGGTGACAAAAACTGAACTTTTCTGTTTGACGTCCAATTTTAGCAAACTCAGTTTCTATAGCTTCCCTATAATATACTGTGTATGTTGATAGTGAGTAGACCCAATTTGGACCTCAAACGATCAAGTTATGACCTAACTAATGTTATGAGTATTTTGATCATTTTCTAAATTTTTAAGGTTCAGATCATAAATATTAATTCAGTTTACTGATGACATTAAGATTTTAAACTAGTTAGCATCTTGAATTTTTTAATTTGGAGTTGATTTGACCAAGTTATGGCTATTTGAATCCTAGGGGCATTTTGGTCAATTTTCCCCAAAGTCAACTGTGAGATCCAGGGTTAACTTTTTGTCCAAATGGGAAAACTAATACTACTACAATGATGAGGCCATTCTCCTGAGTATTTTAAGACCCATATTGACTATATTTGATCAACTAGATTAAAAGTTGTGGGGTCTTAAATAAGTCCTAAAAGTGATTAGTCTAAATTTAATCCAAACAACAAAGTAAACACTACTAGGTTAATCTTTAGGGTTTTCTAATTATTTTAAGACTCATATTGGGTATGTTTGGATGTATATGCACAAACTTATGATCAAACGAAGTTTTGGGTCATGTAGGGCTTAAATAGGGATCCCAAATGTTACTATGCTAAATATAAATCCAAATATAAATTTGACAGTGCCAAAATATTCCTCTATTTTTGCTGATCACAATGTTATATACATTTGCTATGTTTAGATGGGTAAATTAGGACTTATGAAAGTTTAAAGTTTCATTAATTATTTAATTAAATTGCATTAATCAGAGTTGCAATTATATATTATATATATCTATTAATTTAATATATGCAGGACAGATTTGCGGTGGGACTGCAGGAAAGGACGTGGCAGGACAGCGACTTCTGGTGGACCCCACCTACGAACAAAGAGCCGTTCTGGGAATGCTGCGGGCCCCATCTGTCGGGCGCATTGGAATCCAGGTCCACAGTTCGGGATCAGTCTGACCCGACCCAACCCGCCTCTCCTATCGTCCCTGAGAGGCGAGACAAATGGAATCTAGGGCACGGGATTGCTCCGACCTCCCGTCGATGAAGGGGCACAGTCCGCACACCTGCACGAAGGGTTTGGTGAGGGCTAGCTACATGTATTGAGATCATCGATTGAGGAGATCAGACTAGCGCACAAGACTCAACCCTAAAGATCGAGGATTCGGGCAGGACGAAACTATCTAGCCAAAGTAATTACATATTGTAGATACATTCCTAATTTCTAACAATCAAATCAATTATAACGCAATTAGGTATCATCGTTTTACAATCCATATCAAGAGATAAGCAAACAAACTCGAATCTAGTACATAACCCGAAGGAAAAAGGGGGAACGGAGTACCTCAGTCAGGGCCGCCGAACTCTAGGGTTTGTAAGACTAGCCCTCTGAAAGCACCTGATGACTTCCTCGAAGCCTAGAAGCCCTTACTAGCCTTTGAAGGAGGGCTGGCGGAGGCTACAAAGCCAAGCACACGGAGATTGGGCGCGCGCCTTGACTCTGCGACACGCGGCGTCTGGGATTGGGACGATGGCTCGCAGCCGTCGGATTACTTTGATCCGATGGACAGATGGGGGCGCCGTCTAATCAGAGGGCACCGTTGGAAAGGTAAACGGCGCGCTGAATTAACTGACGGCGGCCGTTAAACTAATTAAATAAATTATAATTTTTAATTAAGTTAATTTCCTATTTAAATAATTAAATTATATTTAGAAAAATTCCCAAAATTTTCAAATATGTTTTCCTAGCTATTTGAGGGGTGAGGAACGCAACGACGATGTCAGATTTTTGATCCGACGAGTATTTTATTTCCTCGATTTGCAGGGTATTTAAATATTATTAAATTATTCGTCGAAATTTTGACGACTTCCGATTGACACGAAAGCATAACCCCTAGCTATTTTGGGGGCAATGAGCGTAATGGCGAAGTCCGTTTTTCGATCTGAGTTGTTTTAGACATGTCAAATTCTAGGGTTTTTGGATTTTCCAGAAATCAAGATTTGACCAATTTGACTCCTGATTTGGACTAGGTCTTAGAGGTTGACTCCAATTGACCTAATTAGCACTTATGATTAATTTTAAGACTAAGATTAGTCATAATTAACTAAGGTAATAACTTGGGTTATTACAGAAAGAATTTTGCTGAATATGAATAGCTGGAGCAGCATTAATAGTCGGTACTGAGCGATCGGCAATAAATTTCTGCAAAACCAAAGCTTGCTGAGCTTGGTTTTTTAACATAGCCGCCACCATTCCTCAAAGGTGGGTTAGTTTGTCAGAATAACTACTTGAAGCGACAGTAGTTTTAATGGGCGTAGTCGTGGAGGAGATCCAGAATTTATTCTGACCAAGAAATATGAATCTAAGTCTCAGAATTATTTCTTAAGAAAAGCAATAATTCAAGCTTCAAAAATGCCATTCAAAACCATATAATTCTCATTACTTTGAAATGAAGGTTTGCATAAGATGAAGATAACTATAAAATCATAATACTACTAAAATCATAGAATATCAGGAAATGATAATCATGCTAACTAATACTTTAGTCCTCTCAATATACTCAACACTAAACGCAATACGAAAGTCCTCGAATGTTAATACTCGGCACTTTCTCTTGTGTTTCCTATCGAGCTTCTTAATGATATTGGACCACCATTTTCCCACATAGTTTAGCAATTGATACATTATAATGTCAACGCAGATGAAATTTGGATACTCTATGTGCCTTAGAACTGATTCTACTCGACTCAACCACTCATTTGCATAGATTGGGAAGTCAAGCCCTCGGTATGCTGATTAGTGAAGAAGTTTTTTCAGGACTTGGACTCCTTGTGCTAAACTCCTTTAATCTGATATGGATCTTCTTGCCTCCACTTGAAACTATAGCTCCAAGCCAACTTGAAGGTACTAAGATAATATTCCAAGTTAGATTCCTCATAATTCATTTTGCTCTATTGGAAGAATTTATAAATTTTTTATAGTTAAATTAGGAGTGACTAAATCATCTAGTATAAGTATTTTCATCCTACATTTTACATGGAGTTACTGATGGTACTATGCTATGGATGTTATATTTTAATATTTGTACTTCAGAAGAATGGTCCATTAGGTAGAAAAAAATCACAGATCCTATTCTAACATCTTATGGTATTCTTTGATACCAACTATGGGGCCCGTACCCTTCATGGCCATGCTAATACTAATATTAACATAATCACAAGGAGTACGGTCTCCAACTGTGGCAAATCCCCAACTTAAGTAGAGTCAGGTACAACCTAACCCGCCTTAAGCATAAGACTTGTCACCTAAAACTAAGAACATACATCAGCATATCAAAGTAGCAGAATCAGAAAAAGTAATATAATATCCACATCACAGCATAGTATAGAAAGGTAAATGCAGCAGTAACTCATTTCCAAGTGCAAAAAGTAAATATACCCAGATTAAGAATTATTATAGACTGAAAGTTTAAAAGAAAAGAGAGCTCGTTCTCACAGCAAAATATGAAATCTAACTACTCAGCAACAGGAAGATCCTCCTCTTGTCCAAGCTCCTCTCCGGAAGAACCACCAATGAAGAGCTCCAAATCTGATATTTGTCTGTATCACAAATGCCAGGGCCCCAACCAACAAAAAAAAAGATTATAGTTAGATAATTGTCTAAGTACAATTTAGGCTGATTAAATAAACTGAATATTTAAAGATATTACATTATTACTTTAAGCATACAAGTAAATTAAGGTGCAATAAGCTACAATGAATAGAATAGTTATAAATATTATATTTGTAACTAAATAATAAAGTATGCCAATAACATACTGAACATGAAGCTAAACAAGGTAAGGATATAATGTATAAATAATTGTAAGGTACTAAAAGTAAACTCATCTTATAATATATTTATGATCACATGAATATATGTTGGTAATATAAAAAAAGTTGTGCTGGAATATACTGAACTGAGTATATAAAACTACCATCCTAAGCATGCCAAAACTTAATAAATGCTGAATTGAAAAGATGAACTGAAGTAAACGTAAATGTATGTAAAAATTGATAATTAAAGACCACTGAAGCATGTGGAAAAGCAAGCCAAAACACTGAATTGAAAATAAAAGTATGCCTAAACATAGTACTGCTATAACAAAAAAAAGCCATATAGGGCCTCTGAACAAAAAGTTCAACATGCGTCCATCCTAGACATCATCAAAGCTAGGTCTGAGTTAAACTTATAGGATAAGACATGTATCCATCCTAGCCAATCTCAGAGCTAGGTTCGAACCTATTCTATAATAGAAATGGTACTGATGAGGTAGACCAAGCTAGGACACACTCTATTGAACTGAATATACCGAATGAATTAAATAATGTTTATGCTGTTCAAATACTAACTTATTATACCCATCAGTATTCTAAGTTCATCTATTATGTCTAAGGAAAACAGCTCAATGTAAAAACTGAGTGAAGCAATAATAATCAAGTGAGCAAGAGACTCGACTAGACTTATGTGATATCTATTGTCATCTAATTTAATTTGTTCTAACTATTCTAGAAGAATACAAGTTTAAGATCTCCAATATTCAGTTATCCAGTAAGATTTCAAATTCATGACTTTAAAGTTAGCATTAGAAGTTAACAAGTTCTAATTGAAAATTAGATGATGGATATAAGGGATTAAAGTAAATAATTTGATGATTTAGTTATTATATTTTACTCACTCAACCCAAATCTTGATTATACTAATCAAAATTAGAGGTTCTGGACTTAAACTCCATACTTGGGGTTCAAATCCAGAATTTAAGGTTATGGCGCCCCACCCCTTAATCCATAAGATTAAGCTAAGGGGTGGTGTGTCACTTTGGCAAATCCCTCACTTAACATTGGATTAGATGTAAACCTTATTCCACTAGTAAGGAAGAGACAAGCCAATGCATATATGTCATGTAATCAATCACTAAGCAAATACAGAATCAAAGTGCGAAAGCAAGGTAAAGTAAATATACATCTAATTTATCATAATAAATAGAGAAAATGCAGCATACAACTCGAAATAAATAGTATAGTAAGAAAAATACAGTCAAATAGTACTTATATTATTACAACATTAATTAAGTTTAAATGAACTAAAATGAAAGCACTTATCCTCATAATAAGCAGAAAAGACTAAACAGGTTCAGCTCCTTCCTGATGCCCCTCCTCAAGATATGGCTCCACTTCTGGATAAGGCTCCTTTTCAACACCAAGCTTCTCAAATATATCCGATTCTGACATTGTCAGTTTTATAATGCCAAGGCCCCAGCCAACAAAAGAAAAAAAATCTTATTAGACAATTGTCTAAGTACATTTTAGGCTGAATATTTTTCATATATTATTAATATCACCATTTTACTTAAACAAAACAAAAATCATAATTAGCATAGGAGCAGTAAGCATATAAGGAGAAGAATAAGTTATAAATATAGCATTTATAATTAAATAATATTTGAGGCAAAAAGGCACACCTCAAGTAAACTAAGCAAGGCTATGCATACATGTATAATACAGTAAGTAAGAGTACTAAAAGAAAAATCTAATCCTAAACATGATGATGATCATATAATATATGCTGATTTAAAAGAAATTAATCTAACACTGGTACATATAAGTAAGCAACAAAGATCTAGCATCCTATAATATACAAGTAAAGCAAGGTAGACTAAAGTCAAGTACGATGATAACAGAAAATAGTGAACAGGTATGTAAGTACTGCCATATCAGAAGAGGGTTAATCTAGCCTGCTAATATCAAAAGGATTCTTAGCATCAATGCGAAGGCTAAGGCGACAAAATATTTATAGCGTCATCTGAGGCTAGGCCAAAATAATATTACTAAAAATGAACTAAAGAAGTAGTAATCACAAATGCAAAAATATTTTAGTTATTTAATTTACTTCTGTGGACACAACCATAAGTAGCTGAGGAGTCAAGCACGAAGCAACTATACAAGTTCTAAACTTAGCACAATACTCCTCAATGAGTAATGTTAAGTACTCTTTATTTCTCCTTACCCCTATCTAGTAGAGTAAAATGTGCCAGATCAATAAGTAATTGAACCCAATACAATGTTATCCTAATATTCTATATTTTTATTTTATACAACAACATTATCTTGTATGATATGTTCAAGGAATAAGATACAAAATACAATGAATGCAAAAGCACAAGTAAAATAATAGTGAGCAAGGGACTCTACTACATATGATGACATCAATTATTACCTATTAAGCCATTCTAACTATTCCAAGTAACATAAGTTCAGAATCTCCAATTCCTACTATTGAGTGTAGCTTAGAAGCACGACCTTATAAGTTAAAATTAATTAGAACTGATCAGGTTCTAATTTAATTCAATCAGAATCGACTACAAGTTAAATAATAAATCATCACATCCTTACTTGATGAATTTAGATGTTCTAGATTAAGATCTGATCAAAATCTACTAAATTATGGATTATGAGTTAAAGACCACAAGATTGGAGTTAATCACATAATCTAAGGGTCAAACATAAAATCTAAGGTTTTTAAGTTTAAAAGTGGCTAAAGATTAAGGTAAATCCTATTAAGTGTAATTAAGCTTAATATGATGATTCTTTTATTCTTAATCTAAAGTTAAGAGATAAAATAATTAAAATCAAAGTATGAAAATCTAGAAACTAATAAAATCAAGGAATCATTCATTAAATAATCCTCTTTATTTAATGAATAAACTATAACTTAGGATATATTCCTATTCCTAATGAAAAGGTCCTAAAGTGAGGTGAAGATTCCTAATGCGCTCCTAATGAAAAGAATTAGAGATATTCTAAGTATTGACTGAATTTATTTCAATTTAACTTAATTTGTTGTTTTTATTTAATTAGAGAAGTTAAGAATAAATTTTGGCTAAGTAAGACATATTATCCTTAGAGATTTTCAAGCCTAAATTAGGATGTTTGACAAGTTATTCAAATTATGGGATTTAAGACTTAAATTGATTCTAAATCAATTTTATTATTATTTTAATGAATTAAAAGATATTTTAAGGGTTAAGAACACTTAACCTAAATTTTAGGCAAAATGACTATTTTGCCCCTACTTAAGGGTTCAAAAAGCTACTTTTTGATTTAGGGCTCCAAATTGGATTTTCTTATTGCCAAATGATTCCTTACTATTTAACATGAAGATAGATAGTAAGTACACCAAATTTTGATAAGAAATGGGTCATATAGGTCCAAACTAAAGAATTTTATCCAATGGGTGATTTAGTAATTTTCTCTAATATAATCTAAATATTTGTTCAAGGATTCCATAGAGTCCAAAAACACTAGATTATGATGTCTATTGGATTAGTTATGAGTGTTCTAAGTTTAATGGTAAATATGTCCTTTCCAAGGTTAAGAGGGGTTAAAAACCTAACTTTTCTATTTGAGATCTAAATTTAGCAAATTTAGTAGCTATAGCTTCCCTATATCACACTTAGTACTTTAACTAGGAGTAGACCCAAATTAAACCTCATTTTGCCAAGTTATAATATAATTAGGATTAGGGATATTTTGGTCAACCTAGGGTTTCTAGTAGTCAAAATCCAAATTTTATTTCAATTTACTATTTGCATTGAATTTCTAACCTAGTTAGCATCTTGAATTTCTTAATTTAGAGTCCAAATGATCAAATTATGGTCATTTTAATCTTAGGGTTCTATTTTCTTAAAAGGGGGGTCAAAACCTAATTTTTCCATATTCAAAAATCACCTATAATTTTATACAATGCTTAATTTTACTAAACATTTGATATATTTTGTCCCCATTATGGTATGGTCATTAAAATGCGAGAAATATGAAGTTTTAGTCATTCCGGACAGTTCTGGGCTCTACGACGAGCTATGGCGCCTTTTGGCAGAAAGTCAGGTGCGCTGTGGAGGAAAACTTTCTAAAGTCTGGGTGCTGTGATGCACTAAAGCGCTTTCAGGCCTTGCAACAAAAATCAGCGCGACCAACCCGAGAGCTGGGTGCCACGGTACCTGATTCCTCAAGGTGCAGACGCTACGACGCGCTGCAGCGTCAGAAAGCGTTGCGGCGCACTGCGGCGGATTTCATTTAACTTCATCAAAAATGTTTTTATGCTTCATTAAACTATTATGCTACTGCGGCGGACCCGAATTTAAAACTTCGGGCGCTGCGACGCTCTGCAGCGCCCGACGGTGATTTTGCTTGTGCGAAAATTGTAATAGGTCATCTTTCGGGCTCAAATACTCTCAACCTAAAGCACTTCATATGCGGTGCCATATACCGATGGAAAGATAATTTTGAGACCTTTTCATCGATACAAAAAATCGGCACAAAGTGATTATTATAACTATGAAAAAAATGGAGTTAAAGGTTTAGGTGTGCAGAAAGAAAGAAAAACTAAACTATTACAACTATCTAAAATCACAAGCCTAATGAGCTCTAATGAACTCCATAATCTCAACACAAATTCTTTAAGGATGCAACATAAGATTTAGAGTAAAATGAAGTATCCTTCGAATCCATTTAATGGGAGAAGGGAGGTACCTTGGCTTTCAAATAGAAGTAGATGGACGATGAGATCTCTGTTTTCTGTAGGAACTTGGGAGCTTGAGGGCTTTCTTCAGTAGCACGGTGATGGAGAATTGGGGAGAGCTTTAGCTGAGCAAATGGGGGAAGGGAGGAGAGCTGAGCTTCTTTTAATGGAAGGGAAATCATGACTTTGGATGGGATGGGCATGAGTTGTCCCATCCCAACTGTGAAGATAAAGGGGGGTGGTAGGAGGTTGAGAGTTGAGGGGGACAAAGTAGGGCAAAAGCAGAGGGAAAGAGGAGGGAGGCACCAAATTTTCAAAAGAAAATAAAGGGAGGTTCAGCCAGAAAAAAAAATGGAGGGAAAATAAAAATGGATTTTAAATAAATTAAATTAATTAATCTTTAAAATCATATTTTATAAACGATCTCCGAAAAATCCCAAAACTTTACCCCTAGCTAATTTGGAGGTGAGGAATTCAACGACGAAGTCAGATTTTGATTTTGGCGAGTATTTAATTTTCTTATTTTTTAGGGTATTTAATTACATTAAAATATTTGTTAAAATCTGATGACCTCCAAACACGTCCAAAACATCACTCCTAGCTAATTTGGGGGTGACGAGCGCAATGGTGAAGTTGGATTTTGATTTCGATGTTAAACTAAATATCTCAATTTTTTAATTAATTAAATATTATTAAATATTCCAATTATTTGATTGAGCTCCGAATCGCTCCAAATTTCTAGGGATTGGTTCTAATAATTAGATAAACTCAATGAAATAATAATTAGGATGTGATTAAGTTAAAAAAATAAGCTAAGTAACAACCTAGGGTTGTTACAAAGGTACAATCCAAAATAAAGATCTAAGATTCACACCTAACCTTAGTCTAAAGGCAAAGAACCTTATGAGCTGAAAGATTTAGAAGCTAAGATCTTATGAAAGGTTATTCTAATATCATGACAAAATAATCAATCTAGAACATATGAATCTAAGATCTATATCCAATCTTTAGAATATTCACATTATCTTATAGATTGAATCAATCATACACCCATAAGAAAATTTTTAGGGAATTAAGATAATAAATTAATTAAGGATTTCCAAGATGATATGGCATAATTAGATCAAGATGATTAAGAGTAAGATCTAAGGTTTGATCACTTAAGAAAAAGGAAATTTAAACTTAACTCAATTAGATTAATTAGGCTCAAAAGTTAAGGAAATGACACTAATACATTTTATTACTGATTAAAAACACCTTACTGAAGTTTCTAAGGTTTTAGGAAGCTTAAACAATATTTTGGTCAAAAATGACCAAAATACTCTTCTTAAGGCTAAAAATTAGAAATTTAAGATTTAAATATTCAAATTGATTCAAATCAGTTTTAATGGACTTGATATTGATTAATATGGTGAATGGGACACTTAGCTTAAGATTTAGCTCATTATTTAACTTAAATGACACTAACCTCATTTTAAGACTAAATAAGGTAATTAATGAAATTATGGTTCATTAAGATGATCCAAGAACATAGGGGAGTTTTAATAATCTTAAGAAAGCATTAGGAACTTGGTTCACCAAAATCAAATGATTAATAAATGCTTAATTTTACTAATTAATGATTAGGGTGATTAACAGGTGATCAACAAATTTCATACTCTTAAATTATTTTTAAAGATCTAGATAAGTCCTCTATTATATTATGAACAATCAGAGACCATAATCATGATTTTTGGATATTAATTGAATTAATTATGAATTAATTAAGATCAGAGAATGATTAGGTAATTTTATAAAATATAACCATTGGATCTTGAATTTTATTTCATATTATTATTCCTTATATTTTTCTGATTCAAATGGTATATTGGATCATACCATTTGGATAAGTGTAGCCAAAGTTATTTAATAAATTTAGTATGAATGTCTTACTTAATTTAAATCATAGGAAAATCATATATATATATATATATATATATATATATATATATTAATCAGCTAATTAACAGAAGGAAAATAATTCCATAAATTCTAAATTAAATCGCGGCCCGAAATCAAAATCGCATGGGGCGGGGCCTGGCCTGGCCTGACACTATTCTTCTTTCACGCGCGAGGGATACCCAATAGAGGGGATCCTAGGGTTCACTTCAGACACCAAATTCTCCATCTACAAACCATGCCGCATTAGGATCTCAATGGCTACACCATCAGGAACACCGGACGCATCGATTGAGCTAAGAACTCCCTTCTGTGGTACAGTGGATCACCAGATGGCTACTCCAATGAAATGCTCTAAGGATGAGAGATTATGGTTTACTGTGAGAAGTAAATTATCCTCACTTAGACCACCATTTTGCCAGAGCTCGATCCCTACACCATCCTGGTGGTGGGACTGATCAAAGCCCTAAGGGTATGCAGCCTGGGGTGCAGCCGATCGCTGGACCCTTACTCAAACTCATCCATGGCTCGGCAGCTAGCTTGATCGATCAATATGGTCCATCAGATCTAGCTCAGACCCTAGAAGCAATCAGGTTATACTTCTAGGAGGCTAGGATAGCTAGACGACATCTAGAGGCAACATCTAGGAGCTTAGTTGAAAGGCTGAGCTTACACAACTCAGTGGGAAGAATGCAGTATCTGTAACTGGTATTGTAGACATGGCCAAGAAGGATTGAGGCTAGCTAGAGCTTCCAGAAGATCACATCAACCAAGCGAGGGGTCTGAACACCAGACACGCACCCTCTATCAGCGGTACGCAGCTCCTGGGATGCCGGGATTCACCAGGATGATGAGGAGCTCCAGAGGACTTCATCTGGACAATTAAGGGATCACAGTGAGCAAAGGGACTCACGTCCCAATGGTATATATAGGCATTAGGACACTCTAGTGATGGATTTCGGAGCTTGCGAACCAGGGTATGGCTCGGGCCGAAAAAGAGGCTCGGTTCAAACAGCCGAGGGATATTTCCTGTACTACCACAGGGGCTGGAGGGGATATGACTGTCGGGGGGACTAGTCGTGCGAGCGGGCGAGGGGAAAGAGACAATCCACAGTGCTGGGAATGATGGTAGTCGTCTGATAGATCTTTGGTTGAAGCGAAATGGCTCTGATCTTCGGACATCTAACGGCTGAATGCTGATAGGAGATCAGTCATTGGATCATATCGGAAGATCTAACGGTTGATCGAGGGTACTTACGGCGAATAGCTAGATGCCGTCGGATCAAATCTCAGAACCGCAGAACGGTCGAGATGCGATGGATTCGATCAAAGGTGCGAGACGTTAGATCAGATACATAGAGATCAATGGCCCGGATGGCGCCCACAGTTTGGGGTCAGCCGACTGTTGTAGTGAGGGTAGATTTGCAATTAGGAATTGTTTAAAACCCTATATTGCAATTGAACTAATTTAAATTAAATCCAAAATAGGTCTAAATGACCTCCAAAAATTCCCAAACTTTCACTCTTAACTAATTTATGGGTGGGGAATTCAAAAATGAACTCAAATTTTTATTTAGAGATCAATTTAATTTAGCTAATTTTTAGGATCTAAAAATAGGTAAAAATTCTAAAATGCTCAATTGAGCTCGGATTGATTTCAAATTTTTAGCGTTAGATTTAAATGACCCATTGAGTCTAATAGAATCAAAATTAAAGCTTGGTTTAACTTAATTAATTTAAATTTAGCTAGAGTAACAACTAGGGTTGTTACAGGCACACATCCCCTTGACCAAATCTTGTGAATTAGGGGGCGGGGCGCCACAGTACCTGATCGAGAATGAGGAAAACCAACAATGAAATCTATAGAAATATCTTCCCATTTCCATTGTAGAATAGATAATGGCTGTAATAATCATCTAGGCTTCTGATGTTCAGTCTTGACGAGGTTACAAGATTTGCACTTTGACACAAGCTCGGTGATGTCCTTCTTCATTCCTGGCCACCAAAAGTGACTTTCTATATTTTGATACATTTTATTATTTCCAAGATGGAGGGTGTATTTGGAATGATGAGCATCCTTTACAATTTGGATCTTAACTCTGACTCATTAGCTACCTAAATACTGGATCCACACCAAATGCAGTCCTTTGAATCTAGATTCAATTTTGATTGTCTTCATTCCTTAATAGTAGAGACTAAAAGTGAATAATTCTTATCTTTTCCTTGATCTTCTTTGATTTCATCAACTGCTTTGATTTCATCAATTAATGAGAACTTCAAGTTCATCTGATATATAATGGAATTTGAATGTAATAACACCTCCACTTGTAACTCCTTTATTTCTCTAAGAAATGATGGAGTAGAAGTCAACAAGTGCAAGCTAGTTGTTCCTTTCTTCTCAAAGCATCAGCTACAACATTTGTTTTTCTCTGATAGTAATTGATTGATAAATCCTAGTCTTTAATTAGTTCCAACCATCCTCATTGTCTCCGTACATTAGGCTCTGATGGTCAGTAAATATTTTGCACTTTACTCCGTACAAGTAGTATCTCCAAATCTTAAGAGCAAAAACTATTGCAACCAATTCTAAGTCACTGGATAGTTCTTTTTATGAACCTTAAGTTGTTTGGAAGTAAACATTAACATGCCCTTCTTGCATAAGCACACAACCCAAACCATTTAGTGAAACCTCATTATTTGGTAGTCCTTTCCTTCTATGGGTAAGACAAAGATTGGAGTTATCGTTAGACACTCCTTAAGCTTATAGAATGAATTTTCACATGAAGGTTCCCATACAAATGGTACACTTTTTTTGAGTTAAACGGGTGAGAGGGATAGAAGTTTGGGAGAAATTCTTTGCAAATTTGCGAGTAACCAGCTAAACCCAAGAAACTGTGAATTTCAATCACTGAAGTAGGCTGGGGCCATTCTCGGATTGTACTAATTTTGTTATGATCGACTGATATTCCTCCTTTACTAATCACATGGCCTAAGAAGGCTATCGACTGCAACCGAAATTAACATTTGAAAAATTTAGTATATAGTTGGTATTGCCTTAGAAGGTTTAAAATAATTCTAAGGTGTTCTTCTTATTCCACAGTACTCTTAGAATAAATCAATATATCATCGATGAATATTATGATACATGAGTCTTAATATGGCTTCAATATTCGTTACATTAAGTTCATAAAATAATATGGGGCATTGGTTAAGCCAAAGGGCATTATTAAAAACTCATAATGCCCATAATGAGTTCTGAATGTAGATTTGGGAATATCTTCTTCTCTTATACAAAGTTGGTGGCAACAATATTTTTGATCAATCATTGAGAATATTGTGGCACCGGCTGGTTGATCAAAGAGATCATCAATTCTAGGTATCGGGTATCTATTTTTGATAGTTACCTTATTAGGCTCGCGGTAATCTATACATAATCTTGTACTTCCATCTTTCTTTTTGACGAATAGCACTAGAGCTCCCCAGGAGGAACTATAGGTTGGATGAAATCTTTTTTGAATAGTTCTTAAAGTTGCACTTTAAGTTCTTGTAATTCCTTTGGTGTCATTCTATAAGGTGCTTTAGAGATATGATTCATTCCAAGAATTATTTCAATATTAAACTATATCTTTCTTAGGGGAGGTAAGCCAGGAAGTTCCTCTGGAACAACATCCACATATTCACAAACAATTGGTGTTTCATTAAGTGCCGTAGGTTTATACTCAACACTTGATAATATAGTTAAAAATGTTGGGTATCCATTTCTAATCATCTTCTCGGCTTTGTTAGTATCAATGATATTGGTAGTAGCACATCTTTGACCAACGAATGAAAACTTCTTATTGCCTTGACGTAAATACACTATCTTCTTAGCACAATCAATTAATGCTCCATTTGGACTCATCCAATCTATACCCAGGATTATATCAAATGTAGTAATGGGGAGGATAATTAATTTAACTTCCCATAAACTTTCATTTATTTCTAGTTCACACATGTAATAATTATTTATTTCTAAGAAATCTCTTGATTACAAGTTTACTTTAAGAGTGGATGACACTTTCTCAATAGGTAAAGCAAGTTTACTAATTATACTTAAAGCAATGAAAGAATGCGCAGCCCCAAAATCAAAGAGAACTGTGCAAGGATTTGAAAATAATAAAATGGCACCTGTCACAATATCAGGTTCTTCCTTTGCTTTGCCTGGGTCAAGTTAAAGATTTTGTCTTGCACTATTAGATTTGTGGTATCACTGTTTGAGGCAATAACACTTCCTTTAATGGCTTGGGATTTATTTTGCTCTTCGGTAACCTTTTTACCATTATTAGGAATCCAATGTCCAGTTACTGTATAAGTCGCATGGCAATATTTTCATATATGATTCTGTCTTTCACAATGATGACATTGACCCACTTTAGTAAAATACATGTTTGTAGAATAAAATATGCCACAAAATTTGTAGGTTGTGTTTTTTCTAGGACCTTGAATAGTGTTGCCTTAAGTGTTGTGAAGTCTCCCCTGAGGTTTAAGGAAGTGGGGCCCTTTATGTGAAATAGGGTGGGGCATGCCTGGCCTCTTAAATTTTTGAGATGGATGGTTCTCTTGTGCTTCCATTAAATTAGCCTTCTCCATCATTTAAGCAAATAGATATTTGGAAAGGTGTGAGAATGTGCTGGAAAGAATCTCTTAAGCCATTAAGGAACAAATGACATTTGACGTCTTCTGAGGACACTATCTCTGGTGCAAAGCTTGCTAGGTGAGTGAGCTCTACCTTGTATTCAGTCACTGAATGGCTCTATGCTTTAAATTGAGCAATTGTTTCCTCATTTCTTGACAAGCAGATTGAAGCACATACTTCCCAAGGAAGAACTTAACAAATTCTAGCCAATAAATTTATTTTTTAGCTCTTCCTTGAAATGTACTAATCCATAGTTTTCTACCACTTCTCGGCAGAGTCGATAAGAAGATAAGTAGCCAATGCTACTTTTTGTTCCTCGGCACTTCTTGCACATTTGAATTCCTTTTTGATCTTTTGAATCCATTATTTAGTTTGGGAAAGATTTGACATTCCATCAAATTCTTAGGGATTGCAATTTCAGAAAGGATTTCATTTCTTTTTCTGGGTGCTTAAATTGAATTGGTGCAGGCGATGATACTTGAGTTTGCTGGTTGCTTACAAATTAAGCCATCATGATTATAAATTGCAATATTTGATTCACCCTATCATGATTTAATAGATAGACTATCTCGTGGCGAGGTGACATGGGATCATTTGTGCTCGGAGTTGTCTGATGACCTCTATCATCCAGAGAAGAATTATTAATTTAGTTATGGTGATTTATCTACATGAGATGATAATTTTATTTATTTATTTATATGAACAATATAATTAATGTTTTGATACTAAACTCCTAATATTTAATCTCTACTCCTTTATTTTTGTTAGTCCTTGCTCTGCTCAAATTACCACTTGAGTTTTCCCAACCTAGCTTAGATACCAGTTGTAATGACTTGAAGACTGGGGTTGGGAGATTACAAGTAATAATTCAAGAATAATCATTTATCACAAAAACAACTAAAAAAATAATATCCATACATCACAGAGCCAAAAAATTTAAATTAAAATTATAAAAATTATCTTAACTTAGATATATATAAAACATTATAAAATTCAGATAACAAGTCTTCATCTCACTCTTGATAATAAGAACCTTCGTAGCTCTTGAAATCAAGTGAGTTTCACTTCTAATTCTCACAACCTGTATTAATTATCAACATTGCCAATCAAACAAGAGTGCGTAAAGTATCTATAATAATTAATTTCTAGTATTCTATATAGATTACAAATTCAATGCAATAAAGTATGAAGAAAATATCATCATTACCATTTGAAGATTATGCTAATTTCAATAGAGAATGCTCAAATAACTCAAATAATTTCAAAGCAAAATATAAATTAGCATAAAAGGAAATAATTTAGCATAAATATAAATTGAAATGAATGGGGATAACTTAGCATAAATTAAATGGGCATGAATGAGAAAAACTTAGCATAAATTACAATGTGACATAAATATATTATTTTGGGCCTAAGACCCCCAAGTTCATTGGGAGACCTAGATATTAACATCAAAACTATTTTAAGAAGATATACAATTACCCGTTTATAATGGTTCACATAAATATCATTTTGGTGAATCTTTCCTCTGGATCTTCTACCGCTTCCTAGTGGACTAGATCCCTCCTTATTTCCTCATGGGTTGCAAGCAAACCCTACTTGTATAGCTTCAATTTTGTTCTACCTCCAACGACTTCACCACATATATTTAGCACAAGCATTTATGAAAACTAAAAATGCAATTTAACTTATCCTAACAATGCAGTACATGCAAAGGTTGTATAAATTCAAAAGGATGTAAGCTCAAATAATGATAAAACTAGTACAATTATAATATCTCTATGTACCTCATCCGTACATTTACTCCACAAGATTTTTATTATATAAATATGTTAATAATTAATTCATATTTATTAATATACTATTTTAGAACCTAGGAAATAATAATATAAAGGTTTTGGATAACATTACAAAGATTGGGTGAAAACATTAAAATTGGTTATATGATGTGATTGAGATTTTATAGTGAACTTTAGATACCTAAATGAAGGTCCAAATGACATTTTCAACTACTGATATCTAAATAAAAGTTGTTCCTAATGGATTGGAGATTAAGTATACCAAATTTTAGTTACCGATTCAAAGTATTTTAAATGTTATGAATATGCAAAATTTGGGAAAAATGTTTATTATTTTTGAAATTTTCTTAGTAAAAAATAATCACATTATTTTCTGAACTTTGAACCTAATAATGAAGATCTAAATAGAGAAGCTAAGTTTTATATTCAACAGTAAAGTTGTTCCTAACATGACAGAGAGTAATATTGTCAAAAATTAACTTAATCCAACAGTTAGATTAATAGTTATGACAATAATAATATTACAAGAAAATTTCTGAAATTTACCAAAAATTGTTCTCTAAATTTAAATGAATGTATGTTGAAGTTTGAGTTCTTAAATGGTGACCTTAGAGTTTAAATGGACTAATAATGTCTTTTGTGAAATTATTCACAAACTATAGGAGAGTATTCATGCAAAATTATAGCACTTAGAGCTTAGTGGTTGAAAAGTTACAACTCTCCTAAGTTGACAAAAAAAAATAGAAATCTCAAAAAAAAATGTTTAAATATAATTTTTTTTTCTCAATTTTGAAGTAATTTTTGAACATCTTAAAAGCAAAAGTAAGGTGTAGTGTATTCTAGTAATTTTTTAAGAATACAAATGAGAATGTGTGTGCAAAATTACAACTAATTTTGAATAGAACAAGAATCATGATAGTACGAATAAAGATGCAGAATTATAAAAATTTTGAATAAATATAAGAGATTTTTCTTGGAATTTTATGAATATACACATATAAATTAAGCAATATAAAATATCATTGTGAGTGTGCCTATAACCTACTAATATTACAATTATAATTTATTTTATCGATATATATATTTCAAATTGATAAAGAAGAGAAATAATGAGAAAATCAAAGAAGAGAGTACATTGAAGCAAAGTAGTTTTGATGAATCCTAAATCTTCTCCTTGTCGTGAAAAGAATGAGATAGTATAGCCTAAATCTTCCTTTTTATGTGGGATTTGCTTAATGATGAAGTCCTTAGGGTTTTAAGATGAGAAGAAGAGGAACAAAAAATGAATTTGACAAATGCTTTCAAATGTAGGTAAAAAAGAAATAAACATATGATTTAAGATTTCTAATTAGGGTTAGAAGGTATATGAGTCCATATAAAGATTTAGCAAAAATCCAATGGTGTAGGTTTAATTATGGTGAAATTTGAATAGCTTAACATAATTTGACTTAATTGAGAATAATTTCTGTGAAATATCAATTGGTGCCTTTAATGAAATGATTTAAATGCAAAACCCCCCAAAAATCATGGCATAATATGCATAAATTTACAAAAAACAAAATTTTAGTACTTCTCAAAATTAATAAGAAAATATATCTCTAAAATTTAAATTTAAGGTTTCATAATATAGATCCCATTGAGAAAAATCCATAGACACCAAAATTTTACAGTTTAGCCAAGTGGTTGTTTTGGGATCTGATGTTGAAGTTTGCCAAAATCATATTTGTTGTAACCGTAAAGCATGAATTTTATTCTATTATTTAGTTCCAATATATTTTTATTATAACTCATCCATTTTAACTCCAAAATTTATGAAAATTTTATGAATAATTAATTTGATAGTGTAGAATTTAAAAATAAAAATATATATTTAAATTTTGACACCCAAAAATTTTCAATAATTATTTTGATTTAAATCTACTATAAAATAACTGGGAATAATTCTTTGATGGAAAAATTTCCAAAACTTTTTCAAAATTTTCTAAAATTATTCTTAACAACTTGATTTTAATATTTTACAAATATAAATAATAGATTACTCAAATTAACAAAATTAATAATAAATAATTTTATTCACTCTAAACTTAGGATTTTACAGTTAACCACTTCTCAAATACATCATATTTATATTTTAAGAAATAAACCCATACCTTCCATGTATGGTCATCAATGATGGTGACAAAGTACATGACTCCACATATGAAAGTAAGAGCTGGCCCCCCATACATCTATATGCACAAACTTAAGTTTCCTGCCTTTGCAGCTCTCTTCCAATTTTAGAGAATGTAATATTTTCTAATTGACCAGTACTCAATCTTCATAAAAATTTAAGTCCACTGACTTCAGTACTGGAAGCTTTCCACTTAACTATAGGCATTTCAAACCACTCTCGCTCATATGGCTAAGCCTCCGATGCCATAGACCCGCATCATTCTATTCTGCAACTATAATGGAATCAGTCACTTTATTGATCAGGTAAAGTGTACCTTTCATGTTGCCCCGTGCAACAACGAGTACATCCTTAGTTACTTTCAATGAATCCTCTATAAAGGTTGTACTGTAGCCATCACTAGTTAGCTGGCTGATTAATTTAAGGTTCATCCTTAGACATGATACGTACCTAACTTCTTTGAGCTTCCAAACTGCACCACTTGGTAGCTGGACATCCACATCACTTTACTTATGATGTCGCATGCATTGTCATATCCTAAATACACCTTCCCCAAGTCACTCTTAGTGTAATTCTTGAAGACACCCCTCATAGGAGTTGCATGAAAGGATGCGCCCAAGTTCACCACCTAGAACTCCGTGTTGATAAGTGACATGTTCAATGCATCCTGATTCTCTTCAACTAAAATATTCACTGTGGGGCACATATCATAGTTCCCATAATGTGTTTTCTTCAAGATACATCAATCCTTCTTGAAGTGGCCTACCTTTCTATAGTTTCAGCAATCAGGCTTTGCTTTTCTAGGTCTTGATTTTCCTCATCTTAATGTAGGCCTATTTATGTTGTTTTTGGTCTACACCTTTTCCTTGGCTTTCAGCATTTAACGCTAAAGTAGAAGCCTCCCAATGGAATCTTTTTTGCACCTCTTCATTCAGCACCAACCCAACAATGTCGTCAAATTTGAACGACACATTTCCTGATGAGTTGCTGATAACTATAACCAGCCAAATAACAGAGCTCAAACCTTGTCATCAAACTTGATGCACATCGAACTCAACTGACTTGTCACAATGTTAAACCCATTCAAATGCTTAGTCACTGAGTTATCATCTATCATCTTCATATTAAGCAGTCTTTTCATTAAAAAAAATATTGTTGGAAGTCGAAGACTTCTTATATATCCTTTTCAAAGCATCCATGAGATATACGGTAATTTTTTTATTAATAATATTAAATACAACAGAAGAAAATAATGAAAGACGAATCAAACCAAACGCGATTTTGTCAATAACATCTTAATCTTCATCTGACATAGTGGCCGATTTTCTGTCAATTCCACTAAGTGGTAGATACAACTTCTTCTGGTAGACCAAATCCTTCATTTGCTTTTCCAAAAGATAAAATTAGTGCCGTTGAACTTCTCTATTTTTGTCTCATTTTATTTGCCATTGCTCCCACTCAAACTGTAAACCATAGAACAACAAGAATAACGAGAATAATCTCTCTCTGATACCACGTGTTGTTAGCACATGTTGGAAACAATTTTTTGCTTTAGTGGTCAAAATGAGAACCAGCTCTACGGTGACGATTACCAAGCAATGTACAAAATCAAACCAAGCACAACAAAATAAAAATCACAACATATACATAGCATAAACTACAAAGTATCCAAACACAAGATCTTATATGAAAAGCCCAAAGATGGGAAAACTACATAGCCACACCATATAGAAATTTCCACTATAAATCAAGAATATTACAAAGTTACAGAGAACTTTACATTCACAAGAACATGAAATATCTACTGCTTACACAGCCTCTCGATCGATTTTTTCTTCTCTCAGAACTTCTAACTCTCACTCTAAGTTGAAGGAGAAGAGCAGCAGCCACCACTTGATTAGGGTTAGTATCCTCTTCACAAGCCTTTAAGAATGTCTCCATAATATTCTCTTATACACTTAAACAATACTTGGATCCCAAACAATATGAAATACCCCCCAACATACTGGCTATGCTCTATGGCGCGCTACTACGCCTAGGTCTCTGGCTGGTCTAGCGTTGTAGCGTCCAAGTCTCTGGCTGGCTGGGCACCACGGTGCACTACAGGGCGCTGCAGTACCTGAACTTCTCCAACTTATCCTGAATCACCTCGAAATCTCCTGAAAGTCCACCGAAGCTCCATTAGCACCTCCACGATAATTTGAATGATCTTCCACATCCGAACAATTTGACTCCTTAGATAAAAAAATTTCATATTAGACAAAAATATTAATGATTAGATGATTATATTACAAAGTTCAATTTTAACATCTTAATTAATAATATTTTAATCAAATATTACAAATGAAACTTAGTTGCTAATTTAGACTCTCCAATCTGCTTAAGGTGAAAAAAACAAGTAAAGTGAACTAAATGGAGAATGAATCTAATAAATGGAGGCCTAATTAGCCTTCTTGTAACATAGTCTTAAATAATTAGATCTAAGGATCAGTGCAATAAAATAATATAAAAGTTTGTTTATCATTCATAAAAACTCACTGAGTATATATGTATGTAAATCCCAGCTTATGAATACTTGAAAATCGAATTAACGTTGCAATATGAAATGGAAGCAAATACTTAGATATGAACTCAGTTTTTCAAGTTAAAACATGAATATGTGTTAAACATCAGGTATGAAATATGCATGTAGTATAAGATGATTACAAAACAATGGATATCATACTGTTAATTGATAGTTTAATGTCATGTTTTATGTATATCATACAATATTTAGTAATGCAATTGCACACTTTAGGATATTTAGCAGTGCGATTGCACACAATAGGATATTTAGCGATGTAATTGCACACCTTATGATATTTAGCAGTGCGATTGCACACAATATGATATTTAGTGATGTAACTACAAACCCTGGGATATTTAGCAGTGCGATGACACATCATGATATGCAGCGGTGCGATTGCACGTCAGAAATGTATGTGCCAGCATTTGGCAATTTTGTTTTCAACTATATATTTCAGTTTTAGCATATTACTTCATCCGTATTGTATATTAGTTTACAATTGTAGCGTCCAATAATTTTACTCTTAGCATGTGTTGATTTACACCTTTCAGATTTACTTTCATTCTTACACTATTCTGCCTTGTAGTTTTATACACATTCTTGTATTATTTTATAATCAGTTGTCACAGTGATGTTATCAAAAATTATAATTAATGAAATTTAACAACTTAAAATATATTTAGAAAATTATCTAATATGAGATTTTTTTTTGATTGGGGCTCTGGCATATGAAACCAACATGTTGTTTTTGCAGCACTTTGATGAGCTCACATTTGAAAAGGTGCAAGAGCCTATGGAAGAGCCCGATGCTTAATAGTTGGACTAGTTCCTTGCAGTTTTATTTACTTTTTGAGAGAGATAGATGAGAGTTATTTTCATACATTTTATTAAGTTTGTAAAAACTCCAAACTGCTCTGGACATATTTTTTACTTATTTTTTCTGAGATGAAGATTTTCCTTTTATTTTCTAAATGAATGAAATGCGTTGATGATGTTTCTTTCAAGACTTCCACACTCTGTGATTTTCAATCATTATACTTAGTATTAGTTTTGTCTAACATACTTAATGACCAACCTTCTATTCATTCACAAATTAGTGAGAAATCTAACCCGCTAGTGAACACGATCTCACAATACCGTTTGATAAATAATAATTTTTAAGAATAAAATGAGAAGTAGAATTTCATATATGCCTAAATTTAGAAAGTAGAAAACTCTTCACTTGGATTACTCATTCGTTCTTAGTAAATATTTTAAATATAATTGAAATCGCATATTCTTTCAAGATTCATTAAATCAAATTATAATTCATTTCTAAGGAGCCAATGTATGTCTTAATTATATAATTATAACCCCTTCTTTTCTAGTCCTTAACACATGTGCACATACGTGTAGAAAAAGATTGATCAAATGGTTCATTGTGTTGTCACATCTTGTGGTTTGTAATGGGTTGGTAGGGAAAAGTTTCTACTATTATAATATATTTTTGTCTTTCTTTCATCATCGAACTCTTCTTACAAAATCTTGAGACCCCCATATGGATAGGCATTTCCAATATTTCATGCATATAAATAGGCATTTTCAATGTTTCATGTTGGCTGATCTATTCAAGATATTCTTCGGGGCTTACTACCGTTATGATGTAGTCATCTAATGAAACAATGGCATTCTTTAGTATTTAAGATAGATATTTTGTCATCCTTTAAAGGTGGATAATATAGTTGTTGCTCATAGCTGGTTGCTAGTTGCCAAGATTCTTGTTAATGTGGACATCTCTACTTCATTCCCATTATAAGTGTATATTAGATGTGGGAGCCCAAGATTATTTTAGTATGTTGAATTTAATAAGCTGCCTAAATTTTGTTCAGTCAATCAAATGATTTCTCACAATACAAACTCATTTCTTAATATAAACCTTGATGTCCACACTACTAGTGTTACTATATTCCTAGCTCTTTGGTGCCAAATTTCTCTAGCCTTGTTTTTCTTGGCCCCATTCTCTGCGAATCCCTTGTCTTCCGCCTTGTTAACACTAGCCCCCCTAGTAAATCCAAAACCTATGATAATAATTTATAAGCTTCAACTATTGAACTGCAACACTTAACAAAACCTCCAACCTCCCTAACACTCAACCTAGCAACTTAACATCCAAGAAATAAGAAGTTCAACAAAACTCTAAAATTTTATTTGGTATTATATTCTTCTTCAATAAATTATACACTAACTATCTGTTTCACTAAAAGTTATACTTCTAGTCCCCTACACAAATACTAGCTCCACCTCTACCTCATGTATGAGCCTCAATCATAAATTGAGATGCATTTGAATACCAATACAGTCATGCAAAATATCAAACTAGAATACTTGCATTTATTTGAGCACTACAAGTATATTTAATGCCAAGTAACACCATAATTCATATTGTATTTGAATACTCGGGCCTCCAAAAATACAAAATATCCTCATAAAAATAAAGATTAATTGGTCTTTTGTACACAAGGAAAATACATATTTAAAAAAAAAAAAAATCCTGGCAACTAATTATTTTTTAAAATAAATTATTATAAATACTAAGCAACATAAATTGCTACAATCATATATTAGATAACAAATGTAGATATAATTTGATAATAGATCTATATATTTGTACGTTATTTTTTATATTAACATTTTTTTTCCTGTTTTATATTTGGTGTACAATGTGGCAACAAATTAGCTTAAAACATTATTTAAATCTACAACTTGTATAAATCATAACTTTGAGTTATTTTTTCAAATATATAAGGATGTCACAAGACTTTAATATCATCAAGAAACAACTGACAGGTGAATGCATGCAATGTTCTCAATATTTCAATAATACATTTTCAATAAATATTACAACAAATTACAGTGCACAGGTTTTCATTGTAGTAAAAAAAAAAAAAAGGAATGAATGTAACAACAAATAGCTCTGAAAAAATGTAAATTGGCAAAAATGTTCTATCGGAATTGTCGAATTTCATCAACATTAGGTGAATTTGAATTAATTTTTAAGTCTTCTCAATTCAGTTTCATGTGTGCGAACTGCTCTGCAACAGCCATAGCCTCAGCAACACGGGTTGCATCATTTCCCTGCCATTCAAGCAGGATCATAAATTTAACCGTCTTTTCCAATAAATCACACATTTTTTACTATTTAATTGACGAAAAATGCTACATTTACACAAAAATATATATCAAAAAGTATCGAGGACCAATATAATTTTTTGTTTTATAATTTTTGCATATAAGCTCCATAAAAAAGTATATTTAACCAATAATTCTACTTACACATTGGATTGACACATCATCTATATATTTTAATGTATACTAATATGTGAATGTAGTAATACTCTTTTCAATATATATATATAGCCAGTATTTATTTAATTTTATCTAACCTGGCCCTGAGCAGTGCCATTCTTCCCTCCACCACCCCTTCCCTTGATAGGTTCCATGGCAGCAGTCAGCCACTCCAATGCACTCAGAACATTCATTGGCGTACTGCTCGGAACGCCGGCATAAACCACAGCTTTGTTCAAAGTTTCATCAGCGCTGAATACCATCACTGCTAATCCCTGAGTGAAATCAATAACAAAAGAAAATTGAATATAGTTTTTTAATATCAAATGAAATTCGAAAATTCATAGGGCACCTAATAAATAAATCATTAATAAACATAAATTTGAAAAACAGACTATAAAAACATTGGAAGTTTGAGCTCAGTCAACTACCCCTTGATGAACAATTTGGTCATTTGTGTTAAGGGTCAATAAAGATCCGTAAAATATCATATTATTCCCACACTACTATTTTAGGCAGACTAATTTAGCATCAGACTGCTCAATTCAATTCCTTAATTACTGAGTTTAATTATATTTTATCACCAAATTGAATAGTTTGGAAACAAAATAGGATAGAATTGAATGGTTGAACTATGTTGAGCATGCTGTGAATAACCTGCAAGTAAACTGATCCTTGAGGTAGTCGAAGAAATTCTATAAACGACACTTAAATAAAAAAGTTCAGCAGAATACTGGTGAAATTAAAAGAGAAATAATTAAGAATAAAATAATTGAATCCCATTTTATCCCCCTCTCTTTACAAGTACATCTAATAATAATAATACTAAGCTTTCCTTCAATGTATATATATAATTTAATTTTAACATGCTGCATTTTATAAATATAACTAGAATTAAGTACACAGCAGAAAGGAAATTGGTAATCTCAAACTAAAAGCAAACATACATAAAAAAACAAGCAAAAAGGAAAAAAAATGAAAACGATCACCAAATTCCATGAGATCCAAAGTTCCAATAAAAATTAAAAAAATAACCTACACTAGAGAGGTACAATTAACGAATGCATCTTTGCTTTAGGTTGAAATTCGATCTATGATTGTGTCGCTGCTGGCGCCGTCGCACAAATTGTGCCGGCATTATCTCAAATATATATATAAAACTCTATACAATCAGACTAGAAAAGATGTACCTCTCCATACAATCATAAATTTGACCAAATCACATAAATTTAGTCTTGCTCTCTATACCATTGTTGTCCATAAGGTATTCAGGTATTGTTTGCATGTTTTTTTCACAAATGATGTTAATAGGCCAGGGATAAAATAGAAAAAAAAACAGAAGAGTGGGCAATCATTTTTATTATTAAATAATTAAAATATATAACCAAACGACTTATTAAACCTAAAGGCTCTTTGGACATATTACAGAGCCTACACCTGTGCTGAGATAAGCAAACGATTTTTACCTTCTGATCCATAACCCTCAGCACAGCCTCCCGAACAGCTTTTGTGTCAAGACCCACAGATACTTGACAGATACAAAAAGATTTTCCTTCACATGCGGCAATCTCTGCAACACTTGAAGCCAAACCAATAGCATTTTGAATATTCTCTTCCTCTATCCTATTTTGGTCCTTTGTGACTTGTTTCTATAAAGAGAAAACATGGTCAATTATAGAATCACAGTATGCAACTTAGAGAATTTGAGGGTAGAAAAAATGCACAAGTAAAATTTTTCAAGTAAAATGAACATATAATAAAAATTTTATGATGTTTGAAACTTTTATAGCGTTTATACATTTTGATATTTGTATGGATAGGCGATCGCGATCACGACGGCCACATGAGCATTTTACTTTATTTTAAAAATACTTCAAACCAAAAAGCCAATTTATATTATACATTTAAAAACTTAATTTTCCACCCAAAATCCTGCCAACCAAACTATCAAACAGGCAAAATATAAATGTAAATTATAAAATTTTATTTTAAATTTTGGAATAAAATATGGATTATAGAAATTTAAATTAAATTATTATATTTATTATAATAAGATTTCATCATTATTATATCAAAATAGAATACATTTAAAAGCATTTTTCAAAAATACATAAGAATAATACATGAAATATATGTACTATATACACCTTTTGGTGATTAGTATTCAAGAATGTTTATGTTCACTATGAAAGATATGTAAAATAAAGTGATTTTAAATAAATTGCATGTAGTGGTATTGGATAGTGAATTAACTAAAATCTTGCTACTGCTTAAAGCTAAGAAAAGCAGGTATAAACATTCTTAATCAATGATTACCGTACCTGCAACTGACTGATCTTTGCCTTCAAATCAGCTTTTAAAACTGCCGGAATAGATGCTTTTTCGATCCTATTTTTAAGGTCTGCTACATTCTGAATGAATAAAATAAATGAGAAACACAGGTACATTTAACGCAATGCGACAAGATAATAAAATGAACGCATTAAGCATAAAAAAGGTTATTTAAACTGGTACTCTTAGCACACAATACACCATAAAAGAGCATATTATAAAGGTAATTTTTAATTTAAGGGTATCAAAAATTCCCATTTGAAGAAACTACACCTACTTTTAACCCAATGGAGCAAATAAAAAAAATCACCTGCAGCTGCTTGGACTTAGAACTGGCCAACTACATCCGCATCCTCCTTCGTAAAGGTATTCAAATGTGATCAACTACGAAAACACAGCTCGAATTCACTCAGAAAAGACAAGACAGTTCAACCCAAATAATATTTGGATTAGGCTCAAGCAGAATTTCAAGATTTGTATAGCATTCAGGTGTGATTTACCACAAAGCTCGAACCTGACTCCTACTGACTAGTTGGCTTGCATATAAATATTTACAAGGGTATATTCAGGTCAAGCAAGTTGTTTTTGAGTTTAAATGAGTGGTGCTCAGGTGAAAATGCTTAACAATGCTTTTGTATCCATATCAAATCGAATTGTGTTCAGTTCAATTAGGCAGGTTCAGCTAGAAAATTCAAGTTATTTATTAAACAAGTTTGATTCAGGTTGACCCAGTTTGTATTAGGTCCCTTTCGAGTCAAATTCAAACCCAACGCATAAACTGATTTGACACCTATACTCCTTGACAGTTATCACTCAACACTTTTACTAAAAATAACAACTAATTATAATATATACAAATAGTAAACAGTACTGCACTAGTTATCTAACAAGCATAATCATGAAACGATAAAAGCAGGCCATCTCAGAAAATCATTTAACCAATCAAAAAATTAGATTAAACCAACAGGCCAATCTTAAGATTAATAACTTGAACACTTGAGCGACAAGTTCCAATCTAACCATAATATCCAATCTACAAATTATAGTACTTGTTTAAAAACGCAAAATTGCAACACAAATATCAATTTATAAAAATTTAATCAAATGCCATTTCTCAAGATAACAGAAGTTTATAAATACCTTTCCCTGTGAGGTTCTTTCTAATGTTGATGCACACGCAATTTCAGAATCAAGAGAGGTTGCTAATTCTAATGCTCTGAAAGCATATTCGGATGTGACAGCAGTTACTCTCCGAACACCCTTGGCAATTCCTTCCTCAGATAGTAGTACAAATGCTTTGGCTTCTCTAGTGTTTGATATATGAGTTCCTGTTACATTGTAAACCTCAGCAAGAAAAAATTAAAAAAGTTTAAAACAAAATTGAAACCTACCTCCACACAGTTCAGTTGAAATAGATAGCCAATCCTTACTTTCCGGATCTGCTACAAGATCTTCCACGTTTCGGCCAACCGACACAACCCTAACTGGGTCAGGATAGATCTATAAAGAAAAAATATCAAGGTTGCATAGCGGGCAATAAATTTACAAATTTCAGTGATGGAAGTATAAAAAGATGCTCTGAACATCGCACAGGAACAAAAGCATACTTCTCCAAACACAGCTCTGAGTCCTGTGATCCGTTTTGCTATAGTAAGGCTAACCTCACTAGAATACACATTAAGTTCATCTTTAATCTGCTGATTAACAATGGACTCAATCTTTCTCAACTCCTCTGTATGGACAGGTTTCCCTGGACAAATAAAACGATCATATAAAACCAGCAGCTCCCTCATTTTGGAATGCAAAAAACCAGAGCATTGTCAAATAATGAAATACCATGGGAGAAATCAAACCGCAACTTTTCAGGAAGAACAATAGAACCTTTCTGATCAATATGATCGCCAAGAACTTCCTGCATCAATGGCATTAATGTTACTACAAATAAAATAAAATAAAGTTTCCTTGAATATGTCTTATTAAGTATAAAGTCTTCCTACCCGAAGAGCAAAATTTAGAATGTGCGTGGTAGTGTGGTTAGGTGCAATAAGGGTACGCCTATGATAGTCAACCTGCTCATTTCCACAAAGAAGGGCATAATTATTCATCTAAGATCATTTCAACGACAGAAGTATTGGCAAGAAAATTCATCTCGTATCACACCTTACAAATAATCTTATCACCAACTGATAATGCACCATAATCTCCAGGGAAAGTACCAATATGAAGAACAAATCCTCCAGAAAGTTGAACATTATTGACTTGAAAAGATCCGAATTTTCCATCAAGAAAGCCAGTATCATATATCTGAAGCAACACATCTTCAGTCAATTTCCAAGAACAAATGAAGCAACTTCAAGGTCAAAATAATGGGCACAAATCATTTAACAGCCCCGTTTTGACAGAAAAAAAATCAATATTCATGTTTTATTTACTTTAAAGAGAGATCTCTACCTTGTATAACAGCTCAAGAAAATTACACTTGAATCATACAGACAGAGAAAGTTTCTATTCAGTAAGCCTAAATCAACGGTATTGGATAGCTTGGATATAACACATAAAGAAAGATAAAGATTCTTGTCCCAGGTATTTGCTAGTCCAGCTTATTCAGGGCTAAAAATAAAACTGCACACCATTGATGGATTACAGTAATGAAATAATATGAGTGACACCGCATACACTAATAACAGGTTCATTAGCTCAAAAGAACATTTCATTCCATATCTCCCTTCTGAATATTATGGCTTTATTATCACGAATTTTCCCATGCTTCTAATAAAAGATCATGGGACCAAAACAAGCAGAAGACATTTAAACTTCTGGCATAAAGATGGTGAGAAACTAAAAGTTTGTGCAAGAATTTGACTAGTAAATAAAAATCAGCTTGAACGATTTTGTATCACACTTGCATTAAAGGATTTCAAGTAGACTCCCATACAAATATAGTTTTAAGTTTAATAGTTGGCCTCTGGAACATGCATGAAAGCTGTAAATAAACTCTTTTGGGGTGGTGGTGGGGTTCTTGTTTAATCTCGATGGGTTGCAGCTTTCAAATTTTTTTCTATAATTTCAAGAAACTTAAATAAGTTTTGACACCAAATCAGATGAATTTCAAATTGAGTTTAAAATGCAAATTGGGCTCTGATTTATGAGTTCAAATTCAGCTTACTTGCTCAAAGCTCAAATGTAAATATATTTATTGTATGCTACTGCTTGCAGTAAGAAATATTTTACAACAATGAATGGGGAATATGAGAAGTTGCCCAATGTTAAGCATAAATCAATCAGGCCATCTAAACAGAGAAAACCAGCAGCATGTAGAAATGCAAGAAAAAATAAACAAGCTTTGAACCATGTACGTAACAAATGAGAAAAAAAACCAATCGCACTTGCACCAAATACTAATAAATCAAACCAGCATATGTCAACTTATCATTTCCAAACTGAAAGTTGGTTCAGCAAGAAAATCACTGTTTTTACACTTAATATACATACAATGCTTAAACAAGTTTAAATCAGCCTAAGCTCAGCCTACGTCCTAAAGAATCAGGTTACACCAAGAGTCAAACCCAACTAAGAACGCACACAGAAATATTATAAAATAAACAAATACAAAATTTGACTTCAACTGCATGGCTTAATCAAGCTCAGCCAGTACTTTTGAGAAAACAAAGAAGGGCATTGAACTTCAGCGCATCAAGAAAAAAAAAACTCTGGTTAAATTATTAAGCATTGCAAGCTATCATGAAATGGACAAAAAATACACATAACAAAACTATCAATTTTGGTCTCATATATGTGGAGTTTAGGGAAGGGTTTAGTTGATAAAGCACAATGAACACAAATTTCAAGTATCCCATCCCACTTAATGGGACTGTCAAGATACTGTTGTTGTTTCTAGTGATCATGAGATATAGTTCAATACAATGTTCATTGCAAATGTAAAAAATGATGTGCAATACCTGACCACCAGATTCTGCATAGAAGCTTGAACTTTCCAGGATAACTCCAAAATCAGAACCAGCAACAGCAGTTTCTACAAATTCAGATCCATTATAGATAGCCTTTACAACAGACACATGATCCTTCAAAGAGAGAGAACTTGCAATTAGCACTCTGCCTATATAACAAATAAAATAGAACAACAAAACAAACATGTAAATGGAAGGTAGAGAAAAACAGTTAGAATATCTACCACCCATGTGTTCAAAATTAAAAAATGCATTTATGAAAGAACCAAGGAAAAATTTAGTAATAATAAGCGCATATATTTATATGCATATATACATATGCATATCGATATTGAGCCTGCTAGTGATTGAATTATTACAGTTGTATACCATTTCAATGTAGAAATGGAAATACTTGCTGAAACTCAAACCGGGCAAATTTAAGTTGACCCAAAATCAGCTCAATTCATTTCAAGCTAAATCACAACTTACCTATCTGTGCGCTTATACAAGCTAGAGCCCGGAGTGACTTGATTAAAAATTGACTTGAGGTTTATATAAATCCACTACAAATCTATAACTAGTCTTAATACTAAAAAATAAAAGGAAGCTTTCTGGTTCATAGAAACCTTGATATTACTAAGAAGTTTGAGTTATTAAGATGTTATGCTAATTTCAATGTACATGTTGTTAGGAAGCTTGTATTCATTTGGTTCAATGATATAGTATTCTAGGTCATTGTTTAGGTGAAATTATGCCAACAAACTTCATTAACTTTCTAGCTTGAAATTTCCATTTTCTACATCTGCACATCATCTTATCCACAACAAAATCATCTTGTATGGGAAATAATTTTTTAAATATCTCAATTTTAAGCCATCTATTAGTATCCCACAAATCACAAATCACCAACTACATCTATTAGATAATAGCATAAGAATTACCAGCTACATCTATCAAATTATAGGCCATAGATAAATAACTACATTCATTTGATAACAATACATGAACCAATAGTTACATCTGCCAGATAACACCCACAGACCATCTATTCATCATTAGCTACATTTGTCAGATTAAGCACAGGACAATTTAAAAATTAAAAAAAATATTTAACATCTTTAGTTAATTTTTGTTATTTTTATTTAGGATAATAGATGAGAAATAATTTTTCACAGATTTCAATTTTTAGCCATCTATTAACATCCCACAATCACCAGGTACCGATACCAGCCCACGAATCCCCAACTACATCTATCAGGTAATAGCACACATATTAGTAGCTATATTTATTGGATTACATGTCATAGATCAATAGCTACACCCATTTGAATACAGTACATGGACCACTTGTTACATCTACTAGATAACAACCCACAAACCATTAGTTTACAATACGTTGATCATCAGCTACATTTGCCATATTATAGCCCATGGACCAATACACAAAGGTAAGATCATATCCCTAAGTTTAATAGATGTCTCATTCTATAGCATATAAATCTATAAAGGAGGCTTTATTTTTCATTATAAGACACTTATTCTGAAGCAAGAGAAATTTACTCCCTTATAAACTCATGGTTGCTTGTGGAATTGGTATTCTTGAGTGCAAAACGAGAGGGCAATAATCTAGAATATTTTTCCTTTTAATTTGGAGTGAAACATGAAGCTGCATTATTTTTATAGATGTACCAGTTAGCTTTTTCTTCTGAGTCGCTTTATTGCTGAATTTTGCTCAAAACTTAAACATTGTTAGCAACCACTATAATTAGAGAAAAAGTTTGAGTATTAATACCTAATATTGAATGTTTTAAATCCCGCCAAATTTTTAGTAATACAGTCTAAAGTTTTAATTTAAAAGTTAAACTATTGCTGCAAATTATTTTAGATTACTAGATAATTTTACAATAATTTATAATAAATTACTAAAATTTCTTAAAATTTATACATTTTTCCTTTAAATTTTAGAAATACTTAACTATATCCCCTTGAAAAGCCTACCTCGAGCATATAGCAAGTCCCACCCTTATCGATCCTGCATCAAATTAGCATTGAAGCTTGTAGATTCTAAATGAACTTATTAAACTAAATCAACATGATACTAGAAGTGTAAACTAGTGCCAAAGGACTAAAATTTATTAGATCGATCTTTATAAATCAATCAAACTCTTAATTATGATTTTAAGAGAATGGTTTAGAGAGCTAAAACTTGGTCAGTACATAGAACTAACCCAGAAGATTGTAGAGCTGTTGACATCACATCAACATTGATAATGAAATACACCAAAAAATAAACTAGATGTGCCCACATATGATGGCCAAATTAAACCAATGAACCTCATTGACTAGCAAATGAATAAAGATAGTGTAAGAATTCAGATGAATATGTTTAAAGAGGCCAAAACGATTGTGAGATAAAAGGTTGGAAGTTCTTGGGAAGGTTCTTGGGATGTTGAAAGCTGGGAGTTCTTGAGATTCTTGAGAAGTTGAAAGATTCTTGGGAAGATGTAGCAGAAGAAGTTGAGTAGTTCCTAGGCAAAGGAGAGGAGATCGAGAGTGCTTCGGCTGAGGTTGGCTTGGAGTTGCGTGAGCAGGGAGAAGCTCTGATACCATGTAGTAGATGAGACAAGAAAATCGAGAACGTCAATTTGATTCAATTGCTAGTACAATCATTACATGGCATTACACACATATATAGTTATACACACATGATGTTATACTCTATAGTATATATAATGTGGGGTTCATGAGCACCCGAGTGCACCTGGGTGCGCCTAGGAGCCCAATCTCTAGATGGCGCTGGCAAGGCTTGTGTCTAGGCGCACTTGGGTGCCCAGCCTCTTGCTAGCGTTGGCAGTGCTTGCGCCTGGGAGCCCAGCCTCTGTCTAGCACGACTATATCTTAATATATTCTGATATCCCCCGTAAAGTGTTGGTGGGGTTTTGAATTGTCGGCTTATCATGTAGAAGGCTAAATTGCATAATTGAGAGAGGTTTGATGAGGATATCTTCTGTTTGTTCATTTGACAGGGTGTACTAGATGGAAACTTCTTTATTTTTAACGTTATCACGGATGAAGTAGCAATCCAATTCCACATGTTTCGTGCGGGTGTGAAATAATAGGTTGTTGGCGATGGAGATTGCGATGACATTATCATAATAGTAGCATGTGGTATTGGATGATGAAGCTCTTGTATAAGCCGTAAAAGCTATATGATTTATGTGACCATCCATGCAAGTACTCTATATTTGACTTTTGTAGATGAACGTGCTATAGTGTGTTGCTTATTTGCGCTCCAACCCACTAGTATGTTGCCAAGGAATATGCAAAATCCTATTGTAGATTTTCGGTCAGAGTCTCCTGCCCAATTTGTGTTGGAGTATGCGCGAAATTCTGTATTTGAGGTGATTGGTAGACCAAACTGTATGGTGCCCTTAATGCATCGTAGGATGCACTTAAGTTGAGAGAAAATGTGCTATGCTGGATGGTGTATGCGTTGGCAGATGCAGTTGGCAGCGAGGCTAATGTGTGAACGGGTGATGGTGAGGAACTAGAGGCATCAAACAAGCTTGTGGTAGACTTGTTGGTGGGTGAATGGAGCTGAGGTGCCAATGAAACTGGCTGCGGAAGCTGCAGGTGTAGGAGCTGGTTTGCAATTTGACATTCCATCTTCTTAAAAGAGCTGGGTAGCATGAATGCTTGAGATAGGTGGAGATCGTGAGCAGCAGTTTGAACAGATATGCCGAAAAATTGAGAGAGAAAAGCGAGGGTCTTCATTTTGAAGCGAGCTTCCACTGTACTTATAATTATTGTGGAGAAATACTAGATTTGTTACAGTGAGAAGTAGACTTCAATGTAGATGAGAAGATATACAAGGATGCTTGACTTATCGTTGATGAGGGATGGATTTTCTTTGCTTTGAGTGAAGCCCTTCGATGTAAGAAATTCGGTGAGAATCGCTGATGAGGTGACTGTTTTTATGCAAGAGTGCTTTCTTTAGCCGACACACGTAGTCAGGTTTAGTAGGATCGATGAAGCCCAGAAGATGTTGACTAGATTCTTAATGTTGTTTATCAAGAATGTGAGATTGGAGATGAGATTGGGCTGCATTGTAGGTTCTTGATGTTCTTGAACATCATTGATGGATTCTGGGTTGGAGGTTGATGAGGCCATAGTGATTGTGTGATAAAAGGAAGGTTCTGATGTTGGAAGCTAGGAGTTCATGTGATTCTTGAGAAGTTGGAAGATTCTTGGGAAGATATAGAAAAGAAGTCGAGTGTTTCCTGGGCAGTGCATCATTGACTATCATTTCCCAAATCTTCAACTAAAAAGTATAATGTATTTGAATTCTTACACTCATATGTGTGGAGCCCTGCCCCAATTATATCCAATGAATGATGCACATTCTATGTTATATTTGTGAATAATTACTCACACTTTACATAATTTCCACTTAATTAAAAATCTGAAACCATACAAATATTTATTGAACTTCAAATATACATTGAATGTCAATTTGATAAATGCATTAAAGTGCTTCAATCTGATGGAGGCGGTGAATACAACTCAACCACCTTCCATAGTTTACTCAAGCACCTCAACATACACCACAAAATATCCTGTCATTACACACCTCAACAAAATGATGTCGCATAAAGCAAACATAGGCACATCCTTGAGACAACTCGAGCTCTCCTTCAAAGCGCTCATCTATCAGAAATTTTTGGTTCATGCAACCATTACCTTCACCTACCTAATCTACTATCTTCCCGCCCCAATACCCATAACACATCTCCATTCCAACTGAAACATAAAAAAACCCGGATTATGAAACATAAAAAAACCCGGATTATAGCCATCTTCGAATCTTCAGCTGCCTATGCTAACATTTTCTATTTTCTCCTCTCTCGAGTTCTCTTCAGGGTATCAAAGCTACCGGTTAAAATCAAGAACCTCCATCCCCCTCAACCAACTCCAGCATTGGCTCCATTCAGCTACAAGCTCCTGTTCCCTCACTACTCCCACTTTCAAGAAACTTCCCCTCCCTCTCCAAGAAAGTCCCAGCAATCTTCAAGAAGCTCTCTCAGCCCATAGTCTTCCCCTCATGACCTTATTCCCAGGCATTATCTCACTCCAAAAAACTTCAAGAACCATCACACTCTATCTCCAGCCAATATACATATCTTAATCTTTAACCTCCACTGGTAAATCAGAGCCATCTCCTCAAGAAAATCAAGAACAACAAGATGGCTACATTTTCGGCTGTCCCATCTCCACGGAATCCACCAATATGAATTATCATTCCAGAGGTCGATTCACTTGACACAAAGAGCCTAAAATTCTTGATATCCAACATCAAGAACATCATCAACACTCCTCTGACTTATAAAATTTATCCCAATTGGCACGCTTAGGTAACTCACCTATTCAAAGCCAACAACCAATATGAGCACCTCCAAAGAACCGAGCCTATCCCTCAAACCAACAACCCCATATCTTCATCCTGAATATCCATTGACCAAAACCTCATAGTTTCCCTATACTCCATTATTCCCCCATCTATCCTTCCTTACATTCTAGACGTCACCTCATGTGTCAAAGTCTAGACAACCTTGGAAAAGCATCTCCAATCTTCAAGACACTCTCGAGTTATCCATCTCAAAAATAAGCTACACAATGTCTCACTCAAAGATAGGCAAATACAAGAATGTCTATCAGAAATAGTCATTAGTGGACAAAATTTACCTTTGCTCCCTCTGCAACGAAGAAATAAATGTTCAGCAAGATCTACACGGTGAGATTCAACTTACTACCCCGCCATGATCAGCCAGCAACAATCCACCCCTTTCACTGTTCATGGGCCAATTCAGAGGTCAGGGAAGACCAAGCAGGGGCCGTACTCTATCCATACAGCAGCCAAGAACCACCCCTCATGCATCAAGAAGCACTAGGCCCTCATACATCGAGTGTCAAATCTGCAACGAGCCTGGTCACTCCGCCAAAGATTGTTGGCATCGGATGGATTCCAGCTACCAGCACACCCTCACTCAACGCGTGCACCATCCTGCCGCTCTTCAAACCAACGGACTGCCTGACCATAGCTAGTACTTTGGCTCTAGTGCATCCAATCACCCAACCAATGATCTTAGAAACCTTTCCATCCCTGAATCTTTCCAAGGTACCGAACGCATAATTGTTGCCAGCGACCAATCTCTCCCGGTTGCCAATATTGGCAACGACATTCTTGGAACCCCAACTTGTAAATTCCTTCCCAATCATCTTCTTCATGTTTCTCAATGCATATACAATTTCCTCTCCATTCACAAACTAACAACCGACAAGTTTTGCTCCATTCTATTCAAACCGCACGGCTTCACCATCAAGAATCTACATACAAACCTTCCTCTTCTTAAAAACTGTTGCATTAACGGACTCTATACCCTCCCTCCGTCCATCATCAGCACCTCCTCTCTCCAACACCATCTCGTACTCCAACTGAACCACCATAGCACCTACGACTTGGACATCCAAGTTCTTAAATCTCTAAACTCCTCCAAAAACATCACCACATCTTGAAAAAAACCGACATCTATCTCCATGCTCCACGTGCATCACTGACTATCATTTCCCAAATCTTTAACTAAAAAGTATAATGTATTTGAATTCTTACATTCTTATGGGGCAATTATATCCAATGAATGACGCACATTCTATGTTATATTTGTGAATGATTACTTACACTTGATTTCCTCTTAATTATAAATCTGAAACCATACAAATATTCATTGAAATTCAAATATACATTGAATGTCAATTTGATAAATGCATTAAAGTGCTTCAATCTGATGGAGGCGGTGAATACAACTCAACCACCTTCCACAATTTACTCAAGCACCTCAACATACACCACAAAATGTCCTGTCATAACACACCTCAACAAAATGATGTCGCATAAAGCAACATGGGCACATCCTTGAGACAATTCGAGCTCTCCTTCAAAGCACTATCTATCAGAAAAAAATTTAGTTCATGCAGCCATTACCTTCATCTACCTAATCAGCTGTCTTCCCTCCCCAAATACCCATAACACATCTCCATTCCAACTGATACACAAAAAAAAACCCAGCCCAAAATTTTCACCTTGCATCTTCCTCAGCTATTCCCCACACCAAAAGGATTACATTTGTTATAGTTCAAAAATAAACTCCTATTTGATCTCCCACCATATCCAATTCCTAGAAACCATATTTCCTTCCTCCACTCCCAACACACCTTACACCACTTCCTATGTTCAACAACCACACCCCAACCCACACATTCCTGTCCCAACCTCCATTGCATCAATATCCAAATATAAACATACATCCACTCCCACAACACAACTTTCCCCTCATCCCGAATCTTCGAAGATAGCCACACTCCCACAACATCACTCTCCCCTCATCCCAAATCATTCGAAGATAACCACCACTCCCACAACACCACTCTTCCCTGATCCCCAATCTACGAAGATAACCACCCAGCAGAACCCACTCTATTCCTCTTCTTTTGTCCCATATCCAACCCCTTCTCCGAACCCAAAATCTATAAATCCCACACGCTATGATGACTGGGCTAAAAATCAGTATCATAAAACCCAAATCACTCAAAAACCTCTTTTATATCACTTCGCCACAGGTCAAACCAACCTCTTATGCTGTCGCAGCTAAATCGAAATATTGGACTGAGCAATGGAAGAGGAATATCGTGCCTTGATACAATAAAAACACCTGGACACTTCTACCCTTACCGCCACATCATAACGTCCTCGAATGCAAATGGATGTCTCGTACGTAACTCAACCAAGGGCTTTGTAGCCCGCCACAAAGCCCACCTTATGGCTCAAGGCTTCAATCATAACTACAACTTCGATTACTTCTAAACATTCACCCAGTTGCAAAAAAGCCTACTATTCAAATCCTATTCACTACTGCCACCTACTACAAATGGCCAGTCATTCACCTAAATGTATCCAATGCCTTTCTACATGAACACCTAAACGAAATAATCTACATCAAACAACCACAATAATTCAAGGACTCTATCCATCCCCACTATGTGTGCAAACACAACAAGGCTATATACGGCCTCAAGCAATCACCCTACCAATGGTATTCCACTCACCGACTACCTACACACCAAAGGCTTATGAACCAACATAGCCAACCCATATCTCCTCATGCATGATACAACACCCAATCACATCTACCTTCTAATATATGTGGATGACATTCTCATTGTCGGACCACAGCTAACGCCTAATCATCATTAATCCTCATTCAACAACTAACCAAGCGGTTCAAAATGAAGAATCTCGGCCCGCCATCCAATTTCCTTGGCATCACCATTCAGCACACTGCCATCGGACCAATACTCAACAAAGCCACTTATGCCTCTAGCATCCTCAATATTTCCGACATGGAGCAATGTACCTCCTCCCTCACTCCTATAGCAAATCGAACCAACAAGGCAACTCAATCCCCTCATTTTGACCAACCCAGACTATACAAGCAGCTTATAGGTTCGTTGTAGTACCTCACCAGAACTCGCTCTGATCTCAGCCTCGCCATCAACAAATTCTGTCAACATATGCCTAACCCAGCACAAGCTCACTTCGATAAAATGGAGTACATCCTCTCGTACATTAAGGGTTCCATCCACATAGAGCTCCCCACCATCCCTAATAATCTGCATCTACGAGCCTATTCAGATTGGGCCAAGGATCCTGATGACCGCAAATCTATAGCAAGTTACTGCATCTTCCTGGGAAATACTCCAATAACATGGAGTGCCAAGAAACAAAGCATTGTTTCTTGCTGATCTATTAAGAAGCAGAATATCGGGCCCTTGCAACGACCACAACATACATAATATGGACACGTAGACTGCTTCAAGAATTCGGCATTGCACCAACCATTTTATTAAAATTATACTGCACCAACATGTTAGCCATCACTCTAGAAAAGAATTGTCTTCCATGCCAGAACCAAACACGTCCAAGTAAATTGTCACTTCATGCGTGATAGCATTCTGAAGTAAGAAATCGAGCTGCTACACATTCCTATCGAGGAACAAATTGTGGACATATCAAGCCATTATCTACTGCACGATTCAACAAATATCGGTTCAAACTCGCCACCTCAACTATTGATGGTTCGTTTGCAGGGGGGGTGGGGGGATAACGGATAGGATACATCCGCCGCCCATTCCATCACGCCATTCATAAGACTTAGCCATCAACACCATTATCTCTATATGATTCCATGCATTGTCTCTTGTAGGCATTAAGCATTGCTATAATAACATATTACATTTGGTTTTCTTTTATGTCTTCTTCTCTCTTGAGTTCTATTCTCCTCTAGATGGTGCTGGCAGAGCTAGCGTCTGGGCGCCCAGCCTCTAGCTGGAGCTGGAAATGCTTGCGCCTGGGCGCCCAGCCTTTGTCTAGTACGATTACATCTTAATATGCTTTAATAGATAGCTTATTCAATTAATTAACCATCTCAAGAGAATGTTATATTAGATTCGTCAAATTTAAAATAGTAGTATAAGATAAATCTTTTGGTTACGATTGAAGAGATAATGGGCAATTAGGTATAGAGCTCGTAACCTCGTAACTACTTAAGTCATGATGCAACTATTCCTCACATATATTTATAGTTAAGAAGGGTTTTACTTTAAAAAATATACAACTATATATACTTGTATTTTTAGTCCACGAGTTGCATGCACAAAGGAGTAGTTGCAAATCATCAACAATGGTCAAAGATAAACATTACCCCAATGCATAACTTACATGAAGAGGTTCGTAGAAAATTTTAAAATCATTACATGTATTGATACAAATGCTTTCAAGCCAGGAATTCCAAAAAATGATTATAGTGCATCTAATGTTCATTATAGCATATCAAATTTTGTATTAAGAATCAACAGTAAACCCTAAGCCCATTCTTTGTGAACCGCATCCAACCCCTTACCAGTAGTCATTGTAGTAAATTAATTTCAAAAATAATATTGAATGGTAAGATAGCATTCATTATTAATGAGGGATTTTAAGATATTTAGTTCATTAGAGAGACAGATTAAATCTTACGACTTTTATATCACTTTACAGAAAGTTAATTGAATTTGCCATAATTCACTAGGCAATATCAAGGACTACAGTTGTTGGTACTAAATTTTTAAGCTACAGAAATTTGATGGGAATCACATCTATATGTGACACCACTGCCATTCTAAAATGATATCTAAAAAATTAAAAATATCAATTACATCTTTTATTTTTTAACTTATTTTTTCTAGTTATCTTATATTTGACAGGTCACCAATTTTATAACTATCATATTACATCCTACAAATCACATATTATAATCATCTACATAATAGCATATGAATCACCAAATTACAACCCATTGATCACCAACACAACCATTAGATTACATCGCATAAATAGCCGACAACAATTGTCAGATTATTGCTCATGAATTATCAGCTACAATTGTCAAACAACAACAAATTTCTCAATCTAAAGCTTTATAATTTTTCCATAGTAAAAATTATTTTCAATAAAAGTAATTTCTTTCAAACTTTTGAGCGTTCATGAATTGGTGTGCTTGAATACGAAGCAAGGCCATCGAACTTCCGAGGGCTTTTTCTAACATGAGGCTTGGATTGATGTTCTTTTAACATCTTTCTTTTAATTCTTTTCACCCAAGTTTTTTTATTATTGGTTTTCACTCAATGTTTGAAACCTTAGGAATAGTTTGGGTACTAATACATACCATTGGAGGCTTTAAATCACTCTTCCCTGCAAATGAGTTCATAGGTTATATAATTTCATCTTACAATTTAAGTATAGTTGCTAATTATTTAAGTTTTAAAAGAAGAATAATTTTAAACAATTTTAACTCATGAGTTTTTCAAATTATTTTGCCTTTTTTTAACATTCTATATAAGCCATAGGCATAGCATTAGAAAGCCTACTCAAAACATATTGTGAGCCTTACCCTAATTATTCCTGCTCATTAAAAAAAACAAAATCAGTCTTACTTGGTGGGCTCATTCATTATTTTTTTATCAAAGAAAAAAATTATTTCCAAGCTCACAACATAATGATAAAAAATTGAGATTTACTCAAAGATAGTATATTTTATGCCACAAAAATGGCAGCCTCATAATGCTTAATTATCAGTATGTTTAAGTCATTATTATCTTCCATGTCTCTACCCTATTTTTCTTGGTTTTGTTTCTTATACGTTGTCGCAAGACAATATTCCCCCAATTTTCATATTTATAAATATATTTAATTGCATTAAAACTTAAGGGAAATAATTCTATCAATAGTTGTCATATAAGCAATTTGCCAAAATAGTTCTTTTGACTTTTGGTTTCGCAAATTTAGTCCTAAACTATTTTGCCTTAATCTTGCAACTACACTATATTTCTAATTTGTCCCTCAATTTTTTTTATAAGACAATTTTAGTCCTAATCATTTATTTCTTGAAACTAAATTGGTCACACAAAGAATAATTGATTTACTAAAATGCAGAATACATAGTCAAAGGACTAAATTGTATAAATTGAAATCTCTGAATAAAAAATATCCTTCTTGAAATAGCCAAGGGATTATTTTGATAAATTTCTGACTAACAAACTTTCCCATCTGCATGTGAATGTTGCACAAGAAAATGTAAGCCTATGAGTTGAGACTGAGAAATTTCCAGTTACTCAAAAATTTTTGAATACCATAGGATTGACCCATATAAAGTACATTTGGTTTGCAAAGAACTGCTTCAAATGTCAACCCAACTAATCAGTAACATTTCAGGTTAACCTCAGGCCAGCTTGCATAAACTCAACTCAGTTAACCCCTAATCCAATGCAAATCACCAGTAAATATAAAAAAAAGTTACTTGAAACTAGGTGTTCGAACCTGAAACCATACAAACTTGTGGGTATCATTTGTTGGATTCACTCCTTTTATACGCAATTCTGATGTTGCCTCAGCATTCATCGCAATTACATCACCACTAGCCTGTAACATGAAAGAAGTTGAGCGGGATTGGCATTCCATAAAGCTTACAAATTAACCTAAAATAAGAATAGAACTTGTTAAGAAAAGTGAATGGCCTGAAAAATAAAGTTGTTCAAAGCATAAATATTTCACTAAACAACTAATTTGCAAATTAAACTATGATACTGAGCAGCCGAAAACTACTATTTAGCACAGCACACTAGCATTTTATGATGTAAAGACGGTTCTTGTAGTAGTAAATCGAATATCCACTTACAGCATGTTGGCATTGATGATTATATAGAGAATATAAAGTTTGTACGTAATAGTAATGTACTTCCCTAAATGATTGTTATGAAATAAAAAGCTTCAGTACAATAAACGACAAGAATGCCAAAACAAGGTGCAAACAAAACTCAACAATGACATAGCTTTTAGCTTTTGTTTGATTTTTCACTTAGCTTAACTTAAATTATTTAAAAACTCAAATACTTTTTATTTTATAGTTTATTTTAGCTCAATCACAATTTAAACTTAAGCGAAACCAAACATCTCTATTAAACTAGCTATTTGCATACTTTAGTTATCTTATTATTAAAATATTTATTAATCATATATAAAGTGTTAAATAATTACATTATTTAATATAATAAATGAATAAATTAGCTAACTAATTGCATTCAATAGTAATAACCATGTTAATTAATTGCATAATTTAACTAATTAATCATATCAAAAAATTATGATATTGTCCTAATTGATAATTTTAATTATTTAATTATAATAATTACAACAAAAATAACATCAAACCTTAACCCCATGGGCTCGGCTACACGAATTCTTAGTTTCCATTGTGCATGATCAAATAGAAGCCCTCCCTAAGTTCCAAATAGAGACAATCCTTTCTAATGGTTTTTTCTTATGTCTAGTCTTCCGCTTTCTCTTTTAATACAAGCAAAACTCATAAACTCCACTTTATAACATGAACATTGAATGGTCTATGTTATATATTCCTAAACTATCTAAGTTGGCATTTTAATCTTATTCATTATTGGAGTCACTCCTAGCTATCAATAATCATTTCTCCTTCTATCCTTACAAGTATACGCACTCATCCACCTAAGCATCATCATCTCTATAACACTTATATTATCGGTAATCTTCTTCTTTGTTGGCCAACATTCAACCCCACATATAGCATAGCTAGTCATATATATGCTTTATAAAATTTCTCTAATTTTGAGTAATATTTGTCAATCGCACATCACTCCAGAACCACTCTTCCATTTCATTTAACTAACTCGGATCCTATTAATCACATTGCTCTTTATATAACCATTATTTTGAATAATAGAACAAAGGTATTTGAACATCTCGCTCTTATTGATCACAGAGTACTCAATAGTTAAGTTCTCAAGATTAATGTTTCTAATATAACTAATTTACACATGCATTATATTTTAAATTTACTAAAACAGAAACCTTTAGATTCTAAAATAGTCCTCCACAACTCAATTTTTGCTCTAACTCCTAACTTAGTCTTATCAAATAACAAAAGGTTGCAGAGCTTTGATATAATCCAGTAGTAATAGAAATATCATTAGACAAGCCCCCTTGAACATAAGTTATTGTCCCATTATACATCTCTAAAAACATCAATATATACAACACAAATATCTTCTCTCTAAAACTCTCCAAACAACTTCTCTTGGTACTCTATCATAAGCCTTTTTAAGGACAGTAAAAATTGAATAAAGATCTTTTATTTCTCTAAATTTCTCCATCAAACCTCTTATTAAATATATGGCTTCTATGGTAAATCTATCTAGCATAAAACCAAATTAATTTTGAAATTATAGATACCCATTCGTTATCTATACTCAATTACTTTCTCACAAAATTTCAACATATGACAAATTAACTTAATTCCTCTATAATTTGCAGTCTTGAGCATCGCATTTATTCTTGTAAATAGGTATAACAATACTCTTTCTCCACTCATTTGGCAAATTTTTAGCCTTCTCAAAAATAATAAATAACTTGGTAATCCAAGAGATTCCTTCCTCAATCATGCATTTCCATATATTGATAGGGATAGCTTCTAATCTCAACTTTACTAATACGAATGAAGGTTTAATTAATATTACTCTTATTGCCATTAAACTAACTTGTAATAATTGTATTGATACAACCATGGTTTTAAGTTCAACCATGAATTGTGAACTGTCAGCCGGTTCTGACATACACGGTTTAACACATTATATATTCTCTTTTGAATCGGAAAAATTGATGGTTGAACTGTCAAACAAATTTTAATTGAATCATATGGTATTTTAGACAATTTCCATGCATGTTTCTTAGTTGAGGAAATATAATACACAAATAAATAAGTGTCCATGGCAACATGAAACTAAATAAAAATAAATGAAACTTTTATTACACTTGAATATAAATTTTTAGTATTTTTTCTTATGCATTTACACATAAAAACAAAAGTATATATAAAAAAATTTCACATAAAATCTTCTTATATTTACATAGTTAACACTAAAATCATAAACATTACAAAATACCACATATATCTCTATTATATAAAAATACAAATTAACTTAACTTTTTTAATCATTTAAATTTTAGATATAGTATTAGATGTCATTAATGTAGATATCAAGATTTAAGTGTTATGTGTAAATACATATGTTTATGTTATATATACAATAATAAGAAGATAAAAAAGGCATTAGTTTAAATCATATTCTTTCTTTTTAATTAGTTAAATACAACAATTAATTATATTACTCAATCTTTTATATTTAATATCTAGTTTATATTACAAATCTAATATATGCTTCATCATGGTTCAACCTCAGCCGAACTTTGAATCTTGAATCTTTCGTTGTAACAGTTCAATGTTCAATCCGATTTTTAAAACCATGGATACAACCTTCATTAAAAAGCTTAATAAGATAATCCATACATCTATGCTCAATTTCTTCATTCCTAAAAAGAAATTTTCTATCTTTAATATATTTTACATAAGTCAATTTTTTATTATTTTCTCTTAAATTAGCAAGCTTATAAATGTGTCTCCCTCAATAATTTCTAATTTATTATATAAATTCTTAAGCACACTTAGCATCACAAACAACTATTTTGGATTCACGATAAACTATTTTTATTATTTTCTTCCAATTCACCTCAGCCTTACAATTAACTTTTATAGCATGCTTTTATCTTTAATTTTAATGTAAACATCTTATTTTCACAAACGTCTCTTTGTTATCGAAAACTCTCTTTTAATTCACCAAGTAAATTCTAAAATATATTTGGAATACAACTAACATCTGAATTCTACATATGATTGGCTTCATCCTCAAGGTTCAACTATCCAAATTTAAAAACTTCATTCCTAAAAATATCTAAATTACTTTTCTTACATTCCACCACCTAATTTTAGAGAATATTTTAAATTTAATATTACTTTTGTTATCCCTTATTTTCAAATTCAAAATCAATAAACGGTATAGAGTTATTAGATAATCACTTGGAATAATCTTACCACATAAAACTTTGTCGATTCTCTAATTACCAGTGTAAATCTAATAATTGATTTTTAATAATCTCTCTTAAATCAAAATCAGCATAAAATTATTAAATTCTTTAGTTACCCTTTCAACATATCTATTTAAATCTCCTATAAAAAGCAACTTTTAAGGTATTTCTTGAACCAACTAATCCAAATCATGCCTAAACATTTCTATTTCATTAATAATAAGCTTTAAAGATATTTCTCAATCTCTTAACTTTCCTACATTATATCATTTAAAATCCTATCCAAAATAATAATATACTTGTCTTCCCTATGTGATCCTTACATGAGCATCAGAATTTAAAGCATAAATATTAAAATTTATCTCCCGCCCACCTAATTTCTTGAAGATAAAATATAGTAGCCCTATTTATCATACTATCAATAAATTCAAAAAGCTTGTCAATGAGAGTACCAATATTCCAACTATATAATCTTAATTTAGAATTATAGACTATGTTATTTACCCACATCCATCCATAATGCAGGAACCATTGCTTATTTGAAAATATACTCGAGAGCAGATGTAGCGTCATTTGCCCACTTTTCACAACAATCGGATAATGTGGAGCATCTCTTCCAAGGGACCCCTTAGCTCTAACACAATTATTTAAAGGATTTATGGTAATAGAATTTGATAAAAATTTATGCTAATTGTGGACTACATAACAAAACCTTCCTCCTTTCTCATCCAGAACTTGGGACCCGACAATGACAATTATTTAATTGTAATAATTAATTTTATTAAAATAATTACTTTAATTATTAAGTCAATACATTAATTAATATTATTAATACATCATTTAGTTACAAGTTGAGAGCATCAGCCAATTTGGCTTATTAGGCTATATAGCTTTTTTATATAGCCTATGCCAAAATTGGCTTAATGACCAGGCTATAATGTTTGGCCTAAGTTACTATTGAGTCGGGCTGATTTGAGTCATTGTAGGGTGAGAGATTCATTTTTTTAACAGTTTATACATGAATATTATAATTATTGATTAAAAATACAAATACGTATTCAAAATCATATTTAAATAAAGCTTCAAATTATTATTACAGTTAAGTCTGCAAACAAAACTTAGCACACAATATTAACCTCAATATGATGCAATTTAAAACATTTTTTCTGTAATCAAGTTGGGATGATCATGAGGCAGCAAAATCCGTACCCAACCTACACAAGGAACTGCCTAACCATGCTAATTTTTAAAGATAAAAACATGAGCTTTTTTCAAGCGGGCTCGCCTAAGCCTATGCCCAAGTTTAGTTATATTAATTTATTATATAACCTTATATTTATCTATATTTATTAATTGATTGGATTAGTTACTGAATAACACTAAATTATTAATGCTTAATTATAACTAGCTAATTATATTAATCTTAATTAATTGATTCTATTAAACTTCTTAATTAAGTTTAATTATATGATAGCATATGTTATTTTTAAATCATTAATTATAACTACTATATTTATAAATAATTAATTAATTATAATAAATTTATTAAATAACATTTTAAATCTGAATCAATTAATTTAAACATAACACTAGTGTAACCAGCTTAAAAGTCAGCTTGTTTAGCTTGGCAGTTTACCATTAGCTTATCGATTTTAAGCGAAGCAAAAGTTAATTAAATAGACATTTAAGAGCAAGCTCCAAAAATTTAAAGAAATGGATTTGAGTTTTTACAGTAAATTTCTAATAATGAAAAATATAGGCAGGCAAACCACCACCCATCCTAAAATTAAAAGCACTGTTTTTATTACTTCCTGACAACTGTAATTTGAGTCTGTTAATGTTCAACTTATGGATAGAAATTAAATCTCTGCAATCAAACAACTTTAACCCACAATTTGGAGTGCTTCAATTAAAAAAACAACTATTATGCATTTAGAAGTTCCTCCGTTGACCATCAATGCATTAAAAATCTTCAATGAAAATTCATTCCTCCTCTCTCTCTCAAAGAAAGAAGCTTGATTTTACAACATATACATCTTTTCCTTTCCTAAATTAGTTTATATCTTTCTTCATGAATTTGTAACTACAAATTTTCAAGCCCTTGGAAAACACTTAACATGAGGTGCATAATGATGCGCATAAAATCAGAATAATGGACAATTGAGCTGGGAAATTTGCAAGTCAAATAACAGCAACAACAACACCAAGCCATAATCCAACTAGGTGGAGATCAGCTACATGAATCATTTGTTTCCATAGTGCACCATCAAACAGAAACCATCCCTAAGTTCCAAATAGAGAAGATCCTTCCTAAAAGTCTCTTCAAATGGCTTTCTAGGTCTTTCACTTCGTCTTTTAATATAAGAGAGATTCATAAACTCAATATTTCCAACTAGGCACTGCACGGTCTACGCTTAATATGCCTGAATCATCATAAGACGACATTCTCTAATCTTATCCACTATTGGAGCCAGCCCAGCCTTGCTACAAATAAACTCATTTGTCATTCTATCCTTAAGAGAATACACACTCATCTACCTAAGCATCCTCGTCTCAATAACACTTAATTTATCGATAAGTTTCTTCTTTGTTGGCCAACATTCAACCCCATATAACATAGGTAGTCATATAGCTGCTCTATAAAACTTCCTTAAATTTTAAGTGGAGTTTGTGAATCATATAGCACTCCATAAGCGCTCTTTGATTTCATTGAACCAACTTGAATCCTATTAATCACATTGCTCTCCATTTTGCTATTATTTTAAATAAATAAACACAAGACTTGAACATCTTACTTTTCTCGATTACATGGTTTTCAATAATTATGTTATTGAAATTAGGGCTTATAGTACCATGGAATTATGCTCTATATATTTTGTTTTAGATTTGCTAAGATAAATTGTTAGATTCAAAAGTGGTCTCCATGGCTCAAGTTTACTTCTGGCTGACCAATCCTCTTGATCAAGCATGCAAGAGAGCAGATGGTCTACCAGTAATGGGGAGAGCATGTCAAAGCTGCAACTGTTGAGTTCAAGATGGTACCAGCGATGCCCTAGAACCAAGTGTTTGTGTTCATGGTGAGGCTGGACAGCAAGATTGGACAGAGGCACAACCTGCCAGCGACATAGCAGCAACGGCTGTAGAGTGTTTCCCTACTGAAGTTAAGGTTGAGAGACAGGTTATGTGAGAGGATTTTTAATGATTTTAGTGTTATGCGAGTAATATCATGATGTGGGAGAAAATTACATAGATTTCACTTGCAAGTAAGAAATACAAAAATTAAACAAGTATATATAAGCAATAAAAGCAAACCTTGTTTCGAGCATTTCTTGCTTTCTGTCTCGCATCCTCCATAGCAATATTAAAACCATCAACATCTACTTTTATACCCTTTTCTTCAGCCATTAACTAATATGAAAGAAAAAAAAAACTTAATGTAGCTTTTGGAACAATCATATTGATAAAAAAAGAACCTAAAACTTAAAAAAAAAAATTAAGATCACACTCACCTCAGTCAAATCCAATGGAAAACCGTAAGTGTCCCAAAGAATAAATGCTACCTGCAAAAAATGTATGGTTTTTAAGTAATCCCCAACAAATGATAGAATTTGCTAATGAATCGAAGGCATTCATCTTGTCTAAAGAATCAAACAGTAACTCTAAAAAAAATAATAAAATTTAAACCAGAAACAAAGAGGCATTACTTCAACATTAGAACGTTAGTTATTAATTACAAATAAGAAATCAGCAGGATTGGATATCTCAAACTTTACAAAAGACGAACTTAGTATAAATAAAGTTCACGGTGTATTATACAAGCTTGGCATGACTGTTATTGATTATAAAACAATGCTTGGTGAGGTATGGTGTCTATGAGATTTTTGTCAAGAGACATAAAAACTGAAACGGAGACATAATGAGTGGGTCCTAAAAAAATGAAAAACTTGGAACTTGGGTGTTGTTGTATGGAATCTAAATATAAACAAACTATTATACTCATCATCTAATATTTGCTAGTAAAATTCATACAACAGTTACTCAAGGCACTTTAGTAGAGAGAAACTGTGATGGCCCGACATTCGGGTATTCACATACCGCATGATCATATAAAGCAATTTGAGAAAAAAGAGCATACACATACAAAAGCCAAATATATTTCTCCATTCATTTCAAAATTACATAATAAAAAAATCTTCAACGTACATCACGAACATTGCTCAACTTTTTTTTTAAATAAAGAGAAAATAAAAGATAAATAAAAGTTAAAGTAGCGCCATCGTAGATCCATCGGCAATTTGATAATTTAAGAATTTAAAGTTCTTGCTCAGGCGCTCCCATAAAAGTACCTGACCTGGTATTGTACAGAAAATAACATCGGGATTGGAATTCCCAGTAATTATAGAATACTCCAAGTACCATAGTAAACAAAATAATATTACTTTTTTATAAAAGCAGAAATGCGATTAGCAGATATAAAGGTAAAAATGCAGGAAAAGTAAGGTAATAGTGCAAAATGAATCAAAGATTCCTACCACAAGTATTATCACAAAATATAAGTTATTGCTGTTATTTTTCCAATAACCCACCATGAATGTTACTAATGTCATTCTTCTCGTGACCCACGAATATTGTTGATGTCATTTTTCCAACAACCCACGAATGTTACTGATGTCATATTCCAATAACCCAAGAATGTCACTGATGTCACTTTTCCAGTGACCCACAAATGTTATTACTGATGTTTCTTTCCAGTAATAACCCATGAATGTTATTACTGATGTCTTTTTTCCAGTAATAACCCACGAATGTTACCATGTTGGTTCCGAACAACCAACCAAGCTTTAAATGAATTTGACTCAAAGCAAATATACGAAGTTAAGAAGCAATAAATTATATATAAGGAAAGGTAATACATGTAATATACAGGGTACCTTTGTTCTTTAAGATCCAAAATTTGACAGTTCGACTTTTGGATCTGCATTTAGATTTGGATATCTTAAATTATATTTTTAATCCAATATTTTAGGAGTAATTTTTATCTTAACTTCGATTATGTTTTTATTTCGTTTTCCTATTATAATTGAAGTCCGATTTTTAAGCTGCTGCGATAGCAGTAATATTCATTAACGTTATTATTATAATTATTTAATAATAATGATAATAATAATGTACGAAAGAAAATACAGAACAAAAATGACTGAATTGAAATTGACAAAAATAGAGATAGTGGTCATTTTATAACACACGTACCGTTATCATTATTGATTAATGACAACAACAATAGTGTGAATGACTAATCTTATCATATTTAATTTCATAATAATGAAATATTAAGCATATAAAATGAAATACATAATAGTAAAACCTCCTCATTTCTACCTCATTTCCCTCTCCTCTTACCTAAGATAGTATTGTCGGTAAGCTGAGGGAGGCCGGACGGCTGCAGGAGGTGGCCGAAATGGTGGCTGGCTGGTGGCCAGCAAGAGGAGGGCTGCTGCTGTTGGGAGGGGTTTGAGAGGGGTGAGGAGGGCTGCTGCTGTTTTGGAGAGCCGGGAAGGGGGCTGGTTGGTTTGGAGGGCCCGAATGGGGTGGCCGGGTGGCTGGGAGAGGGGCTGGCATCAGCTAAAAAAAATACTCAAGTGATGTTCAGCAAAAAAAAGGACTGAGAGCAGCATATAGATTACTCACCATGTCATAAAACTGCTCAAGCCGATGACAGCAGTCTAATAAATCTACTTAGAATTTGCTTAATGCAGCCAGAAAACCATACAAGACATTTAAAGCACCATAATTCAAAATATCGATTCAATAGTTTCAGATCATTAGCAGCTAAAATTTCATCTTCCTAATGTGCCCATTCCTCAATACTAATAGATTAAGAAGCAGCTGTTAGGCTTGCAAAAGGAGCAATTGAAGTGATGTTCATAAAAATAACCTATAGAGTACCATTTGAGTGCCTCAAATCTCTTCACCATACCCTAAAGAAAAGGTTTCATCTAGTATTTATAAAAAAGAATGTGAATACACGGCTCAAAGAGTGTTGGCGGCAAAAGTGATTGTGAGCGGAAGTTATAATAGTTTCAAGAAGTTGAAAAGGCAAACATTTCAATATAAAGGCAAAGTTATGCTGATTAATTAAATTTACTAACACGTTCACCTTTAACTCTCCTTTTTTGGGTGCTAGGTTAGCAGGGAGAGGTGCTAGCAGCGAGGGAGAGGGGGCTGGCAGCGAGGGAGAGGAGTTGGCTGGTGTGTGGGGAGGTGAGGGAGTGGGGGCTTTAAATAGAAGAAGGGGGTAGGGGAGAAGAAGAGGAAGGGTCAAAAGAAGGGGGTGGGGCCCTCCCAGCGCCAGGGAGGCAAAGGAAATCGGGGGGGGGGCTCCTTGCACCAAAAAATTTCGATTCGGACAAATATTTTATTTTATACTAATTTCTGAAATTTTATCCAAAAATTAATTTAGGTTAAACCGACAATCCAAAATTGATGAAACTTCATGAGCAGCTTTTAAATAATATTCTTAACATGACTACACGAAAATCGATGAATTCTGACACATATTTCAATGTTCTTAATTTTACTGAATTTAAGAAAATTCAAAAAAATAAAGCGAGAGTTTCCATTATCCGAATTTCTCCCAAACTAGGGCACTTTGATTAAAAAAAAATTATCTATCTAGATGCATTTTTTTTCCCTAAATTAAAATTCCTCAGGATCCTGATATTAGAGTCGGGTTTTTTTGACCTAATTTGCAAAGTAACGACATCAGGTCGTTACAGAAACTAACTCCAAAAGGTATGCTCATGTTTTCATACTTATAAATGATGAGTAAACATTACATGCAAGCTTGTTACTTTGAAAACATGGGATCTACATGCATATCGTTATATATTAAACAAAAAGTCAGAGAGAGTTGACATCCTATCATAAAAAAATAATTCATTTGATATTGCTTCTTTGAAATGAAATGATGTAAAGATATTATATCATGTTTATTAACTAGATCCCTTTTTTATTCCTTTTTACTACTTCTTTTATTTTTGTTCATGTAGACTCAATGAAAAGATTGATAGAAGTCGGGTAAACATGGCATCCAAAATCTCCAACCTACAAACATCACCCTGCTCCCAAAATGGATAAGTTTTCTCTCAAAGCTCAAACCCTCTTTGGTTGGCTTCATTGTCACAAAAATTACTTACTAATATAACACTAGAATAATACATATATATGCATATAATGCCCATACTACAATTTTTACAAAATTACCACCTAATCTTAGGAAACTTGCCAGCTTGTAATGAGAGGAAGAAGCAAAATGGTGTATAATTTTGTAATAATGATAGAAATTTGAATTATTTTTTATAAATTAAATATTTGAGTATGAAATTCCCCAAAACATTTTCTTGTTAATTTGGAAAATGAAGTTTCTGTAATTATTTTGGAACTCTGCTTTGGTTCTCCTACAAATTTTCTTAAAAGATAGATGATGAAAGTCTTGGTATATTTAGAAAAATACTTAGCTGCTCGATGAACCTTTGGCTTCCCACTTTTCAATTACATGTAATTGCCTTTTAAGTTAGTATCAACATCAAATGACAAATACATTGAAAGGGAAAAATCCCAGTAGCTCGTTTAACTCAATGTTAGACGACTTTACTCTTTCTTGATAAATGCTACCAACATTCTCTGCCTTGAAATTAATTAAAATCTAAAAATTAATGAAATTTGTTCAGTTAAAATCTTTTTACAAGTTTCCTATGAATTGTAGCACACAAAATCTTACTAAAGTTTGGAAAACTGACGGTCCTTGTAAGACCTCGTTCTATTGAATCTAAAATATGATGGTATTTATTCAATAAAATCCTTTTAAACATCCTTATGTATGGCTAATGCTTACACATAATCTTACTAGAATTTGGAAAACTGGGGCACCTCTTAAGACTTGCTTCTTCTGTTGAATTCCTCCTATTCATTGGGACAGCCATGCCATAAATTTTTACAAAAACAGTTATCAAAAGAATGTAAATCATATTTTCTTCAATTGTACTTCATCAAGAAAATTTAGAGAAGTAATCAAGATAATAGAACAAATAAAAAATCAACATTTTTTCTTTTTCTTTTCTTATTAAAAAGATTTATCTTCATAAACAAGTAAAATACATTAGGTATATCTACTTCCTCGACCCTCAATTTGGTGCAGGCACCAATCACAAATCAAATAAATAACAAGAAAAAGGATAGAGATTTCCCTTCATTCATGTACAAAAAAACTCACCCAAAAAACTGTACTATTCAAGATTTGCAACGCAATAGATTTCAAATTAACACCACTAAAGAAAAATAAAAAAAGAAATTAACACTGATTAGCATATAATTATTTTGGCATGCCTTATAATCAATATATAGCCCATGAGAAAAAGAAATACCTATAAAAACTACAAGTTCTAATCCATTGCAATTGAATTATCTAAAAGTTCCAAGATTCCACGTAAGACTAATAAAACAAATAACTATATCATAAAATGCGAGAGATTAGGAATATTTTACACCCAAAATGCATCAAAACAAACTTCTTAAATAATGTGCTGAAAATGAAAAAGCAAAATTAAAATATTTTCTAAGACCAAATAATTAAATTTTAAAATGAAAATAAAAATATATTCTAGAATAAAGTTTTAGTTTAAAAAATGCCAAATCAAATAAAAAAAAAATCTAATGTAGCAAATAATCGTTAGTTGCATTTGTAAGTAAGTTGAATGTACATGAAAATTTTAAAAAGAAGACCCTAGTAATAACGACACAAAAGTCAAAACAAGATGTCCTTTAAAAATTAAAAGAGAAGGTCATAATTATTACATGGTTTAAATGCAAATAATGAGAATTTGAGAGATATAAAGTAAATTGCTAACAGTTCAAGAAAGCCACTAGTAATGCGAAGAGCATTGATTTTGCAAGTTTATATGATAAATTAAAAACTAGCAAAACATCTACACAAGTTGGCCAAACCAAAAAAATTAAAAAAAAAAATAATCTTAACTCAAGGAAAATGCTTTAAGAATGATGATCGAAAGATATTTTTCCACAAAAAAAATTCTATACTGATAAGTAAATTAATTTTTATGTTTTTCAATGAAAATTGTAATAATAAGTTTAATAGATACAACAAAATCAATATAAATTTTAATAGATAAAAGTAAAACAAAGGTTATGAATGCTTTTAAAAAAATATTAAGTTAAATAGCTAGAAGCTCATATAGCCTACTGATGCCATGAAACATTTGGGTGGAGTTTCTTGGCTCATAAAATTTCAATATACTTGAAAACTAAAAAGTAGGATCTGATGAATAAATAAGAATTATGATACCAATTTACAAGAACGAAGGCGATGGTTGGGATTATAATAATTATAAAAGAATGAAGTAAATAAGTTATTCTATAAAACTTTAAAGTAACGTGATGAAACACAGATTACCAAGATCTACTAGAAGTCATACATATGTTGAGAGGTTAAATAGAAACTGTTAACAAAAAAAGAAAAGAACTCCATCTAATCTTCATCAACGAAAAAAATCTTATGATAGCACCGTGAGGAGTTCTTTAAAGTATATTAGAAAAAAAAAAACATTGTGTTACTTTTATTGAATTCATCAAAGACAGATAATTGAGCAAATAGATGTAATTGAGCATAATCTGGTATATCAGATTTTTTTATTATAATTAAATTATATCCCAAATCAATGCAATTTGCATACACCTTTATACTAATTAAGGATGTTTTATTGAAAGATGAGGTGCATTAAACCTTGTTCCTGTATATTAAATTCTTCTAATTGATAAAACTATATATGAGGTTAAAGCAAAACTTTAAATATGAAATCTACCCTGAGATCTAAAGTTTTTGTCATAATAGATCCAAAACAAAATATATGTAATGCATGTTCAATCATTATAGAAGTTACAATATAGAGACTGACAACTAAAAATCATGTTATCAAGAAGAGTGAGAGTACAAATATCTTGAATATATCTTATAAACAAATGGAAAGAAAGATGGTGATGTGCTTAATAGTGTCCATAGATGTTGGATGATATACATGAACACTTCTAAAGTATTGTGCAGATAAAAAGTTCACCAAAACTTAAAATCAATGTTAATAGAATAGCTATTAAGATCATCAATATTATACGGGATGAAATGCCAGCATGCAAATCAAAAGCATACTAACAAAATAACTATGCTGAAATGAGAATGCAAAGATAGATGAGTAAGATTGGAATGCACAAGAATAATATTGAGAATTGAGTGCATTCATACTAGTTTTGAAATAGCTCCAATTCATAAGTTCAAACAAAGGCAGCTTAAATAGTTCCCGAAATATTATGCATAGATTGTTTGATGCATCAATCAAAATAATATAATTTATCAATGTTAAAATAGAAAAAAAAGACCAGCAAAAATGGCAATAAACTATTATGAAAGCTCTCACATACTTAAGAGTATAAGGAGAGGTTGTTCAATCAAGCATAATGAAGATAAAAAGATTCATGTAATAAACCATTGTTATTGAGACTAAGAATTGGTAAATGTGGGGTGATCTATATTAAGTATTACCTTAATTAATTATATTTAATTAAATAGATATATTGATATATTAATAAATTAAAAATACATTATTATTACTAATTAAAGATTATTAAATTAAATAAAAATATTTACTAAAGTAATGATTACTAGTAATTACATAATTAATAATTATATAAATTCATTAATATTTATTATAGTTAATTACTTAATTACACAGTAATTAATCTTTAACTAGCTTAACTAATTATGCATCCTAATTAATTGATCAAATGCAATTATATGTTAAGTATATATGAAATGGTATAATATTAAGTAAATTTTAATTAAATTGATTATTTAACTATCTAAACCAATTGACAATTAATAAATTACTTATATTAATTAAAAACTAATTATACTATCAATTATGGTAGTTATAATTTAATAAATTATTCTTAAATATTTATATAATTAATAAATAACATGAGAATAAAACTTATAAATTAAAAAAATTTAAGTTAATAATTAATAGCACAAATAATAATTAAGCTAATAAGAATAAGTAATTATAAAAATTAAAAGTACAAATTAAATTCATTATTTTCTATTGTTATAATTTAATAAATAGTCATTAATTAATAATTAAGCAGTCATTATGATTAATTAAAATTGTTATTAAATATTTATATATGTTATTATAGAAAAACCTCATCATTGTTTATTATATAAGTATCATTTTTAAAAAGTTACAAAAATGATTAAATATTCTACAATTAGTATGATAAATACTTATTATTAACAAGCTAAAACAATAAATCAATCAAAATAATCAAATAATTATTTCTTAGTATTACTAGTAGTATATTGCCCTACAAAGCAAAAATAAACTAACAAAATAAGATCAGCAAGAAAGAGGATACTAAAGTGAATGAGCAAGAATACTCAAAAGGATATAATGAGTTGGAGTAGCTCATATGGAGGGCAAACTAAAAGAAAGTTGCCTTAAATGATTTGGGCTTGTTAAGCATAAATAGCTATATACCCATATGAGGAAAGTGGAATTTATAAATTTTGACTCTATCAAAAGAGAATTAAAGCCCAAAAAGATAGGGCAATAAACCATTAAAAATATTTTCATTTGCAAGGAGTTTAGAGAGTAGCTAATAATTGATAGAGCACAACAAACACAAAGATTTCATGTAACTCTGAACTCACTTAATGGAATTATAGTTTAGTTTGTTATATCATTATAGTAGTTTAAGTTCAAAAATTAACTAATTAAGATAGTGAATTAATTAACATAATTAATATTACTTAATTGAGTTATTTGTTGTAAAAAATAAGTATTAGTATTGTTATTATTATTATTATTATTAAATTGACTTAAATTTGAACTAAACATTTTCAAGTTTTAGCCAATTATAGCAACTTGAGATAGCATAGCAACTTAGTTTATCCAACATAAATTAAACTAAGCCTAAATCAAATAGCCCCTAAACTTTTCTTCCAATTCAACTTCTAAAAAGCATTTATGAAACAACATATTTATAATCAACTCTTTGTAAGACATCATTATTCATATTGGAATTACTTCTCTTAATAATGGAACATTGGATGGTATGGTATCAATCAAAGTCGTCTTATTTTGTTGAATGGGTTTTTTAAAAACAAGGACAATGAGGAAGCATTCTAAATTTTGTATTGATGTTCTTAAGTTCTTATCACCTACAAAATTCATCTTCTAATATTTAACATACAAAAGCATGTATTATACTAAAGATTAAATTGTGTTAAATTTTATAATGACGACACTGCCCACAGTTTCAGATTATTAGCAAGCATTAGATCTATAATTTGTAGAGAAATATAAGCTTTCACGTTGAGTTTTGGTGCAGTTCAAATACATCCATTAATCGGCAATTTAGCTTGGAGTGCTTCCTGATGTTTATTTTAACTAAAGTGTCAAGGCTGTTAAAAAAAAGGTGTATGCAGAAACCAATTTAGAAAAGAGAAATGGTACTTGGCTAAAGTAACAAAGGCACACACGTCACGAGACACTAAAGATACAAAGAAAAAAGAGTGATAAGCTGTTCAAAATAAACACTTGCCTGTCCGTTCAAAATATTCCCCTTGAGATCCTGAGCTGCCTTCCTAAACTTTTCTATTCCCTGAAAATACAGGAGTTTGAATCAAATCCTCAATAATAAACAATCACTCAACAGAATTTACTACCAATTCAGCATTATTTTGCAAATAAAAACATGCAACATGGGAAAAAGAAAGAAAAATTAATGTGAGATTACAAATTTTGGAATGATCATGACATACCAAGTTACTAAGCTACGACCAAAATAATGCTCTTATTGAGTAAATATGCACCGTCGAACTAAAAGTGTCCAGGGTGATGTGGATATTACCGCTTCTTTGAGGTAGTTTTCAAGTTGCTTTACATTGTAAAACCAGCATGAGGCCAATCGGGGCATCAACCCTACCTACTTTTAAAATTCAACCAAAAACATCCTAACATTGAACAACATTAGATCCCTTATGACCCAGCTGTTTCACGTTGTTATATAGAAATAAATTACATCAATCCCACCCTGCTATCAAACAACACCTTTGCAGGAAACAACTCCCCAAGCCTTAACCATGACAACAGTTTTTAATTTAATAATTAAACAACCAAGTAGAAAATTTTTGTTTTTGTATAGCACTATAGCACATCATCTGAATTCCTAATAGCAACTGTTGCTTCAGACACAACAACTTATTATAACTAATTCTATAGCTTCTACAAATGCCTACAAATATTCCAAAGAGACCCTTAATTTAATAAGTGAGCAATTTTATCCGCTTTTTTTAGTTTATATCTCGAGAAATAAATCCAAGCAAACCAAGCAGGAGCTTGAGATCTATCCCAACTTATTAGTATATTTGAACATGCAAAGAGTTTCTTATAGATAAAAAATTTGCAATGCAATCATCCATTAGGTGGAGAGAGCCTTGCCCTGAAATCATTGGAAATGTAAAGAATAAAATCTATTTCAAATGGAATGCACAATTAAAATTTGTTGATCAAGATTACCTTCACCAATGTTTTACCAAAACTGATCTCCTCTTCAGAAATGATATCTCTGATTTTCTCTTCATGCTGCTTAACCTCTGGAAAAATGTCCCCCATCACGCTTACTACAATGCCTACAAGACTATAGAACCATAGACAACTTTAAGGTGGCCATACCACACCCAGAAAGAAATATAAATCTAGCTTTTCATGAAAGCACTACAGTGGTCTAATGCATTAAAGAAATCAAAATCAAAAGATGGCGCCTACATACAAACTATATCAAGTATTTCTAAACGATACCAGAAAATAATTGTTTTAGGATTAGTATCTCCTCTAAAGTAAAATATTTTCAAATGTAACAAATTCGATGAGCAACATCATGAATCAAAAAAACAGAATAGGGAAACAATAACTCTAGGCATCATCCATCATCCTAGCATTTCATGGTTACCATGAACCCTGTACAATTTAAGCATCATATTTATTTTATAGTTAAATAGCATTGAAATGGAAGCCATAATCTCAAGGGCATAACTCTACCATGTGGATTAATAAGAGTGAGAGGTTTGAATAACTATGTTATATTATTTAAAATAATGATAAAATAAGGAGAGTGATGTGATTAATAGGAACCAAACTGGTTGGATGAAATGGAGGGGCGTCTTTGGAGTGTTGTGCAATCGAAAAATCTCATTCAAAATTAAAGAAAATTTTATTAAGCAGTTATGCTAAGTAATATGCGGTTGAATATTAACCAGCAAATAAAGATGAAAATGTTAGCGGGTATAGTTGTAAGGATAGAAGGAGAACTAAGTTCGTATATAATAAAGTTGGAGTGGCCTCAATAATGATTAAAATTAGAGAATGTGGCTTTAGATGTTTTGGCCATGTTAAGCATAGACCATTCAATGCCCCTGTCAAAATAATTGAGTATATAAATTTAGCATGTGTAAAAATAAGAAGAGGAAGAGCAAAAAAGACATGGGAAGAAACTATTAGAGAGGACCTTCTTTGCTTAGAACATTGGAAGGCCTTCTATTTGATAATGCACAATGTAAACAAGGGATTTGTGCAGCTGACCTCACCTAGTGGGGATAAGGCTTAGCGTTGTTGATGTTAATTTGCATTGAAAGTAACGATTCTATTAAGTCTTTAAGCGATAATTGCATTTACCACAAATTATCAACAGCACAAAAAAAAGCTTGAAATAAATTAAATTAATGAAAAAAGTTGTCACCTTTGCATCAACACAACATATTATGCACTACACTAAAGTATTTACCACACAGTTGCAAGTTTGTTACGAGGTCACAAATATGCATTTGTCAACTGTAGAGATGTAAAAATTTGCTGTCCAAACAAAGCAACTGACAAAATATACACTCTGAAAATAATTTTAGCAAATTGCACTGCACTGAAGTAATTTTACACTCAAAGCATGGAGAATATATGATTTCATATCCTTGCTCCTTCCAAAAGCAACATTCTATTAGAATTAGACCATTCCAATACCACCAAAAAATTTCAAACACCCTAAATTATTCATAACGTTGTTTATCAAATCATAAGGGATAACCTTGTCTTTCTTGCTATGCAAAAGCCATCATATGGTGCAAACTAACAAAATCAGAAAAACAAAGATTTTATATTTCAATTCAAAAAGAATAGAAGTTTCAGAGAATGCATTCATCCATGACAGCAGCAGTGATACAATGTGCACAAACTGGCAAGCAATGGAAAATATGTTTCATAATAAGAATAAAAAGAAACATAATTCATTACTAAAAATACAATCCATAATTCAGTTCATGCTTACGCTTACCTGCTGAAAAACCCTTCTTGTGCTTTTAAAACCTCTCTGCCATATCGCACTGCTCTTCGAAGAATACGCCTTAGAACATATTCACGCCCCTCATTACCTAAATCACAAAGATTTCTTCTCAATGCAAAAGAAGAGAAAATAACAACACTAACATGTATAGGTAGCAGAAAATAAAACCTTGGAATAAATGCAACGTTTAAGAATCATGATGCTAATGTATAATCAAACACTTGGAGCATTTTCAAAGTTCACTCTCAATACAAGTAGACAGTTAAACTTTGCATCTTATTTGGTTTAAAATATATTACTTTCATCAGAAAAGCGTAAATTATTAACAATATTTAATGACAAAAGTGAACTGTTCTAAACAACATTATACTTCTGCTAATGGTCAACCTGTCAAGGTTTTCTTATGCTTTTTATAGATTCAGTATGTTATTTGTATAAAATTCCAAAATTGGTTATTTTATGTACAAATAGCCAAACTTGGTATAAACCAAGGAAAATTTAAACAAGGACAGAAAACTATAAAAGTTTAACTAAAATTCAATCTTTGGTGGTGCACCTGCTGGTATTATCTATAGTTTGTGCAACATTCTTCCCCAAACAGCAGTACAGCATATAAAACGAAACACAAAATATTCCAACAATTCCATAGTGTATTTCAGGTTGATCAATTAGTTTTAGTCCCTAACTATTAAACTTGGTTCCGATATAGTCACAAATTGAATTAAGTTGGGATCAAATTGGATAGATTGGAACAGTTGAAATCAAATTGAAAAAAAGTTAGTGGCCAAATCGGGTGTTGATCTAGGACTAAATTGATCAGGTTGAAATAGTCAAAGGACTAATTTGGCAAATTTCTCAAAAATGAACTTAAGAAAACTTTGGGAAGATAAAAATACAAAAAAGTTCCACAGGAACATTCAACATTCCTTGTAGCATTTGACAAAAAATTGTTATTAAAGTGTAAGTTAGCAAAACGCAAGTAGAGAATTGGTCTTAGAAATGTGTTTCTCTTTTACACGGTGGTTGAATTGTAAATATTTAAATGAGAATTTACACATAGGTACCAGGACGAGAACCATCAGCAATAGCAAATGATAGTGTTCTTATATGATCAGCTACCACCCTATATGCCATGTCAACTTTATCAACATCATCTTCCCCGACCTTTCCTGAGTATGGCCGAGCTCCTGTTGCCTAAATGAAACAAAAATGGAAAAAGGCAAACATCATGAGTCATGCCACAAATACAAAAGGTTCAGATGAGATGAATCTCAGAAAGCTTATGAGTTTAATGCTCTATTTTTTTAATATTTTATTTGGGATATGTCATGATAGCAACTTCATGTAATAATGGGAGTTGAAATGATTTGGAAAAGAAAACAAAACTTGCATACAGCCAAAGGAGCATACATGCTGGATAGCACCAAATATTGGCATGAACACATCAGTGTCATAATTACTCGTTGTCTTCTGCAGTATAGAAGTTAAACGCTCAAATCCCATTCCTGTATCAACATGTTTTGCAGGTAACGGTCTTAAATTGCCATCGCTCTCTCTATTAAACTGAAGAAAAAATGTCATAAAACATAAATAGAGATATAGTAAATTGCATGATTAAATAGTCTCAAGAAGCTCAGGGGTTTAGGAGATTATCCTACCTGAATAAATACAAGGTTCCATATTTCTATACATGTCGGATCATCGCTGTTGACCAAGGCTGAAGCGTCACGATTACCAACACGGTCAAAATGAATTTCAGTACAAGGACCGCAGGGGCCAGTATCACCCATCTCCCAAAAGTTATCCTGTTCAAGGCTTATAACCGAAAATCAGAACCAGTTTATTTAGAATAAAACAACCAAAACAAAAACTAAAATTCAGAAGACCAAAACAGTTTCAACCAATGAGTTTGGCAATAACAGAAATAGCTACAAGGAAACAAATGGACAAATTGAAAGAATCTGATAATTCAACAAGTGCAAAAAGTTCACACAGTCAATCAAAAGTACAAAAGCATACTCTGAAATAGAGAAGAAGTGGAATTGAATAAATAGCGCTAGCAATTGAAAAGAAGAAACTGGCTCACCAATGCCTTATTTACATATCAAACACCTAAACTTTGAAAGTTGAAAAATCAATGACCCGGACATTAAAATATACCCACTTAAACTCTTCCAATCATTGCAAGCAGAGATTCCATTGAGATGATTAAATTAAATGGCAGTTTTGCAAATCTTGAATTTAGCTGCAGACACATAAATACTGAAGAAATTCAATGATATGAAAAACTTCCCATCTGGAAAGCTTCCCTTAAAACAAAAATCATCATCAACCTTATCCCAACTCATCCCCAAAATTAACAAGACTAAAGTTTCTATTCTAAAACTTGAAAGATTTTATGAAAGGGCATTTATGCTATGTTCCAAAAGATCCAGCTTTGCTCCCGCACCAGAACCTCAAAACACATAAAGGAACCTATACAAGATTGAAATTAAAATTTTGTTATTCTAAAAAAACACTTGAAAACAAAAAAATGTAACCGCAATGCTTAGGGCTGTGGCAATAGAGATAAGCGCTTAATATTCTGAAGAAAGCATTTCAAAAACATGCTTTGTTTATTCAATCATTTACCAAAGTTTGACTATATTGCTTCTGTGTGATATGGAATGCTTTAAAGGCAAGGGCATAAAGTGGGGCACTCTGTCAAGCGCTTCAAAAATGCCAAAGGCTTTTGCAAATTTTTTATAAAAAATGCATGAATGCTGAAAAAGAAAAAAAAATTAGAAAAATCAAGTTTAAAAATCCCAAAATTCTGCATTAATTCATTGCACATTAATCAACTGCACCTTATAAGTGCATATTAAAAAACAATTGTTAAAGATCTTCATCCTCATAATGATACTGTTAAAAAAGATTTAACATATGTTGAGCCTATAAACTATACAAAACGAATTAGGGAATGTTTAAACTTCACCATAAGCCTTCGCAAAATGCCAAAAACTAGGGCCTAGGTAAATTTAAAGCTAAATGCTAAAGAGAAAAATGAACTTTTAAGGAAATTATGATTTAAAAAATCTCAAATAAACAATTTAAATTTAAAATTTAAGAAGCAGAATAAAAATTTTGAAAATAAAGATTTAGGGCATATAAGTTGTGAAATCATTGCAACAGGGCTGAAAAATCTTCAAGTCTCAGAAACATCAATAAAGAATACCAAGTCTTTGATCAGCTTAATAGAGTCCTCTAATTAAATCATGTATTCATTATGCATGATCATATAAAAACTCCTCGTGCTCCAAAGCATATAGAGATATTCTCTAATAATTTCTTGTAATTACTTTTTGGTCATCCATTTTCAACATAAGGTAAAATTGATACTCAAATTTTCTAATCAAGTCATCAAATAATCTATGTTCGATAAATTTGAACGATCTAAATGGCTTTCTCCAAGTTTATCCTCATTTAAAGCCACTCAGCATTGCTACATAAGAATTCATATCTTACCATATCTTTTTGCTTATACCCATTGATCCACCATAGCATCCTCATCTCCACAACTCTTATTAATATGCTTCTTTTTTCTCAGCCAATAATCTACTTATATATAACATTGTTGATTATATTGTTGTTCTATAAGACTTTCATTAGTATGAGTGAGATTTTTCATTACACAACACCCCAAAAGCACCTTTCCATTTCATCCAACTAGCTTGGATCATGATAATCGCATCACTTCTATTATGCCATTTTTTTCTATCATGATTAAGAATACACTCCATATATTTTGTTGTGGGTTATTAAAATGAAATATTTTAGATTCAAAGATAATTCTAAATAGTTATAGTTTTACTTTACTTTTTAAGTTCCTCAACATAAAGTAAGAACTCTCAAAATTTTCTCAAGTTATTGAGCACACAGCAACTTCTTGTCTAAAATAAACAGAAAATAAAAAGTAGAAAAAGTAAGAAAATATCATAGTAATAAAAATGCCAACTTAATGTTAAATATAATTTTAACATTAAAATTTAATTTTAAAATGGGTTATTTTGGACCAAACGAATTGTTATAAAAAGTCATAAATTGCATAAAATGTCTTGTTGTTTAATTTCAGGCGACAGCTTTTTATATTGAGAATTTCAAAGACTTCATCACAAAAGGAGGATTTGGAGCACAAAACCTGGCGCCCGAGAGCGCCTAAGCGCAAAGCTCAAAAATAGAAGTAAAACCTCCTGTGCCTAAGCGCTTGAGAAAGCCAGTTATAGGCGCCCAAACCTAAAACTACCCATACCAGAGCGCACCCGGGCGCCCAGCAAATTAATCTTCACAAAGAGTCTTGCGCCTAAGTACACCAAAGCGCCAGACCCTAATAACAAAGATAGAGCATGGCGCCTAAGTGTGCCAAAAGAGTCTGACGCCTAAGCACGCCAAAACGCCAAACCCTAGCAAAAGAAAAAAAGTATGGCGCCCAAGCGCGCCAAGTGCTAGACCTATTAATGCAAAGACAAAAAAAACAGATGCTTGAGCAATTCATAGCAGTTTCTTCGGTAGTTTTCAGCAGTTTGGAGCAATTTTTATGGGAGATTTAAAAAAAGAATTAGCTTGAGGAAGACAAGAGAATGAGATTAATTCAAGTGGGAAACATTCCTATAGCTTGAGAAAGACAAATGAGAATTTGTTGAGCCTTTAAGGAGGAGAGAGTCTTTTATAGCTCATAGAAGAGATGTTGAATTGTAGGAGAAGCTTATCTTTACAGGAGAGTCACTGCTAGAGCTCAAGGAATGAATTACACATCAATAAACGAGAATTTTATTGTGTAATTTGGAAACCATGTACTTCATATTGTGCAACTTTTTAATTCAGTACTTGCTTCTTCTCTTCACCACACTTGAGTAAATTTCCGTTGGAATTCTTGTGTGTGAGTTTGGAACTTGAGCTTGCATGTAAGTGTACAAAATAAAGTCGCTCATTAATATATATTTCATGAAGATTCTAATTTACTTTATTAAACATACAGTTGTTGATAGAAATAAGGCAGTGCCTATTTATGCTTGTCTAGCAATTTGAGAAGATCACGACAAATATTTTCACTTTTTCGTATTTTAAGATTTGCTAGAGATAGATATCCTCTAATATTTTGATAGGCAAAAATTTAAAATAATGTATTTGTTTATTGCAATTTCCGAGTTACTTTATGAAGCATGCATTCGTTGATAGAGACATAGCAATGTGTTTGTGTGTCCATCAATTTGAGAGAATCACTATATGCACACTCACATTCTTGTGAAAGATAGAGATCATTTAATATTTTGAAAGACGGAACTGGAAATTATCTAATTATTGCATCTGGAAGTATGTTTACTAAAGTAAAATAATTTATTGAGATATTTATTGATAGAAATGCTAAGTTCAAAAAATTAGCAAATCTCACTTTTATTAATGTTCAATTGCATTTTGTTCTCATATGTCTTGCTAAGTTAAAACCAAACCCATAAGCATGAACACTAATTTACACCTTTGATAATTTCTCTCAACAAACTTGTGCCTTTTACTTGCACTTGCATGCTTAACTTACAAACTTAGGTTTAACTCATAACACTTCAAACATTAAAATCAATAATCAAAACAAAATTCTAAGAATTGTTTGGTAATAAATGCTCACCTGCCTAAAGATGGCACTCTAAATACTCAAGAGCGACAAGAAGATTAGAACGTTTTTTGTGCTTATTTTAAGGGCGGTTTTGATTTAGGTTTAGCAAATTTGCAACTTTTTATATCATATGTGTTGAAGCTATGAGCCTTGTTTTTAGTGTTAAAACTTTGAAGTTATCCTATTTATTTAAGATTGTTTGAGAATGTTTTTGGGTTTTTTTAGAGTTATTTGTTTGGGTTATCAGACTTGCAATTTTTGGATCAAATCTGTTGAAGGTGTGAGCTTATTTTTAAACTTCAAGTTGTGAATAGATGCTTTGATCCTATTTATGCAATTTTTAAGTCATTTTATAGATTTTTTTTACAAGGTTTCCACTTTTGAATCAAATCTTTTAATGTTTTTAGGATTGAAGACTTGAAGCTATGAGTTAAAACTATGATCTTGTTTATGTAGAGTTTTTAAGGTATTCTTAAATTTTTTGTTTAAGTTTTGTTAAGTTGTTTTTTCTATCAAATTTCTTGAAACTGTGAGCATATTTTTAGAATTGAAGCATGTGATTCTATTTATTTATGGTTTTTTTAGAAATTTTTGTTTAGGGTTTGCAGAGTTGTAATTTATTGTTTCAAATCTGATGAAGCTATGAGCCTATTTTTAGAGCACATTTTGTTTAGGGATGCAATTTATTATTATTGGCAATATCAAATATATTATTTTATCTTCTTATCTACAAAAAATTTTGTTGCATGTTAAATATTAAAGTTTATAACTGTAGCAAATTTTTTTGGATTTCGTTCGAATGAAGGATTGTCGAAATCGTTCAGTAGAAGATGGACGAACAAAATCGTTCATTCACCAAAGAAGATGGACGAACGAAATCGTTCGTTCTTTGGAGAAGATTGACAAACAAAATCGTTCATTCGCTAGAATCGTTCGTTCGATCGCTTGACTGCTTCGTTCTTCACCCCCTTCCTATATATATTAGTGCAAAATCGAATTACAATGTAGAAGTTTTTCACACATTATAATACATGCCAAACGCCGATAACTTTAATTTATCCAAAAAAAATTTACTTTAACTGTATTTACCTCATGCCAAATAACCCCTTAGAATGTTGAATATTGCATTAGAGTTGTTGAGTGTTCAATGTTACAATACTTATTAATTTGCATGTTGAGTGTTCAATGTTACAATACTTCTTAATTTTTTTGTAGTTCTTAGGTTTGCAGACTTGTAGATATGTTGATCTGATATTAATTATAATAAGTTGAATGTTCCAATAAAAATTTTGGTAGATAAGAATGATGGCATAGTGCTAATTGCTATTCTAAAAGTTGCACTGGAACTGGCTTGGCTACCAGCAACCCTAAAAGAAGCCCAGCCACATTTGAACTACAGTTAAATGCAGATTGTTGCACAAAAGCTCAAGTCCAAATATTGTATAGGCTTCTTCTTTATGATTTTGTTTGAATGTTGAGCTAAAGCAAGTACAGAAATAGCAGTAGCCCCAACAGCATGCCAGCAATAGAAGCATTTCAGCTAAATGGAGGCTAAAAATGACTAATTTGTCTTTAATTTATTTTAAAATATTTCAGCTTTTGAACTTATGTGTTATTTAGTTATAAAAACAATGCAGTTAAATGGAAGTTAAAAATGACTATTATGACAAAAACTGACTAGTCAAAACCTGAGAAAAATGTTGTAGAATAGTCTACAAGTGTTCAAGAAGTACAGATCCTTTTGTTGTAATTACACAAACAGGTGAAATAATCAAAAGTGTCTCAAAGATTAAAACAATTTAAAAAATTGCAATTTGGGATCACTTTGAAGTGGTCCACTCTAAAAATAACAAAAGCAAAGTCATTGAAAAACTATCTTGTATACACTATCGTAAGACTTATGTCTCAAAAGTCTAAATCAACTTCAAATTGTTATAGGTATATTAACATTTGCCCAATGTTAGTATAATCAAACAAAAAACAAAAGGTTCTCAATCTAGAGATATTGAATAAGGGAAAATCTATTTTTTTATTTATATTAAATCACTAAGCTATTAAATTATCTACTAATTTGTTAGGATGCTAATTTGCTAACCCTTTTTGTATATATCTTGAATTAAGTAGGTCATAAGGATAATAGAGACTATGACAAAAAATAATCATTTAATATTATAATGTGTGTATAGACCTTTTTATAGATGCTAATGATTATTTCAAAAAAAAAAATTTCCTATTTTTTACAAGGGATGATGTTAGGACTATTACTTCTTCTGCAACTGTAATGGTTGCTGCTGCCTCTACTGGTTTGGGGCTGATGATGCCTTTGTTGGTGGGGGCTGCTACTGGGGCTATTGCAGCCTCTGGGGTTGTTGGGAGATACTGCTGCTTCTAGTGTGATTATGCTTTTCTAGAGTTATTGTTGCTTCTTCTGATGTTGTTGCTTTTGCTGCAAACCCTTAAAAAACCCAAAAAAATCTTAAATAAACAGGATCACAACTTCAACTCACAGCTTCAAGCCTTCAACCCTAAAAATAAGCTCACAGCTTCAACAGATCTACTACAAAAAAATTATAAGTTTGCAAACCCTAAACTGCATGGCTACTACTGCAATTAGGTTGTTACTTTACTGCGACTGTTATTACTTATGCTGCTGCTTTAATAAAGTGGTGTTGTCTTTTAAATTATGACTTTTTCAAGTATTTGCATATCTAAATTTTTTGAACATTTATAAAGCAAGTTTTTTATTTTTCAAAGTATTTTGAACTCAATTTTGGTTTGTACTTGTTTCATTTGAACAATTATTTGAGATGGCTAGAATGGGTCTATAATAAATAATTACTAATGTGCTAGGCTGCTATCTTTAAGAAATGATATGTTAATCTGAGTTCCTCTAAAAAAAGCAAATGAGCCATAAAGATTTAGAAGTCGACTCCTTTAAAGATAATTAAGCTTAAGTATTGTTTGATATTATGTTTTTTTATTTTTATAGTTTTGATTAAATATTTTTAATTGGTCTAAATATAGGATTGTTTGTGCAAGCTTGCAGAATTAAACAGCAGAGGAAAGCTTGAGTTAGAATTGACTCGGTTCCACTGCTTTTGCCATATTCAGCTTGAGCTTTAGGATATTAAAATTGGTCTCTAGCTATACATATGTAATTGTAATATGTTGCTGATACAATGTGGATGTGATAATCTTAATATGCACTTGTTTTGTAATTTTTGTTTGCGGTGGGATTGGCATTTGTGAATGCAGTATATTTTTTTTGTATTTAAGCTATTTAGTTTTTTAAGTGCAATAGATTTATCAATTAATAGATAGACATTAACCACTATGAGTGTAGGAATGAATTCATGTTATGTATATTTGTAATCAGGTAAATTTGTAATTCATTTGAGCAGCTGAGCCCAAGCTTATTGATGCTGTTATTCTGTATTTTTATGCTACTTTTCTAATAGAACTTCAATGTTGTTAGAAGTTCTCTTAAATTATAATTTTATATTTTATTTATATTTAATCTAAATTTGTAGAAATAATGAATTTTATATTATTAAATTATTTTACATTTTTTAATATTTACTTTAAAGATGACTCAAATCAAATTCGAGTCAGCTCGAACTCGAAAACTTTTGAGTTAGAAATAACTCGACTCGAACTTGAATTGAGTTCAAATCGGACTCAACTCGAAAATTAGACTTTGAGCCTGACCTGACTAGACCAAACTCGAATCGAATTCAGCCCCTACCTAAACTTTGCAGAGTGCGGAGCTTTTGATTATCTGGATCTCCCTCTGATGGCACAAATGCCCACATTGCAAATTTCCTAGAAATTTACAATGCCTTTAAGTATAACATTGTTTCAAAAATGCCATTATGCTTGGATTGTTTTCTATATTTACTGCCGAGAGAATACATCACCACATGATATAAACTCACACACAAATATCTAGGCAAGTATTTTCCACCTAACAAAACAGCAAAATCGTGGATAGAAACTTCTAATTTTGCTTAGTTTGATGGCAAAACATTGTAGGACGCATGGGAATGATTCGAGGATCTATTGAGAAGATGCACGCACATCAGCTTCTGGAACACCATTGAAGAGTTATCTGAAGGATTTAAAAAGTTGTTATAACGATGCAAGGAGACATCTAATTTTGAGCCAAGAGAAATGTTATTTTATGGTACAAGAAGATATTGTTTTAGGACACTGAATGTTGAAATATTGTATTAACGTGGATAAAGCTAAAATTGAGGTTATTGTGAAGCTACCTCCACCAACCTCAGCCAGAGGAATTTGTGGCTTTCTCGAACATGTCAGGTTCTATAGATGATTTATTAAAAAAATTTCAAAATTAGCCAGCCCGTTATAATTTTTGATGAAATAAGTTAAATTTATTTTCATTGATGAATGTTTAAAACTTTCGACTCGCTTAAAAATGAATTAATTTCAACCATTTGAATTAAAGTGTGATACTAATGATCATGCAATAAAAGTCATTTTAGGTCAAAGAGGGAGGATTTCATGCAATTAACTAAGCTAGTCGAGTCAATGATACTCAAATGAATTATGGCACGACAAAAAATGAATTAGCCAGCGTTTTGCATTTGACGAGTTATGCTAACTATTCTGCCATCAAGTATCTCATGGAGAAAAAGGATGCAAAGCCAAGACTGATCAAATGAAATTGGCACCTATTGGAATTTGACTTAAAGAACAGAGATAAGAAGGGTAGTGAGAATCTAGTAGTTGATCATCAATCTCACTTAGAGCACCTTAGTCAGATTCAAGCTGGCACACCTATTCTTGAGACATTTCCTAATGAGCAACTCCTTGCTGTCATGACTATCCAGGTCCCTTGGAATGCTGATTTTGATAACTTTCGTGCCTGCAATTTGATGCCACTAAGCTTATCAAATCAACAGCGCAAGGTATAAGTTGCTAGCATACGTTAAGCACTACTTGTGGTATGATTCTTATCTTTACAAATGTTGTGCTGACCTAGTAATTCAATAGTATCCCTAAAAAATGTAGTGAATGACATATTTTACCATTATACTTCTGCATATAAAGGACACCATGGCACCACAAAAATTCTTCAATCTGGATTCTATTGGCTAACCCTATTTAAGGACACGTATAGATTCGTCACATCTTGTGATAATGCAGAGATCTAGAAATATTGGCAGGAGAACATGAAACACTTCTAAATATTATGATGAAAGCTGAATTATTTAATGTTTTGGGGATTTTTTTATGGAGCCCTTCTCATCTTCATTTGGGAATAATTATGTTTTAATTGTTGTAGATTATGTTTCAAAATGGATAGAAATTGTTGAGCGAGTAAGAGACGAACAACTCTCGAGAGGAAGAAGAGAGGGAATTAGGTGAAAGAAAATAAAGAGCATTTTATTCACACATGACAATGTTCTGTACACAAGTATTTATAGCAGCTGTAGTGTGGAGGCGTAAAGTTCAGATTTAACCATGAGCAGGTTAATGGCCGCAAACAAACCATCCTATGTTGAGGGGGTGAGTTTGGACCGATGTTTGCTAAATCAAGCTATAGAGAGTGGTTCGGGTAGTATGTCTGCAACCTTCTCCTCGCTATAGATGTGAAGCAATTCAATTTCTTATTTCAAGATGCTATTACAAATGAAGTAGCAATCAACTGCAGCATGCATTATTTTGGCGTGGAAAATGGGGTTCTTTGGATGGGCAATGGCAAAAAGGTTGCTGTAAGAGACAAACAACTCTCGAGAGGAAGAAGAGAGGGAATTAGGCAGAAGAAAATAAAGAGCATTTTATTCACACATAACATTGTTCTATACATAAGTATTTATAGCAGTTGTAGTGTGGAGGCGTAAAGTTCAGATTTAACCGTGAACAGATTAATGGCCGCAAACGAACCATCTTAAGTTGAGGGGGTGAATTTGGACTGATGTTTGTTAAATTGAGCTATAGAGAGTGGTTCGGATAGGATGTCTGCAACCTTCTCCTCGTTATAGATGTGGAGCAGTTCAATTTCTTGTTTCAAGATGCTATTACAAATGAAGTAGCAATCAACTTCAGCATGCATTATTTTGGCGTGGAAAATGGGGTTCTTTGGATGGGCAATGGCAAAAAGGTTGTTGTAGAAAAGTTGGGTAGGACCGTCTTGAGGGGGTTGAATTCCTGTAGGATTATGCATAGCCAGATGATGCCTATGGCTGCAATGGCTAGTGCTCGGTATTCAGCTTCAGTGGAGGAATGGGAAATTGTACTTTATTTCATTGCACTCCATGATATTGAAGTATTACCCAAGATGATGCAGTAACTGGTTGTTGACTTGTTGTTATTGATGTCACCAGCCCGGTCTGAATCTGTGTATGCTTGAAGGTGCAAATTGCCGAGGGCAATGGAAGCCCGAGGGAGAGTAAACCTTTGACGTATCGAAGGATGCATTTGACTTGATCGAAATGTGATTGTGTGGGATTGTGCATATTCTTCCATATCTTGTTGGCTGCTAGGCTGAGATCGGGACATGTGATGGTGAGGTATCGTAGGGATCCGACAAGTTGTTTGCATAGTTTTGATTGATTGAAAGGAAAATATGTGAGGTTCTGGTTCTGGCTAGCTATGGGAGTGAGAGCGGGATGCATTGCTCCATACCAGAAGTTTTTAGGATGTGGATGCATGTTTCTTGGCAGAGCATCGAGCCGGTTGCTGATTTCGTGAGATTGATGCTAAGGAAAGAAGTTGTGATGCCGAGGTGCTTCATTCAAAACCATTGGGTTAGGAGTTGAATGAGAGAAATGAGGGAAGCTTGGTGCGAACCAAAAATTAGAATGTCATCCACAAAAATCAGAATGTAGATGCATTGGATGCAATGTCATGTATGAGGAGAGATGGATCGGTTTTGGTGGTTTTGAAACATTTGAAGTGAAAAAAATATGTAATGGCAGAGAAACTATTGGCGGGGTGATTGTTTAAGGCCGTAGATCGCCTTGTTGAGCTTGCATACATGATTTGGGTTGTTGAAGTTCTCAAATCCTTGAGGTTGTTTCATGTACTGTTTCATGGAGTTTCCCGTGAAGAAGCGCGTTGGATACATCCGATTGTAGTATGAACCATTGTGATTAGTGGTAATAGTAGATAGAGTCCGGAAGGTTGCATTTTCACGATTGACCTAAATTCTTCAAAGAAATCAGTACCATAATGCTAATTGAACCCTTGAATCACTAATTGGGCTTCGTGACGAGCCAATGTGCCATCATCGTTGAATTTCGTTCGAAACATTCATTTGCAACCATTCCAGTGTGGATGGGGGAGGTACAAGTGTCCATGTTTGTTGTTCTATCAAGGCACGATACTCATCTTCCATGGCAAGCTACCAGCGCTCCATGTTGGTTGTGCCATTATAGGAGGTAGGTACGGCTGGGGGATGCTGTATGGATGAGGCTAAAGAATAATTTGGGTTTTATAATGCCTATTTTGAGACTCATGTGCATCGGATGGGCGGGGAGGGTGGCTTTTGGTTTCGTTGGAGTACTTACTTGGCTAGAAGAGGATGATTCAAAGGTAGAAGAAGAAGAAGTTGCTGAGAGTGATTGAATGGAGTTGTTGGATGAGGGGTATGGCCGAGAGTGAGTGGATGATTTGTTTGAGTTATGGTTTGGTTTGTGTGATGGAGTTTGAGATTGGGACAAAAGTGAGTGGAGTGGGGTGTCGTTGATGGGTAGATGATATAGTGACGGTAGGTTGGGTGTACATGTGTGAATACATTTATATGAATTGTACGTGACGGGAGATTAGAAAAGAGGTTTTGGATTGAAGCAAATGTAACCCTTGGAATTTGGGGAGTAATCTAGGAAAATGCATGGTAGGATTCTTGACAAGTTTGATTGCTTTTGTGGGAGGAAAGAGGGGGGAGCATACGCAACTAAAGACCCTAAGTGGGCTGTAGTCGGGTCTTGTTTTGTGTAAAATTTGAAAGGGTGAGATGTTCTGGATATTTGGAGATGGTAGTTGGTTGATTAGATAGGTGGAGGTTAGAGTAGCAGGAGTCCATAACCTTTTGGGTAATTGACCTGTTTAGAGGAGAGCACGTGTGGTTTAGAGTATGTGCTGATGTTTGTGCTCCGCAATTATGTTTTATTAGGAAGTGTAAGGGCACAATATTTGGTGATATATGCCAAGGTTTTTGAGTAGGTTGCGGAATGTAGTTGAGCTGTATTCTCCACCTCCATCGGATTGGAGTATTTTTATTTGTTTATTAAACTGGCATTGAATGAGTTTTTGAAGGTGGATGAATATGTACATGTTTTCAGATTTTTCCTTTAGTAGAAAAAACCAAGTAAAGTGTGAACGGTCGTCGACAAAATGATATAAAATTTGTAGCTTTCATTAGATATAATTGGGATAGGACCCCATACATCAGCATGTAAGAATTCAAAAACATAGTAATTTCTATTTAAGTGTTTGGGAAAAGGTAATTTGTGGTGTTTTGTTATAATGTAAGTGGAGCATGGAGATAAAATGCTTCTTTTGTCGATGCTTGGATGATGCTTGATGAGAAGTTGATGAATATGATAACTCAGATGTCCTAGCCATAAATGTCAGGGTAGACCGGTTGGAGTTGTGGTAGATCACAAAATAGTTTTGAATGGAGGAGGTTCTGATGGTGGTCGATTGTATAAAGTCTATTGATGCAATGGCCCTTAAGAAGAGAGATGTTTGTTTGGAGATCCTTTATTGTGAACCCATGTGGATGACAAATAAGATGAAGCAAGAATAATCGAATGTTAGTTTGTGAATGGAAAGAAGATTACATTGGCATTATCGAACGTGAAAGAGGTGATTTAGGTAGAACTTACGATTGAGTATAGGGAGAGTGTTATTGCCAATGCTGAAGATCGAAAGAGCCTGTCCATTTCCAATAGTTATATGATCATTACCTTGATGGGTTTCTGCAATTGATAGGTTACTAAAGTTGTTGGTGGCATGATTGGAAGCTCCTGAATCGAGGTACCAGCTATGGTCAAGCAACCTGTCTACGCATAGGGTTGCAGGATGATACTATAGTTGATTTGGAGAATTGTGGTAGTTGGAATCTATACTATGCCAGCAGTCTTTGGCTGAGTGACCAAGTTTGCGGTAGATTTGACATTCGACGTAGAAAGATATGATAGTTTTATGCTTGAGTGAAGCGCCTCTTTGCAACGGTGACTGGCATTCATGCTCTCTACTTCGTCTTCCCCTACCTCGAAAATGACCCGAGAATAGGGAGAGATGTTGATTACTGCCAACAAAAAATGACTTGGTGAGCAAAATATCCTTGTGAAGACCTTGTTGGACATTAATTTCTTCGTTGTATAAAAGGGAGTATATGCCATCTAGGCTGATTGGCGTGAGTTTGGTTCGGATGGCTGCTTTGCAAGCTTGCTAAGTGAAAGGAAGTTTATTGAATGTATAGAAAATCACATCTTCATCATCGATTTTGGAGCCTGCTACACAATTTTGTCTACCAACGACTTGATGTTGGATAGGTATTCACTCATGGATCAGTTCGTGAGGGATACATTGTGGAGTTCATTCTTGAGTTGGATGACTCTAAAGTGGTTTGAGGATTGAGTGGTTTGAGGATTGAAGACATTTTTCTAAGGTAAGCCAAACTTCAGCGCATGAGTCGGCTTCCAAGATATAGGAAAGAATTGATGGAAATATTGTGGAGTAAAGGACTGCTATTAGATTTCGGTCATTGGAGATCTAGAGTGAGTCCTTTGCGTTGTCGGTATGAGGAGTGGGTTCAATGCTGTCCAGATGGCAGTATAGATTGTTTGCTTTGAATAGTTGGATCACATGTTCCCGCCAAATGGGATAGTTCTCAGAGGTCAAAGGGGTGTGGATTATTTTCTTGATATTGGACATCAAGAATTCGAGATCCTTTTGTTTTTATCGATAAATGGAGTTGCTGCAATGTGCTGGAGTTGTCGTTGGATTGAAAATCCACATTAGTAGATTCCATGGAGACAAATTTGACGAGAATAATAGAAATTGTGGGGTTGTGGAGATAGCGAACCAGAGCAACTTTGACAGAATCTGTCGAATCTGGCGAGAAATCAAATATGCGAGCTCATATCTGTGTGATGGAGGCTAGATCCGAACGATCGAGAAATGATCGAGCTTTCATTGAAGAAGAGAGACGCTTTTATATCATGTTGAGAGCGAGCGAGAGACGAAGAACTCCCGAGAAGAAGAAAAGACGGAATTATGCGAGAGAAAATATTGAGCAATTTTATTCACATGAAAATATTTTGTACTTAAGCATTTAAAAGAGTTGTAGGGTGGAGGCGTAGTCAGGTTTAACCGTGAGTGGGTTAATGGCCATGATGAATTCGACTAGTTATTAAAAATATTAGCCACCAAAACAAATAATTATCGTTAGTTGTTACATTCTTTAAAAAAAGTATCTTCATTAGACTTGAAACCACTAGAGCATTAATTATTAACAAGACACTAAAGGCATTATTAACAAAATATGGCATGTGGTAATCCCTTATCACCCACATACGAGTAGTCAAGCAGAAATATCTAATTGTGAACTGAAGAAGATCCTAGAGATTTTTTAAGCTAAGAGTCAAAAGTATTGAGCCGTCGAATTAGACAATACCCTTTGGACTCTTGGAACAACTTTTAAGTCAACCCTTGGTATGCCCCTTGACGAATAATTTATGGAAATGCTTGTCATTTACCCGTAAAGCTCGATTTTGGAAGATAGAAAAGTTGAATTTTGATTTCAAAAGTGAAGGTGAGAGAAGTTGTTGGAATTAAACAAGTTTAGACTTTTGACTTAAGAAAATGCCAAATCTATAAAGAAAGGTGAAAAGATAGCACAAAAAGCACTTGGTGCCTAAAGAACTCTATCCAATCATGAAAGTCTTGCTTTTCAATTCTCAATTGAGATGCATCTTGAAAAATTAAATTCTAGATGGTCAGGACCATTCGAGGTTAAGAAGATTTTACCTAATGGGGTTGTAAAGATATATCACCATGAGAAAGAGGGCGTTGCGGTTAACGATCAACAGCTTAAGCCTTATTTGGTAAATGTGGATTCTCAACCTTTCTACTTAAAATTAAATGATTCTTCTGATACCATTTGAAGAAGGTAACTCCATCGAGCTAGCAACAAAAAACTCTATGCTGACCGGGAGGCAACCCAAGGATCATCCAAGTGGGAATTTGTCCTTATTAGTGTTGTCGAGCTTTGGACATTAAACTTGGGCCTTCTTGGAAGGTAACCCATGTTTGTGTGTTTTTCCTTATTTATGTGTTTAAATTGTTTTAAATTGTTAATTTATAAAGAAAAAATCAGTAATCTCAGTGCTTGGGCGCATCCTAGTCGAGATATCGGTGCCTAGATGCGCCTATGCGCTGGCTCACTCATGAAAAGCTATATTTTAACCCGACGCCTAGGCATGTTCTGGCGCCAGTAAAACCGACGCTTAGGAGCGCTTGAGCGCCAGTCAAACCCTCCCTGATGCTTAGTCCAGACCTGGCGTCGAGATAATCAACTTCAAAACTTAGTCGGCCCCAAATCTGTCATAAAGATCGAGACAGAGAGCTTGATGCTTAGGAGCGTAATAATGCTTCTAATGGATCTATTTTGTGTATTTCATGACAGTAATTTTTCAATTTTTCTAGTCAAATCTAGTATAAGGCTGCACACACTGACATTTGGCCAAGATTTTAGTTTTTTTCTCAGTCCTTGTGGCTTATTTTGACCCAAAAGATCCCCTACTTTTATGATTCTCTAAAAATCTGGCAGGCTCCTATTCCTAAAGGCTGCATTAATTGATTTTCTTAGTCCCTAAGTCTCACCTAATCCATTGATTGTTATCCAACATTTTGACCAATTTATTTATATTCCAACCCCAAACTACCAACCATTAAGTATCCCCCAAATCCTTGTCTCGCACAAACTCAAGTTTTCATCTACCTTTACTCTCTTAACCCTTAGCTCTCTTAATACTTTACTTCAGCTTTCATTCTCTATGGCTACTAAAAATTCAAAGAGAAAAGAAATATGCATCCTCTCAAACTGTCGATCAATTCAATCACCACAAGTTCATCTCTTTCACGGTAGAGCAACGCTTCCTTCAATCCACTTCCCAAAAAAGTGTGATTCGGGTGCGGAGTTCCTGAACCTTGGCAGTCTCGTTCAACACCAAATCGTAGAGAAACTTTGGAACTATTTGATTGCACATTCTTGTGACAATTGCATCCCTTTAGTTCAAGAGTGTTGTGCCAATGCCAAAGAGACTAGCCCCGATCAAGGCTAGATCTTTGTTCGAGGTGTCCATATCTATATATGAAACTCCTCCATTAACAATAATTATCACCTAGGAGAGATCCAACATAGCAAGTATGAGTAAATATTGGAGGAGGAGATCGATTGCGTCGATATTATCATCACTTTTGCAAAGCCAAGAACACAATGGACGCAACGAGAAGAAGTCTTCAACATACCCCAGGTGGCTTTATAGGCGGAGACTAAAGCTTGGCATCGCTTTATTCAGGGAAGCGCAAGCCATCAGGTCACTAGAGCGACATAACCAGGCAACGGGCAGCCCTAAATAATGCCAATATCAAAGGTGTGCCGATCAATATTGTCTGCCTTATTTGCCAACAGCTAAAGGCGAATACTGCGCGTCCCAAAAGCATCCCTGATTTTTTGTTCGTTGATCACCGAGCTTTGCGCCATCGTTGGCATTCAGAGGCGAACGTTTGGACCTTCAACTTCATCCTCCAATCACTCGCCACAAATTTGATGTCAGGGTCGGCAACGACACGCAATTACACCAACATAAGAGCCACAGTTAACCAATCACTTCGACCGGTTAGAGTGAATGTGCCAGCATGAGAAGACCACTGATCTATACTTTGACCTGCACAAAGCTCACCTCCAATACATTAAAAACATGTGACATGACCAATTCATGTAAAATTAAGACACCTTCTAGGCCATGGACCTGTCCAGTTGGCACCTGCAAGGACTCTGAGATGTTACCTTCCTGACGTCGCCACCAATCACCAACCCACCAGCTACCGAAGAAGAGGATGAGGACGAGTAGATGGCCAATGTAAGCTCGTACTTCTTTTCATACCATTTTTATTTTCTTTATGTAATATTATGGTGCATAGAGGACACGCCACATAATAAATGTGGGAGTGTTTAATAACTCCATAAATTTTCAAATTAATCGTACAATCAATAAGATTATCTTATATTTTGCAAAAATTGTGTGATTAGTTAACATCCTACTATAAGTTCACATTTATTGTATATTCTTAGTATTGACTCAACCTTGTATCATCATGACCGTTAGAAAACTTGAATCAATTGGTTGCTTTTCGGTTCTCAAAATGAGAAACCCTTAAACATAACAATCTTTTGATAATACCATAAACAATATAGACATCTTTAAAAAATCATTGAAAATGATTATATAAACATGTTAAACAAGGAGTGCTTACAAGTTCCAAAAGAGGGTTTTCACCTATATGGTTGAAGGTTTGCCTCCCATGCAAATTGGTGGTATCCCTCAAATTTAAAAATGGATAAATATATTCTGTAAGAAAATGGGTGACAGTTATCGCTTGCCAAAAACATAATTAATTTTTTCTTTCAAGTGCTTAAAATAGAATTCTATTTAACTTAGTCACAAGAACAATAATTGATTTGGAAAATATCAAACATGTTTTAATATTAACATTTGATTTGTTTAATCTTCTCCCAAAATTAAAAATGTAGAAGCCTATGATTGGATTGTACCCCTTTACGTTACTTGATTAATAACCCAAGTTACTAAGAATGTATTTAACACCCTCTTTTGGCGAATGCTTGTAAATACAAAATACAGTATAAAATTAATCATTGCTCAAGGATGCTTAAGTGTGGGGGGATTATTAATTATGATTTTAACATTAAAAAATTGACATAAATTTAAGTTATTTTAGACCATAAAAATAGCTATGTAAAGTTATAAATTACATAAAATATTTTTTGTTGTTTAATTTCAAGCAACTAGGCTTTAAATTGAGGATTTCAAAGACTTCATCACAGAAGGAGCATTAGGAGCATTAGGAGCACATTTAAGCGCCCATCTCAAAGAGAAATCCAGTACCTTCGGTGCCTAAGAGCCTGAGAAAGTTAGTTATAATCACCCATAACTAAAATTACCAAGGCCAGAGCGCACTATGGGGCCCAGTAAGTTTATCTTCACAAAGAATCTGGTGCTTAAGTGTGCCAAAGAACCAAAGCTTAACAAAGGCTGAGAATCTGGCGCTTGGTAACAAAGACAGAAAGTTTGGTACCTAAGCACCAAATCTATTAATGCAAAGACAGAGAGCCTGGCGCCTAAGCACGCCCAAGCGCCGAAAGCAGTTCGGAGCAGTTTCTTCAATAGTTTTCAGCGATTTTCAACGATTTCAAGCAATCTTTAAGAGAGATTTAAAAGGAAAATTGAGTGGTGAAAGACGAGAGAGAAACAAATTCAAGGGGGAAACATTCTTGCTGCTTGGGAGAGAAAAAGAAGGAGAATTTGTTGAGCCTTGAAGGAGGAGAGAGCCTTTAGCAGCCCATTGGAAGAAAAGGAAAAGCCGAATAGCAAGAGAAGCATACATTCGGAGAAGAAAGATAAGAGAACCACTGCTGCTAGAGCTCGAGAAGAGTACACATCAAGGAAAGGAAAGCACTGCAGTTTTATTTTTCATTTTGCTATATTTTATTGTCTAATTTAGAAACTATGTATTTCATATTATGCAACTTTTTAATTCAGCACTTGCTTTTCTTTTTCACCATATATGATTAAATTCGTGTTAAGATTCTTGTGAATGGGTTTGGAATTTGAGATTGAGTGTACGTGTATGGAATGAAGTTGGTCATTAATATATATGTCATGAAATTTCTATTTTTACTTTATGAAGAATTCAATTGTTTATAAAGATATGGAATCGTATGTTTATGAGTGTCAAGCAATTCGAGAGAATCGTGACTCCTATTTCCACCCTTGATTATTTCTCTCAACAAACCTTAGCTTTTAGTTACACTTGCATGCTTAACTTATAAATTTAGGTTAGTTTTAATTCATGACACTTAAACATTCAATTCAATAATCCAAACAAAATCTTTAAAAGTTGATTAGTAATTAACACTCACCACCTTAGATACTCACCATATTTATATTACTAGAGGTTGTGTGCACTTGCATAATTTGAATTTGTGGTGATTATAGCACACAGCACAACCAGCACCCGCATTCACACTCACTTAACACCACAACAAGAAAATCTTAAGAAGTTTCACTTCGTTGTCTTGCACTTAAGAAAACACACCAACAATTTGATCATAATAACAAAAAATTAGACTTATCAGTATCAATCAATAATAATCTCAATAATACAAAATTAACCCTAATCTATAGAATTTAAATCTTAATGCAATAAAATATATTTTCATCAAAATAAAAAATAAAAAAAATTGCCAATTAATGCCCAATGCAAGTCATAAGTGGCATATGTTACAAATACAAATGCAAACACACACACACACATGTGTATATATATATATATATACTATGAATGTTGTATTTTATAAACATAATTAGAATTGTGTACAACATAAAAGGATATGTTGACCTCAAAACATAAAAGCAAGAAGATAAAAAAAATAAACAAAAAAAGGGAAACGGTCACCGAAATCCACAGAATCAAAGTTCCAACAAAAGTAAAAAAATAAACCTATATGCTAGAGAAGCACTATCGAGTGCATCATTGCCATAATTTCCATTTGGAGTTGGAATTTTTCTTATATTTCTGTTTCTTTTTCTTTTTACCTTTATACCTAATAAGGAAATCGTATAAAAGCTCTAAATCCAAAAAGTTATACTTAAATTCCTCAAAAAAGTCCACCTCTGTTGCGGGCTCTTCATCATCTTCAGGAGCAAATATATCAAGCCCGGTCAAATGAAACTCTATTGCGAGTGACCTCAGGCTCAAAGAAATGTCATTTGTACGTAAAACAGCAGAGATTTCATCCATAAATGCAACAATATGATTTAAAGGGACATCAACATCCTCATCACAAATCCCCTCATCCTCCTTCTCACTATCGAGAAAGATTTCAGCAGAACCACTTGTAGTTGTGTTGAGGGGCAGTTCACGAATTGCACAAGCACCCCACCATCCCCGAAAGGGTCAATATGTTGACCCACCAGAACTCCCTCTGATTCCCCGCCAATGCCTGGTAAGAAGTATCCTCTAAAAGCTTTAGTGAATCAGCACCTCCAATTATTTCCAAACTTACCTCTTCCACCTAGCATTTGCACCTTGAACCTAAAGAATTGAATCACCGGCATTCCTCGTGTCATAGATATTATTGATAACATTCTTAGCCAAGTCATCTTCTGCGACCCCAGACTCCTCGCTTATAGAGGATGACACAATTTCCAAAGGGGTCGACCGGGCTTCCGATGGGGAAGAAAATTTTTCCCTTGGGACATATTTGAGCTTAGTTGTGTTAGGATTGTGCACATTTTCCTTTGATCTTTCTTTAAGGTACGGCTTGAGCTTGAAGCAGTTCCATTCATCATGCCCAACTATTAAACAGTGGGAGCAATAGATCAGGAGGTTTTCGAATATGCATTCCTGGAAATACCCCGTGTCCTCGCCACCAAGCCAAATTTTAGATTCAAATTTCTGTGTCAAATCCATCTCCACCAAAACCCTTGCAATAGATAGCCTGGCTATGTTTGCTATTAAATCAATTTTTATCGGTGTACCGTATTATAACCCCAAAGCAAGATATATCGAATTAGTAATAAGGTGGGCCTTGAGGAGTGGAGAGTTTAGTCATATATAAACAATTGAAGGTTCATATGAGAGATTGAAAGAGGGAGACAATTTAAAAATTTTCATTGGACGGTTATCAATGTAACAAATTCCCCTAAAAAAGATCCGAGAATAGTCTACTTTGTTCAAAAGCGTTATGAGAATATGTCTAGGGTAGCCGAGGAGTTTTTCAAAGCCTCCCAAAATGATTTGGGGGCCAGACCTCCTCCCCTGCCGAAGGAATTGCCGGAGATGCAAGCCAGGCAAGGGGTTCTCCCACAGAGCTATCGTTCCTTCCTGCGCACCCATATTGGAGCGCTCGATGAAGGAGACGTCTGGCGAGCCCCCGGCCAGCTGCTATGCAAAAAGCTTGATCCATGGGGGCTATGCAGAAAGCTTAACTAACAGTCAATCCTTGCTTGCAGCATATAAAAATTATCAATTTGAGGAGCTAGCAAATCGATCATAGAAATCATTTAATCCTAGGAAATTAAAAAGGTGAGGACTGACAAGAAAGAGTGCCAAGAATTGATGCTAGATGAAGTTTTAACTTTTAGATCTTGTTACTTGCTGATGGCCAGAATATGTAACTTTTGGAGTTACAAATTCATGCCACTTCATATATAGGTTGAACCATGATGACTGAAAGTTTATGTGAGAATACAAACTTATAGTATATATTATCTCAATAAAAAACTTAACCAAGTAAGCAAGTTGTGTCCATATGATTTTCGAAAACCTAAATGTGGGCTCACAATGGGTGAAAAGAGAGAAGAATGCACAACCTCGATGACCAATTCTAAATACAAGGGTTAGACATGAATCCTAGATGTTCAAAGCATTCTCAAAAATCTCAAGCCTCTATATATTAACACAAATACATAGGGTTACTTTATAAAGATCTACTCTTTTTGTATTTAATTTCTTCAAAATATAAAATGAAATATTTTCCTGAGATATACACATACCATATTTCTTAAATTAAATTCAAATTACCTTACAAAAATCCACATAATTTATAATGATATTAAGTTAAACTAAGCTTTCTATATATCTCATCATATATTTATTGCATTGAATGGATTTGGCAGCTTAATTATTTATTGAAATGTACCTCAGTAATATGAAATGAAATCATTGTTTCATGATAGAAATAAAGCAAGTCATTTCAAAGAGTTTGTTAAGCTTTTGAGTTATTAGATATGATGATTAATAGAACAATAAACATTGATAGTTTATACCTTTTACTCTAGTGCTCAAGTAAGAATTATTATATGAATGGTGTGGGTATTATCCTAGATAGAAATATAAAGAAGGATGTAGAAGAAATGGAGAGGTTAGGAAATAGAATTATATATTTAAATACTATAATTAGTGGAATAACTTTTAATATTATTTATGTTTATGCCTCTCAAATATAATTGGATTTAAACGTAAAACAAAAAATTTTGGTTTGATTTAAAGAAGATAGTTTTAAAAGATTTAAATGAACACATTGAAAAAAAGATTGAAGAATTTAATAATATTCATAATCAATTCATAGAGAGATTAATAAAGAAGAAATAATGATTTTAGAATTTGATTAAGCATATAATATTATGATTGTTAATGCATTTTTAAGAAAAGATAAAAATATGTTACCATTTATAAAAATGGAACCTCTAAAACTCAGATTGATTAATCTTTCTTAAACAAAAAATACATATGTATTGCAATGACTAAATTATTAGTTCTAAATAAGAAAAAAAAGAGTAACAAAAGTAACATTAAATAAAAAATGAGAAAATTATCAAAATGGTCCCCGACTCTTGCAAAATGTTCAAAATAATTCTTGACTTGTGTAAATATTTTTTTGATCTCTTTGACTTTTATTTAAGTGATTTTTTTGTCTCTACAATTATTTGCCCGTAGTTATTTGTCCTTTCCATTCAAAAATTATGTGTAACGGCGTAATTCTAACGGCAGGTTGCAACTTCTTTATATTTTTTTCTCCTATAGCTTCAAATCGACAAATCAATGAAGACAAAGAGGCTTTGAATCGGCAAAGACAAAGCTTCAGATCAACGAAGACAAAGCTTTGAATCGCAAAGCTTCGAATAGGCGAATCGACGAAGCTTCAAATAGGAAATTGCTAAGACGAAGCTTCAAACCGGTAAAGACAAAGCTTCGAATCGACCGCCTGTGTAATTTGCGAATTAACGACTTTGAATCTGCAAATTGACAAAGATGAAAGCGTCGCCTGCAATGTACCACCACATGCCAAACTTTTGCAAACCTTTAACAAAATGGTGAGGCGTCGTCACCTACAAATTGGCAAAGGCATTACTAACGAAGCTTCTGAAAAGCTCCTGCGAAGCCCTAGCAAAGAAGTTCCAGCATGACAAAATTTAAAAAAGTTGCAACCTGCCATTGGAATTACGCCTTCCTTAAATTTTGAACGGAAAAAACAGAACATTGCAAACAATTAACCGTAGACTAAAAAAACACTTAAATAATAGTCAATGAACTAAAAAAAATATTTACAAGAGTTAATGACTATTTTGAATAATTTGCAAGAGTCAATAGACCAATTTAATAAATTTCACAATCTAAAATTTATTCAAGATAGGTTCCTTGGTGCATATTATTTCCAAATGATATTTTCTTAATTGATGAGACTAGGAATCGAGTTAAAACAAAACTTTAGTGGAAGACTACTTAAGAATTTAAAGATTTTATCTCAATAAATCTAAAATAAAATATATTGAGTATAAGTTTAATCATAATAGAAGCCATATTCTTGAGGACATAACTAAAGAGAACCATGTGATCATAAATTGAAGAGATTCAAATGCCATAGTCAATTAATCAAAATAACAGTGAAATAAAGAGTGATGTGATTAATAGGATCCGAGCTAATTGGATGAAATAATTGAGCGCTTTTAAAGTGTTGTGCAATCAAAAAATCTCAGTCAAAATATAAAAAAAGATTATAAAGCAATAATATGACCAGCTGTGTCATACACAAAGAAAAAATCAATAAAATGTATTGCAAATATGAGGATGCTTATGAGGGTGAGTGAATATACTCAAAAAAATAGAATTAGTCATTCATAGCAAGGTTGGAGTTGGTGCAGTGGTGGACAATATTAGAGAATGTGGCTTAGATGGTTTGGCAATATTAAATATAGACCATTAGATGCTCTGTTAGAAAAATTGGCAATATTAACAAGGAAGAGGAAAACCAAAAAAAATATGGGAAGAAACCATTAAGAAGATCTTCTCTTTTTGGAACTTAAGAAAGGGCTTCTATTTGATAGTGCACAATGGAAACAAAAGATTCATGTTATCGATCTTACCTAGTGAGACTAAGGCTTAGTGTTGTCATTGTTGTTGTTGTTGTTGTTTTGAAGAGATTGTCAATTTTAAAAAATAAAAAGTCCTTCATAAGGGTTAGGGTGGTCCTCACAACATTCATTATGACATTCTCTTACCATTTGAGTGGAGTCAGCAAGAGTGCTTATAAACATATGTTGTGCATTTTACCATCAGTTGTCTGGCAAATCCTAAATTATGCTACAATCCTCAAGACATCTTTTTTAATATCATATTAATAATGCATATTCTCAGAATCATTACAATCTTAGCTTTACTAGACTAAATGCACCAAATATGCACAACTCATGAATAAGAAAATATAAAAGACATCTTAATTCAGGCAATTCTTCCAAGAGAAATTTTGCCTAATGGTGCACAAAGCTTATCAACAAAAGAAAGGCATGGAATACGCTATAAAAAATATCACACAATCCAACAAAATTTATTGAATTCTCACAATAATAGCTTAAAAAAAGAAATCTCCATCGATGATATCTCATTGACAATTTACAATTAATGTTTTTCTCATCAATTCTCATAAATTATTCTTCCTCTCATGACCAAAAGAATCATGTCCTACTTAACAAACCATCAAACGCTAAGGTTCTCTCACTCATCTCTCCCACCAACTTCAAGCACACAATGCTTTATTGGTTTCTTCTCATACATATAAGTAAAGATAGGTTATAAGAGCTATGCTTAGAGCTTACATAAAATTCTACCAACAATAAAGGATGACAAGAAAGCATGCAAAGAAAAATAGCTACAAACTTTCTTAGATCGAATGCAACATTGACTGTACTAAAGACAGCAAAATAATATTGGACCAATTCAAATGAGCAGAAACTTATATTTTCCTTACAGGCAGGATAGTATATGTCGAGTACTGGTTAACTGACTGCAAAAAAGAATTCAAGGACTCTTTTAGTTATCGAAAACTACTCAACCACGCTCCCTGAATTAAAAGAAATAAGCCCATTAAATGTTTCTCTTCCATGAATGCATGATTATCGACAATAAATCATAGAGGAACAGATGCTCCTAAAAGCAAAAAAATTATAACTTGAAATATAAAAGGGACCAGAATTTGATGTCAAACCATAGATTTATGAAAACATTGAATGGTGTTGACAAGACAAATAATGTTGCAATTTGAGAATACTTATACCGATGAACAAATAGTACATTCAAGAAATGGAAAAAATTATAATATAAAGAAGATGCAGATAGTAAGCAGAAAAGAACGAAACAATCAATAAGAAACAACTATGAGCATCCTCACAAGCAAAATATGTGAGGCATTCATCTCACTAAACAACTTAAATTTTAATGGCTTTGTAAACTCACTAACCTTGCAGCCAAAAGGCAACACTCGCTCAGCTGGTAAAAACTCAAGCCATAGATTTTTTGCTTCATAATCAGGAAGAAGACCAGCTTTCTCATCACCTCCAAAATATGTAACATAAATATGATTTTTGGGAAGTGCATAAACCTGCACAGCATAAATCGCATCAGAAGAAATTAGTCCGTTGTCAAGCATTGACCTGCCTTTCAAGCTAAATCAACCAAAGCATTTTTATGATTTATTAAATCAAGTGTAGATTCAAACCTTCACATTACCACACCTTCAACCGAGGGATTGAGCAAAGACTTTATCATGGATTTCACAAAGTAAAAAAATGATTAAATTTGACCTAAATACTAAATTTATAATGTATCTCATTGATTAGCATCTATTGGTATGTACTATGTACTAGTTGTGTGTCTTCTAAGAATGCCTTACTATTTATCAACCACCTTATTATAAAATAATTCCCCACTGCCATCACACCATGAACCACATAATTTACTTGGCCAAGAATAGTGTTCAAGTAAAAGACTTTATCATGGAAGAGTTTTGGAAAGGGTTTAAGCCTGGCTAGCAAAATATTCCTTAATGCAATGGGTCTAAAGCTTCATTTGGGATGGCTTTATGACTGTTGTGCCTTATGTAAAGCTGCCACAAATTTTTTAAGAATAACAGTAAGGCTACGTTCTGCCTGCTTTATAAAAGCAAGCCCACAAAAAGTATATTTTAGGAAACAGAAATCATATATAAGCATAGCTACATCCTGCAATTTAATTCTAAGAGTTACAATATTGCCCCTTACACTCCCCCTCCACCACAATATTTTGTTAGCCCCCAACACCGCCAGCAATGAAGCCCCCAATCAGCTACTGCCAGCCACTGCTACCCACTAACCATGCCGCGCACCTCCCCTTGCTGTATGCCACCAGACCGCCGCTAGTTGCCACCTACTACTGATGCTCAGCCTCTGTCATCACAACCTGTTCATGAGAGCATATAAGGAATTAGGTATCATGTGCAACAATGCAATAACTATATCCTGAACAAACTCACAGGTTCATACATCAAAATTGTAACTACTTCAAACACAGCGGCTACACATTAGTTTCTTCACATAATTAGAGCTGCCCAAACTGAAGCCTAAGTTTTAGGCCCCTTTAAGAAATTTCCTAATTGTTACTGGTATGCAGGCTCCCATAAATTTAAATCTGAGAATCCTAAATTATGTCATGTGATTTACTTTCATGGTAATCATATTTCTCTTCAAATCTAATTAAAGATATACTTTTATTGTTTTAATCACACTCCATAAAGCGTCCTTTCAAACCATTTTTCATTGTATTGCTTTATAAAAGGTAATCCAATTTTGTCAGGATAATTGAATTCCTAGTTTTTAGCTGCCACTTATGAATCCCATAAAAACACCTCAAAACCCCACCATGCTACCTCTGTATCTCGATCCCAATCCAACCACCCTAGCTCATGCTCCAACAATGGATGCCCTCCACTTGCATCTTCATCTTTTAACCCGCCTTGTCTTCATACTTCCCTCATCTTTTCCCTCAGCTTCGCCCTCCACCCCAGCATGAGCGCCACCCCAGCATGACTAATAACAGCCCAATGTATTAAACTGTGAATCCGTCCACGGTTCACCTGAACCTTTCATTCTTTCTATTACCGCTATATACATGTATATATAAGTATATATAAGTATATATATATATATATGTATGTATATATATATATATATTATAACTAAACAATGTAATGAACAATTATATCTCCACTCTCAAGAAATTCTCTTGAGTTGGCTGTTCATCTACATAGTATCAGAGCAACAAACGATCCTCTTCTCCAAAACTCGGTTCTGCACATCAAGAACCCAGCTCTCCAACTAAAGAACTTAACCTCATCCTCAGCATCATGTCATCTTCTCCATCCTCTTTACCAAAAACCCCTCAATACCACTCCTCTTTCGCTACATTCTAGTCTTGCTTCCAGAATCGCAAGAACATCAACACCACATTCTTATCAAGAAAAACAAGATCACCAACTTCTCATCAGTATTGATTCCATGGAATCTACTAATATAGACTCCGACTCCAGTGACAAGTTCAACTCCCATCACAACAATTCAACTCAACAATTCAATTGACTCATTCGAAGCAAAAAATCTAAAATTCTTGATGTCTAACATTAAGAATTTAATCAACAATCCCCTAACATCAAAGAACCATTCCATACGACGAGCTCAAGTAATCAAATTATTCAAAACAAACAACCTATACGGTCGTCTTGATGGGTTTGACGCCAAAACCTGCACTCACAACAACTATCGCACATGAATCTCAGCTAACCGCAATCTTATAACAGCCCTCTCTAGTCCATAATATCCCCATCCATCCTTCCCTACATATTGAAAGCCGATTCATGCACTGAAATTTGGCTCACCTTAGAGAAATGTCTCCAATTCTCAAATAGTTGCAATGTCGTTCAGCTTAAGAAAGAACTTCATAATGTATCACTCAATGGTCGGCAAATGGATGAATATCTATCAGAAATCAAATCCCTGGTCGACAAAATTACGGCAACAGGCTCCAAGATTGACAATGAAGATGTTATCCTCTACACATTTAATGGCCTCTCATCTACATATCAAGCATTTAAAATAGCAATAAGAACCAAGCTTACACAAATCAATTTAGATGACCTAGCGACCCTCAATCGCAATTCTATGTTGCTCCTTTTGTTTCTTTGTTTCTTTTTTTAAGGTTTAGAAATTAAAAAAAAAAAATTGGAGTATTATCAACCCCAAATGTACTTAAATTTGCAGCAATTTGACCCTAAATGATATTCATTGATTCGTCAGCATCAGATTCCCACTATTACTTCTACACCAACTCAACTATTTCTTAAATGGTAAAGCTTCCCTAGATAAGGCTTTGTTTGTGGTAGCTTTCTAGTTATTGTGCTTTATATAAAAATGTTTGTCTTGTTTCTAATGTTTAGAGAGTTACTTTCTATCTACTTTGTATAAAATGTTCCCTCAACAAACAACTTTCATGAAAAAAATTTAAATTGCGACCAAACCTCTTTCTGCTATTTAACATATAAAAATTACAATTTCCCCTTGCCCTTCGCCACTGTCGATGCCCTACATGCTCATCGATTAACTACTCATAGCCTGCCCAAGCCACTATTGATGTGATGAACAACAGTAAAACAGCATAACATCTAAACAACAACAAAATTGTAAATTAGATTACTATGCAACAGATTATTTTAGACAGATGCATCTGCTCCAAACAAAGCCTAGATAATAAGTTTCATGGTTTAAATATTAATTTAAAAGTTTTGCAAGTTAAACAATTTAAGTAATTAATTTCAAAAAAGTATATTATTTAAAAATCTTAGTAATTACCAAGGGGTTCTTGGTTCACTACATCTTGGTTCAGTGCTTTGTGATGTGATTTTATTGGAACATTGAGAAGAATTGGTTCACAACAATGGATGGTATCTCCAGCTTCCAAATAATTACAAAAGTGTCACTATTTAGCAACATCTAGATATTTTCCTAAATCGACCAGCATCTACAAGTCAGCTTAATATTTCCAGCAACAACTAGCAATTTTTCAGAGAAAGGAGGGATTAGCGTGAGAATGACAAGTTTAAAACGCTAGTTGCAAAAAGCAGGATCGCTCCCCGGTGCGTGCGGTAAGGTTCACGTAGCACAATGAAAAAATAATCAGTGATCTCACTAAATAGAGAAAAAGTAAAATGGATAGACGCTATTTGAAGGAACTGTTTTCCTCTAAGAAAATCACGCCAAATACGTAAAATCAAAATAGCATAACTTAGAAATAAAAAAACTATGCACATTATTTAATACACACTACATTGACTATGGGGACATGTGTTTCCCAAATTTAAGTATCTATCTATAAAACGTGAAAAATTATGTATCAACATACGAAAAACTATGGTGTGTTCATATTCTCACGAAGCCTCTCTTCACAACAAGATTTCACAAGCTACGCTCCAAACTCACCACCACCATTACGGATGGCTCAGCTTAGCTTCCATCCAGCCATCCACACGACTACCCTTGATCCAACGTCTCATATGAACACACCATAGCTATATACATACATGGTATTATCTAATTACAATATCAATGAGATCTTGTTCTTTCCCACATTAGGTTCGCCGCTCCGCTTTTCCTCTCCTCCTCTTCAATCTGAATAACATTTGTATCTAAATAATATGCTATCTTAATAACTTTTCACCAGACATTGAACCAAACAACCCCTAAAACTACTTTAACATAATAGATCGAACCTGATGACAACGACCCTTAAGGATTAATAGAGATCGAGAATAACCTCTGTCAGAAGCTCCCAAGCCCAGGTGATTGCCTCCCGCTTGAAGTAATCACCAAAGGACCAGTTCCCGAGCATCTCAAAAAAGGTGTGGTGATAAGTATCCTTTCCAACATCATCGAGGTCATTGTGCTTGCCGCCAGCGCGAATGCATTTCTGCGTGTTGCAGGCGCGCTTAAGCTTTCCAAGGGGCGTGCTAGGGTTCACTCTGCCAAGAAAGATGGGCTTGAACTGATTCATCCCTGCGTTTGCGAAAAGAAGCGTTGGATCGTCGAGCGGAAAAACGGGGCTCGAAACCCAGTTGACGTGTCCTTTCCCTTCGAAGAAGCTCACAAAGGTATCACGAACCCGCTTTGCCGGCCACTCCATGACCGCCGCAGCTTCTTCCGCCATGCTTGCGGATTGTCCTAAAAACCTAACGCTTCTCACGACCCGCGGTAAAAGGGGATGCTGGAGAGAGAAGAATGCAGCCGAAAACATCTCCCGATTTTATTTTGAGCGCTTTGCTTAAATAGCCTGATTTTTCATATAATTTCCATTTTTTCACTTGCAGCTAAAAAGGCGTTAGTTTATTCGGAATATTGTTATGCATCAAAATGTGTTAATTTAATATATGAATAGATTTGATTGAATAATGAAACTTATATACAAAAATTAAAAAAAAAATTATATTAATTCGAAATATTTTTTATATATATTTTTAATTTATTAAATATTTGAGTCTGGTTATGTTAAGCTTGACATAAAAAAATTATTTTATTTTAATATTTACATATAAATTTTGTAAATTAATACTAAGTTTAAAATTAAATTAACATTATTTAATTTAAGTTTTTATTAATTAACATAAAGGTTTAAATTAAAACAAAAATGTTCTAGGAATTAAAATATGCATGAGAAAGATACACGTAAATTTTTTGAAGATTAAGGAATGTTTAAATTAACTAATTTAGATGATAATTACAAACATCGATCACAACTAACCACTTACTAAATTAAATTATGTATTGACATTCGCTATTCTAAAATTGATTTGGCATATCTAATCAATAATTGTTAATAAGAATTATGCTAATTGAATTACATTTTATTTAATTAGTGTTTTTAATATAAATTAATTATTAAGAAATTATTTGTAAAAATTAACTCAAAAACAATTAAATTAATTTAAAAGATGCACATAAAAATATTTAATAACTAAACACGTTTCAATTAAAAAAATTAAAAGTTGATATGACCGAAAGATCAACAATACCCTAATAACTTTCTTAAATTTACAAAGCTGCCATTCGAAAGATCTAAGAAACCACAATAAACCAAAAATAAACAAAAACAAAATAAAAACGCCTGATCAAGAATAACTAAGCAGATAAGCCTCCTATTTCTTTGCCTTTCTGGCCGGGGTCTTCTTCACGGGGGCCGCCTTCGAAGCGGGCCTCGCATTCTTTGCAGATTTCACAGCAGCTGCGGGCTTCTTGGCTGCAGGCACCGCCTTCTTCGCAGGCGCGGGAGCAGCCTTCTTTGCCGGCGCTGGCACAATCTTCTTTCCCGGAGTATCTTTTGCTGAAGTCTTGGCTGCTTTGGCTGCGCGGGAATTTGGCTTAGCTGCCGCAGCAGCGGTCTTTGGCTTTGGCTTTGGAACCTTCGGGGCAGCCTTAGGCTTTGCAGCCACTGCTAGCTTTGGCTTCGCTGCGGTTTTTGGCTTTGAAACCTTCGCGTTCGGTTTCGGCTTAGGCTTAGCAGCCACTTTGGACTTGGTCACTGGCTTGGCCTTGGGTTTTGTCTTAGAAGCAACAACCTTGGGCTTCGGCTTGGCCTTCACAGCAGGCTTCTTTGTTTCAACAGGCTTGGAGGCGGAAGAGAGCTTGTAGGACCCTTTTACCTTTGTGACCTTCCCTTTTGCGAATAGGTTGCGGAGTTGAATAAGGAGGATCTTTCTGAAGTTGGGCGGGAGGCTGTTCTTGTACTTGTCCTCGAGGAATTTGGTAATGGCGTACTGGCTCGATCCCGATTTTTCCTTGAGCGAAGTTATGGCGTCGGAGACCATCTAGAATTCACGCTATACGATTGTGAACGAATGGAGCAGATCGAATGAGGGGATTATGATTGTGGAAAAACAGTTACCCTCGAAATAGGTGGGGTAAACTGCGGCCTTGCGAGAAGCGGATGGCTTCTTAGCCTTCGGCTTCTTGGGAGCTGCTTCCTTCTTCTCCTCTCCGGCAGCTTCATCTGCCTTTTCTGCGGATAGCTCTGCTGGGGGAGAAACGGCTGTGGGTTCTTCGGTCACAGGCGGTAAGGCCTCTTCGGTCGCCATTGACGGTAATTGGAAGGACTCTAGGGTTTGTAGAGAAAGGAGGGGGACGGTCGGAGATCTGCCGCGGTGAGGAATGAGGGAAGCGGAATTGGGGTTAAATACCAAGCTTCGGCGAGAATTAGCTACACGTGGAAATAGTTTATTGGGTGTTGGTTACCTCACTCGGATTTCGGGCGGAAGTCTTTTAAATTTTGGCCTTTGGATATCTTCTAAATCAACGGTTGAAAGGAGTCTCAGGTATGAGGGTAAGGATAGGGTGGGCTGGGATTCAAGGTTTGAAGCTGGGGTGAGGTGTGCTTTCACCCTCTCTTATTTACTAAATAACTTGAGTTCCACTGAACCAATTTTAAAAAAAATTTAATTGTGATGAAGCCCTGAATCTTGGCTTTTAAACAAGCATATGTTCACTTAATTTGGTTAAGTATTTTAAGAGATGTATATTTCTTATTAAAAATGGTCATGCACATGATTTTGTGTGAGCTTGTTGAAGTTTTTGGCCTGTTTCTTTATGAACTATTGGTTTATTCTTGATTTTTTTATCTTAGGAGATGGTGGGTGAGAGGATGAGTTGATAGAACTTTGAATTATAAAATGGTTTTGAAATTATTATTTTATAGTGAAATTAATAAGGTAGAAGAGACACATGAAATTATTCAAATTTATTGTACTTTTGGCAATATATTTGAATAGGGATTTCAGTTCATTTAACAAAAAAATTATGAAATATTTCCTTTTTGAAGCCTTTAAGGCTTATAATTGTATAATGTGAATGCTTGTCATAGAATATTGCATATGATAAGCACTTAGTTATAAATTTATTTATTATACAATAGTACTTTAGAACTCATGTATCTATATATGAATAGCATGTTTATTTATAACTAATTATATCTTATATTTTTAAATTACTACTATTGTATGTCACATTGAGTATTTAAATTATTATTATTGTATTTTTAATAAAAAGGTTATATTTAAATAAAAATAAACACTTCTAATAATATGTTATGGAATGAACTATGAAAATTTTAATGTGATGATAAATATAAGTATATGATATGATTTACTTAAATTTATGCCTCTAATTTATTCATAACTTCATCAAAATTTATTATGAATAAATCAACTTGCATCTTAACCTCAATGGTCATTGTACTCCCAACACCAATCAAAATCAGTTGAGCACTATCAACTTTAACTCATTTATTGAGCTATATATTAATTGGTATGAGTAAGGTGACAAATCTCAAATGGATCTATATGTTAACATCTTATATGTGCAATAAATAAATAGCATGTATCTTATTTCAAGGATGATGGAAATGTATATTGATTTATTTCATTCATAATTGTTTTAACATTGTGTGAATATTATATAAGACTATGTATAAACTCAGATAATGTCATTAGTTATGTATAAACAAGCATATCATCTCTTATAGCATTTTGAAGAACCACATGAGATCTTGAAAGTTTTGTTTTCAATCAAATTTGTTATCAATAATGCATAATCACGATCCTCATACCAATTCAATAGATTTTTATAATATTTAGCATACAAATCCTGATACGATGATTCTTAAAATGAAACTTTTATTATAAATAAACTCAATGAGAAGAGTGTGGGCTTGTAAATGCCCGTCAAATCTAAAAGGATTTGTATTATTAGAAATATTAAGCCACAATCATATGTTTTAATAATTTGATTTTATAGGATTAGTTTGAGGGTTGACAAAGAGAGAACACAGCATCAAACTATCAATAATAATTTAACTCGTGTAGTATATCACTATTGATACAATCTATCACTATATCCCATCATTTGTACCTTCTCCGATAAAGACTATAATTACCATCAAATCATATAACTCACACATCTCATTGTACAGTTTTAAGGGCACTACACTTCTCATATAGCATAATCATCAAAGAAAGTTTCACACATCTCATTAATGAAGTCAATTATGGCACATCATGATTTTTTTCAATATGCTATCTTGCATTACTAACTACCACAATGACCACCACATTACAACTCCTATCTAATGTCCATCTTTTGATAGTCACACAACCATTTTTTCATATAAATTATTTCAAACAAAAAAAAATAGTGTATTTTCTCATGATTTTAAATTCATAAGATGAATAATTTCTTAACATCATTACCTTCATTATTTTTGTTTTGTTCATTCTACTATTAAGAAAATAAGCATTAAAAATTGTAAAGTTAGAAAAGCCAAAAAATAAGATATTATTTAAATCAAACAAAAAGATTAAACTAAAATCATCAATAAGTGCTAGTTCATGCATAGTCAATTCTTAATGATAGTTATATCTCAATTTTTCAAATCCTAACTCAATTTTGTCTTTAGATCAGCCTTTAAAATAATTGTGATAAGCATAAAGGCATAAGGTATAAGCAAATTTTTTCTGTGTTACCTTCTATTATATTACACTTTCAATACCATTACTATAGCATGTACATTGTTAAGAGTTAACAAAAAGTTATGCTAGTGATAATCTGTAACGACCCCAATATAGGATAGGAGCTAAACCCAACTTTGGAGTGTTATCTTAGCATTTAACACTATATCAGAAGAAAGCTAACCTAACATTATATGCTAAGTGGCCAATTTATGAGTAGTTGTTAAGTTAAAAATAGTTTGCAATTAAAAGCAAATAGGAAGAGAAGAAAGAAATGCAAGTATAAGTAATACAAGCAATATAATATCCACTCATTCAATCCAATCAGTTTCAAAATAAGTAAACTCAGCACAGGTTAAAGGTAAGAACATCTCAAGTAATTTAAATCATTACATGCTCTTAATTGAAAGAGTAAGAAAATTTGATCACTCTCTTACATGAATTAAAAGTGCAAGTAAATTAATAGAAAGCAGAATTATTTATTATAGCTCTTCAGGTACTAGGTCCTGATCTACCTGAATTAAGATGCTCATGATCTATCATATTTTAGTATTTAAATATGATATGGCAAAGCCAAGAAAATAAAAAGAGTGCTTAAACTAAACAGTCTGAGTACAGTTTAAAATTAACAAATTCAATTTGAAGTTTATTTGGATATAACAAACTAATTTACAATTAAAATAAGCATCAGAGCATTAGAAAGCATTGAAGTAAGGGAGTAAAGTAAAAACAAATGTAAAGAAAAATAGTCGAAAGTACATGAGTAAGAATACTCACTTGTATTTACATTCTAGCCTACAACCATAAAGGTAATGAAAAGTATCATAAATAAGGCTATAAACTGCTAAAGTGCATTTGAAAGCAAATGAAAGAAAATATGTATATGTTCAAATGAAATTATGCTAAGTAAGCAAGAGAAAAATAGTAAAGCATTTAAATGAAATTAAAGCAACATACATTACATTCTATATGAACTATGAGTAAGGTACAGTGCTGAAAATATAAAGCATAGAAATTAAAAGAAAATCTTAGCCTCTTGATTTAAGATATGCATAGCCTAGGACTATGAAAAGTAACTTAACTAACAAGCTATGATGAGATCTTACAATCAATAAGATTGTAAAAGAACTCATATTTTATTAATTGAAGTTACTATATGGAAAATCTCATTCTACGACCATATAGAATGAAGCGAGGAGTTAAGCACGTATGCCTGACTAGTAAAGGAAAGTGGGGTCCCAAAAATATAAACACTTATATTCATCATCTGAGAATGTGAGGTCTACTTATAACTCCTAATTAGCCTGCCCTTGGCTATCCACCAATAGTCCAAACCCCTATAGTTTTATGAAACTCTTATATATACACAAAATCTTATATATATGATTCAAAGGAAAAAGGCTCAAAGCTAAGCAAGTGTTCAAGGAAAATTCAAATAATTATAAACTAAGTGATATCCATAATTATATAAGTTTTAATAATCTACTTAAAAGATTGGAGCTATGTAAACTCCTAATTTACTTATAGATATTTATCTTTAAGTTAATTGAAAGTATTAGTAGAAGGGAAAGAAATTTGAAAGATAATAATTTAATTTTGCTTATTGAATTGAGAAAATAATTGATAGTATATTCAAACAATTGGAATTTATCCAATACTAGTCATAATCTAATAAAATCAATTTGATTAATGAATAAAGTTTAAGGAACTAATAGGAAAAACTAAAATTAATAGTTTATTAAGCTAAAGGAAGTGAAGACAAATGAATAAACCACTAGCTTCATCTAATTAGCTTATTATGTGAAATATTTATAATCAAACAAATCACTAAGTTAATTAGGATTAATTGATAAAAGATGTTTAAGTGTATGGGAAAGGTTAGATTCATAACTACAAGCTCTATATTTACTAAAGTTTGTAGATTAAGGAATCCTATAGGATGTCTTAAATCAAAATGAATAGATAAGAAGTTCTTAATTTAAGTATTATAGAACTTAAAAGAGAATTAAGAACTTAAGAAGGAGAACTAGAGATTCAAATCAAATCATAGGACAATAATTCAATTAGAATTATAATACAACAAGAATGCATGCAATTATAAACTAAAATCATTAAATATATTAACTAGGATATTAATAATAATTCATTTAAACTAAGAATCTTAATTTCATTATATAAAATCAATACATGAACATTGAATCAAGAAGGGCACTATGAACTAATCTTAATAGATTTCATAATTATTTAATTACATATATGCAAATGATATTAACATTAACATGGAATTAACCTAGCCTCAAAGATCACAAACATTTCATACATTTCAATTTTCTACTATGGTAATTCCACAAATGATGAAGATCAATTTAAGCAAGTTGTTAAGTATTCAAATCATCAAATTATAAAAATCCACATCTCAAAGATACAATTGAAAGTGTATGTGATGAAAGTAACATGAAACATGTTTGCTAATTTAGGGTTCAAATACATATAACTAACAAGAATAAAATTTATGAAATTATAATTTTACCCAATTTAAGGAGTCAAATATCTAAAATCTCAAATAGTTGTCCAAATGAAATGATATACATATCAAAGGAATCCTTATTGCATAAGAAGAAAAATGGCACTAACTAAGTTCAATTTGGCCAACATTGAAGTTTTAGAGTGGGGACTCCTAATTATGGTTAAAATGTCATTAATAAATTCATAGTTCAAAACCTAAATCTAATTCCATATTTTTGTCCAACACATTTTTATGAGTAAAATGGATATCAATTTATCAAATTATGTCACATAAAATATTGAAATTAAATTGTAATTAATTAATTAATCTAAAATAATGATTAAATAAAATAATTGTAAAAATAGAAATTAAACATCATATTAACAATCTACATATTTTTGTGATCGAAATAGTATATTGTATCTCATATTTTGGATATGTATTTTATAAGTTATGAGAAAAATTAAAATCTACATTTAAATCATTATTTAATATATGAATCTGCAATTAATTGAATTTTACATCAAGAAATCAGATTTAATTGACTGGCATAGAAATTAGTACAGGCACTGAAAATTAAGGAAAATCTACTATTGTTAATTTGCATCATACTTAAATTTAAAGTTAACAAAGTCCATTTAATAATACTTAATTTTTTTGTTTACTGGCCCGTCACATTCTAACTTAATGGGCCAAATAATAGTGCTTAACGGGCCTCTACTAGGTGATGGGTCGTAACCCATCACTAGAAGCCCGTACATGCTGAGAAGGTCGGGCTCTTAAACAGACCCGAAAATGAATTAAGAAGCTGGGCCGATTAAATTGCCCAAAAGAAATCATCATTTGCGAAATTAGCTAAATCGACGAGAGCATGGGACCCTAAACCTCTTGGTTCTTCGCGAAAAATAATGGAGTAGCAGGAGAAAAAAAAATCGAAGTGCTAAGTACGAAATTAAACGCAGATTAAGTTTAAATCTTACTAAAAGTATGATTGAGTTCTTATTTGAAATTTGTAAATGTTCTTAAAGTAAAATATGATAAAAAAAATAAATACAGAATAAGAAGATTGCCATTAACGCATGAAGGAGCTAGTTTGTCTCTTAACAGTTGGATTCATTCGTTTCAAAGTAGGCTAAACTACTAAAAAAGATGCTAAATGGGATGAGCAAGTAAGATGTAGCACTCGCACATTGAGTCGTGCAAATTAGCGCTAAAGTTTCGAATGAGCTGCTCGGATCGCCGATGGAGGCAGGGAGGAGAGGAGGCTAATCAAGGAGCTTCCCGGATGATAGAGACGAAACAAGCCAAAGAAGTAGAAAAAAAATACTCAATGAAATTAGCTTTAGCAAGGTATATGAAGGGATGGCCAGCTGGAGAGGAGGACGCCACTCAATGTACATCTCTGCAGCCCACTCATGAGCGCAGAAGAAAGATGTACAGTGATTGCATTCTAGCTGTCGGATCTTAACAACGATCTGACGGTCCTAGCCTAATCAGGATTGCCCACCGTTCGATTAAAATCAAATATAGAGGGACGGTTCTGATTGGGTGCGTTTGATGTAACGTGTTTTGTCCACTATAGTGGATTTTTGCCTTCTTTAAGACAGCCGTTCGATAATATTAAATGAGCCGAAAATAATTATTATTTGGATTAATTTAATTGCAATATTTAAATATTAAATTATCTTAATTTATTTCATATATTTAAATATTCAAATGAACTCGGAAAAATCATAAATTTTTTACCCTTACCTAAATGAGAGGTGAGGAATTCAAAAATGAAATCAAATTTTTGATCAGAGGTACATTTAATTATTGTATTTTTTTGGATATTTAAATAATATTAAAATAATTTGGGGGTGATGAGTCTAATGGCAGACTCCATTTTTTATTTTGTGGTCTAAATAAATTATGTATTTTCAAAATTATTAGGAAATCATAAAATATTAAAAGTTGTCAAATTGTCTCCAAATCACACAAAATTCGAGGTGGAGGCTCTTAACACTATTATAAATGCATTAGAAAAGAAATTAACTCGATTATATTACTAATTAATTGGTAACAATACTAGGGTTGTTGTTGTAACAATCATAGTTATTTCCCTAGCTAATCCAAGTTAAATTAAGCTAAATCAAGCTTTGATTTTTATTCTATTAAACTCAATGAATCATTTAAACATAACCCTAGAAGTTTGGAATTTATTGGAACTCATTTGAGAATTTTAGCTATTTTTGGATCCTAAAAATTAGCTAAATTAATTTTATTTCTAAATTAAAATCTGATTTTATTTTTAAATTCCTAATGCCATAATTAACTATGTGTGAATTTTTGAGAATCTTTGGAGCTCATCTAGTCCTATATTGAATTTAGGTTATTGGAATTTATTAAAGAAAATATTAAATATAATTTAATTGAAATTAAGTCGAAATTTAAATTAAATTCGGCTATGGGATTTATTGTCGGGACCGCGGCAGATCTGCTGCAAGGTCCTGACAGCGGCACAGCCAGCCTAGCCAATAAACGGTCTTGCACGAATCATGGCGTGGAATCAAAAGGCGTCGATCAGCCGCGCTGGGATTCTCTAACACCCGTCAGATCGAATAGCCGATCTGACGGCTGTTAACACGCCCACGGTTTCATTAATCAGATGAAGCATCAGGTCATCCAATCCCAATGTCTTCGCAGATCAGACGACTGAGCCTTCTCAGTGTCCTGTTCAGCTTCATCTACAATTCCAGGAAGTGGCCACGACAGCTCGCATAGCTCTTGCTACCGTGGCAGTATACAGGTGAGATCATGTCTACCACTTCTTCTCAAATCACAACGGTATGGGAGGTGAACTCCCTAGTCTACCCCTCCCTTGTGTGGTGCCCCACCCCTTAATCCACAAGAATTAAATTAAGGGGTGGCGTGTCACTCTAGCTAACCTTTCACTTATAATTGGATTAGGATGAAATTCATAATCCACCTAATAAGGGAAGGAGTAAGCATATAATCAAACATTCAGTCACTATCTAAGTAAACATATAGTGTACGGAAGCTATTTTTAATATGAAACATCCAAGCATCACAACATAAGTATAAAAAAAAGTATCTCAGAACATAAGTATAAAATCTAAATACGCAATCATCAGTACCTGTATTATTACATCATTTAAAAGTTTCAAATAATAGAAATAAAAAGGGCACTCATCCTCACTTAGAATAAAAGACTAAACAGTGGCTTCTTCCACAGGCTCCTCCTCTGGGTATGGCTCCACTCCTAACTCCTGCTCATCTAACTGAAGAGGGTCTGCCATTATCGGTTTCACAATGTAGGGCCCCATCCAAAAAAAAAAGAAAAATTTGGTTAGACAATTGTCTAAGTACATTTTAAGTTGATAAGTTTTTATATGTATTAAGTAATATCACCATTCTATAACATCTAGGCAACATATGTATAAAGGAGCAGCAAGTAATACAAGAGAAAAGGAAAAACTATAAATCATCATTTATAACTTAAGTAAAAGGGAGGCTAAGACATGCCTCACATGCGAGCTAAACAAGGTAAGACCCAAAAATACACATAATCAACAAGTGCAGTAAGAAAAATGCTACATCCTAAACATGCTGGTAATCAAAAGAAATATGTCAATTAAAATAAGACAACTCAGCAGTGGTACATATAAATAGCAGCAAGGTTCTAACATCCTAATATATAAAAGTAGTACAAAGAAGAAGTTGAATGAATAAAAAGGCTGAAAAGTAAACAAAATGACATAACTGCATATAAATATCCGTGCATCGACTGTTATACAGAAAAGAGCTAATCTAGCCCATCGAATATCAAAGGAGCTTAGCACTATCACGGCTAAGTCATAAAACTGTGTACCCCTAGCGACATAAGGAGGCTAGGCAAATAAGCACACAGAAGTAATCAAAGGGTCTTAGCACCAGTACGGCTAAGGCACCAATTGTATGCCCTTAGCGACATAAGGAGGCTAGTAAACTAAGCATACAAAGTAACATTAACACTAGTACGGCTAAGGCACTAATGGTGTACCCCTAGCGACATAAGGAGGCTAGTAAACTAGGCACACAATAAAGCAGATCCTTCCCCTAGCGATGTAAGGAGGCTAGGCAATAAGGAGGTAAATTTAAATAGGTCAATTTCTAGGGTTTCTAAATTTTCAGAAATCAGGATTCGATCCGTTTGACTCCTGATTTGGATTAGGTCTCAAAGGTTGACTCCACTTGACCTAATTAGCACTTATAATTGTGTTTAAGACTTAAGATTAATCCTAATCAACTATGATAACAACTCGGGTTGTTACAGACACATCCCTGTGAAAGGTGGGTTATACATTAATATTTGATAGTGTTAAGCTGAGTCTGTCTCCGCTAATAGGCTTGATACCTATTTTGCGAAATTTTTCTATCAACAGGCCCTCTGATATGATGGCATTTAGGGAGGCTTGACGACTTAGAGCGTCAGCCACAACGTTGGCTTTCCCGGGATGGTATTGAATGTCCAGGTCATAATCGCTGATCAACTCCAACCACCTTCTCTATTTACAATTTAATTCCCGCTGAGTGAATATGTATTTCAGACTCTGGTGGTCGGTGAAAATTGAGCATTGAACTCCATAGAGGTAGTGTCGCCAGATCTTCAGGGCAAACACCACTGCGGCTAGCTCAAGGTCGTGGACTGCATAATCCTTCTCGTGAACCTTCAGTTGTCGCGAGGCGTAAGCGATGACCTTTCCTTCTTGCATTAGTACAGCCCCTAGGCCTATGCCCGAGGCATCCATATATACTTGAAAGTTCGCTCCTTCTTTTGGAAGGACCAATACAGGGGCATAGGTAAGTGCATCCTTAAGCGCTTGAAAGGCCTCTTCGCACGCGGGTGACCATTCAAATGGTACATCTTTTTGAGTGAGTTTGGTGATAGGAGAGGTGATTTGGGAAAATCCCTTCACAAACTTCCTGTAATAGCCTGCCAACCCCAGGAAACTTCTAACCTCCGTTACTGTTTTAGGCTGAGCCCATTCCTGGATTGCATGAATCTTATTTTGATCCACTCTGATCCCATGAGCATCCATAATATGGCCTAGGAAGGCGACATATTCTAGCTAGAATTCACACTTCGAGTACTTGGCATATAGCTGGTGGTTCCTTAGTTCTTCCAATACAGTTCGGAGGTGTCCTTTGTGTTCTTGGACTTAGAATATATCAGAATATCGTCTATGAACACGGTGACGAATTTATCTAGGTACGATTTTAAGATACGTTGCATCAAGTCCATGAATATGGAGGGTGCATTTGTTAGTCCAAAAGACATCACTAGAAATTCGTAGTGACCGTATCTAGTTTGGAAAGCAGTTTTCGCAATATCGGAGTCCTTCACCTATAGTTGGTGGTAACTTGATCACAGGTCAATCTTTGAAAATACCTTTGCTTCGGCCAATTGATCGAATAGGTCATCAATGCGGGGTAGTGGATATCTATTCTTGATAGTGACCTTATTCAGCTCCCTATAATCAATGCACATCCTCATCGACCCGTCCTTCTTTTTCACAAACAGGACTGGAGCTCCCCATGGAGATGAGCTTGGCCTGATAAGATTTTTCTCTAGTAACTCTTGCAGTTGCTTATGTAACTCTTGCAACTCCTTGGGTGCCATCCTATAGGGTGCCTTCGAGATAGGTTGAGTTTCTGGAATAACGTCAATGGTGAATTCGACTTCCCAGACAGGTGGAAGACTGGGCAGATCTTCGGGGAAGACGTCGGTGAATTCGCAGACGATATGATTTTGGGAGAGAGGAACCTTTTCCTTCTTTTCCCCTAGTATAGTTACTAGGAAGGCACTACAACCTTTGCTTACAAACTTATTTGCTTGAATGTCATTAACTAGGGAGGCTCTGGTGCTGAAGTTTCCTACAAAAGACCTTGCCTGTTTGTCGCTGCCTAAGGTAATCTTCTTCTTTTGGCAGTTGATGGTAGTGTCATGTTGGCTTAGCCAATTCATGCCCAGAATAACATCAAAATTGGCTATTAGCAGTACTATCAACTTGGCTTCAACCTTCGCCCCTCCGAAGGGAACTTGCAATTTGCAAAACTGGTTCGCCTGAAGCTGGGCTCCAGATGGTAGCCCCACGCTTAGAGATGTCGTCAAGCGGTGAACTGGTAAGTTGAGGGATTTCGTCCAGTTTTCGGAGATGAAGGAGTGACTTGCCCCAGTGTCAAATAGAATCTTACAGGGCTTACTATTTATATATATCATACATAATTATAGATGTAGGATTTACTAGTTACTATTAAGCACATATGAGTAAAAATGCTGGATTGGTTCAGAAGCGTGTACTTGACACCACATGATTATCTTCGGTGGCCTCTATCAGTGTGAGAGCATATACACACGCATGACCAGCGGGCATATTGTAGAAAGGTTGTTTGGTCGGCGGCTTGGAGGTGCTAGGACGAGAAGCAGGGGGTATCTCTCGTCGAGGGGCAGGAGGTGGCAGGGCTGGACATGCCATAGTTGTGGCAGGGGCTCGTTGGTAGAGATCAAATATAGACTGACCTAGCACCCGCTTGATTGGCGTGCCGTCAATCATATCGGTGCTATGGCACTGGGTATAGCCATGCCCTGGTCTGCCACAGGTGTAGCATACCCATTGTCCATGGAAGCATCTGCCATAGGGATATGGCCTGGTACAGCCATTGTAAGGATCCGTAGCAGGGGCTTCTGCCTTGATTTGGTACACCCGGGCCCGCTTTGGGTTCTCCTGACGTTGCATGGTAGAGTTAGCAAGCTGCTTCGCCTCTCACTGTTGACACCTTTCAGTGACTTTGGTGGTTTCCAGCAGCTCCCGGTAATTGGTCAGACGAAAGGGCATGACCTGGGTCTGTATAGAAGGCCGAAAACCGCTTTGAAACCGGTGGCACCAGTCCTCTTCCGTGGGTACCAGGCTTGAGGAGAATCTGGCGAGTCTCCGAAACTCCGCATCGTATGCAGCCACGATATGGTCCCCTTGCTGTAACTTGAGGAATTCTTTCGCCATGCTGCGGCGTTCAGACAAGGGAATGTACTCCGCCAGGAACACCTTCTCAAATTCGTCGTAGGAAATATCTTCCAAGCTGATGCCCTCGAATTTAGTGGTGCGTGTATGATGCCACCAGTGTTTGGCTTCTCCGTATAACAGGTGGGTGACCAACCGGATCACCTCCGTCTCTGGGCACTTAATACTGGTCAGATTCTTCTCCATCATACGCAACCAGTCTTCAGTGTCCACAGCCGACGAGTTCCCATTGAACATGGGGGCCCTCAAATGGAGGAAGTTGTGTAACAACGTGTCGACGGATGGGGTGTACTGCTGGTTGGAGCTCTGGGGTGCTGAGGCGGCTGCTGTTATCGAGCAATTCTGGTTAATTTGTGATACCAGAAGGCACTCCACGCGCTCTGCCTGATTGGCCCGGGCCTTTGCGACCTTCTCCGCCTGTCGCTGATGGGATTCCACCATCATTTTTACGGCCTCCAGTAAGGCACTAACCTTACCAGACGCGGTGCTGGATGGGGAGGGCAAAGGGCTTTGGCCGGGGTTTATTTTGTCTTGCTAGAATCTGAATTACGGATAGCACAGATTTAACATCTTAGAAAAAGGAAATAACATAACAGCTTATCTTCTCTTTTATTAAACATAAAATAGATGATACATCATTGGAAATAGAGTACAAAAAGAAAAGACAGGCACTGGGGAAAAACACAGAATCTATCTTATGTATCTCATCGTGAAGGCTTGAGTAAAGTAAGCGTAGGTCAGCGTTCGGTGGCGGCGGGCGTGTCGTCGCTCGAACCTCCATACTTCCTGGGCCCACCATTCCTCCGCGTAATCCTGGAGGAGGATCTCCATGATGTCAAGTCGTGCATCGTCGGGGCATTCCAGTTCCTCGAACACTTGGGTCACTCTGCGTAACCATTCTCTAGCAAGGATGGGGAAATCTAGTCCCATATATATTGCACCTTCCAGCATCCTTTCCAGAATGCTGGCTCCCACTGGGGAGACTCCCTGAGCTTCCCTCCCATATCTCCTTGCCAGGAATACATCATATGCCCACCTGTCCTTAAAATGGATGAAAAGATCGCATCCCGTCATGTTCGCACGGTATCCTAGACATCCAGATTAGTGATATAAAGAAAATTACTTTTAAATTTCTAAAAATCAGGTTACAGTGAGAATACAATAGCATATAAATAAAACTAAAACTTCTATTTGATATATCGGGCCGTAAAGGCACAATGAAAATCTTCGTAGGTGACATCCCGCTGTAACTATTCGCGCCGATAGGTGAGGGCTCTAAGGGTGACATGCCATCAGTCTCTGGCTATATCCTGCAGGTGACGTGTTATAAGGGCAATCTTGATATTGTCCGTAATGTTCATCACCCCCATAATATCATCTGTCCTCATCAACCATCGTTGGGCCAATGCGGGGAGATCGTATCCTCTGAACGTGCTTTCTTGGAGCAGTTGGGTCAACATCCTGACTTCCGAGTCTGATATCCCTTCTATGTACATGTCGAGTTCTCAGTAGAATTGGACAATTCTTTCCCAGCTTTCATTGAATTGTTGGTGATGCCTTTCAACCGTCATCATAGCGTATCTAATTATGTTAACATTTAGATTTTTATTTGATACCACTGCTTGTGTATTTGATTATCAACTTTTTATTCTGAGGGTGACGTTGTGATCCCTTGGATGTGACTCTAATGTATTCTGACATAGTGATTGGATTGGCAGAAGAATCACCCATTAGGTAAATGAGAATGCAAATTCTCATCTGACACCTTATGGAATTCTTTGATACCAACTGTGGTGCCCCACTCCATAATCCACAAAAATTAAGTTGAGGGGTGGCGTGTCACTCTAGCTAACCCTTCACTTATAATTGGATTAGGATGAAATCCACAATCCACATAATAAGGGAAGGAGTAAACATAGAATCAAATATTCAGTCACTATCTAAGCAAACATACAGAGTGCGGAAACTATTTTTAATATGAAACATCCAAGCATCACAACATAAGTATAAAGAAAAGTATCTCAGAACATAAGTATAAAATCTAAACATGCAGTCATCAGTACCTGTATTATTACATTATTTAAAAGTTTCAAATAATAGAAATAAAAAGGGCACTCATCCTCACTTAGAATAAAAGACTAAACAACGGCTTCTTCCACGGGCTCCTCCTCTGGGTATGGCTCTACTCCTAACTCCTGCTCATCTAACTGAAGAGGGTCTGCCATTGTTGGTTTCATAATGTAGGGCCCCAGCCAAAAAAAGAAAGAAAAATCTAGTTAGACAATTGTCTAAATACATTTTAAGCTGATAAGTTTTTATATGTATTAAGTAATATCACCATTCTATAACATCTAGGCAACATATGTATAAAGGAGCAGCAAGCAATACAAGAGAAAAAGAAAAGTTATAAATCATCATTTATAACTTAAGCAAAAGAGAGGCTAAGACATGCCTCACATGCGAGTTAAACAAGTGCAGTAAGAAATATTCTGCATCCTAAACATGCTGGTGATCAAAAGAAACATGCCAATTAAAATAAGACAACTCAACAGTGGTATATATAAATAGCAGCAAGGTTCTAACATCATAATATATAAAAGTAGTACAAAGAAGAAGCTGAATGAATAAAAAGGCTGAAAAGTAAACAAAATGACATAATTGCATATAAATATCCGTGCATCGACTGCCATACAGAAAAGAGCTAATCTAGCCCATCGAATATCAAAGGAGCTTAGTACCATCACGGCTAAGTCATAAAATTGTGTACCCCTAGTGACATAAGGAGGCTAGGCAAATAAGCACACAGAAGTAATCGAAGGGTCTTAGCACCAGTACAACTAAGGCACCAATTGTATGCCCCTAGCGACATAAGGAGGCTAATAAACTAAGCATACAAAGTAACCTTAACACCAGTACGGCTAAGGCACCAACGGTGTACCCCTAGCGACATAAGGAGGCTAGTAAACTAGGCACACAACAAAGCAGATCCTTCCTCTAACGACGTAAGGAGGCTAAGTAATAAGGACATATCTGAGAGGCAGCTCATATAACTATTATCTTTAATCAATCACTTTAATAATTTCATAAGGAATCTAAGGAGTCTCCATATTTTCCTAACATTTTATTCATGCATAAAAAATCTTATATGAAATGCTCAAGAAAATATGGCACAAAAATCAAGAAATGCGTAGCAACAAAATATCAAGTATAAGCAAGGGACTCTACTAAACATGGTGATATCATTTATTTTCTACTTATCCATTATAACTATTCCAAGTTACACAAGTTCAGAATCATCATTTTCCTACTATCGAGTGTAACTTAAAAATTCATCCTTATAAGTTAAAAATGATTAGAACTGCTCAGGTTCTAATCTAGTTCAATCAGATAGACGACTACGAGTTAAATCAATAAATCAAACGTCATAGTTTAGTGAATTTAGACGTTCTAACTAAGATCTGATTAAGATCTTCTAACCCTATAGATTATGGATTAAACACTACGAGATTTAGGTTTAATCACATAATCCAAAGAGGATAAGACCTAAGTTTTAGGTTTTATTCTATAAGTGATCTACTAATTAAGGCAAATCATATTAAGTAATCAAGCTTAATAGGATGAATCTCCTTTCTTAAATCTAAGGTTTAAAGGCAAAATAATCAGAACAAGTTATAAAATAAAAGAAAAGTCTAGAAACTAATAAAACTAAGGTTACACCCATTGAGTAATCCATTGAGTAACTATTTACCCATTTCACCCATTGAGTAACCTATGATCTAGTCCTAGTCTTAGGAAAGGTCCTTAAGGTGTAGTGTTTAAGACTTAGAAGAAATCCTGGGATCTGACCTAATAGTTGATCTCACTCACTTGAATGTCACTAGGATGATTATAACATTAGTTTTAGTGTTTTGAAATATTAATTAAAGTTTAGAGGTACTTAATCCAATCTTATGGCAAAATGACCATTTTGCCCATACTTTAAGGGTCAAAAAGTCAACTTTTAACTTATGGGTCAAAATTGAATTTTCTTAGTTCCAACTGATTTCTTACTATCTAACTTGAAGATAGACAGTAAGTACGCCCAAATTGGACACCAAACGGTCAAGTTATGACCAAAACAAGGCCATGGGTAATTTGGTCATTTACCTAAATTTTTAGGGTTTAGATCCCAAATTTTTATTTTAGTTTATCGATGATATTGAAATTCTAAGCTAGTTAGCATCTTGAATCTTTAAATTTGGAGTTGATTTGACTAAGTTATGGCTGTTTGAAGTCTAGGGGCATTTTGGTCATTTTCACTAAGAATTATAGGGTTGACTTTTTGTCCTGATGTCCAAATGAGAAAACAAATACTACCACAGTGAGGGAGCCGCTCTCCTGAGCATTTTAAGACCCATATTAAATATGTTCTGATAATTGATAAAAAGTTATGAGGCCCTAAAGAGGTCCTAAAATGCTATCTCGTTATGCGTTTTTACATTATGTTATTTGATTCCTTTCATTTTTTTGAGTATTTTGAGACCTATATTGGCTATGTTTGGATCATCCTACAGAAAGTTATTAAAATTTTAAGATTTACTATTCAAAAATATAATTTGTATTAATTTACTATTCATTTATTCAAATCAAATGATTTTACTGTTCATTCATAAAGTTTATATATATAGTTTCTGAATTTATTAATCTTTAATTAATCTATGATTAATTAGGCTTAATTATTAATTAATAATAATTAATCCATTAATTAACTAATTAAGTTATATTTATTATTGTTTTACCGTAGCAAAGTAATTAATTATTAATTACTGTTTGTTTAGTCTTAATTATCTGTTAATCTCTAATTAAGAATAATTAATTATGATTTATTGTTTAATAATAATTAATTATTCCAATTACTGTTAAGGTTTAATTAATATTAAAATAATTCTAATTAATCTCTTAATTAAAAATTTCAATTAATTGATTATCAAATTACTGTTCAAAAGTCATTAATACTAATCTTAATTTAATTAACTACTAACTGCATCCAATTAATCACTAATAATAATTAACTAATTTTAATTAACAGACAATGGGCCCCCACCAGACACGTGGCACTGCCAGAGACTGCCACGTGGCACTGTGGGCCCATAGAGGAGCCGAGTAGGCTCGGGTGACTGGGCAGTGGGCCCCACCTGACACGTGGCACTATGGCCCCACAGGGAGCTGAAACGCCACGGATGACCAGGCAGTAGGTCCCACTTGACACGTGGCGGGCCCAGAGGCGACCACGTGGCACTGTGGGCCCCACGGGGGGCCGAAGAGCCACGCGGCTCGGGCTGTGGGCCCCACGTGACACGTGGCGTGCCGGCTGGATGCCAGGTGGCGTTGTGGGCCCCACGGCCGAAGCCGAAACAACGCAAGCTCGGCTGGTGGGTCCCACTGGACACGTGGCAGGCCCTGAAGGCGCAACGTGGCTTGGTTGGCCCCACCTGGCATACGCGGACCCGACCGCAGCCGGGTCGGGCTCGGGTCGACCCGGACGTCACCCGCTTCGCGGGGCGTCCCGAGGGCGCTTGGCTAGGGCACGACATTTGCCAGCCTTCCCAGCGCCGGACCACCTCGGCCCGTACGGCCGACGGTAGCCCTCGACGAGGCCTACACGTCGGTGGGCGGACCCTCGTCGGAGGTGGCCGGAGATGGCGGCTAGACGTAACCCTAGGTTCTAGGGTTTCGGCGGAGGTGACGAGGTTTGGCCCGAGGCTTCAAGCCTTGATTTGGGTCAACCGGACCTGATCGAGGTCGATCGGGTCCGGTTGACTCGATCTATAACCTAATCTTTAATTCTAAAGTATCCCGACGGTGAAAGGAGAACGGAAGAGGGGGGATCGGAGGGTACCTGGATCGACGGCTGAGGAAGCTTCGGGGGTCGCCTCGGGTCGGGGGGTCGCTTTGGGCTCCGGTTTCGCTAACCCGGAGCCCGTCGAGCCGCCGGTGATTTATAGGGAGAGCCGGCGACCTCGCAATGGCGGTGTCCGTTATTCTATCCGAGGTCAATTTAGATAGGTCAAATTTTAGGATTTCTGAATTTCCAGAAATCAGGATTCGATCCATTTGACTCCTGATTTGAACTAGGTCTCAGAGGTTGACTCCAATTGACCTAATTAGCACTTATAATTATATTTAAGACTTAGTATTAGTCTTAATTAACTACGGTAACAACCTGAATTGTTACACCTTGGGTCAGCCATTAGAGGATAAGCCCGAAGCTCCCCCTTTGTAACCCCAGTTATAAATACCTTAGAACTTTCACATTGAGTCCCTTTGTTCACTATGATCAAGCTGTGTTGTCTTCACCTATGTCATCCCTGATTAACCCATCTATCGCTCGAAGATCCTCGGCAGCTCCAGCTATTGCGTACCGCTGATAGAGGGTGTATGTTTGGCATTTAGACCCCCCTGCTAGCTACAGCGAACCTCTGGAATCTCCAGCAACCTTGAACTTCCCTCAATCATGCCTACTTCTCCATTTCCAGGTGCAGTCTCCTTCCCAGTTGAGCCAAGTGGGCACAGTCTCTAAATTATTGCAAGTAGGTTAGCTTTGTGATTTTGGATCTTCTTCTATAGCCTTTAAGATGCTTGTGATTGATCTGGATTGATCCATTTTGATCCAGACAGTGAGAATTCATTGTCTGGATGGAATTTAAACCAGCGGTGATGTCAACATCCCTCAGGTGTTGCTTGGCTCAATCCTCCCTCAATTTCTTTCCCTGATCGATCGTGCCAGTTAACCAGATTAATAAATCCAAAATTTATGGTAAAATATAGAAGAAAAAACATATAAAATACCATATAAACTTGCATACTTTGATGAGAATTCTTACATTTTCATCAAAAATTGGAGAGAAGGCAAGCTGGAGCTGAAAAAAGAAATTCTGGATAAAATTGCAAAACGCGCTGCAGCGTGCCCTGGCGGTTGAGTATAAAGAAGAGACCTGAACTTGACCTGCACATACTGGAAGAAAACTGCTGTCATGCGCTATAGCAGGCCACAGCGGCATTTCATGCATATTAATTAAAACAGTATGAGAGTTAATTGAACAATAGAAATTTGTGATTTTGAATTTTCACCGCTACAACGTGTTCACGGCGCACCACAGTGCGCCAACCCCCATGAAGAATAAAGCTGACCTGGAAGCAAATCTGCTGTTGCCCGCCTTCGCGCGCCATAGCGGGTTGTGGCGTCATTTAAGGTGAACTATAAGAAATCAAAGGAAAAATTAATTGAACAGTGAATTCAAAACTTAAACTGCCATAGCGCGCCATGGCGAGAATCTGAATTAACTCGACTCGCCCCAGCGCGATGCAGTGGAATAGTGTTTCGAACTAAGCTGCTACATCGCGTTACAGTGAATCCCTAGTAAACAGTATCTGGATCCATTCATAGCATTATTAAAATACAATCGCTGTGCGCGCCGCAGCGGCTAATGCAGAAATGTCCAGAATTCACATTAATAACAGCACAATGAAAGGCCGCAAATTCTAACCTTTGGCCTTCCCTAGCCGTTTGGAAACTGCAAAAGCAATAAAACCTATTGTATCCAAGAGGAATAAAGGAATAATATTAAATGACTGCCATAAAGTCAAGGAAGAGGAAATGTTAAACATAATTTATGCACAAAATTGATGGGATCTCTATATAAACAACATTTTAAAACTAAAGAAGGGTTCCCAATTTTAATAATCATTGATCCAAATTATAAGCTGCTGTGAGAAAGAGAATGAGAACTCTCCAGGGAGAAAATTTTAGAATGATTTTGTAAGTTCAAAAGAGAAGAGAAACAGAGGAATTTGGAGAAAGAAAGAGAAGGAAAGAGAAAGAACTAAGAGAACCCCATAAATTCAGGGCTGTTCCTAGTACCATTTCTCATCCATATCTTATTTTCTTTATTTGTGAATCGATGTCAAGGTTTATATTCTTTTATATTTTTTGCTATAACCCTCCTTTGAGAGAGTTGGGTTGTAATTATGTGATGAGTGAGATGTATGGTGTTGTATGTTGAATTTGTAATGAATAAAATTTGAGCTTAATTTTTATTTACTTTTAATTGAATGCCTGGAATGATTATCAAATGTAAATATTTAATAAAATAAATTTGGAATGAAAATCATTGTATAAAACATCCAAAGACTTATTCTCCAACACTCACTGACTGGATAAGAGCAAGGAGGGAGTGCAATAGAGCTGAGAGCTACGTGATAAGTTCTCAAGCCCGTTAGCACCACTCCTTCAGCTCATTCGAGAAGTTGAAGCTTATGAGCCAAGCCCCTCCAATCATGCTCTGCGGCTCAGCAAAGTAGAAGGAGGAATAGATCATCGAACACCCATAGATGATGTGACATAGTCCATTGGGTGTTCTCCTCGTGAGGTAGAACCCCTAGGGTGTTCTGCTTATGCACTAGATTTGAACTTATTGGAATTATAGGACCAATCTGTAATAACTCTAGGTTATTACTTAGCTTTCGAATTATTATTCCATTGAGTTCATCTAGTCATTAGAATTAATCCCCAAAAATTTGGAGTGATTCAGAGCTCAATTTAATATTTGAATTATTTTAATAATATTTAATTAATTAGAAAATTGAGATATTTAATTTGATCTCGAAATCAAAATCCAATTTCGCCATTGTGCTCGTCACCCCCAAATTAATTATGGGTGATGTCTTGAACATATTTGGAAGTCGGTGGATTTTTGCGAATATTTTAATGCAATTAAATACCCCAAAAAATAGGAAAATGAAATACTGGTCGGAATCGAAATCCGACTTCGTCGTTGAATTCATTACCCCCAAATTAGCTAGGGGTAAATTTTTGTGATTTTTCGGAGCCCGTCTATAAAATTTGATTTTAGAGCATTAATTAAATAAAATATATTTATATTTGAAAAAGAAACTCATTTTATTTTTCTTTTCTTATTTTTTTCTGGCGAAGACCACGCTTGCTGAGTTTAGCGCCTCTCCCTCCCTTTTTCCTCTTCTCCCTCTCGCAAGCCATACCTTCTTTCTCCATTTCTTCTTTTCTTTCTCCATTTCTTCTTTTCTTCTCCCTCTCGCAAGCCATATCCTTCTCCCATGTTTGTGATGGAATGACTCAAACTCATCTCATCCAAGAGCCATGCCTTCCTCCACCTTTAAAAGAGCTCCTCAGCCCTCCTTTCTTCCTTTGTTTCCAAGCTGAGCTCCCCTCATCTCTTCCTTTCTCCATTGCTTTGCTTATTGCTGTAGGAAAGCCCTCAAACCCGATGGATCATTAGAGAAGTCTCACTTATCCTAGTCAAGATACCTTGTAACAACCCGACGTTGTTACCAAGTCGATTAGGCATAAACCTAACCATATTAAGAGAAAATTTAAGATCCTGATTTTAGTCAAATAAAAATTAAATAAAAATATCCTCGAATGAAGCGTATCAAGGGGATCCTTCTACCAAAATTTGAGTGCAATCTGAATCCCAGATCGTTCTAAATAAATTCAGAAAGTTTAAACTTCCGGAGTTTATGATAGATAAAATAAAAATCGGATTTCAAATATTTTTATAGATTTGAGTTAAGCGTTATATGAGGACGCTATGTTTTAAGTTTCGTGATTTTTCGGGCTCCGAATTAATCGTAGCGAATTTTTGAAAATTTTCACTTAAAAATTAATATAAAATAAAATAATCATGCAAATTCAATAATTTTTATTGCGTTCTTCTCATCGAGACGATCGTTTCGATACCAAGTTGATAATTTTTGGAATTCAAATGGCTGAGATCGGGGCTCAAGAAATTTCAGCCATCCGATTTATATCCAATGGCTGGGTTAGATTATAGTTTTGCCTTATATATATGCCTCATTCTAACCATAATAACCTAAACATAAACTTATTCCTCTCTTCTCAGCCGAAAATTCGCAAAACCTCATCCTCTATTCGGCCGAATCTTCATTTGATCGACAAGAGCTCTCCTTCTCCCTCATGAGAGCCGAAACTCTCCTCCTTCTATTCTCCATGGCCGAGCTCAAGCAGCCCTCCTTCCATGGTCGAGCAGCTCTCATCTTCCATGGACGAGCAGCAACCCTCCTTCCATGGCCGAGCACTCCTCCTTTTCTTGGCCGAATCCTCTTGCTCCTCTCCATGGACGAACCCTCTCCTTATCCTCCACGATCTGATAGCATCCCATCAATTGATCATCCCTTTGACGCTTTGGAGGTACAAATCTACACTTAAGAATAATGTTGGTTGTAATTGAAAATTTAAAGTTCTTAATTTATTTTTGATGCTTGAATGAAAAAAAATATTTTAATTTATTTTGGTTCATTATCTCTTGCAATCAATAGCAAATGTTTAAGCTGTACTTTACAATATTACTTTAACTAGCATTTTAAGATATACTTCAGTAGTCTATTAAGATTCATTTTAGATTCCTATCCTCAATAAATTAAATTGATACTATAAGAATCATTTTAGCTTTCCTTTGCTGCAAGTTTAAACTGACCTTTCTTTTTATTTATTTATGTATTTTATATATGTTATATATCTCTACTTCTCCTAAGTGCATCTTGCATATAAATACAGCAAAATACATCTACAAAGCTCAGCTTAGGCTTTGCTTGCCCGCTGTCTTAGTCAATAATTGCATTCCAGTTATGTCAAATGAGAATTTACTTTGATCTTCATTCCTCCATTCAGTCAATTGGCATCAATTTTTTTTATGATTTAAGCAAACTTTTATTTAAAAGAAAACCCCAGCTTTAACAACTACAAAATTTAGTTGAAATAATATAATTCAGCTTTATCTAAAATCACAGAATACGTTATAATGCTATTAAGGCGTAGTGCCCCATAATTATGAATATAATTAGTCTATAGTCTGTGATTTTAGAAAATACTTAAATGCACTTCTAAAAGTGCTCGACCACAGAAAAAAATGAAGTTCTACTACATTCATGTCATATCAAAAGCATCTTTAAGAACAAATCCATTAAAAAAATGCTTTATATTTGCTTAGTTTTATCAGTCGATAAAATATTGAAGCTCTTAATACTTAGCCTAAAGAAAGAATTACTCGCTGGATTTAAAATATCGAATTTGAGATGAAGAAACTGCAACTTAATAATTTTCGAGCATCCTTTAACTGAGTTTAAGGCTCCCAATATATGAAATGTTGCTTATTAAATATCATAGTAGTAGTAGTATCCAAAGCTTAAGATAATTTTATTAATCTCCTAAACAGTTATAAGTGATCTTAGTGAACTTTGCTTATCGTTGGTCTCTTATTTTTGAGCAATCAGCACCTATCAAATATTCATTATCCTATGTTTGCTTACTCAAATAATCCAGGTGGTGTGATTACTAATCACAAAAGAGGCTCGTAATTAAGTTGCACCTTTCATTCAAGCATCAGGTTGTAAGACTCAAAATACATGTGCCAGGTATGTAAGTACTTAAAACTTGTATTGAGTTCTATATATTAAATTACTTATTTAGTCCTATGTTAAGTGCGTACATCACTTGCATAGTTCTTGTTACTATTTTTATGCTTTTACTTTTTTAAAGTTTTATGTTAACTTTCAGTTACTTTGCAAGTTGTGTATAAGGATTGAGGTGTTTTGCTTATGTCTTGAATGCTAAATTTCAATAAACTCTCATTTATCCCTAATTAAACTTAAGAGATCTTAAGGGCTTGATCAAGTGAATTTCACTTAATTTGGGATCTTAGACCGCCATCAATAATTCATCAATAATTCATTTGATTTGTCATTGATTTGTAATGCAACTATTGGTCTTAAATTGATAAGGTTAGGGGTTAACACCTAATATGTCGGACTTAGACTCAAACTCTTAATCACTTAAATAATAGACTTGATTATAAGATAAGGAACTTGACATTTTCTAATAATGCATCTGATTTGGTATTGATCTTAAACATTTGAATTAGACATGTTAAGGTTAATAATAAATCAATGTGATTGCTTGATCTGAATTTAAACTTTAGATCTTTGATTTTCTCCTAAATAAGACTATTAGCATAGAAGATTAATAAAATCATATTGATTGAACAAGTGATCTAAAATTTTAACAACATCCTTGATTTAAATCCCATAATCTTAGATTAAGTTGTGATCAGATGACTTAATCATCTGATCTGATTATTCTAAACCTAATTATGAAATAAAACCTAAAATATTAATATCAGAATTTAGAATGGGAGATCTTAAGCATCTCTTAATATCGTCTTGAAACATTTAAAAGATCTAAATCGTATATACGTTGAGGTAGGAGAACTTGTATGACTCATTGAGGTAAAAGCTTAGAGGATCCCTTAACCTTAGGAATTGATCTTAATCCCACGTGGTAGGAATCACTTAAGACATTAAAATGATACTTCTCCTTGTGGTAGGATTCGTGTTGGGTGATCCTTGATCACATTTTAGTGGAACCTTGTGTAGGGATCTCCTATTTAATATAAGCCTTTATAGTCTTGATAATTCTTTGATTTATTAAGTAGACATGTTTGAAACCCATACTACTGATTCTTCAGTAATATTCAGTATTGGTTGATTCACTCTAATGGAGACTTATGAGCAGGTTTTATCCTGTGGGATTAGACAAATATAGTCCCGTTAGAGTAAATCTCCCAAGACTAAGAGTGTTACAATTAGTGAACAAAGAACTTAGTTTGAGATGTAAACTACGATCGGGTTCTGCCTTTTATCGCAGTGCGCTTCGATAAGTGCAGTTTAAGCAAACTAAGTATCACAAGTTACTTTGCATAGAACACTAAGTATGCTTATAATTGGGGTATTTAACAGCTTAGCTTGAGAAGTAAACTGTGACCGGGTTCTGCCCCCTATCGTAGTGCGCTTCGATAAGTACAGTTTAAATAAGCTAAGGGTTAAATTCACCTTTCTTGCAAATGTGCTGAGGATGTGTATACGATCATCCCATCTAGTGATCTTTAACTAAATCTGCAACTTTAACTAATTACACTCTAGAAGCTATGAGTCAAAATCATTTTAGCAGAATTCTGTATAGTGGAGACTTAGAATTCATTATCTGCATTCCAAGTTTTCATGGCTTTCTTGATTTTTACCCAAATAGAATAGGAGCATGGGCATAAGCATAAGCATGAGCTTGAAGCATCATTTCAGCAGTGACGCATGAGTATCAGTGATAAATTATGGGTTACGAAATATTACATACATAGACTGGGGAATTTCATGGTGCATCTGCGTCACCGTACTATCTTCCCAACTGGGTGTATGTGTACATTAGCCTTTTAGTGATCATTCCGTTGCATATTCGTGGCATACCATATCGTGACATATTTGGGTGCATCATTTCAGTGACATGTAGTACATCATTTGACATTCATTTCATATTGATTTCTGAGCATCTGATATTTTTATTTACTTTCAGTATTTAGTTTTGATGCAGTTTTACTTTGCTTAGTCTTTACAGTTCAGTTATTTTGTGTTTTTACAGTTTTTTTTGCACTCTTACTTTACTTTGCTTCAATTTTATACATCCTTATACTTTCATTTATTTTACAGTATTTCTGCAGCTTAATTTTTGTCTTATTATTATGTTAAATAACGTATTTTAAATGCAAGTATATGCTATGCTGCAGCGTTATTGTACTTAGACTTTATAAGTCTAATATTATTATTTTTATTCCTTTGTTGGCTTGGCCCTATCATATATGTACATATGCAAGCATCAGGTATTAGCTCAGACTTTGTCCTGGTGACAGAAGGTTGGGTGAGATTGATAGACTGCAAAGAAGGAGATCTTGCTCAGTTATTAAAATTTATGTTGCTCTTATTTAATTAAATGTAATAAAGAAGTTCCTTTCTTATTATTCTGCATCTATATTGTATATGAATGAATGGATGTTGATACTGTTGAATGCCTTTTTCCTCAATTTTTGCACTGCTTTACTTATGTTTCTACCTAATACTATGCTCACCTTCAGATTAATGCCATAGATATGTTGCTTATTATTTACGGTGTTAGTGATGACCACCGCTTGATCGTAGTTGAGTTAGTGTTACTCGATGACGGTCAAGGGGCGGCCATTACATACCTCCTTTCCCTAATTGAATGGATTCAATGTCAACTTCATTTTTCTCTTATGCTTATTTTGCATCATTAGAAATCTGTGAATGGGATATAGAATCTATTAGAGCTCATTGAGCTATAAAATTTTAGGAAAAAAATTTTGTTTTGTTTTTCCTTCTTTCTTTATACCATGACCTTTAACTCTATTGTTTGTATAGTTAAAATAATTGTTTCATGCTGATTTTGGTATCAATGGAAAGGTATAAAAAATACATAGAACTCATCTCTAAAATCTAGGTCAAACCTGAAGTCAAATAGATCAAATCTGAAATTCTGGAAAATTCCAAAACCCTAGAAATTGACTTTCTATTTTGATCTCAAATCAAAAATCTAACTTCGCCATTGCATTCACCACCTCCAAATTAGCTAGGGGTGATGTTTTAGATGCATTTGGAAGTCGTTGGATTTCTGTCGAATATTTTAATATTATTTAAATACCTAAGAAAATTCAAATAATTAAATACACATCGAATCAAAAATTCGATCATGCCGTTGCGTTCCTCACCCCTCAATTAGCTAGGCGTGATTTATTGAGAATTTTTGGAATGCACCGAATGTTTTAATTCAATAAATGAAATTGTGCTTAAATTAAATTAAATAATATGTAAATACATTTATTTAACTAAGTTTAACGGTGCTGTTTGCGCCGTTTCTCCTTCTTAACTGCGCCGTCACCTTTACGCAGTTAATCGAACGGCTCCTCTTAACCGTTCGATGTTCGATCTGAGATCGAACGGTGAGCACCCTTCGTCCCTTCCGCCCTCCCACGTATCGAAGGACCCAGCACGCAGCGTCCTCATTGCATCGTGGCGATTTCCACCGTCGATCGAGGGCCATTGAAGTCTAGATTAAAACCTAAAGGGCGCAGTCATGCAAGTTTTGGCGCAAGAAGAATTTTAGGAGAATCAGAGAAACCCTAATTTGGCCCTCGCCTTCATGCAGTCGTCCGTAAGGTACCTATACTCCCTATCAAACTATCACATGCTATTATCCTCAATTGTAAATTTATATTTGCTTAGTATGATTGTATGTTTCATTCGAGTGATTCTGTGATCAATCGAGCTGTGTTCAATCGATCTCAAGTCTGTCTAGGCTTAAGGCTGCTAGTTCGGAAGCTTATGATTTAGGGCATCCTCCTAACTAGCATTTGAGGTTGTCCAAAGTAGAATATTGATCTTAATCAGGAGCCTGAGCTGAGACGCATCTCTTGGGATAAGAATTGAACCCTAAAAAGCTCTGTGTCAGCTTTTTGATTGTCCTAGCATCACCTAACTCGTCGGGGAAGAAGACCCTGATGCTGGGCTGGGCTGCATCGGGTCGGGCCTGTCCGAGGAATCTCGGTGGGTTGCCATGCGTGGCATCTGCGCATGTGCAGTGGGCCCCACCTATGCCAATTCGTGCATCATGGGCCCGCTATTGGCTTCTCGCCCTACCAAGTGCCGACGCGTGTGCAGCAGGTCCCACCTGCTGTTGCCACTGCCTGCCATGTCAATCTTGCGGGACCCGTCTGCGTTCCATTGACGAATGCAGGGCGGCACGTGGCATAACTCTGCCTCGTCTGAATTCTATCGAGCCCACCAGCTGCAGAAAACAAAAGTTTAATATATATATATATATATATATTAGTTATAATTAAATAGAAAGTTAATTAAATAAGATTTATTTAAACTATTTAATTTAATTAATTAAAATCTAAAACTCTTAACCCTAATATCTTAATAAATATAAATCCAATTAATACAATCAAATATACTAAATTTATCAGAAAAATATAAGGAATTTAATGATACTATTAATTTTACTGTATGACCAATGTTTCACTTAGTGATATTTTAGGATATTAATTAATTGGGAAAATGTTTCAAATATTCAAATTGCTATAACTTTGCAACCCTTAATCTAAACATACCGAATATGGGTCTTAAAGTGATCAACAGACCCTAAAGATCAATCTAATAGTGTTTATTTTGCTGTTAGGATTAAATATAAACTAATGACATTTAGGACCTAACCTTAATTAGGTCAACTAACTTTAGAACTTCAATTGACCATAAGTTGGTCAATTAAACTCCAAACTAGATAATCCTTATGCCCATTTTTATCAGGAGAGAACCTAATTAATAGTAACCTATAAAAATATTTTAGATCCAACAGTTAGATTTACTAATCAACCCAATTACTCTAAAATTTGATTAGTAAATATTAACAAATTTAATGATCCAAATTAAACAATTCAAGTTTTAGAGAACTCCTAGAGTAGATTAGAACCTAGTGGTGTGGTTGGTTTAGTGATTGGGTGATTAATTTTACTAATCACTCACTAATCACCATAAACTCTAATTAGGCCATAACTTAGCCAATTATAGTCCAAATTGAGCCTACTACTAGTCAATGTAATCAGTGGATTATTTGTGAACTATAGTTACTAATTTTACTCAATTTCAACACTAATTGGAGAAGTTATGATTTTTGACCCTTAATTAAGAAACCCTAAATTACTATTTTACCCTTAAGCTTGTATTGGCCATAACTTGGCCAATACTTATCAGAATTCAAAAATTTTAGGTTCTATGGAAACCTTAGATAGTAAGAAACAATAAATTGAAAGAAAATTTAAATTCCATTAAGTAGAATTACCAAAATGTCTCTATGAGTTAATTTTATTAATTTAATCTCATGAGGCTTAATAATTACCCAAAATTAGTGTAATTACTGTCTAATCCTATATTAGTCAGTAGGAAACATGTTGCCATTGAAAGTTTCAGTTTTGGAACCCTAGATCAAAAGTTGATCTTTGAACCCTTAAGCAGGGGCAAAATGGTCATTTTGCTAAAATTTAGGGTTTAGCATTTTAAGACCCTAGAATCATATTCTAAATGATATAATCAGTAAATAAAATGATTTATAGTAGAAATTATGTGAGTTTAAGCCTTAATCTGATTTTGATTAAAACTTCAATCTTAAATCCTTAAGAAAAATCCTAAATAAAATTTGAGTGTTCCTTTATTCCTTAATCATTCTTAGATCTTCCCATAGGTCTTATAATAATAGTTAGGATATGTGTCTGAGAGATATTCTTAGTAATTAAGAGCCTCAATTCCTAATATTAGGAATAGTTCTTAAGTTAGAATTCATCTATTGAGTAAATTGGGTTACTCAATAGGTGAAGCCTTGAGTTTACTAGTTTGTAGATTTTTTCTAATTTATTTAATGATTATTTATTCTTTAAACCTTAGAACTTAGAATAGAAATTTATCCTAATGAGTTAATTTATCATTAGGATTTGCCTTAACCTAATCTATGAGATTTGGGTTTTAAACCTTAGATTCTTAGTTGTACCATTTGGATTAAGTGATTAAACCCCATATTTGGAGTTTAATTCTTAATCCTTTTATCTTGATTTGATCAATCAAGATGGGTTGGGGTTATGATAAAATATTAATATAGGACGTTTGATTTATTATTTAATTTATTTAGTCGACATTGATTTAATAAGATTAGAACCTGATCAGTTTTAATTGTTTTCCAACTTGTAAGGACATGAATATGAATTACACTCAATAGTAGAACTTGGAGATCCTGAACTTGTGTAGCTTAGAGTAGATAGAATGATTAAATTAGATAGCAAATGGATATTACCTGTGTCCTAGTAGAGTCTCTTGCTCACTTTGACTTAGATGCTTTGCTTACCTTGTTTTGAGCATTCTACCTTGTTTATATGTATTAGATATAGACATTTGAAAAGTATTTCATGTCAATCTTGTATTGCATAATAACAATTGTATATGCATCATCATTATCAAATTGAACATATGATTAGTGGAATGTAGCCTAATTAGTATGCCTTTTTCCTACCCATACTTTAGTACAAGCAGAACTTAGACCTATGTTAGGCTAGGGGTGTATATGTCTGTCTAAAGTGAGTCTAACCAAGTTCTAGGCCTAAAATCAGCTAGGATAGTATACGTTAGACTATAAACTTCATGCCTTACATCCTTTTATACCCTTTGTTGGCATTACTAATTTAGGTATATTTCTACTTTAAATTATTTATCTTATTTCAGTCATAATGAATTTAGTTCATACTTATTGTTTCAGTTTACATTTCAGCACTTTCTTACTTACTGTTCTTCAGCATTTACTAGCTTTACTTCTGCTTATAGGATACTAGTTTTGCTTCTTGTTTATATTTATGGGATGCTAGTCTCACTTTAGTCACTTAATCATTTTATATGTTCATTTACTTATATGTCAATTAGCATAGTCTTGGATTGATCATAAGCATGTTTAGGATGTATTTTATTTATAGTCACTTGTTTATATTTACCTGACCTTGTTGCAGTTGCTATGGAGGAGGTATGTGTACTTCATAGGTGTTTAAGTTATAAACAATTGTTTATAGCTTTACTTGTTCTTTCTTACACGTTCTTGCTCCTATTATGCTTTAAATTTACTTGTTTATGGTGATATATAATAAACTTAATTAAATTGATTATCCTAAAATGTGCTTAGATAATTTATCTAATTATGATTTTTCTTTTGTTGGCTGGGGCCCTATCATTGTGAAATTGATAATGATAGATTCTAAGCTATTTAGGGTGATAGAGCCTTCAGGAGATCTGCCTATGGAGAAGGAGCATATACTTCAAGATTCTTAGTTTTCTTTATGCATTTGTGAGGATGAGTGCTTCTTTTCAGTTCTTTTAAACTAAATATTGTAATAATACAGGGTTAAACTTTTCTTTCAGCACTTTATTTATTCTGTACTGTTGTATTTTTATGATGGATGGATGTTGTATGTATGCTTCCACACTCTGCTTATTTGTATTTACATTTAGTGATAATATTTTTTGAGAAATGACAAAGTCTTTGATTATGATGGGTTAGTATTAGTCACTAATCTATTCATAAGCATGAGCCTTGTCATTTAGATGACCCCTCCACCGTAATCATGTTAACTCAAGAGTTAACAGGACCATGGCAGGGCAGGGCCATCACAGTTGGTATCTGAGAGTATCATAAGGTGTCAGATTGGAATTTGCATTCTTCTCTACCTAATGGATTGTTCTTCTGCTACTGCATCACTAAATTGATACTTGAAAACAACATCAATATCATTATAATAGCAATTCAGAATAAGCAGTAGGAAGTAAGAAAAACACTTCCATAATGAAACTTAAGTAAGGACTAAATGAGAAAGTAATAAATAGTTAAATAACTTACAGGAATATTCATGAGACCTTTAGTATTAGAAAAACTAAAATATCAAATCTTGACCTTTATACTAAGAAGATTTGAGACAATATTAGTAATCCAACTATTAATTAGATTAAAAGATATAAAAAATTCAAAATTTGTGTGCTAAGTGAATCTCTTTAGTACACACCATCTCTAGAAGATTAGATCTTCCACGTTTGACTAAATAGTGACTTAAAGCGTATAGGATCCATATCAATTTAAACTACTATAGAATCTTTTCTATTGTAATAAATTTATCCTTTGAATAATGAGCATCCAAGAAGTATCATAGCTTCTCCTTAAAGACTAAAATTATTTATATTTATTTCAGAATGAGTCCTGTAACTTCTTCCCTCAACATGGATGATTCATCGAATAGCAACACCGATGAAGTCACTTCACTCAGAAATATGGTATCTATCATGTTTGAGAACCAATTACAACAAGCAGTGAGTATCCAGAAACTAGTATCTGCTCTTAGTACTATGAATACTGGTATTCTTTTCTGCATCCTTTACTCCTCATATTCTCCCTATCTCTTATTGGTCTACTAATGAGATTATTTAGTAGCTTCTTAAGATTGAGACTTCTAATCTTTAAATGGAAACTTATCCCCCGCAGATACTAAGACTCAGCATAAGATAACCAAAAAGTATCGAAAGCGCAAAGCTTGCCAAGAAGGATCTAGCACATCAATGGAAACAAATCAAGGGTGTGAGAGACCACATCCCTATGGAGAGTGCTATCATTATGACCATCGCTGTTTTACATGTGGTCGTCAGGGCCACAGATATCGGGAATGACGTGATAACAAAATAGTCGATGGAGTTATAATCAATCGTTCTCGTCAGAGTAAAACATGCCATGACACCTCACATAAAGATTTGTAATCTATGTCAATTTTAACATCACCACTGTCTAAGGAAGAGTGTCCAACTAGCAAAGAGCAAATAGTTGCTCCTAAGCTTCAATAATACAATCATCTGGGAATAGAAGGATTTGATAACAATATTGTCCCAGGTATATTTATTCAATTTTATTATTCCTTTCAGTCTTAGAATTTATTTTTACTTCATACAAGTTCAAATTGTAACAACCTAATTATAGTTGTCATTTAATTTGAATCTAGCATATAAATCTAGTCTAGTATTCAACATGTTTCATCCTTGATTTGATCGTTAATTCTTACTTAAGCTTAGGTAATAAACTTTAGATTCTTATGGAAAAATCACACTTTTGCGACTTGTAGAAATAGTTATTCTAAAAGAAGAAGATTATCCAAGTTGGGTGAATAACTTCTAGTTACTTAGACTAGATTAATTCATATCTTTAAATCTAGTGTCAAATAAGTCACAATCACGACTTAAAGAATTAGCCTAGCTTATCCTAAAGATGCTAAGTATCTCGTTCCTTTGGGATGAGAATATCTATATTCCTTAAAATAGATAAGTAAAACCTTAGGACTTTAGTTAATCAGGTATGATTATTGGGTTCATAATAGAGGCCTTGGAGTAGATTAATTATATATATAGTTCACCAAATATTCCTTAAAGTGAGATCACATAATGGTTATATTATTTTAACCTATGTGTATGCTCATAAGATTAGCTATAATGAATCAGGTTGCATTTTTAGTTCTAGCTCTCAAATATATGGCCCATTATAAACCAAAGAACCTTTATTATTTGAAGGTTAAACCATCCTTAAGTTACAAAACATTTTGAAACCAAATTTTTAATTAAAAGTTATAGTTAATTCATTGGAAACCCTTTTTAGGTTAAGTTACTTATGGTAACTTACTAGGTTGATCCTGTACTTCTCTTTGTCCATTTTGATTAGAAGGAAAATTCTCCATCCTTTAGTATAACATTAATTAAGTGATAAATGTCACTTAAAGTAAATAGATTAATTGAGAAAAATCTCATTCCTATTGAGTAAGAAAATCTCCTTTCCCAAATAATTTGATTTCAACCTTTGCATGTTTATCTATGGTTATGAGATGGCTTAGGCTGTCCTTAAAACATTCATTTAGAATGAGTTCTCATTCATCATAAGATAAATTTAATTATTAGATTTCTAATGATCTAAGCCATATCTTGTGACTTAGATATTAACAACTAGTCCTAGAAACTTTGTCATAATTTATAAGACATGACCTATAACTATAACCTTAGTTCCTACTAATATTCCTAGTACTATTCATATGAATAAATAAGTTTCTCACTATTATCAAGTTAGAATTTATGACTTGTGTTAATATATTTTTTAATAATTAAACCTTGGATGTTAAGTCATAATGTGAATTCTTAAATTTACTCTTTAACTTTGAGGCTATGTATCCTAATTTGATATTAATCATGTTTGCCCTAATAGAACACCTTAGTAAGAGATGAATGTCTCGTTATTAGTTCATACTTAGTATGGACTAATCCCTATAATTAGTCCATCTTCATCATATCCTTAGATAAAAAAAAAAATTATGAGTCAAACTATTTGGATTCATTATTAGACTTAGATTCTAATGATGGATCTTTTCCCTAAAATTCTAATAGAGAATAAGTGATCAAAGAATGCTAGTTCTTTGATGCCAAATCCTTAAATTCCAATTTGTTGAAATAGAACCATTCTTATTCTTTAATCCCTATTGAATCCTATAAATGCTTAACTAGTTGCCAAAGCCTTCTTAGATAGTGAATATAACTTAAGTATAGAACTGTTAAAATCTTGACTCCTAACTTCATCCTATGGTCAGCAAGTGATAACACCTGCCCAATTATAATCATCTTGTGTTGCTAAGTCATATGTTATGACTTAGGAATTAATTATAGATCCTTAAAGTTATATCTTTGCTTAAGTGAATCCTAACTTGCTATCCTTATTAAGTGATGGTTATCACTTAGTCAATTAGTTTCTTAAAATACAAAACTTTTGGAATATAATTTTTCTATCATCAGTAATAAGATAAGGTTATGAGGATTTAATCCTAAAGGTAGAATCTTTAAACTTTCAAGTTCCTTTAAGCCTTACTCATTTGAACAAAGATATTGTAACAACTCTGGTTGTTACCCTAGCTAAATCTAGTTTAACTAATCTAAACGAAGCCTTGATTTTGATTCCATTAGATTCAATGGGTCATTTAAATCTAACCATAGAAGTTTAAAATCAATCGGAGCTAAATTAGAAATTTTGGTATTTTTGGTTATTTTTGAACCCTAGAAGATACCTAAATTAAATTGATCTCCAAATCAAAATCTGACTTCATTTTTGAATTCCCCACCCCCAAATTAGCTAAGAGTGAAATTTTGGTTATTTTTGAAATTCATTTAGGCATATTTTGGATTTAATTTAAATTGGTCAATTGCAATTTAGGGTTTTAAACAATTCTAAATTGCATTTATACCCAATTCCAACTGTTGACTAATCCCAAACCGCGGGCGCCATCTGGGCTGTCCATCCCGCGGAGCTGATCCAACAGCTGTGCTTTAAATCAAGTCCCGTTCCATCTTGACCGTTCCGCGGTTTCGAGATCCCGATCCGACGGCATCTAGCTACCCACCGTAAGTACACTCAATCAACCATTAGATTACTCGAGTTGATTTAATGCCCGATCCATTATCCGCTACCGTTCGTCAAGTGTCGAGAGATCAGGGCCGTCCCGCTTCGATGGATGATCAATCAAACGGCCCAAGGAACCCCGAGCACTGTGGATCGTCTCCTTCGTCTCACCCGTCGCTAGCTGGTCCCCCCCCCCCCCAACAACCTGGCGACCTCCAGCCCTCGTGGCAGTACGGGAAGACCCCGAATTTCCCCCTCCTGCCCTCGGCACGTCCGTCTTGCCGGCCGCCATCTCCCCAAAATGCCCATAGTCATTGGCCCAAGCATTCTCTTCAGCCCGAGCCTCCTCCCATTGCCAAGCCTTGGATACCACCCCCAGAGCTCCCCCAGGCCTATAAATACCCCCTGGAGCTCACAGTGAGTCTCTTTGCCCACTATGAACCCCTAATTTCTAGTCAGATCCCTCCTGAAGCCCCCTTCCCTCTCGGAAATTCCTAGAACTTATGGAGCTAAGTACTGCTGATAGAGGGTGCGAGTCTGCTGTTCAGACATCCTATAAGCTCGTGGTAGTCTTTTGGAAGCTCCAGTTGCCTTCAATTCCTCTCGGACCGGACCTGCAACCCCGTCTCCAAGGTACAGCCTTCTTCCATGGATTTCCTTCGATCCAATTCCTCGTCTGTCTCTACATTGAGCCTCTGGATGTAGCCTAATTAGCCGTAGCCACCTAGGGAACCAGTCGTGATTATCGCCTGGGGCTAGGCTAGCTCGAATCGATTATATCGATTGGTTGAGCTAGCGGCCGAGCCATGGATGAGTCCGAGTAAGGACCCAGCGATCAGCTATGCCCCATGTTATGAAACCTTAGGAGTTCGACTCGCCTCACTTCCCTGAAGGTGTAGGTATCGAATTGGCCTCTATGAGGAGAATTATCTCCTCACAGTAAGCCTGAAATGCCTCTATCGAAGGCGTCTCGGGTGAATGGTATCCCATCGATCCAGAGGGATCCAGATGGGGGTTCTTAGTTCAATCGATGCGTCTCGACCCCAGGAACGTGTAGGGATCGAGTTAAGCCGCCGCCATCATCTGAGCGCTGAGAATTTCAATGCTGAGTCTTGCCTGGGACGGACCCGTCGAGAGGAGGAAGACGAAGTCGTGGGTCGCCTTTTTATTTTGGGCCACGGGTAATAAAAGAATTATGGGATTACATTTTCTATGGTTATTATTTAATAAATCGAATTCCTATAGTTTTAATTTAAATAAACATTCAAAATAAATTAATTTAATAACTTTAGCTACACTGATCCAAATGGTATGATCTAATATACCATTTGAATCAAAAAAATACAAAGAATCTAAACATAAAATAAAATCATCGATCCAATGGTTGGATTTAAAATGATTGCCCAATCCTTTTCTGTTTATAATTAAATCTTAATAAATTCAATAAATGTTCAAATTAGTTGATTAAGGGCTCTGATTACTCCTGTGACCATAGGGAATAATTGTAGACCCTTAAAACCAATTTTGGACATTTAATTTCCTTAATCACTCCTTAATTGCCCTAAGTAAGGATTAGTGAATTAAACCCTAAATTAGTCTCTGATTTTGGGTAGGTTAATTCCTAATGCCATCTTAAGCCTACTAGAACCTAAGTGTAAGGTTGGATTGCCCTAAAATGCCCTAGATTCCCTAATCATTCTAATTGGCCTAAAAAATATGATTAGGGTTAATTAGCTTAATTAGGTTGTCAAAACCTAAGACAAGGGTGTTTTCTAACTTCATTAATCAATATAAAATACATTAAAATAGACTAGATTTAATTTAGATAACTAAACCTTAAAATCCCAATTTTAGCCTTATGAGGGGTATTTTGGTCATTTTGGCCAAGATGTGTTTAAGTACCCTTAAACCTTGGGAAATTCAGTAAATTAACCCTAATTTAGATTATTAATGTTCTCTGAACTCTTATGCTAATAATATTAATAATATTCATATTAAATTAAAGAATCTTCATTTAGTATTAATTAAAATACCTTAATTTGAGTGATCTTAAAGAGGTCACTATGCCTTAATAATTGAACCCAATAATTGTAGATGTTAAATTTCAGTCTAATAATCTCAACTAAGTTAGTTTATGAGCTTAAATTTCTAAAAGAAACATATTTGGGAAATCTTAAGTTAGAAAACCTAGCCTAAGTCTAAAGTGACCAAACCATCAGATCTTAGATCTTAGATCCTAGACTTTAGATCCTCTACTTGAATCAAACTATTTCCAACTGAAATTCTTAAATGATTCATTATTTAATCCTTTGAAATCTTCCATGTGAGTATAGGATAATTCAATTTATATGATAATGAAATTTTCTTAAGGATTGAATATATATCTTAGATTCTCAAGTTCTTAATTGATTATTTTTTCTTATAATCAGTAGAATAACATTTCATAAGTTCTTAGTTCTTGGACCTTTCAGCTTATAGGACTCTTCACCTTCAAATGGGTATTCAGTGTGAACCCTAGATATTTAGTAGGAATTGACCTTGGGTTTAGGATTTGAACACCAAAGTGGAGTTTAAATCCAAAACCCTTAAATCTTGATTTATTTAATCAAGATTTGGGTAAGAAAGTAAAATATTAATAAAATAGGTCGTGGATTTATTTACTTAAACCATATAGTCATCACATGATTTTGGATTATAACTTGTTAAGTTCTAATATTAACTTTAAGGACTTAAATCTGAGATTTTACTCGATAGCTGGATATTGGAGATCCTAAACTTGTACCTTCTCAGAGTAACTAGATTTGGTAATCAGATAACAACAGATATTACATAAGCCTAGATTGAGTCTCTTGCTTACTTTGACTAGATTGCTTAGCATACCTTAGATATTGAGCCTTATTCCTTGAGCATAATAGGAGAACTTAGGATATGGATGATATATTCTAAGTTAGTACTTGAATTGCATATCATTCAGTTCTTGCCTTGCTTGTAGTTGGTGGAATATGTCCTAGCTTAGTCTGCCTCTTCAGTAATAGTATTGTATAGAATGGACTTAGACCTAATAGATTTGGATGGCTAGGCTGGGGATTGATTGATTGATCTCAGATTATTGAGGCCCTGTATGGTCTATTGGCTGGTATGGCAGTACTATGTCTTAGGCTTATTACGACTCTAGCTGGATTATTCAGTATCATTTTCTTTTTACTTTGCCACATGCTTCAGTGGCCTTATTTTCAGTATTTGCTCGCTTTTGCCACATGTCTCAGTGGCTTTCTTTACTTTTTCGTTCCTAAATCAGTATACCGTATGTATACTCTTATGGCTTACTTACGTATATTGGCATATTTAGGATGCTAAAATTGCATGTTTGTTTATAGCATTTATGTTCTTTATATACTCAGCATATATTAATACGATCATAAACATGTTAGGTTCAGAATTGTATTTTAGTTGCTGTCTCTTTTAGCTTTTTGCGTCATCTTGTTTATTTCGTATTGTATGTTATTTTTCATACTAGTTGCTGGCTATAAATGGATAGTTTATGGTTATCTTTTTCCTTCATAGCTTGTCACACCCACTACTGCTCGCATGTTTAGATAATTTAAATGTGATATCTTTAAAGTAATTAGTTCATTAAAATAGCCGAAAATGTATTTAGACAATTATCTAATTGTAACCTTTTTGTTTTATTGGCTGGGCCCTGGCATTTGTGATACTAACAAATGCTAGATTCAGGCTTGTTCGTGGGTAGTGCTGTAGGAGAGGAGCCTGTTCAGGAGGAGGACCTTGTTGTTGCAGTTTAGATAGATTATGTATTTCTTTTCTGTGAGATTGAGAGACCTATGTATTTTCTTTTAAAAATTCAGTTTGTAATAATTAATTCTGGATGTATTTCATTTCTGCATTGTGACGAGTTACTATATTGTCTTCTTTTCCTCTTTCTACTATGTATGCTTGTGGATGTTACTACTCGCTTATTGCTTCCGCCACTTTGATATCTGTGTATATATTGATGAATGTTATAGTACTTGGTGACAAGTCCTTGGCTTAAGGCAGATTGGGTTTACCTAACTTTACTTAAGTTGGGGATTTGCCACAGTTGGAGCACCGTACTTCTTATTGTCAGTATGGGGCCCCACAGATATATTCTTAAACTCATGTCAATTTTGGTGTGTAATCACAAATCAAATCTTCATTTATAGAAGCAATTTATTCTACTAAGGCATGCATTACTGTATTAGTAGTGATGTGCTTTGACTACAGTTTAATTATCATAGGATCTTATATCTATAAATATCCTATATTTCAAATGAGAGTAACTTAATACTTTCATGATCTTCATCTTCTTATCTCTAAGTAAGAATGTAACCAAATCTAAGACCTGTCAAAATCCTGAATAAAGATCAAATCATTGTTTGAGGATTCTTCCATTCATACTCATTGAAAATTCTATAATCAAACTTCCTTATCTTCATTACATTTTAAATTGTCATTTCATTATATTTTATTCTTTCCACTTGAGTGATGTCGAGGACGACGTCGTTCTTAAGTGGGGGAGTCTATAATAACCCAGGTTGTTACTTAGGTCAATTAAGACTAATCTAAGTCTTAATTGGGATTCTAGTACACTAAATAGGTCATTTAGAACTCATCTCTAAAATCTAGGTCAAACCTGAAGTCAAATGGATCAAATCTAAAATTCTAGAAAATTCAAAAATCCTAGAAATTGACTTTTTATTTTGACATCAAATAAAAAATCTGACTTCACCATTGCGTTTAACACCCCCAAATTAGCTAGGGGTGATGTTTTGGATGCATTTGGAAGTCGTTGATTTCCGTCGAATATTTTAATATTATTTAAATACCTAAGAAAATTCAAATAATTAAATACTCATCGAATCGAAAATCTAATTGCATCGTTGCGTTCCTCACCCCTCAAATAGCCAGGGGTGATTTATTGAGAATTTTTGGAATGCACCAAATGTTTTAATTCAATAAATGAAATTGTGCTTAAATTAAATAAAATAATATGAAAATACATTTATTTAATTAAGTTTAACGGTGATGTTTACGCCGTTTCTCCTTCTTAACTGCGCCGTCACCTTTACGCAGTCAATCGAACGACGCCTCCTAACCGTTCAATGTTCGATCAGAGATCGAATGGTGAGCGCCCTTCGTCCCTTTCGCCCTCCCACGTTTCGAAGGACCCGGCACGCGGCGTCCTCATCGCATCGTGGTGATTTCCACCATCGATCGAGGGCCGTTGAAGTCTAGATTAAAACCTAAAGGGCGCAGTAATGCAAGTTTTGGTGCAAGAAGAATTTTAGGAGAATCAAAGAAATCCTAATTTGGCCCTCGTCTTCCTGCAGTGGTCCGTAAGGTACCTATACTCCCCATCAAACTATCACATGATATTATCCTCAATTGTAAATTTATATTTGCTTAATATGATTGTATGCTTCATTCGAGTGATTCTATGATCAATCGAGCTGTGTTCGATCGATCTCAAGTCTGTCTAGGTTTAGGGCTGCTAGTTCGAAAGCTTAGGATTTAGGGCATCCTTCTAACCAGCATTTGAGGTTGTCCAAAGTAGGATGTTGATCTTAATCAGGAGCCTGACCTGAGACGCATCTCTTGGGACAAGAATCAAACCCTAAAAAGTTCTGTGCGTCAACTTTTTGATTGCCCTAGCATCGCCTAACTCATCGGGGAAGAAGACCCTGATGCTGGGCTGGGTTGCATCGAGTCGGGCCCGTCCGAGGAATCTCGGTGGGTTGCCATACGTGGCATCTGCGCTCGTGCAGTGGGCCCAACCTATGCCGATTCGAGCATCATGGGCCCGCTACTGGCTTCTCGCCCTACCGAGTGCCGATGCGTGTCCAGCAGGTCCCACCTGCTGTTGCCACTGCCTGCCATGTCAATCTTGCGGGACCCGTCTGCGTTCCATTGACGAATCACAGGGCGGCACGTGGCATAAATCTGCCGCATCTGAATTCTGTCAGGCCCACCAGCTGCAGAAAACAAAAGTTTAATATATATATATATATTAGTTATAATTAAATAGAAAGTTAATTAAATAAGATTTATTTAAAGAGTTTAATTTAATTAATTAAATACTAAAACTTTAAACCTTAATATCTTAATAAATATAAATCCAATTAATACAATCAATATACCAAATTTATCAAAAAAATATAAGAAATTTAATGATACTATTAATTTTACTGTATGACCAATATTTCACTTAGTGATATTTTAGGATATTAATTAATTTGGAAAATATTTTAAATATTCAAATTGCTATAACTTTGTAACCCTTAATCCAAATATACTTAATATAGGTCTTAAAGTGATCAGCAGACCCTAAAGATCAATCTAGTACTATTTATTTTGTTGTTTGGATTAAATTTAGACTAATAACATTTAGGACCTAACCCTAATTATGTCAATTAATTCTAGAACTTCAATTGACCATAAGTTGGTCAGTTGAATTCCAAATTAAGTGATCCTTATAGTCATTTTGATCAGGAGAACCTAATTAAAAATAATATATAAACATATTTTAGATCAAATAGTTAGATTTACTAATCAACCCTAATTACTCTAAAACTTGATTAGTGAATATTAGCAAATTTAATGATCCAAATTAATCAATTCAAATTTCAAAGAACTCCTAGAGTAGATTAGAACTTATTGGTATAGTTGGTTTAGTAATTGAGTGATTAATTTTACTAATCACTCACTAATCACCCTAAACCCTAATTAGGCAATAACTTAGCCAATTAAAGTCCAAATTGAGCCTACTACTAGTCAATGTGATTAGTGGATCATTTGTGAACCATAACCACTAATTTTACTCAATTTTGATACCAATTGGAGAAGTTAGGATTTTTGACCCTTAATTAAGAAACCCTAAATTACCATTTTACACTTAAGCTTATATTGGCCATAACTTAGCCAATACTTATCAGAATTTAAAAATTTTAGATTCTATGGAAAATTTAGGTAGTAAGCAACAATAAATTGAAAGAAAATTTAGGTTTAATTAGGTATAATTACCAAAATTCCCCTATGAGTTAATTTCATTAATTTAATCTCATGAGGCTTAATAATTACCCAAAATTAGTGTAATTACTGTCTAATCCTATATTAGACAGTAAGAAACATGTTGCCACTAAAAATTTCAGTTTTGGAACCCTAGATCAAAAGTTGATCTTTTGAACCCTTAAGCAGGGGCAAAATGGTCATTTTGCTAAAATTTAGGGTTTAGCATTTTAAGACCCTAGAATCATATTCTAAATGATATAATTAGTAAATAAAATGATTTAGAGTAGAAATTATGTGAGTTTAAGCCTTAATCTGATTTTGATTAAAACTTCAATTTTAAATCCTTAAGAAAAATCCTAAGTAAAATTTGAGTGTTCCTTTATTTCTTAATCCTTCTTAGATCTTCCCATAAGTCTTATAACAATAGTTAGGATGTGTGTCTTAGAGATACTCTTATTGATTAAGAGCCTCAATTCCTAGGATTATGAATAGTTCTTAAGTTAGAATTCATCTATTGAGTAAATTGGGTTACTCAATAGGTGAAGCCTTGAGTTTATTAGTTTGTAGATTTTTCCTAGTTTATTTAATGATTATTTAATCTTTAAACCTTAGAACTAAGAATAGAAATAAATCCTAATGAGTTGATTTATCATTAGGGTTTACCTTAACCTAATATGTGAGATTTGGGTTTTAAACCTTAGATCCTTAGTTGTACCATTTGGATTAAGTGATTAAACCCCATATTTAGAGTTTAATTCTTAATCCTTTCATCTTAATTTGATCAATCAAGATGCGTTGGGGTTATGATAAAATATTAATATATGATGTTTAATTTATTATTTAACTTATTTAATCGACATTGCTTTAATAAGATTAGAACCTAATCAGTTCTAATTGTTTTTCAACTTGTAAGGATGTGAATCTGAGTTACACTCGATAGTAGAGCTTGGAGATCCTAAACTTGTGTAACTTAGAGTAGATAGAATGATTAAATTAGATAACAAATGGATATCATATGTGTCCTAATAGAGTCTCTTGCTCATTTTGACTTAGATGCTTTGCTTACCTTGTTTATATGTATTAGACATTGACATTTGAAAAGTGTTTCATGTCAATCTTGTATTGCATAATAATAATTGTATATGTCATCATCATTGTCAAATTTAAGATACGATTAGTAGAATATAGCATAATATGCCTTTTTCTTACCCATACTTTAGTACAGGCCGAACCTAGACTTATGTCAGGCTAGGGGTGCATATGTCTGTCTAAAGTGAGTCTAACCAAGTCCTAGGCCTAAAATCGGCTAGAATAGTATATGTTAGACTATAAACTTTATGCCTTACATCCTTTTATACAATTTGTTGGCATTACTAATTTAAGTATATTTCTACTTTAAATTGTTTATCTCATTTCAGTCATAATGAATTTAGTTCATACTTATTATTTCAGTTTACATTTCAGCACTTTCTTACTTACTGTTCTTCAGCATTTACTAGCTTTACTTTTGCTTATAGGATGCTAGTTTTGCTTCTTGTTTATATTTATAGGATGCTAGTCTCACTTTAGTCACTTAATCATTTTACATGTTCATTTACTTATATGTCAATTAGCATAATCTTGGATTAATCATAAGCATGTTTAGGATGTATTTTATTTCTAGTCACTTGTTTATATTTACCTAACCTTGTTGTAGTTGCTAAGGAGGAGGTATGTGCACTTCATAGTTGTTTAAGTTATAAACAAGTTGTTTATAGGTTTACTTGTCCTTTCTTACGCGTTCTTGCTGCTATTATGCTTTAAATTTACTTGTTTATGGTGATATCTAATGAACTTAATTAAATTGATTACCCTAAAATGTGCTTAAACAATTTGTCTAATTAAGATTTTTCTTTTGTTAGCTCGGGCCCTATCATTGTGAAACTGACAATGGTAGATTCTAAGCTATTTGGGGTAACAGAGCCTTCAGGAGATTTGCCTATGGAGGAGGAGCATGTACTTGAAGATTCTTAGTTTTCTTTCTGCATTTGTGAGGATGAGTGCTTCTTTTCAGTTCTTTTAAACTAAATATTGTAATAATACAGGGTTAAACTTTTCTTTCAGCACTTTACTTATTCTGTACTGTTGTATTTATATGATGGATGGATGTTGTATGTATGCTTTCGCACTCTACTTATCTGTATTTACATTTTAGTGATAATATCTTTTGATAAATGACAAAGTCTTTGATTATGATGGGTTAGTATTGTTGGGTCACCACAGTATTAGTCACTAACTTATTTATAAGCATGGGTCTTATCATTTAGATGATCCCTCCACCGTAATTATGTTAACTCAAGAGTTAACAGGACCACGGCGGGGCAGGGCCATCACACTTATAGATGTGCTTGACTCCTCAGCTACTTTTGAAATTGTCCACAGAAGTAAAGTAAATAACTAAAATATAAATATGTTATGTTAAAACTGCCTCTTAGTTCAGTTATATATATATATATATATATATATATATATATATATTTATATATTTTTTACCGATGCCTCTTTGTTGACGCTAGGAGAAAATTATATATATTTATATATTTCTGCTTATGCCTCCTTGTTGACGCTAGGAGAAAATTTTTTGTATATATATATATATATATTTTGCCTATACCTCCTTGTTGATGTTAGGAGAAAATTATATATATATATATATATATATATATATTTGTATAATTCTGCATATGCCTCCTTGTTGACGCTAGGAGAATTATAATTTTGTCGCCTTAGCCTCCTTATTGACGCTAAGAATCTTTTTGATTTCAGTAGGCTAGATGTAGCCCTCTCATGTATAGCAGTTAATACACAATGGTTTTACTTACAATACTTTCTGATTTCAGTATATGTTTCAGTTTACTTTACCTCAGTCAATTATTCCTCTTGCTTTACTTATATAATATAGGATGCTAGATCTTTTATTGCTTACTTATTTATACCCCAGTTAGATTGATTCTGTTCAATTTGCATATGTCATATGATCATCAATATGTTTAGAATGTAGTTTTTTTTTTAGTATTTTGCTTACTTATCTATGCATATATGCTTAACCTTATTTTAGCTTACTTTGAGGTGTGTCTTTTGCCTTAGTTCTTGCTTAGTTATAAATACTTGATTTATAACTTACCACTTTTCTATTTGATGATTGTTGCTCCTAGTTTATTTTCTACTGTTTTAATGTTTAGGAAAAATCATGATATTAATAAATATATAATAAATTTTTAGCCTAAAATATATTTAAACAAATTATCTAATAAGAAGTTTCTTTTGTTGGCTGGGGCTCTAGCATTATGAAACTGGCAATATCAGGATTTGAGCAGCTTGAAGATCCAGTGCATAGGGAGGAGCCTTATTTAGAGGAGGTGCAACAGATTAGAGTAGAAGACCTTTAACTTCTTTTATTTTATTATGAGGATGAGGGTTGCTTTTATTTCATTTATAACTTTAAGTAAATTTGTAATAATACAGATACCCTTATGAATATGCTTATTTTCTATACTGTTATTTTTGAGTACTTTACTTTTTATCTTCCATTTGATGTATTGTAACAACTCAAGGTTGTTACCTAGCTTAATTTTAATTTAATCATATCTTAATTAAGTTCATATAGCTATTAAAACCAAACTCTGAAGGTTTGGAGCAATTCGAAGCTCAATCGATTATTTTGGATTATTTTAATATTTAATTAATTAGAAAATTAAAATATTTAATTTGACCTGAAAATGAAATCCGGCTTTGCCGTTGCGATCGTCACCCCCAAATTAGCTAGGGGTGATATTTTGGACGCGTTTAGAAGTTGTCAGATTTTTGCGAATATAATTAAATATCCCGAAACTTAACATAATTAAATAATCATCGGAATTAAAATTCGACTTCACCATTGAATTCCTCACCCCCAATTTAGTTAGGGGTAAATTTTTTAGGATTTTTCGGAACACGTTTATTAAATCTGAATTTTTTAAAAAATTAAATACTAGAAATGAATAATTATTTATCTATTTAAATACATTCTCTTTATTTCCTTCATTTTCTTCTTCTTAGCTAGACCCCACTTTCCTGTTCCATTAATTATGAGTTTTAAATTATTAATTAACTAAATAAATTAAATTAAAAGCTTTAAATAATTCATTTATTTCCTTCATTTCTTCTTCCATGGCTGGACCTCATTTTCTCTTTTCATATTTCTTTCCTCTAATGCATGTAATTCCTCATAACTCTCTCTCTTCCTCTTCCTCTCCTCTAATGCATGCAATTACTTTTAATCCTCCCTCTTCCCCTTCCATACTTGATGGAAGAATTCAAGGGAGAGCCAATCTCTCATTCTCCTTTAAATGGAGGCTCAACCATCTCTTCCTCTCCATGGCCGAGCACTCCTCCTCCTCTCCATGGCCGAGCCACCGCCTTGTCATGCAGTTCCTCTCCCTTGAGCAAAATATAGCCAGCAAGGTATCTTTTGTAGTCATAGCTTTTATTATGTTGTTAGCTGTTATACTTATAAATCTATATGTTGCAGCCTTTTTTTTGTTCATTGGCAAGCTTTCTAGTCGATTTCGGCAAGGTATCTTATGATACTAATAAGATTTATCAAGTTTTTAAGATTAATATTCAACAACTAGATTCAGCAATTATATTTATTATGCATAGAATTCATTCGGTAATTATATTTTTAGCGATTATATAAGGCATATTCAGCCAAATTATTTATCATTCTGGAGCTATCTTATACTTCAATAATTGCAATAGAGCTCTACCATCTCTTTTTTTTTTAGTGCATAGCACCTTATATTATTGTTAATAGAAGGCTTGCAAGAGTGATATAACAATACTACTTTACTTGTTAATATTTATGTTTGATCATGGAGTTATATATTTTCTTAAATAACTAAGTAATATATTTGTGAAGATCTATTCAATATATTTTCTTCTAATTTCATATGTTGCACTAGCTATATTATTTGCTTTAGGAGCTCGAGATCTTTCTTAAAGTCTTGCCAACTAAATGATTATATATTGTTGAATATATGCTCATTTATATTTATGGTTATGATAAGCAATAGTATGTTTCGCATCTGAATATTATTCTACTTTGTTAGTCTCAACTTCAACATATTATTCTTTATGTATTAGCTATCTATCACCCCATTCTGTTTTGTTAGTTTCAACTTCAGCATGTATCTCTCTTTTATAGGTTAATTAATCATTTCAAATCTGCCGCATATACTCTTATTTGTCATCCTTCATCTATTTCATCCGCATCATTTGTAACCAGAGCTATTGATCGTCATCCAATTAATTGCTATGGGTGTTGTTAATATAATGTTTAGAAACCAAAGAAATTTAAATGACTTTGTATTATGCAAATGTTCTATTCTTAATCAAGATGCAATTTCTTTTATTATTTTGATAAAATTCTTAATTGTAATATCTTAAATGAATACTCATGATTTAATATTCATTGCCCTTTAGAGTTAGGTTAAGTGACACCCTTGAGTTCACCTTAATCAATTATTAAGAGATTATATTCTATGTACTTCCCTTTATATTCCATAATAATGTTGGTTATCATTCTTACCAAGCTATTTGATGCTAACTTATAGGTCTCTACTTATTATGCTAAGGTTAACCTTCTATTCTAAGTTATAGGAAAATATCTAAATAGTGCCTAAGCTAGTCTGAATAAACGACTTTGGTCAAAATAATTTATCGCTTGGATGAATCTTGATAAAACTTTTGCAGGTGTTGTGAATGTTGCATTCATCTCAGTAATTATTAAGCTGCGACTTCAAATCATTTCCACAAGGTACGTAAGTACTTAGAACTTGTATTGGCATCTATAAATTAATTATTTATTTAGTCTTATGTTAAGTGCATACATCACTTGCATAGTTTTTATTGTCTATTTCGCGCTTTTATTTTATTGAATCTTATGCTAGTTTCCATTTAGTTTTGCAAGTTGTTTTAAAGGATCAAATGTTTTAATTATATTATGAGTGCTTAATTTCATTAAACTCTCATTTATCCCTAATTAAACTTAAGAGATCTTAAGATCTTGATCAAGTGATTTATACTCGATCTAGATCTTAGATTGCCATCAATAATAAATTAATAATTCATTTGATTTGCTATTAACTTGTAATGTAACTCTTGGTCTTAAAGTGATAAGGTTAGGGGTTAACACCTAATATGTCTAATTTAGATCTAATCTCTTAATCACTTAATAAATTAACTTGATTGTAAAATAATTTGACTAACATGATTCCAATAATCCATTTGATTTGGTATTAACTTTAATTTATTGAATTAGAAGTGTTAAGGAAATTAAAGAACTGATATGATTAAGCATCTGGACTTGAAGCTTAAGATCTTTGATTTTCTATTAACTAGGACTATTAGCATGAAATCAACTATAAAATCTATGATGATTCATTACAAGATCAAATCCTAATAAGATTCTCGATTATATCTCATAATTGAAGTCTAGAACTAGATCAGATAGGGCTACCCATCTGATCTAGTTAGCCAAACCTAATGAATAATTTTATAAGATTATATTGAGTGTTTAGATATATGAGATCTTGATGATCTTACATTAGGCTTTATTTGGTATTACAAACAGCCTTAACAAATGATAATACATTGAGGTAAGAAGAACTTTTGTGACTTATTGAGGTAGAATCTTAGATGATCCTTTTAACCTTAGAAGTTGATCTTAACACCTCATGGTAGAAATCACCTAAAGTACTTAGAATAGAAATTATTCCTTGTTGTATCAATCTATATTGAGTGATCTTTTGATCATACCCTTGGAGCCTTATGTAGGACTCTCTTAATTAGAATAAGGATTGATAGCTTTGATAAATCTATATTGATTAAATGGAATAGTTTGAACCCAGATTATTGGTTGGGTATAGTAGGGTATACCCATAGTGCTAGATTACTCCAGTAGTATTCAAAATTGGTTGATTCATCTTAGTGTAAGTATGGTGCCCCACCCCTTAATCCACAAGATTAAGCTAAGGGGTGGTGTATCACTCTAGCTAACCCTTCACTTATTATTGGATTAGGATGAAATCCACAATCCACATAATAAGGGAAGTAGTAATCATATAATCAAACATTCAGTCACTTAATAAGAATTCATTTCAGAGTGCGGAAGCGATTTACGATAAGAAACATCCAAGCATCACAACATAAGTATAAAGAAATGCATCTCAGAGTAAAATCATAAAATCCAAATACACAGTCACAAGTACCTGTATTATTACATCAATTTAAGTTTCAAATAATGAAGATAAAGTGCACTCATCCTCACTTATAAAGGAAAGACTAAATAGCTGCTTCTTCCACAGGCTCCTCCTCCGAATATGGCTCTACACCAAGATCCTGATCGTCCAACTGAAGAGGATCTGCCATTGTCAGTTTCACAATATAGGGCCCCAGCCAAAAAAGAAAAATCTTGTGTTAGATAATTGTCTAAGTATATTTTAGACTGATAAGTTTTTATGTGTTATGTAATATCACCATTTTACAAATTCTAAGCAATAGCTATAACAATATAGGAGCAACTAACAATACAAAAAGAAAGAAAAAAGCTATAAACAATCATTTATAACTTAAGCAAAAGAGAGGCTAAGACATGCCTCAAATGCAAGCTAAATAAGGTAAGGCATATGAATAGAAATAACTAAACAAGTACTGGAAAAGAAATACTACATCCTAAACATGCTGATGATCAAAAGAAATATGCAAATTAAAATAGCTGAACTCAGTAATGATACATATAAATAACAGTAAAATTCTAACATCCTAAAATATATAAGCAGTACAAAGAGAGTAGCTGACTGAATAAAAATGCTGAAAAATAAATAAAACATAACGACTGCATATATATAAACATTTGTGTACAATCTGCCATATAGAAAAGAGCTAATCTAGCCCACTAGAAAAACCGAAGGATCTTAGCACCAGTATGGCTAAGGCACAGACGGTATAATCAAAGGGTCTTAGCACCAGTACGGTTAAGGCACCAACAGTGTACCCCTAGCGGCATAAGGAGACTAGGCAATAGGCACATAATAAAGCAAAGTCCTTCCTCTAGTGTCATAAGATGACTAGGCAATCAGGACACAACAAAGCAAAGTCCTTCCCCTAATGTCATAAGATGACTAGGCAATCAGGACACAACTGAAAGGCAGCTCAAACACATATAACTATTATCTTTTCATTAATCACTTTAATATTTTCACAAGGAATCTAAGGAGTCTCCATATTTTCCTAAAATTTTATTTATGCATCAAATTTCTTATATGATATGCTCAAGGAAATATGGCACAAAAATCAAGGAATACGTAAGTAACAATATCAAATAGAAGCAAGAGACTTTACTAAACATGATGATATCATTTATTTTCTACTTAACTATTATAACTATTCCAAGTTACACAAGTTCAGGATCACCATTTTTCTACTATCGAGTGTAACTTAGAAACTCGTCATTACAAGTTAAAATAATTAGAACTGATCAGTTTCTAATCTAGTTCAATCAAATAGACGACTATGAGTTGAGTCAATAAATTATACGTCCTAGTTTTGTGAATTTAGATGTTCTATCTAAGATCTGATCAAGATCTTCTAAACCTATAGATTATGGATTAAACACTATGAGAATTAGGTTTAATCACATAATCCAAGATGGGTAAGACTAAGTTCTAAGTTTTATTCTATAAGTGATCTACTGATTATGGCAACCCTATTAAGTAATCAAACTTAATAGGATAAATCTCTTATCTTAACTCTAGGATTGAAAGACAAAATAATTAGAATAAAATGTAAAATCTAGAAACTAATAAAACCAAGGATTTATTCATTGAAAAACTCCATTTTTCAATAAATGAAATCAAACATATGATCTAGTTTTAGTCTCAAGAATAGTTCTAATGCAATGTGTATAATCCTAAAGAAAAAAACTTAGAGAATATTTTAAGAAGTTTAGCTAATTTGATTGAAAAGCTCAATTGAAAGATTTTAAGATTTAATGAGGGCATGATATGAGATGAATCTCACATCATGAATCTTAATACTATTTATTTTGCACAAAAAGAAAAGGTGCAATTCAACTCATAATTCTATTATTATTTGATCCGCTATTTTTACTATTCGATCCGCTCATTACTATTCAATCTGCTATTTTTATTATTCAATATGATGTTCCTTACTCACCTCTTAAGATCAATAACATCTTTAATTAAAATTTTATTCAGGTCTTTTCACTTGGGATGATGGTCAAATGCCTACAATTTAAACTAAAATGGGGAGTGAATACCTCTTACTTTATCAAAAACCTTTCCATCGATTTAACAGTGAAGTGTTTGCATCGAGCCGTTAGTAAAATAACTCATCGACAATATTGTTTATTCTCCTTATTGTCATTATATGATAGAGAAGAAAAGAAGTTGGCAAATGTATGATTTAAAGGAAGTGCTAGTGCTTGCTTGCCTTAGAAAAATCTTCTCACGACTTGGGGAAGAAATAAATGGTAATGAAGAGAGATAATGCTGATTATGAATATAAAGACACTTCAAGAATGAATATATATATATATATATATATATATATATATATATATATATGCTCTCACCCCATCAAATTTCAGTTCTCATTGCAAAACCTACTCAACTTTGCGATGATTTTTTAGTTTCAGAATACTTAAAAGTTTATCTTCGATTCAACTATTATCCTTGAGTGTCGATTATATTTTGATTCGATATGTTTAGCATATACAACTCTGAACTACAAGTAATGATTAAGCCTATGCAGTATATGAATGTTAGCATGATTTATTTATGCAAAATCTTGAACTTGTTGGCTCTTATACTTATAAACATGCCTTCATATAGTTAATAGTACTTTTGTTTTAATAGATTTGCTATAATCTAGGTGCATGACCTAATAACGCATTAGGATGCAAGAGGGCATCAAATTTATTTAAATACTTCCATAATCGTTATTTAATTGAAATATTAGGAACAACACATACATTTTCTAAAGGCAGGATACACATTTCATCACCAAGCTCATGATGGTCACAATCGCTTCAAGCTTTCATACATTCAAATCCATTGCATTAGATGTTCCTTTTATTTGTTTTGTATTACTTTTCTACTTGATTGCATTTCAGCATATTTGAAAGTAATATGATTAGGAAAATGGGAAGTCAATTGAAGCTTGTGATTCTAATAAAGCAAGGAAATGCTTCATTCGGTAGGAACGTGCTCATATATATATGGATTTATGCAGAAATTTATACATATGACAATTCTATACAAGTTAATAGGTGTTTAATTACGGCTATACTTATTTAATTAAATCTAAGTTATCACTTAGTACTAGTTAACTCCATAAGTAATTAACTTAATGCTGATAGAGATTTTCTAATAAATTTAACAGTGGACTTATATCTATATATGTATACGTAACTTTATATATGTAAGAATACAAAAATAATAGATACTTTTATTTCTAAATTAATTCTCATTCGTCTGTCTTTAATTAACATTTATTATTGCTTGATCTAAAGTTTAATATCAGTTTATTGTTTCATTAATAAATCTTCAGCTAATGAATTCGTTAATTATTATCTAATCTATAATCTAAATTATTTAAATCAAACTACTCAATAATTTATTATATCTATAAGTCCCGAATATGTATATATATATATACTTATAATAATATATCTATCTATACATATATACATTATATATGTAAATTAATAATATTTTTCTGCAGGTATTAATGGCGTTATGACCCAGCTGCCACGAAACTTTTGAATATGAATAATTTTATAGACTGAGATCTCAATATCGACAATATAAATTCTTGTGTTTTTTGCTTAAATGAGATAAATCTCTTACCTACTTCAAATATCTAAATCGAAATTGATTATCATTAAATTGACTGCCTTTGCAATTTAAACATTGGCAATGTTATCCACCGACTAAAGATCAACTCTGACCATCCTAATGAAGTCATCAGCTGATGGTTTTATAGTTAAAACTTATTTCAATCTATTTTCTTATGACTTAAGGGCTTATTTTCAGCTAGGAAAGTTTATTTCAAGTGTTCTTAATATGATTGTGAGCTCATTTAGGCTCTTACTCAATTTTTATACCACGAAAAATGTAGCCATTGGTTTGGCATCTCTTTGCTTGCTTGCTTGCTTTTATTTTTTGTTTGTTTGTTTGTGAAACACTAAACCTCTACTTTTCTTAATAATGTATTTTGCTTTATTTGATTACTAGCTTTTGTTTTCACTTTTATTTTGAATCTGTTAATGAAAGTTTGAATTCCGTAAACAGCAGATAAATTTCTCATCATCATCAAAATTTGAACAGAGCAGTTCATTTGCATCATATATAAAAAAAATTTATTGATGACATTAATTTGTTTCAAGATAGACTTTAGGAAGCAATACATTCCGTATTGAAAGTTTCAGAAATTGAACTTGAATGAAGATTGATAATACTCTATCTTCAAGCATTCGAATCATACAATAGGGTAAGGAGGTACCTTAAGAGATGGGTGCGCCGAGCGGAAGATCAGGAGGGATGAAGGGAAGAGGTCGGCGACTCCTTGCTGCCGAACTCCAAATGGAGGATGTGCTGGGTTGAGGGGCTCGGACGGAGCTCTCGGCCGATCAGCCGACGGGAAGGGGCTCTGCAAGTGGAGAAGAGGCGTAGGCTTGGCTTTGAGATGGAGAGGGGTCAGCTGAGAGTTAAGGGGAAAGACACGAGTGGCGGACCCAGCGAGGAGGCTTTGAGGGCCTGGAGGCGGAGGTTGCGAGGGCAAAGCGATGCGTGTCACGCAAGGGGAAAGAGAGGCGAGGTCGCTCGAGTGCTCGAGAGGGGAGGGAGGGGCCGAATGCGTACGATCGAGAGGCTTTAGGGAAGGAATCGGGAGGAATAAAAAAGAAAGAAAAAAAAAAAGAAAAAGAAAAAAAGAAGATATAAAAAAAGAGATATATTTATTTATATTTAATAAATTTAAAACATAATTTTTCTAATTAAAAATACATAGTTTAATGTTTTTCCAAAAATTTCCAAAAAATCACCTATAGTTAATTGAGGGGTGGGGAATGCAACAGCGAAGTCGGATTTTGATTCTAACGAGTTTTTAATTTCCTCATTTTCTGGATATTTAAATATTAATTAAGATATTCGTTAAATTTTGACGACTTCTAATTGCCACCAAAACTTCACCCGTAGCTAATTTGAGGGCAATTAGCGCAATGGCGGAGTCTATTTTTTGATCGGAGGTCAAAATAAATAGGTCAATTTTCGAGATTCCTGAAATTCCCAAAATATGGATTTGATCCGTTGGACCTCTGATTTGGACTGGATCTTGGTGGTCGACTCATAATGACTTAATTAGTATTTAGGACTAAAATTAAGATTAAGATTAGTCCTAATTGATAATGGTAACAACTTGGGTTGTTACAGTAAGATTATGTCGGTGTTATATCCTACGAGTTTAGTCGGACATAGTCTCACTTAGACTAAATCATTCAATCATAAGAGTGTTATGATTAGGGAATTTAGATCATTAGCTTGTTTGAATAAAAATTACCATCAGGTGATGCCTCTTATCGAAGATTACTTCCATATGTGTGCTTCAAAAAAACTATGTGATCCTAATCACCCTCTTTAGGATACTAATTATGCTTATGATTTGGGTATTTTAATAGCTTAGCTTGAGATACAAGTTGCCGTCAGGTGATACCTCCTATCGAAGATCACTTTGTTAGGGTGGCTTAATCAAATTAAGAGTTAAAAACTACCCTTCTTGGAAATATGCTATGTATATGTATACCATCTCCCCATCTAATGATTTATAATTGAAATTTCAACTTAAACCAATCATCAAACTAGAATCTATGAGTCAGAATATTCTTAATAGGATTCTGCACAATGGAGAATTTGAATTCATTTTTGCTATTTAAAGTATTTATGGATTTTTCTAGATTTAACTCATGTTGTATAGAAACATGAGCATGAGCATGAGTATGATGCATGATCTCAGTGATGATGTTTGAGTATCAGTGATGATTAATGGGTTACGGAATGTTGCATACATTGATTATGAAATTTTAGGATATATCGACATCACAGTAAATGGTATTCTCAACTGGATGTATGTATGCATTGGATCGTGCGACTTATAGCTATTCAGTAATAGTCATGTTACATATCAGGGGCCCGCTCACTATCCCGCAGCCAGCCGCATTTCGCCGCATGACAGCAGGGTCCCACAGCCATAAATAACCTGGAGAGAAAATTAGTATAAATAAAATATATATATATATATATATAGTTTATATATGTATATATATATGTAACTAATAGAACTGAAAAATTAACTATATATATATATATACTGTTAGTAATAATTAATTTACTTAAGTATAATTAGTAAAATTAGTTAAATTAGTTAATAAATTAATGTTAGTTGATTAAATTAATAATTTAACTAGATTAACACTAGATTTATTTTACTATTGTTAAATTAATAATTTCCTAATTAAAAGTTAATAGTAAGACTTAGATTAAATTAATTAAGCTAAATTAATTAATGGATTAATTAATTAATTAGAGTCAGTAAACCTTAAGGTATTTAATTTAATTAATTAATATTATTTGATTAATAGAATTAAAATCAGTAAGATTGTTTATATATTTTGGAATAGTAAATTAATTTGAATTGTATTTTTGAATAGTAAAAATAAATTTAAATTAAATTAAACTTTGAAGTTTAATAAATTTTTATAGAATGATTCAAACATAGCAAATATAGGTTTCATTTTACTTAGAAAAATAAAATGAATCAAATGACGTAATTCAAAAATTCATTTCGGTATATGTATAACGTAGTGATATTTTAAGACCTAAATAGACCCTCATAGCTTTTAACCAAGTTGTCCAAACATAAGTAATATGAGTCTTAAAATACCCAGGAGAATAACTTTAATAATATATAAGTATTGGTTTCCCATTTAGAGCTTAGTTTGAAAAGAAACATTTAAGACCATACCCTAAAAATGACCAAAATGCCCTTAGTCTTCAATTGACCATAACTTGGTTAATTCAAACCCAAATTTAGAAATTTAAAGTGCTAACTAGCTCAGAATTTTAGTGTCATTGATAAACTGAAGTAATATTTAGGATCTAAAATCTAGAAAATTAAAAATGACCAAAATATTCCTAACCCTAGCTAGGTCATAACTTGACCATTTGAATTCTAAATTAGGTTTACTCCCTGTCAATATACTCAGTATATTATAGGGAAGCTATAGAAAATGAGTTTACTGAAATTGGACTTTAAAAAGAAAAGTTCAGTTTTTGTCCCTCGTTGACCGACAAAATTACCGAAATGCCTTTAGAAATAGAAATAACTATAACTTAGTCATTTGACCTCAGAATGCAGTTTTCTTAGACTTTATGGAACCTATGAACAGTAACCAAAAGTAAATTGTATAAAAATTAAGGTTCCATTAGGTGTAAATTATTAAAATACTCCCTTAGGTCAACAACCTTAGTTTAAACTTATATGACCCGTTTTTTATCCAAATTGAGCGTACTTACTATCTATCTTCAAGTTAGACAGTAATAAATCATTTGGCAGCAAGAAATTTTAATTTGAAACCCTAATTCAAAAAGTAACTTTTTGGACCTTTAAAGTATGGGCAAAATGGCAATTTAGCCCAAAATTTAGGTTAAGCATCTTTAAACCCCAGATTACCTTCCAAATTAGTAAAATCAACTATTAAGTTAAATTTATTAGAATTTCTAAAAAATTCTCCTTAAGTCTTTTCTTAGGACTCTACATCTCATATTAGGACTGTTCCTAAGACTAGGACTAGCTCATAGGTTAAATGTCATTCATTGGATAAGTGGCTTATTCAATGAATGAATCCTTGGTTTTATTAGTTTCTAGATTTTATAAATTATTTTAATTATTTTATCTTTTAACCTTAGATTCAGGATATGAGATTCATCATATTAAGTTTGATTTGCCTAATAGGATTTACCTAAATTAATAGATCACTTTTATACTAAAGCCTAGATCTTATGTCATATCTTTTTTGAATTATGTGATTAAGCCCAATCTCATGGTATTTAATCCATAATCTATAGTTTAGTAGATTTTAATTAGATCTTAGGCAGAATATAACAATCCTAGGTTGTTACCTTGCAAAAATATAGGTGACTTGATTAATTTTCAAACACAATTGCTTATAGAACCTCAAACTGAACCTATTTAGAAAATTTGAAGTCCATTGGACTTCTCTAAGTTCAAAATAGTAATTGGATCAGTCTAGATACCCTAGATTGGACCCAAAATAATTTGACATCAGAATTAAAATTCGATTGCATTTTTGGATTCCTCACCCCCAAATTAGCTAAAAGTGAAATTTTGGTACAATTTAGAAATCATTTAGGCCATAATTCACATTTAAATAAAATGGTTTAATTGCATTTAAGGGTTTCCAACATTCCATAATTGCAAAAATATCCTATAAACTGAATTAACAGCCGAGATCCGCTGTGCGGACCGCGGGCTATCCGCTGCAGAGCCTGGGTCTCACGACAGCGGAGTCCCGCACATCTGGCTGTCGTGCCTTTTCCACCGATGGCAAGGATTCGATCTAGCTAGACCGCGGATCCATCATTGGATCTACTCTGTAGATCCTACGGCCAGAATCACTTCCGCGGTCGGCCGTTAGGATCCGAGCGATCCCAGTTATAGCACCATTTGATCGATAGATCAGACGACATCCAAGGGATCCGGCACTATGGATCTTCGTCTCCACTCGCTCGCGTGCCCGACAGAGAAAATCTCTCGTACTGCTAGATGCCATCCTTGTCCCCCACTCGTGCCTCCAGCTCAGCAAGCCATTGCTAGTCTTCCCTTAATGGCCGAGGGACCCCAATTGGGCCTCATGACCCGGCCGAGCTCGAATTGGAAATTCGAGAGCTCGGCCATGGCTCTAACCATCCTGTCCTCCCCAGCCTAATTAAGCTCTCTGGAACCTTCCCTATACTCCCCTGAGGCTATAAATAGCCTCAGCACTCCTCGGATTGATCCTTGCTGATCAATCAAAGTCGCTTACCTTCTCCGCCATTGCCGTCTGTCAAGCTTCCTCCAGGTGATCCTAGGAGCTTTGAACTGCTGATAGTCGGCTCTCCTGGTGTTTAGGGACCGTTGCAGTTATTGGAAGCTCGGCTAAGGCCAGCCAGTTCCTCAGCCAGTCACCCCGAGCTCGCCCGAGAATCCAGGTACTCCCGTTGCTGGTTTCGAGCTGACGAGGCTCGAACCTTCTTCCTTTTGATGCGTATGAGTTCGTATTATCGTCTCGAACCCAATGGTATCGAGATTAAGATTTAGGTTAGCTCCGATCGATCGAATCGATCGATCGGATTGAGTTCCTTAAGGATCGCCTCGGTCGAGTAAGGACCCGGTGATCCAGACCGTCCCAGACCCTCAGACCAGAGGGCTTCGATCCGCCTCACCTCCCTGATGGTGTAGGGATCAAGCCTGGGGTCTGGCATAGCCTCTATGGGGAGAATTATCTCCCCATAGTAGCTCCAATAAAGAAGCCCTCGGTGAGTAAGGTCCGGCCGATCCAGACCGTCTCACAGGGGGCTTCGGGTCCCATTCGATGCGTCTGACTACGGTGATCGAGTAGCAATCAAGTTCTGGCCGTGCCGTGGTCTAGATGCACCGAATTTTGGCGATTAGGGTTTCCCTAATCAGTCTTCTCCGACGGGACAAAGGCGCGGGGACGAAGGCGCTGTGCGGGCCAGGTTGACCCACGACCCGCGACCCGCGCTGTGCGACAGTGCCGGATATCCCGAGCCCCAGTCGACCCGCGTAGTTTGGAAATTGGGCTGAGCCGTTTTAATTAAATCGAAATTATTGGAATTATTTTTCTTAAGGAAAATAATTCCAATATTCCAATCATAGGAAATTGATTAAATAAAAATGCAGAATATATTATTTGAATAACTTTTAATCAACTGGTCCAAACCCTAGGGTATTATATATGAAAATGATCAGAAAATCATCAGGGATCTAAATATAAAATAAAATTGCACATCCAATGGTTAAATTTACTTTTATTGCTTAAATACTGTGGATCTTAATTATGGTGATTTAGTAATTATACTTATTCAAATTGTATGTTTAGTGTGCCATTAGCTTACTTATGATAAGTAGAATGCATGTACTAGAGGATTTATTTTTCTGAATTATGTATTTTAAATTATGCCATAATCTTGTTAAATTATAATTAGTGAAAATTAGGGTTTATACTTACTGGATCTTAGTAAACTTAAGCTCTGATCAATTGTATTATTAAATGGAACTTGTGTGTCAAATTTCATATAATTCTGATGGTTAGATTTATACCTATGTGCTAGTCCTTTTTGGGATTGAATTAGGGTTTGATTAGTACTAAGTATTCCATGTTTTATAAAATTTGATTATCAAATTGGCTTATAACAGTAAGTTAGATGTATTAAAATCAGGTAGATAAATTTATTTAGAATAACTTGAACAAATCTAAATTTAAATATCTTAAACATCTTAATTAACTTAAGAAATCTTAAGACTTGGATCAAACTTTTAAGACTTGATCTAGGTCTGAGATTACCGCCAATAACACATGATTAACTCACTGATTTGATATTGATTATTAATCAAACTCATGATCTTAATTAAAGAAGGATAGGGGCCCAACCCTAATCTACTTAATTAAGGTTCAAATCCTTAAGAGCCTTAACTTAATTAACTTGATTACAAGACTATGAACTTGACATCTTCCAATAATGCATCTAATTGATATTGATTCTAAACATTTGAAATAGACAAATTAAGGTTAATAATAGTCCTATGTGACTTTTCAATCTGAATCAAACCTTAAGATTTTTGATTTTCTCATAAGCAAGACTATTAGCATAAAAGATTAATAAAACTATCTGATTTAATAAATGATCTTAAACTTTAATATTTTGGATTTGAGTCCCTTAGCTCTACATTAAGGTGTGATCAGATGACTTAATCTTCTGGTCTGATCATTCTAAATTTAAGTACAGAATAAAATCAAAAGTATTAATATTAGAAATTAGAATTGGAGATCTTAAGCATTTCTCCATAAGATCATCCTGAAAATATGTAAAAGACCTAAAATACATCTACCTTGTGGTAGGAGATCCTTGCATGATCCATTGAGGTAGCAGTTTAGATGACCTTTGAAACCTTAAAATTTGATCTTAAACACTTGTGGTAGAGTTCACCTAAAAACCTTAGAGTGACACTTCTCCTCATTGTAGAATCCGTGTTGGGTGATCTTTGATCACAGATTAGTGAAACCTTGTATAATTCTCACCCATTTAGTATGAGTATTACTAGCTCTGATAATTCTTTGATCTATTAAATAGTCTTGTGAAAACCCTGATTATTGGCATTGTAGTATAGTATACCCATAGTACTAGTTCTCCAATAATATTCAGAATTGGTGGATTCATTCTAATAAGGACTTATGAGCAGGTTCTATCCTGCGGGATTAGACGAATATAGTCCTATTAGAATAAATCCTTCAAATCTAAGAGTATTAAATGGGTACTTAATCCTAGCTTAATTGAAATACAAGTTGCCAACGGGCAATGCCTCCTAGCGAAGACCGCTTCAATAGGTGTGGCTCAAATAAAATAAGCATTGAGATTTATCTCCCTTAAGACACTGAGTATGGTTGTGAGTAGAGCATCTTAATACTTAGCTTGAGATACAAAATCACCATCGGGTAATGCCTTCTAATGAAGATCGCTTTGTTAGGGTGGCCTAATTAAACTAAGTAATAGGAGCCACTCTTCTTGCATTATACTAAATATGTGTATAGAATCACTCCATCTAGTGATCCTTAAATAAATGTGCAACTTTAACCAAATATCACCTTAGCAGTTAGGAGTCAGAATCCTTTTAGAAGGATTCTGCATAGTGGAGACTTATAATTCATTATCGGCTTTCTACATTCTTCATGGATTTCTGTATTTTCTCTCACTCAGCATAAGAAGCATGAGCATAAGCATAAACATGAGTTTGAAGTATCAGTTGTATAGTGACACTTGAGTATCAATGCTATAGTATGGGTTACGGAATGTTACATACACAGATTGGGAAATTTTAGGGTGCATCTGCGTCACCACACTATCTTCCCAACTAGTGTATGTTTGCATTGGACCGTACTACTCATAGTCTTTCAGTGATAATTCAGTGATATATCTGTGGCATATATAGTGTGGCATACTTGGGTGCATCATTTCAGTGGCATATGGTACAGCATTCGACATTTTTTTCATCTTGATTTCTGAGTGTTCGATATTTCCCTTACTTTCAGTTTTCATTTGTATGATCGTTTTACTTACTTAGCCTTTACTGTCTTACTTACTTAGCTGTTACAGTTTCTCTTTACTTAATTATTTTCCTCAATTTTTCCTACAATTTTTCTTTACTATACTTCTATCTGTATTTAGCTTTATTTCTGCATAGTTAGTTGCAATGTGTTAGACTTCTTGTCTAACACGGGGTACTTTTGGGATTCAGCAATTTGCTAGATCCCGAGCAGCTTGTGGAGACAAGTCAGGAGGACATACAGGAGGTCCAGGAGGAGTACGTGGAGCCTTAGTGGATCGGACATCTACCTTTACTTTCAGCTTTATTTCAGTATTATAGTAGACCTTATTTACTTCTGCATTTAAATTAGTCTGTAATAAATGCTAGATGTACCTTTTACTTTCTTTTTATGAGACGAATGTTTACTACTACTTGTAATGAATGTATTTCTAAATGTTTGCTTTTAGCTTCCGCACTCTGTTATATTACTATACGTAGTATTGTGATGTGACCAGCATACTGAAAATGTTGAAATACTTATAACGTATATTGGATTCTTAATTATTATTCTAGATCCAATGCACGTACTAGTCCAATACTTAAGATAAGTCTTCTACTCTTATCTTAAGTATTGACTCTCGATCCTACTCATAGGTTCGAGTCAGTAGCCTTTTGTATGGCTCAGTATTTTACTCACCTATTCGGGAAGATGGGTTTTGCTTGTATACCCGTCCTCCCGAGTAGCGCACCGCTCCATCACTAATTATATTATATGTTCTTTTGCGCGCGGCGACGGGACAGGGCGTTACATGGAATGTCTAAATTCATCAAATTATGATGTTGTGAATTATTGGTTTAACTTGTAATCATACTTGATTAAATTAAATTAGAACTTGATCAGTTCTAATTCCCTTTTTAACTTATAAGGTTGTGCTTCTAAGTTACACTCGATAGTAGGAATTGGAGATCCTGAACTTGTATAACTTAGAATAGTTAAAATGGTCAAATTAGATAACAAATGATATTATCATGCTTAGTAGAGTCCCTTGCTTACTATTTGTTGTTGTGCTATGCATTCCTTATATTTTGTGCTTATTTATCTTGAACATATCATATAAAATAATATTATTGCATGAAAAATGAAAACTTAGAATATTAGAAAAACATTTGTATTTGGGTTCAATTTATGATGGATTATAGTGCACATTTACTCCAATTGACATGGGTAAAGGAAAGATCAGGATACTTAAAATTACTCATTGAGGAGTGTGTATTAAGCTTGGGACCCGTTCAGTCTTACAAACGTGCTTGACTCCTCAGTTATTTCTGAAATTATTCACAGAAATAAAGTAAAATAATTAAGAGATATTTACATAGTATTATCTGCCTCTTCAATCATATTATATTATTTTGTTATATTATGTCTGCCATAGCCCAGAAAGGCTATGGGAATATATTAGGTCGGATTGACCAATTCTTTTTGATATGATAGTTATACGTTATGTTTTAGTTCAGCTTACTATTTTATATATTATTGATGTATTTTATTTCAGTTAGCTATATTTTTCTTATTTTATCTGCTTACTTGTGTAGATGCATATATACGATGCTATACTTTAGTACTTATTATATGTACCATTTTTAGATTAATATTTTAAATTAGCATATGTCATATGATCATCAACACGTATATGTTTAGACTTTTCTTTTCAGTATTTTTACTTATTGTATTACATATATATGCCCTATCTTGGTTAATTTACTTGAGGTGTGCTTTTGCCTCAATTCTTGCTTAATTATAAATATTATATTTATAACTTATCATATTTTCCTTATATGCTTACTTGTTTCTATGCTAAATAGATGTTTCATTTTGTTTAGAGTAAAATAGTGATATTAATAAATACTTAACAAATTACTTACCTAAAATATACTTAGACATTTTGTTTAATAATATTTTTTTTTATTGGCTAGGGCCCTAGTATTGTGAAATCGATAATATCAGATCTTGAGCAGCTTGAGGATCCATTACCTGAGGAGGAGCCTTACATAGAGGAGGTGCAGCAGCATGGAGCAGAGGATATATAGTTGCTTTTATATTCATTGTGAGGATGAGAGTATCTTTATTTCATTTCTTAAATATTAATTAAAATGCTGGAATAATACAGGTACTCATGACTGTATTTATTTTTTGCACTTTATTATTTGTTGAGCTATATATATTACTATCTCTTACTTGATATATGGTAAATAGATGCAATCCTTACTTCTTATTACTTTCGTACTCTGCATGTATGTATAAACTTAGTGACTAATTCTTATATTCATCATGTGCACATCCTTCCATTACTAATAGATTGTGGATCATGCCTAATCTAATGATAAGTGAGGGATTTGCCAAAGTGGCACACCACCCTTGAGTCTAATCATGTGGGACCAGGGGCGGGGCGCCACATCACTTCTTTCACATGCAATAATTGTACCCTTTTAAAATTACCAAATTATCCCATGATAGTGTGAAATTCTGCATATCCACAATTATATTAGTGGGGTGAAACTTAACCTCTTTAGGTAAAATCAGAATTGTGCGTCGAATGTAATCAAATGAGTGAAAATAATGAAACTATAATTTGTTCTGTAATGACCCTAGGTCATTAATAAAGCAAGATATTAAAATCCTGATTCGTTAAATATCCCATAATTTTCAGTTTCCCGTTAAAACTTCCGCCAAAATTTAATTTTTATTCAGTTTCAATCTTTGACATAAAAAGTTTTCAAATTCATTTCAGCTAAAATAGGGAGTCTTAAATTCCATTAAGCGCAAAAGATCAAAATAAGAAATAAAAACCTCATAAAAATTGTCGGCAATTAAGGTTGGCAGTTCAATTAGGAAGGAAATTTGGAAACTTACCGCTCAGCTCCAATAATTTTACCGTTTTCGAAATAATCAGAAGCCTCCCATGTGTTTCAGCGCAACGCGGCAGGCGTGCGTTACGTACGCACGCCTTATAAAAGCACTTAAAGGCCGTACGTTTACCTCACACCCATCCCTCTCTTCCATAGAGCATACTTGAGCCGACGGACTGCAACGAGCCGATCATCTCCCCTACGCTCGACTCTCCTCCCGCTGCGGCATTGAGAGACGTACATCAGGAGTTCGTAACACTCGCAGTAGCCCTCATCAAATCGACGAAGCGTCGAACCTTCTTCCGCTCGCTCAGCAAGCGTCGACCTCCTCCAGCGGCCGACTCCTCTCTACGTGTCGCGCCGATTCTCCGTGCCGCTCGACTGCCTGCTCGAATCGTCCGCTCGAATCATCTGCTCGGATCATAAGGTAAGGACTCTGCTCGCACGACCTCTGCCAATCCTCTTTAAGGATTAAAATGTAAATAGGTTTATATATATATAAATGTATATATATATATATATATATTGGTATAGGTATTTATATAATAAACAAATAATAATAATAATAAAATTAGAATATAATAAATTGATTTGATTTCAAGTTTTACGTAGCAATTTTTATGAGTAGTATAATTTGAATAATCTATTAGCATGCATTAGTAGCAAACCCTAGATGTCTAATTTTAGCTTTAGTTTAATTATCAAATCATGATATTAGAAGATTTAAGAAATAGAATTTGATAGGTTAAACTCGTATATGCTTAAATTAAAAGTATGAACTAAGTGAATACTTAGCTATTTTAGATATCACCTGTGAGAATGTGTTAGACTAGCAAAATCTATGCAATATGCTAACTTTTATATAAGGTTGCATTCCAATTATGCATGAAATTGAGAACAAAATTGAGAGTTTTAGAAAAGTATTGTTTAGCTTATCTCCCTACGACTTTGAGATTTAAAGATCATGTTTAATAATCAAAATGTAAATTTTAAATCTAATAAGTAGGTCGTTGCAAAGTTTAATAAGATCTCAATTATAATTTTTGCAGATACAACACATTGTGAGTGATTCATCTAGTTAAGTCAAACACAAAGGTACACTGGATATTACTTCATATGCTTTTACTTTCATTTGCTGCTTATGTATCGCTTTGAACCTATTTTGTATTTAATACATTATTCTTACTACTAATGATGTAAGAGAAATTGAATGATGTTTATGTGTCTTGTGAATGTTGCAAGAAGGGTTCTGAAATGGAGCATGATTAGGTTAGGGATGGGGCTAGTCCTCGGGAGCTATAAGGGTGCCATCTGGAGCCTTTGAGGGAGGCACAGATGAAGGTTGCTTAAATGCACGTTGCCATCTGAGATCCTTAAGTTGGTACAGGTGAAGGTTTATGCTTAAATGCATATGAACCCAGTCTCATAGTTCTGACTTTGCCCAACAGAACTACTATTATTACTTCATGATATCATAGACATAAACATAAATATAGATTTTTACGCAATTATTGCTTTTTCTTTTGACACCTGGCATGTGAACAAAATATTTATTGTTGCTGGTGATCTAATTATCTTTTATTTGAAACACACTATATTTACCTGCAAATATTATCTCATTTTTCTTTTTTGCCTTCCGCTATGCTTTAAATATATTTTTAATATTCTTTGTATTTAGAATATGCACTAAGGCATTATTTTTATAATGCTAGATCAGATACAGTTGGAGGCGGTTGATATAATCTAGAGGCGTAGCGCGGGAAAATAACTGCCCCTTCCAGAATTAATAGTTTGATGTATATTGAATTTCATGTAACAAATTATAGATGTTGTTTTTATTTTAAATTGAATGAATGTTATTTCTTATATGTGAATGACTTGAATGTTCATTAACTACTATTTTATCTAACTGCCAATATGATCCTGCGGAAAGATGCATCCGAGGTTAGTTTGGTTCTTACCAACCTGACATGGGTCATCACAAGGTTATTCTTTTTGTTATGAAGGTGTAGATTTTGCATTAGCACGGATTTTGGATACTAAAGATGTAGTAAGTGTAGAACTAATGGATAGCGTGGAAGTCTAAGGATGAGACCTATAAACAAGTACATTGGCTTTGGGGTTGGGTTGGATGGATAAAGCTTTATGATCTCATTGTTAAATTTGATTATATATGTATTTTCATGACCATAGTGTATGACATCCATATCATAAATCTAAGGTCAACTCAAAAGTGTGTGAATAATATCCATAGGCAATACATCACATCGTATCTTATCCTCATAACTCCTAAGTTTGATGGGAACAAAATATCATTAAGTAATAGGAAGTGAGGCATGGTTCATTTAGCTAATAGTGAATGGGCTTGGATGTGGTTCAACTTGAAATTTTGCCTAACCAAAGTATGCGTGCAAATTACATTCGTAGCACTATTGTTATCAATCACCATCTTATATGCAATGCCATTACATGTCATTAACACACTAAAATATTCCTTCATATCCAGTTTTTCTCTCATAATGATGTACTAAGACATCTCACTAATCCTAGATATATCTCATCAATAACTTCAATATTTCCATCACTGTGAATCTATTATTACTCATATCTCCCTTTTCTTCCTTCAACAACTCTGCATTCATGTTTAGGGTGCCCCTTTTGCTTGAACATGTAATAAACTACATAACATATAGATCTACCCATTTGTATAAAAAATCTCTTAGTGGACACACAAGGTGAAAGCGCAAGCTTTTGAATAGATTTGAAGGTGCCAATCAAGAATTTAATCATGGAAGATGATGCCTTTGATTGGGACTAATTATAAGGTCATCATATAGTGCATCATCTATAATTTGAGGATTATTCATCTCCTGATATTGAATATCTACCATTAAATCCATAACAAAATTATTATCCAATTGCCAATTGAATATTGACAATCAATCATTGCAACTAAATCCTCAAATATATTCAAATACTCAATAGTGGACACGGTACATTGCCTAAGTACAAGGAACTTCATGTGAAGTTACTTGTGATGATAATGCAAGCAATGCTTGTCCTTTTTAATCTCTATCTTCTCGACCTAAGATATTCTCTTTGGACCACTCATCATATATTTTTAAATATAATTATTCCAAAGATTTTGGCATGACTAATCAGCTTCATCCTAATGAATCGATGGTAATCATATAAGCCGTGCACTCAAAGAACTCCTTAATTTGAGTCATTCAATCTAGAAAATGATAAAGGTCGTGGATGACATCATAAATAGGATCTTATAGTTTAAATCGTGTTAAGACATATTTTTCATGGTAATCTCTTTCCCGTGTACCAAGTTTCAATGATCGATCAATCATCGGTATCCCACGAATATTATCTCCTCTTCGACTATAAAGTCTTCAAAGATACATGTCATCAAAGTCATCGTCTAAATCATTTTCTGTATGGACTCTACCTCTTTTATCGATTGGATTGTGTATTATCTCATAAATAGGATCATCCATAGTTCTAATTTAATATGAAGGATATTTAGGTGGTGGTAGAGGTTGTTGGCCATTTATCACATTTAGTGCTTTTAGCACTTGCCTAAATCGAACTTCCATCCTAGTCCTAGAAGCTTTCAAGCCTTAAACTCGCTAATTTAAATCATTTTCATTATGTTATAAGTTGTTATCTATATTGCTCTTTAAATGCTAATGTTTTCTAAAAATGCAACAAGTAATTTAAGTAGTATAAAAGAGATGAATAAATAACAGATACACAGACTTGACTAAGCACATGCATAGTAACTAAAATAATAAATGCAGCTCAAATATAGTTCAATCACAGTAAGAAGAGCTATTTGAGCAGAACATGCCATCACAAGTGATCGCTCAATATTTGGGTAAGGTTTGGGGGCAAATGGTTGGCAACTTTACGATTTTATGCTCAACTATTAAAGAAGGAGATATATGTTTTATGGGATGATGAGAAAAAGGAGGATAATTACAGGTCAATAAGAGTATAGATCCTATATTCCTGCATACATGCTATTTTAGTTTTATTATTTAACTATTTTATTTTAAAAACTAATGATTTGATAGTTTTCCGTATTTAACCGTTATTGTTAATGACGAAGCATACTTGAATATGCCCATCTTAGATTTGCAAAGTTAGAGAAAATATATGGTGCAAAGTTAAATGATTTTAGTCATATACGAAGACATCGTGCTGAGACGAAGGGTGCGATCTGAAAGTAAAATGAGGAGGCGAATTCAAAGATAACATTGGTTGGATCGATTCGTTCGATAGACAGAAGCTCGATTCATTTGTTTGAGAGTTCACATGAAACTAGATTCGTTGGTTAGCAATCATGAAGACGTTTGGAAGAAGCTCGATTTGTTCGCAATCTCGAAGAATTTCGTGAGAAGCTCGTTTCGTTCGTGATCTCAAAGATCTTGGTTTGATTTGTTCAGGAGAAGCTTGATTCGTAGGTTCATAAATTAAAAAATGCAAAGAGCATCTTGTTTATAGACGCAGTGACTTAGAATTCATTCAAAGGCCTAGAGGCCACGTCGAGATTTTTATAAAAAAAAATTAAACATCAAAGTTTAGTTGAAATTGAAGATTAATTTATTCCAAATAAAAAAATTGAGACAATATAAAATAATTAAATCATATTTTAATCTGAATAGACTATAGTTTTTTTTTTCAAATTAAATTTAAGCATCTTTAAATGAAAAGCCTCGCAAAATGGATTATCTTATATCTAAAAGAGAGATGATATTTACACCCACCGATGACATCCAAAAAAAATTTGTCAAATTAAATAAGTAAAATATTATAGTTATATAAGAATATACACTAAAAAAATATTCAGGACCAATTATAAATTTTTTTTTATAATTTTTGTATATAGATCTTATCAAAAAGTGCATTCAACTAATAATTTACTTGCACATTAGATTGATACATCATCTATATATTTTGATGCGTATTAGTATGTAATTGTAGTAATACTCATTAAATAATATTTCATTATTTTTATTTATTTAAAGAAAAAAAATATAAATATTATTTTTAAAATTAAATGAACCAAAATCCCGGCAAGTCGATCTAGGGTTCAGATACATTTTTCAATGGTGAGAAATCCCTCTGCCCAACTGTTCAATAACTATACCTGCCATCGATTTCTCTCGTTTAAACCCTAAAAGAACAGTTTCCGTAGGCTGACATCGACGCTGATGTGGTTTCGGAACAGCCAAAGAAGAGGACGTTCAGGAAGTTCAGTTACAGAGGAGTCGATCTTGATGCTTTACTCGACATGTTGACGGATGAGCTCGTTAGGATTTTCCCTGCTAGGGCTCGCAGAAGGTACTCTCGTTGTTACTCTTTTCATTGCTTAATAACGATGCGCCGTGCATATCTAAACTCCGTGCTTATGCTCCTCTGTGACGATCTTTTGCATAGGTTTCAACGTGGTCTTAATACTTAAATTATTATATAATTATTCATTTTAAAAACTCAATATTCGAATTATAGTTATGAACCTGTATTTTGTGGTTTTGTGTTTCCATTTGAACGAATTCGTTAACCCAATTGGTGGGTCTTGAATTAGACCTGCTTTATTGTAGAACCTCATGTTCAATACCTTATATGGTTTATTTGTTTCTTATTGCCATGCTTGCAATAATACCTTTTCCCTCTTAATAATGTGACCACTATAACATATGCCATCTGAAATTTTGATAGTATCTCAGGCTAGTTTGTGTTACTTATATGTGGCTAAAATGCTATATCATCTCCAAATAATAGCACAATAACGAATTTGGTTCACTGCAAAGTTGTCTTCATAAAATTAGGGATTTTGCGACCACAAAGTACTATTCAAATAACACTTAGAAAGTGCCACTATTTAGATAACAATACTTATATTGCTTCATGTCATTGCCAGGGTCGCTAGCAAATTTTTGTGAGACCAGGGACCGCCTTCAATATCACCAACGCCATTGACTCGTTGATGCCCCGCATTTGCGTTCATTGTCCCCATCCTTCGCATGTAATTATCGTCCTCATCTACCTTATGCGATGTTTTCTTTTTTGGTTTTAATCATTTAATTAAGTTATCGATGATAGAAAAAAAATGGGTAGTATTTTATGGGTACTATTATCTAAAAATATCTATAAAACATATAATATATGAATAAAATTGAATCAAATACTTGTTGCAATTTAAATACAATGTTATCTTAAGAATGTGCTTCTTGAATTACATGTTATCTCAATATCATTGTCTCATTGTCCCCATCCTTTGCATGTAATTATCGTCCTCATCTACCTTTTGCGATGTTTTTTTTTTTTTTGGTTTTAATCATTTAATTAAGTTATCGATGATAGAAAAAATTGGGTAGTATTTTATGAGGTACTATTATTTAAAAATATCTTAACAAAACATATAATGTACAAATAAAATTGAATCAAATACTCATTGCATTTTAAATACAATGTTATCTCAAGAATGTGCTTCTTGAATGACATGTTATCTCAATATCATTGCATAAATTTGATTTTTTCTAGTTGGGTGCAGTTTGATTTAGTGTTATTTAGAGTTGCCAATGTTTTTAATATTTTAATCCCATAATTTTGAAAAAAAAATGAAGTTTTGTCTATTAGATATGCAAAATATTAGTGGCGTGCGTGAAAAATTCCCTTAAAAATTATTATGCAAGTTAATTTAAATAGACAGCAATGTTCCATATGGATAATAATGTTCTATAAATAGAATATAAATTTTAAGTTTTTTAACATTTAAACTCATCAAAAGGTTCTTAAAAAAATGTTGACATTCCTAAACTCACTCTATATGAGTATTCATTAAATTATAAGAGGTTTTTTTTCCGAACCTTTGAAACCCTTGAAGTATTTAAATAAAGTATTCAACATTCAACAGACCCACATCTTTCAAAGAAACCATGAATTAAAGCATCTTTTTGACAAAAACACCAAGCATTAACATAATAACTTAGGCACCCAAGAACTAAGAAGAAGAACTTTTTTATTACCATCACTAACAAACTTTTTTTTTTTTTTGCTACTCATAAAGGATAATAATTAATATGGAACCAAATCCTTGGATTTCATTATGTATGTCTTGTTGGACATTGATTTCTTCATTGCATAGTAGTATCAATTGTCTAGGCTAATTGGTGTGAGTTTGGTGCGGATGACAGCTTTGAACGCTTGGTAAGTGGAGGGGAGACCTTTCAAAGTGTTGAGGATGATATCCTCTGTGTCAATCTCGGAGTATGACATGAAATTTTGTCCACCGATGTCTTGATTTCTGACCGGATGACATCTGTTGTGAAGCTCATTTTTTAATTGGATGACACGGGAGCAATTGGATGATTTAAGGTGTTTTTCAAGGGTGTGTCATATCTTGGTACATGAGTCGACTTCTAGATAGGGGAGGATTGATGGAGATATGGTGGAGTAAAGAGCTGCGATAAGGTTGCTATTTGTAGAGATCCAGAGAGGGTAATTGGGGTTATCGGTGTGGGGAGGTTCTGAGCCATCTAGGTGGCCATATAGGTTGCTGGCTTTGAATACCTGGGTTATCTGAGTTCTTCACATGAGTTAGTTTTCTCAGGTTAATGGAGTTTGGATAATGTTCTTGATGTTGGATATCAAGAATTTGAGGCTTTTTGCTTTGAGAGAGTTAGGTGAGTTGCTGTGACTGGATCTTAAATTTGCGATGGAGGTGGGCTATATGGTGGCCGGACTTATGAAAGAGTTGTTTCTTGAGGTTCTTGGAGATGTAAGGAGAGAGAAAGGCTCTTGTTGTTCTCTTGAGGTTCTTGAAATACTGTTGGAGGCTTCTCGAGGACGTGGAAAGAGGACAATTGGAGGGAGGAGGGTGAAGGTGCTGAATGCTGAGAAGGATTCTTGGAAGGTAAAGAAGAAGTGGGGATAGGAGATAAGATGAGCCGAGGCTGGGGTGGGCCTTGAGGACAGGGGACGGAGAGCTAATGCTGCTGGTTCATTGGAGAGTTGTGGTAGGGAGAGGGGATCAAGCCCTTGCTTTGATAACATGAAAACACTGAGAAAGAGAGTTTTGAGAATAGTTATAAAAGTAATCTATTATAATTTCAGTACATACATATGCATGACAATACATGGGTATATCTATATATATAAATGTATGATAGGAGTGGGCGTTTGAGTCCTTATGGAGGTGGGATTGGTTTGAATGTGGAGATCGTTTATGTCTGTTATTATAATTGACCTTTTATGTTTTATCAAATACTAATATCATTACATTGTTTTGAGCATTTCATGTGCCCAAGGTTATTGTCACAAGAGATAATTCCTGCTATCTTTACTTGATTTTTTTTTTTTCATTTATGTGATAACTGAGCTATACCTAGACTTTACGAAGTTTAAATTTATTGGCTGCATTATTTATTTTGTCCATTTGCTTTCCAAGAATCGAACAAATAAAAAATATAATGCATGGAAGTTAATGTTGTAATTAAAGAATACCATTATTTTAAAAAACAAAATCAAGAATTTAATGTTAATTGCTATTGGAAATGCTAGGAAGCAGTATCAGGTATGTCAAAGTATATTGATGAATAGACATCAAATGCAAATCGTTATTTTATATTGTTATTGCTCTCTTTGTTCTAGCATCCATCCTGACATCAAAACTAGATAATGTTCTTTAGGTTCTGTATTTACTTATATATGCTAATTGATCATTTCCATTTATTAAATCTAATTATGCAATACGCATGTTGCAAGAATAATGCCAACTTGTAGCATGAAAAAAATTTGATGTAACTATCATGAGAAGGTCTTAAATTAATTTTTTAACAAAGCAAATGTAAGTTTAAATTTGATTTGCAAAATTGATTGCTGATGATTGTACTTTATTTTGCATTTATAGTTTCTTTATTGCATCATTTCGTAAAATGAACTCTCATAACTCATGAAGATATGAGATTGTGAATCGTCTAAGTAATGATGAATAATTTCTATTAGGCATGTGTAATTAGTTAAATAGTTCCATGTTTCCATTTCATGTTTAAGGCGGCAAAATGTGTAAACTCATTCTTCATAGCTAATACATAGTTTAGATTAAACATCAAAGTCAATTAAAAGGCACGCCTACAACAAAAAATTTCTCTTAAGCACACCTAATTAGTTAATTTGTTCGATGTTTCTAGTACATTTTTTAGTAACACGGTAAAATATGCAAACTCATTCGACATAGCTAATACATAGTTTAGTTCAAGCTTCAGAGTTAACTAATGCTAAAGACTTTTTGTTGGATCCGTTCTTTTACTATGAGATATGGAAATTTGATATATTGGTATAGGAACTCTTCTCTGTGTTTATCCAATGGCTATACACAATTATCCAATACTAAAAATCTACCATGAAGATAACATAAATAATAATGATAAATTGCAAAAAAAGCATTAGCTCCTTTTAAATTTTGACTGGCTTAAATCATGGCATATAATTGAAATTATTTGCAATCTTTGAATGGGATTGCAGAGTTCATTGCATGATATTCTTAAAGCCTCAAGTTACTTTGAAATTATATTGAAATATTGATTATTAGTTTCACCCAAACGTTTGGATAAGAACTAACTAATCTAACAAGAACACACATTTTGCTTGAGCACGTTTAGAACATTGCCAAATATCTTTTATTGATGTGCGCAACATGGATCAATAGATGGGGGTTGTGAATCTTGTTTGAGTAGAGTAGCTAATAACGACTGCTAAAATTATTAGGAACATTTAAATAATTAAATAATTCTGTCTTTTAAATAATTAATGTGTTGTGGTAATGCGTGTGATCCCTTAATCGAGCTAATCCATTGTTCAATTCAAAATTGACTATTGGTGAGGTATTTTGTGATGAATCTATTTTCTATCATGAAAAGCTGCAATTTAATATGATGGTGTAATATCTCTTCTATATGTTTATCTATTATATCATTGTAATACTAAAATTATATCACGTAAATAACATAGATAATAAAGATAAATTGTTAAAAACATTGCTTTTAATTTTGATTTTCATGTTTTTTTTTAATTTCTTCATTTAATTGCTTTATTTACTTTTCTAAAAAAAAGAGATGAGATGTTATAATCTCTAAAGTACTATTAGTTAAATTTAATTATTTTACAATTGATTAAAAATCTTTAATAACTGATGAAGCATGTTCGTATGCTTGAATTTCTAAATTATTCTTCTCTATGAGATATGTTGCGAAGGAGGATATATTGATTTTATTATATCCTCTTTTGGTATCTTCTAATCTCTTTGAATCATATTTAATTGTTGATTCAAACTATTTGTAAACCATGTTACAAAAGGAATAACTGATTTATCTCGTTCATTAATCATTTTCAAATGTTTGCAATAATTTTTAGGTAATTCTTTTCTTTGACTTTCCGAAAATATATTTCCATACCATTTATGAAGATTATTATATTTTTTAATTGAAAATTGTGTTTGCAAATATTTTAATGTTGCTTTCTGGTCCGTAATCCTTCAACACTGAAATCTAGTTTGGATTGGAAAGAATAAATATTTCTTCTTCGTATGTTGGGTGTAGTATATTATTATCGGAAACTCTAATATTTTTTATTGGAGGTTCGATATTGTCTTTTTTATCGGATTCTCATTAATTAAAGTGTTTCCCAAGGAATTGAAGCTGTAAGAATACTAATTCTTGAATCGTTATTGATCTCCTAGGAGTAAATATAATTTGAACTTCTCTGTCTTCACTTTGAAATATTTGTTTGATGTCATGATTTATTATTGATTTAGGCATTATAGTAGTTGGTAACGTCCATTACTTTGGAAATGTTACTTCATTTCATTTAATAACCCTATTACTGGCTATATGTGAGGCTATTAAATTAATTTCTATCATTGTTGTCCTTTCAGATGTTCTGTTTAAATTTTTAATATTTAGTTTTAAAGTATTCATAACCATAAAATGAATTCTATATAAAAGGGCAACAATTTTTGATCCTAATATAAAATTATATCCATGTAATTTTATAAGTAATTTATTTGATTCAAATAAATTTATATCGGGTAATGATATATTGAAATTTGGGTAGGTATTGAAATATATTGGCCCGTGACACAAACTAGTATCAATTACTCCCATTTGAGATTGAGCCAAATATAACATCGTCCATCTCCTAGACATGCTAATATTGAAGCATTTAATCCTTTAAGGGTTAAAGGTTTGAAAGGCTGTTTGTATTAATCTTATATGAATAAATTTGAATATATTTTTATATTTTTGTATATCTTTTTCAAAATATAAACAAATAATTTTTTATTATTATCATTTGTAATTGTTTGTTCTACCGTTTTTATAGATTTTTCTTTAAAATCAAATGTTCCAATTTTATAGATTGTATTTTTCTTGACTGATGGATCCATTTATTCAGTTCATTTTCATTTAATGAAAATTCTATTAATTTAGTATTTTTGATATTTAAATTTTGATTTTGCATTGACCAAACCTGTGAGATTCTCTTAGAGCTGTTGGCTTCCATGAGTATTGGTGGTAAGAACTATAATCATGATCATAAATGAGTAGTTAAATTAATCTTTGAAGTTAAAATTAAATTTTATATTATGTTGTCAAAGAATATCATAGTCAACCATTTATGAAATTTATTACTCTCACAATACAAGACTAGCAATTCAGGGCGACAAAGTGATCAGCATATTCAACATACCAAATAAAATGGTTCTAAAGTTAATTTTTTAGATTGATTTTTTCAAGACAGTCAATGATTTATTGAATTTAAATAAATCCAACATGATTTTTTAAGAAATGTTAATCTTAACTCAAGTTAATTTAATTAATCATGTGTTTATATTAATAGTTCTTGTTACCACTTTAGCTACTCATAGAAATTCGCTTTGATACTAGATTGGGTTTAGATGCGAAAAATGAAATAATACGCAAACAAACAGATAAACAAACAATATAATATTTATTGAATGAAAACTTACAAGGTTTAATCACAGGAAGAGCACACCAAAAATAGTATAACACGCTTATTACAAGTTGAAAGGGGTTAAGGAAGAAGATGCCCCTAAAATAGAACTATTAGCCTTATTTATAATACTAGTGGTTTTTAGTAGTCCGGAATTGAAAAATGGTTATTAATAATAATCGCTGTTAATAATTGTGGGTCAAGTTTATTCCAATAATTACTTGTAGTGGGCCATTGATTTTCTTCTGGTATACCAACAATATACTCTTAATGAGTCTCTGATATTCTTCTGGAGGGCCTTGTTCAAGGTGTTGCTTCTCTCCTCTTTTGAATGGGAGCAGTGTCAATTTATTTACCTTTATTACTATTGTTTAATGTATTGCAACACTTTTTGGTACTGAATATCCTCCAATTCTTTGTCTTCTTCTTCCATAACTATGTGATCATCTCAGTTCTCACTGAATAGCTAGTTTTCGGATGATTGAATAGTTCACTAATTTTTTTTTCTCGCATTCTTTGAATTCTAGCCTTTATTTGTGTTTCATTTTCTCCTGAAATCATACATTAATTTTTTAAGTGAAAGATTTTCCATCTTCCCTATTTTTAATATGGTTGATTTAGTATGTTTGATAACAGCCATATAAGTATTAATTTATCATTAATAATTATTATTTGTCACTACCTTACTCTGAGTTTTGGTGACATAGAGATTATGTATTTCATATGGTTGAATATTGCAAGTTTTAGCCCCAAATCCATGGGATTTGACATTGTGTAAAGAAATGACATTTATATTGTTTGTTTTTCTAAAAGTACATGTGTAATGACCCTCTTATGTAGTATTTACGAAATCTTAAGTATCAAGATATTTTTTCAGATAATGGTGAAGTTCCTGATATGAACTTCAAAATTGTGTGCTCAGGTGGGAGCACTTCTAGGATGTGTGACCTGCTAAGAAGTTTTCTTCCGAGGACAAAATCGTGAGGCCTTTTAGGCCAAAACGGGCAATATCTTAATGCTTAAGAGTTTGTGTAATGACCCTAGGTTATTTTTAAGGTAAACATTGAATTCCCGATTGGTTAAATCCTCCCACAAATTTCAGTTTCCCGTTAAAACTCCCGCTAAAATTCGATTTTTTAGTTTCAATCCCTAATTTATAAAGTTTTCAAATTCGACAGTTATGAAATTAAATAAAATTTTTCCATTAAAAGCAAATCTCGACTGTTGCGCCATTATCCTTAATCTACGGGCGTTTTGAGGAGAAGCCAGTCGGTTCAAACGGGCGTGCGTTACGCACGCACACCCTATATAACCGAGCGTATGGCATTCGACCAACACCACGCTCAATTCCCTTCGCCTCTTCCTTTCAGTCGTTCGGTTATCTCCCGTAAGATGCGATCCTCCTTTCGCTCGAGCGTACCTGGAGACTGATCAAGCAGGAAACATCAATCCTCTTTCCGCTCGTGCGCCAAGAGACGGACGTCAGGAGCTAGCAGCGCACGACCTCTACCTCTGCGCCGACTTCTTCCTGCGCTCGATCGATCGCTCGACTTTGCGCGTTGACCCCCCTTGCGCTCGATCCCTTCCTTCCGTGCGTCGGCTCCTTTGCGCCCGATTCCTGCAGCAGGTAAGAAGCCCGACTGCTCCCATATTTTATAGACACTTAATTAGGGATTAGCAAATAAATATTAAGTTGATAATCGAACTAGAAGATGCTAAATTAATTTGACTTTTAAGTTTTATGTATCGATTTTCATGTTTAGTATAATTCAATTTATCTATTGTATGTTGGATCAAAAAGCGAAGCGTCTATTTCCGTGTGTTAGTAGCAAACCTAAATGTCTAATCCCAGCTTTAATTTAATTATTAAATTATTCTATTAAAAGATTTGAGAAATAGAATTTGAAGTAGTTAGTCATTAAGATTGTATATGCTTAAATTGAAAGTATAAATTAGGTAAATGCTATATTATTTTAGATATCATCAGCAACTAGATTTCTATATGAATGTGCGATATACTTGAATCCATACTTTGGTGTTTATACAAATACCAGGAATCTGAATCAAAAATTATATTCAGGCTGCACTCAAGCTTAATTTAATGAATTGCCCAATAAATGCTACAGTAGAATTGTTTTCAATTCCTTAGTCTAGTAGAAGTATTAGAACCATTGTTCATTTCAAGGCTTCTGTAAGTAAATGTTAAATCTTGAGAAGAGTAAAGATATTATATTGATGAAGTTTGAAGTGAAAGAAATCAGATCTAGAACTACTTCAATATTGAATTTTTGTCACTGTGTGATTGTGTTGCATGTAATCCTTACATTTAGGTCTGCAAATCAGCAATATTAAGTATTGAATCATGTGAAGGAAGTTCTAATCTATTTCTTTTGATTCCAACCTATAAGTCTCTTTATATTTATGCATTCGAAATTTGAAACAAAATTAAGAAATCTAGGAAAAAGCATGGTTTAGTCTAAAAATTTCTATGACTTTGAGATTCTAAGTATGTAAATAAAAAATCAAGCTTAAGAATAGGAATGTAGGTTTTAATCTTAAATAAGATTCGTTAAAATACAACATCACTTTCAAAGTATAATAGAATTCCAAATTTATAACTTTTGCAGATACATTAAGGTTGTGAGTGAATTGTCTTGTTAGTCAAAATACAAAAGATACACTGGATATTATTTTTATACTTTTTACTATCATTTGTTGCTTATGCATCGCTTTGAGCCTATTTTGTATTGCTACTTAATACATTATTCTTACCACTAATGATGTAAGAGAAATTGAATGATGTTTATGTATCTTGTGAATGTTGCAAAAATAGTTCTGAAACGGAGCATAAATGGTTAGGGATTGGGCTAGTCATCGGGAGCTATAAGGGTGCTATCTGGAGCCTTTGAGGGAGGCACATGTTTATTGCCATCTGAGGCCCTTAAGAGGGTCCAGGTGAAGGTTTATGCTTAAGTGCATATGAACCCAGCCTCATCGTTCTGGCTTTGCCCATCAGAACTGCTATTATTGCATCATAATATCATAGACGTAAACATAAACATGAATTTTTATGCTATTATTGCTTTTTCATTTGAAAACTTGGCATGTGAAAAGGACATTTATGTTGCAGGAGACATGGTCATCTTTTATTTGCAATAAACTATTTTTTCTGCAATTGTTATCATTTTTGCCTTCCGCTTTGCTTTAAGTATATTTTTAATATCCTTTGTATTTAGAATGTGCACTAAGGCATTATCTTTATAATGCCAGGTCAGTTACAGCTGGAGGAAGCTGATGTAGTTTAAAGACATGGTGCGACAAATTAACGGATTCTAACTGCCCCTTCATGGGATATTTATTTTGTATAACGAAAGCTATGTAATAAATTTTGGATATTGTTTTATTTTAAATTGAATGAATGCTGTTTCTTATACTTGAATGACTCTGGATGTGTTTAATTGCTATTTTACCTAACTGCCAATATGATCATGCGGAAAGATGCATCCGATGTTAGATTGGTTGTTACCAATCTAACATGGGTCATCATAGTTTGAGTTATTACAATATGAATCTACCCAATTTTTATTATTTAAGGCAAAAAGTTAATTTTGCCCCGTAAGTTTTCCACCATATATAGATCAAGATGACATTAGATTTTTTATTAAATCGACATTCATAATTAATAACCATGATGAATGCTTTCGTAAATCGATTGGGCTGTAACTTGTAATATCAACCATATGAATTCATTATCTTTGCATCATCAGAATTCATAGAGTAAGATGTTGGCAAAATATAATTATTATTGATAAATTAAAACATATATTGGCTGTTATCAAACATAATAAATCAGCCATACCAAAAATAGGGAAGATGAAAAAATTTTCTCTTAAATTATTAATGGATGATGTCAAGAGAAATTATCCTCTTAAAAATGAAACACAATTAAATGATAGAATCCAAAGAATTAGTGAGAAGTAGTTTAGTGATTATTTAGTTATCTGGAAACTAGCTCCTCAGCAGGAGCTCATGATGATCACATAGTTATGGAAGAAGAAGATGAAGAAAAACTGGAAGATATTCAGTTTCAAAAAAGTATTGTGGATGCATTAAACAATAGTAATAAAGGAAAACACTGCTCCCATTTAGAAGAGTGAGGTGACACCTTGAACAAGGCCCTCGAGAAGAATATCAGAGGCCACTAAAAGAATATTGCTAGTCCACCAGAAGAATATTAGTGGCCCATTAGAAGAGATTATTGGAATAAACTTGACCCACAATTATTAACATAAATTATTATTAATTAGCTGATTTTCAATTCCGAACTACTAAACAGCCACTAGTATTATAAATCAGGCTGAAAGTTCTTTGTTAGGGGCATCTTCTTTCTTAACCTCCTCCATCTTGTAATAAATGCGCTATACTACTTTTGGCGTGCTCTCCTTGTAATTTAACCTTGCAAGTTTTCATTCAATAAATATATCTTGTTTGCTTATCTATTTGCTTGCATTTTATTTTATTTTTCTCATCTAAACCCAATATGGTGTCAGAGCGAATTTCTATGAGTAGCTAAAGTGGCATAAAGAACTATTGTTATGAACACATGATTAATTAAATAAATCTGAGTTAAGATTAACATGTTCATGAAAAGTCGTGTTGAATTTATTTAAATTAAATAAATTGTTGACTATCTTGAAGATATCAATCTAAAAAACTCAACTTTAAAATTGTTTCATATGGTATGTTGCATATAATGATCACTTTGTCGCCTTAAGTTGTAACTCCCGTGTTGTGAGGGTAGTAAATTTCGTAAATGGTTGATTGTGATATTCTTTGACAACATAACATAAGATTTAATTTTAACTTAAAGATTAATTTAATTATTTATTTATGATCATGAATAGTTCTTGAGGGTCATGGGATCCAGCAACTCTTAGGGAATCTCACGGGTTTCTTCAGTGCGAAATCCAAATTTAAATATAAAAAATATTGAATTAATAGAATGCTCTTTAAATGAAAATTATTTAAATAAATGGACTATCCATCCACCTGTCGAAAAAAATACAATCTATAAAATCAGAACATTTGATTTTAAAGGAAAATATTCTCTAAAAGCAATAGAAAAATAATTACGATTGATAATAATGAAAAAATTATTTGTTTAATTTCCAAAAAAGATGTACAAGAATAAAAAAATAAATTTAAATTTATTTATATTGGATTAATACAAATAACATTCAAACCTTTAACCCTCAAAAGATTAAATGCTTCAATATTAGCATGTTTAAGAGATGGACAATGCTTATATTGAGCTCAATATTTTAATGAGTAATTGGTACTAGTTTATGTCACAGTCTGATATATTTCAATACTTACCAAAATTTAAGTTTATCATTATTCGATATAAATTTATTTAAATCAAATAAATTACTAATAGAATTATATGGGTATGATTTTATGCAAGGATTAGAAATTATTACCCTTTTATATAGAATTCATTTGAAGGTTATGAATACTTTTAACAAATATTAGAAATTCAAACATAACATCTAAAAGGACAACAATGATAGAAAACAATTTAATGGCCTCACATATAGCCATCAATAGCGTTATTAAATAGAATGAAGTTACATTTCTAGAACAATGGACGTTATACTGCTATTTAGCCTAAACCAAAAAGTAAATCAGGACATCAAACAAATATTTCAAAATGAAGACGGAGATGTTCAAATTAGATTTACTCCTAGGGGAGCAATAACGATCCCAAGAATTAGTATTCCTACAATTTCAATTCTTTCAGAAACATCTTCAAATAATAAGAAATTTGATGGAAAAAGACAATATTGAACCTTCAAAAGAAAATATTAGAGTTTTTGATAATAATATACTACACTTAACGTACAAAAAAATATTTCCTTTTTTCCAATACAAACTAGTTGATGGATTACGAACCAGGAAGCAACATTAGAAAATTTGCAATTAGAAAAATATAAAAATTTTCTTAAATGGTATGGAAATACATTTTAAGAAATTCAAAGAAAAGAATTAGCTGTAAATTATTACAAACATTTGAAAATGATTAATGAACAAGTTAAATCAATTATTCCCATTGTAACATAGTTTACAAACAGTTTGACTCAACAGTTAAATACGATTCAAAGATATTGGAGATACCAAAAAATGATATAATAAAATTAATATATCTTTCTTCGCAACATATCTTTACAGAGAAGAATAATTTAGAAATTCAAGCACACAAACATGCTTCATTAGTTATTAAAGGTTTTCAATCAATGTAAAGCATCTTAGGGCTTGCACACAAGAGCTCTCACAAGTGGAGATGAGGATAGTGAGCTAGTGGAAGCAGTGAGCAAAGGTTCAGTGGATCACCCAGGGCGATCGGTGTACCACAATGTTTATACGGCATGCGACACAACATCGTAAATCGAACACCGCTCTTGCCCTCTAGGAGAACTTTAGGAGGATGATCTCAGACCTTGATTGGATCATACATATGACTTATCTAGGGGAAGTGGGTCTCGTCCAGTCCACTGACAAGTTGTCCAACAGATCTGATTCTCGACTGTGGCCTCAATGCGACCGGTTATGGATGATCAGATTTGGGCCGCTATGCGGAATTTTGACCCCAACTGTGCCCCGGGGATAGACAGTACCACCCCTCATTCATAGGCTATTGGAGGGTCACCCAGGCTAAGATCCTGTCATGGGATTTGAACTGGATAGCCTGTGAACTTGAAAACAATCTTTAGAGCCCTCGCTTTTATCATGGTGTACACAAATCTTGGCCTCAAGTTAGATTCAAAGGAATTTTCTCTTGTAATTTTGTTTCTAACTTGATTGAACATGATAGCCAAGTACACACAAGATTGAGAATGATTTTCGTATATTCCCGAGCACACATAAGATGGATATTTCATACAGTATTGCGATTCATTTAAAATGGAGGGCTCTATAGTTATCTCAGGAAATGTTTTCGTTGATATTAAAATGAACATGAAAAAGCATTACAAGTGGGGGGGGATGGAGGTTGAGGGGATTCTAGAGGAGCATGGGAATTGAACTGAATAGCCTGTGAATGCGAAGACAATCTTTAGAGCCCTCCCTTTTATCATGGTACACAAATCGTGGCCTCAAGCTAGATTCCAAGGAATTTTCTCTAGTAATTTTGTTTCTAACTTGAATGAACATGATAGCCAAGTACACAAAATAAAGTCTTTTAATTTTAGTTTAGTTATTTTTTAGAATATAAAAAGAAAGAGTGGAAGAATATAATAATCGGTCGAGTAAAAATTTTTTTTCTTGTAATTTATTACAATTATAATTAGTATATAATTTAATGTGAATACAGTGAATAATATAAGAATATGAAATTATATTTAATAGACATTATATCTCATGGTTACTATATAAAAATAAACTATCCCATTAATTTATTTATAAAATGTTAAAATAGAAATAGTTGGATGCTTAACAGGGATCTTCTTACATCGTTACTAATTAAAATTGTAATAAACTAAAAATATAAATATTAAAATATTTAGGAGGACATAATGGAGCGAAATAAAATTAAATTTTAGATATTTGAATTGATAGAGTAAGAATTATCGGTATTTATTATATTCCCCAAATAGTTGATCTAGCTTTAATAGCTACTAATAGATTAAATATATGTATTAAGATAAGATGACTTATTCTTTCACAACAATGAAAACAATTTTTTCTTATTTCATATGCTCGAGGATTTTTCTTTGAAAATAAGATGTTACATAATCAAAATATAAATACCGGTTCTTTTGCATTGAGTGATCTTATAACACTTTGCAATGAAGTCCTATCACTTAGTATTACCCAGAATAACTCAAACATAGAAATTAATACGATTATATCTTCTTCTCATTTAAGAAATTGGAATTCTATATCTCAGATAAGATCGATTAAAAATAATGATATACTTTTATATCAGATAGGAAGGCTTTTATAAAAAATGGCTTTTTATATAATTGCCTTTTAGATCTGCTATCTATTGATATGAAGAATAAATCTTGTATCAGATGGAATTATTATTTGTACAAATGGTACTTTGTTGTGAAAGAATAAACTAAACTAAAAACATTGAAGTTTGATAAAACGATACTCTTTTATATTTTTAGCTGTTCTGCTGGACTTGTCGCTAAAGATCTTTAGTCTTTACATAAAGAAGGGAATCAAATTATTTCTTATGAATTTGTTGATAATGAGTTTTATATAGTTAAAGGTCTTTTACAATTAAAAGTTGATGGAAGTATGGATCTGCTAGAATGTTTGGGGATCAAAATAGAGCTTTTATAACAATAAGATTATATTGTTTAATCGACTAAAATCAAAATATAATCGGGAGTGGTTTGATATGAGAAAAAGGGGATATTTTTTAATTATTTATAATCAATTCATAAAACACAATTATGAATTGAAGTTTGATAAAAATGAAGAAGAAGGGAAAGTTCTCAGTTTGTTGCAATTTGAAGAGGCTTTCGTACATAATATAGTTTGGGCTCTTAGAATAGGGCGACTCGGCGACAACCTATTTGGTTGTATAGAAAAAAGAAGTGAATTATATTTTCCTTCTTGGAATAAAACTATTTATTATATTTATTATTACTATAAGGTTAATGCGCTTCAAGAAAAAGATTCAAAATTATTATCTTTTCAATACCAACTACGAACTAAATATAAATTTTCTTAAATTTAAAAGGGCTTGTTGCTTCTCAAACGAAATTCTTTGCGTCTACATCGAAGTGATGGTTCAGAAAGAAAAAACAAAAAGAAAATTTAGACTATTTAATTCATAATCAGAGATTTTTTTTATAATAAATTAGTATTTTTCTAATACTTAAAGTTTATCTGAGAGTTATCAGTATTTATTAAATCTGTTCTTATCTAATAAGCTGCTCTTTGATAAACTAAGAAAAGATTTATTACGAAAGAAATGGATTTTCTCAGATGAAATGAACAGTTTGATTTTTGTAAAATGAATAAGAGTGTAAAAAGGATTAGACTTGCTTCACCTCATTTTATTTATTTAAAATTTTAATTTTAAATAATAAGTATTCTAGTATGTCTATAAGATGCCTATAAATTTAAGTTGTTTTTAGTTTAGTTTATTCTCTATCTTTATACTTTATTATATTAGAATATTAGATCTATTTATAAGTTTAGATGATAAACTATAGACTGAAAGTTCAAGTGAAATTATAGGTAAATCTAAATATTAGATGTATTACTAAATATAATAAATATAGAGTAAATATAGAAATATAGATAATATTAAATAGATATAATATTCTATTTCTAATATAATTAATATAATATTAAAATAAAAATATATAAAATAAAATAAAATATAAGTTATAATTTAATTATATATAAGTTATACTTTAATTATAAATTTAATTATAATATAATTATAATATATAATATAATATCTAATAAAATGATATATTAACTATTAAAATATTAAAGTTAAGGGTATCACGATGGTCTATTCTATGTGATCGAAGAATTACATTTTATAACCCATCGACGATTTGCCAAAATATATAAAAAAGAAGTTATAAGTAATTAAACTAGGAATATAGTAGAGAGTTTGATCCTGGCTCAGGATGAAAGTTGGCGGCATGCTTAACACATGTAAATCATACGTGATTTGGTTTATTTAAGTGGCGGACGAGTGAGTAATGCGTAAGAATCTTACTTTTGGAGGGGAATAACAAAAGGAGGAATCCACCTCTAGAAGGGCTTTCGTCTGATTAGTTAGTTGGTGAGGCAATAGTTTACTAAGACAATGATCCGTAGTTGGTCTGAGAAGATGATCAGCCTCACTGGGACTGAGAAACGACCCAAACTTCTATGGGAAGCAGCAATAAGGAATTTTTCGCAATGAGCCAAAGTCTGATGAATCAATGCCGTGTGGGGGCCTATGGTCTTCGGGTCATGAACTTCTTTTCTCAGAGAATAAGAAATGAAGATATCTGAGGAATAAGCATCAATTCCCGCCTGGTTCAAAGAAACCTTTGCACGCCTCCGTTACTTTTTAGGAGGCCTACGCCCCATATAAATTGTTTACCTGAGGCTGTCCCTTGGCCATAGTTTCTGACACAAGGTTAGGAGTCCAGCTCTTTCAGAGTGGTATCTCAATAATGGCTCGAACCTTCCCATAAGAAGTATTTTTATCGCCTTCCACCTAATCTGCGCAAGAAAGGCTCAAAACCTATCATAAGGAACAATGAAACTTCATAGGGTCTTTCTGTCTTGTTACAGATATTCCGCAGCTTCACAGACATGTTTATTTCTCTGAGTCTCTCTCCGAGACAACACCCAGATCGTTACGCCATTCGTGCGGGTCGGAACTTACATGACAAAGAATTTCGCTACCTTAGGACCGTTATAGTTACAACCGCTGTTCATCGGGGCTTAGGTTACCAGCTACCCTGTAAATCAGATCATTAACTTATTTAACCTTCCGGCACTAGGCAGGCATCAGCCCCCATGCATGGTCTTACGACTTTGCGACGTCTTTGATTGAAGAGGCACCTCTTATCCTTAGAGAGAGTTCTCTCGCGCCCCTAGGTATTCTCAACCTACCTACCCGTGTTGGTTTAATTGTTTAAGATCGTTAGAACTTTTCCTGGGAGTATGACATGAATTACTTAAGCCTTAAGAATGAAAGCACTTATTATTCAGGTATTAGCTCGAAATATTTACTCTGCCCCTTATGACCAATACTTAATGAGTTTAGCCTTACCCTTTGAACCAATAACAACTTTTTTTTGGATAACCTAGCCTTCTCCATCCCTCAATGAAAAAAAAGGATAATACATGAATCTTTATCTGTTAGCCATCAATTATGCCTTTTGACATGATCTTTAGGCCCTGACTAACCCTCCTTGGACAACCCTTATGGAGGAACCCTTAGGTTTTCGGGGCATTGGATTCTCACAAATGTTTGCGTACTCAAGTCGACATTCTCATTTCTGCTTCGTCTACCACCTGCTTAAGCGAGGCCTTTCTCTTTAAGGTGGTACACTCCTCTACCGATAATTTTTATCTTATATTTTAATTATATACTTTAAACGTAATATAAAACTTTAAAAAATCTCACTGCTTTGGCAGATCGCTTAGCCCCCATTATTCATCTTTGGCGTAAGAGCGTTTGATCGGTGAGCTATTACGTACTCTTTTAAATGTTGCTGCTTCTAGGCAAACTTACTGATTGTCTATGCACTCCCACTTACTTTATCATTGAGCGGTCATTTAGGGATCTTATTTGGTGATCTGGGCTGTTTCCCTTTTGACAATGAAGCTTTTCTCTCACTGTCTCACTAGTTGACCCTAATCAATTAATCTTTTGTATAATATTTTGTATAAATATCTAGTTATCGGGATCATTATAGTTGTAAAAAGATGGATGGTATCAATAATTTATTTTTTATTAGTTTACTAAAAATAGTAAAATTAGTAGTGAATCAATTACAAATTAAATAAAACGCAATGATGGAGATGGAATACTTGGGATCAGCAGAATTCTCAAACTACGGAACCAACTGCTTTCGCACCGGGGAAACAAGATCCGGAGCAACGACCCTTTGGAAGATATCTCGAGAAAAGGTTTTAGCACCGGTGTCTCCTATATGTACTCCAGTTTCTTCGAAGTATCCCAATGGACCGTCGACTTGGGAAAAAGGCTACGAATCCCTTTAATCTCTTGTTTCGGAGAAATCAGTGGCTCACGAGGAATTGAAAGGAACATTCTATATTTGATATCGAAGTCCTCAAAGGTTTTGTTCTTCTTGGAAAGATAATATACGAGATCTCTTCAAGAGAAGGAGCGTACTACCGGATAATAAGAATTGACTTTGCCTTTGGCCTTGATTGACTCTAAAAGGATGGTCGAAAAGCATGTTCCCATGATGCAAAGCAAACAACGAGCTCACTAAATTATGGACTGGATTATTCCGTGGAGAGGAGGTAATGCTCAAATAGTTCATTGAAACGGGATTCACAGTTTGTCTAGATGCGAGACAACTCTTATGTGGCCCCAATCGAAACAGTGCTTTATCCCTAGATATACAGTCAACTGTTGTGCCTCAACGAATTTCGGGGAGAACCAGCTAGCTCTGGGTTTGAGTGGCATTTCACCCCTAATCACAGCTCATCTACTGATTATTCAACATCAGTTGGTTCGGACCTTAACTTAGTTTTAATCAAGATTCATCCTGGTCATGGATAGATCACCTAGATTCGGGTCCATAAATAATGACAATTGTTGCCCTTTACTCGTTTTTGCTACCGATACGATTATTTTACCTTAACTAAGTCACTGCATATGAGTGTCGGCTCATTCTTCAAAAGGAATGCGGTCAGATATAATATATTTATCCCACTGCTTGAAAGCTTGCAGTTTCATTCTCTATTTCACTTCCCTAGAAAGGCTCTTTTTACCTTTCCCTCACGATACTTATTTTGCCATTGGTCACCCAAACAAGGTGGTCCTTGTGGATTCACGCGGTATTTTTACGTATCCCAGCTACTCGGGTTAGAGTATAAGCTAATGATGCATTCTTCTACCGGACTCTCACCATTTATGGTACAGTACTCTATTGCTTCACTTAAATATTGAAACATCATGTTTGTTTAGTTGCTCCCCACAACCCCTTTTACCGTTTAGGCTACTTCCATTTCGCTCACCACTACTTAGGAAATTGCATAGACGAAGCGAAAGTGATAATGTCGGCTTGAGTAACGCAAACATTAGTGAGAATTTAATGCCCCGAAAACCTAAGGGTCGTCCAGGGAGGGTTAGTCAGGGCCTAAGATCATGTCAAAAGGCGTAATTGATGGCTAACAAGTAAATATTCCTGCATTATCCTTTTTTTTATTGAGGGACAGAGGAGGCTAGGTTATCCAAAAATTATGGTTATTGATTCAAAGGGTAAGGCTAAACTCAGGAAATGTTTTCGTTGATATTAAAATGAACATGGAAAAGCATTACAAGTGTGGGGGGGGGAGGTCCAGGGGATTCTAGAGGAGCATGGGAGTTGAACCGGATAGCCTATGAACATGAAGTCAATCTTTAGAGCCCTCCCTTTTATCATGGGACACAAATCTTGGCCTCAAGTTAGATTCCAATGAATTTTCTCTTGTATTTTTGTTTCTAGCTTGAATGAACATGATAGCCAAGTACACACAAGATTGAGAATGGTTTTTGTATATTCCCGAGCACACATAAGGTGGATATTTCATACAGTATTGCGATTGATTTAAAATGGAGGGCTCTAAAGTTATCTCAGGAGATGTTTTCGTTTATATTAAAATGAACATGGAAAAGCATTACAAACGGGGGAGGGAGGTCTAGGGGATTCTAGAGGAGCATGAGGGTTGTACCGGATAGCCTGTGAACAGGAAGACAATCTTTAGAGCCCTCCCTTCTTTTATCACGGTACACAAATCTTGGCCTCAAGTTATATTCCAAGGAATTTTCTCTTGTAATTTTGTTTCTAACTTGAATGAACATGATAACCAAGTACACTAGATTGAGAATGGTTTTTGTATATTCCCAAGCACACATAAGGTGGATATTTCATATAGTATTGCGATTGATTTAAAACAGAGGGCTCTAAAGTTATCTCAGGAAATGTTTTTGTTGATATTAAAATGAACATGGAAAAGTATTACAAATGGGGATTTATGGATGGAGCTTTGTATCTTTAAAGTAAATCATGTAAATGATTAATGTTTTTACGGCTATATGGACAAGTTCCTTAAAAAAATCGGTAAACTTAATTAAAACTTAAGGCTCTACCTTTAAAAAGGGCTCTACCTTTCTCATACAAGAAATTTAGTCCTTTCAGTTTAGGTGTTGTTTAAATATTGTAAGCCAATTCTAACACCCTTGTTGTTGTTAAAAAGTAAAACAAAATTTAAGATGGAAATCTCTATGGTTAGAATTGAGGGGAGGTCTAGGGGATTCTAGAGGAGCATGGGAGTTGGACTGGATAGCCTTTGAACGTGAAGGCAATCTTTAGAGCCCTCCCTTTTATCATGATGGTACACAAATCTTGGCCTCAAGTTAGATTCCAAGAAATTTTCTCTTGTAATTTTGTTTCTAACTTGAATGAACATGATAGCTAAGTACACACAAGATTGAGAATGGTTTTGTATATTCCCGATCACACATAAGGTGGATATTTCATACAGTATTGCGATTGATTTACAACAGAGGGCTCTAAAGTTATCTCAGGAAATGTTTTCGTTGATATTAAAATGAACATGGAAAAGCATTACAAGTGGGAAATTATGGATGGAGCTTTGTATCTTTAAGGTAAATCATTTAAATGATTATTGTTTTCACTGTTATATGGACAGGTTCCTTAGAAAAAAATTCATAAACTTAATAAAAACTTAAGGCTCTACCTTTAAAAAGGTTTTTTTTAACACACCCTTCTCAGGTACAAAATTTAGTCCTTTCAGTTTAGGTATTGTTTAAATATTGCAAGTCAATTCTAATACCCCTGCTATTGTTAAAAAGTAAAACAAAATGTATTATTACTATTTGATATTTATATATTTTGAAAGATTTTAATTTGTAAACTTGTAGCTATGTGTATCATATGATGATGTCCCACACAGGCACAAAATTTATTTTGTTTTTCTAAGATGTGCCAAACATTCCTTTCTCTATATAGAGTTAAGTTGTGTTGGCTTATCAATCTTAAGTGGTAGGCTCACATATTTGTTTTGTGTTCCGTTCTGTTGATAGCCTGACTTAGTTGCCCAATTCAAGGGTGAAATAGTGTTTGCTTTTGCGTCAAAATGATAAATGTTTAGGAGATTTATGTTGGAGAACTAGAATTGAGATTTAAAAGTTCATTAATATCCTTGATAAATATGAGCAACCTATCAGGATTCCAATTAGCCATAAACGTACCATCGTGCATATTATGACGGAATGTTTCACGAGAGCAAGAGCGAGAGTGAAGGCGCCCTGGTGACGAAGACGACGAAAACTTCCAGTGATGGCGTCGTTTAAATGGGTTCTCGGGTTCGATGGATGCAGCGATCTAGATATAGTAGGGTTTGGGCTTGCTACTGGACCTTCGTCTTTGATGACAGGAAAAATCCTCAATCTCCAAATACTTTCGAGAGGTGTTGACGAACGCGCCTCGTTCACGGAAGACTTGATTGGGATCAAGCTTATTGTATTGCTCCCAGGTAAACCCGCCTTGATCATCATGGACGTTGAAGAGCAAATGCTTGCAAAACCGTACAAATTTATTCTGAGAATGGCCATTAGGAAATTTTTCAATAGTTTGGGTTTATTCAACGAGTTTCAAGCTGACTTAATTAACTCACGACACATGCTTCTCAAACTTTCCATAGAAGTGGACTACTCATGGATTTTTATTAGAGGAATCTAATTCAATGAAAATCGCACTATGAAAATCCTAAAATGGACAACATCATTTGATTCATTATGCGAATCTTCTATTGTGTCGAGTTGGATCAATTTTCCTATTCTTAAGGTTCACTTGGTCACATATTCAATCCTATTTACACTAAGATCCTACTTTGGGAAACCTTTGCAGATTGAGTTTGCAATGACAAAATTGACAAGGCTATCTGTGACGAGTGTTTTGGTTGAAATGAATTTGTTTGAGGATTTCGAATCCAAAATATGGATCAGAGACGAAGGGAAGGGATACTTCCAAGAGTGCGTGATAGAAAACCAACTAATCTATTGTTCTTATTGTTTGGTCATCGGTTATGATGAATCACAATGCTACAAATTCAATCCTCAGATGAGAAAATTTGTGCTAGTAGAGGCAAATGTTTTCAAAGGTTTGAAGCTAAAAAAATTGGTTTGTCCAAAAAGAAAAAAAAAATCATTGTCGGTTGACTCAAGCGCAAATGGGCCGGAATGGGCAAGTGTCCCACGACTAAGCTCCTTAGTGAGGTTAGCTTGGCGAGGGATATGCCTTTGGTTGTCTTGGAATTGGTCCCGTTTGATGGATATAGAGTTGCAATGATGGTGGATTTGGATGTCATCCTTGATGCCCCAGGTGAGGATGTAGGGCAACACGTGTTGCTCCAATTTTTGCGTTAGTTGATGATCCGAAGATGGCTGAGTCCGAGGTGGCCGATGGTGGAAATGTTGGCTTCGGCCGATGGACATGTCGACTTACATTTTGTTTCATGGGAGCAATAGACTAGAGAGATATTTGATTACTTTTATTTGGAGAGACTAAAAGCCATGCTTAAGTTAATCTAAGAGCTTTTGCAGATGATAGCAAAAACTGCTGGAGCTCCATACGAGGTCGTGGTTGCTCATCCATGGGTAGTTGTGTGGGTTAATGCGGATAAAATGACTAAAACAGATTTGATTTTGCTAGATGTTCATTTGGTCATGCTTCAGAAAATGGTTTCTAAAATTTTTGAGGTGTTGCGGGAGAGCATTAAAAGATACTTCGGGCCTCAATCCTTTTGCCGTAGAATCCACTCCTTCAAATGGAGGGACAATTGAACCCATCGATGAGGTTTTTGATCCTGATGATGAGGAGGATTCTTCATTGTCAGAAAAAGAGTATGCTGTTATTGAAGATAGTTTTGAGAAACAAAATGGCAGGAAAAAAAGAAGAAGAGTGGATCCAAATCCTGTTATAAGTTCAAATATCGAAGAAAAAGAGGTTGCTAATTTCATACGAGGAATCAAAAACTCGAGTGGAAGGGTAGTTATCATTTTTTTATTAGCTTTATTTCTTGTATTAGAATCTCCTCTGCAAGATTCTCTGAGGAGGTTAGTGACCATTTTCTTTTTCTTTTTTTTCATTTTGTTATTTTTTTTTTCGTTTTCGGTTTGAGGTCACCATTCGCATCTATTGTACTATTTTCTATCATATATATATAAGATGCTAGAAAATGTTTTTATTAAAAAAAAAGACTACCATTAACTTGGTTAAAAAGTAAATTAAATGGGAAAACGTACTGAATAGGTCTTTGGTGTTAGTGGTCATTGGCAAATCTGAACATATTACATGGAGACTTACCTTAATAATTCAAGCATGGTGAATCATCTGAACCCCCAAAAAAATCAACTTGCATATACCACAACACCAAGCTTATTCCCATTAAGTGTGGCTGACTATATGAATCTTGGTTTTATTGTTTGCCATCAAATAAAAAACACATTCCTAGTTTTTAAATTGGGATGATCCTTTTTGTTAGTTTCTTTCCGTATCTTTTTTGGTTTCTCCTTATTTTAACATGGGAAAAATTCAAGCTCAATTATTCTAACAGGGCATCAGTAGGTCTTATGCTTAATATGCCATACTTCATAATTTTATCTACTATCGGAGCCACTTTAACCTTGTTATTATTGAACTTATTTCTCATCCTATTGTTTTGAGTATTGTTCATCCACCTTAACATCATCATTTTTATAATACTTTTTTTATCAACAAGTTACTTTTTTGTTTGCCAACATTCTTCACTATATAACATTCCTGGCCTTATAGCCACTCAGTAAAACTGTTCTTAATTTTTTGCTTGGGATTTTCAGATCAAACATGATTCCAGAAGTGAGACTGTTATATGCAAAGAACATGCTTTAAGTAACGTCTTGAATTGTAAGAACACCTATAATTGAAACAAATAGATGCAAATTGAGAACTAAAACTTGATGCAGTTCATTAATATTTATAAAATTGTTAGACAAACCTTTTTGCAATCAAGTGCCACTTATAAACTATTATACATGTAGGTATCTTTTATTACAACAATTAAGCCACAAATTCTTTATGCATAATATGACATCACTATATGTCAACTTGGAGGAATAACAGTCACAAGAATTCAATATGTTTACTGTAGTCCCTCATTCCATATATTTATTTTAGTGATTTAACTACTTGTTATAAGACAAGTTCTGTCCCCTTTTTTGTTTTTTAAGACTAATTTAAGCTCAAAAGGAATAATTGAGGCGCTAGATTGAACAAATTGAATATTTGAGTTACTGAACAAATTGGGCAGTATGGGACTAGATTTTGCAAACTGAAGTAGTCAAGGGACTATTTTGGAAAATTTCCCATGTCACTTTTGATGAAGAAGTGCTTAATTAAATTCATAGGTAAAAGGTATGACCTGCGCTCTCCAAGTATATCATAACGATGGGGATATATAAAATAAATAATTGCATATCTTTTTCTTCTTATTTTGTAGTTTAATTTTGCTAATAAAAATTAAATGGTTGCAGAAGATATATGATTTATGAACTTTAATTTAATAGATATAAGTCCACAATCATTCTTTTCACGCTCGTTTCTTGATATTCATAATAAAAAATATACAATTGCTGATTTACACTTATAATTTTCAGTAAAAGGAAACTCCTCCGGGGGAGAAGCCAGAGGCAGTGAGGACTCATCTGCGCAACATGATCATTGTTCCGGAGATGATCGGGAGCATCATTGGGGTTTACAATGGGAAGACCTTCAATCAGGTGGAGATCAAACCGGAGATGATTGGGCGCTACCTCGCTGAATTCTCCATCAGCTACAAGCCCATCAAAGCACGGGAGGCCGGGAATTGGTGCCACCCACTCTTCCAGGTTTATTCCTCTCAAATGACACTCCCCGTTAAATCTAAAGACTTTCTTTCTTACAGCCATGTATTTACTATGTTTCGTTTGACTGACAACAACAATTTTTTTTATTATTATTTTGTCTGCTAAATTTACATCTAATCAATTTATATTTTTGTTTACTAATATGAAATAGAATCTAACTGTTTCCATATAAGAGTGCAAGTTTAATTGTAATAGTTAAATTTTGAGGAACTAACTATTGAGAATCAGGACAATCTAATAACTTGTTCAATTCTTCAATTTAATGGTGGAATAAGGAGCGATGTGATTAATAGGATCTAAGTTGGTAATCATGAAGTAGAGGAACTTTTTGATGTGTTGTGCAATTGAAAAATCCAGCTAAATATAAGATAATTTTATAAGCAAATATACCATTGGCTATGCTATATGAGGTTGAATGTTGGACAAATAATAAACTTATTGATTAAGTGTTATATGGATGAAGATACCGAGGTGGGTGAGTGGGATAAAATGAGAAATGAGTTCATTTGTTGTAAAGTTAGAGTGGCTCCAATAGTGGATAATATTAGAAAAACTCATCTTTTAAATGGTTTGAGCATATTAAGTGTAGACTATTCAATGCTTCAATTAGAAAAATTGAGCATATTAATTTTGTTCACGTTAAAATAGGAAATAAAGATCAGAAGAAACCACTATTAAGGATCTTGTCTGTTTGGAACTTAGAGAGGGCGTTCATTTGATCATGCGCAATGAAAACAAAGGATTTATGCTGCCAACCCTGCTTAGTGGGATTAAGGCTTGGTAGATTTCACCAGGTTGGCTTGGAGGTTCCTAGTAAGTGATTATGGGAAAAATATGTAATCCACTTTTGGATTTTAAAGTTTAGTTAAGCTGTATTATGTAATGTTTTGATGATAAGTTTGGAAAAAAACAGATTCAAGCATGATATTCAACTACTACATTAGCATAAAACTATAATTCTGGGGAAAAGTTCAACCAAGCCAAGATGAATTCGAACCAATTGCCCCAAGCGTTTATTTTCTTTTCACATCTACCTATCAATGTTCCACCGTTTAAATAAACAAAATTGTTCATATATAAAAATAATAAATTCATAAATGTAAATTATCAATCATTCGGCCAACAGAGAGACTGCATTACAACAGATACAGCGATCACAAAGAATTAACTGGCAACAAATATGATCGATCGAAGCATAACAGCAGACGCAGCAAATGACTATTGAGCTGTGTCCGAACAAATTCTTCTGAGTTGGAGCTGTGCTGCTGCCATGCAGTGGCTTATTCAGTTAAGATGGCTGCAGAATGGATTCTATGAGATCTTTGAGCGGCGCAAGCTCCTCCTTGTCTATCAATTGGAATTCCTGAATGAAAAAATCACATTTAAATTCAAGAAAACTGATAAAAACACATCACATTATGTACTTTAATGCATTTGATGCTTGGCATACACATTCATATAAAAAGATCTTTGGATAGATGATTGAGTAGCCAAAAAAAAGCATTCATTCAAACGAATGTATGATGTGTGATTTGAAATGTGCTACATTAGAGCTTCTGGACTAGTGCTCCAGATTAGGAGCTCAAATTCCACTTGCTGCACGCTTTTAGATGCGATCGAAGGGTAAATGCGTGATGTCTCAACTTTATTTTATTCAGGAACAATCTTCATGACCGGCAACATAACAGTTAACTGCTGCATTAGTGCAGTGTTTCAGTTCTTACCCATGTAAAGAATGTAAAATACTTGAAGCAGGTGTTCAGATGAGCTTCTTCTTTGAGGCAAATAATCTTCTGAAAATGGGAGTGGTAGATATGAGCATATACACTAAATAACCTCTTAAAAATTATTTTGATGATCTCTTGAAAATTCTGAGGAAAAGGTGCACCTGAGAGAAAATGTGATGCTTATCTTAATCATAAAAAGAAGGAAGGGAGGGAGGTTAGTAAGCAGGTCATACCAAGTCTTTGTGGAAATATTGACTCATCATCAAGCTGACTTTCAATCCAGTTCATCAAATACTCCACATATTTGGGTGCTGATACTTCTAAAGGTTTTCTAATTTGAACTCCATCAGCCCATCTGTACTCAAACCTGTGACAACATGCATATTATTCGAGAACGATGGCTATAGCAGCATTGAATATTTCACTAAATGTATCAGAAATGGCCAAAAAAAAAGAACCTTACTTTGGCCCTGCTGACATTGTTGGGCAAGTGTTAGCCATACAAAAGGTTCACTTGATTGAAGAAGTCGACCGCTGCCAGAAAGTAGTGAAGGTAGGAAGGATTCATTCATGTTTTCTCTCGTAAAAATAGCATTAAATTATATAAATATAAGATTTAATCATCCAATTTTTTCAAGAGCTATTTGAGAACTGACTAGTTTTTTTTTTTCCTTTTTTTTTTCAGCATTATATTTGGTTTAGTTTGTACATATTTATTGCTATTGAAATTTTTGGGCTCTAAAAATAAAAGGGGGACAATCAAGGCTAGATATGTACTGTTGACAGCAAGCCATTCATTAAGGTCTTCTCCAGGGGGGTAGCCGAGCAGCTTCTTTTAAGTTTCCACTGCCCAAGGTTGCATCAATATGTTTTTTGAGTTTTGCACCCTATATAATTATAAGAAAAACCAAGTAAAAGTAAAAAAAAATTGTTTACTTATTTAGTTCATATAGTGAGAAGGAACAATCATTCAATGTGAAACTTTCTTATCTTGACAAGGGCTTAATGTATTATATATACTTATAAATATAAGTATAAATAAAGGGAAAAAGAAAAAGAAACATTAAAAAAAGAATAATTTCAAATCCAATCGGTAACCGAATTATTATCTTCTTGCGCAGATTTTTTCGGCTTTAGTTGAGATCTTGAATCCTGTCGGGTTTGTTTGTTCTCTTTTTTTTTTTTTTTTTTGCGTTTTGTTTTGATTTTATTTTTTTACTAGTTTTATGTTTTGAGGTTAAAAAAATAATTATATATACAGAGCATAAACTTGGGAGTTTTATTGATCATTAAAATGAAGAAGATACAGAGGCAAAAAAGAGTATATCTTAACCTAGCCATGAGTGACTCAAAAGGCTAATAAAGGAGACACAAGTATAGTAGATAAAGAAATAGTGACTGAGCGTGTCCACATTATCAATAATGGAAGAATAAATGAAAATAGCAGATCACTCAAAGAACCATACAGATGATCGGATTCTCCTCCCAAAGAAATCTATCCAAACAGGCCACCGAAAGGTTGGGGTTGATGCTCAAATCAAACCCAATCGAGCACTCGCATCTTCCTTGTCGGGTCTCTCATTCAAGCTCTTTAGGATGGAGTTCCAGCATGGTTGAACAAAGGCCTTCTGGCCCGAGACCCCAAGGCTCTAGTATAGTTGAACAACCCTAATAGGCTAGAAAGTGCCCATGAAACAAACAGCATTATAGACATCTCCATACACAAAGTTTGAAGAGTAAAATGGTAAGCAAACTGCAAGTACCACAACTGAGCACAAATCCATAAAACATAGATGCTGGAATAGGCTAAACACAATGAAGGTTACCACAATGCATAACAATATGCAGATAATAAAATGGTTAATCACAGTACTACATTGCTTAGCAAGCATTACAAATTCAATAATGGCAAATGCTTTATCAACAATTGCATTAACATTATTAGTGCAGAATGAGCTTTGGTTGCAACAGATTAGGCCAAAAACAACCAATCAAAGGATTTTAACCATCTCACATTCATAACAATGAGCACAACGCACAATGAGGCACATAAGAGCATATAACCAACCAACATAGGCATAAATAAGCCACATCAAAGCCACAACAATATATAAGAAAGAAAAGGTAGCATATAAGAACAAAAATCTAACCCAAGAAAAATGGCATAAAGTAGGACCCCAAGAAAGAGAAGAATAAACCAAAGCTTTAGAAATCATGATTGAGAAGTGAATGTTGAAACTTATCGTTGAAAATATTATTTTAATTAAAGCTCTTCTCCGAAATGACCTTAATGGAAGAACCAACTTCACTCATAACTTGATAATGATGAAGGAAGGGTTAAAATTGGCAATATTTATTGGTTTTATTTCAGGCATCCCAAATGAACCAAATAGCATAAGCATCACAGAGATTCCCGGCATAAAGCTTTTTACTTTTGTTGACATTATTCCACCTCTCAATTAAACTAGATATGCTATTGATATGCCCAATCATAGATATTTAGGAAAAGGAGGAGTTCCAAACATTTGTACAATAATGATTAGAAATAAAGACATGATGTAAGGTTTCATTAGAAGAGGAACACATGCACTTAGAAGATAAATTATACCCCGGATTGGCCATCACCTCATTAGTACTAATGAAGTTTTTAGAAATCCTCTAAATAAAGTAGTTGGGGAGGATCTTGTGCCAATGCCAGGGAGTTTGGGAAGGGGGCCCTTATTGTTTACAAATGTTCCAAGCAAAGTTAAGGATAAGCTTGCTATTAATTAAAAGACAATAGCATCCATGTTTAACTTCATCAAGATTAGGGGAAGTATTCATAATATTATTATAAAGCTCATTGGGTAAGAAAAGGGCTAGCAAACTCATATTCAACTTAGAGGAAGAAGAATGATAGTCCCCAATGAGAAGCTTAGGATTAGGAGGATTGCAAAGATTCCCAAGCACTCCAATATTAAACCACCTATCAAATCAAAATGAGGAGAGATCAATATGAATCTAGAAAATCAGATGCTCCATGGTATCCTTGCTGTCCACCATCCTTTACTAGGTTAAGGAATAATAAACTTTGTTCTTAATCAGGATTCATTGAGTGGTAGCACAAAACTTATCTTTAAGAATAGAAACCCAAGAGGAGTTTTTGTCCTAAAGTATCACTAGAGTTTGAGAAAGAAAGCAGAATGCAGATCTTCCAGACATCTAAGCCCAAGTCCATTCTCCTCAATAAGGAAAGTAATATCCCTCTAAGAGGTTCAATTTATTTTGGTCCCCTTATCATGGACCCTCAAAAATTTATTGAAAAGGACCTTGAGCCGTTGAAACACCCACTTGGTAGGAGATATAACTTCAAGCTAGTAAAGATATATGGAGTTAAGGACATATTTGAGGAGAACCAATAGTTCATAGCTAAAATGAAAATGATAAGAGAAATGAATCACCTTGCTATAATCCTCTATGAGAACTGAGGAAACCATGGGATTCCCCATTAACTGAGGAAACGCTCAATTGAATATTTTAGTATTGCTTAAGAAATTACAGATCACTTTAATTTTCTAAAGTTTATCCTCAAATATTCCTAAAGTTGAACTTGAAAGTAAAAAAAGGTAAGAATTTGATGACCTAAAACTGAGCACTCTTCCAATTATTATTACCAATCTAAGGTTTTAAAAATTAGGCTGATCGTGAGTCATCATAATAAGATTAAAATTTCAAAGTTCAACCATAGCCAATTGTTATGAAGCAAGAAATCATAAAATAGTATCATTATTATAATTTTCTAAGAAAAATGTACTACAAATACCAAAATTAAAAATTTTTAAACAAAAAGTTTAAAATTCATCTCTAATAATTCTTAAATATAATAAAAAAATTATAGGAATTCTACTTATTAGTATATTAATAAGATTTGAATTCTTAATCTTTAAACTTTTTGAAGTTTTTACATGCATAAACTTTTTTATATTTTAATATTTAATACTAAATATCTTAAAATTTTGATATGTATATAAAAAAATGGACTAACAAACTATATATATATATATATTTATATGATAATTTTATATATATATAAACTGGAATGTCAGGTGGCTTCACAATAAATAAAACATAAAAACATTAACTTTTAAAAAGATTGGCAATTGAAAAGAAAACTTATCAAAAGCTGTTTTTTTTGGTGCAATTATGTATGTTTTTTGGTAGGGTAATAAGGCATTATGATGAAATTTAACTGTTTGTGAGTTTTTGCTTACTATATGCAGATACTACCTTGAAAGTTTTATTGCCAGAAAATCTTATTATAAGAAGTTCAACAATTTTTCATTTTTTCTTTTTTTTTTTTGAAAAATTTGAGGGGCTTCGCCCGATAAATTCAATAAATAAAAAGCAAATACAATGTTCCACCAAATAAGGGGTTACAAATAAGAAATCAAAGGAAAAATAAGTGACTAAAAGTGCTAATTGAAAAGAGAAAATACAGGAGCATCATTGGGCAAAAATAAAGATGGAAAAAATAAGAAAAAATGGGCTAGGATTCAGATCCTCCAGTGTGAGGTCGGCTTGAGACCAAAGATTCGTTGGGCAACAACCTGATGACCAAGGTAGTATCAAAGTAGTATTTGAAAGGCAAGAATGTCACCATCAATCGAATGGGGTCTCCAAATACATCATAATCCTTCACTGCCCATAAAAGACACCATCGATCGGCAACATTCATGGAAACCAAGCACAGATTAAGGCAGAGAAGCAAGCAACAGTCGAGCAAAAACCGCCTCGAAGAGAAAAACCTTTATAGCATCTAGAAGACAGAAGCAGCGAGGCAAAAGAAAAATATAAATAAAAAAACTCCCGAGGCGACAAAAAAAAAAAAAAAAAAACAGTTCCAGCTTCTGTCCCAGGGCCGAGAGAAGAAAAGAAGAGAACGAAGACTAGCCCAACAGAAGGGCTGCACAAAGTGAGCTCCACGACAGACATAATCAGAAATCCAGACAAAGGCAGCGACAGGTCTAAAAAATATAATCTAGCAACTGGACAAAAGAAGGAAGAAGAAAGAGCATCAAAAGTCTATCTAGAGTTTAGAGCAACCAATCCATAAATCAAATTCAAACCCATCAGAAAACCATTACAAGGAACCGCCCCACAGTTCAATAAGACAGCAACTTAAAAGAGAGAAACCGCGTCCACAGCTCCAGAAAAAATGTCAGAACATAAAGAAAGGCTAAACTAGCCACCTCTAGCAATAGAAACAATCCATCTTAAAAATCTTAAAAGAGATTGAAGACCTCAGGTGCCTCGACCAAAAAATCACAGCAAACAAAAACTACAGAAGAAAACCTTGTCCGGGAGGGGCGGCCAGTAAGAAACAAAACCTTATGTGCAGCAACACACAACCGAATGCTGTAAGAGAAAGAACCACCTCAAAACCCAGTAAGATCAGTGCCTTAAACTTAGCTCATTGTATCATTGAAACAGAAACTCAGAATCATTAGAATGCTTCCAATTATTGAAAATGCAAGTAAGGCTCAGTTTGATATTACTAATGATGTTATTAATATTACTCTTGGCATTATTAAAAAGTCTCGCGTTTCGTTCTTTCCAAATGCCATCAAGAGTCAAGCCAAGAGCCGATAAGATCCCCCGTTTTTTTCCAGCAGAAAGATTTGTAGTATCACAGATAATTTGGTTAATAGGAGGGAACAAGTAGCCATGATTTTTTGGCAAGACGTTTTGCAAAATATTGAAAGCAAAATCACACTAAAAGAAGATATGAGAGTGGGATTCATCATTTGTAATACAAAATTGACACAGAGAAGGACAGTTGATACCTCTGTTTATTAAAATGTCAGCTGTTTTTAAGCCACCATTAAGGACTTTCCAAATAATACATTTAAGCTTTAGTTTGAGACCTTTAATCCAAAGACAGGACGACCAAGGCACATCCGACCAAGATAAAAACTGTAGGTTGTGAGCATCTTTGAAGGTTAAAGCGGCTTTGTGTTGAAATAGATGAAGATTTCTGGAAGGGTCAAAACTAGTATGCTGAATAAGCAGTCCGACAATTTTAGTTAAACTTTTCCAAAAAGGGGAGGCAACTTTGTTAAGATGGGTCGAGCTATCATTAAATCTTAGACGGTTACTTTTCCACCAGGTAGTGAGTAGAGAGACATTGCATAAAATAAACCAACATAAAGAGATTTTGCAGCTAATAGGGAGCTTAGAAGGACATATAATACCGAGACCACATTTTTCCAGGGGAGATGCAACCTTGAGCCAAGCAATCGTATGTAATTTGTGATCCAGGGAACCGTGATCCAGAAAATTCGCATAAAGCTTCTTGATGATGTTAATGATGTTGCTGGGAACAAGAGTGGCTTTAAACCAGTGTAAAAGGAGGGGCCAAACAGAGAATTTAAGAAGCTGAAGCCGACCGGCCAGAGGAAGAGATTTTTGTGCCCATCCCGATATCCAAAGATGAAATTTGGAAATAAGTGGGGAGAAAAGAGCAATTTTTGGACGATGCGGTAAAACCGGGAGGCCCAAATATTTCATAGGAAAGTGCGCAGTTGGAAAGTTCCAAATTTCAGAAAGCTCATTAGCATTATAAACTGACTTAGAGTAATGAATATGAGATTTATCATCGTTATTGTTGAGACCCGAAGCCTCAAGAAACCCACCTATACATCTTTTATATCCAGCCATGTTATCATTTGTAGCTTTCCCAAATAATAAGATATCATCAACAAAGAGGAGGTGAGAACAACTAAAATTACCATAAGTAAAGAGCTGAATGAGATTGCCTTGCACATCTTCATCAAGAGAAGTAGATAAGAAATTCATAGCTATAATAAATAAAAGTGGGGAGAGAGAGCAGCCTTGTCTGAGGCCTCTAGCAGAGCTAAAATAACCATGAGTAACTCCTTAAATGTTAATGGAAAAGTGAATATTAGAAATGCAAGTAGTGATCCATCCTATAAGTTGCCTCAGGAGATTAATGTTAATGAGAGCGTTGATAATAAAATTACGATTGATGCTATCAAAGGCTTTCCTTAAGTCAATCTTGGCACAAAAATTCTTTGCATAAGGGAAGTTAAATGTTCTGATAATTTCATTAGCCAAGATAACATGGTGAGAGAGCTGCCTATGCTTGACAAAAGCAGCCTGAGCAAGATGAATTAAGTCCGGGAGCAAAGATGAGACTCAATTTGCAATAAGCTTTGAAATAGTTTTATAAATGGTATTACAAAGTGCAATTGGCTTGAAATTATCAATAGAGGCATTTCCTGAACCTTTTGGTATAAGGGTAATGAGAGTATGATTAAGCCATCTAGGCATAATGCTCTTTTGGAAAAAATAACATATAGTTTGATAAATAAAACTACCAATATTACTCCAAGCTTTTTTGAAAAATAGGGAGGTGAAACCATCCGGCTTAGGACTCGCATTGTCCTTAATGGAGAACATGGCAATTTTGATGTCATCAAGAGTGTAAGGCCAGCAAATAATGTTATGAAGGGCAGAATCAACCAAAGCATAAGGTGTAGAAATAATATTACCATGGCCCTTGGCATCATTAAGCAAAAGTTTTAAATGGGAGAAAGCATGGTCTCCAGATAAGAGAGAGCAGGGACTTGAGTAATTCCTTCTAATAGCCATTTAATTATAGAAAAATTTCAAATTATCTTCACCAAGAGAAAGCCAATGAGCATTGGAACGCTGTTTTGCCCAAGAAATTTCATCCCGAATGGCATCTTTGAGAGACAGCTGTAAGGACAAATAATGAAGATGATGAACTTCCGAGAAATTGTAATTGTTGGACATTAAAAGCTTCCAGTTGAGCAGTTCGCATCCTTTTGATTTCAGAAGGATTGGATAAAAATAACTGATTTTTTAGTTTGAACACCTTCTTCATTTGAACAAGTTTTCGATGTAATTCAAAAAGGGGATCACCATCGTAAATTTTATTCCAAGTAACATGAACCAGCATATTGAAATCCGAGCAATTAGACCAGAAGTTTTTGAAGCAAAATCTGGTTGGAGGTCTTGAAAGGGAAGGGCCAATAGTAAGGAGAGGTGAGTGATCCGAGGTTCCAGGAGGAAGAACCTTATAAAACACATCCGGGAAGACATTAAACCAATCATTATTGCCCAAACATCTGTCTAATTTAGCCTTAATTGGAGAATCCGATCTATGATTATCCCAAGTAAAGATACCACCATAAAATTGAAGATCAGTCAAGCCGGCAGTATTTAAGCAATTATTAAAAGAGGAGAGTTTGGAGATCGAGGGCAGAGAACCTCCCACTTTTTCTTGAGAATAGCGAATACAATTAAAGTCTTCTGTGACAAGCCAAGGACCACGAAGACCCTCATGGATATGAATCAAATCTTCCTACACTTTAAGCCTCTTCGACTCATGATTTGAAGCATAGATAAAAGTAATCCAGCAATCGATATTATTATGATGAAAAGGCCATAAATAAGTTGATGATTGATAATACTTGGGATAAAGGAGGAATTATGGGAATTCCATTTTACCCAGATTCTACCAACATTGATGTCATCAAAATTGTGACAGTGATCTTCAGGGTGGAACATATTGAATTTTTTAAGGTTAAAGGCAGTGGAGATATCAGTTTTATTGATTTTGGGTTCTAGAATACCAAGGATATCAGGGCAGAGATCCCTCATTTGGGATTTTAAATTTGTAATACGAATGCTAGAGTGCAATCCTCAAACATTCCAGGAAAGGATTTTCGGGGTCATAAAAGAAGAGATTTTTAGAGGAAGAAGAGATAAAAGAAGAGAAATAAAAAAGGAGGGTTATTTAGGTCGATTTCCGAGGGAGCGGCTACGACCTTCAAACTTTTGGGAGTCAATCCCAGATTTCAATTCAGGGAAATGACCAGTATCCCCACAAAAATCAATTTCCTTACCCTTGAGAGAAGAGGGTAGGGAATTCTTGTCAGGGATATTTAAAAAGGAGGAGGTTGATTCAAGAAGGGATCGAGGAGGTTCACTTGGGGAGTTAGGACCATAGGTGAGGGCAGTGTCTGGAAGAGCGTTAAGATCCTGAGAGGGCCTCGGACTTGGAATGATAATAGGGATGGGAGAGTCAACTCTTGGAGAAGAGGGGGCTGGAGTTTCCACTATAGGGGAGAGGGGGATGGAGGTTTGGGGTAAGATTGGAAGAGCCAAGGTTGTAGGAGGGGGTCTAGAGGTGCGGGTTCTAGAAGATCTAGCTTGCCGGGATCGGCTACGACCTCTAATCAAAGGGGAGGGGGAGACCGGGCAATGGCAGCCAGTGTTTTGAAACAAGTCGCATTTGTCACATACAGAGGGGATCCAATCATATTCAACCTTTTGATTTATGATTGTACCACCAGCCCTGATTGAAATTGAATCAGGAAAGATAGCAGTAGTGGTGACTTCCACACATACCCGGGCGAAGGTGAGTCTTTGTTTTGAAGTTGTAAGAGAGTTTTCCATAATAGGAATGCCTATTTTGCTTGCAAGTTTCGAAATTATACCTTCTGACCAAAGGTGAAGAGGGAGTTCCGGAAACCTGATCCAAACAGGTACAGACGTAAAGGAAGAGGCCGAAGGAATGAAGTTCCTGTTCTAAGGCTTAACAAAAAACAGAGTACTGAAAAAGAACCATGGTCCGCCTTAAAGGATTAGCTGCATATCTTCATCACAACAAAGCTTGATCAAATAGCAGTTTGAACATAAGGAAAATAATGAAAAAGAACCTTTTAACTTCCAAGATTTCGTCATAGCATCCAAGAGAGCTTTGTAAGAGTGCTTACAACCTAAGCTGTAGCCAACAACACAGTGTTTTCAGTACTTCTCATCATCAAGGATTTCATCTTCTGAGATGTCAATAACCTCTTCCACAGGAGGGACAAATGAAAGATTGAACGCCTTCTTTTCTTGGTTGGCCGATTCAAAGAGGGATCTCCAAGAGATAGGCCCCAAAGAGGAAGGACCTCCAGAAGCCGGCGTAGCTCCAAGGATGCCAGATAAAGGGAGGGGAGAAGGGGAGGGGAGGGTGTGAGGGAGGGGGGATCCCATCTTGGAGTTGGGGCTCCCCCAAGAAGGGGCGAGATCGAGAGCGCAAGAATGGGGATGGCTAGGGCACCCGGCTAAGGCACCCGGCTAGGGCACCGGCTATTGGAAAATGCTTTTTTTTTTCACCCTTTTGATCCTTTTAAGTTTCTCATGTTTCTTGTTATAAGAAGTTCAACACTTTCTCTTTTTTTTTTCTTATTTTGCTTCTTTATCTTAAATTTTTTCATGGTCAATCAGATTATTTATTTTATCTTGTAATAATTTATTCTGCTTTTAGTACAATTTGATCTTTGTTCTTGCCTTATTAAAAAAAAAAAATAACCAGATTATTAAATTAAAGTACTAGGTGCAATTCTCTTTTTTTCTTAGGGTTTTTTCGGCTTCCTCGACGGTTATGGGGTTGCCGCACTTTGTTTAGTTGGGTTTAGTTTGGAAAACAAAAAACTTACAAAGCCCTCTTTGAAGCCATGAGCAAAGCTTGGAAATTGAAGGGTTCTTTATCTATTTTCTTTTTATATGATAATTGTTATCTTCTTAAACTCTACAACAATGATGATGTTCAATGAATCCTCTAAGTGTGGCCTTAGTTTTTCTTTAACTATCCCTTTTTAGTGAAACCATGGACTAAAGAATTTTGTTCGTCTGCTACTGCCATTTTGTCTATGCTGGTGTGGATCAAGCTCCCAAAATTTTTGCTTTATTTATGGATTGTATCCGTAATTTCTACGGTAGTCAGTGTTGTCGGGGTCCCGATTATTTGATGAGGAGAACCATTGTCACAATTTTAATACTTCTGATAATGGTTATATTTGCGTGAAATAGAACTTAGAAAAGATGTCTTTTATTTTTACTATCATAGTTCCTTAATGTATTCATGACCTATTATATTTGGGCTCTTTGAAGATTTGAATTTCTTTTATCTATGCTTCAAATATGTAAAACGAAAAGCATGTGCTTTGGAATATTATGAAGAATAACCAGGATAGGGAATCCTTGCTCCTTGTAGGGAATTTCAATTGCATCAGATATGTTAAGAAAAAATTGGGCGGTGTTTCTTTTCCTCAAAAGTTGGTTGCTTTCAATAATTTGATTGGTGAAATAGATTTAGTTGATCTTCAAATATATCATAGTGATTGCACTTGGGATAATCATCATATTGATTCTTCAAAAAGGCTAAATTGGATTGTCTTATGCAACATGGGCTGGATTAATGTTTTCTCTACTTCCTTTTGCAGAGTTCTTCTCCCTTTGATGTTAGATCATGCCCCTCTTTTTATTTCACCTCATTAAAATGTCTCAAAGGTGCTCAATTTTGTTTTAAGAACATCTAGATTACTTTGGATGGCTTAAACTCTACTTTGGAAGATTTTAAGAGTGCTAATTATAAGGGTGATCCTCTTTTTACTTTGAAAACCGGACTCACTCAATTAAAGAAATTGCTTAAGCATCTCAATTTGGGTTGGTGATAACAATGAGCACAATCTTACATCCCCAAACGAATGACCAGGCTGATAGATTTAACTAAATGCTCAAAGACTTGTTGAGGCTAAGCATTCTTGACTTTTGTGGTAGTTGGGAAGATAATTTTCAACTATTTAAGGGACAAATGAGAAAATCTAACTATTTAAGAGTCGAAAATCCAACGAAAAAATCCAACTATCTAAGAGCAGAATAGTCGCTTCTTAGAACTGGCAAAAAAGTACAAGATGCTGAGCATCGTTTGCTGGAATTTCTGGTCGATGACTTTGTGTGACAACCCAAATCCTTACTACGGTAATGAAGATCAAAATCTAACTCGATTAAATCAAAATCAGAATTTCGAGCTAGTTCAAAATTAGGCTGACCAAATATATAATTAGAAGGACTATATTTTTGTGATCGTAATGCTCATAGTTTAGAGTAATTTGGATAACAGATACTCTTAAATTATTTTCTGGAATTTTTAATTTTTAAAATATATGGTAGTGATTACACTTGGATAATCATCATATTGATTCTTCAATTAAGGCTAAATTGGATAGTCTTATGCAACATGGGCTAGATTAATGTTTTCTCTACTTACTTTTGCAGAGTTCTTCTCCCTTTGACGTCAGATCATGCCCCTCTTTTTATTTTAGCTCCTTAAAATGTATCAAAGGTGCTCGATTTATTTTAAGAAATTCTAGATTATTTTGGATGGCTTAAATTCTACTTTGGAAGTCTTTAAGAGCGCTAATTATAAGGGTGATCCTCTTTTCACTTTGAAAACTAGACTCACTCAATTAAAGAAATTGCTTAAGCACCTCAATTTGGGTTGGTGATAACAATGAGCACAACCTTCCATCCCCAAATGAATGACCAGGCTGAAAGATTTAACTAAGTGCTCAAAGGCCTATTGAGGCTAAGCATTCTTGACTTCGGTAGTAGTTAGGAAGATAATTTTCAACTATTTAAGAGTAGAAAATCCAACGAAAAAAATCCAACTATTTAAGAGCATAATAGTCGCTTCTGCAAAAAAGAACCAGATGCCGAGCATCATATGCTGGAATTTCAGGCTGAAGACTTTGTGTGACAACCCAAATCCTTACTATGGTAATGAAGACCAAAATCTAACTCAATTAAATCAAAATCAGAATTTTGAGCTTATTCAAAATTAGGCTTACCAAATATATAATTAGAAAGACTATATTTTTGTGATCGTAATGCTCATGTTTGATAGTAATTTGAATTACAGATACTCTTAAATTAATTTCTAAAATTTTTAATTTCAAAAAATAAGAAAATAAGAATATAAGTTCAAATCCAAAAATTTTAATGCCATTGATTTAGAATAATAAATGGTTATATAAAAAGTTTCTTCAAAATTAGAATACCGAATTGTCCATAATTTATTTTAAGTTCTTATCTTCAAAAATTAATATAAAATAAGTATAATACCAAATTGAAAATTTTTGATCGAAGACGTTCATCTCATTAAGATGCGCCTCCTGGTCAAGTTTCGTCAAAAATCAGATGGCGAAAAAATACGATTAATTTAAATTTGCATTTTTATTTACATTTATAAAGTTGTTTTTCTCTTTCCTCCCCTCGAGTAGATCATGCTCGCGCCCTAGAGCACGCGGCGAAGGAGCCAGCCCCCCCTAGCCTTGCTACATGCCCCGGCTGCCAGACCAACTTGAGATGCCCGACTGAACGCCCTCTCTCCTCCCCTTCATCCCCCCTAACCCTCCTCTTAAAACATGCACTCGCTCCTCCCCTTCCGGCCAATCGCTGCCTCTCTCCTCCTCCCAGCCTTGCCAACCTCCAGCCCTTCCCTGTCCGGGCAACCCTTGCTGCCGCACGATGAACCCCCTTCGAACGGGGAAGAAGAAGAAGAAGAATAAATAAGAGAAAATGAGAGTGAGGAGAATTTTTTTTCATAAAAATAAAAATAAGAAATAATAATAATAATTACTAATTACTAATTTTTGACTCTTAATCTTCTAATTAATAATTACTAGTTTTTTTATTTTGCTACTAACTTTTTTTATTATTTACTTTTTTTCTTCTTGATATTTTCATTTTTTTATTCTGCTATAATTGTTGAAATAATAATAATAATAAAAATAATAATAATAATTATTTTTATTGTTATTATTCTAGTCATATTTTCTCTTTGTCAAATTTTTATTAATTCCATTTTTTCGTTATTATTATTATTATCATTAGTAATAATAATATTAATAATTATTTATTATTATCATTATTATTATAATCAATAATGATAATAATAATAATAATAATTCCTTATTATCATCATTTTATTATTTTTGTCATTAATAATAATAATAATAATAATTCTTTATTATTATCATATTTATCATAATATTTCTTTTCTAAGAATAATAATAATATTATAATCATTATAATAATTATTATAACTATTATTATTATTATTATAATTATTATCATCTTCATCAGATTATGATTATTATATTTCTTATCTACTTACAATAATAATATTAATAATGAGATTATTATTATTATTATTATCCGATTCATTATTACTATTATTATCATAATAATAATAATAATAATAATAATAATTCTTATTATTATCATCATAATATTTCCTCTTTAATAATAATAATATTATCACCATCATCCTCATTGTTATTATTAATATCGTTATTACTACTATTATGATAATTTATTTCTATTTTTAATAATAATAATAATAATAATAATGATAATATTATTATTATTTTTATTATCTTCCTTAATAATAATAATAATAGTAATTTATTATTATTATCATCATCTTTAATAATATTATTATGATAATAAGTATAATATTTTCTTACTTATTTATAGTAATAATAATTATTATAACACTTTTAATAATAATAATAATAATAATAATAATAATAATATTTCCTTCTTAATTATTAATATATTATAAAATAATAATAATAATAATAATAATTATTATTATCATCTTTACTAAAAATAATATTTCATTTCTAATAATAATATTAATAATAATATCATCTTTATTATTATTAGTAATAATTCTCATAATAATGAACTATCATAGTCATCATTCTTATTATTACTGATAATGATAGATTATTATCATTATTATTTTTAATAATAATAATAATAATAATATATTTCATTATTATAAAATTATTTTAACTAGCATTATTTTTATTATTTACTTAAATTATCATTAATTCTTTGGTTTATTATCACAAATCCTTTTATTATTTTTACTAATATCATAATGATAAGAGAGAGAAAGAGAGGATAAAAAGGTTTATTATTATATTAACAATATTATTATTAAATAAATATAAAATTTATCAACACCCCTTCTAACAAAAAATTTATACATAAATTGGTGAGAGATTAACATAGGCACAAAAATAAGTACTTGGATATTATGAAGTAAGATTATATGCAAATTTTATTACATGCTACTGCTTTGTTTGAGCATCATAATTTCTATTTTTGGTAAACTAATAATTACTTTTGAAAGCTGTGATTGAATTTATTGTTACCTTTATAAATATTTGTCACAATCTTGAAAAAAGTTGTGTTATCTTATATGAAACTATATCGTAAAAAATAAATGTTCTGAAAAAAAAAGATTTTTTGTTATTAGATCAGTACAGGTACTGGGTTGGGCAAAGCTACTGGTGATGTAAGGAGTCCATACCATTGTCCTAAAGGGAGTTGGTATTGACTGAAATAAAATATAAAGAATTATTTTGCTAAATCAAGGTAGGCGTATCTTGATACATCCCTTTCTACACAATGCTACCTAAGTAGAGAACAAAAAGTAATAATGATACGTAAGATATATTTTCAATATATTAAAGTAGTGACAATTATCTAATAGTAAATAAATTATTTATTTGGCAACTATATATTTTTATTTGTTCTTTATTGTCTACTATGATCTTTCTTTTGCAAGAATTATATAAAAAATTTTTAAACATTATTATATCATGATAATTCTACTTTATTATTTACCACGCATATATAATTTAATTAATGATATCTAAGTGTTTAGAGTACTCTGATGGGGATTCAAATATGGGCATTTTTAATGTAAATGCTAAGTTAGGATTTTGAAGAAGAACATGATCAACCTTGAGATGATAATCTGCTGCACTCTTATTTTACTTTTTGCTTATTAAATGTATATTTCTTTTATTTATTTATTAAAAAAAAGGACAATTATACTCATGTAACAATATTGTAAAATATTGTAATTAAGCATAATATTTTGCATTTCAAATTTGGATGAATGAATATATGTGATATTTTATATTATTATGCCAAATCCCGACTACAATCAGCAGCAGACAGACCTCAATTTGGCTCTTTGTTGGCTCAAGATTAGGGATATCACACTTTGCGTTTCTCAAGGTAAGCCCAATAAAAGTAGTGTATCAATTTGGAGTTGCCTATAGGCTAAGTTCAATGTCTGTTGGATCATTTAAAGTATCAATTCGAGTGGGAAACTCCTCATATAAATTGAGATTGCCAAAATATTTTGTGGCAGTGCATGATGTATTTCATGTATCCTCACTCCGCAGATATATACAGAAGCCCTCCAAGTGTCTGCCATTACATGTGATAGACATTCAATATTATTTAATATACATCGAGGAACCAATCAAGATATTATTGGATGTGGAGACTATTCATATCATTATGGAGATGCTAATGGACCTTTGGTGAGTTTTCGAGAAGTTTTGAGGCGATACAGAAAAATTTGAGAAAACTCAACTACAGTAGGCGCCACAGTGCGTCGTAGCACGCAATGGCAGCCAGTAGACAGAGACCAGAGCGCCATAGCGCGCCCTGGCGGGTGGATTCCAGAGACTTAGGTGTTGTAGCGCACCGTAGCGCTCCATTGCATGCCCCAACGAGAAGCAGACAGAGACTGGAGCGTGGTAGCGGGCCCCAGGGGTAGGCGATCTAGAGACTGGGGAACTACGCACCCCTGTGCCAAAGCGTCAGAGACCAAAGTGCTACAGTGTGCCTTGGCGCCTAACAACCCGAGGTTTAGGCGCTATGACGCACCGTAACGGCATGCAGATATATGCTTTGATCCAGGTTACACCCTAAGCAATTTGGGGGGTATTTTGAACCATTTGGAGTTCAAATATCAGATGGGTACCTAAGGGAACATTCTTGGAGGAGTTTCTAAGATTGGCAAGCACACTAAGGGCTTTGGATGTTGTTGAAGAGAACCCTAAGAGAGGTGGTTGCTGCTCTCCATCTTCTTCCTAAAGTAAGAGCTGATGTTCATTATTAGAGAATAAATTGATCAAGAGGCTTTGTAAGTGGTAGATTTTTTCTCTTATAAAGGTGAAGCTCTTTGTAATTCAGTAATATTTTTTTCATATATAGTGAAATTTTTGTGTGGGGTGGCTTTGTGATTTTTCCCATCCTTGGGTTTTTTTTATGTAAAATCTTTATTATTTGGATGTTTGTGTGTGAATGCATGTACATGTGCTGTGTTTGTGATTTTGTTATTTACTCGGTAATCATCAACACAACACCGATCATAGAGCAAAAATCACTTCCCCCACAGTGCTCTAGAAGTTATGAATGTGCAAAGTTTGAGAAAAATGTTGACTGTTTCCAAAATTTGGATGCTTAATTTCATATCAATTGGGAACAATTTTCATTTAAACAACAATAGCTAAAAATGTCATTTGTACCTTCATTTAGGTGTCCAAAATTCACTAAGAATCCTAATCACATCACTTAATCAATTTTAAAATTTTCACTCAAACTTTGTAATGTTGACATAAAACTTTTATATTATAATTTCCTAAGTTTTAAATAGTAGATTAATGTATAAAAATTAATTTTTCATAAATTTATATAAAGAAAGTTTTGCAGAGTAAATGAACGGATCATGTACATAGAGTTATTCTAATTGTATTATTTTTAACATTGTTTGAGTTTACTTCCTTTGAATGTATACAACAATTGCATGTGCCACAGTATTATGCTAAGTTAAATTGCATTTTTTTACTTTCTATTAATGCTTATGACAAATATATATGGTGAGAATCTTTGGAGGTAGAATAAAATTGAACCTGTACAGGTAAGGTTTTCTAACAACTCATGAAGAAATAAGGAGTAATTTAGTCCACTAGTAAGGGGCATAAGATCTAGAAGAAAAACTCACTAAAATGATATTATGTGAACAATTATTGATGAAAAATTATATATCTTCTTAGAATAATTTTGATGCTAATATTTAGGTTTCCTAGTGAAGCTTGGGGGTTCTAGGCCCAAAATGATATATTTATGTCACATAATAATTTGTACTAAGTTATTCTCATTCATACCAATTTATATTTATGCTAAGGTATTCCCATTCATGCCAATTTATATTTATGCTAAGTTATTTATATTCATGCCAATTTTATATTTTTGCTTTAAAATTATTTGAAGCGCTTGAGCATTGCCAGTTACTTATTATTGAAATTCACATAACTCTCAAATTATAATGATGATATTTCCTTTGTACTTTATTGCATTAATTTTGTAACCTATATAGTATGCTAGAAATAAATACCTTTAGATACCCTATGTACTCCTGTCTGATTGATAATGTTGATAATTAATACAGGTCATTAGAATTAGAAACAAAAAAATTAACTTGATTTTAAGAGCTAGAAATGATTCTAATATTAAGAGTGAGATAGAGACTCATTATTTAAATTTTATATCATTTTGTATTTATTTAAGTTAAGACAATTTATATAATTTTAATTTAAATTTCTGGCTTGTGATGTATGCATATTATTTTATTTAGTAGTTTTTGTGATGAATGTTTATTCTCAAATAATTTTGAAATCTCCCAACCTCGGTCTTCGGGTCATTACGCTTTCTCTTGTGAAGGTGAAGTTATTCGTAAATCTGTAATCCTTTTTTCACACAGTGGAATTTTTGTGTGTGTGGTTCCATGATTTTTTCCATTCTTGAGTTTTCTATGTAAAATCCTTATTGTTTGGATGCTTATGTGTGGATACATGTGCATGCGCTATATTTACTTTTTGATGTGCTTGTGATTTCGTTATTTGCTCGGTAACCGTCAACGCAACACCAATCCTTAAGCAAAAATTGCTTCCACCGTGGTGCTATAGGTGATTCACAACAAGTGGTATCATAGTGAGGTTCTCCGCATGTTCTTGTTGGTTATAGGGTTTGTAGTTTGAGTGAGAGCAATGACTGACAAAATAAGACAAAATCAAAAAGTTCAACGACACTAATTTTGCATTATGGAAAATATAAATGGAGGATTTACTTTATCAGAAGAAGTTGTATCTACCACTAAGTGGAGCTGACAGAAAATCGGCAACTATGTCAGCTGAAGATTGGGAGATTTTTGATAGAACTGTATTGAGTTTGATTCATCTTTTATTGATTTTTTCTATTGTATTTAATATTGTTAATGAGAAAACTACTGTAAATCTTATGGATGCATTGATAAGGATATATGAGAAGCCCTTGGCTTCTAACAAAGTTTTTCGGATGAAAAGATTGTTTAATATGAAGATGATGGATGGCTAATCAATGACTGAACATTTGAATGGGTTCATCATTGCAACGAGTCAGTTGTGTTTGGTGGGCATCAAGTTTAATGACATGGTCCGAGCTCTATTATTCCTCTCATCATTGTTAGACATTTGGGATGGGCTGGTTACAACAATTAGTAATTCATTAACGCTAAAATTTGATGACATTGTTGGGCTAGTGCTGAATAAAGAGGTGCGAAAAAGATCCCATGGAGAGGCATCCACTTCATATTGAATGTTGAAATCAGAGGAAGATATGCAGACATATGACATAGCATAAGAATGTCTATGTCTAGACAAGGAAAATCAAGATCCAGAAAAGTGAAGCTAGATTGTTGGAACTATTAGAAGGCATGTCACTTCAAGAAGGACTGTCCAACCTTAAAGAAGTCAAGTGGTGGAGGCAAGGTCATGTGCCCCACTGTGAATGTTTCAACTAAATAGGATCAAGATGCATTGACCCTCTCACTTGTCATCATGGAGTTCTGGGTGGTGGACTCAGGCGTACCCTTTCATGCTACTCCTATGAGGGGTGCTTTCAAGACTTACACCAAGGGTAACTTGGGTAAGGTATATCTTGGTGATGATAAGGCATGAGATCTCATTGGCAGAGGTGACATAAATGTTCAGCTACCAAGCGATGCAGTTTGGAAGCTTAAAGATGTTAGACACGTGCCGTGCCTAAGGAGGAATATTATATCTGTTAGCCAATTAGACAGGGAGGGCTGCAACACATGCTTTATAGGGGACTCGTGGAAGGTCACTATGGGTGCACTCGTTGTTACACAAGACAACATGGAAGGTACACTTTGCTTGATCAATGATGTGTCTGATTCCATTGTAGCTGCAGAACAGATAGACGCAGGTCTATGTCAATAGACGACCATCTAAGTGAAAGGGATTTGAAATCCCTACAGTCAAAGGAGAAGCTCCAAGGATTGAAGTCAGTAGAATTAGATTTTTATGAAGATTGTATGCTGGGTAAGCAGAAGAATATTTTATTCTCTAACGTTGAAAGAGAGCTAAAAGGTAGAACACTAAAGTTGTATAAATGTATGGGGACCAGCTCCTACTTCTTCCATAGGTGGAGCCGCATATTTCATCACCTTCATTGATGACCATATAAGGAAGGTATGTGTTTATTTTTTAAAGCACACATTAGACATATTTGATGTGTTTGGAAAGTGGTTGGCTTTGGTAGAGAACAAGATAGGGTTGAAGCTTAAGTGCTTGAGATCTGACAATGGCATCTAGTAATGTGACAAGGAGTTCAAGAAGTTCTATGCCTTGAGAGGGATCAAGAGGGAATTTCCAGTTCCAAGAACACCCCAGTAAATTGGTGTTGCAGAACGGATGAATAGAACGATCACAAAAGTGCTAGGAGCATGAGATTGCATGCAAATCTCCTGAAGCAGTTATGGGCTGAGGCTATTAACACTGATATATTTGATTAATAGGGGACATTTCATACCACTAAGTTATAGGATTCTTGAAGAGGCCTAGAGCGGAAAGGAGGTCAATTGAACCACCTCAAGGTATTTGGCTATTCATCCTATGTGCATGTTGATGTAGGATCCATAAGAAAGCTTGATTCAAAGGCAATCAAGTGCATATTTATTGGGTATGGCACAAGCGAGTTCAGTTACAGATTCTGGGTCAATCATAACCAAAAAATTATCAGAAGTAGGGATGTTACTTTCAATGAATGTGAAATGTACAAGGATTGTATTGTTGTAAGGAATGATTCGAAGGTTGCTTTAGATGGTGAGCCTTAATACATAGAAGTTGATAATAACATTGAGCCAGATGTGCATGTGCAGGAAGAAACTCAAGAGGGTGCTGAAGGTGAACCACAATCACCCATATTGTGGAGATCCATAAGAGTCATGAGATCGCCACAAAGGTACTTTCCTTCCTTATTTTATATGTTGCTAATGGATGGTGGTGAGCCAGAAAGCCTTGAAGAGGCACTTCAGATGGATGATTCAATTAAGGCTGCCATGAATGATGAAAGGATATTACTCATGTCAAATAGGACATGGGAGTTGGCAGCTTTACCACTTGGAAAGAAAGCCTTCAAAACAAATTGGTTTATCGGCTGAAGGAAGAGCTGGATGGGAGCAAATGCTACAAGTCAAGGCTTATAGTAAAAGGCTTCTAGCTGGGGCATGGAGTTGACTACTGTGAGATCTTCGCCCCAGTTGTGAAGATGACAACCATTAGGGTTGTATTGAACATCATTGCAGTTGAAGACTTGCATTTGGAGCAAATAAATGTCAAGATTGCATTTATTCATGAAGAGCTAAAAGATGAGTTATACATACAATAACCTGAGTGGTACAAGGCTCAAGGGAAAGGAAAAATTGAGCTAGTGTGCAAACTCAAGAAGAGCCTTTATATCTTGATACAAGTGCCTAAGAAATGGTATAAGAGATTTGATAGGTTCATGTCAGAAACTAGGCATAAGAGATGCCAGGTGCATCACTGTTATTACATAAGAAAATGTAAGTTCTCCGATAGCATTTTATTGCTGTATGTGGATGATAAGTTGATCGCAGGATCGAACTTGAGGAGATAAGGATTCTAAAGGAGCAGATGTCAAGGGAGTTTGACATGAAATATTTGGGGTTGGCCAAGCAGATTCTTGGGATAAGAATCAACAGAGAGAGAAGTGCGAGAATTCTGAAGTTGTCTTAGAAGGACTATGTTGAAAAGGTGCTAAGAATATTTGACATGAGCGACATAAATCCAGTGAGCACTCCCCTAGCAATTCACATCAGTTTATCGAATGGTCAAATGCCAAAGTTTAAAGAGGAGAAGGAACACACTTTGAAAGTTCCTTATGCTTCAACGGTTGGGAGCTTGATGTACACGATGATCTACATGAGATTGGACATTGCATATGCAGTGGGAGTACTCAACAAATTCATGGGAAACTTAGGAAAGCACCATTGGGATGCGGTTAAGTGGATGTTGAGGTATCTGAAAGGTATAGCAGGAAAAGCACTTTGCTTTAGTAGATCTAACATTTCTATACAAGGTTATGTAGACTCATATCTTGCAGGAGATGTCGATAGCTAGAGGACACTACTGGATATGTGTTCACATTGGGAAGTGCAGCGATGAACTGGATCTCCAAGTTACATAACATTGTTGCTCTATCTACCACGAAGGTAGAGTATGTCGCCATTACTGAGGCAAGAAAGGAGATGATATGGTTGAAAAGTTTTATGGCAAAATTGGGCAAGGAGTAGGAGGATGTAAAGCTCTACAATGATAATATGAGTGTTATTCACCTCGTGAAGAATGTAGCATTTCATGTCAGGATGAAGTACATACAACTTCGGTACCATTTCATCAGGACACTGTTGGAAGAAGAACATCTTGGATTGGAGAAGATTCACACTTCAAAGAATCCCGCTAACATGCTTATGAAAGCATCAATAGTGGAGAAACTGAAGCTATGCGCTGATTCAGTTGGCCTCGGCACATGAAAAGAGAGCGGGGGTGAGCTACACCATGATTCTTGACATAAAATGAAGAAGATAATGAAGGATCAAGGCTAGAAGAGGGATGATTCCTAAAGGTCTCTAAGTGGGAGATTATAAGGATGTGGAGACCATTTAGACCATCATGGAGATACTAATGGAGATCTGATGAGCTTCTAAAAGGTTCCGAGGTGATACGGAACAAGTTTGGAAAAATCAGCTACAGCAAGCACCATAGTGTGTCGTAGCGCTCCATGGCAGCCAACAGACAGAGACCAAGGCACTGTCTTGTGCCATGGTAAGTAGAGTCCATTGACTAGGGTGTTGTAGCGTGCCCAGTGAGAAGCAGGCAAAGACCGAGGCATGGCAATGCTCCTCAATGACAGGCAATTCAAAGACTAGGGCGCTATAGCATGCCATAGTGTTAGAGCACTAGAGACCAGAGGGCTACAACGTGTCCTGGCGCTTGGCTACTTAAGGATTGGGTGCTATGGTGCACCGTAGCACCAAGAGAAAATCAACTTTGGTCTAAGTTACGCCTTAAGAAAAGTGGGGGGGGGGGGGGGTATTTTGGACCATTTGGAGTCTAAATATTAGCTGGGTATTATTGGAGAGGTTTCTAAGGCTGTCAAGTGCAAGCTAAGGGCTTTGGCTATTGTTGGAGAGAACCCTAAGTGAGGTGACTGCTACTCTTCTTCTTCTTCCTAGAGTAAGAGCTGGTGTTCCTTGTTAGAGAAGAAATCGATCATGAGGCTTTGTAAGATGTAGATCTTTCTTTCTCTTGTAAATGTGAAGCTCTTTGTAACTTCGTAATTCTCTTTTCATACATAGTGGAATTTTCGTGTGGTGTGGCTCTGAGTTTTTCCCATCCTTGGGTTTTTCACATAAAATCATTATTGTTTGGATGCTTGTGTGTGGATGCATGTGCATGTGCTATGTTTACTTCTTGCTATGCTTGTGATTTCGTTATTTGCTCGGTAATCGTCAACATAATGCTGAACGTAATGCCGATCCTTGAGCAAAAATTGCTTCCACTATGTGTGTTCTAGGTGATTCATAATGAGTGGTATCAGATTGAGGTTCTCCATCTATTCTTGTTGGTTCTAGGGTTTGTAGTTTGAGTGGGAGCATATGGCGTCCCAACATTAGGTATTAACATATGGCATCCCTGCCTGGTACTGGGTTAGTGCTAACACTAATTAAACACTGGGTGGATGGTCACTAGAGCAAAATATAATAATCCTAGATTGTTACTATGCTTAATCTAGACCTGATTAAATATTAATTCCTATTATATTAGATCTTAAATGTTATTAGGAGCTAACCTTAAAAATTTTTAATATATCAGAGCTTATTTGGATTAATTGACTATTTAGTTAAATTAATTAACCTAAAATTAGCTAAATTAAATTGACCTTCAAATAAAAATTTGGCTTCATTTTTGAATTAATCACACTCAAATTAGCTAAGGGTAAAAATTTGTGAATTTTTGGAGATCATTTGAGCCACAAAATTGGTGAATTTTTGGATAATTGCTAATTAAGGTTTATCAAAATCTACAATTGCCAATAGATCCTTCCAACGGTCGGCTGACCCCGGACCTGCTATTTAAATAATGAGTGATCTATTGTGGAACTCGTCCTATGCGACAGCTTGCCCTTGAGCGCCATCTAGTCCTTAAGTTAGCCAATCTAATGTCTCTGATCCAATCCTACCCGATATAACCTCTGGCCATTGGATCCTAAGTATGACTGGACTGCCAAGACTTAAGCAAGCACTATGGATGATCGTTCTTGCCTTCTCGATAGTACCCAAAAACATCTTGATCGACTGCCACACTGGAAGTACAGGGGATCTTCCTTATCCACCACTCCTATGTGCTCTAACGGTCTGAGGACATATTCTTCCAGATCTGCCCTTGATGGGCCAAGCCTAATTTCATGAACTCCTCTAGCTAGCCATGAGAGGCTAGCCCGAGGTCCCATTGTAACTGGGTCATGCCTCTTATCATCATACACTTTGATAAGTGCAATTAAATAAACTAAGTGTTAAATCCCCTTTCTTAGAAATATACCAACTATGTGTATTCAATCCCTTCAATTGATAGTACTATTTGATCTTAATTTAAATAACTCAATAAATTAGACTCAGGAGTCAGAATTTACTTAGGTGAATTCTGCACAATAGAGATAAATGGAATCACTACTTGATATTGGATTGATTTTGGAAATTGTCGATGATTTAAAGCATACCGACATTTAAAACCTTGGCATATCATAAATTCATAAGTCATGTCAGCATTAGCGGAGCGATTTGGCTCACTTAAGCACTCTATTAGCAGAACATTCGCTCACTTAGAAAATCTGTGGTGTGTCCATGAGACACTAAGTTAGCATATCTGTGGCATACAGTTTAGTGACATATTCAGATGCATAATTATAAATTCAGTGGCATACATCACAATTTTATAATATTATTTATTTAGATTCAGATTACATACTGTTTTACATACAGTGTCAATTTACAGTTTCAGTTTACAATTTCATTTTAGAATTTCAGTTTACTTTATTTTCAGAGTTATGCTATTTTGAGCTTCTAGCTGTTTAATAATTTTTCTATAGTTTTGTTTAAATTATTTAAATATTTAAATAGTAGATAATAGTATCTGTTAGATTAGTTTTCAAGTGTTGGACTTATTATCTAACACGTGGTACTTTTAGGATCCGATAATTTGCTTGATCCAAAGCAGTTTGTAGGGCCAGATCAGGAGCCGGTTCGGGAGATCCAGGAGGAGTTTGTGGAGCCTTAGAGGACTCTCCATCAGCATTTACTTTTCTGCACTAGTTTACCTTCGGTTAAGTATTTAGACTATTCTCTGTGTTTTCATTAAGTAAATAGTTGTAATAATTATAGATGCATTTTGTTTTCTTTTCTGAGATAAATGTTTTATTCAATTTTTATGATGAATGTTTCTGGATGTATGCTTTATCTTTCGCACTCTGTATTTACTACTATTTATACTTAATATTATGATGTGATCAGCATACTAGAAATGCTGTTATACTTATATATATACATATATACATATTCCACTCATAATCCAGTGTATGTATTTACCTAATACTTAGGATAAGGATATTATTACTCTTATCTTAGGTATTAGTATTCAACCCTCTTCTCTTGAGGTTGAGTTTCAGCAGTTCTTGAGCTCAGCAAGTTTATTCGGGGAAGTTGTGTTTCCTTCTCGAGTAATGCACTAGTTTGCCTCCAATTTGTTATCTTTTGAACAAATTACGTGCGGCGACGGGACGGGGCGCTACAGATGGTATCAGATAAGAAGATTGTTCTTATCTACTTTATGATCCATTCTCTAGAACAATTATGTTCACAATCACTAAGTGTAAGCAAAAGCAGCATCTCTAACTTCATCAAGTTGAAATCTCAGAAATGGAAAACTAAGAATATCTAGAAAGAACACCTTAGAGATTAAACGAATATTAAAAGATATGTGAAAGTAAAATACAAATAATAAATGACATTCTAGAATCTTAACAGATTATAAAGAAGTAAAATATGTAAGTAAATTATTCATCAGCAAAACAAATGTGAAATCAGAACTAGTAATTGAAGGAAATTTTAGGAAATGCATTATCAACATTTTGAATATTACTACTACCTTAGGCTGTTCATCGAGTATTAGGAGGATGACTTCCAAGATGGATTATAATCAAACTCTAATAAAATCCAAAATGGATTAGCACCTAACTACAATTTTAGTTATCCAAATCACATACCACTAGATTATTAAGTTCTAATAGGTCTTACAAGTAATCAGAAACTATAAAATTACAATTTGGCTAAATATAGACCCTTATTTTCACTAATATTGCAAATTAAGGATTAGGGCATAATTAACAAAATATAATTCAAAAAATTATTCTACTTAGCTTATGCATTCTACAAGGTACAAGGAGTCAAATGAAGCTTATGTCATGTTATTTGGCTAAGTACACATGCTATTCTCCCCAAATTAAGCAACTGAAGTAATTAGGCAAAATTAAGAAATTCATTTCTGATTAAAATGGTATATAATTTCATATAATTTGTATAAGTATTCATAAACTTATGTAATTAATTTATTATGTATTTTTCTAATTACATTTCTAATGTTCAAATGAATTTTCTTAAAGAATTTAATTCCTAATTCAAACTATATTTATTAAACACGGGCTCAGCCCATTTACCAAAAGGCGCGGGTTGGCTCGACCCAAGGACCCGCCACTGTCGCACCGCATGGGTCACGGGTTGGCCTGACTTGCACGGTGGTGTCTTCCTCCTCTCGCCTTCATCCCGATATTGGCCGATTAGGGTAACCCTAATCAGCCAAATTCTCTACCTCTTGACCATGCCTCAAACTTTGTTTGATCAGAACACCATGCTTTGGCCGAGACACATCGATACAGCCTGGAATCCCCATCAGAGATTGGTTCAATCACGGGGGCCCTAAATGAATTTCCTTAGCCTTCGGGATCACTGTGGAGGGACAATTCTCCCTCCACAGGCTACCATCTCAGCCCATCTCGATCCCTACTCCATCCCCAGGTGATGGAGAAGCGAAGCCCTCGATTTGCTGGGCTCAGAAGTGGCCCAATCAATGGGTCCTTACTCGAGCCATTGCTGGTCTAGCTCAAGCATGAACCAACCACACCCACTGGCCTTAGGTTGCATCCATCTGCTTGACCAATTTGGGATTGATAGGACATGCAATTACATGGCAATTGAGAGTCCAATTATGGGCCAATTACCAAGGAGAGGACCTGGATTGCCGTCCCAAGTGATAACTCGACCCAGTTGTGCCCTGCATTGTCAAGCCTTCATCACTCACAGAAGGGACTGATGCTATCCTATGCAGTCCTAATCCACAGGCATCTAGGTGAGAAATTGAAGGGTACTTAGTTGCTAATGGGAGAGTTTGTTGAGGCTACTGGATTCAATACAAAAGTTGGACTAAACTGCAAGGAGGCACTAGGGATCATGAACTCCAAAACACGCCCTCTGAACGTAGCTGGCTGAGGCTAGGAGCCCGGGGAAAGATGGAATTTATCGAGAGAGCTCGGGAGTGCAGAGAGGTAAGGGGCTTCAATTGGAAGTTCACTGAGAGTAAATGGCTCTTTGGATGAATCTTGAAGCTATTTATAGCCTCAGGGAGGAACTAGGGTGCAACCAGTTGGGTTGGGGAGGACCGAGAGCTCGGGCCATGGCTGAGCTCCCATTTTCCCCAATGGGAAAAGCTGGGCCATGGGGCCCAATCGGGGCTTCCAACCAATAATGGGAAGCCTCTAGTGGCTAAGCTGCTGGCCAGAGGAATGGGGGATAGGGTTGAGTGTTGGTGTATCAGGGATCTTCTTTGTCAGGAGTGGGGCACGCTCGGGATGAAGATCCACAGTGCAGGTGCACTATGGGTCATCTGATCTATCGATCAGAGCTGCAGAATGGCTCTGATCATTCGGATCCGGACGACTGAATTTGAAATGATCCGAGCCATGGGATTTGCGGAATAGATCCAATGATGGATCGACGCTCCCGCAGGATTAAATTCTAGCTGTAGGATCAATTAGAGTGACAGAGTGATGGAGCGGGGTTCCGCTGTCGCGCTACCTGGGCTCCGCAGTGGATCTCTCGCGATCTGCATAGCAGATCACAGACGGTTAAATTGGTTATCGGCATAGATGCAATTTCAAATTTTTATGAACCATTATGTTCAACTTCCCAAATTAAATTAAATTCAATTATGGTCTAAATGACCTCCAAAAATTTTCAAATTTGCACTGCTAGCTAATTTGGGGGTGAATAATTCAAAAATTCAATCAGATTTTGGATTAGAGATAAAAATATTTTGGCTATTAATTTGGGTTCCTAATTTGACAAAAATGCCTAATTAACCTAATGAGGCCTAATTGATCCCAAATTTTTAGCATTAGGTCCTAATGACTATATGAATGCAATGGAATCATAATTAAGATATGATTAAGCTATGATTAAGCTAGTAACAACCTAGAGTTGTTACATTAACAATTTTAATTATCAAAATAAAATTAGATTACATATTATTGTTCTACTTATTTTTTTGATCATTTTGATATTTATTTTTGATATATTTGGATAAGTATTTAAGAAATTATTTAAATAACTAAATTTGAATTAATTAATCCTAAAGTTTTAATTCTAATTAAATTTCTTTAAATGGCGGTTTGCAGATCCCAAACGGTGTTGATAATCTGAGCCTGTCAGGTCTGCGGAGCCAGACGGGATGGGGCATATTCATGGTGCTGTGCGGGTCACGGGTTAACCTGCCCGACATTATACATCTTATTTGCGAAGGGTTCTGCTGCAATCCGAGAACTTAAGGTTTCAGAAAAAGCTCAATTTATCGGCTACCAGACCATCCCAGACAACGAGCGATAGCTCGATTGAAAGCCAACGACGAGTTCTATAACATGGAATAAAAAGCTCTAGCTCATTCTACCCATATCTATGGAATTTGATGAAGAACCCATTTAGGGTTAGGGTATACTATGGGGTCACTTTGCAAGCCCACAGTAGACCCCCAAGTTTACAATAGGGTTCATTTGATTCCTAAGCTTGGTGTCATCCTTTAGGAGGCATAGAAGGATGATGGGAGGTAGTGAGGAGGGATTGGGTTCGGATGGAGCTCAAACATTTTCACTACTATACAGGTGTGAGTTTATCTAAGCAAATTAGACTGTATCTGTAATAGCCCTAGGTTGTTACTTAGCATAATAATAGTTTAATCATGCCTTAATTCTAATTCCATTGCATTCAAAACACCAAATTAAGCTAACCCTAAAAATTTGAGGTAAATCAAACCTCTCTAGAGTAATTTTGCCATTTGATTAGTCTAGATGCCCCAATTTTGACCTAAAATATTTTGATCTCAGAATTAAAATCTGATTGTATTTTTGAATTCCTCACCCCCAAATTAGCTAGGGGTGAAAGTTTGGTAATATTTGAAGGTCATTTGCAATTCACTGTGGTGCCCGGGTCATGCGACAGCGAAGCCCCACTCCATCTGACCGTCTCTCCTGTGGATCCGACGGTTAGGATCTAGATCTGCCAAGCTACAAATTTGCCATTGGATCTACCCATGGATTCTATAACCCAGATTGCTCTCGCGATCGACCGTTAGGATCCGAGTGATCCAAGCCGTTCCACCACCTGATCGATAGATCTAATAGCATCCGAAGGTCTTGTCACTATGGACCTTCGTACCTATTCATGCCCATCCCCGACAGTGAGTATATCCCGTACGCCAGTTGCCCTCCTTGTCCCCCACATGTGCCTCGAGCTCAGCAATGTCGTCAGGACCTCCCCCATTTTGGTATGGAGCCTCGATCGGGCCTCGTGACCTGGCCGTGCACAATTTGGAAAATTAAGAGCTCGGCCATAGCCAGATCTCTTGGGCCTCCCTGGCCTGAGCCCTTTATTCTGGAGCCTTCCCATTCCCTCCATGAGGCTATAAATAGCCTCAAGTATGTCCTAGGATCAGCTTGCTGATCAATTGGAGTCTTCTTCCCCTTCTCCATTGTTGGTCTGCTCGAGCTCTCCTAGGTGTCCCAGGCGCTTGTGTACTACTGATAGAGGGTTCTCCTAGTGTTCAGGATCCTTAAGAGCTTTTCTGTAGCTCAGCCTGGCTTTAATTTCTCCCTGTTTGTTCAAACTGAGCCCCCATCAAACTAGGTACCTCAGTTTGCAAGCTCTGAGCCAAAGAGGCTCAGGTTTTCCACCATTTAATTTGTGATGGATAGCATTGTAGAAATGAACTCAATGCAATCGTAATTGGGCTTTAATCTAGCATTGATCGATTGGGCTAAGCCTCGTAAGAAGGTTAGGTTCGAGTAAGGACCCATCGATCTAGGCCACCCCAAACCCAGCCACCTTAAGGGTTCAATTCGTCTTGCCTCCTTGAAGGTGTAGGGATCGAACCCGAGGTGAATCGTAGTGGGGAGAATTGACTCCCCACAGCACCTCCATAGCGAAAGCTCTCGGGTGAGTAAGGTTCGGGCGATCCAGACCACCTCACTTGGGGCTTTGGGTCTCTACTGGCGCGTCTGGTCATGGTGAAGGTGTAGCGACCTTTGGTTGGTCGTGCCACAGTCTGGATGTATGGGAATTTGGAGATTAGAGTTTCCCTAATCGGCCTAAGGTTGGGATGAGGGGTCGGGGAGGATGCCACTGTGCGGGTCAGGCTTACCCATGACCCGAGCTATGTGATAGTCCCGGGTCTCTCGGGCCCCGGTCGACCTGCGTGGTTTGGAATCAGGCTGAGCCCGTGGTTTAAAAATATCCGATTAATTGGATTTATTTTCCTTAAGGAAAATAATCCAATTAATTAACCATAGGAAAATTTAATTAGAAAAATGAATATTAAATTAATTGAATAACTTTTGATCCACTAATACAAACCCTATAATCTTATATATCAAATTGTTTAGAAAATTATAAGGAATAAGAATATAAAATAATATTGCACTTTTAATGGTTGGATTGTCTGATTTAGCCTAATTATTGTAGAATTTAATTAGGGTTGATTAGTATGTGCACTTAGCCAAATTGCATGATTTAGGTGCCATTATGTTTCTCTAACATTGTATAATACATGTGCTAGGTGAAATAATTTTTTGATTTACATTTTCTTAATTTTTCCCTATCTTGTAAAAGCATGATTAGTAAAAATTAGGGTTTTTTCTTGGCCAAAACCTTCAATTATAGTCTCTAATTAATTGTATTGTCTATTAGAACACCCCTACCAAGTATCAGAAATTTTCAATGGTTGGATTTGTAATTAAGAGCTAATCCATATTTCTTGATATAAAGTTTGATTAGCCTTAATTACTTTATGTTTTGTGTAAATCCATGTTCTTATGCTTTCATTTTAGTAAGTTGAATGTTAAGAAACCATTACTTGAACATCTTAATGGATTTAAATTAGCATAATTAAATATTTATCATAAGAGCCTTAAGTAAGTGATTAAGCAACTAAATGCTTAATCTTAAATCTTAAATTTTGACATCAATAATATAATAATAACTCACTGATTTGTCATTGATTCTAAAGTAAACAAGTGATCTTAATATAGTTAAGTTATGGGTTAAATTTAGCTTAACTTGATTAAGGTCTAAAATCCTTAATTGCCTAAATTAAAATGGTTTGATTTAAAGATAAATCAATTTGCATAATTCCAATAATATACCTAATTTAACATTGATCTTAAATTAATAATTAGACATACTAAGATCTTTTATAAGCTATGTGATTGGTCAATCTGAATACTTACCTTTAGATCTTTGATTTTCTCTTAAGTAAGACCACCAGCATAATGAAACCTATAAAATGCAAAGGATTCATAAACTAATCATTCCTTAATAATTTATGAGATTAAGTACCATGATTTTAGCATAGAGGTTGATCAGGTGGGCTTATCCATTTGATCTAGTCAAACAAAAACATTAAGGAAGTCATAACTGTAGAAGTGGTGTTAAGCTTAGGACTTATATTCTCTTTTAAATTAGGAGTACAAAATCATCATGATCTTGCCTTAGCATGAATAAATTAGTTTTTATAAACCTTAATTGATTAATCTATTAAAATCGGAAGAGCTTATTGTCTAGATTTTGAGGTAGTAACTTAGATGCTCCTTACTAGCCTTAGAAGATTGATCATAGATCCTTGAGATAAGACTTTCTAAGAACTTATTATGAGATTCTTTCATGTGGTAGTGACCTAAATTTGAGTGACCTTAAGGTCATATCCTTAGAACCTTATGTAGTACCATCTCAATAGAGTAAAGGTTCATTAGTATGATAATCCTTGTTATTTAAATAGACTTGTGGGAAAATCAGTAGATTATCAGTAGAATGTGAAATTGTATATTCATAGTACTGAACCATTTCATAAAAAATTTGATATTGGATAAGTCACTCTGAGTGAGATTGTAGAGTCTTGGTCTTATCTTATATGATTGGATAAGTATAGTCTAGCTTAGAGTAAATGTTCCAAGCTTAGGTGTTTCCTAATTGGGTAAACTTGGATGCTTAATTTGAGAGAATAAACTATAACCGGGTCATACCTCTTATCATCGTGCGATTCGATAAGTGCTGTTAAACAAACTAAATATCTCAAGTTATTCTTTTAGAACACACTGTATGATTGTAATTAAGGTATTTATCAGCTTAGTTTGAGATAATACACTATAACCAGGTCATGCATCTTATCATCATGCACTTTGATAAGTGCAGTTAAACAAACTAAGTGTTAAATTCCCTTTCTTGGAAATATACCAGCTATGTGTATTCAATCCCTTTAGTTGATGATTATATCTATCTTAATCTAAATACACAATAAATTAGTCTTAGGAGTCAAAATTTACTTAGGTAAATTCTGCCCAATGGAGATAAATGGAATCATAAATTATTATAACATTTGATTTCAAGATTTGTCAATGATTTAAAGCATACTGACATTGAAAACTTGGCATATCATAATACATAATCATGTCAGCATTAGCAAAGCGAATGAGCTCACCTAAGGACTCTGTTAGCGAAGCATTCGCTCACCTAAGAAATCAGTGGTGTGTCCGCGAGACACCCGTTAGCATATCAGTGGTATACAGTTCTATGGCATATTCAGACACATACTTATAAATTTAGTGACATTCAACACAGTCTTACAGTACCATTTACTCATATTCAAATTTCATAGTATTTTGCACATATTTCAGCAGTTAGTTGCAATTTCAGATTTACTTACTATTTTCAGTTTATAGTTTTAGCCTACAGTTTTAGATTCCAATTTTAGTTACTCTATTTTAGATTTATGCTATTTTGAGTTTTTAGTTGTTTTACCATCTTTTCTTCAGTTTTGTTAAACTATTTAAATGTTAAATAGTAGAAAAATTGCAAACTGTTAGCATAGTTTTATTGTGTTAGACTTCTTATTTAACACGAGGTACTTTTGGGATCCGACAATTTGCTAGATTATGAGCAGTTCATTAAGCCATACCCAGAGGATTCCCAGGAGACACAGGAGCAGTAGTGGGCTCTTCTTCAACATTTTCCTTTCTACTCATTTTATTTCAGTTCAGTACTTAGACTTTATTTCTGTATTCATTAAAAAGCATTGTAATAACTCTGGATGTTTTCCTTTTCTAGTTTTATGATGAATGTTTATTTTAGTTTCTGTGATGAATATTTCTGGCTGTATACTTAGCTTCCACACTCTGTCTTTTTACCACTTATACTTAGTATTGTGATGTGATCTAGATATTCATAAAATACTAGTATTTGTGTAACTTGGATTACATTTGTATTCTTAATCCAAAATACATGAGTACCTTATATAATAATTAAGATAAGGATACTACACTTATCTTAAGCATTAGTGCTCAGCCCTCTTCTCTTGAGGTTGAGTATTAGCAGGCCTTATGCATTAGCTGTCTTCTTAGCAGTTCTTCGGGGAGGTTGTGTTTGGATCCTTCATGAGTAATGCACTCTCTCGCCGCCAATCTGTTATTTCTTAAATAAATTGGCGTGGCGACGGGATGGGGCGTTACAGTATCGATGCCAAACTCTTTCACCAAATGAATCTATACTAACAATAATTGATAAACAAAACTAGAATGATGTAAAGTAGGAAGGAATCGATGGATAAATTGACATACCTAATGTCCGACACGAAGGTTCTTCTTCACTTAATTTCTTTATTTGCATGTGATGCCGGGACTCCAATACAAGCTCAAATGATCAACAACGTGAGAATAAGCTACCGCAGGGGTTTTGAGGATGCAGGTGAGGCTGGATTGCGCTCACAAATATGGGTTGTGGGACAACTCTGTGTCACGGCCCGCAATCGTGGTATGGGTGGAAAGCATGGTAGGGAACTGTCCTTGTCGCACTCTGGGCCATTGGATCGCGTCTGGATCCGACAGCCAGAGAGCTTGGACAGCGTGGGTTTGATCTTAACCGTCTGATCATCATGTTGAAGCAAATCAGATGGTTGGAAGTAACTGTTAGCGGGGTCCTAGTCGCGAACCATGCTATTAGGTTAGGATTTAAATTAAATAGTTAATTTATTATTTAATATTTTTTATATAATTAAAATTAAGCTACCAACTGAACTCTGAAAAATCCCAAAAATTTACTCTTAGCTAATTTTGGGGTGAGGAACTCAAAAATGAAGTCAAATTTTTAATTAGAGATCAATTTATTTTTCTTAATTTTTAAGTTAATTAAATTGCTCAAATATTCATAAGAAATAAATGATCTCCAAATCGCACCAAATTTTGGGGTTAGCTCCTAATATTATTAAGAGTCTAATAATAATGCTTTTATGCTAATTGTACTATCCAATAATGGGTAACAATACTAGGGTTGTTACATGTATACACTCTAACTCATATTGAAGCAGCAGGCAATAATAATATTGTTTCAGGTACACATTCATGAGGTTTTTTCCTATAAAGTCATTTTCATGCAAGATTTTATTTCTACGAGTAGTAACTTTGTTTAAATCTTCAACATATAAACCATGTGCATAAATAATAAACCCTATAAAGTATTGTTTGATATTGGGCAAGTCATTCATTTATTTCAAAACAATTTGCTAACTCCATCAATATTCCTTTCTATAAATTAGCCAAGATTTTAAGCGTTGGACTTCCTTCTAGAGCCCAACTAAGTGCTGCTAAATTTTGTGATCTTAAGAATTAATTGAATAACTAGGGTTTTGAAGCCAAGTTAGTTGTTCTTCCACTAGCAAAATTTGATATAATATTAGGCATGAATTGGTGCAGTAAGCTTAATGCGATCATAAGCTTTCAAAAGAAGAAAGTTACATTGCACTTGTTTAGTAGTCCTGAGACGTTTACAAGAAGATTTAGTACTCAAGCTTTGTTAATAAATACAATCAAAGCTAAAAAATTGATTAATAAAGGTTGTGTTTCTTGCCTCATCATTATGATGAGTAAAGCATAGGAAGATGTTCTGCTAGCAAAAAATAAAGTCAATAAAGAATTTGCCAATGTATTTCACGAAGTTCTATCTGGGTTAGATATTTCAATGGAGTTAATTCTTAGAACACAACCTATTTCTAAGGCTTCATATATAATCACACTCAATGAATTGCAAGAGTTAAATGAACAACTGCAGAAACTTTTGAGCAAAGGTTTCATTAGGCAGAGTATGTCTCCTTGGCGAGCACCCATTTTATTTGGTAAAAAGAAAGATGGTTCCATGTGGATGTGCATCAACAATTGTGAGTTAAATAAAGTAACCATCAAGAATAATTATTCAATTCCTAGAATTGATGACTTATTTGATCAGTTATCTAGAGCCATGATATTCTCTAAGATTGATTTAAGATTAGGATATCACTAGTTATGAGTTAAAGATGCAGATGCTAAAAAAACAACGTTCAAGACTCATTATGACCATTTTGAATTCTTAATGATGTATTTCAGACTCACTAATTCTCTGTCAATCTTCATGGATCTAATGCAGCATATTTAAATCCATTCATGGATAAGTTAGCAATTATCTTTATTGATGACATTCTTATTTGCTCAAAAATACACTTAGAACATGAAAATCATCTTAGAGTTGTTCTTGAAACTCTTAGAGCCCATTAGGTCTATATGAAGTACTCGAAGTGTGAATTTTGGTTAGAATCTATTGCATTTTTGGGTCATATTGTAGATGCCCAAAGCATCGGAGTGGATCAAAAGAAAGATTGTGCAATATAAGTGTGGTTATAGCCTAAGTCAGTAACAGACATTCGTAGATTTTTGGGATAAGCTGGTTATTATAGGAAGTTTGTTAAGTGCTTTTCTTATATCACTTCACCATTAACAAAGCAGACTCAGAAAGAAGTACTATTCCATTAGAATTCTTATTGCAAAGAAACTTTTCAAAAGCTTAAGAATGCACTAACATCACCACCAGATTTAGTTCAGCTCAGAAAAACTTTAGATTATCAATTCTACACTAATGCATTAGGAATTGGATTGGGATGCATATTCATACAAGATAAGAAAGTTATTACTTATGAATCTCATCAGTTGAAATAGCATGAGAAGAATTATCTTGCCAATGACCTAGAACTTGCTGCAGTAGTGTTTGCCTTAAATATTTTGTAGCATTATTTGTATGGTATTAAGTGTGAAATCTTCACTGACCATCAAAGCTTAAAGCACATATTCACTCAGTGTGAGTTAAAATATCATTAGAGAAGATGCTTGAACTCCTCAGTGATTATGATCTGAATAACCAATATCATCCAGGAAAAGCTAATGTAGTAGCAGATGCTCTTAGCAGTCATGCTACTCTTTATGTGATGATCTCTTAAAGTCCTTTAGTTGATGAATTTCATAAGCTGAGCGTAGAACCTGTGTGCAGAGAAATGTTAAATGAACTAATAGAAATGCTTTATTGAACCCAATTTCATCAGAGATATCTTCATCATGCAAACTAAGGATGAAGACTATATGAAGTTGAAAGACGATATTGAAAGTGGTCATCGTATCAACCTGTAGCTTCGTGAAAACTCTATTTATCAAGGGAATCAAATATGGATTTGAAAGTCCATGCATTAGGAGATATTAGCAGAAGGTCATAATTATAAATATGCAATTCATCATGGAAGCACCAAGATGTATCAAGACCTAAAGAAATCATTTTGGTGGCCAGGTATGAAGAAAAAAGTGGCTGAATTCATAGCAAAATGTCATGCCTATAAGGAAGAACATCAAAGGAATGACAGATTATTATGTCCATTGGAAATTCCAAAGTGGATGTGGTTTGATATTTCAATGGATTTTGTTATGGGATTGCCTTGGGAAAGATTAGGTGCCTATGCAATTTGGGTTAGTTTTTATTGCTTAACATAGTCTGCTTGTTTCATTTCAGTCTTCAAACTGACTCAGTAGAGAAGATTTCTAAGCTCTACATCAAGAAAGTTGTTAGATTGCACAAAATTCAAAATATATAGTATCTGATCGTGACAGTAGATTTACCTCTAAATTTTGATAGTCTGTACATCAAGACCTAGGAACTACCCTAGCAAAGAGTTAGGCCTTTCATCCCCAAACTAATGGCCAAACTAAAAGAGTGAATCAAGTGCTAGTAGATTTATTGAAGCTCTGTATCCTAGATTTTGGTGAAAGTTAGGAGGATCATCTGCTTCTTTTTGAATTTGCTTATAACAACAATTATTGAGCTAGCATCAAGATGGCTCCCTATGAAGTGTTATATGGTAGAAGATGTAGTACTCCATTATCCAGGTCTAAAATTGGAGATGTTTAGTTGTTTGGGTCTGAATTAGTTGAAGAAACAAATAAAAAGGTCAGACTCATTCAACAAAGAATTCAGATAGCACAGGATCATCAGAGTAAATATCATGATTCTTGTCATCGTCCGTTGAAGTTTTAAGCAGATGATCTGGTTTATCTGAAGGTTAGTTCCATGAAAGGTGTTTACAAATTTGGTGTTGTTGGTAAACCCTGTCCCAAATTTGTAGGATCTTTTGAAGTGCTGTCTAGAAATGAATCATCCACCTACGTTGAAATTTCCAGATGAATTCTCTTCATTTCATAATATTTTTCATGTTTCATCGCTCATAAAATGCCTTTGTGAACACAGCCTTCACATTTCAATTCCTACTTCAAGTCTACAATCAGATCTATCATATGCTGAAGAATTTATGAAGATCATGAGAAGAGATTAAAAGTAACTCATAAGTCGATTTATTCTAATAGTTAAAGTTCAATGGTGAAATTGAAGCATTGGAGAAGTCACTTGGAAAAAGAAGTAGAAATACAAAAAAAATATTCAAAGCTCTTTGAGAATCTTAGTATTGTCAAAATTCCCTTAATTCAGGTCCTTTTCTTTTCCTATCCCGCTTAGGTGATGTTAAGGTTGACATCATTCTTTAGTGGGGCAGTCCGTAATAGCCATAGGCTGTTACCATGCTTAATTTGAACCTGATTAAAGTCTTAGTTTCTATTCCATTATATCCTAAATATAATTATGACATAACTCTAAAAATTTGGAATCCATTAGAGCTTATTTGGATTAATTGACTATTTAGTCAATTAAATTAACCTAAAAATTAGCTAAATTAAATTGACCTTCAAATCAAAATATGACTTCATTTTTGAATTCCTCACACCCAAATTAGCTAAAGGTAAAAATTTTGGAATTTTTGAAGATCATTTGTCTAAAATAGATTTAATTTAGTTTGGGATAATTGCTATTTATGGTTTAACAAATTCTATAATTGCAAATCTACCTTTTCAACGATTAGCTAACCCCGGATCTACTATTCATACAGTGAGCAATCTAATGTGGAGCTCCTCCTGCGCGACATTCAGCCATCGAGAGCCATACAGTTGTTTAGTTAGCTGATCCAATGGCTCTAATCCAATCTTGCTTAATCTAGCCTTTGGTGTTAGATCAATATCATATTCTTCTGGGTCTGCTATCAATGGGCAGAGCTCAATTTCATGAACTCCTCGAGCCAGCCATGGGAGGCCAACCTGAGCTCCCATTGAGATCCTAAGCTATAAATAAATTGGGGAATTCGTTAGAGAGTTCCTTTGGTCACTAAGGAACTCTCTTGAAGTTCAATTTCCATGATTGCTCCAGTCCACTACATTCCCTCTTACAAGTCCAGCCAATCCCGATGAGCCCCAGACAATCTCTCAGGAGCTGTAGTGGGCTAAGCTTGATGTTCAATCTCCCAATTGGTTGCTGAGATCCTAAGGGAGATATAGGGATATTCTTTAGCCTCTGAGGTGCACTAAAATTTCAACAATTAACTCTGCAATGTTTCTACAAGGTACTTCCTCTTCCTGAGCTAATTAGGCTTAGTCAATGCTTCATAACTTGCTAATTAGCTTGATGTTAGTTCTGTGAACACTCTAGGCTAGAATCACCATATAGCTTAGACATCATCATGTTTCAGTAGGAATCCAAAAAGTGAAGGCCATTGCCTGGATTAGGGCTACTGGACAAAGCAGATCATCAGTTCGAGCACAGACAACTGTCTCCACATTGGGATGCCTTATTGTTCATGATCTTATTCGATATTGAGTGTAAGAAATCGATAGAGTCTTGGGCAGTCGGGCTAGCCCGATTGACCTCTGTCCTGCTTGAGCTATGACAATATTGATGCCGATTAAGGATCCATTGATCCACCCACCCACCTACAGCTAGGAGAGGGTTCTGCTCTTCCTCGATTCCCCAAACATTTTAAGACAAAAGTAAAATAATGACATCGTCTCTGTGGGGAGAATTGGCTCCCCACAATAAACCTTAGAAACTATATTAGGGAAAATTGGGTCTCAGCAGTCCTAAAATCTCCGTAAGGGGCTTTAGTGATCAATTGATGTGACATGGTCAGGGGAGTATATAGCGCTTGAAATTGGGCGGTGGAGTGGCATGGGTGTTTGGATTTGGCTCCTAATCCTAACCCCAGCTCATGTGCCACCGGGGAAAGAGGCGAGGGAGATGTACTGTGCTGGGCCTAGACGAACTTTGACTCACATATTTTTGTCTGGGTTATTTAAATAACCCTAATTATGGTATTTATTTTTCTTCTAATAAATTCTAGCTTACATCTAAAACCTATGATTCAATTTATAAAAAAATATTCCATTAAATTTTTTGAAATATTATTAATTCAGATGCAAATGTAGTGATCCAATATACTATTAAAATAAAAAAACATGCAGAATATTAATCTACAATAATATTTAGCTTTCTACAATTAGATTTCTTAATTATGCCCTAATTATATTATAAATAGATTAGTGAATATTAGGCTTATTACTTAGCCAAAATCTTTGATTAAGGTCCTAATCTTTCCATTAGACAGATGAAAACTTGAATAAGAAATTAAAAATATTGTTCTATCTAATTCAATTAATCACTCATTAATTATCATAATGCTTGATTAGTAAATATTAGAGGTTTTGGTGATATGATCTTGGAGCTTAAGGTGCCTAATGACTCCCTTAGACAGTAAGAAACCTGATAATAACTTAAAATCCCAATTTTTGTAATTAAAATTAATCACACTTTGATGAGCTTTATCCATAATTAGTGCATAATAAGCTTATTTTTTGACCAAATCCAATGTTTAAGGTGTTAATCTTCTCCTTAGATAGTAATGAATGACTTGAAGCTGAGAAAACACAATTTGAACTTCTAAATCTTAGAGTCAAGTTTTAGCCTCTTAAATAATGATATTTTAATTGATAGAAGTCAATGGTGATTAAATTGAAGATTTAGAACCTCTAATCTATCATACACTCTTTAAACTAAAAAGTAAAATGTTTAGGATTTGGTTGAGATTAATTTGAATCATTATAGCCTTATTAGCTTAAACTCTAGATTAACCTAAATAGGGTAATTTTGGCTCCTAAGTATCTAATTGAATACACTTGAGAGTCCTCCTTCTTTTCCTAAGTTTGATTCAATCTTTAGGTAAATGCTGGATTCTATTGAGAATTGATTTGACTCAATAGAGGTGTTCTAATTATTATTTGAGGCAAATTCAGCTTAGCTCAGACTTTAGCCATTAAACCTTAAAGCATGATTATTGAATCAATATTGATTATTCCTTAACTTCCAAAAATTAGCTGTATTAGTAGTTCTAATCATATTGGGTTTGATTATACTCAGTAAGGGTTCCCTTAATTAAAACTATTAGTAAGTCTAGTTTGAGTAGCTTAGACACTAAATGTCTAAAATCTTGAGCTAATAGGCTTAAACCCCATATTTTGGAGTTTAAATTTCTTAATTCCTAAATCTTGATAGAGTTAAATCAAGATTGCCTTAAGTCAGTGATAAATTATCAGTTAGGACTATTGATTTTAATAATTTAACTTATGTAGGTGATATTGTAACAACCCTAGTGTTGTTACCCAATTTTGGGTAGTCTAAATTGCTTAAAAACTTCCATTAAACTCCTAGTAGTATTAAGAGCCAACCCCTAAAATTTAATGCAATTTGGAGATAGTTTGATTTTGATGTTTATTTAGAGCAATTTAATAAATTAGAAAATTAAGTATATTAAATTAACCTCTGCTTAAATATCTGACTTCAATTTTGAGTTCCTCACTCCTAAATTAGCTAGGAATGTTTTTTTTGGATTTTTCAGAGCTTATTTGGTATCTTAATTTTATATAAATTGAAAGATATATACTATTAAATAATTTAATTAGTTAAATTCCATCTGACGGCGCCGCTAAACCCCGTTTGATCGAACGACGGGTGATCCGAGCCGTTTGGTCAAATAGTATGTGCGGATCGGGCAGCCTCAATCTCATAACGTGGATCAGCATGATTAGACCATTATACCGAGCCGCGATCCAATGACTAGAACATGACAGTGAATTGTTTCGCAGTCATTTTTGCCAAGCAGGCCATGACTGCAGTTTGAGGCACAGAGCCTGCCACGACATGTACTGGTGAGTATAGGACAACCCCTCCTACAGCTTCAAAACCTATGAAAGCTCCAGCTCCCATTTGCCAAGCATTTGAGATCTTGAAGAAGAAGCGACACCACTAGAAAATGGAGAATTTGAACGATGAAGGTTTTATGCATTGGTGTTTAGGTGTGGCGATTTACCCCATAACTCTTACATGTTTCATTGTCAATAGTTTTGTTTTGCTATTATTTTTGTTGTTGATTCATTTGGTAGTTGAATCAGAGCTCAATATGTCTTGGCTAGCTCGATTAAACTCGGGCTTGCACAATAATGTATAATATTTGAGTTCTACCCACCTTCATCTTCTCTTCCACTAACTCTCATCTTCCCATTTTGTTTCTATGGGATGACTTGTAATAACCGAGTTTGTTACTTATGATAAACCTAGCTTAATCAGTCTTAAACCTCTTTCATTAGTCTTTAATTATTATTAGAAGCGAACCCCAAAGTTTGGTTTGATTCGGAGATCAATCAGACTAATCCTCAATTTTAGCTAGTTATTTAATTAAGATAAATAATATAATTAAATTGACCTCAAACAAAAATCCAATCACAATTTTGGAATCCTAGTACCCAAATTAGTTAGGGGTGAATTTTTGGTATTTTTTGGAGTATGTTTGGTTAATCTTTTTATTAATATTCAAAACAGTCATAACCATCTTAACCACTAGCTCATGGGATTCGTTGCATTGCCCAAACATGGGACAACCATATTCTATGATTTGAGCCCAACTTGGATCGGTCCTCATCTATGAACTGAACTTGGCAAAATTGGTGGAAGGCAAATCCAGGTACTCCATTAGCCGAGTATTGAGCTTTCAATCTATGTGGCTATGCATTGCAATTGAGATTCCTAATTCCTCTGAGTTGATCCATAGCATTGATCTAGTTTGATCAAACTTGATCAAGTGGCTACGGGCTTGGGTTCGTACAATGGGGTAAAATGCTCGAGCCCCCATGAGTCATCTAGTGATCTTGTCCACATCTAGATCTGCTTGAATGCTCCTTAGATCAGCCTCGACCTAAGGGACAAGTAGGGATTGATCCCTACCCGAGCGGTGGATTGTGGAGGGAGAATTCTCCCTCCACATTTATAACAATCCTAGGTTGTTACCCAATTTAATCTAAGCTTAGTCATGCCTTAATTTTAGTTTTATTGCATTTAAAACATCATTAGAAGCTGACCGTGAATGTTTGGGTTCAAAAGGACCTTTCTAGGTCAATCAGATATTTTTGATGAATTTAAATACCCGAAATAATAGAAAAAATATTTTGATCTCAAAATTTAAATCTGATTACATTTTTGAATTTCTCAACCCCAAATTAGCTAAGGGTGAAAGTTTGAAAAATTTTGGAAGTCATTTAGACCATAATTCAATTTTAAGTTAAAATGGTCTAATTGCACTCTAGGGTTTCCAACATTTTGAAATTGAAAATCTACCCATGAAACTGAATAAATTGTCAGGATCCGTTGTGTAGACTGCGAGTGATTTGTTATGGAGCCAGAGTCACACAATAGCAGAGCCCCCGCTAATCTCAGAGTCCCGCCTTTTGAATCAATGGCTTGGATTTAATCCCGCAGGATCGCGGATCCATCGTTGGATCTACTTGTCAGATCCTACTGCTCAAATCACTCCGGATCCAACTGTTAGGATCCAGACCATCAGGATCTTTCCACAGTTATGATCAATAGATCAGACGACCCACAGTGCACCCACACTATAAATCTTTGTCCCCAGTTTTCCTGCGCCTGACAGTGAGAATCCCTGTGATCCTCAATAGCCAGGCCTACCTCCCACTCCCATAGCTAGCTTAGCCGATCCGTTAGGATCTTTCCACTCTTGACCTAACCTCCTAATTAGGCTCTGTGGTCCGATAGTCCCCTATTGGAAGCTATGAGAGCTCTCGGTGACCCGAGCTCTTGGGCCACTTCCAGCCCGCTCCCTCCCTTCTAGAATGATCATAAGTCCCTGCTGAGGCTATAAATAGCCTCAACATTCTTCCTTAGCTTCTTTTGTTGGTCAATTAAAGTTAAAAACCCCTCTACCATTGCCAATCTTCCCAAGCTTCTCTAGACATCCCAGGTGTGCGAATTGCTGATAGTGGTGATTCCTGGTATTCAAAATCCCAAGGTGCTCTCCTCTAAAGCTCAGCAAGCCCTACCTTGATCCCTACTGTCTGATCCAAGCTTGCCAAAGAACCAGGTACCCTTCTCTATCGAATTAAGATACTGAGGCTCAATTCTTCCTCTATGCTATTTTTTTTCGATACTACTAGGGTAGACGAGTGTGTCCTGAATGATTGTAATCTATGGGGTGGATCCAATCAATTATATCGATTGATTGGGTCAACCCCTCTCATGCTCATTGGGTCTGAGTAAGGATGCATTGATCTAGTCCACTCCAGATCCTCAAACTAGAGGGCTTTGATCCGCCTCACCTCTCTGAATGTGTAGGAATTGAGCCCTGGATCAATCGTTGTCTTTGTTGGGAGAATAAACTCCACACAGTAGCTTCATAGGCATAGCTCTCGAGTGAGTAAGGTTCAAGTGATCCAGACCTTCTCACAGGGGGCTTTTGGTCCCAATCGGTGCGCCTTGATATAGGGATTGATTTCTGATTGGTCTGAGGTCATGGCTTGGCCTCTCGGCCGAGAGTTCAAGCGATTAGTATTTCCCTAATCGGCTGAAGATTGGGGAGACGCGAGGGAAGAAGGAGAATATTGCGGGTCGGGTTGACCCGTGACCTGCGCTATTTGACAGTATCGAGTCCCTCGGGTCGATCTAACCCGCGCCTTTTGTAATCGGGCCGAACCCGTAATAATAATATCCGATTTAATTGGAATTATTTTTCCTTAAGGAAAATAACCCAATTAATGGAATCATAGAGAAATTTAATTGGAAAAATGCAAAATAAATTATTTGAATAACTTTTAATCCACCGATCCAAGCCTTATGATATTATATACCAAATTAATAAAAAAAATATAAGGAACCTTATGCTTTGTAGAATAATATTGTAATTTTAATGGTTAGATTTCCTGATTTTGCTTAAATACTTTAGATCTTGATTAGTGATGATTAGCATATATATAAAGCCAAATTTCATGATTTAGGTGCCATTGTGTTTCTTATGCTTTGTAGAATGCATGTGCTAGGTGGATTAATTTTTTGATTAATATATTTTTAATTATGCTATAATCTTAGAAATGCATGATTAGTGAAAATTAGGGTTTTTGCTTAATAAAATTTAGTAAACTTAGTCTCTGATTGTCCATTTGAATAAGTAGAACGTAAATGCCAAGTTTCATAAGTTTATGATGGTTGGATTTATAATTAAGTGTTAATCCATTTAGATTAATTTAGGATTTGATTAGCCTTAATTACTTTCTATTTTATGTAAATTTATGTTAACTATGTATTCATAATAGTAGATATAAGTTAATAACCCTTCACATATACCTTGAACTCTTGAACAAATCAATTTGGATTAATCTTTGCTTAGACCTAAGAGTCTAATAAGAATTGATCAAGTAGCTAATACTTGATCTAAATCTAAAATTTGCCATCAATAATACACCATAATAATGCATTTGATTTGTCACTGATCTATAAATCAACTGTTGATCTTAATTTGGTAAGGCTAGGGGTTAAACCCTAATATGTCTGATTATAATTTAAACCCTTAATCACTTAATCAATCAACTTGATTGAAAGACAATTCAACTGGCATAATTCCAATAATATATTTGATTTGGTATTGATCTTAAATTATTGAATGTGAAGTGCAAAGGTTATTGGATAACTTATGTGATTAAACATCTGAATCTAAACTTGATATCTCTAATTTTCTCTTATATAAGACTCTTAGCATGTGGTAAATCATAAAACTATATGGATTTGTAAAATGATCAATTCCTAATGATACTCTTGATTGTATCCTATAATTTTAGCATAGGTGGTGATCAATTCAAACCCAAAAGGATAAGAATTATGAATTCAATAAATTTAAATGAACTAAAATGTTAGAAGTGTAAGATTATGACGATCTTGTAGTGGGATTAATAATGTAGTAATTAAAAAGCCTAATAAAGGATAATACGTTAAGGTAGGAAGAACTTCTTATTAAATCTTGAGGTAGAAACCTAGATGCTCCTTCTTAACCCTAATATTTAAACTTAGATCCTTGTGGTAGAATTACCCAAAATGCTTAGAATGATATTTCTTTTATGTGGTAGTGACCTACATTGAGTGACCTCTTGGTCACATCCTTGGAACTTTGTGTAAGATTATCCAATGAATTATAAATTTATAAAATTGGTAATCCTTGTTTATTAAATAGAATTGCCCAAACATAGGTTATTAGTTAGATATGATAGTGTATATCCATAGTGTTGAACCAATTTAGTAGCATTTTAGGATTTATTAAGTCACTATAAGTAGGATTATAGGGTATAGGTCTTATCCTATGGGATTGGGTAAGTACAATCTTGCTTAGAGTAAATCTTCCTAAGAATTTTATAATCAGGGACTTAAATCCTTAGTTTGAGAGAATAAAAATTGCAACCGGTATTGCCTTCTATCATCATGCGCTTCAATAAGTGCAAATTTAAACAAACTAAGTATTTTAAGTCACCCTACTTGGAACACTAAGTATGCTTATAATTAGGGCATTTTATAGCTAAGTTTGAGAGAATAAAGACTGCGATCGGGTACTGCCTCCCATCATCATGTGATTTGATAAGTGCAACTTTAAACAAACTGAGTGTTAGATTCACCCTCCTTGGAAACATACCAACTATGTGTATACAATCTTTCCAGACGATGATTTTTGCAGACTGTAAATACACATCTGCACTAGCACGCAAGTAATAATTTAGAATGGTGAGTTCCAAATTTAGATCATCCACAGGGAGTGGTGGTTTTGTTACTAAGTTTTACTTTCATTCATAAATATTTAGAAGATTCATTTTGGTGTTTTGTTTAGTTCCTAGATCAACAATACAAAAGAGCTTAAATTAAGATACTATTAATTAAGAAGAGAGAGTTGGGATTTTGTTATGTGACTCATAAGGGATTGGTGTTGTATTCAATTCATTACGATTCATAAAGTACTTGGATTATGCCAATCAAATCATGTGAACATAGTGTTCCTTAAATTAGTCCTCTAATTCCAACTAGTTCAAATCTAATGCGCAAGGTGAACACACTAGGGTTCTTCCTCAGCACATAGACTCTTATGAGATCACATTAGATTATTTTAGAATTCCTATGTCGAGGTTATCTAAATAATATTTAGTTGGTGATCTCACAAGCATTGATTCCCACCAATTAGCTTCATGCGCATCATACACAGTTTAGCTATGGGAGAGTATTTACCAGACCAAATGGACTATGTTACATCATCCATGGGAACTCGATGCTCTCTCCCTCCTTCAACATTTGCTGAGCCATAGAGCTTGATCGGAGGGTCTTAGCTCACATGCATCAATCACTTGGCTGAGCTTTAAGGAACGGTGCTATTAGGCTAAAGAGCTTGTCACATAACTCTAAGTTCTAATTGACACACTCCTAGCTCTAGCTAATTAGAGAGATATGGAGCACAAAATTATTACTTTCATTTTACTAAATCATCCAACCATTCAAAATCTGAGGTGTTTTACACAGAGAATCCTCGCTCGGTGACATCATGTCGCGGCGAGGATTCTTATGTGCATTCCATCTAGATTTAGATTGTTTAGATAATCTAGCTTTATTCATTAAATATTAATTTCTATAGGGATATATATATCTCAAACATTCCACACATACATTCCAAGAAACTAGTTAAGATAAACATTCAATACATTCTTTATTCATTATAGAGTTTAAACTTTCAACCCATTCATCCCACACTCATCACATGACTATGGCCCAACCCTCTCCAAGGAAGGTCTAGCCTTCCATTGCAATCACAATACATAAAGATACATTCAAAGATAAGAACCTTGATATCAGTTTGATTATAACAGAAACAAGATAAAGTTGAGAGAAAATACTAGGAACAGCCCTGAATTTTGGGGTTCTCTGGATTTCTTCTTCTCCTTTCTCTTCTTTCTTTCAAGCTCCTTGTACTTCTACTTCCTCTTGATCTTGCAAAGGTACTCTGAACCTTTCCTTGGAGTGTTCTCCTTCTCTCACAGTAGCGATCCTTCCTTTCAGGTCTTAGAATGTCAAAATTTGGAACCCTTATTTAGTTTCAAAATGTTGCTTAAATAGAGAGCCATTCATGTAACAACCCAGGTTGTTACCTAGGTCAATTAAGACTAATCTAAGTCTTAATTATGGTTCCAGTAGCTTAATTAAGTTATTTAGAACCTATCTCTAAGATCTGGATCAAATCAGGAATCAAATAGATCAAAACCTGATTTTTGGAAAACCAAAAACCCTAGAAAAATTGACTTTTTATCTAGACCTTTGATTAAAAATCTGACTTCGCCATTGCGTTCGCCACCCCCAAATTAGCTAGGGGTGCAGTTTTGGATGCATTTGGAAGTCGTTGGATTTTCGTCAAATATTTTAATATTAATTAAATACCTGAAAATTCGAATAATAAAATACTCGTCGAAATAAAAATCCAATTACGCCGTTGCATTCCTCACCCCTCAATTAGCTAGGGGTGATTATTTGGAAATTTTTAGAATGCATTAATGCGATTAAAATTAATTAATAAAATGGATTGAAATTAATTAAATAATAACATTTTATTTAAAGTTAATCAGCGCCGTTACTACTTAAATTGCCGTTAACTTTCCTTAAAACACCATCGCTATCACCATTTAATCAGGTGATTAATTGTATGCCGTTCGATCAAGTGGATCGGATGGCTATTCGCTCGTCACTGCGAACGAGCGACACGCGTAATGCGCGTGTCTCCTTCCCTGCACGTGGCAACGTTCGCGGCTATGCAGGTGTCGGCCACCGCCTATATCCTCTCCCTTTTGCATCCTTAAGGTTTCATTCGATCATCTTACTTCAGGATTTCTATCAAATTCATTTGGGAGTTGCAGTTAGAGAAGTCGACTGAGCCATAGTCCTATATCTCTGTAATTAGGTACTTCACCTCTGTACCTCCATTTCTCTTGCTTTTATCTTCAATTGCTATTTCGATTGATTCTAATATGATATGTGATTATCCATGAGCCTAATTGACAATCTATGGATCGTCAAATTCTCAAACGAGGTAAAATCGAACCAATCCTTTTGAAATATAAACTTACGTATACCCTCATCTAGGGCAGCTGTTTATTGGCCGTCCAGGCTGCCTCAAGGTGAGATTCGGCTGAGGTTAGAAAGCCCTTGTCCAGACCTACTCGTGGACGTGTGAGCCGGCCCTCAGTGCCGGCAAAAAGGTTGCCTTTCATGATGCCCTAGGTTACGGCTGCGGTACCCTCGAGCGAAGAAGAAGAGGCCCGATTTCGGGTCGACCTCGACCCGCTGGACTGGCCCGATAATCCAACGTCTTACACGTGGACTGCGCCGATTTAGTGTGTGGGGCCTGCTCGCCTCCGTCAAACTGACGGGTCAATCCCACACTCAGATTGTGGGACCCACTAGTGGTACTCAGCCAACCACAACTTGCCACGTATGCCGCGGGTCCCACCCACCTGCAGAAAATTTAATATCAAAAATCAGATATATATATAACAGATTAATTATTATAAATGAAATTATATATATTAATAATAATTAGATTAATTAAATTAATTAAAACAGAATTATTTAATTAATTAAATATAAATATTTAAACCCTAATATCTTGCAAAATATATGTCCAATCATAGTAAATAAATATATCATTTTGATCAGCAAAAATAGAGGAACATTTTGGTACTGTCAATTTTATAATTGAACTTATATTTAGCATAGTGACATTTAGAGGTTTTAATTAAGTTCAAATAACGTTACAAAATTTCATTTGCTCATAACTTTGTGTATATTCATTCAAACATACCCAATATGGGTCTTAAAATACTCACAAAACCCTAAGGAATATTCTAGTAGTATTAACTTTGCTGTTTGGATTAATTTTAGCCTAATGACATTTAGGACCTAACCCTAATTAGCCTAATTTGACCTAGAACTTCAAATGACCATAAGTTGGTCATCTTAGCTCCAAATTAGGTGATCCAATCACCAATTTAGATCAGCAAAACATAATCTACAGAAATCTATAAAAATATTTAGAATCCAACGGTTAGATTTGTTAATCACCTCTAATTACCCTAAAACATAATTAGTGAATATTAGCAAATTTTATTATCCAAATTGGACAAACTAAGTTTTAGACAACTCCTAGGACTTATTAGAACCTAACTGTAGGGTTGGATTAGTGTTTGAGTGAGTAATTTCACTAATCACTCACTAATCACCCTAAATCCTAATTTAGCCATAACTTAGCCAAAAGAAGTCCAAATTGAACCTACCACTAGTCATTAGAATTAGTAGATCAATTGTGACATACAGCCACTAAAATTATTCAATTTGGACACCAAATGACAAAGTTAGGATTTTTGACCCTTAATTAAGAACCCTTAATTACAATTTAAACCCTAAAACTTGTTTTGGCTATAACTTAGCCAATACACGTCAGAATTCAATAATTTAAGATTTTATGGAAACATTAGAGTATAACCTTTAATAAACTGACAGAAAAATTATATGTCATTAGGGTAAATTATTAAAATGCCCTTATAGGTCAAATTCTTTAATTTGACCATATAAGGCTTAATACTTAACCAAATTTAGAGAATTCACTGTCTAAACTCATTTAGATAGTAAGTAATTATTCCATATTATTAAAAATTCAGAATTAAGTGCTAAGTCATAAAGGTGAGATTTAGACCCTTAAGGAGGGGCAAAATGGTCATTTTGCCCAAATTTAGGGTTTAATATTTCTAAGTCCTAATTTTATCTCTAAATCATAAGAAATAGTAATTAAAATGATTTAGACCTTGATTTAGATAATTCTAAGTCTTAAATTAGAAAATTGAAGAAAATCCTAAGTTAAGTCTTAAATAAAACCTAAGTAAATTATGAGAGAATTTCCTTTCCTTAATCATTCTTAGATCATCCTTTAGGTCTTATAACCTTAGTTAGGATGTGTGTCTGAGTGATACTCTTAGCATCTAAGAGCCTTAATTCTTAAGATTAGGATTAGATCTTAGGTTAGAATTCATTTAATGGGTAAAATGGGTTACTCATTAAGGTGAAACCTTGATTTTACTAGTTTATTAGATTTTTCATAGTTTATATATTGATTATTTGGTCTTTTAACATTAGAATTAGGATTAGAGATCTATCATATTGAAATTGACTTAATTCAATAGGATTTTCCTTAACCTTTAATCAGTAAGATGGGATTAAAACTTAGCCTTTTAGTATGACCTTATGATTAAGAATTTAACCTCATTCTTTGAAGTTTGATTCTTAATTCTTTAAGGCTTGATTTGGCTAATCAAGGTTTATTTGGGGTTTATAAAATAATAAACTAGGACGATGATTTGTTTATTTAAATCAATTAGTCGTCTTTTGAGTTTCATATAGTTAGGACTTGGCCAGTCCTAATTATCTTCAACTAGTAGGTTCATGATTCTAAGTTACAAATAGTATAGGAATTTATGATTCTGAATCTTGTGTAACTTAGAGTAGTTAGAACGTTTAAATTAGAAAACAGGTGATATCACAAAGTTTGTGTAGTGCTAAATTATTTCATTTATTTGAACTGCCATGCTTTCCTTGCTTTTGAGCCCTTTTTATGCCTTGAGACATACTTGAATATTTGCTACATACTTTATATTATACTTTGAAGTTTGTTCACATATCATATGCATAACATTAAAAGAAACATTAATAAACAACATTTTACTTGTGATTTATGTTTTACTTAACCTGTCACTTAGTATGACTTACTTTAGGACTGCTTTTGCCTAGGGAATTTCCCCTATGGTACTTTACTTTGACATTGGGATGTTTCTCCTATTTGCCCTTTAGATACTTTGTGGATTTACTTTAGGATTTGTGATGTTTCTCCTAGATGCCTCTTTTGGATGAACTTTACTTTAATCTGGGATGTTTCTCCTAGATTACCAGATGGACTTTACTTTTTGGCAGACTAAGTAAGAATATCTCACAAGTACAAAAACTTAATAAACATTACTTATATTCACATTTCAAATATTTTTCAGTTACTTTACATACTTTCCTTACATTTCAGATTTACTGTACTTTACTTTACCATTTCAATACATTTTTCTTTCTTTCATATTTTTCATTTTCTCCAGTTCCTTTTCATTTTAGAACTTTTTGTATGTCAGCCATTTTACCTACTTGAGAGCTTGTTAGGATGCTAGTCTTATACTTTCAGTACAATACTTTTACTTATATTATACTGGCATGTTAGTTTGATTATATTCTTTAGGACTTTTCTTTGTACTTAGTAGTATTATCTTGTGCTTTACTTACCTTGTTTTACAGCCTGAGTTGAGGTATGTTTCTACCTCATGACTTGTTCTTGCATTTCTTTGTGCTTACCGCTATATTTTGCCTAACTTAAAGTTGTGATGTCATTAAAATTACATTAAAATTTATTACTTTAAAATGTACTTAGACATTTTGTCTAACAAGATTTTTATTTTCTTGGCTGGGGCCGTACCATTATGAAATCGATAATGATAGATTTTGAGCTTTTTGAGGAGATAGAGCCTTTTGAGGAGCAGATCTAGGAGGAGGTCCAGCCTACTGAGGGACCTTAGTTTTTTTAGTTTGCTTTACTTTATATTGTGAGGATGAGAGACTCTTCCTTTTCAGTCTTTTAAACTTTAAATGTTTGTAATAATACAAAACTTTGTACTTTACTTTCCTGCATTATATATATATTCTGAGCTAGATGTCTTTATTTTATGTATGGATGTACTTTCAGTTGTTACTTTTCTTTCGCACTCTGATACTCATTAAGTGATTGTTATTCTTTATCTTATTCAAAAAAGCACCTCTTTCTCTTAAGATTGGATTGGAGTCTTAAATTTCAACCTAATGTTAAGTATGAGATGTGCTTAGTGATGACCACTCCTTAAGCTTTGTGATTAGAAGGGGCGGCCGCCACAATTCAGCCCTTGCAAAAAAATTCTATTGGCCTTTCATGTTCCATGAATTCATGGCAATCCAATTAATGTTATTCCTTTATTCCCATGGAATACAACATGTCTTAATGTTATTTAACTTTTCAAACAGCTGGGGAAGGCCAAAGGTTTGACTTTTTGGCCTTCCCTACGCTGTCATTAATGCTTTCACCTGGGAAAATTTGCATTGGGCGCTGTGGCGCACTATAGCGTGCAGCAGCGATCGCATTTAATTTCTACTGAGTTTGGCTCTAGGCATACTGTTTACTGGGGATCCGCCATAGCGTGCTCTAGCAGCTTCATTAGAAATACTACTCCGCTGCAGCGTGCTGTAGCGGGTCGAGTTAATTCTAATTCTTGCCATGGCATGCTATGGTAGTTTGAGTGTCAAATCCATTGTTCAATTAATTTTTCCCTTTAATTTATATAGTTTACTTGAAATGGTATTGCAGCCCGCTGTAGCGCGCTATGGTGCACTACAGTGGATTCCTTCCAGGTCTGCATCTTATTTCAGTGGAGCCTAGCGCACTGGGGTGTGCTGGAGAGCTTAAAAGTTCAAAAGTTACTGTTCAATTACTTCCATATAGTTCAAAATAATATTTTGGAATGTCACCGTGGCCTGCTGTGGAGCGCTATGGCGCATGACAGCGGTTTTCCTTCCAGGCTTGCGGATATGGTTCCAGGTGACTTAGTTTCACTCGACCGCCATGGCCCACAGTGGCGCGCTACAGCAGTTTTCTTCCAGAAATTCCCTTTTTCTACAGATTTGTCTTTTCTTCTATTTTTTTTTTCTGAAAATGATGAAATTTATTTCAAATTATGCATGTTCATGTGATGTTTTGTATATATTTTTATCCTTTATTTTACTATAAATCTTGGATTTATCACACTCCCACACTTAAATTCTTGCTCATCTTTGAGTAAGCTCAAAGTGTATTTTCTAATTTTGAGGTTGTGGATTCAATGTTGGATGTTAGTGTGAAGTTCTATGTCACTTATTGTTTCTTAATTTGAAGTGAATTACATATACACAACAACTACTATCTTCCAAATTCAAGTTCCAAGCCCATCTCACTGTCATTAGTCTCCCATCTAGAATAATTGGATGCCTGTTTCTTCATTGGGGGGGGGGGGGTAATTTCCTTAGGAATTCAAACACAAGCTAGGAATTAAAGAGTGACAAGAGTGCTGTGCCATATGTGTTACTTCTTATGAATCACAAAGAATAATCAAATTTTTAGGAGAGACATTTTTCTTCATCATGCTTTCTCAATTTTTTCACCTTGGGAGAGATATTTTCTTCATCCCTGATTTTATTTTTGAAGTTCTTGTTTAATTCAAGGAAGAGATATTTTTCTTCACCCCCATTCAGTTCTTTGTGATCATTAAGCCCTATGGGAGCCTAGCACACTCAATTGTATACTCAATTATTTGCCAATTGCTGGTTTTGATTCCTTAGGTTCCCCACCCCCACACTTAGAATTTTAGCATATGTTCATTTAAATCCATTAGAGACTAAAAGTTACTTAGGCTTTTTACCTTATTTTTGGAAGCATAGAGTTGTTAATTCATTTGATCACCTTAAGGTTAAGCACCATTGGTGACTTAAGGTTTCACATTTAATTTGGTTATTGAATTCATGTAGAAATATTTTCAAAAAATTAACTTACAAACACAACATCATCTCAGAAAATAAACAACACAAGGAAAACAAAAAAACATAAAATAGCAAAAACCTATCAATCATTATGCTCTCCTTCTTCTTCTTCCTCATCGTTAAAGTTTTGATATGTGTAGTCCGTTGGCCATTCCATGTCTAGGATGAGTTCACCAACAGGGGGTTGTGGCAGCCTAGATCCGTTTGGTCCTCCATGCAAGCTCCATTCATGGAACATCATTCCTAGAGCGTCATAGAATTCCATCTTGAATTGGCGCCATCGAGTGACTTACATTTTGAAGAAGGGCATGTCCCGTGCCATGGCTACCCCCAAATCCCTTTGATGAGCGTACATCCGCATCATCATCTTATCAGTAATGGTCAAGCCAGTGGAAGCAGAAGCTTCTCCTTCCTCCCCTCTCCTCTTATTGGCCCGCACCCCCTCATGGGTGCAGGTGCTCAAATTGGACAGTTCTAGAGGAGCATGGGGACTGAACACGATGTCAGAAGAGAGGATCTTGACCCCTTGATCCTCACACAAACCTGAAATAAGTGACCCAAATGCTAATGTGGCACAAGGCCTGGTCAGGGCATTCTAGAGCTACTCCACAATAATGTTGGAGATATAAATATCTCTAGGCCATTGAAGAGCGCAAAGGTGTAGCGCCCTTGATCGGGTCACCTCGCTGAGATTCCTAGATGGCATTATGAAGCTAGAGACTAACAGATGCTAAGCATTGCTTGACTCCGTGAGGAGTGCTCGAGGAATATTGGCTAAGCTCCCTCTCTAGTCTGCATCAGTGCAGGTGATCTCACTCGCAATAGTAGCTGGGTCAAATTATGAGCCTGTGAGGTTGAGGTAGGCACATTCCCACCTCTCTTAACAAATAAAGATTTTCAACTTGTTTGCTCCCAAACTCCACTCTCTTTCCTCGGACAGTAATTTTACGCATCGACGCATTGATTGCATTGTCGTAAACTCTTGAACTATGGCGGGGTAGGTTGCGTGTTGGGGACTCACCAAATGCTCCCATCCCCTGTTCATAATTTGATATGAGTTCACAGGGTAGGGGAGTCTGAATCTTCGCTCGGGAATCAGCTTATGTTTGGATGTCACCTGGTTGAACCTATGTTCGGCTTCAACCAAGGTGAATCTTTTCTTATTGTACCCCCCACCAGCTGTGAGGGCAGCTGCTCTCTTATTAGGGATGGATTTTAGTTTGGATGACATTCTCTCTTGATTTTTCAAGAGGTGCAAGCTTCACTCTCCTCCTCAATTTTTTATATAGCAGTGAAGAAATTATGCATGGTTTAATCTAATTAATCACATTATGGTAAGTTAATTCATGGTCAAAATTGTTCTTTTATCATGCCATAAAGATGATTCAATTTTAGTCATAAAGATGGGGAAAATACAGCCTTTTCAGTACCAATTTTTTCGGATTTTCAGTCCCAAGGCACGTTGTAGCGTCTTGGACTATCTTGGGAATTGAAGGCAGTCAATTTCTGCTCCAGCTGTGTGCCACGTGCCATAGTGCACTGTGGTGCACTGTGGCACCTCTGGACTTATAAAAATTTGCATGTGCTTGAAGTCCATTGCAGCGCGCAGCAGCGGACAAATCCGCTATAGCACGCTACATCACATGTTCATATAGTATTTTCCCAGCATTTGATTTGCATCCAGACTTGTTTCACATATCAAAATTTAGGTTGTTTTATTACTAATGACTACTCCTACATTCCTAAATCAAACAAAAATAGAAATTAGGTTGCCTCCCAAGAAGCGCTTAGTTTAATGTCGTCAGCATGACACAATTAAGTTCAAATTGGTTCAAAATTTATGATGAATTTCTTTTTCCAAATTTTAGGCTTATAGGCACGATCACTTACAGAAGTTGTACTCAAAACCATAGCATTTTCAGTTATTTTATTTTCTACAACCAGTTCATTTCTAGGCAAGGAGATCCCTTTTTTCTTTCTCTTGCCTCTCCTAGTCTTTTTTTTTTTCTAATCACTTCATCCTTAGCCTCCCCTCTAGATGAGAGGTTAATTCTATTGTCAACTTCTTTTTCTTCCAGCATGAGCTTTTTAAGATTTAAAATGTTACATACTTCTTCCTCCTCATTCTCTTTTTCCATTCATATTCTAACATCTTTTTCTTAAAAATAGTGAGTTTTAAATCAATTAGAGCTACCTTCCCCCTGACCTTAATGTTCATAGTTCCCTTCACTACATCAATGATGGAATTAGTGCTGGCCAAGAATGGGTGTCTAAATATAAGAGTGGAATTTTTATTCCATGTGTCCCATTCACAAATGATGAAGTTCGTGGGGACAACATATCCTACTAGACCGACCGGTGCATTTCTAACAATTCCAATGGGGGTTCTAGAATCCAAATTTGCAAATTCAAGGACCATGAACGTTGTCTGTATACCTCTTAGCTTGAGATGCTTGTAGGCATGATAAGGCATGATATTGACTGAGGCTCCTAAATCACACAAGGGATCTATAAAAGCCTCACCCCCTATCATGCAAGGTATATTAAACCTCCATGGATCCGCACACTTTAAGGCAACTAATCTACCCTTCTCAGCTTTTTTCAACTCTTTATCCATCTCCATTTCAGTCTTGTTAATTTCTATTTGAATGTTAAGGTGGCTGCCATCAATTCCATCAAAGTGAATGATACTCATCATCTCCCTAGGATTTACCTCGGTTGAACTAGGTAAAGCTCCCGGCTATCGAGTAGACAACTGTTGGGATTGTCCCAGTTGAACCTCAATGTTCCTAAGGGATGCCTTTATCCCTAGGATGGAGGCATCATGGCAATTAATTGTTAATTTAGTCCTTTTCAAGAAATGTATGGTTTCCACCTTAAATGTGTTAAAATTGGCTTCAAGGTTAGATTGAATCGATTGAGTATTGTTATTATTATTATAACCTTGTTTGTTAGAAGAGTTCCCCCTGTTAAAATTTCCATTATTATTGGTGTTACTCCATGCAAAATTGGGATGATTTCTCCATCCCGGATTGTATGTGTTGGAGTATGGATTGTTTAACATGTTGTTTGGCCTAGCATTATTGTTTCTTAAAAAGTTAACTTGTTTAGTGTCTGATGGGGCAAAAGGATTATTTAAATTACAATTTTCACTAGCATGCTTCCCCCGCACAGCCCACAATACATTTTTTGAACACTATTAACAATCATATTTTCAAGTCTATGGTTAAGGGCATTTATCTCATTTTGGAGGGCTGTTATTTGGTTAGTCTCATTTATTTAATTTGCTTCTCTTTTTCCTAGATTTAGCCATTCATTGGGACATTGATAAGAATTCTTGGCCATCTCCTCTAATAAGTCATAAGCATCTTCTTGGGTTTTGCTACTTAGAGAGCCTCCGGCGGCCGCATCAATAAGAGTCATTGTTGGTGCGTTTAAACCATTGTAGAAGGTTTGAGCTTACATCCATTGAGGAAACCTGTAATGTGGGCATCGCCTTAAGTATTCTTTAAATCGTTCCCAACTATCATATAATGTCTCACCCTCATATTGGTTGAAGTTGGTGATCTCAATTCTCAGCTAGGATGATTTCACAGGAGGGAAGCATTTGGCTAGGAATTTCTTAGCCAAATCGTCCCACGTGTGAATCGAGTCACCTGGAAGAGAGCTGAGCTAAATTTTTGCTCTATCTCTTAGGGAAAAGGGAGAAAGTTGGATTTTAATGGCGTCTTAAAAATGTCATTAAATCTAAAGGTGTCACAAATCTCAAGAAAATTTGAGATGTGAGAATTTGGGTCCTCCGTGGCTAATCCACCAAATTGATTATTCTAGATTGTACTAAGGGTGGATGGTTTGATTTCAAAATTATTTGCATCTATGTTTGGCCTAACTATAGCACAAGGAATGCCTCTAACAAGAGGCAAGGTGTAATCTCTCAATGCCATTCCGCTTTGTTCTCCTACAACTTCTCTAGGATTAGCTTCTAAATTTTCCATCTCTACTTGTTGTTGGTTTAAATTCAGTTGTTCTCTCCTAGCTCTTAGGTATGTTCTTTCTATTTCTGGGTCAAAGAGAATTTCAAAATTTCTCCTACTCATAAAATGTTAAGTTTATTACTAGCTAGAACAAATCACAACAAAGAAGTTTTATAGTTTCAGCAATTCAATTTTTCAACAAGCAGATTTCAGCAAGCAATTTCTAGCAAATAAAATTTTTCATCAAATATTCTGCAAGTTCAAAATTTAGTTTAAGGAAGGAATTCAGCAAATCAACACAACAGTTTAACTACAACAACTATTCAACAAATAATTCTCAACAATAAAAGTCAGCACTTAGTTCACATAATTTTTCAACATTAGCCTTCCAGCAAATAGATTCTCAACGACTAAGTTCAGCAGAATTTCAGTTTAGCAGAAATTTCAGCAATTGACAGATTTCATCAATAGTGAAACTAAATTAAAAATCTAAGTTACACTACAGTTAGTACATTGTGATATAATTACAAAAAATGAAAATATATGCAATAAGTAAAAAGTCTAGACCACTATTTACTAGAAGTTTATACTTAATACAAAACAGAAAATCACTCCCCAGCAACGGTGCCAAGAACTTGACAGACTGCAAATACACGTCTGCGTTAGCACGCAAGTGCACGTGGTTTGAACTAATAAATTGGAATGGTGAGTTTCAGATTTATATCATCAACAAGGAATAGTGGTTTTGTTACTAAGTTTTACCTCCTTTCAATAATGTTTAGAAGATTTGTTTTGATGTTTTATTTGGTTTCTAGATCAACAATGCAAAAGATCTTAAATTGAATACTATTAATTAAGAAGAGAGAGTTGGGGTTTTGTCATGTGACTCATAAGGGATTGATGTTGTATTCAATTCATTACAATTCATAAAGTACTTAGATTATGCCAATCAAATCATGTGAACATAGTGTTCCTTAGATTAGTCCTCCAATTCCATCTAGTTCAAATCTAGTGCATAAGGTGAACACACTAGGGTTCTTCCTCAGCACATGGACTTTTATGAGATCACATTATTTTCATTTTAGAATTCCTATGTCAAAGTTATCAAAATAATATTTTGTTGGGTTATCTCACAAGCATTGATTCCTATTGATCAGCTTCATACGCATCATACTTAGTTTAGCTAAGGTAGAGGATTCATCGGACCACATGGAGTATGTCACATCATCCATGGGTACTCGATGCTCTCTCCCTCCTTCAACGTTTGCTGAGCCGTAGAGCTTGATTGGAGGTCTTAGCTCACATGCATCAATCGCTCGGCTAAGCTTTAAGGAATGGCGCCAATAGGCTAAAGAGCTTGTCACATAACTCTAAGCTCTAATTCACACACTCCTAGCTCTAGCCAATTAGAAAGCTATAGAGCACAAGATTATTACTTTCATTTTACTAAATCATCCAACCATTCAAAATCTGAAGTGTTTTATATCGAGAATCCTCACTCGATGACATCATGTTGCAATGAGGACCTTTATGTGCATTCCCTCTAGATTTAGACTATTTAGATAATCTAGCTTTATTCATTTAAAATTCAATTTCTATAAGGATATATACCTCAAACATTCCATACATACATTCCAAGCAACTAGTTAAGATAAACATTCAGCACATTCTTTATTCATTACAGAATTTAAACTTTCAACCCATTCGTCCTACAGTCATCACATGACTATGGCCCAACCCTCTCCAAGGAGGTCTAGCCTTCCCTTGAAATCATAATACAGAAAGATGTATTCAAAGATAAGAACCTTGACATTGGTTATACTATAAAAGGACCAAGGTAAAGTTGAGAGAAAATACTAGGAACAGCCTTGAATTTTGGGGTTCTCTGAATTTATTATTCTCCTTTCTCTTCCTTCTTCCAAGCTCTTTGTACTTCTCCTTCCTCTTAATCTTGCAAAGGTACTCTAAACTTTTTGTTGGAGAGTTCTCCTTCTCTCCCAGCAGCAATCCTTCCTTCAAGGTCTTAGAATGTCAAAATTTGAAACCCTTGTTTGGTTTCAAAATGTTGCTTAAATAGAGAGCCATTCAACCCTTGAGAATAAATTCTATTAGCCTTTCATCTTCTATGAATTCATGGCAATCCAATTAATGTTATTCCTTTATTTCCTTGGAATACAACATGTCTTAATGTTATTTCACTTTCCAAATGGCTGGGGAAGGCCAAAGTTTTGATTTTTTGGCCTTCCGTGCGCTGTCTTTAATGTTTTCTCCAGGGAAAATATGCGTCGGGCACTGGGGCGCGCTGCAACGATCGCATCTGATTTCTGCTGAGTTTGGATCCAGGCATACTGTTTACTGGGGATCCGCCGTAGCACGCTACAGCAGCTTCATTTGAAACACTGTTCTGATGCAGTGCACTGTAGCGGGTCGAGTTACTTTAGATTCTCGCAATGGCACATAGTGGCAATTTGAGTTTTGAATCCACTGTTCAAATAATTTTTCCTCTTGATTTATATAATTTACCAAAAATGGCGCTGTGGCTTGCTGTAGCGCGCTGGGGTGCGCTACTGCGGATTCCTTCCAGGTCTGCATCTTATTTCAGTGGAGCCTAGCATGCTGTGGCTCGCTGGAGAGCTTAAAAGTTTGAAAGTTATTGTTCAATTACTTCCATCTAGTTCAAAATAATATTATGGAATGTCACCGTGGCCCACTGTGGCGCGTTACAGTGGTTTTCCTTCTAAGCTTGCAGATATGGTTCCAAGTGACTTAGTTTCACTCGACCGCAATGGCCCGCTATGGCGCGCTACAGTGGTTTTTTAACATAAATGCCCTTTTGCTCTAGATTTGTCTTTTCTCATGTTTTTTTTTCTGAAAATGATGAAATTTATTTCAAAGTATGCATGTTCATGTGATGTTTTGTATATTTTTTAATCCTTAATTTTATTATAAATCTTGAATTTATCAATTTTAACTAAATTATTAAATCAAATTATTTAAAGAAGTAGAATTAGGAGTAGAATCCATTTAGATGGATTCTGCACAATAGAGATAATAGATTCATAGTCTGATTTTAAAGCAGTTTCTGGATTTCTAGATTTAAGACATGTAGTTTTAGAAATATGAGCATAAGCATAAGCATGAGTATGTGTATCAGTGATCATGTATGGATTATGGGATGTTGCCTACATCAATAGAGTAAATTTAGGATGTTCAGGCATCACAGTAAATTATATTTCCTAATAAGATGCATGTAGACTTTAGACTGTATATCCATGGCAGTTCAGTGACATTTTAGTTGCATATCAGTAGCATATTATTATGGCATATATAGATGCATGACTTCAATGGCATACTGCATAATTTTATAGTATTATTACTAAGTATTAGATCATTTAGTCTTTTGTTACTTATATTTAGTATTCAATTTACAGTTTTGTGTTATTTACTTTTATTTTATATAATTTTTAGACTTTCAACTATTTTATAGTTTTATGCAGTATTTGGTTTACATTATTTAAATATTCATTAAATAATTAGAATTGTTTATATTAGTTTCGACGTGTTAGACTTGTTGTTTAACACGTGGTACTTTTGGGATCCAGCAATTTGCTAGACTCCGAACAGCTTGTTGAGCTAGATCGGGTGGATGTCCAGGAGATCCATGAGGAGTTTGTGGAGTATTAGTGGACACTTCTCCTCCAGCCTTTACTATTTTGTTTAGCTTTCTTTCAGTTCAATACTTAAACTATGATTATATAATTTAGTAAATCTTTTATAATAATTCTGGATGTAGTTTCTGAAATAAATATTTTTATTCAGCTTCTATGATAAATGTTTCTGGATGTATGGTTAGCTTCCGCACTCTATTTTTATATTACTTATACTTAGTATTGTGATGGGATTAGCATACTGGAAATGCTGATAATATTAGACATATATTGGATTTCTCATTCTATACTCATAATCCAGTGTATGTATTCGCTTAATATGTAGGATAAGTATACTATTCTTATCTTAAGTATTCGCTCTCGACCATTCTTGTGGTTGAGTCAGCAGCCTTCAGTATTTTATTTCAGCTATTTAGGGAGATGTGGATTCCTTCTCGAGTAGCGCACAGCTCCGCCACCGATTATATTGTATATTACTCTCTTTTGCGCATTGCGACGGTGCGGGGCGCTATAGTTGGTATCAGAGAAGAATCATAAAGTTTCAGATAAGGAGTTTGTTCCTATCTACTTTATGACCTATTTTCTGTATTAATTAAAGATCATAAGTTACTAAGTGTAAGAAAAGCAGCATCCAAAGTTCATCAAGCTTACCTCAAAATTGAAAATTGAAAATATCTAGAATGAGGACATCCTAGGAGTGGAACAAACATAATTACACCGTTAAAATAGTGATGATAAAACATAAATTGGACATGCTAGGATTCGAATGAACTTTAAAGAAAATAATAGATGTAAGTAAGGTAATTATGAGACTAAGCTATTTCTTAATTAAAATTTTAGGTATGGTGTATACACAGTCAATATTCTCATTCTATCTTACAAGATTTGAAGATTATTGGTCGGATAACTTTTAAGATGGCAGGATATATGGTAGAGTCATCGAAGGAGTGTCACCGCGTGGAGTGGAAGTGTTGAACAAAATTCTTATCCATTCATTCTTCAGAGATACCAACCTTCCAGTCCTTGCTAAAGAGTGATTAGATCGTACAACCACTGCCTTCCGAGAGATAGCCTGTTCCAATGAGTATCGTCTTCTAATTTTAGAGGTTCTACTTATGGGACCAGCTAGTCAGTGGTGATTTTGGGCTTATAGAAGGCTAGCTAGGAGGCATCGAGTAGTCACATATGATGATTTTGTGCTGCCTTTTGGGTATAATATTGTAATTTGAGATCTTAGAGTTCATATCATGTCTTTTCTTTCATAGCAGTTCATCCATTTTGCCTTCCTATGTAACTTCTCTTTTGAGAAAGTAATGATTGAAATGGTAATGAAATTTTGTTATATTCATTGAATTCATACTTGTATTTACAGTCATGGATCCAGGATCTCCCTCTACTCCTACTCCGATTAAAAATGCGGTCTCATCTTTGGGCGAACCAGATGAGGTTAACTCATTGGCTAGTCTTATGAGGGCTTTAATAAAAAGTAACGCGAAGTAGGCACAAGAAACCCGTGCTCTTATTCTAAATGCTTGTCAACCGTCTATATCCTAAATGGGATTTCCATCCTCCTTTCAATTCTCAAGAGATGGAATTCTTCACAGCTTCCTGGGTCTTAGGACACCCACGTTTAGTGGAGCACTTAATCCGATGGATACAGTTAGTTGGCTTAAGATGGCCGAGAAGAATTTGGCTAGCATCAAGTGTAAAAATTTAGAGGCAATCCACTTGATCACCCATATTTTCCAGGAAGAAGCAAAGTACTGGTGGGAAAATGAGTGCAACACCAAATTTGCAGACTATGAATTAGAAGATATCCCATGGGATATCTTCTTAGAAGTCTTTCATGAAGCTTTTATTCCAGCATCGGCTCAAGCAATTCTGGAGGACTAACTTCTTCATCTCACACAGGGAAATCGATCGGCATTTGACTACAAGTAGGAATTCTGGAGGCTATCACGCTTTGTTCCGGACTTAATTAGAATAGAAGCTGTAAGGAGCCATCGATTCTTGAAAGGATTAAGGGACACCATAAGGGCTCACCTAATGTCGCGCCAAATCAAAAATCTGGCAAATTTGATCGAGGCTGCTAGCCTCCATGAAGGATTCTAAGGTCAAATGGACCAAAAGCAAAAGGCTACATTTGTGCATCCAAGGAAGGAACACTTCGGTCATCGCAAGGTGGCAAAAGTCTACAACCTCAAAGCTGAACGACCCCGAACTAAAGCTTCTAAATGCAAGTGCCATCACCTGTACAACAAATGCTACCACTTTGGCAATGTATGTTTCACTTGAGGCCGTGAGGGCCATTGTTTCTTCAACTGTGATTCTCCCACAACTATTGATGGAGTTCCCATCAACTATTCCATCCGTAGCCATTGAATAGTCAAACTCTTGCCTTAGTGGCAATGCCAGCAACCATTTTTGCGGCCAACCAGAATGTATATGTTCCTGCATAGAAGCCGGCCTATAATCGCTAAGGTCAGCGGCCCCTGAACAAACAACCAACAACTCTTGCACGAGTGTATATGCTCACTCTCACCTTTGTGCCTGAGGACAATGATATTGTTTCAAGTACATCTTAATTTAAAATTTTATCATATCCAGTCTTTATTGCTTCAACATTTCTGAATGTTTTGAATAGTGTTTCTTATTAATTGCTGTAATCATAGGAACCTTACTGATAAATGATAAATCTTGTAATATCCTTTTTGATACTGGAGCGAGTCATTCCTTCATATCAAAAAGCTAGGTTAAAACTCTTAAGATACCAACTTATCAATTAACAAACTTTTTGTAAATTTTCTTTGTTGATGTAGGCAACATCCCTTAATCCATACATGATCACTGATACACATACTCATGCATATGCTTATGCTCATGTTTCTAAAACTACATGTCTTAAATTCAGAAATCCAGAAACTACTTTAAAATTAGACTATGAATCTATGTATCCAAAATATATCTAAATAGATTCAGTCTCCTAATTCTACTTCTTCAAATGATTTGACTTAATAATTTAGTTAAAATTATCGGTTGGAAAGATTGTATACACATAGGTGGTATGTTTCCAAGGAGGGTGAATCTGACACTCAGTTTATTTAAAACTGCACTTATCAAAGCGCACGATGATAGGAGGCAGTACCCGGTCGCAATCTTTATTCTCTCAAACTGAGTTGTAAAATGCCCTAATTGCAAGTATACTTAGTGTTCCAAGGAGAGTGACTTAAAATTCTTAGTTTGTTTAAAACTATACTTGCCGAAGCACACGACAATAAGAGGCCATACCCGGTTGCAATTTTATTCTCTGAAAATAAAGATTTAAGTCCCTGATTATAATATTCTTAGGATTGGCAGATTTACTTTAAGCGGAACCCGCTACTATCGAACAATGCGGGTCACGGGCCGGCCTAACCCACACTCTTCTCCTTCTTCCCTCGTGTCACCTCGATCTTCAGCTAATTATGGAAACCCTAATAGGTTGAACTCGCAGCCGAGAGGCAAAGCCATGACCTCAGACTGATCAAAAATTGATCCCTAGATCAAGGTGCACCAATTGGGACTAAAAGCTCTCTATGGGAAGGTCTAGATTGCCCGGACCTTACTCACCTGAGAGCTATTCCTATGGAGCTACTGTGGGGAGTTTATTCCCCACAGAGACAATGATTGACCCAGAGCTCAATCCTTACACATTTAAGGAGGTGTGGCAGAATAAATCCCTCTAATCTAAGTTTCTGGAGTGGACTAGATTAATAGGTCCTTGCTTGGACCCAATGAGCATGAGAGGGGTTGATCCAATCGATGGATACGATCAATTAGATCCACCCCAGAGCTTGCAGTCACTTAGGATACACTCATCTACCATAGTAGTATCAAAATAAAACAATAGAGAGGAAGAATTGAGCCTCAGTAGCTCAATTTGATAGAGAAGGGTACCTGGTTCTTCGGCAAGCTTGGATCGGACAGCAAGGATCAAGGTAGGGCTTCCTGAGCTTCAGAGGAGAGTACCTGATGTAGGATAAAGTAAATGCGTATGCGGAGGGTATGATGATTTTTACACCAATAAAAATAACAAATTACTCATGATTGTGTATCAATAAAATAAGGTGAATTTTGCGTACAAATGCAAAATAAAAAAAAAATGAGATTGAGATGATTGGAGCCACAGTTATGCTAACTCACAAAATTTTTAACCATATAAAGTATATAGATAAATAAGAGATATGGTTGATCTAACCTGTGTCAAAGTTAAGGCAACCGATGGCGAAGTAGGGATAATTGAAGTCGACCTCTACAAACAGTCCTTCGTCGCAGGATCTTCTTCCTTCCTTAGATGTCGTTCTCTAAGGCTTGCAATACTCACACTCAAGATTTCCTTCTCTTAAGAATGAAAGTACTAATGAACACAATAAGTAGAGAAATATATTTTCATTCAATCTTCAATGCTATGATACATAAGACTTTGGCTTATTTATAGCCATACAATATATGTCGATTGACCATCAAAACCATAAACTTACCCTTTCATGAAGGGTTAAAGTGTCTTTTCCTACAAATGACTAATAAAATTCTCAACCAACCCACTCATGAAGGATTAAAGTGTCCTTTCATATAAAATACCAAAAAAAATCTTAAACCAACTCTCTTATGAAGGACTAAAGTGTCCTTTCACTCAAATAACACTCATGATAAAAAAACATGATAAATGGGCTAATCTAAAGGCCCATTTAAATGAGTTCCACAAATAAGCCCATGTAACTAAAATGAAAAATACAATATAGAATCATGAAAACATTAAGCTTAATTTATGATTTGGTGCGTCGATGATGATTACATGGGTGCTCTGCATCAGCACTCCCCGACTTTGAAGGATTCTCCTCTGAAGAATGATGATCAATGTACTCATGTAGAAGTTATGGACTAATATGGTCTAACTATTCAAATGTAAGCCAAGAGCCTTCAAGTGGTAACAGTCCTTTCCAACAGATAAGAAACCTCTGAGTTCCTCCATCTGATGTGCTAATGATCTGGTCATCTAAAATCTAATCAGGATGATGGGATCGTAATCAGCAAGATGGCAAGGGAGCCTCCAAGTAAGTATTAACTTGTGTGTTAGTGCTATTTGTAGAGGGAAAAATATCTGGGGCTTGCCCATGGTACAATATTAAATCAGACACATTAAACACAGGTGAAATACCAACATTTATAGGAAGATCAATCTCATATGCATTATCATTTATCTTCTTTACAATTTTATAAGGGACAACATTTTTGAGTGTTAATTTTCTTAAAGTTCCTTTTGGGAACCTCTCTGGCCTAACCTTGACCATAACCAAATCTTCTTCATTAAAATTTATAAATTGCCTATGTGCATTAACATCAGCTTTATATTTATCATAACTTAAAATAAGCTTTTGTTGAATTTCTTGGTGTAAATCATGCATGCTTTGTGCGAATGAAGATGCATATGCACTAGATCAATATAAAATGGGAAGGTCAACAAGTTCTATTGGCTTTCTTGGTTCATACCCTGTAATAATTTGCCAGTTGATTGATTTATAGAACTATTATAAGCAAACTCAGCAGTGGGTAGATCAAGATCCCAACTAGTGGTATGGTCTGTCACTAAGCATCTAAGAAGGTCTCCTAAACTTCTATTTATTACCTCCGTTTGTCCTTCAGTTTGAGGGTGATAAGCAGTAGAAATTAAGAGTTTTGTTCCAAGCTTCTTCCATAAAGTTTTCCAAAAATAATCATAAATCTAACATCATGATTAGAAATTATTATTTTGGGTAATCCGTGCAAACAAACTATCTCACGAAAGAAAATTGAAGCAACATGAGAAGCATCAAATGTCTAACATGGAATAAAATGAGCCATTTTTGAAAATCGATCAACAACAACAAGAATCGAGTCAAAACGTTGGATGGTGCGAGGTAATCTGAGTATAAAGTCCATACTAAGGTCTTCCCATGGCTTGTGAGGAATTGGAAGAGGTGTATACAGTCCATGACTATGTTTTCCACTTTTCACTAATTGACAAGTGTGACATTGGGAAACAACACGAGCAACATCTCTCTTGATACTTGGCCAAAAGAATCGATCTTCCACCATGGATATAGTTTTATCATGACCAAAATGACCCGAAATTCCTCCTGAATGCATTTCTTCAATTAGAAAATCTTGAAGTGAAGAATCAGGAACACAAAGACGGGTTCCTCGAAAAAGATATGCATCTGAAGTTGATAATTAGAGTCTACAATGGAGGTATCAATAGTTAGAGATTAATATGGTTGACCAAAATCCTTACAAGTTTTGTACTCATTTTTTATTTTATCAAATCCAGTAACTTTGATGCTCATACTATGTAAAATAGTACACATTCTGCTTAAAGCTTAAGAATGAAGGTGTACTCTTGAAGGAATTGAACCCACTTTGCATGAAGAGAACTGAGCTTCTTTTGAGTGTTGAGATATTTTAATGCTCCATGGTCAGAGTATAGTACAAAATCTCAAGAAAGAAGGTAGTGTCTCCAATATCGAAGGGCTTGGACTACTGCATAGAATTCACGATCATATGTAGAGTAACGTTGTCGAGCATCATTTAGCTTTTCACTAAAAAAAGCAATTGGGTGACCCTCTTGCTTAAGAACACTTCCTATACCAACACCAGAGGTATCACAAGGTACATCAAATACTTTGTTAAAATCAGGCAATTTTAATATCAGTGGGCTAGTTAAGAGATTTTTTATTTGTTTGAAAGCATTAGATGCTGCCTTTGTCCATTTAAATTCTCCACCTTTTAAACCTTGCATGATTGGAGCCATTATTGTACTAAAACCATGTATAAACCTTCGATAAAATGTGGCTAACGCATAAAAACTACGAACATCATGTATATTTGATGGAGTTGGCCAATTTTGAATTGCATTGATTTTCTCAGGATCAGCAGAAATACCATCACAAGATATAATGAATCCTAAGAAAAATACTGATGATGCCATAAAAGAACACTTCTTCAAATGGATATATAGTTTTTCTTATTGAAGAACCTCAAAAACTTTCCTTAAATGTGTTACATGACCACTCTTAGTCTGACTAAAAATTAAAATATCATCAAAATAAACTACTAAAAATCTTCCAATAAAGGGGCGTAAGATGTGATTCATTACTCGCATAAATGTACTAGGGGCATTGGTCAAGCCAGAAGGCATTACCAACCACTCATATAACCAATATTTTGTCTTAAAGGCTGTCTTCCATTCATCTTCTTCTTTCATGCGAATTTGGTGATATCCACTCCTTAGATCAATCTTTGAGAAAATTTGCGCACCAACCATCATGTCTAGCATATCTTCAAGTCATGGGATGGGAAAGAAATATTTAATAGTAATTTTATTAATCACACGATTATCTGTACACATACGCCATGTACCATCTTTTTTTGGGGTAAGGAGAGCAGGCACAACACAAGGTGATAAACTTTCTCGAATAAAACCTTTAGATAATAACTCATCAACTTGTCATTTGAGTTCAGCATGTTCATTTAGGTTCATTTGATAATGAGGAAGATTAGGAAGTGAAGATCCAGGAACCAAATCAATAACATGTTGAATGCTCCTCAGTTGGGGAAGTTCATTTGGAAGTTAATCAGGGCAAACATCAATGAATTTAGAGAGGAGATCACTTATCTCAATAGGTAAGGCTTCATCACAGGGTTGTTGAGAAATTTTTGTTACAATTAGAGCAAACACAATATTTCCATGAGATTCTATTTTAAACTCATGCTTATTAATAATATGCAAGGATTTCTTTTCTACTGCGACAGATGAATCTCTAGGCTGGTGTGAGCTTGCCTCTTTAGGTTTAGCAGGATTTAGAATAACTCTTTTGCCCTTAAATATGAATGAGTAAGTATTTGCATATCCATCATGGATGACATGCATATCATAAAGCCATGGTCTTCCTAACAGTATGTGGGAAGCATCCATAGGAAGAGCATCACACCATATCTTATCAGAGTATGCTTTTAATTGTATTGGGACAAGACAAAGTTGAGATATAGAGATGGAAGTTTTGTTGACCCATACAACCTTGTAGGGTCTTGGATAAGGCTCAGGTGTAAGATTCATTCTAACTAAGGCTGATGTGGCAATAACATTCATACAGCTTCCACTATAAATGATAAGTTTATAAGATTTATCACCACTTTTAAAATATGTATGAAAAATTGATGTACATTTCCAATCAGTGTCCTTTTGAGGGGTAGTTAATACACATCGCATAACAGCAACGTGTGGTTCACTTAATGCTTCATCTACATCACTAGCTTCTTCACAAGGGTCAACTACAACTAGATCATTATCACAATCATTATTATGTGGACAAGTACTTGCAAAATGCCCATTTTTTCCACATGTGAAATGCTTGAAGCTTTAGAATTTGACACAATGGGTGTCTTTCCCTTATGATCATTTGATGGTTTGGAAGATTGGGGAATTGGGGCAATGGAGCGATGCTGGGAATTGATTTCTAATGAGGTTGTTTGTTTTCTATGGGTGTGAGACTTGAAGTATTGTTCAAATTGAGTAGTAAGTCAAAATGCATCCTCAAGAGTGTAAACCTCTCGAGTTAACATTTCTTGTAGAATATCTGCTCTTAAACCAGATCGAAATCAAGAAATTGTTATTCGATGATCTTCAATAACATTTCAACGGGTCATCAATTCATCAAAATGAGTCATATAATCAGCAACACTCATAGCTCCTTGCCTAAGTGTAGCCATCTCATCCATGAGCTGATCATGAAAGGTTAAGGGCACATATTTTTGTTTTAAGATTTCTTTCATCTCATCCCAAGAAGAAATAGATGGTTGCCCAGCTCGTTAATTCTTACGCTCAAGATTAATCCAATATGTTTTAGCATGGCCTATCAACTTCATACTAGCAAAATGTACTTGTCTCTCGTCGGACATTTGCATCCAATCAAAATATTGATCCATATTAATAAGCCAATCAAGAAAAACTTTTGCGTCGAGTCGTCCATCAAAAGTGGGCGGGTCTATCTTTACCCTACGAACAATATCATCATCTAGGTCTTGGTGGTTTGTTCATGATGCAATAATACATTGACCCATATTATGTAAAGGCTCATATGTGCGAGGAGGAAAATGATCTCGATGATACCTTTGCGCATAGCCATTATGTCTCTGAAAATTTTGCTCTATCCTATGATAGTTTTGGAGATGTATACTATCTAGATCTTGATAATCATCAACATGACTTAAGAGGTGATTGCATTGTGGTCTAGTTGGTGATTGTGGAGGAAGATGAGAAGATATATAATCATTGGGATGACCTTCTTGGCTAGGAAGATGGTCATATTTTTCATTTGGTGCAAGGGGAGTTGGTGACGTTTCATTGGCTTTTAACTCTAGCGCTTCAATTCTAGTTTGAAAATCATGCATTGAGAGAGTGAGATTTTCCATTTTCTCAAGTAAGAGTTTGAGGAGGTCATCGGTTGTTTGTTCAGAAGTTTGGCCTTGGTATCGTTGTCCACTACGAGTTGACATATAGTTTTTTTTTTATAAATATATATAGGAGCTCTCGGTTCTTTAAGGTTCTTAATGTCAAAATAGCTGAATCAAGTAAAATACTCTTCTACAAAGTTGTAGATCTTGACGTTCTACTTAAAATCGAGTGCTCAAACATAAAATTTAGATATAAATTGAATAAGTTATGATCAAAATACGACAGGGTATAAATCAAACCGAAAAGTGACGTGAATGAAATTTATGCTTTATTGTATGCAATGATTTTGCCATCAATTGGCATAAAAATTGAGAATATATTTTTTCTCTAATACTAATATGATGTAGGACAAAGTAAATACGTATGCGAAGGGTATGATGATTTTTACACCAATAAAAATAACAAATTACTCATGATTGAGTATCGATAAAATAAGGCGAATTTTGCGTACAAATGCGAAATTAAAAAAAATGAGATTGAGATGATTCGAGCCACAGTTATGCTAACACACAAAATTCCTTACCATATAAAGTATAGAGATAAATAAGAGCTATGGTTGATCTAACCTGTGTCAAAGTTAAGGCAACCGATGGCGAAGCAGGGATAATTGAAGTTGACTTCTACAAACAGTCCTTCGTCGCAGGATCTTCTTTCTTCCTTAGATATCCTTCTCTAAGGCTTGCAATACTCACACTCAAGATTTCATTCTCTTAAAAATGAAAGTACTAATGAACAAAATAAGTAGAGAAATATATTTTTATTTAATCTTCAATGCCATAATACATAAGACATTAGCTTATTTATAGCCATACAATATATGTCCATTGACCATCAAAATCATAAACTTACCCTTTCATTAAGGGTTAAAGTGTATTTTCCTACAAATAATTAATAAATTCCTCAACCAACCTACTCATGAAGGACTAAAGTATCATTTCATATAAAATACCAAAAAAAAACCTTAAACCAACTCTCTTATGAAGGACTAAAGTGTCCTTTCACTCAAGTAACACTCATGACAAAAAAATATGATAAATGGGCTAATCTAAAGGCCCATTTAAATGAGTTCCAAAAATAAGCCCATGTAACTAAAATGAAAAATACAATATAGAATCATGAAAACATTAAGCTTAATTTATGATTTGGTGCGTCGACGATGACTACGTGGGTGCTCTGCATCAGCACCTTGGGATCCTGAATACCAGGAATCACAGCTATCAGCAGTTCACACACTTGGGATGCCTAGGGAAGCTCGGGAAGATCAGCAATGGTAGAGGGAGTTTTGACATCAATTGACCAACAAAAGAATAATAGGAAGAATGCTGAGGCTATTTATAACCTTAGTAGTGACTTAAGATCATTCCAGAAGGGAGGGAGCAGGCTAGAGGTGGCCCGAGAGCTCGGGTCACCGAGAGCTCTCAAAGCTTCCAATAGGGGACTATCACGACATGGGGCCCGATTAGGAGGTTAGGCTAAGAGTGAGAAGATCCTAATAGATCGGCTGAGCTAGCTAGGGGAGTGGGAGATAGGCCAGGTTGTCGAGGATCATTGGGATTCTTCCTGTTGGGTGCAGGCAAAATGGGGACAAAGATCTGCAATGCAGGTGCACTGTGGGTCATCTGATCTATTGATTAGAATAGCAGAACGGTTCTACAATACTCATGAATATCTATTCGCTTAGCATAGCACCACGAACTGGCTTGATATAAAGTGTATAAAATTCTTCCTCTAAAGTACTTAAAGCTATTAAGGAGGAAAGTGTAGAATGATGACTGAGCGAATTAGCTACAATAATCGCTTTGTCGAGATGGTATTGGATAGTTAAATCATAATCACTGATCAATTCAAGCTATCTTGATTGATGACAGTTGAGCTCACACTGAGTGAAAATATACTTTAAGCTCTGATGATCTGTAAAAATAGAACATTGGACGCCATACAAATAAAGATGCCAAATTTTCAGGGTGAAAACTATGGCGGCTAATTCGAGGTTATGAACAGGATAATTCTTTTCATGCTGTTTTAGTTGATGAGATGAATAAGTAGTAACTTTTCCTTCCTGCATTAGTACACATCCCAAGCCTATCCTAGATGCATCGGTATATACTTGGTAGTTGATACCTTCCTTAGGTAAGGCCAGTACTGGGGTAGAAGAAAGAGCATCTTTTAATGCTTGGAACACATTCTCACATTCAGGACTCCAGACAAATGCACTTCCTTCTGAGTCAACTTTGTGAGTAGTAACACAACCTGAGAAAAGCCCTTTACGAACTTCTTGTAATAGCTGGCAGTTCGCAAAAAACTTCTGATATCAGTCATGGACTTTAGTTGTGACCAATCTTGAATGGTGCTAACTTTATTTTGGTCTACTATGATTCCTTGAGCATCTACGACATGACCCAAAATAGTAACCGAGTCAAGCCAAAATTTGCACTTGGAATACTGGGCATATAGTCCATGGTCTCGAAGTTCTTGAAGAATTATTCTTAAGTGCTTCTCATGATCCGCATTACTTTTTGAATAGATCAATATATGGTTGATGAAGATGATGACAAATTTATCTAAATATGCTTTTAACACATGTTGCATTAAGTCCATGAAAATAGAAAACACGTTTGTTAACCCAAAACACATTACCAAAAACTCGTAATGTCCATAACGAGTTCTGGATGTAGTTTTCTCAATATCAAAATCTTTGACTCGCAACTGATGGTAGACGGATCACAAGTTGATCTTAGAGAATACTTTAGCTCCAGATAACTAATCAAATAGATCATCGATGCACAGTAATAAGTATTTATTCTTGATGGTTACTTTAATCAATTCCCTATAATCAATGCACATCCACATCGAACCATCCTTTTCTTCACAAATAAAATTGGCGCTCCCCAAGGAGATGAACTCAGTTGAATAAGACCTTTTTTAGCAGATCTTGAAGTTGCTTGTTCCATTCTTACAACTCCTTGGGTGCCATGCGATATGGAACCTTCAATAGCGATTGGGTTCTAGGGATTAACTCAATCATAAATTCTACTTCTCTAACTGGAGGAAGACCAAGTAGGTCATTAGGAAAGACATCAGAAAATTCACAAACTACCTGATTCTCAGAAATGGGGATGCCTTCTTTCTTTTCTCCCAACATTGTCACGAGATACGCGTTGCATCCTTTTTTGACTAACTTTTCTGCTTTCATTGCATTGATCAATGACACTTGGGTACTGAATTTTCCAGTGAATGTTTTCGACTGACTTAAACTACCCAATATGATTTTCTTCTTTAGGCAATTTATGAAAGCACCATGTTTGCTTCCAATTCATGCCCATAATTATATTAAAATTTGTGATTTGCATTATTATTAATTTAGCTTCATATTTCTGCTCATTGATAGAGATCTCTATGTAACAGAATAGATGGGATTGCATAATGGAGACAATAGATTCATAGTCTAATTTTAAAGTAGTTTCTGGATTTCTAGATTTAAGACAAGTATTCTTAGAAACATGAGCATAAGCATAAGTATAAGTATGTGTATCAATAATCATTTATGGATTATGGGATGTTACCTACATTAATAGAGGAAATTTAGGATGTTCAGGCATCACAGTAAACTATAGACTATATATCCATGGCAGTTCAGTGATATTTTAGTTAAATCAATAGCATATAGTATTATGGCATATACATATGCAAGACTTCAGTGGCATACCGCATAATTTTACAGTGTTATTACTCAGTATTTGATCATTTAGTCTTTTGTTACTTACATTTAGTATTTAGTTTACAATTTTGCCTTATTTAATTTAATTTTATACAATTTTTAGACTTTCAGCTATTTTATAGTTTTATGCAGTATTTGGTTTACATTATTTAAATTTTCATTAAATAATTAGAACTGTTTAGATTAGTTTTGACGTGTTAGACTTATTATCTAACACGTAATACTTTTGCTATCCAGCAATTTGCTAGACTTGTTGAGCTAGATCGGGTGGATGTCTTGGAGATCCAAGAGGAGTTTATGGAGCACTAGTGGACACTTCTCCTCAAGCCCTTACTTTTTATTTAGCTTTCTTTCAGTTCAGTACTTTGACTTTGATTATGTAATTCAGTAAATCATTTGTAATAATTATGGATGTATTTTTCTTTTCTTTTTAGAGATAAATGTTTTTATTCAGCTTCTGTAATGAATATTTCTGGATGTATGCTTAGCTTCCGCACTCTATTTTTATATAACTTATACTTAGTATTATGATGCGATCGGCATACTGGAAATGCTGATAATATTAGACATATATTGGATTTCTCATTCTATACTCATAGTCCAATGTATGCATTTGCTTAATATGTAGGATAAGTATACAACTCTTATCTTAAGTATTAGCTCTCAACACTTCTTGTGGTTGAGTCAGCAACCTTCAGTATTTTATTTTGGATAATCAAGGAGATGTGGATTCCTTCTCGAGTCGTGCATCGCTCCATCGTCGGTTATTTTGTATATTACTCTCTTTTGCGCGCGGCGATAGGGCAGGGAGCTACAATTATAAACCTTAGAAATCCAAATCAGCGATTAAGGATCATCTAATTTACTGCATGCCATTTAAGGTTTTTTGAATCTTCATGTACATCTCGATATGATGAACATATTGAGCCATTAAAATCACTATTTGGCACTCTGGTTAGTGAGGATTTAAGGTTTCTTTGAAACTATAAATCTTCCCTTCTGTCCCTCTTGTTTGCATCGGAACAAAGAGGGTGAACATCAAAGGTTGAGCCGACCTGTGACTCGCGCTGTCTAATAGTGCAGGCCATTAGGCCTGGTCAACCCGCACTATCCCTAAATGATAATTTTCTCTTGAGATTAGATTGAGCTAATCCTAATGGTTTAGACCTTGCGCCTTGTTGTCTAAACCATCCTTGAGCCTTTGTGTTAAGTTAATTTAACTTAAGACTTGTTAGTTAGATGCTTAGATAACCCAACCCTTATTTGGGAGAATAAATCCCTAATTATAGTTAGCTTTTGATTAGACTTTAATTGCACCCCTAGCAAGCCTAATTGAGTGACTTGAAGCATTAGCCCTTTCCATTCCTTCAAGGTGAAGTATCCAAATTGGACATTTACCTTTTTGCGTTCGCATGATCTTTAGCAAGAGATGAATATCTATTAAGTGGTAGAAGCGTTTGAGTGGACTAACTCTATGATTAGTTCACCCTATACCCTCTTTTTATGAGGTTACATCTTTGGTTAGATTGTTATAACCTTTATGTGTAAGCTTATGCATAAAATTTTGTAGTGAACATCTGCTCATTATTAGGCTTAGCCTAATAATAACATCTTAGCTGGGTTATAAACCTAGAATCCCTTTTGCTTGATTATTTAAAGAACCTTTGTTCTTTGATGCCAAACCCTTCTTTAAGCTATAAAGCTTTCAAACCCTTATTCATTGGAATAAAATTGACAGTTATCTTCTGGAACCTTATTTTGGTTAAGTTAGATTCTGTGATTTATTAACTTAACCATTTCATCTCTTTATCCATCTCAGTTGGATGGTAATATCCTCCCCATTAGGGTAAACCTCATTAAGTGATGAATGTCACTTAAGTTGCAAAGCTTTTAGGAAACCTTGATCTTTGGCATATCCTAAGCTTAGTATGTGATATTACATGCTAAGTAGTATTTACCGATCTTTTTGTATAGTTTGACTTAGCCATAGAACTTTTAAGTGCTAAATCACATTTTATGACTTAGAGCTTTAATCTATTTATCCCTCTTAAGATCCATATTAAGTGATGATTATCACTTATTTTGCATAGCTCCTTTGTAAGCTTAGAACCTTTGTTAGTGTTCTCTAACCTTAGCTTAGATGATGATTTATGAAGGTTTATTCTTAAACCATAAGTTTTATATAGGACTCTAGATTTAGAATCTTGGAGTGATTAAGTATTCTTGAATCTTGCTTCTTAGCTTATTATCTTTCAAAATGCTTAGAATCTTGAATTGATTGATTAGATCCTTGTCTTAAATCATTAGCTAACATTAGAACCTTATTAAGCTTTTATGGTAGTCTTAAGGCTATATTATCTAAGGACTTAGAATATGTTGATTTTCTCATAAATTTATTCATATACAAGTTTGAGATGTTAAGCTTGTATAGCTGAAAGAATGATTAAGATGAATTGATGAGATAGTGTGATTAATCCAGTTCAGATCTGGAATGATAAGATTAAGCTGTTAGCGAGATAAATTAGAATATTGATTAAGATGCTATTAAATTAATTAGATCTATTAGACTTATGTTTAGGTTAAGACTTGCTTATGTTTTAGCATCTGAATAGGCTATTAATTCAGGATAAATATATAACAACAAAAATATTGTTTTGCGCTTTCAATGATTTCCAATGTTATCGTGCTTTCAGATTCCATACAACATTTCAGCATATCCTATTTTGATGAATTTCTATTACATGATTTATGCATGTTTTAGAATGGCATATTATGCATAGCATATTGTTAATTTAGACTGTTTGGGCATAATCCTTATTTAATTCAGTGCAATGGGCACAATCCTTATTTAATTCGTTGTGTTTGGCATAATTTCATATTATGTTATGGGTGCATTTGTGGAGCCTTGTCCTTGCCATGGTCATGTTGATACTAATATTAGCATGATTATGGTAGAGCAGTCACCGAGTGACAAATTCTCAATTATAGTTGAATTAGGTTTACGACCTAACCAACTGATATTTATAGAATATGCCACATGTACTTGTAATTCGTTCATCAATATATATAACGAAGAACAAAGTGCGGAAGCAAAATATGTATAACATTCATTTCCATACTATTGAAAGAAAAAACATTATTCTTAAGTCAATGTGGGGTGCGCAAAGAGCAGGGACTGCTTATGCAGCATTGTCGGTAGTGGCTGAAGGATGAATTGCAGTCAACTTTTGGATTGCCAAAGCTTGCTGAGTTTGGTTTTCAAGCATTGCAGCTACCATATTTCTTAAAGAAGTGACTTTATCGGAGGCATTTCTAGACACTACAGTAGTTTGATGGGAGTAGTCATTAGTGGTGATCCTAGATTTATTCTATTTGTTGCAAGATGAATCACTACTTTAGATTGAATAGAGAAATATGATATAATTTGACATTTAAGAACAATCATATAAGTTCCTTTACTCATCAAAAGTGAAGATTACATAGATGATAGAATGTAGACTTAAAAGACATGGATACAAAAACATGATAAAATAGATACAATCATTCATGATAAGTTTGACTAAATGGACACTAAATTATTTGATGAATTCTATAGTAAATGTAAGACAAAAGTTAGCATAGGTAACAGCAAAATGCTTCATACTGCATTTCTTCTCTAGCTTCCAACTGATGGCGATCCACCAATTCTCAGCTACATCTTGCAGAAGAAAGATCAAAAGTTCAAGAAGGATAGGTTCTAGGAACTCAATAAAGTTTAGAACTGAGTCCACCCGATTCATCTATTCTTTAGCTAGAATTGGGAAGTAAAGTCCTCCAAAGATGGGGTAGCAGAGTTGCTTGTAGAATCTAGAACTTCATTAGTTGACACTCCTTCCATGAACCTGCCACACTTTGGGAAAGCTGAAAGTCAATATCCCAAATAGCTTCAAATTGTGCTGTAGTTGTTCAGATCTAACATTCCAAATTCCATTTTCCTAGAAATGATAAGCCAATTGTAGTTATCTTAGGCTTCTTATGGAATGATCTAAGGGTTAAGTGTAGATATTTCCAATTCATACTTTTATACTGAGTTGTTTTAGAGTATGGAACTATGGATGTTATGTTTAATGAATGCATTACAGAAGAACGATCAATTAGGTATATATGAATGCAATTCTCAATTTGACACATTATGGTGCTCTCTAATACCAATTGTGGAGCCCTGTCCCTACCATGGTCATATTGATACTAATATTAAAATAATTACAGTAGAGCGGACACCGCATGATAAATTCCCAATTATAGCCGAATTAGGTTTAGGACCTAACCCGGCGATAATTGTAGAATATGCCACTTGTAACTATAATTCATTCATCAACATAAATAAAGAAGAACAGAGTGCATAAGCAAAATATGTATAACATCTATTTCCATAGTATAGAAAGAAAGAACAATATGCTCAACTCAATATAAATGTGCATAATGGGAAAGACATCTAGTACATTAATTATTACAATACATAATTACAATTTATGAGAAAGGAACACTCATCCTCATAGATAGAAAACAAAACTAGATAAGCCTTAGTAATAGCACGGAGACCCTCCTCTTAGCTCAGCTCCTCAAATGAAGTTAATTCCACGAACAGCTCTGAATTTCGCATTGTCAATATCATAATGCCAGGGCCCAGCCAAAAAAAGAAAAACTTGTGTCAGACAATTTTCTAAGTATATTTTAGGCTAATTTTCAGAAATCTATATATTTTAAGATATCACATTAAATGAATATTTAAGCAACTACAAGATGCAACAATCAATAAAAAAATATAATAGCTATAAATAAAGCATTTATAACTTAATAAAATGAAGCATGTAAGAAAATATACCTCAACTAGAAGTTGCGACAAGATTAGGTAATATAAGTATATAAGGCTGAAATAAATGAAAGAAAGTCCTAAACATGCATATGATCATTTGAAGTATGCTAATTTTAATAGAAAGTAATATGAACTAAAGTAAAACAGAGCTGAGCATAATATAAAATCAAATCTAGCATCCTATAGTCAATAATAAAGACAATACTGAAACAGTAGTAAAATGTGTTGAACAGAAAGAAACAAATAAATATGCCTCAATAGAAAAGCAATCCAATAAAGCCATTGAAACGGCACTGAAACTAAATACTCACTGAAATTTAGAAATGTGCCTAAGTTAGTACTTCCATAACAAAAATTAGCTAAACAAAGCCACTGAACAAAAGTTCCACATGTATCATCTAGTCAACCTCAGAGCCAGATAATGCCTGACTATATTATTAGACATGTATCATCTAGCTAACCACAGAGCTAGATCCAGTTGATTCTAATACAAGTGCAGAACTACAGAGGCGGACTAATTAGGAAATACTCTACTAATAGATAATTGAAAGTACTGAATGTGTTGATTAAGATTAATAATGTATATGCATTTCAAAACTGACATAGAATTCTTATTGAGCATCCTATGTTCATCTGTATATGTCCAAGGCATAAGGCTTAAATATAAGGTGTGCAAAGCATCAAAGTCAAAGTAAGTAAGATTCTACTAAAACACATGAAATATCTTTTGTTATCTAATTTAATCATTTTATCTATTTTGAGAGAATACAAGCTTAGGATCTTCAATATCAAACTATCAAGTAAAGTTTCAAATTCACAGCCATACAAAGTTAAACATTAAAACTTTAGCAAGTTCTAATTCATTATCAGAATTGTCATTTAGAAAGGTAAATAATTAATCAATGACTTAATTAATTTATTTAATAACCCATAACCAATCTTGATCAAGGAAATCAAGATTCAAATATATAAAGTTAAACTCCAAGTTGGGGTTTAAGCTCTAAATCTAAGGTGCTAATATCTAAGGATCTTGGGTTTCACCCAAAATATCACTCTAAAGATAGAGAATTATAAAGATAGAAAGTTAAGGAAGCTGAAAAAACCAACATTTAGAAAGGGTGAAGCCTAAAGTCAAAAGACAAAATAGTCAAGTTAAACTTATAAATTAAGAACTAGATTCAATCCATTGAATAATTTTATTATTCAGTAGAGTTGAATTTACTTAGCCAAAAGAAGAGAAATCTAAGGAATTTAGCACTTAAAATATTCCTAAGGAATCTTAAGAATATAAATTGATTTTTAATGATATGGAGGTTGCAAGTTTTAAGGAGAGTAAATCTATTGAGTAGTTTAATTATTCAATAGAAGTAAATCACCAAAATCTAAGATTGAAGAGTTAAGGCAAAGCTCTTAAGATATTTAATTAAGGCTGGGCTAAGGAATTTACTTAAGATATAGACTTAGGATAGGCATTAGGAATATTTAAATATTAGTTAAGTTAACTAGTAAGCATTGAATTCCATTTAATGAAGCAATATTGAAGATCTAAGATCTACCTTAAGAACCTTAATAATTTCTTAAGTAAATTTTAGGAAGAAATATGTTTTAGTATTTAAGGTCCATTCTTAAAGTCTAAAGGTTTCTAAAATGATCTTGAACAATTATCATACTGATTTGAAGCATTAGGATATGTCCTCAGAGCTTAAGAGCACCTAAACTAATCTTTGGGAAAAATGACCAAAATGCCTCCTTTAAGGATTCAAAATTAGAGTTTTAGGATCTAAGGTTCCAAATTGATCCAAATCAGTTCTAATAAGTTCTTTACTATCTAAGATGAGGACCAATACCTTAAATATTAGATTTGGGCTTAAGATGAGCCTAATGAACACTAACTACAATTTAGGGCTAGGATAGGGATTAACTAAATTAGGGCATGGAAATGAGATCTAAGCTCACACTAGGTTCTAAATGGCATGAGAAGATGAATGACACTAAGCTTACCAAAATCATAGCTCAAATGAATTATTTAGGCTTTAATAAAAACTAAGGGTGATTAAGATAAGCTCAGTGAATTTAAAACTCCTAAAATATTTTTTATGACATGGTTAAATTCTCCTCTGTCATATGAACATTTAGAAACCCTAATTGTGAAATTTGGCCAAAAAATAAATTTAATAATCACTAATTAGAATTTTTGAGTGATTAAGCAAAATTGGACATTCTAATTACATAACCCAAAATATTATTGCAGATTAAGATTCCTTAAGTTTTGGTGATCAAAATGATAAATTGGAACATACCATTTAGATTTAAATTGAGTGACTCATTTTAAAAATACATTTGGAATGTTTGATTGATTAATTCATATGTTTAAAGATTTTTTGATTTAATTTCATAAAGGAAATTAAATATAGAAAATCTAATTAATTTAAACCCAATTTCAAAAGGTACGGGTCAAGATTTGACCTGGCTCGACACTCCTCATCTTCCACGCTCCGTCTCCCCGATAGATCCACCTAAGGTTTGGTTAGGTCGCCAAATTCTCTATCGATAGACCACGCCACAAATTGAAAGTTATTGATTTACCATCCTTGATTGAAGACACATCGAACGCCCCTCAAATCCCTTAATTCAGTGGTCAGAGATGCTAGGACCCTACTCGGCCAAGCCTTACTTCTAGAGTTTACTGTGGGGAAGAAATACTCTCCACATAATTCACCGATTGGCCAGGGCTCGATCCCTACACCATCAGGGAGGTGAGGAAAAACCAAACCCTATAGCCATGAGGCTTGGGAGGCACCCAGTCGCTGAGTCTATTCTTGGAATCAGCACTATAAAGAGATACAGCTCGATTGATCAATACGATCGATTGAAACTAGTCCAAGCTCCAAGGACGATTGCATTGAGTTTGATTAGCCATAGAGTGCAATCAAGAACGTGATTGAGCTAGAGTCATGTCTTAGCTTCCATTGGAGTAGCTTTGTCTTAATTGCACAGTTGCTCTGTCTAGATAACAAGTTCTTATTGTCTAAACTCAGCTCTATTCAGTCCAATTGCTGTGCACTGACGGCCTAAGGGTCTATAAGGAACTATACATCATTAAAGAGCTATCCTAATGTGCTGGAATGAATAGTGAGTCCAAACAACTAAGTAGGGAAAAGGCAGTATCTAGAGATGTATGGTGACAGACTATATTTGTATGTCTGCGCTTACACACAAGTCCATGTGGTATGAAGTAATATTTTGGATGATGAGATCCAAAGGTATATTGTCCTCTGGGAATGGTGTTGTTTCATTACTAAAGTATATTTGAGTTTAATAATTTTTGAATGATGATTTAGTGCTGATGTTTGGTTCTAATTTAGCAAATCAGAGTCTCTTAGATTAGAAACTACTTGTTGAGAAAGTAGGGAGAGTTGGGGTTAGCATGTAATTTATTATGGGTTTGTGCAAATACTTTTCATTATTAACTATTAGTGTAAAATAAATTGGATATTTTGATTATAATTAAGAAGTGTAGTCTTCTCTAGGGTATCCCCCAAATGTACTAAATTTTGCCTAGTGCTTGGAGATGAACACAAGAAGGTTCAATCTCGGCACATAGACTCTCATGTGACTAAAATTGGTTGACTTCAATTCTTACGTCTAAGTTATGAAATCTATAGTTTTAGTTATGCATCACATGAGATTGATTCCACTGAAGGCTCACATGCATCAGTTCTAGGTTTAGCTAAGGAAGAGAGCTATTGGGCTGAGTGGCATATGTCACATCACTCACAAGCACACAGTGCATCTTAATCCTCTCATAAACTTAGCACGAGCTATGGAGATTAACTGGTGGATCTTGGCTCACTCACATCAACTTCTCGACTTAGCTAAGAAACTATGCTTTGATGCTCATAGAGCTTGTCATAAGGCTCAAGGAAGTCGTGCACAAATTCCTTGCATAAGCTAATGGTGAGCAGTGGAGCACAAAGATTACTTAATATTCCATCGCTTTATTCATCATCTTAAATCTAAGGATTTGCATTGGTCATCTTTGCACAACAAATGCTATCACGAACATTAACGGTGAGGATGCTCAACATGTATATTCTTAGTTCTAATAGATCAACAAGCTTGATGATTGTTAGTTTAAAATGTTCATATGCTTAAAATAAATTTATGACAAAATAATTCATCCAATACATTTTCCACATCATTTAATCAAAAGAAATGACTAAAAAAAATTTTCATTAATAATTTTAAAGTACAAACACTTTTCATTCCTTAACTCATTATATGCATATGCCTAACCCTCCCCAAGGAGGGTTTAGGCTGCCATTAAAAAGTAAATACAAGAATAGTTATGAAGAATTGAGAGTATTTGCATGGCTTTTACAGAATAGAAAATGAGTGAGATGGAGATACAATACTAGGAACTGTTGTCGTGTTTGTCGAACCTTCTCTCTATATTGGAGCTCTTTCTCCCTTATGTTTCCTGATAAATCCATAATTTATATCCTAAATAAAGGAAAATTTAATTCATTTTTATATTGAAACTGCTTCCTTAATCAAATTTTGCCTACTTTTCAGGAAAAAATGCTTACCCATCAAGGTCTGGACAATTTCTAAATATTTCTGGAAGAAATATAGCGCGCTGCAGCGGACAAACTTGCGGGATTCTGGCACCATAGCACGCTGCAGCAGACCAACTTGAGAAACTCTGGCGCAATAGCGCGTTGCAGCGGATCATTTGGCAAAATTTTGGCGCTATAGCGATCAACTTGCGAAGCTCTGGCGCTATAGCGCACTGCAGCATATCAACTTGCGAAGCTCTAGCGCTATAGCACACAGTAGCAGACCAACTGGAAAAATTCTGGCGCTATAGCGCGCTACAGCACGGTTCATCAATGTACAAACTAGAATGACACAGCGTGCCACAGCGGACCATTTCACAAGTTTCATTTGCTGTATCGGTGCACCAAAATTTTGTATGAACAGGTGCATTAAATGAGGCTGGGACAAGACCCCCAACCTACCCCTTGTCTCCCAGCCATCATTCCTTCTGCAGTAGAATTATTTTTAATGGAGAATTGATATTTTAAAGAGATGTAAAGACTAAAGAATGGAAAAATAAAGATCACTTTACCCCTCAAGTTGCATTTGAAATGATGACAGCAAATGTTTTAAGAAGGAAATGCAGAATTTGAAAAGAAAGGAAGAGGAAGGCAGCCCCTTTATAAATTCAACTCTTCTTGACTTAAGAGAGGTTCCCGACTTAGCTCACTAACATCCTAAGTAAGGAGAGGGCTACTTTAAAAGAGAAGGAGAACTCTCCAAGGGAAGAAGGACTCCTCTTACTAAAGAGAAGAAGGAAGAAAGGCAGCACTATGAACTTAGGAGAAGCAACCAAGAATAAGAAGAAGAGAAAATCCGAAGAACTCCATCAAGGAACATTCCTAGTACTCTCTAACTCTTGTCATTGAAATCACTCCACTATCAAAACTATGCATAATGCACATGAAGCTCTTAGTGGAATCAATGCTTGTAAGATATTAATTGAACAACCCTCATTTCTTTGATCAAGAAATGAGAGGAAAACTAAAAATCTAAAAATTTTATAAGGGTCTTTGTGATGAAATAGAACCGACTGCGTATTCATTTCAAGCACGAGATTTAAACTTGTAAATCTTGGAGTTAACCTCTAAGGAGGACAATGTGCACTTGATTAAAAATAAAAAAAAAGGGAAATGCTTGAGGAATCATCATACATAAGTCATCTAGTATATCATGTGGGAGAGACCCAACTCTCCTCTCCTTTTATCATAGTATTCTTCTACTAAGAATTGTTGTGCTTGTTTAGGAACCAATTCGATAAAATATGCATAGCTTAAACATTTTTGAAGGTAGATATACCTTAGTAACAGAACACCCAATTCGTTGAGGATGATAAATCTCAGAACTCGCATTCCAAATTATTACTTCAGACCACGTACACTTGCGTGCAAGCGCAAACGTAGTTAAATTCTGTCAAATTTTTGGCGCCATTGCCGGGAAATTGGTACTTGTTTCATATTAGGAGAATCTATCAGTAAATAGTGATTTAAGAAAATCCTCTACATATAACTTTAATTTTTGCTTTTGTAATTATAAGTGCTAACCAATTACTTTTCTATTTTTTTTTCTTATATTTAATTTGCTGAATCTTTGAACATTATTGCTATATTTGTTCTTGATAGCTTAATTTCTATTGTGCATGAATAGAAGAGTTTGCACTGAATATCTTTTTGATCCAGAAATTGAGAGAACCTATTTACAGGCTAGAAGAGAACAAAACATTTTGCCAACTCAACAAGCCGCTATGGAAAAGTTTAATGAAAATCTTGGAAAGCCTTTAGGAGAGCCGAGGGGAAGAGCACTAAGAGACTATGCACTACCCACTATTAGGGGACTCTGCCATGCTATTATAAGGCTTAACATTGAAGCTAACAACTTTGAGATCAAACCTTTCCACGCTGAGTATGGTTAAAAACAACAAATTTAGGGGATTAGCCACTGAAGATCCTAACTCACACATTTCAACCTTCCTTGAAATTTGTGACACCTCTAAATTTAGTAGCGTCTATGAAGATGTGGTTAAATTAAGGCTTTTTTCATTCTCATTAAGAGATGGAGCCAAAATTTGGCTCAGGTCTATCCCGAGCGACTCGATCTGGAATTGGGATGATTTGGCTAAGAAATTCTTAGCTAAATATTTCCCTCTAGCAAAAATTGCTTGGCTGAGAATTGAGATAACCAACTTCACTTAATTAGAAGGTGAGACACTTTACGATGGATGAGATCATTTTAAGGAGTACTTAAGGTAATGCCCACATCATGGGTTTCCTTTATGGATGCAAGTTCAAACCTTTTACAATGGTTTGAACACTCTAATAAGGACTCTCATCGATGCGGCCGTCGGAGGCTCGATTAGTAGTAAAACTTAAGAAGAGGCTTATGACCTCTTAGATGAAATGGCAAATATGCCTATCAATGGCCATTTTACATATTCAAGAAGTTATAAATAGACCATTTAAAACCTACCTCCGTTCTCCTCCAATTTGCTGATAGATCTGTAAAAACCCCCTAGGAATCGTGGAAAATGTGGTTGTAAAGGTTGATAAATTCATCTTCCCAGCTGACTTCATAATCTTAGATATGGAAGATAAAAACCAAGAAATCCCCATTATCCTTGGTCGACGATTCTTGGCTACCGAAAGAACTTTGATTGATGTCGATAAAGGGGAATTGAGATTGCGATATGGGGATGAGGAGGTGAAATTTCATGTGAATGATTCTATGAGGCACCCATCTAAGCACAATAAGGATTATTGGAGGATCAATCTAATAGAAGAAGCTTGGTTAATGGGAGATGTGGAAGAAGAGGGAATGCTAGCAAAGGAGGAGGATGAGAATCCCACTGATGAGGAAGTGATTGAGGAATTGATTAAGGAGAGGAAAATAATTCAGCCTTCTATACTTTGCCCTCCAAAAGTAGAATTAAAACCTCTTCCCCCACACTTAAAATACACTTATCTAGGGGAAAATGAATCTCTTCCTGTGATAATCTCCTCTTTGTTAACTCAGAATCAAGAGAGCCTTTTATGTAAGGTTTTAAAAGAGCACAAGAGAGCAATTGAATGGAGTATAGCTGATCTGGAAGGGGTTAGCCCAACTCCGTGTATGCACCGTATCCTCTTGGAATATAACTCCACTCCATCAATTGAGCCTCAACGTCAATTAAAACCTAACATAAAAGAAGTAGTTCATAAAGAAATTATTAAACTCTTAGATGCTGGAATCATTTTCCCCATCTCTGATAGTCCTTGAGTGAGCCCTATACATGTGGTTCTCAAAAAGAGTGGGATGACTATGGTGCTTAACGAAAATAATGAATTGATTCCCACTAGAATGGTGACCGGATGGAGAGTGTGCATCGATTATAGGAGATTAAATAAAGCCACTCATAAGGACCACTATCCCCTCCCATTTATTGATCAAATGCTTGATAGATTGGCAAGGAATCCTTATTTCTATTTTCTTGATGGGTATTCAGTATATAATCAAATTTTGATCTCACCCGAAGACCAAGAGAAAATAACCTTCACCTGCCCCTTTGGAACTTTTGCTTTTAGAAGGATGCCCTTTGGATTGTGCAATGCCCCAGCTACTTTCTAACACTGTATGATGGCCATTTTCTCTGATATGATAGAGGGCTTTTTAGAAATCTTTATGGATGTCTTTTTTGTTATTGGAAACTCTTTCGATAATTGTTTAATCAATCTGGGAAAGGTTCTAATAAGATGTGAGGAATCAAATTTAATCTTAAATTGGGAAAAATGTCATTTCATAGTTGAAGAAGGTATTGTCCTTGGACACTTAATCTCTAGGAGAGGAATACAAGTTGATAAGGCCAAGGTTGAGGTAATTGAAAAAATACCCCCTCCCATCAATGTGAAAGGAATTAGAAACCTCCTTGGGCATGTATGGTTTTATAGAAGATTTATCAAGGACTTCTCAAACATAAGTTTGCCGCTCTGTAGATTACTTGGGAAGGATGTTGAGTTCAAATTTGATGAAAATTATTTAAAAGGTTTTAACGCCATTAAAACTGCTCTGATCTCTACTCCAATAATTTCTACTCCAAACAGGGACTCCCCATTTGAAATCATGTGTGATGCGAGTGACCTTACAGTTGGTGCTATCCTTGGGCAGTGAAAGGAATAGACCTTCTATTCAATTTACTATGCTAGTAAGCTCCTTGATGATGCTCAAAGAAATTACGCTACCACGAAAAAGGAACTCTTAGTCTTCATCTTTGCTTTCATTAAATTCAGGTCATATCTCATTGGGTCTAAAACTATTGCTTACATTGATCATGTGGCTATTAAGTATCTCCTTCAAAAGAAAGAAGCAAAACCTCGCTTGATACATTGGGTGCTGCTCTTGCAAGAATTTGATCTAGAAATCTGTGATAAGAAAGGGAGTGAGAAGGTGCTAGCAGATCATTTATCTAGATTGACCCACCTTGATAGTGATAACTTGATCAAAGTTAGTGAATCTTTCCCCGATGAAAAGCTTTACGTTATTGCTTCTAATCAATCTCTTTGGTTCGCTGACTTTGCAAATTATCTTGCAAGAGGGATAATACCAAAAGACATGAACTACCAACAAAGAAAAAAAATCTTTGCTGATACTAGATATTATTTTTGGTATGATCCCTTTTTGTATAAATGTTGTAATAATCAACTCCTAAGGGGATGTGTTCCAGCCTCCGAAATTAGAAATATTATCTATCACTGCCACACATCTCCTTATGAAGGACACCATGGGATTGAGTGAATGGTGGCTAAGGTGCTTCAATCCGGATTCTCTTGGCCCCACCTGTTCAAAAATGCTGCTGACTTTGTCAAAAGTTGTGACAAGTGCCAAAGAATCGGAAACCTAAGCAAAAGGAACAAGCTTCCTTTGAATGGAATTTTTGAGGTGGAATTATTCGATGTTTGGGGAATTGACTTCATGGGCCCATTTCCCTGATCCCAAACCAATATGTATATTCTTGTTGTAGTGGAGTATGTATCCAAATTAGTTGAGGCAATAGCATGTGTGAATAATGATGCTAAAACTATTATTAAATTTCTCAAGGAGCACATGCTAGCTAGATTTGGGACACCCAGATTCCTAATCAGTGATGGGGGAAAACACTTATGTAATAGGCAGTTGGAGAGTGTCCTAAAGCTATAGGGTAAGACATAAGGTGGGAACTACTTACCACCCCCAAACTAGCGTGCAAGTTGAAGTTTTAAATAGAGAACTTAAGCAAATCTTAGAGAAAACTGTAAATCAAAATAGAAAGGATTGGTCTTCAAGGCTCTAAGATGCCCTGTGGGCGTATAGAATTACCTTTAAAACCCCTTTAGGAATATCTCCTTATAAGCTCATTTATGGTAAATTATGTCATCTCCCAGTAGAATTAGAGCACCGTGCCTTTTGGGCAATTAAGAAATTGAACATTGACTCCCAAAAAGTAGGTGCACGGAGAATACTGCAATTAAATGAGCTTGACAAATTCAGACTAAACACCTATGAGAGCGCACAGTTATATAAAGAGAAAACAAAAAAATAGCATGATAAACTGATCAAGCCAAAATATTTTCAACCTGGAATAAAAGTACTACTTTTTAACTCAAGATTAAGATTATTTCTAGGAAAATTGAAGTCAAGATGGCATGACCATTTACTGTCACTAAGGTTTTCTCTCATGGAGCGGTTAAAGTCACTTGAAATGATGGCACTTTTAAGGCAAATGGAAATCGTCTAAAGTTGTACTTGGAGGAAAATATTTTATAAGAAAAGGGAGAATGGACCCTTCAGGACCTACTGGATGAAGGTATCACATAAGAGATCTTACACGGGTCAGGCTGAGACATTAAAACAAGCATTTATTGGGAGGCAACCCAAGAATAAATAGATTGTATCATTTCATATTTACATTATTAGTTTTTGTACTTTTCTTTTTGTTGTTTTTATTTTTATTTTGAGAAATTAAATTATGGATTATCATAGTCCCAAAATCTTTCTATAATTTACATATGACAAATTTCTCTAAATTTTTTAAGTTTATGGAAGTTACAAAAATATCAATAAAGAAATTGATAATCAACCAAAGGTTGCTTAACAAAAAAATGACTAACTCATTGACACCATTGAATCATCTAAGCAAGGGAATGATTTTAGGTTGAGTATAATCTCCAAAATTTAAATCAATGCTAAGAACTAAGTGTGGGGGAAGGCTTTGGAATAAATAAATAAATAAATAAAACTAGTGATTAAGGTGAGTAATCTAAAAGAGTGTGCTAAGCTCCCGTAGGACTTCATGATCACAAAGATTGGAAATTGGGATGAAGAAAAATGTCTCTCCCAAAGAATGAAAAAGAAAAAATAAAATAAAATCAGGGATGAAGAAAAATATCTCTCCCAAAGAAAAGAATTGAAAATGATGATGAAAAATATCTCTCCTAAAAATTAAACATCTTTGTGATTCATAAGAAGGGGCACATATGACACAAAACTCTTGATTACTCACTACCTCCCTAGTTCAGTTAGTCCAAGGAACATTCCCCATTACTGAGCACCAAGCAAAACTACTTATGAATTGAAGATTAGTCTATTAACTTCTGTTCATAACCCAACTTAGAAAAATTTGAATAATGCCAATTGCTCTTGTCATTTTAGTTAAGCATGAGCTTTGAAATGCAAATCAAACCCTCATTGATATTACTTGTTGACACTCATACCTAAAGAAATAGAAAAATACAATTTTAAGCTTACTCGAGAACAAGTAAGAAATTAAGTGTGGGGGTGTGATAAATCTATAATTTATATCCTAAATAAAAGAAAATTTCATTCATTTTTATATTGAAACTACTTCCTTAATCATATTTTACCTACTTTTCAGGAAAAAATGCTTACCCAGTAAGGTCTGGACAATTTCTAAATATTTCTAGAAGAAATCTGCTGCAGCGGACCAACTTGCTGGATTCTGGTGCTATAGCGCGCTACAGCGGACCAACTTGTGAAGCTCTGGCACTATAGCGCGCTGTAGCAGATCAACTGGCAAAATTCTGGCGCTATAGCGCACTACAACAGATCAACTTGCGATGTGCTAGCGCTATAGTGCGCTGCAGTAGATCAACTTGCGAAGCTTTGGCGCTATAGCGCACTACAGCAGACTAACTGGCAAAAAAAGTTTTGGCGCTATAGCGCGCTACAGTGCATTGTTGCGGTTCATCAATGTACAAACCAGAATGCCGTAGCGTGCCACAGCAAACTATTTCACAAGTTTCATCCGCTGTAGCATGCCACAATGCGCTACAGTGTACTGCAGCGGTGCACATAAATTTTGTTTGAACAAGTGCATTAAATGAGGCTGGGACAAGACCTCCAACCTGCCCCTCATCTCCTAGCCATCATTCCTTCTGTAGTAGAATTATTTTTAATGGAGAATTGATATTTTGAAGTGATGTAAAGACTAAAGAATGGAAAAGTAGAGGTCACTTCACCCCTCAAGTTGCATTTGAAGTGATGATAGCAGATTTTTTAAGAAGGAAATACAGAATTTGAAAAGAAAGGAAGAGGAAGGCAGCCCCTCTATAAATTGAACTCTTTTTGACTTAAGAGAGGTTCCCAACTTGGTTCACTAACATCCTAAGTAAAGAGAGGGCTGCTTTAAAAGAGAAGGAGAATTCTCCAAGGGAAGAAGGACTCCTATTGCTAAAGAGAAGAAGGAAGAAAGGTAGCACTACGGACCTAGGAAAAGCGACCAAGAACAAGAAGAAGAGAAAATCCGAAGAACTCCATCAATGAATGTTCATAGTACTCTCTAACTCTTATATTTTTGTCTTTCTTAGTTGATCATGTAAGGGTCTTTATCCATGTATGTGTTCTTCTTAATATCTTGTGTAATGGAGAGCTAAACTTCCCTTGGGGAGGGTTGGGGCAATCCTACATGAATTGAAAGAGACTTTTGTATGAAAATTTTCTCAAGCTTTAATAAAATTTATGAATTAAATAACTTATTAAATAAGTGTAAAGGACTATTGTGTACTTGAATGTGCACTAAATGACAATGGATTAAATGACATCAAGACTAAAAATAAGTATTGTACTCCATAGCTCACCCTTAGTCTAGAGCTATAATCATGAGTGCATAAGAGCTTAGAGTTATGTGAGAAAGTTCTAGAGCCTAATGGATCTCGATTTGTACTCAACTAAGGAGTTGAAGCGTGTGATGCTAAGACCCACTAAATATACTCCACTGCTTAGCATAATCACTCCACTATCTAAACTATGCATGATGCGTGTGAAGCTCTTAGTGGAATCAATGCTTGTAAGACATTAATTGAACAACCCTCATTTCTATGATCAAGAAATGAGAGGAAAACTAATAATCTAAAAATCTTATAAAGGTCTTTATACTGAAATAGAACTGACTGTGTGTTCATTACATGCACGAGATTTGAACTTGTAAATATTGGAGTTAAACTCTAAGGAGGACAATGTGCACTTGATTAAAAATTAAAAAAAAGGGGAATGCTTGAGGAATCATCATACATAAGTCATCTAACATATCATGTGGGAGAGACCCAAGTCTCTTCTCCTTTTATCATAGTATTATTCTACTAAGAATTAGTGTGCTTGTTTAGGAACCAATTCGACAAATTATGCATAGCTTAAACATTTTTGAACGTACATATACCTTAGTAACAGAACACCCAATTCTCTAAGAATGATAAATCTCAGAACTCACATTCTAAATTATTACTTCAGAACACGTACACTTGCGTGCAAGCGCAGACATAATTAAAGTCTGTCATTTCCTGTGCTTGATCCTTTCTCCTTTAGTGCATACCTTCTCCTTCCTTGGGTAAAGAGACTGTAACAATCCTAGGTTGTTACTTAGCCTAATCCTAGCTTAATTACATTCTAATTATCATTCCATTTAGTTCATATAGTCATTAGAATCAATCCCCAAATATTTGGAGCGATTTAGAGCTCAATTTAATATTTGGATTATTTTAATAATTTTTAATTAATTAGAAAATAGAGATATTTAATTTAACCTTGAACTTGAAATCTGACATTGCCATTGCGCTCGTCACCCCCAAATTAGCTAGACATGATGTTTTGGACATGTTTGGAAGTCGTTGGATTTTTGCTAATATTTTAATGTAATTAAATACCCAAAAAACTAGGAAAATTAAATACTCGTCGGAATTGAAATCCAACTTTGCCATTGAATTCCTCACCCCCAAATTAGCTTGATGTGAATTTTTGGGATTTTTCGGACCATGTTATAAAATCTAATTTTTTTTGCATTAATTAATTAAATAAATTTAATTAAAATCTTTAATAAATCCATTTATTTTTTCCTTCTCTCCTCCTTACCTATGCCTATCAACACCTCCCTCTTCTTTTTTTGCGCACGCAAAGGAGCCCCTCTCCTCTCCTTTTTCTGCTCAAAACTCCCTCTGCATGCTTGTGATGGGATGGCTCAAGCTCATCCAATCCAAGGCCATGCCCTCCTTCCTTCTTAAGAGAGAGCCCTTAGCCCTCCTTCCTTCCTTTGCCATCAACTCTCTCCCTCTTCCCTCCATTGTTGTGCTTGCTGCTGGAAAAGCCCTCAAGCCCTCAAGCTCCCAAGTTATTATAGAAAACAGAGCTCTCTTCCTCCATATATTTCAAAGACAAGGTACCTCTTTGGTACCTATTCTATTTATCAAATGGTTACTACATTCACCTTGCATGTCTGTTTCATGCTGATAAAAATCTGTGTTTTAGATATGGAGTTCATTAGAGCTTATTGAGTTGGTATTTTTAAGGTAGATAAACAACACTGTTTTTCCTTCTTTCTGCATACCTGGACCTTTAACCTTATTATTTGCATCACTAAAATAATCATTTCATGCCAATTTTAGTATTAATGGAAAGGTCTTGGAAATACTTTTCCATCAGTATAAGGTACCACACGTGAAGTGCTCTAAATTGAGAGTATTTGAGTGCGAAAGGGGACATATTTCAATTTTCGCACAGGCAAAATCACCGTCGAGCGCTACAGCGCGCCTGGCTCTCGGTCAGAGATTGCTACAGCATACCATAGCGCCTGAATCTCAGGTTAGTTATGCTGTGGCATGCCACAGCTTGCTATAGTGCCTGGCCCTTGGCCAGGAACCGCTAAAATGCGCCGTAGCACCCAGCTCTCGGGAGATCTGGTGCCGTAGCGCGCCGCAGCGGCTTAAAGCGCTGCAGCGCATCACTGTAATGAAATTTTCCGCAATGCTTGAAAGAGTTGCAGTGCGCTGTAGCTCTTGCGCTTCTAGAAAACTGGTTCTGTAGAACGCCGTAGTGCCTGGCTCTCAGCCAGAAGGTGCTACAGCGCGCCATTGCGCCTAGATTTGTTCAGAATTTCCTAGAACTATCTGGAATGGCCTAAACATGTTTTTTGCATTTTAATGATTCTAGAACCCTAATGGGGCTAAAATATATCAAATGTGAAACCTAATGAATTTAGTAAAATTAAGCATTGTGTGATTTTGGAGGTGATTTTCAATGTGAAACCTACTCCCATAAACCCTTAATGATCTTAAGTAGAACCCTAATATTAAAATGATCATAACTTAATCATTAGACATCAAAATTTATTGTTCTTAAACTTTATGAAATCCTTGGATAGTAAACAATAATAAACTAACTGAATTCTTAAACTTTGCTAAGTGAAATTACCAAAATGCTCTTTTATGTAAAAATCTTTAAATTGGACCCGTATGACTTAATACTTGTCCAAATTTAATGTACATACTGTCTATCTTTATGTTAGATAGCAAGGAATCTTTTGGCATCAATAAAATCCAAGTTGGAGTCCTTAATCAAAAAGTTGCATTTTAGGCCCTTAAGTAGGGGCAAAATGGTTATTTTGCCCAAAATTAAGGTTAAGTGCCCTTAACCTCTAAAATATCATTTAAATTATTAAAATCAATAATAAAACTATTTTGGGATCAATTTATAACCCTTACTCTCATAATTAAGTAAGTTGGTAAAATTTCCATTTCAAGTCTTGAAAAAATCCTAAGTAAATTTAATGCCTTCTAATTTAGTCCTAATTATGCACCTCTTTGAGTAAATTAGGACAGCACAAAGATAAATTGTAATAATTATCATCAATTCTTAAAATCCCCTAAGTCCTTTATTAGGAGCTTCTTAGGATCTACACTCCACCTTAGGATCTTTTTCTTAAGATTAGGAATAAATACTAGGTTAGATTGTATTTATTAAATAAAGTGGATTATTCAATGAATGGAACCTTATTTTTATTAGTTTCTAGATTTTCATACTTTAATTCTGATTATTATATCTTTCAAATTTAGATTAAGATTAGGAGAATCATCTTATTAAGCTTGCTTGTGCTTAATAGAATTTACCTTGATTATTAGTTCATATTTAGACTTAAACCTTAGTCCTTAAGACTTACCCTTTTGATTAAGTGATTATACCCAAGTCATGGTGTTTAATTCATAATCACTATCTTTAGTAGATCTTGATTAGATCTTAGTTTAGAGCATCTAATTTCATCAAGTGGATGTGTTCATTATTTTTTTACTTGTAAGCGATATTGATTGAATTAAGTTAGAACATGATCAATTCTAATTGCTTTTAACTCATAAGGTTGTGCTTCTAACTTACACTTGATAGTAGGAATTGAAGATCCTGAACTTGTATAACTTGGAGTAGTTATAATGAATTAAGTAGATAACAATGGATATCACTTGTGTGTAGTAGAGTCCCTTGCTTACTATTGACTTACTTGTTGCTTTTACATTCCTTATACTTTGTGCCTTTACCTTGAACATGCTATATAAGAACATTAATGCATAAAATAAAAACTTAGAGTTATTAGGATAACATTTGCATAGGGTTTAGTTACTTGTTGATCGTGCGCATTTTACCCTATTGGACAAGGGTAAGGAGAAATAAGGATTACTTAATATTACTCATTGAGGATTATTGTGTTAAGTTGGAACCCAAACAGTTTTGCAGACATGGTTGACTGCTCAGCTACTTCTTAATATGTTTATAGAATTAAAGTAAATAACTAAAACATTATTGCATTTGTATTTACTACCCTCTCAGTTCAGTTCTTCTTCGTACTTACTAAAATATTACTTCATTATCTTCTAGTCCAATAATTGGATAGAAGATTAATCCAAACATTGGGATGTTACCTTAGCACCGAATACTCGATTAGAAGAAAACAAATCAAGTATAGATGCTAAGTGGCCAAGTCACTTTATGAGTAGTTGTTAATTTAAATAAAGTTATACAATTTGAGTGCACTCAAAGATACATGATAAGGAGATACATATGAATACAACATTACAAGTATTTTTAATACAAGTAATTAGAATAATCCACTCATTCATCCCAAGCAGTTACAAAATAGTAAACACAATATAGATTATTTAAGAATAGGTAAAAGTAAATTAAGCAAACTCAAGCAGTTCATAATTTAATTATTACAAACCTTTTAAAAGTAAGAGTAGAGAATAGTAAGTAGATCACTCTCTCACTTATAACAAAATACAAGTAAATAGTGTAAAATTAAGCAGAGCAAATTCCTTATGAACCCTTCAAGTACTTGGAATTGCATTACCTGAATCAAAGGGCTCTTGATCTATCATATTTTGATATTTAAAGCCAAAGAAAAGAAAAAGTGTAGTTAGACTAAACAGTCTAAGCATATTTTAAGATTGGCTGTATTTTTAAATTAATAAGATATCACAAACATAATTTTACAATTTAAAGTAAGCAGTAAAGTTATTAAAGCTGTCAAGTATGGAAAAAAGAATTAAGTATAAATGTAAAAGAGACAATATGAAATAAGTTGAGTAAAAATACTTATACAAAATTCCTAGCGTGCATCTAAAATTAGTAAGGGAAAGCATCCTAAAAGGCTAGAAATTATTATGAGCATTAAAGTAAAATGAATTGAAAGTAATACATGTTCAATGAAATTTACACTAAGTAAGCAATGAAATATAGTGAAGTATTAAATGAAATTAAGCAACATACATTGTATTTAAATGTAACTGAAGTAAGCAATACACAATACTGGAAATAGAGAGTGTAAAGCATAGAAAATAAAGAAGTATCTTAGACTCTTGATCTAAGATAAACATAATATAGGACTATGAAATGTAAGCATAACTAAATAGTTATGAAGAGATCTTATAATCAATAAGATTGTAAAAGAACTCTTATATCTTTAGTTGAAGTTATATTTAGAAGCTACTTCATTCTGCGGGAGTACTCAACAGAATGGGGTGAAGAGTAAAGCATGTCTGCCTAACTAGATATAGTGGGGAGGTTGAACATTCCCATTTACCCTCTCTAAAATGTGAAGTCCTATTATGAGTACTATCTCTCTTACTCAAAATTTCCATAAGGCATTCCCCTCAAGTTTTATGAAAATCTTTATTTATGCACAATGATCTTGAATGAATGTTCAAGGAAAAGGCTCAAAGCTAAGCAAGTATTTAATAAATTTTAAATAATTATAAACTATGTGATATTTTTTTTGTTTATTTAAACTTTAATAATCTACTTAATGATTGGAGCTAATTGACCTCTAAATTGACTTATAGGTATTGATCTTTTAGTCAATTTTGTAAAAAATAGAAGGAAATTAAGTTTGGAAATTAGTATCTTCATATAATTGAAGTTCATGTTATACTAGTCCTAAACTAATCAAATCAAATAGATTTATGATTAAAGTTTAAGGAAACCAGTAAGGAAGAATAATTTTTATAGATTTCTAAGTTAATGTAAGTATAAGCTAAAGGATATTCTAGTAGCTTCACTTATTTAACTTATAAACAAAAAGTATCAACTCAATTTAATCAGAAAGTTATCTAAGATTAATTGATATTAAATATTTGAAATTAATAAAATAGATATATTACACCTTACATGAAACAATTCTTTACAAGATTTATAAGAAATTAGAAATCTAAAAGCTTATCCAAAGCATGACAGGAAGTTATTACTCTCGATCCAATTGATTGAGAACTAACATTCTAAATTAAACAATTGAAGTGAATAATCACATTCCTAGATATGAAATTCTAAATATTTAATAAGTATTTAATAAGTGAATATAAGTCTATGATCTTCCATAAAATTTCTAAGTTATTAAATTCTTAGAAATTTTGACAGAGTTTTTACTGTAAATAGCTAAAGAAGCACTTGCAAGGTAGACATACAAGACTCCCATTCTAATGGAAGTTATAATTGAAAGAAAAATAACTCAAAACTAACATGGAATCAATCCATTAAATAGGATTGTTTAGTTCCAGTTCTAGTATAGAGTCAATCCATTACATAGGATTGCTCGTTTCCAATTCTAAAGTAAAGTTAATCCGTTACATGGGATTGCTTATTTCTAGTTCTAATAGTTTTGACAATTGTAAAGAACATCAATTTATAAGTCAATCGATTCACTATTTCCAGTTCTTCTAATTTTAACAATTATAAAGAACATCAATTTATAAGTCAATCAATTGACTATTTCCAGTTCTACTAATTTTAACTATTATAAAGAACATCAATTTATAAGTCAATCCATTGGCTATTTCCAGTTCTACTAATTTTAATAATTATAAAGAACACCAATTTATAAGTTAATCTATTGACTATTTCCAATTCTACTAATTTTAACAATTGTAAAGAACATCAATTTATAAGTCAATCCATTGACTATTTCCAGTTCTACTAATTTCAAGTGAGAAAATTTAATGAAGCAGTTTACTAACCTATGGTTGACACCTCTTAAATTATACATTTATGAAAAATAATAAAAGGTGCATTAATTAAATTAGTTTTGAAAAGGGGCAGCATCATTTGACTTAATATGCCATAAGTAATGGCATTTGGTTCAGCATTTCTATTGATATTAGTTTATGACTTAACCTGGAAAGAATAATAGTATTGAAGTTAGCATTCTTAAGGATACTAATATGTAATTCAGTAATTACAAAATACATCATTAATGATTCTGTATTTCTAAGTATTACAACATGGATTCAGCATTTCATGGATACCAATATGTAATTCAGCAATTACAAAGATATAGCATTAATGATTTAGTATTTCTAAGTATTACAACATGGATTCAGCAATTCATGGATACCAATATGTAATTCAATAATTACAAAATACATCATTAATGATTTTGTATTTCTAAGTATTACAATATGGATTCAGCAATTCATGGATACCAATATGTAATTCAGCAATTACAAAATACAACATTAATGATTTTGTATTTCTAAGTATTACAACATGAATTCAGCAATTCATGGATACCAATATGTAATTCAACAATTACAAAATACAACATTAATGGTTCAGTATTTCTAAGTATTACAACATGGACTCAGTAATTCATGGATACCAATATGTAATTCACCAATTACAAAATACAGTATTAATGATTCAGTATTTCTAAGTATTACAACATGGATTCAACAATTCATGGATACCAATATGTAATTCAGTAATTACAAAATACAGCATTAATAATTCAGTATTTCTAAGTATTACAACATGGATTCAGCAATTCATGGATACCACTATGTAATTCAACAATTACAAAATACAATATTAATGATTCAGTATTTCTAAGTATTACAACATGGATTTAGCAATTCATGGATACCAATATCTAATTCAGCAATTACAAAATACAACATTAATGATTCAGTATTTCTAAGTATTACAACCTGGATTCAATAATTCATGGATACCAATATGTAATTCAGCAATTACAAAATACAACATTAATGATTCAATATTTCTAAATATTACAACATGGATTCAGCAATTCATGGATACCAATATGTAATTCAGCAATTACAAAACACATCATTAATGATTTAGTATTTCTAAGTATTACAACATGGATTCAGCAATTCATGGATACCAATATATAATTCAGCAATTACAAAATATAGCATTAATGATTCAGTATTTCTAAGTATAACAACATGGATTCAACAATTCATGGATACCAATATGTAATTCAGCAATTACAAAATACAACATTAATGATTTAGTATGTCTAAGTATTACAACATCGATTCAGCAATTACAAAATATATCATTAATGATTCAATATTTCTAAGTATTACAACATGGATTCAGCAATTTATGGATACCAATATGTAATTCAGCAATTACAAAATACAGTATTAATGATTTAATATTTCTAAGTATTAAAACATGGATTCAGCAATGTGGAAGAGAAAATTGAGTACTGTATGAGAGACATAGTAAACTATATATATATATATATATATATATATATATATATGAAAATATGCAGAGATAAATGAGATAATTCCTATATCAGTCTCAAGTGATCTAATTAACTTATAATATCATATGCAGTAATTATTAGGATGCATGGAATAGGAGAAGATTTATTTAACAATCAAGTAAGAAAATTTATGTATAAAAGCACTATATACATAAATGAACGGCAACATCATTACAACATTGCTTCTAATAATGCATTTTAATAACGGTAGTTAATTTATTTCTAACAATGTAAAAGACAGCATTAGATTCCACATGATCTATTGATTCTCTCATTTATATTATTAGCCATGCATGATCTTAATTAAAAGAAGTGACAGCTTTTGATCCCATACGATCTTATTATATTAAAGACGACAGCATTTGACTCATGATAGCATTTGATTCACAATGAAATAAATGACAGCACTTGTTCTCTCATTACAATTAATAACAACATTGAATCACTTATGATCTTATTGATCTCATTTTAGAAAATACACGGCAGCATTGAATCACATATGATCTCATATAAAAATGGTAACATGTGATGTTTAATAAGAGAAACGACAATATATATTATAGTATACAGTTGATGGCATCATATGATTCTATAAAAGAAATGACAACATTGATTCTCATATAATTCAATAGCAGCATTTGGATCTTATAATATAAATGATGGCAGCACTTAACTTATACATAATTGATGGCAACAATTTATCTTATACATAATTGATGGCAGCAATTGACTTTATACATAATTGATGGCAGCAATTGACTTATACTTTATTGATGATAGTAATTGATCTCATATATTATTGATAGCAGCAATTGATCCCATACATAATTGATAGCAGCAATTGATCCCATATATAAATGATGGCAGCAATTGATCCCATACATAATTGATGGCAGCAAATGATCCTATATATAAATGATGGCAACATATGATTCTATAAAAGAATAATAACATTGATGCTCGTATAATCTATATTGATAGCTTTTGTATCTCACAAATAGATGGCATCAATTGATTATTTGATCTCATATACAAAGATGGTAGCATGTGATACTAATAAGAGAAACGACAATATATATTCTCATATATAATTGAAGGCATCATATGATCTCACTCATAATTGATGACAATATTCATTCTCTTAAACTATTGATGGCAACATATGAATTTATCTAAAAGAAATAGTAGCATTTGATTTACCTTAAATGAATGATAGCATTTGATTTAATATGATCCATTGATCTCACATTTGAATAAATGGCAACATTTGATTCATTAAAAGATATGGCAGCATTTTATCCCATTCACTTTAGGAATAAATGAAACATGTGATTTGTTAAAATAAATGGTGGCATCTTATCCCATCACTTTAGAAACAATGGTAACATGTGATTTGATAAAAGAAATGGCAGCATCTTATCCCATCACTTTTGAAATAAAGGCAACATGTGATCACATTTGATCTCATATTAAAAGATGGTAACATTTGATCATATTTGATAGAAATCTAGGTCTAAATACCAAAAAGCATTAATTTATTTGTAACGGATATCCCCTTCTTAACATTAATTAAAATTTTGGGGATTTGTAAGCAAATATAATTTTAATTAACAACTCCTCCATAATTAGTCCAAGAGCAGAAAGGAATTAATTTGTAACTCATGAATTAGTAGGCCTAAAATTTAATAGCTTTAGTAGTTATTAATGGACTGAGAAAACATTAACAGTTCACCATCTTTTATGCATACGTCGGGCATAATGAGCTCACTTATACATCCTTATTTGGTACATTGACTGCAGCTCAATACATCAGCCCACAGTAACATAGCAATACCTGGGCTTGCCCTGGATAATTCTCCTTCACCGAGTGGTGAAAGTTAAATAAAGCAGAGTATCTTCTTCTGTATTATTTATCAAAATATTTTCCAATTCTTTACAAATGCAGGAAAATATGATAACTAAATGAAAATATTGAAGCTGAAATGAGGTTGCTTGTAAGTAGATCTCTTACATTCTATATGAACTTCCACATACATTATGAAAGCTGTTTGAAACATTTTAAAATCAAGCCGTTCAATAATACAATCTTGGCCAGCCCAGAAAAGCAATTTGCAGCTATATATATATATATATATATATATATATATATATATATATATATATATATATATATATATATATATATATATATATATATATACATATATATATATAATATTTTCCCATCTACATATGATTAGAAATGTAACTAGCCAATGATATAATTCCCATGCTATTAAAATATCATCAAACAAATGAACTAGCCAATGATATATAATAATGCTAATGATTTTTAAACCATATTAAAGTTAACATATATTATCTATGCTATAATATTATGTTCAAATCAAACATTAAGAGCAGTACAAGTGTTTGCTTGATATTTGAGAAGATGAAAACTTACAAGGGTTGGTCTTAGAGTTATTTTACAGTTAAAAAAATTCATGTAGAACAATTTGAACCACATTTCCATTAAAGAATAAGCAATGGAACCACTACATCAAATTGTCATAAAACTCTTATAGTTCTAAGAGAAAAAGTAAAGATCAGCAAAATCAAAGAGTCAATCATAAAGTTGCATATCCCTATTACCAACATGTGAACATTGGTAAATAAGCTCATTCTAGTGGTTATTACACATGAAGATATAAAATTGAAGTATGGAATCTTTGAAATAATTGTGAATATGCACACATATAAAAGAAGAAGGGGGAGTACCTTGGTAGCTTGCGAGAGGTTGGGGTTCCGTGGCTACTATTAGGGACGGTCGCATATTTAGGCTAGGACTCCAAACAAAACAACAAGCATTAGGGAAAAGATTAGGGCTTTTGGAGTTTGATCGGCCGATTGAACCCTTGTTCTTCAGGAAGTTAGGGCTCAAGATTGAGGTCGATCCTCTAAGAAATACTTGGCCTCATCCCTTTCCTTCTCATTCCTCCGCAGCTCTCCTTTTTCACCGGAAGCAAAATGCCAAAGAAAGAATTTGATTCTCAGGTTTAGGAGGAGGCATAAGGAGGATAAGGTCGAAAAGGGAGGCAGCTGTCGTGCGTACGCCCTCTCGACTGAAAGCAGGGCATGATCGCCCTTTTTCTCAGAGGCGTACTGAGGAGGTATGAGGGCCGTTGGATCAATATTTCAATCCAACGGTCTAGTCCCGATCAGACTGCTCGTAGTCTGATCTCATTTAAAATTGGACGGATGGCTTAGATCAAGATGGCTGGCTGTTTGGTGCTTTGCATAATGCGGTAGATTTCTGCCTTTTCTAATATTACTATTTGGGATGTTAAATAGAAATATATTTATATTAATAATAATTAAATGTTTATCATATTTATTTAATCAAATTAAATTATCCTAACTCACTCCAAAAAAATCCTAAATTTTTGCCCTTACCTATTTGAGGGGTGAGGAACTCAAAAATGCGATCAGATTTTTGATCGGAGGTAAATTTAATTTACCTAATTTTCTGGGTATTAAAATATTCGTGAAAAATTTAACGTTTCCCAAAAACTTTCTAAATACCACCTGTAGCTAATTTGGGTGTGGTGAGTCCAACGGCAGACTCCGTTTTTGATTCTGAAGTTTAAATAAATTAAGTATTTTCAAAATTATCCAAAAACCAAAAAATGTTAGAAATTGCCAAATAGTCTCTAAATCTCACAAAATTTAAGGTGGAGACTCTTAACTCTATTATAAGAGTAATGAGGTTTAGAGTCAATTAGATCACTAATTGATGGGTAACAACATCTGGGTTGTTACACTTATGACACTAAGAAACTTACCGGCTTAGCCTTAGATGATGCTAAGAATATACATTTTCTATTCAACAGCCTAGTTTAGCCCTCTTCTAATATGGCAATCATTATATATTTATTTACTATTTTTTTTCTTACCCTATTACTATAGTTAGCCTTTATTTTACCTACTTACTTATATACTTATAGGATGCTTGATTTCCTTTACTGCTTACTTATATATATCTCAGATAGATTGCTTAATTTTAAACTTGCATAATTCATATGATCATTAGCATATTTAGGATGAGTCTTTTTTTTCAGTACTTTTCTTACTTTATTATATGTATGCCTAACCTTATCATAGCTTAGTATGGAGGTATATTCTTTTGCTTCATTGTTGCCCAGTTATAAATATTGTATTTATAACTTTTCATATCCCTTTGTATGCTTATTGCACCCTTACGTTTTGCTTGTTTTACAGTCTAAGTAAAATGGTGATATCATAAAACTCATGAACTTAACAGCCTATAATGTACTTAGATAATATGTCTAACCAGATTTTTTTTTCTTTGGTTGGGGCCCTATTATTGTGAAACTGACAATGGCAAGTTCTGAGCAATTTGAAGACCTTATGCCAAAAGAGGAGCCATTCTTGGAGGAGCATCAGGTTGGGGCAGAAGATCAGTATATTAGCTGTCTTGTTATTTTGCTTGTGAGGATGAGTGCTTTATTTTATTTTCAATTTATCTTAAAATTGATGTAATAATTTAGATACTTATGTATGTTCTTTTACTGTACTATTTTATTCAGAGCTATATATTTACTTCTTACTTGTATTGTGGTGGATTGGATGTAGCATATTTTATAATCTTTGTTTCCACACTCTGATACATTAGTGAATGATTCTGCTGCATTATTTAGGCACATCCTTCCCTTATTAGTAGATTGAGGAATTGCACCTTAATCTAATGATAAGTGAGGGTACACAGATTCTTTTTGGGTCAAATTGCCAACCCTATTTTGGTGCTCTTATGGTACACTTACCTTCTTTTTTCTATGCAATTAATTGTCATTAATATAATTATATTCGTAATATTAAGTAATCAATCTCAATTATTATAAATATTAAATTTCTATCATAATTTTTAAAATTTGGATATTTCTATTGCTCTTATATTTGACTCTTACAAATCTTGAAGTCAAAAGACCTTAAAATAGTGCATAATTTCAATTCCCATATGGGATTTAGCTTATTGGGCCATGTTTTGTAGTTATAATAAAATTTTACTAATGAATTACTATATAAGGAAACTAATAGCTATAATAATTGAAATATCAATTTCACTATTATAGATTAACATAAGAATTGTATATTTATATTAATTGGTATTATATAGTTTAATTTCAATGCACAATTAAATGGTAGATATAGAGTAATAATATAATGAGTATATAGCTTAGGCCAAGTAATTTTGAATTTTATCAAATTTTCTTACATAAATTTAGGAATATTTTTTATGATTTTGAAACTTTTAATTCTTAAATAATCTTAGTACAAAAATAAAATAAACTATATTATTAATAAAATTAAGAAGCTAGTTCAATGTTAGTATCAACCTTCCCTCAATGTTAATATCAAATTATTCTTAAATAATTATAGTCTAAAATATACATAGACAATATATCTAACAAGATTTTCTTTTCTTAGCTGGGGCCCTGGCATTGTGAAACTAACTATGTCAGAATCTGATTGCTATGAAGAGATTGTGCCTAAAGAGGAGCCATTCTTAGAGGAGGAGCGGCAGGGTGGAGCTGAAGCCATATAGATCTTTTAATTCTTTGCTCGTGAGGATGAGAGATTGCACTTTTATTTCCTTAAAACTTATTTAAAATGTTGTAATAATACAGGTACCTGTGGTTATATTTCTTACTCTACTTATTATTTTGAGCTGCATATTTTCTTTTTTTGATGTATATTGTGGTGAGTTAGATGTATGATTTACCTTTCTTGCATCCATACACTGTGTTTCTATTTACTTAGTGATTGATCATATTGTATATATTTTGAGCACATTCTTCTCTTATTAGTGGATTGTGGATTATACCCAATCCAATGATAAGTGAGGGATTTTCTAGAGTGGCACACTTTATAACTACCTTAAGTTGTTACTTAGCTTAATTCCATCCTAATTATCATTTTATTGAGTTCATCTAGTCATTAAAATCAATCTACAAAGATTTAGAGCGATTCAGAGCTCAATTTAATATTTGGATTATTTTAAGAATATTTAATTAATTAAAAAATTGAGATATTTAATTTGACCTCGAAATCGAAATCCGACTTCGCCATTGCGCCCATCACCCCAAAATCAACTATGCGTGATGCTTTGGGCGTATTTGGAAGTCGTTAGATTTTCGTAAATATTTTAATGTAATTAAATACCCCAAAAAATAATAAAATTAAATACTCGTCAGAAATGAAATCCAACTTCACCGTTGAATTCCTCACCCCCATATTAGCTAAGAGTGAAATTTTGGGATTTTTTGGAGCACGTTTATAAAATATGATTTTAAAGCAATAATTAATTAAATAAACTTAAATCAAAATTTATTAAATATCCTTTTTCTTTTCTTTTTCTTTATTCTCTATGCTGGACCCCTCCTCCTGCTAAAGTTGGTGCCTTCCTCTTCTCCCTCATGCTAGGCCAGCCCTCTCCTCCCCATTTTCTACCCAAACCATCTCCTTCTCCCCATAATTATGATGGGATGACTCAAACTCATTCCATCCAAGAGCCATGCTCTCTTAGCTAGAGCCACCTCCCTCTCCTCTTTTTATAAGATGGACCCTAAGCCCTCTCCTTCCTCCATTTGGCTAGCTAAGCTCTCCTCCTCTTCCTTCCATTATTGTGCTTGTTGCTGAAGAAGCCCTCAAGCTCCCAAGTTCTTATAGAAAACAAAGCTCTCTTCCTCTATTTGCTTCTATTTGAAAGCCAAGGTACTTCCTTTTCCCCCATTGGATGATCCAATGGCTACTCCATTTTAATTCTCATGCTTATCTCGTGTATCTAAGAATTTATGGTTGAAAATGGAAGCCATTAGAGCTCATTAAAGTTTCAAATGTAGGGTAGACATTAAGTTCTGCAAATATGATTTCCTATATACCCTAGCCTTTAACATCATTGTTTACATTAATAAAATAAACCTTTCATGCTGATTTTGGTACCAATGAAAAGGTCTCGGAAATACCTTTCCATCGGTATATGGCACCACACGTAAAGTGTTATAAATTGAGAGTATTTGAGTGCGAAAGGAGACCCATTATGGTTTTCGCACAGGCAAAATTATCGTCGGGCGCTACAGCGCGCCGTAGCGCCCGAGTTTCGGGTTGAATCTGCCGTAGCACGCTGTAGCACCTAGCTTTCGGCCAAGGGGCGCTACAGCTTGCAGTAGCATCCATGTCTCCAGAAATTGGGCGCCGTAGTGCCTGAAAGCGCTGCAGTGCACCATAGCACTAAAAACTACCGCGGCGTGCCGTAGCGCCCGCGTCTTGGGTTGGCTACATCGTAGCGTGCTGTAGCGCCCAAAACTGTTAGGAATGGCCCAAACTAGTTTTTTTTCATATTTTAATGACTCTTGGACTCTAATGTTGCCAAAATATATGAAAATCCTTGGACAATAGACAATAATAAACAAACTGAAGTTTTAGACTTCACTAAGTGAAATTAACAAAATGCTCTTATATATTAAAATGCTTAAATTGAACCTATAGGACTTAATACTAATCTAAATTTGATGTACCTACTATCTATCTTCATGTTAGATAGCAAAGAATTATTTGGCATCAACAAAATCCAATTTGGAGCTCTAATCAAAAAGTAGCATTTTAGACCCTTAAGTAGGGACAAATGGTCATTTTGCCCAAAATTTAGGTTAAGTGCCCTTAGCCTCCAAAATATCATTTAAATCATTAAAACTAGCAGTAAAACTGACTTGGAATCAATTTAGAACCATAACCTCATAATTAAGTAATTTGGTAAAAGTTTCCATTAAAGGTTTGAAAATTCCTAAGTAAAACTAATACCCCATAGCTTAGCTAAATTATATCACTAACTTCCTTAAGTAGATTAGATCAGCAAATAAACATAAATTGTAATAGCTATCATCAACTTCTAAAATTCTTTAAGTCATTTCTTAGGAGCTTCTTAGGATCTACACTTCGCCTTAGACCCTTTTTCCTTAAGATTAGGAATATATCCTAGGTTAGATTTCATTAATTGAGTAAATGGGTTATTAAATGAATAAAACATTAGTTTTATTAGTTTCTAAATTTCACACTTTAATTATAATTATTTTATTTTTCAATTTTAGATTAAGACTAGGAGATTCATCCTATTAAGCCCTAATTTTGCTTAATAGGATTTGACTTAATCATTAGTTCATAACTTAGATTTGAACCATAATCCTTAAGTATTACCTTAAGATTAAGAGGTTAAGCCCCCAATTCTTGGTGTTTAATTTCTAATCCTTAGCTTTAGTAGATCTTGATCAGATCTTAGCTTAGATCATCTAAATTCATCAAATAGGACATATTGATTTATTATTTAAATTATAAGCATTATTGATTGGATTAAATTAGAACATGATCAATTCTAATTACTTTTAACTCATAAGGCCATGATTCTATGTTATACTTGATAGTAGGAATTGGAGATCCTGATTTTATATAACTTAGAGTAGTTAGGATGGACTAAGTAGATATTAACATATATTATCTGTGTGTAGTAGAGTCCCTTGCTTACTCTTGAATTACTTGTGCTTTTGCATTCCTTATACTTTGTGCATTTACCTTGAATATGTCATATAAGAACATTGATGCATAAAATAAAAACTTAGAATAATTAGAATAACATTTGCATAGGGTTCAGCTACTTGTTGATCGTGCGTATTTTACCATATCGGACAGGGGTAAGGAGAAATAAGGATTACTTAACATTACTCATTGAGAATATTAAAATATTACTGTATTTGTACTTATTGTCTCCTCAGCTAGTTCTGGAGATGTCCATAGAAGTAAAGTAAATATTAAAACCTTACTGTATTTATACTTATTGCCTCCTCATCCTTAGATGACACTAAGAATATTACAATTTTTTTCAGTTCAGCAGGATAGTTTAGTCCTTTTTCTGATATGGCATTCATTACATACTTATTTATTATTTTACTATTACCTTTTACTACAGTTAGCCTTTACTTTACCTGCTTACTTGTATACTCATAGGATGCTAGATTTCCTTTACTGCTTACTTATACATATCACATATAGATTGATTACTTTTAAACTTGCATAGTTTGTGTGATCATCACATATAGATTGCTCAGTTATAAATATTGTATTTTTAACTTTCCATATCTCTTTGTATGCTTGTTTATGCTTTGCTTGTTTTATAGTTTAAGTAAAATGGTGATATCATAAAACTCATGAACTTAAACAACCTAAAATATACTTAGACAATATGTTTGACCATATTTTCTTTTCTTTGGCTATGGCCTTGTCATTGTGAAACTGAAAATGATATGTTTTGAGCAATTTGAGGGCCTTATGCTTGAAGAGGAGCCATTCTTGGAGGAGCATCAGGTCAGGGTAGAAGATCAATAGATTATCTGACATTTTATTCTGCTTGTGAGGACAAGTAATTTATTTCATTTTAAACTTATCTTAAAATTGATGTAATAACTTAGGTACCCAAGTATGTTCTTTTACTATACAATTTTATTTTGAGCTGCATGTTTACTCCTTATTTGTATTGTGGTGAATTGGATGTAGTATATTTTATTGTCTTTTCTTTCGCACTTTGACGAATGTATATTCTTAGTGAATGATTCTGCTACATTATTCAGGGCACATCCTTCCCTTATTAGTGGATTGAGTAATGCACCTTAATCTAATGATAAGTGAGAGATTTGCCAAAGTGGCACACCATTCCTTAGCCTTGATTATTGGTTGTTAAGGGGAGGGGCGCCATAGGGACTCTCCTTCCTAATACTGTGGCAACCTTAGTCTCCAATGAACTTTGAAAATGAAAATATGGAACCGTTACTTAGTTCTGAATCTCTGCTTTTTTAGTCCTCCAATATTTTCTTGAACATTTAATCAACCAATCTTTCCCATTCCTTGAGATTTGGATTTCGTTAAGTTTTATTCTGTTATGCTTTTGGAAATGAGAAAGTTTTAATGTATTTGCAATAATTTTTTGCTGGGGAAGAGGATTAGCTATCTTCTTTGGCTTTCCCTATGGTGCTTTGAATGCTTCTACCTAGCTGAAATTACAGCATACGGTAGCGCCGGACTTTCGGTCTTGAGGGCACTACGATGCGCAACAGCACAAGCTTTCAAATTATATACTACTGCGGTGCACGATAGCGCTAAACTTTTGATCTTGAGACTGCTGCAACATGCTGTAGCATGGCACTTTCGAATTATGTACCACTGCGGCACACGATTGCGTGACACTTTTGGTTGTGGTACCGCTGCAGCGCGTGGTAGCCTGGCACTTTCAAATATTTGCACAAGTGTGAGGCATCGGGTAACATATTATATCCACTGTAGCGCGTGGTATTGCCAAACTTTTGATTTGGTAACCGCTACAGCGCATGGTAGCGCCAAACTTTCGATTTGGTAACAGCTACAACGCGTGGTAGCGCCAAACTTTCGATTTGGTAACCGCTACAGCACGTGGTAGCGCCAGACTTCCGGTTATGATTCGATACAACACGTGGTAGCATCTGACTTTCAATTCTATTATCCACTATGGCGCGCGATATCATGGCAGTTTCGGTCTTGGGTTCGTAACGGTGCGCGATAACGCTTCCTTTCGAATTGATTTCTGCCACAGCACGCTGTGGCGTGCCGTAGCGTATTTCTTCCAGAATTTTTGGTTTTCATTGCAGAATTCATTTCAACTCTTCTTGTCCTGAACGGCAGCAAATGCATATCAAGTATACAAATCCTAAACAAAAGTGTTCTTTTTGTTAACTTAATTTAATATAAATCTTATATTTATCACACCCCCACATTTAGATTCTTGCTCATCCTCGATTATGCATTTAAAATGAATTTTCTGAATTCTTTAGTTGCATAAATCTAAGGATGGTAGTGAAATTTTTCTTCTTTTAGAATTTTACTTAACATGGTCATCAATGAAATATGAATTCTTAATCGTACTTAGCCTAGTATTTTCTACTCTTTTTACTATTCTATTTTCCATCTCTCTTTATGTATGATGCTAGACCTAGATATTCTGGTGGAATTTCCAAGTTTTCTTGATTGAGAAAAAATAAGATTCAATATTCTTAGAAATTTCTTGTGCTATATGTGTTTCTTCTTATGAACAACAATGAATGTCATTTTTCAAGAGAGACCTTTTTCTTCATCCCGCTTTTCTCAATTTTCTCACATATCTTGGGAGAGATATTTTTCTTCATCCCTTAATTTTCTTTTTGTATTCATTCCAGGAAGAGACATCTTTCTTCATCCCTTTTTAATCAATCATTGCATTTAGTAAGTCCTACAATAACCTAGCACATTCTTAATTTCACCAATTCTTGCTTCTCTCAATCAAGATCCTTAATTTCCCACCCCCATACTTAGATTTCAGCATTATAAATTTTTAATTTGAGGGTACTATAGTGATTAGAGAATAATCTTATTCAACATAAATATTTTAGAATCATTAAATTTTGAATTTTTACATTTTGTTAAGTAACTCAAATTTTGGAAAATTTCACACATACCATTGCAGATAATTTTTATGCAATAAAAAAAATTATAGAAAATTAGAATACCAAAATAAAAAATTCAGCAACACAAGATAAGAGGGAAATGATACTTATTAAGATTTATGAAAACAAAATAAATAAAATAAATAGAACTAAGAAAATAATAAAAAGAAAATGGCAACCTGTTTATTTGTGGGTTACCTCCCACACAGATTGATTTAACGTCGTGCCTGACATTTATGACATTATCCAAGCGATTCCTACCATAGGAAGGTCTTACAATCTCCATTCTTCTTTTTCCTGCAACTTCTCTTCCTCAAATTAAGGTTTCAGACGCTGACCATTTACTTTAAATGTACCTTCTTTTGATGCCACTTCTATGGAGCCATGGGATGAATCTAAACAATGGTAAGAGGTCTGGACCACCTTGATTTTAGCTTTTTTGGGAGCAATTTCATCCTGGAATTAAATAAAAAGACTTTCATCCCTTGTTCAATATTTTTCAATTTAACCAACTTGTCGTGCCATTTTTTTATTTTGTCATTGTAGATTCTAGCACTTTCATATGCATTAAGCCGAATTTCATTAAGTTCACTTAATAGCAATGCCCTTCACTCTTTTTCTTGTTTCAAGTTAAAATTCAGATTTATAATGGCCCAAAATGCCCAATGTTCAAGTTCAACAAGTGGCAGGATTTTCCATACAGAAGTTTGTATGGAGACATCCCTAAGGGAGTTTTGAAGGCAGTTCTATAAGACCACAGAGCGTCGTGTAATTTTGAGGTTCAATCTTTTCTATTTTGACTTACAGTTTTTTCAAGAATCCATTTTAGCTCTCCATTGGATACCTCAACTTGACCACTTGTTTGAGGATGATATGCAGTCCCCACTTTATGTTTTACCCCATAGTTCTTAAGTAAAATTTCAAAATGTTTGTTACAAAAATGTTTCCCACCATCACTTAATAGAACTCTAGAGGTGCCAAATCTTGCCAACACATTTTCCTTAAGAAATTTGATTACAATTTTACAATCATTGTTGACGCATGTAACGACCTCCACCCATTTTGATACATATTCAACTGCCACAAGGATATAGGTGTTAGATTTAGACACTGGGAAAGCCCTATGAAATCTATTCCCTAAACATCAAAAAGTTTAACTTCAAAGATTCCATTTAATGGTAACTCATCTCTTCTGCCAATGTTTCCTATTCTTTGGAATTTATCACAACTTCTAACATATTTAGCAGCATCTTTAAATATATTAAGCCAAAAGAACCTAGATTGGAGTACCTTAGATGCATTTTGATAGATACCACGATGACCTCCACAAGGAGAAGTGTGGCAATGAAAAAGAATATCATTGACATCGGATTCCGGAACACACTTTCTCAGCAGTTGATCTGCATAGCATTTATAGAGGGTAGGATCATACCAAAATTAATATTTAACATTAGAATTATTTTTTTCTATTGTTGATAAGTAAGATCTTTGGGTATGACACCTCCAGCAAGATAATTAGCAAAATTAGTAAGCCAAGGAGGTCTCGGAGAAGCAATAGCATAAAACCTTTCATCTGGAAAGATTTCACAAATGACATTGAAATTATTTGGCGTAAGATGAGTTAACCTTGATAAATGGTTAGCCACAATAGTATCACTTCCCTTTTTATCCCTGATTTCTAGATCATATTCTTAGAGAAGTAACACCCATCTGATCAAGTACAATTTTACTTCCTTCTTTTGAAGAAGATATTTAATGGCTACATAATCTGTATAGATAATAGTTTTTGAGCCAATCAAATAAGAACAAAATTTGTCAAATGCAAAAACAATTGCAAAGAATTCTTTTTCAGTTGTGGGTAATTTTTCCGAGCGTCGTCCATGAGCTTGCTAGCATAATAAATTGAATGGAAAATTTTTTCTTTCCTTTATCCTAAAATGACCCCTACCTCAAGGTCACTTGCGTCACACATAGCATCAAATGGGAGCTCCCAATTAGGAGTAGAGATTATTGGAGCAAAAATTTAGGAGACTTTAACTGCGTTGAATCCCTTGATTCATTCACTATCAAATTTAAAGTCCACATATTTTCCTAGAAGCCTGCAGAGAGGTAGGCTTATTTTAGAAAAGTCCTTGATAAATCTCCTATATAATCCAGCATGACCCAAAAAATTTCTTATGCCCTTTACATTAGTGGGTGGAGAGTGTTTTTCAATCACATCAATTTTTGCTTTATCAACTTCGATCCCTTTTTTGGAGATTAGATGACCAAGAATAATTCCTTCATCCACCATGAAATGACATTTCTCCCAAGTTAAAACAAGATTTGTATACTCACATTTTTTAAAAACCTTGCACAAATTGGCTAAATAATGGTCAAAGGATGCTCCAACTACAGAAAAATCTTCCATGAATATTTCCAAAAAATTTCCCACCATGTTAGAAAAAAATGCCATCATGCATTGTTGAAAGGTGGCTGGAGCATTACATAATCCAAAGAGCTTCTAAAAGCAAAAGTCCCATAAGGGCAGGTGAAAGTCATTTTCTCTTGATTTTCTGGGGCTATCAAAATCTGGTTATACCCGGAATATCCATCCAAGAAGTAGTATAAAGGGTTTCTAGCTAGCCTATCTAGCATTTGATCTATGAACGATAATGGGTAATGATCCTTTATAATGGCCTTGTTCAGCTTCATATAATCAATGTAAACTTTCCACCTGTTAACTTTCTAGTTGAGATAAATTAATTGTTATCGTTCAACACTACTGTCATTCCACTTTTCTTAGGCATAACATGGATAGGACATACCCAGGAACTATCAGAAATTGGGAAAATAATTCCAGCATCAAGGAGTTTAACAATTTCCTTATGCACTACCTCTTTAATGTTTAGGTTTAGTCTCCTTTGAGGTTCAATTGAAGGTTTGGAATTATCCTCCATTAAGATCCTCTATGCATACATATAGTATGGCTGATTCCCTTTATGTCGGCTATGCTCCATCCAATTGCTCTTTTATATTTTTTTAATACATTATAAAGTTGACTTTCTAATTCCTAGTTGAGCAAAGCTAAAATTATTAAAGGTAGTGAGGTTCCTTCCCCTAGATAAATATATTTCAAATGGATTGGGAGGGGTTTAAATTCCAACTCAGGGGGTTCCTTAATTGATTGCTCAATTTTTTTCTTTTCTTGAATTAACTCCTTACTATCATTCTCTCCTTCATACCCCTCAAATTTTCACATACGTTAAATTCCTATTCCAACACATCTGTTGACATCATCATTTCTTCAATCAAATTCACTCTCCAACATTCCTTCTTAGATCATCCAGGGTGATTCATGGTATCATGAATATTAAATTTTATTTCCTCCGCTTCTCAGAACTTAATTCTCCTTTATCCACATTGATCATAGTTTTTCCAATTGCTAGAAAGGTCTACCAAGAATTATGGGTATCTCTTGATGTTCATCTACCATATCTAAAATAATGAAATCTGCTGGAAAGATAAATTTATCAACCCTTACAAAAATATTTTCAAGGATCCCCATGGGGGTTTTAACTGATAGATCAGCAAGTTGTAAAAGGACGGAGGTGGGCTTCAACCCATCTATCCCCAATTCTTTAAAAATGTATTAAGGCATTTAATTTATGGAAGCCCTAAGATCATAAAGAACCCTTGGGAAAGAGTGGTTCCCAATAATACAAGGGATTGTAAAACTTCCTGAGTTTTTTCTCTTTAATGGAATCTTTTATTGCAAAATGGCACTACATTCTTCAGTTAAGGCAACTGTTTCTTTTTTGTATAATTTTTTTTTCTTAGATTGGATGTTTTTCATGAACTTGGCATAGCAAGGAATCTGCTCTAACGCTTAAGCAAAGATGTTTATATGCAGGGTTTTGAAAGTCACTAAATTTTCTTAAAATTGAACATTCAATTTTTCCCTGGCCATGCATTAGGGGTTAGGTATATGATGACTAATTCTAGATTGATCAATTTGGGGTGTTTGTCCCATCAAATCTACTTCCCCTACCTATCCATATTGTTATTCATCTTTGTTTTTATTCTTCTCTTATGGCATCTGAAGTTATTTCAGTTTCCTTCAAATTTAAAGGTGCCGTGATCTTTCTACTTCTCAAAGTTATAGAGTTTCCTTCCTCAGTCTCACAACCTCTTATTGCACCCACTAAGACAGGTTTCTTGAGCTGATAAAAAATATCTTCCAATTATTTTTCTATTCTTTTTATTATTCTTTCTTTCCTTAGGAGAGTAATCTCATGTCTATTCAGTGTTGCATTAGTTTTATTCATGAAATTAATTGTGGATGTTTTGAATTCATTCAAGGAACATTCTAGGTTCCCCTTACTCTGATTAAGATTGTTGCCATAGTCTCCAATTAAATTTGCATTCCTTATTTCACATTTATTGTGTTGAATTGCACTAGCCTGCATACTCTCTATCGTTCTATTAAGTTGGGAAATTTTATTTTGAAGTTCAACAATTTTCTGGGACTCTGATATAAAATTATAATCATTATTATTAGAGTTCAGCACTTTAGTAGGTCATTGATATGCATTGTTTACCATTTCCTCTAGGAGGTCAAAACCCACTTCTTGGGTTTTGCTACTTAGGGATCCACTGACAACTGTATCAATAAGTATCCTGTTGGGTGCATTCAGTTCATTATAAAATGTTTGCACTAGCAACCACAGCAGAAACCCATGATGAGGTAAGCACCTTTGGCATTCTTTAAATCACTCCCAACTATCATAAAGACTTTCCTCATTCTGCTGAGAGAAATTATAGATCTCATTCCTCAGCTTGACGGTCTTTGTAGGTGGGAAATACTTGGCTAAGAATTTCCTAGCCAAGTCATCCCATGTACAAATTCAATCGCTAGACAAAGAGCTGAGCTAATTTTTAGCTCTATCTTTCAGTGAGAAGGGAAAATGCCTTAATCTAATGGCATCGTCAGAGACCCCATTGAATATGAAGGTTTCGCATATTTCCAAAAAGTTGAAAATATGCAAGTTGGGATCATCGGTAGCTAAGCCATTAAACTAGTTATTTTGAACCATTTGTAGAGTTGAAGGTTTAATTTCAAAAATGTTAGCTTCAACGGAGGGTCTAACAATATTATGAGGGACTCCCCTGACATTTGGCAGAGTGTAATCCCTATTGTGTTCTAGCACTTCCCTTGAATTTCCACTTAAGTTATCCATTTCTAATCGGGTTTGATTTGTTCTAAGATGTTATCTTCTCGCTCTTAAATACATTTTATCAATTTTAGGATCAAAGAGAAAGTTTGAATAATCTCTTCACTGCATGCAACCTAGATTTCAACTGATAGACAACAATTCACAATAATTGATACAACAATAGCAAAAATTTAAAGAAAATAAATAAAGCTAAAAATATGCAAAAAAACTATTTGTAATATAATCACAAAAAATAAGAAAATATATGTAGAAAAAATTTCAAATCACCAATTACTAACAAATTATCTTTAATACGAAACAGTTAAATGTTCCTCGGCAACAACGCCAAAAACTTCACAGACTAACTTTGTATGTCTGTACTTACATGCAAGTGCACGTGGTCTGAAGTAATATTTGAGATGGTGAGATCCCAAGATTTATCATCCTCTGGGAATGGTGTTGTTTTATTACTAAAGTATATTTGAGTTTACTAATTGAATGACGATTTGGTGTTGATGTTTGGTTCTAATTTAACAAATCATAGTCTCTTGGATTAGAAACTACTTGTTGAGAAAGTATGGAGAGTTGAGATTAGCATGCAATTCATGAAGGGTTCATGTGAGTACTCTTCTTTATCAAATTTTAGTGTCAAATAAATCAGATGTTTTAATTATAATCAAGAAATGTAGTCTTCTTTAGGGTGTCCCCCAAATGTATTAAGTTTTGCATAGTGCTTGGAGATGAACACAAGAAGGTTCAGTCTCAGCACATAGAACCTCATGTGACCAAAATTAGTTGAGTTCAATTCGTACATCTAAGTTATGAAATCTATAGTCTTAGTTAAGCATCACATGAGCTTGTTCCACCGATGACTCACATGCATCAGTTCTAAGTTTAGTTAAGGAAGAGAGCTATTGGGCTAAGTGGGATATGTTACATCACCCATAAGCACACAATACATCTTAATCCTTGCATAAACTTAGCATGAGCTATGGAGCTCAGTCGGTGGCTCTTGGCTTACAAGTATCAACTTCTTAACTTAGCAAAGGAACTATGCTATGATGCTGCTCCAGGAAATCGTGAACAAATTCCTCACATAAGTTAATGGTGAGCAGTAGAGCTCAAAGATTAATTAATATTCTATCGCTCTATTCATAATTTTAAATCTAAGGATTTGCATTGGTCATCTTCTCATAGCGAATGTTGTCATAGAAATTTGTGGCGAGGATGCTCAAGATGCATACCCTTAGTTCTAATAGATCAATGAGTTTGATGGTTTTCATAGTTTAAAACATTCATATGCTTAAATATATTTATGACAAAATAAAACATCTAATACATTCTCCATATCATTTAATAAAAAAAAAATAACTAAACAAAATATTCATTAAAATTTAATTCCTTAACTCATTACATGCATATGCCCAACCCTCCCAAGGAGGGTTTAGACTATCACATTCTTCAAACCTTCTCTCTGTCTCAGAGCTCTTTCTCCCTTTTATTTCTTGTGCTTAATTCTTTCTCATTCAGTGCAGACCTTCTCCTTCCTTGAATAAGGGGTACTATCCTTTCTAATGATGTAGCAGCCTCAGTCTCCAATGAAGTTTGAGTATGAAAAATTGGAGCCATTACTTAGTCCTAAATCTGTGCTCTTTATAGTCCTCCAATTATTTCTTCATATTTAATCAGCCAATCTTTGCCATTCCTTGAGATTTGGATTTCATTAAGTTTTATTCTGTTATGCTTTTGGAAATGAGGAAGATTTAATAAATTTGCAATAATTTCTTTTTATGGGAAGATGAGGAGTTATGTTCTTTGGCTTTCCCAATGCTTCTTTAAATGCTTCTACCTGGCAAAAATTACGGCAAGGGCTACAGTGTGAGGTAGCGCCAGAAGTTTGGTCTTGAGGGCACTAAGGTGTGCTGTAACGTGAGACTTTCGAATTGTGTACTGTACCGCTGCACCACGCGATAGTGCCGGACTTTCCATCTTGAGACCGCTGCAGCATGCTGTAGCATGGCACTTTCGAATTAGGTACCACTGTGGTGTGCGGTTGCGTGGCACTTCCGGCTCTGATGCCACTGCAGTGCGGTAGCGCCGCACTTTTGAATATTTACACAAGTGTGAGGCATCGAGTAACAAATTATATCTGTTGCAGTGCACGATAGTGCCAGAATTTCAATTTGGTAACCGTTACAGTGCGCTCTAGCGCCAGACTTTCGGTCATGAGTCCGCTACAGCGCGCGGCCGCATCTGACGTTCAATTCTAGTATTCGCTATAGCACGCGATAGCGTGGCAGTTTCAGCCTAGTGCATGCCTTTAGAATTGATTTATGCCACAGTGCACTGTGGCGCGCAGTGGCGCATCGTAGCATATTTCTTCCAGATTTTTTGATTTTCATTACATAATTCATTTCATCTCTTCTTATCCTAAAAGGCAGCAGATGCTTATCAAAGTATATAAATCCTAATGAAAAGTATTATTTTTATTAACTTAAATTTATATAAATCTTCGATTTATCATAGGGAGAGGAAGCTAATTGAGCTCAACAGGGTTCAATGACCGCTAAAAGCTTCCACAAACTAGACACACCACCACACACACACTGACAGACTAGAATTGGTCTAGAGATCAATGAGAAAAGTAGGAAGCTTAGAAGTAAAGAGGATGAGAGCTGAGGGAGAATTTAGTAAATCATAGTGAAGCAAAGGACCTCACTGCGATGATCAAGGGCTTTTTATAGCTTATGGGAAGAGTTATAGGGGATAGGTCCATAGTTCAAACTCAGACTGAGGGTTCTCTCTCGAGCTTCCAGAATTGGAACTGCCTGGGCTGCACGACCCACCAGGAACTACCCTACCTGATGTGGATGGAAACTAACGCCCTGGGGAATGTGGCAGAGGGAGTGGGGGATAGCCTGAGAGCGGATTGTACAAAAAAATTTTTGTTGTCAGGTGCGAGCTGAGGAGAAAGATGATCCACAATTGCGGAAGCGTCCAGCACTATCTAATTGATTAAAGAATGGAGCTAGGGCTGTGAAGCACTCCCTCCCAATGAATAACCATGGTGCAATATCAGCCATTGGATCTTGGATGCGATCCAACGATTGATGAAGGATCTGGTCGAATAAAGAGGCGCTACCGTTAGATCTAGGACACAGAGACACGCCAACGGTCAAGATCGGCTCCACCTTTTCGAGCCGTTCGACCATTGGAGCAATTTAAATAATTTAAATAAATAATAAATTAATTAAATATAATTAATTCTAATAAAATTAAATCCAATTTAAAACCAAATAACCTCCAAAAATTCACTCTTAGCTAATTTGGGGGCGAGGAATTTAAAAATACAATCATTATTTAATTTGGAGATCAAATTAATTTATCTAACTCTTAGGATCCTAAAATTGATAAAATGGTCATTTTGCTCAAATGACCTCTAATTGATCCCAAATTTTCAGGGTTAGGTTTAATTGACCACTTAAGTCTAATGGAATATAAAATAATGCTTGATTTAGCTTAGATTGACTAGGGTAACAACTTTAGGTTCTTACAGTGTTGGGCACAATTCTTATTATATGTATATATATAGCAGTGCATTGGGCACAACTAAGGATATATATAAAGAGGTGCATTGGGCACAACTAAGGACTTATTATCAGTGCATTGGGCACAAATTAAGGACTATATATATGGGAGCATATGGCTCATATTTTTTTTATATGGGAGCGTTGTGCTCATAATTCTTTTAGTGCATTGGGCACATTTCTTTGTTTTAGTGCATTGGGCACAACTTTCATTGTATGGATGCCTTGGGCACATCTCTTATGGGTGCTATTGGAGCACATTTCTATTATATTTATAACATATGCAATTGTGTTGGCATATGTAATGGAGTTTTATATTGCATTATGGCATTTAGTTTTGATGTTTAGTGCACTTGTTTTCAATACTTTTATGTAGATTAGATTACTTATTTTACAGTAGGCTTTCAGTGGTTTTCTTGTTATTTTGGTTAGATTTTATGTTTATTTATTGCTTTATGTTAAATATCCATGTAATATAATGAATGCATTTTAGTGAGCCTAAATAATACATAGACTCATTATCTAAGTAAGATTTTATTTTATTTTACTGGGGCCTTAGCATTATGAAACTGACAATGTCAGATTCAGTTTACTTTGAGAAGCCTTTGATGGTAGAGTTGTAGGAGACTCAAGAGGAGGATAAGCGTGGTGTTGCTGAGTAGCTATTGCAGCCTTCTTTAGCAATTTTCTGCTTTATTAAGATGAGCTTTTATTTTTGTATTTTCATTAAATCTATAATAATTAAATATATGTGGATGTATCTTCTATCTTCTTTTTGAGATGTATGTCCTTACTTACTATTTCTGGATGAATAAATGCATGGATGATGTATTTAGCCTCCGCACTCTATTCTCAGGCTTATAGTATCCTTCAAATATTAAGTTGTAGTCATCAGTTTAGTATGTTTGTAAAATTAAGCAGGTTAATGAAATACTTAACTTGATTAATGGTGGAGTGTTTTAGTTCTTCTCATTTCTGTTCCTTTCGTTGATGTTCTAGGTTAACTATCATTATTTAACCTGGGACATTACAGAAGGTGATTTTATATTGAGTAATGACCCATCTAGTTGCTAACATTATTCTGCTTGTGCATAGTGATGGGGCAGGTCATTACAATTGGTATCAGAGACAACTTGTACGATTCATTAAATTCAACCTTAGCGTTGAGGAGTTGATAACATATAGTATGGGTTATCCACTTGTTGTTAATGTCCCATGTTAACTTATCTGTTCGATGGTTAACATAAGGCATTACACGGTCGAGAGCTCAGGAATCAATATATCCTTATTGCAAGCAATGGGGTTTGCTGTGGGCATCGCAATTTGACCCCACATTTAACCCTAGCACAATATCCTTCATTGTTTAATTAATGTCGATATCAGTAGTTATGCTAGGGATTTATATTCCATTGTGTAGATCTCGATGTCAGATTTTGTTTGAGCTATGATTCATAGCCTAGATTAGTGTGATTGCTGTGAAATTAGGGTTTCTTTGAAACTCAAGCTTCTCAAACCGCAACTGAAACCCTTCGCGAAGAAGGCGCACATTGCCGAGTGGGTCAGCCTGTGACCCGTGTGACGTTGTGCTGGAGCATATTCGCAGAATATGCCTCGACTGGTCAGGCTCCACCAACCCGATAGGCCCAATCCAGACACACCATTAACGCTAGGGAATATTCACATTAGACGCTGATTTTAATTAATAAAAACTTATGGAGAATTAATACATATTAAATTAATTGTATAACTTTTTAATTACTCATCCATACATAAAAAAATTATATATCAAAATGATCAAAAAATGTGTAAGACAATAATATGAAATTTAATTTTAGTTTTGGCTACTAATATTATTAATCACCGTTTAATCATAATTAAGAGTAATTAAACCCTATTTAAGCCATATGATATCCGATTTGACCCCCTTACTGTCATTTTGATCATTATACTATAAGGAACTCATATTTGTTAATTTTACATCATCTAGATATCAAATAGTATTTAATTAATATTAAATTTAAATAGTTGAGGATTTTCCTGTTAAACCATAGGACAATAAGTTTTGACCTAGCATGTGACTTGACTGAACCTTAGAACATATCTTTGAGAGGAAACTACTTAGATTAGTCTAGTACTGCCTAGTACTAGTAAACTTAGGAGTGAACCTCAACCATAGGAATGAGAGAAGAAAGTGAGATTTTAAGATTTGATTTAGCAATTGATGCTTGTATTTTGTTGTAAACCTTAGGTGTAAATAGAATGGTTAGCACCCTATGACTAGAAACCCATTAGATCCAAAGTGTAGAAGGCTTGTAAGGTTAGATTTAACGTAGTCTAACATCCTCCTTCCCATAAATATAGGAGTGAACTAACTTGTTTCAACATTATTAATGGTAGCTAGTGGCTATAGTGAAATCAATAAAAGCCAAACCTTGTAGCTAACCTTAAGGATTCCATTAGAGAGATAAGGATTTAGGAAGATAATAAAGGTTAGACCTCCACCTTTGAAGCCTTAGTAGATTATTAGCATGTAGATAATATGTTGGTGTAGTTATAGAGTTTAGAAAATATAAACCATAGTAACCCTATTAGACTCAAAATTGATTAAATCCTTTAATAAACCTTCTAGTTGAGAGCCTTAGTACTAGTATAAATATAGAAGCTTAGGAATTAGAATGTCTAATTATTAGTAATTCTGGAATTAGACTAGGACCTTAAATTATGAACTTGAATATATATATATATATATATATATATATATATATATATATATAATTTTGTTATCTAAATAATACATAATTAAACTACGATTTTCAACACCATATTAATATTTAGTATTATACTTCAATTGACTAAGATATTATTAATTTCTAAGTCAATCGAGAGCCTGATTAGTCTTAATCATTATGATATACAGCTAAACTAGCAAATAATGGATATCACATGGCTTACAATTAATTTTGAAATTCATAAATGCTGCATTGCTTTGAGATTACAATCTTGTACATTTATTAAGACATTGTGCATAAATTAACTTTAAAACATTAAATATATAGGTTTCATATAGTGGATATTCAAGCAAGGGTAGGCTATGGAGTGATCTAGAGACCACACATATCCAAGAGGTGTGTGTGTGTGTGTGTGTGTTATGGGAAACCCCACTACTTATGGCTAAGCAGACGTGCTTAACTTATCATTTGTTATGTAATGTGCCCGCATAAACAAAACCTTAAATAAGTTAAATAACCTAATATTGCATTTCTCACAATCTTATTGATTTTAAATGACTTATCATAGTCTTATGACAATGTTTACTCAGTTATTAAGATTGAGTTTTACCTCACTTTACTTCACTTTACTATACTTCCTTTTGTTTATGTATTTCATTTTCTTTTACATCTTTGACTTCAGTTTACATGCACTACATATTTACTCCTTATTCACTCTCATTTATACTTACACTGCTTTACTTTTACTGTTACTTAGCTTAATTTTCTATTGGACATATACATGATTTCCTTCATTTTTCATGTGCAAGCTAGTATTTTACATGTTAAATATTATTTCTTTTTTACATATCTATGCAAGCTAGAGTAGCCCCATGTTAGTACCTTTACTTTCTTTTACATACTTTTCAATCTTTTCATATTTTTGTACTTATTCCCTTTGTTGCTTTGTGCATTACTTTACTTAAAAATTGTAAATGGCTAATGTGATATTTGATTAAATTAAATAAAACTTAGTGCAACCCTAAAATATACTTAAACTTCTTAAATCCAATCACTTGTTTTTCTTATATTGGTTGTGCCATACTATATTAAAACTAAATATGGTAGATCAAGAGCATATTGAGGAGCTTAGAGTTGGAGTTGATCCTGACCTTTAGTAGTATCTTTGAAGACTTGCTACTTCCTATTATTTGTGAAGATGAGATCATTTTACTATATTTTATTAAAAATTTATAATAATTATAATTTTGGATGTTTTTTACTTTTCCTTTTTTGTGTTGAATGCATTTTTTTTTTCTTTTTTTGATATAAATGGTTTGAATGATAGATATAGATTTATTTATATATATTCCTCTTTTATTTACTAAATTTCCTTATATTAAAAAGATTCTTGGCCACATAGTGCTTAATAGTGAGTTAGCTTTTTGCTATTTTAGTATTACTACAGTAACCTCTAGTGTTGGGTTAGTACCAACTAACTTAGCACTAAGGCATTATATTAAGTATTAGAGCCCCAGGTTAAGAGAAGGAAACCAAGTGAATATCTATCTATCCAAATTAAATAGTATAAGAAAATAAAATAAGAACACTAGTAATGACGCCTTAGGATAGCAAACATCTTATCAGTATTTGATAGACTGTAAATACATGTCTGCACTCACACACAAGTGCATGTGGTCTAAAGTAATAAGAAATTGTGAAGTTTCAAGATTTATCATCCTCTAGGAATGGTTTCCTTTATTACTGGAGTATGTTTGATTTAGCTAATGTTCAAGTGTACAATAAGTGGTTGTTTTTGATCCTAGTCAGGCAATCAGAGTTTCCTGGCTTGAAATTGCATTACAGAAAGTAGGAAGAGTTGGGTTTAGCTATGAACTTCCTTGAGTTTTCGTATAAGTACTCTTCTTTATTAACTTAATGTCCAATGAATTAGATTATTTATTTATTAATGAAGAGATGTGGATTTCTTAAGGAGTGTCCCCCCAAATGAGCTAAGTCTTACTTAGTGCTCAGAGATGAACTCACTAAGGTTCAACCTAGACACTTAGACACTCATGTGATTATAATAGAATTCAATGCTTACGTCTAAGTTATGAAATCCTTATTTTTAGTTATCAGTCACATGAGCTTGATTCTACAAATGGCTTACATGCATCAATTTTAGGCCTAGGTAAGGAAATTAGCTATAGAGCTAATGGGTTATGTCACTTCACCCATAGCACACTATGCATTTATATCCTCACATAAGCCTAAAATTAGCTATGGTGCTCTATGTAACAACCCTAGTATTGTTACCCATCAATTAGTGGCCTAATTACCTCTAATATTTTTCCATTAGTCTTATAATAGTATTAGGAGCCTCCATTTCAATTTTCCTACGATTTAGAGAAGGTTTGGCAATTTCTAGTATTTCCTAGTTTTCTAATAATTCTGAGAATGCCTAAATTATTTAGACCTCAGAATTGAAAGCAGAGTCCGCCATTGGACTCACCACACCCAAATTAGGTAAGGGTGGTATTTTTGGAAGTGTTTGGAAGTTGTCGAATTTTCCCCGAATATTTAAATACTCAGAAAATTAAGATAATTAAATTGACCTCCGATCAAAAATCTATTTGTATTTTTGAGTTCCTCACCCCTCGATTTGGTAAGAGTGAATTTTTGGAATTTTTTGGAGTTTGTTTGGCTATTTTATTTTTAGTAATAAATTAAGTATAAATAATTAATTAAATAGTATAATTCAAATTAAATTTTAATATGCTTTAATTTATTTTTCCCAACAGCTAATAAATGGAACCGCATAGATCCTATGTAAGGCGCATAACATGGGACAGTCGTTCGCCTAGATTTGAGTCGTTCCGTTTATTGTTAAGCGATCGAATGGTCCTTTTTATTCCTAAGCTATTAGAGTCCATCTGGCCGTTGGATCGCACAATCTAACCAACAGCCAGGATGATCCACATGTATGCCTACGTCCTCTTCCCAATCGTGCTCTGCTTCTTGCAGGAGGTCATGCAATTGCCAGTAGTAGAGCCCCTCTTGACCTACCTTATCCTTCCAATCACCCAAAGGAATGTTGTTGTTGGCATTTTTCTTCCTCTCCACCTTCGTGCTGAAACCAAAGGTGATCTGGGAGCTTGTTCTTTTGATCGAGCTTCAAGCCCTAAATCTAGAAGGGTTGAAGTGCAGGTGCACCATTTCTCTAATTCATCATTCGAGTCTAGTAAAATCTGGAATGCTAGTATGCTAGTGAATCTCAATTGTTGTTAAACTCTATCTGAGCTCAATCGAAGATTTTATAAATCTTTTTTTTTATTAGCTTTGTTTGCCATTAATATATGTAATAAGTCATGCTTATATCCTCCCATTCTTGTTTCGATGTGAAATTACTTATTCTTATATCGAATATCTCTTGTTAATTAAATGGATAGATAGATCGATTCAAGTTGAAATCGATGGTGTTCAGCCCGAAATCCCTTTCATCTTTCTGTAACGTTCATGGCTTTAATTTCTTGTATACATGTATTAAATTCTTTTCTTTTTCTGTTACATAATGAATCAATATATCATATTGAACTAATTAACACTTAAACTTCATCTGAAATCATTTTTGTAATTCCCTTCAAGAGTATCAATAGGACATCTCTTTTTCGTATAACTTAAGATTGATCCTAGAAGGGATGTTAAACTTAATTTAAAGTTCTTGAGTTAATCGTCCATCTAAATTACCTGATGCGTCACGAGTGACCCAAAGTCATGATCCTCGTGATGCCCTAGGGTTTGGCATCGCCTCAGTGAAGACGAAGGACGACCCGCTGTCTGATGGCTTCGAACCGACTGATTCAAATTATTGTCAAACCATGCCTAAATAGCGCTGACATGGCATCTATTTTTATCTAATGGCGCTTAACGGGTTAAGTAAATGGATAATTAATTGTTAGTATAATATATATATATATATATATTTCATTTTAATCATATCTTGCTTGATCCTTAGCCAAATCATATGATATTATATATCATTTTGATCGCAAAATTGTGTAGAATATTAATATGCCATTTAATTTTTGATTGGGAAATTATTTTAATTTCTTATTTTATTTTGACTAATTAAATAATTATCAGTTAATTCCAAATCTTATTTGCTTCATAATTAGTTCAATTGAAGTCCAAATTAGACATTTAAATAGTCCATTTCACTCATAAAAATGTGAGGAATAATAATTTAAAATTAGATTTATTATTAGAACTCTAATTTTCTTAATCACTTTTTAACCAAAATTAAGAGTCCTAGAAATCCTAATTTTCCAATGTGGTCCAAAATTGACCTACTTAGTGTCATTCTTCTCCTTATTCTATAAGGATTCCAAATTTATGTATATCATTCCAATTGGACAATAATTGTTGATTTTAGGTTTCTGGCTCCTTAATTAGTATTGTTGTGATAATTTCTAATTCTTAAATTTCATGTTTTAGGTATTAAAAACCTTAGTATAGCTAACTTGTCATATTATTTTCTTCCCATGTCAAATCTATTTGCATGTGATTGAGCATAGTTTCATAATTTAGATACTTGAATCAATTGCAAAATGCTTGATTCACCTTTAAACCTTAAGATAGAAGCTATAGGATTGATTTGTAACTTGATTTGTAGATGATCCTTAGAGCTACTTATTACATCCATTAAGTGTAGTTAACCTTAATGCTTTTATAGTTGTATACTATGATCAACTAGGACTGGCTTTAAGTGACTAGACTAGAGCTTAGTTCATTTCATCTTAGTCCTTAGGTCCACACTTAAGTTCTTTAAGAATTAGTAATAGGAGTCCTAAATTCATTCAAGATAGTTTAGGAATCCTATTGATCTCCTTAACCTTCAACCTATATAAAGCATAGAATCTATAGTTTACAAATGCTTATTTTCTAATTTCTTAAGCCTTTCCTTTTGAGTTAACCTAGTTAGATTTATAGTTGATTTTAATAAGATCCTTCTAATTTAACCTAGTTAGATAGGTTTAGTAAATAGACCTTAACTATTAATATCCTAAATTTTAGCATTTACTTAACCCTATATTTTCCCAATTATTTTCCTAAGCCTAAACTTAGTTAATTTATTTAAATCTTATGGTTTAGGATTAGAATAGAACTAGTTTTTATTTATATTATTATACTTATAAATTATTTTGTCATCTCATAAAATGAGATGAAACTACTATTTTCTAAAACCCCAATTATTACTATTATTTACAATTGACTTGAGATCGATATCTCAAAGTCAATTGGATCTCAATTAGCTCCAATCATTAAGTTGATCATTAAAATTAGATAAATATGGTTATCACATAGTTGCAATTATTAAATCTTACTTGAATGTTTGCTCAGTTTTGAGCTTTATTCATTTGAATCATTCATATAAGACATTGTGCATGAATAAAATTTTCACATTAAAAACTATAGGGGTATACATTGATGGTTAAGCCAAGGGCAGGCTAATTAGAAGTAATAAGAAGACCTCACATTCTCAGAGGGTGAATGTGAGTGTTATTTGTTTTGACCCTACTTTCCTTTACTTGTTAAATAGACGTGTTTAACCCCTCACTTCATTCTATATTTTCTTGTAGAATGAATACTTTCATAAAACAACTTTAACTAAATAATATGTGAGATCTTCTACAATCTTATTGATTGTGAAGACTCATCATAGCGTTTAGCTATGTTGCTTTCCATAATTCTAGACTATGAGAATCTTTAACTAATAGTCTAAGATCTTCCTTCAATTATCATACTTTGCACTTTCCATATTTTTAGTAATGTACTTTATTTGTTTATAGTTCACTTAGATTGCAGTGAATGTTGTTATAATTATATTTAAATACCTCACTATCTTTTTTTCTTTACTTAGCATAAGTTCATTTAACATATACTTGCTTTATTTTATTTACTTTCATATGCACTTTAGTGCTTTTCTAGCCTATTTAGGAAGCTATTACCGTTATTTTACTTGCAGGCTAGAATGTCAAATTATGTGAGTATTCTTACTCACTCTACTTTTTCTTACATTTCCTTATTTTTCCTTTCTTTTCCATGTTTATATGCTTTCATTTTTGCACCCTTGCTCATGCTTAGATTGTAACTAGTGATATCCAAATTGAATAATAAAATGTTTAGCCTAATCTTAAATTGTACTTAGACTACTTAGTCTAACCATATTTTCTCTTTATTGGCTTTGCCCTATCACATTTAAATGCTACAATGTGATAGATCAGGTGAATTTGGAGGCTAGTCGAGCTGGACCAAGTGCTTAAACTAATAGTTGCTTTCGATTAATAATTATCACTTTCTAGCTTTGTATTAAATGTGAGAGAGAGCCTTACTTTCTTCACTTTATTATTGTTTAATTTGGCATGTAATAATTAAAGTCATTTGTTTTGTATTTACTATGCTTGTGTTGGAATTTAAATCTTTTACTTAAATATTTTGTTTGGGATGAATGGATATACAAATAGATACTTAATAAAAATCTAGTTGCATACTTAATTGGAATTTAGTTGTTAATTCCTCATTTTTAATTAATGTAAATGATGCAGGATGTCTGTATCCTAAGATAGAAAATTGCTTTATATGATTTTTCTCACATATAATTATGAATTGTATGTTTAGATCTTAACTATCTATGAATGTGATGAATGTAAATGATGTAGGATGTGTAAATCCTAGGATAGCTAATTGCTTCATATGTTTACCTCCCTTATAATCTTGAATAGGATGTGTAGATCTTACATATCACTAAAGGAGATGAATATAAATATTTAATGCTCATTTATGTTAAATTCATCCTAATGTATAATTACCTAGGAAAGATTCCATAAATTAATTGAATTGTACATACATCTCATATTGTATCTCATGCATTATTCTATAAATATTTTTCCATCTTAACTTAAGAACATCTTCTAAATCCTTGGCCAAACACAACATCTAATGATTTGGGTTAGTTTTCTTTTAATCTAGTATTAGGATTTGCGGTGACGTATCAATGTTGAGTTTAGTTACTACTCAATATTGGGGTCGTCACACTCAACTAGTGACTCTCGACTCGCACACGTCAACTTCTCATCTTAGCAAAATATGTGTGCATACAATGCTCATAGAGCTTATCTCAGGGCTTTAGGCTATTGTGCGCATACTTCTTGCATAAGCCAATGGTGAGAAGTGGGGCTAAGAGATCTTTTGTTATTCCATGGATCTATTGATTACTTACTTACAAGGATTAACATCGGTCATTTATGCACAATGAATGTTGTCACTGACATTCGTGGCGTGAATGCTCAACATGCACACCCTAGGTTCTAAGTAATTCATGGCTCGATGGTTTTACAACTTAAAATCATCCTTGCATTAAATATTATTTTATTAGATATTAAGCAATCCAATTCATCAGTCCATAAATCAATTGTAAGAAAATGATTAGTAGGTTTATTGAAGAGTACAAACACTACATTCCCAATTCATTACATGCATAGCTACTAAGAATTAGGAGCCTTTGCATGGCTCTTACATAAAAGAAAATGAGTGAGATGGGGATACAATATTGGGGAACTACCATCGCATTTGCCGGGCTTTCTCTCTATCTCACTGCTCTTTCTCCCTTATGTTTCCTGTGTTTGATCCTTTCTCTTTCAGTACGTACCTTCTCTTTCCTTGGGTAAGGGGGACTCTCCTTCCTAATTCTACAGCAGCCTCAGACTTTCTAAGCCTTGATTTCAGAAACTAGAACACTTGCTTTGTCTTGAATCTGTGTAGTCCTATTATCTCTTAAGCATTTAATTAGCTACCCTTTCCCATTCCTTGAAAATTGAATTTCATTATCTTTTATTCTGTTATACTTTTGGAAACGAGGAAGCTTTAATGTATTTGCAATAATTTCTTGCTGTGGGAAGAGGAGGAGTTATGTTCTTTGGCTTTCCATATGCTTCTTTGGTGGGCGCTACAGCGCGCTGTTGCGACAGCCTTACAGGTTAAATCATGCTATAGCGCGCGGTTGCGCGGACCTCTCGAGTTTGGTATGCTCAAACACACTATAACACAAGCTTTTCTATTTAGTCTCGCTACGGCGTGCGGTAGTGCCTTGTTCTCAGGTTGAGCCTGCTAAGGCGCGTGGTAGTGCTGCCTTCTCGGGTTGAACCCGCTACGGTGCACTATAGCATGTTGATTTTGGTACTATGGCCAGATTTTGTACCTTTCATGATTTAAGGGCTTTTATCTTGAAATGTGAGGAAGTACAACTCAAAACAACATAAATTTACTAAATTATTTGCAAAAATTGTCTTTATCTATTGGGTCCATCAGTCATTAATAACTTTACCTAACTCAATCATCGATAATCCTTTAGATGGCAAACTATGAATCGGATATAGACTATTATACTAGGATGTTCTACTAATTCTGGGATGACGACTATCAAAATAGACTCAAATATGAAAGACTTTTCTATAGAGTATCACCTACTAATGGAGATGTGCTTAACAGGATTCTCAAGTTGCTAGTGTTCTGGGGAGATGGTCTTCCTCAATTGGCCAAGGAGTGGCTTTATTGAGTGACTAAAACTTTCCATGTCATAAACTGTACAGATCCTATTCGCTTTAAGTATTTATATCAACTCTTCAATGACTTCACTAAAGAGTGGTGGAACCATGCCTATTATGTGATGGTTCGTGAGAGTCAGGAGTTCTACCGTCCACCTATCTTTCAAGACTTTAAAACCCATTTCTTTGCTAAATTCTGTAAATGATTTTACTAGATTGATAGTAGTATACTAGTCTTCCTTTATCTTTTGTTTCCTAATATATAAAAAGCTTGTTCTCAATTTAGTATTAATGAAAGTATTTCTTTTTCTTATTTTTGAATTGTTTATTTTCTTACTTAGAATGAATCCTGAATTGAAAACTCCTCTTACGTTTGTCGACATGACACTGACATCTAGTTCATCTCTTGTTGAAGAAATTAAAACTCTAGTAGAGATGATCAAGATCCTTGTAGAAACTCAGACTTGAGCAACTAAAAGAGACCTTGAACCTCATGTCTCTCATATTATCTATGTAAGCCCTCAACCCACACATGGTGCTGTGGTTGATGGTTTTCTCCATGTCTTCCTTTGGCTAAATTCTCCAACCTTCATTGGGTCTACTTCATATATTGAAGCAATAAACTGGCTCAAGGTTATTGAGAAATACTTGGACAACATTAAGTGCCCAGAGACTGAAGTAATATGTCTTAGCATACACATATTTGCTGAAGAAGTGGAATATTGGTGGGATAACAAGTTGAAGATATTGGGATGTGGAGACATTAAAATCATCATGGAAATTCCAATGGAGCTCTGGTGGGCTTCTAGGAAGTCTCAATGTGTTTCAGGACAAGTTGGGAAAGCTTAGGCATCATAGCGTGCCGTGGTGCACCCTGGTGCCCCACAATTCAAGACTGGGGCATTGCAGTGGGTCCTGGTGCCTACAAATAGAAACTCGGGCACTAAAACATGTCTCGACACTAGGAAACTAGAGACTAGGGAGTTATAGCATGCCCTAGCGCACTATAGATTAAAACTAAGGCACTACAGTGTGCCGTAGCACTCTACTTATTTCTGCTTCGGCTTAGGTGCTACCATAAGTATTTTGGGGGGTATTTTGAACATTTGGGGTTCAAATAGTGTCTGAATATATAATGGAACATTGTGAAGATGTTTTTTAAGGGTTTTGTAAATGGCTTTTGCATGTTGGAGATAACCCTTATTTGGTTGTCGCTTCTGCTCTTATTCTTCAACGTAGAGTGAGAGTTGGTACTCCTTAGAAAAAAGAAGTCAATTGAAAAGCTATGTAAGTGGTAGATCCTTCTTTTTCTAGTGAAGGTGAAGCTCTCTATAACTCAATAATCATCTTATTCATAGTGAAAATTTTTTGTGTGGTGTGGCTCAGAGGTTTTTTTTGTCATCGAGTTTTCCACATAAAAATCTTTGTGTTTAGATTCTTATGGCTTAATACATATGATTGTGCTGTGGTTTTTTTCTTATTGTGCACGTGCTTGGTTAATTTCATCTATTGCTTAGTAACCATTAACATATCCCTAGTCCTTTAGCTCAAAAATGATTCTACCATGCGCTCACAACAAGTGGTATTAGAGTGAGGTTCTTTTTGATGTTCTTGTTGTTATAAAGTTTGTTATTATAGTGGGAGCAATGATCAACAAAATGAGACACAAAATAGAGAAGTTTAACTATACTAATTTTTCCTTCTGGAAGATGCAAATGCAAGATCTGGTTTACCAAAAGAAGCTATATTTACCAATCAATGGAGTTGATAGGAAATAAACCACTATGTTCAATGAAGATTGGGAGGTTCTTGATAGAACCATGTTAGGTTTGATTGTAAATATTATATTGAAACTTTTTTGGATAATTGATTTATTAAGGAGCTAGGGTTGGTTTTCTTTCCTTTCCTTTCCTTGGTTTGGGGTTTGGTTGGTTTTATAGTACTCTGGTATGGTTTGATACACTCCCGTGTATCAGTTCTCGGGAATACTTTTTTTGTCTTCTTCTATTGCATTTAACATTATTAATGAAAGAACAACTATAGATCTCATGGATGCTCTGACAAGGATGTATGAGAAGCCCTTAACTTCCTACAAAGTTTTTTTGATGAAGCGACTGTTCAATATGAAGATGATGGACGACTGCTCAGTGATGCAACATTTGAATGGGCTTAACACTGTAACAAGTCAGTTGAGTTTGGTGGGAATCAAGTTTAATGACAAGGTTTGATCTCTGTTATTACTCTTTTCACTACCAGACAGTTGGGATGGGATGGTGATAGCCATCAGCAATTCATCAAGAAATTCATCGTTGAAATTCAACGATATTATCGGGAAGGTACTTAATGACGAGGTACATAAAATATCCCATGGGTTGGAATTTACTTTTGCATTGATTACTGAGAGATGGTGAATAAATGTAGTCTAGAGGCACAATAAAAATAGGTCAATGTCAAGGCAAGGAAAGTCAAGCCCATAATAACAAAGCCAGATTGGTAGAACTATGGAAAGGCAAGTGTAACAGCCCAAACTCTTAAGCACTAAGATATAATCCGCTTTGGCCTAAAAGGCCTCACAGTTTTACCCTTAGAAGATAACTTCCCAGCAGGTCATCCATTCCAAGAGTGCTCCCATATGAGCATTTTTAACTTTAGAGTTTTTATCAGGAACTCCACCATTATCTAAAAAGGTGTCTCAATATTTAAGAGTTTCACTTATTACTACTTAAGTGGGTCTTTAAAATCTCCCCAACTTAAGTAACTGACATCCATGTCAGTACCCTCACACAAATCTAAGAACCATCCATTAGGTATATAGGACTAGAGGTGACCCTTACAGGCTCAAGAGGTACCCACAACTATGTAGCACTTCAACCATTAAGGGTTCAAGAGGCTGCTCACATGAAGAAGTACTTTGCCCTGTATGACACTTAGCTCCTATCTGACACCTTATGGCCTGCTCTAATACCATTTGTAATAGCCCAAACTCTTAAGCATCAAGGTATTATCCGCTTTAACCTGAAAGGTCTCACAGTTTTGCCCTCAGAAGATAACTTCCTAGCAGGTCACTCATCTTGGGAGTGCTCCCATATGAGCACACTTAACTTTGGAGTTCTTATCAAGAACTCCACCATTATCTAAAAAGGTTTCTCGATATTTAAGAGTTTCACTTATTACTACTTAAGTGGGTCTTTATAGCAAGTCACTTCAAGAATGACTACCCTATCCTTAAAAAGTAAGTGGTGGGAGCAAGGATATGTGCCCCACTGTAAATGTTTCAGTAGAAGAGGACTAAGATGCATAGATCCTATCACTAGTCAACACGAAGTCTTGAGTAGTGAACTTGGGCACATCCTTTGATGCTTCTCCTATGAGGGGTGCCTTCAAGAACTACACCAAGGGTGATTTGGGGAAAGTGTATCTTGGAGATGATAAGGCATAAAATATTATAGATAAAGGTGATGTGGATCTCTAGCTACCAAGCGATGCAGTTTGGAAGCTAAGAGAAGCTAAGCACGTGCCATGTCTAAGAATAAACCTCCTTTAAGTTAGCCAGCTAGTCATGGAGGGCTACAATACAACCTTTATAGGGGACTCATGGAAGGTCACCAATGGTGCATATGTTATTGCATGGGGCAACATGGAAGGTACACTTTACTTGATTAATAAAGTGTTTGATTCTATTACAGTTGTAGAACATATAGACGCGAGTTTATGGCACCTGAGGTTTGACCATATGAGCGAGAGGGGTTTGAAATCCTTATACTCAAGGGGAAGGCTTCTAGGACTGAAGTTAGAGGACTTGGATTTCTACGAAGATTGTATACTAAGCATATAGAAAAATTTTATATTTTTTAAAGTTGGAAGAGAGCTGAAAGGTAGTAAACTTGAGGTGGTGCATATAGATGTATGGGAGCCATCTCCTACTTCTTCTATAGGTGGAGCCACATATTTTATCACCTTCATTGATGAACATAAAGGAAGGTATGGATTTATTTTCTTAAAACATAAATTTGATGTATTTGATGTGTTTAGGAAATGACTAGCTTTGGTTGAGAATGAAATGGGGTTGAAGCCTAAATGCTTGAGATCTGATAATGGAGGCAAATACTATGACAAGGAGTTCAAGAAGTTTTATGCCTTAAGAGGTATATAGAAGGAATTTATAGTTCTAAGAACACCACAACAAAATGGTGTTGCTGAATGAATGAACAAGATGATCAAAGAACGAGCTAGGAGCATGAAATTGCATGTAGGTATCCCAAATTAGTTATGGGCTGAGGCTGGTAGCACAACAATATATTTGATCAACCAGAGACTATCTGTACCACTAAATGAAGGGATTCTTGAGGAGTCCAAGAGTGGAAAAATATGAAATTGAACCACGTCAAGGTATTTAGCTGTTCATCCTATGGGTATGTTGATGCAAGATTCAAGAGCAAGCTTGATGCAAAAGACCACTAAGTGCACATTTATTGGATATGCATGGGAGAGTTGAGATACAGATTCTGGGACAATCAAAATCAAAATGTTGTCAAAAGTAGATCTGTCACTTTTAATGAAAGTGAGTTGTACAAGGACTGTTTTGGAGTCAGGACTGATTCCAAGATTTTTTCAGATAATAAGCCCCAACACTTGGAAGTTGATGACAGTATTGAGCTAGATCAGCATGTACAAAAAGATGCTTAAGAGGGTGTTAGTCGTATTGAACCACAAACACCCATATTGTGGAGATCCACAAGAGTCACTAGACTGCCACAAAGCTACTCACCTTCTTTATTTTATCTGTTACTAACGGATAGTGGTGAACTAGAAAGCTTTGAAGATGCACTTCAAGTAGATGATTATATTAAGTGAGAGGCTTCCCTGAAAGATGAAATGGCATCACTCATGTCAAATAGGACATGGGAGTTGGCAGCACTACTAGCTAGAAAGAATGCCCTTCAAAATAAGTGGGTTTACTAGCTAAAGAAAGAACCATATGGGAGTAAACACCACAAGGCGAGGCTTATAGTAAAGGCCCTTCAGAAGCGGCAAGGAGCTGATTACAATGAGATCTTTGCTCTAGATGTGAAGATAAATACCATCAGGGTACTGCTAAATATTGTTGCAGTTGAAAATTTGCACCTAGAGCAAATGGATGTAAGAACTACATTTCTTCATGGAGAGTTAGAAGAGAAGTTGTACATGTAATAATTGGAGGGGTATAAGGCTCACAAAAAGGGGAACTATAGCTTGTGTGCAAGCTTAAGAAGTGCCTGTGTGGCTTAAAATAGGCCCCTAGGCAATGGTACAAGAGATTTGATAAGTTCATGTTAAAAATTGGGTACAAGAGGTGCCAGGAGGATCACTATTGCTATAAGAAATATTGAAAGTCCTACTATATTATTCTTTTGATGTATGTGGATTATATGTTTATTATAGGATCAGACATAGAGGAGATTAAGATACTAAAAAAAGTAAATATCAAGGGAGTTTAACATGAAGGACTTGGGGCCAGCTAAGCAGATTTATGAGATGAGAATCAATAAGGACAGAAGTGTATGAATTCTAAAGTTTTCTTAGAGGGAATATATTGAGAAGGTGCTGAAAAGATTCAACATGAGTGAGGAAAAATTAGTGGGCACACCCCTTGCAAGTCACTTCAACTTATGAAAGGATCAAATATCAAAGATTGAAGAGGAGAAAGAACACATTCATAAAGTTTTTATGCTTCAGCAGTTGGGAGCATGATGTATGCAATGATCTGCATGAGACTAGATATTGCACATGTAGTGGGAGTGGTCATTAAATTCATAGGAAATTCAGTGAAGCACAATTAGGATGTGGTTAAGTGGATTTTGAGGTATCTGAAGGGTACAATGAACAAAGCACTTTGCTTTGGTAGGTCTAACATTACTCTACAAGGTTTTGTAGATTCAAACCTTGTAGGAGATGTTGACAGTCAGAGGAGCACTACTGGATATGTGTTCGCATTGGGAAATGCAGCTATGAGCTTGATCTCTAAGGTATAGAGCATTGTTGCTCTATCCATCATGGAGGTAGAGTATGCACCATTACTGAGGTGAGTATAGAGATGATTTGGTTAAAGAGATTTATGGTAGAATTTGGAAAGGAGGAGAATGATGTGAAGCTCTATAATGATAGTATGAGCATAATAAACCTAGCAAAGAATGCTGCTTTTCACACTAGGATGAAGAATATACAGCTTCGGTACCATTTCATCATGACACTATTGGAGGAAGGCCAGCTAGGATTGGAGAAGGTTCACACTTGAAAGAATACTGCTGACATATTCACAAAAGTTACAACAGTGGAGAAAATAAAGCTATGTGCTACTTCAGTTGGCCTCAGCATGTGAAGAAAGAATGAGGTGAGCCATAACAGACTGTAAAATACATGTCTGCGCTTGCATGCAAGTGTACGTTATCTGAAGTAATAATTTAGAAGGAAAGTTTTGAGATTTATCATCCTCAAGGAACATTATATATTGGTACTAAGGTATATCTAAATTCAATAATGTTTAAATGATATGATTTCTGCTTAATTTTGTTCCATTAACAAGCAGTAATTTAGAGATTAGAAACTATTTAAGTTAGAGAGGAGAGTTGGGCTTATTCCATGATAAATGATGGGGACCTCAAGTTGTATTACTTCTCAAGCACATTTTATTCATTTTTAATTAAGCCCAATTAATCAAGTGCACATTGTATTACTTAGAGTTGTCCTCTAAATCCTTTAAGTGTAATTCTTGTGCGAGAGATGAACACCCTAGGGTTCAATTTCTGCACAAAGATTCTCATGAGATCACAATTAGAGCATCTTAGTTTTCCTACGTCTACATTACCAAAATTTATAGTTTTAATTAGCCGATCTCAAGAGCATTGATTCTACTAATGAGCATCACGTGCATAATGCGCAGTTTAGATAAGGAAGTGATTTCATTGGGCTCTATGAACTTTGTCACATCATCCATGAGCTCTCAAGGAATCCACTCCCTCTTTTTACGTATGCTGAGCAACGGAGCTCCAATTAGTGGGTCTTAGCTAACACACTTCGACTCCTTAGTTGAGCATAAAACATGGTGCAATAAGGCTCAAGAACTTCTCACTTAGTTCTAAGCACCCCATGCACACATATCCCACTCTTAACTTAGTAATGAGTCATGGAGCACAAGACTTTCATTTTGATTATTAGTATTTATAATTATATTTTCTAAATATAAAATATTCATTTAGTCCACAACTTGTTCTTAAGATGATTTCATTTATTCATTCCAAAATAGATTTTTATTTCAATGCTTGAGGAAGTTCTACATCATTCATTAAGTCCCTTACATTTTATAATGGGCTCATCCCAACCCTCCCCAAGGGGGTTTAGCCTTCCATTATAGCTAAGAAAAGAAGAAAAACATACAAGGATAAAGACCCTTTCATGATCTACTAAAAGAAATGTAAAAGCAAGATTAGAGTTTACTAGGAATAGCCCTTAATAAGATTCTCTAGATCTCTCCTCTTCTTCCTCTTCTCCTTTCCCTTAGCTCCCTAGTGTAGCCTTTAGTTCTTTCTCCTCTAGCAATGGTCTTTTCTACCTCCCTTGGAGAGGTCTCCTTCTTCCGCTATGCAGCCCCTAAAAATTGAACTTTTGGATGAAAAGTTGGAACCCTTTTTAAGTGGAGAAGAGCTGCATATATAGATGAATTACTCTACTCTTTTCTCTTTTCAAATTCTACTTTTCCCTCTTTATGTTTCTACTATGATGATTGAAAATACTACTTGAGGAGCAAAATAACATGTTCTTTTCCCTTTTTAATTATTTGATATCATTTCAATCCACCCTCTTGCCAATAAAATAAGCTATTGCAGAAGATATGATGGCTGGGAGGCAAGGAGCAAGCTGTGGGTCTTGTCCCAGCCGCAATAAATGCCCTGAACAAACAAAAATTCAGCGCGCCACTGCAGTGATTGAGTTTCGTAACTCTTTTGCTACAGGGCTCTGTGGCAGTTTTAAGTTTTGAAACTTGCCTGCTCCAGCACGCTAAAGTGCACTGTAGCGATTGAGTTTCGTAACTCTTTTGTTGCAACACGCTGTGGCAATTTTAAGTTTTGAAACTTGCATGCTGCAGTATGCTGTAATGATTGAGTTTCAAAAACTCTTTCGCTGCAGCGCGCTGTAGCGATTAATTTTCAAAAACTCTCCCACTGCAGCGCGCTATGGCGATTGAGTTTTGAAAACTCTCCCGCTATAGCGCGCTGTAGCGATCAAGTTTCAAAAACTCTCCGGCTGTAGCGCACTATAGCAATTGAGTTTTGAAAACTCATCCGCTGCAGCGCTAAGGCGCGCTGTGGTGCGCCGTAGCAAAATTGCTCCAAAATTCAGTAATGCCATTGATAAGTGTCTTCTGTATGCAAGTAGCTGTGGCACGTTGCCGCGCACTGGGGCGCACCGCAACAATTTTCTTTCAGAAAATGCAAAAACACTCCATAATTTCCTAGAAATTGTTGAGCTCGTTTTTTACCTAAAAATAAGTAGAATTTGATCAAGGGGCTATTTCAAATAGGGAAATGAATGAGATTTTTCCTTTATTTAGGATATAAATTATGGATTGATCAAACCTCCACACTTAGACTCTTGCTCGTCCTCGAGTAAGCTCAAAAATGTTTTTTTCTATTTCTAAGGTATGAGAGTCTATAAGTAATGTCAATATGAGTTTGATTGCAATTCAAAGTTTATGCTTAACTGAAATGACAAGCACATTTTTCATCATTTAAATTTTTCTAACTTTGGTTATGAACCAAGGTTGATAAACTAGTCTCCAATTTTAAGTTTATAATGATTGGTGCTAGGTAATGGGGGAGGTTCCTTGGAATTACTAAACTAGAGTGGTAGTGAGTAATCAAGAGTTTTGGGCCATATGTGCTCCTTCTTATGAATCACAAAGATATATAAAATTTTAGGAGAGATATTTTTCATCATCCTATTTCATTTCTTTTCTTGGGAGAGATATTTTTCTTCATCCCTATTTTTGTTTTCTTTTCATCCGTAGGGAGAGATATTTTTCTTCATCCCACTTCCAAATCTTTGTGATCATGAAATCCTACAGGAGCCTAGCACACTCTTTTGATCACTCAATATCATCTCTAATTTTGATTTCTAAGCCTTCCCCTGCACTTAAACTTTAGCGTTGATTTTATTAAATTTTTGGAGACTAGATAGAACCTGAAATCATTCCCTTGTTTAGATGATTTAATGCTGTCAATGAATTTAATTATTTTTTTTGTTAAGCAAACTTTGGTTGATAATCAATTTCTACATTGATATTCTTGTAACTTCCATAATCTTGAAAATTTCAGAAAAATATGATGTTTGCAAACATAAAAGCAATTTGAAAATATGATAATCCATAATTTATTTCCTTAAATAAAAACAAAACACACAAAAGAAAAGAAAAAACTAAAAATGCAAATAGAAATACTACAACCTAATTAAGGCGTGGGTTGCCTCCCACCAAACGCATGTTTTAACGTCTCTGCTTGACACGAGTAAAATCTTCTACGTGATTCCTTCCATAGGAAGGTCTTGTAAGGTCCATCCTCCTTTCTCCTGTAGGTTACTCCCTTCCAAATAAGGCTTCAATTGATTTCAGTTTATTTTAAAGGTTTCTTCACTTGAAGAAACATCTATGGCTCCATGAGGGTAGACCTTTGTTACTGTAAATGGTCCTGTCCACCTTGACTTTAATTTCCCTGGAAATAATCTCAATCTTGAATAAAAAATAAGTACCTTCATTCCAGGTTGAAAATGCTTTGGTTTAATTAATTTATTAGGCCATTTTTCTCATCTTTTCTTTGTATATTTTAGCACTTTCATAAGCATTCAATCTAAATTCGTCAAGCTCGTTCAATTGCAGCATTCTTTTTGCTCCTGCCTGTTGAAAATCATCAAAGTTTAATTTCTTGATTGCCCAAAATGCATGGTGCTCCAACTCCATGGACAAATGGCAAGATTTACCATACACGATCCTATAGGGGGGCATTCCTAAGGGAGTTTTGAAAGTAGTTCTATATGCCCAAAGGGCATCTTGGAGTTTTGAAGTCCAATCTTTTGTATTTTAGTTCACTATCTTTTCCAGGATCTGCTTCAGTTCCCTGTTTGAGACTTCGACTTGCCCACTAGTTTGAGGGTGATAAGCAGTTCCCACCTTATGTCTTACTCCATAGCTTCTAAGCAAACTCTCAAGCTGTCGATTATAGAAATGCTTTCCCCCATCACTTATTAGGAATCTAGGCGTGCCAAATCTCGTAAGCACATGCTCCTTGAGAAATTTGACAATAGTTTTAGTGTCATTGTTCACACATGCAAGCCCCTCTATCAATTTCAAAACATATTCAACAGCAACCAGAATATACAAGTTAGTTTGGGATAAAGGAAATGAGCCCATGAAATCAATTTCCCAAACATCAAATAGCTCTACTTTAAATATTCCATTCAAAGGAAGCTCATCCCTTCTGCTAAGGTTTCTGGTTCTTTGGCATTTATCACAACTTTTCACAAAATTCACAGCATTTTTTAATTAATGAGGCCAAAAGAACCCAGATTGAAGAACCTTAGCCGCTGTTCGATCAGGCACACATCTCCTTAGGAGTTGATCATTGCAGCATTTATAGAGCAAGGGATCATACTAAAAGTAATTTTTTATGTCAGTAAAGAACTTTTTCCTTTGTTGAAAGTTTAGGTCTTTTGGTATAACTCCTACTATAAGATAATTTGCAAAGTTAGCAAACCAAGGAGGTTTTGAAGAAGAAATAGTGTATAACTTCTCATCAAGGAATGATTCACTAATTTAAGTCAAATTATCACATTCAAGGTGGGTCAATCTAGATAGATGGTCAGCTAACACATTCTCAATCCCCTTTTTATCTCTAATTTCTAGATCAAATTCTTGCAAGAGAAGCACCCAACGTATTAAGTGAGGTTTTTCTTCTTTCTTTTGAAGGAGATACTTAATAGCTGCATGATCAGTGTAAACAATAGTCTTAGACCCAATGAGTTATGACCTGAATTTAGTGAAAGCAAATATGACAGCTAAGAGTTTTTTCTCTGTGGTAGCGTACTTTCTTTGGGCATCGTTAAGGATTTTACTAGCATAGTAAATTAAATAAAAGGTTCGTTCCTTCCGCTGCCCAAGAACAGCACCAACTGCAAGGTCACTCGCATCACACATAATCTAAAATGGGGAGTCCCAATTTGGAGTAGAAATTATCGGAACAAAGATCAGGGCAATTTTAATGGCGTTGAAATATCTTAAACAATTTTCATCAAATTTGAATTCGACATCTTTCCCTAGTAATCTACAAAGCGGCAAGCTTATGTTAGAGAAATCTTTGATAAATCTTCTGTAAAATCCTGCATGCCCAAGGAAACTTCTAATTCCTTTCACATTGATAGGAGGGGAGAGTTTTTCAATTACCTCCACCTTAGCCTTATCAACTTCTATTCCTCTCCTAGAGATCAAATGACTAAGGACAATACCTTCTTCTACCATAAAATGACATTTTTCCCAATTTAAGATTAAATTTGATTCTTCACACCTTCTTAGAACCTTTCCCAAATTGATTAAACAATGATCGTAATAGATTCCAACAATAGAGAAATCATCCATAAAGATTTCTAAGAGTTCCCCTATCATATCAGAAAAAATAGCCTTTATACAGCATTGGAAAGTAGCTAGGGCATTGCACAGTCCAAAGGGCACTCTTCTAAAAGCAAATGTCCCAAAGAAGCAAGTGAAGGTTATTTTCTCTTGGTCTTCAGGTGAAATCAGGATTTGATTATATCCTGAATACCCATCAAAAAAATAGAAATAGGGATTCCTTTCCAACCTATCGAGCATTTGGTCTATGAATGGGAGAGGGTAGTGATCCTTATGAGTAGATTTATTTAGTCTCCTATAATCAATGCACACTCTCCATCCGGTCACTGTTCTAGTGGGGATTAATTCATTATTGTCATTAAGTACAACACTCATCCCACTCTTCTTTGGAACCACATGAATAGGGCTCACCCAAGGACTATCAGAGATGGGGAATATGATTCCAGCATCTAAGAGTTTAATAATTTCTTTGTGAACTATTTATTTTATGTTAGGGGTTAAGCACCGTTGAGGTTCAATCGATGGAGTAGAGTTATCCTCCAAAAGGATATGGTGCATACAAAGAGTTGGGCTAATACCTTTCAGATCAATTATACTACATCCAATTACTCTCTTGTGCTCTTTTAAAACCTTATATAAAAGCCTCTCTTGATGTTGAGTTAACAAGGCATAAATTATTAAGGGAAGAGATGCCTCCTCCCCTAGATAAGTGTACTTTAAGTGAAGCGATGAGGTTTTAATTCTAAGTATGGAGGGCAATCTATAGAAGGCTGAAGTATTTCCTCTGCTTAATTAATTCCTTAATCACTCCATCTTCAGTAAGATCCTCATCATCCTCATTCACTAGCATCCCCTCTTCTTCCACATCTCCCATTAACCAAGCTTCTTCAATTAAATTGATCCTCCAACAATCCTCATTGGTCTTAGATGGGTGCCTTATAGCATCATTCACATGAAATTTCACCTCCTCATCTCCATATCGCAACCTCAATTCCCCTTTATCGACATCAATCAATGTTCTTCCGGTAGCCAAGAATGGTCTACCTAAGATGATGGGGATTTCTTGGTTTTTGTCTTCCATGTCTAAGATTATGAAATCATCTAGGAGATGAATTTATCGACCTTTATAAGCACATTTTCCATGGTTCCTAATGGGGTTTTTACATATCTGTCAGCGAATTGGAGGAGAACAGAGGTGGGTTTCAAATGATCAATCTAACTTCTTGAATATATAAAATGGCATCAGATTTATGGATGCACCTAGATCATAAAGGGCTTTTTGGAAAGATTGGTTTCCAATAGTGCAAGGGATAGTGAAGCTACCAAGATCCTTCTTCTTAATGGGAATCTTTCTTTGAAAGATTGCACTACATTCTTCTATTAATGCCACAGTCTCCTTTTCATCAATTCTTCTTTTCTTTGATAGGATATCTTTCATAAACTCTGCATAACTCGGCATTTTCTCTAAAGCTTCCGTGAAAGGGATGTTGATGTGAAGAGTTTTAAAAGTGTCTAAAAATTTGTTGAATTCAGCATCGAGTTTCTCTTTAGCCATTTGCTGAGGGTATGGGATGTTAGGGGTCATTTTAAGTTGGTCACAAGGTTGAACCTTCTCCGAATCCCTCACTTCTTTCCTCTCATTTCTGATCATTTCTTCTTCCTCACCTTGTCCCTCTCTAGTTATTTTTATATTTTTTTCATTCTCCTTATTCACAATCAGTTTTGTTATTTTCCCTTTTCTTAGGGTTATAGAGTTTCTCGAGTTATTTTCATACTCACCAATGACTCCTACTAAAGTCGATTTATCTAGCTGTCTCATGATTGCTTATAGTTGTTGCTTAATTCTTTTGACTGACTCCTCTTGCCTTAAAAGAGCGTGTACACGCCCGTTTAGTGTGGCATCAGTTTTATTCATAAATTCAGTTGTGGAAGATCTGAATTTAATAAATGAGTTCTCCAACAGTTCTCTACTTCCACCATGATTCATAAGCACATTGACATCCCTCTTGATAAGGTTTTAATTGCTCAAATTCTAACTTTTTCTTGAGTTGAGAGATTTGATTTTGGAGATCACGAATTTGTTGCGAATTTTCAAGAGAGTTACATTCATTTTTAGCCATGTGTCCATTTCTATGGAGAGGCCAGTGATAGGCATTGTTTGTCATTTCTTCTAAGAGGTCATAAGGCTCTTCTTGGGTTTTGCTACTAACTGAGCCTCTGGTGGCCGAATCAATGAGTGTCCTTGTTGGTGCGTTCAATCCATTGTAAAAGGTTTGAACTTACATCCATAAAGGAAACTCATGATGCGAGCATCACCTTAAGCATTCCTTAAAGTGATCCCACCCATCATATAGAGTCTCCCCTTCATACTGATTGATGTTAGTTATTTCAATTCTTAGTCGAGCGGTTTTTGCCGGAGGGAAATATTTCGCTAAGAATTTCCTAGCAAGATCATCCCAAGTACGGATGGAATCACTCGAGAGAGAGCTAAACCAACTCTTAACTCTGTCTCTTAGGGAAAAAGAGAATAGCCAAAGCTTAAAGGCATCTTTAGAAACACCATTAAACCTGAAGGTATTGCATATTTCAAGAAAGTTTGAAATGTGCGAATTAGGGCCCTCTGTGGCTAATTCACCAAATTGATTATTTTGAACCATACTGAGTGTAGAAGGTTTGATCTCAAAATTGTTGGCTTCTATGTTTGGCCTAACAATTGTGTGAGGAATGCCTTTAATAGTGGGAAAAGCATAATCTAAGTGCTCTACCCCGTGGTTCCCCTAAAGGCTCTCAAGGAATTTCATCAAAGTTTTCCGTAACAGCTTGTTGATTAATTAAGATTGCTTGTTCTCTTCTAGCTTGCAAAAGGGTTCTTTCAATTTTAGGATCGAAAAGATATTCAATACAAATTCTTCTACTCATGCAGATTTAGAAATTAAGCTATGATGAACAAATGTAGCAATAGTGTTAAATAATTTAGCAAATAAAAGTAAATGAAAGAAAAGTAAATGGTTAGCACAAATAATTACAAAAACAAAAAATAAGACTATATGCAAAATATTTGCATAAATCACTATTTACTAGTAGATTCTAGTTATACAAAACAATTACCATTCCCCCGCAACGGTGCCAAAAGCTTTACAGACTGTAAAATACACGTATGTGTTTGCACACAAGTGTGCATGCTCTGAAGTAATAAGTTGGAAGGTAAGTTCCAAGATTTATCGTCCTCAGGGAACGGTATGTTTTGTTACTAAGGTATATATAAATTCAATAATATTTAAACGATATGATTTCAGCTTGATTTGGTTTCGCTAACAAGTAGTAATTTAGAGTTTAAAAACTATTTAAGTTAGAGAGGAGAGTTGGGCTTATTCTATGTGAAATGATGGGAACCTTAGGTTGTATTACTTCTCAAGCACATTTCATTCTTTTTTAATTAAGCCAATTAATCAAGTGCACACTTTACTCCTTAGAGTTATCCTCTAAATCCTTCAAGTGCAAATCTTGTGCGAGAGATGAACACACAAGGTTTCAATTTTTGCACAAAAATTCCTATGAGATCGCAATTAGAGCATCTTAGTTTTCCTACATCTAGGTTACCAAAATTTACAGTTTTAATTAGCCAATCTCAAGAGCATTGATTTCACTAATGAGAATCATGTGCATCATGCATAGTTCAGATAATGAAGTGATTTCATTGGGCTCTATGAACTATGTCAGGTCATCCATGAGCTCTCAAGGAATCCACTCCCTCCTTTCACTTATGCTGAGCAACTGAGCTCCAATTAATTGTTCTTAGCTCACATGCTTTGACTCCTTAGTTGAGCATAAAACATAGTGCAACAAGGCTCAAGAACTTCTCACTTAGTTCTAAGCACCCCATGCACATATATCCCGCTCTTAACTAAGCAATAAGCTATGGAGCACAAGACTTTCATTTTGATTGTTAGTATATATAATTATATTTTTTAAACATAAGATTTTCATTTATTCCACAACTTGATCTTAAGATGATTTCATTTATTCCACAACTTGATCTTAAGATGATTTCATTTATTTCACAACTTGATCTTAAGATGATTTCATTTAGTCATTCAAAAATAGATTTTTATTTCAATGCTTGAGGAAGTTCTACATCATTCATTGAGTCCCTTACATTTTACAATGGGCTCAGCCCAACCCTCCCCAAGGGAATTTAGCCTTCCATTACAGCTGAGAAAAGAAAAAAACATATAAGTATGAAGACCCTTTCATGATCCACTAAAAGAAATGTAAAAGCGAGATTAGAGTTTACTAGGAACAACCCTTAACGAGGATCTCTGGATCTCTCCTCTTCTTCCTCTCTCCTTTCCTTAGCTCCCTAGTGCAGCCTTTGGTTCTTTCTCCTCTAGTAATGGTCCTTTCCATCTCCCTTGGAGAGGTCTCCTTCTTCCTTTATGCAGCCCCTAAAAACTAAACTTTTGGATGAAAAGTTGGAACCCTTCTTAAGTGGAGAAGAGATGCATATATAGATGGATTACTCTACTCTTTTCTATTTTCAAATTATGATTTTTCCTCTTTATTTTTCTGCTATGATGATTGTAAATACCATTTGAGGAGTGAAGTGACATGTTCTTTTCCCTTTTTAATTCTTTGATATCATTTCAATCCACCCTCTTGCCAATAAAATAAGTTGCTGCAGAAGATATGATGGCAGGGAGACAAGGAGCAGGCTGGGGGTCTTGTCCCAGCCGCAATAAATACCCTGAACAGACATAAATTTGGCGCACCGCTGCAGTGCACTGTAGCGCACCACTGCAGCGCGCTGTAGTGCACTGCAGCGATTGAGTTTCGTAACTCTTTTGTTGCAGCGCGCTATGACGGTTTTAAGTTTTGAAACTTGCCCGCTGTAGCCCACTACAATGATTGAGTTTCGTAACTCTTTTGATGCAGGGTGTTGTGGTGGTTTTAAGTTTTGAAACATACCCGCTGCAGCTCGCTGAAGCAATTGAATTTCAAAAACTCTTCCGCTGTAGCGTGTTGTAACGATTGAGTTTTGAAAACTCTCTCGCTGCAGCGCACTGTGGAAATTGAGTTTCAAAAACTCTCCCACTACAGCGCATTGTAGCGGTCGAGTTTCAAAAACTCTCCTGCTGTAGCGCGCTGTAGCGATCAAGTTTCGAAAACTCATCCGCTGCAGCGCGCTGTAGCGATTGAGTTACGATAACTTTTTGCTATAGCGCGCTATCGCGCATCGTAGCGAAATCGCTCTAGAATTTAGAATTCCCTTGATGAGTTTCTTCTGTATATAAGTTGTTATGGCGCGCTGGGGCACACTGCGCGCTATAGCGTGTCGCAACAGTTTTGTTCCAGAAAATGCAAAAACACTCCAAAATTTCCCATAAATTGCTGAGCTCGCTTTTTATCAGAAAAGAAGTAGAATTTGATCAAGGGGGCTGTTTCAAATAGGAATATGAATGAGATTTTTCCTTTGTTTAGGATATAGATTTTGGATTTAACAAGCCACACCACATTCTTGATAAATATGAAAGAAGGTATGAAGATTAAAGGTTGAACATGAGTTGAATACAATAGGTCTCCAAGTGGAAGATTTTTGAGATATTGAGATCATTCAGATAATCATGGAGGTTCCATTGGAGCTCCGGTGGGCTTCCAAAGTCCCGAGGCATTCTAGAACAAGTTGGGAAAGGTTTGGGAATCGTGGCACACCAAAACCCAAGACTGGGGCACTGCAGCACGTCACAGTGCCTGGAAACCTAAGATTGGGGCGCTATATTGTACCATAGCTCCAAGAAGCCATATACCAAGACGCTATAGCACCCTCTGGCGCCTTATAGAATGAGATTGGGGCGTACATCATGTTGTAGCATTTAACGAGTTTTTGCTCTAGTTTAGGTGCTGCCCTAAGTATTTCGGAGATAATTTGGACTATTTGTGGTCCAAATAGTGCCAGAGTATATAAGGAAACATTATGGAGATGTTTTTTAAGAGTTTTGTAAAAAGCTTTTGCATGTTGGAGACAGCCCTAATCAGGTGGTGGCTACTGCTATTATACTTTAACCTTGAGTGAGAGCTATTGTTTTTTAGAGAATAAGAAGTCAATCGTGAGGCTGTGTAAGCGATAGATCCTTTTTGTTCCAGTAAAGGTGAAGCTCTTTATAACTATGTAATCATCTTGTTTATAGTGAAAACTTTTTTGTGGTGTGGCTTTGTGGTTTTTTTCATCATTGGGTTTTCGATGTAAAAATCCTTGTGTTTGGATGCTTATGGTTTCATGCATGTGATTGTGTTGTGGTTGTATTTCTATTCTGTTTGTGCTTGGTTTATTTTGTCTATTTATTGGTATCCGTCAACGTAACCCTAGTCTTTGATCTCAAAAATGTTTTCGTCATGCGCTCACAACAGAAGACCCGCTTTTCTAGAATTGATGTTGAGGAGATTTCTTAGGAGGAATTTGAGGAAATCTTTAGGGAAGAATTTATTCCACCCTTTGCCCAGACTATAATTGAAGATGAGTCGATTCAATTAACCCAAGGCAGTAGAACTGTTCTGGCTTACAAGATGGATTTCTGGAAGTTGTTGAGATTTACTCCTGACCTTGTATGTACTGAAGCGACAAAGTGCAAACATTTTTTGAAGGGACTCAAAGATTCCATCAAGGACCACCTCGTATCCCAGCATCATGATACTTTTGCCAAATTGTTGGAAGGTGCAAGATGTAACATCTTCAGCGTCAGAAGGAGATGAAGAAGAGATCCCTTCCATCCTCTTCTAAGTTTGAACCGTTCAAGCAAAATTGTTCCCAAGCACCAAGGTACTACAAGATGACCCCTAATTAGCAAGGCAGGCAAGACGGTCAATGCCAGAAACCCCATAAGCACAGAAAGTGTTACCATCATGGTAATAGATGTCTTACTTTTGCCAAAGTAGGTAATATGTATTGGGATTACAAAGCCATATGGAAGATTGACAGAGAGAAGATCAACCGTCCATAACCCTATTCTAGTAAGAACTCAAGTGCTAACATTAGAAATAATGCCACATTTAGCGGACCAGCAGGTGCACAATCAGAAGAGGGCACCTCAGCTTATTCTTAAGCCTTCTCAAGAAAGGATTAACACTAAGGGTAAAGCAGTTGCCCAATATGCTGCTCTACCACGTGTGTACGCTCTGATGCTTGTTGTCACACAAGAAGATAACAAAGTCATCTCATGTATGCATTAAGTTTATTCTTCACATTTTGATTTTTTTATTTACATGTTAAATTGCTTATCTTTATTTCCTACAGCAGTTAATAACTTAAAATTTTTAATTTGTCATAGGAACGCTGCTTATTAATAACCAACAATGTGACACATTGTTCAATACAGGTGCTAGTCACTCACTCATATAATAAAAATGTGCTCAATCCCAAAGCCTTCCGTAATTCAGACTAGGAAAAGCTTTGCATGTCTAAATGTTATTTGGAGCCAAAATGTGCATAGACAAATTTTATATCTTTAGTATCCCAATTAGTAGCCAACTCTTTCAAGACAGGTTAATAGTTATGCTAATAACTACTTTTGACATAAATTTTGGAATGAACTGGTTGAGCAAGTTTAATGTAGTTATATATTTCCAGAAAAAGAAAGTTACCTTAAGGGTAGGCAAGAAACCTGAGGTATTTATAGGCAAACTTGGTGTGACCGCATCATTAATCAATGCAGTTGAAGCTGAGATATTAATTGGTAGAGGTTGCGACGTGTACTTGGTGACCACATTGGGTAAAGCTAAAGAAGAACAAACTATGGATTGCACTAATGTTGAAAGAGAATTCTTGAACATATTTTCAGATGACCTCCTAGGACTCCTTCCTCTGAGAGAGGTAGAGTTCTTTGTCAAATTGATTTTGGGCACTCAACCCAAGTTAAAGGCACCTTATCAAATGACTCCTAAAGAATTGTAAGAGCTAAGAGAGCAATTACAAGAGTCTGTCTTATTATGTAGCCTTGTGGAGTTATGATGTTATTTATAAAGAAGAAGGATGGCTCAATGAGGATGTGTGATGAGTCCACAATTTATAGCAAAATAAAGGAAGAATTCATGCAATTCCATATTGAGAACAACCTACTTTGATCAATTTTTAAACATTTTCAAGAAAAATGATAAGCTCAGCAAGATTTGGAGTAAATGTGCAAATATGGGAGAAAATCGCCGCAACGCGCCCCAGTGACAAGAAAGCAGACAATAATAACCAGGGGGGCATTTCTGGAACATGGAACAAATTAATTGTTGCGCGCCACGGCGCGCCGTAGCATGCCAAGGAATCATTTTGGAACTCGAGCAAAAGGAACATAAATTTTAAGTGACCCACTACAACGCGCTACAGCGGATTGAATTCTAAACTCAATCGCTACAGCGCGCCGCGGCGGAATGGAAATCAAAAAAATAAAATTTAATTGACCCATGACAGCGCGCTACAGAGACTTGAATTCAAAACTCAATCGCTACAGCTCACCACAATAGTATGGAAATCAAAATGAAAATTTAATTGACCTGCCACAGCGCGCTACAGTGGGTTAAAAATCGAAACTCAATCGCTGCAGCGTGCTACAGCGGGCGATGAAATTTTTGTCTATTCAAAACATTTAATGCCAGTTTGGACATGACCTCAAACCAGTAATTTGTCTCCCCAACTGACAAATTTCATACCAATTAAATTCATCAAAAGAAAAGAAAGGATTTGGAATGATAATAGTAATTAATTGCAAACGGACAAAAGAGTACCCATTACATACAAGAAGACTGGATTCAAATGGCAGTATTCTATGGGTGGATGTTTGAGCAGAATTTGGATAGAGGTGGAAGGTGAGAGCTCATCTATAAATACAACCATTCTTGACTAAAGAAGCATTCCAATTTAAACACAAAAATTTCCACAATTAGAGGGCTGCTGAAACAGGAAGGAGACCTCTCCAAGGTAGGTTGAAGAGTCCATTGCTAGAAGAAGAAGAAGGAAAGACTGCATTAAAGAGCAAGAAGGGAAAAAGAGAGAAAGGTCAAGAAAAATCCAGAGAACCCCAAAAAGGGTTGTTCCTAGTATTCTCCTAACCTTTACTCTTGATTTCATTTTAGTCAGATCAAGAAAGGGTTATTATCTTTGTATACTTCTATTTGTATTTCTGCTATAATGGAAGGCTAAACCCTTTCTTGGGGAGGGTTGGGCTGAAGTCATGTGAAATGTAAGGGACAAATAGTGTTGTATGTCCTCCTTCTGCAATGAATAAAAATTTGCTTTCAAACTTCTATCTAGACTTTCTTGAGAATACATGCCACAGAATGATTGAAAATTTGTGATAAACAAAGTTCTGAGAATGAAATAATGCTAAGTAACTTAACACTCCAAACCTAGAGGGAATGTACATAAAGGTCCTCACTGTGAATATTATTTGCCAAGCAAAAATTCTCAGTGTAACACACCTCATGATTGAAGTTGAAGGATTCTTCAGTAACATAACTATCTTGCTCTCCATAGCTCGCCGATTGGCTTAAGCTGGACATGTGTGTGTCAATGCTTAGAACTATGTGAGCAGTTCTTGATCATAACTACACCATACCTTGAGCTCAGTCAAGAGGTCGACCCATGTGAGCCAAGACCCACTAATGGAGCTCCGTAGCTCAGCAGACGTGAAAGGAGAAAGAGAATTCATTGAGAGCTCAAGAATGATGTGACATAGTCCATGAAGCCCGATGAATTCACTTCTTTATCTGAACTATGCGTGAAGCGCATGACACTCATTAGTAGAATCAATGCTGATGTGATCGCCTAATTAAAAGACTATTTTGATAACTTAGATGTAGGAAGACTAAAATACTTTAAATGCGACCTCTTGAGAATCTATGTGCTGAGATAGAACCCTTGTGTATTCATTTCATGCACGAGATTTGAACTTGTTGGAATTAGAGAACCAATCTAAGGAATACATAGTTCACTTAATTATTTGGCATGACAACAAGAGAATGAAAAGTTGTAGAAGCAGGATTTTAACACCAGTCCCAAACAATTCACATGGAGGAGACCCAACTCTCCCTTCTTAATCTAATAGTATCTTAAATTTAGATTTTTGCATTTGTTAACTAGAAGCCAATATAAAACCAAAAACATCTAGTTTAAACATTATTAAATGTAGATACACCTTAGTAGCAAAACACACCGTTCCTTGAGGACGATAAATCTCGGAACTTACCTTCCAATTATTACTTCAAACCGCATACACTTACGTGCAAGTGCAGACGTGTAATTGCCATCTGTTGTGTTCTTGGCGCCGTTGCCTGGGAATGGTGAACTATTTTGTATTAAGGATAATTTATTAGTTAATAGTGATTTAGACAAATCTTTCTTTGCATATAGTTCTATTTTTTTTCTGTAATCATATCTACACTAATTGTAGCTTATACTGTTAATCTAATTTTCTTTAATTTGGTGAATGATTAAACTTGATTGCTATAATTATTCTTACTAGCTTAATTTTTTATTTGTATGAGTAGGAGAAACTGTACTAAATTCTTATTTGATCCTGAATTGAAAGAACTTAATTGTATGCTAGAAGAGAACATGCAATTTTAAGTCAACAACAAGCTATTATGGAGAATTTTAAAACAAATCCTAGAGAGCTGATAGGAGAACATAGGGGTAGAGCATAAAGAGATTATGCATTACCAACTATTAGAGGCATTCCCCATGCTATTGTTAGACCTAACATAGAAGCTAACAACTTTGAAATCAAACCCTTAAGTCTAAGCTTGGTTCAGAATAACCAATTTGAAGGATTAGCCACAAAAGACCATAATTTACATATATCAAACTTTTTAGAGATTTGTGACACCTTCAGATTTAATGGCATTTCTAAAGACGCCATTAAACTCTGACTTTTCCCATTTTCTTTTAGAGATAGAGCCAAAAGCTGGCTCAGCTCTCTTCCTAGCGACTCAATTCGCACTTGGGATGATTTGGCCAGAAAATTCTTAGCCAAATATTTCCCTCTGGCAAAAATAGCCCAGTTGAGAATTGAGATAACCTATTTTAACTAGTTGAAGGGTGAAACCTTATATGATGGCTAGGACCACTTCAAGGAATGCTTAAGGCGGTGCCCTCATCATGGGTTTCCCTTGTGGATGCAGGTTCTAACTTCTACAATAGTTTGAATGCACTAACAAGGACACTCATTGATGCGGCCACCGGAAGCTCTATCAGTAGTAAAACTATGGCGGAGGCTTATGACCTCTTAGAAGAAATGGCTAACAATGCCTATCAATGGCCTTTTGAATGGCTTAATCTAGGAAAGAGGGAAGCAAATAAGACAATGGAAACCAATCAAATAACAGCTCTATAAAATGAAATCCTTGCTCTAAATCAAAAAATTGAAAATATGAATGTTAATTATGTTCAAGAACCCTTTTGTGAGTTGTGTGGTGGGAAGCACACTAGTGAAAACTACAACCTAAATAACCCTTTTGCACCCTCAACCACCGAGCAAATGAATTACTTGAGAAACAATAATTCTGTGAACAACGCTTACTCCAACACCTTTAATCATGGGTGGAAAGATCACCCTAACTTTTCTTGGAGTAACAACGATAATAATGAAAATTATAATGGGGAAGTTCATTGAATAAACAAGGATATAATATTGGGAATAATCTCATTCATCAATCTTTAAACTTAGAAGGGGCCTTTAATGCTTTTAAGGCTGAAACCATCCAATTTATGCATAGGACAGAAGCAACAATCACCTGTCATGATGCCTTCAAGAAATAGAGGCATCCCTTAGTAACATAAAAGTACAACTTGGGCAGATCTTAAAACAGCTGACCACATGTCAGCAAGGAGCTTTGCCTAGTTCTACGGAAGTGAATATGAGGGAAATGGTGAGTGTTATACATTCTGAAGGGATTGAGGCTGATGACCAAAATAAAAATAGTGATACAGTTGGAAAAGAGTTAGTGGCTAAGGAAGCGGTAAAAATTCTGACTATGAGAGGCTTATATCTTTTAAATGCGAAGATCCCTGGTAGGTTGTGCATCCGTGCATGATAAGGAATGAGGTACTTTTAGATCCATTGTGTGATCTTGGTGCCTCAGTGAATGTCATGTCCTATTATATTTATGAGCATCTTAAGATAAGAGGGATGGAGTGCACTTCTGTAATTCTAGAATTTACTAATTTGGAGTCTTTAACTCCGTTAGGAATTGTGAGAAATGTGCCTGTGGGGTTGGGGAGTTTTGTTGTCCCAACTAATTTTGTGGTGTGTGAATGAGATAGATGGAATGAAAATTCCATTATCATCTTTGGACGACCCTTCTTAATGAGCACCAAGCCTATCATAGATGTGTGTCGGGGCTTAATGAGCATCAAAGTCCAAAGTAGATTGGAAGTGATAGATTTTAAGCCGACTCTCTTCAAATAGGAAGCTATGGAGTTAGAACTGAGAAGGAGAGCTCGGAAAGTGGATTTTTGTAAGACCTCTTGAAAATTTAACTCTCAGTGTCAAGAATTATGAAGCTAGTCTTGGTACCTCATCTGGAGGTGAAGATAAAAAGAGAATTATAAAGAAGAAAACCAGGAGAGGGCGGAAGAAAAAGAAAGGAACCTCCAGACCCGAGTGTGGGGAAGATGTAACGATTGAGGGGAAGGATGAGGCCAAGGGTTTTTGCACACTTTATGTTAATGCTCACCCTGTTACCTCAAAAATCTAGAAAGAGAGACCTCCCAACAATTCAAGTCAATAAAAATCCTTAACGAGTCGGGCTAATGATGTGAAATGAGGCACTTCTTGGGAGGCAACCCAAGTATCTTTTGCTACTTTTTTTGAACTTAGGAGCAGAATCATCAAAAAAAAAACAAATAACCTATTTATAATTTTGAAAGACAAAATGATAGCTGGAAAACTATGATTCTGAATGCATTGCAGCACGCTGCTGTGGAATTTTCCGCCGCAGCGGATCCAGCCACTAGAGGGCGCCGCAGCGGATCCAACCCCTAGAGGGCGCCGCAACGGATTTTGTTGCAATAGCGCGCTGTAGCGAATACTTAACACGCTGTAATTTTTCCAAATCATAGATACTGTAGTGCACCACAGTGCGCTTGAGCGCAAGGCATACAGCTAGAGTATATATTGACTGCCTTGGATTCCCAAGGGAGTCAAAATTGCTAGAGCGCGCTTTGGGACTCCAAATCTGAAATTTAAGTGCTGAAAAAGCTATTTTTCTCTTTCCCTTTATAACTAAATTGTAGTAACATTAATGGCATGTTAGTAGAGCATCTTTGACATGAAAGTTTCTTGCCTTAATGTTGATTTAGTAGATGGGAACCTTCCATAATTTCTCTAGCTATTTAAGGACCTAGAGGATGAGAGTAAGGCTTGCATTTACTTGAAATTTTTAGCACCTTTGCTCTCATTCTCTTATTTGCTCTTGCAACTCCAGCCTTTTTTTCTAATTTTCTTTCAACAATGTTGTCCAAAAAGAAGTCTATTCTAAGCAAGGAAGCTATTGCCTCCTTATCTGGTTGGACCTTCAATAGGAAGAGATTCTCTTCCACGGAGGCTAAACAAAGGTTCAACCAGATTACTTCTAGGTGAAAGTTGATCCCGGAAAAAAGTTTTGGGATTATCTTGCCCGTGAGCTCCGAGCAAGTCTTACCTCGAGGGTGGAGGTAGCTGGTTTGCTCCCAATCCAACTCTTATCCGTCCATCGCCCAAGAAGTTTATGCCAACGCTATTAACGCGGTAAGCCATAAAATTTTTGTGCGGGGAAGGGGAGTAATTTTTGGGATCAAGCAAATCGAGCAATTTTATGGTTTGAGGGAGGTAGAGGACTATTCCTACCTAGCCCTCGTTGAATCGTGCTATGACCCGGTGGTAATTGCTAGTGAGCTCGTCTGCGACGATGCGGGTTGGAGAGGAAATCTGGCTAACATTCCTTAAGCCCACCTTACGGACTCAAGCAGTGCTTGGCTTATCTTTATTACCAGCTTCATCATGTCTTCGGGGCATTTTAGTGAGGTCACTCAGTCTACGGCACTGCTCATGTGCGCTATCCAAAGACCTGAAGAAATTAGTATCTCCGGCATTATTCTTGAGCAGCTCTGGAATGCCCTGACCGGGTCTTGTGCTGCACTAGCATTCAGGTCATCAATTTCAGGTATTTGTGTGGCCCAAGGAGTCAAGTTACTTTCTTCTGATGGCACCGTCCCCCCTCATGCCCCTCTTGAGCGTACAAATTTGAATGTTTGTTCCCACGAAGGAAAGCGGACCAAGAAGAGGAGGGAATAAGAAGGAGAAGCCTCAGCGTCCACGGGCCGATATTTTTTGGAGAAGCTATTTAAGTGGCTCTAGGCCCAACAGACAGATATGGGGAAGGCTAAGGCTACTGACATGCAGTTCTGCAAGGAAGAAATTGCCCGGCAGTGTGAATTCCAATCAAAATTCCATGAAGCCTTGGGATGATGTTCCAAGACTGGAGTATGCATGGAAGACCAGACAGATTGATGCTACCGTGACCCCCTGTCGGTGACCCTATTTCGGACACCCGATGGCTGTCGAACTATACTTACCAAGACATGGGCGAAGACGAAGTGGAAGAAGAAGAAGATGATGAGTGAATATGTTGTTTTGTTTTGTTTTTGTTTTAATATTTTTCTTTTTGTGGTTTTCCCTTTTTGTGTTTTTCCTTTGTATATATTTTTAAATAAATAAATTATGGACTTTCATATTCTCACAATCTTTTGTGGTTTGCAAAGAATAAATTTTATGAAGTTTTCAATGCCATGAATTCAATAAAAATTTCAATGTGAAGATTAATGTTAACCAAAATGTGCTTAATGAAAAGTGATAAAAGTAATTGATAGCACTAAATCATCCAAACAATGAGATAGTCCTGGGTGGCATCAAGTCTCCAAATATTTAATAAGATCAATGCTAAGGTTTAATATGGGGTGGAAAAACTAAGAAACCAAAACTAGTGATTGAAAATAATTGAGTAAGCTAATACGTGTGCTAGGCTCCTGTAGGACTTCATGATCATAAAGAATTGATAAAAGGGATGAAAAAAAATGCCTCTCTCTTAAGCAGAAAAAAAAAATAAAAAAAAATCAGGGATGAAGAAAGTTATCTCTCCTAATGTATAAGAAGTGAAACAGGACGATGAAAAATATCTCTCATGAAAATTGAGTTGTTCTTTGTGATTTATAAGAAGGAGCACATATGACACAAAACTCTTGGTCACTCACTATTGCCTTGCTAGTTTAGGGAATTCTAAGGAACCTTCCCCCCAATGAAGTACCAAGTATTACAAACTTAAAATTGAAGACTAGACAAGCAACTAAGGAATATAACTTGAAATTAGAATCATCTAGTGGCTGAAGACATGTGAATCACTTCAATTAAGCAACATTTGAATGACAAAAAACTTCACATTGATATTAAAATATTGACTTTCATACTTTAAAATCAATAAATTTATTTTAAGCTTACTCGAGGACGAGTAAGAATCTAAGAGTAGGGGTGTGATGAGTCCACAATTTATAGCAAAATAAGGGAAGAATTCATGCAATTCTATATTGAGAACAGCCTACTTTGATCAATTTTTAGACCTTTTCAAGAAAATGATAAGCTCAGCAAGATCTGGAGTAAATGTGGAAATATGGGAGAAAACCACCTCAGCGCACCCCAGCATTCCATGGCGCACCCCAGCGATAAAAAAGTAGACTGCAATAACCGAGGGGCATATATGGAACCTGGAACAAATTCGTTGTAGCATGCCACGGCGCGCCGCAGCGAGCCAAGGAATTATTTTGGAGCTTGAGTGGAAGGAACATAGATTTTAAGTTAACCGCTATAGCACGCTACAACGCGCTACAGCGGATTGAATTCGAAACTCAAACGCTATAGCGCGCCGCGGCAGAATGAAAATAAAAAAAAAATAATTGACCCGCCATAGTGCGCTACAGCAGATTGAATTTGAAACTAATTCGTTACAGTACACCGTGGTGGAATGGAAATCAAAAAGAAAATTTTATATTGACCTGCCATAGCGCGCTACAGCGGGTTGAAAATCAAAACTCAATCGCTGCAACACGCTACTTTGGGCACCAAAATTTCTGTCTATTCATAGCATTTAATGCCAGCTTGGACATGACCTCAAACCAATAATTTGTCTCCCCAGCTGACAAATTTCATACCAATTAAATTCATTAAAAGAAAAGAAAGGATTTGGAATGATGATAGCAATTAATTACAAATGGATAAAAGAGTACTCATTACATGTAAGAAGACTGGACTTAAATGGCAGTATTCTATGGGTGGATGTTTGAGCAAAATTTGGATAGAGGAGGAAGGTGAGGGCTCCTCTATAAATATAGCCATTCTTGACTAAGGAAAGCATTCTGATTTTAACATAAAAATTTCCAGAATTAGAGGGCTGCTGAAAATATGGAAGGAGACCTCTCCAAGGTAGGTTGAAAAGTCCATTGCTAAAAGAAGAAGAAGGAAAGACTGCACTAGAGAGCTAGAAGGGAAGAAGAGAGGAAGGTCAAGGAAAATCTAGAGAGCTCCAAAATGGGCTATTCCTAATATTCTCCTAACCTTTACTCTTGATTTCATTTTAGTCAGATCATGAAAGGGTTCTTATCTTTATATGCTTCTCTTTGAATTTCTATTGTAATGGAAGGCTAAACCCCTCCTTGGGGAGGGTTGGGCTGAAGTTATATAAAATATAAGGGACAAATAATATTGTATATCTTCCTTCTGCACTGAATAAAAATCTGCATTCAAACTTCTATCTAAACTTTCTTGAGATTATAGGCCGCAGAATGATTGAAAATCTGCGATAAAAAAAATATTGAGAATGAAATAATGCTAAGTAACCTAACACTCCAAGCCTAGGGGGAATGCACATAAAGGTCCTCACCGTGAATAATGTTCACCAAGCAAGGATTCTCAGTGTAAAACACCTTAGTATTAAAGTTGAAGGATTCTTTAGTAACATAACTATCTTGCGCTCCATAGCTCACCGATTGGCGTAAGCAAGATATGTGTGCATCAGTGCTTAGAACTATGTGAGAAGTTCTTAAGCTTAACTGCACCATACCTTGAGCTCAGTCAAGAGGTCAACGCATGTGTGCCAAGACCCACTAATGGAGCTCTATAGCTCAGCAGACGTGAAAGGAGGAAAAGGATTCATTAAGATCTCAAGGAAGATGTGACATAGTCCATGAAGCCCGATGAATTCACTTCCTTATCTAAACTATGCATGAAGTGCATGATGCTTGTTAGTGGAATCAATGCTTATGTGATCGCCTAATTAAAAGACTATTTTGATAACCTAGACGTAGGAAGACTAAAATACTTTGAATGCGGCCTCATGAGAATCTATGTGCTGAGATAGAACCCTTGTGTGTTCATTTCATGCATGAGATTTGAACTTGTTGGAATTAGAGGACCAATCAAAGGAATACAATGTTCACTTTATTATTTGGCATGACCACAAGAGAATGAAAAGTTGTAGAAGCAGGATTTTAACACCAGTCCCTAACAATTCATATGGAGGAGACCCAACGTTTCCTTCTTAATCAAATAGTATCTTAAATTTAGATTTTTGCATTTGTTAAATAGGAGCCAATATTAAACCGAAAACATCTAGTTTAAACATTATTAAATGTAGATACACCTTAGTAGCAAAACACACCATTCCCTGAGGACGATAAATCTTGGAACTTACCTTCCAATTATTACTTCATACCACATACATTTACATTTAAGAGCAGAAGTGTAATTATCGTCTGTCAATGTGCATATATTACTGCAAGCTGACTAAAGTAACTGTCAAGAACAAGTAACCTCTGTCAAGGATTGATGACTTGTTTAATCAACTAGTTAGAGAAAAGGTCTTCTTGAAGATAGATCTAAGATCATGACATTATCAAATTAGGTTAAGGATGAAGAAATCTTTAAGACTACATTCAAAACTAGGTATGAATATTATGAGTTTTTAGTCATGTCATTTGGGCTGACTAACACCCCATCCATATTCATGGATATGATGCAACACATCTTAAGATCCTATCCTAATAATTTCATCAACATATTCATAGATGACATCCTAATATATTTTAATTCTGAAGCTTAGCATGAGAAGCATCTCCATGTTGTCTTAGAGATATAAAGAATAAATAAGTTGTTTGCTAAGTCTTTGAAATATGAGTTATGGTTGAATTTTATAGCATTGTTGGGCCACGTACTTTTGTTGGGGCTTGCTCCCGGCCACTATACCATTAGCATTTTAATTTTAGTTAGCTACTATACCGACGAGGTGTTGGTTACTTATACGAGGGCTCACTCAGTCAGCAGCATGAGCCTGGGGCTGTGAATTGGAGGAGGATATAGAGTACTTTGTGGTGGATACTGATGGAGTCATCACCGAAGATAGCTTATATGCACAGTCTCTTCTTCAGGCAAAGATACAAGCAGTGACCATTCTGCAATAAGCCCTCTTGGGTATTAAGGTGGATACTGATGGATTTATCATTGAGGGTGACTACTTGGGAGCGGTTCGAAGGCTCCAGCATCTATGGGAGAGGACTCTATTCACAAAGAGGAGAGTGTCATGCAGGTCACCTCACTTTCTTGCTCGACTTTCTTCGTGTTATCTTCCCCCCTGATCACGCAGTGCAAATATGGTGGTAGAATTTTGTGCTTTGTATGCCCGTCAGGGTGCTTTTTCTTTTGTTAGGGGAGATGTTCTCCCCGGGAAGCTCTTGGACCTCCTAACATAGGATACTATGGAGTTTGATCCCAGTTGAGTCCTTATATTATTGTTTATATTTGATATATATATATATATCTAAATATGCATAAGCTATGGATATCTTTTATAAAAGAAGTTCATTTTATCTGAAGTCATGATTGCAAAGAAGCTTTCTAGAAGTTGAAGCATCTGCTAACTTCCACGCTAGTGCTACTGCTACCCCAAAGAAGGAAAAGACTTCCAAGTCTACACTGATGCATCTAAATTACAGCTAGACTATATTTTAATGTAAGAAAGAAAGGTGATAGCTTTTGCCTCCAGGAAATTGAAACTCAATGAGAGAAACTACCCTGTTTATAATCTACAATTAGCAACAGTAGTTTTTTCCCCCAAAATTTGAAAACACTATGTGTACGGAGTCAAGTGTGAGATATTTACGGACCATCAAAGCCTGGAGTATATATTTACATAGAAGGAACTTAATTGTAGGCAATGAAGATGGCTAGAGCTAAATTAAAGATTCAGTACACCCGAGTAAAGCTAATTTAGTAGATGACGCTTTGATTTAAAAGATGACGTTATCGTCTGTTTACTACAGCAGTGCGTTAATTAAAGAATTTAAAGGCTAAGGATCGAGTTGATCAGATTAGCAGAACTATGTAATCTTTTATTTGTTAGTTATGTTGAATCTTTATTAAAGTCAAGGATTATTGTAGCTCAAAAGGAAGATGAGAACTACCCCAAGCTCAAGTCTTATATAAAAATGGTAAAAGCTAAGAACTACAATTAGATGGTGATCGTGATGTATTCCATAACAAAAATATGGGTTCCCAAGAAATTATAAATATAAATTTATTCATAAGCCCATAATGTGGATTATAACATCCATCCTGAAAGTAGTAAGTTGTACAAGGATCTTAAAAAGTCTTTTTGGGAGAAAGAGGAGGATATACGGAAGAAGTTTCTAGAAATCCTTAATTAATTAGGTAATTTATAATATTTTAAATTTGAAATTCTATTATTTCTTAATGAATGTTAGGGTGTCAATGATAACATCTCTTTTAAGAGGGGGAGTATATCACAACCCTAGTGCTGTTACCCATTATTAAGTAGTCCAATTTGCTTAAAAATATCGCCATTAGATGCCTAATAACATTAGGAGCCAACCCCTAAATTTGTTGTGATTTGGAGATCATTTTTTTTTTGACAAATATTTTGAGCAATTTAATTAATTCTAAAATTAAGAAATTTAAATTTACCTTTGATTAAAAATCTAACTTCATTTTTGAGTGCCTCACCCCCAAATTAGCTAGGGGTGATTTTTAGAATTTTTGAAACTCGTTTGGTTATCTATTTTTCATTAATTAAAAAGTTATCAATTATTTAAATTAAAAAAATTTTAAATTAATTGGCAAATGATGTTGACTCGTCATTCAATCAAATGATAAGCTCGATTAGAGTTGTCCATCGATCACATGATTTCGATCAAACAGTTGCAGTGTGAGAGCTATATTGTTACTATATGTCTCCCATGTAGCCCGTGAATGTATGCGCAAGAGCCACAGGCTCCATGCCATGGTCGTGCAGGGAATCGCAATCCAGCTCACCTCCGATCTTGATATTCCTTGTGACAACTTCCTCTTTCAATTGCTGATCATTTAATCCTGTATTGGTGACCCAACGTTGCATGAAGATGAATAATGTTAGTGAAGAAGAAATCTCACATCTGACCTTAGGTATGAAGATTTAACCTTCAATCTCTTCCTAACCTATTGCATTATTGTATCATTCCTCCATTCCATTGATTGTAGCTTAGTGTAGGATCCATTTGGGGCCATAATAGGGTCTGGCTAGCTTATATGAGTTTGAACCTATACAATAGTACATAGTGTCCTAGTGTCATTAGAGCCCAATTCCTCTTCTATTGCCTCTTGTTGTTCCTATCTATCCTCTAAAGGATGACAGTGAGCTTGGGAATTTAATGGGCCTAGTTGCAAAACCAGAGGTTTAATGCGGGCGTCGCAATGCGACCCACATTAAACCCTAACTCTAAATGGATCTTTCACCGAATCAAGCCATTATATGTAGATTGAGCTAGAGATTTTTATTCTTGGTTATAGAGTTCATTGTTGGCTTTCCATTGAGCTAAGGCTCATCGTCTGGCTCTTTCTGATTGTTGAGAAATTATGGTTTCCTTGAAACTCTAATTTCCTAACCTGTGGCCGAACCCTCTGAACAAATGCGTATAGTGCTGGGCGGGTCAACCTGTGACCTGCGCGGCACTGTCTGTTGGGCCCACGCACGCTATTGACATGCATGTGTGCAGCAGCCACGGGCCTGTGTGTAGATAGGCTGTGCGCGCAAGGACTATCTTAGGAACAATAATATTGAATCTTAATTTAATTCAAATTAAAGTAATTTAATAACTTTTGATTTACAAATCCAAATATATTAAAATTATATGCCAAAATGTTTAGAAAAATGAGTCGAACAATAATATGAAAATTAATCTTAGTTTAGAATGTTCATTTTGCTAATCACCTTTTAATTATCATTAGAAGTAATTAAATCTTTATTAAGCTAGATGATTTCCAAATTAACCCTACTTATTGTCAATTTAATCCTTATGCAATCTCATGTTTGCTGATTTTACCTCATTTGAACATGAATTAGAAAAATTGTATTTTTGGCACTTCAATTACTTAATGATTGATTTACAAGCTTAGAAACTATCACATTATAGTCTCCTAAGCCTTATGACAACAAATCCAAAACTAGATTAAGCCTTGACAACACCCTTAAGTATAATTTAAGAAAAGAGAGACTTAGGTGTGTTACTTGATGGTTTTGCTTAGCAAACTTAGGAAAAAGACTTAACATAGAGATGAAAGGTTATGTAAGCTTTTAGCATTGGATTTAGGACTTGAATATTTACGATGGCCAAGAAATCAAGTTTGAGAATTTTCAATAAATAATTCATATATAAGATATCAGTAATGAAAGTAAAGTAATAATAAGTCCATAATTATCCACACACAGAGATACCCATATATATTATATATTTTATTCATTAATATATCAAAAGTTAAAATAAAATATTCATCCCCATCTAATTTCCTTAATTCAAATCTTTTCTTTACTCAAGTTAATAATCTTATGTTCAATTATCAAAACCTTAAAAATTTTATAATAATTACCAGTTAGGCAGAAGTACATAGATTATTCTATAAGTGTTATATTCTAGTATCCTATATTTGGTTAAATCAATATCAATAATTATATGAATAACTTTGCATTAAAATTAACGAAACCTAAATATCTGTTAAATGTTGCTAATTTTAGACATATATAAAAGCATAAAATAAATATTATCAAAAGCCATATGTGACATAAAGTTGAGTCCGAAGAACCCTTAGCCCAAATGGTGAAACCCATATGGATATCCTTTATGAAGCTTTAAGACTGCCCATTGATAGTTTATTAGCCTTTTCTTAAATTTGGTGTCTTTCCTCTTGATTTGCCCACTTCCTAAAAGGGATAAATCTCTCCTTATATCACCCAGGACTGCTAGCCAGCCCAATCTGTACAAATTCTCAGTGTTGATTTTCTTCTTTCAAAGACAAACACCACACATATAATAATACATTTCATCTTTTTGTTGCATATAATATTATTTTGCAATTTAATTTAGCGATAAGTGTATCAAAATGGCATAAATCATGATTCAAATATAATTAAGCTCAAAATATATACAATGAAGTAAAAATTTATAAATATATTTATGTACCTGACTTGTTTGATAATACACAATAATTCACTTGATTGGATCTGTCAAATATCAATTTAAACTATCATATTATTATTTTTTTAATTTAATAGTTTTAATATTCATTTGATTAAATCTTTAGATTATCTTTAAGAAATTTTTGATAATAAAGTAAAATATTAGTGTTCAGTCAAAAAAATATGTTATTTGTAGACATTTAGCTCAATCAATGAGACCTAAGGGATCTATTTACTAAGCATGCTAAATTGATTGAAATAGTACACTATGTAGGTTTCTAATAGACGCTTATGTTATTTAATATGATCTAAAAGGATTCAATCATTTAAAGAAGTTCTAAAGATCAACATGAAAGATTACCTTAAAAAAAAACTTTCAAATTTAAATGGAATTTAATTAGATTATTCTGATTTGATAAGATAATGATTACAAGGATGAAGAAAATGCAGATTTTCACATCCATATTTCAACACTTAGGCTATAAGGCAAGATTAGCTATTTAGGCTTTTAAGAATAAATGATGGTCTAAATAACTTTATGTTGGTTTTAAACATTAAGTTTACTGATTTTAAAGATAAAGGGTATATTGGGATGATTAAATTTCACTTGGGCTAACATTTGGCCAAAATAACCAAAATGCTCCTCATTAAGGGTCTAAAATGAGACATAAGGATTTAAGGTTCAAAATTAATTTCTTTTAATGCCAAATGGTCCTTTGTTATCTAATATAAAGACTAACACTAAGAACACCTAATTTGGCTAAGGTTTAAGGCTAATAAGCTTAAATTAGGTTTAAGCTCATTAATGATTGATTAGCAAAATCAATTAGGAAAACTTAAATTCTATGATATACTTATGTTTTATTCAGTCTAAGGAGTTTATAGATACTAATTTTGCTAAATTTTGAGATCATTTGGTTTTGTTATGAGTTAATTAAGAAAAACCTTAAAATGGGTAAAATTAAGGAAGGTGTCAAAATTCATTTTCACTAATTGATGTCCAAATTAAGCAAAATTAGTAGTTATGAGTTCTCTATAGTACACTTAGTATAATGATAGTAAGTATGTGAAATTTGGACTTTAATTAATTAATCTAAGCCCTAAATCATGGTTTAGGGTGATTAGTGAAATTAATTACATAAATATAATTTTAACTTCATAATCTTGTTCTCCTTTGTTTAGTGAGTAATTAAAGACATAAAACTTAAAAGTTGGCTAATGATTGAGCATAAGATTTACTAATCCATTTTCTAAGTGATTAAGTATAACTAAGAAAACTAATGACAAAAACTTAAATATTTTTGTAGATTAGTGTTCTTTGTATTTTTATAATTAAAATGATATATTGGATCACTATATTTGAGTGTAAATCAATTAAGTTATGATATTATCAAATTTTAGGATTAAGTGGTTAATTAGTCAAAAAGAAAACTAATCACCAAACAAAAAAATTAATGGCATAATATTAAACCTTGCAATTTTCTAAGCACTTTAAGAAATAACATCAATATGTTTGGATATGTTATTAGAAAGTTATGAGTGTTTGAAATTTAGGTAATTAGTAAAACTAATCACTAAATAGAAAATCTAATAGCATAATAACATTCTTTCCACTTTTCTAACTATTTTGAGATATAACATTAATATATTTGGAATTATAATTAACAAGATATGAATCTTTGAAAATTTACAATCAATTAACTAATTTGATTTTTCTGAATATATTGTTCATATAAACAGTACTTTTAATGTTCATATGAATAGTGTGCACACCATCCCCCATGCACGGGCAAGCCTTCGGCTGTGCGATTGTGGGCCAATAAGGCCGCATGCGGCAGGCTCGCGGGTCGACCCATTCAGTCGACTTGGGGGGGGGAGGGGTCATATAGGGCATCAAAATTCTTCCAATTTAGGGTATCTCACAGGGCATGCCCTATACTGATAAAAATGTCTATTTAAGATCTTTCAATTGGTATTAAATGCAGTTCCTAATTTTTCCTGTAACTCAAGAAATTACAATGCCCTCATTAGGCCTTAATGGAAAAAGGGTACTTTTAGGATTCGATTGAGCTTTGGGAATGGGATGGATAAATCTAAACATTGTAAACGATGATTAGAAGATCAAATGGGGATTTTTGGGGCTCAAAATGAGCCCCAAAACGGTGGACGAACCCCCGACATGGGCGTGGGCTGAGCAGCTACGTGCATGCAGGTCCCGCATGGAAGTGATACCAACCATCCAATCTGACAGTTGGATTAAGAGATTCAAGGAATTTTTTCTTTAATTAATTAATTATTGATTATTAATTAAAAACAATTTAATTATCCAAAATGTAATAATCAAATGAGCTCCAAAATTTTCCAAAATTGACCCCTACCTAAAATTGGGAGTGAGGAACTCAAAAATAAAGTTGAATTTTAATTTCGAGATCAATTTAATTATTATAATTTTTTATTATTTAAATACATTAAAATATTCAGAAGATTCGACAACTTCCAAAAATTATGAAAATATTGCTCCTTTCTAATTTGGACGTGTTGAATCCAAAAATGGCAAAATATTTTTATTTTGACAAATAAAAGAATTTTCTAAAATTAAAATAAAATAAATTATTTCTATATTAACTAGGAAAAATTCTGTAATGAAAAAATTCTCCAAAAATTCTCTAAAAGTATGCTTAACAATTGTATAATTTTATTTTATCAATTTATTAGGTGATTTGCTTATACTAAAATAAGAATAAATAAAAATTAACTTTTATTTAAAATTTAATATTTTACATTCTCCCTAACTTGAACAGGATGTCGTTCCAATATCAATCTAAGGTTTTAATAATATTAACAAAGTTGTGAATTACTTGCTAGAGAATATCTAATGGCAAGATTTCTTTATGCTGAATTCTTCCTCCCATGTAGCTTCTTCCTTTCGATAATTCTTCCATCAAACTTTTACCATAGGAATGAATTTTTTTTTTGCAATTTTCTTACATCTCGATCTAAAATTTCTTTTGGTTTAATTACGTAGCTGAGGTTTGGTTGTAAATTAATCTCTTCCACTTCAACTCTCATAGTTGATTTTGATAAACATTTTCTTAGTGAGGGGATATGGAATACATCATGCATTAGGCTTAGGTGTAATGTAAGTTTGATTTGATAAGCTGCTTGGCCAACTTGCTTCAAAACTTTAAGAGAACCAATGTATCTTAGGATTAACTTTCTAGGAAATCCAAATCTTAAAAATTCTCTAAATGGGTTAACTTTAGATACACATAATCTCCAAAGAAAAATTCTACAAGCTGATGACTAGCATCAAAGTATTGTTTTTGTCTGCCTTGAGCTACTTTCATTTAATGTTGAATTAACTTAATTTTTTCTATAGCTTGAAGAATTAAATCTGATCTCAATATATTATTTTCTCCAACACTATTACAAGAAAGTGGAGTGATACACCTTCTGTGGTGCCCCCGTACTGGTAATAAGAAAGTACGGTGCTCCAACTGTGGCAAATCCCCAACTTAAGTAAAGTTAGGCGAACCCAACCTGCCTTAAGTCAAGAACTTGTCACCAAGTGCTATAACATCCATCAATATAAATATCAAAGTGGTGGAAGCAGTAAAATAAAGTAACATCCACAAGCATACATAGTAGTGAAAGAAAATGCAATAAAGTAACTCATCACAATACCGAAAGTACAGTACATCCAGAAAGTTAATTATTACAAACTGAAATGAATAACTAAAAAATGAAAGACTCTCGTCCTCACTGAAATAAACAAGGCAAATTTATCTAAACAGCAGCTGGAAGGTCCTCCTCCTGAACTGGCTCCTCCTCTGCGACACTGCCCATGAACACGTCTGAATCTGACATTTGTCGGTATCACAAATGCTAGGGCCCCAGCCAATAAAATAAAAAGGTTACAGTTAGACAATTATCTAAGTACATTTTAGGCTATTTAAATGAACTGAATATTAAAAGATATCACATTTAATTTAACTACACATGCAAGCAGTAAAGGTTACAACAAGCTATGAATGAACTAGAATACTATAAACTATCTATTTATAGCATGCAACATACAAAATACTAAATAAGCAAGGTAAGGCTAAAATCAAAATAATTGCAACTGCTGAATAAATATGATCCTAGCATGATTATGATCGAAGTAAAATATGCTGAGTATAAAAGAACACAAGTACTGAATATGATAAAAATCTAGCATCCTAAACATGTCATTCATACATATATCTAAGCCATAAAAGTATATATACAACATGCACATTAAGATGAAAAGAAAGGCCACTGAGACATGTGGCAAAAGCAAAGCAATGTATGAAATATAAAACCACTGAGATAAGTGGAAAAGTGAGCAAATACTGAAAATAAGGCCACTGAAGCATGTGGCAAAGCAAATCAGAAAACAATAAAATCTAGCTAAAGTAGCAATAAGCCTAAGTCCTAGTACTGCCATACCAGCCAAAAGGCCATACAGGGCCTCCAATATCAATCAATCAATCCCCAGCCTAGCCATCCAAATATGCTAGGTCTGAGTCCAGTCTATACAATACTACTATTGAAGAGGCAGACTAAGCTAGGTCATATTCTACTAACTGCAAACAAAACAAAACTGAATGATATGTAATTTCAATACTAGCTTAGGATGCATCATCTAAAGATCTGAAAGTTTGATCACTTTAGACTTCTAATTAGAGTTTTGACTTAAGGGTTTCCATTTATGATTTTCTTTAGATCTAATTTCATAATTAACTATAAAGATTTTATTAAGGTTAAGAATTTACAATTCCAAGTATTAGATTAATATTAAACCCATTTTGACCTTCTTAGGTTAATTAAGATCTAAGGGTCTGAGTTTTGCTCACTTTAGACCTTAAGCTAAGATTTTTCTTAAACATTTCCAATTACTTTTCTTTTAACACTTAATTCTTAAGTTATCTTAACTGAACTTATTAATGAGATAATTGACCATTTCAATTATTAAACTTAAAGTTTAATACCATAGGATCTTTATGAGGAATGCTTAAGATTTAGGTATCTTAATTAAGGAATTAATAAGACCTTATGGATTGATGATTATTATTGTTCTAGGATTTCAGAGAACATTTCCAATCTGTGTTATAGTGGTTTACTGAAATTTTCAATCCTTAGAAAATACTAAATCACATTTTGGCCAAAATGAACAAAATGCCCCTCTTGAGGCTAAAATTGGGATTTTAGGGTTTTATTGTCCAAATTTGTTCTAATCTATTTTAAAGCCTTTCATATGACTAAATCAAGTGGGAAACACCCTTATCTTGGGTTTTGATGACCTAAATGATCTTGATTAGCACTAATTACCTAATTAAGGTACTTAGGGTGATTAGTGAATTTAAGGTACTTTAGGGTAATCCAGTCTTACACTTAGATTTTACTAGGTTTAATATGATATTAGGAACTATCCCTACCCAAATCAGAGGATTAATTAGGGTTTAATTTACTAACCCTTGATTAGGGTGATTAAGAAGTGATTAAGAAATTAATTATCCAAAATTAATTTTAAGGGTCTGAATTGTTCCTTAGGGTACAAGGAGCAATCAAAGCCCTTAAACTCATAGATTGGATATTTAGATGATTTTATATGATTTATTTAAGAACAGAGTAGTTTTAGCCAATATTTTTAAATCCAACCATTGGATCTAAAATTTTATTTTATATTCAGATTCCTTGAATTTTTCTGATTCAAATGGTATATTGGATCTTATCATTTGAATCTGTATAACTAAAGTTATTTAATTAATCCATTCTATATTTTTATTTAAATTAGAACTTTAGGTTTTGATTTATTTAATTCAAAACTATTAAAAATGCTATTTAAAAATTTGATAATAATCCGAGGCCCAAATTAAAAAGACGTGGGCGGGGGTCGACCCGGCCCAAAATCGCCTTCGTCTTCCTCCCCGACGCATCCGCAGCCCTAATTTCTAAGACGGGCTTCCAGCGCCAAATTCACCGTGCTCCGGCCACGCCACGACGCGATTTCGACGGCTACACATTCCCTGACTCTAGATACACCGATCGAGCCAAGAAGCCCCAGCTGGGAGGCGCCGGTTCGCCAAATGACTACTCGGCCGAGACTTCCCGAGCTAGCACACCTGTGAGGACTAAATTCTCCTCACAGAGTGCACGGGTGGCCTCGATCTTGATCCCTACACGTTCAGGGATCAAGGAGGGAGCGATAGGGCTACTCGAGAGGTCTTGAGGTGGTTTGGATCGTTGAAGTGCTACTTCGCGATTTTTGTCGCCTGGGCTCGCCACTGGATCGATCGATTCTAGTCGAATCGATCGATCTGGTCCAGCCCACCCATCGATACTAGATTACAATTATCACCCAGAGGAATCTAATACTAGTTAGGCAGCTAATTCCTACTGGAGACGCCGAATTTGGGGCTCTGGGGGCGGGATCCATAGCTGTGGTTCGAGAATCAGGTTCGGGCCGAGGAGTTCACTCAGACGCCTTCTATTGGACTGGCCTGACCACCCTACCCAGCTCCCTAGGCTCGACCCTTAGCGGAAAGATGCTAACGATCTGCAGACGAGGGATGGGGGAGTGGCAGACAAAGCTGACGTAGAGAATTTTCGTGAATTTCCTCTGTCGGGGCTGGAGATCGCGCGGGGGACGAAGGTGAACAGCGGGGAGCTGTCCTCCACCGTCGGATGAAGAAGTCGTTGGGTTTGAACTGTCTGATGCGAAGATTTTGAATGGTCCGTTGGATCTAACTGAAGCGATCCAATGCTCCATCGGAGTTTACTTAAGATGGGGCGTGGAAAGCTGTTGGATCAGATTTCTTGATCGAGCGGCCACAATCAGATCACGGCGAGGACGGATCGCCTAGCTGAACGGGCTATGCCAAGATGCGTGCCAAGCATCCTACGTGTTCGAAGCTATTCATCGTTGTCGGGACCCCGCAGCGGGTCTGCCGCGGTCCCGACAGCAAATCCCAGCCCTAAATTTTAATTAAATAATTAATTAAATTAATATAATTCAATTTAATAATCCTATTAATTTCTATTATTTTTATAAATCCAATTTATGGCTAAATGAGCTCCAAAAATTCCCAAAAATTCACCCTTAGCTAATTTGGGTATGAGGAATTCAAAAATAAAATCAGATTTTAATTTGAAGATCAAAATAATTTAGGTATTTTTTAGGGCTTAAAAATAGTCAAAAATACCAAATTCTCCAACTTAGCTCCAATTGATTTCAAACTTCTAGGTTTAGGTTTAAATGACCCATTGAATCCAATGGAATCAAAATCATACCTTGGTTTAGCTTAATTAATCTAGTTTTAGCTAGGGTAACAACCTAGGGTTGTTACAGACTCCCCCACTTAAGAACGATTTCGTCCCCGACATCACGTAAGTGAAGATATATCCTGCTGCGATAATACGAGTTTAGATACAATTGAAAGAAGAGAAAATGAATAGCACCTGGGTTTACAAAGAGCTGGGGATATTTATTGCACATATCCACCTCTTTTTCCCAAGTAGATTCTTCTAACGATCGGTTCTTCCACTGAATTTTGACCATAGGAATTGAACGATTTCTCAGCTGTTTTTGATCACGAGCTAAAATTCTGATAGGTTCTTCGGCATAAGAAAGATCGGGCTGGATCTCTACTGCTGGAAGTTGAACAAGGTGAGAAGGGTCTCGAAGACATCTTCTCAATGAGGATACGTGAAATACGTTATGAACAGCTACAAAGCAATCAGGTAGGCTTAATCGATAAGCAGGTGATCCTACCTTGGCCAAGATTTTGAAAGGTCCTACATAGCGGGGACTGAGTTTCCTAGCTACACCAAATCTGAAAATACCCTTCATTGGGCTGACCTTCAGATAAGCAGAATCTCCCACATTGAATTCTAAGAGATGGTGGTGAGAGTCATGATACTTACTCTGACTATCTTGAGCTGAACGAATTCTCTGCTGAATTAACTTGATCTTGCTGCTGGTTTCTTCTACCAATTCTGAACCAAATAGTTGAACACTTCCTATTTCAGACAAGGCTAGTGGAGTACTGCATTTTCTACCATACAGAGCTTCATATGGAGCCATCTTAATACTAGCCTGAAAACTATTGTTGTAAGCAAATTCCACTAACGGGATGTGATCTTCCCAGGAACCAGCAAAATTAAGAATACAGAGCCTAAGTAAATCTTCCAGAACTTGATTTACTCTCTCAGTCTGACCATCCGTTTGAGGATGAAAAGCTGTACTCATGGTTAGAGTCGTTCCTAGATCTTGATACACAGCTTGCCAAAAATTGGAAGTAAATCTGCTGTCTCTATCGGATACAATTGACTTTGGAATTCCATACAGCCTGACAATCTCCTTGATGTAGAGTTTTGCTAACTTTTCAACAGAATCAGTTTGACGAATAGGAAGGAAATGCGCTGATTTAGTTAATCGATCGGCAATAATCCAGATTACATCGGCACCAGATTTGGCACGAGGCAATCCCGTGACAAAGTCCATGGATATATCAAACCATTTCCATTCAGTAATATATAGCGGATGCAGAAGACCACCAGGTCTTTGGTGTTCGGCCTTTACTAGATTACAGGCATGACATTTGGCCACAAAATCAGCTACATCTTTCTTCATACCTGGCCACCAAAATGATTGCTTCAAATCTTGATACATCTTAGTACTGCCTGGGTGAATATGATACCCAGAATTATGGCCTTCGACTAAAACCTCTTGATGCATAGACTTAGGGATCCACAATCGATTGCCCTGATAAACTACACCATTCTGTAACTGCAAATCCTGACGACGACCACCTTCGATATCTGCTTTAAATTTCAAATACTCATCATCTTTGGTTTGCGAGATGGAGACATCTCGGTGGAAAGTGGGTTCTACATTAAGATTTGCTAATAGCGAACTCAGCATATCGCCATTAATTGGAGAAATTTTGAGCTTACGGAATTCAGGTTCTAGAGAACTAGATGAAATTATAGAAGTTAAAGTAGCCCGACGACTAAGAGCATCGGCCACAACATTTGCTTTCCCTATATGATATTGAATACTGAGGTCATAATCGCTAATGAGTTCCAACCATCTTCTCTGGCGGCAATTCAATTCTCTCTGGGTGAAGATGTACTTCAAACTTTGATGATCAGTAAAAATTGAACATTGTACTCCATACAAATAATGACGCCATATTTTCAAGGCAAATATTACGACTACAAGTTCAAGGTCATGAACTGGATAATTTCTCTCGTGGGGTTTTAGTTGATGAGAGGCGTAAACAATTACCTTACCCTCTTGCATCAAAACATAACCTAGACCGATTCCAGAGGCATCGGTATACACCTGATAGTTCAAACCTTCCTTTGGTAGAACAAGAACTGGAGCGGTAGATAGAGCATCCTTAATGGTTTGAAACGCCTTATCGCATTCTGAGCTCCAAATGAATGGAACAGCCTTTTGGGTTAGTTTAGTCAATGGCGAAGCAATCTTGGAAAAGCCCTTAACAAACTTTCTGTAGTATCCTGCTAATCCCAGGAAATTTCTAATATCGGTGACAGACTTAGGTTGAGCCCAATCCTGAATATCTTTTACTTTGCTCTGGTCTACTCGAATTCCCTGAGCATCGACTACGTGCCCCAAAAATGCAATGGAGTTAAGCCAAAACTCGCACTTGGAGAACTTGGCATAAAGTTGATGCTCACGTAAGATTTCCAACACTAACCTTAGATGTCCTTCATTAAGTCCGAACGACATCACCAAAAACTCAAAGTGTCCATAACGAGTACGGAACGCAGTCTTCCCTACATCGTCTGCTTTTACCCGCAGCTGATGGTATCCAGACCTTAAATCAATTTTAGAAAATATCACGGCTCCGGATAATTGATCGAACAGATCATCAATTCTAGGCAATAGGTATTTGTTCTTTATGGTGACCTTGTTCAGTTCACGATAGTCTATACACATACGCATAGATCCATCATTCTTCTTCATGAATAAAACTGGCACTCCCCAAGGAGACATACTTGGCCTAATAAAACCTTTATTCAGGAGCTCTTGCAACTGCTCGTTAAGTTCCTGAAGCTCCTTAGGTGCCATCCTATAAGGTGCTTTGGATATTGGCTGTGTACTAGGAATCAATTCAATGGAGAATTCCACTTCTCTGGAAGGAGGTACACCAGGAAAATCTTCTGAGAATACATCGACAAATTTTTTGACTACCTTACAATCAGCAAGGGAGATATTTTCTTTTGTTTCGCCTATCATGGTGACTAAGTAGGCGCTACAACCTTTGACAATCAACTGTTCTGCTTTAATGGCATTTATTAAAGATAACTATGTGCTAGCTTTTCCTACAAATGTTTCAGGCTTACCCTGAGAATGGAGAGTGGCTCTCTTTTTATGGCAGTTAATCACAGCATTATTGTCACTAAGCCAATTCATCCCGAGGATGATGTCAAAGTTTGCTATCGGTAGAACGATTAGCTTAGCCTGAAATTCTTGATCGTTTATTGGGACTTTGATATTGCAAAATTTATGAGCACTTAGTTGGATTCCTAATGGAAGTCCAACACTCAATTTTTGTGCTAGGTTGCATGTGTGAAGTTTAAGATTATTAGCAAATTGTTCTGAGATGAATGAGTGACTGGCACCCGTATCGAACAATACGTTACAAGGCTGGTTATTGAAATAAAGTGTGCCTAAATTACATAGTTTTGCATTAACAACTTGAAAAGATTTGTAATACAGAAAGGCAATGTAACAAGAGTGGTTTAAAAGTGTGTACCTGAAACCACGTTGTTATCTTCTACGGCTTCCATAGGAGTTAAAGCATATACTCGGGCAGGTCCAGCAGGACGATTGTTATTTTGCCGTCACTAGAAATTCTGAGAATTGGATGCTGGTGACTGTGTGTGAGCCACTTTAGGAGTAGGCGCTGGCATTATAGCCAGATTTGGTTCCCTCCGATTCAGTGGAGTTGCTCGGAACACCTGCCTAGATGCATGATGATTATGATATTTTTTTATTAAGAATCATGTTTAGTTAATTTTGTAGGCTTTAATCTATTATTATTTCAAGTAATCTAGTTAAAAAAAAGTAATACAATATTAATATTTGTGATGCTTTTTAAATTGAAGTATTTTGTATTACTCATTAAGGTCTATTTAAAGGCTTTTTGAGGGGTTGTTTGAACCTTATCTTAGGGAGGGGCACGAAAATATTGACATGGCAATTATAGTTGTGCCTACATCCGTATTTCATGTTTAAGCCTCACCACTCACTCTTCATGGTTAGTAATTAGTCTACTAATATAAAGTTTTCGAATTTTATTATGATACGGCTTCATTTGAACTCCGTCTATTGTTTCCGTGTGGTCGCACTGATAGAATCGATGGCCTGTGCATCCACAATTAAAACATCTCAGGCCAAAGTGATAACACTTGCCATACGGATGTGGTTTAGCGCAGTTCTGAATTTTTTCAGCTGTAGGTGCAGCTTCCAGCTAATATACTTTCGCGGGGTTGGGTGGGTCCGTGTCTTTTGAAATTTCCCTGCTGGTTCAGATTAGTTTACGCCTTTCGTTTATGATCTTCCTTAGATTGGTGATGCTCAATCACCTTAGCCATTTCCACTAGTTTGAAGAAACTAGTTAGATAGAGTGGCACTATTTAATTCTTCAACGAACTTCTGAGTCCACAAAGGAAGCGATGACACTTTGCTGACTCAGAATGGGTAACTTCTGGTGCAAAATAAATTAATCTACGGAACTCTCTTTCGTATTCCACCACTGAGCGACTCCATTGAGTCAACCTTATGATTGTATCTGTAATCATATTTTGTGCGGACGAGGGAATAAACTCAGTCTTGAAGGCTTCAACAAATGCATCCCAAGGAATGTCGTTTAATTCATAATCGACGAACTGGGTGTTCCTGACTTCTTCCCACCAATATTCTGCCTCAGTGTGAAACAGATGAGTGGTGAGATGGACGGCTTCAGAGTTTAGAATTTTCAGACTAACTAGATCCTTCTCCACGGCCTTCAGCCAATCGGCCATATCCATCGGGGACAAGTTCCCACCAAAAGTTGGAGGTCTTAACCTCAGGAAATTATGGAGGAGATTATCTACTGTATGGTGTGAAGATGAAGAAACTTGTGGAGCATGGACTATTGGAGCAGCGACAGTTGCTGGGGTTACACGATCATTCAATAATTTTTGCATGACTAGTGCCTGCTGAGCTTGGTTTTCTAAGAGAGTTGCCACCATGGCTCGCAGATGAGCCACCTCGTCGTTAGAACTACTGGAGGCTACAGTGTTCTTGATAGGAGTAACAGTGGGTGGTGATCCAGAATCCATTCTAGTTTAATTAAGAAAAGAACAAACTCAGAATTTACTCTAAGGAAGGGAAATCAAAATTTTTCATTAATTATAGAATTTAGGAATTACAATACCAAAACTGTAAATCAAATGAAGTTGCCTGAAATTGAAATAACATTTAACCTAACTATCATTTAAACTTTATCAATGTACTCTGCCCTAATGGCTACACAAAAATCCTCAAAGGTGACTTCTCGACGCTTCCTAGTAAGCTTCTTCTCGAGCTTTGCCATAGTCTTGTACCACCACACTCTGGTGTAGTCCACCATCAGGTCAGTCACAATATCTACATAAAGTGACTCAGAACACTCTATGTGCTCCAAAAGAGACTCTACTCGGCTCAGCCATTCTTGCGCATATATGGGAAAGTTGAGCCCTCGATATACAGTTTGTCGTAGAAGCTTCTCCAGGACCAAAATTCCTCTTGATGAAACTCCTTCGATTTGCTAGTTGCTTTCCTGCCTCTATTTGAAGCTACTGTTCCAAGCACTCCTGAATATACGCTGATAGTAGTCTATATCGAACTCTTCAGATCCCATCTGACTCTGGGAGCAGAATTTTACTATATTTGTGTGAGACCCTAAATGAATAAATTTATTAGGTTGGGAGTATTCTTCTCTTTCATTGTGCATAGAGTTACTGGCACTACTATGTTATGGATGTCACTTATATTGATGCGTGTATTTCAGAAGAATGATCCATTGGGTAGAAAGGTATCATAGATCCCATTCTGACACCTTATGGTGTTCTCTGATACCAACTGTGGTGCCCCTGTACTGGTAATAAGAAAGTACGGTGCTCCAACTGTGGCAAATCCCCAACTTAAGTAAAGTTAGGCGAACCCAACCTGCCTTATGTCAAGGACTTGTCACCAAGTGCTATAACATCCATCAATATAAATATCAAAGTGGTGGAAGTAGTAAAATAAAGTAACATCCACAAGCATACATAGTAGGGAAAGAAAATGCAATAAAGTAACTCATCACAATGCCGAAAGTAGAGTACATCCAAAAAGTTAATCATTACAAACTGAAATGAATAACTAATAAATGAAAGACTCTCATCCTCACTGAAATAAACAAGGCAAATCTATCTAAACAGCAGCTGGAAGGTCCTCCTCCTGAACTGGCTCCTCCTCCGAGACACTGCCCACGAACACGTCTGAATCTGACATTTGTCAGTATCACAAATGCCAGGCCCCAGCCAACAAAATAAAAAGGTTACAGTTAAACAATTGTCTAAGTACATTTTAGGCTATTTAAATGAACTGAATATTAAAAGATATCACATTTAATTTAACTACACATGCAAGTAGTAAATGGTGCAACAAGCTATGAAAGAACTGGAATACTATAAACTATCTATTTATAGTATGCAACATATAAAATACTAAATAAGCAAGGTAATGCTAAAAGCAAAATAACTGCAACTGCTGAATAAACATGATCCTAACATGATTATGATCAAAGTAAGACATGCTGAATATAAAAGAACACAAGTACCGAATACGATAAAATTCTAGCATCCTAAATATGCCATTCATACATATATCTAAGCCATAAAAGTATACATACAACATGCAGATTAAGATGAAAAGAAAGGTCACTGAGATATGTGGCAAAAGCGAAGCAATGTACGAAATATAAAACCACTGAAACATGTGGCAAAGTGAGCAAATACTAAAAATAAGGCCACTGAAGCATGTGGCAAAGCAAATCAGAAAAAAATAAAATCCAGCTAAAGTAGCAATAAACTTAAGTCCTAGTACTGCCATACCAGCCAATAGGCCATACAGGGCCTCCAATATCAATCAATCAATCCCCAACCAAGCCATCCAAATATGCTAGGTCTGAGTCCAGTCTATACAATACTACTATTGAAGAGGCAGACTAAGCTAGGTCATATTCTACTAACTGCAAACAAAACAAAACTGAATGATATGTAATTTCAATACTAGCTTAGGATGCATCATCCTAAGTTTTTCCTATTATGCTCACGGGCTAAAGCTCAAAATCCAAAGTATGCAAAGCAATCTAGTCAAATTAAGCAAGAGACTCAATCTAGACTTATGTGATATCTGTTGTTATCTAAATTACCAAATCTAACTACTCTGAGAAGGTACAAGCTTAGGATCTCCAATATCCAGCTATCGAGTAGAATCTCAGATTTACGTCCTTAAAGTTAAATATTAAAACTTAACAAGTTCTAATCCAAAATCATGCGATGACTATATAGTTTAAGCAAGTAAATCAATGACCTAATTTTATGAATTTTTCACTCTCTTACCCAAATCTTGATCAAATAAATCAAGATTTAAGAATTCAGAACCTAAACCCTATGTTGAGTTCAAGTTCCAAATCCAAGGTGATATTCTAAATAAGATCTAGGTTTCTCACTTAATCCCAATTTAAAGGTAAAGAATACTATAAGTTGAAAAATTCAGGAACTAAGATCTTAAAGAAAGGTTATTCTACTAATTACAAGATAAAATAATCAATTAAGAACTTGAGAATCTAAGATCTATATTCAATCCTTAAGATAACTTCATTATCTTATTGATTGAATCATCCTATACCCACATGAAAGATTTCCAAAAGGTTAAACAATCAATCATTAAAGAATTTCAATTGGAGGTGGTTTGATTCAAATTGAAGATCTAAGTCTAAGATCTAAGATCTAAAGATCTGAAGTTTGATCATTTAGACTTCTAATTAGAGTTTTGACTTAAGGATTTCCATTTATGATTTTCTTTAGATCTAATTTCATAATTAACTATAAGGAGTTTATTAAGGTTAAGAATTTACAATTCCAAGTATTAGATTAATATTAAACCCATTTTGACCTTCTTAGGTTAATTAAGATCTTAGGGCCTGAGTTTTGATCACTTTAGACCTTAAGTTAAGATTTTACTTAGACATTTCCAATTAATTTTCTCTTAACACTTAATTCTTAAGTTATCTTAACTGAACTTATTAATGAGATAATTGACCATTTCAATTATTAAACTTAAGGTTTAATACCATAGGATCTTTATGAGGAATGCTTAAGGTTTAGGTATCTTAATTAAGGAATTAATGAGACCTTATGGATTTATGATTATTATTGTTCTAAGATTTAGAGAACATTTCCAATCTGTGTTATAGTGGTTTACTGAAATTTTCAATCCTTAGAGAATACTAAATCACATTTTGGCCAAAATGACCAAAATGCCCCTCTTAAGACTAAAATTGGGATTTTAGAGTTTTATTGTCCAAATTTGTTCTAATCTATTTTAAAACCTTTCGTATGACTAAATGAAGTGGGAAACACCCTTATCTTGGGTTTTGATGACCTAAATGATCTTGATTAGCACTAATTACCTAGTTATGGCACTTAGGGTGATTAGTAAATTTAAGGCACTTTAGGGCAAACCAGTCTTACACTTAGGTTTTACTAGATTTAATATGATATTAGGAACCATCCCTACCCAAATCAGAGGCTTAATTAGGGTTTAATTAACTAACCCTTGATTAGGGTGATTAAGGAGTGATTAAGAAAATTAATTATCCAAAATTAATTTTGAGGGTTTGGAATTGTTCCTTAGGGAACAAGGAGCAATCAGAGCCCTTAAACTCATAGATTGGATATCTAGATGATTTTATATGATTTATTTAAGAACAGAGTAGTTTTAGCCAATATTTTTAAATCCAACCATTAGATCTAAAATTTTATTTTATATTCAGATTCCTTGAATTTTTCTGATTCAAATGGTATATTGGATCATATCATTTGGATCTGTAAATACTGAAAATAAGTCCACTGAAGCATGTGGCAAAGCAAATCAGAAAACAATAAAATCCAGCTAAAGTATCAATAAGCCTAAGTCCTAGTACTGCCATACCAGCCAATAGGCCATACAGGGCCTCCAATATCAATCAATCAATCCCCAGCCTAGCCATCCAAATATACTAGGTCTGAGTCCAGTCTATACAATACTACTACTGAAGAGGCAGACTAAGCTAGGTCTTATTCTACTAACTGCAAACAAAACAATACTGAATGATATGTAATTTCAATACTAGCTTAGGATGCATCATCCTAAGTTTTCTTATTATGCTCACGGGCTAAAGCTCAAAATCCAAGGTATGCAAAGCAATCTAGTCAAAGTAAGCAAGAGATTCAATCTAGACTTATGTGATATCTGTTGTTGTCTAAATTACCAAATCTAACTACTCTGAGAAGGTACAAGCTTAGGATCTCCAATATCCAGCTATCGAGTAGAATCTCAGATTTACGTCCTTAAAGTTAAATATTAGAACTTAACAAGTTCTCATCCAAAATCATGCGATGACTATATAGTTTAAGCAAGCAAATCAATGACCTAATTTTATAAATTTTTCACTCTCTTACCCAAATCTTGATCAAATAAATCAAGATTTAAGAATTCAGAACCTAAACCCTATGTTGAGTTCAAGTTCCAAATCCAAGGTGATATTCTAAATAGGATCTAGGTTTCTCACTTAATCCCAATTTAAAGGTAAAGAATACTATAAGTTGAAAAATTCAGGAACTAAAATCTTAAAGAAAGGCTATTCTACTAATTACAAGATAAAATAATCAATTAAGAACTTGAGAATCTATGGTCTATATTCAATCCTTAAGATAACTTCATTATCTTATTGATTGAATCATCCTACACCCACATGGAAGGTTTCCAAAAGGTTAAACAATCAATCATTAAAGAATTTCAATTGGAGGTGGTTTGATTCAAATTGAAGATCTAAGTCTAAGATCTAAGATCTAAAGATCTGAAGTTTGATCACTTTAGACTTCTAATTAGAGTTTTGACTTAAGGGTTTCCATTTATGATTTTCTTTAGATCTAATTTCATAATTAACTATAAAGAGTTTATTAAGGTTAAGAATTTACAATTCCAAGTATTAGATTAATATTAAACCCATTTTGACCTTCTTAGGTTAATTAAGATCTAAGGGTCTGAGTTTTGCTCACTTTAGACCTTAAGCTAAGATTTTTCTTAAACATTTCCAATTACTTTTCTTTTAACACTTAATTCTTAAGTTATCTTAACTGAACTTATTAATGAGATAATTGACCATTTCAATTATTAAACTTAAAGTTTAATACCATAGGATCTTTATGAGGAATGCTTAAGATTTAGGTATCTTAATTAAGGAATTAATAAGACCTTATGAATTGATGATTATTATTGTTCTAAGATTTCAGAGAACATTTCCAATCTGTGTTATAGTGGTTTACTGAAATTTTCAATCCTTAGAAAGCACTAAATCACATTTTGGCCAAAATGAACAAAATGCCCCTCTTCAGGCTAAAATTGGGATTTTAGGGTTTTATTGTCCAAATTTGTTCTAATCTATTTTAAAGCATTTCATATGACTAAATAAAGTGGGAAACACCCTTATCTTGGGTTTTGATGACCTAAATGATCTTGATTAGCACTAATTACCTAGTTAAGGCACTTAGGGTGATTAGTGAATTTAAGGTACTTTAGGGTAATCCAGTCTTACACTTAGGTTTTACTAGGTTTAATATGATATTAGGAACCATCCCTACCCAAATCAGAGGCTTAATTAGGGTTTAATTTACTAACCCTTGATTAGGGTGCTTAAGGAGTGATTAAGAAATTAATTATCCAAAATTAATTTTAAGGGTCTGAATTGTTCCTTAGGGTACAAGGAGCAATCAAAGCCCTTAAACTCATAGATTGGATATTTAGATTATTTTATATGATTTATTTAAGAATAGAGTAGTTTTAGCCAATATTTTTAAATCCAACCATTGGATCTAAAATTTTATTTTATATTCATATTCCTTGAATTTTTCTGATTCAAATGGTATATTAGATCATATTATTTGGATCTGTATAACTAAAGTTATTTAATTAATTCATTCTATATTTTTATTTAAATTAGAACTTTAGGTTTTGATTTATTAATTTCAAAACTATGAAAAATATTATTTAAAAATTCGATAATAATCCGCGGCCCAAATTAAAAAGACGCGGGTCGGGGGTCGACCCGGCCCGAAACCGCCTTCGTCTTCCTCCCCAACACATCAGCAGCCCTAATTTCTGAGACGGGCTTCCAGCGCCAAATTCACCGCGCTCCGGCCACGCCACGCCGCAATTTCGATGGCTACACATTCCCTGACTCTTGACGCACCGATCGGGCCAAGAAGCCCTAGCTGGGAGGCGCCGGTTCGCCAAATGACTACTCGGCCGAGACTTCCCCAGCTGGCGCACCTGTGAGGAGTAAATTCTCCTCACAAAGTGCACGGGTCGCCTCGATCTTGATCCCTACACGTTCAGGGATCAAGGAGGGAGCGATAGGGCGACACGAGGGGTCTTGAGGTGGTCTGGATCGTTGGAGTGCTACTCCGCGATTTTTGTCACCTGAGCTCGCGACTGGATCGATCGATTCTAGTCGAATCGATCGATTTGGTGGAGCCCACCCATCGATACCAGATTACAATTATCATCCAGAGGAATCTAATACTAGCTATGCAGCTAATTCCTACTGGAGATGCCGAATTTGGCAAAACCAGGATTCCGTCTGGCGGTGCGCACAGACGACGGATTCGTCATCTGGGTCACTGCCAGACCATGTTTTCTGAGCTGGATTCAGCTAAGGTGTGGTCCTACTCATCATCTAAGGTTTGAGGAGAGAAAAATTAAGCTGGATTCAGCTTGACAGAGACGAGGAAGGAAGCTGTACCTCAGTTCGACAACTCGTAGTGAAGGAGGTAATGCAGCTGGGCTGGATTGTTCCAGGTGGTTACAGAAGCTCGGCAAGGGGGTCTGAATGCCAGACCATGCCCTCTATCAGTAGACGCAGCTCTGAAAATCTCCTGGAATTGCGGCAGCTCCATTGGACACCAGCAGAGAAAAAGGGGAGGATTCCAGAGGGTTTCAGTGAGCAAACGAGCTCACTGAACTGTGGGATGGCTATTTATAGGCCAAGGGGGCTCTAGGGGGGGGGATCCGTAGCTGAGGTTCGAGAATCAGGTTTGGGCCGATGAGTTCACTCATATGCCTTATATTGGACTGGCCTGACCACCCTACCCAGCTCCCTAGGCTCGACCCTTACCGGAAAGATGCTAACGGTCTGCAGACGAGGGATGGGGGAGTGGCAGACAAACCTGACGTGGCGAATTTCTGTGAATTTCCTCTATCGGGGTTGGGGATCGTGCGGGGGATGAAGGTGAACAGTGGGGAGCTGTCCTCCGCTGTCGGATGAAGAAGCCGTTGGATTTGAACGATCTGATGCGGATATTTTGAATGGTCCGTTGGATCTAACTGAAGCGATCCAACGCTCCATCGGAGTTTACTTAAGACGGGGCGTGGAAAGCCATTGGATCAGATTTCTTGATCGAGCGGCCACGATCAGATCACGGCGAGGACGGATCGCGCCGCTGAACAGGCTATGCCAAGATGCGTGACAGGCATCCTACGTGTTCGAAGCTATGCATCACTGTCGGGACCCCGTAGCGAATCTGCCGTGGTCCCAACAGCAAATCCTAGCCCTAAATTTTAATTAAATAATTAATTTAATTAATATAATTCAATTTAATAATCCTATTAATTCCTATTATTTTTATAAATCCAATTTATGGCTAAATGAGCGCCAAAAATTCCCAAAAATTCACCCTTAGCTAATTTGGGTATGAGGAATTCAAAAATAAAATTAGATTTCAATTTGGAGATCAAAATAATTTAGGTATTTTTCAGGATTTAAAAATAGTCAAAAATACCAAATTCTCCAATTTAGCTCCAATTGATTTCAAACTTCTAGGTTTAGGTTTAAATGATCCATTGAATCCAATGGAATCAAAATCAAACTTTGATTTAGCTTAATTAATCTAGTTTTAGCTAGGGTAACAACCTAGGGTTGTTACACCTTCTTCCATAAAGGGCTTCATATAGAGCCATTCTAATACCTTCTTGAAAACTATTATTGTAGAAAAATTTAATTAATGGGAGATGATCATCCCAACTTCCTCCAAAGTCTAAAATGCTTAAACAATGAAGATCTTCTAAAGTTTGATTCACTCTTTCAGTTTGCCTATTCGTTTATGGATGACATGTTGTGCTCATATAAATTAGGGAATCAAGGTCTTGCTGGACCATTTTCCAAAATCTTGAGGTGAAATGATTATCTCAATCAAAAATAATAGTTTTTGAAATGCCATGCAATTTTATTATTTTCTCAAGATATACTTTGGCTAGCTTTCCACTGAGTCTAACAGTTTGATTGGTAAAAAGGTGCTAATTTAGTAAGTCTGTCTATAATTACCCAGATATAATTATTATTTGATTTCGCATGAGTAAATCCAATTATAAAATTTTGATTGAGCAATAGCTAAAGGTTACAGTAATCTTCATAGTTTTCATTTTGTTAAGGTTACAAGCTTCACACTTTGATACAAATTTAGCTATATTCTTCTTCATTACTGGCCGCCAAAAATGAAGCTTCATGTCTTGAGACATCTTATTATTTCTTAAATGAATAAAATATATGGAATGATGAGTTTCCTTTAATAATTTTATTCTTAACTCGGATTCATTGAGTATCCAAATTCTTAATCCACACCGAATGTTTTTATTTGAATCGAGATTTAATTTTGGATATTTCCCTGCTTGAATAGATGTAGCTAATGAATTATATTCTTCATTATTTTGATGCGCTTCTTTAATCTCATCAAGTAGTGAGCATCGCACATTCACTTGGAATAAAAATTAGCTTTCGTTTAAATTTTGGTGTCTTACCTTATTGTATTGATTCTAAATCATATGATGGAGAATAGATTGGCAAGTTCCTTTTGGTTATAAATCCATTAATAGAACCCTTAAGGCATTAGTTGAGTTTAGTTTAAATCCTTACATTCCTTGAGTGTAGGATTAACCTTAACCATACTAGTATGTAACTTAGTAATATTAGCTTATTTTAGTAGTCTAATATCATAGCTAACCTTAACATTTCTAGTCCATTTATTTGGACCTAGAACCTAGTGGTTAGAAAACCCTCCATTAGCACCTTACATATTGGGATTACATTAGCATATAGTTAGTCAAATTGGTATAGTCGATGAATTAAGATCTTTCTAAACCATAGATACCTTAGCGAGCTTGAGGCTAGAAAACTTATAAACTAACCATCTAGCTAAGAATTTAAGTTATAGTCTATGTCTAGTAACTTTAGAAAATAGGAACTCTATAAGTAAGTAGGAAAGGATTTTAATTCATCATGCATCTATACTTATAAATTATTTTGTCAATTAAATAACTCTCAAATAAACTCTTATTTTCCAAAAACCACAATTACTTATAGTATTATAATTCAATTGACTTAGAGATTGTTTACTATCTAAGTCAATTGGGGGTTGATTCACCCCAATCATTAGGATAGAAGATCAAATTAGATAATAATGGATATCACATAGTTTACAATTAACTTGAACTCCTTGAATGCAGCAATGCTTTGAGACTGCAATCTTAAACATACATTAAGATATTGTGCAAGAATAAAATCTTAAGATATTTAACATAAAGGTTTCATATGGTGGACTATTATACTAGAGCAGGCTATGAAGAGATTTGGAGACCACACATATCTTAGAGGCATGAGTGTGTGTTATGAGAGAACATTACATGGTCCCATTAGGATCCTTGGATCGAGGCGGACCCAATGAACCTATTGTTGGCGGCTGAGATCGCTGGGAGCTCTGGATGGCAAAATCAGGGGCTCGGGCACTGTACAGAACTGTACAGGCCCGAGTTGCTGAGCTCAGATTAGGCCCACTCTAGCTCAATTAATCGCGAGGAATGATAGGTTATTGCTCGGGATGGTTAAAGAAAATTGAAATGAAAGTTTAACTAAGAGCTCAGAGTAGGAACAACGTACTATCGTTCGTCTGATCGCCTGATCGCCGAGCTCTACTGCCGCACAGAGAGACCTAAAGCACCCAACGAGCTTGTCAATTGATAGGGTTGGGTGAAATGGAGCTGAAGGAACCCTCGGTCAGGCCTTTAGGTGAGGAATTGGAGTAGCGGAGGACGGCCGTACCCTACGGCCTCCGATCGTGCTCGTGAGCGATCATGGCTGAGCTAGGGAAAACAACAGAGGACAATGCTCTATTTCATCCCAGTCGCTCGCTTGATAAGACAGCATGGATCAAATCTTTAGATCAGATTAACAATGGGAATCTCCCCAACCGTTGGATATGGGTCCTGATCTAGCAGCTGAGATCAAATTTGTCGCAGATTTAATCTTATATGTCTGATAGATTTTGCAAAACCACATAACGATTCAGATCCTTTGATCTAGTTGTCTCATTAGTTTTTTAATTATTTAAATTAATTAAAATATTCATTAAAATTAAATGACTTCCTAATTAGCTCAAAATTCAAAATTTAATCCTAATGATAGAATTTTCTTTCTGATTACATTAGTTAATGAAGGGTAAAAAACCTCAAATCCCCAACCCGACATCTTCTTCTTTGTTGATTTCGTCCTCTTCATATTCCCTATGCAATCCTTAAAGTTATTTGATGAATTTACTCACACTTTCTCAAACATAATTCTAAAATAAAAAAATACTATATGATTTTTTGGGGTTCTATCACCACAATTATAGAAAAGGGGGGGACTTGGCTTGAGTAATCCGCGCAAAAGCTTCTTTATTAGCTATATAAACTATCCATCCACTGGTATATGTTATGCAACAAATCACTTTTGATGATATGAGATTTACTTTCTTCGGATTCAACAAGAAATAGTGCCTCCGTTTGGCTCTGCTCTTGGTGCAATAACGAAGATGGGATGAGGCAATTTCTTGGGCTCGGGCGGCTTGCCACTTTATGATCTTAGACGTTCATACTATATTTGGAGATACTGGTTCGAAAACACCCCCGAAACAAAACTAGGAGTTATTGCTGTGGAGGGACGGACAGAGAGAAAGCAGAAGGGATGCTTTTCGGTCCCTCGGAGGAAAAAGAAGCAGCAGTCTTATTCTGAGGCAGCACTAACTAAAGCCAAACGAAAGCTTGTAAAAGCAGCTGCGACTGCCGCTGCTGCCATGTAAAGTGATGAAAAGGAAGAGACAGAGGACTGTCCACAGGATGGAGGACGAAGCCCGCCTGCACACCTCTGACACGCAGTTTGAAAAGATGGATAGAGTGTGTAGATCCTAAGATCTTATATTTTCACTCCAACTTTGCCATCATCCCTCGCTCCAATTTATTGCTTAATTCTTTTTAAACAGAATCACATATATTCAATTTGTGTAGCCGTTAGTTAATATTTAAACTTAATATGATAAATCATGTTTAGGCGAGTCTAACAAAACAAATTTTTCCTGGTGAAATGTTGAAAAATGTCAATTAGGCGAATCTAAGTTTTCTTGTTTCATGTGGAAATGCATTCAAAGTTGATTAAAAATGGAGGATCCGTTCTAAAAAAAAGATGATAATTGTATTCTTGCGACATGATCTCGTGCTGCGACATTCTGATGTAACTCTTAGAAAGATGAGTTCTTTAGTTATATACTCAATTTAATTAGAGCTGTAATTAGCTTGTGAAGTTTCCTTTTATATTCATTGGTTGAGACTATCTATGATTAGAATGAAAATTAATAAGTATTAATACTTATGAGACAAATGATGCATGCAGTTGTTTGTATGGTGATGTCAACCCTCAAGGATCTTGATCGTTATCCATATGTATATCAAAATGAGCTAGGACTTATTCAGCTCAATGTGTACCTAAATTAGTATATTATATATTTTATGATACTAATTACAGATCCTTTTTTATCATGAGAAAGTTGCTATTGTAGCAGTTGGAAGGGATACTGTCATGCTTTTTCTTGGGCACTGACATAATTTTTGTTGTTGCTCTAGTGCTAGCTCATGCTTCCTATGTTAGAAGATGGAATGCTTAGTTTTATTACAGCAATATTTGCATACAAAATGCAAGTTGATACTAAACTACATAGAATAGCTTTCTTAAATCTTTGGTAACATTTTATTTAACATACCTGAGCTGGATTAGTAATATTAAACCAACATTAGGTGTTACAGTATCAATTTATATTAGAATAGATGTATTAATCCAATGTAAGGAGTCTCATTTACCATGGATCCTATTGAGGTGCATGCACAAAAACAAAATGTATAACAAAGTGAAAATTACAATATCAGAAATTTAATACAACCATAAAAGAACTAAAAATACAAGCATCTCAGAAAAAAAATAAACACTATCTAGATACATAAGTTTATACAATACAAAATAAAGTAAAAAAAAATTTCAATCCTCACACTACATAAAGTAAAAGCTACTAAACTTGAAAGGAAAATCTATGTGATTAGCTCCTCAAGCTCAGGCTTAATATCATACACAAGGTCTTCCTGATGCTCCTAATCTGACATAACAGTACCACATACCAAGGCCCAACAAAACAAAAAGTAGAAAATTGATTAGATAAATTTCATAAGAATATTTTAGGCATTTACTAATTTTCTTTTAGGATATCACATTTTAATTACAATTAATTAAAGTATGTGTAAATGCTAAAAGTTTTGAAAGAAATAAAAGAACTAAAACTGAAAGTAAACTATAAATTGTACAAATATCATATATCTCTAAACTAGGTAACTTATGGAACTATTACTATACAAATGTATATACATATATAAATATTAAAAAAAGAGTGCAATCTATAAATTATGATCAATAATGATTTATATACTGAGAAACTATAAGTACTATATATAAAAGAGAATGATGCTGAACGGTTGCACATGAGCTATTCTTGTGAAGACCCACTTAAGTAGTGATAAGTGAAACTCTTAAACATCGAGGCGCCTTTTCAGATAACGGTGGAGTTCCTGATAAGAACTCCAAAGTTAAGCATGCTCAGGTGGGAGCACTCCCAGGATGAGTGACCTGCTGGGAAGTTATTTTCTGAGGGCAAAACTGTGAGGCCTTTCTGGCCAAAGCGGACAATACCTTGGTGCTTAAGAGTTTAGGCTGTTACAAATGGTATCAGAGCAAACCATAGGGTGTCAGATATGAGCTAAGTGCCATACAGGGCAAAGTACCACTTCATATGAGCAGCCTCTTGAATCCATGATGGTTAAGGTGCTACATGGTTGTGGGTACCTCTTGCGCCTGTAGGGGTCACCTCTAGTCCTATCTACCCAATGGATGGTTCTTGGATCTGTGTGTGGATACTGACGAGTACGTCAGTTACTTAAGTTGGGGAGATTGTGAAGACCCACTTAAGTAGTGATAAGTGAAACTCTTAAACATTGAGGCGCCTTTTCAGATAACTGTGGAGTTCCTGATAAGAATTCCAAAGTTAAGCGTGCTCAGGTGGGAGCACTCCCAGGATGGGTGACCTGCTGGGAAGTTATCTTCTGAGGGCAAAACTGTGAGGTCTTTTTGGCCAAAGCGGACAATACCTTGGTGCTTAAGAGTTTAGGCTGTTACAAATGGTATCAGAGCAAACCATAGGGTGTCAGATAGGAGCTAAGTGCCATACAGGGCAAAGTACCACTTCATGTGAGCAGCCTCTTGAAACCATGATAGTTAAGGTGCTACATGGTTGTGGGTACCTCTTGCGCCTGTAGGGGTCACCTCTAGTCCTATCTACCCAATGGATGGTTCTTGGATCTGTGTGTGGATACTGACGAGGACGTCAGTTACTTAAGTTGGGGAGATTGTGAAGACCCACTTAAGTAGTGATAAGTGAAACTCTTAAACATCGAGGCGCCTTTTCAGATAACTGTGGAGTTCTTGATAAGAACTCCAAAGTTAAGCGTGCTCAGGTGGGAGCACTCCCAGGATGGGTGACCTGCTGGGAAGTTATCTTCTGAGGGCAAAATCGTGAGGCCTTTCTGGCCAAAGCGGACAATACCTTGGTGCTTAAGAGTTTAGGCTGTTACAATTCTGAATTCAAGGTAAGTAAAAGTATAGCACAAAAATAAGTAAGATTGTAAGTGTGTATAACAGTTCCTAAAATATGTAACTAAAGTCTATGATGTATAGTTCATATGGCTCTGTACATGAATTGAAGTGAACAATACTAAAATTGTACCTAAATGCAACTTATTTAATGTTATGTATTATTATTTGATATGTTATATTGGCATTATACATAACAAGTGAAGTGCTAGGCATGCCTGCCTAACCATCTGTATCAGAGGTTCATAATAACACACACACACTCCCCCTTTAGGATGTGTGTAATCTCATCATGTCTCAATAGCTTGCTTTGGCTCAATTGTCTGTACATACTACAATTCTCCAGAGTGGATATATATACAATTTATCATCTTTGAATTTTGTCATGCATCAAAAATTTGGATGACATGTTCAAAGGATTTAGGCTCAAATGCATTGCATCAATAAAAATATAATAAATAGATAATTATATTTGTGATATTCTCTTATTATGAACTAAATTAGTCATCCTTACTTAAAAATTATAATTTATAATCTTAGATGATCTAAAAATGTTCAAGGTTAGGGCTTATCCAGTATCTTGATTTTCATTTTTAATCTGACTAAAATATGTTAAGATACCATCTAGTGTCTTAACCTGAAAATTGAATTGTCTAAATTATAGTTACTGAATTATTTTGTCTGTATAATTATTGATAAGACATTAATTACATTTTAAATTACTAGATCGAAGTCTAATTTAGACTTGCAAATTATGATACTTGATTTCAACTATAATATATATATATATATATATATATATATATATATATATATATATATATATATATATTCATAATTTATGGAAATGTACTAAGATTTTAGCCTAAAATTCTAAGACTAAGTCTTCCAACCTTAAACTAGATTAAATTTTAGACAATATCTAAAGTTCTGATTTATAATGATTCACATCATTCTAAAATCCTTATTCTCAAGAAGAGTTTACTGTTACTCATTTCTCATTATGAAGTCATTAATCTAATTAACACTGATTAGAATTTAATCCAAACTTAGATTCCTTATTAGAAAGAATCAGAGAACAAATTCATCCTTCATGATCATTTCAAATATACAATTTACCTTTTAATATATTTTCTATTATTCTTATAAAAATAATATTATTTTAATACTCTAAAAATTCCCTTTGCAATTTTGGTGGCAAAATTCATCCGTTCCCCTCATTATAATAATATATTTCATTAGGTTATGAGGTTTGTAATTTTATAGTTTCAATTTTAAAATTTAAATTTATATTGCTACTTAGATTTCTACTTAAGTTTGAGCTTACTTTTGGAGACATTATTATTCAAATCAAGAGAAATTCACAACATGAAACTTGTTTCTCAACCATATGAGAATGCAATTACCGCGACAATAGAGTTGGAGAGAGGGAATTGTGAGTTGAGGTGTGTCAAAAATTAAGGGGGAGTGGTGGGTTCTTACAGGAGACTTATGGGGTTGGTGTAGGGCAGGCGGTGGTGTAGGGTGGCACCGGCCGGCGCCATGCCGCATCAGCAACACATGATTTATGGTGGAAACCCCGGTTTATGGTTGTGTTTAGATAACTTTGTTTGGTAATAGAAATTGATTGATTGAATGAGATCATGCGAGATCCAATGTTTTTGATTACCTAAAAAAAGTGGTAACAATGCCAAAAGTGTCATTGCGACCACTAATGATTACCTACCAGATTTAACGATCATTAAGAATTGTGTGATCGACTATTTTCATCCAATGAATCAAAATGATCCTGCCATAGTGTTATTACACATTAACCCATTAAACACCATCAAACCCTATTATAATTTGGCATGGGATGGCATGATACGATACTTTCAGGCAATTATATCAGGTGGGTGCTAGCCCTAGCTCCTAAGGATCTAAGAGCCAGGCGGCTGAGCGAGTCAATTTTATTGTTGATTCATCCACGAGATCAAGCATAATCTATAAACCCAATTAATGAATCTAATTGTAAAAATCCCAGGTGGTTACATTTCTTAATATTGACTCAATTAAGTCCTAATCAAGTAGTCAGTAGGTTATAATTATCATTAGAACCAATCCCTTGAAATTTAGGATCCATTATATCAAAATTGAATTAATCGATGTTTAATCAATTTATTGATCCAGAAAATTAACTAAATTAAATTGACCTCCAAATCAAAATATAATTTCGTTCTTGAATTTATCACACCCAAATTAACTAAGAGTGAATTTTTAAAGATCATTTGAGCCTAAAAGTGGATTAAAATTAATTTTAATTAGCTTTTAATAAATTAAAAATTCTCTTAAACCTTAATGGTTGGTTGGATCCGCTGTTAGAACTGCAATCGATCCGATGTGGAGCTCCATCCACGATGCAACCAGCCCTCGAACGCCATCCAGCCGTCTAAGTGGTCGATCCGACGACCCAGATTCGATCCTGCCCGATATGATCTCCATCATTATATCATAAGCAAGATCGGACGACCATGACATAAGCAATTGTTGTGAACCTTCGCCCAAGCTTTTCTAAATAGCCTTGACAGATCCACGGGAATCTTCATTGTGGCAGTACGGAGGTGTTATGTAAGAATGAGTAAATTGTTAGAAATTTAACTGATAGTTGCTGAAGGGAAAGGCATTGAAGGCAATGGAAGGAATTATTGGGCATGACCAAGAGCTCTGGCTTGGAACAGAGTTGATCATGTAATCATGGGAGGAGTTCATGGAATGTTCAACATAGCTTTAGGTGCCGTTAGTTTATGAATTTTAACGTATTACACTAATTCCCTTATGACATTTATTATTAATTTATATCAAAATATGGTCAAGCAACTATAATTAGCTCTAGAATTCATTGGGATAGTAACTACTCAAGTCAAGTATTTATGGAAGTCGTATAGAATTGTGTACCAGTGAGAATCACAACTCTTGAATCAATATCCAAACTCAAATCATTATAAAAAGAGATACATGAATTATCACACAATTTTTTTAGTAATTTATATCAAAATATGGTCAAGCAACTATAATTAGCTCTAAAATTCATTGAGATAGCAACCACTCAAGTCAAGTATTTATGGAAGACTTATCTAGAATTGTGCACCAGTGAAAATCACAACTCTTGAATAAATATCCAAACTCAAATCATTAATAAAAGAGCTACATGAATTCTCACACAAATTTTTTAGTAAATTTTAGAGTTATCAGAGGAAAATACTACACAAATTGTAATGAAGGGGAGAATGTTTTTCACATAACATTATGATTTTGAGAAATTAAAATGATGGTTGCATTAAGACTAGGTACTCGTTCCTTAAATAGATAAAACCATTAATAAAATAATGGTGACCTCTATGCTCTCACATAGAAAGGGATAGAGCTTCTAATGAAGGATATGATTCAAAGCTATTTAAGGAAGCACAACATTGCCATTTACTACCACCCTAGAAAAGTTTATAGAGTTGTAAACACACTGTGCTGTAAGAGAACCCTAAACACTTAATTCTTTGATAGGTGAAGAATCATTAATTAAAAACTCGCACATACATTGAGTTAGTTCTAACACATCATCCTTAATGAACACAATACCAACCAATGATGAAACTTAATAGTTAGTTTTACATCTAAGATACTTGAATAACTACATATACATACCTAGTTAAAGCAAATATTAAATATTAAACTTGGAACTCACAAATAAATTAGTTAATAGAATAAGTGCAATATGTCTACAAAATGAATGATTTCTTAATGATAAATATATTATTATTAACTCTTAACTAAGACAATATTAAAAAAATAATGGATAAACTAGCAATTATATGTAAGAAAGAAGAGAATATGCACAAAATTATTTTAGTGATCATGTAACTATGAAGGTACTAATCCATCACCTTAATAAGGATATAGATGATGATATTCATTTATAGTGTGAGAGTTTGTAATAATCCAAAGTTGTTTACCAATTTATTAAAACTTAACATGATTTGTAATAACCAAAGTAAATTTATCTATTAAAAAAATTGAAATCCAAAATATGAAAATATAAAAATAAATAATATTACTTTACTATAACAAAAATAGTTATTTTATTATCATTTTATTTCCTAAAGAAAAAAAAAATGGAGAAATACTATATTTCTTAAAATAAATAAAAAAGTTATAACAATTAGAAATTTATTTAAAATAAAAAATTTAATTATAACCTATAAATAAATAAATTGCACAATTTTTATTCTTAATAAAAATAAAATAATAATCTATTATATAAATAAATAATTAATGTAATACATAATTTTAATTGTTCTATATATAATAATAAAAAATAAAAAAATTTGAAATGATTTTGAATGTTTTATTTGTACATTTTACAGAATTTAAATATCATTAAAACGAAATTAACATTCCTTCAAAAAACTAAAAAAAAAAAAAAAAGTAGACTGTATTTGTAAGGAGACTTGCAGGTAAATAAACATGATAAAGCTGAGCGAGGCCCTGTTTTCAGCCCACACAGCCCTACAAAAGAAGATTCTGCAACCCACACTCTGCCCCCTTACTGAGTGACACTTCCTCTGCCCTCTGCCAAATCTCAGCTCACTTTATGTCAACAAAAAGACCAAAAGCTGCCTCTCCCTTTGTACCCTTCCCTTCCTCATCCTCTTCACCCTTTTGAAACAGAGCTCTCCTCCAAGCCAAAGCCAAACCAAACAAGGAGATGCAGGCCTCCTTCACTCCTTCTCAGTGGCAAGAGCTGCACTCCCAAGCCATAATCTTCAACTGCATCTCCTTCGGATTCCCAATCCCTTCCCACCTCCTCGTCTCCCTCTCTAAAACCACATACCCCCCCCTTCTGGATTCAGACCCCAGAAGGTGCAGAAGAACTGATGGCAAGAAATGGAGATGCTCCAGAGCCGCCTGCCCTGATTCCAAGTACTGCGAAAGGCATCTTCACAGGGGCAAAAATCGCCTAGCCAAGTTCTCCAAAGCCCCCTGCTTCAAACACCCCAGGTGAGCTTAAGCTGCTTCTTCTAAAAATGTCGCTTTGAACCTCACAGACTGTTTGGGATTCTTGCGAACAGGTGTTCGGGATCAGATTTGAGGCTGGAAAGAAGCGCGGAGTCGGAGGAGAAGAAGACGATCTCTCTTCATTGCTTCTTTGAGGAAAAGCCGGAGAGGCGGGAGGAGCCTCAGGCTGTGCCTTTGCCTGCATTGCTTGATCTCAATGTCTGATTGGTGCTCTGTTTTTTTTTTTTTTTTTTTTTTTTTTTTTGATTGATCGCTTTGTGTGTTAATTTTTTGTTGGTCAGTGCTGGGTTTGGGATCTCTATGTTCGTGTGAATACTGGGGGAGAGCGTTTTTGATGGATTTCAGGATTAGCTTTCGTATTATTTTAGGGAAATTCTATGGTTTTGCCCATCAACTTGCACCATCTTTAAAAATTAGGGTTTTTTCTTTTTTTTTTTTTTTTTTGATTCGAGGAATTTTATACATCTTGATATATAAAAACATGGAAAAGTTTTGATTGCTTTCAAAAAGGAAAATTATTCACGGCCAAAAAATACGTTTTTTTTCCGTACCGCTCGATTTTTTGCTTCTTTTTTTTTTGTTTTTGTAAAGAACGGCACTGCAGCAGTCTATTTGGACCCTCGATTGCAGACGCGTAACCCAAGCCCTAATGACCTGGAACCTGACATGTCGAGCTTGCAGCTCCCCACGTCCAAGACCCCCCTCCTGTTAGGTCACCCTCTCCTCCTACGATGACTCCATCACCCCTGCCCAAAGTGCGCCCGCGGTTGCCAGAGCACCAAACGGAGGCAAGCCCTGGATCGACGTCCCGTGTTCTGGTTTGGGTCCTGAGCTGTGACCGTGTTCTTCTGTGTCGCCCCGGGCTTTCAGGCCTCCAAATTGCATTTCTGCGGATCCACCGGCGCGTCCCCGAAGATGAAATCGACAGTGCCGGAGAAAATGGGCGTGGAGCGTGTCTTGATAGACCTGGTTCGTGTACTGGTTTGCCATCGATTTATCAGCCCTGAGACGCTTGGTTCGTTCGAAGCCGTCCCCCAAAGCCGCCAGTGCCGCGGAATTGAACGTCGTGGGGATCCACGACGGTCACCGTCGCTCCGTCCCTCACGATTATCTTATTCTTCTTGCTCTTCCCCACCACCACGTTCTCCTCCTTATATGTCCCTTCTTTCACGTCCCCCAAAGCCTGCACCGTCTTGAAGTCCTCGTCGACACCGTCACATTGAACTGAGTGACTGAGGTCACTTTCAGAAGCTTCCGGTCAGAGGCATTCGCTTGTTTGTTGACTCGCCGCCTTCGTCATCGGTAGTCCTTTGTCAAATCAGTTCGAACTCGAAATTCTTGCTGAGTCGACCTGAATTTGATTCGAGTCCGAAATATCGAATCCGAGACTTAAGAAAGAAATGCTGAGTTCTATCACCCGCGCTACTAATAGAATCGAGTTCGAGTCCATTCGAATTTTGGATTAAATCGACAGCCATAAACACAAACACAGTGGATTTATTTGTACTTGTGAATTTAAGAGGGTTGAATTTATTTGTACTCGTTCAAGACATAAATGAACAAGACCATGAATTTAAGAAATTGAAGCCTGCCAGCATAAGAGAGAGATTTATTAGACCAACTATCAAGAAAGGGTATGAATTTTGTTTAAAAGAGGTGAGAGTATGCTGATTGTCGGCTCTTGCCCATAAATTCAGAGAGGTCATCAATCAACGTATACACAATAGAGCTTTTGTTTCTTCTGTAATTGATGTGACCGTATATAAATTTGAGATCAGATTCCCCATTCTTGAGCAGCTTTAGCCCTTCGAGTTGATAAAGAGGCATGCTGAGTATATATACCTTATTAAGAGTATGCTGCGAAGAGACGTGCTTCATTTACAATACTATCAGACATTTAGTTCAAGTTGTTGATAAATAAGTTGCTACTGCAGAATAATTTCATTTAATATTTAATTCAGCTAGCTTAATTAATGTGTATTATGCAATTTATACATGTATGAAATGAACAAAAGCTAGCGCAAGTGAAACAAAAGTAAACACAAGTATACACACATATTTCATGGAAACCAAGCTAGTATGAATAATATATTTAATATGTGGCTTCTATATGTATGTAAGATGTGGTTGCAGTTCAATTGTGGTTGTCTTAGGAATGTCATGGAGTTGAATGATCTCCTGATGTAAATCTTAGCCAATTTCTCTATTGAGTCCATTTGTTTTATAGGTATGAAGTGTGACGACTTAGTCAATCTATCGACCATTACTCGTATCACATATGTAACTGTTTTACCATGGGGTAAGCCCATCACAAAATCTATTGATATATTTGTCCATTTTCATTTTAGAATTTCCAATGACTTGAGAAGTCCACCAAGATTCTGGTGTTCAACCTTCACTAAGGAACTAGAATGAGATTTAACTACAAACTCAGCTATGTCTCTCTTCATTCCTAGCAACTAAAATGCTTTTTTAAAATCTTGGTACATCTTGCTATTTCAGGATGAATAGTGTAGCAAGAGTTATGTGCTTTAGCGAGCACTTCCATGTGATTCTTCTTCGGTACCCATAACCTCTCACCTAGATATATCACTTCACCATCTTTCATCTATAGGTTGATCCTCTGACCATTTTTAATACTTGTCTTAAATTTGAAGTAATTAACATCTTCCTTTTGTTCTAGTATAATTTTCTCCATTAATGCAAGTTGAGCTTTTCAAGCTACTAAGAAGTTGAATAAATTAATTCTCCTGATAGGCTCGATCTTCCATCTTTCAAAATCTTCTACTAGCTCACTTGCTGAGATTAAGGACAATAATATTTCATTTCTATTTAAGGCATCGATGACTGCATTGGCCTTTCCTGGATGATACTGGATTTCTTGATCATAGATGATACTAGATTTCTTGATCATAGCTACAAATAAATTCTAACCATCATCTCTGTAATAACCCCTTTATTGTTACTTGGTTTTAGACTTCCAAATTAGGTTAAAATCTCTGCCATTTGTCTCCAAATGATGTTTGGAGCAAATCCTGAAAATTTGGTGCGATTTGGAGATCATTTATTTTTGGCTAATATTTTAATGAATTTAATTAGTCAGAAAATAAAGAAAATTAAATTGAACTTTGATCGAAAATCAAACTTCATTTTTGAAATTTTCACCCCCAAATTAGATGGATAAATTTTTGGTCATTTTCGGAGCTCGTTTGATTGTTTAATTTTGTTAATTAAATATAAATTATTTATTAATTATTTAATTTAAACATTCAAATCCATTTAGGTTGGACGACTTCTAACCCACCATTTGATCAAACGCCGTGTCCAATCCTGGCCGTCTGCTACTCGATCATGTAGAATTGGTCGGATGTGGACGTACATAGTGTTGTGCCACTGTACCCCTTCCTGTTGTGTGCACGATCGCGTACGTACAACTAGAGGACGTTGGTTTGCCACCCTTTGCCTGTCCTCCATTCTATTTTTCTGCGGTTATAAACCTCGAGCTCTGTTCCATTCGATGCCTACCTTTGTGACAGAACCGCTGGTCATGCCAATTGGGGTTGTGGACAGTCGTTGCGTCGACTAGAGCTCGCCTTTTGTTCCCCATCGCGGTGAGTGGTGTCCTGTTTTACCCCTCTAATCTTACCTTTATATGCTAATAGTGTTTCATTTATCCATTGCACACATAATAGTATCATATAGTAGATTTAATTGAGATTGATTGACCTTAATTGAATTAGACACACTCAGGCATGTACAAATTTGTATAGTACCCGAGAGTCATTTGAATAATTGGGTGTGACCGTTGATGTCTGCCATCCCAATTGGGTTTACTAAAAGCATCTGAAACTTCAGGTGTCTAATGGAACCAGGCTTGATCCCTAGGGTTCATTGTGGAAGGAGAAACCTCCTTCCATAGTAAACACTAGCTTATCATCACTTCGAGTTTGAAATTAGGTCGATAGAGTTATGATGAGATAAGGGTTTTATGGGCAAATGGAAGGTCTTATTGAAAACTTCATTCCAGTATGCGGCGTGTCGGTAGAAAAGCTTGGAGCTGGGAGGATTCACAAACCCTAGATTGCCTCTTTCGGTCCCCCAGCAGAAGGTGAACAATGCAGGGCGGGTCAGGACAACTCGCGTGCGAACTGTGGGGTTAGCGTGCATGCAGAGCCGTGCGTGCGTGCGTGCGATAGAGCTCCAGAGGAATAGTAATGAGAATTTATAATTTAACTAAATATTTTTTTAATTTAATATCATTAAAAATATAATTCCAAATACATTGAAAGTATATTTCATTTTGATCAAGAAAATGTTTGAACATTAATATGATGTTAATTTTCCAATATAATAATTAATTTTGTTAATGACCTTTTAATTGTCATTAAGAGTCATAACACATAAATTAGCCATTTGATGTCCGATTTTACCCTACTTAGTGTCATTGTACTTGTTATGCTATAAATAAGTTATAGCCACTATGCTTACATGATTTAGACATTAAATAAAAAATGTGAGTTTTTGACTTTTAAATAAAATAATATTAAAATTTTAAAATTACAGTTTTGCCTATTTAGGTCTCCAAAACCATAGGACACCTTAGAAAACTTATCTTATGTCATGTTTCAACATTATATGATGTATTGAGTAGGAAAATATCAAGAATAACCTAAAATTAGCTTAGTACAAGTAAACTTAGGATAGAGCCTCAACATAGAGATAAAGTGATTGTATGAGCTCTTAAGGACAGATTTAGTACTTCAAAATAATAGTTGTCCTAAACTCTAAAATAAAATGGATTAGCTAGTTCCTTATGATTAGGAAATCCATTAGTAGAATCCTTTAAGAGGTTAGCTGAACTTGGCCTAATTCCTTAATTCCTTAACTGTAGGCTTAACCCTAATCAACTTATTAAGTAACTTAATATTACTACAGTGAGTCTAACCTCTTAGTAAACTTTATAATCCTTAGTGTATTAATGTGAGCTTAGAAGCTAGTGGTTTGAGAACCCTCACATAGCACCTTGCTCATTAGGATTATATTGGTAGATAGTTACTCAAGTTGCTTTACTTAGTGAGTTAGGATCATTAATTCCCAAATCTCCATAGTGAACCTAAGACTAGCAAACCTCCATACTAATCATATAAATGAGGATCCTAGTATTAGCCCAAGTGTAACACCCCGTCCCGTCGCCACACACAATTGAGAAAATTCATTTTAAACTGCAGGTGGCGGAACTGTGAGATACTCGGAAAGGACTGCTGAACCTCCGACAGACGGAAATGCACATCTGCATTTGCACGCAAGTATATGTGGTCAGAAGTAATAAGTGAAAAGTTTAGTTCTTAAGATTTATCAAACCTCAGGGAACAGTTGTTTTGATACCAAATTGTATTTTCTTTCACAAATGTCTAGATGAAATTCTGGGCTGTTCGCTGCAGCGCGCTGTAGCAGCATCGTTTCAATTACTGCTCCACCGCGGCGCGCTGTGGCAGCCATGTTTCAATTCCTGTTCCACTGCGGTGCGCTCTGGCAGCAGTGCTCCAAACTTATTTCCTGCACATAAGTTAGTATCTTTTTCATTCGATCGCTGCAGCATACACTGAGGCGCGCTGCGGCGTGCTACAACGAACAACTTGCGGGATCAATATTCAATTAGTTTTACTATAGTTTTATAAAATGAAAATTCATCTGCTGCGGCGTGCTACAGCGGACAACTTGCAGGATCACTGTTCAATTACTTGTTTATAAGGTTTTAATAATCAATGAGAAATGACGTTGTAGCGCGCTACGGTGCATCGCGATGTGTTGTGGGGTACAACTTACGTATTTACTATTCAATTACTCATTTGTAAGGTTTTAATAATCAACGAGAAATGACGTGGTAGCGCGTTGCAGCGTGCAACTTGCATTTTTACTATTCAATTACTCATTTATATGGTTTTAATTTATCATTGTCAATTTGACGCTATGACGCACTGTGGTGCGCTGCAGTGGTTTTGCTCTAGGTCTGCAGTTCAACATCCCGGTAAGGCATTTTTAAGGCGACGCCATGGCGCGCTGTGGCAATTTATGTCAAGAATTTGGTAAATCAGCCTTTTCAGTTTGTTTTCTTCATTTTCCTAAAAAGACATCAATTTCTACTCAAAGTATAGGGAAATATATAGTGATATGAATGTTTAAACACTAGATTTTTGCTACAAATTTCGGCTATATCACACCCCCACATTTAAATTCTTGCCCGTCCTCGAGTAAGCTCAATAAATGTGAATTTTTTTGAATTTGTCATTGTCTAAGGATTCAATGCGTTAAGCTCATGTATCATGAATTGAGATGTCAAGCATACTCTAGTAAAAATTACTATATGTCTCCAAGTTCTACTACCCCTCCAATCGAGTTCATGTGTTTACACTTCCTTTGATTTCAATTCAAAATGTCATGCTTAGTGTTTAAATATGGGGAGGTGATCCTGAAATTCTAATCTTAATGATGCAATTGGTGAGTCTTTTTAGTATTGTGCTATGTGTGCTCTTTCTTATGATTCACAAGGATATTTTAACATACTAGGAGAGATATTTTTTTCATCCTAAATGTTCACTTGTTTAGCTTGTGAGAGATATTTTTCATCATCCCTTTATATATCAATTTTTTTTTTCTTTTTAGTTTCAAGTTTTATTTTAAAGGGAGAGTCATTTTTCTTCATCCTTTTAATGTAGTCCTTATGATCATGAAGTCCTATAGGAGTTTAGCACTTCAAATTATCACTCACCTCTTATCACTTTGGTTTAATTTTCATATTTTTCACCCCCACACTTAAACTTAAGCACATTTCATTTTAAATCCTAGAAACTAAACTTAGTAGACTCATGAACTCGATAAGGGGTGTGCCACTTGAATTCATTTTCATCTTATCTCAAACATGCTTGCATCTTAATTCTATACAATAAGTGTTTTTTTTTTTTGACATTGAATCTAAAACTTGACCGCATTCAGAAAATTCTCTTTAAAGTTCAATTTTAGCAAAAATGTAGGGTGTGCGAAATATGGAATTTATTTTATTGATTGAAATCAAAACTACAAAATAGAAAACAGAAAATTAAAACACAAAAATAGGAAACAACACAACTTTATTAATCCCCAGTCTTCATCTTCCTCTCCCTTGTAGCGATATGAATAATCCGCCAGCCAATCATCTTCCGAAAATGGTGCTCTTGCAGGAGGGCGTAGTAAGCTTGACCCATCCTGTCCTCCATGCAAGCTCCACTCTTGGAACATTATTTCAAGAGCTTCGTGGAATTTCATTTAGAATTCATGTGTTGGGCCACTTCTCCCTTGATGAAGCGCATGTCCTGTGCCAAGGAGACGCCCAGAACCCGCTGATGCGCATACATGCATGTCAGCATCCTATCAGTTGATGTTTGTCCAGCTGATGTGGAAGCTTCGCCTTCTTCTGCCCTCCTCTTCTTAGCTCGCGCCCCCTCCTGGGTGCGACCTCTCATGTTCATCAATTATAGAGGGGTGCAAGGTGGTATCGCCACATCGGTCGGGAAGAGTTTCACCCCTTGGGCTTCGCAGATTCCTATAATTAGTGATCCAAAAGCAATAGCAGCACATGGCTCGGTCAAGGCTTTCCAGAGCTGCTCCTTTATAACGATGGAGGTGAGGATATCTCCTTCCCTTTGTAGTGCACAAAGGAGTAGCGCCCGTGACCAGGTTACCTCGCTGAGAGGCCCATATGGCATCACAAAACTGGGGACGAACACGTGCCAAGCATTGCTCGATTCCATGAGGAGTGATCAAGGAATGTTGGCAAGGTTTCCTCTCCAACCAGAATCGGAGTGGGTAATCTCGTTTACTATTTCTGCTGGGTCATATTGTGAGCTCAGCAGGTTAAAATATATACAGCTCTCCACCTCACCCAATGTGTAAAAACCTTCGATGGCCTTGAGCCCAAACTCTACAATTTTACCTCTCACAAATATTTTGTCCCCCATCGCAATGATTGCGTTGGCGTACACTTCCTGCACTAGCGAGAGGTATGTGGAGTTTGTGGGACTCACAAAATGGGTCCATCCTCGATTCAAAATTTGGTTCGGGAATACGGGGTAAGGGAGCCCGAATCCCCTCTCAGGAATCAGCTTCCTTTTGATAACTTCTTGATTGAAGCGTTGTCCTGCTTCAATAGAAGAAAACCATTTTTTGTTGAACATTCCACCAGCTGTGGAAGTAGAAGCTCCCTTGCTAGCAACAGTTTTCTTTCCCGACGACATGATTCTCTAGATGATACTAAGGGTAGATTGAGAGAATTTGATTTTAAGGATAATTGAAGGGTTTTAGAGCTGAAGAATTTAGGTTTCTAATAGAGTGCACCTTCAGCTCACCCCCCTAGGCCCTTTTATAGAGGGTTGATAGAAAAAATTGGAAGGTTAGTTAAGCACACTTATGGCACACTAAGGCTTGGTTAAAGATGGATTCAATGCATGCCATAAGTGTAACTTGATTTCTGCTCAAAGAAGATGAAAATTTTCAGTTTTTTCCAGCACATTTGGCAGTTTGGGAGTACCAAGGCGCACTGTAGCGTCTTTGACTGCTTTGGGAATCCAAGGTAGTCAATTTTGCTTCAGCTGTATTTTTTCCACCGCAACGAGCTGTGGCGCGATATGGTGCCTTTGGAACAATCGTGCTAAGCTTGTCCGCTATAGCGCGCTGTGGCAAAGAAATCCGCCACGGCGCGTTGTAGCAATGAATCCGCGATGGCGCACTGTGGCGCGCTGTAGCGGATAATTCCGCTGTGGCGTGCTGCGGCGGTTTTGAAGCAAAAAATTTTCAAAAATTTAAGATCGACTTCCAGGGAAAATTATTTTTGGTTGTGAGTAAATTTATTCTACTCCTAAAATAGAATTAAGGTAAGAACAAAAAACTAAGTTGAGTTGCCTCCTAGCAAGCACTTTGTTTAATGTCGTTAGCCCGACACATTCAAGGTCAACTTGTATTTTCTTCCCTAGGAGGTTTTCTCTCTCAAATTTTTAAAAGAGATGAGTGAGCACCAACAGAGGTTGGGCTCAAACTCATTTGTTTGCTGTTGGACTTATTTTCTACCTCACCTTTCTTGTTCACAATGGGGTTCCTTTTTTCTTCTTTTTCCTCCTCCTAGTTTTTCTCTTTTTCTTTTCCCCCTTTATGTCATTTCCTTCAAACAGGATATCTTGGTGATCTTCATAATCTACAACACTTTCTAGCTCATTCTCTCCTTCTGGCTCCTTATTTACTTTCGCCCATTTTTCCTTTATACTTCTTTCCTTAAATAATGAAGACATTAGATCAATCACTTCCTCTAGATCCTTGACCCTGACTGTTATAAGTCCCCTTTCAATATCTATGATAGCCTGGGAGCTAGCTAAGAATGGCCTCCCAAATATTACAGTGGAGTTTTCACTCCAGCTGTCCCACTCGCAAACTACAAAATCTGTGGGGATCACAAAACTTCCAACTCCGATCGGGACATTCTTGACAATTCCCAAATGGGTTTGCGATGTAAGATTAGTGAATTCCAAAATTATTGGTGTCTCCACCATCCCCTTATTCCTAGTTTGGTGTAGATGTGCCATGGCATAACATTCACCGAAGCCCCTAGATCACATAAGGAATCTAAAAGGACTTCGCCTTCGATTATGCATGGAACATTCAATCTACCTGGGTCACCATTTTTGTTGCTACAATCTCCCTTCTATCATTCAGCTTAAGAATCCTTATTGGCACCTTCTTTTCCTCATTATTATGATCGATGCAGTTTATCTTTTTAGTGTCTACATTTATAACGCTCACAATTTCTCTAGGATTTAATTCAGTTGAGCTAGGGAGCATACCTTGTTGTCTAGTAGACAACGTTTAGAAATTTGTCATAATTGAACTTCAATATTTCACTTCTTGATCCTTATAATATCCTATACTTAATATATCACCTGTTAAGTAATAAGTTGTAAATTATAAATTTAAAATTTAACTTTCAAATCTTTGAAGATTTATTCATATTAGATGAATATTAGCTTCTCTTTCTTTTATTCTTATCCTTATTGAGTGATGATTATCACTTAATTTGGTTAGCTAGCTTAAGCTTAGAAATTGGCTTAAAATTTCTAACCTTTCAGGTAGAATTTGAAGGTCCAGTCTTAAATCATAAGTTGATGAAGGATTCTAAATTTTTAATTCGTGATCCTTCAATTAACCTTAAGTCTTAATTCTTTTGGATTATTTGAATCTTATCTTAACTCTTAGAATTCATGATAAACAAGAGAAGTGATCATCAATCGAATCTTCAACTCTTAAGACAATGCTTATCTATTGAGGATTATAGTTCTGAATCAATTTCTGCATTAGTGGTAAAGTGCCATAATTGCAGCTCAATGATTGCAGGACTATATGTGCCTGAAATCTCCATCTTCTTGTCTCTAAGTAAGAATTCAACCAAAAATATTATCCATTGAATGGCCTGTCAAAATCATGGACAAAAATCAAATTGGTTATTTGATCTGAGTTCCAAGAGAATAATTGAGAATCCAAATGTTCTTTCACCTCCATCAAGCTATTCTATATTCATTTAAACTCTCGCAATTGTACTTCTTAAACTCTATCCTCTTACAATTCAATGCTCTATAATTATTTTATTTATCCACTTGAGAGATGTCGAGGACGACATCGTTCTTAAATAGGGGAGTCTGTAACAACCCAAGTTGTTACTTAGGTCAATTAAAATTGATTTAAGTCTTAATTATGGTTATAGTAGCTTAATTAAATCATTAAGAACCTACCTCTAGGATTTGGATCAAATCAGGGGTCAAATAGATCAAAATCTGATTTCTGGAAAAACTCAAAACCCTAGAAATTGACTTTTTATTTTGACCTCAGATTGAAAATCTGACTTCGCCACTTCGTTCACCACCCCCAAATTAGCTAGGGGTGAAGTTTTGGAGGCATTTGGAAGTCGTTAGATTTTTGACAAATATTTTAATATTATTTAAATCCTCAAAAAAATCAAGTAATTAAGTACTCATCGAAACTAAAATCCGATCACTCCGTTGCGTTCATCACCCCTCAATTAGCTAGGGGTGATTTATTGGTAAATTTTGGAATGCATTTTATTAATTAATTTTTATTAATAAAATCTGTAAATATTTAAATAATAATAAATATTTAAGTTTTCTTAAAACGACCCCGTTAGTGTGCCGTTCGTTCCATTATCGCCATCTGCACTTGACGTTCGCCATCTGATTGTCCGATTGGATATGATCGGACGGTCATAAGATCATCCCCTTCGCATGGAGGATGAGTGTCGCGAGCGCACGTGGAACCCTAGCTCGTCTGCCAGTTGGCCTTTCCCCCATCGCTCTAGCATCCATTAAACCCTCCTTTCTGCTCATATTTTCATTTGGATCTTTTCTGAAGAACCTCTGGAGCGGTCCATGTCCTACTGCTCGAACAAATCGCAAATTTTTGAGAACCCTAAGGTACATCACCTCCTCAATGATCTTTATCTAAACTTAATCAACATTTCATTCGATTTAAATTCTAACTGTCAATTGTTTTATCAGCTTTCATTCGCAATTTATTTTTATTCTCGTTCAATCGATTTAAGATGTGCGAGAATTCTAGCACTGTAAATTTTGAGCTTAGGGCACGATATTGCCTCTTGCAATAAGCCGTCCATTTTAGGGTTTATAGGTTCTATCGAAGGGCTATTCCGCGACCTCTTGAACACCATGCGTATCGAATCTTGAACACCAACTGTGGTGACCGCCCCTTCTAATCATAAGGCTTAAGGAGAGGTCGTCACTAAGCACATCTTATACTTAACATTAGGTTGGAATTTATGACTCCAATCCAATCTTAAGAAAAAGAGGTGCTTTTTTGAATAAGTTAAAGATTAACAATCACTTAATGAGTATCAGAGTGCGGAAGAAAAGTAGCAATTGAAGTAAACATCCATACTATAAAATAAAGACATCCAGCTCAGAATATATACAATGCATGAAAGTAAAGTACAAATAGATCTGAATTATTACAAACGTTTAAAGTTTAAAGAGGACTGAAATGAAAAGAGTCACTCGTCCTCACAAAGTAAAAGTAAAGCAACTAGTGAAACTAAGGTCCCTCAGTAGTCTGGACCTCCTCCTGGATCTGCTCCTCAACAGGTTCAATCTCCTCAAAAAGCTCAGAATCTACCATTATCAGTTTCATAATGGTAGGGCCCCAGCCAACAAGATCCCAAGTTGTTACTAGCACTACCGACGAACAACTCTAAATCTGACGTTTGTCGGTATCACAAATGCCAGGGCCCCAGCCAACAAAAGAAAAAGGTTACAATTAAACAATTGTCTAAGTACATTTTAGGTTGTTTAAGTGAATTGAGTATTTAAGATATCACAGTTAAAGTATTTAAATGTACATGCATTAAAAAGGTGCAACAAGCTACAAGAACAGTGTATCTATAAACTAATCATTTATAGCTAATCAACAGGTATATAAAATAATACACAAAAACAAAAACTAAACATGGTGAGGCTAAAAGCAAAAGTAATTGCAATTACTGAAATAAATTTGATCCTAACATGCTTATGATCACATTGAGACATGCTGAGTATAATAAGAGAACAAGTGCTGAAATAAACATACAATTCTAGCATCCTAAACATGCCAATATCTTAGTACAAATCAATGAGAGTGTATATACAAGCATGCAGATTTACATGAAAAAGGCAACTGAGACATATGGCAATGCATGAGCAAAAGTAAAGCCATTGAGACATGTGGCAAAGCAAGTCAAGCACTAAAAGAAAGGCCACTGAAGCATGTGGCAAAGCAAAATAAACACTAATAATTGAACTAAAGTAGCAATAAGCCTAAGACATAGTGCTGCCATAACAGAACATGCCATACAGGGTCTCTGAACTAAAAGTTCAACTTGTATCCATCCTAGGCATCTGCAGAGCTAGGTCCGAGTAGAACTTATAGAATAAGACATGTATCCATCCTAGACATCCGTCGAGCTAGGTCTGAGCCTATTCTATAATAAAACTAGAACTGAAGAGGAAGACCATGTTAGGACATACTCTACTAATTAAAAATAGTGAACAAACTGAATGAATGCTATGCTTTTCAAATACTAACTTATGATGTATCCTCCGTATCCTAATCTTACCTATTATGCTCAGGGAACAAGGCTCAATATTCAAGGTGTGCGAAGCAATCAAAGTCAAAGTAAGTAAGAGACTCAATCTAGACTCATGTGATATCCGTTGTTGTCTACTTTATCCAAATTTTGTTATTCTGAAAAGATACAAGTTTAAGATCTCCAATATCCAGCTATCGAGTAAGATCTCAGATTTACGACCTTAATGTTAATATTAGAACTTAACAAGTTCTAATGCATAATCATATGATGACGATAAGAAGTTAAAGTAAACAAATCAATGACTTAACTATTATTATTTTCCTCTCTTAACCCAAATCTTGATTTAGTAAGTCAAGACTTAAGAATTCCAAATCCAAACCCCACTTGGTGTTCAAATCCTGAATCCAAGGTAGTATCCTTAGTAAGAAAATAGGATTCATACTTTAAAACCCAATTTAAAGGTAAGGAATCCTATAAGCCGAAGGATTCAGAAGTTAAAATCATAATTGAAAGGTTATTCTAATGTTGTAAGACAAAATAATCAGTAAGAACCAAGAATCTAAGATCTATATTCAGTCTTTAGGATAATTACATTATCTTATAGATTGAATCAATCCTACACCAACATGGAAGGTTGCAGAGGAATTAAATAATAAATCACTTAAGGAATTCCAAATGGAGGTTGTCTAATTCAATTAGAAGATCTAAAGTCTAAGATCTAAGATCTGATATTTGATCACTTTAGACTTAAACTAAGATTTAGACTTAGGATTTTACAAGAGTATTTCTTTTAAGATTCAAGCTCAAGAATCAACTTAACTAAGCTATTAGCTAAGGATCTAATACTTTGATATAGTTAAACTTAGCTCTTAAGACAAGGTGATTTTAGGAACACTTAAAGTCTTAAGATCTAAGTAAGCTATTTTAAGATTCTTCACTTAACTCAATATCATCAACATAGGATTTTAGAAAGGTGTTAAACATATTAACTAGGGATATTTTGCTGAATTTTCAAGGCTTAAGGGGTGCTCAAATACATTTTGGTCAAAATGACCAAAATACTCCTCTTAAGGTTAAAAATGGGATTTTAAGATTAAACCATCCAAATTAATTCAAATCTATTTTAATGGGTTCCAAATTGATTAAGGAGATAGGATACACACTTATTTTAGGTTTTGGAAATCTAATTCGTTTAATTATCCTTAATCACATTAAGAGGCCAATAAAGGTGATTAATAAAATTATGGTATTCTAGAGTGATCTAATTGCATTTGTAGGTTCTACTATACTAAATGAAGCATTAGGAACTAACTTTACCAAAATCAGAGGTTAATCTAAGGCTTAATTCACTAATCCCAAATTAGGATAATTAAGGAGAGAGTAACAAAATTAAGGTTCTTGAATTAGTTTTAATGGTCTACAAATATTCTCTGTGGTCTTAGGAACAATCAGAGATCTTAATTAATATTTTTGGATAATTAATGAATTTAATATAATTTAAATAAAAATAGAAAAGGATTAGGGTATAATTTAAAATCTAAGCATTAGATCCTTGATTTTATTTTATATTAATGTTACTTGTATTTTTTTTGATTAAAATGATATATTGGATCATACCATTTGGATAAGTATAGCTAAAGTTATTTAAATAATTTAATCTGCATTTTTATTGAAATAAAAACTATAGTAGATGATTTATTAAATAATTATTATAAGAAAAATAATTCCATTATTCATTTATTAAACCGCGGCACAAAATTGAAACCGCGCGGGCCGGTGTCTGACCCAGCCTGAAGCGCTAGTGCGTCGTCCCCGATACCCCTCTTCGCTCACAGCCACGGGAATGGCACCTTGGACCACTAAATTTGCCACCAATGGGCCATGTCGCGACCAGCATTTAATTGCCACATCTTCAGGAAGTCAAGGCACGTCGGTTAAACCTAGAAGCCCTAACTGGGATGGGCCAGAATGCTGGATGGCTACTCCACCGAAACTTCCATTTACAGACTATTAGGCTTTACTGTGAGGGGATAATTCTCCTCATAGAAACCACTAAACGGATAGGGCTCGATGCCTACCCCATCGGTGAGGTGAAGCGAGTCAAACCCCTAAGGTTTCATAACCTGGGGTGCAGCCGATCGCTGGGTCCTTACTTGGACTCAGCCATGGCTCGGCCGCTAGCTCAATCGATCGATTAGAGTTAGCTCAAACCCTGGCGATAATCACAACTGGTTCCCTAAGCGGCTAAGTCTAGTTAGACGATGTCTAGAGGCTCATCTAGAGACAAGATTGGAAAATTGAATCTTCAGAATTCAGTGGAGAATGGTCTACCTGAAGATGGGTGTACAGGGCCGAGGAGAATTGAGACGAGCTAGAGGTTCCAGAAGATCTTAGCAACCTGGCAGGGGGTCTGAATACCAGACACGCACCCTCTATCAGCAGTTCGAAGCTTCATTGCCAAGAGGACAGGGACTCCAGAGGACTTCAGCTAGGGAATTGAGGGTTCACAGTGAGCAAAGGGACTCACTGTGAGATTCTGGGGGTATTTATAGGTCGAAAGAGGCCCTAGGGGTGGATGTCGTAGCTCGGGCTTGGACAATCTCTTGGCCCGAAGCAATGGGTTGGTTTGAAATGGTCAGGGGCAATTTAAGGAGAAGGCAACCGGCAAGACGAAACACCGAGGACATAAGGGGAAAATCGGGGTTTTTCCCGTACTACCTCGGGGGCTGGAGGTTGCCTGGTTGTCGAGGGGGACCAGACGCGGACATGCGAGAGGTAGACAAAGATCCATAGTGCTCGGGTCTCCATCCACCATCTGATGGATCGACCATTGCGATTGGAAGGCTCTGATTGATTACTTAAATGGGACAGATGTTAGCCGTCAGATGCGCAGGATGGATCCGACACCTAGGATTAGATCTTAACTTGGACGGGATCCCACCATTGGATTAAATATGCTAGGATGCGTGCTAGCGCATCCATTGGCTAGATATCGCATGTCGCTGTCGGGACCTCGCAGCGGATCTGTCGCGGTCCCGACAGCAATTCCCAGATAAAAAGTTTAATTAAATATTTAATTTAATTAATATTAACATATTTAATAATTAAATTAAATTCTATTAAATTCAAAAATCCAACCCCAAAATTTCCTAAAAATTCACCCTTAGATAATTAGGGCATGAGAAATTCAGAAATGAAATCAGATTTTAATTTGGAGATCAATTTAATTTAGGTATTTTATAGGATTCAAAAATAGGCAAAAATATCAAAATTCTTAATTTAGCTCCGATTGATCCAAAACTTCTAGGGTTAGATTTAAATGACCCGTTGAGTCTAATGGAATCAAAATCAAATCTTGGTTTGGCTTAATTAATCTGGATTTAGCTAGGGTAACAACTAGGGTTATTATAAACTCCCCCACTTAAAAATAATGTCGTCCCCGACATCACTTAGTGGAGAAAGTACTATAAGGACTAAATTTAAATAGGATAGATAATAAATAAAGAACAGTACCTGGGCCTGCAAAGAGCTATGGATGTTTATTGTGCATATCCACTTCTTTATCCCAAGTAGATTCTTCTAAAGATCGATTCTTCCACTGGACTTTGACCAGAGGAATTGAATGGTTTCTTAGCTGTTTTGGATCACGAGCTAAGACTTTAATTGGTTCTTTGGCATAAGAAAGATCAGGTTGGATTTCTACTGACAGAAGTTGAACGAGATGAGAAGGGTCTCTTAGGCATCTTCTTAATGACGATACATAAAACACATTATGGACAGCTGCAAAGTCATCAGGAAGGTTTAATCGGTAGGCAGATGATCCTACTTTGGCTAAAACCTCAAAGGGTCCAACATAGCGGGGACCGAGTTTCCCTGCTACGCCAAATCTGTAGACACCCTTCATTGGGATGACTTTCAAATAAGCAGAATCTCCCACATTGAATTGTAGGAGATGATGATGAGCATCGTGATACTTGCTCTGACAATCTTGAGCTGAATGAATTCTCTGTTGAGTTAATTAGATCTTCTTGTTAGTTTCCTCAACTAACTCTAAACCAAATAGTTGAACGCTTCCTATTTCGGACCAAGCTAGCGGAGTACTACATTTTCTACCATACAATGCCTCATAAGGAGCCATTTTAATACTGGCTTGGAAATTATTATTGTAGGCAAACTCCACTAACGGAATATGATCTTCCCAGGAATCGACAAAATCAAGAACACAAAGCCTAAGCAAATCTTCCAGAACTTGATTCACTCTCTCAGTCTGACCATCTGTTTGAGGATGAAAAGCTATACTCATGGCTAGAGTAGTACCCAGGTCTTGATGCACATCATGCCAGACTTAGAAGTAAATCTATTATCTTTGTCGGATACTATTGATTTCTGAATCCCATGCAATCTGACAATTTTATTGATATAGAGCTTTGCTAGCTTCTCTACTGAGTTAGTCTAACGGATAGGGAGAAAGTGCGCTAATTTAGTCAAATGGTCTACTATAACCCAGATTGCATCGGCACCATATTTTGCATGAGGCCATACCATGATGAAATCCATAGATATATCAAACCATTTCCATTCTGAAATTTCTATTGGGTGCAGAAGACCACCATGTCTTTGGTGTTTGGCCTTTACTAGATTACAGGCATGACACTTGGCCACAAAATTAGCCACATCCTTTTTCATACCGGGCCACCAAAATGATTGCTCTAGATCCTGGTACATCTTAATACTGCCTGGGTGTATATGATACCCAGAATTATAGCCTTCAATTAACACTTCATGATGCATGGATTTAGGAATCCACAAACAATTAGTTTGATAAATGACATTGTTGTGCATTTGCAACTCATGATAACAGCCACCTTCAATATCTGCTTTGAATTTTAGATAATCGTCATCTTTAGTTTGCGAGATAGAGACATCTCTATGGAATGTTAGTTCCACACTGATATTTACTAGAAGTGAACTTAACATATCGCCACTAACTGGAGAAATTTCAAGCTTATGAAATTCTTGTTCTAAAGAGCTGGATGCGATCAAAGATGATAAAGTAGCACGACAACTAAGAGCATTGGCCATTACATTTGCTTTTCATGGACTGTATTGAATACTGAGGTCATAATCACTGATGAGTTCTAACCATCTTCTTTGACAACAATTCAATTCTCTTTGAGTGAAGATATACTTCAAGCTTTGATGAACAGTGAAAATTGAACACTGCCCTCCATATAAATAGTGACGCCATATTTTCAAGATAAAGATCACAGCGGCAAGTTCGAGATCATGAACTGGCTAATTTCTTTTGTGTGGTTTTAACTGACGAGAGGCGTAAGCGATTACCTTACCCTCTTGCATTAATACACAAGCTAGACCAATTCCAGAGGCATCGGTGTATACCTGATATTCCAAGCCTTCCTTGGGCAGGACAAGAATTGGAGCGGTAGAGAGTGCATCCTTCAGAGTTTGAAATGCTTCATCGCATTCAGTACTCCAAATGAACGGAACGGCTTTCTGGGTTAACTTAGTCAAAAACGAAGCGATCTGGGAAAAGCCTTTAACAAACTTTCTATAATATCTGGCTAATCCCAAGAAACTTCTAATATCCGTGACCATCTTAGGTTGAACCCATTCCTGAATAGCACTTACTTTATTTTGATCTACACGAATACCCTGGGCATCAACTACATGTCCCAAAAATGAAATGGATTTAAGCCAAAATTCACACTTGAAGAACTTGGCATACAATTGATGTTCACACAAAGTTTCCAATACTAATCTCAAGTGTTCTTCATGATCTTTAAGGTTTTAGAATAAATGAGGATATCGTCGATAAAGATAATCACGAACTTATCTAAGTATGGTTTCAAAACTCGTTGCATCAAATCCATGAAGCCTGATGGCGCATTAGTGAGTCCGAAAGACATCACTAGAAATTCAAAATGACCATAATGAGTATGGAAAGCGGTCTTTCCTACATCATCTTCTCTTACTCGCAATTGATGATATACAGACCTTAAATCAATCTTAGAGAATATGATAGCTCCAGATAACTAGTCGAATAAATCATCTATTCTAGCTAATGAGTACTTATTCTTTATGGTGACTTTATTTAGTTCATGATAATCTATGCACATTCACATAAATCCATCCTTTTTCTTTACAAATAGAACGGGTGCTCCCCAAGGAGACAAACTCTGCCTAATAAAGCCTTTCTTCAAGAGCTCCTGTAGTTGTCCATTGAGTTCTTGCAATTCCTTAGGTGCCATCCTGTATCGTGCTTTAGATATAGGCTGGGTACCCAGAGCTAGTTCAATAGAGAACTCGACTTCTCTGGAAGGAGGTACACCAGGCAAATCTTCTGGGAATACATCGGCAAATTCCTTAACGACTTCACAACCGGAGAGAGGGATACTTTCTTTTGCTTCACCCATCATAGTGACTAGATAAGAATCACAGCCCTTACTGATCAACTATTTGGCTTTAATAGCATTTATTAATATTAAAAGTCTCAGACTTGCCCTGGGAATGGAGAGTGATTATCTTTTTCAAACAATTTATCATGGCGTTATTGTCATTGAGCCAGTTCATTCCAAGGATGATATTAAAGTTTGCTAATGGTAGGATGATCAATTCAGAGTTAAGCTCCTAACCATTTAATGGAATTTTGATGTTACAAAACTTATTGGCACTTAGTTGGGCTCCAGATGGAAGTCTAATGTTTAAGGATTTTGCTAAGTTGTACAATTGTGGTTTAAGGATGTTGGCAAATCGTTCATAAATAAATTAATGACTAGCACCGGTGTCAAACAACACATTGCAGGGCTGGTCATTAAAGTAAAGTGTGCCTAATTTATTCATATGAATCGCATTAACAAATTGCAATAATTAAAGTACAGGAATACAATTAACAAAGGAGAAGTTCAGAAATGTGTACCTGAAACCACATTGTTGTCTTCTGTAGCTTCCAGAGGTGTTAAAGCATAAACTCACGCAGGACTGGCAGGATGGTTGTTTACCTGCCTCCTGGGATTATTCTGGGACTTAGGATCAAATGGCTGCTCTAGAGCAGCTTCAGGTGTAGGGGCTGATATTATGGCCAAAATTGGCTCTCTCCTATTTAGTGGAGTAGCTCTGAATACCTGGTTCTTCTGATATAGTTTCATTAGAACTCCATCCACTATTTCTGTATGAGCACAGTGGTAGAACTTGTGGCCTGTTTGTCCATAATTGTAGCACTTATGGCCGAAGTGATAACACTTGCCATATGGATGAGGCCTATTATAGCCTTGAATGGGCTCAACATTCAGTGCAGCTTCCAATTGATAGACTTTTGCAAAATCAGGTCTGTGCCTCTTGAAGGTTTCATGCTGGTTAGTCATTAATTGTGAATTCTTCTTGAGATCCTTTCCAGATTGATGATGATCAATCACCTTAGCTGTCTCCACTAGCTCAAAGAAGCTAGTTAGGCAAAGTGGAACGATCTGATCCTTTAGTGAATCTCGGAGTCCACAGAGAAAGTAGTGGAACTTGGCCGGTTCAGAATGAGTAACTTTTGGAGCAAAGCAAATCAACCTACAAGATTCCCTTTCGTAGTCAGCAACGGAACGACTCCCTTAAGTCAACCTTATAATCGTGTCTGCAATGATGTTTTGTGCAGACGGGGGAATGAATTCAATCTTGAATGCTTCAACAAACTTGTCCCAAGGGATGTCCTCCAACTCATAGTCAATGAACTTGGTATTCCTGACCTCATCCCATCAATATTCTGCTTCCGCATGAAACAGGTGCGTAGTGAGACGGACGGCTTCAGAGTTGGGATCTTTAGACTAATAAGATCCTTTTCTACTGCTTTCAGCCAGTCGACTGTGTCCATTGGAGATAGGTTTTCACCGAAGGTGGAAGGCCTCAGTCTTAAGAAATTATGGAGAAGACTATCCATCGAGTGATGGGAAGGGAATGTATGTTGCAGAACAGGGACAGCAGGAACAGCAACAGCGGCTGGAACGGAATGATCACTCAGCATCTTCTGCATGACTATCGCTTGTTGGGCTTGGTTTTCCAGCAAGGTTGCTACCATTGCCCGCAGATGAGCCACTTCATCGATAGAACTACTGAATGAGATAGTATTCTTGATATGAGTGACAGCTGGTGGTGATCCAAGATTCATTCTAATTAAACAATGCAAACCATATTTTAGATTTTTCTTAAAGGAAGACAGTCATTTAAAGTTGTGATAGATATCCAAAAATTTTCATTACTTACTGAAATAAGAGATTACATAAGTTCTTAGAAAATGTCAAAAAGAATAACTCTACCCGAATCATGTAAGTCAAAAGATGACAATTGTTCTAACTAACACTCAAACATCCTTAATATACTCATCCCTAAAGGCTACACAAAAGTCCTCAAAAGTCACTTCCAGACGCTTCCTTTCGAGCTTTGCAATGGTGTCATACCACCAAACTCCTGCATAATCCTGCATCAGATCCATCACAATGTCCATGTAGAGTGACTCAGGACACTCTATATGTATCAAGATTGACTCCACTCTGTACAACCACTCCTTGGCATATATAGGAAAGTCAAGTCCTCGTTATACTGCTTGATGTAGATGTTTGTCCAAGATTAAGGTCCCTCTTATTGAAACTCCTTCAATCTATCAGTTACTCTCTTGTCTCCATTTGAAACTATAGCTCCAAGCCAACTTGAAGGTATGCAGATAATAGTTCACGTCAGACTCTCCAGAATCCATTTTGACTCTAAGAGGAGAAGTTACTACGTTTTGTTAAACTAAGGATAATGAGATTTTCAAGATATGAGTATTTTCATTCTACAATTGTTTAAAGAGTATTGATAATACTATGTTATGGATGTTACATATTGATGTTTGCACCTCAAAAGAATGTTCCATTAGGTAGAAAGGAATCACAGATCCCATTCTGACACCTTATGGTGTTCTTTGATACCAACTATTGGGCCCCATACTTTCCTGCAGCTCCACTAATACTGATATTAGCATAACTGTGGGGAGTACGGTGCTCCATTCTGGTGGCTAATCCCCAACTCAAGTAGAGTTAGGTAGGACCCAACTAGCCTTAAGCCAAGGACTTGTCACCCTGTAGAAGAAATTATGAACATACATCAATACAAATCAAAGTGGCGGAAGCCAGATACAGTATAATATAACATCCATATGTATAATATAGTATAAAAGAAGAGAGTAAAAGAAATAGTAACTCAAGTTAAATGTAGAAAAGTAAATACATCCAGAATTTAATTATTACAAACAGAATTGAATAGAAATAAAGATATCTCAATCTCACTACAAAAAAAGAAAATCTATCTAAGCAGCAGTAGGAAGATCCTCCTCCTGCACACCTCCGATGCTGCAGTACTACCGATGAACAACTCTGAATCTGACATTTGTTGGTATCACAAATGTCAGGGCCCCAGTAAACAAAAGAAAAAGGTTATAGTTAGACAATTATCTAAGTACATTTTAGGCTGTTTAAGTGAATTGAGCATTTAAGATATCACACTTAAAGGTTTTAAACATACAAGCATTAAAAAGGTGCAACAAGCTACAAGAACGGGGTAGCTATAAACTAATTATTTATAACTAATCAATAGGTATGTAAAATAATATACAAAAATAATAACTAAATATTAAGAGGCTAAAAGTAAAAGTAACTGTAATTACTGAAATAAATCTAATACTAACATGCTTATGATCACATGGAGACATGCTGAGTATAATAAGAACACAAGTGCTGAAATAGACAAACAATTCTAGCATCCTAAACATGCCAATATCTTAGTACAAATCAATGAGAGCATATATACAAGCATGCAGATTTACATGAAAAAGGCCACTGAGACATGTGGCAAAAGTAAACTAAGTACATGAACGAGCAAAAGTAAAGCCACTGAGACATGTGACAAAGCAAGTCAAAAACTAATAGAAAGTCTACTGAAGCATACGGAAAAGCAAAACAAACACTGACAACTGAACTAAAGTAGCAGTAAGCTTAAGACATAGTGCTGCCATAACAGAATAGGCCATACAGGGCCTCTGAACTGAAAGTTCAATATGTATCCATCCTAGGCATCCGCAGAGCTAGGTCTGAGTTGAACATATAGAATAAGATATGTATCCATCCTAGACATCCATCGAGCTAGGTCCGTGTTTATTCTATAACAAAATTAGAACTAAAGAAGTAGACTATGCTAGGACATACTATACTAATAGAAAACATTGAACGAACTGAATGAATGCTATGCTTTTCAAATACTAACATAGGATGTATCCTCCAAATCCTAAGTTTACTTATTATGCTCAGGGAATAAGGCTCAATATTCAATGTGTGCAAAGCAATCAAAGTCAAAGTAAGTAAGAGACTGAATCTAGACTCATGTGATATCCGTTGTTTTCTACTTCATCCAAATTTAACTATTCTGAGAAGATACAAGTTTAGGATCTCCAATATCTAGCTATCGAGTAAGATCTCAAATTTACGACCTTAATGTTAACATTAGAACTTAATAAGTTCTAATTCATAATCATATGATGACTATAATAAGTTAAAGTAAGCAAATCAATGACATAACTATTATTGTTTTCCTCTCTTAACCCAAATCTTGATTTAGTAAGTCAAGACTTAAGAATTTTGGATCCAAACCCCACTTGGTGTTCAAATCTTGAATCCAATGTAGTATCCTTAGTAAGGATCTAGGGTTCACACTTTAAAACCCAATTTAAAGGTAAGGAATCCTATAAGCTAAAGGATTCATAAGCTAAGATCTTAATTGAAATGTTGTGATAATGTTGTAAGATAAAATAATCAGTAAGAACCAAGAATCTAAGATCTATATTCAATCTTTAGGATAATTACATTATCCTATAGATTGAATCAATCCTATACCCACATGGATGGTTGCAAAGGAATTAAACAATAAATCACTTAAGGAATTCCAAATGGAGCTTGTCAAATTCAATTAGAAGAACTAAAGTCTAAGATCTAAGATCTGATGTTTGATCACTTTAGACTTAAACTAAGATTTAGACTTAGGATTTTACAAGAATATTCCTCTTAAGATTCAAGCTCAAGAATCAATTTAATTAAGCTATTAGCTAAGGATCTAGTACTTTGATATAATTAAGCTTAGCTCTTAAGACAAGGTGATTTTAGGAACACTTTAAGTCTTACGATCTAAGTAAGCTATTTTAAGATTCTTCACTTAACTCAATATCATCAATATAGGATTTCAAAAAGGTGTTAAACATGTTAGTTAGGGATATTTTGCTGAATTTTCAAAGCTTAAGGGGTGCTTAAATACATTTTGGTCAAAATGACCAAAATACTCCTCTTAAGTTTAAAAATGAGACTTTAAAATTTAACCATCCAAATTGATTCAAATCTATTTTAATAGGTTCCAAATTGTTTAAGGAGATAGGACACACACTTATTTTATGTTTTGGGAATCTAATTAGTTTAATTAGCCTTAATCATATTAAGAGGCCAATTAAGGTGATTAATAAAATTAGGACAATTTAGAGTGATCCAATTGCATTTGTAAGTTCTACTATACTAAATGAAGCATTAGGAACTAAGTTTACCAAAATCAGTGGTTAATCTAAGGCTTAATTCACTAATCCCAAATTAGGGTAATTAAGGAGAGATTAACAAAATTAAGGTTCTTGAATTACTTTTAATGGTCTACAAATGTTCTCTGTGGTCTTAGGAGCAATCAGAGATCTTAATTAACATTTTTGGATAATTAATAAATTTAATAAGATTTAAATAAAAATAGAAAAGGATTAGGCTATAATTTAAAATCTAACCATTGGATCCTTGATTTTATTTTATATTAATGTTCCCTGCATTTTTTTGATTAAAAGGGTATATTGGATCATACCATTTGGGTAAGTATAGATAAAGTTATTTAAATTATTTAATCTGCATTTTTATTTAAATAAAAACTATATGAGATGATTTATTAAATAATTATCATAAGAAAAATACTTCCATTATTCATTTATTAAATCACGGCCCAAAATCGAAACCACATGGGGCAGGGTCTGACCCGACCCGAAGTGCCAGTGCGTCATCCCCGATACCCCTCTTCACACACAGCCACAGGAAGGGCACTTTGGACCGCTAAATTCACCACTGACAGGCCATGCCATGACCATCATTTAATCGCCACACCTTCAGGAAGTCAAAGCACGTCGATTAAACCTAGAAGCCTTAACTGGGACGGGCCAGAATGCTGGATGCCTACTCCACCAAAGCGTCCATTTATAGACGATTAGGGTTTACTGTGAAGGGATGATTCTCCTCACAGAAACCACTAAACAGACGGGGCTCGATCCCTACTCCATCGGTGAGGTGAAGCAAGTCAAACTCCCAAGGTTACAAAACCTGGGGTGCAGCTGATCATTGGATCCTTACTCGGACTCAGCCATGGCTCGGCCGCTAGCTCAATCGATCGATATGATCAATCAGAGCTAGCTCAAACCTTGGCGACAATCACAATTAGTTCCCTAAGTGGCTAAGTCTAGTTAGACGACATCTAGAGGCTCATCCAGAGATAAGGATATAAAACTAAATCTTTAGAATTCAATGGAGAATGTTGTACCTGAAGACAGGTGTGCAGGCACAACCGAGGGGAATTGAGAGGAGCTGGAGGTTCGAGAAGATCTCAGCAACCTTGCAGGGGATCTGAACACCAGACACGCACCCTCTATCAGCAGTTCGATGCTTCGGGAATGCCGGAAAATTATCGAGAGGATGGGGGCTCAAGAGGACTTCAGTTGGGGAATTGAGGGTTCACTGTTAGCAAAGGGACTCACTGTGAGATCCTGGGGGTATTTATAGGCCAAAGGAGGCCCTAAGGGTGGATGTCGTGGCTCAGGCTTGGACAATGGCTTGGCCCCAAGCAATGGGTTGGCTTGAAATGGTCAGGGGCAATTCAGGGAAAAGGCAACCGGCAAGACGTCACGCTGAGGGCAGAAGGAGAAAATTGGGGATTTTCCCGTACTGCCACGGGGGTTGGAGGTCACCTGGCTGTCAAGAGGGACCAGGCGCGGACGAGCGAGAGGTAGATGAAGATCCACAGTGCTTGAGTCTTCGTCGTCATCTAATGGATCGACTATTGTGATTGGAAGGCTTTGATTGATTACTTAAATGGGACAGATGCCAGCTGTCAGATGTGCGGGATGGATCCGACTCCTAGGATTAGATCTTAACCTAGACACGATCTCGTCGTTGGATTAAATACGCTATGATGCGTGCTAGCACATCCATTGGCTAGATACCACGCGCCGCTGTCGGGACCCCACAGTGGATATGCCGCGGTCCCGACAGCATATCCCAGATAAAAAATTTAATTAAATATTTAATTTAATTAATATTAACCTATTTAATAATTAAATTAAATCTATTAAACTCATAAATCTAATTTAGGACTAGATGAGCCTCAAAATTTTCCAAAAATTCACCCATATCTAATTAGAGCATGAGGAATTTAGAAATGAAATCAGATTTTGATTTGGAGATCAATTTAATTTAGGTATTTTCTAGGGTTCAAAAATAGGCAAAAATGTCAAAATTCTCAATCTAGCTCTGATTGATCCCATACTTCTAGGGTTAGGTTTAAATGACCCATTGAGTCTAATGGAATCAAAGTCAAAACTTGGTTTGGCTTAATTAATCTAGATTTAGCTAGGGTAACAACTAGGATTATTACATTAGATACATATCCTAACCCATTATAATTAAAGCCTTTGCCATTTCAAAGTACTTTTCACTAAATGATAGGTACATAAAAATTGAGTGAGGAACCAAAATAGTAAGCATCCATCTATTGCAATATAAGAATCCAGACATTTAACTTAGAATAAGAAAAGCAACAAAAGGTGAAGTTAAACAATTTAGTTGAAATGAAACATATAAAGACAATCAGCCTCACACTGCAGAAAAGAAAGAACTAATAAGCTAAGAGTCTTCAACCACATGATACTACTCCAAAGGTAGGTCCCCAGATGGCTCCACAACTTCAAATAACTCTGAACTTATCATTGTTGGTTTCATAATGATAGGGCCCCAGTCAAAGAAAAGAAAATTTTTAGTTGGACAAATTGTCTAAGTACATTTTAGACTGAAATATTATTATGTTAATTTAGATATCACCATAAACTTAACAACTAAGCAATAATATATATAGGATCAAGAAAGCATATGGAAAGAATAAGAAGCTATAAACAATAAGTTTAAAACTTAACAAAATGGAAGTAAGCACATACCTCCAAGATCTATTGCAATAAGGTTAGGCATAATATAAATAATACTTTTCATAACTGAAAGGAAAACTCATCCTAAACATACTTGTGATCAAAGAAAAATTATGCTAATTAATGTAACTCAATTAAATCATAAAAATATAATTAAAAATAATTCAATTTACATCTAGCATCCTATATAAAATGAGTAAGGCTTATATTCTAGATATGTATAATGAAAGTAAAACTAGCACCCTAAATAAAATAATACTAACATCCTAAATATGCACCTAAAGTAAAACTAACATCCTATATATGATCAAGTATACATGTCTAGCATCCTATAATGAATAAGATTATTATTAAATTAAGGAAAATGGCATGTAAATAAGCTGAAATATTTATAAAGTAACAATTAAGGAAAAATGCTAACATATAGAAAATGATATGGAATAAGAAGTATAAAACTAAAAATTGCAATTGTTAAAAAAGCCATTTAAACTGAAATATGCATAGTATCTAACTTAGCATATGGGCTAAGGTAGAAGGATCAAGCTAAATAGTAGAAGTGCAACTACATTAGTATTGCCACAATATGGAATTAAATACAGAATCTAACAAATACCATCCTAGCCAGTTCATAGTCCTAGGCTTGGTTAGGCTTGCAATAGACAGATAGATACCATCCCAGTTGGTTCATAGGCTAGGTTTGGTCTATACTAAAGCAAAGGCATAGAACTAAAAGGGCATACTAATTAGGTTATACTCTACTTAACCAAAATCATCAAAACCAAAGCACCGATAAAAACAAATACCAATATTATTTTTGTAAATCAAGTTTAACATGAGATACTCTTAAGTATCCCAACATTTATGTACAAGGTAATATACTCAAATTCAAGGAAAGTAAAGCATCAATATTCAAAGTGAGCAAGAGACTCTACTAAGACACAAGTGATATCTATTATTGTTTAATTATTCATTCTATCTATTATAAGTTACACAAGATTAGAATCATCAATTCTTATGCTATATGTAACTTAGATTTACGGCCATATAGATTGAAATTAATTAGAACTGACTAGATCCTAATTAATAATGAATCCATGTCGACTACATAAGCTAAATAAGTAAATAAATTGTCCTATTTTGATAATTTAAGCAACCCAGACCATCTTGATTAACCAAATCAAGATGAAAGGATTAAGAATTAAACTTTAAATATTGGGATTTAATCGCTTAATCCAAAGGTGATATCAAAGAACTAGGTTTTACCACCCAATCTCACGGATTTAGATTTAAGGCAAATCCTATTAAGTAAAATTAATCTTAATAGTATGGATCTCTAATCTTAAATCTAAGTTTCAAAAGATCAAATAAACAGAAATAAACTATGAAAATCTATAAACTATCAAAACTAAGGTTTTACCTATTGAGTAATCCAATTTACTCAATTGAGGAATTCTAACCAAAGATCTATTCTTAATTTCTAAGGAAAAAGCTCTTAAGCACTAATATTAACACTCAAGCACTAACCTTAACCATTCTTTGAATTAAGGACTTAAGGAAAGATTAGAAGACAAAAAGGAAGGCATGCTGTGAGATTTATCTCACATCATAGAGCTTAAAGTTAACTTAGCATTTTACTTAAGTAGAATTTAAGGTATTGATTTGAAACTTGACTATTAAGACTAAAATCAATGGAATTTATTCTAATCACTTTGGGTACTGATTTCTAACAATTAGAGAATGATTCTAAGGTTTAAGAACACTTAAACCTAAATTTGGGCAAAATAACCATTTTGCCCTACTTAAGGGTCTAATTAGCTACATTTTGATTTAAGGTTCCAAATTGGAAATTTTTAATGGAAAATGATTACTTCCCTCTGACCCGCCTGGACTGGTTTTTCTTTCTTCCACTACACAGCCTTAAATGTGGCATTTGAAATTGATTGTGGCTACCCAGGAATTAGTTTAGTAACAAGGCGATATCCGTGATTAGTTTAGGATGGGCGAGATGTCTATCTGTACTAGACTAGACTAGGATGGTTACTTCTTGGTTGGTCTTTTCTTAGGAGTCTTGCCTGCCTTACATCTTACCTGAAGTGAAGTCAAAAATGAGCTAGCACAGCTAAGATAAGGGCTAAGCCTGGCATGCGACGGGGAAGGTTGCGAAGCAAACTAATTTGAAGCAAGAGCCGATGCCTATCTATAGATTAAGGTAGAAGCTGAAACACTCAACAAAGAATAGAAGGAAGACTTGGCTTGGCCTATAAAGTGAGTTGAGTGACCAAATCAGCCTAGATATTGATAATAGCCATGAGACCTTTTTTTCTTTCCGCTACACGGCCTTTTATGGGTCCCAGGCCTTGCCATCCATTATTTGTGCGAAGCCTTATACTAAGACTAACCGAGAGGTTATGTAATTGTGAGGCCACCCGGAGGGTAGGCCGCGTAGCGGTGGTATCTAAGAAATGGACAAAACCACTAAAATTTCTCCATGCCTGGTGGGAAAATCGTTAAACTTGCCCGGCTTTCTCATGATTTTGATAGCCTTCTTTTCTTTTTGGTCTCTTTTTTGAATATTACCTTGATATAGCTTCACACCTATCATGCAAAATCCTAGAACTAGAAGCTAGAGTCTCCACTCTTTTTTATGATATATGATAAAAGTCTAAACTCTCCCATTCCCATTGGTCGAGCCTAACTCGTTCTCACTCTCACTCTTGAAGATATTCGACAAACCAGTACACCAAATTTGGATAATTAATAAGCTTTATGACCTTAAATTAAAGAATTTGATTCATAAAGGCAATTGGGTAATTTGTCCAATTAAATCTAAATTTTCTATTAGTTTATTAAGGTTTAATCTCAAAGGGTTCTATTAAACCTAAAATTTCTAAATTCTAACATGCATTGGCTAAGTTATAGCCAAAAATAGTTTAGGGTTCTAAAATGAAAATTAGGGTTTCTTAAGAGGGGTCAAAAACCTAACTTTTATATTTAAAGTCCACATTCAGTAAACTCAGTGGCTATAGCTTTCCTATAATGCACTAAGTACTTTAACTAGGAGCAGACCCAAATTGGATCTCATTTGGTCAAGTTATGACCTAGTTAGGGTTTAGGGTGATTAGTATATAATTAGTAAAATTAATCATAGAATCATAAAGCCAACCATACCACCATGTTCTATTCTACTCTAGAAGTTATCAAAAATTGAAATCACTCAATTTGGATTATTAAATTTGATAATCTTCACTAATCAAGATTTGGGGTGATTAGGGTTGATTAAGGAATTTAGCCATCAAATCCTAAATATTTTTATAGTTTACTACTTATTAGGTCTTCTTGATCAAAATGGCATTTTGGAAGACCTAATTTGGAGCTAATTGACTAAGTTATGGTCAATTGAAGTTTTAAGGTTAATTAGGATAATTATGGTTAAGTCCTAAAAGTGATTAAGCAAATATTAACTCAAGCAGAGAAATAAATACTATCATATCAATCTAGAGAATCTCTTGATCACTTTAGGACCCATATTGGCTATATTTAGATTAGTGTGTGTAAGGTTATGAGCTATGAAAGATTAGTGTTTGGTGCTAAAAGTGATTAGGTTAATTATTGTGGTGCCCCACCCCTTAACCCACAAGGATTAAGCTAAGGGTTGGTGTGTCACTCTGGCTAACCCCTCATTTATCATTGGATTAGGATGAAATCCATAATCCACCTAATAAGGGAAGGAGTGAGCATAGAATCAAACATCAGTCACTATCTACTAAATCATACAGAGTGCAAAAGCAATTTAAGAAATGACATACAAGCATCACAATATTATATAATGAAATACAACTCAGAATATAAGCATAAAATCCAAATGCACAGTCACAAGTACCTGTATTATTACATCAACTTAAGTTTCAAATAATAAAGATAAAGTGCACTCATCCTCACTTATAAAGGAAAAACTAAATAGCTACTTCTTCCACATGCTCCTCCTCCAAATATGGCTCCACACTAAGATCCTGATCGTCCAACTGAAGAGGATCTGTTATTGTCGGTTTCACAATGTAGGGCTCCAGCCAAAGAAAAAAAAAATCTTGTGTTAGACAATTGTCTAAGTACATTTTAGGCTATTAATTTTCATGTGTTCTATAATATCACCATTTACAACTTATGAACAACAAAAATAACTAAGCAGAAGGTGCAGTAAGCGTACAAGGAAATAGGGATATAATAATAAATGAGGCAAAAGCATAATAGCTAATCAAGGAATGGGCATATAACATAATAAGTAAAAAGTACTGAAAGTAAAGACAAATCCTAGACATGCGGATGATCATGCGGCATATGCAAATTAAGTGATAGAAATCTGAACATGGTACGTATAATAAGTAGTAAAGTCTAGCATCCTATAAATATGTACAGGTAAGTGGGTAAGTAAAGAAAAATAGCTAACTGAAACATGCGTCTGAACACTGTACACAGTAAGCTAAAAAATTAAAATGGGTATGTAAAGACTGCCATATCAGAAAGTTGGCCATTGGGCCGGTAAAAACCCCAAGCCTTTCAGGGCTTGAACAGATAGAAATTCCTATAGCCTTTCAGGGCTAGGGCAGATAGAATCTAGCAGCAGAACTGAGGAGGCAGTAATCACACATGCAAAATCTTTTAGTTATTTTACTTGGTTTCTGTGGACATGTTTCAGAAACAACTGAGGAGTCAACCACATCTGCAAGACTATGCGGGTTCCATACTTAACACACTCTCCTCAATGAGTAATGTTAAGCCTCCTTATTACTCCTTACCCCATCCAATAGGGTAAATATGCACCAGAATCCCCCTACAGAATGAACCCAAAGGCAACTGTTATCCTAATTATTCTAAGTTTTCATTTTATGCACAAAGTTTTCTTATATGATATGAATAAGGAATTAAGCACAAATATACAAGGAATACGTAGCACAAGGTATCAAAATAAGCGAGGGACTATTAATATGGTGATAGCATCTATTTTTTATTATCCGTTCTAACTCCAAGTTACATAAGTTCAGGATCACTGTTTTCCTACTATCGAGTGTAACTTATAAACTTATCCTTATAAGTTACAAAATATCAGGACTAGTTAGGTCCGAATATACTGAATCAAAATCGATTATAAGGGTTAAGAAATAAATCATCACGACCTAATTAATAATTTTAGACATTCTAACTTAAAACTGCTAAACTATAGATTATGGATTAAATACCATGAGATTGGGCTTAATCACATAACCCAAAGGATAATACATAAGATCTAAGTTTTACTCTATAAGTGATCTAATAATTTAGGCCAATCCTATTAAGTAATCAAACTTAATAGGATAAATATCCTATCTTAAATCTAAGGTTAACAGACAAAATAATCAAAATAAGTTGTAAAATAAAAGAAAAGTCTAGAAATTAATAAAACTAAGATTTCACCCATCAGGTAACCCATTTACCCAATGAATGAACTCTAACCTATGATCTAGTCCTAGTCTTAGGAAGGGTCCTTAAGGTATAGTGTTCAAGACTTAGAAGAATTCAGGAATCTAACCTAATAGTTGATTTCACTCACTTAAATGTCAATAATACAATTATAACATTAGTTTTAAAATTTTGAAATATTAATTAAAGGTTAAGAGTACTTAGTCCAATCTTAAGGCAAAATGATTATTTTGCCCCTACTTTAAGAGTCAAAAAGTCAACTTTTGACTTACAAGTCAGAATTGAATTCTCTTAATTCCAACTGATTCTTTACTGTCTAACTTGAAGATAGACAGTGAGTACGTCCGATTTGGATTTCAAATGGTCAAGTTATGACAAAATGAGGCCAGGGGTATTTTGGTCATTTTTCCAAATTTCTAGGGTTCAGATCCAAAATATTATTTCAGTTTATTGGTGACATTGAAATTCTAAACTAATTAGCATCTTGAATTTTGAATTTGGAGTTGATTTGACCAAGTTATGGTCATTTGAATTCTAGGGGCAATTTGGTCATTTTCACTAAAGTCAACTCTGAGTTCTAGGGTTGACTTTTTATCCTAATATCTAAATGGGAAAATTAATACTACTACAGTGATGGGGCCAATCTCCTGAGTATTTTAAGACCCATATTTACTATGTTTGGTCAATTAGGTCAAACGTTACGGGGTCCTAAAGAGGTCCTAAAATATTACATCATTATGCGTACCCAAAACTAAATTATGCATCATGCCATTTGATTCCTTTTATTTTTCTGAGTATTTTGAGACCTACATTGGCTATATTTGGATCATCCTACAAAAAGTTATTAAACTTTTAAGTTTTACTATTCAAAAATACAATTTGTATTATTTTACTATTCATTTATTCAAATTGAATTAATTTACTGTTCATTCCTAAAGATATATATATATATATTTCACAAATTATTGATTCTCAATTAATTTGTCATTAATTAGGGCTAAATTATTAATTAACATTAATTAATCCATTAATTAATTTAATTAAATTACTGTTAAGAATAATTAATTATAATTATTGTTTAATAATAATTAATTATTCTAATTAATGTTAAGATTTAATTAATATTAAAATAATCCTAATTAACCTCTAATTACTAATTATAGTTAATTAATTATAAGATTACTATTTAAAAGTCATTAACACTAATTACAATTAATTAATAGCTAACTGTAATTAAATAAGAGTTAACAGTAATTAATTTATTTAATTATCTGACAGTGGGCCCACCTAGGACACGTGGCAGTGCTGGTTAGGCGCTGCACTATGTGTGGGCCCCATTGTACACGTGGCTTGCACAGTGGCTGCCACGTGGCACTGTGGGCCCCACAGGGAAGCCGAAGAGGCTCGAGTGACCGGGCAGTGGGCCCCACCTGACACGTGGCACTGCCCAGAGGCTACCACGTGGCACTGTGGGCCCCACAGGGAAGTCGAAGAGCCGCAGGGCTCGGGCGGTGGGCTCCACTTGACACGTGGCAGGCGCAGAGGCTGCCACGTGGCTCTGTGGGCCCCACGGCCGAAGCCAAAGGGACGCGGATCCTGGCGGCGGGCCCCACTTGACATGTGGTAGGCCTGGAGGCTGCCACGTGGCTCTGCGGGCCCCACCTAGGCTATCGCGGACCCGGACGCGATCGAGTCGGGCTCAGGTCGACCCGGCCTGGCCCGGACTTTGTCTCCTTCGCGGAGACGTCCCGAGGGCGCCGGGCTAGGGCACGGCTTTTGCCGGCCTTCCCGGTGCCGGACCACCTCGGCCCGCATGGCTGACAGTAGCCCTCGTCGAGGCCTACACGTTAGTGAGCGGACCCTCGCCGGAGGTGGCCGGAGTCGCCGGCAATCGCCAACCCTAGGTCCTAGGGTTCGGTGTGTGCGTATGAGGCGGAACCCGAAGGGTTCAAACCTAGATCTGGGTCGATCGAACCTGATCTGGGGCCGAGGACGATGCGTCGTAGCCGTTAGATCTGGGTCTGATCCAATGGCTGTGATGGCGACGTCTGATCAGACGGCACCGTCAGCTACAGTTGACGGTAAGTTAAATATTTAACGGCGCCGTTAAGTAATTAATTAAATTTTTTTTTTTTTTCAAAATTTCAAAATTTCAAAATTTCAAATATATTTTTCCTAGCTATTTGAGAGGTGAGGAACGCAATGGCAAGGTCGAATTTTTGATCCGACGAGTATTTTGACTCCTCAATTTCCAGGGCATTTAAATTTTATTAAAATATTCGTCAAATTTTCGACGACTTTCGATTGACATGAAAACATCACCCCTAGCTAATTTGGGGTCAATGAACGCGATGGCGAGGTTCATTTTTTGATCGGAGGTCAACTTAAATAGGTCAAATTTTAGGGTTTCTGGATTTTCCAGAAATCAGGATTTGATCCATTTGACTCCAAATTTAGACTAGGTCTTAGAGGTTGACTCTGATTGACCTTATTAGCACTTATGATTACATTTAAGACTAAGATTAGTCCTAATTGACTAAGGTAACAACCTAAGTTGTTACAATTATACTTCAAACAAAAAAATTAATACTACTAGAACATTCCTGAGGATCCCTTGATTAAAATGAGACCCATATTGAATATATTTGGGTGAGTGTGTGCAAACTTATGACTAGTTGAAGTTTTAGAGTTAATTAGGTCATTAAGTAGGGTCCTAAATGTCATTAAGTGATATACAACTCCTAAGGAAATTTTGACAGTACTAATGTGATCCTCTATTTTTATTGATCAGAAAGGTATATTTATTTGCATTACTTGAACTTATAAATTGCAAGATATTGATGATTAAAAGTTAGATTAATTATTTAATTATATTTAAATAAACACAAATCATTCTATAAATAATTATAACAATTAAAATTAAACTAATCATTATGCAGAAAAAGGATGGCAGCGGGCCCCACCAGCGCTGACCGAGCCGACAGGGAGAGGAGTGGACTCCACGGAAGCCCACGTGGCGCCAAATGATTTGGTGGCGGAGCGCTGATGGACCCCACGAGAGGCAGTCAAAATGACTGCGGGTTCCACAATCTAATCCGCGCAAATATCAGCGCGGGCAGGACCCACGCTTGCCATGCGTTCGGCCCGTAAGCGTTTCAAACTAGATGGGTTCGATCCGGTTCAGAATCATCGGGCAAATCAAATTAAATCAAAAGGAGGGTTTAGATTTAAAGAGATGGATGGCTCGGATTGAATCTGATTGATGAATCGGATAGAATCTGATTGATAAATCAGATTGAATCCGATGAGTGGATTCGAATCGAATCCGATGACAAATATAGGGAGACGGTTCATCTCCGCCCGAGGGATTCGATCGATGGAGCCCAAATGTGAGATGCAATGATTGAAATAGGAAATAAAATGTGATGTAAAATGCTTAAGGAAGGAATTGGGAGGAGGAAGGAGGTACCTTAAGGCAAATAATATAAGTCTTTAGGTTTGAACGGGGAGGATAACACTAGCCAACTGAGCTTTTTCTTCAAACAGACGGTGAGACCGAGGCCTGAAGCTCGCGAGGACACTTAAAGAAGAGGATCGTCGGTCGTAAAGCGGTGGAGAAGACACATGCGGCTGCGAGGCTGCCGCGTGCACGAGGGTTTGCCACGCGCAATGCGCAAAGGCTGGGTCGGTAGGGACCACGCGCAGACCGTCCGATCTTCGATGGCACGGTCAATATCAATCATCAAATTTAGCCGCGAAAGGGAGGATGGCGTGAATTTTACAGACGACGCCGTTAAATGCTTTTAAATAATATTTTTATTTAATTAATTTATATTGATTTTATTAAATAAAATTAATTAATTAAATGTATTCTGAAAATTCCCAATAAATCACCCCTAGCTAATTGAGAGGTGAGGAACGCAACGGCGAAATCAGATTTTTGATATAATGAGTATTTAATTATCTCATTTTTCGGGGTATTTAAATAATATTAAAATATTCGCTAAAAATCCAACGACTTCTAAATGCATCCAAAACATCACCCATAGCTAATTGGGGGTGATGAGCGCAATGACGAAGTTATATTTTAGATTTAAGGTCAATTTTTAGGGTTTCTCGAAATTCTCAAAATTAGTATTTGATTCATTTAATTCTTGATTTGGACTAGGTCTTAGTGATGAGTTCCTAGTGACCTAATTAGTGTACTGGAACCATAATTAGGACTTGGATTAGTCCTAATTAACCTAAGTAACAACTTGGGTTGTTACAAACTTTGCCACTTAAGAATGATTTCGTCCTCGACATCACTTAATTGGAAAGAATGAAACAGAAAGAATAATGAATTGAAATAAATTAGAGTTAAGGAAGTACCTTGGTTAAAAAGATTTGGGTACTTTTGGTGCATATCCACCTATTTCTCCCAAGTGGCTTCATTACATGAACGGTTCCTTTAATGAACCTTTATCGTTGGGATAGAATGATTTCTTACTTCTGATCATGAGCTAAAATTTTAACTGGTTCTTCAGCATAAGTAAGATCAAGTTGTATTTCTACTGCTAGAAGTTGACTAAGATGGGAAGGATCTCGAAAACATTTTCTTAATGATGACACATGGAAGACATTATGGACAACAGCAAAGTCTTCAAAAAGATTCAATTTGTAAGCTGATGATCCCACCTTGGCCAAGATCTCATAGGGGCCGACATGGCGAGGACTAAATTTCCTAGCTATGCCAAATCTATAAACACCCTTCATGGGACTTACCTTTAAATAAGTGGAATTTCCAGCATTAAACTCTAAATGGCGATGATAAGCATCGTGGTATTTGCACTGACGATCTTGAGCAGAGCGAATTCTTCGCTGAATCAGACGAATCTTCTTATTGGTCTTCTGAACCAATTCAGATCTATAAAGCTAAACACTGCCTGTTTCTGACCATGCCAAATGAGTATTGCACCTTCTGCCATACAAGGCCTCATAAGGAGCCATTTTAATACTGGCCTAAAAACTATTATTATATGCAAACTACTCTAAAGGTATATGAAATTCCCAAGAACTAATAAAGTTAAGAATACAGAGCCTAAGTAAATTTTCAAGCACTTGATTTACACTTTTAGTTTGGCCATCTGTTTGAGGATGAAATACTGTACTCATGGCCAGAGTAGTTCCTAGATCTTGATGTATTGCTTGCCAAAATTTTGAGATAAATCTGCTATCTCTGTCTGAAACTATCAACTTAGGAATCCCATGAAGTCTTACAATTTCTTTAATGTAGATCTTTGCAAGCTCCTCGACAGAATCAGTATGTCGGCTGGGAATAAAGTGTGTGGATTTAGTTAGTCGATCTACTATAACCCAAATTGCATCAGCACCAGACCTGACTCTAGGAACTCCCATAACAAAGTCCATTAATACATCAAACTATTTCCACTCGGGGATTTCTAGAGGATGAAGAAAACCACCAAGTTTTTGATGTTTGGCCTTTACTAGGCTACAAACATAGCACTTAGCTACAAACTCAGCTATGCTCTTCTTCATACCGGGCCACCAAAATGACTTCTTTTGATCTTGATACATTTTGGAGCTTCCTGGGTGAACTTGATACCCAGAGCCATGGCCTTCTAATAGCTCTTCTTGCTGCATGGATTTTGGAATCCATAAATGATTCTCTTGATAAATATCACCTTTATGAAAATGAAGATCTATACGGCAACCACTTTCTATTGCTTGCTTGAAATTTAAATACTCTTCATCTTTAGTCTGAGTAATGGATACATCTCTATGGAAAGTGAGTTCCACATTACTCATTGAGATCATCTCACTTAACAAATCTCTGTGAACTGGTTTAATATATATTTTATGAAATTCTTCATCTAAAGAGCTTGTAGTGATCATGGCTAAAAGTGTAGCATGACGACTAAGGGCGTTTGCTATAATATTGGCTTTACCAGGATGATACTAGATGTCCAAATCATAATCACTAATTAATTCAAGCTATCTTTTTTGCCTGTAATTTAATTCTCTCTATATAAATATGTATTTTAAACTCTGATGATCTGTAAAGATAGAGCACTGAATTCCATATAGATAATGGCGCCAAATTTTTAAGGAGAATGCCACTAATTCTAGATCATGGACTGCATAATTTCTTTCATGTGGGTTTAGCTGACGAGATGCATATGCTATAACTTTTCCTTCTTGCATAAGAACGCATCCCAAGCCAATACCTAAGGCATCTATATATACTTTGTAGTTTATTCCTTCTTTGGGAAGGACTAATGCAGGAGCAGAAGATAGGGTATCCTTTAGGGTTTGAAAGGCTTCCTCACATTCGGGCAACCAAACAAATGGTACTACTTTTTGAGTTAGCTTTGTGAGGGGAGAAGTGATCTGGGAAAAACTTTTAATAAACTTTTGATAATATCTAGCCAATCCCAAAAAGCTGCAGATTTCAGTAACTGACTTTGGTTGAGCCCAATATTGTATAGCACTGATCTTATGCTGATCTACTCGAATTGCTTGGGCATTTGTTACATGCTCCAAGAAAGATTCTGAGTTCATCCAGAATTTGCATTTTGAGGATTTTGCATATAGTTCATGCTCTTGAAGTGTTTATAATATTATTCTCAAATGATCTGCATGATCTTATGGGATTTTAGAATAAATGAGAATATCATCAATAAAAACAATAACAAATTTATCTAAGTAGGGCTTTAGGACTCCCTGCTTTAATTCCATAAACATTGATGGTGCATTAGTAAGGCCAAAGGACATCACGATGAATTCATAATGTCTATATCATGTACGAAATGCTGTCTTTTCCACATATAAGGCTTTCACCCTAAATTGGTGGTATCCATATCTTAAATCAATCTTTGAAAATACAACTGCACCAGCTAATTGATCAAAAAGGTCATCAATTCGAGGAAGAGGATACTTGTTTTTAATAGTTACTTTATTTAATTCTCGATAGTATGTGCACATTTTTATAGATCTATCATTCTTCCTTAAAAACAAGACAGGAGCTCCCCATAGGGATATACTAGGTTTTAGAAATCCTTTATTCAACAGTTCTTATAGTTGATCATTTAGTTCTTGTAATTTCTTTGGAGCCATTCTATATGGAGCTTTTGACAATGGTTGTGTACCAGGGACTAAATTAATTGCAAATTCTATTTCTCTTACTGGTGGTAGTCCAAGTAAGTCCTCTAGAAATACATCTGCACATTCTCTAACTACTTTTATATCTGAAATAGGAACTTCTTCTTTACTGTCACCCATCATTGTCACCAATAAGAACATGCAGCCATTATTTAATTTTTTTGCCTTGATTGCATTGATTAAGGAACTCTTAGTATTGAACCTTCCTATGAAGGTTTCTGAGGCATTGGGTGTTTGTAGGATGATCTTTTTCTTTTGATAATTTATATTAGCATTGTGCATACTAAGCCAATTCATGCCCAATATGATGTCAAAATTTGTGATGGGTAAAATGATCAACTTAACTTGAAAGTGTTGTTATTAATTGGCACTTGTAAATCACAGAACTTAACTGTGCTAAGTTGGGCTCCATATGAGAGCCCAACACTTAAGGTTTTACCGAGTTTATAAGAAGGTAAATTCAATCTTTTGACAAAGTTCTCAGAGATGAATAAAAAGCTAGCCCCAGTATCAAACAATATGTTATAGGGCTTTTCTTCTATACATATGGTGCCTAAATAAACTAATTTCTAATGAAAAGTATTAATAAAGATTGTAATGCTATAAGTAATGAAATATTTAAAGATGTGTACCTAAGACCACATTATTGTCCTCAGTTGCTTCAACTAGAGTGAGATTATAAACTCTGGTTGTTCCTGCAGGTCTTTTATTTACTGTTTGGACCCTTGCTTGATTTTGAATAGAGGGTCGGGAAGTATTTGCTTGTACTTTAGGAGGAACCTAGTTCTCTCTAGTTGGAGGTGCCATCAAAGCCATCCTTGGTTCTCTTTTATTCAGGGGAGTGGCTCAGAATACTTGGTTCCGGCAAGAATGATTAATCACAACTCCATCAATTATTTTTATGGCATTGCATTTTCATATTAGAGGCCCTGGCGACCACAAGTAAAACATTGATGATCAAAATGATGGCATTTCCCATATGGTTGGGGTCTTCAGCATTTCCGAGTTGGATCAAATTTTCGGTGGCTTCAATTTGATAAGCTCTCCCTTGATTAGGATGATGACGCTTGAAACTTTCATAATGGTTAGACATGTTGAATGCATTTCTCTTGAAATCCATTGCTGATTGGTGGTGCTCTACCACCCGTGCTATTTCTACTAGTTTCTCAAAGTTAGTTAATTGAAATGGAATGGCATGATCTTTAATGGATTCACGTAAACCACTTTGAAAATGGTAACATTTATCTTCTTCCGTGGGTGCCAAATTTGGTGTGAAATGAACGTGTCTTCTAAACTCTGCTACATAATCCGCTACAGATCGACTCCCTTGAGTCAACTTCAATAAAGAGTCACTTATGATGTGTGGCGGCCACCCCTTCTAAACATAAGGCTTAAGGAGTGGTCGTCACTAAGCACATCTCATACTTAACATTAGGTTGAAATTTAAGACTCCAATCCAATCTTAAGGAAAAGAGGTGCTTTTCTAAATAAGGTAAAGATTAATAATCACTTAATGAGTATCAGAGTGTGGAAGAAAAATATCAATTGAAGTAATCATCCATATTATATAATAAAGACATCCAGCTCAGAATATATACAATGCAGGAAAGTAAAGCAGAATTTTATCCTATATTATTACAAATATTTAAAGTTAAGAACTGAAATGAAAAGAGTCTCTCATACTCACAATATAAAAGTAAAGTAAAGCAATCTAATAAGTAGACTAAGGTCCCTCAGTAGTCTGGACCTCCTCCTGGATCTGCTCCTCAGTAGGCTCAATCTCCTCAAAAAGCTCAGAATCTTCCATTATCGGTTTCATGATGGTAGGGCCCCAGCCAATAAAATAAAAATCTATTAGACAAAATGTCTAAGTACATTTTAAGGTAACAAATTTTAATATATTTTAATGATATCACAACTGAGTTTAAGCAAAACATAGCGGTAAAACACAAAGAAAGGAAATAACAAGTTATGAGGTATAAACATACCTCAACTCAGGCTGCAATACAAGGTAAGTAAAGTACAAGTCAAAATCTACTAAGTACAAAGAAAAGTCCTAAGGAATATGATCAAGACTAACATGCCAATTATAGTATAAGTAAAAGTACTGTACTGAAAATATAAAGACTAGCATCCTAACATGCTCTCAAGTAAGTAAAACGGCTGACATACAGAAAGTTCTGAAATGTAAAGGAACTGCAGAAAATGAAAAATATGAAAGAAAGAAAAGTGTACTGAAACGGTAAAGTAAAATAAGTCTGAAGTGTAAAGAAAATATGTAAAATAATTGTAAAGAGTCTGAAAAGTAAATGTAAGTAATGTAAATTTAAGTGTTGTACATGTGAGATACTCTTACTTAGTCTGTCAAAAAGTAAAGTCCATCTGATAATCTAGAAGAAACATCCCAGATTAAAGTAAATTCCACCAAAGAGGCATCTAGGAGAAATATCCTAGATCCTAAGGAAAAATCCACAAAGTATCTAAAGAGCATATAAAAGAAACATCCCAATGCCAAAGTAAAGTACCATAGGGGAAATTCCCTAGGCAAAAGCTGTCCTAAAGTAAAGTTATACTAAGTGACAGGCTAAGTAAAACATAAACTACAAGTATTATGTTGTTTATTAATGTTTCTCTTAAGATTATGCATATGATATGTGAATGAAATTCAAAGTATATTATAAAGTCTGTATCAAGTATTTAAGTATGTCTAAAGGTGAAAAAGGCTCAAATGATAAGGAAAGCATAGCATTTCAAATTCAAGGAACTAATAAATAGCACTACACAAACTTTGTGATATCACCTGTTTTCTAATTTAATCGTTCTAACTACTCTATATTACATAAGATTCAGAATCCTCAATTCTTACACTATCTATAACTTAGAATTATGAACCTATAAGTTGAATATAATTAGGATTAGCTATGTCCTAATTATAAATGAATCAATGTCGCCTAAAGGATTTGAATAAGTAAAATCAAACATCCTAAATTATTGTTTTATATAAAACCCATCCAAATCTTGATTAGCTAAATCAAAATAGAAGATTAAGAACTAAACTTCAATTAATGAGATTCAATTCTTAATCATAAGGTTATCTTAAAGGACTAGGTTTTAATCCCATCTTACTGATTAAAGATTAAGGCAAAACCTATTGAATTAAGTCATATTCAATAAGATAGATCTCTAATCCTAATTTTAATGTTAAAAGACCAAATAATCAATTAATAAACTATGACAAATCTAATAAACTAGTAAGATCAAGGTTTCACCTTAATGAGTAACCCACTTTACTCATTAGATGAATTCTAACCTAAGATCTATTCCTAATCTTAGGAATTAAGGCTCTTAGATACTAAGAGTATCACTCAGACACACATCCTAATTAAAGTTATAAGACCTAAAGGATGGTCTAAGAAGTTCAAAGGAAATGAAATATCTCTCATATTTTACTTAGGTCTTACTTAAGACTCAACTTAGGATTTTCATCAAACTTCTAATTTGAGACTTGGAATTATTTAAATTATAGTCTAAATCACTTTTATTACTATATTTTATGATTTAGGAATGAATTTAGGACTTAGAAACATTAAATCCTAAATTTGGGCAAAATGACCATTTTGCCCCTACTTAAGGGTCTAAATTTTATATTTATGAATTAGGGCTTAATTCTGGATTTTAATAAAATAGAATGATTACTTACTATCTAATATGAGTTTAGACAGTAAGTTCACTAAATTTGGTTAAGAATTAAGCCTTATAGGGTCAATTTAAGGAATTTGACCTATAAAAGCATTTTGGTAAATTTTCCCTAATAACATATAATGTTTCTATTAGTTTATTAAAGATTATATCCTAAGGTTTCCATAGAACCTAAAATTATCAAATTTTGATGTGTATTGGCTAAGTTATAGCCAAAACAAGTTTTAGGGTTAAAGTGTAATTAAGGGATTCTTAATTAAGGGTCAAAAATCCTAACTTCTCCAATTGGTGTCCAAATTGATTAAAATCAGTGGCAATGAATCACAATTGATCCACTGATTTCATTGACGGGTAGTGGGTTCAATTTAGACCTTAATTGGCTTAGTTATGGCCTAATTAGGGTTTAGGATGATTAGTAAGTAATTAGTGAAATTAATCACATAATCACTAATCCAACCTTACAGTTAGGTTTTAATAGGTTCTAGGAACTCTCTGAAATTTGAATTGTCCAATTTGAATTATTAGATTTGCTAATATTCACTAATCAAGTTTTAGAGTAATTAGAGGTGATTAGCAAATCTAACTGTTGGATCCTAAATATTTTTATAGATTACTGTAATTTAGGTTTTGCTGATCTAAATTAATGTTTGGATCATCTAATTTGGAGTTCAATTGACCAACTTATGGTCAATTAAAGTTCTAGGGTTAATTGACCTAATTAGGGTTAGGTCCTAAAAGTCATTAGTCAAATACTAATCCAAATAGCAAAGTTAATACTACTAAAATGTTCCTTATGGTTTTCTGATCACTTTGAGACCCATATTGGGTATATTTGGATAAACATACAAAAAGTTATGACCTAATAAAATTTTGTGACATTTAGGGTTAATTTAGGGATCCTAAATGTCACTATATGAAATACTGCTTAACTTGAAATTTTAATAGTGTCAAATTATTCCTCTATTTTTGCTGATCAAAATAATATATATTTGCATACTTTGGACTTATGGTTTGATAAATATGTATGTTTAAAGTTATTAATTAATTTGATTTAAATTAATTAATTATGGACCGTCTTAATTATAATATTTCTAATTTAAATAAATCTGTTTGATTTGAATTCTGCAGTGGGACCCACCAACTTATCACTATCGTTTAAAAGAAATCAGCATTGACACGTGCCAATGCCTCATTGGCTTGAATGAAGATAGCGGGTCCCACTCATAGTCAGAAAATTGACTACGCCTACCTCAGCAGCTGATGACCTGGATGCCACGTGGAGCGACATGGTGCCAACACGTGGCTGCATAATTTTAAAGAAGCTGGCCTGTTGAACCACGGTTCGGGGCTGGGTTATCTGAGGCGCTGCTCTGACCCGATAGGAATTGGGTCCAGAGCTACGGTGGGTTCGCATGGGTCGTATTAACCCGACCCGATAAGAAGATTGGCAGACTAAGGAAGCTAGGGCATCAAAAATAGGGGTGGTGCCGGTGACCATTGATAACGGGGAACATTCCAAACTGACGGTCTCCTCAAGACGCATCGATTGAGCCTATACTCTAAGCATTTGGGTCGATACAGACTCTAGGATTCGTTGCCCTAGGTTAGGCTTATAAGAATTCTTTTTACATCGTTATTTCAATTGCCGATGCATTCAATTTTAACGAAGATTGACATTTCAATAACCTGGGTTTAAATGAAGTAATAAGATAGCAATTAAGATTCGAAATTTGATCTGAATAGGTTTGAAAGTACCTAAAGTATCGAAGCGCCAGAAGGATTCTATCCAAGAAGATTGCTGCAGGATCGATCTCCGAGCTTTCCTAAAGAAATCTCTCGGTGAAATAGCAGGTAAGCTAAGGATTCACAAGGCTCTATCAGCGGCGGGAGACTCCACGCGTCAGCCCGAGCTGCCAGATCTCTCATCTGCGTGACACGCGCAGGAACGGGGACGACGCTCCCTGATCCGTCCGATCCTTTGATCGGACGGATCACACGATCCGTCTATTTGGATGGTAAATGCAGACGAAAGATAACGGTGACTTAATTAAATTAACGGCACCGTTAATAATAATTAATAAATATTATTATTTAAATCTTTTTTTTACAAATTTTATTAATTTAATTTAACTAATTATATGCATTCCTAAAATTCCCAATAAATCACCCCTAGCTAATTGAGGGGTGAGGAATGCAACGGCACAATCGGATTTTCGATCTGATGAGTATTTAATTATTTGAATTTTCTAGGTATTTAAATAATATTAAAATATTCGACGAAAATCCAACGACTTCCAAATGCATCCAAGACTTCAGCCCTAGCTAAATTGGGGGTGATGAATGCAATGGCGAAGTCAGATTTTGAATCTGAGCTCAAAATAAAAAGTCAATTTCTAGGATTTTGGGATTTTCTAGAAATCCAAATTTGAACTAACTGATTCCATATTTGACTTAGATTTTATATATGAGTTCTAAATGATATGGTTATTGAACTAGAAGCTCAATTAAGACTTAAATCAGTCTTTAAGTAACTTAAGTAACAACCTGGGTTGTTACATGATGCTCTTCGCAGATGGTGGAACAAAAGCTTTCCTTGAAAGCTTCCACAAACCAATCCCATTCAATATCTTCTAACTCATATTCTTCAAAATGAGTCTCTTGAATGTTCTCCCACCAATGCTCAACTTCATCTTGAAGCAAGTGTGTAGCTAATCGAACTATTTGGTAATTAGAACAATTAAGGCTCGTCAAGTTCTTCTATATTCTTCTCAACCAAGCCATCATGTCTATCGGATATAAAGTTCCATCAAATGTAGGCAGTCTTAACCTTAAGAAGTTATGTAGTAATCCATCACCAGACTGACGATTAGAGTTGTATGAGTCGACAACAGTGATGCTGATGATGTGCTGGCATTTACAGGCGGTAATGCAGATACTAGCCTCTGAATAGCCAGAGCTTGTTGGTTTAATGTATTTACCAAGCTTCTGATGGAAGCCAATTTATCCATATTGTTACTGTTGGATGCAACGATAGTGTTAATTGGGGGATCATTAGAAGAAGGGGCGGCATTGATTGGAGTACTATTGGGGGAAGAGGCAAGATTCATTTCTGAAAATAAAAATGATCATTCTTAGTCTTATGAAAAAGAACTAGAACATTATCAAAATTTTATTACTCTTCAAAAATAAAGTTATTACAAATTGGAAATATAGAACAGATCCATATCATAGTAAAGATCTTAGCCTATATATTTAGCAAAAAAAACTGCACAAAAGTCTTCATAAGTGAGTTCACGGCGCTCTCTTTAAATCTTCTTAGATAAGTGTTTATAGGTGTCGATCCATCATTCCCTTGCATAATCTCAAAGGAGACGTAACATTATATCTACCTTAAAGTTATCCGACCATTCCATGGTACTAAGAATATTGTCCACCCTTGCAAGCCATTCTTTAGCTAGAATGGGAAAGTCAAGACCTCGGTAGGTGCCTTCCTTCAGCATCTTGTTTAGTACTAGCACTCCTTCATCAGATATTCCTTCTATATGCCTTTCGTGTATTTAACACATTTAGAATTCATATTTCTAAATAGCCTCAAATTAACTTAGATGAATTAGAATTGACATTCTTTTGTGTCTTTTATACCTATAAATATCATTAAATTCATTTAGTATGTTGAGCGGTGTATTATTACTTAGATGCTTACACTTTAGCATTTCTCATTGTTTTCTCATCTTTTGCTATATTCTGAGTTATAATCATAATGATAGGGATGTTGTTTCAATTATTCATTTAGTGATGAAGTGGCAGAAGAAGAATCGATTAGGTAGAGGGGAATACAAATTCCAATCTGACACCTTATGGAGTTCTTTGATACCAACTGTCATGCCCCAACCCCACTGTGGTCCTGTTAACTCTTAAGCTAATATGATTACAGTGAGGTGATCACCAAATGATAAGGTCCTTACTTATAATTAGATTAGGTACCTATCCTAACCCATTATAATTAAGGACTTTGCCATTTCAAAGTCTTTTTAACTAAATGAAAGGTACATAAAAACAGAGTGCAAAAGTAAAATAGTAAACATCCATCCATTACAATATAAGAATCTAGACATTCAACTCAGAATAAGTAAAGCAGCAAAAATTGAAGTTTAACCTGTATTATTATAACATATTTAAATAGTTTAGTAGAAATGAAACATATAAAGACACTCAGCCTCACACTGCAGAAAATAAAGAACTAATAAGTTAAGAGTCTTCAGCCACACGATACTCCTCCAAAGGTAGGTCCTCAGATGGCTCTACAACTTCAGATAACTCTGAACCTATCATTATTGGTTTCATAACGATAGGGCCCCAGCTAAAGAAAAGAAAAATCTTAGTTAGGCAAAATGTCTAAGTACATTTTAGGCTAAAAAATTATTATGTTAGTTTAGATATCACCATAAACTTAACAACTAAGCAACAATATATATAGGAGAGAGAAAGCATATGAAAAGAATAGGAAGCTATAAATAATAGGTTTATAACTTAACAAAATGGAAGTAAGCACATACCTCCAAGATCTGCTATAACAAGATTAGGCATAATATAAAGAATAATTCTAATAATTAAAAGGAAAACTCATCCTAAACATGCTTGTGATCAAAAGAAACTTATGCTAATTAATGTAACTCAATTAAATCATAAAAATACAATTAAAAACAATTCAATTTACATCTAGCATCCTATATAAAATGTGTAAGGCTAATATTCTAGATATGTATAATGAAAGTAAAACTGGCATCCTAAATGAAATAATACTAACATGCTAAATATGCACATAAAGTAAAACTAACATCCTATATCTGATCAAGTATACATGTCTAGCATCTTATAATAAATAAGATTATCATTAAACTAAGGAAAATGACATGAATAAGCTGAAACATTTATAAAGTAATAATTAAGGGAAAATGCTAACATATAAAAAATGATATGGAATAAGAAGTATAAAATTTGAAATTGCTATGGCTAAACAAGCCATTTAAATTGAAAATATACATAACATCTAACTTAGCATATGGGCTAAGGAAGAAAGATCAAGCTAAAGCATAGAAGTGCACCTAAATTAATATTACCACAATAAGGAATTGAATACAGAGTCTAACAAATACCATCCTAGCCAGTTCATAGGCCTAGGCTTGGTTAGACTTGCAATAGATAGACAGATACCATTCCAGTCAGTTCATAGGCCTAGGTTTGGTCTGTACTAAAGCAAAGGCATGAAACTAAAAGGGCATACTAATTAGGCTATACTCTACTTAACCAAAATCATCAAAACCAAAGCATCGATAAAAATAAATGCCAATGTTGTTTATGTAAATCAAGTTTGACATGATACTCTTCAAGTATCCTAACATATATGTACAAGGTAATAGGATCAAATTCAAGGAAAGCAAAGCATCGATGTTCAAAGTGAGCAAGAGACTCTACTAAGACATAAGTGATATATATTGTTGTCTAATTATTCATTCTTTCGATTCTAAGTTACATAAGATCAGAATCATCAATTTTTATGCTATATATAACTTAGATTTATAGCCTTATAGATTGAAAATAATTAGAACTAACTAGATCCTAATTATAAATGAATCAATGTCGACTACATAAGTTAAATAAGCAAATCAATCGACCTATTTTGATAATTTAAGCAACCCAAACCATCTTGATTAGCCAAATCAAGATGAAATGATTAAGAATTAAACTCCAAATATTGGGGTTTAATCGCATAATCCAAATGTGATCCTAAAGAACTAGGTTTTACAACCCAATCTCACGGATTAAGATTTAAGGTAAATCCTATTAAGTAAAATCAATCTTAATAGGATGGATTTCTAATCTTAAATTTAAGTTTCAAAACATCAAAGAATTAGAAATAAACTATGAAAATCTATAAACTATCGATACCAAGGTTTCACCTATTGAGTAACCCAATTTTCTCAATAGAGGAATTCTAACCTAAGATATATTCTTAATTTCTAAGGAAAAAGCACTTAAGCACTAAGATTAACGCTCAAGCACTAACCTTAACCATTCTTTAAATTAAAGATTTAAAGAAAGATTAGAAAACAAAATGGAAAGCATGATGTGAGATTTATCTCACATTATAGAGCTTAAAGTTAACTAAGCATTTTACTTAAGTAGAACATAGGGTTTCGATTTGAAGATTGATTAATAAGCCTAAAATCAATGGAATTGATTCTAATCACTTTGGATACTAATTTTTAGTGATTAGAGAATGATTCTAAGGTTTAAGAACACTTAAACCTAAATTTGGGCAAAATGACCATTTTACTCCTACTTAAGGGTCTAAAAAGCTATATTTTGATTTAAGGCTCTAAATTAGAAATTTTCAATTGCAAATGACTACTTACTGTCTAACATGAAGATAGACAATAAGTACACCAAATATAGATAATTAATGAGCCTTATGAGCTCAAATTAAGGAAATTAATTGATAAGAAAAATTGAGTAATTTGTACTAATGAAATCTAAATTTTTTATTAATTTATTAAGGCTTAATGTCTAAGGGTTCTATAGAACCTATAATTTCTACATTCTTATATGTATTGGCTAAGTTATAGCCAAAACCAGTTCTAAAATGAAAATTAGGGTTTCTCAAGAGTGGTCAAAAACCTAACTTTTCTTTTTGAAGTTCAAATTTAGTAAACTCAGTGGCTATGGCTTTCCTATAACACACTAAGTACTTTAACTAAGAGTAGATTTAAATTGGACCTCATTTAGTCAAGTTATGACTTAATTAAGGTTTAGGGTGATTAGTGAATGATTAGTAAAATTAATCATAAAATCACTAAACCAACTCACCACTAGGTTTTATTCAACTCTAGGAGTTATCAAAAATTAAAATCACTCAATTTGGATTATTAAATTTGCTAATCTTTACTAATCAAGATTTGGGGTGATTAGAGTTGGTTAAGGAATTTAGACATCAAATCTTAAATATTTTTACAGTTTACTGCCTATTAGGTCTTCCTGATCAAAATGGTATATTGGAAGACCTAATTTAGAGCTCAATTAACCAAATTATGGTTAATTGAAGTTCTAGGATTAATTAGGGTAATTAGGGTTAAGTTCTAAAAGTGATTAAGCAAACCCTAACCCAAATAGAGAAATTAATACTATTAGATTAATCTAGAGGTTCTCCTGATCACTTTAAGACCTATATTAGCTATATATAGATTAGTGTGTGTAAGGTTATGAGCAATGAAAGATTAGTGTTGGGTCCTAAAAGTGATTAGGCTAATTATGCTTCAAAAAAAAAAATTAATACTACTAGAACATTCCTGAGGATCTTCTGATTAAAATGAGACCCATATTGGATATATTTGGGTGAGTGTGTGCAAAGTTATGGCTAGTTGAAGTTTTAGGGACAATTAGATCATTAAGTAGGGTCCTAAATGTCATTAGGTTATATACAGATCATAAGGAAGTTTTGGCAGTGCCAAAGTGATCCTCTATTTTTGTTAATTAGAAAGGTATATTTATTTGCATTATTTTAACTTATAAATTGCAAGATATTGATGATTAAAGATTTAGATTAATTATTTAATTAAATTTAAATAAACACTAATAATTCTAAAAATAATTATAACAATTAAAATTTAACTAATTATTCTGCAGAAAAAGGATGGCAGCGGGCCCCACTAACGCTGACCGAGCCGACAGTTTAGAGGAACGGACCCCGCAGAAGCCCACGTGGCGCCAAATGATTTGGCGGTGGAGCGCTGATGAACCCCACGAGAGGCAGTCAAAATGACTGTGGGTCCCACAATCTAACCCACACAAATATCAACGCGGCGGGACCCACGCTTGCCACGCGTTCGGCCTGTAAGCGTTTCAAACCGGATGGGTTCGATCCGGTTCAGAATCATTGGGCGGATTAAATTAAATCAAACTGAGGGCTTAGATTTAAAGAGATGGATGGCTCGGATTGAATCTAATAGATGAATCGGATTGAATCTAATGACTGGATTCGAATCGAATCTGATGGCAGATATGGAGAGACAGTTTGTCTACTCCCTGATGCCTCCCGAGCCTTAGGGTTAGCGACGCGATCGATTGAGGGATTCAATCGATGGAGCCCAAATGTGAGATGCAATGGTTGAAATAGAAAATAAAATGCGATGTAAAATACTTAAGGAAGGAATTGGGAGGAGGACGGAAGTACCTTAAGGCAGATAATAGAAGTCTTTAGGTTCAAACGAGGAGGACGCTTAAAGGAGAAGATCACTGGCCATAAAGCGGAGGAGGAGACACACGCGGCAGCGAGGCTACCGCGCGCACGAGGGTTTGCCACGTGTAATGCGCGAAGGCTAGGTCGGCAGGGACAGCGCGCAGAATGTCCGATCTTCGATCGGACGGTCAAGATCGATGGTCAGATTTAGCCGCGAAAGGGAGGACGACGTGAAATGGACATATGGTGTCGTTAAATGCTTTTAAATAATATGCTTATTTAATTAATTTATATTGATTTTATTAATTAAAATTAATTAAGTAAATATATTCCAAAAATTTCCAATAAATCACCCTTAGCTAATTGAAAGGTGAGGAACACAACGACAAAGTTAGATTTTCGATACGACGAGTATTTAATTATCTCATTTTTTGGGGTATTTAAATAATATAAAAATATTCGTTGAAAATTCAATGACTTTCAAATGCATCTAAAACATCACCCCTAGATAATTTGGGGGCGATGAGCGCAATGACGAAGTCAGATTTTTGATTTAAAGTCATTTTAAATAGGTCAATTTCTAGAGTTTTTAAAAATTCTCAAAATCAGGATTTGATTTATTTAATTTTTAATTTGGACTAGGTCTTAATAATAACTTGGGTTGTTACAGAAAAAGAAGATCAAATTGAACACTCCAAATGATTTTGATAAATTTTCTCCCATCCATCTCATCCAAATAATGGATGAAGGAGAAAATTAATTAATTAATTAAATTAAAAAAATATCTTATAAATACCCCCACACCCACCCCTCATTTTTCCTCATCCCCCCCTCCCCCCACACACACATACACATCCTTCTCTACCCCCACTCTCCTCCCTCGCTCCTCTTCTCCTCTCCATTTCCTCCCTCTCTTTCTCGGCCACCACTGATTCCCCCCGTCAACGTCCAGTAAAGTCTCATCAAACATCAAGATAGAGTAAAAAATAAAAAAAATTATTCTTTCCATTTTTTCTTCTTCTTTTAATAATAATAATAATAATCTTATTATTATTACCAATAATGTTATTAAAATTATATTCTTTCATTTATAGCTTTTGCATCACTTTTAAGCTTTGACCCACTTTGATATATTTATATGAGATTATGTTCTCAGAACTTGAAATAAATGATCAAAAATTACTATCATGTGTGTGGCGCCCCACCCCTAGTCCGCAGGATTATACTCAAGGGGTGGTGTGCCACTCTGGCAAATCATTTACTTATCATTGAATTAGGTAAGATCCACAATCCACTAATAAGGGAAGGATGTACACTGAATGAATAGAAGAATCAGTCACTAAATCTTCATACATACAGAGTGCGAAAGTAAAATGAAATAAAGATTTCATCCATTCACCCTACATCAAGAAGAAGCAATAATATAGCTCAATAAATAATAAAATATAGAAAGTAAACACAGTCACGAGTACCTGTATTATTACAACATTTTAATTAAAGTTTAAAAGATTGAAAATAAAAATATCACTTGTCCTCACAATGAAGAAATAGGTAACTAGATGCCTTTTGCACCAGGCTGTTGCACCTGCTCTAAATATGGCTCCTCCTCAGGCACTGTATCCTTAAACTGCTCAGGATCTAACATTGTCAGTTTTACAATGCAAGGGCCCCAGCCAATAAAAGGAAAATCTTATTAGACAAAATGTCTAAGTATATATTAGGCAAAAGATTTATTAAGCATTTATTAATATCACTATTTACTATAAATAATATAAAATATTTATCTAGCATGGGAGCAAGTAAGCATAAAAAGTAAGACATGATAAGTTATAAAAGTAATATTTATAACTAAGTAAGAATTGACGCAAAAGCACATCTCAAGTAAACTAAACAAGGTGGGGCTTACATATGTAATATAATAAGTAAAAGTACTGAAAGAAAAGTTTAAACCTAAATATGCTGATGATTATATGACATATGCTGATTTAAAATAGTAATATAAAAAGTGATACATATAGTAAGCAGTAAAGTCTTGTATCCTATACATGTATCTACATAAGTGAGCAAGTAAGACATGAAAATACAGCTAACTAAAATAACATGCATCATCAACATAATAAATAATAAGCTGAAAATTGAAAAGAATGTATAACTGTCATATTAGAGAGAATTGGTCAATTCGGCCCAATATATTTTCATAGCCTTTCCAGACTTGGGCAGACAGAAAATCCCATAGCCTTTCTGGGCCTAAGGTATACAAAATAGAATAGTAAAGCAAAATTGAAGAGGCAGATAATACTATGCGAATATCTCTTAGTTATTTACTTTTGTTTCTGTGGACAATTTCAGAAATGACTGAGGAGTCAAGCATGTCTGTAAGACTGAGTAGGTTCCAAGCTTAATACACACTCCTCAATGAGTAATGTTAAGCATCCTAATCTCTCCTTATCCCTATCCATTGGAGTAATATGCACCATAATCCACCATGAACTGAACATAAATATAAATGTTTTCTAATATTCTAAGTTTTCATTTTTCATGCAATAATATTTTCTTGTATAATATGTCCATGGAAAAATAAACACAAAGTCAAGGAATGCGTAGCATAACATCAAATAATAAACAAGGGATTTTACTAAATATTGTGATATAATTTGTTTTCTAAGTTAAACCTTTCTAACTATTCCAAATTACACAAGTTCAGGATCTCCAATTCCTACTATCGAGTGTAACTTAGAAGAATGGTCTTATAAGTTAAAAAGGATTATAACTGATCAGGTTCTAATCTAATTCAATCAAGTATGATCATAAGTTTAGAAACAAATTATAATGTCCTAATTAAATGAATTCAAACATTTTATCTAAGATCTGATCAAGATCTACTAAATTATAGATTATGATTCTCTTATCCTAAATCTAAGGTTAAAAGACAAAATAATCAAAATTAAATTAAAAATTTAGAAATTATTAAAACTAAGGATTCATTCATTGAATAATCCCATTATTCAATGAATGAAATCTATCCTATGATCTAACCCTAAACTTAGGAACATTCCTAATATGAGGTGTTGAATTTCTAAGGAAAAGACTTAGAGAAATTTTTTAAGGATTTTATTAAGTTTGATTGAAAAGTTGGTTTTGATCACTTAAATGAATCTATTAGATTTCTAATATTGGTTTTAGTGATTTACTAAATAAATTAGAGCTTGAGAGCACTAATCTAAATTTTGGACAAAATGACCATTTAGCTCCTACATTAAGGTCCAACAAGCTACTTTTTGAATTTGATTTCCAAATTAGAATTTCTTACTGCCAAATGATTTCTTATTATCCAACATAAAGATAGGTAATAAGTACATCCAATTTAGAATCTAAAATTTTATGCAATTTACTGTTGGTTGTTGTTCAAGGATCCCATAGAGTCCAAGAACATTGCATTCTGAGGTCAAATGGCTAAGTTATAGCTATTTCAATTTCTAAGGGCAATTCGGTAATTTTGTCGGTCAACGGTGGACAAAAACCGAACTTTTTGTTTGAAGTCCAAATTCAGCAAACTCAGTTTATATAACTTCTCTATAGCATACTGAGTGCTTTAACAGGGAGTAGACCCAATTTGGACTTCAATTGGTCAAGTTATGGTCTAACTAGGGTTATGGGTATTTTGGTCATTTCTAATTTTATAGGATTCAAATCATAAATATTATTTCAGTTTGCTGATTACACTAAAATTTTAAGCTAGTTAGCACTTTAAATTTTTGGATTTGGAGTTAAATTGACCAAGTTATTATCAATTGAAGATTGGGAGCATTTTGGTTATTTTTAGGGTAGGGTCATAAATGTCATTTTCCAAATTAAACTCCAAATGAGGAAACTAATACTCTTATAATGATGGGGCTATTCTCCTGAGCATTTTAAGACTCATATTGCCTATGTTTGAATAACTAGGTTAAAAATTGTAGAGAATTTGATTAGGACCTAAAATATCACTAGTTAAATATACCTCGGATCGAATTTTTGAATTACTCCATTTGATTATTTTTATTTTTCTGAGTAAAATAAGATCTATATTTGCTATGTTTGATTATTGTATAAGAAGTTATTAAACTTTAAAATTTTATTTAAATTTAAATTAATTTAATTAAATTTACTATTTATTTATTTAAATTAAATGAATTATTATTTAATTAAATTAATCAAAAAAATATTATTTATTCTAAAAAGTATTCACTATTTCAATTAAATTAAGTTTAAGCTAATCATATCAATTTAATCCTAAACCAAATTAATAATAATTAATTATTTATTAATTAATCAACTAAATCATAATTATATAATATTAATTAGCTTAATTGTCAAATCGCTATTTTAATATAAATTAATTAATTAACTATTATTAATATCCTAAAGTTGTATATGCAGTTATACATATATTTATAACTTATATACATTTATTAAGCTTATTGTTTGAGGTATATATATATTTATATATTTATATATATATATATATATATATATATATATATATATATTTTAACTTATGTGTGATCTATGATATTTGAATTTAAAACTTTCAATAATAAATTATGAGTCTCAATTACTGGGCTACAATACCATTCAATATATATATATATATATATATATATATATATATATATATATATATATATATATATATATATATATATATATATATATATATATTCATTATAAAAGTTATTGAATTTACTATATATATATATTTGTTTATTTATTATAATTCTTAATTCTACAAGATTTGACCTATGGCAGAACCCACAGGGATACGTGGCACGTGCTGATTGGTCGAGTCAGAGCAGCGGGTCCCATTACTGGTGACGGACGGGGCCATGGGCCCTGGCAGGGCCGCGCTGCAGCACCTGGATGGCTGCTGCACAGCAGGCGGGCCCCACTGCCACGCGTTGCACCCGATGGGTGCCGCGTGGCGCTGCGGACCTCGATAAGGACACGCATCCGCACCGCGGACCGACCCGCGGAACATGGGTCGGGCCCGGGTCGACCCGGCCCGACCCTGCACCGCTTCGCCATCCCTGCCTCGCACCGAGGAGAAGGAGGCTTAGGCGCGGCGTTTGCCGGCCCTCCCGGGGATGCCGGGGTCTGCATCAAGTGTCACCGGGTAGAGCTCGTCGAGCTCTACCTTCTGAGGGGTGAAACGCTGCCGGAGGTGGCCGGAAGTCTTGCCGAGGTCTAACCCTAAGTAGAGCTCTACGGGTCGATATGGGGGCTCAGACTACTTTCGATCAATCGATCCATGCAGCACTTGTTACAACTATTGCACGAAGATAATTGCATAGCAAAAGAAGAGGAGAAGAGGGTACCTGATCGAGCGCCAGAATAAGGTAGGGTTTGGGTATCGAACGCTGATGGATTCGCTCGCCACTGCCGAAGTCTGGATCTCCAAAACTCGATCGCCCAAGCGTCGAGGAGGCTTTAGGGACATCGAGACGGAGGCGACGAGGCGGGGAAGGCGCCGGGCTGGCGGGGCGAGCGGCGAACATCCGCGTGGCTGCTCGGCGGAATGAGCGAGGACGACACGCGGGGGTCGTTCGATCCTCCCTATCGATCGGATCCGAGCACTCGATCGGGGAGACAGAGATGGAGACGGTGTTATGCGCGGGCGAACGGCACGGGGAATAAGTGGACGGCGTTGTTTGCGAAAATTAAATAATATAATTAATTTAAATAATATAGTTAGATAATTAATTAAATTCTGATTAAATCTAATTAATTAATTAGTGCCGAAATTTTTTCCAAATATTCACCTCTAGCTAATTGAGGGGTGAGGAACACAACGGCGAAGTCGAAATTTTGATTTGATGAGTATTTTAATTTCTCAATTTCGGGATGTTTAAATATTATTAAAATATTCGTCGAAATTTCGTCGACTTCCGATTGACACGAAAACATCACTCATAACTAATTTGGGAGCAATGAGCACAATGACGAAGTCCATTTTTTGATCTGAGGCCTATTTAGATATGTCATTTAGGGTTTTTAGATTTTTCAAAAATCAGGGTTTGATTCATTTGACTCTTGATTTGGACTAGGTCTTAATGGATGACTCCTAATGACTTGATTAACATTTATGGTCAAGATTAAGACTAAGATTAGTCCTAAATAACTAGGGTAACAACCTAAGTTGTTACAATAGGTTCATTAAAGTTGATCTCAGGTCTGTACAGACAATACATTAGGCCATGACATGCTGATATCTAGAAAAATAAGGAGACTGCACATAGCCTTTGAGGGATAATGTGCAGTTAAGCAAGAACTCATATCTCAGATAGTTAGATAGACATATCTAACTCCTCTATTATTCTATAACTTTGTCAAACATAATAAATATTATATATTGTTGTATTTTCTTTTAGAATGTGCATATATCTTAAACATATATATATATATATATATATATATATATATATATATATATATATATATATTGTATTCATAATCGTGACAATTTTGCAAGCATAACATACTTAAATATCACATTCTATTTGCATATATTTCTCATGCAGAATCATGCCGCTTAATATTATAAGCAAATTTTGATATCCTACGAACCTTACTTAAATTTGTGTCTAATTAAATTTTTTTTTTTCTTAGTTTGCCTTGTCATATATATATATATATATATATATATATATATATATATATATATGGTAGTTCAAAAATAATCTCTGGATCAAGTCTTTAAGACGAAACTATTGCATAATGGAGCAATTTAGAGGCTAATTTTCTTAAAATTTTAAATTTTTGCTTAGTGTGGAACATATTTTATAAAATAATTATTATCTTTGTAATGAATATATTTTCTTTATTATTCTGATATTTTTGAATGTTGCAATGAATGTGGAAGCATATGTTTTATACGCCTCTAAATATACTATTATACTAAATCTCGATATGATCATGGGGAGTGAGCACCTAACACTGGATGAGCTATGCTGACCCAGCGGTGGGTCGCCACAGGGAATACATAAGCAACTAAATTGGTGCAGCAACAATGCTGGAAAGCATATTGATTCAGCTCTCATGTGGTGCACATGAGACATGAGGCGGAGATTGTTGACTAAAGAAAATTATTTTTGGACACGCGCCACATCGTGCTTGTAAGACACCAGGGCGCGCTATAGCGCCAGACGCCTATTAGACACTCAAGAGACTGACGCCACGAAGCGCCGCAACGCTTGAGTGTTTGAAAGGAGGGTGCCACGGCACACCGTGGTGCTCGTGATTTAACAGACCCGTTTTTGGAGCGCTTCTAAATTTTTTTAAGCCCTTCTTAGGGTGAGAACACTAGTGTGAGGCCTTTAAGTTTTATTGGGTGTGTGGAGGTTGTCCCTAGAGGGGATTAAAGCTCCTAAAGTTTGGGTAAGAGTTTCTAAAACCCTAAAATATTGTAACTCATCTCCAATAGTGAAATCTTCTCTTCTTTCCTCTCCGTAGATATATGTGTTAGTATCGAACCATATAAATTTCTTATCTTATGCTATGGTTGTGCTTCATGTGGCTTATCCTAACTTTATTTTGATTTTGCTCAACATATACAAAATTTATTCCGCATTGATTAAACACTTAGATCACAACATAATTCAATTAAAATAGTTAATAATATAATAAAAAAATTATAAATGCAATTTCATTTGTGTGTTAATTGGCTAGAGAATGAAAGTATTTGTCACCTAATTTTCAACTGTGATTTCTCTTTCTCGATTTTAAACTCTTTTGTTGCTTTGATACTAATGTTATTCTTCATACTCTTCTTCAATTGCTTAAGTTTGTGCATGGCCTTAAAGCCAAATTTGTTTGCATAAAACTATTTTAAGGTAGATTTATTTCAATTCATTTTAACTGAGGATGGGAGCACTATTGTGATTATCACAAAAACCATATTTTTTTTATCTTCTATTTAAGTTAGAAATGCATTACAATTCATTTTTGGTCTTCATCTAGCTTTAGTTTGCTTGTTATGTAGCCTTTCTTATTCTTCATTTATGGATTAGACTCTTGCTTCTCTACATGGTTGGTTTTACATGAAATATTTTTTGTACCAAAATTCCTCCCTTTTGCAAGGGTTGCGATTGGTTGGTTGATTTTAGTCTGTTACATTTTTAGTGGAAAATTCTCAAGATGAAATGAATGCAATAGTGATAAACTTGGCAAAAATATTTTTTGTAGGGAGGTTGAATTAGGGCAATTTATGGTGATTTAACAACTAAATATATCATTAGATTATAATTAGATTTACATAGGAACTTGTTTAAAAAATGAAATTTGGTCACAGAAGCAAGGATCCATAATTTTGCAACTTTAGGTGATACGGGTGCGCTACCAAAGAAGACAACACTGTTCTTTCGAGTCTTTGTGTCGAGTTGGGTTAACAGTAGGACCGTTGATTCGTTACTGTTCTAATCCCATTATCTGCGATGACAACAATAAATAAGTAATATTGATTCGCCGTTAGATTTAATTCCAGATCAAATTTTTATTGATCGAGCTAATCTCCATCATTGGGTATGGAATCTAGCACTTACATGGTTCTTTATTTAGCATTACCGTCCGATCAAATATGATAACAAGACGATCAGGAATCGCTGTTTTGGTATAACAAAAATTTTTCCAATTTAATAAGGTTTCCAAGCTACATTTGCTGATACTTCTTTCTCTAATAGCTGCTAAACAACATTTTTGGAATAATATCATAGTTATTTCTTAACTTAACTTTGCATGGCTTAAACATTAGAACTCAAATGGCTACATTTCTCTAGCCCTAGATGCATAATTCAATTGAAATGGCTAACACAATTGTAAAAAGAAATATATATGTACTATAAACATTTATTTATATATTCTTCTATCCTTGATTGATCAACTTGCACTATACCCTATCATTCTTGAAGATAGAATAAAATAAAATAAAAAACTAGTATTTCTGATAATCACGAAAGCAATAAGATAAAAATCTTTTTTTTAAAGTTGTACTTGAGCATTTAAACAAAAATTACATATTTTATTAAGAACTTTGCTAAAATATAAAATATGAGTCCAATATACGTGAAAAAAATAAATATGGGTGTTACATAGAGGGATAGGCAGGATTTTGCAGTTTTAGTTTTTTTGTCCTCTTCCACACATATTGGGCAAAATATTATATATTATGATAATTCAAGCAAAAAATCACACAAATTGAATGAATATAAGTTTCACATAAAAAACTTGTAAAATAATAAGAGATGAAATTTCAATTCATTCAAAGAATAAAACTTAAAATACTAAAAAATGATGAACTAAAATCTATTTCAATTTGCATATATACATATATATGAAGGTGTGTAAAGGGTATTACATGTTCAAACAAAAAAATCTCAAAATAATTATGTTCATAACGAATGTGGAGTCCAAAAGAGTTATATCAAATTTGAGAAACACAAAAGTGTAAGGAGAAGCCAAAGACAAGCATTTTGCAATACTTTGAATGTATGGAAAAATCAGGTTATAAGAATCATAAAGTCATTGTTTTATCACTAATCCAAATCTTCATGTCAAAAAAGCTGAAATTTTGGCACACAATGAAGCCAAAAAATCAAAAGCAATCAACTTAAATAGGAAGTGATGGGAGAAGGAACAAACACAAGCTATGTGGGAAGGAAAAAGAGAGAAACACAAGAACATGCCATGGGTCTAATCTCTTAAAAAACACCATTCTCACATTTTGTCCTCTTCCTAACTATCCCTATGATAGCCTCTAATAAGCAGACACTATTATAATACCACAAGAAAACCATCCGATTGCAACAAAAACAGTTAAAAAATCTTGGAGCAATATACTTTTGCATCAAAATTTTATGATTCATATCCAATTATATGATGGTAAGAGAGACTTGAACAAGTACACAACAGATTCACTTATTATGTTTCGGTAGTCTTTCAAACATCCTTCTTCTTATTCTTCTTCCTCCTCCTCTCTATGATTTCAAGTCTTTCCTGAGTTACCCTCTCTTTGATTAAGGAATAATTTTCAATCTTTGACATTAGCTTGACCGAATTCTCTTCTTGGGTTCGGTGGGAATTGTGCCGGAGAACGAATCATCGTTGGAGGATGACTCCATCGACTTAGCGAATGCGGAGGAGAGATCACTATAGAGGTCCACGACTCGGCGAATGTTGTTGTTAAGCTCTTTAATGAGTCCGACATTGCGGCTGAGATTGTCCGGAACTTTCGACTCGTGGTTCTGATTGATCTCATTGATGAGGAGCCTGTTGTGATCCAGAATGTTCTGTACTTGAACAAAGCTTTTCTGAAAGTTCTGCACTACTTTGCTATCTTCCTCCATCATTTGGATCTTGTAACCTGATGCTTCTGCTGCTAATTTGAGCTCAATCTCAATTATAATCAGCAGAATTAGAGCTGGAAGCGGAGAGATGTAGTTTAGATGATGCCTTGTTTTGTTCAATGCAATCAAGACACATAAGCATTTACGCAATTAGTTTGTTGTTATAATAAGAAAGTTTTGATATCTAGAGATGCATTAGAGTGTCAATTTTGAGCTAAATCTACATATTTGCAAAAGAAAACCAAAACAAAACATATTTGATAAAAAAGAATTCCATACTTCGTGAATTTCTATTGATCAAGTGAGTGAATTTGGGTCTGGCTTGGTTAAGAACTAGTCCAAGTAGAACCCAACTCCACCCATTTGGCCAATAAAAATGCACTGGTGAACCGTTTATATATATATATATATATCTCTATCATACATATTTATAGGTTTACCGCAAAATTACTCTGCATTTTTGCTCTTTTTACAACAAATTAAGCTCTTTTTTGAGACAAGCAAAGTAGCATTTCTCTTATGATATAAAAAGGAGCAATGAAAGATTGTACCACAGAATCAACCAAGAAAAGTCACGAATCGCTTTGCTTTCAAGTTTAATATTTTGAAGGTAGTTAGTGGAAAAGTAGGGAATCCAGAACACTTTTTAGTAAGGCATTAGAGGCTTCACAGCCTCTCCTTCCTCTTTTCAGAAGGAACAGCTTAAAGATAGCTGTTTCAAAAAAAAGCTACCAAACCCACTACACAAATCAAAAAATAAACAAAAAATGTAAATAAAAAGTGTAGAAAATGTAAGAGAATCTAAAATCTTTAATTGGGCCATCCACAAAACACAGATTGGATATTTCGATGGAGTCTTTTCTACAGAATTAACAGGACAAGAAAAGTTGATCCAATCTATTGAAACAAACGGAAAAGAACAGTTCCTTTTTGTTACTGGATATCAGAAAAATTGAAGGAGCTGAGGAAGAAAGAGGCAAAAGGTGCATTTTGCTTAACAACAGAAGAAACCAAGCACAGCCAAAGAGCCTCGGAGACTAAAAAAAGCAAAACAAAGATTTTGAAGCCGAACTGATTCGGAAGATCTCTTCAAAAACAACGAATCCCTATTTGAAAGAAAGAATTAAAAAAAGAAAATAAAAGCGATTTTTAGTTCCTATCAACAGCGCCCAGCAAATCTCTGCTGGAGAGCAGAACGAGGAATTCCCGTACCTTATGAGTCCCAAACATTTCTCCCGTCTTCTATAGAGCAGGAAAACTCTGTCGCTGCTTCTCCCTTTAATGAATCCTCCAACAAAAGTGTACGACTAAACTCTTATTCGTATATTACAATGTTGTAAATATATTTCTTTATTAAATTTTTATGTAAATTAATTAATAAGTACTAGCTGATTTTTTTTTTTTTTTTTTTTTTTTTTTTAAATTTGAGTGCTTCCCCGGTAATTTAAGGCTAAAAAAATACAAATTTTAATATTAAATTAAAGGCTAAAAAAATACAAATTTTTTTTTGACCTCAAAGCCTAAGTCCAAAGGTAGATTTAGATTTCTGAAGTCAAAATATGTCTAGGGTGCAAATTTCAAGATTCTTGGATTTAAAACTATTAAAATATTCACAAATTATATTTGAAATTTTAATTAAATTGTATTATATAGAATTTAATTGATTAGATACAATTTTCAAAATTTAGAAATTCATTTTAATCGAACAACGAAAATCGGTTGTCCCGACTTGAACACGGGACGACATATTTGACCGCTCTGAACCATTGGATTTGAATCAGACGATGGATCACAAAACTCGGATTCAGATTAAACAGTGCCGCTCGATCGAATATCAGATTGGACGGTCCAGATCAAACCTGATTGGGTTCGCCTCCCGCGTGTCTGACGGTGACTTGGGAAGGCGCTTGCGAGAACCACATTGCCGCTGCGCGTTCGATTTTGGCGGTGCCAACGAGGATAGGGTTTCTTGTTTCCTCCTCTAACAATTGGGTTCTTTTCAGTTAGCGAAAACCGGTGAAACCCCCAAAGTCTAATCTGTTGTCCAAGCCCGAACACGAGACAACAGATTTGATCGCTATGAACCATTGGATTCGAATCAGACGATTTTGTACTCTGATCAATTGGGACTAAACTAAGTCATATTCTTTATTCTAGTAGTCTTAATAAGTTATTAAGAACAAGTCCTGAAATTTTGGTCCAAATCATGTGTGAATCGTACCAAAACCTAATTATAGGAAATACGAATAATCTGGAAAATGAACTATTTAATTTGACTTCAAACTGAAAATTTGACTTCATCATTGCGCCAATCACCGTCAAATTAGCTAGTGGTGATCTTTTGGAAATGTTTGGAAGTCGTCGGATTTTTTAATAATATTTTTATATATTTTAAATACCCAAAAATTATGATAATTAAATTGATATCAAAATTAAAATCTGACTTCTCCGTTGGGTTCCTCACCATCAAATTAACTAGGGGTGAATTTTTGGAATTTTTCGGAGCTCATTTATCGATCAAATTTTAATTACTAAATGTGTTAAGAAAAAATAGAAAATAATTAAATCAAAATTTAAATTCTCATTTTTCCTGCGCTAGGACCCGCCTACCCTCTTTCCAGCATACGAGCCCCATTGGCTCACGCAAGTAGGCGTGAATCTCCTACCCTCCCTCTTCATGCACTAGGACTTGTCTACCCTCCTCCTTTTTGCAACGCCCGCGTCTCGGAATGTTTTGTACCGTAGAGCGCCGCAACGTCGTATCACGCCATAGCACGTCGTAGCGCTTAGTTTTTGGCCAGTGAGCGTCACAACACGCCTCAACATCTGAGCCACAACATAGCCTTGTAGGCAAACTTGCTCTTGTAGGCCTTCTCATTCGATTATATGTATTGAATTAATATATTATTATTTTTTAGAACCTAGGATAATTGTGTTAATTTAATAGATTCCTTATATATCTTGAAATGTGGAACCTTAGGTTTAAGACATTATGATGATTAGGATGCTTAGAAATTAATTTGGTTAGTTAAATTTAAATTTTGAATTTTATATTACTAAATAAGTACTAATTGCTCTAGATCTTAATTAGTGAAGATTTGCTGCATTTTCTAGTTAACCTTGCCAATTTATCATGTGATCTTAGACTAATATGAATTAAGTATCACAATGAGAATGCGATTTTTTTATCTTAACTGTAAGCTCAATTTCCTTTGATTTTCTCTTAAAAGAAGAGACCAGCACGAATTGACTTTTATTAAATCAATAATATATGATTGATTATCAAATGATCAATTCTTAATAATTATTTAATTTCACCCCATGATTATTTAACTTAAGCTTAATAGCTTAATCAATTAGCATGATTGATTCCCATTTTAATCAAATGATTAAATTTATGAATCTTCATATATTTGCATTCTAATTTGATTCTTTAAATCAATTCATGTTGATAATCTAAATATTATGATTAGAAGCTTTAAACCTCTTAATATTTATGTTAGATTTTATAATTCAAGTGCTTTACACCTTAAGTTAAGGAAATCTTGAGGTAAGATATATTTTATTGAACACATATTGAGATAGGCCCTTAGATGAACCTCTAGAACTCTAGATAATTGAGATTTCATCTTATGGTAGTAGTAACCTAATAGACTGTAGATTGAGTTTAATTGAGATAGTTCACCTAACTTGGATGACTTTTATGTCACAACCTTGGGACCCTATTGCCTAGTACTTCTAATGGAAAAATGATTCATTAGTCTGGATTTACTTAGATTCTAAATAGTTATTATAGAATTATAATATTAGTGTTTATCATGTGGAGATTATAGTGCATGTCCATAAAATTGAATTGATTCAATAAGGATAAGAAATTATTTAATTCATCTTAAATAAAATTGTATATTCTAATCTTGCTCTAGATGAATCTACAAGAACATCAGGATAAATTTCCCAGTTCTATCAAGCATGTTATAAGTAGGGGATTGAACATCTTAGTTTGAGAGAATAAATATTAAAATGATTATACCTCTTATCTTTGCGTGCATCGATAAGTGTAGTTAAATAAACTAAGTATTTCAAATTACTTTTCTTAAGACACTTCAAGTTATGTTTATAAGTAGGAGATTGAACATCTTAGTTTGAGAGAATAAACTGTAAATGGGTTTCATCCCCTTATCTTTATGCGCATTGATAAGTGCAGTTAAACAAACTAAGTATTCCAAGTTATCTTTCTTAGAAACATACTATTTATGTATATGTACTCCCACATGTGATAACTTAGAAAATTATAAAAAACTAGGGTCTTTCTTAGTTTTTAATTCTAGATTTTTGATGATTTATTTGAAAGCATATGGCATGAATTACATAAGCATAAGCATCAAGATGCATTTGTGAATTATGGGATGTAGCATACATCAATTTGAGTAGAACATACGGGATGCATGAGGCACCAAATGCATACTTATAGCTTAAACCAGTGGTATATTCAGATACATTTACAGTGATATACAACACAGTTTTATTTCAGTATTTTACTCAATTTTAGTCTTTTACAGATTATTTGTTTCAGCACTTTAATCTTTTATTACTTTTTTACTTTACTTTCAGTATTGTACTATTTTCTTTTTCTTTTAGTTATTTTAATATTTTTTTGTAGTAGTTTCCTATTTTACTTAATGTTAATTTTTTTAAACTGTAATAAGGCATGTCATAGCTTAGATGTGTTAGACTTATTGTCTAATACAAGATACTTTTTTTCTTTCATCCAAAAAATCGGCAATTTGGTTCCGACAATTTGTCAAATCAGAAGCAGTTTGAGGAGCCAGCGGTAGAGGCTATCCAAGAGATCTAGGAGGACACGGAGAAACAGTAGTCAACACAACTTATACTTATTTGCTTAATTGCTTATTTAGCTATGAGATGAGATATTTTCATTTACTGCTCTTTTAATTAAATTTTGATATGTAATAATTAATTTGAATGTATTTTCTCTTTATTTTTTGAGAAGGATACCCTTTTATTTAGTTTTGTGATGAATGTATGGGATGACTGCTTATGGCTTCCGCACTCTGAATATTTTCTTCTACTTATACTTAGTTATGTGATGTGACATATATGAAACTCGTATGAAGTACTCATACTGTAATGCCCCGTCTCGTCGCCACGTGCAATTTATTTAAGGGATAACAAATTGACGATGAAATGGTGCATTACTCAGGAAGGAACAAAACACGACCTCCCCGAATAACTACAAAACAGTGGCTGAACTTAAGGCCTGCTAAAAACTCAACCTCAAGAGAAGATGGCTAAGCACTAATCGTTAAGATAAGTGTTATACCCTTATCTTAAGCATTAGGTAAGTTACTCGTGTATATTAGAGTAAGAATATAAATATGATCCCAGTTACACGAATACTAGCATTTTATGAATATCCAAATCACATCACAATACTAACTACAAGTAATATAAAGATAAAGTGCAAAAGCTAAGCATACATCCAGAAATATTCATCATAGAAACTGAAATAACCATTCATCTAAGAAACAGAAAAGAGAAAACATCCAGAGTTATTACAACACTTTTATAATAAATATAGAAATAAAGTCTAAATACTGAACTTAAAAATTGAATAGAAAGTAAGTGCTGAAGAAGAGTCCACTACTACTTCTCAAACTGCTCCTAAATCTCCTGAGTATCCTCCCGATCTGGCTCAATAAACTGCTCAGGATCTAGTAAATTATCGAATCCTAAAATACCACGTGTTAAATAAGAAGTCTAACACAATGAAGCTATGCTAACATCTTACATATATCTATTATTTAATATTTAAATAACTTAACAAAAACTATAAGAAAGATAATCAAATAGCTAAAACTCAAAATAGTATAAATTTGGAGTACAGTAACTAAAACTGATATTTAAAACTATAGAGTGAAACTATAAATTGAAACTATAAACTAAGCTGTAAACTAAAAATAATAAACAAATCTGAAACTGCAACTAACTGCTTATATGTGTAAAATAATATGAAATCTGAATCTTAGTAAATGATACTGTAAAACTGTGCCGTATGCCACTGAATCTATAATTATGCATCTGAATGTGCCACAAAACGGTATGCCACTGATATGCTGACTAGGTGTCTCGCGGACATCGCCACTGATTTCCTAAGTGAGCGAACGCTCCACTAACAGAGTCCTTAGGTGAGCTCATTCGCTCCGCTAATGCTGACATGACTTTTGCATTACGATATGCCAAGGTTTTTATGTCAGTATACTTTAAATCATCGACAAATTCTAAAATTAATTCAATATCAAGTAGTGATTCCATTTATCTCCATTGTGCAGAAATCACCTAAGTAAATTTTGACTCCTAAGTTTAATTTATTGAGTTATTTAGATTAAGATCAATAGAACTATCAGTTAAAAGGATTAAATACTCATAGTTGGTATGTTTCCATGAAAAGGGATTTAACACTTAGTTTGTTTAACTACACTTATCAAAGTGCACAACAATAAGAGGCATGACCCAGTTACAGTTTATTCTCTCAAACTAAACTGTTAAATACCTTAATTACAATCATACAGTGTGCTTTAAAAGGATAACTTGAGATATTTAGTTTGTTTAACTGCACTTATCAAAGTGCACGATGATAAGAGGCATGACTCGGTTACGATTTATTCTCTCAAACTAAGTATCCAAGTTTACCCAATTATGAAACACCTTTTCTTAGCTTCTGAAGGAAAAATTGTGAGTTTGATTTTTCATTCAGTGGCCAATAACCAAAATAAATATAAAGCAATTTAAAAGTTAGGAAAAACTATTATTACAGAATTATAGAGATCTTATTGACATTCAATAATAAAAAATTATTGTAACGACCCACTTAAGTAGTAGTAAGTAAAAATACTTAAATCTCGAGGCCCCTTTTTTAATAGCGGTGAAGTTCGTGATAAAAACTTCAAAGTTAAGTGTGCTCAAATGGGAGCCCTCCCAGGATGGGTGACCTATTGAGAATTTTTCTTTTGAGGTCAAAATCGTGAGGCCTTTTAGACCAAAGTGGACAATAACTTTATGTTTAAGAGTTTGGGCTGTTACAATTGGTATTAGAGAAGGCCATAGGGTGTCAGATATGAACTAAATGTCATATAAGGAAAATTACCACTTCATGTGAGCATCCTCTTGAACCAATGATGGTTAAGGTGTAACATAGTTGTGGGTACATTTTGAGCCTGTAGGCACTATCTCTAGTTCTATCTACCCAATGGCTGGTAATTGGATTTGTGAGTGGTAACTGATGAGGGCATCAGTTACTTAAGTTGGAGAGATTGTAACAACCCACTTAAGTAGTAATAAGTAAAACTCTAAAATATCGAGGCACCTTTTCAGATAGCGATGGAGTTCCTGATAAGAACTCCAAAGTTAAGTGTGCTCAAGTGAGAGCACTCTTAGGATGGGTGACATACTGGGAAGTTATCTTATGAGGGAAAAATTATGAGGCCTTTGAGGTCAAAGTAGATAATTCCTTTGTTCTAAGAATTTGTGCTATTACAATTATGAATCTAATTAATTAGGTAATTTTCTTTTATCACATTTGCGAGTGACAGAATTGTGTCTATATTATCATCTTATTGAGAGTTCATACTTGTAATCATTATATCAGCATTTAAAGTTCTCTAAATTTTGTAAGAAAGTGACTAAAGATTATCATCCTTTAGTAGATTTGTCATAGACTACTAGATTATTATTCATTTATTCTGACTCATTTAAATCTATAAATCCTAGAAGGCATTCCAATATTTAATTTAAAATACAAAGTGTTCATCAGGGTCCTAGACTGTAACAACCCCAATAATTGGATAGGAGATTAATCCAAACATTGGGATGTTACCTTAGCACCCAACACTCGATTAGGAGAAAGTAAATCATGTGTAGATGCTAAGTGGCCAAGTCACTTTATGAGCAGTTATCAAGTTAAAATAAATTTATACAATTTGAATGTAATCAAAAATACATGATAAGGAGATACATATAGATACAACATTGCAGTTAATTCTAACACAAGCAATTTGAATAATCCACTCATTCATCCCAAGCAGTTACAAATATAGAAAAATAAGTATAAGCAAAAGTAACTTAAGTAAACTCAAGCAATTTATAATTTAATTATTACAAACTTTTTAACAGTAAGAGTAGAGGATATTAAACAGATCACTCACTCACTCAAAACAAAATACAAGTAAACTGTAAAATTAAGCGGAAGTAGAATTCTTTATAAGTCCTTCAAGCTCTCAGTTTTCTAATTTGAGCTCGGCCGAGCCACGAGGCTCGATCGGGACTCCAAGCCATAGCAGAAAGAATCCTAACGACTTGCTGAGGTGGATGCGTAAGTGGGAGATAAGGTTTGCTATCGGCAGTACGGGAGGAATTCCCTGTCAGGCACGAGCGAGAGGAAGATGAAGGTCCACAGTAGCGTGACCTTCGAATGCCCTCTGATCTATCGATCAGCTCGCACTACGGTTGGGATTGCTTGGATCCTAACTGCCGGTCGCGGTAGCGATCCTGGTTGTAGGATCCACAAATTCATCTAATGGTGGATCCGCGATCCCGCGGAATTAAATCTAGACCGTGGGATCAAACGACTCGATGGTGAGATCATTCGATCTCCGGTGTCGCACGACCCGGGTTCCACAGTGGATTGCCCACGATCTGCACAGTGGATCCCGACCGTTTAATTGGGTATTTGGGTACATTTGCAAAATTGAATTGTTGGAAGCCCTAAAGTGCATTTAGACCAATTTAATATTAATTAAATTATGATCTAAATGATTTCCAAAATTTACCAAACTTTTACCCCTAGCTAATTTGTGGGTGATGAATTAAAAAATGTACTCGGATTTTAATTTTTAGATCAAAATATTTTAGGTCTAATTTAGGACATCTAGACTGATCAAAATACTAGCTTGACTTAGATAAGTCCAATTGACTTCAAATTTTCAAAATTAGCTTACCTTGATATTCTAAAGCAATATGATTAGAGATAATACCTAATTAAGCTAAGAATTAATTAGGGTTACAACTTAGGGTTGTTACAGACTCCCCCACTTAAGAATGATGTGTCCTCGATATCATCCCAAGAGAGAAAACAACAATGTAGAAATTTTAAAAACAAAATAAATTTAGAATTTAATGGATACCTGGATTCTCAAAGAAACTAGGATACTTTCTTCGAATATCAGCCTCTTTCTCTCAAGTAGACTTTTTTATAGAGTGATTCCTTCACTAAACCTTTAATATTGGAATTGAGTGATTTCTCAGCTGCTTTTGATCATGAGCTAAGTTCTTAATTATCTCCTCCACATAGGAAAGATTCAGTTTGAGATATACTGCTAGAAAGTGAAATAAATGAGAAGAATTATGAAGACATCTCCTTATAGAGGAATTGTGGAACACATTATGGACTAAAGAGAAATCTTTAGGATGCTTCAATCTATAAGCTGCAGAACCAATCTTCTCTAGGATTTTAAAAGGTCCAATGTAGCGGGGACTTAGCTTCCCTACTACACCAAAATGATATACACCTTTCATTGAGCTTACTTTAAGATATGCAAAATTTCCAACCTCAAATTTTAGAGAATGATGATAAGCATCATGATACTTACTCTAGTGATCTTTAGCTGAAAACAGTTGTTATACGTGAACTCTACTAAAGGAATATGATCTTCCCAGAAGCCATACCGATACTTGCCTGAAAACAGTTGTTATACGTGAACTCTACTAAAGGAATATGATCTTCCCAGAAGCCCCCAAAATCCATAATACAAAGATGAAGAAGATCCTCCATAACTTGGTTGACTCTTTCCATTTGACCATCTGTTTGAGGATGGAAAGTGGTGCTCATGGATAGGGTAGTCCCCAAGTTTTAATGCACTGCTTGCCAAAATTTAGAAGTGAAACGGTTATCTCGATCAGATACGATAAACCTTGGAATTCCATGGAGCCTGATGATCTCCTTAATATACAGCTTCGCCACTTTCTCTATGGAATCGTTTTGACGCATAGGAATAAAATGTGCTGATTTGGTCAGTCCATCAATAGTGACCCAGATCGAATCGGCACCAGACCTTGATTTTGGCAAACCCATAAAAAAATCCATAAAAACATCAAACCACTTCCATTCAAGAATTGCCAGAGGATGGAGAAGTCTTCCAAGCTTCTTATGTTCTACTTTAATTAGACTACAGGCATGACACTTTGCTATGAATTCGGCCACGCTTTTTTTCATTACAGGTCACTTGAATGATTTCTTCAAATATTGGTACATCTTGGTGCTACCAAGATGTACTTGATAACTGGAATTATGACCTTCCACTAAAATCACTTGCTTCATGGATTTGGGGATACATAGACGATCTTCTTGATAAATTACATTTCCTCGCATCTACAGGTCGAACTGGCGACCACTTTCAATTTCTATTTTAAATTTCAGATAGTCATTATCCTTTGTTTGGGAGATGGAGACATCACGATGAAATGTTGGTTCAATGGTACTCATAGATATTAGCTCGCTTAACAAGGCACCATGCACTGGCTTGATATCGAGCTTCCTAAATTCTTCTTCTACAGAACTTGACGCCATTATGGATAAAAGTGTAGCATGATGATAAGCGCATTAGCCACAACATTTGCTTTTTCGGGGTGATATTAGATACTCAAACCAAAGTCACTTATTAATTCGAGCCATCTTCGCTGACGGCAACTAAGTTTACACTGGGTGAAGATGTACTTTAAACTCTGTTGGTATGTGAATATATAACACTGGACGTCATACAGATAATGATGCCATTTTTAAAGGTGAAAACTACAGCAGTTAATTCAAGATCATGGACAAGATAATTCTTTTCATGTGGTTTTAGCTGATGCGACTCATAGGAGGTAACATTTCCTTGCTGCATTAGCACACATCCCAAGCCTATCCCAGATGTATCGATAAAGACTTAGTAGTTAAGACCTTATTTAGGTAAGGCCAAAATTAGGACAGAAGAAAGAGCATCTTTTAATGCTTGAAATTCATTCTCACACTCTGAACTCCAGATAAAAGGTATTGTTTTATGCCTCACTTTGTGAGAGGAGACACAATTTATGAGAAGCCCTTGACAAATTTTCTGTAGTAACCAGCTAAACCCAGAAAACTTCTGATATAAGTCACAGACTTTGGTTGCGACCAATCCTAAACTACTCTTACCTTATTCTGATCAACCTTGATTCCTTGTGCATCTATGACATGACCCAAAAAAGCAACTGAGTCAAGCCAAAATCCACGCTTAGAATACTTGGTATATAATTCATGACTTCGAAGCTCTTCTAATACTGACCACATATGGTTCTCATAATTAGCTTCGCTTCTTGAATAAATTAGGATATCATCGATGAAGAAGATGACGAATTTATCTAAATCCACTTTCAATACCTGCTGCATTAAATCTATAAAAATAGACATCGCATTTGTTAAGCCGAAAGACATTACCAAAAATTCATAGTGTCCGTAGAGGGTTCTAAATGCAATTTTCTCGACATCTGAATCTTTAACTCGCATATGGTGGTAACCTGATTGCAAGTCAATTTTTGAGAAAACTTTAGCTCCAGATAGTTGATCAAACATATCATCAATACACGGTAAAGGATACTTATTCTTGATGGTTACTTTATTCAGTTCTCTATAATTGATGCACATCCGCATCGAACCATCCTTCTTTTTCACGAATAAGATTGGCGCTCCCCAACGAGATGAACTTGAGAAGATAAGACCCTTCTCCAATAACTCTTGAAGTTGCTTGTTCAGCTCTTGCAGTTCCTTGGGCGCCATACGATATGAAACCTTCAACAACGATTGGGTTCCGTGGATTAACTTGATGGCGAACTCTACCTCTCTCACTTGAGAAAGACCATGTAGGTCTTCAAGAAAGATGTTGGGAAATTCACGAGCCATTCGATTCTCCGAGATAGGAACGACCTCTTTCTTTTCTCCTAACATCGTTACGAGATACGCATTGCAGCCTTTCTTAAATAATATTTCTGATTTCATCCTATTAATCAATGATGCTTGAGTACTGAATCTACCTATAAAGGATTGACTTCCACTGCCAAAAGTGATTTTCTTTTTTTGGCAATTTATGGACGAGCCATGCTTGCTTAGCCAGTCCATACCCAAAATTATATTGAAATTTGGAATTGTAAGAAGATTAATTTGGCACTATATTTCTATTCTCCGATGGGAATATCAACATTACAAACTGCTAGGATTGAATGCAAGCTCCAGAAGGTAACCCGATGCTCAACGAGGATGCTAATCAATAAGTTGGCAATTTTATAATTTTAACCCAGCTTTCCGATACGAAGAAATAACTTGCTCCCGTATAGAAGAATATTGCAATATTTATCATGTATCATTACGATGCCTAAGACGACATCATTATTTTCAGGATCCAAAGAAGGAGTTAGCATATAGACTCTTGCAAGAGCCGATGGTTGCTTGCCTTGAGGTAGCTGGCCTTAACAGTTGTAGGCCAGCCCTTTCGCAGAAGCAGACGTGTTCTTATTGGATGCCAGCACAGAAGCTGATAGAACTACTAGGGCTGGAGCATGACTATTTAAAGGTTGAGGGCGGAACACTCTGTTGCGATGGGAGGGATCAATAAGAACTCCGTCGATGGTTGCTTTAGAGTCACGGTGATAATAGCGGTGGCCATCTCGGCCACAAATGAAACACATGTCACCAAAATGGTAACATTTTTGTAGGGATGAGCGCACATGCACTCAAGAGTTTTAGATGGGGGTTGTTCGGTTTCTAGGTTGAAGACTTTAGCCACCTTGCTATGACCAAACTATTATCTCCTTGGCTGCATAACTACAACCCTACGTTTGTAGTCCATTTAACCTTGAAACCCCTCCTACAGATGAACAGCTTCAATTAATTCTATCAAATTTTTTATCTGGCGGGATACTAGGTGAGCTTTTATAGAGTCTCTTAGACCCTTTAGAAATCGGTCGCATCTAGACGCCTCGGTTCTAACTAAGTTTGGGACAAAATGTGATAGTCTCTGGAACTCCTATTCATAGTTAAACACTAAATAGTTTCCTTAAGTGAGATGGAGGAGCTAATCCTCCAAGATTGCTTGAGACGATGCTGGAACGAATGCTTTGTGGAATGCTTCCAAAAGCATATCCCACGGGATGTCCTCTATTTCATAATTGGCAAAATTTGTTGTTCCGCTCATTCTCCCACCAATATTCAGCTTCTTCTTGGAATAAGTGAGTAACTAAGCGAATGGCTTCTGAGTTAGGGCACTTTATACTAGCCAGCTTCTTTTCAACTATCTTGAGCTAGTTCACAGTGTTCATTGGATTTAGCGCTCTGTTGAATGTGGGCATTCTAAGGGGAAGGAAACTGTGCAAGATCCCATCACCAGTAAAGTGTGAGGATGATGAAAATTCTGATGGAGGTGCAGATTGTTGTCGAACAGATAAAATTAGGGCACGTGTTTCTTGCACCTATTGCGCATTGCTCTTAATTAAAGCTCTCATCAGGTTAGCCATTGGGTTTGATTCTTCAAGTTCGCCAGATGATGAGACCACATTCTTGATCAGGGTAGGAGCAGAAGGAGAGCCAGGATTCATGAATGTAAGTGCAAGAATAAATTCAGCAAAAAATAAAGCTTTGTTATCATTTTACTCATTTCTTTCCGAAAAGAGAAGATACATGGATCCACAAAACTAATATGAAAGAAATGACAAAAATTTCTAAAATCCCTAATTATAATACTCTACCCAAAAGGCCACACAGAAGTCATCAAAAGTGACTACATGGCTCCTCCAAACTAACCTCCTATAAACCCAGAACCACCAATGACTCGCTAATCCCCTCAGTAAGATCTCCATAATCTGAAGACGGTACTCCTCGGGACATGTTGTCTCTCAAAGTGCGGTGGTTGCACGTCCAACCACTCTCTGGCGAGTGTTAAAAGACTAGTATCTCCAAAGGATGAATGGACATGGATCTTGTCCAGCACTTCTAGTCTATGAGCTGATACTCCATCAACAATCCTACCATAGATCTGGCCATCTCAAAGATCATCCAACCAATAGTCTTCAAATCTCCTAATGTAGAACCAGAATGCTGACTGCATGTATTCCATTCCTAAAATTAACTCAACTTATAAGCACTTGATTCATATCTTATTATCATCTTTAAGGTTTATTCAATCCTAGGATGTCCAATTTTATATTTAACAGTTCACTATTTTTATCAATTTATTATGTTCGTTTAATTTCCTAGGATGGCCTCATTTTAGATATAATCTGTTTTAATTTCTGAGATAGCTTGATGACCTTTTGGATGTTGTTTTTCCTACACTTAATAACTTGTGATATTAATCTGATACAAAGAATAGGTCATAAAATAGATAGGAACAAGCTCCTTATCTGACACTTTATGATACTTCTCTGATACCAATTGTAGCGCCCCGCCCCGTCGCCGCGCGCAAATTAAAGAATCGAATAAGATTCGGCGGTGGAGCGGCATGCTACTCGGGAGGGCATAACCCATCTCCCCAAAAAGGGTGGCTAAAGAAACTAACCACACTGAAGGCTGCTGACTCAACCCAAAAGAGGGGTCGAGAGTCAATACTTAAGATAAGAGTAAGACACTTATCTTAAGTATTATACTAATACATACATTGGATTATAAAGGCAAGTAAAGAATCCAATATATATTCACAAATATCAACATTTCCAATATGCTGATCACATCATAATACTAAGTATAAGTAGTATAAAAATAGAGTGCAGAAGCTAAAGCAGATCATAGAATATATTCATCATAGAATTGTAGTAAACATTTATCTCAGAAAAGAAATGTAAAAATGCATCCAGAATTATTACAAATTGTTTATTTAATAATACAGAAGTAAAGTCTAACTAATGAACTGAAATAAAAGCAGAAATGTGATAAGGCTGAATGAGAGTCCACTAAGGCTCCACGTACTCCTCCTAGATCTTCTGCGAGTCCTCATGTCCTGGCTCAACAAACTGCTCAGTATCTAGCAAATTGCCGGATCCCAAAAGTTCACCATGTTAGACAAGAAGTCTAACGCATCAAAACTAAACTAAATAGTTCTAAAATATGAACAATGTAATAGTAAAGTAAACAAATTATAGAAAAAATATAAAGGTAGCTGAATAACTAAAACTGCATAAAACTGAATAACTTATGCTGACTGTACACTGAAAGCTGAAAATGAATAAAAATAGTGTATGCTCTGAAATTGATATAAAATCATCTAAATTATGATACATGTCACTAGAATCATGTATCTGAATATGACACAACACAATATGTCACCAATTTCAACAAAACTATCACTGAACATATATGAGTCGTATGGTTCAATGTCTACATACATCCTATTGGGAAATTTTACCGCGATGTCTCAACATCTTGAATTTCCCCCGTTGATGTATGCAACATTTCATAACTTATAATCCCTCATTGATACTCATACGTCATCACTGATATTCATGCATCACACTGATACTCATGCATCACACTTATGCTTATACTCATGCCTCTATACTACATTAGTTAAATCCAAAAATACACAAATGCTTAAAATCAGATTATGACTCAAATGTCTCCATTGTGCAGAATCCTACTAAAAGGATTGTGACTCCTGAATTCTAATTTCATTAATTAGTTTCTCTTGTTTATGGACTTTTACTCATAATTATCAATTAGAATGGTTGTATACACTTAGTTGTATAATTCTCAAGAAGGATATTTTAGCACTTAGTTTTCTTATAACAGCACTTATCGAGGTGCACACAAGATCAGAGGCAGAACCCTTTGGTAGTTATTATTCTCTCAAACTAAGATTCTAGCTCACTCTCTTAAGTTTGGATAATTTACTCTAATAGGACTGTATTCAGCTTAACCCGTAAGAAGTACCTGGTCAGAAGTTCACATTGGAGTGACTCATCCAAACTTGAATATTACTGAAACGACTCAATACCGTGGGTATGCATAATCATAATCAACTAATAACCCAAGCTCAGCCAAATTTATTTAATCACCAATGATTTATCCAACACTATTAATCCTTATTCTAATTAGGTGGGTCCTACTCAAGACTCCAAGGATGTGACCAAGAGGTCACTCAACATGGATTACTACCATATGAGAGAATCTCAATCTAATATCTTAGGTGTATTCTACCACAAGGGTTAAGATCAACTTCTAAGGATAGGGAGGATCATCTAAGTTCCTACCTTAATATGTCACAATAAGTCTTTCCTACCTTAATGTATAATATTTTTAGGGCTTTTAAATATTTTAAAGCACTCCTATTACAAGATCATTAAAATCTCACTCTTCTAATGCTTAAACTAAGGATTCAAGGTTTACTTATTAAGATAAAAGTGATCAAATCAGATGATTAGATCCATCTGATCACATCCTATTCTATAATCATGAGATGAAATCAAAAATATTATTAAAGTTAGATCATTTCATAAATTATTTCAATTTTATTAACCATCTTATGCTAATAGTCTTATATAAGAGAAAATTAAAGATATAAAGCTTAGATTCAGATGATTCAATCACATAACTTCATTATTAATCTTAACACTTCTAATTCAACAATTTAAGAACAATATTAAATCAGATGCAGTACTGGAATAATATCAATTGAATTATTTTACAATCAAGTTTATTAATTAAATGATTGAGGATTCAGATCTTAATCAAATAAGTTAGGGTTTAACCCTTATCCTTATCCAATTAAGACCAATTGTTGATTTATAGATCAAATGTCAAAATTGTGTATTATTGGTGTATTATTAGTGGAAATCTTAGGTTTCAACCAAGTATAATTCATTTGATCAAGATCTTAAGATTTCTTAAGATTAATTAAAGAATTATGCTACTTTAATTAAATTGATTAAGTTAAATGTTTAAGATTCACATGATAGGATCTTTACAATAATAGCACTATTATGAAAGCTAAATAACAAAAAATTGTAGAAAATAGAAGGTAATTAGTGCTAATAAAACCTTAATTCAAAACAAATAGTTGAGCACCTAATTATAAATCCAACCATTAGAAATTCATGAAACTTGGCAATTATATGTTAACTATTCATATGAGAAATCAAAGACTAACTTTACTAGGTTTGCATAATTAAAAACCTTAATTTTTACTAATCATGCAATTACAAGATTAGGGAATAATTAAGAATACATAAATCAGAAAATTAAACCACATAGCACAAGTATTCTATAAGGCATAAGGAACACAATGGCACCTAAATCATGCAATTTGGAAAAGTATACATGCTAATCAGCCCTAATGAAGTTCTGTAATATTTAGGCTAATCTAGAAAATCCAACCATTAAAAGCTCAATATTATTTTATATTCTGACTCCTTATGATTTTTTGATCAATTTGGTATATACGGTCATAAGATTTGGATCAATGGATCAAAAGTTATCACATTAATTTAGTTTGCATTTTTTCCAATTAAATTTCCCTATGATTTAATTAATTGGATTATTTTCCTTAAGGAAAATAAATCCAATTAATTGAATTTAATTAAAATGGGCTCAGCCCATTAACCAAATAGCGCGGGTCGACCGGGATCCGACGAACCCGACACAACCGGTTAGTGAAAACCCTAAGCTGCTAAATTCTACACCTCTAAGCCACAACACAACCAACCGACGGTCACTACACATTCACCATAATCAGATGCGTCGATGGAGACCCTAAGCCTTCTGTGAGGTGGTCTGGTTTGCCTAGACCTTAGTCACTTGAGAGCTCCTATAAAGGAGCTACTGTGGGGAGACAATTCTCCCTATATAGGCCATGATTGACCTAGGGCTTGATCCCTACATCTTTAGGGAGGTGAGGCGGATCAAAGCCCCCTGGCCTGAGGGTCTGAGGTGGGCTGGATCACTAGGTCCATACTCGGACCTAGCCTTTTTATAGGACTTAGCCTGATCGATCGAATTCGATCGATCAGAGCCAGCTTAGGGCATAGACATGATCACATTGAGTTTGAATTCACAATACGCAATCATACAAATCAAAAGAAGGAAAGCTCGAGCCTCATTGGCTCAAAGCTTACAAACGGGGGTACCTGGATTGATGGGGATGTTTGTAGACGACGCAGAGGGAGATCGGGGCACCAGCTAGCCTCCTATAAGCACGAGGGATTTGAACACCAGGATTACCGACTATCAGTGGTTCGCCAAGCTCTGGGTTTGCCTAAGGGAGCTCAGACAGGTGACAATGCGATTAAGGAAGGAGACTCTAATTGATCAGTAAGGTTTACATAAGTATCATTATCAAATACTAGATGAAAACAAAAGTATCACAATTAGCTAGAAAATAAAATAGAAAATAACTAAAAGTATATTATTTTGGCTAGGTCATATATCTATTCTTTTGTTCTCTTTTTTTTATTTATATAAGTTTTTGAAAATTTTTACTTTCTATATTTTTAATTTATTTTTATTCAGGGATTCTAATTACATGAATAATGGCTTATACACTTTTATGCCAATTTTCTCCCAATCCTACTCTGATACCAACTTTGGCAACTTGCTGCTGGGTCAACATAGCTAATCCAACATTAGGTGCTCACTCCCCATGATCATATTAGGATTTAGTAAAACAGTGTATTTAGAGGTGTATAAAATACACACTTTCATATTTATTGCAATATTCAGAAATATCATAATAATAAAGGAAATATAATTATTATAAAGATAGTAATTGTTTCACAAAATCTATTACACACTAACTAAAAATTTAAAATTTTAAGAAAATCAGTATCTAAATTTCTCCATCATACATCAGCTCATCCTTAAAGACTTGATCCAGAGATTATTCCTAAATTACCATATATATGTGTGTGTGTGTGTGTGTGTGTGTGTGTGTGTGCATGTGTGCATGCGTGTGTGTGTGTGTGTGTGTGTGTGTTTGTGTGTGTGTGTGTGTGTGTGTGTGTGAATGGTGTTGTAGCCCATTGGTTGAGGCTCAAGATTTGTTATTCTTGGTCATGGGTTCAAATCCCACTAGCCACACATAAGAAAAAAAAAAAAAAAAAAACAATATATATATATATATATATATATATATATATATATGACAGCATAACTCTGCATGATAAACATAAACAAATAAAATGTGATATTTAAGTTGAAATGCTTGCAAAATTATCAGTATTATGAATATAATGTACATATTTAAAATATGTGCTCATTCTTAAAAAAAATACATCAAGATATAATATTTATTCTATTGGACAAAGTTACAGAATAATCGAGGAGTTATATACGTCTAACTAACTATCTGAGATGCGGGTTCCTGATTAATAGCACATTTCCCCTCAAAGGCTATGTACAGTCTCAGTATTTCTCTAGATATCAGCTTATCTTGGCCTAACGTATTGTCTGTACAAACTTGAGATTAATCTAAATGAACCCATGGTACTGATTTCTGATTATTTATTTTAAGTACTAAGCACAATACCTTATATAAATATTCAAAGTGGGTCAAAACTTAATAGCCATACCAAAGTTTCAAATGAAATAATTAAATGAAAAGTATAATACCCTTCATTTTATTTTAGTAAAAATATCAATATTAATATTATATTGGTTATTTATCTTTATATATTAAAATAACAATTTTTATTATTATGACTAATATATATATATATATATATATATATATATATATATATATAATGAAAGAAAAATAACTAAATTGAAAGTCGAAAATTTTTAAAAAATATATATATAAAGAAAATGACTAAAATAAAAGTTGTAGAAATTAGAATATATATATATATATATATATATATATATATATATATATTGAAAAAAGAAAATAATTGAAATGAAAGTTGTAGAAATTAGGAAAATATATACTTATATAAAAAAAAAAAGAAAATAACTAAAATGAAAATTGTAGAACTTTAAAAATATAAACATATATAGAAAAAAATTATATAAATGAAAGTTGCAAAAATTATGAAATATGCACATATATAGAAAAAAAGAAAATGACAAAAATCAAAATTATAAAAATTAGGAAGTATATATATATATATAAAAAAGAAAATGACTAAATAAAAGTTTCATAAATTAAAAAATATATGCATATATAGAAATAAAGAAAATGATTGAAATGAAAGTCGTTTAAATTAGGATATATATATATATATATATATATATATATATATATATATATATAAAGGAAAATGACTACAATAAAATTTGCAAAAATTATGAAATATTTATATATATATATAAGAAAATGACTGATATGAAAGTTGCTAAAATTAAAAAATATATACATATATAGAAAAAAAAAATGACTGAAATAAAAGTTGCAGAAATCAAGAAATATATATATATATATAAAAATGACTGAAATAAAAGTTGCAAAAACTGAGAAATATATACTTTTAAAGAAAAAAAAAATCAGAAATAAAAGTTGTAGAAATTATAAAAATATATATACATATATAAAAAAAAGAAAATTTGTATAAATGGAAATATAATAATAATAGTAATAATAGAAATAATAATAATATTATTATTAATATTATTTTTATTAATAGAAGAAGAAAAAATAAAAAGAATAGAAAATGTTTCATCTCTTTTTCAATTTTTACTCTATCTTGCTGTTTATGAGGCCTTTATTGGAGGTCGATGGGGAAATCGATCATAGATGAAGAAGAAGAGGGGGAAAATGGAGGGGAGAAGAGAGTGGGGAAGGAGTGAGGTGGTGGGAGGAATGGGGGTGGGGGTGTATTTAAAATAAATTTTTTTTAATTTATTATTTTCTCTCTCATTCATTATTTGGATGAGAACAAATTTTTCATCTCCTTCATAATTACTTTGAGTGTTCAATTTGGCTTTCTCTTCCTCCTTTTTATCTCTTCTTTCTCTGTCGACTTTATCTCTCCTATTTCTCTCTCTTCCATTTTTTTTCAAGAAATAACAAAACTTGACACAAAGGTGTATCTTGATGAAACAAACGCACTCACGCAAATTTTTTTTGATTTGGTGTAATATTTATTTTTTATTAATTTTTGAAAATATAAACTTCTAAAATTAATTATGGTCAATTCGAGCTCTAAATTTGATGAAACATTTTCTGTAGCCTTTTTATAATATTCTTAATCTAACGATACCAAAATCATTAAATTTGAACTTGTATTTAACTTTCTCAATTTATTGAATTTAAATAATTTAGAAATTAATTCAAAAGTATTTGTTATCTAGATTGCTCCTAAACTTAGGCATTATGATCACAAAAATATACTCTATCTAATAGTATTTTTAGTTTGCTCTAATTTTGATGTCACTTGGGATCCTAATTTTTTAGTTAGATTTAGTCATAATTATCCTAGTAATGACCTAGGTTGTTACAGCTGATGTGTGCTACAAAGTAAGATTAGTGGTCGGGAGCCTTACTCAGATGGAAGGGATCGACTATGATGAATGTTTTCTATGATTGTTAAACACTCATCGATCCGCATGCTCTTAGCTTTGGTGGGAGAGTTTTTTTTATTTCTTTAGCAGCTTGATGTTAATACAACATTCTAGCATAAAGAACTTGAAGAGGAGATATTTGTGGCACAACCCCTAGGGTACATTGAGCCAAAAAAAGGAGACTTGGTATGCAAATAGGACAGGTCTTTTTATGGGAGAAAAAGAATCACCAGGATAATGATACAAGAAATTCGATTAGTTCATGCAAATTAAAGAGTTCCAAAGAAGCCAGTTTGATCATTGTGTGTATTTCAAGAGGTTGCCTCAAGCTGAATTCATTTACTTGCTATTGTATGTCAATGACATGTTGGTGGCTACTTCTAATCAGTATTAGATGGATCACATGAAGGATCAGCTGTCAAAGAATTTTGAAATCAAGAACTTGGGAGTGGCAAAAAAAATATTAGGAATGGAAATCCATAAGGATAGAAATGCAAGAAATATTTCCCTGACCCAAAAGAGGCACTTGGAAAAGGTGCTGAGGAGGTTTAGGATTGATGACTCTACAAAGTCTGCAAGTATACCCTAACACCTCACTTTCGCTTATCTACAGAGCAATGTCCAAAGACAAGTTTTGAAAGAGAAGAAATGCACTCAGTGCCATATACTAGTGTGGTTGTAAGCTTGATGTATGCCATGGTTTGCACTAGACCAGATTTGGCTCAAATAATTGGAGTCATGAGCCGATATATGCCCAATCTAAGGAAAGATTACTAGAAAGTAGTCATGGGGATATTTTGATACCTAACAAGTACAATTAGTATTGGCTTATTATTTTAGAAACAGTCTTTAATAGTTGACTTATGCATTAGATATGTGGATTCTGACTATGCCAGAGATTTGGATCAAAGACGATCAACCACTAGTTATGTATTCACTTTAGTAGGAGTAAGGTGGAGATCATCTCTACAGTCTACAGTTGCCCTATCTACAATATAAGCATAATATATTGCAGTCACTAAAGCATTCAAGGAAGCTACTTGGATGAGGGGCTTGCTGAAATATTTGAGTGCGAAACAAAAGGAGGTAGTAGTTCACTGTGATAGCCAGAGCGCTATATTCTTAGCTACAAATTTGTTATGTTATGCTCGCACAAAGCACATTGATGTTTAGCACCATTTCATTCGAGATGTTATTGAAGAAGGTGAGATATTCATGGAGAAGATCGACACCAAAGACAATCCTGCAGATGTGTTGACAAAGGTGCTCACGGCTTAGAAGTTCACCCATTGCAAAAAGTTGGTGAATTTGGAGAAGTATATATAGGCTTATCATTTCCAGGAACTATGAACAACTTAATTCATTTTGGAGGAGGATATGTAGGCAACCAAGTTGGTGCAACTGCATTGATTGAGAACATAGATGATTTAGCTCTCATGTGGAGCACATGAGATCTGAGATGGAGATTATTGATTGAAGAAATGTTTGGAGGCACGCCATAGTGCACCGTAGCGACCGAGAGGCGGGCGCTATAGCGCACCGCAACAGTCGAGCACTTGAGAGATAGGCACAACAGCTATAGCCCCCGTGGCTCCGAAAACACATTTCTGAGCTGCCTATATATATTCTTAACCCATTTTTATGGTTAAGAGGCAAAAAAATAGAAAGCTATCAGCCTCTATTAGTTTTGAGGGTGTGTGGCTAATCCATTGCAAGGAAGAATAAAGGCTCCTAGAGTTTGTATAAAGGTTTGTAAGCCTTAAAACCTTTGTAATCTCCTTTAAATATTAAATTTTTTTGCTCTCCTCCCCGTGGATGTAAGTGTTAGCACTGAACCATATAAATCTTTATCTTGCGGCTACGATTGATCTCGCATGTATGGTTTCTTGATTTATTTTGGTTTTGCTCATCATTTATAAGCTCTTTTGTTCCACATTGTGATACCCTAACATCTGCTCAAGAGATCCAAACATGGGTTCGATCCCAAAAGTTATTTCCCCTCATCTAATAATGTCGTTAAATTTTATTGTTCCATTAAATGATAATGAGGTGGGTTATAGTGCTCTTGAGGAGCCCCCTTCTCTAATTTGTTTCACTCCTATTAAAGCATTGATGGTATGCAGGGATTTGGCAGAAGCTGCTCCTTCTAAAGAAGCCTCTCCTGATAAGTCTTCTATCAATACTATTGTCCAAGGTTACCCACTGTTATCATTCTTTCTCTATAAAACCTTCCATTAACATGTTGTCCAAAATCTTTAGATTTTGTGCAAAGAATGTCATATCTAATGTTAGTGTCGCGCCATCTTTTGAGTTTAATTAATTTTGAAAATTATCATAGTCTTTCAAATTACATTACTGATGAGCATGATGATAACCTTATTAATTGAATGCTGATGGGCAATTTAATGAGTATAATACATTTTATCTTCTAAGAAATAAAAGTGGCAAAGCTGCTAAGAAATTTAATTTTAGGAAGAAAAAGTATTAAAGTTTGAGATGCCTATATTAGGAGAATAGCTTGGCTACTTAAGCCAAGTTATTTCTAAATGATCACATGCACACGCACATACAACACTAGCGCACGTACCCGCCCGCAGGCCAGCATGAGAGCCCACCCACCGCACTTGCCCATGCACGCATGCACCTTCCCACCCACACACACACACACCCACCACCCACCCACCCACACACACACACACACACACACACACACACACACACACACATATATATATATATATATATATATATATATTATCAGAAACTAAGAATTTTTTAAAACATTACCAAATAGCTTAGAAGGTTCATAAGATAAGAGCATATAAATAGATTATGATCATAAGCAAGAAGATTCCAAAAATGTAAAAAAAAAACCATTGTTCCCATTTTATCCAGAGAATCATCAGGCAGTAGCAAGAGTTGTGATAGGTAATGTAGCAGTAAATCATTCTTGGATCAGCAACACACTTTGACATGATCCAACTACTAGCTCTAGGGCCATCTCCATTTCTAATGATATTTATGAATAGAGAGGCTCATACATATTCCAGACAACACTTATAGGTGGATCAAGAGATGAGGCAAAGTAGGCTTTGCTGGTAACATCAAGACATCAACTGCATGATAGAGAACAATGTAGAATCTCCCAATAGCAAACAAACTCATGAGCCCCCTGAAAGCAACAAAGAAAGAATTATATGAGGCATTTAATATATTAAGTAATGTTAAATCTACCAGGAGCAAAAAACTTTATAAGCATTAATTATGAAGTTTAAAGAAATCACAATAAAGCTTATCTTTCAGATACTTTTTCATCATAGCATTGAAACAAAACCATAAGAAAAGATCTCCCAAATGTTGCCTTGTTTCTTAGCCAAATTGATCGAGTTGGCCAACCAGGAAACAAAAACACTATTTAGAAAACTCAACATAGAGCAATAAATATCATTAAGAAAATCACAACCAAATAGCTATAAACAATAATAGAAAAGAAACCATAGAGATTTAGCGATATTTTAAAAGAGAACATCAAATTCAAATGATACCCCCACAATAACAAATAGTAATTACATTTAAGAAAGATTTGCAGCATAGCATTGAACTAGAAACCATTAAAAAAAATCTCCCAGGTGTTACTTGAGCTATTGGTGAAATCAAATGAGTTAGCCCACAAATAAACATAAATACCATCCAAGAAATACCATTCAAAAACATCAACCAGAAACTCAGCAAGAACAGCAAACAACATTCATAAAAGCATAGCCAATAAAGATAGAACCACCATGAAAAAGAAATTATACGACTGTAGCAATTTATTAATAAAGAACACCACACTTATGCAATAGATTGTTAAAAGTATCCCTATGAATGTTTCTTTAGTTAAAATTGCTTTAAGGAAGAGCTTTCATATGGATAGCAACCTGACTGAGAACTCTTTTATTGATATTCATGGGATATTAATACGAATATTATAAATTTGACCTTATTTCTGGCATTATAAATGTGCCAAACCGTTAAAGCATCAAAAAATATCTCACATGAAGCTTATTAACCTTTAAATTGGTATTGTTTCATCTCCCCAAAACACTAGGAATGGAGATGAAGTTAAACAAGGAATGGTTAAGGGAGATAGAGTTCCAATCCTTTAACTTATGAGAATTGAAAATAAAAACATGTTGAACGATTTCAATACTGTTGCAACCCAGACATTTAGCGGCCAAATGATACCCTATTTGGTTAGATCCTCTTCAACAATAATAAAGTTATTACACATTTTTCAAAGAAATAAACATATGTAAGTATGAAAGTGATTATGCCAAATACAAGTGATAGTGCTACATGCCCCATACATTTTATAGATGTCCCAAGCATAAGTGAGATAACATTTTTTATTTTACAACTAGAGGAGAACTTGCACTTTTATTTACCCAAAAAAGGGGTGAGAATGATAATCTTCTCATATTGGTCGTTGGGAATAATAGCAGCAAGAAGGTTTTCATTTCACCTATTAAAGTTATTATATCAATCACCAAAGAGAAAATTAGGATGAGTGGGCTAACAAAGATCCTAAGGATTTAAAGGCAGTTTATTTTCATGCCAAATGGAAGAGGAGTGGTGAACATAATTCCAAGAGAGTAGCTCTTGCATAGTATCCCTGTGATATATCATTCTTTACTAAGTTAGGGAATCTTTTATTTTCTTATTAACAAAAGTAGAATGAAAAGTGGCATAATATTTGGCTTTAAGAATGGAGACCCATAATGAGTCAAAAGTTCTACATCCACTTGAGTTTGATGGAGAAAGCAAGGTGAAGGTCATTTAAACTTCTCAGCCCAAGTCTCCATTCTTTGATTGAGAAGGTGATATCATGCTAGGAAGCCCGAATCATTTTAGAACCTTTTTCCTAGACCCATAAAATTTATTTAAAACTATTTTTGATTTACTTTAGAACACACTTGGTATAAGAGGTCATCTCAATCCATTATAGAGGGATAGTATTAAGGACAAACTTAAGAAGGATTAACCTACCCCTTGAGAAAGAAATTTGTGTTCTAAACCTTCTTTTTTTTTTGTAAATGGATTCAATAAGTTCTTTGTTGATAGAGTTTTGGTTGTGTCCTTTAAAATGGGAAGGATAATATATTTTAAGAGAAATTTTTATTTTTTGAGCTACAACTTATTAGAAATGAAAGAATTAAGGCTAAGAGGAGCTTTATCATTAAGATAAAATTGGGATTTATTATAATTTATGTTAAGCCCAGAGTCTTGTTCAAGTTGATTAAGTAGGGTTTTTAGTTTCCCCACACCTCACTTATCCCCATTGGAAAAAATAACAAGATCATCAGCATAGGCATGGTGAGAAACCATGAGCTTATCCACCAAGTTAAAGTGCAAACTAGGGTCTTGCAAGAAAAGATTAGGATGTAAGTAAGACCCAGTTTCTAATAGAAATAATTATATTTATAAATTATTTTGTCATATCATACTAATTGAATTGAATCTATTACTTTCAAAACCCTAACCACTACTATACTTACAATTAATTAGAGATCAATATCTCAAAGTTAATTGGGAGCTCAATTAGCTCCAATCATTAAGTAGATCATTAAAATTAGATAACTTTGGATATCACTTAGTTGTAATTATTAAATTTCCTTGAATGCTTGCTTAGCTTTGAGCCTTATTCATATAAAATATTGTGCATAAATAAATCTTTCACATTAAAATTACTAGGGTTTACATTGGTAGATCAGTCTAGGGCCAGATGAAAATTGAGTAATAAGGAGACTTCACATTCTCTGAGGGTGAATGTGAGTATTTTATGATTTGACCCCGCTTTTCTTTGGTTATTAAACAGATGTGTTTAACTCCTCATTTCATTCTAAATATGCCCACAGAATGAGCACAAATTAAAATAACTTCGATTAATATACATGTGAGATCTTCTTCAATCTTATAGATTATTAAGACTCGCCATAGCTTTTAGCTATGTTACTTTTCATAGTTCTAGACTATGTGAATCTTAAACTAATAGTCTAAGATCTTCCTTCAATTTTCCTTTCTATGTATTTCCTGTGATTTAGAACTGTACTTTACTTGTTTACAATTTACTTAGATTACAGTGAATGTTATAAAATTACATTTAAATGTTTCACTATTACTTTTCCTTACTTAGCATAAGTTCATTTGAGCATATACATGCTATACTTCAATTACTTTTATATGCATATTAGTTATTTCTAGCCTATTTAGGATGCTTTTACCCTTGTTCTATTTGTAGGCTAGGATGTATACTTAAGTGAGTATTCTAACTCACTTTGTTTTTTTTACTTACTTTTCCTCACTTGTATGCTTACTATATTACAACCATGCTTGTGCTTATTTTGCAACTAGTAAGTGATATCCAATTATAACAATAATATGCTTAGCCAATCTTAAAATGTACTTAGACTGTTTAGTCTAACCAGATTTTCTATTTCTTGGCTTTGCCCTATCACATTTAAATGCTAAAATATGATAGATCAGGTGCATTTGGAGGCTAGTGGAGCTGGACTAAGTGCTAAAAATTAACTACTTCTGCTTATCATATACTAAAAATATATAGCTTAATATAAATTTTAAGTGAGCTTTCAATTTCTTTCTTTCCTTTAAGTTTACTATTGGTTTGTAATAAATATTGTTTACTTTACTTTTTTTATACTTTGTTGGAGCTTAGATTATATTTAAATGCTTGTGATGAATGAATGGATGAATGAATGAATGGATCATTATAAATATATACAAATGATTATTAACTAAGTCATTAGTTGCATACCTACTTAGAATGCTAATTGGAATTAATTGTATATTCAATTATTTATAGAACTGGAAACTAGTTTCTTATCTAACTAATAATCTTTTCATATCTATATGTGAGTGTTAAATATTGTGATGAAGCAAACCATAGGGTAGACAATTGTTACACATGTGATTTTCTCCCTTTGAACTTTTAGAACTATAAATGAGCAATCCTATGTAATGGATTGAACTCTATTTTAGAATTGTAAATAAGCAATCATATGAAATGGATTGAGCTCTATTTTAGAATTGGAAATGAGCAATCCTATATAATGGATTACACTGTACTAGAACGGGAACTAAGCAATCCTATATAATGGATTGATTACATATTAGTTTAGGTTTTCTTTTCTTTCAAAATATAACTTCCATTGGAATGGAAGTCTTGTATGTATACTTTGCAGGTGTTTCCTTAGCCATTTACAAAGGAGACTCCTCCAAAATTCTTAAGAATTTTTGGACTTAAAAATTTTATTGAAAAATGTAAACTTATAACTTACATGTCAAATACTTACTAAATATTTAGAATTTCATGCCTAAGATTACAAGTGATCATTCAATTATTTTAAATTATATTCTCATGTCTTCTTACATATATCACATACTTAATTAGATTTCATCCTCACTTATAAATTCATGTATTGCATCTTCATATACAAATTACTTAATACCAATCATAATTTCCCTTCCATCTTAACTTAAGACCCTCTTCTAAATCCTTGGCCAAACACAATATCTAATGATTTGGATTAGTTTTCTTCTAATCTAATATTCAGTATTATGATGACGTATCAATGTTGAGTTAAGTGATTCTCAATATTGGGGTCGTCACAATATAAATCTTAAAGAAAACTCAAAGAACCATTCTATTACTTCTGAGATTCATCGCATAAGCAAATGTAGCATCAAATTCAAAAGAGTCATTATAAAATTTTAAATGAATAGATTGATCACATTGGTTAATACAATTAACCTTCCAATCATTGGACCAAAAATCCAAAATTTTGTTAGAAAATAAAGATCATGTAACAGCACAAACTCTAAATCACAGGAAAGTATTGGTGCTATTGAAGTAATTATACCAATTATTATTTATGAGATACCTATCAAGTCTAGCAAATTTTGTATCATTAGACCAAGTAAATAGAATGACAATATAACAACCCTTGTTGTTTCTTTAGCTAAAACTAGATTAATTAAGCTAAACCAAGCCTTGATTTTGATTTCATTAGACTCAATGGGTCATTTAAACCTAACCCTAGAAGTTTGAAATCAATCGGAGCTAAATTGAGAATTTTAGTATTTTTGGCTATTTTTAAGCCCTGAAAAATACCTAAATTAAATTAATCTCCAAATTAATATCTGATTTCATTTTTGAATTCCTCATACCCTAATTAGTTAAGGCTGAATTTTTGGAAATTTTTGGAGCTCATCTAAGCCTAAATTGGATTTATAAATTTAATAGAATTTAATGTAATTATTAAATTGATTAATATTAATTAATTCAAATATTTAAATAAAATAAAAGGCTGGGATTTGCTGTCGGGACCGCGGCAGATCCGTTGCGAGGTCCCGACAGCGGCGCATAGGAATAAACCTGTGGAATGCATGGCACGCATCTCAACGCATTTAATCCAATGGCTCGCGCTACCTCGCACTGGGATTAGATCCTTGCCGCTCGAGCGGCATCTTTCATCCAACACACGAGATTTAATCTGCATTTTGGTTAAGTAAAGGCCGCATCAGACCGTTGATCCCCAACAGTCTCGCGATCAGACGATGGAGACAGACCCCGCCATTGTGGATCATCGACTTCGCTCGATCGCAAGCCCGACAAGAAATTCTCTCGTACCGTGCCACACCAGCGCTATCCCCCATTCGCTCCTGCCTTGTCCCCTAGACCGTTAGAACCTTTCCGAGTGTGGCCGAACCTAGTAGGGTGACCTGGGAGGCTTGGACCCTCCCAATTGCGGAAGATGGAGAGAGCTCTCTAGCTGGGCCTATTCCATGGTTCCCAACCTCTGCAGCCACCCCGGATCATCCCTTCACCTATAAATACGTCTAGGTTATCACAGTGAGTCCCTTTGCTCACTGTGATCTCCTAATTGCTCATATATGTCCCTCTGGAGCTCCCCGTCTTCCTAGCAAATTTCGGAACCTCTAGAGCTATGAATTGCTGATAGAGGGTGCGTGTCTAGAGTTCAAACCCCCTGCTAGCTCGTGGCAATCCTCTGGAAGCTCCAGCTACTCCCATTTTCCTCTCAGCCGAGCCTGCAACCCATCTTCAGGTACAGATTCTCCCATTGAATTCAGAGAGTTCAATTTCCATTCAAGCTTCTGGATGAGCCTCTAGATGTTGCTTAGATTGCCACAGCCACTTAGAAAACCCAATGCGATTGTCCCTAGGGTCTAGGTTAGCCTACCTTGATTAATTGTTCATCTGGTTTGCATCGTGAGCTCATAGCCGAGCTTGAGTAAGGATCCACCGATCCAAGTCACCCCGAAGCTCATGGCCAGAGGGCTTCAATCTGCCTCACCACCAGGATGGTGTAGGGATCGAGCTCTAGCCAAATGGTCATCTCTGTGAGGAGAGTTTTCTCCTCACAGTAAACCTTAAATGCTTCGAGTAGGGCTGAATTCATCGAGTAGCCATCCGACGATCCTGTGTGTCCCGGAGAGGGATTAAGGGTGAGATCGACGTGTCTCTACTCCAGGAACATGTAGGGATCAAGTTGAGCCATCGTCATCATCTGGGTGCCGAGAATTTCAGTGATGTAGCTCGGCTGGGATGGAGTCAGTTGGGAAGAAGGAGATGAAGTCACGGGTCAGGCTGACCCGTGACCCGCGCCTTTTAATTTGGGCCGACAGAATTAGTAAAAGGATTTCTGAATTAATTTCCTTAAGGAAATTAATTCAGAAAATCAAACTTATGATTTTTATTTAAATAAAAATATAGATTAAATTATTTAAATAACTTTAACTATACTTATCCAAATGGTATGATCCAATATATCATTTGAATTAGAAAAATACAAGGAATCTGAATATAAAATAAAATCACAGATCCAATGGTTAGATTTTAAATAATTGTCTAATCCTTTTTTTGTTTTTAATTAAATCACAATAAATTCAATTAATATCCAAAATTGTTGATTAAGGTCTCTGATTGCTCATGAGACTCTAATGAACATATAAACCATTAAAAGTAATTTAGGAACCCTATTTTTATTAACCATCTCTTAATTACCCTAAGTAGGGATTTATAAATTAAATCATGATTAAGCCTCTAATTTTGGTAAACTAAGTTCCTAATGCCTTATTAAAGATAGTGGAGCCTAGGAATGCAAATAGATCACTCTAGAATGCCCTTGTTTCCTTAATCACCTTAATTGCTTAAATTTGTAATTAGTGTTCATTAGATTAATTAGTTTTCCAAAACCTAAGATAATTGTATTTCCTACTTCATTGACCATTATGGAACTCATTAAAAGATATTAGAGTCAATTTGGATAAGTAAATTCTAAAATCCCATTTTTAGCCTTAAGAGGGGTATTTTGGTCATTTTGACCAAAATCTGTTTAAGCACCCCTTAAACGTTGAAAATTTAGCAAATTATCCTTAGTTAGATTATTAGTACCTTTCTGAACTCTTATGTTAATAATATTGATAGGAAGTTAAGAAATCTTAAATTAGTCTTAATTAAGATCTTAAGATCTTAAGTGTTCATAAAAGAAGTTCCCTTATATTAAGAGTTAAGTCTAACTATCTCAAATTTCTAAATCTTAAATTAATAGCTTAATTAAGTTAATTCATGAGCTTAAATTCTAAAAGAAACACCTTTGTAAAATTCTAAGTCTAAAACCTAGCTTAAGTCTAAAGTGATCAAACATCAGACCTTAGACCTTAGATCTTAGACTCAAGATCTTCTATTTGAATTGAGCTATCTCCATTTGGAATTCTTTAAGTGATTTATTGTTTAATTGTCTTGAAGCCTTCCATGTGGGCGTAGGATTGATTCAATCTATAGGATAATGTAATTATCTTAAAAATTGAATAATGATCTTAGATTATTAGTTCTTAATGATTATTTTATCTTATGAACATTGGAGCATCCTTTCAATTAGGATCTTAGTTTCTGAATCCTTCAGCTCTTAAAATTACTTATCCTTAATTTGGGTTTAAGTGTGAACCCTAAAATTCTTTGTAAGATATTTTCCTTGGATTTAGGATTTGAACAGTGGAGTTTAAATCTAGAAACCTTAATCTTGATATACTTGATCAAGATTAGGGTTAAGTGAGGAAAATAATAATAACTAAGTCATTGATTAATTACTTTAGATACCTTATAGTCGTCATATGATTATGAGTTAGAACCTCTTAAGTTCTAATGTTAACCTTAAGGTCGTAAATCTCGGATTATACTCGATAGCTGGATATCGGAGATCCTAAACTTGTATCTTCTCAGAATAGTTAGACTTGGATAATTAGACAATAACAGATATCACATAAGTCTAGATTGAGTCCCTTGCTTACTTTGACTTTGATTGCTCTGCACACCTTGAATATTGAGCCTTGTCCCTTGAACATACTATGAGAACTTAGCATATGGATGATACATCTTAAGTTAGTATTTGAAAGGCATAACATTCATTCAGTTCTTTAGTGCTTTCAGTTGGTGAGTATGTCCTAGCTTAGTCTGCCTCTTCAGTTCTTGATTATTATAGAATAGACTCGGACCTAGCTTGATGGATGTCTAGGACGGATACATGTCTTATTCTATAAGTTCGACTCAGACTTAGCTCTACGGATGTCTAGGATGGATATATGCTGAACTTTCAAAGGCCCTATATGGCCTGATTCTGTTATGGCAGCACTATGTCTTAGGCTTACTGCTACTTTAGTTCAGTTTTTAGTATTTGTTTGGCTTTGCCACATGCTTCAGTGGCCTTACTATATTGCTTAGCTTGCCTTACCACATGTCTCAATGGTTTACTTTTTGCTCATTTATATACTTAGTCTCTTTTGCCACATGTCTCAGTGGCCTGTTTATATCTTAATTGGCATGCTTGTATATATGCTCTTTTTGATTAATATTAAATATTGCATTTTTAGGATGCTAGAATTGTATGTTTATTTCAGCTCTCATGTTCTTTATATACTCAGCATATGTCCATGTGATGATAAGCATGTTAGGATCAGATTTACTTTGGTAGTTGCAATTACTTTTGCTTTTAAACTTTACTTTGTATAGTTTCATGTAGGTCATTTCTACATACTTATTGATTAGTTATAAATGATTAATTTATAGCTACCCCGTTCTTTGTAGCTTGTAGCACCTTTTAATGCTTGCATGTTTAAAACTCTTAATTGTGATATCTTAAATATTCAGTTTATTTAAATAGCCTAAAATGTATTTAGACAATTGTCTAACCGTAACCTTTTTATTTTGTTGGTTGGGACCCTGGCATTTGTGATATCGACAAATGTCAGATTCAGATTTGTTTATTGGCAGCACCGCAGGAGTGGAGCTGGGGCAAGAGGAGAATCTTCCTACTGCTATTTAGATAGATTTTCATTCCTTGCAGTGAGATTTTTTTTGAGAGAACTTTCATTAATACAGTTTGTAATAGTTAAACTCTGGATGTATTTACTTTTCTGCATTTGAGATGAGTAACAGTTTCTCTTATATACTATGTTATGCATATGGATATTATGTTATGTTTTTCTGCTTTCGCTACTTTGATCTGTATTGATGTATGTTCGTAGTACTCAGGTGACAAGTCCTTAGCTTAAGGCAGGTTGGGTCTTACCTAACTTTACTTAAGTTAGGTGTTTGCCATAGTTGGAGCACCGTACTCCCCGTGGTTATGCTAATATCAGTATTAGCATCGCCGCGGGAAAGTACGAGGCCCCACAGACAATGTATCAGAAATCATCCAAATCATAAACAATAAAATTTGAGTTAGATTTCCATAGTATGGAGAGAATGATTTTGTGAATAACATTTGTACTCATTCTAGTGGAAAGTTGCATGGAAATCTCCCCTAATGGCCCAAGAAAGGGGGAGTTACTGCAATTCTTAAGGAAATCCCAAAGAGCCATTCTATCACTTCTGAGATTCCCCATATGAATAAATATAATAACAAATTTAAAAGAGTCTATATAAGGCTTGATCACATTGGCTAATGAGATAAACCTTCTAATTCTTGGACCAAAAAACCAAGTTTCTGTTAGAATACAAAGACAGTGTAATAGCTCGACTTTTAATGACCAAAGTATTGACAATTTTTCCTTAAAGGCTTCACGATTTTGGAGTTCTTTTCAAAAGCTCATCTTGGGAGTGCTCCCACCTAAGCACACTTAATTTTGGAGAATTTATCAGAAACTATAACATTATCTAAAAAGACACATCGATGTTTAAGAATTTCTCTTAATAATACTTAAGGGGGTATTGCAATCTCCCAACTTAATTTTCTACCATTCTCATTAGTATACTCACATAGATCTAAGAACCATCCATCGAGTAAATAGAACTAGAGGTGTTATTTATAAGCTCAATAAGTACGTCCAACCATGTATCACCTTAACCAATCATGGGTTTAATAAGTTGCTCCCATGGATTGGTACTTTGTCTTGTAATGGTATGAACTCTTAAGCACCAAGGTATTATCTACTTTGATCTTAAATGCTTCACAATTTTGTCCTAGAAGATAACTTTTTAGTATCTCACCTATCCTGTGAAGCTCCCACATGAGCATGCTTAACATTTGAGCTCTTTTAGATTCTGCCATTATCTAAAAAGGCTCCCCAATGTTTAAGAGTTTTGTTTAATACTACTTAAGGGAGTCTTACAGATAAACATCTACAAACTTCAGCATCTTACAAATTTTTGAGCAATCTTCCTGTTTTAACTTAGGTTCGCAATGGGAAGCAATATTATTTTTATGTTCCATAATAGTATCATTAAGCCTATTCTTAAAAGAGGTATTTTTGATGTCCCCCTATATTTCAGCATAAAAGATTTGTGATTAAATCATAAAAGGCCTAGAGTGGGCCTTTTTACTATTAGAATTGGGACCTGTTTTTCATTTTTAGTGATTTTCTTAACACTACTATAAGTAACCTCAAGGTTTTCAACACTAATTAGAGTCATAAGAAGGTTAAAGCTAATAGAAGAGAAAACCTTAGAAGCATTTTACCCTTCCCAAGAGAGTAAACATTTTTTGTTTCGCCACCAATGGACTCTTTTTATCTTTCCTTATGCAATTGGCTCCTGTAGAAAATCAGTAGTAAGAAAATAGCAAAATTTTAATTAAGAGTATCACTAGAAACAATGGTATCAGAGCATATGGCATCCACTGAACTAGCATATAAGGCAATATTATTTGAGCTAACTAAATTTGAACCAATGGAATCTATAACCCCGCTGATGAATATGCTAGCAACTCCTTGTTTAAGGGAAAGTGTAATATCCTATCAAGTTTTGGGTTCCACCTATGGCATAGGGTTAGCACAATCAATATAAGAGCTACCAATTTTATTACTATACAGATGACTAGTTGGAGCCTCATCCACAATGTTTTCCTTAAGAGTACTGTCTGGATTAAAACATAGATATTAGCACTAGCATATTCAATAGAAGCATCACTCAATTTTTCATTCCCAATTGGAAATAAAAACTGATGCTCCATATAGCTTTAAGTATCAAGGATAACAGTATCACCTTAAAAAGTATCATTAGCAAATAGCTACACAAGATTAGTGATCAAAAGAGAAAAGTTATTGGAGGGGATATCCCATTACAAATCATAACATTTTCATTATTTTCATATTGAGTGTAGAGTTGTTGCTCCACATTAACAAGAGAAGGCTCAGCATTTATGCTCCCTATTTCATTAATTAAATAATTATCAATAAAAAATTTGTTAGTACTAATCTCCACAATGATCCTATCATTATCATTAATAATGTTACAATTGGGAGCAACATTTTTTACTAAGTGATGATGGGAGAAATCCTCAATTTTGGTATCACCATTAATCTTAACCTCATGACCATTATTAAAGTTCATCTTCAAAGTTGCATTAGTATTATCACTATGAATACCATGTTTATTAAGATCTTGATTACCCACAATAAGCCTAGGTATAGGATTAATATTGTCCACTAAGGTAATGAACATTAACAGGTAACAGGTCCCAAAGAACTACACTGGCTTTCAAACTAAAGGGAATTTTTTATACATCACCTTTGAAAATATCCATTTTCCACATACCCAAACTAGAATTTTTCAGGGCATGGAGAGGATGCATAAAGTTCTACCAAAAGTCTGGGCCAGCCAAATTCTGATGAGTTGCAATTATTTTGTCTAACTGCAGTGGCTTCCCATCAAAATTGAACAAAAAAAAAAAAGCTTAAAACAAAGAAAAACACAAAGAAGGGTAAAGCAGAGAAAGAGATCATCGGCCAAAGCAAAGAAAATGCACTATGACTTGCGTGCCACAGCCCGTCGGCAAAGCCAACGAAGTTGAAACCCTAAATTACCTTGAAAAAACTCTCACAAAGTATTGACAAAAAGTACATATATATAATGGTTTATTGTTAATTAAAATGATTATGTAGATTCTAATGATTTTGAGTTACCTACTAGTTCTTAAAGTTAACAGTTTTTTTGGTTGGGATTCTTTTTATTCCCATTTTGTAATCTTAATCTTCCCATTTTAGGGTATTATTGTCTTGGAGGACTTTGTTTTTATTGAAGGTCACTACTTGGCCTTTCTATTATTGTTGTTTTAGATACACATAATCATAGCAAGGTGAGAATCATATAAATTGGAAGTTTTGATTAGTTTTATTGGTTTATTTGCAGGCATTTATCTTTAACTGTGTATTGTGGTACAAGCTGCTACTATTATTTGTAGTGAGATTCCTGGTTGCAATTGTTTGGTCGTAATTTAAAGTTTTTTCTTCAACAAGTTATTTAGTTAGAGTTGTTGTTTGAATGTTGTTCCTTGAAGATGGTGGATATTTGGATTTAGATTCATGAATGCGGTCTTTTCACATTCTTAGTTATTTTTCTTTAAATTCTTATGTATTTATCATTTCTTATAGAGAGTTAACCTTTAGGATGAGCTTGGGCTGGTTTTTATAGGGCTTAGTTGGTTTTGTTTCTTTTATTATATTTTATTTTCTTCTTTTTCTTTTCCTTTATTTACACTTGATTAAGCCCTTCGATATTGTATACATTTATATTCATATATGCACAAATATTCTCATCCATTCTTCAAGTATACCATTCATGTGTAAGCATATATAATATATTTGCTTATTATTATTATTATTATTATTATTTTTATTTTTATTATATATACACACTCTCTTACACTATAGATGTTCATAACAATCATCACACAAACACACCCATCCAGATATATCCTAAAAAGTAATTTTAAAGTATTATAATACATTCATGAAATAAAAATATCAATATAACATTTAAAGTGAAATTAAACTTATGGTACCTAGCAAAGATGATTAAGTTCAATCTTTAAATGAATCACGCAAGTTTTATCATTCAAGTTAAGGTTAATATTGGTCAAATATGAATTCTTACTAAGATTTAATATAATGCTGGAATGCAAATTGAGAGTTGGGACAAACCAAGTGCTACCAGAAGCTACGTTAGGGTATTTTATGAGCCAATTAACATAATCTAATGGCATAAAGTTGAATTGAATTTTTTTGAGAGTTCAAATGACTGTTCAACTTTGGAACAAAGTTTGGTGGAGAAATGAAGTCAAAATTGGATAAAATCTTAGGAAAATTTGTAGTATGAGACCAACACACAAATATTACATAAAAAAAGTGACCATAATGCATGGGTACTAATAATATTTCCCTCAAAAGTACAAACAAGCTAAAAAATATATAACCTAAAATACAACATAATATGATGCAACATTTGTTAAATCCAAATATACTCCATGCAAATTCTTTAGCCATGGGCCTCCTTCTTATGTGACTTTCTTGTCATGCATTAGATTCTCCCCCACCACAAGAATTTTGCTCTGTATAATTGATCCTCTATACTCCTCATATGAGATCCAACTTTCCTCTATGGGTCTATCCTTCATATGTATCAGGAATTTGTGCTCAACCTACTCTCATGTAATTATCCCAATAGAAATAATAGCATCAATCTAAAAAAAAAAGGAGTTGGAGAGTTTCCAAATGTGGTTTACCATTTGGCCCTTTTAAGGAATTAGTAATATTTTCTTATAAAAGCTCTTTAGAATATGAAAGCAGATCTTTAATATTAAATACATGAGTTATAAACGTATTGAAAGGCGAATTAATTGAGTAAGCATCCGACTCAATTTTCTTAAGAACTTTAAGAGATCTTGCTGCTCAAACCAAAGTTTATTTATATTTGGTCATAAAATATCGCTCTAGGAAATTTTGATTAAGCATATAAGCATGATCAATAAACTTTCTACTAGTCCTAGTGATATTATCTTTTGTAGCATAATTTTTATTAATTTTCTCAATTTGATTTTTAATTTCATAATTCATTTTATAAAAATGCCTAGAAAAATATGCATGGCTAGGAAAGCAAATCAGGTCAATTAGTTTTGTAAGAAAGTACTCATAAATAATTTTAAATCATGTTCTCTTTGTTGTCTTAGAAATAGTACTATTCATACAAATTTTGCTTTAGAAAGGTGTAAATCTCGAGTGACTAAATTCTCTCCTACTAGGTTCCTTACTAAATTCAATAATGAGTTTGTTACTAGTTTATTTGGATAATCCATTTATGGGTGTCATGGTGATAGCAACTTTAGTTTACTACCCAATAACTACCATGGCCTCATACTCTCCCATAAAGAACCTATTGGAGTGGGATTTTACTGCTAATAAAGCTCAACTTGCTCCCCAAGATTAAGATGGTAGTGTGTTACATGGGCAAGTTGAGAATCTAAGACAAAATTAATAACATATTAAATCTCTCGTAAGGGTCGAAACTATCTAGAAGATCTTCAGGTGATGTATCTTGATATTATTTAAGGAGATCATGATTGGGTGGAGGAACATTAGATTCCACACTATCGTGAGTAACTTCTTTAACATGTATGTTAATGCACATATTTGTATGTTAATTTCTTTAGCCCATATATAAGCGTAGATATGTAGATTAGATTTTCATTATTAATTTTTATCAGCAAAGATTATGTCAATATTGACCCTCCATAAGTCAAACTTGAAAAAAATTTCAACTCATAATCTCAATATTGACACTTCCTGCAATACATGACTTCTCTATCAAGGAGACACATGGAGCGGTGGTATCCAAAATGCCCCTAGAAAATGATTGGGATACCCAGATGATGAACTGCCATTTGTGGTCAAGGTGGTTTGGGCCTTACTAAAAAAAATGTCATTGCAAGTCCCAAGTTTGGCTTGATAAAGGTGCCTAGGAACATGAAAGAATCAAAAGTTCTACAAATGGCTGACATGTAGCTCTAACTTTAAGGATTTCTCTATCCTAATAAACCCTATTTTTTTTAATCAATAGAGAATTAGTGCCCAAATTCAATCCTAAAATAGTTCTCCAAGGAAAAAGCTTTGATTCAAATTCATTTGGATTAATTTGATTGAGCCAAGGTGAGAAACCCAAATATTTGGTTTAGGCATCACTTTTAGAGCTGTCAGGAATGATGATTCTATGTCTTTGGGATTAGTGTGAGCTAGATTGGGCTATAACAATAAATTTATGAGAATCTTTATTGTCTAAACATAGTGTCTATAACTCTAAATTCCTTCACATTTTCATGTTGCTTTGCACCGTCAAAAGTGATTCACTAATCTGATGGCTTAGATCTCACCCTTGATTTAAGAATTTGATAAAAAGTTTTTAATAAATAAATAAATATATATATATATATATAAATATAAACACACACACACACAAATTTTAAACGATATTAATTTTTTTTTTCCTTTTAGCTCATAATTTGATAAAACTTTACCAAATGTATAAGAAAATGTGAGGAATTCAAAAAAAAAAAAAATTTAAGGTTTTGATGAATATACATATAATATTAATTAAAATAAATACTTTAAGTATTAACTAAAAATAATTTAATTATTAAAAAATTGTCAAATTTTTCCAAAAATTGGTAGAATTATTCTTTATTTGATTGAATAATTAATTTACTAAAATTTCAAACTTTTTAGAAAAGATTGCAAAATTATAATTTTAGTTAATTAATTAGATTTTCAATTAATTAAGCCTTCTTGTTACCTATAGTTGTTATAGACTCCACTTCTTAAGATTGATGATATCCTCAATATCAATCATTTTAGATTAAATAAAGGAGTTCAATCTTAGGAATGTTCATATCCAATCACACAAAAATTATAGATACAGATTTGACATATCCTCCTCCTTCCTTCACATTACCTTTGTCATGCTTTGATTCTTCCATACCCAGCATATTGGAATGTTCTTGTTACAAAGTTCATAATATAACAATCCTAGGTTATTACTTGGCCTAAACTTAGCTTAATTGTATCCTAATTATCATTCTATTAGGTTCATTTAGTCATTAGAACTAATCTCCAAAAATTTAGAGCAATTCAGAGCTTAATCAAATATTTGGATTATTTTAATAATATTTAATTAATTAAAAAATTGAGATATTTAATTTGACCTCAAAATCAAAATCCGATTTTGCCATTGCGATTATCACCCCCAAATTAACTATGGGTAATATTTTGGAAGTATTTAGAAGTCGTCGGATTCATGAATATTTTAATGTATTTAAATATCCCAAAAAATAGAATAATTAAATAATCCTTAAAATCAAAATCCGACTTTATCGTTGAGTTCCTCACCCCAAAATTAGCTAGAGGTTAATTTTTGAGATTTTTCAGAGCTCGTTTATCAATCCGATTTTAGTTAATGAAAATGCATTAATTTAAAATATTATAAAATACTAATTAAGTAAATTAATTTATTTTCCATTCCCCTTTTTCTCTTTTTCTCCCTGCACATGCCACTCCCTTCTTCCCCACTTCCTGCACAAGGAAGCTTCCTCCCCATGTTGTTGATGGGAGAGGGCCTGCTGCTCCATAAATGCTGCCCTACCATCTCCTCTCCCAGCCCACACCTAATCCTCCTTTAAGTTTAGATCCTCAATTCCCATCTCCCATTTGCTAAGTAGCTGAAGAAGAAGAAAAAGCTTCCCCTCTCAAGCTCTTGAAGAGAACTAAGCAGGAATCTCCATTCTTGTAAGCTAAGATACCCTCTTGTACTTCTTCCTTATACAGCTTCTTGTACCTCCTTGGTACCACTATTCTCAATGCTTCAGTAAAAATGCTCTATGTTCATTCATTGTGTATTGTTAGGATTGATTGTCAAGCCTCAATCAGACTTAAATGAGTATGATTGAAGCTCGATCTGTTCATTTGAAAACTCTATTAAACAATAAAAAAATCTTAGCATAGGTAGCTAATGTGCCATTATTTGTGATGTTAGAGTACTCCTTTTGTTCCAATTTTGGTATCAATGGAACAGTATTGGAAAGAACTTTCTATCGGTATATGGCACCGCACATGAGGTGTCCTAAATCAAGAGTAATTGAGTGAAAAAAGGGACACTTTCATTTTTCGCCAGGCAAAATCACCGTCGAGCGCTACAACGTGCCGTAGCGCCTGGCTCTCGGTAAGGGAGCACATCGGCGCACTGTAGCTCCCGCGTCTCAGAAATTCTAGCACCATAGTGAGCCACAGCGCCTAAAAGTGATGCAGCATGCCGCAATGCCCATGTCTCAGAAATTCTGACATCGTAGCGCCCAAGTCTCGGGTTGACTGGCGCCACAGCGCACCATCGCACTTGGCTCTCAACCAGGAGGCACTACAGTGCACCGTAGCACCCAAGTATCAGGTTGGCTGGTGTCGTTGCATGCAATATTGCCTGGCTCTCAACGGGGAGGCTATACAACGCGCCGCAGCACGCCGTAGCGCACCATAACGCGCAAAATTGTCAAGTTTTGCTTACATTTTAATGACTCTAGAACCCTGCAAAAATATACCAAAACTAAAACTGGTTATAATGAAATCAAGCTTTATGTGAATATATAGGTGATTTTTTTATATGAATTCTATCTCTTATCCTAATGGCATGTTTTAAATCTCCCAAAGTTTTGCTTGAACATTTTGTGCCAAATGGTATTTAATGTAACATTTAGCCTTAATTACTTGTTATTTTAATCAATGTGATATTTTTATGTTTCAATTGTAGTAGGATGCATTTTTATACATTGTTTTGGGCACTTAAGTAATTGATTTGAAATTTATCAACAATTAAACCTTACAGAATTGTAAAGAAGAGCTTAACTAAATCAATAATCAAATTAATTTTGAATTGGATATCAATAATGGACAATAAACTCACTGATTTTATTATTAACCATTAACTAAGTAAACAATCCTAGTTTGGTCAAGTTGAGAGTTAAATCCTCACTTGGTTAGACTAAGACCCAACTCTTATTAAACTTGATTAAGATACTTAATTTGTACACTAAAAACTTGCATAAACTCCAATAATGATTATTAATTTTTAATTTGATCTTAAGCTATCAAATTAGAAGAACTTAGATTTATAATAAACTCATATGATTGGTCATCTGAATCTAACCTTTAAATCTTCAACTTTCTCTTAAGAAAGACTATTAGTATTAAACTAAATTGTAAAATGATGATGATTTGTGAATGATCAATTCCTAGTAAATTATGTGACTATACCCCATAATTGTAGTATTGGTTGAGATCATATGGGTTTTACCCATCTAATTTGTATAATGAAACTCAATGTATTGTTGGTTTAATATAATACTCTTAGCTTGAATTATTATACATTTTCATGCTTAGATCTTAAGGTTGAAATCTAGTATTTTAAATCAATGAGTGTTATACCTCATTAATAGATAAACTCTAGATGTAGGAAGAGCTTATTATCAAACCTTGAGGTAGAAGCTTAGATGAACCCTTAATATCCTTAGATTTTGATCTTATACCCTTGGGGTAAAGTAACCTAAGATTTTAGAAAGAGATTTTTTCTTGTAGTAGTATCCTAAGTTGAGTGACTTATAAGTCACACCCATGAAACCCTTGTGTAGGATTCACCACAATGGAGTGGGGATTTATTATATTGCACTCCTTAATAAATTTATAAATAGAATTGTTAAAACAAGAATTAGTAGAATTATTAGTTGGAGACGATAAGGTATATCCATAGTACTGATTTATTTCAGTAGAAATTGAAGTTTGTTGATTTATCCTAAATAGAACTATAGGGTTTCAGTATTATCTTAGGTAATTAGATAAGTACGGTTCAGTTCATGATAAACATCCCAAGTCCAAGAGTGTTATAAGTTAGGAACTTAGTGATTTAGTTTGAGATAATAAACTATGACAGGTTTCTACCCTTAATGGCATGCATTTCGATAAGTGCAGTTAAACAAATTAAGTGATTAAAGTTACCTTTCTTAGAACACTATAGGTATGCTTGTAATTAGGGTATTTAACAGCTTAGTTTGAGAGAAGAAACTATGACCGGGTTCTGCCCCTTATCATCATGTGTTTCGATAAGTGTTGTTAAATAAACTAAGTGTTAAATCCAACTTTCTTAGAGCAATACCAACTATGTACATACAACCCCTTCAGTTGATAAGTTTATGAATAATCTTAGTGATATCATTCAATGGATTAGAATTAGGAGTCAGAATTAATTTAGATGAATTCATGCACAATGGAGGTAAATAGAATCACTATTTGATATTAAATTGATTTTTGGATTTCAATGATTTAACGTATACCGTCATTAAAGCCTTGGCATATCATAAATGCATGAGTCATGTTAGCATTAGCGGAGCACTTGGCTCACATAAGGACTCTATTAGCGGAGCGTTCACTCACCTAAGATCTGTGGGGTTTCACGTGACACCAAGTCAGCATATTGGTGGCATACTATTTTGTGGCATATTCAAATGCATAAGAATAAATTTAGTAGCATACAACATAATTTTAATTCAATATTTACTCTATTTCAGTTTCTTTACTGCTTTTTCTACTTTTAGTACTTAGTTTTCAGTCTCAATTTTACTTCACTTTTAGATTTGTATTGTTTTATATTTTTTAGTTATTTCATTACTTTTTATAGTTTTATTTGAATACTTAAATATTAAACATTAGATAACTATAGTTGCTTAGAATAGCTTTCGAAGTGTTAAACTCATTATCTAACACATGGTACTTTTGGGATCCAATGATTTACCAGATCCAAAGCAGTTTGTAGAGCCAAATCAAGATCCAGTTTAGGAGATCCAGGAGGAGTTTGTGGAGCATTAGAGGACTCTACATCAGTATTTACTTTTCTATGCTAGTTTACTTTCAATTCAGTACTTAGATTATTTTCTACATTTTCATTAAGTAAATTGTCTGTAATAACTATGGATGTATTTTTTTTTCTTTTCTAGGATGAATGCTTTACCTTGCCTCTATGATAAATATTTTCAGATGTATGCTTTAGTTTCCACACTCTGTATTTACTACTACTTATACTTAGTATTGTGATGTGATCAGCATACTAAAAATGCTATTATATTTATATAGATTGAATTTCTCATATTCCACTCATAATCTAATGTATATACTATATTGTCTAATACTTAAGATAAGGTTTTATGCTTATCATAATGATTAGTCCAGTAGCTCTTATTTCAGTGGTTATTCGAGGAAGTTCAACAGTCCTTCTCAAGTAGTGCACCGTTCCACTGCCAATTGTTAATCTCATTTGCGCGCGGTGATGAGATAGGGCGCTACACATTAACATCATGATGTATTATGTGTTGGCTTCTCCATAAGTTGATTTGTTAATGGGGGTGAGAAGTGACCAACTTTGAAGAATCAATCAACCATAATCTAAATTAAGGCAATCTTTGATCTAGTTGAGAAAAACCAATTAAGATGTCTAGAGAAAATTTCATAAATTTTCCCTCGGGTGTGTGCAAGGGCTATAACAGGCCTAATCATTAGTTCTTAATCTTACTAAAATACACATGTCGTAATGAACTTCAAAGTTCTTAATGTTCTTCTTTAGTCTTGATATTTGGAAACCAACCTTACTATTATTTATCATGATTTAATTTGTTCTTATTAATGCCTATCTAACACTTAACTAGCTAAAAAATAAAAGCAATAAGGAAAAGGTGGGCTAATGATGAAAAGGTTGAGGTTTGATATAGCAATGTTGTATTATGTCATTACTTAGAATTTCAAGTATTAAGGTTCAACAAATGATTATATTAGTTCACTTACATCTTAATGTAAATATCAATATTATAAATTAATTTGGCAATTGCTTATGTTGAAAATAGAAAGAAATACATGCTTTGACATGGGATTTTCACGAGTTCCTTTAGAGAAACAATTATGAGCTCTTGCTTGCTAGCACTCCATGAGATTCTTCCTTATAGTAAAATCTCATTTGAAACTTTTGAAACTCTACCCATCAATGGTGGTTGTCACATGACAATCTCAAACATGGTGATTCTTGCAGCCACACCTAAGCATGTAGTCCTTTTATGGTAACATTTTTTAATAAGGATAAGGCAGGTTGCACCTCTTTCCTAGGCCAAGCTTAACTTAGCCAAGTTCCTAAGGGTATGCTTCAGTTGTAGGAGTTTCTTGGTTGTTTACAATTTTTTAGTATGGATGTGTTGTTCATGCTCTTAAGAGAAATGTGTAGACCTAATAAGATTCATTGGAACCTTTGTCTTCACCCATTAGTAGTTTTGAGGTATAAAATTTTAGCGTAACAATCTCGATCTTGCAACCTTCTTTTATTTTAATCTCTTGGGTTATGGATTATTTCTGTATAAAAAAATATCTTGTATAGGTGAAGGAATGCACTTTGTGAAAAAAAATCCACAAACTCTTCCATATGTGGGTTCTTCATATCACTATTCTCATTCATTAAATCATCTACCATAGACCTCAAATTACCAACTTCTCCTTCAAAAGGATAATAACAAACAACTATTTCTTAATGCTAGTGTAATAACCCAAACTCTTAAGCACCAAAGTATTATTTGCTATGGCCTAAGAGGCTTCACACCTTTGTCCTCAGAAGATAACTTTCTAGTAGGTCACCCATCCTAGGAGTGCTCCCACTTAAGCATATTTAACTTTAAAGTTCTTATCAAGAATTTCACAATTATCTAAAAAGGCACATCGATATTTAAGAGTTATGCTTAATACTACTTAAGGGGATCGTTACAATCTCCCTAACTTAAGAACTATTGTCCTCATTAGTATCCACACATAGATCCGAGAACCATCTATTGGGTAGATAGGATTAGAGGTGGACCCTACAGAATCAAAAGGTACCCACAACCATATAGCATGTTAACCATCATGGGTTCAAGAGGCTGCTCACATGAAGTGGCACTTTTCCCTATATGGCACTTTATAGCCTACTTCGATACCATTTGTAATAGCTCAAACTCTTAAGCACTACGGTAATATCTTCTCTAACCTGAAAGGCCTCATAATTTTGTCCTCATAAGATAGCTTCCAAGCAGGCCACCCATTCTAGGAGTGCTCCCACCTGAGCATGCTTAACTTTGGAGAGTTCTTATTAACAACTCCAAAGTTATCTAAAAAGGCATCTCAATGTTTAAGAGTTATGCTTAATACCACTTAAGGAGGTTGTTGTAGATATCAAGTTCTATTTGTTGGAGGTAGCCTGGTGGCATGAAATAGAAGAAGATGGTTATGTGTGTAAGTGACTATTCAACCTCAAAAAAATGTTGGTGGGACAAAGATTTTCTTAGTGCCTAGTAGTTATGGACAATGAATTGGAAGGGTGTTAAGATTTGCTTAGATTTTATTGGAGGGATGATTGATGGTTGAAACAGAAGAAAATATTGGTGAAACAAAATAAAAATAAAAATAACAAATAAAATAACAAGAGAAGGAGAACAATAAAAGAAATATATGTTTGTTCAAGATCATGCACACCTTGATCCCTTCAAAATTATACACACCCTGAAGCCCACTGCATGCTCACTAATGGAGTTTGGTTATCCACACCAATACCAAAAACTCTCAAGCTAAATTTAAAAAAAGAAAATTATTAAACATATTTTAAGGGTTTAAAATAAAGATACATATAGCAATGAATGACCTTTCTAATTCCCAAGTGACCTCTCACATGCTCAATGCAAGTATGATATTAAAATACATATACAAGAAAAATATAAACGCTAAAATAATAAAATTAGATAAATAAAATAGGTATACACTCAACACAACACAATACAATACAACCCACCATAAGCCTACATAAATATAAACATGATGCAACCAATTACTCCTCAAACTCCTAAGCTCCTCGCATATGTGAGTGTCATCACACAGCTCTCTATAGGCCTTTGTGTTGCATCAAACTTTCCCCCACTACAAGGAACTATACTCCATATAGTTAAAGTTGATGTAGTCATCAAGTAGGTCATGTTTGATTTGATGTAACTCCTCATGTGCCAACCAAGTATCTTCTAATGGTTGTCTATCTTTCCATCAATCTAGGAAAATGTGCACAACCTGCTCATCTACAACAACCCCATTAAAAATAATAACAACAATCTCAAAAAAGAAAGATTGGCGAGCTTCAGTAAATAGTTTACCATTCTTCCCATCTGTAGAATTACTTACACTTTCTTATAAAAGCTCATTTGAATATAGAATTAAATCTTTAATATTATAAATAGGACTTCTAAACACAATTAGAAGGTCAATCAATCAAGCAGTCTACCCAAATTTCCTAAGAACTTGATAGGTCATGTTGCTCTGGCATGCAATTTGTATATTTTGTCATTAAATACCTTTCATGGTGAATGCAAATGAGTACATAATTACCTCATTAAAACTCCTATTAGACCTAGCCATGTTAGCTTTGTTTTTATTAGATTTTTCAATTTTGGTTTTGACATCGTGATGAAGTTTATGAAAATCTCTAGCAAAAGTGAAGGAAACATCTGAATATGCATGGGTAAGCAAGATAACTATGTCAACTAATTTTCTAGGATTATACCCATAAATAGTTTCAAATGATGTTCTATTAGAAGTCCTATAAATAAAGTTATTATAGGCAAACTCTAAAATAAGGGGGTGTAGATTCCAAGTGCCTAAGTTTTCTCCCACTAAACTTCATAAGAAATTTCCTAAGCATCTATTCGCCATTTCAGTATATGGGTTAAAGGCTGAAAAGAACTTAAGTTTAGTGCCTAATAATGACCATAATGGTTTCCAACAAACTTTACATCCCTATTTGAAACTACAGTGCTCTATAATCTATACATCTTAACTAATTTCCTAAAAAGGAGTTTAGCTATACGAGATGCATCATTTATTTTTGAATAAAGTATGAAGTGAGCCATCTAAGAAAACCTATTGTCCACCACATCAATAATATCATATTACCATGAGGCTTTGGGAAGTACTAATATGATGTCCATCAATTTATAATCTCATGGTCAGTACGTTACACATAAAGCAATATATTTTCCAAACCTCTATTTTTGAGCTTTGGCCTTATTGAAATCTAAATATTGTGATACAAACTTGCTCATGTCGCTCTTTAAGGAAGGATAATAAAATTTGGTCTCTACCAGATGAATAATTTTATCTCTTCTTAGGAGACCTACTATACCAGCAAAATCAAAAAAATCTTGAAGAAGGTGAGAGGAATACAAAGTAGTGACCCATCAAAGATATACATCAATAATGTGATAATCAAAGTGGAATGACAACACACTTTCTACAAACTCAGTATAAATATTATGAAAATTGGGGCAGTTACCATACATTTCCCAAAAAAATTAAAGCCATGAATTTGACTCGTGAGTGACGTAACTACCAGAGCTACTCTAGAAAATGCATATCAGGTTTATTTTTAGCATCAATATTTACTACAAAATAAAAGTAAAATCTTGTTAGAACCTTGCCCACTTAACATGTCTATGGTTGAGCTTTTTTGCATATTTATAAACTTAAGAGCACTGTGGTCCATACGGAGGGTGAATTCATGATGTAATAAATAATGCCTCTAATGTTTAACTAATTGGATGATCACATAAAACTCATGGTCATAAATGAAATAATGTTGCTTTACTTCATTAAGATTTTCATTAAAACACACAATACGATGATTGTCCTAGGATAGATTCCCCCAATCCCAATACTAGAAGCATTACACGCCACTTCAAGCACTTTGGAAAAGTCACATAATCTAAGTACTGGAGCAGTGGTCATGTGGCACCCTATCCCTAAGCCCATAATCATTAGGCTAAGGAGCGGAGTGTCACTCATGCAGATTCCTTACTTAGCATTGAATAAGGTAAGATCCACAATCCACTGCTAAGGGGAGGATGTGCACTGCGAGAAACAGTCACTATACCTATATATACAGAGTGCAAAATCATATGAAAGATAAAGGCAACATCCATTCATCAAGCATCATACATGAAGTAAAATAAGATAGCTCAGAAAATAATTAAGTACAGAAAGTAAACACAATCACAGAACTTGTATTATTACATTATTTTAATTAAAGTTAATGAAATGAAATGAAAATACTCTCATCCTCACAATAGATATAAAAGGTAGCTAAATATCCTCTGGTCCAAGTGCTACACCACCTCTAAGTAAGGCTCCTCCTCAGGTACAGGATCCTCAAGCTGCTCAATATCTGACATTGTCGGTTTCATAATGTCATGGCCCCAACCAATAAAGAAAAATCTTGTTAGATAAAATGTCTAAGTATATTTTAGGCAAGTAATTTATTAAGTATTTATTAATATCACCATTTTACTCTATACCTAAAAAAACATCTATCTAGCATGGGAGCATGTAAGCATACAAGGGAAATAGGTTAAGTTATAAATATAGCATTTATAACTAAAAATAGGTGAGGCAAAAGCACACCTCCAACAACAAAACAAGGAACATGCATACATGTATAATACAGTAGTTAAAAGTACTGAAAGAAAAGTCTAAATTTAACATGCTGATGATCATATGACATATGCTAATTTAAAACATAAATCTAAAAATGGTATATATAATATGAGCAGTAAAGTCTAGCATCCTATTCATGTATCTATATAAGTGAGCATGTAAAATAATACCACTACAGCTGACTAAAATAATATGCATCAATAACATAATAAATAATAAGCTAAAAATTTGTAAAGGAACGTATAACTACCATATCAGAAGAATTGGCCAATCTGGCCCAATATATATATCCATTCCCCTAGCCTTTATGGGCTAGATCAAACATATCATAACAATATAATACTATATAACTAAAGAGGCAGATAATACTATGCAAATATCTTTTAGTTATTTACTTTTGTTTATGTGGACAATTTCAAAAAGAACAGAGGAGTCAAGCACGTCTGCAAGACTAAACGGGTCCCAAGCTTAATACACTCTCCTCAATGAGTGGTGTTAAGCATCCAAATCTCTCCTTACCCCTGTCCATTGGAGTAATGTGCACCATAATCCACCATAAATTGAACCCAAATGCAAATATTTTCCTAATATTCTAAGTTTTCATTTTCATGCAACGACATTTTTCTTATATGATATGTTCAAGAAAAATAAGCACAAAACTCAAGGAATGTGTAGCACAAAAATTAAGTAGTGAGCAAGGGACTCTATTAAGTATGGTGATATCATTTGTTGTCTAATTTAAATGTTCTAACTATCCCAAGTTACACAAGTTTAGGATCTCCAATTCCTACTATTGAGTGTAACTAGAAGTACATCCTTATATGTTGCAAAATATTAGGACTAGCTAGGTCCTAATATGCTTAATCAATGTCAACTATGAAAAATAAACACGACCTAGTTTATGAGTTCAGACGTTTTAAGCTATTAATTGACCAAAATCTATAACCTAGAGATTATGGATTTAACATCATGAGATTGGACTAAATCACATAATCCTAAAGGTAAGACCTAAGATCTAGGTTTTAGTCTAAAAGTGATCTATTGATTAAGGTAAATTCTATTAAGCAATCAATCTTAATAGGCTGGGTCTCATATCCTAGATCTAAGGTTGAAAGATAAAATAATCACAATAAAATGTAAACTCTAGAAACTAACAAAACCAAGAATTCATTCATTGAAAAACTCCATTTTTTAATGAATGAAATCTAACCTATGATCTAATCCTAGTATTAAGAATAGCCCTAGTGTGAGGTGAAAAGATCCTAAGGAAATGACTTAGAGAAGATTAGGAAATTTTACTAAGTTGATTGAATTACTGATTTTGATTACTTAAGTGATTCTATTAGAGCTCTAACCTTAGTTTAACTCATTTAGAAGCTAATTTTAGAGTTAAATATGCTTAACTTAAATTTTAGGTAAAATGACCATTTTGCCCCCACTTAAGGGTCCAAAAATCTACTTTTTGAAATAAGGTTCCAAATTGGAATTTCTTGCTGCCAAATGATTTCTCACTGTCTAACATAAAGATAGACATTAAGTACGCTCAATTTGGACAAGAAACGAATCTTATAGGTCCAAACTAAGACTTTTGACCTAAGGGGCAATCTTATAATATAGACTTAATATAATCTAAATTTTTGTATAATTTACTGTTGGTTACTATTCAAAGATTTCATAGAATCCAAGAACACTGTAGTATGAGGTCAAATGACTAAGTTATAGCTTTTTAAATTTCTAAGGGCAATTCGATAATTTTATCGGTCGACGGGGCAAAACCGAACTTTTTCGTTTAAAATCCAATTTCAGTAAACTAAGTTGCTATAGCTTTCCTATAATTTACTGAGTGTGTTGACAGTGAGTAAACCCAATTTGGATCTCCAATGGTCAAGTTATAGCTTAAATAAGATTTATGGGTATTTTGGTCATTTCTAATTTTTTAGATTTCAGATCCTAAAAATTATTTAAGTTTATTGATGACACCAAAATTCTAAGCTAGTTAGAACTTTGAATTTATAAATTTGGAGTTGAATTGATCAAGTTATAGTCATTTGTAGTTTATGGGCATTTTGGTTATTTTTAGGGTAGGGTCCTAAATATTACTTTTCAAACTAAGCTCTAAATGGAAATCTAATACTCCTATAGTTTTGGGACTGTTCTCCTAAGTATTTTAAGACACATATTGCCTATGTTTAGATAACTAGGTTAAAAGTTATGAGGGTTTAATTAGGTCCTAAAATATCACTATATTATACGTACCCCAAAACTAATTTTTGAATTACATCATTTTATTCCTTTTATTTTTCTGAGTAAAATGAGGCTTATATTGACTATGTTTGGATCATTCTATAAAAAATTATTAAACTTTTAAGAATTTTGAATCAAATAATTTAAATAAATAAAGTTACTATTCATTTATTCAAATTATATTAATTTACTGTTCATTCCTAAAGTTAAAAATAAATTTTCTATATTATTAATTAATTAATTATTTATCTCTAATCTATATTTAATTAGTATTAATTATTCATTAAAAATTAATCTATTATTTAATTAATTTAAATATGCTAATTATATTTTTAAATATTAACATCACTGTTTAATTTTATATTAATGAACTAATTATCTACTTAATAATACTTAATATTTGTTTAATTAATTTTAGTATTTAATTAATCCTAATTAATTACTTTTAATATTACTAAATTAAATCTAATTAATTTGATTAATTATATTTACTATTTATATAATATTAATTAAATCATATATAATTTAATTAACTGATTATTATTGATTTAATAACTATATTAATGATAATTAATTAGTTAATCATATTAATATTTATAGTTATTAATTTAATTACTGTTGATTTATCATTAAAATAATTTCAATTATGTTTAATTTAATTAACTAGCTATTAGTTAGTTAATTAATAGTCACTGTTATCCTACTTAATTAAGTTTAATCATTTAATCTTATTAATTATTATCAAATAAATACTAATTGTTAATTTAACTAATTAATTAATTAACTAATTATATAAATTAACTAAACCCTCTGTTTAATCCCTAATTAGCATAATTAACTAACTACAAAATATAGTTTAATACTAATTATAATAAGGATCATTTTGGCAATATTTTCAAAAATGTGAAGTTAGCAAAAAATGAGGTGTCAAGGTTAGAGGCGCTTTGTGAGGAGGGTGGTCTGGGGCCTGATTCGGTTGAGTTGAGAGATGCCAAAAGTAATCTAGAGGCGGTGTTATTAATGGAACAGGATTTTTGGATCCAAAAGGCGGCGCTAAAGCGTTTCAAAGAAGGTGAAAAGAATATGAAATTCTTCCACTCGTGGACAAAAATTAAGCATGCGTCAAACAATTTCAACCATTTGCATGATAGTGAAGGTAATAGGCTTCCTAAGGAAGCTCTGGGGGACTCGACGGTCAAGTTCTTTGCTGAGCTTTGGTGGTCAGAAGGTTGTTCCATAAGGGAAATTAGAAGTGATTTGTCTTTTCATCATGTATTGGATGTAGAAAATGCCTCACTCCTTAGCCCGCCAGTTTTTGCTGAAGTAGAAAATGTGGTTTTTAATCTTGACCCTGATACGGCGGCAGGTTCTGATGGTTTCTCGCCCTGCTTCTTTCAGGTTTGCTGGCAGGTGATTAAAGGTGAGGTATTTGAGGCAGTGTTGAATTTCTTTGTCTCATACTACTTACCAAAGTTTGTTACGGCCACTTCTATCGCTTTAATCCCTAAAAGATCCCATCCCTCTTCGTCGTCTTAGTTTAGTCCAATTAGTTTGTGTAATGTATTTAACAAAATTGCTTCAAAAGAAATGGCAAACAGGTCAAGTCTTCTTCTTCCCAACCTTATTTCCTCTTCTCAGAGTACATTTATGCAAGGTAGATTGATCATAGATTTTTTTCTACTGGCTAAAGAGTTAATCCAAGACCTTGATAAGAGATGCCACGGGGGTAATGCTATTATCAAACTTGACATAATGAAAGCTTATGATAGAGTGGAATGGCGATTCCTTTTTTCCATCTTGAGAAAGTTTGGTTTTTCAAACCTTGTTATCCAGTTTATGTATAAAGCCATTTCCAATATTGGTTTTTCTGTGTTACTTAACGAGGAAAGCAGAGGCTTCTTTCCTTCTTCCTAGGGTTTAAGGCAAGGGGATCCCCTCTCTCCGGCACTCTTTATTCTTGTTAATGAGTATTTTTCCAGGCTTCTTGCTAGGGATTTCTCCTCGCGGAAGGGGTTTGCCTATCATAACTCAGGTAAGATGGTGGTCTCGCATTTATCCTTTGCAGACGATACTCTTATTTTCTACAGAGCCACAAAACAAGCTTTTAAATCAGTGCTGAAAATCCTAGAGCATATGGAATCGGTCTCGGGTATGAAAGTGAATCGCAGCAAATCAAACGTAGTGTTTGGGAAGTGGGTGGTCCAAGACAGGGCCCAAGATCTGATTAATCTCTCCGGTCTGTCTAGGTCCTCCCTTCCTCTCAGCTATCTGGGACTTCCGCTGTCAAAAGGGTTGGTGGGCTCGGCAGCGTTTGTCTCTATCATCCAAAGTATGTCCCTGAAAATAAATGGCAGGGCGGCTAAGGGTCTTTCGTTTGGAGGCGGTTCGTCCTCCTTCAATCGGTCTTAAATGTTATTCCAAACTTTTTTCTAGCGGTGCTGAGACCACCGGCTGCTTTCATTAGTCGTTTTAACGTTATCTATAACAGTTTTCTTTAGGGAGATTATGCTGGCAGGAAAGCCATCAGGTGGTGCAGCTGGAATTTGTTGGCGGTCCCAAAGGCTTCGGGTGGGTTGGGTTTCTGTCTTCTGAAAATAATTCACATAGCTTTCTGTGTCAAACTTTGGTAGAGGTTAAGGTGTAGGGAGGGCTTTTGGGCCGCTTTCATGCACAATAAATATGGGTCCAAGTGTCATATTTCAGTAAGAGGTGCTCCCCAAAATGATTCAATTGTGTGGCAGAATCTTCTGAGAATTAGGAGCGAGGCGGAAGGGTGTTCTCTTGGGCCATTGGGGATGGAGCCTGCTCCTTCTAGTTTGACAAGTGGTTTAAGGAGGGCCCCCTCCATACCCTCATCCTGGTGGTGGGTTCGGCTCTTATTTCGGTAGCTGAGTTTTGGTCAGAGGGTTAGTGGGACTATGCAAAGATTGCGGAAGTGGTTCCGGTGCTAGAAGTGGTGAATCTGATTTGTAATACTCCAATTTTGGGTTGGGTGGACTCATTGAGAGTCGTGGTTGGTATAGAGTCTAAGCCAAAGTTGAAACTCGCAAAGCAGGTTCTGGAGTCGAGTTCCCCAGGCGTTCCAAGTTGGTTTCGTTTGCCTACGGTTGCTCTTTCCTTTTTCATATGGAGAATTTTTAAGAAGTTTTTGTCAACCGATGACATCCTTATGGAGAGGGGGGTGTCGTTAGCCTCAAAGTGTGTATTCTGTCAGAATGAAGAGTCAGTGGTTCACCTGTTTTTGGATTGTCAGTATGTGAGGGACCTCTGGTCCTGTTATGATATCCTGATCTCAATTTCTTCACACTCTCGTTCGTCCATTCCGTCTCTTCTGCTTTGGTGTTTCAATCACTTGGGTAAGTGGGGTTTCACTCTGGCGTGCCAAGTGTGCTGGCAGATTTGGTTTGCGAGGACCAAGGTGAAGTGGGGGAAGAAGTTGATGCCCAGTCACTTGTTAAAGGCTTATATTCACAGTTACATGGAGATGGAGGGGCTTTCTAACGGGGGAGAAGGCAAATCGGGTGTCCACCCGGTCTCCAAAGAGCTCTTAAATTGGTGGTATCCGAAATCCCTTCTTATTTTGAGACTGTTTTTCTCTCCATTAGGAGAGGTGTTCATCAATAGGGTTGGCTAGAAGTGGTGGGGGCAAGCTAAGCTTTTGGAGTGGTCGTGGTCCTGTTCAGTTGGGTCGGGGCTTAAAATCTGGATGATTCCCTGGTTAATGCGCTGGGCTCTGTCTCATTGGGGTCCGACAAGTATTAACCTCTGCTTGATTGGATCTTCCGGTGTTATTCAATGGTGCAAGAATTTTTTGCGCTTAAATTTCACTAGTTGGTTCTTTTTTGAGTTGGTTGGAGTTTTTAAAGTTCTCGCTTTGGTGGTGTTGTGAGTAATGGGATTTCAGTTTTGTGTTCGGGTTTAGAAGCTTCCTCTCTTTTGTTCTCTAGTTACGCTGCTCCATGGCGTAATTTCAAGTCTTTTCATCTGATGTCTGCTCTCAGTGTGATAGTTGTCTTGTCGGTTGGTGCTGTCGAAGGTCTCGATGGCTGTGGAAAGTCACCTCATTGCCTATGTTGCATGTCCTTTTTATGGGCGCGGGATGCGGAGGGAAGAGCAGGTTGGTAGTATGTCTCTGCCCCTGTCTTTCCCTCCGTGCCCCTGCTCTGGTCTCTGTTTGTTCAAGTTCGAGATGGTCGTAGAATGCTGGCTCCTTCCTCGCTATGCTTCGAGTGGCTTTTATTACAATCCTACTCTCTTCTTCTTCTTCAGGAAACTTCGACTGGCGGGACCAGTCTTCTGTATGGCAAAGGCCCTGTGGGAGTTCATTGTTGCTAGCGGCCATTCGCTGCTTGCGGTTCTTGTCTTTGGACTACAGCAGGTCTTCTGGCTCTGAGCTATCATGTTTTTCAAAATCTGCGAAGCGCTGGAAAGGTTGTCGATGTCGCTGAACTGGTCGGACCGGTCGTCGGAGTGTCTGCTGCTGCTTGCGTTCAGTCTTTGGTTCCTGTTTTGGCTGCTCACGATGTTCCTAGAGGTCTTATTCCCTCTTTTGTGAGGTCCGGGCGGATCAGGAAATCCGATCGTGGTGATTGGAAAGTGGAGGTTTTGGATTTGCGTTGTTTTGGGTTGGATGTTTTGAGGTATTTGTATTTGTTTATTTTTGGGTTTGTTTTTTGTTGATTTTTTGGGTACAGGATGGTAGGGTTGTGGCCCGGTCGTACTCTTTTTTTGTAATTTTTGATGATCAATAGAATGCAAAGTTTGTTTAAAATATATATATATATATATATATATATATATATATATATATATATATATATATATATTATATTATCTTATCTGCAGGAAATTATTGCGCGGGACCCACGGGATGCCACGTAGCACCCAGGATTGGCGCGCGGTAGAGTGGCGGGACTCGCCAAAACACGTGTCGAAATCCCACAGCCCGCGGTCTGCGGGTGGGGCCCGCCAGAACACGTGGCGGCATCCCACCGCTCTTGGTTTCGTGGGTGGGGCCCACGCCTGCGGAGCCTGACGAGTACGGGGCCCCCTGCCCACGCATGCGGACCCGAACCGAAACCGGGCCGGGCTCGGGTCGCCCCGGCCCGAACCCATGCCACTTCGTCTTCCCGGGCGGTCGACCCTAGGGCATCAACTAGGTGGTGCTCCCATCGTCGGTGGGGCTCGACCCGTACGACGATGTGAAGGTCTCGATGAGGTCTTCACAACCATGGTTGAAGGAACCGGTGAGGTGGTCGGGGTGAGCCGGAATCCTAAACCCTAGTCTCGAGGTCTCGGATAACACGCACCCTAACTAATTCTACTGTGGATGTTCGATCGAATTACTTCGATCAAATCATTGGTTCTTTGATCAGGCGCCATAAGAATGTAATTCGAGCATTGAAATAACTATGCAAAATTGAAAGACAGTAATCAAATGCATGGATCAGAGGGTTGAGGTACCTTAAAATCGACGGCTGAATGAGGCTCGAGGGTTTGCTGGCTCGATCGATCTCTGCGGACAATCCAACATTGCGATCAGTCATGAGCCGAGGTTATGGAGTTGGGGGTGCAGCCTACAAGGTGAAGGAGGCCGCGGATTGGTATTGATCATGGCGGGCGCGCCACGTGGCGTCAGGGACGGAGAAGATGAGGGTGATGGGCCGAGAGTCGTTCGATCGATCCTGATCGAACGGCCCCGATCTTTCGATCGAGCCTAACGGGCGGGTGACAGCATCAGCTTAAACCTGATGGCGTGTGGTTTTAAGTGGACGGTGCCGTCAGGATTTAATTAAATAAATTAATTATTAATTATTTAATATTTAATTAATTAAATTCCTTTTTTTTCAGAAAATTTCCAAATATTCGTCCCTAGCTAATTGAGGGGTGAGGAATGCAACGGCGATGTTGGATTTTCGATCCGACGAGTATTTTAATCTCCCAATTTTTCAGGATATTTAAATATTATTAAAATATTCGTCGAAATTTTGACGATTTCTGATTGACACGAAAACATCACCTCTAGCTAATTTGGCGGCAATGAGTGCAATAGCGAAGTCCACTTTTTTATCAGAGGTCAATTTAAATAGGTCAAATTGTAGAGTTTTTGGATTTTTCTATAAATCATGATTTGATCCATTTGACTCCTGATTTGGACTAGGTCTTAGAATCTGACTCCTAATGACTTGATTAACACTTAAGATTTAAGATTAAGACTGAGATTATTCTTAATCGACTAAGATAATAACTTGGGTTGTTACAGGCTCTTGCCTTTAAGAATGATGTCGTCCTCGACATCACTCAAGTGGAAAATAAGAAGGCAAAAATGAAATATGACTTGAATTTGTAAGCTTGGGCTGCTAAGAAATAATATCTAGTTCTCGAAGAGTCTTGGTTATTTGACTCGCATATCGGATTCCTTCTCCCATGTGGCTTCGTTGCAAGAATGATTCTTCCACTGAACTTTGATCATATTGATAGCATGACTCCTAAATTGCTTGTGATCATAGGTCAGAATTCTAATTGGCTCCTTGGCATATGACAGATCAGGTTGGATCTAAACTTTTGGGAATAGCACGAGGTGGGATGGATCTCTGAGGCAATTCCTTAGTGATGACACATGGAATACATTATGGACTGCTGCGAAATCATCTGGAGGGCTAAGCTTGTAGGCAGAAGGATCTATTTTGGCTGCTACTTCGAAAGAACCAACATAGTGGGGACTAAGTTTCCCAGCTATGCTGAATCTGGAGACTCCTTTCATTGGACTGACTTTTAGGTATGCGTAGTCTCCAATATTAAACTCCAGAGGATGATGATGAAGGTTGTGGTATTTACACTGGCTGTCATGGGTTGCACGAATTCACTGTTGAATCAGCTGGACCTTCTTGTTTGTCTCTTCTACTAATTCAGATCCATACGATTGCACACTACCTATTTCTAACCACCAATGAAGTACCACACTTTTTGCCATACAAGGCTTCATATGGAGCCATCTTGATGTTAGCTTGAAAACTATTATTGTAGGCAAACTCCACTAGTGGGAGGTGATCTTCCCAAGATCTAGCAAAGTCAAGTATACACAATCTGAGTAGGTCTTCGAAAAACCAGATTTACTTATTCCGTCTGACCATCTGTTTGTGGATGAAAGGCTGTACTCATTGCCAGAATTGTGCCTAGATCCTGACGCACGGCTTGCCAAAACTTGGAGGTAAATTGATTGTCTCTATTGGAAACGATTGCCTTGGGAATCCCATGGATCCTGATTATCTCTTTAATGTAGAGTTTCGCAAGTTTCTCGACTGAATCTTTCTGCCGAACTGGAATAAAATGAGCAGACTTAGTCAATCGGTCAACTATGACCCAAATAGCATCGGCTCCAGATCTTGCGCGAGGCAAACCCATAACGAAGTCCATTGATATATCTTGCCATTTCTATTTAGGAATTTCAAGTGGGTGAAGCAGACCATCGGGTCTCTGATGCTCTACCTTGACTAAATTGCAAGCATGGCACTTCGCGACAAACTCAGCTACACTTTTCTTCATCCCTGGCCACCAGAAAGATTATTTCAAGTCTTGGTACATTTTTGAACTCCCCGGATGAACTTGGTATCCAGAATTATAACCTTCAGTTAGCACCTCCTGATGCATGGACTTAGGGATCCATAAGTGATCACTTGATAGATGGCACCTTTATGAAATCGAATATCGGTATGATGACCACTTTTGATGGCTTGTTTGAAATTTAGGTACTCATCATCCTTAGCTTGAGTGATAAATACATCTCTGTGGAACGTGGGCTTCACATTAATCATCGAGAGCATCGTACTCACTTGGCCGCTACGCGCTGATTAGATGTCCAAATTATGGAATTCTTCTTCTATATGACTCTGAAAGATAAGAGCATTGAGAGTGGCATGATGGCTCAGAGCATCAGCTACAACATTTGCCTATCCAGGGTGATACTGGATATCAAGGTTATAGTCACTGATTAATTCTAGCCACCTTCTTTGTCTGCAGTTTAGCTCTCATTGAGTGAATATGTATTTCAGACTCTGGTGATCTGTAAAGATTGAGCACTGAATCCCATAGAGGTAGTGATGCCAGATTTTTAGGGTGAACTCTACAGCAGCTAGTTCGAGATCGTGAACTGTGTAGTTCCTTTCATGGGACTTCAACTGATGAGAAGCATACGCGATGACTCTTCCTTCTTGCATTAATACGGCACCTAAGCCTATACCTGAGGTGTCAGTATAGACTTGATAGTTCACCCATTCTTTAGGAAGAACTAGAATTGGTGCAGATGAAAGTGCATCTTTCAACGTTTGGAAAGCTGCCTCACAAGCTGGCGAACATTCAAATTGTACGGCCTTCTAAGTGAGCTTGGTGAGTGGTGAGGTTATCTGGGAGAAGCCCTTTACAAATCTCCTGTAGTAACCAGCTAAGCCTAAGAAGCTTCTGATGTTAGTTATTGACTTGGGCTAAACCCATTCCTGGATAGCACTGACTTTGTTTTGATCGACTCTAATACCCTAGCCATCTACCACATGCCCCAAAAAAGCTATTAAATCGAGCCAAAACTAACGTTTGGAATATTTAGCATAAAGTCTATGGTTACGCAGCTCTTCTAGCACTATTCTTAAGTGCTCTTCGTGCTCTTTTCGATTCTTGGAGTAGATTAAGATGTCATTATTCAAAACAATTACGAATTTATCAAGGTATGGTTTAAGGATTCGCTGCATTAGGTCCATGAATATTGAAGGTGTATTTGTCAACCAAAATGACATCACTAAAAACTCAGTGTCCATAAGGAGTCCTGAAGGCTGTCTTCTCAACATCTGAGTCCTTGACTTGCAGTTGATGATAGCCCCATCACAGATCAATTTTAGAAAATACCTTGGCTCCTACCAATTGATCGAATAAGTCATCTATGCACGGCAATGGATACTTGTTTTTGATCATGACTTTATTCAGTTTACGGTAGTCAATACACATACGCATAGAACCGTCTTTCTTCTTTAAGAATAGTACCGGTGCTCCCCAATGAGATGAGCTTGGCCTAATGAGACCTTTCTCAAGCAGTTCTTGTAATTATTTATTCAACTCCTGCAATTCCTTGGCGCCATACAGTAAGGAGCTTTAGAGATGGGCTGCGTCCCTGGGACAATGTCAATTGTAAATTGCACTTCCCGTATAGGAGGAAGACCGGGTAAGTCTTCTGGGAAAATGTCAGCGAATGTGCAAACGATGGGGTTCCCAGATAAGGACACGCCTTCTTTCTTTTCTCTTAGTATTGTTACTAGGAAGGCATCACAATCTTTCTGAACTAATCTTTTTGCTTTATAGCATTAATTAGCGAGGCACGAATGCTTAAGGTTATCAATAAAGGATCTGGCCTTACCACCACTACCCAAGGTGATCTTCTTCTTTGTGCAGTTGATAGTGGCATTATGTTGGCTTAGCCAATTCATGCTTAATATTACATCAAAGTTGGCTATTGGGAGAACTACTTACTTGGCTTCATACTTTTCATTCTCAATTAGAATTTGTAAATTGCAGAACTGGCAAGCTGGAAATTGGGTTCCAGAAGGTAACCCAACATTAAGAGGATTGGCTAGGCAATACATGGGTAGGTTATGTGATTTTGCCCAGCTATTAGACACAAAGGAATGACTAGCTCCAGAGTCAAACAAAATGTTATAGAGTTTGTTATTTATGCAAATCAAACCTAATTGCAGAGCTAATTAATTACTAACTACGTAAAGCAAGTAATTGTAGAGATAAAAGAGGTTCGAGAGCATGTACCTGATACCACATGATTATCTTCAGCAGCCTCAACTGGTGTGAGGATGTATACACGTGCAGGGCCGACAGGCTTATTGTTATAAGTCTGTCATCGAGGTGGTCGAGGTGGATTTGGGCGAGGGTCATTAGCTGTCTCGCGCCTCACAACTGGAGTAGAGGGTGGTGCTGGATGAGTTGCCGCAGGATTCTGAAACAAGTCAAAGGCTTGGCAGCGCTTGTAACGGTTGATTTGATCTCCATCAATTGTTTTCGTAGCCGTACAGTGGTAGAATTTGTGGCCTAGTCATCTGCAAGTAAAGCAGACACGACTCCCGTGGTAACATTGACCATACAGGTGGGCTTTCATGCAACCATGAATGGATCAGTATGGGGAGCTTCAGCCTTGAGCTGGTATACCCTGGCTCATTTGGGGGGAATCTGTTGGAATGACGTGGACCCGATAATCCTCTTGGGTCCTTCCCTGGCCTGGTCCTGCTCTAGTACTTTGGTAGTTTTAAGTAGCTCTGCGAAGTATGTTATGCAGAAAGGGATAACTTGGCTCCTTATGGAGGGTCGCAGGCCGCTCTGAAAATGATGGCAGCGGTCCAGCTCAATAGGAACCAAGCTAGTGGAAAACCTGGCAAGGCAACAAAACTCTGCCTTGTATGCAGCTACAGACCGGTCACCCTGTTGTAACTTCAGAAACATGTCTTCCAAGTGATGTTTGGCAAATAGAGGGATGAATTGGGACTGGAAGGCCTCAATGAATTCATCCCATGTGATGTCCTATAACGGTACCTCAGCAAACTGCGTGGTACGGGTGGTGTCCCACCAGTACTCGACCTCATCTTGTAGGAGGTGGGTAGTGAGATGGACCACCTCTGAATCAGGGCACTTTATACTTGTCAGGTTCTTCTCTACCATTTTTATTTAGATGGCTATGTCGACTGCAGAGAGACTCCCATTGAAGGTGGAGGTTCTCAAGCAGAGGAAACTGTGTAGCAATCCTTCTGTAGACTGAATATGATGTTGATGGGAGTACTATAATGTTAGTACAACTTCTATCACAGTGCGGTTCTTACTTATTTGAGCTACCAGCAACCATTCCATCTGCTCAGCCTGCTTGACCTATGCATTTGCAATCTTCTTAGCCTGCTTTTTACTGGATTTTGCCTGTTTCTGGTGGGATTCCACCATTATTTTGATAGCTTCCAGCAAGGCATTCACCTCACTGGATGAGGAGCTAGAAGGAGTAGGAGATGGGCTCTGTCTGGGATTTATTGTATTTTACTAAAATATGAATTAAGAACAATACATATTTCAGAAATAGAAGATCATAACAATCTATCTTTTTTTATTAATCATAGATGAAAGATGAAAAATATATCATTAAAAATAGTAGATAAAACATCAGATAATAAAAGGCAACAATTGGGAAAACATAGAGTCTATCCTATGTATTTTTCAGTGAAAGCCTGGGAAAAGTCAACTTAGGTCATTTCTCATCAGCGGCGAGCAGATCCACGCTCGAATATCCACACTTTGCGAGCCCACCTGTGGGGCCCCGTACTTTCCCACGGTGATGCTGATATTGATATTAGCATAATCACGGGGGGTACGGTGCTCCATTCTATTGGCAAATCCTCAACTCAAGTAGAGTCAGGTAGGACCCAACTCGCCTTAAGCCAAGGACTTGTCACCCTGAGGAGGAAGAGAGACTGTGAACATGCATCAATAGAGATGAAAGTAGTGAAAGCAGAAAATAAAATATAACATCCACATGTATAACATAGTTTTAAAGAAGAAAAGAAAGCAGTAACTCAGATTAAACGCAGAAAGTAAATACATCCAGAATTTAATTATTATAAACTAAATTATATGAAAATAAAGATCTCTCAATCTCACTGCAAGAATGTAAATCTAACTAAGCAGTAGTAGAAAGATCCTCCTCTTGATCCTACTCCACTCCTGCGATGCTGCCAACGAACAACTCTGAATCTGACATTTGTCGGAATCACAAATGCCAGGGCCCCAGCCAACAAAAGAAAAAGGTTATAGTTAGACAATTGTCTAAGTACACTTTAGACTATTTAAGTGAACTGAATATTTAAGATATCATTTAGAGGTTTTAAACATGCAATCATTAGAAAAGGTGCTACAAGCTACAAAGAACGGGGCAGCTATAAACTAATCATTTATAGCTAGTTAACAAGTATGTAAAAATAATATACAAAATATGAAACTATACAAGGTGAAGCTAAAAGCAAAAGTGACTATGACTACTAAAGTAAATCTAATCCTAACATGCTTATGATCATATGAGTACCTACTGAGTATATAAAGAACACAAGTGGTGAAATGAACATACAATTTTAGCATCCTAAACATGCAATATTTAATACTAATTAAGAAGAGCATATATACAAGCATGCTAATTAAGATATAAACAAGCCACTGAGACATGTGGCAAAAGAAACTCAGTATATGAATGAGCAAAAAGTAAAACTATTACAACATGTGGTAAAGCAAGCCAAGCAATATAGTAAGGCCACTGAAGCATGTGGCAAAGCTAAATAAACACTGAAAACTGAACTAAAGTAGCAGTAAGCCTAAGACATAGTGCTTCCATAATAAAAATAGGCTATACAGGGCCTCTAAAAGTTCAACATGTATCCATCCTAGACATCTGCTTAGCTAGGTCCGAGTCGAACTTATAGAATAAGACATGTATCCATCCTAAACATCCATCAAGCAAATTCTGAGTCTATTCTATAATAATCAAGAACTGAAGAGGCAGACTAAGCTAGGACATACTCTACTAACTAAAATCACTGAAAGAACTGAATGAATGCTTTTCAAATACTAACTTAGGATGTATCTTCCATATCCTAAATTTACCTATTATGCTTAAGAAACAAGGCTCAATGCTCAAGGTGTGCAAAACAATCCAAGTCAAAGTAAGCAAGAGACTCAATCTAGACTTATGTGATATCTATTGTTGTTTACTTCATCCAAATCTAACTATTCTGAGAAGATACAAGTTTAGGATCTCCAATATCCAGCTATCGAGTATAGTCTCAGATTCACGACCTTAATGTTAACCTTAGAACTTAACAAGTTTTAATTTATAATCATATGACGACTATAAGGGTTTATACAAATTAATCAACAACTTAGTTATTATTATTTTTCCTCACTTAACCCAAATCTTGATCAAGTATATCAAGATTAAGGATTCTAGACTTAAACACCACTTTGGTGTTCAAATCTTGAATCTAAGGATGTATCCTAATAAGGAACTAGGGTTCACACTTAAAACCTAATTTAAAGATAATGAATCTTATGAGTTGAAGGATTCAGAAACTAAGATCTTAAGGAAAGGTTACTCTACTGGTTATAAGATAAAATAATCAATTAAGAACTAAGAATCTAAGATTTATATTCAATCTTTGGGATAAATACATTATCTTATAGATTGAATCAATCCTACACCCACATGGAAGGCTTCAAAAAAGTTAAACAATAAATCACTTAAGGAATTCCAAACGGAGATGGTTCAATTCAATTAAAAGATCTAAGGTCTAAGATCTTAAGATTTGATCACCTAGATCCTACTAGTAAGTTTAAGTTTAAGATTCTTTAAAGCTTGGACTCAAACTTTTATTGAGACTATGGCTCCTAAACAAGCTTTTGTAGGATAACTAAGGTTAGAAACTTTAGCTTTTATATTGATTAAGCTAGATCTTTTATGAAAGGGTCTTAAGATCACTTTAGATCTTAAGAGTTTTCTTAAGGGTTTAGTTAAACATTAAGATTTATTCAAGAGATGATATAACTTATCCATTGATATTAATACACTTCATTTCTATTTTCAATCATTTTACTTGAGACTCTTAGGGTTTAGGGGTACTTAAGCATATTTTGGTCAAAATGACCAAAATACCCCTCTTAAGGCTAAAAATAGGATTTTATGATTTTAATCATCAAAATTGATTCAAATCTATTTTAATAAGCTTCATATTGATCAATGAAGTGGATTACACACTTATCTTAGGTTTTGGTAACCTAATTTAGCTTAATTAGCATTAATTTCAAATTAAGGCCAATTAAGGTGATTAAGAAAATTAGGGCATATTAAGATGATCCAAACTCAAATATAGGTGCTAATATACTTAAGGATACATTAAGAACTTAGTTCACTAAAATCAGAGGCTTAATTATAGTTTAATTCACTAATTCTTAATTAGGTAATTAAAGGATGATTAGCAAAATTAAAGTTCCTAAATTACTTTTAATGGTTTACATAGATTCCTTATGATCTTATGAGAAATCAGAGACCTAAATCAATAATTTTGGATATTAATTGAATTTATTATGATTTAATTAAAAATAAAAAAAGTTAGGCAATAATTTAAAATATAACCCTTGGATCTCTAATTTTATTTTATATTCTGGTTCCTCACATTTTTCTGATTAAAATGGTATATTGGATCATACCTTTTGGATAAGTATAGCTAAAGTTATTTAAATAATTTAATCTGTATTTTTATTTAAATAAAAACTATATGTTTGATTTTCTGAATTAATTTCCTTAAGGAATTAATTCAGAAATTCTTTTAATTTAACTGTCAGCCCGATTTCAAAATGCGCGGGTCACGGGTCGGCCCGACCCGTGACTTCGTCTTCTTCCTCCCGACTAGCTCCGCCCCAAATGACCTTCAGCGCTGCAATACTGGATACCTAAAGGACGACGGTGGCTCAATTTAATCCTTACACATTCCTGAAGTCGAGACGCATCGATTACACCACTAAGCCCTCTCTGGGACGCACTGAATCATCGGATGGCTATACGATGGTTTTGACCCTACTCACAACATCTAGGGTTCACTGTGAGGAGTAAATTTTCCTCATATAAATGACCATTTGGCCAGAGCTTGATCCGTACACCATCCTGGTGGTGAGGCGGATCGAAACCCTCTGGTCACGAGCCTCGAACTGCCTTGGATCATTGGATCCTTACCTAAGCTCGGCTACGAACTCATGGCACAAACCAGGCCATCGATCAATCGCGATGGGCTAGCCCATACCCTATGGACAATTACATTGGGTTTGGCTAACTTGCCTTATCGATCCACGATTACTTTGAGAGGAATTGGGGGCTCGAATCTTCAGAGGAATGTCGGCATTCCATCTGGATGGAGCTCGATCTTGACAGCGGACTCCCAATGCCAGCATTGAGCTAGGCCCAATGCACTAATTCCTAAGATTCCTTAGGCTTTGAGATTGGTATCCAGAGCATCACAGAACTATCCTAGCATTCGAATTGAAGGACTGGGCTTACACAGCTCAGTCTGGTAGAGGCAGTACCTAGAGTTCGATAGTTGGTTGTGACAGAGATGAAAGGAAAGGCTCCGAGTACTCCCGATAGTTGCAGAAGCTAGCTGGGTGTCTGAACGCCAGACACACACCCACTATCAGCAGTTCGCAGCACTCGAATCACTATGGAAACTGCGAGCACTGAGAGCAAAGAGCAGAGGAATTGAGCTTCATAGTGAGCAAAGGCATCCACTGTGGAATCAATGGAGGTATTTATAGGCTTTTGAGAGATCTAGGTCTAGCGGGTGAGGTTGGGAGCCAATAGTCCAGGCTCGGACCGAAGGCATTTTCAGTTACTCCAAATAGAGTACTCCAGTCCTCCAGATCGCCATACTAGGCTCGCCCAAGAGCAAAAAGATCTTAACAGTCTAGGTGACTTGGCAGAGGACTGGCAGACAGGATTGACGTGGCCTGATACGAGCGAATTTCCCTGTCGGGCCTGCGATCTATTGAAGACGATGATCCATAGCGACGGGGTCCTTCTCCATCGTCTGATCGATAGGTCGTTGGCGATAGACGGTCTGATGAAGACTTTGGATAACAGAAACACAGATGAGATCTCGAACGTCGGATGGAAGATGTCGATCGAGCGACTGAGATCTAACCACGGTGTGAAGTAGCGCGAGCCGTTAGATTAAACGCACTATTATGCGTGCTAACCATCGGGTGGCTCAATCTTATGCACCACTGTCAGGACCCCGCAGCGGATCTTCCGCGGTACCGATAGCAAATCCCATAAATTATAATATATAAATATAATTAATTTAAGTAATATTAATCCATTTATTAATTAATTAAATTCTAATTAATTAATAATCCAATTTAGGCTTAAGTAAGCTTCAAAAGTTCTCAAAAATTCACCCTTAGCTATTTAGGGCATGAGAAATTTAAAAACGAAGTCAGATTTTAATTTGGAGATCATTTTATTTTAGGTATTTTCTAGAGCTCAAAAATAGGCAAAAATACCAATATTCTCAATTTAGCTCCGATTGATTTCAAACTTCTAGGGTTAGATTTAAATGATCTATTGAGTCTAATATAATCACAATTAAAGCTTAGTTTAACTTAATTAAGCAGGATTTAGCTAAGGTAATTGCTAGGGTTGTTATAGGCTCCCCACTTAAGAAAGATGTCATCCCCAACATCACTTAGTGAAGAAAGTACTACGAGGATTGAAATATTAAATGAGATAGATATGAAAGAAAAGAACTGTACCTGGACTTGCGAAGAGCTGTAGATATTTATTGTGCATATCCACCTCCTTCTCCCAAGTAGATTCTTCTAAGGATTGATTCTTCCACTGGATTTTGACCATATGAATTGAACGATTTCTTAGCTGCTTCTATCATGATGTAATATTTTGATAGGTTCTTTAGCATAAGAAAGATCGGGTTGGATCTCTACTCCTAGAAGTTGAACGAGATAAGAAGGGTATCTTAGACATCTTCTTATTGACGATACATGAAACACATTATGGACAGCTGCAAAGTTATCAGGAAGATTTAACCGGTAGGCAGACGATCCTACTTTGGCCAAAATCTCAAATGGTCCAACATAGCGGGGACTGAGTTTCCCTGCTACACCAAATCTGTAGACACCCTTCATTGGACTGACTTTCAAATAAGCAGAATCTCCCACATTGAATTCTGAGACAATGATGAGTATCATGATACTTACTCTAATGATCTTGAGCTGAATGAATTCTCTGCTGAATTAATTGGATCTTTTTGTTAGTTTCTTCAACTAACTCCGAACCAAAAAGTTGAACGTTTCCTATTTCTGACGAGGCTAGCGGAGTACTGCATTTCATACCATACAGTGCCTCATATGGAGCCATTTAATACTTTATTAGAAACTGTTATTGTGGGCAAACTCCACTAATGGAATATTATCTTCCCATGAACTGACAAAATCAAGAACGCAAAGTCTAAGCAAGTCTTCCAAAACTTGATTCACTCTTTCTGTCTGACCATCCATTTGAGGATGAAAAGTTGTACTCATTGCTAGAGTAGTACCCAAATCTTGATGCACAGCTTGCCAAGACTTAGAAGTAAATCTGCTATCTATGTCTGATACTATTGATTTTGGAATCTCATGTAGTCTGGCAATTTCTTTGATATAGAGCTTTGCTAGCTTCTCTACTGAGTTAGTCTGACGAATAGGAAGAAAGTGCGATGATTTAGTTAAGCGGTCTACTATAATACAGATTGCATCGGCACTAGATTTAGCATGAGGCAATCCCATGATGAGACCCATAGATATATCGAACCAATTCCAATTAGGAATTTCTAATGGATACAGAAGACCACCAGGTCTTTGGTGCTCAGCCTTCACTAGATTATAGGCATGACACTTAGCCACAAAATCGGCTACATCCTTTTTCATACTGGGCCACCAAAATGATTGCTTTAGATCCTGGTACATCTTGGTACTGCCTGGGTGAATGTGATACCCAAAATTATGACCTTCAACCAACACTTCACGATGCATTGATTTAGGAATCCACAAACGACTATCTTGATAAATTATGCCATTGCACATTTGCAACTCATGACAATGACCACCTTCAATATCAGCTTTGAATTTTAGATAATCGTCATCTTTAGTTTGCAAGATAGAGATATCTCTGTGGAATGTTAGTTCCACATTGATATTTGCTAGAACAAAACTTAGCATATCGCCACTGACTGGAGAAATTTCAAGCTTACAAAATTCTTGTTCTAAATAACTAGAGGCGATCATGGAAGATAATGTAGCACGACGGCTAAGAGCATCGGCCACAACATTTACTTTTCCTAGGTGATACTGAATACTGAGATCATAATCACTGATGAGTTCTAGCCATCTTCTTTGACAACAATTCAGTTCTCTTTGAGTGAAGATGTACTTCAAGCTTTGATGATCAGTGAAAATCGAACACTGAACTCCATATAAATAGTGACGCCATATTTTTAAGGCAAAAATTACCGTGGCAAGTTCAAAATCATGAACTGGATAATTTCTCTCGTGCAGTTTTAACTGTCGACAGGCGTAAGCGATTACCTTACCCTCTTGCATTAACACACAATCTAGACCAATTCTAGAGGCATGGGTGTATACCTTATATTCCAAGCCTTCCTTGGGCAGGACAAGAACTGGAGCGGTAGATAGTGCGTCCTTCAGAGCTTGAATACTTCCTCGCTATCTGGGCTCCAAATAAATGGAACAGCTTTCTGGGTCAACTTAGTCAAAGGCAAAGCGATATGGGAAAAGCCTTTAACAAATTTCCTATAATATCCAGCTAATCCCAAGAAACTTCTAATATCTGTAACTGACTTAGGCTGAACCCAGTCCTGGATAGCGCTTACTTTGTTTTGATCTACACGAACCCTGGGCATCGACTACACATGTCCCAAGAATGCAATGGATTTAAGCCAAAACTCACACTTGGAGAACTTGGCATATAGCTGATGTTCTCGTAGAGTTTCTAATACTACTCTCAAGTGTTCTTCATTATCTCTTAAGGTTCTAGAATAAATGAGGATATCATCGATAAAGATGATCACAAACTTGTATAAGTATGGCTTCAGAACTCGCTGCATCAAATCCATAAAAATTGATGGTGCATTAGTGAGTCCGAAAGACATCACTAAGAATTCAAAATGACCATAGCGAGTACGAAAAGTGGTCTTTGCTACATCATCTTCTCTTACTCGTAATTGATGATATCAAGACCTTAAGTCAATCTTAGAGAATATGACAGCTCCAGATATTTGGTCAAATAAATCATCAATTCTAGGTAATTGGTACTTATTATTTATGGTGACTTTATTTAGTTCACGATAATCTATGTACATTCACATAGATCCATCCTTCTTCTTTGCAAACAGAACGAGTGCTCCCCAAGGAGACATACTCGGCCTAATAAAGCCTTTATTCAAGAGCTCTTGCAAGTGTTCGTTGAGTTCTTACATTTCCTTAGGCATCATTCTGTATGGTGCTTTAGATATAGGCTAGGTACCCAGAGCTAATTCAATAGAGAACTCAACTTCTCTGGAAGGAGGTACACCAGGCAGATCTTTTGGGAATACATCGGCAAATTCCTTAACTACTTTACAATTAGAGAGAGGGATACTTTCCTTTGCTTCACCCATCATAGTGACCAGAAAAGCATCGTAACCCTTACTGATCAATTGTTCAGCTTTAATAGTATTTATTAACTATAACTGTGTACTAGTTTTTCCTATAAAAGTCTCAAACTTTCCCTGGGAATGAAGAGTGACCTTCTTTTTCAGACAGTTTATCACAGCATTATTGTCACTGAGCTATTTTAATCCAAGGATAATATCAAAGTTTACTAATGGTAGGATGATCAATTTGGAGTTAAACTCCTTACCATTTAATGGAATTTTGATGTTACAAAACTTATGAGCCCTTAGTTGGGCTCCCGATGGTAGTCCAACACTCAAGAGTTTCACTAAATTGTACGAATGTGGTTTAAGGATGTTGGCAAAATGTTCAGAAATAAATGAATGACTAGCATCGATATCAAATAACATATTACAAGGCTGGTCATTAAAATAAAGTGTGCCTAATTTATTCATACAAATTGCATTAACAAATTGCAATAATTAAAGTACAGGAATGTAATTAACCACATTGTTGTCATCTGCGGCTTCTAAAGGCATTAAGGCATAAACTCACACAGGACCTATAGGATGGTTGTTTACCTGACTCCTGGGATTGTTCTAGGACTTATGAGCAGGATGGCTGCCCTGGAGCAGCTTCAGGTACAAGGGGCTAGCATTATGGCCAAATTTGGCTCTCTCTTGTTCAGGGGAGTAGCTCTGAACGCCTGGTTCTTCTGATATGGTTTCATTGGAACTCCATCCATTATTTCTGTATGTGTGCAGTGATAAAATCTGTGGCCAGGTCACCCACAATTGTAGCACTTATGGCCAAAGTGGTAACACTTTCCATAGGAGTGAGGCTTGTCACAGCCTTGAATTGGTTCAGCAATTGGTGCAGCTTCCAATTGATAGACCTTCACCGAGTTAGGTCTGTGCCTCTTGAAGTCTTCATGCTGGTTAGGGGTCGATTGCACCTTTCGCTTGAGATCTTGTTCTAAGGAATGATGCTCAATCACTTTAGTTATCTCCACTAACTCAAAGAAGCTAGTTAGGCGAAGAGGAACAATCTGGTATTTCAGTGAATCTCGGAGTCCAGTGAGAAAACGGTGACACTTTGCCGATTCAAAATGAGTGACTTTCTGGAGCAAAGCGAATCAGCCTATAAAATTCCCTTTCGTAGTCAGCAACGGAATGACTCCCTTGAGTCAACCTGATAATCATGTCTAAAATGATATTTTGTGCAGACGGGGGGATGAATTCATTTGAAGGCTTCAACAAATTCTTTCCAAGGGATGTCCTCTAGCTTGTAGTCCATGAACTTGGCTTTCCTGGCCTCCTCCCATCAGTATTCTGCTTCAGAATGAAATAGGTGTGTAGTGAGACGAACGTCCTTGGAATTTGGGATCTTTAGACTAATAAGATCCTTTTCTACTGCTTTCAGCTAGTCGGCTGTGTCCATCAGCGATAGGTTTCCACCGAAAGTGGATGGCCTAAGTCTTAAGAAGTTATGGAGGAGACCATCCATAGAGTGATGGGAAATAGAAGTATGTTGCAAAACTGGAATGGTAGGAACAGCAATAGCGGCTGGAATGGGATGATCATTCAGCATCTTCTGCATGATTATCGCTAGTTGGGCTTGATTCCAGCAGGGTGGCTACCATTGCCCACAGGTGAGCCACTTCATCGATAGAACTACTGGATACAACAGTATTTTTGATAGGAGTGACAGTAGGTGGTGATTCAGGATTTATTCTAATTAAACAATACAAACTAGATTTTAGAATTACTCTAAGACAGTAATTTAAAGTTGTGGTAAATATCAAAAATTTTCATTACTCATTGAAATAAGGGATTACATAAGATTTAGAAAATGCCAAAAAGCATAGCTCTACTAAAATTATAAAAGTCAAAAGATGACAATTGTTCTAACTAACACTCAGACATCCTTGATATACTCAGCTCTAAAGGCCATACAAAATTCCTCAAAAGTTACTTCCTGACGCTTCCTTTTGAGCTTTCTAATGGTATCGTACCACCAGACTCCTATGTAATCCAGCATCAGATCCATCACAATGTCCACGTAGAGTGACTCAGGACACTCTATGTGTCTCAGGACTGACTCCACTTGGCTCAACCACTCTTTGGCGTATATAAGAAAGTCAAGCCCTCGGTACACTGCTTGATGTAGAAGTTTGTCCAAGACTAAGGGTCCTCTTGTTGAAACTCCTTCAATTTGCTTGTTACTTACTTGCCTCCATTTAAAACTATGGCTCCAAGCTAACTTGAAGGCATGCAGATAGTAGTTCACGTCAGACTCTTCAGAATCCATTTGACTCTAAGAGGAGAAGTTACTAAATCTTGTTAGACTATAGATAACTAGATTTTTAGATATGAGTATTTTCATTCTATAATTTTTCAAAGAGTTACTAGTAATACTATGTTATGGATGTTACATATTGATATTTGTACTCTAGAAGAATGGTCCATTAGGTAGAAAGGAACCACAAATCCTATTCTGACACCTTATGGTGTTCTCTAATACCAACTGTGGGGCCCCGTACTTTCCCGCGGTGATGCTGATACTGATATTAGCATAATCACGGGGGGTACGGTGCTCCATTCCGGTGGCAAATCCCCAACTCAAGTAGAGTCAGGTAGGACCCAACTCACCTTAAGCCAAGGACTTGTCACCCTGAGGAGGAAGAGAGACTGTGAACATACATCAATACATATCAAAGTAGCGGAAGCAAAAAACATAATACAGCATCCACAGGCATAATATAGTAAAAAAGAAGAAAAGAAAGCAGTAACTCAGATCAAATAAAGAAAGTAAATACATCCAGAATTTAATTAATATAAACTAAATTATATAAAAATAAAGATCTCTCAATCTCACTGTAAGAATGAATATCTAACTAAGCAGCACTAGGAAGATCCTCCTCCTGACCCTGCTCCACTCCTACAATGCTGCCAATGAACAACTCTAAATCTAACATTTATCAGTATCACAAATGCCAAGGCCCCAGCTAACAAAAAAAAAATATTACAGTTAGACAATTATCTAAGTATATTTTATGCTATTTAAGTAAACTGAATATTTAAGGTATCACATATAAAAGTTTTAAACATGCAAGCATTAGAAAAGGTGCTACAAGCAACAAAGAATGTGGTAACTATAAACTAATCATTTATAGCTAGTCACCAAGTATGTAAGAATAACATATCAGACATGAAACTATACAAGGTGAAGCTAAAAGCAAAAGTGACTACAACTACTAAAATAAATATATTCTTAACATGCTTATGATCACATGGGTACATGCTGAGTATATAAAGAACACAAGTGGTGAAATGAACATACAATTCTAGCATCCTAAACATGCAATATTTAATACTAATTAAGAAGAGCATATATACAAGCATGCCAATTAAGATATAAACAAGCCACTGAGACATGTGGCTAAAGAAACTAAGTATATGAATGAGCAAAAAGTAAAACTACTAAGACATGTGGTAAAGCAAGCCAAGCAATATAGTAAGGCCACTGAAGCATGTGGCAAAGCTAAACAAATACTGAAAATTGAACTAAAGTAGCAGTAAGCCTAAGCCAAAGTGCTTCCATAACAGAAACAGGCCATACAGGGCCTCTAAATGTTCAATATGTATCCATTCTAGACATCCGCAGAGTTAGGTCCGAGTCGAACTTATAGAATAAGACATGTATCCATTATAGACATCTGTGGAGCTAGGTTCGAGTCTATTCTATAACAATCAAGAACTGAAGAGGCGGACTAAGCTAGGACATACTTTACTAACTAAAAACACTAAAAGAACTGAATGAATGCTTTTTAAATACTAACTTAGGAAGTATCTTCCATATCCTAAGTTTACCTATTATACTCAAGGAACAAGGCTCAATTCTCAAGGTGTGCAAAGCAATCTAAGTCAAAGTAAGCAAGAGACTCAATCTAGACTTATGTGATATCTATTGTTGTCTACTTCATCCAAATCTAACTATTCTGAGAAGATACTGAGTATAATCTCAGATTCATGACCTTAATGTTAACATTAGAACTTAACAAGTTCTAATTCATAATCATATGATGACTATAAGGGTTTATAGAAATTAATCAATAGCTTAGTTATTATTATTTTTCCTCACTTAACCTAAATCTTAATCAAGTATATCAAGATTAAGGATTTAAGACTTAAACTCTACTTTGGTGTTCAGATCTTGAATCCAAGGTAGTATCTTAATAAGAACTAGGGTTCACACTTAAAACCCAATTTAAAGATAATGAATCTTATGAGCTGAATGATTCAGAAACTAAGATCTTAAGGAAAAGTTACTCTACTAGTTATAAGATAAAATAATCAATTAAGAACTAAGAATCTAAGATCTATATTACTTTAGGATAAATACATTATCTTATAGATTGAATCAATACTACACCCACATGGAAGGCTTCAAAAGAGTTAAACAATAAATCACTTAAGTATTTCCAAATGGAGATGGTTCAATTCAATTAGAAGATCTAAGGTCTAAGATCTTAAGATTTGATCACCTAGATCCTACTAGTAAGTTTAAGTTTAAGATTCTTTAAAGCTTGGACTCAAACTTTTATTGAGACTATGTCTCCTAAACAAGCTTTTGTAGGATAACTAAGGTTATAAACTTTAGCTTTTATATTGATTAAGCTAGGTGTTTTATGAAAGGGTCTTAAGATCACTTAAGATCTTAAGAGTTTTCTTAAGGATTTAGGGTTTAAACATTAAGATTTATTCAAGAGATGATATAACTTATCCATTGATATTAATACACTTCATTTCTGTTTTCAATCATTTTACTTGAGACTCTTAGGGTTTAGGGGTACTTAAGCATATTTTGGTCAAAATGACCAAAATACCCCTCTTAAGGCTAAAAATGAGATTTTAGGATTTCAATCATCCAAATTGATTCAAATCTATTTTAATGAGCTTAATATTGATCAATAAAGTGGATTACACACTTATCTTAGGCTTTGGTAACCTAATTTAGCTTAATTAGCAATAATTTCAAATTTAGGCCAATTAAGGTGATTAAGAAAATTAGGGAATATTAAGATGATCCAAACTCAATTATAGGTGCTAATATACTTAAGGAGACATTAAGAACTTAGTTCACTAAAAGTGGAGGCTTAATCATTGTTTAATTCACTAATCCCTAATTAGGGTAATTAAAGGATGATTAGAAAAATTAAAGTTCCTAAATTTCTTTTAATGGTTTACATAGATTCCTTATGGTCTTATGAGCAATCAGGGACTTAAATCAACATTTTTAGATATTAATTGAATTTATTATGATTTAATTAAAAACACAAAAAGGTTAGGCAATAATTTAAAATCTAATTATTGGATCTCTGATTTTATTTTATATTTTGGTTCCTCATATTTTTCTGATTAAAATGGTATATTAGATCATACCTTTTGGATAAGTATAGCTAAAGTTATTTAAATAATTTAATCTCTATTTTTATTTAAATAGAAACTATAGGTTTGATTTTCTGAATTAATTTCCTTGAGAAAAATAATTCAGAAATTCTTTTAATTTAACTGTCGGCCCGATTTCAAAAGGCGCGGGTCATGGGTCGGCCCGACCCGTGACTTCGTCTTCTTCCTCCCGACTGGCTCTTCCCCAAATGACCTTCAGTGCTGCAATACTCGATACCTAGAGGACAACGGCGGCTCAATTCAATCCCTATACATTCCTGAAGTCGAGATGCATCGATTCCACCGCTAAGCCCTCTCTGGGATGCGCAGAATCGTCGGATCACTATACGATGTTTTTGGCCCTACTCACAACATCTAGGGTTTACTATGAGGAGTAAACTCTCCTCACAAAGACAACCATTTGGCCAGAGCTCAATCCCTACACCATCCTGGTGGTGAGGGGGATCGAAACCCTCTGGTCATAAGCCTTGGAGTTCCCTGGATTGTTGGATCCTTACCCGAGCTCGGCTACGAACTCGCGGTGCAAACCAGACCATCGATCGATCACGATGGGCTAGCTCATACCCTATGGACAATCACATTGGGTTTGGTTAACTTGCCTTATCGATCCACGATTGCTTTGAGAGGAATTGGGGGCTCGAATCTTTAGAGGAATGTCGGCATTCCATCTGGATGGAGCTCGATCCCGACAGTGGACTCCCACTATCAGCATTGAGCTGGGCTCAATGCCACCAATTACTAAGCATCCTTAGGTTTAGAGATTGGTTTCCAGATCATCACAGAGCTATCCTAGCATTCGAATTGAAGGACTGAGATTACACAGCTCAGTCGAGTAGAGGCAATACCTGGAGTTTGATAGTTTGTTGAGACTGAGATGAAAGGAAGGGCTCCGAGTACTCCCGACAATTGCAGAAGCTAGCTGGGGGTCTGAATGCCAGACACACACCCACTATCAGTGGTTCGCAACACTCGAATCATTGGGGAAACTGCGAGCACCGAGAGCAAAGAACGGAGGAATTGAGCTTCACAGTGAGCAAAGGAGTCCACTATGGAATCAATGGAGGTATTTATAGGCTTTAAAGAGATCTAGGTTTGGTGGGAGAGGTTGGGAGCCAAGAGTCCAGGCTCGGGCTGAAGGCATTTTCAGCTACTCCAAATAGAGTACTCCAGTCCTCCGAATCGCCATACTATGCTCGCCCAAGAGCGAAAAGATCTTTACGGTCTATGTGACCTGGTAGAGGAGTGGCAGACAAAATTGACGTGGCCTAATACGAGCGAATTTCCCTGTCGGTCCTGCGATCGATTGAAGACGATGATCCACAGCGATGGGGTCCTTCTCCATCGTCTGATCGAGAGGCCGTTGGCGATAGACGGTCTGATGAAAACTTTGGATAATAGAAATGCGGATGAGATCACGAACGTCGGATTGAAAATGTCGATCGAGCGACTGAGATCTAACCATGGTGAGAGATAGCACGAGCCGTTGGATTAAACGCGCTGAGATGCGTGCTAATGCATCGGGTGGCTCAATCCTATGCGCCGCTATCGGGACCCCGCAACGGATCTGTCGCGGTCCCGACAATAAATCCCAGGAATTATAATTATATAAATATAATTAATTTAATTAATATTAATCTATTTATTAATTAATTAAATTCTAATTAATTCCATAATCCAATTTAGGCTTAAATGAGCTCTAAAAACTCCCAAAAATTCACCCTTAGCTAATTAGGGCATGAGGAATTCAAAAACAAAGTTAGATTTTAATTTGGAGATCAATTTATTTTAGGTATTTTCCAGGACTCAAAAATAGGCAAAAATACCAATATTCTCAATTTAGCTCCGATTGTTTTCAAACTTCTATGGTTAGGTTTAAATGATCCATTGAGTCTAATGGAATCACAATTAAAGCTTGGTTTAGCTTAATTAAGCTGGATTTAGTTATGGTAATAACTAGGGTTGTTACACTACCACTCCTCCATGTAGTCTTGGAGGAGGATGTCAACGATGTCGAGTCGAACGCAATCTGGGCATTCCAGATCATCAAACACTTTGGTCACACTTCGTAATCATTCCTTGGCTAGGATGGGGAAGTCCAGTCCTCAGTATACAGCATCTTCTATAATTCTCTCCAAAACACTAGCTCCTACCAAGGAGACCCCTTGGACTTCTCTCCCATATCTTTTTGCCAAGTACACGTCGAATTTCCATCTATCTTTAAAGTAGGTGAAAAAGTCATATACTGACATATTTGTATAGTGGTAACCCTATGTATCCTGGTCAAACATCATAAGAATAATAGTTTAATTCAATATTAAGATATAAAGACGCATAAAGTAGAATAGGTAGCATATGAATGAAAGCTAGAAGATTCATCCGATACATTTAGCGATGAAGGTATGGCAGAAGTCCGCATAGGTGACCTCCCTTTGCAATCCTTCACACCGACAGGTAAGTGCTCGTAGGGTGACACTCCACCAATCCTTGGCTCTGTCATGTAAGAGGCGGGATACAATGGGGATCCTAATGTTATCTGGGCAGTTAATAATTCCAAACACAAAATTTGCCCGCTTCAGCCACTCCTTGGATGCAATGGGGTGATCGTATCCCCTGAATATGCTTTGCTGGATTAATCGATTCAGCATTCAAACTTCAGGGTCTGACACTCCTTCTACGTACTTCTTGTGCTGTCGATGAAGTTTGATGATGTATTCCCACCTATCTTCAAATCGTTAGTGATGCCACCCAAGCATCATCCTTATACATCTAATATTTTTCTAAGTCACATTAGTTTACTGATATGTTACTCATGCATGCATTTCCATTTTCATACTATTATTATTTTGAGCTCTTAATCATGGTGTTTGGATGTAATCTCATATATTTAGTTAATAACTGATTGGTAGAAGAATCATCCATTAGGTATAGTAGAATACAATTTATTTGACACCTTATGGGATTCTGATACCAACTGTGGTTCCCCGGTCCCTAAGTCCACAATCATTAGGCTAAGGAGCGGAGTGTCACTTGTGCAGATCCCTCACTTAGCATTGGATTAGGTAAGATTCATGATCCACTACTAAGAGGAGGATGTGCACAGCATAAATAAGAGAATCAATCACTACATCTATATATACAGAGTGCGGAAGCACATGAAAAGTAAAGGCAACATCCATTTATCATGCATCATATATGAAATAAAATAAGAAAGCTCATAAAATAATAAAGTGCAAAAAGTAAACATAATCATAGAACTTGTATTATTTTATCATTTTAATTAAAGTTAATGAAATGAAATGAAAATACTCTCATCCTCACAATAGATATAAAAGGCGGCTAAATATCCTCTGGTCCAAGCTGCTCACCTCCTCTGAGTAAGGCTCCTCCTCAGGTACAGGATCCTCAAGCTGCTCAATATCTGAAATTATCAATTTCACAATGCCAAGGCCCCCGCCAATAAAGAAAAATCTTATTAGACAAAATGTCAAAGTACATTTTAGGCAAGTAAATTATTAAGCATTTATTAATATTATCATTTTACTCTATACTAAATAAAACATCTATCTAGCATGGGAGCAAGTAAGTATACAAGGGAAATAGGATAAGTTATAAACATAGCATTTTTAACTGAATAACAGGTGTGGCAAAAGCACACCTCCAACAACAAAATAAGGAATAGGCATACTTGTATAATACAGTAGTTATAAGTATTGAAAGAAAAGTCTAACCTTAACATGTTGATAATCATATGAAATATGCTAATTTGAAACATAAATTTGAAAATGGTACATATAATATGAGCAATAAAGTCTAGCATCCTATACATGTATCTATATAAGCGAGCAGGTAAAACAATACCACTACAGCTGATTGAAATAATATGCATCAATAACATAATAAATAGTAAGCTGAAAAATTGTAAAGGAATGTATAACTGCCATATCAGAAGAATTGGCTAATCTGACCTAATATATATATCTATTCCCCTAGCCTTTATGGGTTAGAGAAAACATATCACAATAATTTAATACTGTATAACTGAAGAGGCAGATAATACTATGCAAATATCTTTTAGTTATTTTACTTTTATTTCTGTGGATAATTTTCATAACAACAGAGGAGTCAAGCACGTCTACAAGACTAAACAGGTCCCAAGCTTAACACACTCTCCTCAATGAGTGGTGTTAAGCATCCTGATCTCTCCTTACCCCTGTCCATTAGAGTAATGTGCATCATAATCCACCATAAACTGAACCTAAATGCAAATGTTTTCCTAATATTCTAAGTTTTTATTTTCATGCAACAACATTTTTCTTATATGATGTATCTAAGGAAAATAAGCACAAAACTCAAGGAATGCATAGCACAAAAATTAAGTAGTGAGCAAGGGACTCTACTAAGTATGGTGATAATATTTATTATCTAATTTAAACATTCTAACTATCACAAGTTACACAAGCTCAGGATCTCCAATTCCTACTATTGAGTGTAACTTAGAAGTACATCCTTATAGGTTGTAAAATATTATGACTAGCTAGGTCCTAATATGCTTAATCAATCTCGACTATGAAAAATAAACACGACCTAGTTTATGAGTTCAGACATTCTAAACTATTAATTGACAAAAATCTACAACCTAGAGATTATGGATTTAAAATCATGAGATTGGGCTAAATCATATAATCCCAAAGATAAGACCTAAGATCTAGGTTTCAGTCTAAAAGTGATCTATTGATTAAAGTAAATCCTATTAAGTAATCAATCATAATAGGCTGAGTCTCCTATCCTAAATCTAAGGTTGAAAGATAAAATAATCACAATAAAATATAAACTCTAGAAATAAACAAAACAAAAGATTCGTTCTTTGAAAAACCCCATTTTTTAATGAATGAAATCTAACCTATGATCTAATCCTAATCTTATGAATAACCCTAGTGAGGTGAAAAGGTCCTAAAGAAAAGACATAGAGAAGATTAAGAAATTTTACTAAGTTGATTGAATTACTGATTTTGATTACTTAAGTGATTCTATTAGAGTTATAATCTTAGTTTAACTCATTTAGAAGCTAATTTAAGAGTTTAAGATGCTTAACTTAAATTTTGGGCAAAATGACAATTTTGCCCCTATTAAGGGTCCAAAAATCTATATTTTGAAATAGGGTTCTAAATTGGAATTTCTTACTGCCAAATGATTCCTCACTGTCAAACATGAAGTTAGACATTAAGTACGCTCAATTTGGACAGAAAACGGATCTTATAGGTCCAAACTAATATTTTTGACCTAAGGGGTAATCTTGTAATTTATACTTAATAGAATCTAAATTTTTGTGCAGTTTACTATTGGTTACTGTTCAAGGATTCTATAGAGTCTAAAAACACTGCAGTCTGAGGTCAAATGATTAAATTATAGCTATTTAAATTTCTAAAAGCAATTCGGTAATTTTGTCGGTCGACGGGGCAAATACTGAACTTTTCTGTTTGAAGTCCAATTTTAGCAAACTCAATTTTTATAGCTTCCCTATAATATACTAAGTTTGTTGACAGAGAGTAAACCTAATTTGGACTTCCAATGGTCAAGTTATAGCTTAAATAAGGTTTATAGGTATTTTGGTTATTTCTAATTTTTTAGGTTTTCGATCCTAAATATTATTTCAGTTTATTGATGGCACCAAAATTCTAAGCTAGTTAAAACTTTGAATTTCTGAATTTGGAGTTGAATTGACCAAGTTATGGTCATTTGTAGTTTTGAGGCATTTTGGTTATTTTTAGGAAAGGATCCTAAATGTTACTTTTCAAACTAAGCTCCAAATGGGAATCTAATACTCCTATAGTGTTGGAACTATTCTCCTGAGTATTTTAAGACCTGTATTGCCTATGTTTGGATAACTATGTTAGAGGTTATGAGGGTTTAATTAGGTCTTAAAATGTCACTATGTTATATGTATCTCAAAAAAAATTTTTGAATTATATCATTTGATTCCTTTTATTTTTCTGAGTAAAATAAGATCTATATTGACTATGTTTGAATCATTCCACAAAAAATTATTAAACTTTTAAGAATTTTAAATTAAATAATTTAAATAAATAAAGTTACTATTCATTTATTCAAATTATATTAATTTACTGTTCATTCCTAAAGTTAAAAATAAATTTTCTATATTATTAATTAATTAATCATTTATCTCTAATCTATATTTAATTAGTATTAATTATTCATTAAAAATTAATCTATTATTTATTTAATTTAAATATGTTAATTATATTTTTAAATATTAACATTTTAAGATTAATGAATTAATTATCTACTTAATAATACTTAATACTTATTTAATTAATTTTAGGATTTAATTAATACTGATTAATTACTTTTAATATTATTAAATTAAATCTAATTAATTTGATTAATTATATTTACTTTTATATAATATTAATTAAATCATACATAGTTTAATTACTGATTATTATTGATCTAATAATTATCTTAATGATAACTAATTAGTTAATTAGATTAATATTTATTATTATTAACTTAATAATGTTGATTTATCATTAAAATAATCTTAATTAGATTTAATTTAATTAATTAGTAATTAGTTAGTTAAATAATAGTCATTATTATCCTAATTAATTAAGTTTAATCATTTAATCCTACTGATTATTATCAAATAAATACTAATTGTTAATATAACTAATTATATAAATTAACTAACCCCTCTGTTTAATCCCTAATTAGCATAATTAACTAACTACTAAATATAGTTTAATACTAACTAATTAAGTTACTAATATATATATATATATATATATTGTCTTATCTGCAGGAAATTATTGTGCGTGACCCATGGAATGCCACGTGGCACCCAGGATTGGCGCGTGGCAGAGTGGCGGGACCCGCCAGAACACGTGGCAAAATCCCACAGCCCGCGGTCTGCTGGTGGGGCCGCCAGAACACGCGGCGGCATCCCACCGCTCACGGTTCCACGAGTGGGGCCCACGCCTGCGGAGGCTGACGAGTGCAGGGCCCACCGCCCACGCATGCAAACCCAAACCGAAACCGGGTTGGGCTCGGGTCGGCCCAGTCCGAACCCATGCCCCCTTCGTCTTCCCGAGCAGTCGACGCTAGGGCATCCACCTGGCGGCGCTCCCGTTGTCGGCGAGGCTCGACCGGTATGGCGACGTGAAGGTCTCGATGAGACCTTCATAGCCATGGTTGAAGGAACCAGTGAGGTGGTCGGGGTGAGCCGGAATCCTAAACCCTAGTCGCAAGGTCTCGGATAGCACGCACCCTAGCTAATTCTACTGTGGATATTCGATCGAATTACTTCGATCGAATCGTTGGTTCTTCGATCAGGCGCCATAAGAATGTAATCCGAGCATTGAAATAACTATGCAAAATTGAAAGACAGCAATCAAATGCATGGATTGGAGGGATGAGGTACCTTTAAGTTGACGACTGAACAAGGCTCGAGGGTTTGTTGGCTCGATCGATCTCTGCAGACAATTCAATGTTGCAATCGGTCACGAGCCGAGGTTATGGAATCCGGGACGGAGCCTATGAGGTGAAGGAGGCTGCCAATTGGTCTGGATCGCGACGGGCGCGCCGCGCCGCGTGGCGTCGGGGACGGAGAAGACGAGGGTGACGGGCCGAGAGCCGTTCGATCGATCCTGATCAAACGGCCCCGATCTTTCAATCGGGCCTAACGGGCGGGTGACGGCGTCGGCTTAAACCTAACGGCACGCAGTTTTAAGTGGACGGTGCCGTCAGGATTTAATTAAATAAATTAATTATTAACTATTTAATATTTAATTAATTTAATCCCTTTTTTTTAGAAAAAATCCAAATATTCAGCCCTAGCTAATTGAGGGGTTAGAAACGCAACGGCAAGATCAAATTTTCGATCCGACGAGTATTTTAATCTCTCAATTTTTGGGGTATTTAAATATTATTAAAATATTCGTCGAAATTTGACAACTTCCGATTGACATAAAAAAATCACCCCTAGCTAAATTGGGGGCAATAAGTGCAATGGCGAAGTCCATTTTTCGATTGGAGGTCAATTTAAATAGGTCAAATTCTAGGATTTCTGGATTTTTGCAAAAATTAAGAATTCGATCCATTTGACTCCTGATTTGAACTAGGTCTTAGAATTTGACTCCTAATGACTTGATTAACACTTAAGATTCAAGATTAAGATTGAGATTAGTCCTAATCAAGTTGTTAAATGTCATCACCTTATGGATTGAGAAAAAGCCCTTTCTGCACTTTGGGCCTGACAGACTGTAAATACACGTCTGCGCTTGCACGCAAGTGTACGTGCTCTGAAGTAATAAGTGGAAAGTGTGACTTTCCGAGAATTTATTGAACCAAAGAGAATTGGTTGATTTGGCACTAAAGTATATCTATTCTCACTAATGTTTAAGCTATAGTATGTATTGGTTTGTTGGTCTAAAATTAGTACGAATATTCACTTAAGTAAAATAGCAAGATTAAAGAAAGAGGAGAGTTGGGCCCATCCCACATGCAATGATATAATACTTATGTAGATTTATTTCTCAAGCTTTATCATTTAGTTTAATTGAAATTAAGTGCACATTATTGTCCTTTAGTCTAGCTCAAAGGCTTACAAGTTCAAATCTCGTGCACAAAATGAACTCACATTCGGTTCTACTTTAGCACAAAGACTCTTGTAAGACTCTTGAGAATTAAAGTTAATTCATTTTCTCCTTATTTAAGGAGAGTTTAAATTTTCTTGAATCTCAAGATCTCACAAGCATTGATTTTCCACTACGAGCATCACTTCGCATCTCACATAGTTGAGATGAGAGAATCACATGTTGGGCTCAATGACTATGTCACTTAGTTCATGAGCACTCAATGCTTCATTTATCAATCTCAATTATGTGGAGCTAAAGAGCTCAATTAGTGGGTCTTAGCATCACTTGCATCAACTCTTTGGTTGAGCTTAGATTGAGGTGCATTGAGCTCAAGAACCTTCTCACATGGTTCTAAGCTTTCATGCACTCAAAATCTAACATCCAGCCTAAGGTGAGATAAGGAGCACAAGACAATTAGATCTTGAATTCTTTAGTTTTTTTTTTATAAACACATCAAGACTAATTAGATATAAATTTCTTAGTAAGGCATTTAAATCACAAATACATTATGCTTGAGGAAAAACATTCATACATCAATATTACATCATGCAAAATGGGACTTCATCCCAACCCTCCCCAAGGGGAGTTTAGCTACTCATTACACAAGAAAATAAGGAAAACATATACATAACTAAAGACCCTTTTATGGTCACTAAAAAGAAAATACAAGATTGAGTTTAGAAGATACTATGAACACTCCATAAAAGTTCTCCAGAATTCTTGTTCTCCTTCTAATTACCTTCTCCTTAGATTGCTAGTGTTGCCCTCTTCCTCTTCTCCCTTTGCAAAAGCTTGCCTTGCCACCGTTGGGGAGTTCTCTCTTCCTTTGGCTCTCCTCCTTACTTAGGGAATTTTTGTTAAAATTATGAACCCTCCTCTAGTCAAGAGGAGGGGTATTTATAGGAGTGGGGGGCTGCATGCTCCTCTCTTCCATAAGCAGCCAGAATTTCCATTAAAAATGTTGAATTCATCATTGCATTAATTTTTAATTTAGGGTGAGGTGACAATAATCTCATTTCTTTAGCCACAACATCACCTCAAAGCTTACAAAAATGGCTGCTGTAGGAAATGATGGCTGGAGACAACATTCATGATAAAGATCATGTCTCCAGCTGCATTAAATGCATTGTCTGTGAAAAATTTTGGCGGGCCACTGCAGCGCGCTGGAGCGCGGTGTCGCGCGCTGTAGCATACTGCGACGTGCTTTAGCATACCCTGGTCTTTAGAAATTTTAGCTAAGTCCTCCGCTGTAGACCGCTGCAGCGCACGACCGCGCGCTGTAGTGGGGAATTCCACGAAAAACACTATTCAATTAGTTTTTTTCCCAGATTTTATAGAGAGAAACATTTCCACGGCAGACCGCTGCAGCGCGCGACCGCGCGCTGTAGCGGTCAATTCTGTAAAAAACACTGTTCAATTAGTTGGGTGGCCCGATTTAATAAGTCAAGTATTTTCGCGGTAAAACGTTGCAGCGCGTGACCGCGCGCTGTAGCGGTGAATTTCGCAAAAAACACTATTCAATTAGTTGAGCCCCCCATTTAATAATCATAAGTATTTTCACAGAAAACTGCTGCAGCGCGCGGCCGCGCGCTGTAGCGGTGAATTCCGCAAAAATCACTTTGAGCCCCCTTTAATGATCATAAGTATTTTCGCGGTAAACCGCTGCAGCGCGCGACCGCGCGCTGTAGCGGTGAATTTCGCAAAAATCACTATTCAATTAGTTGAGCCCCCTTTTAATATAGTTTAAATATTTCCGCTGCAGCCCGCTGCGATGCGCGACCGCGCGCTGTAGCGGAATTCTTTGATTATTTTTTTAGAAAAATTGCAAAAATGCCCTAGAGCTCCTTTGGATTTCATTTCCTGAAAAAGATAGAAAATTTTGATTTAGGAGCAGCAAAAATATCTTAAATAAATGAATTCTCCCCTTTATTTTAGATATAATTTATGGATTTATCACACCCAACACTTAAATTCATGTTTGTCCTCGAGTAAGCTCAAAATGATAATTTCTTCTTTATTTGAATGGATAAAAGTCACAATGATGTAATTAAAATAAGTATAAGTGAAAATATGTGCATACATAAAAAATTAAATGAACATCGTAGCAATCTTAATATTTCCAATTGAGTCACTAAAGTGGTTAAGTCACTAAATCTCCAAATGTTTAAATTTTTTAATGCTTGATAATTGGTGATGGGTTTTATAATTTTGGATTTTTAGACTAAAGACATAGTTTAGTGATTCTTAAAGTTGTGCAATATGCGCTCCTTCTTAAAAATCACAAAGATGAAAAGTTTTTAAATGAGAGATATTTTTCCTCATCCTTTCTTATTTTATTCACTTGGGAGAGATATTTTTCATCATCCATTTTTCCATAAATATTTTATTCTTTTCATCCTTAGGGAGAGATATTTTTCTTCATCCCTAACATCTTTGTGATCATGAAGTCCTACGGGAGCCTAGCACACTCCATTTAGAATCCATATCATATTTTTTTAGTTTAAATCTTATGCCTTCCCTCACAGTTAGCTCAAGCATTTATTTAAATTTTTGGAGATTTAGATTTCCCTCCCTTCATTCCTCAATCTCTCATTTGATTAGGTATAATTCACTTAATCATTTTTTTGCTAAGCATTCTTTTACTTATATCTCATTTGATTTTTGCATTTTTGTGATTTTCATTTCTTTTGAAAAATTCAAAAAAAATATGTCACTTAAGAATAACTCAATAAATGCGGGAATAGGAGAATTCATAAATTGCAATCTCAAAATTAAAATAAACTACATAAAGATAAAAAGAAAAAGTAAAATAAAACAAATACAACCTAATTAATTTTTCTCGTTCTCATCATCATCTTCCTCCAACACATACGCCGTCTCGTAGGGTAGCGCGTCTCCGGTATGGGTGCACCGATGGAAGGCCGCGGTAACATGGAGGTGTCCGATCCGCCGTGCAAATTCCAATCATCAAACAACATCCCGAGGGCTTCATGGAATTCTGATTGGAACTGGTGTTGTTGGGCGTATTCTTGTATGAAAAACCCCATATCGGTAGCTAGAGCTTTACTAAGCTCTGCATTTTGATTGTGGAGGCACATTAAGAGTTGGTTTGTGAGACGGGAATCAGAAGGTGCAGACGCTTCCGCCCTATGGCCCCTTCTTTTCTTGGGCAATTTACGTTCACTTGCCCAGACGTTAAGGTTCAAGGAGTGCAGGGCAACACTGGGAGGAATAATGGTGTCGGAGGAGAGGATCTTAACCCCTTGGGCTTCGCATAACCCAGAAATCAAAGACCCGAAGGCCAATGCTGCACAAGAACCTTTTAGAGCTTTCCAAAGCTGCTCAAAGATAATGTTTGAGATGCGGATTTCGCCTGCCCTCACCAATGAGCACAAAAGGAGTGCTCGGGCACGGGTCACTTCGGTTAAGTGACTCGAGGGCATGACATAGTTAGAAATGAAGACTAGCCAAGCACTACTCGTCTCCGTTAATTCGGGGCGAGGAATGTTGGCGAGTCCCCCTTCCCACTCGGTGTCATTATTGACGATTTCCTCAACTAGAGCACGGGGGTCAAAATAAGAGTCCAAGAGATTAGAGTATGAACAAGAGCTTACCTCCACCAACCCATAGAATTGCTCAATTTGAGTAATTCCTAGGGTGACACTCTTTCCCCAATAGAAAATCCACTGTCCGGATGCGTCAATTGCGTTAGCATACACTTCTTGGACGATTGCGTGTATGTGGGAGCTCTTTTGGTCACAAACTCATGCCATCCTCTAGGATTGACCTGATCATGAGGGACGGGGTAGGCAACGCTGAAGCTTCGCTCTGGGATCAACTTCCGTTGAGAAGTGATAGAGGTGAAACGGTGCTCGGCCTTCGCCGAGGAGAACCTCTTTGTGTTGAAAGTTCCTCCGGATGAGGAAGCTTCAACATCCTTCCTAGTGGTTGTCTTCTTCCCAGAATACATTGCCTTGGAATGAGAGTTTTAAGATGATCAAGAAATTGAAGTAGATGAAGAGAATGTGTAAGGATAACCCCCCCATTCCCTCCTTATTTATAGCCAAAAAAAATTCAAGGTAAGAGAAGATAGTCAAATGGTCTTCCCCATCCCATTAATGTGGTGATCCATGTGAAGGGGGGGGGGGCAGCTTTTTTAGCAACTTTTGACTGCCTTGGGAACTCAATGGTCATGACTTATTGACTGCATATTCCTAAGGCAGAAAATCTAGGCAAACCGTGGCAAAACCACTGCAGCGCACTGTAGCGTGCGATCACAGGTTAGGGTGCGCCTGGGCGGAAAATGGTTCCGCGCGCTGTCGCGATGCCGTTTAAGTGCGGTTTACCCACTGCAGCGCGCTATCGCGGAATTTTCGCTGCACCGCGCTGTCGCGGAGTTTCCACTGCAGCGCGCTTGTTGCACAATATATATATATATATATATATATATATATATTTTTTTTTTTTTTTTTTTTTATTGGGTTGCCTCCCAACGAGCGCTCCGTTTAACGTCCTAAGCTAGACTCTCTTAAGATTAATACGATGGATCCGGCGGTTTCATTTTCCATTGGCTAAGGATGTTCAAGTGAGCACATTCCTCTTGGTGGCTCGAACCCTGTTCATCCTCAACCTCAACCAAAGGATCCCTTCTTTCAACTTCATAATTTGTGGGAGTCTTTTTCTTCCTTTTTCCTAGTCGCGTTTTTCTCTTCTTCACTCCTTCCTTGCTCCCCTTTTCAGAGGAAGGAGTAGAATAACCATCAGAATTTTTTTGTTCAATTGTCAGGTCTCCTAGAATATTATCTACCCATAATCTCTCTTCTCTAATTCTTTTCCTGATTTCTTCCTCCATTTTTTTTCTTTTTAAAGAGAGTGAATTTTAAATCAATCACTTCTGTTTTTCTCTTAACACTGACGCTCATTATACCACGACTTACATCTATAACAGCCTTAATACTCATCAGAAAGGGTCTTCCAAAGATAATTGTTGAATTTTTATTCCATCTGTCCCATTCACACACCACAAAATCAGTTGGAACAATAAAATTTCCTAGTTCCACATCAACATTTTTGATCATTCCTAGAGGAGTAAGGGACTCAAGATTAGTAAACTCTAGAATCATTGAGGTGTATTCCATCCCTCCTACCTTTAATTGCTCATATATGTGGTAGGGCATAACATTAATTGTGGCGCCTAGATCGCACAAGGGATCTATAAACACTTCATTTCTTATTATGCAAGGAATGCATAACCTCCCTAGATCGTCATATTTGGGTGTGGTTAGCTTTTCATTATCATTCCCTTTTATTCCTTCCTCTACTTCTAATTCAAAATTTGTTGCTCTCTCAGTTTCATCATTTATTTCTCCTGGTACATTTTCAGAATAGATCACACTCACTAATTCCCTTGGATTTATTTCAGTAGAACTAGGTAAAGCCCCCTGCTGCCGAGAGGTCAGCTGCTTGGAGATTTGCACCAATTGAGTTTCAATATTTCTAAGGGAGGCTTCTATTCCCTGGATAGAAGCCTCGTGACGTGTGATAGTTGCCTCAGTATGGCGCATGAATTGGGTTGTTTCGGTCTTAAATGCGTTAATGCCCCTTCTAGATTGTGCTGGTGGTTGTGGCTATTGTTACTATAATTCATGCCTTGTTGGTTGGATAAATTCCCCCCATATTGATTTGCATTATTGTTGTTATTACTCTATGAAAATTTTGGGTGGTTCTTCCACCCTGGATTATATGTGTTAAAGTAGAGGTTATTTGTTTGGTTGTTGTTTCTTAAGTAGTTGACTTGTTCAGTATGTTTTGTACAAAAGGGTTGTTCAAATTGCAACTCTCACTATTATGTCTCCCTCCACACAATTCACATTGTACCTCAGAAACCACGTGTATGTTCATCCTCTCTATCTTTTCATTCAAAGCATGAATTTCTTGTTGCAAAGCTGTTATTTGATTTGACTCATTTACTTTAATGGATTCTTTTTAAGCCTTTCAGAAGGTCAATGGTAAGCGTTGTTTGCCATTTTTTCCAAGAGGTCATAGGCTTTCTCTTGGGTTTTTCCACTAATGGATCCCCCGGTGGCTGCATCAATGAGTGTCCTCGTCGGAGCATTTAAACCATTGTAAAAGGTTTGCACTTGCATCCAGAGAGGGAACCCATGATGCGGGCAATGTCTGAGGTACTCCTTAAAGCGTTCCCACTGATCATAGAGAGTCTCACCTTCCATCTGAGTAAAGTTGGTGATCTCAATTCTCAACTGTGTAGTTTTAGTCGGAGGGAAGTATTTGGCTAAGAATTTCTTAGCCAAATTGTCCCAAGTACGAATAGAATCGCTTGGTAAAGAGCTGAGCCAACTCTTGGCTCTATCTCTCAGTGAGAAAGGAAATAGCCTCAATTTAACTGCATCTTCGGAGATGCCGTTAAACTTGAAGGTATCACATATTTCAAGGAAGGTTGAAATATGTGAATTTGGATCTTCAGTGGCTAATCCTCCAAACTGATTATTTTGTACCATACTCAGCGTAGAGGGTTTGATTTCAAAATTATGGGCTTCTATATTCGGCCTTACAATCGCATGGGGAATGCCCCTAACAGTGGGCAGTGTATAATCTCTCAGTGCTTTACCCCTAGGCTCTTCTAAGTTTTCAGTGAAAGTGTCCATCACAACTTGTTGGTTTGATAAGTTTCGTTCTCACCTAGCTAGTAAGTATGTTCGTTCTATTTTAGGATCAAACATATATTCGGTACAGACTCTTTTACTCGTACAAGTTTCAATAAAACGTATCAAGAATGATTTAGCAATAATGATCAAATAGATATATTTTGGAAATGAAAATAAACAAAATGAAATATAAAATGTTAGCTTGATAATTACAATAGAAAATGCAAAACTACTAATATATAAAAGATATCAAATGCTTAAATCGCTAGCTACTTATAGATTATCTTTAGTTCAAATCAAAAACCAATTCCCCGACAATGGTGCCAAAAACTTGACAAACTGTAAATACACGTCTGTGCTTGCACGCAAGTGTACGTGGTCTGAAGTAATAAGTGGAAAGTGTGACTTTCCGGGAATTTATCGAACCAAAGAGAATTGGTTGATTTGGCACTGAAGTGTATCTATTCTCACTAATGTTTAAGCTATAGTATGTATTGGTTGGTTGGTCTAAATTAGCATGAATATTCACTAAGTAAATAACAAGATTTAAAGGAAGAGGAGAGTTGGGCCCATCCCACATGCAATGATATAATACTTGTGTAGATTTGTTTCTCAAGCTGTATCATTTAGTTTAATTGAAATCAAGTGCATATTGTTGTCCTTTAGTCTAGCTCAAAGGCTTATAAGTTCAAATCTCATGCACAAAATGAACTCACATTCGGTTCTACTTTAGCACAAAGACTCTTGTAAGATTCTTGAGAATTAAAGTTAATTCATTTTCTCCTTATTTAAGGAGAGTTTAAATGTTTTTAAATCTCAAGATCTCACAAGCATTGATTTTTCACTTCGAGCATCACTTCGCATCTCACATAGTTGAGATGAGAGAATCACATATTGGGCTCAATGACTATGTCACTTAGTTCATGAGCACTCAACGCTTCATTTCAACCAACCCTCCCCAAGGGGAGTTTAGCTACTCATTACACAAGAAAATAAGGATGACACATACATAGCAAAAGATCCTTTCATTGTCACCAAAAAGAAAATACAAGATTGAGTTTAGAAGATACTAGGAACGCTCCTTAGAGGTTCTCCGGAATTCTTTTTCTCCTTCAAATTACCTTCTCCTTAGATTGCTAGTGCTGCCTTCTTCCTCTTCTCCCTTTACAAAAGCTTGCCTTGCCACCCTTGGGGAGTTCTCTCCTCCGTTGGCTCTCCTTCTTACTTAGGGAAATTTTGCTAAAATTGTGAAGCCTCCTCTAATCAAGAGGAGGGATATTTATAGGAATGGGGGGTTGCATGCTCCTCCTCATAAGCAACCAGATTTTCTATTAAAAATATTGAATTCGTCATTGCACTAATTTTTAATTTAGGGTGAGGTGACAATAATCTCATTTTCTTAGCCACACATCACCTTAAACCTTTACAAAAATAGTTGCTGCAGGATATGATGGCTGGAGACAATATTCAGGATAGAGGTCATGTCTCCAACCGCATTAAATGCACTGACTGGGAAAAAATTTGGCGCGCCACTGCAACGCGCTGTAGCGCCCTGTAGCGTGCTGCTGCATGCCTTAGCATACCTTGGTTCTAAGCAATTTTAGCCAAGTCCTCCACTGTAGACCGCTGCAGCGCGCGACCACGCGTTGTAGCGGGGAATTCTGCAAAAAACACTGTTCAAATAGTTCTTTTTCCCGATTGTATAGAGAAATATTTCTGCGGCAGCCCCCTGCAGTGCGCGATCGCGCTCTGTAGCGGTAAATTCCGCGAAAAATACTGTTCAATTAGTTGGGCGGCCCGAATTATTTAGTCAAGTTTTCCGCGATAAACCGCTGCAGCGCGTGACCGCGCGCTGTAGCGGTGAATTCCGCAGAAAATACTATTTAATTAGTTGAGCCCCATTTAATAATCATAAATATTTCCGTGATACACCGCTGCAGCGCGCGACCGCGCGCGGTTGTGGTGAATTCCGCAGAAAATACTATTCAATTAGTTGAGCCCCCATTTAATAATCATAAATAAGTCCGCAATAATCCGCTGCAGCGCGCGACCGCGCGCTTTAGCGGTGAATTCTGTGAAAAATATTATTCAATTATTTGGGAGCCTGTTTAATATGGTTTAAATGTTTCTGCTGCAGCCCACTGCGGCACGCGATCGCGCACTACAGCATGCGGTAGCAGAATGCTTTGTTATATTTTTAATAAAATTGCAGAAATGCCTAGAGCTCCTTTGGATTCAATTTCCTGAAAAAGATATAAAATTTTGATTTAGGAACAGCAAAAAATATCTTAAATGAATGAATTTTCCCCTTTTTTTAGATGTAATTTATGAATTCATCACACCCCCCACACTTAAATTCTTGCTCGTCCTCGAGTAAGCTCAAAATGATAATTTTTTTCTGTATTTAAATGGATGAAAGTCACAATGATGTATTTGAAATAAGTATAAGTGAAAATATGTGCATGGCAACAAAAAATGAAATGAATATTATAGCAATCTTAATATTTTCAATTAAGTCACTAAGGTGGTAAGTCACTAAATCTCCAAATATTTGAATTTTTTAATACTTGAAAATAGGTGATGGTTTCCATACATTTTGGATTTTTAGACTAAAGACATGGTTTAGAGATTCTTAGAGTTGTGTCATATGTGCTCCTTCTTATAAATTACAAAGATGAAAAGTTTTTTAAAGGAGATATATTTTTTTTCATCCTTTCTTATTTTATTTACTTGTGAGAGATATTTTTTATCATCCCTTTTTCCATAAATATTTTGTTCTTTTCATCCTTAGGGAGAGACATTTTTCTTCATCCCTAATATCTTTATGATCATGAAGTCCTACGGGAGCCTAGCACACTCCATTTAGAATCTATTCCATATTCTTTTAGTTTAAATCATATGCCTTCCCCCACACTTAGCTCAAGCATTTATTTAAATTTTTGGAGATTTAGATTTTCCTCCATTCATTCCTCAATCTCACATTTGATTACATAAAAATTCACAATCATTTTTTTTTCTAAGCATTCTTTTACTTATATCTCATTTGATTTTTTTTTGCATTTTTGTGATTTTCATTTCTTTTGAAAAATTCAGAAAAAATATGTCATTTAAGAATAACTCAATAAATGCGAGAATATGAGAATTCATAAATTGCAATCTCAAAATAACATAAACTACAATAAGGATAAAAAGAAAAATGAAAAAGAACAAATACAACCTAGTTAATTTTCCTCATTCTCATCATCGTCTTCCTCCGACACATACACCATCTTATTGGGGCAGTGCGTCTCCGGTATGGGTGCACCGATGAGAGGCCGTGGCAACATGGAAGCCTCCGGTCCACCGTGCAAATTCCAATCATCAATCAACATCCCAAGGGCTTCATGGAATTCTGATTGGAACTGACGCTGTTGGGCGTATTGCTGTTTAAAAAACCCCATCTCGGTAGCTAGAGCTTTACTAAGCTCTGCGTTTTGATTGTGGAGGCGCATTAAGAGTTGGTTTGTGAGACGCGAATCAGAAGGTGCAAACGCTTCCGCCCTATGGCCCCTTCTTTTCTTGGGCAATTTATGTTCACTTGCCCGGACGATAAGGTTCGAGGGGTGCAGGGCAACGCTAGGGGGAACAATGGTGTCGGAGGAGAGGATCTTAACCCCTTGGGCTTCATATAACCCAGAAATCAAAGACCCGAAGGCCAATGCTGCGCATGAACCTTTGAGAGCTTTCCAAAGCTGCTCAAAGATAATGTTTGAGATGCGAATTTCGTCTGCCCTAACCAATGAGCACAAAAGGAGTGCTCGGGCACGGGTCACTTCAGTTAAGTGACTCGAGGGCATGACATAGCTAGAAATGAAGACTAGCCAAGCACTACTCGTCTCTGTTAATTTGGAGCGAGGAATGTTGGCGAGTCCCCTTCCCATTTGGTGTCATTATTGACGATCTCCTCAACAAGAGCGCGGGGGTCAAAGCGAGAGTCCAAGAGGTTAGAGTATGAACAAGATCTTACCTCCGCCAACCCATAGAATTCTCAATTTGAGCAATTCCTAGGGTGACACCCTTTCCCCAGCAGAAAATCTGCTGCCCAGATGCGTCAATTGCATTTGCATACACTTCTTGGGCAATTGCCGTGTATGTGGGAGCTCTCTTGGTCACAAACTCATGCCATCCTCTAGGATTGACCTGATCATGAGGGACGGGGTAGGCAACGCTGAAGCTTCGCTCTGGGATCAACTTCCGTTGAGAAGTGATAGAGGTGAAACGGTGCTCGGCCTCCGCCAAGGAGAACCTCTTCGAGTTGAAAGCACCTCCGGATGAGGAAGCTCCAACATCCTTCCTAGCAATTGCCTTCTTCCCGGAATACATTGTGTGGGATAAGAGATTTAAGATGATCAAAAGAATGAAGAAGAGGAAGACAATGTGCAAGGATAACCCCCCCCATTCCCTCCTTATTTATAGCCAAAAAATTCTAGGCAAGAGAAGATGGTCAAATGGTCTTCCCCATGCCATTAATATGGTGATCCATATGAAGGGGGGGGTAGCTTTTTCAGCAACTTTTTGACTGCCTTGGGAACCCAAAGGTCATGACTTGTTGACTGTATTTTCCCAAGGCAGAAAATCTGGGCAAACCGCGGCCAACCGCTGCAGCGCGCGGTAGCGCGCTGTAGCGTGTGATCGCGGGTTAGGGTGCGCCCGGATGAAAAATGGTTCCGCGCGCTGTTTATGCTTGAAACACCTACAGCAACGGGCTATCGCGGAGGTTCCGCTACAGCGCACTATCGCGGCATTTCCACGGCAGTGCGCTTATCACGGGAATTCCGCTGTAGCGCGTTGTAGCGCAAAATTTTTTTTTTTTTTTTTTGGTTTCCTCCCAATAAGCGCTCCGTTTAACGTCCTAAGCTAGGCTCTTGTAAGATTAATATGATGGATCCGGCAGTTTCATTAGGCTAAGGATGTTCAAGTGAGCACATCCCTCTTGGTGGCTCAAACTTTGTTCATCCTCAACCTCAATCGAAGGATCCCTTCTTTCAACTTCATAATTCATGGGGGTTTTTTTTTTTCCTTTTTCCCCATCGCATTTTTCTCTTCTTCACTCCTTCCTTGCTTTGGTTTTCAAAGGAAGGAGTTGAGCTATGATCAGAATTCCTTTCTTCCAACATTAGATCTTCAAGTACATCATCAAACTATAGTCTTTCTTCTCTTACCCTTCTCATCACCTCATTTTCCATCTTTTTTTCTTAAATAAAGTGGGTTTAAGGTCAATTCATTCAGTTTTTCCTTTTACATTTGTGCCCATAAGCCTACGACCCACATCAATAACAGCTTTCACACTCATTAGAAATGGTCTCCCAAAGATAATCGTGGAATTCTTACTCCATTGATCCTATTCATAAACCACAAAATCAGTTGGAACTATAAAACTTCCTAATTCGACTGCAACATTTTTTATCATTCCAAGAGGGGTAAGAGATTCTAAATTGGCAAATTCCAAAATCATTGAGGTATATTCCATCCCTCCTACCTTTAGATGTTCATAAATATGATAGGGCATAATATTGACCGAAGCACCTAGATCACACAAGGGATCTATAAATACTTTATATCTAATTATGCAGGGGATGCTCAACCTCCCTAGGTCTTCACATTTAGGAGCTATTAGCTTCTCACTCTCATTCCCAATTTTTTTTCCCTTCCTTTAGCATATAATCTATTGCACTCGTACTTTCAGTTTTAATTCCCCCGCACGTATCTTCCGAATGTATCACACTAACCAACTCCCTGGGGTTTATTTCGGTCAAACTGGGTATGGCCCCTTGCTGCCGAGAGGTCAGCTGCTTGGAGATCTACCCTAATTGGGTCTCTATATTCCTCAGGGAAACCTCTATCCCTTGGACAGAAGCATCATGGCATGTGATAGTCGCTTCTGTGCGGTGCATAAATTGGATTGTTTTCGCTTTGAAAGAGTTGAAGGCCCCTTCTAAATTGGGGTGATGATTATTGTTGTTATTTCCACTATGCATGCCTTGTTGATTGGATGAGCTTCCCCCATATTGATTTGTGTTATTATTATTATTACTCCAAGAGAAATTTGGATGGTTTTTCAATCCTGGGTTGTACGTGTTGGAGTAAGGGTTATTAATCGAATTGTTGTTTCTCAGGTAGTTTACTTGTTCAGTGTTGGTTTGTACAAAAGGGTTATTTAGATTGCAATTTTCACTGTTATGCTTACCCCCGCATAAATCACAATGCACCTCAAGAACAACATTGACATTCATTCTTTCTATTTTTTCATTTAAGGCATGTATTTCCTGTTGTAACATCATTATTTGATCGGACTCAATTACCTTTAAAGCTTCCTTTTTTAACCTTTTAGAAGGCCATTGGTAAGCGTTGTTTGCCATTTCTTCCAAGAGGTCATAGGCTTCCTCTTGGGTTTTTCCACTAATGGATCCCCCGGCTGCTGCATCAATGAGTGTCCTCGTCGAAGCGTTCAAACCATTATAAAAGGTTTGCACTTACATCCAGAGAGGGAACCCATGATGCGGGTAACGTCTGAGGTACTCCTTAAAGTGTTCCCACCCATCATAGAGAGTCTCACCTTCCATCTGAGTAAAGTTGGTGATCTCAATTCTCAATTGTGCAGTTTTAGCTGGAGGGAAGTATTTGGCTTATAATTTAGTAGGGATAGAATCACTCGGTAAAGAGCTGAGCCAACTCTTGGCTCTATCTCTCTGTGAAAAAGGAAATAACCTCAATTTAACTGTGTCGTCGGAGACGCCGTTAAACTTGAAGGTATCACATATTTCAAGGAAGGTTGAAACATGTGAATTTGGATCTTCAGTGGCTAATCCTCCAAACTGATTATTTTATACCATACTCAGCGTAGAGGGTTTGATTTCAAAATTATGGGCTTCTATATTCGGCCTTATAATCGCATGGGGAATGCCCCTAATAGTGGGTAGTGCATAATCTCTAAGTGCTTTACCCCTAGGCTCTTCTAAATTTTCCGTGAAAGTGTCCATCACAATATGTTGGTTTGATAAGTTTCATTCTCGCCTAGCTTGTAAGTATGTTCGTTCTATTTCAGGATCAAACAGATATTCAGTACAGACTCTTTTACTCATACAAGTTTCAATAAAGCTTATCAAGAATGATTTAGCAATACAGATCAAACAGATATATTTTGGAAATGAAAATAAATAAAAAGAAATATAAAATGTTAGCTTGATAATTACATTAAACAATGTAAAGTAAGAAGAAATAAAATCAAATGCTTAAATCGCTAGCTACTTATAAATTATCTTTAGTTCAAATCAAAAACCAATTCCCCGGCAACGGTGCCAAAAACTTGACAGACTGTAAATACACGTCTGCGCTTGCACGCAAGTGTACGTGGTCTGAAGTAATAAGTGGAAAGTGTGACTTTCCAGGAATTTATCGAACCACAGAGAATTGGTTGATTTGGCACTAAAGTGTATCTATTCTCACTAATATTTAAGACATAGTATGTATTGGTTGGTTGGTCTAAATTAGCACGAATATTCACTAAGTAAATAATAAGATTTAAAGGAAGAGGAGAGTTGGGCCCATCTTATATGCAATGATATAATACTTATGTAGATTTGTTTTTCAAGCTTTATCATTTAGTTTAATTGAAATCAAGTGCACATTATTGTCCTTTAGTCTAGCTCAAAGGCTTACAAGTTCAAATCTTGTGCACAAAATGAACTCACATTCGGTTCTACTTTAGCACAAAGATTCTTGTAAGATTCTTGAGAATTAAAGTTTATTCATTTCTCCTTATTTAAGGAGAGTTTAAATTTTCTTAAATCTCAAGATCTCACAAGCATTGATTTTCCACTACGAGCATTACTTCGCATCTCACATAGTTGAGATGAGAGAATAACATGTTGGGCTCAATGACTATGTCACTTAGTTTATGAGCACTCAACACTTCATTTCTCAATCTCAATTATGTGGAGCTAGGGAGCTCAATTAATGGGTCTTAGCATCACTTGCATCAACTCTTTGGTTGATCTTAGATTTAGGTGCATTGAGCTCAAGATCCTTCTCACATGGTTCAAAGCTTGTATGCACTTAAAATCTAGCATCCAACTTAAGGTGAGCTAAGGAGCACAAGACAATTAGATCTTAGATTCTTTAGTTCTTTTCTTATAAACACATCAAGACTAATTATATAGAAATTTCTTAGTAAGGCATTTAAATCATAAATATATTATGCTTGAGGTAAAACATTCATACATCAACATTACATCATGCAAAATGGGACTTCATCCCATCCCTCTCCAAGGGGAGTTTAGCTACTCATTACACAAGAAAATAAGGAAGACACATACATAGCAAAAGACCCTTTCATGGTCACGAAAAAGAAAATACAATATTGAGTTTAGAAGATACTAGGAATGCTCCGTAGAAGTTCTCCAGAATTCTTCTTCTCCTTCTAATTACCTTCTCCTTAGATTGCTAGTGCTGCCTTCTTCCTCTTCTCCTTTTGCAAAAGCTTGCCTTGCCACCCTTGGGGAGTTCTCTCCTCCTTTGGCTCTCCTTCTTACTTAGGGAAATTTTGCAAAAATTGTGAACCCTCCTCTAGTCAAGAGGAGGGGTATCTATAGGAAGGGGGGGCTGCATGCTCCTCCTCATAAGCAACCAGATTTCCATTAAAAATATTGAATTCATCATTGCACTAATTTTTAATTTAGGGTGAGTGACAATAATCTCATTTTTTAGCCACACATCACCTCAAAACTTTACAAAAACGGCTGCTGCAGGATATAGTGGCTGGAGACTACATTCAGGATAGAGGTTATGTCTCCAGCCGCATTAAATGCACTGACTGGGAAAAAATTCGGCGGGCCGCTGCAGCGCCCTGTAGCATGCTGCTGCATGCCTTAACATACCTTGGTTCCAAGCAATTTTAGCCAAGTCCTCCGCTGCACACCGCTGCAGCGCGCGACCGCGTGCTAGAGCAGGGATTTCCACGAAAAACACTATTCAATTAGTTGATCCCTATTTAATAATCATAAATATTTCCACGATACACCGCTGCAGCGCGAGATCGCGCATGGTAGTGGTGAATTCTGTAGAAAACACTATTCAATTAGTTGAGCCCCCATTTAATAATCATAAACAAGTCTGCAATAATTCGTTGCAGTCCGCGACCGTGCGCTGTAGCGGTGAATTATGTGAAAAACATTATTCAATTAATTGGGAGCCTGTTTAATATGGTTTAAAGGTTTTCGCTGCAGCCCACTGCGGCACGCGACCGCACGCTGCAGCGCGCGGTAGCGGAATGCTTTGTTATATTTTTAATAAAATTGCAGAAATGCCCTAGAGTTCCTTTGGATTCCATTTCCTGAAAAAGATAGAAAATTTTGATTTAGGAACAACAAAAAATATCTTAAATGAATGAATTTTCTCCTTTTTTTTAGATGTAATTTATGGATTCATCAAGCACTCAACACTTCCTTCCTCTACCTCAATTATGTTTAGCTAAGGAGCTTATTTAGTGGGTCTTAGCATCACTTGCATCAACTCTTTTGTTGAGCTTAGATTGAGGTGCATTGAGCTTATGAGCTTTCTCACATAGTTCCAAGCCTTCATGCACTCACAATCTAGCATTCAACCTAAGGTGAGCTAAGAAGCACAAGATAATTAGTTCTTGGAGTTTGTTTTTTTTTTAGTTCTTTTCTCATAATCACATTCAAGACTAATTAGACAAAAATTTCTTAGTAAGGCATTAAAATCACAAATAAATTATACTTGAGGGAAAACATTCATACATTAATATTACATCATGCAAATGGGATTTCACCCCCAACCCTCCCCAAGGGAGTTTAGCTACTCATTGCACAAGAAAAGAAAAAAAACACATACATGGATAAAGACCCTTTCATGGTCAACTAAAAAGAAATACAATAGTGGAGTTTAGAAGATATTAAGAACACTCCATAGAAGTTCTCTGGAATTCTTCTTCTCCTTCTAAATGTTCCCTCCTTATGTCTCTAATGCTGCCTTCTTCCTCCTCTTCCAAAGCAAGAGCTTGCCTTGCCACCCTTGAGGAGTTCCTCTTTTCCCTTATCTCTCCTCCTTACTTAGTAGAATTTGGCTAAAATTGTAAACCCTCCTCTAGTCAAGAGGAGGGGTATTTATAGGAAGGGCGGGACTGCCATCCTCCTCTTCATTTCAAACCAGCTTTTCCATAAAAAAAAATTGAATTCATCATGACAATAACCTCCATTTATGGTGAGGTGACAATAATCTTCAATTGTTTACCCAAAACATCACCTCAATGCTTCCTTTTTCAAATAAAATGGGCTACAGCAGGGAATGATGGTTGGGGACAAAATGCAGGATTGAGGTCTTGTCCCCAGCCGCAATAAATGCATGTTTGGAAAAATTTTACGGCAGGCCGCTGGAGTGCGCTGTAGCGCGCTGTGGCGCGCTGCGGCGTGCAATGATCCCTCGCACATCTGCTAAGTCCCATGCTGCCGCGCACTACCATGTTTGAGCTTTGGAAGATGTCCCGCTGTAGCGGGTCATTCCACAAAAAAAATTGTTCAATTACTTCTCTTTTCATTTTTTCAAGTAAAAATATTTCTGTCGCAGACCGCTGCAACGCATGACCGCGTGCTGTAGCGGGCATTCCGTGAAAAACACTGTTTAATAAATTTAGCCTCTGCTTTTATAGTTATGAATATTTTCGCTGCAGCATGCGACCGCGCGCTGTAGCGGGTCATTCTGCGAAAAACACTGTTCAATTAGTTGAGCCCCCCTGTTTGTATAGTTTAGAAATAATTCCGCTGCAGACCGCTGCAGCGCGCGACCACGCGCTATAGCGGGTCATTCTGCGATTATTGTTCAATTAGTTTAGGCAATCAATTATATATAGTTTAGAGGTATCCGCTGCAGCCCACTACGGCGCGCGGTAGTGCGCTGCAGCGCGCTGTAGCGGATTCCTGTAATAAATTTTAAAAACTCTATAGAAATGCCTTAGAACTCCTTTGGATTCTATTTCCCTGAAAAAGATAGAAAAAATTGATTTAGGAGCAGCATAAAGATCTTAAATAAATGATTTTTCCCCTTTATTTAGATATAATTTATGGATTCATCACACCCCCACACTTAAATTCTTGCTCGTCCTCGAGTAAGCTCAAAATGATAATTTTTTTTTTATTTTGGAGGGATAAAAGTCACAATAATGTACATAAAGTAAATATAAGTCAAAATGTGTGCATGGAAAAAAATAAAATGAACAATGTAGCAATATTAATATTTTTAATTGTGGCACAAAGGTGGTTTAATCAATGAATCTCCAAATGTTGAGTTTTCAATGCTTGAAATTAGGTGATGGGTACAATTCATTGTGGACTTTTAAGGCTAAAGAAATGGTTAAGGATTCTTAGAGTTATGCCATATGTGCTCCTTCTTATGAATCACAAAAATGAAAAGTTTAAAGGAGAGATATTTTTCTTCATTCTTTCTCATTTTATTCATTTGAGAGAGATATTTTTTATCATCCCTTTTTCCATAAATATTTTGTTCTTTTCATCCTTAGGGAGAGACATTTTTCTTCATTCCTAACATCTTTGTGATCATAAAGTCCTACGGGAGCCTAGCACACTCCATTTAGAATCCATGCCATATTTTTTTAGGTTAAGTCCTATGCTTTCCCCCACACTTAGCTCAAGCATCTATTTAAATTTTTGGAGATTTAGATTTTCCTTCATTCATTCCTCAATTACACATTATATTGCTTATAATTTATTTAATCATTTTTGCTAAGCATACTTTTACTTATACCACATTTGATTTATACATTTTTGTGATTTTCAATTCTTTTGAAAAAGTTAGAAAAAATATGTCGATTAAGAATAACTCAAAAATGCGGGGATATGAAAATTCATAAATTGAAATCTCAAAATAAAAACATACTAAAATAAAGATACAAAGGAAAATGAAAAGGAACAAATACAACCTAATTAGTTATGGGTTGCCTCCCAATAAGCACTTGTTTTAATGTCTCAGCCTGACATAAGAAAGATCTTATGTGATTCCTTCATCATGAAGGTCCTGAAGGGTCCATCCACCCTTCTCTTAAAAGACTCCCTCCTCCAAATATAACTTCAGACGATTTCCATTCACTTTAAAATTGCTATTATTGGAGGCAACTTCGATAGCTCCATGAGGAAAAACCTTTGTGATGGTAAATGGTCATGTCCAATGTGATTTTAATTTCTAGGAAAAAGTCTTAATCTAGAGTTAAAAAGCAATACATTCATTCCTGGTTGGAGGTGCTTAGGTTTAATTAGCTTATCATGCCATTTTTTTGTTTTTTCTTTATACAACTTAGCATTCTCATAGGTGTTTAACCTAAATTCATCAAGTTCATTTAGTTGCAGCAGCCTTTGCGCCCCTGCCTTTTGGTGGTCAAAATTTAATTTCTTTATTGCCCAAAAGGTACGGTGCTCAAGTTCCACCGGAAGGTGGCATGCTTTTCCATAAACGAGCTTATACGGGGACATTCCTAGAGGGGTCTTGAAGGCAGTCTATAAGCCCAAAGGGCATCTTGAAGTTTTGAAGTCCAGTCCCTTTGATTTTGGCTCACAATTTTTTCTAAAATTTATTTAAGTTCTCTATTGGAGACTTCAACTTGCTCGCTGGTTTGAGGGTGGTAGGGAGTACCCACCTTGTGTCTCACCCCATAGCTTTTTAATATATTCTCTAACTGCCTATTGCAGAAGTGTTTTCCCCCATCACTGATTAAGAATCTGGGTGTCCCAAATCTAGCTAGCACGTATTCCTTGAGAAATTTGATCATAGTTTTAGCATCATTGTTAACACATGTCACAGCTTCAACCCATTTTGAAATATATTCAACTGCCACCAGGATATACAGATTGGCTTGGGACAAAGGAAAGGGTCCCATGAAGTCAATTCCCCAAACATTAAATAGCTCAACTTCAAAAATCTCATTTAAAGGAAGCTCATCTCTTTTTGTTAAATTTTCAGTTCTTTGGCATTTGTCACAACTTTTGACAAATTTAGCAGCATCCTTGAACAAATGGGGCTAAACAAATCTGGAATGAAGCACCTTTGCAGCCATTCTCTCAACTCCATGGTGTCCTCCATAAGGAGATGTGTGGCAGTGGAATAGAATATTCCTAGTATCATAGTCAGGAACACATCTCCTTAGGAGTTAATCATTGCAATATTTATACAGAAAGGGATCATACCAAAAGTAATTTTTTATATCTGCAAAAAATTTCTTTTTTTGTTGGTAACTCATATCTTTTGGTATGATTCCTCCTGCAATGTAGTTTGCAATATCAGCGAACCAGGGAGGATCATTTGTAGCTACTCCATAGAGCTTCTTGTCGGGAAAGAATTCACTAATATCGGTCGACTTATCATGATCAATGTGGGTTAATCTGGATAAATGGTCAGCAAGCACATTTTCACTCCCCTTCTTATCCCGGATTTCGAGATCAAATTCTTGTAAGAGCAACACCCAACGTATCAAGCGTGGTTTTGCCTCTTTCTTTTGGAGGAGATACTTAATGGCAGCTTGATCCATGTAAACGATAGTCTTAGACCCGATGAGATACGACCTAAATTTAGTGAAAGCAAAAATGACAGCTAAAAACTCCTTTTCCGTGGTGGCATGATTTCTTTCAGCATCATCGAGTTTATTAGCATAGTAGATCGAATAGAAAGTTTGCTCTCTTCATTACCCAAAAACAATGCCTACTGCAAGGTCACTCGCATCACATATAATTTCAAAAGGTGAATCCCAGATTGGAGCAGAAATTATTAGAGCAGAGATCAAGGCAGTTTTTAGTGCATTGAATCCTTTTAGACAATCATTATCAAAATTGAACTCAACATCCTTTCCAAGCAATCTACAAAGTGGTATACTTATGTTTGAAAGGTTTTTGATAAATCTTCGATAAAAACCAGCATGCCCTATGAAGCTTCTAATTCCTTTAACATTGATGGGAGGATGAAGTTTTTCAATTACTTCAATCTTAGCTTTATTGACCTCTATCCCCCTCCTAGAAATTAAATGACCAAGAACAATACCCTCTTCAACCATAAAATGACACTTTTTCCAATTCAAGATCAAATTTGACTCTTCACAGCTTTTTAACACCTTTCCCAAATTAATTAGGCAATGATCAAAAGAGGTTCCAACCATAGAAAAATCATCCATAAAAATTTCTAAGAACTCTCCTATCATGTTAGAGAAAATTGCCATTATACAGCATTGAAAAATAGGTAGTGCATTGCACAATCCGAAAGGTATTCTCCTAAAGGCAAATGTTCCAAAGGGGCAAGTGAAAGTTGTTTTCTCTTGGTCTTTGGGAGCAATCAGGATCTGATTATATCCTGAATAACCATCAAGAAAACAGAAGTAAGGATTTCCTGCTAATCTATCAAGCATTTGATCGATAAAAGGAAGGGGATAATGGTCTTTTTGAGTTGCTTTATTTAATATCCTATAATCAATGCAAACTCTCCACCCAGTCACAGTCCTAGTAGGGATCAGCTCATTGTTGCTGTTGAGAATAACGGTCATCCCACTCTTTTTGGGAACCACATGTATAGGGCTCACCCAAGGGCTGTCAGAAATGGGAAAAATGATCCCAACATCTAAGAGCTTGATGATTTCATTGTGAACTACTTCTTTGATGTTAGGGTTTAATCACCGCTGAGGTTCAATTGAAGGCTTGGAATTGTCCTCCAATAGAATACGATGCATACACAAAGTTGGGCTAACCCCCTTCAAATTCGCAATACTCCACCCCATTGCCCTCTTATGTTCTTTTAAAACGTTACATAAACGATTCTCTTGATGTTGAGTTAACAATGAGGAGATTATTACAGGAAGTGATTCATCTTCTCCTAGGTATGTGTATTTTAAATGTGAGGGAAGAGGTTTTAATTCAATTTTGGGAGGGCAAATTATTGAAGGTTGAATTATCTTCCTTTCCTTAATCAATTCTTCAATAGCTTCCGTATCAAGGGAATCTTCATTTTCCTCATTTGTTATCATTCCCTCTTCTCCCACATCTTCCATTAACCTAGCTTCTTTTATTAAATTAATCTCCCAACAATCCTCATTAAATTTAGCTAGGTGTCTCATAGACTCATTCACATTGAATTTAATTTCTTCCTCTCCATAACGCAGCATCAACTCCCCTTTGTCTACATCAATTAAGGTTCGTCCTGTGGCCAAGAAAGGTCTACCCAGAATAATAGGAATTTCTTGATTTTCATCTTCCATATCCAAGATTATGAAGTCTGCAGGGAAAATGAACTTGTCAACCTTTACAAGAATATTTTCCACAATTCCTAAAGGGGATTTTACCGACCTATCGGGAAATTGGAGCAGAACAGAGGTAGGTTTTAAATGATCAATTCCAAGTTTCTTGAATATGTAGAAAGGCATTAAATTAACAGATGCACCAAGGTCACAAAGGGCCTTTTGAAAAGATTGGCATCCAATCGTGCAAGGGATAGTGAAACTCCCTGGATCCTTCTTTTTGATGGGTATTTTTCTTTGAAGGATTGCACTACATTCTTCTGTTAATGCCACAGTCTCTTTTTCATCAATCTTCCTTTTCTTGGATAAGATGTCTTTCATAAACTTTAGCATAACTAGGCATTTGTTCAAGAGCTTCTGCGAACGGGATATTGATATGAAGAGTTTTAAAAGTCTCAAAGAATTTTTGATATTGGACATCGAGTTTCTTCTTAGCCAAACGCTGAGGATAAGGTATATGAGGTGTCTCTTTAGGTGGATTTATAGGATCTTCCCTCTCGGCTTCCCTTGCCACGCTCTTTTCTGTCCTAATTGTTTCTCCCTCCTTCTTTTCCTCTCTTGTGTTTGTGATGTCTTCGTTATTTTCTTTTCTCAAAATTTCATGAGTAACCTTTCCACTTCTTAAGGTTATTGCATTCCCCGATTCGTTCTCATATTCCCCAATCACCACTACTAGTGAAGGTTGTTCTAATTGCTTCATTATGTCTTTCAATTTTTGTTCAATTCTTTTGACTGTCTCCTCTTATCTGAGGAGAGTGTGCTCATGCCTATTTAGAGTGGCATCAATTTTATTCATGAATTCAATAGTGGAGTTTCTAAATTCCTTGAGTGAGTTTTTGAATCTCTCTCCATTCCTTCCATGATTCATGATCATATTAACATCTTTCAATTCCCCATCATTCTCCTGAAAGGAGCTTATATATCCAAATTCCAGCTTCTTATTAAGTTGGGAAATTTGATTTTGCAGTTTTAGGATTTACAGTGAGTTTCCTAGTGAATTACACTCTTTTTATCTTTGGAGTCGTTCCTTTGGAGGGGCCATTGGTAAGAAGTATTGGTCATTTCTTCCAAGAGGTCGTAGGCTTCCTCTTAGGTTTTTCTACTAATTGAGCCACCGGTGGCCGCATCAATGAGTGTCCTCGTTGGAGCGTTCAAACCATTGTAAAAGGTTTGCACTTGCATCCATAGAGGAAACCCATGATGTGGGCAATGCCTGAGGCACTCCTTAAAGCGATCCCACCCATCATAAAGAGTCTCACCTTCCATCTGAGTAAAGTTCGTGATCTCAATTCTCAACCGTGCAGTTTTAGCCAGAGGGAAGTATTTGGCTAAGATTTTATTAGCCAGATCGTCCTAAGTATGGATAGAATCACTCGGTAGAGAGCTGAGCCAACTCTTGTCTCTATCTCTCAATGAGAAAGGAAATAGCTGCAATTTAATCGCGTCTTCAGAGACACTGTTAAATGTGAATATATTACATATTTCAAGGAAAGTTGAAATATGTGAGTTAGGATCTTCAGTGGCTAATCCTCCAAACTGATTGTCTTGCACCTTACTCAGTGTGGAGGGTTTGATTTCAAAACTATGGGCTTCTATGTTTGGCCTCACAATTACATGAGGGATTCCCCTAACAGTGGGTAGTGCATAATCTCTAAGTGCTCTACCCCTAGGCTCTTCTAAACTATCAGTGAAATTATCCATAACAACTTGTCGGTTTGATAAATTTTGTTCTCGCCTAGCTTGTAAGTATGTTCTTTCTATTTCGGGATCAAAAAAATATTCAGTACAGACTCTTTTACTCATACAAGTCACAATATGGTTTATCAAGAATGAGTTTGGTAATAAATATCACACAAATTTTTCAAAAATAAAATAAACAAAAAGAAATATAAAATGTTAGCTTGATAATTATAAAAAATCTAAAATTACTTATACATGCAATCAAATGCTTAAATCGCTAGTTACTTATAGATTGTCCTTAATTCAAATTAGAAACTAATTCCCCGGCAACGGTGCCAAAAACTTGACAGACTGTAAATATACGTCTGTGCTTGCACGCAAGTGTACGTGGTCTGAAGTAATAAGTGAAAAGTGTGACTTTCCGGGAATTTATCGATCCTCAGAGAATTGGTTGATTTGGCACTAAGGTGTATCAATTCTCACTAATGTTTAAGCTATAGTATGTATTAGATGAGTGGTCTAAAATTAGCACAAATATTCACTATATAAAAATAGCAAGATTTAAGAAAAAGGAGAGTTGGGGCCATCCTACATGCCATTACATAATATTCATGTAGATTCATTTCTCAAGCTTTATCATTTAATTTAATTAAAATCAAGTGCACATTATTGTCCTTGAGTCTAGCTCAAGGTCTTACAAGTTCAAATCTCATGCACAAAATGAACTCACATTCGGTTCTACTTTGGCATAAAGATTCTTATAAGATTCTTGGGATTTAAATTTTAATCTTATTCTCTTGATCAAGGAGAGCTTGATTTTTTTAAACCTTCGGATCTTACATGCATTGATTTCCACTACGAGCATCACTCGCATCATACATAGTTGAGATGAAGGATTCACATGTTGGGCTCAATGACCATGTCACTTAGTTTATGAGCACTCAAGACTTCCTTTCTCTACCTCAATTATGTTGAGCTAAGGAGCTCATTTAGTGGGTCTTAGCATCACTTGCATCAACTCTTTTGTTGAGCTTAGATTGAGGTGCATTGAGCTTATGAGCTTTCTCATATAATTCCAAGCCTTCATGTACTCATAATCTAGCATCCAACCTAAGGTGAGCTAAGGAGCACAAGACAATTAGTTTTTGGAGTTTATTTTTTTTTAGTTCTTTTCTCATAATCACATTCAAGACTAATTAGACAAAAATTTCTTAGTAAGGCATTAAAATCACAAACAAATTATGCTTGAGGGAAAATATTCATACATTAATATTACATCATGCAAATGGGATTTCACCCCCAACCCTCCCCAAGGGAGTTTAGCTACTCATTGCATAAGGAAAGAAGAAAAACACATACATGGATAAAGACCCTTTCATGGTCAACTAAAAAGAAACACAAGAGTGGAGTTTAGAAGATACTAGGAACACTCCGTAGAAGTTCTTCAGAATCCTTCTTCTCCTTCTCAATATTCCCTCCTTAGGTCTCTAATACTGCCTTCTTCCTCCTCTTCCAAAGCAAGAGCTTGCCTTGCCACCCTTGAGGAGTTCCTCTTTTCCTTTGGCTCTCCTCCTTACTTAGTAGAATTTGGCTAAAATTATAGACTCTCCTCTAGTCAAGAGGAGTGGTATTTATAGGAAGGGGGGGGCTGCCATCCTCCTCTTCATTTCAAACCAGCTTTTTTATAAAAAAATATGAATTCATCATGACAATAACTTCCATTTATGGTGAGGTGACAATAATCTTCAATTGTTTACCCAAACCATCACCTCAAAGCTTCCTTTTTCAAATAAAATGGGCTGCAATAGGGAATGATGGCTGGGGACAAAATACAGGATAGAGGTCTTGTCCCCAGCTGCAATAAATGCATGTTTGGAAAATTTTTGCGGCAGGCCGCTTGAGCGTGTTGTGGCGCGCTGCGGCGTGCAATGATCCCTCACACATTCGCCAAGTCCCACGCTGCCGCGCGCTACCGCGTTTGAGCTTTGGAAGATGTCTCACTGCAGACTGTTGCAGCGCACGACCGCACGTTGTAGCGGGTCATTCCACAAAAAATACTGTTCAATTACTTCTCTTTTCATTTTTTCAAGTAAAATATTTTCGCCGCAGACCGCTGCAGCCCATGACCGCGTGCTGTAGCGGGTCATTCCGCAAAAAATACTGTTCAATTAATTTAGCCTCTGTTTTTATAATTATGAATATTTTCGCTGCAGACCGCTGCAGTGCGCGATCATACGTTGTAGCGGGTCATTCCGCAAAAAACACTATTCAATTAGTTGAGCCCCCCTGTTTGTATAGTTTAGAAATAATTCCGCTGCAGACCGCTGCAGCGCGCGACCCCGCACTGTAGCGGGTCATTCCGCGATTACTGTTCAATTAGTTTAGGCAATCAATTATATATAGTTTAGAGGTTTCCACTGCAGCCCGCTGCGACGCGCGGTAGCGCGCGGCAGCGCGCTGTAGCGGATTCCTTTAATAAATTTTAAGAACTCTGCAGAAATGCCTTAGAATTCTTTTGGATTCTATTTCTCTGAAAAAGATAGAAAAAATTAATTTAGGAGCAGCATAAAGATCTTAAATAAATAAAATTTCTCCTTTATTTAGATATAATTTATAGATTCATCAGCTCCCATTCAAGAAAGCTAGGTGGTAAGGCACCCCACAATGCCCATTCTAGAGGGCCATGAACCATAGCATGTCCTGGCACCTAGAAGCCAAGCATTACAACACGCACACAATTCCCCATCCCCAAATTGCAAGCACTACGATGCACGCTGGCACTGATTTTTAAGAGTTAAGAGTTATGGTGTGCCACATAACGCCTCTATACAAAATGATATCCCTAACAATTTAATGCAAACAAAACCACAAGCACCTAGACGTACCCTAACACTTATTATTCTGAAGGCACAATAATCTAAAAGGACTAATCAATGAAGGAGGAAATTCTAACATACTTCTTACAACTTCTAAGGGAGGGAGAATAAATATTTAACCCCTTCAGCTTTTTTGGAAGATTAAAGGGGGGCATATTTAATGAGTTTATTTAGTTAACAATTTTAGCTCCCAAGGCTGATTAAAGGGAGAAGTCAAGGAATCATGGAAAAGAACCAGTCAGCTATTAAGGCTGAATAAAGAGGGAAGATATTTAAGGGAAAAAAAATATAAGGAAGTGATCTTTTGGATAATTTCAAAGAAGAGAAAAGTCTAGTCACCAAAGAAATACCATTGTCATTTCCTCAAAAAGGAGGAATCCACAAAAATAAAGTAGAAGTCTAAGGATATGGAGGAGGGAGCTTCAGAATAAAGAGAAGAGGGAATTCACGATGTTGAGAGTGCAAAGAGAATTTTTTTTTTGTATTGTATTTCTTACATACATCTTGATTAACTACTGCAATGAAATAATGTATCTCTTTTGTGTTATTTTCATATCTTTATTTTTTTCATTTGTAATGGCATAAACCCCCTTGTTAGAGAGAGTTAGGCTCTGAGCTATAGTTTTGTAATTTTTATTATGCAATACAGACAAACTCTTTGTTTAATAAACTATGAGAGTTAATTTATGCTCAATAGATATATCTATTTAGATAAAATTTAGTATTATGATTCTCATAAGATAATATTTAGTAAAGCAATTATCATTGAGCTTTATTTGCTCATTTCTAGACCTTAGTCTAGAAATTCGATGCATGCTAGTCGTAAATGATTCATATTTTTGTAATCTAATATAACAAGTAAAGTTATATTGCTTAAACATAAGAATATGTTTAATAAGAGTAGTTTGTAGCATACCCATATGCACAACTCTACTTGATCACAAAAATGCCTATCTTATGTTCATGAACAACATCAAGTTCAGGATGAACTGGGTAGGGCATCGCAGTAAACACATAGCATCATCACATTTAAAGCTGAGGCCATAAGTCATGAGATTTTGTAGGAGATTAGCTAATGATAATCTCAGAGTTGAATGTGATGAGAGATCCATGTGCATGAGACATCACTAGTGGATCTACACAAATGTAGCTCCATGAAAATAAAATGTAAAAATAATCTCTCGCATCATGCACTTAATTTTATATGCATGTGTTCTGACCTAACACTCCCCAATCAACTCCAACTGATTATAGCCAATTTAGTGTAATCTTAGGTTATGGATAATAGATCAAATCATAATTTTAATCATTCAAACAAATTGTGAATGTGAGTAATTAGTAACTAATACACATTGTTCCTTGAGGACAATAATCTAAACTATATTTTATTATAATTCAGACTACGTACACTTGCATGTTTACACAGACATATAAATTTGAGGCTTATTAGGTTATTGGCACCATTTCCAGGGAACAGTGAATTAGTAGTAAATAAATCTTCTAAGATAATGATTTGAATATTTCCTTTTTTTTTGCTTATTTGTTTATTTTATTGTTATCAAATTTTTTTCTGTGATAAATCTTACTAAAAAACAACTATGAATTTAGAGCTTGTAAAATAGCTTATTTAGCCAATTAGTGGTAGGGGAGTGTATACATAGTAGAGAAGAAATTTTATTTTTTGATCTCAAAATTGAGCATATGATAATGAGGCTTAAAAACAAACAATGCTAAATATAAATAATAAACAAATTGCTGGCTAGAATTTAAAGGAAATCCCCCAAAACAAGTAGGGAAGAACTCCTAGGGATTATGCTTTACCTATTGTAGAGGGAATACTAAATGATATAGTCAAATCAACCATACAAGCAAATAATTTTGAAATTAGACCAGCAACCCTACAAATGATACAAATATCCCAATTTTGTGGACTGCCCAATGAGGATCCAAATATTCATATTTCAAATTTTTTAGAAATTTGTGATTCATTTAAGTATAATGGTGGCATTGATGATGCTATAATAATAAGGTTGTTCCCATTTTCCTAAAAATGTAGATCTAAGAGTTGGCTAATTTCATAGTCAAGTATTTATTAACAACGTGGAATGAACTGGCCAAAACATTCCTAGCTAAATATTTACCCCAACTAAAATAGCTAGGCTTAGGAACGAAATATCAATTCATACATAGCAAGTGGGAGAGTCAATGTGCGATAGTTGGGAGTGCTTTAAGGAATTTCTTAGATGCTGCTCACATTATGGGTTTCCCTTATGGATTCAAATTCGAACTTTGTATAATTTATTGAACGCACCAACAAGGACTCTAATTGATGCAACTTTTGGAGGATCCTTGAATAGCAAAACTCAAGAAAATGCATATGATATTCTTGAAGAAATGGCTACTGATTTATACCAATGGCCTACTGAACAACTAAACATAAATAGGAGAGAGTCAGTTAAATTTATAAAAAATAAACAAATAGCTAATTTTCAGAGAAAGATAGCCTGGCTTAATCAGAAATTAGCAACTATTACAATTAATATTGCACAAGAAGTAGTGTGTGAATTGTGTGGGGGAACACCTAAGTGTAAATTATGATCTAAGCAATTCTTTTGCTCCCTCAAGTACCAAACAAATAAATTTCTTAAGAAATAATAACAATTTCTAATAGACCCACAATAATCATTATTCTAACACTTATTATGGTGGCCCATCCCCCGTTGTGGCCGACATGATACATCTCTACCTTATCATTGGATTAGGTTTTCACCATAATCTAGTAATAAGAGAAGGATGTGTCATATGCTGAGTTGAAATTCACTAAATGACTATACCAAGATATTAGAGTGCGGAAGTAAATAAAAGCAACATCCATTTAGCCATAATGCAGAAATAGATAACATTCAACTCATAATAAAATATATAGTAAATGAAAATACAACTGAATACTTATATTATTATAACATTTAATTAAAGTTTACTGAAAGCAAGAAAATAACTCATACTCATTGAAAATAAAAGAGCACCCTAACTAAGGATCCTCAGCAACAATGCAAAATTCCTTCTAACTCTGCTCTCCTTCTAGTACTATCTCCACAAAATGCTCAAAAGCTGACATTGTCGGTTTCACAATGCCAGGGCCGCAGCCAAAATAAGAGAAAAACTAGTTAGACAATTGCTTAAGTACATTTTAGGCTAATATTTTCATGTATTTTATGATATCACAAACTATCCTAAGCATTTAGAAGCAACAAAGCATTAACAAAAATGTTAAAGCTATAAACCATACATTTATAACTTAAACAAGATGTGAGGTAAGAAGACATACCTCAACCCAAAGCTGCAAAAAATGTTAACCATTTTATATGTAAGAACTACTAAGCACAAGAAGGATCTTAAGCAAATATGATCAAATCTACTCATGCTGCTTTTCTAAAATAAATGCAATATAAACAAAACTGAATTGAAATCTAGCATCCTAACATGCTTGCATATAAAACCAAAGCTGAAAATACATAAATTATAAAAATACTGTAAATGCTGAAAATACTGAAAAACATTAAAAATACTGAAATTGAACTGAAAGTAACTGAAACTGACTAAAATCATTTTTTATTATTGGACATGTACCTAAATTAGTCCTGTCATAACAGAAATATGGCTCAACTAGCCACTGAATCCAGCGCTGAAGCATCTAGAACACTAATGCCTAGATCAATAGATCATTCATATACATCTGAATTGAATTGAATCATCCAGGACACTAATGCTTGGGAACTGAACTGAACTGTATTATACTATATCTTAATATCAAATTGTAAAGGCAAACTAACTAGGGCATATTCTACTAAACTATTTTATTATTTACTGAGTTATCTGATCTATCTGACTTATCTAATTCACTTATGTTCATGACTTATGCAATTTCAAATCTAACATAGCATATTCATCAAAATAATAATGACTCAAAATAAGGAAGCAAAGCATACAAAATAAGGTGTAAATAGCAATACTACACAATATCTGTGATATCATTTATTCTTTAATTTTAGTCATTCTAACTAATATGAGATTATACTATGTCAGAATCTCCAACATCCTACTATCTAGTGTAAACTCAAAAATATGATCCTATAAGGCTTAAAGTAATTAAAACTAATCAAGTTTTAATATAATTCAATCAGTGACACTTACATAAGCTAAATAATAAATCAAATGTCTTAATTAATGATTTTAATTAACCCTAACCAATCTTGATTTAGATAAATCAAGATTGAGGGACTAAGAGTTAAACTCTAAAATGTTGGGGATTAACCTCTTAATCCAAAAGGTTCTAAAGACTAAGGGTTAAAGATTAATCTCAACTCTCATGGACTACATGTTAAGACTATCTTATTAGGTATAATCAAACATAATAACATGGATCTCTAATCTTAAACTAAGGTTTAAATTCAAAATAATCATAATAAAGCATAAAATCTAGAAATTAATAAAACCAAGGCTTCATCCCATTGAGTAGCCCATTTACTCAATGAATGAATTCTAACATAAGTCTACTACAATATCCTTAGGAAGATTCCAAAAGGCTTAAGAAAGAAGCTATTTTAAAGAAAATTACTTAAGGAAGGACTTAATGAATGGTTTAATTATTAAGCATTAGAGTTATTTAAATCTTAACTATACTTATTTATTGATTTTAAGAACATAGGGATGACATAATGTGAACTTAATTCCATATTATGAAACTTATAAATTACTTAGGAGATTTTAGAATGAAAACTAGGGTTTTACTTAAAATTTAATTAAATAAGTCCAAATGATCTAAACTTGATTTCTAATCACTTAATTTACTGATTTTACTAAATATAGTAGGTTTTTAGGGCTTAAGAACACTTAAACCTTATTTTGGGCAAAATGACCAAAATGCCCTTACTTAAGGGTCAAAAATATAACTCTTAGAATTAGGGCTCCAAATTAGGTTTTATTAGTGCCAAATGGTTTCTTACTATTTAATATGAATATAGACACTAAGAATACCCAAATTTTCCAAGGATTAAGGCTAATGAACTTAAATTATAGTTTAAGCTCATTAAGGGTTGATTAACAATTTTACTTATGAAAATCTAAAATTTTGCTATACGTATGTTATTCACTTCCTAAGGATTCTATAGAATCTAAAATTACTAAATTCTAAGGTCATTTGACTTAGTTATGATCAAAATAAAGTTTGGGTCTAAAAGGGTAATTAAGGAGATTTATGATTATGTCCAAAAACCTAACTTTTTTATTTGATGTCCAAATTGAGTAAAGTTAGTGGCTATAGTTTCCATATAGCACACTGATCACAATGAAACAGAGCTCATTCAATTGGATCCCATTTAATTGACTTAAGTCATAATTATGATTTAGAGTGATTAGTGAAATTAATTGCAAAATTGCATAATTTACTTCACCAATGTGTTCTACACTACACTAGGAACTAACGACAACTTGAATTTCTAAAGTTGGGTAATTAGTGAAGCTAATCTTCACTAATCTAGTTTTGGAGAGATTATAGCTAATTAAGCAACCTCATTATCAAAACTAAAATATTATTGTAGTTTAATATCCTTCACATTCATCTGATCAAAATAATTTATTGGATGGCATAATTTGGAGCTTAATGGGCTAAGTTATAGACTAATAAAAATTTAGGGTTTAAGGGAATAATTAAGAGAGGTCCTAAATGTCATTAAGAAATATACTAATCCAACAACAAAATGAATACTACCATAATATTCCTGGCATTTTTCTAGTTAAAATGAGAAATAACTTCAATATGTTTGGATTTATGGATTTAAAATTATACATGATTAAAGTTTAGTTAATTAATCATTTGAATTAATTAATTAATTTAATGAAATAAAATTAATCCCTTAATTAACAGTTTTTAACTACAGGTGGGACCCACGGGCACAGCGGCACAGAACTAGCGAGGCCCACGAGTCTGCAAGATAGAAGATGACACGGCGGGACCCACCCTCTAGAGCTTGGCAAAGGGTGCCACGCTTCAGACCGAGCAGCTGACAGCGTGTCCTAGTGAAACCCATGCCTCAGATTCAAAGGGTGACAGGCGACCAGCCCGAAGAGCATGAACGTGGGTTGGGTCCAACCCGACCCAACCCAAGACTGGTCGGCTTCTTCTTCCCAACCGATTCTAGGTATGGCGAGCTATGGCATAGAAGATGGAGCGCCAAATGACAGTGTCAAAGACCGGCCCACCCATCATTGAAAAGGTCTCGAAGAGACCTTTCAAACAGTGGCAGAAACGAAGATGAAGGAGGTTTGTAGCTTCAATTAGGGCTAACCTAGGTCCAAGGTAACCAGACTAGCAAAGCGACTATGCATTACTGTATATACTTTGACAAATTCATCTGATCGAGCTCGATTGATCTCAATTGGACATGATCAATAACCAATCCATAGCAAAAAATTGAAGTTTAAACTATGCTTGAAAGGATTGAATGAGTACATGAGAGGGATTCAGGAGTACCTGATTGACGACAGAGACAGGTTCAAAGCGATGGAAGTTGATTCCTCTTCGGGGCTCACAACTTCCGATAGATCTAACAAAAGCCCGTGATGATTGAAGTTTAATGAGGCTTAATTCACCTCCAGAGGAGCTTAGAAGTGACGAAGAGCTCCATCTAGCTAGCGAGGTCACCACGCTTCTGCGCAAAAGACACGCGCAACATATGCACGAGGATGACGACTCGGGCCATCCAATCGAACGACCCAAATGATCGGCTCAAATTGAGCGGATCAATCATATCAGGTTCGACCCAGTTAAGGAAGATGCCCCTGGCCCGAATTCAAATGGCGGGCCCCATCAAACAGAGAATTTAAAAAATTGATAATTTAATTAAAATATACTAAAATTTATACTTAATATTGGACTATTAAATGGGCTCCGAAAAATCTCAAAATTTTACCCCTAGCTAATTCAAGGGTAAGGAACGTAACAGCGAAGTTGAATTTTGATTTCAATGACTATTTAATTATTCTATTTTTCGGGATATTTTAAATACATTAAAATATTCGGGGAAAATCTGACGACTTTCAAATGCTTCCAAAACATCACCACCCCTGGCTAATTTGGGGGTGATTAGCGTAATGGAAAAGTCGGATTTTTAATTTGAGGTCAGTTTAATTAGGTCATTTTCCAAATTATAAGTTTATTTTCAGAATTAGAGTTTGGTCTGATTGACTCCTAATTTGGACCAAAAGTTCAAGATTTTATCCTAATGACTTATTAAGACTATTAGAATCAAATCAGGACCTGGTTTAATCCAAACAAGTAATAACAATGGCATAGCAACATCCCAACCTCAACAGAGTTATTCTCACCCAATCTTAAATTAATCCAATTTAGCAATTTATGGCAGCAAAATTTTAAACATATTAAGTCACCCCTTGAAAATTTGTTCAACTCATTTAAGACTAAAACACTTCATGCTGTGGATCGAAGCAACAATGGCTCATTATGAAGCCTCAATACAATGAAATGAGGTGACCCTGCATAACATAGAACTGCAATTATGACAAATATCCCAACAATTAGTAAAAAAACCTTAAGTAACACTTCCAAGTTCATTTGAGATGAATCCAAGATAAAGGGTTAAATAAAGAGAGGGAAGAGTCATGGGATATAGTGTGTAGCATTTCAAAGACTAATAGTAGTTGCTTGAGTTTGGTTTAATCCACACTAAAGGATTTGAAAATTATGGAAGAAAAAAATAATGAGGAACAAAACCATCACATACATAAAATCTAGTTTCCACCCAAGCGCAAGGATCTTGGGAGGCTTAGTATTCTATGCATCATTGAAGGTGTAGGGTACCTTGATCCCTCTTGTGACACATGAGCATCTGTTAATTTTATGCCTTACCATATTTACAAATAGATCGGGTTGGAAGGGATGAAGAAAGCTCCATTAATTATTCAGTTTGTTGGTCTTTCTTCAATGATCCTTGTAGGACTAATAGAGGATGTACTTGTTAAGGTTGGAAGCCAGACAATTCAAACAAACTTTATATTGTATGTGAGCTTGACCCCTAGAGTAAGGATAGAAAAATTATATTTGGGAGACCATTTCTAGAAATAGGTAAAGATTTCATAGATGTAGAAAATGGAATCATGATTATGTGAGAGCATGGCAAGGAGGAAACAATATTTTATTTGATATGATGTTATCCAAGCAAAAGATGCAGTCCCGGAAGTTTATAGAAAAGCAAGAAGAAAATGGAAAGGAAATAAAAATTAGTGAAGATTATGGTGATAAAGTAAGTATAGGGAAGAAAGAAGATATGAAATTATACAATTGTGACAATGGTAAGAAAGGTGAGGACAAACTGGGTGAGGTAAAAATGAAGAACATAAGGAGATGAAAAAGGAAGTAGAAATCTTCCAACCTAGGTGGAGGGTCAATATTTCAATATAAGACTATTAGAAATGAAAATATAGAACAAGCACATCCTATATAATACTAAAAGAGACTGTAAGACAGACTAATGTTTATCCTAAGATGAAGAACAGAATCTGGAAGGAAGTAGTAAGAAAGAAGAGAATCATTGAATCTAAATTGGTCATGCTGACAACATCAAATCAAGCCCTTCGAGGAAGCAGCCCATTTGTTTATTTTCTTACATTTGAGTCTAGTTTGTCTTTTAGGATTGTATTAAAAAAATAAAAAATAAAAAATAAAAAAATAAAAAAATAAAAAAACAACAACAATAACTAAAACATTTAGTCTTTACCGAGGAATAGGCACTACGGCATGCCATAGCCCACGTCACAGAAAGATAGGCGCCACAGCACGCCAAGGCACCTGTTATTTTAGTCTTCACAATAGGATAGGCATTACGACATGCCTTAGTGGTAATAACAAAATGATATGTGTAACAACCCAATCTTGTTACCTAATTTATTTAGCTTAATTAATTTAGAAACCCCATCATTAGTCTCTAATCATCATTATAATCAAACCACGGAGTTTTGGGGCAATTTGGAAGTCATTTGAATAAATTTAATATTTTATTCAATTTAAATAATTGGAAAAAATAAGAAATTTATTTTTGACTTCTATTAAAAAATTGGATTACATTTTTGAGTTCCTCACACCTAAATTAGCTATTGGTGAAATTTTGAGAATTTTTAGAGCTCATTTGGTTAAGTTATTTTTATTAATGAAAATTATATTAAGTAATATTAATTATAATTAATTAATTATAATTTTTAATTTTAATTTAATGGATTTAACTATTACAGCGGAGGATCTGTTGTTTGGCTCCCAAGACCCGACAACATATCTGTTGCATCTGAGTTGTCCCGTCATTTCTCTCGATCATATCAGATGACAGGGATTATCCCAGCAGTTTGATCTAATCTCAGACACTAAATCCAAACCTAGATCTAACGAGTGAGATCGACCCCAAGGGTAACTAAATGGCATCATGATCATATCTGGGACACCTGATCTGATCCGGTGGCTGAGATCAACAAGAGCAATGTGCTCCTATCATCTTCCTTCAAAGCAACCACATGTGTACGATCACGCATAGGCCATGTGTTACGACCATTTTTCTCCATAACTTGCTTCCCTAAAGCCCGACCGAAGACTCCATTCACTCTATTTTGCTTAAATCTATCATTTGGAAGGCTTTGCCACTATTCTCAACTTCTTTGTGCAACCCCAAGGCTCATTAACTCGATGAACTTGAGGATTGAGGTACCCCTCCACCAAGTGATTTTTTCAAATTGTTGTTTGCTTCAATTCTTGTTTTCTTCTCTATTTCTTAAATCCTTTTAGTGATTGTCAAGCTTAAGTAAGACTCAATAGTCCATGCTTGTACAGTAATGTACAATGTCAGGAATTAGGTAAGGTCTTATCTACCCAAACCTTCCCATGTAGCAATTAGGAGCTCCTTGGGTCAGCCTTAACCCATGGAGCATATTAGGATCTTGATCCAGCCAAATGGCTTAATGTGGAGGAAGCATGGCTCCTCTATAATAAACCCTATGTATCTCATTCGATCGAGTAGGGTTATGATGACCTATGTTGGAATGTGGAGAACATTTAAATCATCATGGATGTGCCAATGAAGCTCTGGTGGGTTTCCAGGATGTTCCGAGGTGTTCCGGGACAAGTCGAGGGAAATTCAGGCTCTCCAGCGTTCCCCGGTGTGTCCTACAGTATTTGTATACAAGGGTAAAGTGTCGTGGCATCGGTTTAAGTGCCCAGGTGAGCTGTGGCACCCCGTGGCTCAATATTGAGGCTCCCCGGCATGTTGTGGTGCCCGTGACTCAAACCTGGGGTGTCCCAATGCACCGTGGCTCCCATCGAATCCCAGTTATGGATTTAAGTGGTCCCTTAAGTATTTTTAGGGGCATTCTAGCTCATTTGGGGTTCATGTGAAGCTTAGGTATATAAGAAAACTTATGAGGATGTTTCTTAAGGATTAATCAACCCTATTTTGGCATTATGGCTATTGTTGATCTCCTTCAACCTAGAGTGAGAGCTGAAGTTTTTTGGAGGAAAAGAAATTGATCATGAGGTTTTATAAGCAATAGATCAGTCTTTTTCATGTGAAGGTGAAACTCTCTGTAACTATGTAATCATCTTGTTCATAGTGGATTTTTTCTATATGGTGGGGGTTCATGGTTTTTCCTATTATCAGGTTTTCTACATAAAATTTTTTGTGTTTGGATGCTTGTGTGGTTTATGTTGTGATTCTATTGTGTGGTTTCACTTTTTTTTTCTTGGATAATTTCGTTTGTTGCTTGGTACTCACAAACGGTATCCCATTTGGTATCATTTCTGCGTGCACTAACAATTGGTATTAGAGAGGTCATTCTAAGGGTTTACTGTTTTAGTGGGAGCGATGGCCAATGAAATGAAATACAAAATAATGAAGTTTAACATCACAAATTTTTCTTTTTATAAGATACAAATGAAATATTTGCTCTACCAAAAGAAGTTGTATTTACCGCTCAGTGGAGCCAACAAGAAATTGCTTAGTACGTCTGATGAGGATTGGGAGGTTCTTGATAGAACTTTGTTGGGTTTGATTTTTCTTTTATTGTCTTCTTCTATTGCATTTAACATGGTAGATGAGAAAATAAATATAGATCTTATGGTTACCTTAACAAAGATATATGAGAAGCCTTCAGCTTCCAACAAGATTTTTCTAATGAAACGATTGTTCAATATGAATATGATGAATGGTTGCTCAATGATGGAACATTTTAAATGGGTTTAGCACTGTGAAAAGTCAGTTGAATTCAATGGGCATCAAGTTTGATGACGAGGTTTGAGCTTTATTGTTCCTCTCTTCACTGTCGGACAATTGGTATGGGTTGGTAACAACCATTTTCCACTTGTTAGGAAATGCATCATTAAAGTTTGATGATATTGTCGGGTCGGTGCTTAATGAAGAAGTGCAGAATTGATCCCATGGAGATGTATCTACTTCAATGTTGAATGCATAGATTTGAGGAAGAAGTGTAGACTGGAGACATAGCAGAAATGGGTCTAAGTCAAGGAGAGGAAAATCAAGACTCGGAAAAGCAAATATTGATTGCTAGAATTGTGGAAAGGCAGGGCACTTCAAGAAGGATTGTCCTATTTTGAAAATGTCAGGTGAAGGGAGTAAGGATATGAGCCCCATTGTAAATATTTCAGCAGAAGATGATTAGGGTACATTGATCATGTCACTTGTTAGTACGGAGTTTTAGGTGGTGGACTCGAGCTCATCCTTTCATGCTACTCCTACAAAAGGTGCCTTCAAGAATTACACTAAGGGTAACTTGGGAAAAGTGTATCTAGGAGATGATAAGGCATACAATATTATAGGTAAAGGTGATGTGGACATCCTGCTACCAAGCAGTGCTGTTTTAAAGCTAAGAGAACTTAGGCATATGTCATGTCTAAGGAAAAACCTTATTTTAATTAGACAGCTAGCCAAGGAGGATGGCTACAGTACAAGCCTTGCATGGGACTCATGGAAGGTCACCAAGAGTGCACTCATTATTTCATGAGACAATATGGAAGATATAGTTTGCTTGATTAATAAAGTGTTTGATTCCATTGTAATTGTAGAATAGATATATGCAGATCTATGTCATTGGAGGCTTGGCCAAATGAGTAAGAGGGATTTGAAATCTCTACCATCAGGGGGAAAGCTTTCAAGACTAAAGTCAGTGGACTTGGATTTCTATGAAGACTATGTACTGGGCAAGTAGAAAATTTTGCATTTTTTAAAGGTGGAAGAGAGCTTAAATGTCAAAAGCTTGAGTTGATGCATACAGATGTATAGGGGTAAGCTCCTTCTTCTTCCATAGGTGGAGCCACATACTTTGTTACCTATATCGATAATAATATAAGGAAGTTATGGGTATATTTCTTAAAGCACAAATTTGATGTATTTGATGTGTTTAGGAAATGGCTTGTTTTGGTTGAGAATGAGACAAGGCTGAAGCTTAAATGCTTGAGATCTGATGGTGGAGGTGAGTAGTATGATAAGGAGTTCAAGAAGTTTTGTGCCTTGAATAGAATTCAAGAGAAAACTAATAGTTCCCAGAACACCACAATAAAATGGCATTGTAGAGCGGATGAACAGGACAATCACAGAATGAGCCATGAGCATGAGGTTGCATAACTCTCCCAAATCAGTTCTAAGCTGAGGTTATTAACGCATAAGTATATTTGATCAATCAGGGACCTTATGTACCCCTAAATGAAGGAATTCCTGAGGAGGCCTGGAGTGGAAAGGAGGTAAAATTAAACCATCTCAAGGTGTTTGGATGTTCATCATATGTGCATGTTGATGCATGATATAAAAGCAAGCTTGATGCAAAAGACATCAAGTGCACATTTATTGGATATGGCACGGGAGAGTTTAGCTATAGGTCCTAGGACAATCAGAAGCATAGATGTCATTTTCAATGAAAGTGAAATGTACAATAATTATTTTGGAGTCAGAACTTATTCCAAGGTTGTTTCAAATAGTGAGCCCCAATACATAGAATTTTATGACAGTATTGAGCTATAGGAGCATATATAAGAAGATGCTCAGGAGGGTGTTAAACATATTGAACCACAAACACCTATGTTGTGAAGATCACAAAGGTACTCTCCTTCTTAGTTTTATTTATTACTAACGGATGGTGGTGAACTAGAAAGCTTTGAAGAGAAATTTCAAGGGGTTAATTTTAACAAGTGGGAGGCTTCCATGAATAATGAAATAGCATCACTCATGTCAAATGAGATATGGGAATTGGCAACACTACTAGTTAAAAAGAAGGCCCTTCAAAATAAGTAGATTTATCGACTGAAGGAAGAACCAGATGGGAACAAGCACTACAAGACAAGGCTTGTAGTAAAGGGCTGTCAGCAGCAACATATAGTTAACTATGATGAGATCTTTTCTCCAATTGTGAATATAACTACCATCAGGGTAATGCTGAATATCACCATAGTTGAAGATTTTCACTTTGAGCAAATGGATGCAAAAACTATATTTCTTTATGGAGAGCTAGATGAGGAATTATATATGCAACAATTACAGTGGTACAAGGCTCAAGAAAAAGGTAGAGCATAGCTTGTGTGCAAGCTTAAGAAGAGCCTCTATGGCTTAAAACAGGCACCTAGGCAATGGCATAGGAGATCCGACATGTTCATGTCAGGAAAAAGGTGCCAAGAGGATCACTACTGCTATACAAGACAATGTAAGTCCTCTTATATCATCCTTTTGTTATATATGGATGATATATTGATTGCAAGATTGGATATGAAGGAGATTAAGATGCTGAAGGAGCAAATGTTAAGGGATATTGACATGAAGAACTTGATGCCGACTAAGAAGATTCTTGGAATAAGAATCAACAGGAAGAGAACATTAATTCTGAAGTTGTCTCATAAGGAATATATTGAAAAGGCGTTGAATAGGTTCAACATGAGTGAGGCAAACCCAGTGGGCCCCATAGCAAGTCATTTCAGCATATTAAAGATTAAATATCGAAGGCTGAAGAGGAGAAAGAACACATGAAGAAGGTTTCTTATGCTTTAGCGATTGGGATCTTGATATACGCTGTGATTTGCATGAGATCAGATATTTCACATGCAATGGGAGTGGTTAGCAGATTCATGGGTAATCTAAGGAACCACCACTGGGAAGTGATCAAGTAGATTTTGAGGTATTCGATGTGTATAACAGACAAAGCACTTTGTTTTGGTAAGTCTAATGTTACTCTACATTGCTTTGTAGATTCAGACATTGTAGAAGATGTTGATAGCCAAAGGAGCACTACTAGATATGTGTTCACATTAAGAAGTGCAATAGTGAGCTGGATCTCCAAGCTACATAATATTGTTGCTTTATCCACCATGGAGGCTGAGTATGTCGTCATCATCGAGGCGAGTTAGAAGATGATTTGGTTGAAGAACTTTATAGTAAAATTAGGTAAGGAGCATAATGATGTGAAGCTCTAAAATAATATTATGAGTGTGATTCATCTTGCAAAGAATGCTACATTTCATGCTAGGACGAAGCATATACAACTTCAGTACCATTTCATCAGGCCACTGTTAGAAGAAAGTTAACTAGCATTGGAGAAGATTCACACTTTGAAGAATTCCATTGACATGGTTACAAATGCTATAACATAGAAGAAACTATAGTTATGTGATGCTTCAGTTGGCCTCAATACGTGAAGAGAGGACAAGGGTGAGCCACACCACGTTCTCGATAGGCATGTAAGAAGACAATGAAGATCCAAGATTGAATAAGGAATTATCCCAATAGGTTTTCAAGTGGGAGATTATTGGGATGTTGAGACCATTTAGATCATCATAGAGGTGCCAATCAAGTTATGGTAGAGTTCTGGGAGGTCTCGGGGTGTTCCGGGACAAGTCGGGGGAAATTCATGCACTCCAGCGTGCCCTGGTGCGTCTTGCAGTCTTTGCAGACGAAGGCTAGGCATCGCAACGCACCGTAGTGCCCATCAGGGTGCCCAGGCACCCCATGGCTCCCTGTGGTTTGATACTGGGGTGCCCCAGCATGCTACGGCACCCTGTGACTCAAAATTGGAGCTCCCCGGGGTGCTGTGGCGCCCACCGAAGCCCAGTTACCCGTAACTGTTTCCTAAGGAGGATCAACCCTAATTTGGTATTGCGACTATTGCTGGTCTCCGTCAACCTAGAGTGAGAGCTGGCATTTTATGGAGGAAAAGAAGTTGATCGGGAGGCTTTGTAACTGGTAGATATTTCTTGTTCATGTGAAGATGAAGGTCTCTGTAACTCTATAATCATTCTGTTAATAGTGGATTTTTTTGTGTGGTGTGGCTTCGTGGTTTTTGCCATTATCAAGTTTTCCACATAAAATTTCCTATGTTTGGATGCTTGTGTAGTTTATGCTATGATTCTAATATTGTGGTTTCACTCTTTTGTGCTTGGATAATTTTGTTTGTTGCTTAGTAACCACCAACGATATCTCATTCAGTATAATTTTCACGTGCACTAACAACCTATGCCACTATTATTGGGTTTCTTAATCCATTGGGTCTTACCTTTGGGATCATTTTGACATCTTATTTGCACTATGAGATGAACTGTACATCAGGAAGTCAGGGTTTCTTCAAAACTATTGACATAAATAAATTATGTATGACTACGTTCGCAATCATGTGTACGTGGTCTGAAGTAATATGGGATGATGAGATCTTAAGATTTATCGTCATCTGGGAACGGTGTTAAGAATTCTTACTAAAGTGTATCCAATTTCAATAATACTTAAGAAATCAATTTGGTTTGGTTTGAGTTCCTAAATTACTGTGATTTTGAATTAGTTTTGAATATTGGGAAGAGTTGAGGCTAAATATGCAGTTCATCATGGGTTCATGCATAGTCACTCTTATTCTCAAATCTATGTCAAGTAAGTTAAATTAATCTTAATTTCATTATCAAGAGATTTAGTATTCTCTAATGGATACACTAAATGTACAAAATCTTATCTAGTGCTCTGAGATGAATACTATAAGGTTCAATCTCAGCACATAGATAACCACGTGATCTTTTAGTGAATGAAATCATCTCTTACATCTAAATGATAAAATCTACATTTTTTAACTAAGTCTCACATGATCTTGATTCCAACTATGGCTCACACGTGTCCACACATAATTTAGCTAATGAAATGAGCATGTGAAGCTAAATGAGCTTATATCACATCACTAGATGCTTGGTGCACTCAAATTCCTCGCATAAATGGATAAAAAAGAATGCTACAACAGATGCTGAGCTTATTCATTGCTCTTACATGAAATGAAATGATAACTGAGTGAGAATACAATACTCAGGAACAGCCTTGGCGTTCTCTTCGTCTTCTTCTCTCTTCCAATCTTTTTCTCTTCTCCTTGCTCTCTATGCTTTTCCTTCTTGAATCTGCAACCTTCTCTCCCTCCTTAGGGTTAGAATGTGCTCTTGAATATTTCTTTCTCCAAACTAAAAAATTAGAATCTTATCTAAGTATTTTAATCTTCCTTTTATAACTTCTCCTCAGCCATTCTCTTTCTTCCTAGCGACCAACTCTTGAATGTGGACTTTAATTAATTTTTATTCTTTTATTCCCTTATAAATGAAAGAATTTAATGCTTGTCATTAATTCTTGCTGTGAAAAAATGGAGATTTTAAGTATTTTGGCTGGCCCAATGCTGACTGGGAGCAGGGTTCCAGGGAAATTTTACGGCGCATGCTATGGCGAGCTGTGCGCCAAGTTTTGATTCGTCTAGTGCTACAGCGCACTGTAGCGCCTTACTCTAGAACTTTAGTGCTATAGTGCATTGTAGCGCCTTTGTCTTTGTAAAGGTGGCGCTGTGGCGCCTTGGTCTCGGGAACTCTGGCGCTATGGCGCGCTGTAGCACCATTGTCTATATGGAAGTGGCGTTGTGGCGCACTGTAGCGCCTTAATCTCTATAGAAGTGGTTCTGTGTCGCGTTATAGCGCCTTAGTCTTAGAAACTCTAGCACTATGGCATGCTGTAGCGTCTTAATCTCGATAACTTTGGCACTATAGCGCGTTGTAGCGCCATGATCTTAGGAAAGCATACGATATGGCACGCTATAGCACCTTAGTCTCGGGGACTTTGACGTTATGGCACACTGTAATGCCTTGGTCTCGGGAAACCATGTGATGTGGCGCGTTATAGCGCCTATCTCCAAACATCAAGAGCTATTGCACGTTGTGACGCCTTGCTCTTGGAAACAAGGATGCTATGGCGCACCAGAGCGCGCTGTAGCCCACTGTAGCGTCCTTTTGATTCAATTCCCTTTTCTTTTTATTTTGATTTTTAACAACCTGAAATGGCACAAAAATACACAAAAACAACTAATCTTAATAAAAACATAAATTCTAGCACAAAATTCACTATGTTTATTGAGCTCATGACATCCTCACACTTAACTTATAGCTCACCCTCAAGTAAGTAACATAGAACTTCTTAGAAACGTTAATTTTTAACAATCTTGTTCTATTTTGATGCAAATTTGAAATTCTCTTTGTATCATAATGTAGTTTTAACAATGAAATAATTGATTAAGGGTACTCTTAATTTGCCTTGGTTCAATGTTAATGACTTTTTCCTCTATCCTTAACTCTTTTCTTTATATCAATCTATATGAAATACATGTTGGGGAATTTTCAAGCTCCTTATTAAGTATATTTGAATGATGATGTCTTTAGAAAGTTTTATGCCATATGTGTTTCTTCTTATAAAATGTAATGCATGGGAATACTTTGGGGAGAGTTATTTTTCTTCATCTCTTCATTTTCCTTCTTTTGTATTTCTTTTTAATGTTTCCTGAGATAGATATTTTTCTTCATCCTATTTTTCATGCATTATATTCATGAAGTCCTATAGAAGCCTAGCATATTTTTGATTTTGACCAATTATTCACTTATCTCATATGAGTCGTATTTTCCTCCACACAATCTCTTTTTGCATCATTTGACTTGATAAAAGAGTGTAAGGTAGTGAGTTAAGTAATTTTTATTGTACCTCAACATATTATAGTTACTTCCTCTCTCAATGCACATATGTCATACTGATTAACTCATGAATATTTTCAAAGTTACAAGTTCAATCCTTAGAGCTTAATTGTAAAAAGTTAGACTTCCAAATAGTGATTTTATAAATAACATCAAATATGAGCAATAAATTACAATAGTAATGGATGACTCAAAAACAATAATTAACTAAGAGAAAAACAAAGTAAAACAAAAAGAAAAACTCAACATGATTATTCTTTCATTCATCATCAACATCTTCTTCTTCTTAAAATTCAAGCCAAGGGATGGTTAGAAGAGGCACCAGTGTAGGTAGTGGTGGGAAGGCTATTTCTCCTTAACCGCCTTGCAAGTGCCAATTTGCAAACATACCCCCAAGAACTATGTTGAAGCCTTGAGTGTACTTGCAGTGTTGATATAAGGTTATCTCACAATAATTGAGCCTTGAATCCACACAACTATCAATTAGCCTTTTGTACTCCTCCATCATGTTCATTCTTCTTTGGAGGTCCAATTCAAATTTATGGCTTGTTGAACATGAAGATCCTACCCCTATTCTTTCTCTTTTCTTCTCTTTCTCTTTTTTTCTTGCTTCTTTCTGTTTCTGAGTTATGAGTGAATGTTTCTAAAAGTGAGAGGTGCTAGGGGCAAAAGCAAAGGTTCATTACTACTTTCTTTTACCCCTTGCTCAAGGCAAATCCCAGTAATTAAGAACCCAAAAGCAACAACCCACATGGCCCGTTTAAGGCTTGCCATTTGTTTTCAAGGATTATTCTAGGAACATTGATTACTCCCTGACATTGAATGTCATAGATCAATACAGCTCTTGATCAAATCACCTCACTCAAAACACCCAAATGGCATTATTTTTTTAGCACCCCACCCCACCACTACGCGCAAAGGAAGTGTAAGATAATGACAAGATGTGTCACTAAGAGATAACCTCGTATTAGGATTAACAAAGTAAATGTTTATTAAGAGTCTACTTACTTTGCTAATATTAATACTACTAAGATGTTTAAATAATCAACTACTTATACATACGATTGTGCTCTAAATTATCCTATAAAGATAATTATAATTCATAGTACAAATGAGCAGGTGCAATAAATAAATAGATTGCGGAAGCTAACCGAATTAAAAGTACATCAATTCATCACATTTCAAAAATAAACAGAAAGTAGAGAATAATACATCTCAAATGACATGTACATAAATAAAAATATACAGTGTAAAAATTAATTATTACAAGCCATTTAAATAATTCTAAAGGAAAAATTGAAATGCAATAAATCACTCTCCTTGACAGTAAAATAAAATCTAAATAATTGCAGAAGAGTCATCTTCATGCTCCTGCTCCTCACCTGAATCTGGCTCTTCAAGCTGCTCTAAGACAGACATGTTAATTTTTACAGGCCAGAGCCTCAACCAAAAAAAGAAAATCTTGATTAGATAATTTATCTAAGTACATTTTTAGGCTAATAATTTATTATATTTTAAAATATTGCAAATCATCTTATTAAACAATAAAGGAGTCACAAAGCATCAAATGAAACCATAAAAATTATAAACAATACATTTATAACTTAAGCATAATATGATGTAAATAAACATACCTCAAACTAAAGCTATAGAAAAAATTAAATAGTTGTAAATGTAAAGAAAAGCCCTACACAGATATGATCAATTTATGCATGCTAATTTTTCTGATAAAGTGCAATGTAAGTAAAATGGCACTAAAACTGGCATCTAACATGCTTATACAAAAAATTTTATATAAAATCAAAAAATTATTGAAAATACATAAATATTGAGAGAAACTATAAAATACTGTAAATGCTATAATTACTAAAAAACTAAACTGAGCTAAACTGAAAATAACTGAAAATGAAATAATTGAACTGTAAAATCACTGAACTGAAAAGTTATTTTATTTTAATTGGACATGACTAAACTAGTCCTACCACAGCAAAAGTTGACTAAACCTAGCCACAGAACAGAAAATCCCATATGCATCATCTAGACCACTAATAATTAGATCCAAGCTGGACTATAAAATCAGACATGTATCATCCAAACCCTCTCATGATTGAATCTAAGTCGATTCTATCTCAAAAATAGAATTGCAAAGGCAAACTAATTAAGACACATTTCACTGAATTTTTTATCTTAGTTTACTAATTACACCAATGACATGCATTTCAAAACTAACATAAGATATTCATCAAATATTCTATATCTCAACTAATGTGTCAAAATAGTAAGGCTCAAATCACAAGAAAATAGTGCGTACAAAACAATTAGTATAAAGCAGCACTATACAAAAATCTATGATATCATTTATTTTCTATTTTAATTGTTCTAACTATTTTGAAGTTATACAAGCTTAAGATCTCCAATATCCTACTATCCAGTATAAACTCAGAATCACAATCCTATAAAATCAAACAATTAGAAATAATCAAGTTCTAATTTAAATCAATTAATTTTGCCTACAAAAGTTAAATAATAAATCAATTATCTTAATTAATGAATTTATTAACTCAAATCAATCTTGATTAAAGCAAATCAAGATTAAGGGATTAAGAGTTAAACTCCAAAATATTGAGGTCTACATCTCTTTATCCAAAGGCATTAAAGTCTAAGGTTCTAAAATTTTCTCAACTCTCATGAACTAAAGGTTAATGCAATCTTATTAAGTATAATCAAACTTAATAAGATGAATCCCTAATTTTAAACTAAAATCAAAAGATAAAATAATCAAAATTCAAAGATAAATCTAGAAATCTGAATCAAGGATTTATTCCATTGAGTAACCCATTTACTCAAGAGAATGAACACTAACTTAAATCTACAACTAAGCACAAAGGGAGAGATTACTAAAATTTCATAAAAAGAATTACTTGAGGTAATTTCTAATTAAAATGACTTAAGGTCTAAAAATTGAATACTAAGATTAATATTGATTCAATTAACATTGAAGTATGATTAGGGAATGCATAATATGAGTTCAAATTCACACTATGAATTTAACAATTTTACTTAATAACATTTTGAGGAAAATCTAAAGTTTGCCTTAAAATCAAGCTAGCATATCTAAAGGATCTAAACATGATTTATAAACATTAACTTTACTAATTTTAAGGCAAATTATAGATTTCTAAGGCCTAAGAGTACTTAAATCAAAACTTGGGCAAATAGATCAAAATACCCCTCCTTAAAGGTCAAAATGAGATTTTAAGATCCATGGTTCTAAATTGAGGTATCTTAATGTCAAATGATTTCTTACCTATCTAATATGAAGATTGATGCTAAAAACACCCAAATTGATCAAGGATCAAGGCTAATTAGCTCAAATTAAGATTTAAATTCATTAATGGATGATTAGCAAAATTACTTAAGAAAATCTAAATTTTATGTTATACTTAGATTATATTCGATCTAAGGATTCCATAGATACTACGTTTGCTAAAATCTGAGGTCAAATGACTTAGTTATGAGCTAATTAAGAAAAAGTTCTAAAAAGATAATTAAGGGAGGGATCCAAAACAATGTTGGCATTGGGTAATCAAATTGTTGGCAATCATTTTTCTAACATGCTACTGAATTTGTGATAAGAACAACAAGCCTATTAAATTATATCACATAGTGTACATAAGCAAATCTACAAAATTGCCCAAAGAATCTTATAAAATTGTCTCCTAGAAAAACAATCCTCAAGTTGCATTGTCTACCAGTTACGGGCATAACAATTTTTAATATGACAGAAGCCCATCACTACACAGTTTACGAGTCACTGTAATTCGTTATCAAAGACACTCATTAGCTTCAATAGGCAAATTAGCAAATAATAAAGACAGTTCATCTTCAAGCATGAAGATGATGACCAACTAAATCACAGTGAGGCCGGGATAGGCATTGTTTATTATCAATCATCAATCATCAACAGAGCAATCATATCAATGTAAAGATGGGATAAAACAATTACAGAAGAACTGCCATCCCTCGTTGTTAGATGCAACTTGGGTTTGAACGCGAGCATTTTGCCTCGCGGGGCTTTTTCTAAATCCAAAATCAAACAAAAAATCATAAGAATCATAATACAACAAAAAATAACCAAGCATTGATCCAACTAGGTGGGGTCAGTTTTTGTTTTCATTGTTCTTGATCATATAGAAGTCCTTTCCTAAGTTCAAATTGAGAAGATCCGTTATAATAATTTCTTCCCATGTCTTTTTAGATCTTCATTTGCCTCTTTTAATATGGCCAAAATTCATAAACTCAAATTTTTAACAGGTGCACAGAACAGTATACACTTAATATGCCCGAACCATCTAAAGACTGCATTCTCTAATTTTTGTTCTATTGGGACCACTTCAACCTTGCTTCCACTTCAACCTTCTACGGATTAACTGATTTCTCGTTCTATCCTTACAAGAAAGATGATAATACGATTATAGAATATTATAAGAAATTATGTATTATGTATGCATCAATTACCACATTTACTGTATGCATTGCTCTATCCTTATTAAATTCTACAGTTGGAAAGCATAAATTTTCAATCAATTTAGATTATTCTTTCTGATATTCAACACAAAGATTGCAACTTCATAAACTCAACTAGTGAATATCTGTATAAACAAACAACAACTCTATCACTATTCACGATTTACTAATCATCATCCTTCCTGATACTGCAATTCTACAAGACTAAATTTATGACATCATTAAGAGAATATATGAAAGCAAATAAAAAAAGCATATGTGACAGACACATGGTCCAAAGAGATTCACAAATGCTAATAGATGGAAGCATGTATAGGTGTAACAAGTTGTCGCAGACCAGTGACCATATTCAGTGGAACTCTATTATACAGGAGGATTAGGAGAACATAGCTCATAAAAAATGCACCAAACGGAGCAGAAAGCTAAGGATTATACTGCCTGGTTTAAAAGTTATACCGACCTATCAAGGTTAACGACATTAAATAGTTGCGCTCAGCAAACTACAAAGCTCCGCAAGTGCAAAGGGTATTAGTGAACATGTCTAGTGCTGACTGGCCGCCCTCTGCACGTCAACAACCTGGTAGAGATCCCCACGTCTTTGATTATGCAATGGGAGGTAGGACCTGCACAATAAAGCTTATGGTCAAACGAATCAAGATTCATATAACTAGAAATAAAATGCTTAAGAACTGATATTCATCACTTTAGTCAGGAAGACGAAAGGTAAAAAAAAGAAATCTCCATTCTAAACTTAATATTTTCAGTTTGATCACTAACTATATTATTCATAACAAAAATAAAGCTTGTTGAGATAGCATGCCATAGTGTACAATATGTATTGATGAAATACATTTCAACATGTGGCCATGCACATCTCTTTTTCAACTTTTATAATAATCACCTAAAATCTTGTCTGATTTTTGTTGATTTATTCATCTAGCATTTCTAATAATTCATTGATCAGTGAAAGCAATTTTTCATTTCAAGGACTGTAAATAAATAAATTAATGTGGTTAAGCAGTTAATCATGGCAGTGGATTTTATTAAATTAGAATAAAATATGTGATAAATATGAGTGTGTTTCAGCCAGACTTTTGGTGTGCTCAGTTGCTTCTCCTCTCAATTGTGTTGCTCCTGTCATTTTCTTTGTGGTGGCGTTTTAGTAAAGTGAGATTTTGCTCAAGTTGGGCCTTTTTTAGTTAGTAAAACTGCCTTAATTTTTGCAATAAAATTTTTTTTTGTTGAAGAAAACAAGGCGTGCGTTCAGCTGTTTTCCAGCTTACCTTCTCAATTCTAAAAGTGAATAATCAATCTCTTCCACAATGATAGCTTCCTCGTGCTCAGTGGTCGCAATGACTTCTCCAAACTGCGAAAAAACTAAAAATCAGCTAATCAAAATATGTCAATAAAAGTTGGGTTAGATATAGTTGATCGGTTACTTACAGGACCTACAAGCGTAGAGTGGCCCCAAGCCACATATTCAGCAGTTGCATCCCGAGCAGGAGAACAAGTGGCCACAAATAACTGTTTGAAAGAAATATATTGGCACGTTTGAAGAAAATATAAGAGGCTTAATTTCCAAGTCCATTTAACTTCCAAACAGAAAGAAGGTAAACTTGTTATCTTCATTCTGCAAACAAAGAGTTCAGAACTGTTTCTCCTTACTAAAGATATGATGTGATGTTTTAAGTAAAGCATGCTAGTGATCGGTTACGGCCAAAGTAAGAATCACTCGGATTATCACGTGTTTGATGACCAAACTGAATGTCTCCTTATAATCGAGACCTTCTTGTTGATGACAGCCCCAAGCAACAAGACAAGCTTTGTATTTGTGTATAGTGCTATCCGAATTTAGTTTGTGTTTAAATAGCCAATCTTTCAGGATATAATATTCATGCGAGAGCTTCAGGTAACAAGAGTCCATGTATTGTTCAGATCAAGGCATTGAATTCAATATTCATAGCAGCAAGCCATTTAGAATGTTGAGATGCTTGGGAAAAATGGGTAGGATGGGAAACAACATGGGAAATGTAACATTGACATGGGGGGTGTTTGGTGGATATGAGTTTTGAATTGCTAGATTTGAGTCTAGTAATTATTGAATGATGGAGGGTAGATATGGGAAGGAGGAATGTTGGTAGTGGTGGGGATCTGTGGTGATACAGTAGTAGCAGGAGAAGTTGAAATAGAAGTGGATGAGTGAGGAATGGTAGGAAGATGTGGAGATTGTAATGGAGATTGAGTAGAAGTAAGAATATTGTTGGGAGCACATGAAGGGACTTGCCATTTCCTGCGAGTGTATGTTTGAAGCTGGTGGGATGTAGAAGTTGGATTTGACGCAGGATATGTAGAAGTAGCAATCCTATTGAAAAAATGGTAGGGTGGATTGAGAATGAAGATGGTGTAGGTGTTGGTGATTGCTAGAGATGAACAGATATATGAACATGAGTGGGGTTGGAGAAAGGTGGAATAGCAATTATGAAAGGAATACTGAGAAATTGTAGTTCATCAAAAAATAACATGAATGAAAATAAAAAGAAGGTTGGTACAAGAGTCAAGGCACATGTATGTAGAACGGGAGCTACTGTAGCCAATGAATATGCAGGGCATGGATTTCTTATCGATTTCGGATTTTGTATGAGGGCAAAGCCAAGGAAAATAGAGACAGCCGAAAGTACTAAGTTTACAGTAGTTAGGGAGTTTGTTGCGGAGAAGTTCAAACTAAGATTTGTTATGGAGATTTTGTGAAAGTTGTCGGTGGATTAAATAATTTGGAGTTTGAAAAGCATAAATCCAATATGTTTTTGGAAGAAGTAGAACAAGGGCCCCAAACATCAGTATATATAAACTCTAAAGGTTGTGTAAACATTTGTAGAATAAGGTTAATGGGATATGACTTTTAGCTTGAATACAAGAATAATAAGTAAATGAAGAAAAAGAAACATCAATATTTGGAAGAGCTTTTCCCAATAATTGGATATTGGGATGACCAAGATGGTTGTGCCACATGGATGCGAGAGTGCTCGTGAAATGGTAAACATGAGAATACGAAGAAACTTGTTGTATATGAAACCAGCACAAGCCTTGATCAAGCGTCCCCTGAAGGAGTTCCGTCCTGCTGCAAATATCCTTCACAACACAAAAATTTGGATGGAATTCAATAAACCTCTGTTATCATTAGTAAACTAACTAATAAAGAGCAAGTTCTTTGTAATTTGAGGCACATATAACACATTCAATAATTAAAAATTAGAATTAGAAGTGCACATAGAAGAGATGCCAGTATGGTGGATGTCAAAAGCGTGGCAATTTCTCAAATGAACACCATCAGTTCTGGTGTAAGTTTGCGGCAAATGAAGATGCTGCAAATTGGATGATATATGATGAGTTGCACCTAATTCTGAGAACCAACCGTCTAAAATAATGCGAAACGCATGAGGTGTTGGTGGCGGGTGTTGAGGTGGATAAGAGTTGTTGTTTTGAAGGTGGTAACAGTTAATGGCAAAGTGATTGGTTCAATTAAATACTTGGCAAAGAATGTTGTTTCATCGACGTTCAGATGAACGACCATGGCCTTTAGCTCGGCCATGACCTCGAAAGAATGGAAGAAAGCACTGAGTAGAAGGAAAAGCGGGTTGGAGATCGCTTGGTCACTGCCCTGCAGTGATGTGATTGGCAACGACAGGGACCGTGAGCGAAAATTTTGTCTGGTAGAGTAACTCATGATTGAGAAGCATGCCACAGAGATCATCCACGGAGATAGAGTCTAGGCGGGTGTGACAGCGGTGGTGAGAGGGCAGTAGTCTGGCCCAAGGCCAGTCAAAATGCTTAGCACGATCTGCTATTCAAAATGGGGGAACAAAAAATCATAAGATTATGTGCTATAGTTTTTACCTGTTGTAGATAGTCGACCATGGAAAGATTCACTTTCTTGATAGAGCGAAATTGAAATTCCAATCAATGAATGCGAATTTGGGAGATAGAGGCGTAGATCGCGGCAAGAGCGCACCATATTGCATGAGAGGAATCACAACCAAGAACCTGAGCGAGCGTAGATGTAGTGTAGGAGGAGATGATCCAGCTCAGGATCAATTGATTGATGGAGAACCAAGTTGAGTAATCGAGATTGGGAAGACTGCTCGGTAGAGTCTACAAGGGAGTGGTGAGAGTTTCGTTTAAGTACCCCATAAGATTATGAGCGCAAAAAATTGTGATGAATTACGATCTCCAAATAGCGTAGTTGGATTTGTCAAGCTTGACGTTAGAACGTGACGTACGCTGGACAGAGATGCAGTGTTGCCGATCTTCAACGTTGTGGAAGAGGAGGCGGGAAGTCATCACTTTCTCCTCCAACAGGAGAGCTAGAGAGACGCTCGGTTCCATCCATCTTCGAGCGAGAGTTCAGCAGACGCGAGACCTGAGGGAGATCAGTGGAGAAGAGAATCTCATTAAGTAGAGGCGAGACTTGAGGGAGATCGGCAAAGTAGAAAAACAGCAGTGTTACAGATTTCTCTAATACCATGTTGAAAAACAGGTAGACGAAGTGAAACTCGTGATTTCTTACTTGATTTTTATAACACGGGCTCTGCCCGATACATATATAGTGATTTAGTAAAGTAACATAAGACTCAGAAAAGGAAAAAACGAAGGCGGGAAGAATTACAACACGACGGGATATGTATCGGCCGGTTTAGGTAAGTGCCGATACGTATTTATTTTAATAGATAAATGGGGAAACATCATTTTAATCAACGCATTTCATCCAAGTTTTATTTAGCCCTTCAAAATTAATAGAGCAGCAAGTCCATAAATTTTATTTGATTCTAATTTAATCCCTACAACATCCGCTCCACCTACAAATTCCTATGATATTAGATCTACAGTAGTGATCTTGCCACGCTCACGCACTTGCCAAAGATGAGGAAGGCTGCCTTTTAGCTTTTTTGTTAAGTGGCCTATTTCTTCTATCAAACGTATCACCACTAGTGGGCCCTATGATCCTCAAAAAAAATGTAATAATGGTAAGAAAAGAATCAACAATAAGAATACAAACTACCGGTTTGCCATTATAAATTAATCAACTACATAAATTTCCATACTGAACCCCTCACACTCTTGCTCTCTCATTATCAATCATATGCATCACCAAATTTGTACGCATCTCCTATCGTTCTTCACACAACTTCTGTTATGTGGATGCTTGCCATTTTCCATACACCTCGTTTCTGACAACACAGATTTGGCCACTCTTGCTTTACGCAAATCCACCTTTAGGTTCAAGCGGTTTCTAAAATAACTTTACAAATCCTTTCAGTAGCCAAACTCCCAAGAGCACCAAAATTATAAAAAATACAGATCTTTTGATTAGTCGGCCTCAGGTTTTGGTCTGCCAACATCAACAAATATTCAGAAACAAATAAAGTCACAAAAGATAAAACCTAATGCAGAATACAATAATAACTTAATTGGACAAAACAATATGTTGTTGCAGCTCTTTACACAATGAAGAATTGGGAATGGCTGATAAACATAAATTTGATAAGATGAGGACCACTTAGTTGCATGTCAATTGCAGTGGCAGAGATGGAGGTTTTCCCCGTGAGCTCACAGAATTTATAGATAATAAGCATCAGTGGCAACATAAAATTCCAGCTCATTTCTATGGGGAGAATACAGCTGTTATTAGTGGTTCCATCCCATCCAATAATGCAATTGAGGATAATATCCAAAGAAAGCTCTATTTACAAACTAGCTACACCTCATAGGCAATGCGCTCTTCAAGTTCCCTTAGTAGAACAGAGCATTGCAAAATCTATGTAGGTTGTAGTTAGGATTGGCAATTTAACCCAAAATTTGAAAATTGTTCAAACTCGCTAGAACTTTGAGTCGAATCGAACACGAATTAAAAATTTTTGACTTAACTTCTCGAGTTGAACGGGTGGACTCGAACCTAATTTGAGCCGAGTTCAAGTTGAACTCGAATCGAATTGGGTTCACGTCACTCTAAATAAACAATATATATACATTCATATATATATAACATCTATGAGACAGCAGAATTCCTCAGCATTGTCGGGGGTATAAATCTCCCTATTATTCGCCGGGACTAGGGTTTGAGTCCCCTAAAATGAAAAGTCGGCTATTTATTAAGAAATTGTTTTTTAAAGAAAAGCATAAATTGATCTTTTTCAAGAATCGAACCTGGGAACTATGATATAAAATGAAGTCAGCATTACCAATGGACCTCAAAATATTTTCAATAAGTAATATAAGGTTTTTTGGTTTTATATATTTCAAGTCTAACTCGAATCAAATTCGAACTCGATTTGAGTTCAAGTCGGACTCAAGTCAAAAATTCCGAGTTCGATTCTGATTTAACTTGCTTGAACTCGAATCGAAGCCAGCCCTAATAGTAGTTTGGGTCCTAGAGAAATGCTCGGACCCTATTTGGAGAAGTTCATGTTGGTGTAATTAGACAACATTCTTATATATATCAAGATTAAAGAGGAGCGCCAAACACTTGGAAAAGGTATGACCTGAATAATTAAATGCCATCCCAAATGCAAACTTTCACCCTTAAACTGCTACCAATGAAGATGCACACACGTTAAGAACTAACAACACATTAATGTGGAGTGTTCATTCACTATGGCTATATGAGACTATTTAAATACGTTGAGCTTTCATTTGCCCCCAATGATGATCTAGGAAAGTTCTTTGTGTATGATTTGTGCAAGGGACAGGAGCTTGATGGTTTTTATTGATCAAATGGTTTATTGTATATTTTATCAAGATTTGGCATGTAGAATAGCTCGCAAACATAAGAGAACGCATCCGACACCAACAATTTATGCAAGAAATATCAACATTGTTTCCATCAAAATGCATGTTTGATCTCTGAGGATGGATTCTGAGATTCCTCAACCTTATGGGGCATAGCATTCCATAATGTTTCTAGAATCCCTCGATAGGTCGTAGTAAATGCAAACAACTCCATCTATTAACCAATAAAAATATTTGGTGGAACTATTCTAATAAAATGAGTGTAATCATGGAAACTAAAAGGCAGGGGCTTTCAATTGTTCAATAAAATTGAACTAATATAAGTATTCTTGAGTCTATGAATCAGTAAATTGGACAATCTTATCACAACATTCAGGCAATCTACATGGTCGAGATGGCATGCCAGAAACTCTAGTCTTCACATTGAGCAAAGCTCACATATGATCATCTGCTTTCTGTTTTTGTTCAAAAGAATTTCGTATATACACAATGCGTATGTGTAACAGTGATGCATAATTTTATGTAACTTTTGATAGTAGCAAAAAAAATTTATTATAGTATTTTTTCCTATTTAGTGATAAAATTTTGTAGTTTCTTAGTAAAGTCATTCAAAGGTTCCTTGTGCCTGTAATTTGCAAATTGCATTTCCTAATTATTAAGAGTGGGTATAAAGATAAAGCAAAACTTAAATTGTTGAGAACTATTTTAGAGTCTAAAGAGTTTTGTCTTGGTAAATTTAAAAATGGAATATTAGGACTGTAATGTTAATCCGAATAAAAACCATAATGGTGAGAACATAAGTATTAAGAATCACATAATTAAGAACAGTGAAACTTTAAATATTTCAATTCAAGCATACAAAATATTGGTGAAATAGAGAGCTTTGTGATTAATAGCAGCCAAGTAAGTTGAGTGACATAAAGGAGCACCTCTAGAGTGTTGTGTATTGGAAAATCCCACTAGAAATTAAAGATGATTTTATAGTGTCAGCCATAAGACAATAAATGCAATGTGGGGCATAATGTGAACCAACAAAGAAAAAACTTTGAAAAATTAAGTGTTACATAAACAATGATGCTAAAATGGATGAGTAGATATACTCAAAAGAATAGGATGCAAAATAATTTCATTTGTACCAAGATTGGAATGGCACCATTACAAGATAAAGATTATAGTGCCATCTTAGATTGTTTAGACATATTAAGTGTAGACTATTCGATGCCATGTTAGAGAATTGAGTATATGAGTTTTGTCAATATTAGAAAAAGAAGAAATGATTAAAAAGGACATGGGAAGAAACTGCTAGACAAGATCTTCTTTATTTGAAACTTAGGAAGAGATTTCTATTTAATTATGTACAATGTAAACAATGGATTCATGCAACTGATTGCACTAAGTGGGACTAAGTATTGGTGAGTTGTTAGATCTATTTTAGTATCCATCAAAAGAAGATGAAATCATTTATAACTATGTCACTCCACTTTTAGTTTTTTTGTTTCTAAGCAATGCTATAGGAACTAGCCAACTTTCAGGAATAAAGCAATACAACATAAAAAGGATAAAAGATTTTAAACTCTGATCCCAACAAAATTAAAAGACTATTTCATAGCATGGATAGCAAAGATAACTACGCAAGCAGAATAAATGGGTGCATAGCAAAGAATCAAGTAAAACCTGACATGATCAAACTTTTAAACTGTAATTAACTATAAGACAAACGATATTCAAAACTGGATAAACAACTTCTTGAAACATATAATATAACAATGAAATCATTGACTCAAGTCTCAAAAAATAATCATGTCAAGAGCAAGTGAGCAGGGGATTGTAGGTACCAAACAAATTGAAAATAAATTATTAGAATTTTTGTATTTAGGCTTGAACTCATCTAAAGGTATTCCTTAAAGAAGATACCCTCAATAGAGATAAGTAAAATCAATACATAAAAAGGCATCACCATACTTTTTCAGTCTTAAAGTATGCTGAAATCCTACAGGGCATTCACTGACAATCAATGATGCATCAGTGGATGCCAATTACATGCATGGTGAAAAAAGCAAGGAAATCAGCATAATGATGGTTTCGCAACACTTTGGCATATTGAATAGGTGTTCAATCTTTCATATTAAACAATGAACGCATACAGTAAGCCTGCCTCTTGCTCCAATTAAGATTCAAGTACAAAATTGATCTAGAAAACCGTACATGTATGATCATAATGGAATTAATGCAACCTATGAATAAATAGACAGCAATAAATTCTTCATATTGCTTGATAATTGTTTCTTATAAAACGCTACAAGCCTATTACAAAACATGCAAATAGAACTCCATAAAGTCTTAACTCGCCAGATCATTACAAGCAAAACTCTCTTCCTTCAAGCACAAACGTAAATGGGAAGAAGTACTCTGTCCAAGTCTGGCACAATTTTGCTACAAAGATTTTCTTTTGATCAAGGCCCTATATAAATAATGATGATATGAAACGATCTTCACAATAGTCCTGAGTATGAGTCCAAGGAACTGATCCGATCAGTCAAATTTGAGATTTCTTAGGGACTGTACTTCAGTATTTTTTATGAACTGGCTTAACTCGACCCAATTTACTTCGAGTTCTCAATCACAAGTTGGCACGCACTCTCCGGGTGCTGTGGAGATGGGGACGAGACACACTCCCTGACTTGAGGAAGAGGGAGGCTGAGCTCACGACAACTTTGACGCAGATTCAGGCTTCGGACATGAAGACGAACAGAGGCGGAGACCCGGAGCTTGTGCAGCAGCTCCGGGCCACCTCGCAGGAGCTCTCACAGGTGGAGGCGAGATTGGCTAGCTGGTGGCAGCAGCGCGCCAATGCACGGTGGCTCTCTCAGGGTGACCGGTGCACGGCAGTGTTTCAACGGCTCGAGACGCAGCGTCGCAAGTCGAACACCGTGCTCGCGCTACAGAAGAAGTTCGGGGAGTTCTTTTACGACCCACTACGGATCTGTCAGGTATTCTTTGACTTCTTCCAAAGGAAGTGGGGCATCTCTAGTCCCGTAAGGGATTGCCCAGATGATCTGATTCCATATCGTATCCTTGGAGATATAGATTCTGCCTCTCTCCAGGGTGCGGTTACGGACACAGAGATTTGGGCAACCCTGAGGGACCTTGGCCCAACCACACCCCTGGGATTTATAGTATCACCCCCTCTTTCTTCACAGGCTACTGAAGGATTACCCAAGCTGACACCTTGGCAGCCGTTCACCATTTTTTTGATGTTGGGAGGATGCCGCAGCGCCGGCGTGAAACTTTGGTAGTCCTCATTCCTAAGGAGGAGGGGGCCTCCACTCCGAGGCAGTTCCACCAGATTAGCTTATGTAACACGATCTATAAGGTGGTGGTCAAGATTTTGGTAATGCACCTTAAGGCAGTGTTGCCTCTCTGATCTCCCGAGAACAATGTGCCTTTATTCCCGAGAGAGATATTAGCGAGAACTGCCCCACGGTCCAGGAGATCCTTACGCAGCTCTCATATTCCATCTCGACAGATCACATGATCATCAAGGTGGATATGGAGCAGACTTACGACTGGATGGAGTGGGGTGCTTATGTTTGGTCCTGGATATATTTGGGTTTCCACAGCGTTGGACGGATTGGGCCATGCAGTGCGTGGAGTCCCCCAGGTTCTCAATTTTGGTAGGAGAGCACATGCTTCATTGGATAGTAAAGAGGAGAGGCTTCAGACAAGGATGCCCCATCTCACCCTACCTATTCATCCTGTGTTTGGAGCTCTTTTCCTTCCTTGTCAGGCAACAGCAGCAAATTAGTCACCTGATCGACATCAGGTTGGATCGGGGTGGGCCCAGCTTTTCCCACCTCATCTACGCAGATGATTTGATCATATTCGCTCCAGCCTCTAAGGCAGCCGGCAGAGAGGTACAGCGGATCCTGAAAGATTATGGGAGCTGGACTAGGCAATCTGTGAACTCGCACAAGTCACAGATTGTGTTTAGCCATCAGACCCCAGCACACCAGCAGCGCAGGATCACGATCCAGTTGGGCTTCCGGAGAGGATCCTCTTCGATACTTGGGTGTTGCAGTTATTGGTCGACCTCCGCAGAGAGCATATTTTCTAGCTGTCAATGAGCAGGTCCGTGACAGAATTGGCTCCTAGGGTAGCCATCACCTTTCTCTTGCCGACAGATTGTTTTTGGTCAGATCAGTGCTCATCGCGATCCCTAGCTACCAGATGCTGGTGGCCCCTATTCCGAACTCCTGCCTCTCGGACATTGAGGCTATCCTCTATAAGTTCCTTTAGGGAGGAGCGGAGGGTAGAACTCTACACTATGTTAGGTGGCAGGAGGTTTGTAGACCACTTGAGTTCGAGGGACTCGGGATCAGAGATCTGAGGCTCTGGAGGGCAGTCTTAGTCTCCCGACACACCTTTAGCTTTGTCAGTAGATAGGATCTCGTCTGGATGGGAGCCATGGAGTTCCGCTACCGCCTCCGGGGGGGAGGATTTTATAGTTCAACGAGCTGACTCTACAATCTGGAGGCTTATGGGATACGGTTGGCCAATAAAACAGCGCCACACTCGGCGGGAGGATGGGACTTTGCAATGGCAAGTTGACGACTTCACAGAGAGTCGAGCTAGCCAGATTTATAGAGTGGAGAGAGGAGGTCAGCCTTGGTAGTTTGCGGCCATGTGGGAGATGGCCCTGGGCCCAGGGAGGCCTGTTTTCTGTGAAGGTTGCTTAGTGATGCTATCTCGACAGGCTGTTGGTTACTCTGGAGAGGGTTTACGTAATCTGCAGCCTGTGTCTGGGGCTGTGATTCAGATGAGGAAAGAGAGCACTTGGTGATACTTTGCAGTTATACAAGGGCCATTATGGAGATTTTTGTATGTTGGGGCTTGCTTCTGGCCACCCTGACCTCTTGGGACCAGTTTAGTGCCTTGTTCTCAACTGCTACTGCGTCTCGTCGTCATCGCTTTAGCTGCCAGATTGTGACCTACTCCCTCTATCAAGCCTGGAGGAGCAAGACTGCGTGTTCTCATGGCCGACCGTGTCCGACTCCGCTAGTATGTGCAGTTTCAATTCTCTCTACGCTGGTTCATACTGGGCTACATGACGAGTTAGACTCCAGGGGTTCCACGACCCACCAGGGCCCCTCCACCTCCTCTTCCAGATGGTACCCCCCCCAACCCATTAACTGAAGGCCAACATTGATGCTGCTTACAGATATAGAGAGCCCGCAGCTTTTGGTGGGGTTGTGGTTCGCGACTCAGCTGGCCACCTACTTGCTGCTGCTGCAGCTCATTTACAGGCCTTGTCTTCTCTTCAGGCAGAGATGCAGGTAGTTACCATTTTGCGACAGGCCCTCCTGGCCGAAGATGTTGATTCGGACAGACTCATTATTGAGAGCGTCACGCCGACCACCTCGCTTTTCTGTTAGATCTCTCTCTTGTTATTTTTGCTCACCAATCGCGTGATGCAAATCTTGTGGCGAATTTTTGTGCCATGTATGCTCGACGGGGTGATTTTTCTTTTGTTGGGGGAGATGTGCTCCCCGGGAGACTTTTGGACCACCGTGGAGTTTGATCCCAGTTGATTTTGTACTGGTGATTATATATATATATATATATATGCTTACGCTACGGCCATATTTCATGAATATTAAAAACCGCAATTAGTTGTTAGCGTTAGCAAAAAAAGCAACCCTAGCACTTCCATTATCACTATAACCTCTCAGTCTAATTTCTTTATTATTAATCCACAACATACTCTTGCATAAAATATGTTCCATACCCTTTCACAACCTAATCCCAACATTTTTTTACAATCCTTCCCCATCACAACAAAACAAAAAATCCTAGCAAAGCTACTTGGGTGGGTTCTCACAAAGCTACTTGGGTTCACAGAATTCTACAATATGAGCAAAGAGAGAAAGCAGAAATATAAACATCAAAAGGCATCCCAGAATACCTTTCAAAAGCAAAGAAATTTTTGATCACTTATTTAATTTTCTATCTGTGATAGATCTAATTTGCATTGGCAAGGAACCGATATAAGTTTTCTACCTTATCAATGTTTAAAAAATTTGTGCACTAATAATTCAAAACTCATCTACCCTATTCAATTATATTGAGAAAATAGTTTGTAAAATTAATAAATTTGAATGAAATGGAATAATGTTTTATAAAAATTAATGGTGAACAGGCTTTACTATTTCAATAAAACTTATGCAAATATCATGATCTATAAATTGTTATTGAAAAATCACATCATGTAATTCAGATTACAATTATTGAAAATGACAACTAGAGAAAGAAAACTAAAAACATATTTTCAATCTAATTAAGAAATTTCAAACTTTTTGAATCAAGAATTGACCACTAAAAATGTAGGGGGCCTGGGGTCTAAATATGAAAACTTTAACATCATACAACAATATAATACAAATCCAAGCCTTAGCCCCATCATGTGAAGTCAATTACATATTTTAACGAATTTAAATTACTATTCTCATGACTGCTCAATCATCAAAAAAAGATAGATAAGCTTCAAGTATATCATATGATACCTAATAATTTCTTGTCATGTCTTTTTTTGTCTTTCAATATTATTTTATATACATCAAAATTCATTAGCCCAACTCTTTTAGCTAACAATCTAGTAATCAATGCTTAGTACACTCGAATCATCTAAAGAAACTTTCCAAGAGCTTATCCAGAATTAGGGCTACTTTAATCATACGACATGCACTTATTTTCATCATATCCTTTTGTCCATCTTAGCATTCAAACCTCTACAACACTTGTTTTATCAATATGCTTATATCTTGCAAGTCAACATTCAAGTTTGTCTAGGTGATTGTTGTTAAAGTAGTATATATGTTAACTTTTCAATAATATATGTAATACTTGGTTTGAGGTAATTAATTGTTGGCATGGATGCTTTCTTAATACAAAATTGAGGTTATTGTAAATTATAAATCGCTTAGTATAACTCGAATCATCTAAAGAGACTTTCTAAGAGCTTATCCTAAATTAGGGCTACTCCAACCATACCACATGCACTCATTTTCATAATATACTTGAGAAGAAGGCACTCGTCGACCTTAGCATCCAAGCCTCTACAACACTTGTTTTATCAGTATGTTTCAATCTTGCAAGTCAGCATTCAAGTTTGTCTAGTCAATTAAACTTAACCTCTACCAAGTATTTAGAAAAGTTAACATATATTATTGAGAAAGTAGAGGAAGTCAAAAGAACTTTAGTGAAAAATTACAAATTGAAATAAAGGAAGAGATCAAGAATAAAGATTTAGTGCCACAACACAAATTTGCAAATATTCCTATAGTTACACCTGCATCTCCTAAGGGTATTATTGAGGCACCATTTAACAACAATAGGAATTTCTCAAAGTTTAGGTATCACAAATTTTAGGTATCACAAATTTTAAGTATCACAATTTTAAGTATCTCATATTGAGACACATGCAAATGCAATGTAAGCCACTCTATAGAATGTTGCAGCACCCTTTTGATATCATTGGAATTCCTCTTTAAAAGCCTAAAAGCATTACAATAAGAGCATCACAAATTAAAATTGAGGCACCTTTAAACAACAATAAGAACATCACAAATTTTAAGTATATCACATAGAGACATGCAAATGTAATATAAGCCACTCCAAGAATGTTACATCACCCTTTTGTAAAAGAAATGTAATTTAAATTACTATTCTCAAGAGGCATTTCAATGACATCAAAAGGGCGATTTAGGTTTCTCAAGAGATTATGTTTTCTAAATGGATGTTTGGTTTAAGATAACAAGAATGCAAAAGTAAAACAAATTCATTACAAAGTATTTTTAAGTAAAATAAATGGAATGTAATTTTTTTTATATGTTTGGTAATTTAGGGTGTATTTGGTTTTTAATATTCATTTGTATGTAAAGTAAGAAAATATATTATTATATAAAAACTAGAAAATAAACAAAGAAATCAAAACCCTTGAAGGATGAAAGCTCTGTTGCAGTCAACAAAGGCTGACAAAGTTCAACGAAAACAGGTGATGGCGAGCCTTATCGCAATCCAATGAAGCTCTATCATAGGCACAACAAGGCCCGATCAAGAACTGTCAAGATTAGTAAAGTTTGGCACTCTGGCAAAGCCCGACAATTTTTCATCAAACAATTCCCAATTTTGAGTGTAAAGAGATTAAGCAAGAAATTGTATTTGTGGAAAAAAATCTATGTTATATCCAAATTACTTCAAAGAAAACACATTTTATGATTACATATATAAATTTTATTAAATACAACAAAGCAAGAAATCTCTTAGTTATTCATTGCTTCTAACATCATGTATATGCTATATATATATATATATATATATATATATATATATATATATATATATATATTTATATATATAATCTTCACTTGGATTGAATTATATCTTATCAAAAGTTTCAGACACATGATCATTTCATTATGGCACCCACATTCAAGTCTTGTATGTCCAATCCACAAGCTGACTCACAACCCATAAATATTTTACTCTCAAATCCAATAAATCGATAACAAGTCCCAAGATAAAAAGTACCTTGGGAAGGTCTCCATAATCTTTACGACTAACTTTGTGAAACTAATCATGCACCTCAAGTATTCCAAGACATTATACTACCACAACTACTTATAAGTCCAATCATGAGTCCTATCAAGCTCCATTCAATTCAACCTATGAGTGGTGCAACCAACTCATAATTTAACAATAAACAACCATTAAAACAATTCCATTTTAGGATAGAGCCCCCATCTAGTCCTTGTAAACTTGACCACCACATTTCACCATACCACATTGTTTATTTGTATATTATTAAACATGCACATAGCATATCATTATTCCAATTGTTAATATATGTATTCATGCATGCCCATACTATACTCATTATGCTACATTATCTATTGCATATCATTAGATATTGCTTTTTTACTTGGGTATGCAATTTTTAGTCACATAATATCTAATATAATACAAATAAATCAATGAACTGCTCATAAAGAATATTGTTACAATTCCAATGAACTAATGTGTATCTCACCCTCTCAATTATTGAGCTATACTAGATCATTGGAATGATTGCAATTTTTATATTACTCTATTATTATATGATGAGTTTTCCTATGATTACGTGGTGAGTGTGTTATACCATATAGAAGACAAAACTATGAAATTAACAATTAAATCCATTTTGTAGAAGTACAAGAACATTATTTTGTAAATATATTCAAAATTTTGTTATAGAGTCAGAATTAAAATAATCCTTTTATTGATTAAAAATCTTGTTTGCAAGCAATCTTGAATAAGAAATAGTAAGGTGATGAATTACATGGTACTTTGTCAATTTGATTTAGACAAATAAGAATTTTAAGTAAAGACGTAAATTGGGTTTGAATGTTATTGTGATGATAAAAAAGGTATCGGAACTTAATTGCTCAAATTACAATTATAAGAACTAAAATAATATTTGAGCATAAAATAAAAATTAAAAGGTACTTTATTGTCAAAACATATTGCAAATGCTTTCCCAAAAATATAAAATTAAATGAGATATTCATTAAAAATGATTTGAAGGAAGAGGCTATGCCATACCTGATTATCAACCGCCCTGTGTAAAACAAAAAAAAATGAATTAACTTTTGTTTCTAGATATAAGAATATAATATTTAGAACAAAATATCCAACATTTCAAAGTATTTACATTAATCTAAAAAGGTACAAACATACTCTCTCTCTCACTCTCTCTCTCTCTCTCTCTCTATATATATATATATATATATATTCAAACAAATACATGTACTTATACACACATACCTATATGTTAGATAATTTGTCAAAATAATTGCTAATATATTTCAAATTAACCAATTTAGTCCAAAACAACTCAATGTCCAATTTTAGCATAAGAATACTTCATTTTAAGCCCGATTCAATTTTGAACTTGTGTAATAGGATCCAAGTTGGTTAAATGAAATGGAGATCTTCTGAAGTGTTGTGCAATCCAAAAACTCTCACTCCAAATTAAAGAAATATTTTATAGAACAGTTATACAACCAGCAATGTTATACGAGGTTGAATATTGGCCAACAAAGAAGAAATTTACCAATAAAATAAATGTTACATAGACGAGGATACTTAGGTAGACGAGTGGATATACTTGTAAGAATAGAATGAAAAACGAATTTTCAACATAGTGGATGAGATTAGAGAATGTTGTCTTTTAGATGGTTCGAGCATATTAAGCATAGACCGTGCTTTTCCCTTGTTTGAAAAAATTGAGTTTATGAATTTTGCCCATATTAAAAGAGGATAAAGAAGGCCAAAAAGAACATGAGTAGAAACTATTATAAAGAATCTTCTTTATTTGAAACTTAGGGAGGGGCTTCTAATTGATCATGCACAATGGCTACTCATTGGGATTCTACCACTTTCACCTATCGAAGGAACAATGTTTGATGAATGACAAGGCAAGAAAGAAAATGGATCATCAAGAGTGATGTACATGATGATCCACACATGTCCAGACATAGCCCATGCAATGGGAGAAGTGAGTAGATTCATGAGCAATCCAGGAAATGCACACTACGATAACATAAAATGAATCTTCAAATACTTGAATAGAACATCAAATAAAGCCTTATGTTTTGGGAATGCAGGAGTCGAGCTACAGAACTGTGGACACGAGCTTAGCTAGACATGAATAACAGGCAAAGCACAACGGGTTACATTTATGTCGTCGATGGCACTGCAGTTAACTGGTTGTCAGGGCTGCAAAAATTGGTTGCCTTGTCAGCAACGGAAGTAGAATATGTCATTATCACAAAATTTAGCAAGGAGATGATTTAGTTACAAAGTTTCATGGAGGAGCTGGGCAAGAAACAAAAAGATAACAAGTTGCACAGAGACAATCAAAGTGTAATCAATCTAGCGATGAATGCAACTTCCATACGAGAACAAAGCACATTCAACTTTGATATCATTCCATTAAGACACTTCTAGAGGAAAAATATCCCAAGTTGGAGAAGATGCATACCTCGTAATACCCAACGAACATGCTTACAAAGACAGTGACACTAGATAAACTGAAGTTATCTTTAGCTTCAGTTGGCCTTGGAATGTGACGATGAAGCTAGAATCGAGCCACTCCACTTCACTATGGAAAGATAATGCTTGAAAGAGAAGATGCACACTCAATCTCCAATTGGGAAGTTGCTGAGCAATAAAGCCTTGAGTGCATCAGAATAAGTACACGATGGCTAACGATCGATTGGAGGTTATTCATATTAAGGACAGACTCAAAGAAATCAATGGTGTCTACTCTGGGTTCTCACAAGTGACAGATAGAAATTAGGCACCAAAGAGTCTAGCGCCCAAGCACTAGAGCATTTTTGCAGCAAAAGAGACAACTATGTGTCGAGACTTGGGCAAAAATCCTAGAAACCGAAGCTTAGGAATCTGAGCGTGCCCAAGTTACTGGAAAATGACATTAGTAACATTCATGGTGAGTTACTGGAAAAACAAAATCAGTAACCTACATATTGTGATAATACTTATTGTAGAAAGCTTTTACTTATTTTACGCTATTGTCTTACTTTTTCTGCATTTTTATGACCGCCTTATTTCCGCTAATCGCACCTTTTAAAAGTGTACTATTATTGTGTATTGTAGTACTTAAAGTATTCTCTAATTACTAAGAATTCTAATTCCGGTATTATTTTATGTGCAATACCAGGTCAGGTGCTTCTAGAAGAATACGCGCAAGAACCCTAATTCTTAAAATTTTCAATCTTGCTGATAGATCAACGATGCTGTTTTGCTTATCTTTTATCTTTTTATTTTATTTTTCTCACTTTTGTACGAGATGTTGGATGAAGGATCTTGTAATTTGAAATATTGAAATAAATGAGAAATATTTTTTGTCTTTACATGTGTATCCATTCTCTCTCAATTTACTCAATAGGATCCTGCGGTATGTGAACACCCGATGTCGGGACAGTTTCCACTGAACCGGCGTCAGGACTTAACAGGTATAAGTTAAGACCTTCCATGCTTGCCATTTAAATGTTCACGGTGTTCACCATCATGTCTTCTTAAAGGTTGATTTCTTTAAAATCCATACTTGTTGAGTGGTGAAACTCCAATAAAAAATTTCTATAATTTTACATATTTTAAGAGCTTTCTATGTTGGATCTCTAGATCTCCTGATATCTAGATATCACAAGTGAGTGTTCACCAAACAATTATTTCTACAAACATTATCTATCAACCTTGTGCTTACTAGGTTGGTCATACATTTGTAAGTGTGCCTTGTAAGCTTTGGCAATTTAAGTTGCCTTTAGCTTCAATAGGGACTTTTACTACCCATGTAGTTCACTTGTAGTTCACTTGTAGTTCACTTGTAGTTCACTTGTAGTTCACTTGTAGTTCACTTTCCTTCACATCTTTTAAGACTTTTTAAATCTTGAAGACAAAGATTAATTCTTTTTTGGTGGGAATGCTTGTTGTTGAGGCTCCATCAATCAATTTTTTGATAATGATATTAGTCTTTGCCAACTAACCACCTCAATGGTAAATATCTGTAAGAAATGGGGATTCTTATTCGTGTTATTATCTCTTCTTGAACAATCAAAGGCACCACTAAATTCTTGGCTCATTGTTTAGTGTTAGCTTTCCTCCTAGCCCTTCTTGACAGTCTGGAGAGTGATGCAACTACATTTATCTTCCTAGTGGAAACTTTTTTATTGAAAAGTCCCCTGAATAAGTTTTGGGACTATTAATCTCTTTATTGGTAGGAAGATCTCCACTGGCCCTCATAGCTTGAACTGTATAAGAACCTTAAGATAACGAAAATCCTATTTGAGGGAGCATTAGTTGAAGCCCTTACAAAAACACCAATTGTTCCGCGCCTTAGCAAATTTAGGATAGAATTTGGGCATTTACCCTACGTCGGCAGACATGTAGAGATAACTAGTTTGAGGGCTTCCATGATCACAGCCTTCAGTGTAATTGGTTCTGCTTTGCTGAAGAGCAAAAATATTTATTTGTTTCAGCAATAGTACCAAACTGTAATGTTGCTCCTACTTCTCCAGTGTTGAGAACTATGTTCAGAGAATTAATTGTGGAACCTCGAGTAGTCTGATTCTAAGAATCCTTGCTCTGGATGCCATTTTTCAAGTTACAATTTACCTACAATTCCTAGCAAAAACTAGGGTTGGTCAAGTGAAGGGAGGTATTAAACCCTAGACTTTTGCAACAACATAAAGAATTCCTCGTGTCTTTCTTTCAACCCATGTCATTGAAATGTGCACTACATTATGGCACACTTAGTACTGCTTTTGAGATTAAGGATTTTTATAAGTACTTGTTTGAAGATGGATAGAAAAACCCTCCCAAGTCGCCAGAAAATTTGATCGCTTTAAAAAGTGTAGATATCTTCACATCTCCACCCTTTGGATTAAGTTTCAGGAGCAGACTTTTCGTAGATTATATTTGAGTTTTTAATCAAGGTTTGCCCATGTGAATAGTTCAAAGTTTAGTTAAATCTAGGGTTGAGAATTTCATATAAACACAAACCCATTAATTAATTACCTTTTCTAATCTTTCTAATCTTTAAGAGTGAACACTTAACTGAATATATTTATTTTTATTCTTAACAAGCAGCAAATTGGGGGACTAAATGAAAGTAGACTCGATTAAATTCCCATAGTTTTGTCATCCCATATTGATTTCTCGTTCAATCTACAAATTTTAAAGAAAATTTTGTCCATAACGTCCTAGAGATTTCGATTAGTAATCATAAGCTACCTCATCACAAGAATCCTAAGCAAACTAGGAGATGTTTGTTAAAGATATTCTTTGGGTATTATTGTTCTTTTGTTTAGGTTTGGAACTCCTTATTAATGATTTTGATCTAAATTTTAACTCAATTATGGGAGTTATATCCATCAAAAAGCCAAAATTTAAATTTAGGCTGGGGCTTATATCAATTGAAATTCTTGTGTTTAGCTTTAAGATAGGTTTACAACCGTTGGATGTCCAAGCTTGGCTTAATGATTGGGCTTACATCTAATTATAATGCCTAATATGTATTTAAAATAAAACTTACATCTATTTTAGAATTACCAAATTAGGTCTTATAGCCTCGTCATTTAGACGAGGTGGCCCCATGCATATATATTTCAGATTTTTTAGATCTTCATGCAGGATAGATAATGTGCTCCAATTGCAATCAAGTTAATTAGTATTAGATTATTCCAACCTGATTTGATTCAACTAAAATTTAATAATCTACTATAAATCAATTGATTCAGTTAGATAGCTCAGTTAGGATTGTCTAGATCTATTGAAATTTAATGTTTGGACATAAAGTGGCCTGATTAGTTATTTAAAATTTTAAAATATGAGACTTTTTACTCAAATCGATCAGATCCTTTAACTTAGATAGCTAGACTTTCTAACCTAGGTTGGTTAAATTCCTCAATTTTTGTCATTAAAGTGATCAACAAAAAGGCATTTAACCAAATTAGCTTTAGAAAATTAAACATCTTGATTTAAGCTCAATCTAAGATCACATAAATCTACTAAAAATTTATTACTAAAGCTAGGTTAATTCATCTATGATCATCTTACTAGGAATCAAATACTCAAGTCTTTTTCTATTGCTATCTTTTTTGTTTGTTTTACATATACTTTATTGCTTTCAGCTTCTGCATGTTTCTTTCTTTTGCACGCATACTTTCATTTATTATTTCATTTCTTGTTGGATATTTATTGATCTTTTCACATCTACGTGCAAATAACAGATGAAAGATAATAAATTTTAGCAGACTTGAGGGTCAAGATATAAATATTCAATCTTTGAAAACAATGGTACAAAGCTATGTATAAAGAAAATGTTACGCTACCAAAGATTTGTGAGCACAAATGGGAGTTATTGGAAGTGGCACTACGAATTCAGAATGGTGGATATTTGTATATCTGAGAGTGAGTGCAATAGCTAGTGGTGTTGAATTCAGGATATAAACAGCAAAAACAAATTCTTTTCTTCTTATTCTCTGTTCTCTTTTTGCTTTGCCTGAATAACAATGGTAGCACTCACTGGTATTTCATTGTCTATTGTCTATCTCGAAGCAATGTTTTAAACTTAAGAAATAGCCAATATCCGCACTTGCATTTTTTTGACGCTCCCTTTGAAAATCTCGGTACAATTATCAAATCAATCTTCATAATTGATTCCTCGTAAGTAATTCTTATAATTAATTTTTATAGTTAATAATTTTAATTTAACCAATCAATTAATATTATCAATCAATAATTTAATATCAACAATAATTTTTTATTATTAATCAATCAATAATTTAACATTAATATTATTTAATCAATATTATTAATTAATCAAATGTAATAATTCTTATTATTTAATCAATAATTTAAATATTTAATCCATAAATTTATGAAAAAAATTTGTATGAAATTTCAACAACATGATGACTCAAATTAGTGTTAAGAATAGCACTCCCTGAAAACGGGTATAAGATCTAAGTAACGAGTTTTAATCTTTGGGAAAGCAACTGTTGCGAGTCTTCTGTAATTTGATATGTGGATTTTAACATTATTTTATATTCTTCTATCCTATCTCTTCCCGCCCTTTATCTGCTTATGACTTCTCCTTTTCTTTTTTCCTTCTTCAGACCCTCGATCCTCTCATGTGTCACAGTGCGTCCTCTCGTGTTGGTTACTACATACGTTGAAGGAGGGATTTTATAGGTGAGAAGGAGGGCAGTTGCGAGAAGTTAAGCTACTGTTGTGAGTAGTAGTCGCAATGGATCGCGTGTTGTGGGTGGTTGCAAGTGTTCACTAGCATGATGGTGGTAGTTTCGAGCAATTGCAACAGATCTTAATACCATGCGTGCCAGAGTCATAAGGGATCGTGGGCGACACTGACTTTAATGCACACATGTGGTTGTTGTATCACCGATTGAAGGTCCCTGATGTGTTAGAGTCAAGAAGCAGGTTCTGAAATACAAAGGTAGGCTTTCTTTTTCACTCATTTTTTCCTGTAAACAAATATTACGGATCGTATTTTTAATATATGTTAGCAGCACGCCATATTTGGGTATTGTTAAATCTGATTGGTCGCTCCAACTGTCATCGGCTCAAGAATGCAATCATTTTATCCTTTTAGCTTTGGATAGACAAGGTATTACAAGTTTCAAAGTTTTCACTCATGAATAAGCTTCAATTAAGTCAAGTTAGATGATGTGTGGAATGTGTTTTACTAAGTGTTTTGCAAGTGGTATCTGTGAAGGCCCGACATCGGTTCAGCGAGAACTGTCCCGACATCGGGTACTCACATACCACAGAATTATATTGAGCAATTTGAGAAAGAAAAGGAACACATATAAAAACCAAAAGATATTTCTCATTTAGTAATAATTCCAATTTTACAATGTAGTCCACACTTCTGACAAAGTTCATCTTCTAGAACACAAGATGAGCTTTGAAAAAGTAAAATAAAATAAATGTAAAAGTGGCGCCGTAGGTTCTTCCACCAGTATAAAATTTCAAGGTTCTTGTTTAAGCTCTCTCAGAAGTATCTGACCTAGTATTGTACATAAAATAATACCGGGATTGGAATTCTCAATAATTAGAGAATACTCTAAGTTGGTACAATAAGCAATGAAGTATTACATTTTATAATAGTAGAGATGCGATTTGCGAAAATAAAGATGCAGGAAAAATAATAAGGTAAAAGCACAAACGAAATAATTAACTTCCTACAAAAGATATTAGCTCAAAGATGCAGGTTACTGATGTCGTTTTTCCAGTAACCCAGCACGAATGTTGTTACTGATGTCATTTTTCCAGTAACAACCCACGAATGCTATTACTGATGTCATTTTTCCAATAATTAGCCATGAATGCCGTTACTGATGTCATTTTTTCAGTAACTAGCCATGAATATCATTACTGATGTCATTTTTCTAATAACTGGCCACGAATGCTATTACTGATGTCATTTTTCCAGTAATTAGCCACGAATGTTGCCACGTTGGTTCCGAACAACCAACCAAGCTTCAATATGAATTTGACTCGAAAGTGAAGCTAAACAGCAATAAAGGTACAAAATATAATACATGTCATGTACTGGGTACTTTTGTTCATTAAAATTCAAGTTTGACAGTCTGATTTTTGGATTTGCATTTATATTTGGATATCTTAAATTAGCTTTTTAATCCAATATTTTAGAAGTAATTTTTCATCTTTACTTTGATTCTGTTCTTCGTCCATTTTTCTATTAAGATTGAAGTTCGATTTTTAAGCTGTTATATTCATTATAGCGTTATGATTATGATAATAAAGTCAGAACGAAAATGACTAAATTGAAATTAATAAAATTAAAAATAATAGTCATTTTATAATATTTGTATTGTTCTCATTTATTAATTAATGAGAATAATAAAAATGTGAATGACTAATTATTAATTTTATAGAAATGATTTATTAAGTATAGAGTAAAAAACGAAGAAAATTTTAGCAAAATATTCCCCTCATTTTTCTCTTTTCTATCTCATCTCACCTTAGAATTAGGATCGCCGAAAAATGGAGCGGGGTGGTCGGAGGTTGGCAAGTGGCTGGCCGGCTGGAGGAGGGCTGGCTGGGCTGCTGCTTGCCAGTCGAAGGAGGCAGGGAGGGGCTAGGTTGGATGTTGTTGGCTGGTCGGAGGAGGGAGCTGGCCGGCTGGCTGGCATGGCTGAGGAGGAGGGGCTGGCATGTTGAGGGCTGGCTGGGAGAGAAGGGAGAGGGGAGGCTGCTATTGTGAGGGAGAGAGGGAGGGAAGAGAAAGGTTGAAATAGAAGAGAGGGGAGGCTGCTGATAGGGACAGACAACCTGCGCCAAAAACAGCGCAAGGCTTGTCTTTCTAGCGTGGAACTTTTCGTCCCAGAATCGGTCTGCGATCGCAGACGGGGGAGAAGGAAATTTTTACAAAAATACTAAAAGTTAAATTTTTCACATTGTTCCGCCGTTTGACGTCCAAAAATAACGAAACTTGACACCAATGTATGTTATGACATAACGAACACCCTCGCACTGAAAACTTTCGATTTGGAGCAATATTTAATTTTATATTAATTTTTGAGGTTTAAAACTCAAAAATTAACCACCATCAAACCGGCGCTCAGAATTTGATAAAATTTTTTGAGCAACCTTTAAATAATATACTTAACATAAGGACACTAAAAATGATGAATTTGGACACGTATTTCAATATTCTTAATTTATATAATTTAAATAATTCAGAAAATAAAGCGGGAGCTTCCGTTATTCAGATTTCTCCCAAGCTAGGGCACTTTGATCTAAAAATTATTCTTATCTAATGGTACTTCTGTTTTCCCTAATTCGAAATTCCCCGGGATCCTGATTTATAAGGCGGGATTTGACCTAATTCACAAAATAACGACTTTTGGTCGTTACAATATCAAATTCAAGACTCCCGTGATATAGGGGCGCAATCAAAAGTTGGAACCGACAATAACTCAAAATCAATGACGACAAGGAGTGATAAATAAAGCTCTTGCCCAAAGAAGGAATGGGTTTTCAAAAGCTTCTATTATAAAAATTATTAAGGAAAGGGTGAAAATTTTGATAAAACAACTTATCAAAATAGGAAAAAGAACATTGACTACAAATAAAAAGTGATAAACCATAATATGCATGATGCCCATAATATAATGCGTAGTTCCTATGAGAACTTCACAATTAAACATGATTCTAGTGAAGCACTCCAAGAAGAATGTTAAAGTACCTTAAATTCTTTGCTTTCCCTCTCCATTTAAATCCCCATCCAAATCTTAGCAAAATTAGTCTATTTAGCTTACTAAAAAGAGTAATTATAAATTATAAGATAATTTCATTGATGATGAAAAAAATATATATATAGCATAAGCATTACATTGGCAAACATCATGCGAAGATACGTGGAATACTCTACAAGAAGCATAGAAGTTATGAGAATAGTTGACGAATGTCAAATGCGCAAAATGTGAGTCTAATTGTTTATGTTTAACAACGTTGACGAAAATTTGAAAGTTAACTTGCGTCAAAAGCATAGGAAATAATGGATACATATATATATATATGATATTATATTGCATCAATAAATTTTTAGTTTTAATTAATCAATGTACCACATGCTTATGACATAGACTCCTACGAGAATGGAATGTATTATAGTATTTGAGCTGTCTGTTAAGCCTAGATCAATACAGAAACGTTTTAACAAAACCCATGTTTTCTACAAGAATATATGGAGTTCATAATCATACCACAAAAAATTTGCTAATACTACTCAATGTTATTTTCTGCACATTTTTTCCCATTGATACCCGCCGCTAGCAAAATTCTAGATAGCTGTTCTATTGCCTAGGTAATATTGTCACCTTGCTGCCTGGTAAGTCATCTTGATATAGCCACCCCTTTGTTATTCCACCTGCAAGCATCACAATTAGCACTTTCCCTACTAGCCCACTAATTTACTTTCATATTATGACTCTTTTTTGATCAGACGCAGTCCTGCACCCATCTTAACATCTAAATTGTTTAACAGTTATAGTCTATCAAACTTTATATTTTATTAAGTTCATACTATTAAATAAATCAATGTTTATCAATATTTTGTAAGAATCATTGAATAGTAAATAATGAAATACAATTACAGAATTCCCTTTAATTGTATGTGTGCTAGCTGAATTTTTGCTCTTCTATACTTTGCAGGTGTGAACTGATTATTGGTAAAACAAACTGTTTGCACTGATGTGAGGCTTGGTTCCTCCCTTTGAAATGATTTCCATATGTATTCTTCACTTTTCTAAATTAATCATTGATTTTGCATGGTGGTTGCAATCTTTTCACATTATAATTGTGAAATACTTATTAATTTTCTCTTTAAAGGACGGAGTTGATTAGTTGATGAATTTTATTATTAGTCATTACTTTAGGAGTTTAAGATTTTGGGTGATTGTTGAATTATCTCTTGAATTAAATAGCAGTTTAGATGTACTTGGATTAAAAGTAACTTGTTTTTTGCTAAAATTGTGAATTAGTCATTTGCCCTTTGTGATCGTGAATTTTAATCTTAGTTGCGCATTAGGAAGCCATGAAGCGTAAATTCTACATTAGCATAACAGTTCAAATAAAAATACACCGTTGTTAATTATCTTTGAATGGCATGTTGATGCATAAATGTACAAGCGAAAGAAATGTCAATGATAGAAACAACTTTTGTAGAAGCTTACAATTAGCAATTAAATTACCTTGCCCTCTGTAACAATTCCCAATGCAAGGGTCCGGTAGTCATGTTAAATGCCCCAGGGTAGCATAGCAAGTGAGCACCTATTCCATGAACCAATAATCATCATTTAGTTATGCACAAAAGAATTCAAAATAAAAAAAATTACAAGAAAATGCTCTGACAAAATATCCAGTAGGAAAAGCATTATTTAGAACTACATTTTAAAAACCAAAAAATAATTTATTTAAACTGGAAACAGAAAATGGAACACAGTATACCAAGAAACTAGAAAACAAATAAGAGGTTGATCTAGCATAATAGCCAAAAAGCAAAACACAATGTGGTCAACTGGCCAACTATATGAATTAAGAATTAATCAGGCTGGTGGTTGAACATCAATCAAGTGATATATATTTAAGTTAATTGTGTTAGTTTTCACACTCGTCTCCCCAATTAAAATTAAGAAAAAAATTAGCAACCTTACTCCCATTCTTGATTGCAGAAAATTGATAAAAATAAGTCCCAACTCCAAAGTTCCCCTTTCAGCATTTAAACCATATTCTAGGTTTCAACACATTAACTTAAAAAAAGACTTATTGTAAGCAAGAAAAAACATTCCACACAGTGAACTACTCGAGAGTGGGCCTTGTATCCTTGACTGTAATATGCTAATCCCTATGATGCCAATTGCACCTACATGTCACAAACAAGACAAAACATTAAGCATATGCATTTTTATTTTTTTTCTTGCATTTTGACTTTATTGTGTGATCAAGAGAACTGTGATGAGCCAATGGATGGGTGTGGCATTTTTTGCAAGAATGATTTTGAGACATTGATTAAATCCTATGAAAAAGAAATGAAATCTTTCTTAACATGGTTGAAATAGCCCAAGTTGAAAATAAGCAGACAAAGTCATCCAAAACAGATGGTCAGATCCCCCCAATTAAAAGATATAGTTAATGAATTTTCACATACTAAGAGATGAATACCACAACTAGCTTGGCAAATAACTATTAGGAATGATCTCGTACATTTGGAACTTAGAGTGAAGTTATTATTTTATCATGCAAAATGGAGATGAAGATTTCATACAGCTGACCCTTCTTAGTGGGACTAAGGTTTTGGTGGTGGGAGTAGTTAAACTGCATCTCATGGAAGCATTCCTCAAACTTGGGACCAGATTAAGGATCAGATCTACCATAAAGTTATCACATTACAAACTTAGAAAAGAAGAAATGTATATAATTGAATGTTGTCCCCAACCTAATAGCAACATAAAGCCAACATCGACAGCTGTCCTATTTACCAGCACACAACCATGCTCAAAAGCGGTGAAACTCACGCAAACCGCAAGCATAGCAACCAGTCAATTGGCACAAGAAAGCCCTCAATCATTAAGCATTCAATGACCGTTTTTTGAATCTATTGGCCATTCAACCTTTTTTGCATCTATTGGGCATGCAACAAATCCATGAGTCCTGCTACAATGAAAAAGTAATGTGGGACTAGGAAGCATCAGTCGGTAATGCTATCGTGGATTACTACTAGAAAGGTATTGAATTGAAATGAACTTTATTAATATAATAACAATATGAACAGAAGTGTTTTTTTTTCTTTGTGGGAAAGCTTGTACATATTTATGTAGTGTGCTTGAGTTTGAAACAAGTATAACTTCCACAGGATTCTTCCACTTGCTCCAACATGAGAGTTGGACTGCATTACTTTAGCAGCAAATACATAGCTTTTAATTTATGTTACAGTTCTTGTAGTAGTATTTCCAAAGGATTGAATATTATTCGGAAAAAACTGAAAATAAAGTTCGGGGTGTTGAACATCATGATGGTTTTCAAAATTATCACAACCTTCATGCAATCAATTTCAAATGTTACACTACAAAGCTTTATTTAAGCTTGTAATCCCCTTTCTTTAATTAAAATCAAAATAAGTTTATTATGAAATACTATTAAATGTTATAATGTATTCTCCTTTTTTTTACATTTTGCATCTTTTGTTTAAGCATTTTGAATAAAGCTTCTATAAACAATTCCAAGTTCAAACGAGAAATCAAATACATAAATTTCATAATTGTTTAATTGATCACACCACTATCAAAACACATCTTCAATTTTCAATTTTTAGGTGTAAATATAACTGGTATACTACACAAACGAAATGCTCTCACAAATCTCTTCCACAACATCTCAGCCATTGTCTCTCTAGCTCAGATGCTCAATGAGAGATCAATCAACAAGCAAATTAAATATAAAAGATCTAAAAACAAGACTTAAAGTGATGAATGCCTCTCAACAGAGAAAGCTACTCAAGACAAATCTCCCTAAAATGATCACTAATTACTTCCACATTCTCAAGTAAATCAGATCACTAACCTTCTTGTCACAACCCAATCACAACAAACTCATGAAGCACTTCCTTCTACTTACACTACCTCTCAAAAGTGTCCTTGTTCAATCTGCCAATTCTAAACTCTGTTAAAGGCATTAAATTTTTAGGGCGATTATGATCATTAAGCCTAATGAGCTTCAAAACAATCTTTTTACAATTGAATCGCAATGCATTGTTATTAGTGCTAAAATTCCTAAAATGAATGATAGATCATATAACGAGACTCAACAAACAATGATATAAGCTACGCCAGGGTACGACATCACATAAAATTATATCAGTACAAGTAATTAAATGAACAGGTTATTAGGCATGTGAGATACTAAAATCATTGACTTGCATATTGAAACTAACTTGTGTGGTAGTGGATTTCATTCAAATTCTAAGTTCATGTAGTTTGTAGTATTGAATATCAATATTAAGAGTTTAGTTATTTATGAACATTTTATATTTACTCCTGTAATTGTTTTATATCTGAAAAGGTAGCCTTTTTTCAGATATATTCAATCATGAATGGAGATGACATAATGCAGAGTACGCAATGTGCTCTATCCAACCTAAAACTCATTAATATCTCATGAAATCCCATGCACATCTGCAAAATAATGAATCTCACCTACCCCTTACTCAACCCTGATATAAAAAACTTATTAAAACTCTCACTAGCATAATTATAAATTCAATGTAACTTAAAATAAGTGTTAGCTGCTAGATCTGACTCTTATATAAAAGTTATAGCATGTACTTTATTTCCCTATTAACAAGAGTTTTACAATCCTTATTTAAGAAACATCAAACAAAATCCATGTTAACTTTCTCCCAAAGTTTGTAGAAAATGGGTTGGATTGCATTGCAAACAATCTTTTATTTTGTTTCTCCCTTTGGCAAGTTTACATGTTTTACACCAAGCAAATATCTCACAACTTCCATCTTAAGACTTGTCCAAAATACATAATATTCAATCATGGATATATTATCTCATTCCTCCAAAAATGAACAATCCCTCAAAGAGCAAGACTAGTATTTTGTGTACTAAAAAAATTATCATTTTTAAAAACAATAATTTTTAATATAGAAAGATCATTACTCAAATCATTGCCAAAATCCTTTTAAGTGGAAAATTAACTCTTAAAAAAATCAATCTATCACCCCCACTTGCAAAAAGTGTAATAAGGCATCAACTCAAATCAAAGCATCTATGGCTTATATCAAACTAGGCACAATATTTGCCGTAAAAATGTACTCTTGTAAATGTTAACCCAGTTTGTATGCCTATATGTTAACTTCTTCTATGAACTTAAATATGACTTTGTATGGTGATTGAGTATAACACAAACTTCCTCAACAAGGAATGATGTCACTTATAATGAAAGGGTTATACTATTGTGCACAACTACGGATCACAGTTGGAATGCCTTACCTATTTAGTTTCTCACCAAAGAATATTAGAAGTTGACCATCAACTCAACATTTATGTATCTAACATGTAAGCATTGTATTGTGATTAAAGTACGACACAAACTTCCTCAACAAGAGATGATGTCACTGATAATGAAAGGGTTATACTATGTGCACAACTGTGTCATAGTTGGAATGCCTCACCTATTTAATTTCTCACTAATACTAAAAGCTAACCATCAATTCAACACTGATGTATCAAGTATGTAAGCATTTCAAGCAACCAAGAACACCTTTCCAATTAAAAAATTTAAGCACAAATGCACCTGCTAACCTATCTTTAATCTCAAGGCTTGATCTATCATTCTGTCAGATTTTAACTTTTTCTTCAAGGAAAAATTTTATTGAAACCATAACATTAAAACCCTACATACCATTAATATAAAAGTCAACCAAGAAAATCTCCTACAACATGAATGTGTGAATGTTGTCCAATCTCAAATCATTATATTATTATTCAAATAAGTAATAAGCCTTTCTCATGCAATGATCCTAGAATTGGAGATAATAGAACTACATTTCATCAAATTCAAACATAACTTTCTTGCTCTCTAAATCTCAAACATCACTGCTACAATATTGTTCAACATGACCAAAAGAGGATTTAGATACATATATCTTTTAATTGACCATTTTAATATCAACACACATTCCTATTTCTCATTTTCTCAATGTAATTAAAATAGATACAGTGCACAACAAACTAATAGTCTACCTCTCTAAGCATAATTGCAAATAATTTATATATAAATATAAATAATGTAAATGTTAATGTTAATATAAATGTTAATGTAATAATGTAAATGTAAATAATGTAAATACAAATGTAAATGTATATGTATTGCATATATATGTATCCATATAAATGAGTTAAGCCTATAAATGTGTATATTTACAAGAATGGAATTAATTTTGAGCGATCCATTCAAAGAAATGGATTAATTTCACATTGATAAAACTAAAATTAACTACTGAGGAAGTTTGAATTTAGAACAAAATTACAGGTGTTGAAGCAGATCTATGTTATCTTAACAAAAAATTAAAATAGATTGCTTGCACCAAGGCAAGTAAAATTAACAGAAATTAGTAGTAAATCAACTACAAGTTTAGGTTTAGAATGATAAAGCATAAAAAACATACTTTAATCGGCATTATTTCATAAATAAGTGCATCATTTTTCATATAAACTGGAGTAGCACTAAGAATAAAAATAACTAAGCATCATCATGAAATAAAAAAAAAAAAAAAAGCAAACCTCTTGCTGCATACAACACAGCTAATTCCTGGAAGCGTATATCATAACAGATGCCAATACCAATCCGCCCAACATCTGCATTAATATTAAAATTTTGGCAATGAAAAGAATCAAATTACAATATGTGCAATAAAATTATAAACATGAGAATTTCTCACAACTGAGTAATGTTAATTGGTAATCTTTTATAAGATGTTCCAGGTAGTATAGACCCATAAGAACATTCTGGGAGAGTTGCCTCTCCCATTAGTTTAGAATGTCTGAAAAACATCTTTTATATTTTATAGCTTTTTCATAATATTCTCCTATAATGTGCCATGTAAAAAAGCAAGCTTTTGATGGCTGAAAATAAAGTGGAAGAATTCAATATAAGTTATAACTACCTATATCCTAAATGTATGGTTAACAAAGGAAGTTGTTCTCCAAAATATAAACAAGAAAAAAAAATTGCCCAGCAAAAATTACAATGATATTCCATTTATCACATTGGCTTAGACCCGTGTAATTCAATGTTCTTAAAGCAAACTAAAAGTATATATATATATATATATATATATATCAATATTTAACATTAAATGATTATGGCATTATGCACATGCAAAAAAGCTATAAATCTAAATAAATATTCACATTAAAAATGTCAAGCGGTATATCAAACATATAGTTTATAAAACTGAAAAAAGCAAGCATGCCGCCACACGAATCACTTATTTTATTTTAAAAGCAGATCCTTCGACCACTTATAAGAGATTCTTCACAATTGGTAAGAAAAGTTCATATAGATTAAAAAATAACTTACCAAGTTTTCTGTAAATTTAAGGATAGACTTGTCCATTTAATCTTAGACTATCAAATTAGTATGAACTTTATTCTAGAATTATTGCTAAGAAAATGATTCTATTTATATGATGGTAGATAAATTCTCGAAGTTAGCACATTATCCCTTGCAATAAGACTTGTTTCTTCCCATTTTGCAAGGCTATTTGACTCTAATATATATATATATATATATATATATATATATATATATATATTATGTTTTGCTAAAACTATTGTGCTATATCATAATAAAATTTGAGAGCTAAAATAGAAGACTCTAAAAATTTATAATAGATAACTTCCATAGACAGATGAACAGATCGAAGTCATTAATAAGAAGTCAAGTAATCAAATTAGTTGAACAGGTCTGCAATTTTGAACATAATTAAAATTATAGATATCAGTCTAGGCCATTATGTATAGGCCGTGTGGCAGGCAATCATTTGCACAATGTGTGCATGGCTTGCATGAGAATATTCTCAAGATAATTAATATTACTTAAAAATATAAACTTTCCATTAACATAAGAAATGCACATGAAATTTAAAAGCATAAATTCAAGCGAAAAAAACTTTCATCTTGAAACTTCAAAAAGTTAAATGCAAAGAAAATGAATTTCTTAAAATCATGCATCATAATGAAACTAATTCTATAAATTTGGAATATCAAGGACTATTGAAATACAAAAAACATTAAAATACTCTAATTATACATTATAACATCAATCAACTATCAATGTGTTGAACTATTCTCACTTTAACCATTCGCAAAATCATATTTTCAAAGCCAAATTAGCCAGCCCAAAGAGACTTAATGAGAATAACCGTGTTACTCCCATCACAAGCACGACAAGTAAAGATGATTCCAAGATCAAATGTTTTTTACTTTATGTTTATTTTATATTTTCCATCTTATTTTGAAACCTTATTATTGCAATAGCTAAGTGAGGTGTAACGACAAATGATAGAAAATTTTTCCATCTTATTTTGAAATATTATAATTACAATAGCTAAAAATATGTTATTTACTATACCTTCATAAACAATTAAATTGTATTTTATGAGTTATGATTCCATCCTTAAATAAAGTAAATCAGGAAGAAGGCACAGTACACAAAAGGTAGCCATTCCTGAATGAATGGAAAAACAGCCAGGTGATGATCCCAGTGAAGAAGCCGTGGATAGAAACAGAGGTATGATCGGCATAAGTCCAGTTGATTTTACAAAATTTAAAACCTTATGTGACATTTTTCCTCCCCAAATCCTATAAAATTCATGACTGAATTTTAATGTGTGAATTTTTAAGTGTGAATTTTAATGTGTGAACTTTAATGTGCTTATAATCATGATTAGCGTCAACAATAATATGTTTTGTTTGCTCTTTCAACATGTGTACTTTCGATGTGGTTCAATCAAATTTGGAACGTGCAAAAAGACAAATAAATAAAAAGTCATCCTCATGTCAATGTGATATATGAGTTCTGTTACTTTGATAAAATCTCACTTGCCTTCATTGTTTTTTTTTTATTGATTAGCATGGGACATCAATTTTATAAATGTACAACCTAAGACTATGTTAGGAGTTCTAATTCCATTGGTCTATCTTAAATCGCCACATGGAGTTTGTCTTGATGTTAACATTTTGTTCAAATCTAAATGAGTTAACATTAAAATAATTGGTAATCACGTAATTGTGAAATCATATATGTAATATTTGACCTATCTCAACTCATCTTGTCTGAAGAGAATACGCCTAGTTATTTCAAATAATCCTAGTTGTACTTCCTGCAGCATGTTCTTAAGAAAAATATTAAAGCAACGACAGCAACAACACCAAGCCTTAATCTCACTAAGTTACCATTGTGCACAATCAAATAGAAGCCCCCTTCTAAATATAAAAGATCATTCCTAATAGTTTTTTCCCATGCCTTTTTGGATCTTCCTCTTCTACTTTTAATATGAAAGAAATTCAAAAACTAATTTTTTAACAGGGGCATTGCATAGTCTACGCTTAATATACCCAAACAATCTAAGATGATACTCTCTAATCTTATCCATTATTGGAGCCACTCCAACTTTGCTACAGATAAACTCATTTCTTAATATATTCTTACGAGTATATCTACTCATCCACCTAAGCATTCATCTCTATAACACTTATTTTAACAATAAGTTTCTTCTTTATTGGTGAACATTCAGCCCATATAACATAGTTGGTCATACAATTGCTCTATAAATTTTTTCTTAAATTTTGAGTGGGATTTTCGGATCGCACAACACTCTAGGAGTGCTCCACAATTTCATTCAACCAACTTGAATCCTATTAATCACATCGCTCTCTAATTCACCATTTTTTGGAATAATTGAACCAAGGTACTTGAGCATCTCACTCTTCTTGATCACATGATCATTTATAGTTATATCGTCGAGATTATGACTTCTAATACAACTGAACTTACACTCTATATATTCTGTTTTAGATCTACATTACGACAAAAACCTTTGGATTCTAAAGTAGTCATCCTTAACTCAAGTTTTGTTTTAACTCTGTCAATAGTTTTATCAATTAATAAAATATCATCTACAAATAACATGCACCAAATAATCTCCTTTTAAATGTGCTGAGCAAGAACATCCACAATTAAAGCAAAAAAAATTAGGTTGAGAACTAATAAGCCTTAACGAAATCCAATAGAAACAAGAAAATCATTAAACAAGCCACCCTGCAATTTAACGCATGTTATAGACTCATTATACATATCTTTAATAACATCAATATATGTAACACATATCCATTCTCTCCAAAACTCTCCAAAGAACTTCTATTGGTATTCTATCATAATTTTTTCAAGATAAATAAAATATAAAATGAAGATCTTTTTTTTCTCTAAATTTCTCTATCAAATCTTTTAAATTATGTATGGCTTCTGTGGTAGACTACCTAGCATAAAATCAAATTGATTTTGAAAAATGTAAGGAAAATGTTAAAAAATCAAAATAAATTTCAATGCAATCAAAAAGAAAATCAAAATCAAACATTTAATTTTAAATGAGCAAACGAATTAATAAGATTATGAAATTTTGGTTTCCTATAAGATTAATATTAGTTCCCTTTGCCAAAACATATCAAAAAATGATTGAAACAAAGTATCCAGTAAAAATTTTTCATCATTTGCTTGAATAGAAAAATGTTTATAACTACCTCATTTACAAACATTCTTAAGTGATAAAAGCTCAAGTATATCGCACAGACCTCTATGAGCCGCATAATGTGCAAGGCGCCAGCAACAAGATTCATCACACGATTGGTCCTAAGCCTGCCCTCAGCAGCTCTGCTATGAGCTTGGCTGCCCTCCTCCTGTCATGCCTAGCCTTGCCCACACCACCTAGTGTCGTGTTGCACACCATACCCAATGCTTCCCAAATGCAAGGATGAACTTAATACCCGTCGTAGGGGGCACTTCCGATTTCTCTGATTAGCGCCGACAAGTTGCACCCTCCATGTGTAACGACCAATGTCGTTACTTTGCGAATTAGGTCAAAATCCGCTTCAGACATTAGGACCCCGATGAATTTTAAATTAGGGCAAACAAAATTACTATTAGATAGAAATAATTTTTAGATCAAAGTGCCTTAATTTGGAATAACTCGGATAACGAAAACTCCAGTTTTATTTTTCTAAATTATTTAAATCCAATAAATTGAGAAAATTAAATGCGTGTCTGAATTCATCGATTTTAGTGTCGTTGTGTTAAGTATATTATTTAAAGGTTGCTCGAAAAGTTTCATCGATTTTGAGCGCCGGTTAAAAATAAAATATTTGTCGAATCAAAAATTTTCGACACAAGGGTGTTCGTTATGTCATAACACACCTCAGTGTCAAGTTTCGTTATTTTTGGACGTCAAACGACCGAAAAATGCGAAAATTTTAATTTTAAATAAATATTTAATTTTCTATTCTTCTTTCCCCTGCTTTTCCCCTGTTTCCTGCGATCGCAGACCCCCCTATCGCGCTTTACTGGCGCGGAAGCTTCCGCGCCAAGGACCCTTCCTGCGCCGTTTTTGGGGCAGGAATGGTCGGCCAAATTGGCCGACCAGCACCCTCTCCCTCTCCCCTTCTTCTCTATAAAACCCCCCAGCCCTCTCCTTCTCCTCCCCAAAAATAGCAGCCCCTATCCTCCTCTCAGCCTCCCTTTTCTCCCCCCTCACAGCAGCCCCTCTCCTCTCTCAGCCCTCCCTCTCTCACAGCAGCCCCCTCCCCCTCAGCCAGCCCTCATCCCTCTCCCAACAGCCCGGCCAGCCTCCGGCCACCGCCCCTCAGCCCCGGACGCCGCCCCTCTGCCCCGGCCACCCTACTCCGACCACCACGTCTGGCCTCCCTCTATTTTCCGGCAACACTAACTTAGGCATGTGGAGAAGGAAAAGAGGAACAAAATGAGAAAAAAAAGGTTAATTCTATTTTCTTTAATTAATTGCTTATTAATAAATATACTACTATATTATGTCATTGCATTATTATTGTTGTCATTAATTACTAATGAACAATAACACAAATGCTAGAAAATGACTATTACTTCTATACTGTCAATTTCAATTCAAGCATTTTTTTGATATTATTACTTCTGCAATCTATACAGTCATTTCCATTCTGTCTTTTCTTTCGTACATTATTATTATCATTATTATTAAATAATGATAATAATAATGCTATAGAAAATATAATTACTATCCTCAGAGGCTTAAAATGATGTCTTCTATCAAATAATGAAAGAAAGTCGGAATGGAAAAGAAAAAAATAAAAAAAATACATAAAATATCATATCACTTTCATTTTAAAGTTAGCTAAAAGGCTAATTTAAAATATCAAAAACCTAATTGCAGATTGAGCAAACTGTCACTCATTCGAACTTAAAGAACAAGGTACCATATGTCTTTTATTACTCTTGTTTAATATGTTTTTTGCTCAGCATCGTATAAATTTGATAAAAGTGCTTTTAAAAGTCACATAAAATGATATATGAACAAGCTTGGATAAGTGAGTGGCAAGGGTTCCATGTTGATATATTTTTAGTCTGATCAGACAACTTCTAGGACGGGGCTGCCCGACATCGGGAGTCATAAGGAGCCTATACTGATAAGTCTTTGAGGGGGCAGGTATAAAGGGAAGTTGGAATATGTAACACAAAAATGAACCTTCATTTTCCTCGATTTTGTACTTGCCCAACAAAATTATATTTTACCTCAAATATCAAATGCCAAAATTCTATATTTATTTTTATGACTGCAATTATTATTATGTTAAGTTTCAAGTGCAATTGAAATAAATTTGCATGGATAAGTTCGTACAGCTTTTATTTTCTATCAAATTATTGATTATTTTACTTATTATTTAATATTTGTAAATATGACATCTATCAGTACTTAGTTTCACAACTAACTGGTATTCGAATGCCCGCACTTTTGAAACGTGCCCAGATCAGGAGTTCATCCTAGAAGAATGGTGCTAAGAACTAAGCAGTGCTGATACTGCTACCTGCTGATCCACCGCTTTCTTTTTGACACTTTTAAAAATTTGGAACTTTTATTTTAATTTTTATAATCAGGACTTGTGAATTAATAAATAAATGAGCTATGCTTGATGTCTATATATTTATCTCTTAAATCACTCAATATGATCCTGCGGCTAGAGGACTTGTTATCCCCACAATCGGTGCTGAATTAGCTTCTGCTGACCCGGCACCGGGTCCTCACACCATGCCACCATATGAATTACCCCCAAACCATTCGTCCTTTCCTATGCTCGCATGGCTAGGCCCACATGACCCATCCACAGTCAAGGCAGGACCTACGTAGAGGTCTAAGGGTCATAGTTGAGGAAGGTAGGGAAAAATTAAATGCACCAAAATAATTTACCAAACTAAAAAAATCATCCAATACAAAACATCCTCACGCACAAAGCCATACTATTTACATTGTACAAGTCAAAACATTCCATCAAAACAATAATTACAGCAACAGAAACAAAAACTACATAATCCAAACAACAAATATTATCATTAGCACACCAACCAAAAAACTAACAAAACTCCGCTCACAATTAGCTATTAGATTTGAAAACAACACAAAAAAAACAAAGATGAAAAACATCAATCAAAAGAGAGTACAAATAAATCTAAATTATTTCTTACCTCACTCTTATGACAATTTATGTTGTTTAGTTAAGCAAACATCATGGGATTTATTATCTATTCACAAGTTATCAATAAAATGTGTAATTGAACAAAGTATACAAAATAAGTTAAAACAGATTAAATAAATGCTAGTAATTGTTTGAATGAAAAATTCAATTTAGAAACAATGTATTATTAAATGAAATCAACTATCAGCAAGATAATAAACTCAAAATTGTGAAATGATAACTATTCGCTTTAATTAGTAACTCAACCCAATGATATTAGTAAATAAAAGAAAATATCAGCTTATACTTTTAATCACAACTTTGATGTTAATGAATCAACTTATACAAATTCACACCTATGACATTTTCACCAATGCTCAACAAGTATCTTATACCTAATATTGTAGTTTCACCCAGATTACTAACTCACCACCATACAGGAGTCAAATCCTACTTATTTCCCCGGGGATCAAACCCAATTCATAAACATAATTTTTAGTAAGATTTTCCACAACTCATTGGTGTTATCACTCTCAATAACCCTTGTCAGTCAACCAATGTCACTTCCCAAAACAATTGATTATTTGTACATATCTCGAACAAGTAGCTCTTGCATACTTGATCATAAAATTTACTGACCAATTTGTTTATCATTAACATATAGCAGAACTACACAGTAGGCAATTCATGATGTCAATATATTAAACAAAGTGCCATTCACAATGCATACAATCTAACACAACCAAGGAACAATGATTGCATTATTGATTGTTCAATTTCTTATTCAAGACTTAAATTAGAACAATATGAGATTGTAATGCAATTACATCAACAATTTAAAGCCAATCATAAAATAATCAACATGATAGTATAGACTGCACAATAAATTTGCTAACTGAGAAGTTTTGGGTATTTAATTTAAGCATTAATCACAAGCATTCTAGATAAAATCACCATGTCAAATTGCTATGCTATACAATGTTCACATCAACTGGCATAAATGAATAACATGAAAGTTTATTTAGATTAAATTGTACCTCACGCAAAATGACAAGACGGACAAAAAGACAGCTTGCTCTTGCTACATAGCCCACTTATAGTGTTGGCCTCGCGAAGAGGGATTCCTTAAGAATTTGATAGCATAACAACAACTTCAAAAAATTATAATAAAAACTTAACGTGTCTGGGAGTGCATAATACGGGCCAAGACGAGTCATTTAATACAAATTCTATTTGATTTTATTAGGTCGTACATGAGCGCATAGACCACGCGAATTAGAGGGTTGCATCTGTATGCAAGCCATGGTGCATCTACGTGCAACCCATGGTGAGTCTGGGCATGCTGATTCTGAGCTCCTAGATGCCCAGCCTAAAAAAGAAAATAATAGCATATTTTTTGTGTGATAGCATAACAAAAATAATGATGATGATGATAATAATAAAAATGTTATCTTATAATTGTTCAGATGTCACACCCCATGCCAACTTTAACTCATCTCTGCTGCACTGCGCCTCCCCTACACTTGCACCGTGTCTGGGCTATACCCACTCCCACACTTATTCCACACACCTAGCCTCACAACTCCTGCAACACATGCTACACCCTAGCTTACACCCACTGCATCAGTGCTTCCTCCCAAATCACCCACCCCACTCTACATGCAAAATCGCAATCCTCACTAGCCCACTTTAGAGCTTCCACAATACCCAACCCAACTCTACGCTACCCTGTTGTGTGCTGAGCATATGAAACCTCATAAAGTACAATTAAGCAAAACTCTTAAATGTCAAGGTGCCTTTTGAGATAATAGTTTAGTTTGTGATAAGAACTCTAAAGCTAAGTGTGCTCGCGCCAAGGTAACCAAGGTAATCTTACCCTAATATAGATGACTTCCTGACAAATTATCTTCTAAGGATAAAATCACGAAACTATTAATGCCAAGCAAAAGATGCCTTGCTTCTTAAGAGTTCGTGTTGTTATAAAATGTCACCTTCATCAGCCTACACCCTCTATTGGCAGGTGTTTCCCTCACAAAATACCATGCCCTGGTGCTCGCCCAACCAAATGCCACTCAGCCCTTCATTTCCCTAACTTGTACCATAGTGTTCCACCCCCACGGCTCCATGAGATGCCAGCTCCTCATTGTGCCTGCTTTGTCCGGCTGGCCACCAGCCCAATGTGCACCCTCACCTACCCCCACATCGTCATGTGTCGTGCCTTGCTCCTTGAGACATGCTCTTCCACTGTCCCCCACATCAAACCCTATCCTTGTGCCACACCACGCCCCACCCCTCTCCTACATTACCCCTCTTAGCTCCATCGCATGTGGGCTTACTAAGATTATCTCAATTGTTGGACTATTTTTATGGATAATTATTCTTGATGAATCACTCAAATTTTTATAAATATATGAGTAAATATATTTTAATTTTAATTGTAGAAATAATTTGAAAGGTTCGATATTATGCATGTAAATTACAATATTTTGAAGTTACTTTATTTATTTTTTTATTACATATGTAAATTTTTTAATTTAAATATATATTGCAAAAGTTAAGGCTTTTATATCCAACATCTAAATTTTAATAATCACAATAAATGCAATATATTTTTGTCAATTCTAAGATTTGTAAAATCTTTAATTATGAATTTGATGTGTGGATATGTATATTTTAAATTTTGGGATGTTATAATGTAAGGATCTCATTTATTTTTGGCTTTTTATTTTTTGAAAAACCCTGTCTTTTTTAATTAAATACATTTGTTCTGTTTGTTATTTAAAAGAAAATTTCTTTTTTTCCCAGAAAACCCAAATAAATGTTTGTAATTTCTTAAAGATTTTATTATTTTCTTAATTTTTTAACAAAACATGTGAAAATCTCATTTACTGTTGGCGTGCCTCCAACATGTAGAATGTAGTGGTCATTAGTTCTGACGTTTAATATTAAGTATAGATAAGAACCTTCCAAAGTTGATCTCTCCAGAAAAACAAAATAAAACCAAAAGAAATAATCATTAATGAGATCCTAAAAAGAACAAATCAGTACAATGATAAGAAATTCATATTAATAAAAAAGAACATCTTTAATTTGAATGCAAAAATACAATTAATTAACATACTGATATAAAGAAGTATGCATACTAAGTTAAATCTTTTGGCAAAACAACCTTAATAGGCACGAGAGAACCCATATCCATGTGCTTGAAATAGAAGTATCACCATGATTGAGAAAATCATGCTTAAAACTGGTATAGACAAACCCTTTTATGAGATGATTGGATGAGTTTTCATATATTAAAGGCCATTTTGTTTGAGCACCAAGTAATTATCCTCAATATTCATAATAACTAATAAGAGTTTTTATGAAGACAAAAAAATTTGAGAAATGAGATCTTATCACACTACTCTAATTCAAAGCAAACTAAAATAAGTGGCTAGATATTTGTAAACTGAATCTTTTTTAACAATCCTTTCACAAGCTAGCTTTGTCACTATTAAAAACCTTCAAAGAGACAACATTTATAGCAGTCATACGTTCATGAAGCGATTATTGCATTCAAAGATTTATATAAAATTTTTAAAACTGCTTAGGGAGAGAGATGTTTATATGAGTTAGCCAAATCAAGATGTGACAAAACTAAAAACTTACCAAAGAAAATTATATCAAAGATGGTAATTAAATAAATCTTTTCAAGGATGTAGATAATCAATATAAATTGATGATTATTTTACTAAACTTTGAATATTGCACCAATATAATTAATATGAGTAAGTTTAATAATTATCAAATAATACATTTGCGTTTTCGTTCACGAATTAATAAAAATCACGGTTTGGAATGCTTTACAGAGAATGAAAAATGGAAAAGCTATAAAATTGAATGGCATCCCTATCAATGCATAAAAATGTTTGGGTGATAAAAGAATTTCATGGCATACCTACCTATTTGATGTGAATTTGAGAACTAAAAATGTCGAATAAGTGGAGAATGTTGTACTTATTAATAAAAATAAATGCAATGCTCAATAGATTGCAAATTATAAGAGAATTATGTTGCTAGCCATATATTGCAATTTTGGAAAAGACTTGAGGAATACAAAATGTGACAGGATCTTTGTTTAATTTTTTTTTTGAACTTTAAAATGCTTATAATAATGTACCAAGAGAAATTCGTTGGCGAGTTTTAGAAGAAAAAAAGAACACGTGATCAATATTGATATTATCAAAGATATATATAATTGGGGTTAAAACATGTGCTCAATTGCAAGGTGGCCTATCTTTCCTATGGCTATTGGATAACACTACAGTTCTGCTCTTAGTTCACTTTCTAAGAGACAATAATTATAACAGTTATTTTCCTAACCCAAATGATGAAAAATAAGATACTCAAGCTTTTCTAACAAGTAAATATTTAAATATATGCCTAATTTATTATAGCATCAAAATGCTTGATGGTAGAAACAAGACGTTTCGGACAATGATCAAGGAAAAAATATTTGTCGTGAAAAATAGTTAACTGTAAGAATGACGAGTTGAAAGAAATATAAATTAATTTGTTGCAAATCTAAAATAACAATTTATGAAGCGATTATTGCATTCAAAGATTTATATAAAAATTTTGAAGTTGCTTAGGAAGAGAGACATTTAGATAAGTTAGCCAAATCAAGATGTAACAAAACAAAAAACTTACCAAAGAAAATTATATTAAAGATGGTAATTATAAATTGATGATTATTTTACTAAGCTTTTTAATAAATATTTATCAATACAATTAATATGTGTAAGCCTAATAATTATCATATAATACATTTGCACTTTCTTTCATGGGTTAATAAAAACCATAGCTTGGAATGCTTTACAGAGAACAAAGATGGAAAAGCTACAAAGTCGAATGGCATCCCTAACAATGCATGTAGTAAGCGTTTGCGTGATGATAAAATTTTGCATACCTATTTATATAATTTGAATTTAAAAACTATAAAAAATTGGATAAGTAGAGAAATATTGTGAAACTTATTTATAAAAATAAAAGTGATTCTCAATAGGTTATAAATCATAAGAGAATTACGCTCATGAGCAATGTATTGCAATTTTGGGAAAGAGTTAGTGATTACAAAATATGACAAGATCTTTGTTTAGTTTTTCTCAACCATGAAAAGCTTTATAATAAAGTACCAAGAGACGTTCGTTGGAGAGTTTTTGAAAGAAAAAGAGTGTGCGATCAATATTGACGTTATTAAAGACATAATTTGGTTAAAACATGTGCTCAATTGCAAGGTGGCCTATCTACAATTTTCCTATTGTTAGGATAACACTATTGTTCTGCAGTTAGCCAATATCTCTTTACTTTATTTATGGATGTTCAGCGAGGTTAATTGGTGCATGTTATTTGCATATGATATTTTCCTATGTGATAAGACTAGAGATGGCAGAAAAAAAAAACTTGAGTTGTAAAGGACTACTTTAGAATCTTATAAGGTGTCATCATAATGGATCTAAAATGAAATATATAAGTGTAAGTTCAATCATGATAAAACATTACACAAGAACTAAATAATAAAGAATCATGTGATCAAGAAGAGTGAGAGATTTAAATACCTTTGTGCACAATCAATAATTTATAAATATATATAATTTTTAAATATGTAAAAATATAGCACAGCAATAACATCAAGCCTCACTCTCACTAGGTGGGTCAACTACATGAATCCTTCATTCCCATTGTGCACGATCACATGGAAGTCCTCAAAATTCCAAATAAAGATCCTTCCTAATAATTTATTTCCATATCTTTTTTGTCCTCTCTCTTCCTTTTTTAATCTGAGAAAAATTCATAAACTCACTTTTCTAACAGGAGCATTGCATGGTCCACACTTAATATATCTGAACCATCTAACGTGGCATGCTATAATCTTATCCATTATTAGAGCCACACTAACCTTGCTATGGATAAAGTAATATCTTACATTAAATAGCTTGTCATATAGCTGTTCTATAAAATTTTCCATCAATTTTGATTGGTATTTTCAAATCACACAACACTCTAGATGCACTCCTCCATTTCAACCAACCAGCTTGGATCTTATTAATCACATCGCTCTCAATTTTGCCATTTTTGAATAATTGAACCAAGATACTTGAACATCTCTCTCTTCTTGATCACAAGTTCCTCAAAAATTATGTCATCGAGATTAAAGCTTCTAAGACAATTGAGTTTACACTATATATTTTGTTGTAGATCTACTAAGACGAAAACCTTTATATTATAAAATAGTCCTGCATAGTTTATGTTTTGCTTTAACTCCATTCTCAGTCTTATCAATTAAGAGAATGTCATCTGCATATAACGCGCACCAAGGAATCTCTTAACAGAAAATTAGACAATCCGCCTTATAATCAAACACGTGTTACAGCCTCTCATTATACATATCTCCAGTAACATCAATATAAATGAAGATCTTCTCTTGTACTCTATCATAAGCCTTTTTAAAATTAATAAAAATTAAATGAAATGCTTCTTTTCTTTCTCTAAACTTCTCAATCAAAACTCTTAATATAAGTATGGCTTCCATAGTAGATCTACCTGGCATTAAACCAATTTGATTTTAAGACATACAAGTATCTTTTTGTTATCTCTATTCAATTACTCTCTCCAAAATTTTAGTATACGACATATTAACTTGATTCCTTTATAATTAGCACAAATTGAGCATCATCTTCATTTTTGTAAGTAATCATAACAATACTCTTTATACACTCATGTGGTATCTGCCTAGTCTACAAAATAATATTAAACAATTTGATAAGCTAAGAAATCCCTTCCTCACCAAAATATTTCTATACGTTGATAGGGTTGTCATCAATCCTACCGCTTTTCTATTCTACATCCTCTTTAAGGCATTCCAAATCTTAGATTTACTAACATTGTGAAGAAAGTGCAACTTAGATTATTTTTAAACCAATTAATCTCACTTGTGTTAATTGTATTAGTACAACACTCATTAAAAAAATTAATAAAATAATTCATCAATCTATATTGAATACCTTCATCCCTAAAATGAATTTTATAATCATCTTTGATATATTTAACATGGATCAAATCTTTAGTTCATTTATCTCTTAATTTTGCTTACTTATAAATGTGTCTCTCCCTCAACAATTCCTAATTCATTATATAAATTTTCAAATATCATGCTCTTAGTATCAAGAACAGATATTTTAGATTCATGGCAATCTAATTTATAATTCTTCCAAATATGCTCATTCTTACATCTAAACCATTCTCTACAACATGTCTTTTTATCTTTAAACTTCACTTGAACATATTACTTCCACCACAATATATCTTTTTTATTATTGGGTATTTCCCCTATTGATTCACCAAATAAACTCTTTGCTATATTGCAAATACAACTAGAAATCGAATTCCACATAAGGTTGGCTTCACTCTCAAAATCCCACTAACCAAATTTTAAAACTCACTCTTAAAATATCTATACTACCTCCTTAAGATTCCACCATCTAAATTTATGATATATTTTATATTTAAATTTAATTTTAGCACCCCTTATTTTCAAATATAAAAAAATAAATGGCATTGGGTAATCAAACAATCACTTGGAATAATCTTACAATCTTTACATAATACATGAAGTATTTTTAAGAGGAAAAAATAAATCTGAGTTTTAGAAATTCTCATTATTTCAAGTGATAATATATTCCTCCCTTTTCGTAAAATAAATGTCAATAATCATAAGATCATAAAATCATTCTTCATTCTTCATTAGTCTCTTCAAAACCAAAATCATCATGAATACTATTAAACTCTTAAATTATACTTCCAATATTTCCTTTTAAATCTCCTCCTATAAAAAGCATCTTGTCTTGAGATATTTCTTGAACTAACTCATCCAAACCATGATAAATCTCTTTTTATTACACATATCTAATCCTATTTGAGGGACAAACACTTGCAATATTAAAAATTATTCCATTAAATATAAGTTTTAAGGATATAATTCTATCTTGCAACCTCTAAACTTCCATTACATTAACCTTTAAATTCTTACTCAGAATAATACCCATACAATTCCTATAGTATTCTTACTCAAGTACTAGAGTTTAAGTGAAAATAATAATGTTGAAAAAATTAGTATGTTATCAAGAAAAGTAAGACGTACAAAATATCTATGTAAAATCATATAAAATAATGAAAAAAAGAAAGTGATGCAGTCAACTGAATCCATGTAAATTGAATGAAGAAAAGTATTCCAAGGTGTTGTGCAATCATAAAATCCCACTCAAACTTAGAGGAAAGCTATATAAAAAAAGGTCATAAGACTAGCAATGCTACTTGAGGCATAATGTTGGCATGCAAATGGGAAGCATGCATAAAAAATAAGTATATTATGGATGAGAATGCTAAGGTGGATGAGTAGAAAGAAAGGACAAAAAATGAGACCATTTGTAGCAAGGTTGGAGTAGTTGCAATCATTTTAAATGGTTTGAGCATATTAAACATAGACCTATAGATGCCCTTTTAACAAAAAAAAAATATTTAATGAATTTTATCCATTTTAAAAGAAGAAAAATATCATTAGTTATGGTCAAAAATAATTAGTAAAAATCTCAATACTCAGATTTTAAGGAGAAGTTAGTACTTGATAAATCATAATGAAGATAAGAAATTCAATCTTGTGCATAATATAATTATGTATGAATTCAAGTACATGAAATAAAAAGCATATTATGCAAACAAGCAATAAAAATGGTGACTTCTTACATATCACCTAAATCTTTCCAATTTGCATATCTAACACAAGAAATCCTATATAAATTAAAATCATTCAAATCCAAACATTATAAAACAAAGCTCTACACACATTATTTACAATCATTAAAAATGGATGATATTCCATATAAGAGTAAGAATGAGTATAAAAAGTAAGATTTTATGTTAATATAAATGCCCAAATTTGAATGTTATGTCAATACATCTCCAAACAAGATATAACAAGTTCCAAATAAATAAGATCCTTTCTAAGGGCTTCTTCCTATTTTTTCTGGTTTTCCCCTTTCTCTTTAAACGTGGACCAAATTCATAGATTCAATTTTTCTAATAGGGACACTAAATAGTCTACACTTAATATATTCAACACATCTAAACGACATTTTCTAATCCTATCCACTATTAGAGCCACCTAGCCTTGCTATGAATGAACTCATCTCTCATTCTATCCTTACGAATATACCCACTCATCCTCCTTAGCATTCTCATCTCTATAACACTTATTTTCTCAATAACTTTCTTCTTGGATAGTCAACATTCAACCCCACATAATATAACATTGGTCATATAGTTGCTTTATAAAACTTTTTTTAATTTGTATGGGATTTTATAATTGAGCAGCATTCTAGGAAAGCTCCTCCATTTCACCCAACTAGCCTGAATCCTACTAATCTCATCACTCTTCTTGATCACATGATCCTCAATAGTTATGTCATCTATATTAAGTCTTCTAATATGATTAAACTTAAATTCCATAAATTCTATTTTAGGTATGCCAAGAATCCTTTAAATTTTAAATAAGTTCTCCACAACTCCAATTTTGCTTTACCATCATCCTAAGTCTTATCAAACAATAGAATTTCACATGTAAATAACATGCACCAAGGAATCTCTTCTTAAATGCATTCAAGAGCATCCAAAATTAAGGCAAGAAAATATGAACTAAGAGCTGGGTCTTGATGTACTCCAATAGTAACAAAAAAAAACCCTTAAACAAGCAATCTTGCGATCGAACACAGTTTACAACACCATTATACATATCTCTAATAACACTAATATATGCTATATAAATCCCTTCTCTTTAAAGCTCTCCAAAGAACTTCTCTTAGTGCTCTATCATAAGCCCTTTTAAGATCAATAAAGATTAGATGAAAATCTTCTTCTATTTCTTTAAATTTATTCATCAAACCTCTCTGTAAATGTATATCTTCCATGGTAGATATATTTGGCATAAAACCAAATTAATTTTGTGAAAAACTAGTATCTCATAATCTGCATTCAAGTACTTTTCCCAAAGCTTTAGAATATGATATATTTAGCTTAATTTCCTTATAACTTACACAGTTTTGAACATTGCCATCAAAAGCAAACAAAAAGTGCGCACAAAAAATTAAAAAAAAAATCAAAGCACAATTCATAATATGGTATTTAGGAAGGATAAGGTCTTTAATTTTAGATCTAATAAGAAGAATAAGAGTTTAAACAGGCTAAGTACAATTGATAGAAATTAAAGAGGGACAATGCAATAAAGTTATAAGCAAAAAATTCTAGTACAAACAACCAAAAAAGTAATGAATATACATAATAATTAATCATGCTAAATGGGACATTAAAATATATAAAATGTTATCAAAATCATTACAATATAAATATAATAAAAATAACAAATAAAAAATCATAACTTCAAAATTAAAAGTAAGAAGATAAAAAATTTAATCATATAAAAAAAAAATAATTAGCATATAAATAATGACTAAACAAGAATATGAAAATTACAACATAAATGACAATAAAAGTAGGAGACAAGCTAACCAACATTTTCATCAAATTTTTTAAAATGTAATATCCTTCCATCAATTGAACATAAAGCACATTCGTTTTTTTAAATTCTAAAATAGAATTTTCATTATATGTTTTTATTAAAACTATAGTGATATCATAAGTGTATACTAGTTAAATATGCAGATACAAGTGTTGAAATGAGCATATTAGTGTTCTATCCTTGGACTTCAATTTTAAATGTGTGTTTCATAGCTTTCTAAATTTAAGTTATATGAATATTACATCTGTATAGCAATTACCTACTCACAACGACTTTGTTCCCCAATGCTCTAAGAACATTATTTGATTTACTAAGCTCTTGTCATATTTCAAGGAAAAATATTTCCAACCCTTTAACTAGTCCTCAATTTTTTATATAGATGTAGTTTGCAAAATTTTATCATGAGAACTATTATTTATGTGATCCCTGCTTACAACCTTGAGTTACCATTAATGCAGAATCCATAAAAATCTATTTTCATTTGAGAAAATTATCAAATGGTTCATTGATTTGTAAAATGTTCAAAATAGTCTTAAACTCTTGTAAGCATCTTCTCCATTGAATTTTGTTTAAATATTTTTTGGTCAATGCCACGAACTCTTCCGTTAAATTTGCTTTTTTCAGCCGTAATCGGCCACTCAGCCGTTGGAATCCATTCCAGGGACCGATTTCAGATGCAAGCGACCAATTCCAACTGCTGAAATCGGCCGCTGGAATCCAGCGGCAGAATCACTCACTTGCGGCTGGAATAGACCGCTGGAATCTAGCAGTCGATTCCGGATGATGGAATCGTCCACCAGATTCCAGCAGGCGATTATGGCTGCAAAACACAAATTTAACGAAAGAGTTAACGACAGGGACTAAAAAAATACTTAAACAAAAGTTAAAGGACAAAAAAATATTTACAAAAAATCAAGTAACCATTTTGATAATTTTCTCAATTCTATTTACTTGTGATCATGTCTCCTTCAATAAGAAATTCATAGAATTTTTAATAAAGAAAAGTTGATTGTCGCACAATTGGAGAACACAAAAGCTACTCATATATGTATCAACAAATTGCTATTAAAGTGGCTCCGGCACCACTTCACTAATCAAATGCTTTCAAATTTTTAAATCTATGTTGAAGCATCATTATAATTAAGATCATTGTGAAGTCAGGACTTCCTATTTAGCTGCATTGTTAAAATTAGGGTTTGCAACCTTTAGTGTAGCTCCTAAAATTTGGAATTCTCATTCTTGGATTTTAATGGTTACACAAACTACCAAAACAAATAAAAATTAAGTCTATTGCTTAACAAAATAGTTCAAGTTTCCACCCACCAATTGAGTACAAATTCAATTTGAATTCTTTTAATGTTGTGCAAATACCAATGACAACTTCTGGCAAAAGCTTCTCTTTGTAAATGCATGAGATATGAATCTTATATTTAGTTACTACTAACCTTGATTCTTTAAACTACATGCTTGTAACTAATTTTGCATGTGGAATTGATAAATGTCAATTTCCTAGATTTTGGATTCTTCAAATATGGTGAAAAACTTGAGCTTGTTGACCAAGTAAGAACAAGGTGTTTGCGAGATCACAACATTTGCATAATTTGAAGAAAGATACTCACATAAACAGACTACTAACTATCACTACAGTTTTTTATTGAGTTGACAAGAGAAGTGAAATTTAAAATGATGATAAAATAGTGAGCTAATGGTGACAAAATTCCAAAGAAAAACCATTTAAGCCCATTAAGAAATTTAAAATAATGAAGCAAGTCCTCTTAAAATTATGTAATGCATTGGGAATAAGTCAAAAAATTTTAACTTTAAAAAAAAGTTATAATACATGCAATATCTAATGTATTTTGATTTAACTTTATATCATAAAAGATGGTGAATGTTGTATGTTCTTCTTTTCTCCCACATGTTCCTCACAATCCCAAGTGTGGCATGTGCCTAAAGCTATTCCAGACAACGAGTCTATATCCTTATTGATGGTGACCTCCAAATGTGTTTGATTCATTGGCACAACATGCCTATTTATGAAGGTCATTGGATGGCATTGCAGAAGACTTCATTTTCCAACTATGGTTGTTTGATAGATACCAAAAACTAAATTCATGAAAACTGCAAATGAACAAGCTAGGATGATTTCATGGGAATCTACAAATATAATAGCTCAAAAATAGCATAAGACAATCATAGCATTAAAATATTATACTTTTAAATTTATCCGTATCTTTAATAATATTTTGATTTTTGTTTTGATGTAAAGATCAAGATACCATGGTCAAAGTGGAGTTACCTTTTAGTTTACTATCTAGAGATGGCTGAGATCACTTCCATGGACAATCCATTACCCTAAACATCATGGATTGCTACTCATAACCATAAAATGGAATGCAATAATTGTTTCTTGGGAAGTGGAGACCAACCTGATCTCAAACTGCAAGAAAGTGTACTCCCAATCATGATGCTGGTGATCAATGTGTGCGTGTGCATGCACAAATTAAAGGATCGGTGTATCTTGCCATTGTTTTGTCTAGGACTTTCTATGATGTTTATTGGTTCCTTAGGCTACTAAATTTATAAGAAGGATTCTTTCAATTGTATTGTTCATTATCTTGATTTGAATGAAGTTTCTCTTCTGCTTCAATATTGGGTAGCCTAAATGGTGCAACACATTCAATGGTAGGGCAAGAGTATGTAATTCCATGAGAATTTGCTATTTTCAATTGTGGCCTTTGAATCATGAAACTTCAATTACTTTTTTTTACCTATAAACCTTTATTTTTCTATTTATTTGTTTGCTCAAGTTTCAAAACTTTGTTAACAAAGGGTGCACAGATATTTCAAAATATGTGGTTCTTAATTTCTTTTGCTCATAATTTTTGAAATCATATACTTAATTTCTTATTACGACAATCCAATGATTTTGCTACAAGTTCATTATGTCTAATAATTTCATTGAAAACATCATGTTTAATTCCCTAGTTACAAAATAAGCCAAGCCCTAACTATTTACATCACAATGTCCATTGATAAATTTAAATTATTAAAGTTCTAGTTACTATATAAGGTATTGTGCAAGTTAGTTCATTATCATGTTTATCTAGCTATTTCTTGGGTTTTTTATATTGTTATACACTTGGTACACATATACACCACAACTAATTAGGCATACCAAGAACATACATGAAGCCCCATAGAAAATCAAAATCATCACTTGATTTTAAGATTTACATAAATCACTCAGTGTCGCACTATGCAAGATGCATTTTAGACACATGGCTGCGTTGATACATGCAGCAGTAATTGCAACAAGGGTAATAAAAAGGCATGATGAAAAATGCATTAAACATCAATATTATACATCAAATTTTCAGAAATAATAAAGTATGAACAATAATAAGACATGCATTTTCATTCAAAAGGGCTTCATGGAACCTGTGTCAACAATAGTTGGATGTTGCCCAGCTGTGAGAGTTTTTGACTCTTTGAAAGTGATCTTCCCTGGAATATCAATGTCAAACAGATGTAGCTGCATTAAATGTGTTATTTACATTAGAGATATGAACTCAGTAACCTATATGAATATATGTGGTCTAAAATCAGTGGAATCAAGTTCTTGTTTGGCTCCAGGTTCAAGGACACAAATTTCTCTTTTCCAGCATAGCATAATTAGAAATGCACTTAAGTACCACGCATGCACCACAAAGAAATAGAATAATTCTAGCTGAATTCATTATGCAAAAAAAATCCTACGCAATGAGAAATTATCACTACCTTTCTATGTTTACCCTTGAGACTTCCATCTATGCCAAAAATGCAGCAGGTGTTATAAAACTGATCACCATAACGTTCTGGTATTGAACCACCAACAATAGTAATCTTCAAATTACGAGCAGCTTCACTAAGCATGCTGTAAGATGGTGCTGCGCCATCACCAGCTCCAATATCCTCCGCATACACAGGGAAACTATCAGTTGAGTATGGACTGTTCCATATTTCCTAATACAAAAGGATAGCAATAAAGCACATCAAAAATGAATTTTAAATTATGAACAATATTTAGTTTAAACATCAGTCTCGTCAAATCTTTAAAATCAATGAATCTAAAATTTTGAAAAAAAATGCATCTTAAAGATAAATAATTAATAAAGTGATCAAAAGATCGGTTTTATAGAAGAAAAAAAAAATTATCAGAAATGTACTAAGCAAGTATTTTTGGTTATTTTAAATTTCATAAGGTTTGATCAATAATATAATAAGGCAAACTAGTAAACTAAAAATTGATTTGTTACCTCACAATTATTATGGTGTGCATTACTACAAAAATAATAAACTAGCCACCAAACCCACAAACCAAAGCACACCATTGTAAGAAAAAAAAATTCGTAACCTTACAAATCTAATATATTAGACCATATAGGAATCTTGGAGTATCATCAAGTGATCAATCGATGTCTAGCACAGCTCAATTTGATTCAATCAATGCCAAAATTAGGCCAAATTTGCATGATTAACTTTTAGGAAAGCTTTTAATGTTCCAACAAAAATTGAGATAGGACAACTTATGGGACAACTTATTAAAAAATATTTGATAAACAATGGCAGGTAATTCTCCTCCATCATATGCTGATTCAAGACAGAGCACACTCGAGGAGGAGGCCCATAACTCGAGCATTTGTAAGAAGCTTACCTAGAGATTGAGCAGAAGCTGCATTCGTGTTTGATAATGGTGTAGTGTTGTGGTTGGTCGTGTTATTTTTTACCCATGTTAATAGTGTCGTATATTTTTTTATGTTTTCTACTTTTATGGAATATGTTGTTAGTGCCCATGCATTAGTGTCGCTTTGTATTTGGCTATATGTGTATTGATAGAATGTGAAATGACACCTTGGGATACAATGGGGTGCCTTAGTGAACCACCATACTTCAATATATAGACTTTATACTCTCTTTAAATGGTTAATGAATGTTTCCTTCGTAAAAGAGGTTTAAGAGCTTTTGTGTTTAGTATGGATGACAAAAACTCCTTTGGGTGTGCATAATCAAAGGCCTTGAAAGTGAATATAACCTTCAATAATACAAGGTATGTATAACCTTGAAATTATCTTTGTGATCTTGTAATTTCTTTCACTTGTTTGTTCTCTTCGTTTCTCCATCATTCTCTAAACTTCTTTGTCAAGTCTCCTAATATTTCATCTTCTTTGCCTACAAAATTCCTCTTAAAAATAATAAAACAAAATTTTTAAAACTTCACCAAACAATTTTTTATATCATAGCTCAGTTTGGTGACCTTACCCTTTGGAACAATTTGTCCATAATTTTGATAACTTTTCGCCATAATTTTTTTTACTATTTCGAAAATCGTCAGTAACCACGACTATCGGCAGCTTCCATATAAATCGCTCCGCCAATTGGCAATTGGCGGACCAACCTAGCCAAGTTCAGCCTACATCTAGTCGCACGCGTGCTTACCAGCACCTGCAAACACGTCAGCGCACACTCGCGTGCATGCGCCTCTTTTAGCACACGTACGCACCTCCTCTATTGCACGCACACGCACTCACGAGCATCTGCCACCGTCATCGCTGACTTTTGACGCTTCGTTCTCCGTCACCCTTAGTCCGATGTGCGAACAATTTTTATCATTGAATTTTTTATAGCAACGCCTACTCCAGCAAATAGAGATCCCGAGAATATTCGACACGCGAAAGAATCCATTCACCTTCACAAGAGGTATGCCTTCATTTTCTTGTAATATTTTGAGTAGTTAGTCTCTAAAATTTGCATCAATAAAATTATTTAAGCATATATTTATATGTAGTAAGTCATGTGCTAACTTTGTATTTTGTGTATGTGTACCTCCACTTTAAATAAGCCAACCAAATTGCCCAACAAACTTGGAGAGACCCCTTATGAGGGTGTCTTCTACTCAAGTAGTTCATCTTACTGTGATTGAGCTACATTTGAGCTGCATTTATTATTTTAATTATTCTATGTGTTTTTGTTTAGATTGTTTATATTTTGTTATTCATCTATTTTGCTAATAAGAGTAGCTAAACATTTTGCATTTAAAAGTCAGCATAGCTAACAACCAAGAACCTAACAAAAATAATTTAGATCAGTGAGTTGAGGCTTAAAAACTTCTATGGCTAGAATAGAAGGCCCATTTAGACAAATGCTAGAGCATAAATGTGAGAAATGATCAACACCCTCCACCACCGCCTGAGTACCTTGCACATCAAGCTAAAACTATGAATGGTTGTATTTATGAGATTAGGCACAATTCAAACTATAAAAGAGATATATTTCCTAGAGAAAATAATTTTGAGAATGACATTAATGACATGTATCCTAGGGAACTTGATCATCGGAGAGGAGATCCATAGGATACCTAGGACTGATCCGCTATTTAGATTTGGTACACATGAAAGAGATCACCCTGATAAATATATTTCAAGCATTTTCAAAATAGAAGCCCATACTAATGATGTCATCCATGACCCAGATTGTTTTTTACATTGGATGACCCAAATCAATAAGTTCTTTTGAGTGGCACAATCTAGATGATTACCAGTGGAGTCGCATTCGTTGGGATGAAGTTGAGTAGTTACACTACAATTTTTGAATTATTATATCTAAAAAGAAATGAGAAGTGGTCATAGGAGAATCTTTTGAGCAAGATGAGGAAATTCTTAGAGATAAGTATTGTTCCTTACACTTAAACAAGGCACGATGTCAATTACCGAGTATTTGAACGTGTTGGAGGATCTAATTACAAGGACTGATTGTCAAGATTCAATTTAGTAATTGGCCAATAAGTTTGTCATGAACTTGAGGGTGGGCATTCAATACCATGTTGACATTAATGATTCTCAAATCGTAGATGATGCACTACATGATGCCATTCTTATTGAGTCCCGATAAAAAGCATCATCCTTTAGGATTAAACCCTCAATAAGCACCTCCATGTCAATTCAGAAGTCAACCCCTTCACCAAGTGCACCCAATATGACACCTGCTACACAAATGGATAGATCTATGTGATGTAGTTTGTTATAGGTGCAAGTAAAATGAGCACCTTAAGCATGAGTGCAAAGCAATCATATTTGTTCATGGTGATTGTTGAAAAGGAAGAAGATGGAGAAAATAAATTGGAATCTGTTCATAGTGGTGGCAATGTTGATGTTATTGATGAAGGTGGTATGACATAGCTAGAAGTAGTGAGATACCTTAGTACATCATTAGGAGAGGAAGATTGACGGCATAGAACATTTTTAATGCATTGATGACATGCAGTGGCATTGCATATATTATGGTGGCTAATGGTGATAGTGCTATAAATGTAGTGCCACACATACCTTGGCAAAACTTCAAGCTAAATCACATCCAAGCCCATTCAATGTTAATTGGGTGAACCACACTTCACTTCCTATTACACAACAATATTTGATTCCCATCAAGCTTGAGAGTTATGAAGATAACATATGGTGTGATGTATTGTCCATATGGATATAGCATTTTGGGCTTACCTTGGCTTTTTGATATGATGTCATGCATTATAGTCATGAAAATAAATATGTATTCAAATTTAAGAACAAGACCATAAAGCTTCATCATTTCAAGCCCAACCCGGAAACCGCCACACCTGCTTCGGGGTCCCTTCCTTCGACGTCCACTCCATCCACTTTCTACACCTTCTGCATCTTTTGTATCCAAGGCTCATCCGGATACAAAATGTACACTATCACAGTCAAAGAGAGTGGCCAAACTTCAGCTTATCACCATTTCCACTCCTTCGATTACATTTGATTCATATTCTATGATCCAACCTTTAGAGACTAAGGTTCACTTCCATGAGACTATTTTTAAAATATGGTACAATATCGTACCATCAATAGCGAGTTTACTGGTTTAAAAGGGGTATAGTTATTACATATAAAAGAAATAATCTGTCACTGATGATGCTATCATCCCTCCTCCTACAGTCGATCTCTTGAGCAATTTTTCAAAGACCTCACTTGAGGATCTTCCTAATCCCTTATCTCACCTTAGAGACATTCAGCATATTATAGATTTAGTCCCTAGTTCACAATTACCCAACCTATCATATTATCGATTAAATCAGTGGAGCAAGCTGAGCTCTGAAGTCGGGTTGATGAGTTGTTAATAAAAGTATTTTTAAGGGAAAGTTTGAGTCCTTGTGTTGTTCGAACCCTTCTTACACCCAAGAAGAAGGACAACACCTAAAGAATGTGTTGATATTCGCACTATCAACAAAATCACAATACAATGTATGATATGTTAGATCTTGTAGCCAACTCTCGATCGTATTCGAAAATTGATCTTAAGAGTGGCTATCATCAAATTTGTATTCACCACGATGATGAGTGGAAGACGGCATTCAAAACATCTGAAGGTCTTTATGAGTGGCAAGAGATGTATTTTGGCCTTTCCAATGCACCTAGAACATTCATTGCTATTTTTATCCTATCATAGCTACAATCATGATCATATATTCCAATCCCTTGTTAGGTATGGAGATAGATTAAATTGTAATTGTCAACAAGGCAAAATTTGAGCAAGTAGTCCTTGTTAGACCAAGACAAACCCAATAATATAGATTTTTACAACTTCTTACCTGAAAATGTAGGTGTAGTCACATCCCTTGGTTCCAAATAAGTATTAACCATAGAATGTGAAACTTTTAGATTAACCAGGAAAAATCCTAGAGCGCATATGAAGATCCCTTTGTTAATCAATGAAGCTTGTGTACCTATTCTTAATTGTTTCTTTGCCATAGTCCTTAGTCAATCCCAATGTAGTCAGAGAGAAGCTCTTAAAATTTGGACAAATTCCACATATAGAGAATCCTACTATAAAGGCAGATCCTTTGTACATCATGTCGCTCATTCGCATTCAAGATGACAAGCCAAGTTCTTTTTCAAACACACTAACATCCCATAGTTGCTAACATCATTTTGGCCACTTTCATAATAAAACTTTAGAAATATTGGCAGATTGATCTAGCTCACTTAGCTTTTTGCTACTCTACAACTCTAGAGCACCACCACCTAGGTAACTTCCAAATAAACTCTTCCATTGGCAATTTTGCATCCCCTTAACTAATCTACAAGGACAAGAATATGTACTTGTATACTTTTTTCATCAAATATTCGGCATTTGGTCTACGCCCTTGATTTTTCTTTCTGATTTCCCTAATAAAAATGTCTATTTATTTGTTTGTGTGGTTGGACACTCCTTAGCTAAGACTTGCAACTAGTCTACCAATATACAAGACAGACTCTGGTACACGACAAGCTTGTAATCAATAAAAAGAAAAACAAACTTTAGAAAATTCACACATTTTGCATTTATATGAGCATGTGGCATGCATTAATATTATTTACAAGTTTTCAGCTTTAGTAAATTTACAATTCACAATATAACCAACAACAAAGACACATTAATAATGATATTGCCAGAGGATGATAGGAATTCATTATCCAAAAATAAAAATAAAAAATAAGAAAATGAAAGAGATAGCTTACCGGTAAAAGCACGAGCTGAGCACCCTTTGAAGCAGCCTCCTCGATCGCTCTTCGAGCATGAGCAATGTTCCTGGCCTTATCCGCCGTTACTGACAATTGGCATAACGCAATCTTAAACTGAAAGCAAAACCAGCACAAGGCTACAAACTGAAAAACTATGCTGGAGTTGGATAACAATAGAGTGCATCAAGAAGGAAATCTAGGTTTACTTTGGAAACGGGAAAAACAGGCACCGGAAGAACGGCGGGAAGTCTAGCTTCTTCGGGCTTAAACGAGGAAGCCATGGCGGAGAAAGAAGTAAGGCGTCGAGCAGTGGTTGGTGCTGGTATCGTGCTCGAGAGCCAGATATCGTTTTTAAGGGCACGAAGGGTTTGAAGTGGATTTTGGGACGACGGCAGGCGACGGACAGTGAGAGCAGCGGAAGATGGAAGAAAGAGATTGCAGCCCATTTCTCGATAGCGATCTTTTTAAAAAAAATAGATGCTTTATTTACAGTACCATTAATAAAAATAATTCAGTTGCTAAAATTATTTTATAAAAATAGTGTTTGATTATAAATTATTTTTTTGAATTTATGAGCTCAATTGAGCCAATAAAATTGAAAATTATCATTATATATAACATTATATAAATAATGCACATGATAATTATAAATTTTATTACAATTTTAATATTGAACTTAATAACACAAATTAAAATATAAGTATTTATAATTATTATTTTAGTTTAAAATTAGCCAAAATATCATATAGTAATGTAGTCTCAATAACTTGTAATTATTTATTAAATTCATATGCACCAAATTCTCAATGTCAAATATTTAAAATTCATATGAAAATTAAAATAATAATGAAATATAAAATAAAAATGTAACTTCATTTTAGTGACACACAATAATGTTGAACTTTATTTTAAATATTCAAATTTCATAAAATAGAATAATAATCAAGCTTTATCTCCATTTTATATTCAACCTATTTACACAATTGCTAATTAGTAATTTTGAGCTATCTAGAATAGTATTAAGCAATCCTTAGTATAACAATTGTGTCTAAGAGATGACTTGTAAGCTGAATAGTATTGAACCATCTTATGAAGACTAGTACCTTCCATTTGAACATAAAGACTAACCTAAGTGATTAAGTGCAACCTACTTAGCAGTGTATAAGTAGTCATAGCATGCTAAGTACAGAACTTAGAGATTGATCTAAGTAGTTAGGTGCAACCTTCTTAGTGAAGTGAAGTTAGTCATTTTATTTTAAATATGAAGTTTAAGTTTCATTTAGAAAAACTAAATGAATAAGCTAAGACTAGAAGTGATCTTAAATAATAAAAAGGATTAGAACCTTAAGGTTTTGAACAACTAAGTAAGTGCTAAAACTTAGAATCCTTTAAGTGTTAACCATCATAGTAAGAACTAGGACTTTGTGTCCATAACTATTAAACATGGAACCTTAGATTTAAGAAAGATGGACTTAATTGTTGTATTAGCAACTTAATGTGAGATAAAATTAGATAATAATAACTTAAGTAATATTATTATTTTAGTATTTCCATATTAGACTAGAAGCTTTATAGAACCCTTAAGTCTAAGATTATACTATGATTATCCCACAAATGTCATATATAAGATTTAGACAATATAAGTAATTAGATGATTGAACTCTTGTAAGAATAGAACCTTCGATATAATAGTGAGATAAGATAATTTATATGTTAGTAATAACTTAGATATTTGAGTAGTGCAAATCTTAGATTCCTTACAAGCTTTGTAGTGAGACATTTAGTTTGGAAGTTAGGGAACCTTTTAGTTAGACCTTCTAATGACTTAAGTTGAGTAGGATGGAATCTTATAGCTTGTAAGTTGGAATATTCCATTAGAGTATGAGTGTTTATTAAATACTTTAGATTAAGTGTAGTGTTAGCAATAGGATAGAATGTCTATTTATAACTTTGTAGCTGTATCTATAAATTATTTTGCCATATAAATAAGACTTTAATCAAATCACTATTTTCAAACCTCATCACATTATATATTATTATATATCAATTAATAAAGACATTTGATGAAAGCCCAAGTCAATTGAGAAGCTTGATTAGCTCCAATCATTGGATAGATAACTAAAGTAAATAACAATGTATATCACATGATTAACAATTAGCTTTGAACATCCTTGAATGCTACAACGCATTGAGACTAAATCCTTGAAAATATTCATAAATACATTGTGCATAAATGTAACAACTCTGATGTTGTTACCCGTTAATTAGTAAACTAATCAAGTGTGTTCCTTTTTCTTTACTCTTATAATAGTGTTAAGAGTCTCTGTGGCGCCCCACCTCTTAATCTACAAGATTAAGCTAAGGGGTGGTGTGTTACCATGGAAAACCCCTCACTTAACATTAGATTAGGTGTAAACCCTATTCCACTATTAAGGAAGAGACAAGATAATGCATATATGCTATGTAATCAGTCATTAAGCAAATGCAAAATTAGAGTGCGGAAGCAAGGTAAAGTAAACATATATTCAATTTATCATAATATATAGAGAAAATGCAGCATTCAACTCTGAATAAATAGTACAATAAGTAAAATACAGTCATATGGTACATGCATTATTACAATATTAATTAAGTTAAATGAAAAAGATAAAGCTTTCATCCTCACAAAATAGAAGGGAGCTAAGCTAAGTATCTTCAGCGGTAACACGCTCCTCCTCCTGAATCTGATCTTCAGAAGGCTCGACTATCTCGAATAACTCAGAATCTACCATTGTTGGTTTCACAATGATAGAGCCCCAACCAAAGAAAAGAAAAATCTAATTAGACATATTATCTAAGTACAGTTTATGATGTTAATATTTCATGAGTTTTATGATATCATCGTTTTACTTAGACTATAAAAATAAGCAAAGCGTAAGGGTGCATCAAGCATACAAAATAGAAGGATAAGTTATAAATACATCATTTATAACTAAATAATATTTGAGGCAAAAATGCACACCTCAAATAAACTAAGCAAGGATAAACATACATGTATAATACAGTAAGTAAAAGCACTGAAAGAAAAATCTAATCCTAAATATGCTGATGATCATATGACATATACTGATCTAAAAGAAATTAATTTAATAGTGGTACATATAAGTAAGCAACAAAGGTCTAACATCCTATAATATATAAGTAAACAAGTAAAGCAAGGTAGACTAAAGTCAAGTACGATGGTACATAGAAAATAGTAAACAGTAAACAGTAAATGATAAATAGTAAACAGTGAACAGATATATAAGTACTGCAATATCAAAAGATGGCTAATCTAGCCTGCTGATATCAAAAGGATTCTTAGCGTCAATGTGGAGGCTAATGCGATAAAATATTCCTAGAGTTATCTGAGTTATGCCAGAATAACAGAACAGAAACTAAACTGAAAAGGCAGTAATTTACACATGCAGAAATATTTTTATTATTTTACTTTTGCTTCTGTGGACACATCCAGAAACAACTGAGGAGTCAAACACATCTACAAGACTATACGGGTTTTAAACTTAGCACAACACTCCTCAATGAGTAATACCAAGTACTCCTTATTTCTCCTTACCCCTATCCAGTAGGATAAAATGCGCCAAATCAATAAGTAACTGAACCCAATGTAAATATTATCCTAATATTATATATTTTTATTTCATATAACAATATTATTTTGTATGATATGTTCAAGGAATAAGGCACAAAATAGAATGAATACGAAAGCATAAGTAAAACAATAATGAGCAAGGGATTCTACTATATAATGTGCTATCAGTTGTTATCTATTAAACCATTCTAACTATTTCAAGTTACACAAGTTCAGGATCTCTAATTTTTACTATCGAGTGTAACTTAGAAGCACGATCTTATAAGTTAAAAGTAATTAGAATTGATCAGGTTCTAATTTAATTCAATCAATAACAACTATAAGTTAAATAAGAAATCATTACATCCTAATTAATGAATTTAGACGTTCTAAACTAAGATCTGGTCAAGATCTACTAAGCTAGGGATTATGAGTTAAACACCATAAGATTAGAGTTAATCACATAATCCAAAGGGTAGGTCTTAAGGATTAAAGTTTGAGTCTAAATGTGAACTAATAATCAAGGCAAATCATATCAAGCAAAATCAAGGCTTAATAGAATAAATCTTCTAGTCTTAATCTAAAATTGAAAGATAAAATAATCATAATTAAAGTATTAAAATTTAGAAATTAATAAAACCAATGTTTCATCTATTGGATAACCCATTTACTCAATGAATTAATTCTAACATAGGATCTACTCCTAATCTTAAGGGAAATAGTCCAAGAGTGCAAGTGACAATCATAAGAAGTTCTTAATAAAGAACTTAAGAGATTTTAAGAGTTAATGATAGTTATTACAATTTATCTTTATTTGTTGTTTTATTTAATTAGGGAAGTTAATGGCAAATTTTGGCAACGACATATTATCCTTAGAGATTTTTCAAGCATAAATTAAGATGTTTGATAAATCATTCAAATTATAGCATTTAAGACTTAAACTGATCCTAAATCAGTTTTATTACTATTTTTAATAATTTAAAAGATATTTTAAGGGTTAAGAATACTTAACCTAAATTTTAGGCAAAATGATCATTTTGCCCCTACTTAAGGGACCAAAAATCTATATTTTAATTTAGGGCTCCAAAATATATTTTCTTGCTGTTAAATGATTTCTTACTATCTAACATGAAGATAGACAGTAAGTACACCAAATTTGGACAAGTATTAAGTCCTATGGGTCAAATTTAATGATTTTAAACTATAAGAGTATTTTAGTAATTTCACTTAGCAAAGTCTAAAATTTCAGTCAGTTAATTATTGTCTACTATCTAAGGATTTTATAGAGTCTAAGAACACTAAATTCTGATATCTAATGGATTATTATGAGTGTTATAAGTTTAAAGGTAAATGTGTCATTTCTAGGGTTAAGAGGGGTAAAAACCTAACTTTTCTATTTGAGATCTAAATTCAGCAAACTCAGTAGCTATAACTTCCCTATATCACACTAAGTGCTTTAATTAGGAGTAGACCCAAATTGAATCTCATTTGGCCAAGGTATGACCTAATTAGGGTTAAGAGTATTTTGGTCAACCTAGGGTTTTTAGTAGTCAAAACCCAAATTTTATTTTTGTTTGCTATTGGCACTGAATTTCTAACCTAGTTAGCATATTGAATTTTTTAATTTGGAGTTTAATTGACTAAGATATGGTCAAATCAATATTTATAATTTTAGGGGTGATTATGGATTAATTATCATCTATGGCAAATTAAAATTCACCTACACAATTATACAATACTTAATTTTACTTAAATTAGGTTCAAATTTGATATAATTCGGCCCCATTAGGATCCTAGAGTTCTTAAAATTTAAAAATTGTGAAGTTTTGACGATTTCCGCCGGTTCTGGACCAATCCAGACAGTTCTGGGTGCTACGACGCGATAGCGCCTTTTGGCCGAAAGTCAGGCACTGCGGTGCGCCGTGGTGCCTGTTTTTCCAAAGCGCGGCCAATACGGCGCGCTGCAGCACTTTCGGGAGCTGCCGCTGGGGCGCGCTGTAGCTGATTTTGGCAATGTGGCGCGCCGCAGCGCTTTCAGGCGTTGCGGTGCGCTACGGAGGGTAAATTTAATTTCAAAAAATGTTTTTACGCTTCATCAAACGATTATGCTGCTGCGGCGGACCCGAATTTGAAACTTTGGGCGCGGCGGCATGCTGCAGCCCTTGACGGTGATTTCGCCTATGTGAAAACTGTAACGGGTCATCTTTTGGGCTCAAATACTCTCAACCTAAAGCACTTCACATGCGGTTCCATACACCGATAGAAAGGTATTTTCGAGACCTTTCCATTGGTATCAAAATCGGCACCAAACAATTATGTTATCAATGCAAACAATGGAGTTAAATGACCAGGTGTACAAAAATTTGCATTTGTAGATTTATATATATTTCCTTATCATTTGCAGATTTTAATGAGCTTCTATATCTTAAATATAGATTCATAGATATGAAACTAAATTAACACAAATTCTTAGATATACAAATGAGCATAAAAACAAAATAGAATAGCCATTTTGACAATGGCAGGTTTTCTAAGGGAGGCTTGAGAGCATGAGTATAGCGCCTCGCCCTGTTGCTGCGCGCAAAAGACTAGTATAATCATAATCAGTGGTGGAGCGGTGCGCTACTTGGGATGGACGAGCTTACAAAACCCATCTTCCCGAATAGGCTAAAAGACTGAGCCACACTGAAGGCTACTGACTCAAACCTGAGAGTAGGGCCAAGGGTTAATGCTTAAGATAAGAGTAAATTACTTGTCTTAAGTATTAGACTAATACGTACATTAGATTTAGAAAGGTAAATATAAATCCAATATACGTTATCAATATATCAACATTTCCAGTATGCTGATCACATCACAATACTAAGTATAATAATATAACAGAGTACAGAAGCTAAAGCAAAACATCTAGAATACATTCATCACAGAATAATAGTAAACATATGTCTCAGAAAAGAAAAGTAAAATATATTCATAATTATTACAAATTGATTTAAAAGATGAAAAGTCAAATCTAACTGAAGTATTGAACATAAAGCAATAAGTAAAAGGTGAGAGACTGATCCACTAAGGCTCCACGTACTCCTCTTGGATCCTCTATAAATCCTCCTGCCTTGTCTCTACAAGCTGCTCGGGATCTAGCAAATTGCCGGATCCCAAAAGTACCTATGTTAGACAAGAAGTCTAACATATCGCAACTAACTAAGCAGTTCTAAAGCAAATGCAATAGACAGTAAAGTAAATACGGCTGTAGAAAATAATAATAAAGGCTCTATATAACTGAAACTATAAGGACTAAGCAAAGTAAAACTACATCAAAATTGAATACTAAAAGTAAACAAACATATCAAATGCTCAGAAATCAATGTGAACAATGTCAAAAGCTGTACTATATGTCACTGGAATGATGCACCCAAATATGCCACAAAACAGTATGCCACGGTATGTAACGGAACTATCACTGAAAGGCTATAAGTTATATGGTCCAATGTATGCATACACTTAGTTGGGAAGACAGTATGGTGATGCCGATGCATACTGAAATTTCCCAGTCTATGTATGCAACATTTCGTAACCCATAATTTATTACTGATACTCATGCATCACTACTGAAATAATTCTTCAAGCTTATACTCATGCTTATGCCCATGTTTCTATTCTATATGAGTAAAATTTAAAAATCTGATAATAAATTCTAGATCTCCATTATGTAGAATCCTACTAAAAGGATTCTGACTCCTAGCTTTTAGAATGATAATTGGTTTAAGTTAAAAATTTACTTAAAGATCACTAGATGGGATGACTATATACACATATTTAGCACGGTTACAAGAAAGGTGATTCTTATTACTTAGTTTGATTAAGCCACCCTAATGAAGTGGTCTTCGATAGGAGGCATTGCCCGTTGGCGATTTGTATCTCAAGCTAAGTTATTAAGATGCCCTACTCACAATCACGCTTAATGTCTTAAAGAAGGTGAATCTAATTACTTAGTTTGTTTGAGACACACCTATTAAAGCGGTCTTCGCTAGGAAGCATCGCCCGTTGTTGATTTGTATTTCAATCAAACTAAGGAATGAGTACCTATTTAATGTACTCTAAGTCTGGGGAGATTTACTCTAATGGGACTGTATTCGTCTAATCCCGCGGGATAGAGCCTGCTCATAAGTCCCCATTGGAGTGAATCAACCAATCTTGAATACTACTGAAGAAAACTAGTACTATGTGTATAATATACTACACCAACCAATAATCTGGGTTCGAGCAACTCTATTTAATTATCAAGGATTTATCAGACTGTAAACTCTTATGCTACATAGGTAAGTTCTATACAAGGCTCCAAGAAAATGTGATCAAGGATCACTCAATATAGATTCTACCATAAGAAAAGGTGTCATTCTAATCTCTTAAGTGATTCCTACTACGAGGGGTTAAGATCAACTTCTAAGGTTAGGGGATCATCTAAGCTTCTACCTCAATGAGTTATGCAAAGTCCTCCTACCTCAATATATATTCAAATTTAGGTTCTTAAAATATTTCAGAAATGATCTTGAGTTGAGATACTTGAGATCTCACACTCTTAATGCTAATGTTAACACTCTAGGTTTTACTTATCATTTAGATTTATAAAGATCAGGACAGATGATTGAGTCATCTGATTATAACTTATTATAAGATTATGGGATTTAAATCAAAGATGTTATTAGAGTTTAAATCACTTGTTTAATCAATATGATTTTATTAATCTTATTATACTAATAATCTTATTTAGGAGAAAATCAAGGTTATAAGGTTCAGATTCAGATTTAAGCAATCTCATGGTTTATTATTAACCTTAATATGTTTAATTCAAATGTTTACGATCAATATCAAATCAGATGCATTATTAAATATTGTCAATTATATTATCTTACAATCAAGCCACTTTAGTTAAGGTTTAAGGGTTTGGATCTTAACTAAGTAGAAGAGGGTTTGACCCCTACTCATATCTAGTTGAGATCAAGGATTCATTTATAGATTAAATGTCAAATCATTGAATTAGGTATGTATTATTGGTGGCAATCTTAGACCTAGATCAAGTCTTGATAGCTTGATCAAAGTCTTAAGACTTCTTAAGTTAATTAAGGTGATTAAGTTTTCCAATTTCAGATTTATTCAATTTATACATCATAATTTAGTATACAATATTTCCATATATTTACCTTACTGTTATGAAGCATATTGATAGAAAAATTTATGAAAATAAAAAGTAATTAGTGTTAATCAAATCCTAAATCAATTCAAAAGGATTAGTAAATAATTATAAATTCAGTCATCATAATTTCATACAAATTGGAACAGAAGTTCTATTTGATCATATAATTAATCAGAGACTAAGTTTGCTAAGATCCAATATATATAAACTCTAATTTTTATTAGTCATGGTTTAATAAGATTATGGTATAAGTTAAAGTACAGAGATCAAAAAAATGATTCACTTAGCACATTCATCCTACTCTTCATAAGGAGACTAATAGCACCATAAACATGCAATTTAGTTAAGTATAATTGCTAATTCACCCTAATCAAGATCTGCAATAATTATACAAAATCAACAAATCTAACAATTAGATGTTCAATATTATTTTATATTCAGATCCCTGATAATTTTATAATCAATTTCATATATGATATCATAGGGTTTGGACCAGTGGATTAAAAGGTATTCAATTAATACATTCTGTATTTTTCCAATTTAATTTTCCTATGATTGGATTAATTGGATTATTTTCCTTAAGGAAATGAAATCCAATTAATCGGATTTATTTAAAACAACTCGGCCAATTAGTAGAACCGCGTGGGTCGATCGGGGCCTGAAGACCTAGGACTGTCACACCGTGCGGGTCACTGACTGACCCGGCCCGCACAGAGTATTCATCCCCGCCCCGACTCCTCTCGACAGGAGCTGATCCGAGACGGCAAAATTCTCCATCTAGAGCGCATGCCTTGGCCTCGGGTAAATCGGGAATCGATCGTCTAACCAAGATGCACCGATAGACACTTGAAGCCCCATGTGAGGTGGTCCGGATAGACCGGACCTTACTCACCCGAGGGCTCCCTTAATGGAGCTACTATGGGGAGACAATTCTCCCCACAAAGACTATGCCATACCCAGGGCTCGATCCCTACACCTTCAGGGAGGTGAGACGGATCGAAGCCCCCTGGTCTGAGGGCCTGAAGTGGGCTGGAACATTGGGACCTTACTCACCCGAGACATTCCTTAAGGGACTTAGCCCGATCGATCGATTCGATCGACCGAGGTTAGCTCAAGACGCAATTACGATAGCATTAGCTTCGATTCAACAATATGTGAAGTTACGAGTCAAAAGAAGGGAGGTCTGAGCCTCATTGGCTCGAAACTGGCAAGTGGGGGTACTTGGTTTGACGGGGGAGCTCGGGACAATCGTCTGAGGGAATGGCTGGCCTTAGCTAAGCTTCCAGACGCTGCAAAGGATCCTGAACACCAGGAGAGCCTACTATCAGCAGTTCAGGAGCTCCTGGATCGCCTAGGTAAGCTTGGGTGTTTGGCAATGGTGAAAGTTGCTGAGAGCTCAATTGATCAGCAATGGTTAATTGGAGCAATGCTAGGTCTATTTATAGCCTTGGTAAGGGATTGGGAAACTTCTGGAGGGTTGGCTCGGGCTGGGAAAAACCCGAGAGGTCGGGCCAGGGCCGAGCTCTCAATTTTCCTAATCGAGCTCGGCCGGGTCACGAGACCCGATCAGGACCGATATGCCATTGAGGGAAGATCCCCAACGGCCCGCTGAGGTGGAATGGGTAGTGGGGGACAGGCCAGGCTGTCCAAGATATGCAGGATTTCTTCAGTCAGTCGTGGGAGTGGCGAAGACGAAGATCCATAGTGCGGGTGCGCTGTGGGCCGTCTAATGGATCGATTAGAAAGACGCGATGGTCCTGATCTTCCGGATCCTAACGACCGTATCAGATTAAATCCACGCAGTGGGATCTTATGGGCTGATCTAACGGCAGATCCGCGGTTCCGCGGGGTCTAATCCTAGCCATTGGATTAATAGGATGGATGGCAGATAAGCAGAAGCACCGCTGTTGCTCAACTTGGGCTTCGCAGCGGATCGCTCGTGGTCCGAACAGCGGAACATTTTATTAGTTTTAAGTGTATAAATGCAAATTGGAAAAGTTAGGACCTCTTTTATGCAATTGAACCATTTTAATTAAATATGGATTATGGCCTAAATGATTTCCAAATTGTACCAGACTTTCACCCCTAGCTAATTTGGGGGTGAAGAATTCAAAATTGCAACCAGAGTTAAATTTTGAGATCAAAGTATTTTATGTATAATCTAGGGCATCTAGATTGATCAAAATGTAATTATAGACTTAAGGGAATCCAATTGACTTCAAATTTTCATGATAGTCTTAGTTTGATATCTTAAAAGTAATGGGATCAAAATTAAGGAGTACTTAGACTATATATTAGTAAGGTAATAACCTAGGGTTATTACATTGAGAGATACTTTCCTTAGCAAGCACAATAACGAGGGATTCAGTTGGGCAAAGAAGATAAGGGGGAAATAGATTTGAGAGTTAATGGCTCTTTTAATGGAGAACTGCCTGTCATGGGATGGGATGGGCCTGAGATGTCCCATCCCACTTGGTGAGATAGGGGGGGTTGGCAGAAGATAGAGGGGCATGTTAGGCTGAGCACATCAAGGGGGCTGAAAGGAAAGGAGCTCAGAATTGTACCAGGGATTGGATGGTTGTGAGTTCCATCCAGCCAAAGAAGAAGGAAGGAAAGAAGACAAAAGTTTTGATTTTTAAAATTGCTTTATTTAATTAAATTAATCCTAAAGAATAAATCATGTTTTATACATGTGCTCCGAAATATCTCAAAAATTCACCTCAAGCTACTTTGGGGGTGAGGAACGAAATGACAAAATAGGATTTTGATTTCGACGATAATTTATTTTTCTTATTTTCTAATTAATTAAATATATTAAAATATTCGAGAAAATTTGACGACTTTCAAAAATCTCAAAATTTCACCCTTAACTAATTCGAAGGTGAGGATTGTAACGGTGAAGTCAGATTTTAATTCTTATGAGTATCTAATTTTTCTATTTTTAGGGGTATATTCGATAAAATCCAACGACTTCCAAACGCGTTCAAAACATCACCCCATGTTAATTTGGGGGTGACAATCGCATTGGCAAAGTTAAATTTTGTTTTCAAGGTCAAGCTAAATATCTCAATTTTTCCTTAATTAAATATTATTAAAATATTCCAATTATTTGATTGAGCTCCGAATCACTCCGAATCTCCAGGGATTGATTCTAATGACTAGATAAACTCAATGAAATGATAATTAGAATATGATTAAGCTAAGTAACAACCTAAGATTATTATAGTCTCCACCTTAAGTTTCATGTAATTTCGAGATCATTTAAAACTTTCCAACATTCCTAATTTTTTCAATAATTCTAAGAATGTCTATTTTATTTAAACCTCGGAATCAAAATCATAGTCCACCATTAGACTCATCCCCCCAAATTAGATAGGAGTGGTATTTTGGGAGTGTTTAGAAGTTATTAAATTTTCTCATATTATTTTAATAATATTTAAATACTCATAAAATTAGAATAATTAAATTGACCTTAGATCAAAAATCTGATAGCATTTTTGAGTTTCTCACCTCTCAATTAGGTAAGAGTGAAAATTTGGGATTTTTCAAATTTTGTTTGATTATTTAATTTTAAGTATTAAATTTAGTATAATTAAATAATTAAATATTACATTCAAAATACTTAATATATATAATAAATAATTATCTAAACGGCTAAAATTTTAAAAGTTGGGGATTCACTACCTTTAGCCAAACAGAGGGTAGCTGGATCCATTGATCCAAGTCGTCTGCCTTATTTAGAGAAGATCCAACAGTACGCATTAATCCCAATTGATTTGACTGTCGGATCAAGATCAGGATCCGACCACCACGATCAACTTATTGTATCTCTGCACCTGGCGATCGTGTGACTATTGTCATACATTTCCACCTGCTGTCCTTTCCCAACCTTAATTAAGCCTCTATTCTCTTCATTTCTCCATTACACACCTACCAAAATCTATTGCGAGAGTTATAAGCTGCAGAGGATTCGATGTCTGGAGAAAACCCTAAACTGATGGAACCTTCATTTTCTCTGAACCTTAAGGTACTCATATCCCTCCTTGATTTACAAATTGAATATTACAAATGCTTTTTCGACTCGAATCGAGTTATTATAACTCGATCGACTCATATGAGTCCGATCGAGCTCGAGTCTCTCAGACTATCCGTAGGGGATGCTCGGACCCGACTGAGGAGATCTAGAGCATGACCCTATCAGTTGTTTAGTGAGCCGCTGGCCCCTATATTGGTCTAGTAAGATCGGCTTCGGTGAGGGCTTCTCGCCAGTGTGAGAGCAGCGCCAGGGAACCATCAAAGTCGGTAGGCATACCTAAACCTAATTCGCCTTCTCGAGTCAAGAGAGGGCACAAAGCGATTCACTAATAATAAGGTCATGGCTTGGTTCGATTTATTAAGCCAGGTCAGCCCAGTTATTTTGGACCGCGGGTCCATGCCGCGGTGCTGTGTGACCCGCCTAGACAGCGGCTCCCTTATAGAGTGACGCGTGTCTGGCGGCTCTCGAACCGCGTGCTAGACAGCCTCCGTTCCTCGATTTTAAAAGCGCTACTTTCAGAGCCATAAATCACCGTGCCGAGCGATTATTTTTTTGAAAAGGAATTATTTAATGATTGTAACTTTATTTTTAATGATTAGTTTAATGGAAATTTTCATTTAATCATATCTTTAAAAATATTTAGTCAAATTATGCGAATTTATATATCGTTTCGACCAAAAATATACGTAGGATAATAATACGATATTAAATTTTTATTTTGCCAATTTTCATTAATCACTATTTAGGTTAATTAATTAATTTTAATTTAATCCTAAACTTGTATGTGGCATAACTTGAGCAAATATTGTTCAGACTTGACATTCCAATAGTCCATTTCAATCATAAAAATGTGTAGGACAATAATATAAAGTTAGACTTAAGTTTTGAATCTTAATTTTCTTAATGACTTTTGAACCCAAATTAGGAGTCCTCCAAATCATAATTTCTCAATGTTATCCAATTTTGACTTACTTTGTATAATTCTTCTCCTTATGCTATAAGGATTTCATGTATACTTACATTATTTCATCTGGACAACATTTGGATGTTTTAGGTTTTTGGTTCTTTAATTAATGTAATTTTGCATTTTCCTAATTTCCTAGAATGTATGTTTTAGGCTTTTAAATCCTATGATAACAAATATGTCTCATTTTATTTACTTCCCATATAATTTCAATTGTATATTTGAGACTTAAATTTCATAATTTAGATAACTGAAATACTTAGAAATTATTAATTCAATTATCATCTTTAATAGAGTTGTTATATAAATGAATTAAAATCTTAATTTGGTTGTGATCTTTAGAGCTAGATAATATCCCCATAAGTGTAGAAATTATTTGCTCTTATGTGATTGTAAGTTATGAATATATTAGGATTATTTACAGAGCACCTTTCTATATTCAATTTTTGATACATAGAATACATCTTATGAAGTTTAGGAATCTACCTTGTATGATTTACTACCAAAATCTTAGCTAACCTACTCCATAAGTGTGGTTTGCTAATTGTATGCCTTAGTTCATTAAGAGAACTTATTAGAACTAGTGTACTACAATTAGTTTGAAACTTAATAATAATCCCATAACTTCTAGACCTTACCTTAAGTCCTCTAGCAAGTTGAGAATTTGTACGCTAATAGTATACCTTATTCCATTAAGTGATCTTAATAAGACTAGTGCCCAATATTTAGATTGGATTTTTAGCACATATTTCCCTTAGTTTATAATCCTCTATTAAAGTTCTCTAGTGATTGTATTAAGAATTCAATAGCTTTCTATCATGATTTAAATAACATATAGACTTCCTTAATCTTCAATCTATAGTAAAGATAGAACTTGTAGCTTTAAATCTTACTTCTCCCTTACACTTAAACCTTTTATACCAATTGATTATAGCTAAAGTAATGATTGATTTGGTTGGAAGTTTTTTAATTGTAAGTTAGTTATATGAAGTTAGTAGGTAGCATGTTAACCTCCACTTCAATTAGTTTAGTAATCCTTTAGTATTACTCTTCCTTACTAATTTCCTAAATCTTAATCATAACTTACTTGATTTGATTGGCTTAGGATTAGTGTAGAATAAGTATCATTTTTGTATGAATATAATTATAAATTATTTTGTCATTTCATAAATTAAATCAAAAAACTATTTTTCCAAAACTTCTTCACTTGTACTATTACTTACAATTGACTTAGAGATCAATATCTATAAGTCAATTAGGAACTCAATTAGTTCCAATCATTAAGTAACTCAATTAAAATTAGATAACTTTGGATATCACATAGTTTATAATTATTTGAAATCATTGAATGCTTGCTTTACTTGAGCCTATACTTTTGAACATACATATAAGACTTAGTGCATAAATAAAATATTTATAAAACACTAGGGTTTTTTTCATGGTGGATAGCTAAGGGCAGGCTTAAGAGGGGATACAAGGAGACCTCTGTAATAGCCCAAACTCTTAAGCACCAAAGTATTGTCCGCTTTGGCCAGAAATGCCTCACAGTTTTGTTCTCAGAAGATAACTTTCCAGCAGGTCACCCATCCTAGGAGTGCTCCCACCTGAGCACGCTTAACTTTGGAGTTATTATCAGGAACTCCACCGTTATCTGAAAAGGTGCCTCGATGTTTAAGAATTTCACTTATTACTACTTCAGTGGGTCATCACAATCTCCCCAACTTAAGTAACTGACGTCCTCGTCAGTATCCACACATAGATCCAAGAACCATCCATTGGGTAGATAGGACTTGAGGTGACCCCTACAGATGCAAGAGGTACCCACAACCATGTAGCACCTTAACCATCACGGGTTCAAGAGGCTGCTCACATGAAGTGGTACTTTACCCTGTATGGCACTTAGCTCCTATCTAACACCCTATGGTTTGCTTTGATACCATTTGTAACAGCCCAAACTCTTAAGCACCAAGGTATTGTCCGCTTTGGCCAGAAATGTCTCATGGTTTTGCCCTCATAAGATAACTTCCCAGGATGGGTGACCTACTGGGAAGTTATCTTCTGAGGGCAAAACCGTGAAGCCTTTCTGGCCAAAGCAGACAATACCTTGGTGCTTAAGAGTTTGGGCTATTACAAATGGTATCAGAGCAAACCATAGGGTGTTAGATAGGAGCTAAGTGCCATACAGGGCAAAGTACCACTTCATGTGAGCAGCCTCTTGAACCCGTGATGGTTAAAGTGATACATGGTTGTTGGTACCTCTTGTGCCTGTAGGGGTCACCTCTAGTTATATCTACCCAATGGATGGTTCTTGGATCTATGTGTGGATAATGACGAGGACGTCAGTTACTTAAGTTGGGGAGATTGTGACGACCCACTTAAGTAGTAATAAGTGAAACTCTTAAACATTGAGGCGCCTTTTCAGATAACGGTGGAGTTTCTGATAAGAACTCCAAAGTTAAGCGTGCTCAGGTGGGAACACTCCCATGATGGGTGACTTGCTGGGAAGTTATCTTCTGAGGGCAAAACCGTGAGGCCTTTTTGGCCAAAGCGGACAATACCTTGGTGCTTAAGAGTTTGGGCTATTATAAATGGTATTAGAGCAAACTATAGGGTGTCAGATAGGAGCTAAGTGTCATACATGGCAAAGTATCATTTCATGTGAGCAACCTCTTGAACTCATGATGGTTAAGGTGCTACATGGTTGTGGGTACCTCTTGCGCCTGTAGGGGTCAACTCTAGTCCTATCTACCCAATGGATGGTTCTTAGATCTGTGTGTGGATACTGACAAGGACGTTAGTTACTTAAGTTAGGGAGATTATGAAGACCTACTTAAGTAGTAATTAAGTAAAACTCTTAAATATCAAGGTGTCTTTTTAGATAACGGTGGAGTTCCTAATAAGAACTTCAAAGTTAAGTGTGCTTAGGTGGGACCACTCCTATGATGGGTGACCTACTGGAAAGTTATCTTCTAAAGGCAAAATCGTGAGGCATTTCTAGCCAAAGCGGACAATACCTTGGTGCTTAAGAGTTTGGGTTGTTACAAATGGTATCAGAGCAAACCATAGAGTGTCAGATAGGAGCTAAGTGTCACCCATCCTGGGAAGTTATCGGTGACCTAATGGGAAGTTATCTTCTGAGGGCAAAACTGTGAGGCCTTTCTAGCCAAAGTGGACAATACCTTGGTGCTTAAGAGTTTGGGCTGTTACAAATGGTATCAGAGCAAACCATAGGGTGTCAGATAGGAGCTAAGTGTCACCCATCCTGGGAAGTTATCTTATGAGGGCAAAACTGTGAGGCCTTTCTGGCAAAGCGGACAATACCTTGGTGCTTAAGAGTTTGGGCTGTTACAAATGGTATTAGAGCAAACCATAGGGTGTCAGATAGGAGCTAAGTGTCATACAGGGCAAAGTACCACTTCATGTGAGCAGCCTCTTGAACCCGTGATGGTTAAGGTGCTACATGGTTGTGGGTACCTCTTACGCCTGTAGGGGTCACCTCTAGTTCTATCTATCCAATGGATGGTTCTTGGATCTGTGTGTGGATACTGACGAGGATGTCAGTTACTTGAGTTGGGGAGATTGTGATGACCCACTTAAGTAGTAATAAGTGAAACTCTTAAACATCGAGGTGCCTTTTTAGATAACGGTGGAGTTCCTAATAAGAACTCCAAAGTTAAGCGTGTTCAGGTGGGAGCACTCCCAGGATGGGTGACCTACTGGGAAATTATCTTCTGATGGCAAAACTGTGAGACTTTTTTGTCCAAAGCGGACAATACCTTAGTGCTTAAGAGTTTGGGCTGTTACAACCTCACATTCTCAGAGGGTAAATGTGAGTGTTTGTTTTCTATGAGACCCCGCTTTCCTTCACTTGTTAGGCAAACATGCTTAACTCCTCGCTTCATTATGTATGTGCCCGCAGAATGAGTATTTTCATAAATAATTTTAACAAATAAAATATGAGTCTATTATAATCTTATTGATTGTAAGATCTCATCATAGCTTTCTAGCTATATTTACTTCACATAGTTCTAGGCTATGTAATCTTAGACCAAGAGGCCAAGATCTTCCCTTACTTATTTGCTTTGTACTTTTATTTTCAGTACTGTGCTTTAGTTACTTATAGTTCATATTTGAATGCAGTGTATGTTGCTTTAAATTCATTTAAATACTTCACTACTTTTCTTTACTTTACTTTACTTAACATAATTTTCATTAGACATATACATATTTCCATTTCTTATTTTCATATACATATTAACAGCTTCTAACCATATTTAGGATGTTTTTCCCTTACCTTTTTGTTGTAGGTTAGAGTAATTAAACTTGTGAGTTACTATTCCTCTTTCATTTCTACTATTCTTCCTTACAGTTACATTTTTGCTTTCTTCTTTTACTTGATGCTTTTAAATGCTCTGCTGCAGTTTCAAATTATAAATTAACTTATGCAAAATCCAATTAAATTTCAATTAATGATTAGCCAATCTTTAAAATGTGATTAAACTGTTTAATCTAATTATATTTTTCTTTTTCTTGGTTATGCCATATCGTATTTTAAATATCAAAAATATGATAGATCAGGAGCAATATCAGGCTTATGGTTCTGGACCTAGTGCTTGAAGATTATTATTATTTCTGCATTTTATTTCTTTTACTGCATATGTGAGAGACTGAATTTACTTTTATTTCTCTTTTAATTTTTAAAGCTTATAACAATTATCTTCTGTGATATTTTTACTTCTTTTTTTTATGATGAGTATACTTTCATTTATATGCTTAAATTGGATAAGTGGATAGTTTTTCATATTCTACTTGCACTTATTTTATATTCTTCCTCCCTTTCTATTACAATTTTCTTAACTTTACACCCTCATAAAGATACTTGGCTGCATAACACTTAGTGTTGGGTTAGTTTCCTTCTAACTTTGTGTTAAGTGTTATGGTAGCGCTCCAATATTAAATTGGGTTTTTGGTTCATTATTGGGGATGTTAAAATAAATTAAACTTATAACATTTACATAAGAGTTTCATATGATGGACTATTATGCCAGGTCAAGCTATAAAGTAATAAGGAGACTGCACATACTATAAAGGGAGAGTGTGTGCGTGTTATGGGAAACCTCACTTTACTTGGTTAAGCAGATGTACTTGACTCCTCATGTATTCTGTGTCCATAAAATAGAATACAAGATAAATAACTTAATATTTTACAGTCCATTATGACTATTTTTATAGTTTTAACAATCTTCTTGATTGTAAATCATAATATTTTGAGTATGCTTACTCAGTCCTTTATGATTGCCTTTATTAGACATTCAGTCATTGGGACTGAGACTTTTCTTGCTTGCATATGTTATATGTTCACTTATATTTACAGTTCTCTTACTTATTTACTTGTAGTGTATATTGTTATTACTTACATTTAAGCTTGCATTGCTTCCTATTATGTTATTTAATATATGTCTGTTTGTACACATTTCTTACTATTTTTATTGCATACTTATTAGTATAGTTGTACCTGCTTTTCTTATATATTTGATGTAGGTTGTCACCAATTTTTCTCTTTTTACAGCTTTTACCCTTTTGATTGTTGCATAATAGTCATTTACTTTACTTTACTTTACTTTACTTCCCTTTTTATCTGCTTAACTTAAAATAGATTAGTTGCCCTAAAATGTACTTAGACTTTCAAGTATAATATCTTATTTTTCTTTTATTGGCCGTGTCCTACCATATTAAATACCAAATATGATAGATCAAGAGCTTAGTGTGGATCTTGAACTTGAGATAGATCATGTGGGGACTCGATGTCAGGTTAGCAGGAGCTAATTCAGTGCCAATTTGGGGTAGTCCTCTAGCCACAAGGTCATATTGAGTAATTTAAAAGATATAATATGCAGGCATCGAACATAACTCATTTATTCATAATTTAGAAATATCACAAAGTTGTGATCACAAAGATCTAAATAAAATAAAAAGTTATAAACTTTAAATAGAGTAAAAAATTGTAAAACAGCAAGTAACAGTATCAGTACTGCTTAGTTCTTAGCGCATTTTCTCTCCTAATTTGGGCTTATTTCAAAAGTGCAGGCATTTGAATACCAGTTAGTTACTAAACTAAGTACTGATAGATACCAACTTTATAATTATTAAATAATAAGTAAAATAATCAATAATTTTAATAGGAAATAAAAGCTGTACAAATTTATCCTTGCAAACATATTTCAATTATACTGAAACTTTAGCATAAAAATAATTGATATCAGAAAAATAAATTTAACATTTGATATCTAGCTCAAAAATAAGATTTAATTGGGCAAGTACAAAATTGAGAAAAATAGAGTTCTATTTTGTGTTACGTATCCCAACTCCCCTATATACATGCCCCTCTGAGGCTTATCAGTATAGGCTCCTTATGCCTTCCGATGTCGGACAACCTTGTCCTGACAGTTATCTGATCATACTAAAAATAGATTAACAATGAATTCATGCTACTCAATTATCCAAGTATTTTTATATATTATTTTATATGACTTTTAAAAGTACTTTTATTAAATTTGTATTATCTTGAGTGAAAATACATATTAAATAAGAGTAAGAAAAAATATATGGTACCATTCATTAGTGTGTGAATAAGAAAGTCAAAAATAAAGTATCTACATGATTTTTTAATTGATAAGCAATTACTCGAAAACTTTAATAATTTATTAATTTAATAGCAATAAATATTATTATAAATACTTTATTATATAAGAGGAATAAAATTTCATTTATTCATTCTCTTCTTTTCTTTCGTCTCCCCCCTGCTCTCTCTCTCTCTCTCTCTCTCTCTCTCTCTCTCTCTTTCTCTCTTCTTTATTTTTTAAAAAAATTAGTCTCTTCTCTTTTGTTCTCTTTCTTTATCTTATGAGATTATTATATTTTCTCCTTTTCTCTCTCTCTCTCTCTATATATATATCTTTCTCTCTCTTTCTGTCTCTTTAATCTTTTTCTTCTCTTAAATGATTATCATCTCTCTTTATATAATAATAGATATAATAGTTATAACAATATTATTAATAATAAGATTCTTATTATTAATAATAATTATATAATGATAATAACTTTATAATATTAATAATAATAAGTTTCTTATTATTATTAATATTATGTAATAATAGTAGTAATAGTATATATTTGTTATAATAATAATAGTAATGATGAAAATTGAAATGCTGAAATGTAGATTGTATAAATAAAAATAATAATAGTAATAATAATAATAATATATATATATATATATAAAGAAAATGGTTAAAATAAAAATTGCATAAATTAGTAATAATAATAGCTATAATATATATATATATATATATATATATATATATATATAAAGAATATGGTTAAAATAAAAATTGCATAAATTAGTAATAATAATAGCTATAATATATATATATATATATATATATATAAAGAAAATGACTAAAATGAAAATTACAAAAATTAAAAATAATAATAGCAATAATATATATGTGTGCGTGTGTGTGTGTATAGAAAATGATTGAAATTAAAATTGCAAAAATTAGGTATAATAATATAAACATTAATAATAATAATAATAATAATATTTTTATTATCAATAAAAGAAGAAGAAAAAACCTGAAAATAATAAAAAAAAAAAATTATCTCTTTCTCAATTTTTACTGTTGATGAGGCTTTACTGGAAGTCGGTGGGAGAAACTGCTGGTGGTCAAGGAATATGAGGAGTGTGATGGCTCGCCCTACCGCTATATGCAACAACATACTATTAGCGATGAAATAAGTCATTACTTGAAAGAAGCAACCCATCATGATTTATTATAAACCCATCATTGACGATGAATTAATAAGAGTCCCATTGAGTTACTCCTTTCACATTCTGACTATAGCTCCTAAAACTAAATTCTTAAGACAAGTGAAAGTTCCTTAACTTAAGTATTAGCTAGTATTATTCATACACATTGGCTTTAAGTTAAATAAAAGGAAAATGACCATAGTATATGAATAAGCTTTGTATAGATGCACTGATCGCATCACAATACTAAGTATAAGTAGAATATAATAAAGTGCAAAAGCTCAAAATCTTCATCCATAGAATTTATCACAGAAGCTAAGTAAACCCCCGTCTCAGAAAAGAAAGAAAATACATATTGATTTAATTATTACAAGCCATCAGTAAATGGAAGAGCAATAAGTAAAATCTCTCATCTTACAGTAAAAGTAAACTAGGTCAACAGATGCAACATTATTGCTCAACTGGCTCCTCCCAAAGCTTATGAGTCTCATCTTGGACTGACTCTTCAAACTTCTCAAAACTGACATTATCAATTCATAATGCCATGACCCCAACCAAAAAAGAGAAAATCTTGTGCTAGACAATAAGTCTAAGTATATTTTAGGTTGCAAATAATAATTACTTACATTTAAAGGTTTTACTTAACAATAAATTGGAAAACACGCTATAGAAGACTGAAATAAACAATAACTTTAAAACTAAATACTAAAACTGAAAGTAGAATAATATTTAAACAAATTAAGTGCACTAAAAGTAAACTAATTGAAATGAAGTTGTATACTAAATAAAATTTGAAAATTGAGCTAATGTCATATGCCATTGTATATGCATCTGAATATGACATGAATTATGCCACAATATATGCAACTTTGATGCCATATTGCATCCTACAAGAATCTTAAGTATTCTGATGCCTGTTGCATCCCGTAGTTCCTACTCAACCTTGATGTATATTGCATCCCGTAGTTCTCAGATGATCTTGATACATTATGCTTATGCAGATTATGCTATGCCAAAACTTGAGGAAATTAAGGATAAAAAAGATTAGATCTAGAAAGCATAAATCACAATTCACTTTGTTATTTAGCTATTCAATGTATTCTCTTAATGTGTTTTCATGATCTATACTATAAGTTCATAATTATAACCATAAGAATTGCATAGCTTAAGTTCTCTAATCACTAAAATCTTAAAGTGTACTGAAAACACGAAATTACACTTTCACATGTTATGAGTACATATACATGATACATATATTCTTTCACAGTTTATTCTCTCAAACTAAGCTGTCAAATCCCCTACTTCTGAGATACATTTGGATTGGGATGCTTATCCTAAGCTGAATTATACTTATCTAATTACCTAAGATAAGACTAAAATGCTATAGTTTTATACATGTCAAATTAGCCAATCCCATATCCTACTGAATCAAATCAAATCTACAGATATGCACTACAATCTCCATATAATAAATCTAATATTATCAACACTATAATTCTACACTAATTAATTTTAGTAAATAAGGAATTTCATACTATAGAATCCATTCTCTATTATAGTAGGTCCTAATCAAGTGAATCAAAGAAGTGACATTTAAGTCATATAAATTAGGTGAACTACTATAATTGCATAAGTTCCATCTATAACTCATTAGTTTATCACTACCACAAAAATTAAGATCAAACATCTAAGTTTCACATGACTCATTTAGGATCATACCTCATCATAAGATAAATAAGGCATTCCTACCTCAAAACTTACCTTGTCTAAAGTTTAAATATAATACTATTATTACCTTTCAAAAGATCTAAAATCTTAATACTTACACATACAATTTAGAATTGCTAAGGATTGATCTAAAAATCAAGGTAATAATGATTTCATACAAGGTCATAAGATTAATCATTGATTAAAGGAAACAAATTAAGAATACTAATCCCTTAACTCCTAATCTTACAGTTAGACTTTCAAGTCATGAGATATATCGTTTTACCTTTGGGAGTTGATTGTTTGATTAGTCAAGCATTTTCTATTGATTAGTTAAAGATTAATTCATGCTGATCTTCTTACTTAAGAGAAAATTAGGAAATTATAAGTTTAAGGTTAATATAAAATAAATCAGCTTAATTATTTATGAGTCTTAATAATTTAATATGATAAATTAAGTTCAATTGACAAATCAAAGTTTATTAAATCAATACCTACTGTTTCATGAAGTTAAAATTAACGATAAATCATAATTTGGTTTAGCCCAATATTAATCTATGCTAATTAGGGTTTTAAGCTAATTCAAAATAATTAAAAAATTAACATGCTAAAATAGAAATGTATGACTTTCATTAGAATCCTTAATGTTTAATGGTTACATGGATATGAAGTTTGTTAAAATCAAAGAATTATTAAGACTAATATGCACTAATTAAATTTCAATGTGCTTAGCAGTTAACTAACCAAATTAACCATGTTAAATTAATTTTAACATTATAATTAAATTCTAAATATCATAATGAATAAATATAGACTATAATTATGCCAATTTAATAGGTGTTTATCTTAATTATCATTAATTATGCATTTAGGATATTAAAACATAATTAAGAAAATACTCACATAAATCAAAATAATATGGTAGTTTATTAATATACACTATTTTTTGATCAAAATGGTATATAATATCATATTATTTGGATAAGTATTGAGCAATATAAAATAAACCCTAGTTTTATTAAATTTCTCTAAGATTGGAACTATAGGGATTTCATTTAATTGGAAAATATTATTTCATTTAAACCTTTGGGTTATGTCGGATCAACAAGGACCCGAGGGACTGGTTATAACGACCCCAATATCGAATAGGAGATTAATCCCACATTGGAGCGTTACCTTAGCATCTAATATCTAATTAGAAGAAAGCTAACCAAATGCTAAAGCTAAGTTTGGCTAAGATTCTTCTTAAGTTAAGATGAAAAAAATAGAAGAAGAAAAATGTAATTAATGTAATCAATGTAGTTACAAATACATGTATAAAAATAGTATTTTTAAGCATGTGCAAAAGCAAGAAATTGCATATGAATAGAAGTAATTGTAATTACTTGAAAGTAAAAAAATGAGACATGTGCTTGCAAATTACATGTAGTAATTAGTAGTTGCAATTATGATCAATAATAGGAATTTAGAGAATTACACATATACAAGAAACATTTACAAGTAGTAGTAAAAGTGAACATTAACATATAACAATATGGGTTTACAATTATGAAATGCATGTGCAATTATGCTACAAATAAGGATAGATGTAATTAATTACATGAACAAATGACTTTATAAGTATGAAATATTTATGCAATTTATTCATCCATTTATCCAAACCAAGCAATTTAAGTAAGAAATCTAAGTCCATCACAGAATAAAATAAAAACAAAGCAGATAGTTTAAGTTATTACATGCTATTTAATTAAAGAATAAGTAAAAAGAAGCTCTCTCTCACTTAAAGTGAAAGATAAGAAATAAACTTTTAAGCAGAAATAATTATGAGACTTAAAGCACTTGGTCCGGCTCCACTTGCATCCAATTGCACCTGATCTATCATATTTTGGCATTTAAATATAATAGGGCAAAGCCAGTAAAAATAAAATTATAGTTAGACTAAACAGTCTAAGCACATTTTAAGATTGACTAAATATTTTAATAAGTTTGATTTGGATATTAAAAGCTAGTTTACAATATGAAAGTAACCAATGAATCAAATGATAAGCATTTAAATAGGAAAAGAGAATAAGGAAAATAGTAAGGAATACTATTGAAAGGCAAAGTGAGTTAGAAGACTCACAAGTTTAGACATTCTAACCTGCAAATAAAATAAGGGTAAAAGCATCCTAGATAGGCTAGAAAAGTACTAAAGTGCATATAAAAGTAAATAAAATGAAACATATATTTGTTTAATAAACTTATGTTAAGTAAGAAAAAGAAGACAATGAAGTATTTAAATAAAATTATAGCAACATTCACTGTAATCTAAATAAACTGTAAACAAATAAAGTATAATACTAAAATAAAAAGTATAAAGCATAGTAAATAAAGAAAAATCTTAGATTATAAATCTAAGACGTACATAGCCTAGGACTATGAAAAGTAAACATAGCTTAAAAGCTATGATGTGATCTCACAATCAATAAGATTGTAAAAGAACTCATATTTTATTTAATTGAAGTTATTTTATGAAAGTCTTCATTCTGCGGGTAAATACATAATGAAGCGAGGATTTAAGCACGTCTGCCTAACAAGTAAAGGAAGCGGGGTTCAAAACAAATAACACTCACACTCATCTTATGAGAATGTGCGGTCTTATTGTTACTCATAATTAGCCTGACTTTGACTTAACCAACATTATTTAACCCCTATATTTTAATGTGAAAGTTTATTCATGCATAATGTCTTAATTGAATATGTCAAATAAAATAAGCTTAAAGCTAAGCAAGCATTTAAGAAAAAATTCAATAATTGCAAATTATATGATATCCAAAGTTATCTAATTTTAATTATCTACTTAATGATTGGAACTAATTGGGGTTCCAATTGACTTAGAGATATTAATATCAAGTAAACTGTAAGTAATATAAGTAATTAAAGTTTTGGAAAATAGTAGTTTATTTTAATTTATGGAATGGCAAAATAAATCTAAGTATAATAATACTAAAAAGAAATTAACCTTATACATATACTGATTCATTTAATTGATTTTATTTAATGAAATCAAGGCTTAGAAACATAGTTAGGAATAGGTAGGGTTAAGTAATCACTACAATTGAGGAAGTTGAGAGTTAAGGTTCTATACACTAAACTAATCTAACTAGGTTGTATTAGAAGGATCTAATCAAATTAATTATTAATCTAGCCAAGTTTGAGTGATAGAAAAGGTCTAAATGTATAGGAGATAAATGAATTGTAAGCTACAAGTTCTATAATTACTATAAGTAGAAGGTTATTGAAATCAATAGGATTTTTAAACTATACTAATAAATTTAGGAGTCCTAATTCAATTCCTTAAAGAACTTAAGTGAGGATTTAAGAACTAAGGTGAAGTGAGCTAGGATTTAATCTAGTTACTTAGGACTAGTCCTAATTGATTTACAATCTACAATTACACAAATATTAAGGTTCCACTTAATGAATATTAAATTAAAAGAGAACAACCTAAAACTAACATGAAATCAATCCATTACATAGGATTTTTTAGTTCCAATTCTAATATAAAGCTAATCCGTTATATGGGATTTGCTTATTTACAATTCTAATATAAAGTTAATTTGTTATATGGGATTGCTTATTTCCAATTCTAATATAAAGCCAATCTATTATATGGGATTGCTTATTTCCAATTCTAATATAAAGACAATCGATTATGTATGATTGCTTATTTACAATTATAATATTTAGAAGTGAGAAAACACATATATAACAATTATCTATCCTAAAGTATGCACAATCTACATAACTTACTACATAAAAGAGGATGAGAAATCAACAATAATTCTCAACTTTAACATGTAGCTACTTTCCAAATCTATATACAATTAAGCATACAGCTAATTTTTAAATTAACATACAAAATAAATATACAACTAATAATTTATTTAACATTCAATTATATAGATTCATCAATTCATCCCAAGCCAAGTATTTAAGTATGAAATTAAACTCCAATACAAGCATAGTAAATATAAATTAAATGACTTAAATTATTACAAACCAACAGCAATTAAAGGAAAGAAAGGAAAATAATAGCTCACTTGCAAAAACTAATATGCTATATTTTATAATTTTTAAGCATAAGCATCTAGCTTATGCACTTGGTCCAGCTCTACTAGCCTCCAAATGCACCCGATCTATCACATTTTTGTATTTAAATGTGATAGAGCAAAGCCAAGAAATAGAAAATATGGTTAGACTAAACAGTCTAAGTACAATTTAAGATTGGGCTAAATATATTATTATTTAATTGGATATCATTACTAGTTATAATTTAAGCATAAGCAATGGTGAAAAATGTAAGCATAAAAGCATGGAAAAAGGAAGTAAGTAAAAAAAATAAAAACAAAGTGAGTTAGAATACTCACATAAATATACATCCTAGCCTGCAATTAAAACAAGGGTAAAAGCATCCTAAATAGGCTAGAAGAGAACAAAAGTGCATATTAAAGTAAATGAAGTAAAGCATGTATATGTTCAAATGAACTTATGCTAAGCAAAAAAAAGAGACAGTAAAGCATTTAAATATAATTTTAATAACATTCACTGTAATCTAAGTAAACTGTAAATAACTAAAGTACAGTACTAAAATATGGAAAATGCATAGTATAAAAATTAGAGGAATATCTTAAACTATAGTCTAAGATTCACATAGTTTAGAACTATGTAAAATAATGTAGCTAAAAGCTATGATTAGTCTTAACAATCTATAAGATTGAAAAAGATCTCATATTTTAAAAGATCAAAGTTGTTTTAAGAAAGTACTCATTATGCGAGCAAATACAGAATGAAGTGAGGAGTTAAATAGATATGTTTAACAAGTAAAGGAAAGCGGGGTCAAACAAAATGACACATACATTCACCCTCTGAGAATGCGAGGTCTCTTTATTACTCCTTATTAGCCTGCCCTTGGATTAACCATCAAGTAAACCCCTATAGTTTTTAATGTGAAAGTTTTATTCATGCATAATGTATTATATGAACGATTCAAAAGAATAAGGCTCAAAACTAAGCAAGCATTCAAGAAAAACTCAATAATTATAACTAAGTGATATCCAAAGTTATCTAATTTTAATGATCTACTTAATGATTGGAGCTAATTGAGCTCCTAACTGACTTTGAGATATTGATCTCAAGTCAATTATAAATAATAGTAATAATTGGGGTTTTGAAAGTAATAATTTCATTTCATTTATTTTGATATGATAAAATAGTTTATAAGTATAATCAATATATTTAGAAACTAGTTATACTCTAGTCCTAAACTACAAGGTTAAATTAAGATAACTAAATCAAGATTTAGGTGATTAGTAGGGAGGGATTAAGATTAAGAAATTATCAACTTAAAGAATTAAAAGTTAAAATTTCATTTACTAAAGCTCTCTAGCAAGGTTGTAGTTTGAAGGTTCTATCCAATTAAAATACTAATCTAGCTAGGTTAATGTAAAATGAAAGATTTAAAGTAAATAAAAGAAGGGATTAAGAACTACAAGTTATATATTTTTTAATAGTTAAAGTTTAAAGAAAATTAATAGGATTCCTAAACTACCATAAATGAATTAGGATTCTTATTACTAGCTCTTAAAGAATTCAAGTGAAGACTTTAAGGATTAGGATGAATAAATTAGGCTCTAGTCTAGTCACTAAAAGCTAGTTCTAATTGATTTAATAATCTACAATTACAAAAGGCATTAAGGCTAACTACTCTTAATAAATGTAACTAATAGATCTAAGAATCAACTACAATTCATACTTATGTTGATCTTAGTTCTCATTATTCTAGACTATGTTGAAAAGTGAATCAAGTAATTTGTAATTGATTCACATAGTCAAGAATAATGAAAACTAAGATCAACATAAGTAATGTAAATTGACATGGGGAATAATAAATATGACATGTTAGCTATCCTAAGATTTTAAAATACTAAAATATGTAAATAAAGAAGAATGAATATAACAATAACACTTAATTAAGAGTCAATAACCTAAAATCATTAATTGTTGTCCAATGAAATTAATATGCATAAAATTGAAATCCTTATATCATAAGGAGAAAAATGACATTAAGTATGTCAAATTTGAATAACATTAGAAAATTAGGGTTTTTGTGACTCCTAATTAGGGTTAAAAAGTTATTATAAAAATTATGGTTCAAATATTAAATTTGATTTTATATTAATATTTCTCACATTTTTGTAAATTAAATAGACTATTTGATCATTTAATTTGGACTCAAATGATCAAATTAGGTCACATGAAATGATAAAATTAAATTATAATTAATTAATTAATCTTAATTATTGACTAATTAAAGTATTTATCAAAATAGAAATTAAATTATATATTATTAATCTACATATTTTTGTGATCAAAATAGTATATAATATTGTATTATTTGGTTATGTGTATTTAAAATTATAATTGAATTAAATTTTAAATAATTAAATAATTAATAAAAGCATATCAATTATTATAGTGATTTAACTAATCAGAAATTAATAATTGCACCGAAATTAAATAACCAAAGAAAATGGCGGCACAGATTTCCAGGAAAGGCGGCTGCACGGATTACTCTATAACATTGATACAAGCGCTACACTAAATTACATAGTAGACGCAGCGGCCTCCTGGATTGACACGCGTCATCCATCGTTTGCGAAAAACAGCACGGTCGAACTAGGAATGAACAAGTCCCAGTCTAGTTGAAATACATGTCCTCATAAGGAGCCGTCGCTAAGAACCCACAGACGAAAAATTAAGGTTTCGCCCGGAATCTGACTTTGACGGTCCCTTATGGCGATTCGCATACCGGCGATGTAACAACCCAATGTTATTACCCAGCTTAATTTTAGCTCGATCATAACCCAATTAAGTTCATCGAGTCATTAGAACCACACCCTAAAGGTTGGGAGCAATTTGAAGTTCAATCCAATATTTTGGATTATTTTAATATTTAATTAATTAGAAAATTGAGGTATTTATTTTGACCTCAAAATCGAAATCCGATTTCGCCGTTGCGATCGTCACCCCCCAAATTAGCTAGGGGTGATGTTTTGGATGCATTTGGAAGTCGTCGGATTTTCGTGAATATTTTAATATAATTAAATACCCCGAAAATTAGCATAGTTAAATAATTGTCGGAATCAAAATTTGACTTCATCGTTGAATTCCTCACCCCTAAATTAGCTAGGAGTGAAGTTTTGGGAGTTTTTGGAGCGCATTTCAAAAATCTAAAATTTTAAAATAATCAAAGAAAATAATTAGGGGATTATCTAGTCCTAATCTTGCAATTTCCCCTACATTTTTTATTCTTCCTGTCAGCCCCACTCCCTAGCCGGCGCCTCCATGCTTCTTAGGCCCCTTCATGATAGCCTAGCCCTACTCCTCCCTCCCTAGGCTCATGATGGCCTAGCCTCTACTCCATCCTCCCCCTTCTCCTTTATTAAGGGAGAACTCAGCTCCTTCTCCCTCTTGCTGAAATTTTCCCCTCTTCCATTTCCTCCATTACTGCACTTGGGCTGATAGAGAAGGCTCCACTCCAAGGTCTTGAAGGAAGCAAAGTACCCTCTTCCTCTTCTTCACTCTTCTCTCGCAAGGATAAAGGTACCATTTGCTCCCCTCCTTCTTGCCTTATACATGTTGTTATTATGCTTGAATGCACCTTGAAAAGCCTATAAGCATGTATGAAAGTTATTGAGACTCTTAAAAATTGCATAGAAAGATGCTCTGTTTTCATTCATTCTGCATACCCTTGTATTCATTGTCATTTTTAGTATAGCTTGGATGTTCCATTCGTGCCGATTTTGGTGTCGATGGAAAGGTATCGGAAATACCTTTCCATTGATATATGGCACCCCTCATAGAATTCTCTAAATTGAGAGTAATTAAGCTCGAAAAATGGCCCTCACGAGTTTCGCACCTAGCTCGAAAATGGCCCTCACGGTTTCTGCAGCGGCATTTCATTAAAACTTAGGAAAACGGCCAATAAAACTAATTGAACAGTAAATTTGCAAAATGGGTCGCTACAGCGCGCGGTAGCGCGCTGCCGCGGACTATAGCAGAAATATTTCAAAACTTAGGAAATATCAAAAATAAATTAATTGAACAGTAGATTTGCTAAATAGACCGCTATAGTGTGCGGTCGCCCGTTGCAGCGATTTACAGCGATAATTTCACGAAAAATCATTAAATCATTTAATTGAAAGTAATTGAACAGTGATTTTGCAAATCGAACCGCTACAGCGCGTCATAGCGCGCTGCAGCGGATTGCAGTGGCCTGTAGCGAGCCGCAGTGCAATGGCGTTACCGCGCGCTACCGCGCGGAAAGCGCTACAGCGCGCTGCCGCGCGAAAAGTGCTACAGCGCCCAGATTTGTAAAATTTCCAGAATTTTCCAGAAACTGCTCAGATTTTGTAAAACTGCCCAGTCTTGGCTGAAATGGCCAAAACTCAACTATTTATGTATTTTAAGACCCCTAGGACCATAGTGGGGCTAAGTTATACTAAAATTGAACATTGCATAAAATTCTATAGGGAAGTTAGGTTTGACATTTTGTCATCTTTAAAAAGTGCTTAAAACCTACTTTGTAACTCTAGATGTATTATGTCAAATACTAAGTAATAGAATTTTAAGTGCTTGTAACCAATAGGTATAACTTATCAATTAAATGGCATGAAACTTAGATCTTTTAGATTTATGATTAAGTGCTAATCTCTTTAGCTTTATTTAGAATTTGATTAGCATTAATTACCTTTTTATTCGATGTCATCTTTATGTTCTTATGTTTTTATAATTTTAGGATGTGTGTTAGAGAACTATAAATATTATTTGGACATTTGAGTACACTTAATTGACATGAAATTACACTTAAACATAAGAATCTTGATAACTTGATTAAGTAGATAATACTTAATCCAAACCTAAAGTTTGACATCAATAATACACTAATAATATATTGATTTGTCATTGACCTATAAATTGACATTGGTCTTAATAATAGAAAGGTTAGGGGTTAAACCCTAGCTTGTCTTAATTAAAATCTAAACCTTAATCACTTAATTAATTAACTTGATTGTAACACAATTTAATTGATAGTATTCCAATAATGCATATGATCTGATATTGATCTTAAATCATCAAATTAGAAGTGCTAAGGATAACATTAAATATGTGTGATTGAACCATCTGAATCCAAACTTTAGATCTTTGATTTTCTCTTATATAAGACATTAGCATAAGATGGAACTAAAATTGTAATGATTTATGCAATGATCTAACTCTAATAAGATCTTTGATTTTATCCCATGATTGTAGAATAGGAAAGGATCAAATGAAATTTAATCATCTGATCTGATCACTTATCTTAAGTATAACAAGTAAATCTTAACAAGTAGAAGAGTGAGATCTTAAGGGTCTTGCTATAGGATTATTATTAAAATGGTTAAAGACCTTAACTAATGATACATTGAGGTAGGAAGGACTTTTATAACTTATTAAGGTAGAATCCTAGATGATCCTCCATAATTTTAGAAGTTGAACTTGTTACCTTGTGGTAGGAACCACCTAAAGTACTTAGATTGTGGCTTATTCCTTGTGGTAGCAACCTATGTTGAGTGATCATTTGATCACATCCTTGGAGCCTTGTGTAGGATAGACCTACTTAGAGTAAGGATTAATAGATTTGAGAAATCTTTGTCGATTAAATAGAATCTGCTGAACTCAGATTATTGGTTGGGTATAGTAGGGTATACCCATATTACTGGATTAATTCAGTAGTATTTAGGATTGGTTGATTCACTCCAATGTGAACTTATGACGAGGTGCTATCCTGCGGGATTAGTCGAATACAGTCTCGTTAAAATAAATCTTTCAAGACTAAGAGTGTTACAATTAGTGAACAGGATCCTTAGTTTGAGATGTAAACTACGACCAGGTTCTGCCTCCTATCGTAGTGCGCTTTGATAAGTGCAGTTTAAGCAAACTAAGTATCTTAAGTTACTTTGTATAGACCACTAAGTATGCTTGTAATTAAGGCATTTAATGGCTTAGCTTGAGATGTAAACAGTGACCGGGTTCTGCCTTATATCATAGTGCGCTTTGATAAGTGCAGTTTAAACAAGCTAAGGGTTAAATCTACCTTTCTAGCAAATATGCTAAATATGTGTATACAATCTCCCCAGCTGATGATTTTAAGTGAACTCTCAACCTTAACCAATTATCGAGATTAGAATTCAGGAGCCAGAATCCTTTTAGCAGGATTCTGCACAATGGAGACTTTGGATTCATTTTCAAATTTTAAAGCATTTTCTAGATTTATCTCATGTAGTTTAGAAGCATGAGCATATGCATAAGCATGATGTGTGAGTATCAGAATGATGTGTGAGTATTAGAATGATGTATAAGTATCAGTGATGAATTATGAGTTACGGAATATTGCATACATTGACTGGGGAATTTCATGATGCATCGGCATCATCAGTAGACAGTATTCCCAACTGGATGTATGTATACATTGGACCGTACTGATCATAACAGATCAGTGATATTTTGGGGGCATATCAGTAGCATACAGTATTGTGGCATATTCAGATGTACAATTTTAGTGACATACAATATAGTTGTACATATGATTACTCAGTTTCAGATTCAATACTATTTTGATTTATTTTTAGTATTCAGTTATAGTTCAGTTTTACTTTACATTGCTTCAAGTTTGTACAGTTTTGGACAGTTTTGTACTTTTAGTTACCTTTACAGTTTTTCTGCATATTTAATTACATTATATAAATGTTAAATAAATAACTAGAACTGTTTAGATTAGTTTCGATGTATTAGACTTATTGTCTAACACGGGGTACTTTTAGGATCCGACAATTTGCTAGATCCTGAGCAGTATATTGAGATAGGTCAAGAGGACACTCAGGAGATTCAGGAGGAGCCCGTTGAGTACTAGTTGACTCTCCTCCAGTTTTACTTTTTGCTTAGTATTTTCAGTTTAGTACTTAGTTTTACTTCAGTAATAATTCTAGAGGTATTTTCTTTTTTTTTCTGAGACGAATGTTTTATACAGCTTCTGTGATGAATGTTTCTGGATGTTTTCTTTAAGCTTCCACACTCTGTTATATATAACTTATACTTAGTATTGTGATGTGATCAATATACTGTAAATGCTGATATATTATACATATATTGGATTCCCATTATATTATAGATCCAATATATGTATTTATCTAATACTTAGGATACGGATACTACTCCTATCTTAATTATTAGCTCTCAACCCTCTTTGAGGTTGGGTCAGCAGCCCTTCAGATGGGCATGGTTCTCAGCTATTCGGGGAGACGAGTTTTTCCTCCCCGAGTGGCGCACCGTTCCGTTGCCGAACTTAACTATGACTATTTCTTTTTGCGCACGGCGACGGGGCGGGGCGTTACAGGCGAGGAGATCTCATAGAGACAAATCGTCCTAGATGTAAATCGGAGCCAATGGACCTAGGGATCGTCAATAAAATCGATGCCCTAATTCCTGATGGCCGAACACTACAATTTCCATAAGGGTTCTAAATCTTCTCGGGTCGATTCGAACTAGTCTAAGTTCGATCGATCCTTAAGATACGATCAATTAAGTGTCAGCAATTAAAAAATAAGCATTGATACTAAGGATTAGAATTTGGGTATGCACCTGAATTTGGGAAATGAGGGTCTAGATGCAAGGATTTCTCCCTCCCAGCAAAGGATCTTAACAGTCTCTAGTTCTCGCAAATGCTTTAGGAAGAGTAAAAATGAGTCAAAAATTCATTTTCCTAGAGCTAATGGAGATGAAAAGAGGCTCGGCTAAACTTGCAGAGGCTGGACGTCCTTTGCCTGCGCAATGTAGAGGTCGTTTGGAGAAGAAGGACAGGGATCGATCGAGACTGTCCAAATCGCGACCTGATCCAACGGTTGGATGCAGCGGAGTGGTCGAGCGCCGTTGGATCTTACTCAGATAAATGCGACGATCCAAATCATATTGATCCGCTGCACGCTATTTAGGCACATGCAGCAGATCCCCGCGATTTTGGATTAACCGTTAAAAATTTATTTAAAATTTATATCATATATATTAATTAATTTTCTTTAATTAAATAATTAATTATACTCTATTTATTAATCAAATTTAAATAACCAAACGCACTTTAAAAAATCTCAAAAATTCACCCTTACTTAGAGGTGTGGGAAACTCAAAAATGCAATCGAATTTTTGATCGGAGGTTAATTTAATTATCTTAATTTTTTTGATATTTAAATATTATTAAAATATTCAGGGAAAATTTGATGACTTCCAAACACTTCCAAAATACCATATTAGTTAATTTGGGTGTGGTGAGTCCAATGGTGGACTCCATTTTCAATTTTGAGGTCTAATTAAATTAAGCATTCTCAGAATTATTTAAAAAACCAGGAAATATTGGAAATTGCTAAACGATCTTCAAATCACACGAAAATTAAAATGGAAGCTCCTAATACTATTATAAGACGAATGGAAAAAGGTTAGAATCAATTATATCACTAATTAATGGGTAACAACACTAGGGTTGCTACATTGTCTATAAGATGTTTCCCGAGCTCGATTAAGGTGGCTTGGGTTACGCAACTTTGAGGTATTGCATAAAGTTCGATAGATTGGGGATCGATTAAACTCAATTCAACTTTAATAGGATTAAATAGTTTGTGAAATAAGGTTTCACATAGATGATTGAATGAATGAGTAATGGGGATAAGAGTAATCGATGTACCTAGCTCCGACGGTTCGCTCCTCTGCCGATCAATTCTAGGCTTAGCAAGGTTCTCCTCAGCTTTCTTAGGCTAGCAAAATGAATAAAAGGAGGAGAGGGAGCTGAAGGAAAGGCTTAGAGGGTGAGGGGAGGTCCAAGTGGCATCGGGCGTATGCCTTCCTACCATCGCAGGCTACAACAAGCGATCGTGAGGGAAACGTACAAGAGAAGGATTTTGGCCGTTGGATCAGATGCACGATCCAACGGTTTGATCCGATCCACGCACATCTGTCGTCTGATCAAGCTAAATTAACATGCAACGGATCAGATTGCACGAGACTGCTGTCCCGTGCTTGGCTTCCCGCAGCGGATCTCCACAGTTTTAAAAGTATAGCCGTTGGATTAATAATTAATAAATATATATTATTTAATTTATTTTCTTTATTTAATTATTTAATTTTACTTAATTTAATACTTAAATCTAAATAATAAAACGAACTCTTAAAAATTCATAAAAAATCACCCTTACTTAATTGAGGAATAAGGAACTCAAAAATGCAATCGGATTTTTGATCGAATGTCAATTTAATTATCCTAATTATTTGAGTATTAAAATATTATTAAGATAATTAGAAAAAATTTGATAACTCTCAAACACTTCCAAAATGCCACCCCTAGCTAATTTGGGGGTGATGAGTCCAATGGTGAACTCCATTTTTGAATTTAAGGTCTAAATAAATTAGGCATTTTTGGAATTATCAGAAACTATGAAAAATTGGAAATTGTCAAATGGTCTTTAAATTATAGAAAATTTGAGGCTGAGACATTTAACACTAATATAAGATTAATAATAAAAGAGGATTAGAGTTAATTAGGTCACTAATTGATGATAATAATACTAGAGTTATTACAGACTCCCCTCCTTAAAAGGAGTGTCGTCCATGACACATAACAATTAAAAATAAGAATTTGAAAATGCATGAAGGAAGTCTAATGAAACAGCAATGCAAATAAAAGACACAAAACTACCTGATTAAGAAAAGAATTATGGGAACTTATTTGCATATCCTATTCTCTCTCCCATGTGGCTTCACCAGCAGGATGGTTCTGCCAGTAGATTTTGATCATAGGAATGCAGCGGTTTCTTAACTGCTTAAGATATCTTCTCAGAATTGCGATGGGTTTAACGATGAAAGTCAGATTATGCTGCAGTTCGATTGCTGGAATTTGAACTTGCTGACTAGAATCTAGCAAAAACCTTCTTAATGAAAAGATGTAAAACACATTGTGCACGATTGAGAAGTCAACATATAACTCCAACCTATATGCACAGGTTCCAACTACCTCAATCACTTCAAAGGGTCCCAGATACCTTAGACTCAGCTTTCCAAAAATACCAAATCTTTGCACACCCCGCATCAAACTTACTTTTAAATATGCACGATCACCGATATGGAACTCTAACGGACGATGACGAGCATTATGATACTTTTCTGTCTGTCCTGAGCTATCATCATATTGCGCTTAATCAAAAGAACTTTTTAGTAGTCTCCTCGATCATATCAGAACTATAAAGCTGAGAATCTCATTATTCAGTCCAAGTAACATGAGTTGTACACCTCCTTCCCTAAAGAGCTTTGTAAGGAGCCATACCGATACTGGATTAGAAACTGTTATTGTAGGCAAGCTCAACTAAGGCGAGATGATCTTCCCACAATTCGCCAAAATTAAGAACACAAAGATGAATAAGATCTTCTAAAATTTGATTAATACTTCAGTTTGACTATCAGTCTAGGGATGAAAAGCAATACTCAAAGCTAAGTTTGTCCCCAAGTCTTGCTAAACAGCAAACCAGAATCTAGAATTAAATCTACTGTCTCTGTTAGAAACTATGCAGTTTGGCATACTGTACAAATGAACGATTTCCTTAAGGTAAAGCTTAGCTAACTTCTTCCCAGGATCTGTCTGATAAATTGGAAGGAAGTGAGCTAACTTGGTGAGTCTATCTACAATCACCCAAATCAAGTCAGAACTAGATCTACGCTTAGGCAGACCCACAATGAAGTCCATGGAAATATCGGACCATTTCCATTCAGGAATGTCTAAGGGTTTGAGAAGTCCACCATGTTTCTGATGCTCAGCTTTAACTAATAAATAGGAATGACACTTTATAACAACCCTAATGGTTACCCTAGTTAAAATCAAGTTATTTAAGCCAAACCAAGTTCTAATTTTGATCCTATGAGATTCAATGGGTCATTTAAACCTAACCCTAGAAGTTTGAAGTCAATAGGAGCTAAATTGAGAATTTTTGTATTTTTGCCTATTTTTAAGCCCTAAAAAATACATAAATTAAATTGATCTTCAAACTAAAATTTAATTTCATTTTTGAATTCATCATACCTTAATTAGCTAAGAGTGAATTTTTGAGAATTTTTGGAGCTCATTCGGTCCTAAATTGAATTTAAAAATTAATTAGAATTAAATATATATTATTATATTGATTTTATTAATTTAAATTAAATTATTAATTTAAAATAAATTGGCGGGATTTGCTATCGGGACCGCGGCAGATCCGCTGCGGGGTCCCGACAGTTGCTCAGCTAAGCTAGTGTGGGCCCCCCGTACTGACAACAAGGAAGTACGGTGCTCCAACTGTGGTAAATCCTCAACTTAAGTAAAGTTAGGTAAACCCAACCTGCCTTAAGCCAAAGACTTATCACCAAGTGCTATAACATTCATCAATATATATATATATATATATATATATATATATATATGAGTACCAAAGTGGCGGAAGCAACAACAGTAAGGTAACATCCACAAGCATACATAGTAGAAAGATAGAGAAAGCAATATAATAACTCATCGAAATACAGAAATGAAACACATCCAGAATTAATTATTACAAACTAAATTTTAAAGAGAAAGAAAATGTCTCTCAATCTCACTGAAAAAAAAAATGCGATATCTAACTAAACAGCAACAGCACGATCCTCCTCCTGAACCTGCTCATCTTCTGCGACACTGCCCACGAACATGTCTGAATCTGACATTTGTCGGTATCACAAATGTCAGGGCCCCAGCCAACAAAACAAAAAGGTTACAGTTAGACAATTGTCTAAGTACATTTTAGGCTATTTTAATGAACTGAATATTTTAAAAATATCATTTTTAAATTAACTAAACATGTGAGCAGTAATGGGTGCAACAAGCTACGAAAAAAATGGGTAACTATAAACTATCCATTTATAACCAGCAACTAGTATAAAGAACATATAATATAAAATAAACAAGGTGAGGCTAAAGGCTAAAAAGAATAACAACTATAATACAATTCTGAACCTAACATGCTTATGATCATATCAATATATGTAGGGTATATAAAGAACACAATACTGAATTAAACATAAAATTCTAGCATCTTAAACATGCCAATATATATAAGTAAACCATACGAGTATACATACAACATGCTAATTAAGAAAAGGGAAAAGAAAAGGGCACTGAGACATGTGGCAAAAGCAAAGCAATCTATGTAAAGCCACTGACATGTGGCAAAGCAAGCAAGTACTGACAATAAGGCCACTGAAGCATGTGGCAAAGCAAAATAGAAAATAATACTGAACAATTCAGCGAAAGTAGCAATAAGCCTAAGACATAGTACTGCCATACCAGCCAATAGGCCATACAGGACCTCCAATATCAATCAATCAATCCCCAGCCTAGCCATCCAAATATGCTAGGTCTGAGTCCAGTCTATACAATACTACTACTGAAGAGGCAGACTAAGTTAGAACATATTCTACCAACTACAAATAATACAAAATTAAATGATATGCAATTTAATTACTAACTTAGGATGTATCCTCCATATCCTAAGTTCTCCTATATGCGCAAAGAATAAGGCTCAATATCCAAGGTATGTAAAGTAATCTAGTCAAAGTAAGCAAGAGACTCAATCAAAACTTATGTGATATCTGGTGTTATCTAATTACCAAATCTAACTACTCTGAGAAGGTACAAGTTTAGTATCTCTAATATCCAGCTATCGAGTAGAATCTCAGATTTACGTCCTTAAAGTTAATATTAGAACTTAACAAGTTCTAATCCAAAATCATGGGATGACTATATGGTTTAAGTAAGTAAATCAATGACCTAATTTATTAATATTTTACTCTCTTACCCAAATCTTGATTAAGTAAATCAAGATTTAAGGATCTAGAACTTAAACCCCAAATTTTGAGTTCAAATCCTAAATCCAAAGTAGTATCCTAATAGGGATCTAGGGTTCACATTTATTACCTAAATTAAAGGTAAAGGACCCTATAAGCTGAAAGATCCAAAAACTATGAACTTATTGAAGGGGTATTTTACTGATTATAAGATAAAATAATCAATTAAGAACTTGAGAATCTAAGATCTATATTCAATCTTTAAGATAATTTTATTATCTTATAGATTGAATCATCCTATACGCACATGGAAGGTTTCAAAAGATTAAACAATCAATCATTTAAAGAATTTCAATTGGAGATGGTTTAATTCCAAATTGAAGATCTAAGTCTAAGATCTAAGATCTAAAGATCTGATGTTTGATCACTTTAGACTTTGAACTAAATTTTTTTACTTAGGAGTTTTCATTTGTATTTTTTTTAGAATTTAGGCTCATCATTTAACTAAATTGAACTTATCAAGTGGTTTTAATAATTGAAATGATTAAATTTAAGTATTAAGCTTAAGTGACTTCTTTAAAGTCACTTAAGATCTAAGTGTCTTAATTAGAGCTTAAATGAAGATTTCTTAAATTAATGATCACATTATCAGTATTATTAGTCTAAGAGTTCAGAGAAACATTAATAATCTAATTTTGAGTTAATTTACTGAATTTCCCAAGATTTTAGGGCACTTAAGCACATTTTGGTCAAAATGACCAAAATAACCTCAATTAAGCTTAAAATTGGGATCTTAGTGTTTAATTATCTAATTCACTTCAAATCTATTTTAATGTGTTTCATCTTGATTACTAAAATAGGAAATACACTTATCTTAAGTTTTGACCCTTTAATTAAGCTAATTAACACTAATTACTTAATTAAGCCCATTATAGTGATTAGTGAATTTAGGGCATTCTAGGATAATATAACCCTATTCATAAGTTCTACTATACTTCAGATAACACTAGAAATTGGCTTGTCTAAAATCAGAGATTTAATTATGGTTAAATTCACTAATCCTTAATTTGGGTGATTAAGGAGTGATTAAGAATATTTAACATCCAAAATTGGTTTTAAGAGTTTGATATTGTTCACTAGGGTCTAAGGAGCAATCAGAGCCCTTAATCTCCATATTTGGATATTTATTAATTTTAATATGATTTAATTAAGGACAGCAAAGAATTGGGCAAATATTTTTAAATCCAACTATTGGATGTGTGATTTTATTTTATATTTATATTCCTTGTATTTTTCTGATTCAAATGGTATATTGGATCATACTATTTGGATCAGTATAGCCAAAGTTATTTAAATAATTTATTCTGTATTTTTATTTAAATTAAAACTATAGGGTTTGATTAATTTAATTCGCAATTATTAAAAATGTCTTCCAATAATTATTAAATAGACGCGGCCCAAAATCAGAACTGCGTGGGCCACGGGTCAGCCCAGCCCAGGACCCACGTCTTCGCCTTCCTCCTCTCGATGGGTCCCGAGTCAGCAGAACTTTCGCGCTTAAATTCTCGGCGCTCCAGTGACGGCAGTGACTCAACTCGATCCCTAAACATTCCTAGAGTCGAGACACATCGATTGGACCAAGAACCCCCCCCCCCCCCCCCCCCATCTGGATCCCTCTGGATCGATGGGGTGCTACTCAACAGAGACGCCTTCAATAAGGCCTCTTAGGCCGATTGTGAGGGGATAATTCTCCTTATAGAGGGCTCGATTTGACCGAGGTTCGATCCCTACATACTCAGGGAAGTGAGGCGAGTCGAAGCCCCATACTTTCTTAACATGGGGTGCAGCCAATCGCTGGGTCCTTACTCGGACTCAGCCATGGCTCGGCCGCTAGCTCAATTGATCTATACGATCGATTCGAGCTAGCTTAGCCCTGGTGACAATCACCACAGGTTCCTTAGGTGGCTACGGTTCACTAAGCGGCATCCAGGGTTCATCCAGAGGATAGAAATGAAATGGAGCTAAAGGAATTTCAATGGGGGAAAGGCTATACCACAAGTCGGGCTGCAGGCTTAGCCGAGGGGAATAAAGGTGCGCTGAAGCTTCTTGGATAGTAGATGAAGCTTCACAGGCGGTCTGAACACCAGACAGGCCCTCTATCAGCGGTTCAAGCCTTCGAGAACGCCGGAAATCGCCGAGGAAGATGAGAGCTCCAGAGGCTTCAGCTGGGAAAATTGAGGGTTCACAGTGAGCAAAGGGACTCACTATGAATCACTGGGGGTATTTATAGGCCTGAGGGAGCTCTGGGGGTAGTGTCCAAGGCTTAGCAGTGGCAAGAAGTTCGGGCTGAAGGAAGAGGCTCGGGCCAACAGCCTTGGGCAAATTGGGAAGAAGGCAGCCAGCAAGGTGAACGTGCCGAGGGCAGGAGAGGAATTTCAAAGCTTTTCCCGTACTGTCACGTGGCTGAGGAGATCCTGGCTGTCGGGGGGGGGGGGGGATCAGACGCAGATGGGTCGAGGGGGAGACGAAGATCCATAGTGCTCAGGATGCTCTGGACCGTCTGATTGATCCACCGTCGGGGCAGAACGGCCCTGATCTCCCGATACTTAACAAAGAATAGCGGAGGTGAGATCGGCAGTTGGATTAGATCAAGTGATCTAACGGCTGATCGAGGATACTTACGGTGGGTGGATTGGATACCGTCAGATTAGAATATCGAAACCGCGGAACGGTCGAGATTAAACGGGTCCGATCGAAGGCGCGAGCCGTCAGATCAAATCCCGTAGAACGGACGGCTCGGATGGCGCCCGCGGTTTGGAAACCCGCTGACCGTTGGAAGGTATATTTGTAATTAGGAAAAGTTTAAAACCCTAATTTGCAATTAAACCTATTTAAATTAAATCCAAAAAGTGCCTAAACGACCTCCAAAAATTCCCAAAATTTCACCTTTAGCTAATTTGGGGGTGGGGAATCCAAAAATAAAATTAGATTTTGATTTGGAGATTAAATTATTTAGGTATTTTCTAGGGTTCAAAAATACCCAAAAATACCAAATTTTCTATTTAAGCTCCAAATGATTCCAAACTTCTAAGTTTAGGTTTAGATGACACAATGAGTCCAATGGAATCAAATTCAAAGGTTGGTTTAGCTTAATTAATCCAGATTAAGCTTGGGTAACAACAAGGGTTGTTATAGCTAGCCAGTGATCTAATCTCTGTCGATCGATCAAGCCTTCACATCTAACGGTTGGCATTCCATCCATGTTTCTATTAGGCTAGGAGCAAATCAGACCATCCAATCCCAACGATCTCGAGATCAGACGGTGGGCACGGACCCCGTTGCTATAGAGCTTTGTCCCCATTTCGCCGGCCCGACAGACAGGATCCCCTTCGTATAATTGCTGCCAGGATTGTCCCCCACTCCCTCTACCATGTACTCCTGGCCATTAAGATCTTTCTGGTTCTGGTAGGATGAAGCTCGTCGGGCCACGAGGCCTTGCTGGCCCCAATTGTGGAGGCTCATAGCTCCGTCCCTTCCCAAGCCTGAACCATGGCTTCCAGCCATGGTGTCCACCCATGGACCTCTCCTTTGCCTATAAATACCCTCAGCGCATCTAAGCGATCCCCTTTGCTCACTGAGATCCACTGATACTCCCAGCTGAAATATTTGGAGCTCTTGACGAAGCCCGGCATCCCGTAGCTGCGAACCGCTGATTGAGGGTGCGGTCTAGCGTTCAGACCCCCTTGCGTAGTCCCTGAATTTGCCTAGAGAACTCTGAGCTCCTCCCTTCATCTCAGTCGTAGCCATTCCCCAGCTCAAGGTACAGCCCTCTGACCTCTTCTTTGTCAAGTTGGGTTTAGCTCGATTAACATTTTTTCTACTCTAGATGCTGTGCTAGGATCATGCCTTAATGTTCCAGTAAGCAGCTAATGCCTTGGGAGAGGCTAGCAGCGGACCAGACAGGGCAAATTCTGTCTGTGAGTGCACTGGCAGTCGACCCGTAGATCGGTGATTAGCAGCAATTTGCTAAGCCTATGAGCCCTCTATCGATAACTCATATCCTTCATGAGTGATCATAAGGGTATATCAATCACTGGGTTTAATCAGGTCAATCGATACGACTGTAGTCAATCAACCCAGATGCAGTTCACATCTGTAAAATTCTGTGAGTAGCACTTCAATGATCCACCCATCCCCTAAGCTTGCTGAGTGGACCAATCGGTTCTCCTCTGATCCTTGAGTGTGTAGGGTTAGACCGTGGCTCGTGGCAGGGTTGCTGTGAGGAGAATTCTCTCCCCACAAGCGCACCTTAGGAGACGCCTCGGTCGAGTAGCACTCCAGCGATCCGACGCCTCCTAGACAGGGATTCATAGTCCATTCGATGCGTCTACAGCCACTGAAGGTGTAGCCTTCAAGATTCGGGCTTGGCATGATCTGTGTGAGGAGAATTTGGTGATACAAGTTTGCCCTAGGTCACTTACATCGGGGAATTTCCACGGGGAAGATGACTAATGCCGGGCCGGGTCAGACCCCGACTCACGCCTTTCCATTTTAGGCCGATAGAAAATTAAAATGGAATTTTTGAATTAATTTCCTTAAGGAAATTAATTCAATAATTCAAAACCTATGATTCCAATTTACATAAACATTCAGAATATATTAATGAATTAATTTAATCAATACTTATCCAAATGGTATGATCCAATATACCATTGTAATCAGAAAAGTATAAGAGACCTGAATATAAAATAAAATCAAAGATCGAATGGTTAGATTTTAAATTATTATCTAATCCTTTTATGTTCTTAATTAAATCATATTAAATTCATTAATTATCCAAAAGTGTGAATTAAGGTATCTGATTTCTCATTGATCAATATGAAGCTCATTAATATATATTTGAATCAATTTGCATGATTAAAATCCTAAAATATAATTTTTTGCCTTAAGAGGGGTATTTTAGTCATTTTGACTAAAATGTGCTTAAGTACCCCTAAACCCTAAGAATCTCGAGTAAAATGATTGAAAACAGAAATGAAGTGTATTAAAATCAATGGATAAGTTATATCATCTCTTGAATAAATCTTAGTGTTTAAACCCTAAATCCTTAAAAAAACTCTTAAGATCTTAAGTGATCTTAAGACCCTTTCATAAAAGACCTAGCTTAATCAATATAAAAGCTAAGGTTTCTAACCTTAGTTATCCTACAAAAGCTTGCTTAGGAGCCATAGTCTCAATAAAAGTTTAACCATAGTCTCAATAAAAGTTTATGTCCAAGCTTTAAAGAAACTTAAACTTACTAGTAGGATCTAGGTGATCAAATCTTAAGATCTTAGATCTTAGATCTTCTAATTGAAGTGAACCACTCCATTTGGAATTCCTTAAGTGATTATTGTTTAACTCTTTTGAAACCTTCTATGTGGGTGTAGGATTGATTCAATCTATAAGATAGTGAAATTATTGAATATAGATCTTAGATTCTTAATTATCAATTGATTATTTTATCTTATAACTAGTAAAGTGACCTTTCAATTAAGATCTCAATTTCTGAATCCTTCAGCTCATAAGATTTCTTATCTTTAATTTGGGTTTAAGTGTGAACCCTAGAATCCTTATTAGGATTTTTCCCTTGGATTCAGGATTTGAACACCAAAGTAGAGTTTAAGTCTAGAATCCTTTATCTTGACATACTTGATCAAGATTGGGTTAAGTAAGGAAAAATAATAATAATTAAGTCATTGATTAATTTCTTTAAACCTTTACAGTCATCATATGATTATAAATTAGAACTTGTTAACTTCTAATGTTAACATTAAGATCGTGAATCTGGGATTATACTCGATAGCTGAATATTGGAGATCCTAAACTTGTATCTTCTCAGAATAATTAGATTTGAATAAAATAGACAACAACAGATATCACATAAGTCCAAATTGAGTCTCTTGCTTACTTTGACTTTGATTGCTCTGCACACCTTGAACATTGAGCTTTATCCCTTGAGCATAATAGGTAAACTTAGGATATGGATGATACATCCTAAGTTAGTATTTGAAAAGCATAACATTCATTCAGTTCTTTAGTGCTTTTAGTTGGTAGAGTATGTCCTAGCTTAGTCTGCCTCTTCAGTTCTTGATTGTTATAGAATAGACTCGGACCTAGCTCGATGGATATCTTGGATGGATACATGTCTTATTTTATAAAGTTTGACTCAGACCTAGCTCTGCAGATGTCTAGGATGGATACATGTTGAACTTTCAGAGGCCATGTATGGCCTGTTTCTATTATAGTAGCACTATATCTTAGGCTTACTGCTTTAGTTCAATTTTCAGTGTTTGTTTGGCTTTGCCACATGCTTCAGTGGCCTTATTATATTGCTTGGCTTACTTTACCACATGTCTCAGTGGTTTTACTTTTTGCTCATTCATATACTTAGTTTCTTTTGTCACATGTCTCAGTGGCCTGTTTATATCTTAATTGGCTTGCTTATATATGCTCTTCTTGATTAGTATTAAGTATTGCATGTTTAGGATGCTAGAATTATACATTTATTTCAGCACTTGTGTTCTTTATATACTCATCATATATCCATGTGATCATAAGCATGTTAAGATCAAATTTATTTTAGTAATTGCAGTCACTTTTGTTATTAGCTTCACCTTGTATAGTTTCATATCTTGTATGTTATTTCTACATACTTGTTGACTAGCTATAAATGATTAGTTTATCACTACCCTGTTTCTTATAGCTTGTAGCACCTGTTTAATGCTTGCATGTTTAAAACCTTTAAATGTGATATCTTAAATATTCAGTTCATTTAAATAGCATAAAATGTACTTAGACAATTATCTAACTATAACCTTTTTCTTTTGTTAGCTAAGGCCCTGGCATTTGTGATACCAACATATGTTAGATTCGGAGTTGTTCATTGGTAGCACTGCAGGAGTGGAGCAAGGGCAGGAGGAGGATCTTCCTACTATTGCTTAGTTAGATTTTTAATTCTTGCAGTGAGATGTCCGAGAGATCTTTATTTTAATTCAGTCTATAATAATTAAATTCTTGATGTATTTACTTTTTTGCATTTGAGATGAGTTACTACTTTCTTTTCTTCTTTTGTACTATATTATGCATGTGGATGTTATATTTAATTTTTTGCTTCTGTTAGTTTGATCTGTATTGATGTATGTTCACAGTCTTCCTCATCAGGGTGACAAGTCCTTAGGTTAAGGCGAGTTGGGTCCTACCTGACTCTACTTGAGTTGGGAATTTGCCACCGGAATGGAGCACCGTACTCCCCACGATTATGTTAATATCAGTATCAGCATCGCCGCTGGAAAGTACGGGGCCCCACACACTTAGAAATGAAAATGACAATATCTTTCTTCATGCTAGACTACTAGAATGATTTCTTTACATCCTGATACATCTTACTGCTTCTAGGATGAACAGTGAAATAAGAATTATGGGCTTCTAACAGTATTTGCAACTGTAGGCTCTTAGGAATCCATAATCTAGTCTTTTAGAAAATCACAATTTTAGCATCAAGACGTAATTCGAATCTCTTTCCACTAACGATATCAGAAACTATAACAGAATAACTCGCATCTTCCTTCTAAGTTTTGACAATCTTATACCTTAGAGAATCATCTTATCGAATAACAAATAATAGAGTTCCCAAATCGGCAGAACTGATCAGCTCAAGATTCAATCTGGCAGAACTTCAATCAAAGATTTGTTGTAACAAATGGAAGATAAAATTGCTTTATGACTCAGGGCATCAGATACAACATTAGCTTTACCCGAATAGTACTGGATTTCCAAGTCGTAGTCGCAATGTAACTAAAGCCACCTACGTTGATGGCAGTTAAGTTTCTTCTGAGTGAATATGTATATCAAACTTTGATGATCAGTAAACATCTCACTCTTAACTTAGTACGGGTAGTGTCTCTAGATCTTAAGGGCAAAAACTGCTCCTACAAGTTCAAGATCATGCACAGGATAATTCTTCTCATTTGGTTTAAGCTGTCTAGAGGAATAAGCTATTACATGATAATCTTGCATCAGAACACAACCAAGCCCTCCTTAGAGGCATCAGTATAAATTTAAAAATCCTTGCGCTCTCGATGTAGAACTAGAACAGGAGCAGAAGTTAATAATTGCTTCAACTTCCGAAAAGATTCTTCACAGGCTGTACTCTAGATGAACAAAACTTCTTTTCTAGTTAACTGAGTTAACGACAAAGCGATTTGAAAAAATCTAGGAACAAACCTTCTATAATAACCAACGAGTCCTAGGAAACTGCAAATTTTGGTTACAGACTTAGGTTGGACCCACTATTGAATAGCTTGGATTTTTTTTTATCGACTCTAATACCTTCAGCATCAATCACGTGACCCATAAATACCATAGATTTGAGCCAAAACTCGCATTTCAAAAACTTAGCAAACAATTTATACTTTCTTAACAACTTAAGAATGGCACACAGATGCTCTTTATGCTCAGCAACTGACTTTGAATAGATTAGGATGTCGTCGATGAAAACAATGACAAACTCATCAATATGCGGCTTAAGGATATGTTGCATATAGTCTATGAAAATAGAAGGAGCATTGTCAATTTGAAAGACAAACTCAAAATGCCCATAATGGGTTCTAAATGCAGTTTTAGGAATATCTTCATCCTTGACTCGAATCTAGTAATAACCTGATCTTAAGTCAATATTGGAGAAGACTTTCACTCTGGCAAGTTGATTGAACAAATCATTGATCCCAGGGAGAGGATATGTATTCTTCACAGTCACTTTGGTAAGATTGCAGTAGTTTATACACATCCACATTGATCCATCCTTATTCTTGATGAATAGGATGGGAGCTCCCCAATGTGATATACTAAGGTGAACAAAACCTTTCTCTAAGCTCTTGCAATTATTTCAGTGCCATTCTATACAAAGTTTTAGATTTAGGATATGTATCAGGAATTAGTTTAATAGAAAACCATACCTCATGCAAAGGAGGTAGTTCAGGTAAGTCTTTAGGGAACACATCCAGGAACTCTTTAACAACGATAGTTTCTTCTGGACTTCTAACTTGCTTTTCCTCACCGATTAAGGTTACTAAAATTGCATAACAACTTTTATTAATGAGGCACTTAGCTTCTAGTGTATTATTAAGGATGCAGTTAAACCAAGTTTTCCTACAAAAACTTCAGGTTTTCTTCCAACCTTAAGCGAAACTCTCTTTCTAAAGCAATCTATGACGGCAGTAAACTTACTTAACCAATCCATGCCTTAAATTATGTCGAAGTTTATAATTGACATAACAATTAGTTTGTATTGCAAGAATTGATTACTAATTGGGATGTCTACCAAACATTACTCATTAGCACACATTTCAGCACTAGATGGCATCTGCACTCTGAAAGTATTACATATGCTAAAATGTTAGAGAATAAGAAAAGAAGCACAACTCTTGAACATAAAGGAGTGGCTAGCGCCCGAGTCAAAGAGTGTGTCATAAAATTGATTCTTAATAAATAGACGTTATATGTCGGGAGATCAGAGCCATCCCACGCCAACTGCTGATCCATCAGACGGTCCCAGAGTCCCCCGCCACTGAGGATCTTCGTCCTTGAGAGATCCCACCACGACAGAGAAAATATCATCGAATTAGGTCACGTAACCCTGTCTGCCACTCCCGTGCCACGTCAGGATGACCATTGCGGATCCTGCCTTCCCCTCCCCAGCACTCCCAGCCAAAGTCGAGGCCTGGTCCACCCTAATTTGGGGAATTAGGTTAGAAGCCTCGGGCCGAGCAAATTTCCAAGCCCGAGCCTTGGCCTCCACTCCTAGGATCCCATGGAGCCTATAAGTACCCTCAAGACTTCACAGTGAGCTCCTTTGCTCACTGTGAATCCCTAATTACCTAGCTAAAGGCTTGCTGGAGCTCCCTTCATCTCGGCAAATTCCCAACTTTTCCTGAAGTTAGAACAGCTGATAGAGGGTCCATCTGGTGTTCAGACCCCCTGTGCACCTTCGTCTATCCTCCAGGAAGCTCAAGAGCACTTCACTTCCCCTCGGCCAAGCCTTTAACTTCAATTACAGGTACAGCCTTTCCCCATTAAAGTTTTTTCAGCTCAATTTCGTTTCTGTCTTCTAGATGAGCTCTGGATGTTGCTTAGAGAACCGTAGCCACCTAAGGAACCTGTGGTAATTCTCGCCTGGGACTAAGCTAGCTCGGGTCGATCATATTGATCGAGGGAGCTAGCGGCCGAGCCATGGCTGAGTCCTAGTAAGGACCCAGCGATTGGCTGCGCCCCAGGTTAAGAAAACTTGGGGGTTCGACTCGCCTCACTTCCCCGGACGTGTGGGGATCAAACCCCGGCCGATTCAAGGCCTCTATGAGGAGAATTTGCCTCCTCACAGTTGACCTAAGACACCCTTATCAAAGGCACCTCGGATGAGTAGCACCCCATCGATCCAGAGGGATCCAGATGGTGGTTCTTGGTCCAATCGATGCGTCTCGACTCCAGGAACGTGTAGGGATTGAGTTGAGCCGCCGCCATCGTCGGAGCGTCGAGAATTTCAGCGCTGAAGCTCGGTTGGTTCGGGACCCGTCGAGAGGTTGAAGATGAAGTTCGTGTCGGGCCGACCCGTGACCCGCGCAGTTCTAATTTTGGGCTGCGTCTATTAAATAATTATCGGAGGACATTTTCAATGGTTATGCTTTTAAATAAATCAAACCCTATAGTTTTAATTTAAATAAAAATACAGCATAAATTATTTAAATAACTTTGGCTATACTAATTCAAATAGTATGATCCAATATGCCATTTGAATCAGAAAAATACAAGGAATCTAAATATAAAATAAAATCACAGATCCAATGGTTGGATTTAAAAATATTTGACCAACTCCTTGCTATCCTTATTTAAATCATATTAAATTAAATAAATATCCAAATGAGGAGATTAAGGGCTCTGATTGCTCCCTGAACCCTAGAGAATAATTTCAGACCCTTAAAAGCAATTTTGGATATTAATTTCTCTTAATCACTCCTTAATCACCCTAATTAGGGATTAGTAAAATTAAACCTAATTAAGCCTCTGATCTTGATAGAGATTATTCCTAATGCTATCCTAAGTATACTAGAACTATTTGGAAAGGTTGGATTGCCCTAAGATGCCATAAATTTATTAATCCTTAAAATTGGCTTAAATAAGTAATTAGTGATAATTAGCTTAATTAAGTGGTCAAAATCCAAGATAAATGTATTTCCCACCTTATTTATCAGTATGGGACACATTAAAATAGATTAGGAGTAATTGGACAACTAAATCCTAAAATTCTAAGTTTTAGCCTTAAGAGAGTTATTTTGGTCATTTTTAACAAATATGCTTAAATACCCTATTAACCTTGAAAACTTCAGTAATCTACCCTAAAATAAATTAGAAATGTTCTCTGAATTCTCATATCAATATTAATGTTAATGTGATCCTTAAACTTAAGAAATCTTCACTTAAGCCCTAATTAAGACACTTAGATCTTAAGTAACCTAAAAGAGGTCACCTAGTTTAATACTTAAAGCAAATATCTAAGATTGTCAATTATCACCTTAATGAGTTCAATATAGTTAGATTATAAACCTAAATTCTAAAAGAAATACAAATGGAAACTCCTAAGTAAAAATCTAGTTCAAAGTCTAAAGTGAGCAAACATCAGATCCTTAGATCTTAGATCTTAGACTTAGATCCTCAATTTGAACTGAACCATCTCCAATTGAAATTCTTCAAATGATTGATTGTTTAACCATTTGAAACCTTCCATGTGGGTATAGGATGATTCAATCTCTAAAGATAATGAGATTATCTTAAAGGTTGAATATAGATCTTAGATTCTCAAGTTCTTAATTGATTATTTTATCTTATAATCAGTAGAATAACCCTTCACTAAGTTCGTAGTTCTTGGATCTTTCAGCTTACAGGATCCTTTATCCTTAACTTTGGAATAGAGTGTGAACCCTAGATCCTTATTAGGACATCCCCCTGGATTTAGGTTTTGAACACCAAAGTGGTGTATAAGTCCTGAATCCTTAAATCTTGATTTACTTAATCAAAATTTGGGTAAGAGAGTAAAATATTAATAAACTAGGTCATTGATTTATTTACTTAAACTATATAGTCATCACATGATTTTGGATTAGAACTTGTCAAGTTCTAATATTAACTCTAAGAATGTAAATCTGAGATCCTACTCGATAGCTGGATATTGGGGATCCTAAACTTTTACCTTCTCAAAGTAGCTAGATTTGGTAATTATATAACATCAAATATCACATGGGTTTAGATTGAGTCCCTTGCTTACTTTGATTTGATTTGCTTGGCATACCTTGGTTATTGAGCCTTATTCCTTAAGCATAATAGGAAAACTTAGGATATGGATGATACATCATAAGTTAGTATTTGAATTGCATATCATTCAGTTTTACCTTGTTTGTAGTTAGTAGAATATGTCCTAGCTTAGTTCGCCTCTTCAGTAGTAGTTTTGTATAGACTGGACTCAGAACTAGCATATTTGGATGGCTAGACTAGGCATTGATTGATTGGTATTGGAGGCCCTATATGGCCTATTGGCTGGTATGGCAGTACTATGTCTTAGGCTTATTGCTACTTTAGCTGGATTGTTCAGTATTATTTTTTATTTTGTTTTGCCACATACTTCAGTGGCCTTATTTTTAGTACTTGCTCTCTTTGCCACATGTCTCAGTGGCTTTACTTTACATAGATTGCTTTGCTTTTGCCACACGTCTCAGTGGCCTTTCCTTTTCTTTTTCTTAATTAGTATGTTATATGTATACTCATATGGCTTACATATATATATATTGGCATATTTAGGATGCTAGAATTGTATGTTTTCAGTACTTGTGTTTCTTTTATATACCCAACATGTGTTAATATGATCATAAGCATGTTAGGTTCAAGATTGTACTGTAGTTGCTATTTTTTTATAGCTTTTAGCCTCACCCTATTTATTTTATATTGTATGTTCTTCATACTAGTTGTTGGCTATAAATGGATGGTTTATAATTGCTATTTCTCCATAACTTGTTGCACCTATTACTGTTTGCATGTTTAACTAATTTAAATGTGATATCTTTAAAATATTCAGTTCATTAAAATAGCCTAAAATGTACTTAGACAATTGTCTAATTGTAACTTTTTTGTTTTGTTGGCTGGGGCCCTGGCATTTGTGATACTGACAAATGTCAGATTCAGACGTGTTCGTGGGCAGTGTCGCAGAAGAGGAGCAGGTTCAGGAGGAGGATCGTGTTGCTGCTGTTTAGTTAGACATTTCATTTTATTTCAGTGAGATTGAGAGATATTTTTCATTCTCGTTAAATTTCAGTTTGTAATAATTAATTCTGGATGTGTTTCATTTCTGCATTTCGATGAGTTACTATATTGTTTTCTCTCTCTTTCTACTATGCATGCTTGTGGATGTTACTACTCGTCTATTTCTTCCGCCACTTTGATATTTTTAAATATATATATTGATGTATGTTATAGCACTTGGTGACAAGTCATTGGTTTAAGGCAGGTTAGGTTTACCTAACTTTACTTAAGTTAGGGATTTGCCACAGTTGGAGCACCGTATTTCCTTATTGTCAGTATGGGGGCCCCACACAATGTGAGTTAGAATACTCACATAAATATATATCATAACCTGCAAATAAAACAAGGGTAAAAGTATCATATATAGGCTAGAAAAAAACTAAAGTACATATGAAAGTAAATGAAGTAAAGCATGTATATGTTCAAATGAACTTATGCTAAGTAAGGAAAAGAGACTGTGAAGTATTTAAATATAATTTTAATAACATTCACTGTAATATAAGTAAACTATAAACAAGTAAAGTACAGTACTGAAACATAGAAATGCATAGTATAAAAATTAAAGGTAGATCTTAGACTATTAGTCTAAGATTCACATAGTCTAGAACTATGAAAAGTAACATAGCTAAAAACTATGATGAGTCTTAATAATCTATAAGATTGAAGAAGATCTCATATGTTAATTAATTAAAGTTATTTTAGGAAGTACTCATTCTGCGAGCACTTACAGAATGAAAAGAAGAGTTAAACACGTCTGTTCAACTTGTGAAGAAAAGCGGGGTCAAAATAAACAATACTCACATTTACCCTCTAAGAATGTGAGGTCTCCTTATTACTTCTTTTTAGCCTGTCCTAGGTTGATCCAGCAATATAAACCCCTATTATTTTTAATGTGAAACTTTTATTTGTGCACAATATCTTATATGAATGATTTAAATGAATGAGGCTCAAAGCTAAGCAAGCATTCAAGGAAAATTCAATAATTGTAACAAGTGATATCAAAAGTTATCTAAATTTTAATGATCTACTTAATGATTAGAGCTAATTGAGCTCTCAATTAACCTTGAGATGTTGATCTCAAATTAATTATAAATATAGTAGTAGTTAGGGTTTTGAAAATAATAATTTCAATTCATTTATTATGATATGACAAAATAGTTTATAAGTATAGTCAATCCAAATAGAAACTAGTTCTATTATAATCCTAAATTAAAAGATTCAATCATGATAATTAAATCAAGGCTTAGGTGACTAGTATGAAAGATTGAGATTAAGAAATTAATAAACTTAAGAAATTGGAAGTTAAAGTTTAATCTACTAAAGTTCATTAGCTAGGTTGTAGCTTGAAGGTTCTATCAAATCAAGTACTATTCTAGCTAGGTTATAATCAAATAAAAGATTTAAAGTAAATAATTGATGGGATTTAAGAACTACAAGTTCTAAGTATGCTAATAGTTGATGTTTAAGGAATTTAATAGGATCCCTAAACTAATCTAAGTAAGTTAAGAATTCCTATTATTAGTTCTTAAAAGATTCAAGAGAAGGCTTTAGGGATTATAATAAATTAATTAAGTTCTAATATAATCACTAAAGGCTAGATCTAGTTGATTTAATAATCTACAATTATAAAGGTATTAAGGCTAACTATTCTTAATAGATGGTAACTAATAGATCTAGGGATCAACTACAATTCAGGTTTAAGTAAATCTTAGGATATCAACCTTATGGTTGAAAGATGAATCAAGAAAATTTGTAATCGATTCACATATCTTGAAAGTGAGAACTAAGCTCACACATAAGTAATCTAATTTGATAAGGAAGATAATAAATGTGACATGTTTGCTATCCTAAGGTTTTATGATACCTAAAATATGCTATTTAGGAAATTAGAATTTATCACAATAACACTAATTAAGAGTCAACAACCTAAAATCACTGATTATTGTCTGATGAAAATGATTTACATATAATTAAAATCCTTATATCATAAGGAGAAAAATGACACTAAGTAGGTCAAATTTAGATAATATTAGAAAATTAGAGTTTTTGTGACTCCCAATTAGAGTTAAAAAGTGATTATGAAAATTATAGTTTAAATGTTAAATTTGATTTCATATTACTGTTCCTCATATTTTTGTGAGAAAAATGGACTATTTGATCATTTAATTTGAATATTAAATGATCAAATTAAGTTACATGAAATGATGACTTTAATTTATAAATAATTAATTAATCTTAATTATTGACTTATTAAAATATTTGTCACAATAGAAATTAAATTACATATTATTGATCTACTTATTTTTGTGATCAAAATGATATATTATTTGTATTATGTGGATTATTATTTTTAAAATTATATTCAAATGAAATTTCATTAACTAATAATTAGAATTTAATTACAAATCATTAAATTATTATAATCAGGCATATAATTAATAACACAGAAAATAGTACAGCACAAAATTTTAGGCTATACACGAATTCTAAGGAAGGGATGGCAGCATCAAAAATTGCTATCTCGGGTTCAGTAATTGCACGGAAGACGGAGCGCCACCATGACACATGGCAGGACCTACGGACGCCGCATGTTAATGCGGGTCCCACAATCGAAGCCACGTAGATGCGCGGTCCTCCAAAAGAACCGGCCCGGTTCAAGATAAGAAACTGGACCGGGAGAGGTTATGAAGCTGAGCCGCTTCGTCCCGAAAAGGACCCGAAGAAGGCATCCTAGGGCTACACCTCTCAGCCTAACCAGAGAGTTCCATGACATGACCCGCATACCCATGGAAATCCCTCATCGAGGCTGACCCAATGAACCATGAATCAGACCTTGACAATGACATGCAAAGCTATGGGGTTGAGCCCTAGATTCCACGGATCGGACCTAAGGTGAAATCCTGTAAATCACTGTGTATAGTTCGCCGTATTCGAGCTCGATCGACCTTGATCGAGCCCGATCGAAGTTCGAATCAAAATATTATCGATCAAAATAATGGTACACCAAAGCAATTTAATAAAATGACGAAGGATTTGATACCTGAAACTCCAGAAGAACACCAATTCCACCTAGTTTAGGGTTAGGTTCAGATCTCTCGTCCCCTACCTCTAAACACTCTCCAGCAACTTGACAGCATGGGGATGGAAGAAAATGAGTAAAGGAGGAGAATGTGAAGGTTTAGGGATCAAAACCAACTCGATAGCCTAGCTAGAAGGTAAGGACATTCCTCGACTGATAGCCTGTGATTGTGGGGGAGGAGGCATACAGTGGAAGCATACTAGCCGCCCGTTCGATCGACTGATCGAACGGACAGATTGTGCTCCGTGGTTTAGGTTATTAGGGATCGTCTGATCTCAATCGAAAATGCGCAACGACTTGGATCGCAAGGGACCGCTGTCCCGTGCACAGCTCCCCGCAACGGATTCGCACGAAAAATAAGAATTAGCTATTAATTAATATTTAATAAATATATAATTTAATTTAAATACTTTATTTATTTAATTAATTATATACATTTTATTACTCAAAAGTTTAAATAACTAAACGTATTCTGAAAAATCCTAAAAATTCACCTTTACCTAATTGAGGTGTGGGGAACTCAAAAATACAATCACATTTTTGATCGGGGGTCAATTTAATTACCTTAACTTTCTAAGTATTTAAATATTACTAAAATATTCAGGGAAAATTTGACAACTTCTAAACACTTCCAAAATACCACCCCTATCTAATTTGGGTGTGGTGAGTCCAATGGTGGACTCTATTTTTTATTCTGAGGTCTAAATAATTTAGGCATTCTCAGAATTATCAGAAAACTAGGAAATATTAGAAATTGCCAAATGATCTACAAATCGCACAAAAATTGAAATGGAGACTCCTAATACTAATAAGACTAATGGAAAAGGATTAAAGTCAATTATGTCACTAATTGATGGGTAACAACACTAAGGTTATTACACTAGTACACCTTACCACATCAGTGCGGACTAGATTATGAGCGAAATGAGAAAGCTTACGGAATTCTATCTCATAATCGTGAACAGAACAACTTCCTTGAGTAAGCTGCATGAAGTCATTCTCGATTATGGTTTGGACAGACAGAGGAATGAATTTTCTTCACAAAAAAACTTGTTCGAACTCATCGCTTGGAATATCCTCCTACCGAACGCTTGAGAAATGGGTATTCAACTCACTATCCCACCAATATTCAGCCTCACCATGAAATAGATATGTGGCAAGATGAATGCATTTGCTTTCAGGACATTTAATACTGGCCATGGTTTTCTCTATTGCCTTGAACCAGTCAATAGCTTTGAAGTGAGAAATGGAGCCATTAAATGTCGGAGGGTTTAGATGAAGAAATGTGAGGAGAAAGGCATCCACAACTGGGTCAGCAGTTGATTATGGAGCCACAAAAACTTCGGGAGGAATTGGAAAAGAAGTTTGGGGAGGAGTTGGAAACTGTTGAGATGGGGTAGGAAAGGTTAAGAAGGGGTACATGATGAGGCCATCCTTTCTGCATCATGGGTTTGAGCTTCAATCATTACCATATCATCACCAAAAGATTCTACATTTGATCGGTATGAAAAGTTATGGTGGAAGTGGGTTCTTCCACTACAGGTTGAATAGGGTTGTTTGAATTGGGATTCATTCTAAAGAAAGAAAAAAAAACACAATTCCGAAGCTGAAGAAAATGGGAAAAAGAAGTCTTATTAAGTTAAAAGATTTAAGAGATACAATTTTTAAGAAAGAAGAGAAGACTTAAGTTAGATAGGAAATATTTATAAGAAGCTACTAATGAAAAAGAAACTAATGCATAAAGAAACTAGCACTACGAGTTACACAACTTTGTATAAAACATAAACTCAAAGTCTTCATAGGTAGGAGCACAGTGGAGGCATCTACTTGCTCGAACTAGCGCATCATGTGTACGACACCATCAATCCATGGCATAGTTGTCGAAGAGTTCGTCCAAAATTTGGAAGCGTTCATAATTGGGGAAAAATATGGCTTCAAATATCGTAGAGACTCGGGAAAGCCATTCTCTAGCCAACGCGGGATGCAGTCGCCTCGAAACACACAATACTTCAAAATTTGTTCAATACTTCTCCTCCAACTTCAGATATCCAAAGTACTCACGACCATAAGTTGAGCCAAACGAATGATCATCCTCCCAATAAAGGAAGAATGATCTAGAAAATGAGCTTAGTTCACTTTCATCATTTGCCATCTGAAAATTTGATTAAGGATTAAGTTAGAAATTTAAATCAATTATAGGATTAGTAATGCATTTACTATCCTAAGATGTCATTTTAAATATTTTTACTATTCTGTGTTGTTTACTTTTGGATAAATGGATGTCTTTATCTTAACTTAAAGTTCTCAACTTTGCTCTGATATCAATTGTAACGACCCCAATATCGAATAGGAGATTAATCCCACCTTAGAGCATTACCTTAACATCTAATATCTAATTAGAGGAAAGTTAACCAAATGCTAGATGCTAATTTTGGCCAAGAATCTTGATGAGGGTCTTAAGTTAAGATGAGCAAAATAGAAGAAGAAAAATGCAATTAATATGATCAATGTGGTTACAAATACATGTATAAAAATAGTATTTGTAAGCATGTGCAAAATCAAGAAATTACATATTAATAGAAGTAATTGCAATTACTTGAAAGTAAAAGAAATGAGATATGTGAATGACGGTGCTTACAAATTACATGTAGCAATTAGTAGTTGCAATTATGATCAACAGTAATAATTTAAAGAAATTGCAATTACACATATACAAGTAACATTTGTAAGTAATAGTAAAAGTGAACATTCACATATAATAATATGGGCTTATAATTATGAAATACATGTGCAATTATGCTACAAGTAAGGATAGATGCAATTAATTGCATGAACAAATGATTTTATAAGTATGAAATATTTATGCAATTTATTCATTAATTTATCTAAACAAAGCAATTTAAGTAAAAGGTTTAAGTCCATCATAGAATAAAATAAAGAAAAAAATAGATAGTTTAAATTATTACATGCTATTTAATTAAAGAACAAGTAAAAAGAAGCTCTCTCTCACTTAAAAGTAAAATACACTAAATAAACTTTAAGCATAAATAAATATGAAACTTTAAGCACTTGGTCCAGCTCCACTTACATCCAATTGCACCTGGTCTATCATATTTTGGCATTTAAATATGATAGGGCAAAGCCAATAAAAATAAAGTATAGTTAGACTAAACAATCTAAGCATATTTTAAGATTGACTAAACATTTTAATAAGTTTGATTGTGATATCACAAGCTAGTTTACAATATGAAAGTAAGTAGTATAGCAAATGAAAAGCATTTAAATAGGGAAAAGAAAATAAGGAAAATAGTAAGGAACATTATTAAAAAGCAAAGTGAGTAAGAAGACTTACAAGTTTAGACATTCTAGCTTACAAATAAAATAAGGATATATGCTAGAAAAGTACTAAAGTGCACATGAAAGTAAATAAAATGAAGTATGTATAAATTCAATAAATTTATGCTAAGTAAAGAAAAAAAGACAGTGAAACATTTAAATGAAATTATAGCAATATTCAATGAAATCTAAATAAACTGTAAATATAAGAAGTACATAGCATAGGACTATGAAAAGTAAACATAGCTTAAAAGCTATGATGAGATCTCACAATCAATAAGATTGTAAGAGAACTTATATTTTATTTAATTGATGTTATTTTATGAAATTATCATTCTGCAGGCAAATACAGAGTGAAGCGAGTAGTTAAGCACGTCTGACTAACATGTAAAGGAAAGTGGGGTTCAAAATAAATAACACTCATATTCATACTCTGAGAATGTGAGGTCTCCTTATTACTTCTAATTAGCCTACTATTAGCTTAACCAACTTTATTTAACCCCTATATTTTAATGTGAAAGTCTTATTCATGCACAATGTCTTGTATGAATGTGTCAAATGAAATAAGCTCAAAGCTAAGCAAGCATTCAAGGAAAAATTCAATAATTGTAAATTATGTGATATCCAAAATTATCTAATTTTAATGACCTATTTAATGATTGGAACTAATGTGGCTCCCAATTGACTTAAAAATATTTATCTCAAGTAAATTGTAAGTAATATAAATAATTGAGATTTTGGAAAATAGTAGTTTAATTTAATTTATGGAATAGAAAAATAAATTTAAGTATAATAATACTAAAAAGAAATTAATTGTATCCCTATCCTAATTCATTTAATTGAATTGGTTTAATGAAATCAAAGCTTAGGAAATTAGTTAGGAAAAGGTAAGGTTAAGTAATTACTACAATTGAGGAAGTTGAGAGTTAAGATTATATATTTTAAACTCATCTAACTAGATTGTATTAGAAGGATCTAATCAAATCAATTATTAATCTAGCCAAGTTTGAGTGAAAGGAAAGGTCTAAATGAATATGAGAGAAAGGCATTGTAAGCTACAAGTTTTACAATTACTATAAGTTAAGTTGAATGTTAATGAAATCAATAGGATTTCTAAACTATACTAATGAATTTAGGAGTTCTAATTCAATTTCTTAAAGGACTTAAGTGAGGATTTAATAACTAAGGTGAAGTGAGCTAGGATTTAATCTAATTACTTAGGACTAGACTTAATTGATTTACAATCTATAATCACCCAAACATTAAGGCTAACTATACTTAATGGATAATATAACTAGTACTAAAGATCACTTACAAATCAGGTTATTAATCAAACCTATAACATGTCTCCTAAAGTTATAAATCGAATCCAACACTTTGCTAAACATTCAAATAATTAATATATGAAAATTAAACTCTAAACATAAAATTTAATAACATGGGAAGTAAATAAATGTGACATATTTGTTGTCATAAGGTTTAAACACCTTGAACATGCATAATTAAATTCTATGAAATTACAAAATCACACTAATTTAGGGCCAAAAACCTAGAATCACCAATTATTATCCAAATGAAATAATATGTATTATTATGAGATCCTTATAGTATAAAGAGAAGAATGAAATTAAGTATGTCAAAATCAAATAATGTTGGATTTTTATAGATATTTCATGACACCTAATTAGGGTTAAGAAGTCATTAAGAAAATAAGAGTTCAAATTCTAAATTAAATTATGTCATTTTATTTGTGTCATTTTTCTGATCAAAATGATATATAATATCATATATTTTGGATGTATATTATTAAAGTTATGACTAAAATAAAATTTATATTTAGTATAATTAATTAAAACTAATTAATATCCATTTAATTAAGACAGTCACCAGCGTTGAAATAAAAGCAGCGCAGAAAAATAGAAGACACAAAAAATCAATGGCACCAAAAAACGGCGTGGCGTGGAAAATGGGGAAGAGACCGGCGCATAAATCCAGAGCTGGCAATTATTATGCGAGGGTTCTGCGCTGTATCAACGTACGACACGTGTCATGTTTCAGCCCCAAAGCGGCGCTGTCCTGAGGACCCTGAACCGGTCTGGTTTACACAAGGCTTCTGAACCACTAAGAAAACCACGGTTGCGACCTCTCTTCTACGATGGCTCCCAATACGGTGCCCTAAAAAATCGGCCGCTTCAAATTGAACCTGGCAGCTTCGGGGTGTACCCCGCATACCAACGCGAAGTGCTCAACAATCCCAACTCATCAAGCTCTTATTTGAGGCTTGTTGCCTCCGGGTTGGTCCATGAGGACCCTGATCCGGTCTGGTTTACACAAGGCTTCTGAATTACTAAGAAAACCATGGTTTGGACCTCTCTTCTACAATGGCTCCCAATACGGTGCCCTAAAAAAATTGGCCGCTTCAAATTGAACCTGGAAGCTTCGGGGTGTTACCTGCATACCAACACGAAGTGCTCAACAATCCCGACTCATCAAGCTCTTATTTGAGGCTTGATGCCTCCGGGTTGGTCCATGAGACGATGCCCTAGCTCGATTAAGGTGGCTAGGGTTATGCCACTTTAAGGTATTGCATAAAGTTCGATAAATTGGGGCTCGATTCAACTTTAATATGATTAAATGGTTTGCGAAATAAGGTTTCACATTAATGATTGAATGGATGAGTAATGGGGTTAAGAGTAATCGACGTACCTAGCTTCGACGGTTCGCTCCTTTGCCGATCAGTTCCAGGCTCAGCAAGGTTTTCCTCAGCTCCCTTAGGTTAGCAAAATGAACAGTGGAGGAGAGGGAGCTGAAGAAAAGACTTAGAGGGCAAGGGGAGGTCCAGGTGGCATCGGGCGTACGCCTCCCTACCATTGCAGGCTACGGCAAGGGATCGTGGGGGAGACGTATAGGAGAGGGATCTCGGTCGTGGGATTAGATGCGCGATCCAACGGTCTGATCCGATCCACGCACATCTGCCGTCTGATCAAGCTAAAGTAACACGCGATTGATTAGATTGCGTGGGACCGCTGTCCCGTGCTTGGCTTCCTGCGGCGAATCTCTGCGGTTTTAAAAATATAGCAGTTGGATTAATAATTAATAAATATGTACTATTTAATTTATTTTCTTTAATTAATTAATTAATTTTACTTTATTTAATACCCAAATTTAAATAATAAAGTGAACTTCAAAAAATCCTAAAAATTCACCCTTACCTAATTGAGGGGTGAGGAACTCGTAGGTTAATTTAATTATCCTAATTTTCTGAGTATTAAAATATTATTAAAATAATCGAAAAAAATTGACGACTTCCAAACACTTCCAAAATATCACTCCTAGCTAATTTGGGGGTGATGAGTCAAATGGTGGACTCCATTTTCAATTCTGAGGTCTAAATAATTTAGGCATTTTCAGAATTATCAGAATATTAGAAAATGTTGGAAATTGTCAAACTGTCTCCAAATCGTACAAAATTTGAGGTGGAGACATTTAACACTAATATAAGACTAATAAAAGAAGATTATAGTCAATTAGGTTACTAATTGATAGGTAACAATACTAGGTTTATTACATCAGCCCAGTGAAGGAACTGCGTGGGTTGATAAGACTTGATGACCCCCAATACTAAACAGCACGGGTCACGGGTCTGCCCGACCCGATTATTTATCTACCTTTTCTGACTTGGGGTATAAAGATAGAATCAGTGTTCGATGTTAATCCTAAATTCCATCGATTCCAATTGAATTAATAATAGTTTAATATTCCAAAACCTTCCTAGGGATCAATTATACGCATACACATTGAAATCCTTAATTGCAAGGACGCAATTCGACGTAACCCGAATCGACCCATTCTGCCTCTAGGGTTTATGCAACTTGTTCCATTGGCACGAATGCCTTAATATGAGTACCATTAAGAGGCCCAATGTAATATTGGATAAAAATGCTATTACTTATTGTTGTACCATAATCAGGTTGTACAATAAACAAGTATAAATTGAGTATTACCTTAAATCATGGCATATATCAAGTACTTGAAGCGATCTTTGAATGTGTTTCGACTTTAGGAGTAATCATTTCATTCTTTAATGTTCTGATTGCATGCAAAACTTAATTAAAATATTGGCTAACAATTTCACAGGGTCGCTTGAATAAGTGCACTTTGTCTTATTATATATAAAAATATTGCAACTTGCTTTTCAACCGTAATATGAATTGTTGGTCTTAATAGATCTATTGATTTTAATGTATCACGCAATTGAAAAAAATATTCCTTCATTATGCATATTCATAAATATTGAAACAAAATTATTGCCTTCATAAATATTACATAAATAATATTTATATTGTATGCTGCACACATACTGACTGTAGCAAGTTTGTTTTGTAGTGACCAACTCATCCTCATCATTCTTTTATCTAGGAGAGTCAATATAACTGCACATACATCATAAGCTGCTATTTGTTTTATCACTTTCATCTGCAAGAATATTATATACTACTATAAATTTTTTTATAATAATATATTAAGATTAAGCTAACCAAATAATAATTTAACTAATCCAAAAGATCATAAAATTTTTATGAGAAGCAGCCAAAAAAATATTATTATTTGTTGATATAATGATCAAATATATCTACTTATACCAAAAATTTATTATCACTCAACTCTAATAAACTCTAAAAAACAACACAAAATTATTCATAATCAAATCAAATGCAATATCTCTGTGTCGGGCGAGACTGCGTCGGCGAGCCTTTGCGTATGAAAATAGCTCTGCGTCATTGAGGCGGCAGTGAGCAGAGCGCGCCGGGTGAAGCGAAGGCGGAGGCGATGCACGGGCGCTGCGTCTAACAGAAGCGGAGAAGGCAGAGCTATTGAGGTTCGTTCGGGAGAACGCGAAGAACTCTATCCGAACGATACAGTCGGGTAATGCTATATGTCGGCCGATTTCGGAGGACATTCAGTTAACATTAGCATGATATTTATGGGGTGTTTGTTTTGCTGACAAAATTGTTATGCGATGTTATTTAAAACTGTAGATAAGAAAATAATTATTTGGTTTGATGTTATTTGAATAATGACATCTCAAAAATAAAAAAAATGCAATTTTATAATGTTATTTGCCAGATTACATTATGCCAATCTATATCGCGGGAGAGCGGGAGAGGCGGGAGAGACGGGAGAGGCGGGTACTTCGCGCGCGACTTGGAGATTCGACGCCGAGCCTTGCCTGCCGTTGGCGCCGAGCCTTACCTGCCGTCGCCGCCGTCGCTGCCGTCGCTACCAGACGCACGGAAGGTCGCAGTCGCCTCTCGCCGCTCGCTGAGATCGCTGCCTTCTTCGTTGCCTTCGCCGCTCGCCGAGCCTTCATTGCCTTCGCCGCTCGCGGAGCCTTCGTTGCCTTCGCCGATCCTTCATTGCCTTCGCGGAGCGTTCATTGCCTTCGCCGAGCCTTCATTGCCAGACGCGCGGAAGGGTTCTTCGTTGACTTTTCTTTATATGCGATTCCGTCTAACACATTGAACTCTGTGGGAAGAAGACTTTAAAATTGGTAAAACAACTTATTTTCTTAAACCAGGCACTGTTTTTAAATTTGATCAGTGCATTAATTTTTTTAATAATTTGACTAGTGTAGTTGAGGATAAGGATTTCTTATCCTTGATGTGGCATGAAATCATCTGCATGAAGTTGATTTGTGTTGCATAAATCGTCATTGCAGTTGTGTGGTTGTGTAGTTGTTATATCCAATTTATTTGTTATTGTTGTCTTAATAGATGTGTCCTATTAATTGGATTGATGGCTGCTGCAATTGAAACTATTCCAGTGTAAATAGGTTTATGATTTATCTTTGTTTTCTTTCCATAGGGAGTCAATAATAGCAACAAATCATTTGTCCAAGAAGCAGAACCCATCTTTATTTGCTCAATATCAGTTTTTGGGGTATTCTTACCTCATGTGTAATATAACATGAATGACACTGAACCAAACAACATATATCTGAATAACACTGACATTTGTTATTTAAATAACACTGAATCAAACAACCCATATTATCTAAATAACACTGTTATATGAATAATATGCTATCTGAATAACATGCTATCTTAATAACTTTTCAAATGTCGGTGAACCAAACAGCCCCTTAGGTAATTTTGAGATGTCATTAATGAGATAACATTGAACCAAACCGCTGCCATCTCATCGACATTTTAAAATAACATTATATTACGGGGAGATGTCGGTGAACCAAACAACCCTTAAATAAATTGAGCTAAATCTCTCTTTCCCAGGTTATGTATTGTTCGGCTTACCTCAAACAAGAAATGCTATCCAAATCCTAATTAAATTTCCAATCTTGCTATCAAACACCCTAGTTTTGTTTTTTCATCACAGATGGCAAAAACTATTATTGGTGTTTGGAAAGAAAGCAGAACAGCTAAGCTTGTATTTGGCATGGTAGGAATCATGGTCACTCTTGTCGTCTATGGCGTTTTACAGGTTCTTTTCTCTTCTTATGTTTTGGGCTTCATATATGACTGATTTGCTTGCTTTGATCAATTGTACTGGATGCCAGTTATTAATTGTAACGAGCCAATGTTCGGTTTGTGTACTAATCCAATAATATATGCTAATTTTGCAAGATTTTATTGGCTAATTAAATAAAGTGGCATAATAATATGAATATTCCAATACAATCATTCTAGAACCATCCAAACGAAAAATAAAATCATTCCATTCAACTTAAAATTAGAAAATACAAAATGCATTCAAGTCCATTTATAGCTTAAGGATATTACATAACTTTCAAATATACTTAAAATTGCAAATATTAAACTAAATATTTGAATTGTCTTTCTTTGCAACGATGCTCTTTTCCCTTAAGCCAAGTGTTGCATTCCTGTTGTACCTTACCTGACACATGAAAGGTGCTAGGGAATTTGAATAATGTTAGAAGGATCTAAGTACCGTTCGATATCACAATTTACAAATAAATAGATGCAGTGTTCAAACAAATGAAAATTTATATAAAACATTGTAGAAAAAATAAAGGCTTAATTATTTAGGCAGTAACATTTAAAAGAGCACATCTTTTTGTCCCTACAAAACATAATATTAAGCAGCAATACAAAATTCTATTAGTATGCAGGTGGCATACTGCTTTTGCTTTAAGAGATCATGTCAAAACATCATATGTCCAATCAAAAATGTACCATGTCTCCAAGAAATACGTCAAGTAAAACATAATCATTTTTATTATATTTTTCATTTTATTTTATTACTGTTCTATTGGGCAAATAAACAAGAATATGAGGAATTAGATGCATCTATCTGATTAAACATAATATGGGTTCTAATTTTTTATTTTCCTATACCTCCCCCCATATGCTAAGTGTAGTTTCCTTATTTATTCAAATACTAGACTTGTCTCGTCCTAATGTGTTTGTACAGACCTTTATCCACTCATATTGAACCCATTCTTTCATTTTTTTCATACACATGACACTTATCCATAATTTGGTTTAAATGATAATATAATATAAAAAACAGTAATATGAAATAGAGGTCAATAAACGAATCTAAAGGAAAAAAAATGCAATTTAAATTTAAAGAATGATATCAGTTACCTCTACTTGTATGACAAACTTTTCAGAAGTCTAATGTATTTGCAAGAGTTTATCATTTTAACTTTTATTAGTACAGGAGTCTAAATCATTATTATTGCTTAGGTTAATCCCATTCATTAGCACTTTATAGATGTATGCTTAATTTGATATATATATATATATATATGTATTTTGTATATTTACTTCTTTTACTTATATGTATATGTATATATGTATGTGTATTTAAATGTGAACATTTATGTATGTGTATGTTCCCATTCTCTTTCATGTGTGTGTTCACATGTGTTTAGATTAATCTCACTCTAACTTATTCATATTTCTATTTTATAAGTGTGTGCACATTGTTGCATTCATAAGGATACTTACATATATGTGTATATATCTATATAAATATGTATTTATATGTTTATACACAGGTAGTACATGTTTACTTACATAATATTCTTATACATGTTTATTCATTCTTTTGCCATTAATCAAGAAAGCTCAATCATTGCTATCATCTTGATGTCTAAACTTAACATTCCCCTCTTTATTAATATCATGGTTAATATCTTTAGTCTTTGTATTTATATACATGTGTATGTGCATGGATATGTACTTGCTTGCATATGCCCTAATTATATTTATATATATATATATGTGTGTGTGTGTGTGTGTAGGTATTGGTTTATATATATGTATATATATGTATTCAAATAATGTGTGTATTCTATATAATATGCATTTGATTGATCCCTCCATACAACTTGGTTAAGAAGTGAATTAATGTTATATAGTACTTAAGTAATACACCCCTTTGGTATGTGTGATTCCTAATGCTTAATAATTCTTTCCCATGAGCTAATTTATAATCAATCCTAATCTTAACTATGCTCTTTAAGGCTTGGTTGCTATGCATCTTGATTTGGTATGATACTTTGAAAATTACATGTGATGATTTGTATGCACTTAAGTAGATTTCCATGTGTTATGTTTAATCTATCGACTATTGAGCTAGAATATGCCTTGTGAATAATCTTAATATTATGTACGAGGATGATTTATAAATATCATGGCAGAGAATATAACCATATGATGGAGCCTTAGCATTGTGTTTTAAATTAATCTTGCAAGATATCAAACCCAAGGTTCTTTAATGAAGACTAGATTTACACCACTTAATTTCATGTGAAATTATTTATATATACATAGATTAATTTGTCATTCATTGAAGGAATATTTTTATTAAAATTCATCATTCATGGAAATGCAAGCTAAACATCTCTTGAACATAAATATTAGTATGCTAATAAACTAATGAATTAACATTCCATAAGCTTAAGTAAGATCATATAAGCATGAAAGAGAACCACTTCATTCACTTTATAAGTGTCTACAAACTCATATTGGAAAAATTAAAGAATGCAATATATATTCCTTTTGTTAAAGGAGTAATTAGGGTTTCTTAAACTTGAAGATCATGCAGACTCAATCCTAAAAGGCTTAGGGTTAGATTCCATATACCATGATTATTTTTGCATTTAAAATTATTACAGCACCATTTGAATTTTATTTGTAAGTCAAATAATTAACATTTAGTACATCACCCTCTATTACAACATCTCATAGTCATTCATGTAGGTTATTAGAAGATCAAGCATAGCATATATATTTTGGTTTGTTAATCATGGATTGAAGGATATAAAATTAAGATGTAGATATAGGAATTACTATGCAACCTTCCATCCTTAAATTTTGGAATCTCTATCTCATTTACATGGATGCAAACCTCCTTAATAGCTTTTTTTTTCTAGTTTACAATGCATGCATAAAGGAGTTTAACACATGGCCATCAAAGCTTTCTAATGCAATTTAAATTAAACATGCTATTTATAACATCAGGAGAGAATCCTTACCAATTGATTGTATAATCCTAATGGTATATATGTTTTTTCCCAAATGCTTGGTTGGGTTACCTACACCTTGGATTTATGAAAGGATTAGCATCAAGTGCACTTGAGATTAGAGTAGTCCAATTAAGTTTCAAATAAAATTCACTTGCCTAGTTCTAGATTCTAATTGATTTTATGTTCTCAAGTCTTCAATACTTCATAGGTACTGGTTTATATAACAAATTTATTATATTAACTAAGCATGAGATGTTACTTGATCAAGCACTTAAGGATATAAGCAACATGATTTAATTAACTTGCATGCACCTAGATATGGATTCTAAATGTCATGTAGGAATTTTGAATTTAATATTTTATGTTTTGTAATATGATTAGACTATGATCTATCATATTATTTAGTGTTCTAATGCATAGATCTCAAGCTTCCATGGAATAGAGGCTAGCATAAGTTAGTCATGGTTAGACTTAATTCTAGTCTAAAACTATGTGGACTATTATTAGTTTAATATTAAATTTAAAGCATGGTTATTCACTTAAACATATTAAACATACTTTATCTTCACACACACACACAGACACATATATATATATATATATATATATATCCTTAATACATGCATGTGGCTTGATTAATTAGGAACACAAATATTAAAGCACATGAAACTAGCCTAGATGTATTCTAAAATCTGCACATGGCTTTAAGCATACAAATAATTGATTTTAGATAAATACTAACTTAGCAAGCTAGTAAAAAATTATTCATTAAATAATTATTCTCTTACAAATTTTAAGATACAAGATTCACATGTTACTTAAACATGTATTTGAATAGAATTTTTAATTGATGCTCATTAGCTTACTAAATAAGATAGACATATTATAAGTTAATAATTGATTAGATCTATATAAACTCTGATCTTAGCATGCATATTAACTAATTTAAAAACATGGATCTTAAATAAATCATGGATTAATTTCTACTTGAATCATAGATTATCAAAGTTCTACTTAGCTAACATAAGCATGCATCATCATTAAGGTCTTAGAAAGAAGCACTTAATGGAAAAGCTTGGCCAATGGGTTAGTATGATTTCCAAGGCTGATATGAATGCCTTACTAATTTGGATCCAATCCTAGCCATCATGGAAGATGGTTTAGCTCAATGTTAGCAAAGGGTTAACTTGAATTAGTCTACTTAGCCCAATGCATGCTCAAACAAATTAATGAGGAAATCAAGGTTGAAGGAGATTACCAATGGTAGTGTGAATGAAGCTTGGAATCCTTTGAGCTCAGTGGAGGCTCCAAATGGCTGGGTTAAGCCTCAGTGGCACTAGACTAGCTTGGGTTAACCCAAACCCAAGCCCTCAGGTTTAGGGATGGGAGGGGAGATAAAGTGGTAATGAGGCTTCACCAGTGGCCTCAGGATTCTCCTTGGAGTCTGCTGAGGTAGGAGAACGCTTCACATGGGGATGGGGTGCTGATGAGCTCGGGAGTCATCGGGTGGAGGGAAAAAGCCTCCTCGGATTGGAGAGGAAAAGGAGAGGGCTGGTTGCTGCGAGACGATAAATGAGGGCTCCTTTGGCTAATAGATGTTTATATATCGCAACCTTAATCAAATTCGCCGTTGGGATGCGTTAGATCGATGGGATTAACGGATTATCTCCTCTTCATGGTGAGAATTTGATCACGGTGGCTACGTGTGGTTTCGTACGCGTTTACTACGTGGCTGAGGTTGTGGAGCCATGTGGAGCTCATCCATAGCCTCAGGAGGTTCAATGAGGGATCATACGTCACGTGGCGTCATAGGGAAGCTCAGGTGTCAGTTTGCGACGTCAACTGTCAAATACGTGCTATCGGGAATAAAGCACAACCCCATGGAAAATTTCTAGCCGTCGGATCCCGACGGATCCCATTTCAATGACAGAGTTAATTTGCCTTCCGATATAATGACGACCGTTGGATCTCTTCCTGAAATCCAGCGGCTGCGATCCACCATGTATTTTAAGTAGACTTTAATCCGTTGATTAAATCCGAGGGCACGATTGCATCCGTTGTGTAGGTTTTGATATGCAGTCGGTTAATAAAGTACGTGCTGTCGGGAATAAAGCACGTTTGATCTGATCTGACGGCTGTTTCAAACCCGCGGTTTTGAAATATATCTCGATTGTCGGATTGAGGGTTCGATCCAACAATGGTTATTTCACCAGCCATTTTAATAAATTTGATGTTGGAATATTTAAATTAAAAAATAATAGGAAAATTAACATTATTTAATTTCAAATGAATTTTGTGTATATTTTGTTCATTTAAAATAAAATAATTATGAAATTTTCACCCATTGCATACTTGGGTGCAAGGAATCCAAATGTACATTTACGGTTTGAACTTAAAATTATTTTCCTTATTTTTCTCCTATTTTTCATTTCTAAAATTTCAAAAATATTCCAAAATTCTTCCTTCTCATCATTCATGCGTTATTTGACTACATCACTTCATTATTTAAACTTGAATTAGTTCAATATTTTGTTAAATTGGGTTCGGGGTATTTTAGCTCGATAACAATTTAGGGTATCACATTAATTCTCTGAAAAGAATATTATCTGAAAGATGCAATCATGTTGGCATTTTTAGTAAGAGTTCTACTAGGCTTGAAAAATCATATTTTATTTAGAAATTTTTACTCACATCGCATCCAAATCCATGTAATGACTTTTTAGCATTCATTTTTTGATATTTACTAAATGTATGTTCATCTCACATTTTTTAAGTGTATGAAATTCATGTGTACTTATTTTTAAAAAGATCTTAGGTAAGTAGGGTGATATTTTATATGTTCATATTAAAGCTTGAATGCATCGCATGTAAATTATAAAGATTTGGGTGCTATGTAAGCAAATAACCTATTATTTATCAGAAAAAATTTAATGGGAGAAAGTAGCTATTTTAAAATATAATTTCATATGCAAAAGTTAAATTTGAATATTGATAGTATTTGAATTGGTAACAAATATCTATTTCATGCAGGAGAAGATTATGAGGGTTCCCTATGGAGAGAATAAAGTGTACTTTAAATTCTCTTTGTTTCTTGTTTTGTGCAATCGCGTATCAACATCTGCAGTATCTGCAGGTGCCCTACTGGTAAATTTTGAGTATTGATGTTCATGTATATATTTTATAATGTTTTGCTATTTTTGATACGTATTACTTTGCAGATTAGTAAAAAAACATTGACTCCTGCTGCTCCAATGCATAAATATTTTGCAATATCTATATCTAACATACTCACAACAACATGCCAATATGAGGTTAGATTTTAAAGTTTTAATGAAGAGTCTTGTTTACATCTCATTAACTATTCTCATTCATGTTTTTTATTGCAACAATTTAGTTACTTATTTGCAGACCGAGGATTATTACTTGCATCTCATTAGCTATTCTCATTTTGGTCTTTTATCACAACAATTTGATTATTTATTTCCAGGCACTGAAGTATGTTAGTTTTCCTGTGCAAACTCTAGCAAAGTGTGCAAAAATGATACCTGTAATGGTAAGCCTATTCATATTGGCTTATTGCATGAGTGCTCTGATTTACTAATGCTTTATATGTATTTTGGATGCTATTGGATAAGTTCTTAGGCTTATTACTTCACTCAAAACTTACAAAGATATGATTGACAATCAATTCTATCGATATACTTTGTTTTGTATTCCATATTTAAAACTACTATTGCTTAATAGACTTTCTAGAGAGCACATTTCTTCTAGTTGTTCGCACAAAATATATAAGTTAAACAAATCATTAGTAGCATCATAATTGCTGTTAGACCAGAGAGACTTCATTTGGCTAGCTTGATTTAGCCTGTTACTACAAAATTTTTGCACTGACAATGCTAACAGAATAATATTCACATTGCTTAGTATCTCAAAAGTGAAAATGCTCATACCTTCGTGTTCTTTAAGACAGAAATTTATAGCTGCAGTGATAGCAAAGAGCTCCATGGATTGAAATTCTTAATGAAATTTCTTCTGTTTATATTCGAAAAATAAATAAAGTAAACTTGATGATCTTTATACTTCTTTTTTACTTTAAATTGGCATTTGTAGTTTTTGATAATATATCCTATTAGTCAGAGCTTTTTTGGTGTATTATCATTTACAAAGGGGAAATACAATTATGGTCTTGTGCACTAGTAAGTATCAACAACTTAATTTATGACAGTGAAGCAACAAAATTAAAATAATATGTTGATGCTTCAAATGTTAAATATTTTTTGTTAACTAACCAAATGAGGGCTTTAAAATTCATGAACGGACAAAGGTAGTGAAGATATTTTTCATTTTATTTTTATGCATTAACTCATTCTATTTGGTGCAATATATAAAAAAATTTTCTTGCTTCATATCATGCTATTGCCAGTTTAATCTTCTTCAAGCCAGAAGTTTTTTGCAGCTCATGTATATTTTGACATTTATTCTTGTTGTGCAGGTTTGGAGCACAATCATTATGCAAAAGAAATACAATGGAAAAGACTATTTTTTTGCTTTGCTTGTAACCTTGGGTTGCTTTTTGTTCATTTTATATCCTGTAAGTGATGTTCTGTTTGCATTTATGCTGTTGAAATTCATAACTTGTTCATTGTTCATTTTTTATCTTAAAATTTTATGTTGTGTTTAGAATTAATATAGGATTTACCTATTTTATGTTTTATAAAAGAAATTGATTTGTTTTAGATTTAATTTCTTATTCTTTCAAATAGTTTTGTTTGCAATTACGAAGCTAGTTTTTTGGGGCTAAACATCTTTGACAATGTTCACTCTGCTTTGCTCTTCTTAGAAATCAACAACACCATCATCAACTTTAGTCCCATTAGGTGGGTCTACTGCATGAATCCTTTGCTTCCATTGTGCACTAGCAAATAGAAATTCATTCTTATGTTCTAAATAGAGAAGATCCTTTCTAATAATTTTTTCCAATGCCTTTTTTGGTCTTCCTCATCCTTCATAACATGGGCAAAATTCATATGCTCAATTTTTCTAACATTGGCATCGAATGATCAACGCTTAATATGCCTGAATCATCTAAGACGGCATAATCTAATCTTACCTACTGTTGGAGCCATTTTAACATTGCTATGAATGACACTAATTTTTCATTGCATTCTTTTTGAGTATACCCAATCATCAATCTTAGCATCCTCATCTTTGTGGCATTTATTTTATTGGTAAGTTTCTTTTTTTGTTTTCCAATGTTCAACCTCATATAATATAGCTGATTGTATGACTGCATTATAAATTTTAATTTTGTTGAGTGAAATTTTTTGACTGCACAACACTCAAGAAGTAATTTTGAACAATTAAACCAAGGTATTTGAACCTTTGGCTCTTCTTGATCAAATGGTTTTCAATAGTTATGTTCTTTAGATTAATAGTGTCATTTGCAAATAACATGCATCAACGAATCTCTTCTTGAATGTATTCAGAATGATCCATAATTAAAGCAAAAAAACATGAACTAAAGCTTTGCTAGTTAATTCTGAAACTCAAACCCAAAGTTAAATATTTTCAAATAAAACACCATGATTTTTTCATTCTTTAAAATGTGGGATGAAAGTGTTTATTTGTAAATATTAAACTTTAGGTGCTAGATATGCAGTTTCAAGCTTTTGAGTGTAATTTACATAAAACTCCCATTAAGTTAATGAAAAATTTGAGAGAAGTGCACCAAAACTCAATGTAAATTTAATTAGACACTTATTTGAAAATGGAATATTGACTCACAAATGGTCTATATTAAAGATTGAATTTTTAAATTACAAGGATTTGAAGCAGGCCTTCTTCTAGTGGTATGTTGATCGATAAATACTCATAAGAACACATTATAACTTGCTTGATTTTGCATTGTTTCAATGAAGCATAAAAGCTAACTAATATTTAAACAACAGTATAAAAAGGGAAGTTATTTTTTCCTTAAATTTAGTGTGAAATTTTATCAAAAACCAATTTTTTTTCTTACTTTTGCTGTTCACATTTATAGAATAGTAATCTTCTAATACCACTCTATTATAAATATGTGAAGGCCCGCCGACGCCAGTTCAGCGAGAACTGTCCCAATATCGGGTACTCACATACCACAGGATCATATTGAGCAATTTGAGAAAGAAAATGAACACATATAAAAACCAAAAAATTTGAGAAAGAAAAGGATCATATTAATAATATTACATGATAGTTCCACCCTCTTACCTTGAAAATACAGTTTTATTGTCCTAAAAAATTTAATGCCTCACATTGAATATCAGTTTTGTTCCACTACACATCAAGTTTTTCTTTTCTTTTTGTAGTTTAGAATCAAACCAAACCTCTTCTCTTTTGGATTAAGAAAGAAATCACTGGACATGCATCTGCTAAACCCTAAATCTTAAATAGTAAACCCTTCCTAGAGAAATCAAATTTGTGTTCCTAGTGTTTTGAAAGGAGGGGGTGAGAGATGAGACATTTTTTTTCTAGGATAATACTATAATTATACAAAAATAATACAATTGATTATTCATGGCTAATAAAAATATTTTTTTTTTCAAGTGGGCTCACATGAAAGTGCACAACACCAATCCTCTTGTAACACTTTGGATTGCTAATATTATGTATTCATGTTATTCAATGTGTTATTGTTGCAAAATCCTTTTACTTATAATACATTGAAATGCAAACATTTAAAATTTATATTTTTCTCATTTTGTTAAAACTATAAGCATCTAAGTTAACTCATACATATTAGGAGGCACAAAATATTAAGTTTCAACGAGGTGCGCTTTGGTTAAAATATAGGGAAAAAGGATGGAGGGATTGAATTGTAGGTTTAGGATTACGTTATTATTTTAGATTTTATAAAGATATATGATTTATTTAATAAAGTATATAAAACATATTATTAATTATAAAAATGGTGAATTTGAAAATTTGGTATACATATTTAATAATATAAATTTTATATTATGAAGCTGTAACTACAATCATGGAAATATAAGGAGGCTTCAAGCACATAGGGTGTAGGTTTAAAGATGATTAGATGAGTTGAGTATAAAATAAAAGAAATTCTGACCAGGGATGGACGTAAACTCGTAAGCTACCGAGGGTAGGGATAATCGTCCAGGTCTTCGCCTATCGGCTCAAGGAGACCGGTAGGTCGATCTTTTTGCCTGAATTAGATCTACTTCGTGCGGTTCAAGATTTTTGCTCTACTTGTGAACCTGTGTCGGTTTGGGGTACGGCTAGCATAGCTCGGGTAAGGAAGAAGTCGCCCCAATACCGGCTAAATAGATGCTTCTAGAGAAAGAGAAAACTCGGAGCTGCCATTTTCTGTGTATTTGGCGATTTAGTGAGAAGTTTCCGCGGAGTTTGCATTTTTGCATGATTTAAATGAGTTGGTTTAAGGACTACCCAATAAAAGATGTTAATTATGAGTATAAATGAAAATATTTTGTATGATTTGGTTGAGTTAGTTTAAGAACTACCAAAGAAGAGATGCTATTTATAGGGGAAGATTGCATGTTGGAAAGGTGGCTTTAAAATTTAATAAAGTTCATATTGGCTTTTGTTTTTGAGAGATTAATAAAGGAATATTAATTTCAAGAGTTTACTATATCTTATGATCTTATAATTGTTAATATTTTAAAAAAAGGAGAGAAATATATTTCTTAAAAATGGTGCTTCTAAAATTTAGATTGATTTATTTCTCTTAAAGAAAAAGATTGCTTTTATTACAAGGATTTTAATTTTATTTCAAATGATTTTTTGACAAGCTAACATTTATTATTAGTTTTAAATTTGAAAATAAGTAGTAGGAAAAGTAATATTAAAATTAATTGTCTTAAAATTATACCGTGGAATCTTAAAAATGGCAATATAGATATTTTTAAGAGTAAAATTTTAAAACTTGGACAATGAGATTTTGAGGATGAGACCTATTTTATGAGAATTTGCAGATGCTAGTTTTTATCGTATTGTAGTTAAAAAATACTCTATGATTCAAAAGGGAGAGTATTTAATAATAACTATGTTTGGTGGTGAAAACATAATGTTCTAGTAAAGATTAAAGGAACTATACATACTATAAAAGAATGATTTAAATTTAAGAGGACTAGAATTGGAAGAATTATAAATTAGCTTGTTATGAATCCAAAATATTAGTTCGTGAATCTAAGATTGGAACATTCTAGATTTATATGATAACTTAGAATTTATAAATTCCAAAGTAAAATATTGATGAACCAAAGATTTGACATAAATAAAATTTATTAAAGATGATTTAAAAAAATCTTCTTAAGAATGAAGGTATTCAATATTATTTATATTATTTTGATTTATAATGAAAGTTGTATAAATATTAATAATATATGTGAGTATAATAACTATAAAAATAATGTCAATTGCACATTTATTTAAGATGTTCATAAAATTGAAAATAGGAATGCTTTAAAGAGGATGAAGAGTGGAAAAGCTGGATGAAGAGTGGAAAAGGTCTAACGAGTAAATGGCATCTTATTGATATGTGGAAATTTCTTGGAGATGAAGGAATTTTTGCTTGTCTTGAGCTAATTAATGTTGTTTTGAAGACAAAAATGATGTCAGGCAGGTGGAATATTGTTGTACTTATTTGAAAAATAAAGGCAGTGCTCAAGATTATACAATTTATTGGGGAATTAGGTTAATGAGACATGTGTTAAAACTTTGGAAAAGAGTGATTGAGCATATATTACAAAAGGATACTCGTATTTCATAAAATTAACTTGGTATTATGCTAGGTTGATCTATTGTGAGGACCCGATGCCAGGTCAGTGGGAGCTAATCCAGCACTGGTTTGCTTGTGGAATAGTAATAGCAACAACAACAAGCAATGACAAGTCCTCTAGCCGCAGGATCATATTGAGTGGTTTAAGAGATAAATATATAGACATCAAATATAACTCATTTATTTATTAATTTATGAGTCTTGAGTACATATATTAAAATAAAAGAAAAATTACAGATTTTTTAAAAGTAGATAGAGTCAAAAAGAAAGCGGTGGAACAGCAGGTAGCAGTATCAGCACTGCTCAGTTCTTTAACTCCTTTCCTCGAGGATAAACTCCTGATCTGGGCACGTTTCAAAAGTGCGGGCATTCGAAAACCAGTTAATTGTGAAACTAAGTACTGATAGATGCCATCTTTACAAATGTTAAATAATAAGCAAAATAATCAATATTTGACAGGAAATAAAAGTTGTACAAACTTATCCCTGCAAACCTGTTTCAATTGCACTTGAAACTTAGCATAAAAATAATTGCAGTCACAAAAATAAATACAGAATTTTTAGCGCTTGATATCTGAGGCAAAATATGATTTTGTTGGGCAAGTACAAAATCGAGGAAAAGGGGGGTTCATTTTTGTGTTACATATCTCAACATCCCTCTATACCTGCCCCCTCAAAGGCTTATCAGTATAGGCTCCTTATGATTCCCGATGTCGGACAGCCCCGTCCTAGCGGTTGTCTGATCAGACAAAAAATATAAAGCAACATGGAACTCTTGCTTCTCACTTATCCAAACTTATTCATATATCATTTTATGTGACTTTAAAAAGCACTTTTATCAAATTTGTGCGATGCTGAACAGAAAAAGCATATTTAAACAGAAGTAATAAAAGACATCCGGTATCTTGTTCTTAAAAGTTCAACAGTTCAACAGTTCGACAGTTCAACAGTTCAGATAAGTGACAGTTCGCTCAATCTGCATTTTAGGTTTAGGATATTTTTAAATTAGCTCTTAGCTAATATTTTTAGGAGTAACATTTATTTTCATTTCGATTATGTCCTTCTTTCGTTTTTTTAATATGATTGAAGTCTGTTCTTTAAGGTACTGCGATGGCAGTTATATTTATTATAGCATTTATTAATTTGCTGAGGATAGAAATCATATTTGATACAATATTATTGCTATCATTATTTTAATGATAACAATAATATAGGAATGAAAGAATGTAACAAAAATGACTGTAAAAATGAAAATGCTTAAATAAAATTATAGTCAATATATAACATATGTATAGTTTTCATTATTAATTAATGAGAACCATATTAATGTGAATGACGATATTATATCCTCATTATTATCATAATAATAAGAATTAAGTAGATATAAATTAAAAGAACATAGAAAAATTCTCCTCTTTTCTCTCCTCCTTTCTCTATCTTTTAACTTATCATCTTACCTTTAAGATTAAGATTGCCGGAAAGCGGAGGGAGGTCGAAGTGGGGTTGCCGGACGGCTGTTGGCCGGAATGGGGTGGTTGGGCGGCTGGCCGAGGGCTGCTGGTGGCCGTTGAAGGCTGCCGGGAGCTGTTGGTGGTCGCTGGAGCTGCTAGAGGGGACTGCCGAGGGAAGGGAGGCTGGCTGGGCTGCTGTGAGGGGGAGGAGGGGCTGAGGGGTGGCTGGTTGGAGGGCTGCTGGCAGCTAGCCGGGCTGTTGGGAGAGTGAGGAGGGGCTGAGGGGTGTGAGGGAGGGAAGGAGAGGGGCGGGGTTTATAGAGAAGAGAGGTGGGGGGCAAGGGATAGGGCTGGTCGGCCATTTGGCCGACCATTCTTGCGCCATTTTGGCGCAGGAAAGGCCCTGGCGCGGAAGGTTCCGCGCCTTAGGGCGTAAGGAAGCGGCTTCGGTAGCTGAAATTCGCAGTTAAGGGGGAAGTAAGGAAAAAAAATGGAAATTTTATAATAAAAATACTTAAAGTTAAATTTTTCGCATTTTTCCGCCGTTTGAAGTCCAAAAATAACGAAACTTGACACAGAGATGTGTTATGACATAGTGAACACCCTCGCGCCGAAAATTTTTGATTCGGACAAATATTGTATTTTTAATTAATTTCGGAAGTTTAAAAACTTCAGAAATTAACCACGATAAATTCGGCGCTCAGAATTTGATGAAACTTTTCGAGCAGCCTTTAAATAATATACTTAACACAACGACACTGAAATCGATGAATTCTGACATGTATTTCAATGTTCTTGATTTATTGAATTTAATTAATTCCGAAAATAAAGCGGGAGCTTCCGTCATTCGAATTTCTCCCAAACTAGGGCACTTTGATTTTAAAAATTATTCTTATCTAAGGGTATTTTTGTTTGCCCTAATTTAAAATTCCCCGAGATCCTGATGCCTGAGGCGGGTTTTGACCTAATTTGAAAAGTAACGACATTGGGTCGTTACATCTATCATGGAAGCTATACATTTGCTAAGAAGTATAATGGAGTAATATTGAGAGAAAAGATTTTCATTTAATCTTTATTTATATTGAGAAGACTTGTCAGAGTACCAAGAGAAGTTTTTTGGAGAGTTTTAGAGAGACAAAGTTTGTGTCATATGTTGATATTATTAGAAGTATGTATAATGGGTCTGTAACATGCGCTTGATCGCAGGTGGCTTGTCTAATGACTTTCTTGTTACTAATGGATTTCATCAAATGCTCTGCTCTCTTAGTCTGTCTTCTTCCTTTAATATGGATGTTCTTACTAACGCATTCCCTAAAGAAGGTTTTTTGCTGTTGTTTTTTGTATATGATGTTCTCTCAATTGACAAGACAAGGGATGGAGCTAAAGAAAATCTCAAGTTGTGAAGGACTTATTTAGAATCTAAATAATTTTTGCCTAGTAGATCTAAAACATATTTTTTAGAGTGTATGTTTAATTGTAATAAAAGCAATAATCTTGAGAATATAACTATTGAGCACCATGTAATCAAGAAGAGTGAGAGCTTCAAAAACTTGGTTTAATTATTCAAAAGTTATGGTGAAATAGAGAGCGTCATTATTAATACATTTCAAACTGGTTGGATGAAGTGGTGTTTCTAGAGTGTTGTGTGATTGAAAAATTCCACTCTAAATAAGAAAAAATTTGTAAAGCAATTTTATGATTGACTATTTATACAGAGGGCCCGCAAAAAAGAAACTTCCCAACAAACTAAGTGTTATAGAGATGAGGATACTACGGGTGATGAGTGAGTATTATCAAAAAGATAGAATGAGAAATGAGTTCATTTTGAAAGATTAGAGTGGCACCTGATGAACCCAATAAATATAGTCCGTTTCTTATTTAGAATATTTTTTTTTGTTAAGATTTGTTGTAATTTTATTGTGTTTTGTCATTTTAAGCTCTGAAGTAATCAAATTAAAAAAAAGAGAGAATTATGTGAAGAAAAACGCCACAACGCGCTACGATGCATGACGGCGCACCACAGCGCCATGCTGTACGAGCCTAGCCGTTGCAGCACGCTACAATGTCGGAATTCTCGAGGTTAGACGCCACAGTGCATCAAAGCTCTCAGCTGTACGAGCCTAGCAGCCGCAGCGCGCTACAACGCCAAAACTTACTAATACGCCATGCTGTACGAGCCTAGCCGCCGTAGCGTGCCACAGCGCCATATTTCTCGAGGTTAGGCACAACAGTGCGCTGCAGCGTCAAAACTCACTAATACGCCAAGCGCCACAGCGCTAGGCTGTATGAGTCTAGCCGTCGCAGTGCGCTACACCGCTAGGCCAGCTATTGTCTCAGGCGCCGCAACTCCCGTCTGCCCGAGACCTTGACGGCACAGTGCCCGTCAGCCCGAGATCCCCGCGCCGTAGCGCGCACCGGAATTTTGCCTTGAAAACCTGCTTCAAGTCAACATTGGGAAGGCCAAAATTATTAATTTCTCCAATTTTCCACACCAAAATTGATTGCAAGCAATGAAGACCTTCAGTTATAAGAAGAATAATGGGATAAAATTGATTAAATTCCAATTGTCAAGATGAAATTAATGACTGCTTGAAGGAGAGAAGGCGGGAGAAGAGATTATAAAAGAGAAGAAAAAAAGCTTAGAAAAGGTTCTGATTTTTATTTTGGAAAAAACATCATTTCTAAGGGGAAATCCTAACCTTCAAGGAGGACCAAAAGGCTACTGTAGCTTTAAAGGAGAACAGCTCGAAGAGCAAGGAGAAGACGAAGATTGAAGAGACGAGAAGACGGAGAGAATGCCTACGACTATTCCTACGTATTGTACTCTTTACTCAATTTATCGTTCATATTTCTTGTAAGAGCAATGTATGTGCTCATTATTTCCTGTAGAATATACTTTGGGCGAAGGATACTTTGAGCCGATAGGCGATTTTTTTTCTCCTTGCTTTCATTGTAATGGCAGCCTAAACCCCCCTTTTGGGGAGGGTAGGGCAAGAACATGTAGTAAATCTTAGAAGGTGTGCATATAATATCTTTTCTTTATAATGAAATGCCAATTCGAGTTTAAGCCTTCTATGAATGATTAAATGGAATGAGCTGTTAAATGATGCATATTTTTGAATATTTATTGAACTTAATAACTGTAAGGTAAGCCTCATCGAACTCGATGATCGCCATTTCTAGAATTTGTGCACTATTGAGCGTTAACGCAGTGAATGAATATGACATCATTCACTGTGCGAAAACAGCTTATGCACAACTTCTAGGCAATAGCCTGATCATTTGGGCCTTGAGAAAATTATGGAAAATCTCTGAGCTCCATAGCTCGGTCCATAACACTTGGGATGAGGCATGTTAGGTAGTGGACGAGATGACATAGTTCACGTACACCATTGCCAACTCCAAGTTAAGGTATAAGCTTGACGCATGTGAATCGAAACCCATCTATAGAGCTCCATTGCTCACCTTTAATTTATGCGAGATAATAGACTGCGTTAAGCTATGAACGAAGTGACATAAGCTCATTTAGCTTTGCAGCTCATTACTTTAGCTAAATTAACAGTTGAAGCTTGTCAGCCATAGATGGAATCAAGATCAAATGATCATAAAATTAAAATGTGAATTATATCACTTAGATGTAAGATTGATTTTCACTTATAAAATGATCACGAAGATATCTATGTGCTGAGATTGAACCCAAGTGTGTTCATCTTAAGCACTAGATAGGATTTAGCAAAAGTAAATATCCAATTTGAGAAGCTAGACCAATTGATAATATAATGAAAAGTAAAATAACTCAACTACGACATGGAATTAGAAAGAGAGTAATTATGCACACAATTATGATGAACTACATGTTTGAACCCTAACTCTCCCCAATTTTCCCAACTTGATAACAAAACCAAGTTAATTTAGCATTGTTAATCATAGGAACAAAAACCTCAAATCGATAATTACTTGGACATTATTGAAAGTAGATATACTCTAGTAACAAATCATACACCATTCCTAGAGGATGATAAATCTCGTGATCTCACCATCCCATATTACTTTAGACCATGTACACTTGCGTGCAAGCGCAGATTACGTAATTTCAGTAAGTTAGCACCAGTAGCTGATAAGATTAGAGAATGTTGTCTTATATGATTTGGTCATATTAAGCATGTAAACTATTTGATGTCTTTGTGAGAAAAGTTGAGTACATAATTTTTTCTCATGTTAAAGGAAGGAGAGGAATACTAAAAAAGACACGGGAAAAAATCATTAAAAAGGAACTTCTTTATTTTGAACTCGGGAAGGGGTTCTATTTGATTGTGCACAATGGAAACAAATGATTCATGTAGCCATCTTGATGTTGTTGTATATTAACAATCACTTGATAATTGGATTGTACAATCTCGTTGTTCTATGAATTAGGCTTAAGCTTTTTTTTTTAAGAATATAGTAGTTTTGTTAGTTTAATTTAAGGCTCTATGATGCTGTACATATCATTGAGAATTTATTATTTTTAGATTTTTTATTTGTGTTGTTTATCTTATCATAGTTATGACGTGTATTGTAATATTTATTAATCATATTCTTTGTTGTCTCTTGTTTGAATTATTTTACTCACTCTAAATATCATGTTAAGGAGGCTTTAAATAGAGGGTATTTGTTGTATATTGTAACATGCTTTGTTGAAATAGAAAGTTCATAGATTTTTTTTTTCTTTTGCTTGTGTAGCAAGTGGGCTGGTATAGTCTTCCACTTTTGGCCAGGCATGTGTCACATCCATCACTCTCAATTGGCTTGTGTAGCATTCGTCTCATCTCATTGCTTTTGGCCTCAGCCATTTTCTCAATAGGGCGAGCATCTTGTATTCTACTACTTGGACCATTTTAAAATAATTTTTTTTTTCATGACAAAAGACATTACTAACTTGAGATACATATTAATATCAATCGTACAAGTCTATGACTCTCCGCCAGCTCTTTTATTCGATGTGTTAACAAATAGTGCATGCATTCCCCAAAAGCTCAATTCATTGAAGGCCATTGAGATTCAACGAACTGTTCCTATGATCTGATGTTCGTCTTTTTACTGCGGTAGCAATTCCAGATGGCACTACAATGTTCAGCAGCATTCCTAAGCTTCTTGTGTTGGCAATGTACTCTTTGACATTTACAATAGTAACATCTAACTTGAAAGTTTTTTACCTTAGTCAACAAACTCTTCTGTAACCTACAACATTAGTTTCCTCCCTTTTAACAGCTAAAAGAGATCTACTTATCTGCGTTTTCATTGACAATCATGCATAGCACTCAACCGCAATTGCTTACTTTCACCATTTGTAATTGCTACTTTTTTCATTTGTTGTACCCATCCAATGATGCTTTCATCAGTCTTAATCACTGACGGTTAAAGAATTGTTTCAAACTGGCTAAACTGCTATATTCTAGTTGAATTAATTCATTCGTACAATCAATTGATCAAACCTGATTCCATTTGATTCAATTGCTTTTAATCACACCCAAGTTGGCTACCATTCATATTTATATTCTGCTATGGATTTTATTAATTAAATTTTACAATTGAGATTCATAGTGATCTGCATATGCTGATTACTTATTAAGTTTATTTTAAAAATACTTATAATTGTCTTCCATGCCTATTCAAATGCCTATTCAAAATTGGGCTATCACATACTGACAACATACTATTTGCTGAATTATTTATTCCATAGTCTGCGGCCAGTGATTGTATCATGGCATTATATCCATGAATGCATTATATCCTATTGTACCTAGCATTTAAATTTATGTTATCGTTACCTCTATTGTAAATGGATGAATTTTTAGAATTAGAGGGAACGGCTGCTGGAATTTTCAATTTGGCAATTCTAATCTTTCTGAGTGATGTATGTTAGCTACATGAACAATGACATGCATGGGTTTTCTTCCATGATTGTTCTATTTCACCTTTGCTAAAAAAGTTCCAAAAACTCAACCACAACAAAGCTTTTTGTGCTCCTTCAAGAGTTTATTTTTTTCAGTATATTACTAGGCTTGTGTTTATATCTTCGTAGTCAGGCCATGTGTTTTATTTTGTATTTTGCCATATTTTTATTATTTCTTTTGTTTGAATTATTTCATGATCTTGAATTGCTATGCTAAGGAGGATTTCAATAGAAAGTGTCCTTGTATGATATTGGTTTTTGGGAATAGAAAATTTGGAGAATATACTCTCTTTCCTTATGTAACAAGTTGATGGGTTTGTGTGCCATTCCAATTCTAGGTATGTGCCGCATCTGTCACACTCGATTGGCATTTGTTGCCTTCCTCTTCAGTTATCAACATCATCTCCATCTCATAACTTCCATCTTTCATTGCCCTATCATTTGAGAACCATTAATTTGAGGGAGCTGCTTTCATTTCTCATTTCAGATCAATGTCAGTGGTAATTACTAGAGAAGGGATTATATAATTAAAGGAATGCAGAAATTAGTGAACCTTTTATATACCCATTCAACTATTCAATCTCGAATACATATAATTTTTGAACTAAAATGTTTAAACATTTCCTCTTTTTCATGATACTCTTTAAGAGTGAAGCTTGCCTTTTGTTGTGTGGACCATGCTTAGAGATTCCTATCATTAAATGTGTCGGCAATGTTGGGAATATTGATCTTTGATGATACTTTTTAAGGTCCTAACTGCTAGGGTATATCGATCTTGAACTCCACCTCAAAGACCCCAACCTAGAGTGCAACACTAGTGTGGCTAATTCTAATTGCTATCTCTGCCCCTTTGCCATATCCATAGATAGTGAGATTTACACTAGTTCTGTCTGAATTGCTGAAGCTTATTCTATACTTTGGATTATTACTTGTGCCCTCATTGCTAGCTATTGGGTGGAGAAACCGTTGTCCTGACTTCTAAATTTTTTGATCCTTCTCTCTTTCATTGCATGTAATTTCTCTTCCTGATAGATAGTTCTTCTGTAACACTTGAGTTATAATTTCATTGGGTCTTAAACACTCTCAACATAGCTGTTATCATAACACCACAATGTTGTTTCATGATTTGTTGAAAGTTTTTGTGGGATGCTTGATAACCTGCATGCACAAATTTTAATATTTGCAGGCAGAAGAGTATGATACTTCGATAACAAATTGTTCCATTTAGTGTTTAAAATGGGCCCTATATACAGAAATCAGTGAGAATGAGATTATGTAAGAATCTACCGGAGTGACTAAACTTTGGTAGCATGGATTCTGCGTTGTTATTGTTTTTCTTTAGTGCAATACATGTATTTATGCACATTGCTTAAATATGCAAGCCAACACCTAATCTACTAATGAAACAGTTCCACATATCCTGCTGACTTTCTCTAATATATAGGAGCGTTTGCTCTTTGGGCAGCTAAGTTCTTGAAAACATGGACATGGGTGACAATTAAGTATTTAATCAATAGTCTTCTGGAGTTAACAATTGATAATCAGGCTTCTAACTGCCTACTGGTAATGTAATTAATTGCCATTGAATTTTTAATGCCATTCTGACACTTCCAACATTGATAAGGTTAATAACAACCTAAAATAATCTCAGCCATCAACGCATAGTTGATACAATTCGGCCCCTACGGGCTCCTCTACTGTATCTATAAATACGCACGCATCACCCCATTACACGATGAATAAGACTTCTCTTTGCTGCTTCTCATTTGTCTCTTACACTCTTTTTCATTTCTACATGGTATCAGAGAGATACCTTCCTCAACACTTCCCTCCCCTACCTCTTCAACCATAATTTCCACATAAAATTCAGATCCAAGCTCAACGAGCCCATAGATCTTGTCTTTGTCAATTTACGATCCAATTCATCCCCAATTGAGACGTTTTCGTCAATCACATCGAACCAGTCCATATCCAAACTCACTGATCTCAGCTACTGCTCAACTCCATCAGATCAACACACTTCCAACAGAATCATCATCCATGGGGTGACGAACGCCAAATCACAATCTGGCGACAGTTTGAGATCCCGCAGCAACACTACCTTCATCACCAAATCAAAGGATCTCAAGTTTCTTAATGTCCAGTATCAAAACATCATCCACACCTCTCTTTCCTATGAGAATTATCCAATTCTGAGATCTCAGGTACTTCAACTCTTCAAAGCCAATAATATACAAAAGGACTCGCAGACGGATCAGATCCAACACCGTTAGCTTCCATCCCAAACTATTCATCTTAGAGGCTGATTCTTGTGCTGATGTGTGGAACACTCTAGCCAAATGACATCAATCCATCAATCGTTCTCAAGTTATTCAACTCAAGAATGAACTTCACAATGTATCCTTAAAGGATAGATCCATGTGCGAATACTTATCGGAATTCTAATAAATTGCAGAAAAAGTTGTCGCCACCGGATCCAAAGTAGAAAATGAGGACATCATCCTATATACTCTCAATGGCCTCCCCTCCAGCTATCAAGCCTTCAAAACTGTTATCCACACCATACTTATGCCGATTAGCTTGGATGATCTGTACTCCCTCCTATGTAGTGAAGAAATCAATGTTCAACAAGATCTACACAAAGAAATTTAGCTCAACAACTCGTTCCTAGTCAGCAACAACCATCATCTGTCCCTCTTCTTGGGCCATTTCAGAGGCAGAGGCAGAATTAGCAAAGAGCATGGCAGGTCCTCCATGTAGTTTTGAGGACTCTCACCAGCGCAAAAAACTTCTAGGCCCCCTTACATCGAATGTCAAATTTGCGGAAAACTTGGACATTCGACAAAGGATTGTTGGCACCGTATGAACATCAATTACCGTGGCATTCTAATCAAAATAGCAGCATTATCAACCGACAGGCCGAATGATCACAACTGGTACCTTTATTTAGGTGCTTTCACTCATGTCACCAATGATTTCAGCAACTTATCCATTGTTGAATCCTATCAAGGGAACCACCGGGTAGCAGTTGGAAGTGGCCAGACTCTTCCAATCTCTAGACATCCTTCCCATTCCCAATTGTAAGTTCTCCAAAATTATCTACCCCACGTTCCCCAATATCAATACAATATTCTTTCTATTCATAGGCTAACATTTGATAATCCCAATTATGTTTGCAAGCTAAACAAGTCCATTTATGGCCTCAAACAATAACCCTGTCCGTGGTATTCCACTCTTACCGAATTCCTTCACTCCAAAGGTTTTTGAACCAGCAATGCTGACCCATGATTTCTCATTAATGATGCAACACTCAACCGCATATATATCAAGATTTACGATGACATACTCATCACAGGTTCACATCAAACAGCCCTAAACTCCCTCACTCAAGTCTTCTCTCAACAGTTTCAGATGAAACATCTTGGAGCACCCTCTACATTCCTCGGCATCCAACTATCGAAATCAGCAATTGGCACAACGCTCAATCAAGCACCATATGCGTCCAACATCCTAAAAACCATAAAAACCTCTGGCATGGAACAATGCAATCCTGCTCTCACTCCTATCATCAATCCAACTCAGAAACTCACGACATCTATTCCATTTGATCAACCAAAACTATAGAAACAACTAGCTGGCTCCTTACAATACCTCACCATTATCTGTTCTGATTTTAGCCTAGTGATAAACAAGGTTTTCCAACACATGCATAACCCCACAATAGTTCACCTGGATCAGCTCTAACGCATCTTTCTGTACCTCAAAGACTCTCAATCTCGGGATACCAATTGCATTCGAAAATCTTCTCCTTCGCGCTTGCGCTGACCCTCACTGGGCCAGAGACATTGAAGATCACAAATCCACTGCCGTTTACTGCATCTTCTTAGGAAACACTCTGATATCATGGAGTGTCAAAAAGCAAAACATACTCTCCCGCTCATCTACTGAAGCTGAATGTAGAGCTCTTTCTACAACCGTTACGGATATTATCTGGTGTAGAATTCAGGATCCCAAAACATAGTCTCCTGCAGGAATCTGGCACCCCTCTAGATGGACCAACTCAACTCTTTTGCGACAAAAAATCAGCTATTACATTAGCACATAATTCAGTCTTCCACGCTAGAGCAAAACACGTTGAAGTCGACTGCCGCTTCATCTGAGAGAACATCCAAAAACATGAAATCAAGCTTCTACATTCCCTCTGAGGATCAGGTGGCGGGCATACTAACCAAACCTCTATTGACAACCTGATTCAGCAAACTTCGCTCCAAACACTCCACCTCAACCCAAGATAGTTCGTTTGCGGGGGGATAATAACAACCTAAAATAATCTCAGTCATCAATGCATACTTGATACAATCCAGCCCTACGGGCTCCTCTACTGTAGCTATAAATACGCATGTATCACCCCATTACATGGATGAATAAGATTTGCTCTTTGCTGCTTCCATCTGTCTCTCATTCTTTTTTTCATTTCTACAAAGGTTCATCCTGATCATTGATCTAAATCATCACATATTTTTAAGCTTTGGATTTAATTTGATTGTGGTCTAAGAATTGCCTTTATCATGACTATTAATCGACTTGGATTATTCCTGAACCGCTAAGACTAGAAAGTTTATTAATGAAGTACAAAGAATACCTGGAAATGCATTTGCAACATTACATATGATCAAGGGACTGTTTGGTTTGTTGCATTTTAGGTGTAATGTAAAACGATTACATGCAATATGAAAATTTGGGTATTTGCTTTGAGATTAACAAGTTGCATAATGTAAAATTTTGGGGTAATCCACAAATTGATTCTCATAAAGTTCTCCTATACTGTGAATTCAATAACGACCAAATTAGGTGTGATTGTATTACTTCTTTGGCTTAGCATGTAAAAAGTGACCCACGTACATTAAAAAAAATACAGCATATGCTACACAATGGAAGGTGCCGGCCTGCTGACCATTTTTAGCACTGCCTGACATTGCTGATTCACTTGCTGTCCAACACACTGCATGTGTATGTTTTTAGGTGACATTGAGAATGAACAGACGCCGCATTGCGGATTGTCTCTCCATCACTCACAGAATTTTGCCGGCCCCGCACCGGTTGCATTTCTATTTCAAGCCATTTTTATTTTTCTTAAACTTTTCGTGGATTTACTGTTCAACCAAATAAATTTATAAAAAAAGTACTTGGTTGTAATGTACCAAACATCTGAAAAATATTTTGATTGCATTTATTTTAGCTGAATAAACTATACATTAAGTTCATTTAACTTCAGCAGTTCTCTTACTTCAATCAACACAACTCTAATTCTTGCGTGCTTATGGATTGTGGATGTACCTTCCCTATTTTTTCTTACTTCAGTGAGTAACATTAGATTATCATAATTTACTATTTTTGAAAATATTTACTGCCATCCCTCTAATTTGTTCTGTTAGTATGCTTATCTTAATTCCAAATGTTAGTACATGGTGTCTTAATTTATTTACTATGAATTGAAATGCTTTAGCAGTTATACACGGCCATTTTATTTTTATTAATGAAATTACCTTATAGTGGAATAAGTGAATGCCACATTGAACCTTTAGAAGAGAGTATTTAAATACAGATTACGAAGGGATACTTGTATTTCTCAAAACCAATTTGATTTTATGCCAGATAGTTCTACCATAGAAGCTATATATATATATATATATATATATATATATATATATATATATATATATATATATATATATAGTCGGAGGTTTGATGGAGATATTAAGAGAAAGAAAAAAATATTCATTTAATTTTTATTGATCTCGAAAAGGCTTATGATTGAGTACCAAGAGAAGTTCTTTGTAGAGCTTTGAAGAGAAAAGAGATTTGTGTTGCATATATTGATGCTATTAGTGGTATGTATAATGAGACTGTAACATGTGTTTGATCACAAGGTGGCTTGCCTATTGATTTATCTGTTACTATTCGATTGCATCAAGGCTCGGCTCTTAACTCATTTTTTTCTTTAATTAAGGATTTACTAAGCACATTCAAGAGGAGGTTCTTTCGTGCATGTTATTTGCAGATGACATTCGATTAATTGATAAGATTAAGGATAGAGTTAAATCAAAACTTTGACTTGTGGAGGATTATTTTAGAATCTAAAAACTTTCATCTTAGTAGATCTAAAATATAATATATGGAGTGTAAGTTCAATTGTATTAGAAGCCCTAAGCTCGAGAACATAGCTATGGGACCATGTGATTAAGAAGAGCGAGAGGTTTAAATACATTGGTTCAATTATTCCAAATAATGGTGAAATAGAGAACGATGTGATTAATAGATCCAAACTGGTTAGATGAAATGGAGGAGTGCTTTTGGAGTACTGTGCGATTGAAAAATCCCACTCAAAATTAAATGAAAATTTTATAGAACAACTATATGACCAGCTTTGTTATATAGGGCTGTATTTTGACCAACATAGAAGACACTTGCTAATAAATAAAATGTTACAATGATGAGGATGCTTAGGTGGATGAGTGGGTATTCTTGGAAGGATAAAATGAGAAATGAGTTTATTCGTAGCTAGGTTAAAGTGACTCCAATAGTAGATAAGTTTAGAGAATGCCGTCTTTAGATGGTTTTGACATAATAAGCGTTCACGTAGAACTTTCAATGTCTCTGCTAGAAGAATTGAGTTTGTGAATCTTGCTCATACTAAAAGAGGTAGAGGTAGACCAAAAAAGACATGAAAAAAAGACATTAGAAAAGATATTCTCTATTTGAAACTTAGGAAGGGGCTTCTATTTGATCATAAGCACAATCAAAACAAAGTACTATGTAGCCGGCCCCACTTAGTGGGATTATGGCTTGGTGTTGTTATTGTTGTAATGAAACAACCTGTATGTTTCTCCTTTTTTTTTTCAAGGGTTAGATCTACAAAAGAAATTCTGTGAGACTATCAATCAATGCATAATTGTTGTTCTCTTACCAGCTTCAAGAAAAAGCTCGAGCCTATCATAAAAGGATGTTTAATTACATACCACTAGAATTCTTATAAGCTATATATACGATTAGAAATATCTAATTAAACTTTGATATTTACTAAATTAAATCTTCATCATACCCTTGTATGGAATGAGATGTCATCCCCATATAATGATTAAAAATATCTAACTAGAGTGGCAGTTTGGAGAGATTTAGAAAAATTTAGGTTTGATAAAATGCAAAGATTTCGGTGATATGTATGAGAAAATCCCAAAATTCCTATAATTGTGATAATTGGTTGATTTATTTAAACTTTAATTTTAATTAAATATTAGGTTACTTTTGGGCTTTTTGTTTTCTCTTATGTTTCACTTCCAAGTTATGAATTTTGGTTCGATAAAATGCAAAGATTTGCTTTCTTGGGTATTTTATTTCAACTGTTGGTGATGCAGTTTTCAGATAATATCAAACTGTTGTTGATGCAGTTTTCAGATAATATCAATCAGTATCAGAAAGGAAGAGAAAGTACTGTCTTGGGCATTTTGCTTATGATTTGCTACCTTGGGTATTTTATTCTAAATAATTTTATTACTAATAATAATATTAAATTACCTTATTTTTGATATTTTAATATTTAACCACTTGCCTGTTTTATGGAAATTTTCTCTGACCATTCTTCTTAAGCATGCATGCAACTGATGATGAATTTTTTAATTTTTCTTAAAAGATTTGATGGCTTCACCAGCACGTTTCAAGATAAACTCTTCAAGGGATATGACATGGAAATATATAATCAAATATTTTATACTACATTGTGCTCCACTTTCCTCAGTTTTTGTGGTGAGTCTGTATTAATTCACTCTTAATAGCTCTATTAACAATTGTGAGGAATGTTTGGAAAAAATGAAAATTCAAAACACATATACAAATGAAAGTGATGATACTTCATTATCTTAATTATTGCTTTGATATGTGAGATAAATGTTTACTGGATGCATGTAATTAATGCAGGACTTGTAATACAAGGTCATTTGCTTATGGCAATAGATTTTATGCTTCATCATCAAGACTGCATTATTGACATTTTGCTGCTATCCGTTGTAAGTGCCATCTGACTTACATTATTTTTTCTAAAATCAAATGTTTCATTTTTGTAGCATCAAAATAGTAAACAAAAATATCAATAAATGCTATTTTTACCATAGAAAATATTTATTGAAAAAAAAAATCTTACAGCTCCAAAAGTTGCCAATATCTGAGCTAAAAGTGCAATTAATATTGTTTAAAGCATGATTTAAATTGGTACATTATAGTTATTATGTAGTTAACATTAAAATTAACTAGCACTAATCATGCTATAGTTTATAGTTGGGCATTAATCTTGCGAATTATACTAGTACAATGCTGTTGCATTTAAATTACTTAAAACAAAAACCCATTGTTTGTATCTTTAGGATAATATTAATATTCATGAAATTTTGTTCTCTCAAGTAAAATAAAATTTAATTATTAGATCCCTTGTCATTTAAAAGCACTTGTTGATTTGATTTGTGTTGGTATACAAACAATGAATTTTAATTAATTTAAATTTAATAATTTAATTTTAAATTATATTATCTGTATTTTTTATCTGAATATTTTCTAAAAATGTATTTTTATATGCATGCGTAAATACTGTTTGTTATGCATTCAATATTTTACTGAGAATCTGACACAATTGGTCCGTTTGTGGTGCAGGTAGCAACTGCCAGCCAATTTTTCATTTCATATACAATTAGAACATTTGGGGCTCTCACATTTGCCACCATAATGACCACTAGACAGGTTAAGCTCATACATATATATATATATATTTATATATATTTATAGACATATTTATAGACATTTATACACGCACACACAAACATATATATAGATATATACATATCTGCCCTGTGACTTGCTTCTGACTATCGGCATTGCCTTTGTTTTCCTATAGTTGGTGAGCATCATGCTATCTTGCGTCTGGTTCTCCCATCCCCTTAGTTGGGAGCAGTGGTCTGGAGCTGTAAGCTTTTCCTGTCCTCTTTTATTATTATTATTATTATTATTATTTTTCTTAGGTTTTGTTGTCGAGATAATTGCATCAATGCCACCACAATATATATAATTTACATTTTCAGCTCCCAAACTTTGATATCAACCATACCCAGATATGGAGTCACATCCCCAATTAATGTTACAAGATGCTAATTTAGAAAAGAACTGAGTGCTATGCAATAAAAAAGAAAAAGAAAAATGAATCTCTTTTTAGAAGAACTAATCAGTTAGCATCTGCTGCATGTTGTGCTTTAAGAGAAACTAGTGCTATACTGATTAAGTGCTGTGATCAGGTCGTTGTCTTTGGAACTCTCTACACCAAAAGCTTCGTAAGAAGCAGGAATCAGCAGCATTCCAGTCTACTGCCTTCAACTAGCGTTGCAGCAGATAAGGCTGAGGGAAGTAGTAATTCTTGAAAACTCTAAAACATGGCAAATTTGCTGACTCCCAATGCACTTTCTGTTCTTGGAAGATTTTTTTCTCTCTTCTTTTTTGGGCTTTGGGAGCTTCAGGGAGGTGAGGAAAACATTCTCTGTTGTTTTCTGGGAAGATGCTTTGATCAGCACAAACAAGATAATTTTTTTGGGGGAAATTTCACACATGTCACTCATCTTTATATTTATACATATCTAACACCCAATTTTCAGTATTTTCAGAACTGCCAACTGAATCTCAATTATTACACCAAGGGGCTGTTTGGTAACTAGGATTTGGTGAATCCTGCAAACCGTTTTCTTACAAATTCTCAAATAATAGTGTTGTCGATTTCTGGATCTAGCTGCCTTTTCTATTTTTCGCCTAAGTCTGTTTTTAAACTGCCATCTTATTTATATTTTTCCAATCATTACAAATGGGCGAAATTGTAAAATTAGGTGGTAGTTCTGTAAAATTAAAGTTTAGGTGGTGGGCATGTAAATATCTAAAATTTGAGTGTTATGCAACTATTCTTATTTTTAATTATTTGTTGTACATGTACTCTACTAGTTAGAGGTGAAGGACTGTCAATCTCTGCTGTTTTGTTAAAGGAGATAATTTCTTTGGAAGTTATGATTTTTGTTATTTTAGTGATTGTTAGTTGAGTTGTTTAATATGGAAAATTAGTCATAATTGATTTTGTATCAGTTGTTGTGCTTTGAGATTATTGCAGCTCACGCTTAAAAATTTTACTTATCTTAATGCACAATTTTATTTTGCTTGAGTTTTAGATTTTTGTTTATGAGATCTGCCACCATAACTAATAAATAGACTAAGTAAATGTTTGATGAGGTGGTTATTTTAGATGTTAAAATAAGATTAGTGAGATGCATTTAAGTTGCAGGCAATGATTATATCTCATTATGCATGACGAACATATAATTGAATTACTAAATTCCAATACCTTAAAGCTTACTTAAAAAATGAGATTCTACATTTTGTGGCATCCTGAGAACAATTCAATGAACAAGTGAGTATTGTTAATGGTAATGAAAGGAAAAAATGCTAACATTATCATTCTTGGTGTATATTCCAGCCTTTAAATGACCCAATTGTCAAGCGATGGATCAATTACATCACTAGATTATACAGACTCAGCTGAACCAATATGAACAAATGTTTATGTAGATGGGGACTACAAAAACTCACAATACACTTTCTAGCAGCCCATAAGCCTTAAGGGAATTCTTTGAGTGATGAAGCTAAGGATGGATAAAATTCACTTGGGCAAATATAAGAACAGTTGCCTCAACCAAGAAGAATAGCAACCAGATGGGTGCAATCAACTTGGTGCTAAAAAACTAGTGCAATTACTATCCCTCATGGATTCAAACCTTTGAGCTTTGAGACACATAAGAGGTTAACTAATCATGCTAACTACATTGGCAGATTTTAAGATGATGATATCATTATACGATGTGTGTGATGTTATTAAGTTCAAACTCTTAGCTACATTGTTTATGGAGTTGGCTTACTGAATTCCCGACTCCCTACAAATACTACAAGTTTAAGTTTGATGATTAAGCTGATCATAAACCACTTTACTGCCTTTAGGATACCTCCAAAGTATTTTTTAACATTATTGTTGATCAAGTAGAAAGATGGTGTATCACTTCAGCATATCATTTCTTTTTTAATCCATATTTGTCTTTATTTTAACTTTTTTCCATTTCTTATTTACAGCTCACTATGTAATCTGAGCTTATATGCATTTGAAATATTAAATCCAATGCTTAGACATCAAGCCAACCACCTAACTTAAAAAATAAGATTATAATGAGTATTACTAATGGTGGATGAGAGGGTAGGCAAAATGCTAGTATTACAAGATCACTTCTCCCAGTTAAGAAGATTAATAGACAGATGCGTACTAAGAAATTAGAGCAGAAACCATTCCTCTATGATTCAAAATCTCAATCTGTGTGGCATCCTAATATTTCATTAATCGTAAATTATCAATTTTATTTTATATTAATAGTATTATCATTAGTATTATTAATATTTTAATCATTATGGTGGTCCTAAAGATAATATTTTATTCCTAGGCTGTGCTTGGTGCCCAATCGCCCATAATTGGGCGCTTAAGCAAACTCGCTGATAGGATCAGGTAGTTTTTTATTAAATGACACGTACCATTCATACAACCGGTTGGGTGTCTAGGTGCACCAATATACTGCCCAAGCGCATTCAAAAAGGCTATAAACACCCACATATATTATTTTTTTTCTTAAATTTTAGTTATTATGCTGCCAGAATCGTGTGGGACTTTGGGAGCTTTGTGTGAGCTAGTAATGACAAGAAATTGTTATTATGTTTGTTTTATCTAGTCATGTAAGGTACATTACAATCTAGTTGAGCTTATATGTAATTCATAATGTAGTTGATGGTAGTATTGCATTATCTTTTCATTGATATATTGATTGCATTGTAAATTTTGCTAGAACTATCACTTAAAATTGTTGTATAGGACTTGCTAACTAATGACTAATAAATTATTTAATAAGTTGAATCCTTGCATTTAGTTGATTAATTGTGCAAGTAAGAATCTTATTGCGATGTTTTGTTTAGCATTTATCGTGATTCTTCGAGTCTTGAACGTCCAATTGTAGTCATCAAGTCGCTGGTACATTTTTAGTATATTCTCATATTATCATGCAATTTATGTTGAGAAGTAGTATTGAAGTATTATTTATCATTGTTTCATCTTCGTAACTAATTGAATTATTATGATGCGACTGTTTGTCTAGCATTATGGTCGCCTTAACATGATGTCATTTATGTGGCATTGTGAGTTGTTTTTCGTATGGCATTATAACTTTTAAATTGAGTGTGATCTCATTTCATAAGTATTGATTTTCTTGTAGAGGTTCTTACATCTGTACAGATAATATTGAAGGAAAGTTTTGCTCTTGAGAAGTGGGTTTTGACTATTGTGCTCCCACTGTAAGTCCGCCCTTGTTAGACATTGTTAAAGCAAGATGCAGACAATTAGCTCATCCAAAAGTATGCTAATAAATGTTCTTTCATCAATGCATAGTTATATGACATGCACAGAATCTTATAGACGTTGTTAAAGCAAGATGCAGACAATTGGCTCATCCAAAAGTATGCTAATAAATGTTCTTTCATCAATGCATAGTTATATGACATGCACAGAATCTTATATATATATATAGAATTTACATGTAAATTTATTTTTGCGTGGCGCTGACATGGCAGTCACATAGTGTGTTTTATGTCGCTTGTCAGGTGGTAAAAAGAAAAAGTAGAGAAATATTATTGGGACATGTGGCATGAATATTATTGGTGCTAATATGTTGAGTTAGAATTTATTATGTGTTATTTTATGTGAGAGTTTATGGAAGTTTGAAATTCTAGAGTGAGAACTAAGAGAAATCTGAGAGAGAAGAATGATAAGCTCAAAGGTGGTGAATCTCTTATTCCTTTAAAAGATTGATAAGTTCTTTGTAATCTTGTAATCATTTCTTAAATAATGGATTCTTTTGTGGCGGCGTGCTTTGTGATTTTCTTATTATTGAGTTTTTCATGTACATCATTGTGTTTGTATACTTGTGTGATTGTAAATGTTTGTGCTATGATTTTTCAGTTGTTTGTGTTGTTATATTTTTCGTATTTGCTTTGGTGATTCTCAGTGGTCAAACTCTGACCATAGGGATTTCATTATAGAAGATCTCTTGGTTCTCAACAAGTGGTATAAAAGAGTTATTTAATGTTAGGATTTGTTATTTGAGTGAGAGCAATGACGGACGAAATAAGATAAGATTAAAAAGTTCAATTGAACAAACTTCACATTTTGGAAGATACACATGAAAGATTTGCTCTATCAAAATAAGATTTACTTACCAATAGAATGAGTTAGTAAGAAATCATATACTATGTTAGATGAAGAATGGAAGATTCTCAATAGAATGACACTAGGCTTGATTTATCTCTCTTTATCCTCAATAGTGTTGCTTAATATTGTGAATGAGAAGACCACAATGGATCTCTTGGCAGCATCGATACAAATGCATGAGAAGCCTTTAGCTTCCAACAATGTTTTCTTGATGAAGAGGTTATTCAATATGAAAATGGTAGACGACGGTTCATTGACGGAACATTTAAATGAGTCCCACATTCTCTCTTGGCGGAGCTACATACTTGGCCACTTTCATTCATGACCATACTAGAAGGTATGTGTATGCCTCTTAAAATACAAATTTGATGTGTTTGAAGTATTCAAAAAGTGGTTAGCCGTAGTTGGAAATGATAGGCTTAAAGCTCAAGTACATCGGATCAAATAATGACGGGGAATATTGTGACATAGTTCAAGGAGTTCTGTACTTTGAATGGGATCAGGTGGGAGTTCACTATTCCAGAAACACAACAAAATAGTGTTGCAGAATGCACGAATAGGAATCTTATAGGGAGAGCCAGGAGCATGAGGCTACATGCTGGGCTGCATAAACAGCTTTGGGCAGAGCCTTTGAATACAACCTCATATCTAATCAATAGAGGCCCTTCAATTTCTTTGAAATAAGGGACACTCAAGGAGGTGTGGAGCGGCAAAGAAGTGAAATTGAATCACCTAAAGGTATTTGGTTGTTCATCCCATGTGCATATTGATGTAGATTCCAGGAGAAACCTTGATTTAAAAGCAATAAAGTGCACATTCATTGGCTATGGGCAGGAGAATTTGGCTACAGATTCTGGGACTATTAGAATTAGAAAATCATCAGAAGTTGGGATGTCACATTAGATGAGAATGATATCTACAAGGAGAGGAATGGAATTCAGAACAACTTAGAAGAAGCTTCAGATGATGTGCCAAATTACATTGAAGTGGATGACAACGTTGAGCAAGATGAGCAGGCACAACTAGGTGCTCATGATGGTGGAGAGTAGATAGTTCTTCAGACACTTGCTACCGAGCTGAGAAGATCCACAAGAATATCACGTCCTACAAATAGGCATTCTCCTTCATTGTATTATATGTTACTAACAGAATGTGGTGTACCAGAATGCTATGAAGAGGTGCTTCAAGTTGATGACTCAATCAAGTGGGAGTTAGCTATGGATGATGAGATGAAATCCTTCCTGTCAAATGAGACATGGGAGTTGGCTCGACTACCAGATGGAAAGAAGGATTTTCAGAATAAATGGGTTTGTCGATTGAAGGAAGAATGAATGGAGGAAAATGCTACAAGGCAAGGCGTGTACTAAATGGTTTCCAGCAGAAACATGGCGTGGATTACAGTGAGATTTTTGCTCTGATGGTGAAGATGACTACTATCATAGTGGCAGTTGAGAATTCACATCTGAAGCAGATGGATGTGAAGATCACATTTTTTCATGGTGATCTGGAGATGTACATGATGTAGCCACTAGATTATGAAATTCGAGGAGAGAGTGAGCTATTCTTAAAGCTCAAGAAAAGCTTGTATAGTTTGAAACAAGCATCAAGGCAGTGGTACAGAAGATTTAACAGGTCTATGTCAGACACTAGGTACAAGAGATGTCAGAACGATCACTGATGCTACATAAAGCAATTTGATACATCATATATCTTTCTACTTATGTATGTAGATGATACCATGACAGCATGATCTAATATGGAGGATATAAGAAAACTGAAGAAACAATTGTCAAAGGAATTTGACATGAAGGACTTGAGGCTTGCGAAATATATACTTGGGATGAGAATCAACAGGGAGAGGAATGCATGGATACTGAAGCTATCTCAAGCATAATATGTTGAAAAGATGCTCAAAAGATTCAACTTGAATGAGACTAATCCAGTTTGTGTTCCCTTAGCAAGTCACTTTAGTCTATCCAAGGAGAAGATGCCAAAGACTGAAGCGGAACGAGAATATATGGAGAAAGTTCCATATGCTTAAGCACTTGAGAGCTCGATGTATGTTATGATATGTACAAGATTGGATATAGCCCATTCAGTGGGAGTGGTTAGCAGGTTCATGAGAAACCTTAGGAAGTCCCATTGGGAAGCAGTGAAATGGAATTTTCAGATATCTGAGAGGCATTGCGGACAAAACGTTATGCTTTGGGAAGTTCAAGATAGAGATATAGGGGTATGTATACTCTTATTTAGCCAGAGACATCGATAGCAGAAGGAGTACAACGATACATGTTTACTTTGGGAAGTGCTATGGCAGTTGGATCTCTAGGCTCTAGAAGATAGTCACCATATCTACTACAGAGGTAGAGTATGCCACCATCACTAAGGCGAGTAAGGAATTAATTTGGTAGTTGAGTTGGGCAAGGAGGAAGGGGATGGAAGACTGCATAGTGGTAGTATGAGTGCCATCCACCTAGCTAAGAATCCATCATTTATGCCAGAACGAAGCACATTCAGTTGTAGTGCCCTTTCATTAGATCATTATTGGAAGATGATCAATTGACGTTGGAGAAGATTCACACGTCGAAGAATCTAACTGACATACCCACAATGTTCGTGACAACAAAAAAATTGAAGTTATGCTCAGTTTTAGTTGGTCTCGGAGGATAAAGAGAAGGCGGGGTGAGCCACACCACGTACTTTTGCAAGGATGGAAGTTAAGCTGAAAAAAATTCAAGGTTGAAGACAGATTGATTGCAATTGATCTCCAAGTAGGAAATTTTTATGGTGTGGAGACTAATTGGATCATTAAGAGAAGAGTAAACGGTGCTCCAACGGATTTTGGGATGAATTTATAGTGGCTAACATCAAGACTATCACCCAGGTGCACTAGCGCTCAAGTGCAATCAAGGCGCCCAACAAACAGAAATGCAGGCGCCCAGACGTACCACAAGCGCCCATCCCAGAAATAGCTTGGCAGACGCCCAATTGCCCGTGAAAATCCTCGTTCGGTTGTGATGTGTTCTAAGCTGTTTAGGAATTTAGAGGGTTGGTTTGAGTTTCCATATAAATGTTAACATATTGGGTTAGGGTTTATTATGTACCATTTTTTGTGATAGAGCTTGTGGAGGCTTGTAGGCTTGAAACCCTAGATTGAGAATAAGGAGAAATTTGGGAGAGAAGTAGAAGAAGAAGAAGAAGCTCAAAGGCAACGAATCTTTCTTCCTCTAAGAGATTTATAAGTTCTCCGTAACTCTACAATCATTTCTTTTATATTGGATTTTCTTGTGGTGGTGTGGCTCCGTGGTTTTTCATGTATATCCTTGTGTTCGTATGCTTGTGTGCTTATGAATATTTGTATTGTGATTTTTCAGTTGTTTGTTTTGGTATATTTTCTTATATTTGTTTCAGTGACTCTCAACGCTCAAACCCCAATCATAGGGATTTCCTTGGAGAAGATATCCAGGTTCTCAAAAACACACTCTTGTCTTCTTTTTCCCTATCATCGAGCTTCAACATTGTTGTCGTCATTGCCATGGGATATCTTTTTTTGTTAGAGAAGCATATTCAACTTTGTTAGCATTATCTTCATGTTCGGCTTTGTTTCTTTAATGTGAAGTTTGTTAATGGAGTGTTGAAACTTTTGATGATTGTAATACTTAAAAAGTTGATGCTCTATGAATTTTGTAAAAATATTTGAGCTTAGTTTCTTTAAGTGTTTGATAAGTTTCATCGATCGAAACTTGGGCGCTCTAGAGCGTCGGTGCTAAAGCGCATAAAAATGATAACGACGCTTGGGTGCCCATCTCTTACAATTAAGTAAAGATTTGAGCTGTCGGTGCTTAGGGATGCTCAAGCGTCGACCTAGCTCTCGACCTAGCTCTTAGAATTAGTAAAGAATTGAGATACAAGTGCTTTGGGTATGCCCTAACCGGAGCATTGGTACTAAAGCACATATAAGTGATATCGAAGTTTGGCAAGCTTAAGCGCCAACCCAACTTTTAGAATTAGTAAAAAAATTTGTGGGAGCTTAGTCGATGCTCTCTAAATTTTTGAAGGACGGAAAGGCTGACACTTGGGGTGACTAGGTTCTTAACATTTTAAAGGAACCAATAGTCTAATAACAGCTGGGTGCGCCCAAGCGTTAGCTCAAATATTAAAGATATGAGAGCTCGACGCTTGGGCGCGCTCAATCGTCGGGCTTAGATTCTCAATAGTATTAAAGAATCGAGTCTCATGTTTGGGCTAACCCCACCACTGATAAAGTTCTTAGAATAAATGAAGACCCGAGCAATTGGTACATGGTTGACCCAAGTGTCAGCCCAGGAATCTAAAATTATTTATGACCCTACTGGTGGAATCATTGTGAAGCGGAGTGATATAGTCAGTCTAGTGTTGTGATGCATGAATTTAAACCAAAGTGACAGATTATATTTCTGAAGTTTCAACTTGTGCTAGGCTTGAAATGTCAGCTTCTCCAAACATAGGGATGACTTTTAATTCAGAAGAGGAGGTGATGTAGGATAAGCAACTCACATGAGGAGGAGGCCCATGGCTCAGGCATTTATACAGAGCATAGCTGGAGTTGAATGAGCGCTACATCAAATTGAGTTGTATTATTATTTGTTATTTGACAATTTTTTTTAAATTATTTTATTATTAGCGGTCTTGTTGGTGTATTTTGGCCGCCCAATGTTTTGGGCTACACTTATTTGCCCATACATGTCTAGCGAAATAGAATGTTGAATGGATGATATTTTAAGAGAAAGGGATTTGAGAGTTTTTGGTGGTGTAGATAGTCATCTCTTCCTACGGTGTGCACAATCGAAAATTGCCATTGCAAATTTGGTATAAAAAAATTCTCAATTTTCTCACATATTTGATTGTCACCGTTTAAGGAGTCCATTGACACCACCTTAAACATAAATTTCTGAATTATATAATTTTTTGAATTATACGCCTTATTTCATGCTAATCAATTTTAAACATACTTAAAAATTGATATTGTTCATTGAATTTTTCTCATCATAATGATATATAATTTTACTATATTTGAATTTATATTTATTAAATTAGTTCATGAATACATTTGAAATTAAATTCCTAAAATTCTAATTTAACTCTATTTACTATGCCATTTAATTGACTTGAAATATTCCAAGAATATTCTTTTTCCGTCTTAATCCTATGCTATTCCTAAGCCAAACAATCTTTATAGGATGATAGACTTAAAGCTTAAGGTTCTACCATTAGGATATATAGATTGTTGGTTCTATCATTAGGAAATAAAAGTTGTATGTTTTACAATTAGGAAATGTAGGCTGTAGGTTCTCTACCTTGATACTTACTAAGGCAACTAGATTGAATTGGTTTTAGTTCTATAGATCACCAAGTTGCCTAAATACTCATTAGGAAGGTTCTAAATTTAAGGTTAAGGGAAAGGTTGTAATATAGTAGTGCTAGGTTGATTATGTTATTAATGATGCTAAGGTTTAATAAGAAATCAAATCACTTTTAGTGAGTTAAGGAATGCTAAGTTAAGGACTAGTGAGGTTAAGGTGAAGTTTACAATTGAAAGGGAAGGTTCATAAGGTCTAAAACTAAGTTACTGCTAATAGTCATAACATTATTCTATCCTTCTAGTAAAGGCAAGTTATTGGCTATCACATCTTGTAATAATCCTAATTATTACCATAGCTAAGCCAAGTTAATTTAAGCTAAAAAAGTTTTGATTTTCATTCTATTTGACTCAATAAGTCACATAAATCTAACCATAAAAGTTTGAAATCAATCGGAGCTCATTTGAGCATTTTGGCTATTTTGCCTACTTTTGGATCTTAAAAATTAGCTAAAATAATTTGATTTCCAAATTAAAATTTGATTTCATTTTTGAATTTCTCATGCTTTAATTAGCTAAAGGTGAATTTTTAGAGTTCATTTGTTCCTAAATTGGATTTATGAATTATTGGAATTAATTTAATTTAATTAAAGGATTTATAATATTAATTAAATTAAATAAATAAAAATTTTAAAATCACATGATTTGTTGTCGAGACCGCGGCAGATCCATTGCGGGGTCCCGACAGCGGCGTCGCAAACCTCGCCAATGGATGCAAGGGCACGAATCCTAGCGCATTAATTTGATGGCGCTGATAGACCGTTCTTAGATCCATCGTCAACTGCTGGATCATATTTGTGAATCCAATGGTTGTCATCTGTAATAACCCAAGATTGTTACCTATCTTAACCTACATTAAATCATGCCTTAATTATAGTTCAATTGCTTTTAAAGTACCATTTTAAGTTAACCCTGATAGTTTGAGGTCAATTGGACCTCTCTAGGGTAATTTTTGCCATTTGATCAACCTAGATGCCCTAACTTTGTCCTAAAATATTTTGACCTCAAAAGTTAAATATGATTGTATTTTTGAATTCCTCACCCTCAAATTAGCTAGAGGTGAAAGTTTAAGAATTTTTGAAGGTTATTTGGATCAAAATTCAATTTAAATTAAATTGGGATAATTGCACATAAGGGATCCCAATAATTTGATATTACAAATCTACCCTAAGTTGTTTTACGGACCGCAGACAATCTGCTGTAGAGCCCAGGTCAAGCGACAGCTGTAATAACCCAAGTTGTTACCATGATTGATTAAGACTAACCCTAAGTCTTAAACATAATCTTAAGTGCTAATTAGGTCATTTGGAGTCAACTACCAAGATCCGGTCCAAACCAGAGGTCAAACGGATTAAATCTTTATTTTGAGAATTTCAGGAACCTCGAAAATTGACCTATTTAAACGGACACCACCATTGCGTTCCTTGACCCCAAATTAGCTTCGGGTGAAGTCTTCGTATCAATCGGAAGTTGTCAAATTTCGGCAAATACTTTAATAATAAAAATACCACGGAAATCGAGGTATCAAAATACTCGTCGGATCAAAAATCTGACTGCGTCATTAAATTCCTTGACCCCAAATTAGTTTGGGGTGAAGTTTTCGTGTGAATCGGAAGTCGTCGAAATTTCGACGAATATTTTAATAATAAAAATATCACGGAAATCGAGGTATCAAAATACTCGTCGGATCGAAAATCCGACTGCGCCATTGAATTCCTTGACCCCAAATTAGCTAGGAAAAATATGTTCAAATTTTTTTTTTCTGAAAATGTTTAAAAAAAAAAAAAAAAAAAATTAATTAATTAATTAACGGCGCCGTACGACGCCGTTAACTCCAGTTAACGGCGCCGTCAGATCGGACGGATCCGTCTGGACCGTCCGATCGCACGCGGATCCAACGGCCCTCGGCTGCGATCCGCGTCACGCGGTCTGGAGCGATCCAGAGCATCCGCGATCGCACAGATCCGACGGTCCGGAGGCGTCTTCCTCGCCCTCTCCGCCGCGTGACACGCGGCGGCCCGTCGCATTTTCTGGCCAATCCAGCCACATCCAGACCTCGATGAGGTCGCCATCCGGTCTATAAGACCTCGGCCTACCCCTAGGCTCCGAGTTTACACCGATCGGAGCCCGGATAGAGCCGGAATCAAGCCCCGAAGTCAGCCCTATTTTTCCGCCGAAACCTTCGCCGATCCGAACTTCAGGTACCCCGATCTCCCTCGTTTACCGTTCGATCATTACAAAAATTGTAGGATATGTAGATTAGGATATCATCTTCACATCCACCATTCCGATCGGGCTTAAAGCAACCCAATCGGGCGCACCAGCTCCCCAAAGCGGATTGGGTTCGGTCTGCCGAACCCCCCGGAAGGCGAAGCGTCGCGCTTCCGGGCCGGGTCGACCCGAGCCCGACCCATTCGGGTCGGGTCCGCGTCAGCGTGGGTGGGGCCCACCCAGCCACGTGGCAGCCTACGGGCCCGCCACGTGTCACGTGGGGCCCACATGTATGGTCACCCGAGCTGACTCAGCCCAGGTGGGGCCCACAGTGCCACGTGGCAGCCTCTGGCAGTGCCACGTGGCAGCCTCTGGCAGTGCCACGTGTCAGGTGGGACCCACTGCCCGGTCACCCGCGCTGAGTCAGCAGCCCGTGGGACCCACAGTGCCACGTGGCAGCCTCTGGCAGTGCCACGTGTCAGGTGGGCCCACTGTCCAGTCAGCCGAGCTGAGTCAGCAACCTGTGGGGCCCACAGTGCCACGTGGCAGCCTCTGGAAGTGCCACGTGTCAGTGGGGCTCACTGTCAGTTAATTAGAAATTAATTAAATTACTGTTAGTGTTAATTAATTACTGTTATCCCTGATTAATTACAGTTAATGTTAATTAACCCAGGATTAGTGTTAATTACTTTTGAACAGTAACTTTATTTAACTAAAAATAATTAGAGGATTAATTAATATTAATTAAATATTAATTTAATCCTAAACAGTAATTAGGATAATTAATTACTTTTAAACAGTAACTTTAATTAAATAATTATAATTAAAGATTAATTAAGGATTAATTAACTGTTAATTAAATCTTAAATAGTAATTAGGATAATTAATTACTTTTGAACAGTAAAACCTAATTAATTATATTTAATTTAATATTAACAAATAATTAAGACTAATTAAACAATAATTAGCACTAATTACTTTGCTACAGTAAAATTAATTAATTATTTAATTAATAATTAAAAATTGATTAATTAAATAAAAACTTTAGGAATGAATAGTAAATTTAAATAATTAAATATAATTAGAGATTAATTAAGATTAATTAAACAGTAATTAGCACTAATTATTTTGCTACAGTAAAATTAATTAATTAATTAATTAATAATTAAACAGTGATTAATTAAATAAAAACTTTAGGAATGAACAGTAAAATTATTCAATTTGAATAAATGAATAGTAAATTAATTCAAATTATATTTTTGAATAATAAATCTTAAAAGTTTAATAACTTTTTGTAGGATAATCCAAACATAGCCAATATGGGTCTTAAAATACTCAGAAAAATATTTAGAATCAAATGGCGTAATGTAAAATTTCATTTCTGGGTACGTATAACGAGGTAGCATTTTAGAGCCTCTTTAAAACCCCATAACTTTTTACCCGATTATCGAAATATATTCAATATGGGTCTTAAAATGCTCAGAAGAGCGGCCCTATCACCGTGGTAGTATTAGTTTTCCCATTCGGATATCAAGATAAAAAGTCAACCATAGAATTTAGAGTTGACTTTAGTGAAAAATGACCAAAATGCCCCTAGATTTCAAACAGCCATAACTTAGTCAGATCAACTCCAAATTGGAAAATTCAAGATGCTAACTAGCCTAGAATTTTAATGTCATCATTATAATAAAATAATATTTAGGATCTGAACCTTGGAAATTTAGGTAAATGACCAAATTACCCCTAGCCTTATTTTAGCCATAACTTGACCGTTTCTCGCCCGATTTAGGCGTACTTATTGTCTATCTTCAAGTTAGACAGTAACGAACCAATTGGAACTAAAAGAATTCAATTCTAACCTGTAAATCAAAAGTTGACTTTTTGACCCTTAAGGTAGGGGCAAAATAATCATTTTGCCCTAAGTTTGGACTATGTACTCTTAACCTCTAGTTTACATTTCAAAACTCTTAAACCAAGGTTATAATCTTCTTAGTATCAATTAAGTGAGTGAAATCAACTCTTAAGTTAAATTCCAATAATTTTTGTTAAGTCTTAAAAGCACTACACCTTAAGAACCTTTTCTGAGACTAGGATTAGATCATAGGTTAGAGTTCATTCATTGGGTAAATTAGGTTACCCTATGGGTGAAACCTTGGTTTATTAGTTTCTAGACATTCTTTTATTTTACAACTTGTTCTGATTATTTTGTCTTTTAACCTTAGATTTAAGGTAGGAGATTCATCCTATTATGTTTGATTACTTAATAGGATTTGCCATAACTAGTAAATCACTTGTAGAATAAAACCTAGAACTTAGGTCTTATCCTTTGGATTATGAGATTAAACCTAATTCTCATAGTGTTTAATCCATAATCTATATGTATAGAAGATCTTGATCAGATCTTAGTTAGAACGTCTAAATTTACAAAACTAAGATGTATGATTTATTGATTTAACTCGTAGTCATCTATCTGATTGAACTAGATTGGAACTTGATCAGTTCCAATCCTTTTTTTTAACTTGTAAGGACGAATTTCTGAGTTACACTCGATAGTAGGAAAATGGTGATCCTGAACTTGTGTAACTTGGAATAGTTAGAATGGTTAAGTAGAAAACAAATAATATCACCATATTTAGTAGAGTCTCTTGCTTCTATTTGATACTTTGTTGCTTACGCATCCCTTGATTTTTGTGCCATATTTCCTTGAGCATATCATATAAGACATTTGATGCATGAATAAAATGTTAGGAAATATAGAGACTCCTTAGATCATTTGTGAAAATATTAAAGTGATTTATGAAAAGATAATAATTTTATGAGGTGCCTCTCAGTTATATCCTTATTGCCTAGCCTTCTTATGTCGTCAGGGAAGGATCTGTTTTGTTGTGTGCCTAGTTTACTAGCCTTCTTATGTCGCTAGGGGTACACTGTTGGTGCCTTAGCCGTACTGGCGTTAAGGTTGCCTTGTATGCTTAGTTTACTAGCCTCCGTATGTCACTAGGGGCATACAGTTGGGCCTTAACTATACTGGTGCTAAGACCCTTTCGCTTACTTTGTGTGCTTATATGCCTAGCCTCCTTATGTCGCTAGGGGTACACAGTTTATGACTTAGCCGTGATGGTGCTAAACTTCTTTGGTATTCGATGGGTTTGAGTAGCTCTTTTCTGTATGGCAGTCGATGCACATGTGACTTTATATGCAGTTGTTGTTACTTACTTTTCAGTATTCTTATTCCGTTAGCTATTTTCTTGTACTGCTTGATATACATATTTAGGATGTTAGAATCTTGCTGCTATATGTACTTACCATTGCTGAGTTGTTTATTTATTTTAATTGGCATGTTTTCTGTTGATCACCAGCATGTTTAGGATGTAGAATTTTTCTTACTGCACTTGTTTAGTTACGTATATTTATATGCCCTTCCTTGTTTAGTTTGTATGGGAGGCATGTCTCAGCCTCTTTCCTTTTCTTTGCTTAAGTTATAAATGATAATTTATAGCTTCCCTATTTCTTTTGTATTACTTGCTGCTCCCTTACACATATTATTGCTTAGATGTTGTAGAATAGTGATATTACTTAACACATATAAAAATTTTCAGCTTAAAATGTACTTAGACAATTGTCTAACCAGATTTTTCTTTTTTGGCTGGGGCCTATATTGTGAAACCAACAATGGCAGACTCCTTTCAGTTAGACGAGCAGGAGTTAGGTGTGGAGCCTTACCCCGAGGAGGAGCCCGTAGAAGAAGCTATCGTTTAGTCCCTTTATACTTCGAGTGAGAATGAGTGGTTTTCATTCTATTTTTATTTAAATATTTTAAATTATGTAATAATACAGGTTCCATTGACTGTATATTGGATTTTATGCTTATGTTTTGAGTATATTATTCTTATTTACACTGTGATGCTTGGATGGTTTACATTTTCTTAAATCGCTTCCGCACTCTATTTATTTACTTATACAGTGACTGATAGTTTGATTCTGTGTTAATCCTTCCCTAATCAGGTGGATTGTGGAGACTATCCTAATCCAATGATAAGTGAGGGGTTAGCCAGAGTGACACCCCACCCTTAACCTAATCCTTTAGCGGATTAAGGGTGGTGGGCGCCACAACAGCGGAGCCCCGCTCTATCCCACCATTCCTCCAGTGGATCCGACGATTAGGATCCAGATCCACAGAGCCACGAATATGTTGTTGGATCAGCCCTGTGGATCCTATGGCCAGAATCGCTCCAGCGATCGGCCGTTAGGATCTGAACGATCAGAGCCATTGTGTCATCTGATCGATCGATCAAATGGCATCCGAAGGTCCCGATACTATGAACCTTCTTCCCAATCGTGCCCGTCCCCGACAGGGAATATCTCGCATTCACCAGCTTCTCTCACTGTCCCCCACTCACGTCTCTAGCTCAACAAGGTCGTTAGGACCTCCCCCGTCTCAGTAAAAAGCCTCGATCGGTCCCCGTGACCCAGTTGAGCTTAATTTGGAAAATTGAGAGCTCGACCAAGGCGCGATCTCTCGGGCTTCTTCGGCCCGAGCCCTTGCCGCTGGAAACTTTCCATTTCCTCATCCCTCTTGGAATCGGTTGTTGATCAATTGAAGTTGATTCTCCCTCCGCCATTCCTAGTTTGCTCAAAGCTTCTCTCGAAGAATCTAGTGCTTGTGAACCACTGATAGAGGGTTCTCTTGGTGTAAAGGATCCCTAAGAGTTTCTCTGCAGCTCAGCCTGACCTTAATTCCTCCCTAACTAGTCTGTCCAAGCTCCCCCGTCGAACCAGGTACTCCCTTTGCAAGTTTTGAGCCAATGAGGCTCGAGCTTTCTCTATTTGAGTTGTGATAGGTTGTATTGTATAAGAAAACTCAATGCATATATAAATGCACCTTAAGCTAGCCCCAATCAATCGGGTTAAGTACCGTAAGAAGGCTGGGTCCGAGTAAGGACCCAGTGATCTAGACCACCCCAGGCCCAGCCACCTTAGGGGCCATCTCTCTGAAGGTGTAGGGTTTGAACTTGGGGCAAATTGTGCCCTCTGTGGGGAGAATTGACTCCCCACAGTAGCCTTGAAGCAATGGTTCTCGGGCGAGTAAGGTCCAGATGATCCAGACCATCTCACATGGGGCTTTGGGTTTCTATTGGTGCGTCTAGTCATGGTGGATGTGTAACAACCTTCGGTTGGTTATGCCATGGCCTAGATGCTCAGGAATTTTGCGATTAGGTTTTTCCTAATCGACTTAAGGTCGGGATGAGGGATCGGGGTCGATGGCACTGTGCGGGTCGGGTCAGCCTATGGCTCGCGTGGTGCGACAGTCCCGAGTCTCCCGGGCCTCGGTCGACCCGCATGGTTTGGAGATGGGCCAAGCCCGTGTATAATTAATAATATTAATTGGATTTATTTTTCTTAAGGAAAATAATTCAATAAAATTGAATCATAAGAAAATTTAATTGGAAAAATACAGAATAAATTAATTAAATAACTTTTGATCCACTGGTTCAAACCCTAAGATATTATATACCAAATTGTTTAGAAAAATATAAGGAATAAGAATATAAAATAATATTGCACTTTTAATGGTTAGAGTTTCTAATTTAGCCTAATCATTGTAGAAATTAATTAGGGTTGATTAGCATGTATACTTAGCCAAATTACATGATTTAGGTGCCATTATGTTTCTATTTCCTTGTATAATGCATGTGCTAGGTGAATTAATTTTTTGATTTATATTTTCTTAATTATATCATAAATATGTAAAAGCATGATTAATGATGATTAGGGTTTTTACTTAGCCAAAACTTTAAATTATAGTCTCTAATTTCTTGTACTATTTACTACAACATTATGGCCAAGTTTCATGAAATTTTAATGGTTGTATATTTAATTAAGTGCTAATCCATATTTCTTGATTTAGAGTTTGATTAGCCTTAATTACCTTTCTATTTTATAAAAATTTGTGTTTTTATGCTTTTATATCAGTACATTGAACGTTAAGAAACCATTAAGTGAACTTAAACACCTTAATGGATTAAAATTGGCATAATTAAATATCTAACATAAAAATCATTTGAAGTGATTAAGCAATTAATGCTTAATCTTAAATCCTGAATTTAAACATCAGTAATACACCAATAGCTCACTAAATTTTTTATTAATTCTAAATTAAATAAATGATCTTTACTTGGTTGAGTTGGGGATTAAATTCTAGTTTACCTTGATTAAACCCTTAATCACATTAACTAAAATGGTTTGATTGAAAGATAAATCAATTTGCATAATTCCAATAATGCACTCTGATTTGACATTGATATTAACTTAATAACTTAGAGCTATTAAGATCTTTAATAAGCTTTGTGATTGGTCAATCTGAACACTTACCTACAGATTTTTGATTTTCTTTTAAGTAAGACTACCAGCATAATAAAACCTATAAAATTGAATGGATCTACAAACAGATCATTCCTAAACAATTTATGAGATTAAATCCCATAATTTTAGCATAGGTGTTGATTAGGTGGGTTTACCAATCTGATCTAGTCAAATCAAACATTTAGAAAATAAGAACTGTGAAATTAGTGTAAAGCTTAGGACTTAGATTTTTTTTTAAGTTAGGTGTGCAAGATCATTATGATCTTGCCTTAGCATGAATAAATCAATAATTTTAAGCCATAATTGATTGATATATTGAGGTAAGAAGAGCTTATTATCTATATTTTGAGGTAGAAACTTAGATGCTCCTTATTAGCCTTAGAAGCTTGATCTTAGATCATTGTGCTAAGATTTCCTAAGAACTTAGTATGAGACACTTCCATGCGGTAGTAACCTAAATTTGGGTGACCTTAGGGTCACATCCTTGGAACCTTATGTAGTACAATTCCAATTGAGTAAAGATTCATTAGTCTGATAATCCTTGTAGTTTAAATAGACTTGTAAGGAAAATCAGTAGATTATCAGTAGAAGGTGAAATTGTCTATCCATAGTACTGAATCTTTTCAATAAAATTTTGGAATTGGATAAGTCACTCTAAGTGAGATTGTAGAGTCTCGGTCTTATCCTATGTGATTGGATAAGTGCAGTCCAGCTTAGCGTAAAATTTTCTAAGCCTAAGTGTTTCATAATTGGGTAAAGTTGGATGCTTAGTTTGAGAGAATAAACTATAACAGGGTCATGCCTATTATCATCGTGCACTTCGATAAGTGCAGTTAATCAAATTAAATATCTCAAATTATCCTTTTAGAGTACATTATATGATTGTAATTAAGGTATTTAATAGCTTAGATCGAGAGAATAAACTATAACTAGGTCATGCCTCTTATCGTCGTGCGTTTCGATATGTGCAGTTAAACAAACTAAGTGTTAAATTCCCTTTCTTGGAACCATACCAACTATGTGTATTCAATCCCTTTAGCTGATAGTTCAATATGATCTTAATCTAAATAACTCAATAAATTAGACTTAGGAGTTAGAATTTACTTAGGTGAATTCTGCGCAATGGAGATAAATGGAATTATTGCTTGATAATTGAAGTGATTTTGAGATTTGTCAATGATTTAAAGCATACCAGCATTGAAACCTTGGCATATCATAATGTATAAGTCATGTCAGCATTAGCAGAGAGATTTGGCTCAACTGACTCTGTTAGCGAAATGTTTGCTCACCTAGGAAATTTGTGTTGTGTCCGCGAGATACCCAGTCAGCATATCAGTGGCATACAGTTCTGTTGCATATTCAAATGCATAATTATAAATTAAGTGGCATACGACACAGTTTTACAGTATCATTTACTCAAATTCAGATTTCATACTGGTTTACACATATTTTAGCAGTTAGTTGCAGTTTCAAATTTATTTACTATTTTCAGTTTATAGCTCTGTTTATAATTTCAATTTATAGTTTTAGTCTTTAGTTTCATATGCCAGTTTCAATTAGTTTACTTCAGATTTATACTATTTTGAGTTTTAGTTGTCTTACTATCTTTCCAATAGTTTTTGTTAAGCTATTTAAATGTTAAATAGTAGATAATTGTAAACTGTTAGCATAGCTTCATTGTGTTAGACTTCTTGTCTAGCACATGGTACTTTTGGGATCCAGCAATTTGCTAGGTCCTGAGTAGTTCGTTGAGCCAGATCTGGAGGACACTCAAAATATTCAGGAGTAGTTTGAGGAGCAGTAGTGAACTCTTCTTCAGTATTTACTTTTTGTTTAATTTTCCAGTTCAGTACTTAGACTTTATTTCTGTATTTATTATAAAAGCATTGTAATAATTCTGGATGTTTTCACTTTTCAGTTTCTGTGATGAATATTTCTGGATGTATGCTTAGCTTCCGCACTCTGTCTTTTTAGTTTCAATTTCTGTGATGAATATTTCTGGAGGCTCAGCTAACAAATGGTGGTGTTGGACCTATAGAAGACTCTCAAGGAGGCATCGAGTAGTTTCATTTGATGATTTTTGTGTTGTCTTTAGGGCAGAGTCTTGTAGTTGATATTCTTGAGTCATTTCCTGAATCTTTCTTCTGCATTATCTATCTATTTATATATCACTATAACTTCTCATTTAAGAAATTATATGAAAGAAATAGTAGATTTTATTTCTTGCTGAATCCATACTTCTGAATAATGCAGTCATGAATCCTAGATCCCTTTTAGTTCCTACTCCTATTAAAAATACAGTCTCGTCCCAGGGCGGACCAGATGAACAGAACTCTCTTGCTAGTCTGATGAAGGAATTTATTGAGAGCAATGCCCAACAATCATAATAAATCTATGCTTTAATACTGAATATCGACAGCAGTCCTTCCTTCAAGTAGGAGCCTTTGGATCATGTCGTAGACGCTTAGGGAATCCGAGTAAATTTGAATAATGTTAGCGCCGTTCAATATTGGTCACAACCAAAGTCTATGACTAATATCAGGATCTTTCTAGGCCTGGCATGTTATTATAGAAAGTTACTTAATGACTTTTCTCTGATAGTGTCTCCCTTAACAAAGTTGACTCAGAAGGCAATGCCGTTTATCTGGAGTCCTAAATGTAAGAATGCATTCCAATCGCTAAAAGATGCCCTCTCTTGTGCCCCGGTACTTGCCTTGCCTAAAGAAGGTTTCAATTACCAAGTATACACTAATGCTTCATGAATAGGCTAGGGATGTGTACTGATGCAGGAAGGGAAAGTAATTGCTTATCCATCTCGTCAGTTAAAACCACACGAAAAGAATTATCATGTTTATGACTTGGAATTAGCTACTGTAGTCTTTGCTTTAAATATTTGGCATCATTATCTGTATGGCATCCAATGTTCCATTTTTACAGATCATCAGAGTTTAAAGTATATTTTCACTCAGCCTAAACTCAATTATCATCAGCGAAGATGGCCTGAGTTGATCAACGATTATGATTTGAGCATCCAGTAATATCCTGGTAAAGCAAATATTGCAGCTGGTGTACTCAACTGCCATGCTACACTATCCACTTTAATAACTTCCAGTTCCTTAGCAAAAGAGTTTCACAAGCTCAATATCAGGCCCGTCCAAGGTGCTATGATCAGTGAACTAATATCCATGAGTTCTGTAGAACCCACATTTCATTGCGATGTCTCCATCTTCTGAACAAAGAATAAAGACTACCTAAAGTTTATGTGGGGCTCCGTACTCTCCATGGTCATGCTAATGCTGAGATTAACATTATTACAACAAATACGATCTCCAACTATGGCAAACCTTCCAACTATAGTCGAGTCAGGTATAAACCCAACCCGCCTTAATTAAAAGACTTGTCACATAAAACTGAAGATCATATATCAAAATATCAAAGTAGCAAAAGCAGAAAAGAATACAACATCCACATAACGACACAGTAAGGAAAGTAAAATAGTAACTCAGCTCAATATAATAGTGCAGAAAGTAAATACGTCTAGAATATGAATTTATTATAGATTGAAATTAAGAAAAAAGAGACACTTGTCCTTATAATAAAAAATAAAGCTACTAGCTATGCTAAACACTAGGAAGGTCATCTTCCTAGCCAAGCTCCTCTCTAGCAGGAACCTCCATGAAAAGCTCCGAATCTGATATTGTTGGTATCACAATGCCAGGGCCCCAGCCAAGAAAAGAAAAACTTATAGTTAGACAAATTGTCTAAGTACATTTTAAGCTAATTTAAATGAAATTGAATATTATAAGATATCATATCTTACACTAAGAATATAAGTAAGTAATGTGCAACAAGCTACAAGAATGAGATAGCAATAAATTAATATTTATAACTACTCAAAGCAAACTATGTAAATTAATATACCTCAACCAGAAGCTATAATAAGATTAAGCAGTAATTATATAATAACTAAAAGTACTGATAATATTGAAAGTAAACTCATCCTAACATACTTATGATCATATGAATACATGCTGATTTATATAAAGAAATTTGAATTGAAGCATAATAAAACTGAAATTAGACTAGCATTCTAAATATGCAAGCAATGAATAAAACACTGAATAAAAAGTACTAAACTAAAATGAACTATAAAAGCATTCAAAAAATAGTTAAATGCAAGTAAAACATATGGCTAAATAAGTCACTGAACTAGAACTAAACTGAAAGTAGAAGTATGCTTAAAGTAGTACTGCCATAATAGAAAATGGGCCAAAATAGGGCCACTGTACAAGAAAGTTCAACATGTATCCCCCTAGCCAAGCATAGAGCTAGGTCCGAGTTGAACTTATAGACCTAAACATGTATCCTCCTAGTTAAGCATAGAGCTAGGTCCGAGTCTAATCTATAACTAAAGAACTAAATTGAAGAGGCAGACTACTATATTGAATGAATTGAATGAAGTTAAATCATGTTTATGCAAATTCAAAACTAACATAGGGTACTCATCAAATATCATATGTCCAGCTAATATGTCCAAGGAAAAAGGCTCAAACACAAGGTATGCGAAGAAATAATAATCAAATAAGTAAGAGACTCAACTAGACATATGTGATTTCTATCTATTCTGAGCTATTACAGGCTTATGATCTCTAATATCCATATATTTAGCACAACTCAGATTTATGACCTTAAAGTTAACATTAGAACTTAATTGTTCTAATTCATAATCAGAAGTGACAATTATAAAGGCTTAGTAATTAAATCAACCACTTAATTAATGTATTTTAATAACTCAAACTCAAATCTTGATTAAGGATTCTGGACTTAAACTCTAATTTGGGGTTCAATCCTGAAACCAAGGTACTAATCCTCTATGGATCTAAAGGTTCACACCCACTCTTTATCTAAAGATAGGGAATCTTAGAAGCTGAAAGATTAAGAATCTATGATCTTAAAAAAAGATTAATTCTATGATTATAAGACAAAATAATCAAATAAGAGCTTAAGAATCTAAGATCTAAATTCACTCTATAGAATAATCACATTATTCTATAGGTTGAACAAACTTAAACCCACAAAAAGATTCAATTAGATAAGAAATTCAAGAATAAGATGGTACAATTCAAATGAATGATTTAGGATCTAAGATTTAAGTCTTAGGTTTAATCACTTAAGACTGCAAATGGAATTTGGACTTAGGGATTTCATTAAGGCATTTCTTAAGAATAATTATTATGTATAATTAATGATAAAGCTCTTTTGACTGGATTCATAAGATTAAGTTCCATTAATCAAGATTAAAGAAGGGTCTAAGATCACCTTAAGATCTTAAATGCTTACTTAAGAGAGTTTTAAGAAGATTTTAGATTAAACCAGCTAGATCAATAAACTAGGTCTAAGAGCCAAGAAAAATAACTTCGTACATTAAAACACTAATTAGAGGCATATTAATAACATTTTTATGATTTAAGGGTTCTTAAACAATATTTTGGTCAAAATGACCAAAATATCGTTGTTTAGGCTAAAATGGAAATATTAAGATTTAAGCATCCAATTTGATTCTAATTAGTTCTAATAGGCTTAGAATTGACTAATAAGAGAAATGAGACACTTACATTCAAGTTTGAACTTAAGATAAGATTAATTAGCACTAATCATTTTTTAAGGCTAAAAAAAGTGATTAAGAAAATTAGGGTTCAAAATAGAAATCTAAACACATAGGTAAGTTCTAATGCACTTAAGAAGGTCATAGAAACTTGATTCATCAAAATCAGAGGGTTAATTAGGAAATTAATTACTAATTAAGATTTAGGGTGATTAAGAGGTGATTAGCAAATTTAAAGCTGTTAAATTATTTTTAAGGGCATAATAGGTTCTCCTCTATCTTATGAATAATCAAAGACCCTAAACATTAGATTTGGATATTTAATAAATTAATTAATCATTAATTAAGATTAAAGAAGTTTTAGGTTAAATCAAAAAATCAACCATTGGATCTCAAATTTTATTGCATATTATTTTTCTTTATGTTTTTTTAATTAAAATGGTATATTAGGTCATACCATTTGGATAAGAATTGATTAATTAATTTTATTAATTTTATCTGAATGTTTTCCATAATTTAAACCATAGGACAATTAATTAAATGCATAAATCAAATATTTAATAGAATGATTTTAATTCCAAAATTCATTTAATTAACCCGACCTAATTTCTAAACAGCGCGGGTTGGATCGGGGCCCCACTGGGTCAGCACTATCGCACCGTGCCCCTGGGTTGGTCCAGCCCGAGGCATTAGTGTCATCATCTCCGATGCCCCCTTCGTAGACAGCTGCGGGAGGGTACCTTGGACCGTCAAATTCTTCGCAGATACTCCACGCTATGGCCAGCATTGAATTGCCACACCTTTAGGAAGTCAAGGCATGCCGATTGAACCTAGAAGCCCTAAGTGGGGTGCAGTGAAACACCGGGTGACTGCTCCACTGAATTGACATAAGTGCAGACATTTAGGGTTTACTGTGAGCAGTCAATTATCCTCACATATACCACCAAACTGACATAATTCGATCCGTACACTATCAGTGAGGTGAGGCGAGTCGAAACCCCAAGGTTACGCGACCTAGGGTGCAGCCGATAGCTGGGTCCTTACTCATACTCAACTCCAGGTTTGGCCGCTAGCTCAATCGATCGATACGATCGATCAAAGCTAGCTCAGACCCAGGCGACAATCACAATGAGTTCGAATGACTAAGAGAAGAAGGGTTGCACTGGATTTGAGCCAAATTTAGGGCTAGTTTTCAATGGGGTAGTCTCTACCTAACTGAACACTAAAGCCATCCAGACAGTGAGCAATTGATGTATGGACTGAGCTCAGTTGATCCATAACTTGTGCGCAAATAACCAAAGGTGCTAGGGATAGCTAGACGACTTCCAGAGGCAGTCATAGATTGCTTAATTAAGCATCGAGTCTGCATGACTCAAAGGGATTAGGCTAGTACCTGACAATAACAACAACAAAGGTGACTTGGGAGGAATTGAAGAGAGTACGAGCTTCTAGGCGACTTGAGGAGAAGCACAGAGAGTCTGAACACCAGACTTAGCGCTCTATCAGCGGTTCATAGTAGCAGGAATCACCGTGAGTGATGGGAACTCTAGAGAATTCAGCTGGGAAATTGGGGGATAACAATGAGCAAAGGGAGTCACTGTGATATCCTAGGGGTATTTATAGGTAGTGGGGTGGTCTAGGGTGGTAGCCATGGCTGAGAGCCATGTTTTTGGCTCAAGCAAGGGTGAGGCATGGTTCTGACAACCGAGGGCAATTTAGGAAGATGGAAGCCAACAAACTATTGCGCATAATAGTAGAAACAGATGACTAAGCTTTCCCCATACTGCCATGGGGCCTTATGCAGGTTAGGCTGTCAAGGGGACCAAACGAGCAAAGATGGATTGGGGATGAAGATGAATAGGACGGTCTTGATGTGCCCCATGATATTTACTTACAAGGATTAGAGATTTGCTGTCGAATATTAAGGGATGATCCATAGACTGGGATCAGATCTCAGCGTAGGAGTGGATCCGCCATTGGATTATCGTGCTAGGATTGGTGCTAGCGCATCCAATGGACTGAATTGGTGCACTGCTGTTGGGACCCCGTATCGGATCTACCGTGGTCCTAATAGTAAATCCCATATATAAATAAATTATTATAAATTTAATTTAATATTATAATTTAATTAATTAATTAAATAATACTCCTAATAAATTATATATCTAATTTAGGACTAAATGAGCTACAAAAATTCCCCAAAATGCACCCTTAGTTAATTAGAGCATGAAGAGCTCAAAAATAATTTCAAACTTTAATTAAGAGATCAAATTAATTTAGTTAATTTTAAGAGTCTAAAAGTAGGCAAAAATAGCTAAAATACTCAAATGAGCTCTAATGAATACCAAACTTCTAGGGTTAGATTTAAATGACCAATTGAGTCTAATGGAATGAAAATCAAAGCTTGGTTTAGCTTAGATTAACTTGGTTTAGCTATGGTAACAACTAGGGTTATTACAGACTCCCCCACTTAAGAACAATGTCATCCCCTACATCACTCAAGTGAAGAAGGTACTACAAAAATGAAATATTAAATAACAACTAAAAGGAAGGAAAAGGAAAAGTACCCGAGTTTCCAAAGAGTTGTGGATATTTATGGCGCATATCCACTTATTTTCCCCAAGTAGATTCTTCTAATGATCGATTCTTCCACTGAATTTTAACTATTAGAATTGAATGATTCCTTAGCTGCTTCTAATCATGAGCTAAGGTTTTTACTGGTTGCATAAGAAAGATCGGGCTGAATTTCCACTACTGGAAGTTGAATGAGATGAGAAAGGTCTCTGAGACATCTTCTTAATGATGACACATGGAATACATTGTGAACTGCTACAAAGTTATCAAGAAGATTCAACATGTAGGCTGGTGATCCTACCTTGGCTAGTATGTAACAACACGACATTGTTACAAAGCCCTTTAGACCTAATCTTGAGCAGATTAAGATGAAATTCAAGATCCCAATTTAAGATGAATAAAAATTAAATAAAAATATCCTCAAATAAAGCATTATGAGGGGTATTCGTCCCTGAGCTTTTGTCCCAATAGAAGGACCCAATTAGGGAAACCCTAATAGGACAATTCTAGCACATCCCAACCACATCACAACCAACTAATGATCGCTACACGTCCACTATGGTCAGGCATGTCGAAGGGGACCCGAAGTTCTCTGTGAGGCAGTCTGGATTGGCCAGACTCTACTCACCCGAGAGCTCCCACTATGGGGCTACTGTGGAGAGACAATTCTCCCCATAGATGCCATGCCAGACATAGCGCTCAATCCCTACACCTTCAGGAAGGTGAGACGGATCGAAGCCCCCTGGTATGAGGGCCTGAGGTGTGTTGAAACACCGGGGTCTTACTCGACCCGATGGGCTTAGCCCGATCGATCGATTTGATCGATCAGGGCTAGTTCACGACTCAGTTATGATAGCATTAGGTTCGATTCGACAATACGCAGCCATACGCATCAAATGGAGATGAGTCAGAGCCTCATTGGCTTAAGAATTGCAAACGGGGGTACCTAGTTTCTTGGTTGAGCTCGGCATGGTTGACAGAGGGTTCGACTGACCTTAGCTGAGCCTCCAGACACTGCAAAGGATCATAAGCTTTAGGAGAGCCTACTATCAGCGGTTCGAGAGCTCCTGGGATCGTCTACGCAAGCTTGGACAGATGTAATGACGGAAGATGCAGAGAGCTCAATTAATCAGCAAGGATTAAATGGAGCAATTTTGGGGCTATTTATAGCCTCAACAGACGGTTGGGAAGCTTCTGGAGGTAATGCCTCGGGCTCAAGAGACCCGAGAGATCGGGCCATGGCCGAGCTCTCAAATTTCTAATTTGAGCTCGGCCGAATCACGAGGCCCAATTGGGGCACCTTGCTAAGACGGGGGAGGTCGTAACAGTTTGCTGAGGTGGATGTGGGAGTGGGGGACAAGCTCGGTAGATGGCAGTACAGGGGATCTTCCCTGTCGGGCACAGGAGAGAGGAAGACGAAGGTCCACTGTAGTGGGACCTTGGGATGCCTTCTGATCTATCATTCAGATGGCGCTATAACCGATCGCGGGAGTGATCCTGGCCATAGGATTCACGGTTTCATCTAACGGTGGATCCGCTATCCCGTGGAATTAAATCCGGATCGTGGGATCTAAGGGCTCGACGGTGAGATCAGTAGGAATTCGCTGTCGCTGTTAAATAGTTTAAAAGGTATATTTGCAATTTAGAAAAGTTGGGAACCCTATTTTGCAATTAGACCATTTTAATTAAATGTGAATTATGGCCTAAATGATTTCTAAATTATACCAAACTTTCACCCCTAGCTAATTTGGGGGTGAGGAATTAAAAAATGCAATCAAATTTTAATTTTGAGATTAAAATATTTTAAGTCTAATCTAAGTCATCTAGACTGATCAAAATTCCATTTTTGAACATAGAGAAGTCCAATAGACTTCAAATTCTCTAGCTAAGCTCAATTTGATGTTCTAAAAACAATGGTATTGAAATTAAATATTGATTAAGAGATATATATATATATATATATATATATATATATATATATATATATATATATATAGCAGAGTAACAACCTAGGGTTGTTACACCATTTCCCTGTATCGACAATCTATTTGATCAATTAGCAAGAGCAAAAATGTTCTAAAAAATTGAACTACGATCAGAGTACCATCAGTTGCAAGTAAAGGATTCAGATATAGCGATGACTGCCTACAGAACTAGATATGGCCACTATGAATTTTTAGTGATGTCATTTGGATTGATAAATGCGCATTCCATCTTTATGGAATTAATGCAGCATATATTAAAACCATACCTTGACAAATTTGTCATCGTGTTCATAGATGATATTTTAATATATTCCAAGACAAAGAAGGAACACGAAGGTCATCTTAGGACAATATTGGAAGGACTGAGAAGCCACCAACTATATGCCAAATACTCTAAGTGTGAGTTTTGGCTTGAATCTATCACTTTCCTAGGCCACGTAGTAGATGCTCACGGGATAAGAGTAGACCAGAACAAGGTGAGCGCCAACCAATAATGGGTACAACCCAAGTTAGTGACAGAAATTAGAAGCTTCCTGGGTTTGGCTAGTTATTACAGAAGGTTTGTGAAAGGCTTTTCTCAAATAGCCTCTTTATATGCAAAGTATTCAAAATGAAAATTTTGGCTTGAATCTGTCGCCTTCCTAGGCCACGTAGTAGATTCTCAAGGGATCAAAGTTGATTAGAACAAGGTCAACGCAATCCAAGAATGGGTACAACCCAAGTCAGTGATAGAAATCAGAAGCTTCTTGGGTTTGGCCGATTATTACAGAAGGTTTGTGAAAGGCTTTTCTCAAATAGCCTCTCCAGTCACCAAACTCACCCAGAAGGCTGTACCCTTTAAATGGTCACCAGCTTGTGAAGCAACATTCCAAGCACTAAAAGATGCGCTTACCTCTGCCCTCGTTCTAGTTCTTCCTAAGGAAGAAGTGAACTATCAAGTTTATACTGATGCATTTGGTATAGGCTTAGGTGTTGTACTAATGCAAGAAGGGAAGGTCATAGCATATGCTTCACGTTAGCTGAAGACTCACAAAAGAAATTACATCGTTCATGATCTCGAACTAGTTGCTGTAGTGTTCACTTTAAATATCTGGCATCACTATCTATATGAAATTCAGTGCTCGATTTTCACAGATCATCAGAGTTTGAAGTATATATTCACTCAAAGGGAGTTGAACTACCGACAATGAAGGTGGTTAGAATTGATTAGTGACTATGACCTGGACATCCAATATCATCCAGGAAAGGCAAATGTCATAGCTGATATGCTTAGCCATCATGCAACTCTCAATGCTCTTATCACTAAGAGTACTCTTGAAGAAGAATTCCGTAAAATGGATATCAAGTAAGTGCATAGTGACAATGTGAGTACAATGCTCTGAATGATTAATGTGGAACCCACATTCCACAGAGATGTATATATTACTCAGACAAAAGATGATGAGTACCTAAATTTTAAACAAGCCATCAAAAGTGGCCGTCGCACTGACATTCGATTCCATAAAGGTGTTATATATCAAGGAGATTGCTTATGGATCCCTAAGTCCATGCATCAGGAGGTGCTGATCGAAGGCCATTACTCTGGATACCAGAGCCATCCTGGAAGCTCAAAGATGTATTAAGACTTGAAGCAATCCTTATGGTGGTCAGGAATGAAGAAAAGTTTGGCTAAATTCATTGTAAAGTGCCACGCTTGCAGTCTGGTTAAGGCAGAACACCAAAGACTCGGTGGTGTACTTCATCCACTGGAGATCCTTGAATGGAAATGGATAGATATATCTATGGATTTTATGATGGGATTGCCTCATGCAAGGTCTGGAGCAGATGCAATTTGGGTTATAGTAGACTGATTAACCAAATCTGCTCATTTCATTCCCATTTGGCAAACAGACTCGGTTGAGAAACTTGCTAAGCTGTATATAAAAGAGATAATCAGGTTGCATGGAATTCCCAAATCCATTATATCTGATAGAGATAGCTGATTCACTTCTAAATCTGGCACAGCACATCGTGCATCAAGATCTAGGCACAACCCTAACATTGAGTACAACATTTCATCTGCAAATGGATGGTTAGACAGAATGAGTAAATTAGGTTCTCGAAGATCTGCTTAGACTATGTATCCTTAATTTTGCTAGATCTTGGGAAGATCACCTCCCACTAGTGGAGTTCGCTCATAATAATAGTTTTTAAGCCAATATAAAGATGGCTTCATATGAAGCCTTGTACGACAGGAAGTGTAGTACTCCGTTGGTATGGTCAGAAATAGGCAGTGTTCAGCTATATGGATCTGAGTTAGTAGAAGAGACAAACAAGAAAGTTCAATTGATTCAACAACGAATTCATGCAGCCCAAGACCGCCAGAGTAAATACCACGATATGCACCATTGCCTGCTATAATTTAAAATTGGAGACTTCGCATACCTAAAGTCAGTCAGATGAAAGGAGTCTTTAGATTTTGCATAACTGGGAAACTCAGTCCCCGCTATGTGGGTCCGTTCGAGGTAGCAGCCAAAATATGCTCTTCCACCTACAGACTAAATCTTTTAGGTGACTTCACAGCAGTCCACAATGTATTCCATATATCATCATTAAGAAAGTGTCTCAAAGATCCATTTCACCTTGTGCAGCTCCCAAAAATTCAGATCCAACCCAATCTGTCATATGCTGAGGAACCAATTCGAATTTTGGCCCGCGATCACAAACAGCTTTGAAGTTGTACCATTGAAATGATCAAAGTGTAGTGGAGGAATTATTCTCAGAATGAATCCACTTGGGAGAAGGAAGCCGATATGCGAGTCAAATATCCTAGACTCTTCGAGAATCCATGTATTCCTTCTTAGCATTATAAACTTCAAATTCAATTCATGTTTTTATTCTTGCCTTTTCTTTTCACTTGAGTGATATCGAGGACGACATCATTTTTAAGTGGGGGAGTCTATTACAACTCAAGTTATTACCTTATCAATTAAGACTAATCTACATCCTAATCTTGATCCTAAAGTATTAATCAAGTCATTAGAAGTCATCCACTAAGACCTAGTTCAAATCAGGAGTCAAATAGATCAAGTCTTGATTTTTGGGAAATCCAGAAACTTTGGAAAATGACATATATAAGTTGACCTCATATCGAAAATCGGACTTCTCCATTGCGCTCATTGCCCCCAAATTAGCTAAGGGTGATGTTTTTGAGTCAATCAGAAGTCATCGAAATTTCGACGAATATTTTAGTAATATTTAATACCCAAAAATTGGAAAATTAAATACTCGTCAGAATTACAATCTGACTTTGCCATTGCGATCATCACCCTTGGATTAGCTAAGGGTGAAATTTTGGGATTTTTAAGAAGTTGTTTAATTTTCTTGAATATTTTAATATATTTAAATTAATTAGAAAATTGAGGTATTTATTTTGACCTTGAAATTGAAATCTGACTTCGCTGTTACGATCATCACCCCCAAATTAGCTAGGGGTGATGTTTTGGATGCATTTGGAAGTCGTCAGATTTTCGCGAATATTTTAATATAATTAAATACCCCGGAAAATAAAATAATTAAATAATTATCGGAATCAAAATCCGACTTCACCGTTGCGATCGTCACCCCCAAATTAGCTTGGGGTGAATTTTTGGGAATTTTCGAAGCGCATTTCTAAAATCAGAATTTTTAATTAATTATAGGAATAAATAGTTATTTATTCATAATTGTATTTTTTCATTTTTCTTATTTCTCTCTCCTATTTGGCTATTTCATTTGACTGTCCCTTAACTTCACTTTCAGCTGACCCATCTCCTTCTCTCTCATTAATTGAAAGCTTTGATGACTATAGCCATCCATCTTCCTTTCCCCCTCATTAATGGCAAGGTTTGATGGCTATGGCCATCCCTCCTCCTTCCTCCCTCCTAGCTCATGATGTCATTTCCCCTTCATTCTCCTCCTATAAATAGAAGCTCAGCTCTTCCTCTCCATTTTTGGCTGTCAAGATAAGGCTTCCAAGCTTCCACCCTTCCCCCCATTGTTGAGCTTTCTGCTAAAGAAGAAGAAGAAGAAGAAGTTCCTCCTCCAAGCTTTCCAAGGTTCCTTCTTCCTCTTCTAAAGACTAAGGTACCCATTTGTTCTCATTCTTTAGTCATTTTATTCTTCTATTATGCTTATTCGTATCTTTAGACATCCATGATTATGTATGGAAGCCATTAGAGTTCTTCAAAGTAATATATCTCATGCTTTATTTTTTGTCCATTTTGCATCCCTTGCCTTTATCACCATTGTTCATATAGCTAGGATGATCCATTCGTGCCAATTTTGGTGTCAATGGAAAGGTATCAGAAACCTTTCCATTAATATATGGCACCACTCATGAAATGCTCTGGATTGAGAGTATCTGAGCTCTAAATGTGACCCTTCACGGTTTTCGCACAGGCGAAATCTCCGTCGGGCGCTACAGCGCGCCGTAGCATCCAGAAAATTCATTTGACCATATCTTAGTCATTTGAACTCCAAATCCAAACATTTAAAGTGCTAGATAGCTTAGAATTTCAGTGCCAACATTAATCTAAAATAATGTTTTGGTTCTGAACCTTAGAAAAATTAGAAATAACCAAAATACTCCTAGCCTTAATTAAGTCATAACTTGACCAATCAAAGTCCAATTTGGGTTTACTCCCAGTTAAAGTACTCAGTGTGATATAGGGAAGCTATAGCCACTGAGTTTGATGAATTTGGACATCAAATGAAAAGTTAGCTTTTTGACCCCCTTAGCTTAAAAAATTACCAAATTGCCCTTAGAAATTGAAATGGCTATAACTAATTCATTAGACCCCAGAATTTAGTGTTCTTAAACTCTATATAATCCTTGAACAACAACAAATAGTAAACTGTATATAAATTTAGATTTCAATAGGTGTAATTTATTAAAATGCCCCTTATGTCAAAAACCTTAGTTTGGACCCATATAACTCATTTCTTATCCAAATTTGGTGCACTTACTGTCTATCTTTATGTTGGACAGTAAGAAGTCATTTGACAATAAGTAATCCCAATTTTGAGCTCTTAATCAAAAACTAGCTTTTTGGACCCTTAAATAGGGGCAAAATGGTCATTTTGCTCAAAATTTAGGTTAAATATCCTTAACCCTTAAAATACCCTTTAAAATTATTAAAATTAGTAACAGAACTGATTTATGATCAATTTATATCATAAATCTATCAATTGAGATAATTTGTAAAACATCTCAATTTTAAGTTTGAAAATGCCTAAGGTTAATATGCCTTAGCCAAAATCCATCTCTAACCTCCATAATTAAATAAAATCAGTAAGTGTGAAGAAATTCAATTAATTTTTAGAAATTTTCCAAGTCTTATCATTAGGAATTCTCACTTCACCTTAGGATCCATTCCTTAAGAATATAATTAAATATTAGGCTAGATTTCATTCATTAAATAATGGGGTTATTCAATAAATGAATTCTTAATTTTATTAGTTTCAAGATTTTACAATGTATTTAGATTATTTTGTCTTTAAACATTAGATTTAGGATAGAAGAATCATCCTATTAAGTTTGATTTGCTTAATAGGATTTACCTCAATCATTAGTTCACATTTAGATTTAACTTAGATCTTAAGTCTTACCCATGGGATTCTGTGATTAAGCCCAATCTCGTGGTGTTTAATCCATAATCTCTAGCTTGATAGATTTTGGACAAGATTTTAGTTTAGAACATCTAAACTCATAAACTAGGTCTTGATAATTTCTTATAGTCGACATTGATTTAATCATATTAGAACCTAGCTAGTCCTAATATTTTGTAAACTATAAGGACGTACTTCTAAGTTACACTAGATAGTAAGAATTGGAGATCTTGAACTTGTGTAACTTGGAATAGTTAGAATATTTAAATTAGAAAATAAATAATATCACCATGTTTAGTAGAGTCCCTTGCTTACTACTTGATTTTGTGCTACACATTCCTTGAACTTTGCGCTTATTTTTCTTTGAACATGTCATATAAGAAAAATATTGTTGCATGAAAAATGAAAACTTAGAATATTAGAAAAACATTTGCATTTAGGTTCAGTACATGGTGGATTATGGTGCACATTACTCCAATGGACAGGGGTAAGGAGAGAACAGGATGCTTAATATCACTCATTGAGGAGAGTGTGTTAAGCTTGGGACTCGTTTAGTCTTGCAGACATGCTTTACTCCTCAACTGTTTCTGAAATTATCAACAAAAATAATAGTAAAATAACTAAAAGATATTTGCATAGTATTACCTACCTCTTCAGTCATATTATAATATATTGTGATATTATGTCTGCCATAGCCCATAAAGGCTACAGGAATATATTGGGTAAGATTGGCTAATTCTTTCTAATATGGCAGTTTGTACATTCTTTACAGTTTTTCAGCTTACTATTTATTATGTTGTTGATGTATTTTATTTTGGTTAGCTATATTTTTCCTATATTACCCCCTTACTTAAGTAGATGCATATATAGAATGTTAGATTTTACTGCTTATTATATGTACCATTTTCAAATTTATATTTTAAATTAACATATGTCATATAATCATCAATATATTTAGGTTAGACTTTTCTTTTCAGTATTTTCACTTACTGTATTACATATGTATGCCCTACCTTGTTTAATTTACTTAAGGTGTGCTTTTGCCTCAATTCTTTCTTAGTTATAAATATTATATTGATAACTTATTCTCATCCCATTGTATGCTTACTTACTCCCATGCTAGATAGATGTTTTATTTAGTTTAGAGTAAAATAGTGATATTAACAAATGCATAATAAATAACTTGCCTAAAATGTACTTAGACAATTTGTCTAATAAGAATTTTCTTTTATTGGTTGGGGCCCTGGCATTATGAAACCGATAATGTCAGATCTTGTTTAATTTGAGGAGCCAGTGCCTGAGGAGGAGCCTTATTTAGAAGAGGTGCAGCAGCCTGGTGCAGAAGACATCTAGTTGCCTTTTTTTTCATTATGAGGACAAGTGATATTATCATTTTCAGTCTTTTAAAATTTAATTAAATGATGTAATAATACAGGTGCTCGTGACTGTATTTACTTTCTGCACATTATTATTTTTTGAGCTATTTCATTTTATTTCATGGTTGATGTATGGTGAATGGATATAATCCTTACTTCTTATTGCTTCCGCACTCTATATGAATATATAGATTTAGTGACATATTTTCATAAATATTATGTGCACATCCTTCCCCTATTATTGGATTGTGAGCCTTACCTAATCCAATGATAAGTGAGGGATTTGCCAGAGTGACACTCCACTACTTAGCCTAATAATTACGGACTTAGGGAGAGGGGCACCACATGATACTTCTTTGATATCAACTGTAGCGCCCCGTCCCGTCGCTGTGTGCAAAACCAAACTAAATTTGGCGGCAGAGTGGTGTGCCACTCGGGAAGGCATAACTCATCTTCCCGAATAGGCTGAAACTAAGCCACACATAAGGCTGCTGACTCAACACAAGAATAAGGTCGAGAGTCAATACTTAAGATAAGAGAAAAATGCTTATCTTGAGTATCAGACTAACATATTCATTGGATTATCAAGGCAAGTAAGGAATCCAATATATATTCACAAATATCCGTATTTCCAATATGCTGATCACATCACAATACTAAGTATAGTAGTAGAATAATAGAGTGTGGAAGCTAAAATAAGACATCTAGAATACATTCATCACAGAACAGTAGTAAGCATTCATCTCAGAAAAGAAAAGTGAAATATATCTAGAATTATTACAAATTATTTACTGAATAATACAGAAGTAAAGTCTAGCTAATGAACTGAATAAAAGCAAAAAAGTGATAAGGTTGAAGGAGGCTCCACTAAGGCTCCACGTAATCCTCCAAGATCTTAAGTGAGTCCTCCTGTCTTAACTCAGTCAACTGCTGAGGATTTAGCAAATTGCCGAATCTCGAAAGTACCCCGTGTTAGATAAGAAGTCTAACATATCGAACTAAACTAAGCAGTTCTAAAAATAGCATGAAATAATATAGTAAATAAAATTATATAAAACTGTAAAGGTAATTAAATAACTATAACTATGCAAAATTGAGTAAAGTAAAATTGAACTGTAATCTGAATGCTAAAAACAATGAAAAATAATGAATGTCCTAAAACTGATGTAAGAACACCTAAACTATACTATATGTCACTGAATTCATGCATCTAAATGTGCCACAATAGTGTATGCCACTGATATGCAATTGAACTATTACTGAACTGCTATGAGCTGTACAGTATAATGTCTACTGATAGACTGTAAATACACGTCTACGCTCGCACGCAAGTGTACGTGGTCTGAAGTAATAAGTGGAAAGTTTGAGTTTTTGGGATTTATTGAACCACAGAGAATTGGATGTTTTGTTACCAAGGTATATCTATTATCACTAATGTTTAAGCTATCGGTAATTTGTTTAATTTGGTTCCATAATGAGCAAAATGATCGCTTAGTAGAAAAGAGTCAAATAGAAGGAAGAGGAGAGTTGGGTGTCTCCCACACGACATGATAGATTTCTTAAATATGATGCCTCCTCAAGCATTCATCTTTCAATCGCTTTGATTTAAATCAAGTGCACATTATTTTTCTTTGAGGTTTATCTCAAAGATTTACAAGTTCAAATCTTGTGCTTAAAATGAACACACAGTCGGTTTTATTTCAGTACAAAGATCTTTATAATTTTAGGTTTATAGTTGTTATCTCATCTCTTGATCATGAAGATAAGAGTTGTTAATTTTTAAGATCTTATAAGCATTGATTTCACTAAGAGCATCACGTGCATCACACATAGCTGAGATAAGAAGTTGAATTTATTGGGCTCAATGACTATGTCACCTCGTTCATGAGCACACAATTATTCCATTCCCTCTCTCAAGTATGTTGAGCAACGAGGCTTCATTAGTGGGTCTTAGCATCACACGCATCATCCCATTAGTTGAGCTTAGATTAAGGTGCACTAAGCTCAAGAACTTTCTCACATAGCTCCAAGATCTCGTGCATTCATAAATCTAGCATCTAAACCAAGGTGAGCTATGGAGCACAAGACACATTAGTCTTTTAATTCACATTTTAGTCCAATAATAATATTATGCATCTTTAGCAAGGCATTAAGATCATAATCTTTACTAACACTTGATAAAAACTCATATATTTATAGTAACTATCAAAACATGTGGGATTACCCCAACCCTCCCCAAGGGAGATTTAGCTCTCCATTATAATAGAGATGAAAAAGAACACATACACAGATAAATACCCTTTTATGATCAACTAAGAAGGGAAATTCAAAACAAGAGGTTAAAAAATACTAGGAATGTTCCTTGGAAGTTCTTCGGACTCTTTGTAACGCCTCACTATTAGATTAGAGTTTAATAATCTAACAATGAGTATTACGGTAGTATTTAATATTGAATTAGGAGATTCTAACTCAACATTTAATGCTACCTTATATTATATGGATCTATGGGGAGAAGAAGGTCATTCAATTATTCTAACTTAAACATTTATTATTTATAATATGAAAATTCAAACAATATGAAAGAATAGTTTACAACATCACAAAATATTTATAATTTACAAAGTATTCATAAACTTATTCTCACATAAATAAACAAAAGTAAATTTCTCTTGACCAACTACTGCTCCGCTTCTTCCTTAACTGCAGGTCCTGTTCCTTGCTCTTGATCTACCGTATTTTGGTTTTTAAATACGGTAGAGCACAGCCAAAAAAAGAAAAGTGGTTAGACTTTAAAAGTCTAAGTACATTTTAAAAGTAGGCTAAACATTAATTAAGTAGATATTATATTACAATTTTAAAAAAATAGTGGTGCAATAGGTATGAAAATGGTAAGAAAAGTATGTAAGAAAATGTGCTCACAATGCTAGAGTATGTTTGCCAATCTTGCAATAATTATGTTACAAGCATTTGAATTATTTGAAATTTGAAGGAAAACATGAATATATTCAAATGGATTTGTATGCTAAATAAAAAAGAAATTGTATGAAATTCTGTACTGTATAAATTTAGGAAAGATTTAATCATGGAAAATGCATTTCAGTTTAAAGACTGAGTATGTAATACACAATTCAATGAGATTGTGAGAATATGCAATTTATCATTTATTTATCTTATAAATTTGTTATGTGGGTGCAGAACAAGTGAGGAGTTGAGTACGTCTACTCAAATTATCTGTATATGGGGTTAAAACAAACACACACATTCCCCCTCAAGAGAATTATGTGGTCTCCAGATACACCAATAGCCTTGCCCAAGCAAATGATAGCTATACTAAATCTTCTATTAGACCTCTCTAAAAATTTTATAAAATATTTTTTATGATTTATTTATCTTGAAATTTTGTTCTGTGGGCGCAAAACAAGTGAGGAGTTGAGTACGTCTACTCAACCTATCTATAAGTGGGGTCAAAATAAACACACACATTCCCCCTCAAAGGAATTATGTGGTCTCCAGATACACCAATACCCTTGCCCAGGCGAATGACAGCTATACTAAATCCTCCATTTAGACCCCTCTGAAATATTTTAATAGATGTTATTTATGCACAATAATCTTTCTGTATGAATCAAGGTGTTACGCTCAATGCCTTGCAGCACAAGGATTTAATCAAAGTATTTGTAAAACCATGTGATATCCATTATTTTCTATTGATTTTTATTCTAATGATCTCATATTCACAATGGCTTCCCATATTTATAGGCCATCCAAATTGTGATATGGCATTTAAAAGAAATAATAAAGAATATTGTATTTAACTAAGGATTTTTAGTTGAGGGTTTTAAGTTAAGATGAAAAGGGATTATAATGAAACACTGTATGCATATGTGAATGAAATATAATTAATCATGCGATACATGTAAGGATATGTAGATTAAAACTATTGATATGAGTTCTTGTAAGTCTACATATGAAGATTCTAAGTATTTAACATGTGAAATGTGTAATTTTTTTTTAAAAATTCAACACATATGATTATAAGTACTTTCATTTCTAAGTATGAAATTTCTATATATATTTAACATATAGTATATGAGTCTAAAATTCTTAAAAATTTTGGCAGAGTTTTCTTTGTATTTACTCAAAATAAATATTTACAATATCAATATATACGTAAATCCATTGACTATTTCCAGTTATAATATAAGTCAATCCATTGACTATTTCCAATTCTAATATAAGTCAATCTATTGACTATTTCCAGTTCTAATATAAGTTAAGCCATTGACTATTTCTAGTTCTAATATAAGTCAGTCCATTGACTATTTCCAATTCTAATATAAGTCAATCCATTGACTATTTCTAGTTCTAATAAGAATATCAATTTATATTAGCATTTGTATAAGATAACTTACAGCATTTGATTTTTAATTTATGGCAGCAACACTTATTCACTTAGATATGATAATAAATACTACAATTTTTATGAATAAAGCTGTAATAATACTTAATAATTGAGGGCAACAAAACAAAATGAATAACATGATATATGACTTGTGCTTTTTCAGCAAGTTTATCCACTTCAATATGCATTTTCAATAACTATATAAAAGAAGTTTTACTGGGACATAAAATGTAATTCATTGAATCATCATCACAGCAATTTGTATAAATGTGTAAAACATCACAATTCTAGTTACTATTTAAATTATTCTGCCCTCTTAATAGCGTCTCATAGTAGGAAGATATATGCAGCATTTGATTTTGTTTGCATGATACATGACATCACTTAGATCTCATAACTAAATAGCAGCAATAGATTCACTTATTCAATGGATGGCAGCATATGATCTTATCCTCAATTGATAGTAACACATATTCTCTTACACAGTTAATTGTAACTTATGATCTTTCACATGATAGATGGTAGCATTTGATTATTTAATCTCATATAAGAACAAAAGATGGCAGCATTTTAATTTCATAAAGTAGATGGCAGCATTTTGATTTCATCTCATTATAATTAATAATAACTTTGGATCACTTATGATCTCATTGATCTCAACTTATAAAACATTAGCAGCATTTGAAAAGAATGGTAGTTTTTGATCCTATATTTTTGACCAATGACAACATTTGATATTACCTTGCAATTAAAATGAATGACAACATTTGAATATAAATGGCAGTATTTAGATATCATAACATTCATGGCAGCATTTGTAAAGAATATTTAGATATCTTAATATATAGCAGCATTTGATCATATAGACTTAACTAATCACATTTGATTTACATTTGTAAAGTACTGCAGCATTAACTCAGAATTTTCAAAGGATAGCAATATTCAATGCAGGGATCAATAGCATTTGATTCAGCAATGTTAACTTAATGGTATTAATAATCAAAGATGGGGCAGTTATAAGTTAATAGTAAAATTTCTTCTTCAATCATGCATCAATCCGAGCAGCTAAGAAAATGTAAAATTCCTGTTTGATTTAAAATACAAAATTCTACATAATCACAAATTGAGAAATCTATACTAATAAATGTTTGTATGAAAATTATTAACTGTACTTAGAGTTTGTCTGCATGCATTTAAAATATCTACTAAAAGATAATATAAGAGTTGTTTTACTTGAGTAATTACCAAAACTTCTTTTGCAATTTTACAAGTAAACATAGAAGTATATATTTCATCAAAATTTAATCCAACCACATTTGATCACTTCAATTTAAATGGCAGCATTTGTAATAAATAAATGGCAGCATTTGTATAAAATAAATGGTAGCATTTGTATATGGACAATGACAGCATTCAGTTTCAATATAAATATGTGGCAGCATTTGACAGTATATGATTTTAATATATATGGCAACATTTGATTCTTGAATGATAACATTTGGATATAAATGGCAACAATTGTTTTCTTATTATCCAAACAGCAGAATTCTATAACATAATCATTATCCTAGAGATTTAAATGTAATAAGATAATTGTAGTAAAGAATAATGATTTTTCAGTTTAACAAAAATGGTACCTTGAATATTCATAATTATTCCTTGTCTATCATCATTCTTATAGTAACCTTTAATGAACAATATATGGATCATCCACTTTGATTTGTGAATTAAGTTACATCATTCATATTGGAGTATAGCAATAATGCTATAAATATACATCTTAAATCGATCAATGCAAACAATAATACTGGAATTTAACATTCTATTAAATTAATAAATTTATCCATTACCTAGTATAGAGTCACCATCTTTACTCAGATCAGCTCATACTTATAATTTTAAAATTTGAATTAACTTATCATCATACAATTGCATGTAAAAGCCTGAAGATTAAGCTAGCTTGTTAATGAAGTTGAATAGATTACTGGATGCTCTAGAGGCTATCATTAATGGACGTGCTGTGTAAAATTCAGCAATGTAATATGCTTGTGGATAGTGAAGCATTGACGGCACAAGTATGTCATCCTATATCACATGGGTGATGAATGCTGTAATTCTCCTATGTTTAATATTCATGTTTTTGTGCTAAGAAAGTGTTACTAGTAATAAATTCAAGCATCACTCATCCTGTACATCATAAAAGTTTATAGAAAAAGGATTCATGAAACTAAAATCAAATATTGAGAGCAAGTATAATATAATAACTGATCAAGCTTGTAATTATTTTCATCAAATGCCTTTATAGATATAATTCATTTAACCTATATATTAATCATAAGTTTTAAAAGGATGTTATTAATTCTGCCATTACTAAAATTTGTAATCATACTATTCAAGACAACTAGGATGGCACATATATTATACTTGATACAAAGCAAATCCTATGGCGTTTTAAGAGAGTAGGAGTTCACAGTATTATATAAAAAGAATAAAAATTTATTGAACAAGTTAGATGGTAAGAGATAATTGAAATTCATATACTTATAAGGTATGGCATGCATGATAATATTTAAGTTCCTTGATCCATAATCAACTAGAGGAACAATGCATGTTTAAATGATAATATAATCTTGGCGTATAGAAGTTTGACAAGGGATTAGTGGCAAGATAAGCTCCAAACACATTATTTATGATAAAAAGCAATTATAAATAAGAGATGCTTGAAATATAGAGCTTTTACAATATTTGAAATATAAAAGATTCACATAAATATCTCATTTGATAGTTATAGAATTTTAACAACAAATTAACTCTTTTAGAAAACTAGATATTTGCATGAATTAGTAAACATCTAAGACATAATTACTTGTAAATTTACTTATATTCAGTTTTTTGTTACACGGTTTAACTCCTCTAATTTGCCTAACGGAAAACAAAGTATATATATTGATTGGTACCACTTATACAGTATTTATTTGAGAAGCTATGAACTCTTCGTTTGAGAGAAGTGTATAAACTTTTACTGCATATAACGTCATCATCATAACTAAATATTAGTGGTATTTTTAAATCATATTAGTTAGGGCTCACAATAGAAATCGTACAACTTTACCTTCATAAATTTCACAAATCTGTAAGGGAAAACAACTGCATACATTGAGGGGTCTCTAGATTATACTATATGTTAATAATAAAAGACCATTAGTGAAGTTTAAATTTTACACAACTCATGATCAAAGAGATTAAACATTTACAGTGGCAATTTGCATTATAATTATCACATGAAGACAATACTTGCACTAAGGTTTCTTATATAAGGTTTTCAAGAGTATCAAATTCGAAATCTTGAATCTAAGTCGGGTTTAAAAAAAATAGCTATAATTAGTAAAACAATTAAAACATTTTTCCTTCATGGGCATAGAATCATGCATAAGAATGCCGGCTGCAACTAGACCCTTAACAAAATGAAACATTTGACATTGTAAAGCCCTAAATCTTTCAAGATAATTTCATATAAACTATACTGGATAAGAAATCGAGTGGAGTACCTTATTTGCGCTTAGAGATGGCTGCTAAGGCTCGATATCAAACTTCGTTATCTTACCTTCGGATAATCCCCTTCTGCTGAGAGGATGAGAAGGTGTTGATAAAGAGGGGATCAGCATGGGTTCGAGCCTTCCCATTGGAGCAGTTAGCGGTGCGCCATGTGTCACTCGTCGAGCTTGAAGGAGGAGGCGGTCTCGATGAGGATAGGAACGGGGGGGGGGGGGGTCGCGTGCGAAGGGATTAAAGATTAGGGTTCTTTTTGTTTGTTATCCTATAAGTTATAAATATATATTTATATATATATATATATATAAATATAGTATTTTATTTCATTAATTTAGAATTTCTATTAGATTAAAATTATATGATTATTTATTTCTAAAAATAATTTTGAAAAATTACTTTTTAGCTAATTTGAGAGTGACAGACTTAAAAATGAAGTCAAAATTTTAATCGGAAGTCATCTTAATTATTTCATTTATCAAATTATGAAAATATAATAAAATAATTAAGAAATTTTGACTATCTCCAAAACTCATCAAAATTTCATCCCAAGCTAATTTGGGTGTGAGGATCGCAATGGAAAAGTCCGATTTTTAATTTGAGGTCAAATTAATTTTCTTATTTTCTTAATTTCAGGAATTACCCAAAATTAGGGTTTTGTCCATTTAGATTCTAAGTTTGACCAAGACTTCAAAAATTGATCTTAATGACTAATTAAGACTTGATAGAAGAGATTTGAAGTTAATTGAATGATTAAATGATGATTAACAACTTTGGGTTGTTACACTTTTCTTCTCCTTGCTTGAAGTGCCTTTCTTAGGTCGCTAGTGCGGCCTTTCTCCTCCTTCTCCTTAGCAAGTTGAGCTTCTCCACCATTGGGGAGTTTTTCTTCTCTTCTATGCAGCCCCCTTTATTTACTTAGTGAAGTGAGCAAATTTTGGAACCCTCTTCTAGTCAAGAGGAGAGGTATTTATAGATGAGGGATGCATCTTCAATCTCCACATCCAAAACTAGCACAATCCTTTAAAAATCTAAGCAATGATGGCAAAAACCACTTGAAGGATGAGGTGACCAATTCTTTTTATTGTTTTAGCCATTACATCACCTCATAAGTCCATTCTCTCAATTACAAATGGAGCTGCAGTAGGAGGAATGATGGCTGGAGACAAGAGGTTGGGTAGATGTCTTGTCCCAGCCGCATTTAATGCATCTACTAGAAAGATTTGCGGCAGGCCGCTACAGTGCACTGCAGCGTGCTGCGGCGTGCAATTTCTACAAAGTGACCCACTGCAGCGCGCGACCGCGTCCATTTTTCGCAAAGTGACCTATTGCAGCGCGCAGTGGTGATAGCATTTTATAAATCACACTGCTGCATCGTGCTCGCACCCACGGTTCGCAAACTGATCCGCTGCAGCGCGCGATCGTGCTCGCGGTTTGCAACTTGAACCGCTGCAGCGCGCGATCGCGCCTGCGGTTCGCAACTTGAACCACTGCAGCGCGCGATCACGCCCATGGTTCACAACTCGAACTGCTGCAGCGTGAGATCGTGCCTGTGGTTCGCAACTTGAGCCATTGCAGCGCGCGATTGCGCCCTCAGTTTGCAACTTGAACCGCTGCAGCGCGTGATCGCGCCCATTTTTGCAAGATGACCCGCTGCAGTGCGCGATCATGCCCATTTTTGCAAGATGACCCGCTCCAGCGCGCGTCAGCAGCTTCCTTTGGAAAAAAATGGGAAACTGCACCAATGGCTCAGAATTCTTTGGATAGGCCATTTTCCTGAAAAGATAGACAGAATTTGATTAAGGGCAGTTTAAGATCAAATTTGAATGATTTTTTTTTTTAATTTAGATGTAATTTATATATTCATCATACCCCCACACTTAAATTCTTGCTCGTCCTCGTGTAAGCTTAAAATGATATTTTTCTATTTTTTAGGCATGATAGTCGACAAAAGATATCAATTTAGATTATTTGTAAGTCAAGGCATGTGCTTAACTAAAGTGATTCAAATCATTTGGCATTAAGATGTTCTAACCTTGGATATGAAGTAAGGTTAATCAATTAATCTCTAAGTATTTGATTTTTATGCTTGATACTAGGTAATGAGGAAGGTTCCATGGAAAACCTAGACTAGAGATAATGAAATACTCAAGAGTTTTGTGCCATATGTGCTTCTTCTTATGAATCACAAAGATAAAAAAGTTTAAAAGAGAGATATTTTTCTTCATCCTTTTTTTCATTTTTGTTTTTTAGGCATGATAGTCAACAAAAGATATCAATTTAGATTATTTGTAAGTCAAGGCATGTGCTTAACTAAAGTGATTCAAATAATTTAGCATTAAGATGTTCTAACCTTGGATATGAGGTAAGGTTAATCAATTAATCTCCAAGTATTTGGTTTTCATGCTTGATACTAGGTAATGAGGAAGGTTCTATAAAAACCTAAACTAGAGAGGTAGTGAAATACTCAAGAGTTTTATGCCATATGCGCTCCTTCTTATGAATCACAAAGATAAAAAAGTTTAAAGGAGAGATATTTTTCTTCATCCTGTTTTCATTTTTTTTATTTGGGAGAGATATTTTTTATCATCCCCTTTTTTATATTTTTTTTTTCATTTTTAGGGAGAGATACTTTTCTTCATCCCCAATTCACATTCTTGTGATCATAAAGTCCTACGGGAGCCTAGTACTCTCTTTTAGAGTACTTACCAAAATCTCTAGTCATTAGTCTAATGCTTTCCCCCACACTTAGTTCATAGCAATAATTTAAATTTTGGAGATTAGATTATCATTAATTCATTCCTTAGTTAAAAAGTTTTAATGCTCTCAATGCATTTGATCACTTTTTGTTAAGCACCATTTTTCTTCATATAAATTTCTTTATTGATATTTTTGCGACTTTTATTTCTTAGAAAATTCAGAAAATTTTGTCATTTTTGGATACTAGAAAAATTAGGGAATATGAGAATTCATAAATTAAGATCTCAAAATAAAACAAATAAAATAAAAAGTACAAAGAAAAACAATTAATACAACTAGAAAGAAAAATTCATCCTATTTATTTTCGAGTTTCCTCTTCTTCCACGTACGCGAATTCACAAGGGTAGCGCGAGTCCGGAATGGGGGCACCGACAGGCGGTCTTGGCAACACAGAGGGTCCGGTCCACCTTGCAAGCTCCAGTCCTCAAACATTAGTCCAAGGGCTTCATGAAATACGGACTGAAACTAGCACTGCTGAACGAGTTCTTGTTTAAAGAATCGCATGTCGGTGGCCAAGGCTTTGCTAAGATCAACCTGCTGATTGTGGTGCAGCAATAGCTTGTTGGTCAGAGTTTGGTCGGATGGTGCGGACTCTTCCCCTTGCTCGCCCCTCCTTTTCTTAGGCAATGTCTGTTCACTAGCCCGGGCGTTCATATTTAAAGGATTGAGAGCGGTGCTGGGGGAAACGATGGTGTCGGAGGAGAGGATCTTGACCCATTAGGCCTCGCAATTCTCTGATATCAAAGACCCGATGGCCAATGCAACGCAGGGTCCCTTGAGAGCTTTCTAGAGTTGCTAAAAAATAATACTCGAGATGCGGATCTCGCCTGGCCTAACCAATGAGCACATGAGGAGTGCTCTGGCATGGGTCACTTCAGTCAAGTGAATCGTATGCATGACAAAGCTAGAAATGAAAACTAGCCAAGCGCTACTCGTATCCGTTAATTCGAAGTGAGGAATGTTGGCTAATCTCCCTCCCAATCGGTGTTTTCGTGGACAAGCTCCGTAACTAGATCAAGGGGGTCTTGGCGAGACTCCAAGAGTTTAAGGTAAGAACAAGAACTTACCTCCTCAAGCCCATAGAATTGCTCGATTTGAGTAATCCCAAGAGTGACACCCTTATCTCTGCAAAAGATCTGCTGTCCGGCTGCATCAATAGCATTTGCATAAATCTCCTGGACTATAGATGGGTACGTGGGAGACCTCTTGGTCACCATCTCCCTCCATCCCCGGGGGTCAATTTGCTCCACTGGTACGGGCAAGAAGCCGCTGAAGCTCTTCTTCAGAATTAACTTCCGTTGAGAAGTTATGGAATAGAATTGGTGCTCGGCTTCAGCTGAATAGAACCTTTTTTTGTTAAAGGTTCTCCTAGAAGAAGAAGCTTCGGCCTCCTTTCTAGGAATCGCCTTCTTGCCGGAAGACATTATGATGAATCTAGATGAGAGCAAGAGTTTGTGAGGAAATAAGAAAGCTTTAGGAGGTGCAAAGATAACCCTCCCCCTTGCCTCCCTTAAATAGCTAGGGAGTTATAAGGTAATGGAGTGCATGGTCAAAGGGTCTTCCCCATGCCATCAATGTGATGATCCATATAAAGGGGGGGGGGGGGCAGCTTTTTCAGCCCCACTTATGACTACATGGGAAACCCAAATTTCATAACTTTTTGACTGCATGGATTCCAAGGCAGTCAAAATTTCACCAGCGGGAGCAAACCGCTACCGTGAGCTGTAGCAGAATTTTCGCTACAGTGCGCGGCAGCAAAATTTTCCACTGCGGCATGGCTTTTTCGCTGCAGCATACTGTAGCGCTGCTTAATATATATATATATATATATATATATATTTATTTATTTATTTTTTATTATTATTATTTTTGGTTGCCTCCCAAGAAGCACTTAATTGAACGTCTTTAGCTAGACTCGTTAATGATCAAATAATCAGATCCAGAGGCTTCTTCTTCCACATGCTAAGGGTACTAGAGTGAGCACAACCCACAAGGTGGCTCGAACCCTCGCCCTCTCTTTCTTCCCTAATTGGATCTTTTCCTTCATGTTCTAACTTAGGGGAGTCTTCTTTTTCCTTTTTCCCCTTCTTGTTTTTCTTTTTCTTACTCCTTCCTTACTCCCCTTCTCTGAGGAAGGAGTTGACTATTATCAGAATTTTTTTCTTCTAATATTAGATCTTCAAGAACATTATCTACCTATAATCTTTCTTCTCTCAATTTCTTCCTTACCTCTTCTTCCATCTCTCTTTATTTAAAGATGGTAGGTTTTAGGTTGATTAATTCAGATTCCCCCTTGACTTTTATACTTATTACCCTGCAGCCTATATCAATAATAGCCTTTACACTCATCAGAAAGGGCTGCCCGAAAATGATTGTGGAATTCTTATTCCATCTATCCCACTCACACACCACAAAATCCGTAGGAATGATAAAACTTCCCAATTCAACTGCAACATTCTTAACGATGCCTAGAGGGGTAAGGGATTCTAGATTTGTAAACTCTAGAATCATGGAGGTGCACTCCATTCCTCCTACCTTCAAATTTTCATAAATGTGGTAAGACATAACATTGACTGAAGCACCAAGATCACACAAGGAATCTAAAAAATACTTCATTTCTAATTATGCAATGAATGCTCAACCTCCCGGGGTCTTCACATTTCAGTGTTGTGAGCTTCTCACAATCTGTGCCCCTTTCTCCTTTCCAAGCATCAAGCTCTTCTTCTATGACACTATTTTCATCAGTATTAATTACCCCATACGTCTCTTCCGAATGAATTATACTAACCAGCTCCCTTGGGTTCACTTCAGTGGAATTAGGTAGAGCTCCTTACTGCTGAATGGTCAGCTGCTTAGAGATCTGCCCCAGTTGTGTTTTTATGTTCCTAAGGGATACTTCTATCCCTTGGATAGAGGCATCGTAGCAAGTGATAGTGGCTTCGGTTCGACGCATGAATTGGATAGTTTCAGACTTGAAGGAGTTGAAAGCTCCTTCAAAACTTGGGTGGTGATTGTTATTATTAATTCCATTATTTACTTTCTGTTGGTTTGATGAACTCCCCCCATATTGATTTCCATTATTATAATTGTTACTCCATGAAAAATTAGGGTGGTTTTTCCATCCTGGATTGTAGGTATTTGAGTAAGGATTGTTCATTATGTTATTATTTCTAAAGTAATTCACTTGTTCGGTATTAGTTGGTACGAAGGGGTTGTTCAGATTGCAGTTCTCACTATTGTGTTTCCCTCCGCATAAATAACATTGTATTTCCAGAATAGCGTTAACATTCATCCTCTCAATTTTCTTGTTAAGGGTATGGATTTCTTATTGTAATGCCGTTATTTGATTAGTTTCGTTCATCTTCATAAATTATTTTTTAAGCCTTTCAGAAGGCCATTGGTATGCATTGTTGGCCATCTCATCTAAGAGGTCATAAGCATCCTCTTGGGTCTTACTACTTATAGAGCTGCCGGCGGCTGCATCAATGAGTGTCCTTGTAGGAGCGTTCAAACTATTATAAAAGGTTTGCACTTGCATCCACAAAGGAAACCCATGATGTGGGCAACGCCTTAGGCATTCCTTAAATTGGTCTCACCCGTCATAGAGTGTTTCCCCTTCCAACTGAGTAAAGTTGGTTATCTCAATTCTCAACCGAATGGTTTTTGCTGGAGGGAAATATTTAGCTAAGAATTTCTTAGCCAAATCATCCCACATTTGGATGGAATCGCTTGGAAGATAGTTGAGCCAACTCTTGGCTCTATCTCGTAAAAAGAATGGGAAAAGCCGTAATTTAACCGCGTCTTCAGAGATGCCGTTAAACCTGAAGGTGTCACATATTTCAAGGAAAGTTTAAATATGTGAATTCAGATCTTCAGTGGCTAATCCCCCAAACTGATTATTTTACACCATACTCAGAGTGGAGGGTTTGATCTCAAAGTTATGGACTTCTATATTAGGCCTAACAATTATATGGGGGCTTCCCCTAATAGTGGGTAGTGCGTAATCTCTCAGTGCTCGTCCCCTAGGCTTTCCTACTGGCTCTCCAAGATTTTCATTATAGTTTTCTATAATGGCTTGTTGGCTTAGTGAAATGTTTTGTTCTCTCCTAGCTTGTAAGTATGTTCTCTAAATTTCAGGGTCAAATAGATAATTCATGTAAACTCTTCTACTCATACACAATGATAAGTAGGCTATCAAGAACAAATATTGTAATTATGTTTGAAATTTTAGCAGTAACGAAAGAAGCAGAAAAGTAGGTTGTTAGTACCTATAATTACAAAAATTAAAAATTAAAAGTATATGCATAAAAATACTTAAATCACTAGTTACTTATAGATTGTCCTTTATACGAAACAAATTCCAATTCCCCGACAACGGCGCCAAAAACTTGACAGACTGTAACTACACGTCTGGGCTCGCACGCAAGTGTACGTGGTCTAAAGTAATAAGTGGAAAGTTTGAGTTTCCAGGATTTATCGAACCACAGAGAATTGGATGTTTGGTTACTAAGGTATATCTATTATCACTAATGTTTAAGCTATCGGTAATTTGTTTAATTTGGTTCCAGAACGAGCAAAATGATCACTTAGTAGAAAATAGTCAAATAGAAGGAAGAGGAGAGTTGGGTGTCTCCCACATGACATGATAGATTACTTAAATATGATGCCTCCTCAAGCATTCATCTTTCAATCGCTTTGATTTAAATCAAGTGCACATTGTTTTTCTTTGAGGTTTATCTCAAAGATTTACAAGTTCAAATCTTGTGCTTGAAATAAACACACAATCAGTTCTATTTCATCACAAAGATCCTTATAAGGTTTTAGGTTTATAGTTTTTATCTCATCTCTTGATCATGGAGATGAGAGTTGTTAATTTTTAAGATCTTATAATCATTGATTCTACTAAGAGCGTCATGAGCATCACAAATAGCTGAGATGAGAGGTTAAATTCATTGGGCTCAATGACTATGTCACCTCGTTCATGAGCACACAATTATTCCATTCCCTCTCTCAAGTATGTTGAGCAACGGGGCTTCATTATTGGGTCTTAGCATCAAACATGTCATCCCATTAGTTGAGCTTAGATTAAGGTGCACTAAGCTCAAGAACTTTCGCACATAATTCCAAGCTCTCGTGCACTCATAAATCTAGCATCTAAACCAAGTTGAGATATGGAGCACAAGACATATTAGTCTTTTAATTCACATTTTAGTCCAATGATAATATTAAACATCTCTTTAGCAAGGCATTAAGATCACAATCTTTACTAACACTTGAGGAAAACTCATACATTTATAGTAACTATCAAAACATGTAGGATTACCCCAACCCTCCCTAAGGGAGACTTAGCTCTCCATTATAATAGAGATGAAAAAGAACACATACATGGATAAAGACCCTTTCATGATCAACTAAGAAGGGAAATTCAAAACAAGGTTTAGAAAATACTAGGAATGTTCCTTGGAAGTTCTTTGGACTCTTCTTCTCCTTGATTGAAGTGCCTTTCTTAGGTCACTAGTGCTGCCTTTCTCCTCCTTCTCCTTAGCAAGTTGAGATTCTCCACCCTTGGGGAGTTTTTCTTCTCTTCTATGCAGCCCCCTTTCTTTACTTAGTGAAGTGAGCAAATTTTGGAACCCTCCTCTAGTCAAGAGGAGAGGTATTTATAGATGAAGGCTGCATCTTCAATATCCACATCCAAAACCAGCACAATACTTTAAAAATCAGAGCAATGATGGCAAAAACCACTTGAAGGATGAGGTGACCAATTCTTTCCATTGTTTTATCCATTACATCACCTTATAAGTCCATTCTCTCAATTAAAAATGGAGTTGCAACAGGAGAAATGATGGCTGGAGACAAGAGGCTGGGTAGATGTCTTGTCCCAGTCGCATTTAATGCATTTGCCAAAAAGATTTGCGGTGGGCCGCTGCGCACGCTACGGCATTCAATGGCGCAGGCAATTTCTGCAAAGTGACCCGCTGCAGCGCGCGACCGCGTTCATTTTTTGCAAAGTGACCCGTTGCAGCGTGCTGTGGCGATAGCGTTTTGTAAATCGTACCGCTGTAGGGCGCTGAGCGGCATCATTTTGCAAAATGCTCCGCTGCAGCGTGCGGTAGCGCCAGTATTTGCAAATAGAATAGCTGCAGCGCGCGGTCACGCCCGAGGTTCGCAAACTGATCTGCTGCAGCGTGCGATCGCGCCCGCGATTCGCAACTTGAACCGCTGCAGCGCGCGATCACGCCCGCGGTTCGCAACTTGAACCGCTGCAGCGCGCGATCGCGCCCGCGGTTTGCAACTTGATCCGCTGCAGCGCGCGATCGCGCTCATTTTTGCAAGATGACCCACTGCAGTGCGCGACAGCAGTTTCCTTTGAAAAAATGGGAAATTGCACCAATGGCTCATAATTCTTTGGATAGGCCGTTTTTCTGAAAAGATAGACAAAATTTGATTAAGGGAGCAGTTTAAGATCAGAAATGAATAAAATTTTCTTTTAATTTAGATATAATTTATGGATTCATCATCTACATACATCATGTTGGGAAATTTTACCGTGTTGTCTCAACACCCTAAATTTCCCCTATTAAAGTATGCAACATTTTGTAACTCATAAATAATAATTGATACTTATACATCATGCTCATGCTCATATACTACATGACTTAAATCCAGAAGTCTAGAAATGCTTGAAATTGGATAATGACTCAAATGTCTCCATTGTGCAGAATCCTGCTAAAAAAGATTCTAACTCTTAGATTCTAATTTTAATAATTAGATTTACTTAGGATTTTACTGAAAATCATCAGTTAGAAGGATTGCATATACATATTGGGTAGGTTTCCAAGAAAAGTGAATTTAACACTTAGTTTGTATAAAACTGCACTTATCAAAGCATACTAAGATAGGAGGCAGAACCCGGTCGCAGTTTATATCTCAAATTAAGCTATTAAATACTCTAATTATAAGCATACCTAGTATCATAAAGAGGGTAACTTAAATTACTTAGTTTGTTTAAAGTTGCACTTATCAAAGTTCACTAAGATAAGAGGTTGAACTCAGTCACAGTTTGTATCTCAAACTAAAGATTTAAGTCCCTAATTATAATATTCTTAAAATTAATTGATTTACTCTAAGCGAGATTGTATCCGCCAAAGGCCGTGGGATAGCACAAAGATAAATCTTACTTAGAGTGACTCAACAATTCCTGAATATTGCTAGAGTGATCCAACAATATGGATACATACTATACACAGCTAATAATCTGGGTTCAATTAATTCTATTTAATCACCAAGGATTTATCCAACACTATCAATCCTTACTCTAATTGAGTGAGTCCTACACAAGGCTCCAAAGATGTGACTAAGAGGTCACTCAACATGGGTTACTTACCACAGGGAGAATGTGGGGCCCCCGTACTAACAATAAGGAAGTACGGTGCTCCAACTGTGGCAAATCCCCAACTTAAGTAAAGTTAGGCGAACCCAACTTGCCTTAGGGCAGGGACTTGTCACCAAGTGCTATAACATTCATTAATATAAATATCAAAGTGGTAGAAGCAATATAAAAATAGGGTAACATCCACAAGCATACATAGTAGGAAAAGAAAATGCAATATAGTAACTCATCACAATGCAGAAAGTAAAGTACATCCAGAAAGTTTAATTATTACAAACTAAAATGAATAACTGAAAATAAAAGACTCTCATCCTCACTGGAATAACAAGACAAAGCTAGCTAGACAGTAGCTAGAAGGTCCTCCTCCTGAATTGGCTCCTCCTCAGTGACACTGCCCACGAACACGTCTGAATCTGACATTTGTCGGTATCACAAATGCCAGGGCCCCAGCCAATAAAATAAAAAGGTTACAGTTAGACAATTATCTAAGTACATTTTAGGCTATTTAAATGAACTAAATATTAAAAGATATCACATTTAATTTAACTACGCATGCAAGCAGTAAAAGGTGCAACAAGCTATGAAAGAACTGGAATACTATAAACTATTTATTTATAGCATGCAACATACAAAACACTATATAAGCAAGGTAAAGCTAAAAGCAAAATAACTACAGCTACTGAATAAACATGATCCTAATATGATTATGATCAAAGTAAAACATGCTGAGTATAAAAGAACATAAGTACTGAATACAATAAAATTCTAGCATCCTAAACATGCCATTCATACATATATCTAAGCCATAAAAGTATACATACAACAACATGCAGATTAAGATAAAAAGAAAAGCCAGTGAGACATGTGGCAAAAGCAAAGCAAAATATGGAACCACTGAGATATGTGGTAAAGCGAGCAAATACTAAAAATAAGGCCACTGAAGCATGTGGCAAAACAAACCAGGAAACCAAAACAATACTATATAGGTAAAGTAGTAATATGCCTAAGTTCTAGTACTGCCATACTAGCCAATAGGCCATCCAGGGCCTCCGATATCAATCAATCAATCCCCAGCCTAGCCATCCAAATATGCTAGGTTTGAGTCCATTCTATACAATACTACTACTGAAGAGGCAGACTAAACTAGGTCATATTCTATTAACAGTGATAAAACAAAACTGAATGATATGTAAATTCAATACTAGCTTAGGATACCTCATCCTAAGTTTTCCTATTATGCTCAAGGGCTAAAGCTCAAAATCTAAGGTAGGCAGAGCAATCTAGTCAAAGTAAGCAAGAGACTCAATCTAGACTTATGTGATATCTGTTGTTGTCTAATTTCCAAATCTAACTACTCTGAGAAGGTACAACCTTAGGATCTCCAATATCCAGCTATCGAGTATAATCTCAGATTTACATCCTTAAAGTAAAATATTAGAACTTAACAAGTTCTAAGCAAAAATCATGTGATGACTATATAGTTTAAGTAAGCAAATCCACGACCTAATTTATAAATATTTTACTCTCTTACCCAAATCTTGATCAAATAAATCAAGATTTTAAGGATTTAGAACTTAAACCCTATATTGAGTTCAAATTCCAAATCCAAGGTGATACTAAAATAGGATCTAGGTTTCTCACTTAATCCCAAGGGTAAAGGATCCTATAAGTTGAAAGATTCAGGAACTAAGATCTTAGTGAAAGGCTATTCTACTAATTATAAGATAAAATAATCAATTAAGAACTTGAGAATCTAAGATCTATATTCAATCCTTAAGATAACTCCATTATCTTATTAATTGAATCATCCTATACCCACATGGAAGGTTTCAAAAGATTAAATAATCAATCATTAAAGAATTTCAATTGGAGGTGGTTTGATTCAAATTGAAGATCTAAGTCTAAGATCTAAGATCTAAAGATCTGAAGTTTGATCACTTTAGACTTTTAATTAGAGTTTGACTTAAGGGTTTCCATTTGTGATTTTCTTTAGAATCTAATTTCATAATTAACTATAAGGAGCTTATTAATGTTAAGAACTATCAATTCCAAGTATTAGATTAACATTAAACCCATTTTGACCTTCTTAGGCTACATAAGATCTAAGGGTCCGAGTTTTGATCACTTTAGACCTTAAGCTAAGATTCTACTTAGACATTTCTAGTTCCCTTTTTCTTTTAACACTTAACTCTAATATTATCTTAACTGAACTTAATAATGAGGTAACTGACCATTTTAATTATTAGACTTAATTAAGTTAAAGTCCAATGATCTTTATAAGGAATGCTTAGATTTAAGTATCTTAATTAAGGAATTAATGAGACCTTATGGATTGGTGATTATTATTGTTCTAGGATTTTAGAGAATATTTTCAATCTATGTTATAGTGGCTTACTGAAATTTTCAATCCTTTAAAGAACATTAAATCACATTTTGGCCAAAATGACCAAAATACCCCTCTTAAGGCAAAAATTGGGATTTTGGGGTTTAATCACCCAAATTTGCTCTAGACTATTCTAATGTATTTCATATTACCTAATGAAGTGGGAAACACCTTTAATTTAGGTTTTGATGACCTAAATGGTCTTAATTAGCATTAATCACTTAATTAAGCCTCTTTGGGTGATTAGTGAAATTAGGGCACTTTAGGGCAATCCATCCTTATACTTAGTCTAATATGATATTAGGAACCATCCCCACCCAAATCAGAGGCTTAATTAGGGTTTAATTCACTAATCCTTGATTAGAGTGATTAGGGAGTGATTAAGAAAATTAATTATCCAAAATTAATTTTAAGGGTCTGGAATTGTTCATTAGGGTACAAGGAGCAATCAAAGCTCTTAAACTCATAATTTGGACAACTAAATGATTTTATATGATATAATTAAAAACAGTTAAGGTTTGGCAAATAGTTTTAAATCCAACCATTGGATATGAAATTTTATTTTATATTCAGATTCCTTGAATTTTTCTGATTCAAATGGTATATTGGATCATACTATTTGGATATATATAACTAAAGTTATTTAATTAATTCATTGTGTACTTTTATTTAAATCAGAACTTTAGGTTTTGATTTATTAAATTCAAAACTAGTGAAAATGTTATTTAATAATTCAATAATAATCCGCGGCCCAAATTAAAAAGACGCGGATCGGGGGTCGACCCGGCCCAAATTCGTCTTCGTCTTCCTCCCCGACGCGCCCATGGTCCGAACCCTAGAGGTGACTTCTAGCACTGAATTCTCTGCACTCCGGTCACGCCACGCCGCGATTTCAATGGCTACACGCTCAGGCTTCGAAGGCGCCTCGATTAAACCCAGAAGCCCTCACTGGGACACTCTGGTTCGCTGGATGCCTATTCGGCCGAAATCCCCCAGTCTGGCGCACCTGTGAGGAGATAATTCTCCTCACAGAGTCCACGAGCTGCCAATGTCTCGATCCCTACACGTTCAGGGATCGAAGATGGAGCGATAGGGCGCAACCAGAGATCCTGGGTGGTATAGATCGTCGGGGTGCTACTCGGCATTTTCTGCTGTTTCAACGTGCGACTGGTTCAGTCGATTCCAGTCGAATCGATCGAATTTGTCAGGCTCAACATGCAATACCAACTCGCAATTATGGTCCAAACGTGCCTAGGCCCGAATGGACAATCAATTTCAATTGGAACGCCAATTTTAGGCGAACCAGGAATCTCGTCTGGCGGTGCGCACAGACGATGAATTCATCGTCTGGGTCACTGCCAGGCCACGCCTTTCATTTCGATTGCTCATGAAGGAGCTCAGGTACGATCCTACTCAGCACCTAAGGCTTGCGAAGAAGCGAATCGAGCTGAATCCAGCTCGACTGAGAGGGGGAAGAAGGCTGTACCTCAGATCGAAGACTCGCGGAGAAGGAGGCAATGCAGGCTGTCTTGATGGTGCTTAGAGGTTCCAAAAGCTCTGCAAGGGGGTCTGAACTCTAGACCTCACCCTCTATCAGCAGCTGCAGCTGGTCTCGACGTCTGGTTTGCCGAGAGTTCCAGAGCTTCAGCTGTCCAGTGCGAGGATCACAGTGAGCAAAGGAGCTCACTGTGATTCTTGGGAGGTACTTATAGGCTGGGAAGGGTCATAGGAATGGATTTCGAAGCTGGGCCAAAACCTCGGGCTCGGACCAGAGGCTCCTCCAGCCAGCCCATAATGGGGGTGATCCCACCCTATGGATTGCTTCGACAGGCTCGGCCTTAAATGGGAGGGTGCTAATGGCTTTGGATGACCTGGTGGGAGAGTGGCAGACAACGTCGACGTGGCGAATTTTTGCTGTCGGCCGAATCTCTGCGAAGACGAAGATGAACAACGACCGGGAGATCGGGAGCCATCTGATGCGGGAAGTCGTTGGGAATGGATGGCCTGATGAAGATCCCAGGTAACGGCCACGCTGATTTAATTCGAGGCGTTGGATTCCAGATGCCGATCATGCGTCTGAGATTCGATTGCGGGATGGAGCGACGCGAGCCCTCGGATCCGGCGCTGAGATGCGTGCTAGCGCATCGGGTGACTTGTTACTATGCGCCGCTGTCGGGACCCCGCAGCGGATCTGCCGCGGTCCCGACAGCAAATCCCGCCGAATAATTTTTATTAAATAATTTAAATTAATTAATTAAAATCTTTTAAATAATAATTAAATTATTCAAAAATTATTCAATTTCAAATTAAGGCCAAATGAGCTCCAAAAATTCCTAAAAATTCACCCTTAGCTAATTTGGGTGTGAGGAATTCAAAAATGAAATCAAATTTTAATTTGGAGATCAAAATAATTTAGATATTTTTCAGGGCTTAAAAATAGCCAAAAATACCAAATTTTTCAATTTAGCTCCGATAGATTTCAAACTTCTAAGTTTAGGTTTAAATGACCCATTGAATCCAATGGAATCAAAATCAAACCTTGGTTTGGCTTAATTAATCTAGTTTTAGCTAGGGTAACAACCTAGGGTTGTTACAGAGAATCTCAATCTAATATCTTAGGTGTATTCTACCATAAGGTTTAAGATCAGCTTCTAAGGTTAAGGAGGATTATCTATGTTCCTATCTCAATATGTCATAATAAGTCTTTCTTACCTCAAGGTGTAATATTCCTTAAGGCTTTTAATTATTTTAAGGCACTCTTAAAGCAAGATCCTTATGATCTCACTCTTCTATCACTTAAGTTAAAGGTTCAGGGTTTACTTATTATCTTAGATAAAAGTGATTAGATCAGATGATTAGATCCATCTGATCACATCCTATTCTACAATCATGGGATGAAATCAAAAGATATTATTAGTGTTATCTCACTTGTTAAATCAATACAGTTTTATTATCCATCTTATGCTGGTACTATTATATAAGAGGAAATCAAAGATCTAAAGCTTAGATTCAGATTATTCAATCACATAGATTTATCATTAGCCTTAACACTTCTAATTCAAAGATTTATGATCAATACTAAATTAGATGCTTTATCAGAATAATGTCAATTACATTATCTTATAATCAAGTCATTTGATTAAGTAGTTAAAGATTTAGATCTTAATCAAATAGGTCAGGGTTTAACCCCTACCTTCACCAAATTAAGATCCATTGTTTATTTATAGATCCAATGTCAAAATCAGAACATTATTGATGGTAATCTCAGATTTAGATCAAGTATTAATAACTTGATCAACATCTTAAGATTTCTTAAGGTTATTTAAGAATTTCAATTACTTAATTCAAGCTTGTTAATATATCAATTATTGGTAAACATGAATTGAGATAATTATAACCACACCACTGTTTTAAGGCATACTAATAGAAAAATTTAGAGAGATAGAAGGTAATTAGTGCTAATCAACCCTTAATTCACACAAAAGGATTAGCACCTTATTACAAATCTAACTATTAGAATTTCATACAACTTGGCAAATATACTCCATATAATCATGTGAGCAATCAGAGACTAAGTTTTTTAAGATCCAATGACTAGAAACCCTAATTTTCACTAATCATGCAATTACAATATTAGGGAATAATTTAAAATACATAAATTAGAAAATTAAATCACTTAGCACATACATTCTACAAGGCATAAGGAACACAATGGCACCTAAATTATGCAATTTGGCTAAGTATACATGCTAATCCACTCTAATTAAGTTCAGCAACAATTAGCCTAATCCAGAAAATCCAACCATTAAAAGTGCAATATTATTTTATATTCTGATTTTTTGATGATTTTCTGATCAATTTGGTATATTATAATATAGGGTTTGGACTAGTGGATTAAAAGTTATCACATTAATTTAATTTGCATTTTTCTAATTAAATTTTCCTATTATTTGATTAATTGAATTATTTTCCTTAAGAAAAATAAATCCAATTAATCGGATTTAATTAAAACGGGCTAGGCCCGATTTCAAAAGGCGCGAGTCAGTCGGGGCTCGAGAAACCCAAAATTGTCGCACCTCACGGGTCATGGGTCAGCCCGACCCGCACAGTGGCTTTGTCCCCGCCCCTTCGTCCCGGCAGATTGGCCGATTAGGGAAAACCTAATCGGTCAATTTCCATGCATCCAAACCATGGCATGACTGGCAAAAAGTCACTACACATTCACCATGGCTAGACGCACCGGTAGAGGCCCGAAACCCCAAGTGAGGTGGTTCAGATCGGCCATACCCTACTCACCTAAAAGCTTCTTTAAGGAGCTACTGTGGGGAGAGAATTCCCCCCACAGAGACCACGCCAGACCCGGGGCTTGATCCCTACACCTTCAGGGAGGTGAGACGGATCGAAGCCCCATGGTCTGAGGGTCTGAGGTGGGTTGGAATGCTGGGACCCTACTCGGTCCCAGACCGCTTTACGGTTTCAGCGCGATTGATTGATTCGATCGATCAGGGTTAGCTCAGAGCACATACACAATCACATTGAGTTTGATTCAACAATACCCAACTAAACAATTCAAAAAAAGGTGAGTCTGAGCTTAATTGGCTCAAACTGATCAAACTAGAGTACATGGTTTGATGGATGGGCTGGATCGATCGACATGGAGAAAGGCAGAGGCTGCAGAACTACAGACGAATGCACTTAGAATTCCTAAATGCTAGGAATTACCTCTATCAGTGGTACACACCAGGCATGCCTAGGGAAGCTTGGGAAGGTCAGTAATGGTGGAAGAGGTTGAGAGTAATTTCAGCTCAATTAGGCAGCAAGGGATCATGGGAGGAATGCTGAGGCTATTTATAGCCTTGGCGAAGGGTTAGGAAGCTTCCAGAGGGCTGGCTTGGGCTGGGGAGGCCTGAGAGATCAGGCTATGGCCGAGCTCTCAATTTTTTGAAATGAGCTCAGCTGGGCCACGAGGCCCGATCGGTGCTCAATACCAATATGGGAGAGGTCCTAATGACCTGCTGAGGTGGACGCAAGAACGGGGGATAGATCTGGCAACTAGTAATATGGGAGGGATTCCCTATTGGACACGAGCGAGAGGAAGATGAAGGTCCATAGAAGCGAGACCTTCGGATGCCATATGATCAATCGATCAGATAGCGGAATGGCTCTGATCGCTCGGATCCTAACGGCCAATCCCTAAAACAATCCAGGGTGTTGGATCCATGGGTAGATCCAAAGGCAAATCCACAGCTCCACGAATCTTAGTTTGGGGCCCCGTACTTTTCTGTGGTGATGCTAATACTGATATTTACATAATCATGGGGAGTACGGTGCTCCAGCTATGGCAAATCCTCAACTTAAGTAAAGTCAGGTAGGACCCAACTTGCCTTAAGCTAAGGACTTGTCACCTGGAACTGGTAAACATACACAATACAAATCAAAGTGGTGAAAACAAAAAATAGCATAATATAACATCCCAACATAATACAGAAAAGTATATAGGAGTAAAAGAAATAGTAACTCAGATCCAATGTAGAAAGTAAATACATCCAAAAATATGTAATTATTACAGACTGACATAAAAGAAAGAAAGAAAAAGATCTCTCAACCTCACTGCAGAAAAAGAAACTCTAACTAAGCAGCAGTAGGAAGATTCTCCTCCTGCACCGGCTCCTCTTTTGCAGCACTACCAATGAACAGCTCCAAATCTGATATTTGTCGGTATCACAAATGCCAGGGCCCAGCCAAGAAAAGAAAAATGTTATTGTTAGACAATTATCTAAGTACATTTTAGGTTATTTAAGTGAACTAAATAATTAAGATACCATATTTAAAGGTTTTAAACATGCAATCATTATAAGGTGCTACAAGCTACAAAGAATGGGATAGCCATAAACTAATCATCTATAACTAATCAACAAGTATGTAAAAATAACATACAAAGTAGCAACTAAACACGGTGAGGCTGAAAATGAAGTAACTGCAGATACTAAAATAAATTTGATCCTAATATGCTTATGATCACATGGATGTATGCTGAGTATATAAAGAACACAAGTACTAAAATAACATACAATTCTAACATCCTAAATATGCAAATATTTAATAACTAACAAATAAGAGCATATATACAAGCATGCAGATTTAATATGAAAAGGCCGTTGAGACATGTGGCAAAAGTAAGCTAAGTACATGAATGAGCAGAAAGTAAAGCCATTGAAATATGTGGCAAAGCAAGCCAAGCACTAAAGTAAGGCCACTGAAGCATGTGGCAAAGAAAAACAAATACTGAAAATTGAACTGAAGCAGGAGTAAGCCTAAGACATAGTACTACCATAACAAAAATAGGCCATACGGGACCTCTGAACTGAAAGTTCAACATGCATCCATCTTAGGCATCCGTAGAGCTAAGTCTGAGTTGAACTTATAGAATAAGACATGTATCAATCCTAGACATCTGCAGAGCTAGGTCCGAGTCTATTCTATAATAAAACTAGAACTGAAGAGGCAGACTAAGCTAAGACATACTCTACTAACTGAAAGCACTGTAGAACTGTATGAATATTATGCTTTTCAAATACTAACTTAGGATGTATCTTCTATATCCTAAGTTTACCTATTATGTTCAAGGAATAAGACTCAATATTCAAGGTGTGTAGAGCAATCAAAGTTAAAGTAAGCAAGAGACTCAATTTAAACTTATGTGATATCTGTTGTTGTCTAATTTATCAAAATCTAACTATTATAAGAAGATACAGGCTTGGGATCTCCAATATCCAGCTATCGAGTATAATCTCAGATTCACAACCTTAATGTTAACAATAGAACTTAACAAGTTCTAATTCATAATCATATGAAGACTATAAAGATTAAAGTAGATAAATCAATTACTTAATTATTATTATTTTCCTCTCTTAACCCAAATCTTGATTAAGTAAATCAAGATTAAGAATTCTGGATCCAAACTCCACTTTGGTGTTCAGATCCTGAATCTTAGGGGATATCTTAATAAGGATCTATGGTTCATACTTAAAACCCAAATTAAAGATAAGGAATATTATAAGTTGAAAGATTCAGAAACTAAGAACTTAATTGAAAGATCACTCTACTGTTTATAAGATAAAATAATTAGTTAAGAACTAAGAATCTAAGATCTATATTCAATCTTTAAGATAATTATGTTATTCTATAGATTGAATCAATCCTACACCCACCAGGAAGGTTTCAAAAGGGTTAAACAATTAATCAAGTAAGGAATTCCAAATAAAAGTAATTCAATCCAACTCGAAGATCTAAAGTCTAAAGTCTAAGATCTGAGATCTAAGATCTGAAATTTTAATCACTTAGATCTAAACTAATAAGTCTAACTTTAGGGTTCTTTAAAGCTTTTGCTTATATTATCATTGAGACTATAATTCATGAACAAGCTTTGGTAGGATAGCTAGGATTAGAAACTTTAACATTAATATTAATTTAAGCTAAGTCTTTTATAAAGGGTCTTAAGATCACTTAAGATCTTAAGAGCTTACTTAAGAATTTTAAAGTTTAACACTAGGATTCATTCAAGAAATGATACTACTTAGCAATTGATATTAATACATTACATTACTGATTATTATTACTTTAATTGACAATTCTAAGGCTTAAGGGTACTTAAACATATTTTGGCAAAATGACCAAAATACTCCTCTTAAGGCTAAAAATGAGATTTTAAGATATACTCTTCCAAATTGATCCAAGTTTGTTTTAATGAGTTTTATATTGGTTAATGAAGTAGGATACACACTTATCTTAGGTTTTGGTAACCTAATTAGCACTAATCACATTTTTAAACCAATTAAGGTAATTAAGGAAATTTGGGCATACTAGAATGATCCAAATATATTTAAAGGCTCTACTATACTTAATGAAGCATTAGGAACTAGATTTACCAAAATCAGAGGTTAATCTAAGGCTTAACTCACTAATCTCAAATTATGGAAATTAAGGGGTGATTAGCAAAATTAAAGATCTTAATTTACTTTTGATGGTCTTCATAGGTTTTATATGGTCTCATGAGCAATCAGAGATCTTAAATAACTTTTTTGGATAATTAATATATTTATTATAATTTAAATAAAAATAGAGAAAGATTAGGAAATTATTTAAGATCTAACTAATGGATCTTTCATTTTATTTTATATTATTATTCCTTGCATTTTTCTGATTAAAATGGTATATTGGATCATACTATTTGGACACATATAGCTAAAGTTATTTTAATAATTCATTATGTATTTTTATTTAAAATGGAATCATAGGGAATTAATTAAATTTATATATCCAGGAATTAATAGAAGGAAAAATAATTCCAAATTCATTTAATTAATCCTGCCTGATTATCAGACCACGCGGGTCAGAGCGGGGCCCGACTGGACTGGCGTTGTCGCACCGCGCGGGCCTGGGCTGGCTCGGCTCGATGCGCTAGTGCCTTCATCCCCGATACCCTCTTCACAGACAGCCATGAGAGGGCACCTTGAGATGCCAAATTCACTGTCGAAAGGCCACACCACAACCAGCATTCGATCGCCACTCCTTCAGGAAGTCAAGGCGCGTCGATTGAACCTATAAGCCCTATCTGGGACAGACTAGAATGCTGGGTGGCTACTTCACCAAAACTTCTAATTTCAGACAATTAGGGTTCACTGTGAGGGTATAATTCTCCTCATAGAAGCATCTAAACAAATGAGGCTCGATCCCTACACCATCAGTGCGGTGAGGAGAGTCGACCCCCTAAGGTTTCATAACCTGGGGTGCAGCTGATCACTGGGTCCTTACTCGGACTCAGCCATGGCTCGACCGCTAGCTCGATTGATTGATACGATCGATCAGAGCTAGCTCAAACCCTGGAGACAATCACAACTGGTTTCCTTAGTGGCTAAGGCTAGTTAAACGACATCTAGAGGTAGAATGAAGAATTAAACTTAGAAAACTAAGTGGGAGAAGGCTGTATCAAAAGTCAAGGTTGCAGACATGGCCGAGAGGAATTGAGGTGACATGGAGTTTCCCAAGTAGTAGATGCAAGTTCGAAGGGAGTCTAAACACTAGACGAACCCTCTATTAGCGGTTCTAAACTCTGGGAATGCCGAGAAATTTCCGAGACGATGGAAGCTTTCGAGGACTTCGACTGGGAAATTGGGGATTCACAGTGAGCAAAGGGACTCACTAGGAAGTCTTGGGGGTATTTATAGGTTTAATGGAGCACTGGGGGTGGATTCTAGAGCTCAAGAATCATGGCATGGCTTGGGCCAAAGGAGAGGCTTGGCCCAACGGTTAGGGGAACATTGGGGAGATCACCACTGACAAACGATCGTGCTGAGGGTAGAAGAGGAAGATCAGAACAATTCCCGTACCGCCACAAGGGCTGGAAAGATTGGACTATCGGGGGGGGGGGGGCGAGGGAGATGATCCACAGTGCTCGGACTCGTGCCCATCGTCTGATGGATCGACTATTGGTCTCAGACGGCTCTGATGGATTACTTAAACGAAAAGGGTGATAGCCGTCCGGTGTGCCCAATGGATCTGATGTCTAGGATTAGATCTTAACTAGGAGGAGATCCCGTCGTTGGATTAAATGCGCAAGGATGTGCGCTATGGCATCCGTTGGCACTATCCCATGCGCCGCGGTCGGGACCCTGCAACGAATCTGCCACGGTCCCGACAGTGAATCCCATATATATATATATATATAATTAAAATAATATTAAATCATTTAATAATTAACTTAAATTCTAATTAATTATATAAATCTAATTTAGGATTAAATGAGATAAAAAAATTTCCAAAAATTCACCCTTAGTTAATTTGGGCATGAGGAATTCAAAAATGAAATCAGATTTTAATTTAGAGATCAAATTAATTTAGGTATTTTCTAGAGCTTAAAAATAGCCAAAAATATTAAAATTCTCAATTTAGCTCCGATTGGTCCCAAACTTTTAGGGTTAGGTTTAAATGACCTATTAAATCTAATGGAATCAAAATTAGAGCTTAGTTCAGCTTAATTAATCTGGATTTAGCTAAGATAATAACTAGGATTGTTACACTTAGATCCTAGATGTAGGATCCATGGAAGGAACGGCTGGACGGGTAGGATTCCGTTGTCGCATGACCTAGGCTCCATAGTGGATCGCCCGTGGTCGGCAAAGCGAATCCCAACAGGTAAATTAGTTGAGGGTAGATTTGCAAAATTAAAATATTGGAAACCCTAACATGCAATTAGACCATTTTAATTTAAATTAAATTATAGTCTAAATAATCTCCAAATTTTACCAAACTTTCACCCCTAGCTAATTTGGGAGTAAGGAATTCAAAAATGCTATCAGATTTTGATTATGAGATTAAAATATTTTAGGTCTTCTTTAGGGCATCTAGACTGATTAAAAATGTTAACTGAACTTAGAGAAGTCCAATTGACTTCAAAATTTTAGAATAAGCTTAACTTGGTAATTTAAATGTAATGGGATCAAAATTAATATCTTACTAAATTGAGAATTAATATGGTAACAGCTTAGAGTTATTACATTGTCGCACTGCGCGGGTCATGGGCTGACCCAACCCGCACAGTGCCATCGGCCCCGATCCCTCATCCCAACCTTAGGCTGATTAGAAAAACCTAATCGTAAAATTCCTAAGCATCCGGGCCATGGCACGACCAACTGAAGGTCATTACACATCCACCATGACTAGATGCACCAATATAGATCCAAAGCGCCATGTGAGATAGTCTGGATCGTCCTGACCTTTCTCACCCGAGAACCATCGCTTCAAGGCTACTGTGGGGAGTCAATTATCCCCACAGAGGGCACAATTCTCTCTGGGTTTGGTCCTTACATCTTCAGAGAGGTGAGATGGATTAAACCCCTATGGTGGCTAGGGCTAGGATGGTCTAGATCACTGGGTCCTTACTTGGACCTAGCCTTCTTACGGTACTTAGCCCGATCGATCAATTATATGTGAAGTGAGTAGCTTAAGATAAAAAATGTGAAATTGGGGCTAGCTTAAGGTGCAAGTATATGTGAATTGAGTTCACTTTTACAATACAATCCATCAAAAATCAAATGGAGGAAGCTCAAGCCCCATTGGCTTAGAGCTTGCAAAGGCGGTTACCTGGTTCAATGGGGGAGTTTGGACAGACTAGCTAAGGAGGAATTAAGGCCGGGCTGAGCTGCAAAGAAGCTCTTAGGGATCCTTTACACCAGAAGAACCCTATATCAGTGGTTCGCAAGTATTGGACTCTCTGGGAGAAGCTTCAAGCAGACCAGTAATGGCGGAGGGGGAATCGACTTCAATTGATCAACAACCAATTCCAGGAGGGATTCTGTGGCTATTTATAACCTCATGGAGGAAATGGAAAGTTTTCATAGGAAACGGCTTAGGCCGAGGAAGCCCGAGACATCGGGCCATGGCCGAGCTCTCAATTTCCAAATTAAAGTTAACTGGGTCACGAGGCCCGATCAAGGCTTCATACCAATATGGGGGAGGTCCTAATGACCTTGCTGAGCTGGAGGCATGAGTAGGGGATAAGGAGAGTAGCTAGCGTATGAGAGATATTCTTTGTTGGGGATGGGCGCGATTGGGATGAAGGTCCGCAGTGTCGGGACCTTCGGATGCCATTTGATCAATCGATCAGATGACGCAATGGCTCTGATCGCTTGGATCATAATGGCCAATCACGGGAGCGATCCTGTCCCTAGGATCCACGGGCAGATCCAAAGGCAGATTTATGGCTCCGTAGATCTGGAACCTAGCTGTTAGATCTATGGGAGGAACGGTGGGATGGAGCGGGGCTCTGCTGTCACATGACCCGGGCTCTGCAGCAGATCGCTCGCGGTCCGCACAGAGGATCCCAGATGGGTAAAATAGCTTAGGGTAGATTTGCAAGAACAAATTATTGGGACACGTATGTTAAATTATCCCAATTTAATTTAAATTGAATTATAGTTCAAATGACCTCCAAATATTCTCAAATTGTCACCCTAGCTTATTTAGGGGTGAGGAATTCAAAAATATAATCAGATTTAAATTTCGAGATCAAAATATTTTAGGTCTAAGTTAGGACATCTAGACTGATCAAATGGCAAAAATTGCCCTAGAGAGGTCCAATTGACCTCAAACTATCATATTTAACTTAAAATGGTATCTTGAAAGTAATGGAACTATGATTAAGGCATGATTAAGCTTAGATTAAGCTAGGTGACAAGCTAGGGTTATTACAGATGACAACCATTGGATTCACAAATATAATCCAACGGTTGACGATGGATCTAAGCGCAGTCTATCAGCACCGTTGAATTAATGCGCTAGGATTTGTGCCCTTATATCCATTGGTGGGGTTTGCTGCGCCACTGTTGGGACCCGCAGCAGATCTACTGCGGTCCCAACAGCAAATCCTGTGGTTTTAAAAAAATTATTTATTTAATTTAATTAATATTATAAACCCTTTAATTTAATTAAATTAATTCCAATAATTCCTAAATCCAATTTAGGACCAAATGAACTCCAAAAATTCACCCTTAGTTAATTAGAGCATGAGAAATTCAAAAATAAAATCAGATTTTAATTTGGAGATCAAATTATTTTAGCTAATTTTCAAGATCCAAAAATAGGCAAAAATAGCTAAAATGCTCAAATGAGCTCCGATTGATTTCAAAACTCTAGGGTTAGGTTTAAGTGACCCATTGTCAAATGGAATGAAAATCAAAGCTTGTTTAGCTTAAATTAACTTGGTTTAGCTATGATAACAACTAGGGTTGTTACAAGATGTGATAGCTAATAACTTGCATTTGCTAGAAGGATAGAATCTTGTTATGACTATTAGCTATAACTTAGTTTTAGACCTTATGAACCTTCCCTTTCAATTTTAAACTTCACCTTAACCTCTCTAGTCCCTAACTTAGCATTCCTTAATTCTCTAAGTGTGATTTGATTTTTTATTAAGCCTTAGCACCCTTATTAACATAATCAGCCTAGCACTACTAGATTGTAACCTTTCCCTTAACCTTAAATTTAGAACCTTCCTAATGAATATCTAGGTAACTTAGTGATATATAAAACTAGAACCAATTTAATCTAGTTGCCTTAGTAAGTCTCAAGGTAGTGAACCTACAACCTATATTTCCTAATTATAAAACCTACACCTTTCATTTCCTAATGATAGAACCTACAATCTTGATCTCCTAATGGTAGAACCTTAAGCCTTAAGTTTATCATCCTATGTAGATTGTTTGGCTTAGGAATATCATAGGATTAGTGTCATGTTGCATGTATCTACATATAAATTATTTTGCTATTTAAATAAATCTTAATCATTTGCTACTTTTCAAATCTCCATTACTTATAGTATTATCTTTCAATTGACTTTGAGATTGATATGTCTAATTTAATTGGAAGCTTAATCAGCTCTAATAATTAAGTTAGATAACTAAACTTAGATAATAATGGATATCATATGATTTACAATTAAATTGAATTCCTTGAATGTTGCTTTACTTTGAGATTACAACCTTGAACATTCATAAAGATATTGTGCATATAATAAAATATTAAAACATTAAACATAGGGGTTTCATATGGTGGACTACAAGACATGGCAAGCTATGTAGTAATAAGGAGACCTCACACATTTTAGAGGAAGAGTGTGTGTGTTTTGGGAGACCCTGCTTTCCTTCTTGTTAGGTAGACATGCTTAACTCCTCATTTTGTTATGTAATTGTTGCCTGCAGAACAATTCCTTATACAACTTAAACAACTTGACATCATTATTAACACAATCTTATATATTGTGAGTAATTTTCATAGCCTTTTGGCTATGCTTACTTATCATAATCTTTGATTATGTTTACTTTGTCCATGTGACTAAGTTTCACTTTACTTTACATATTATACAGTTTTTCTTCTTACTATTATTTACCTCACATTATAGTCTTTACTTTCTGCAGTGTATATTTCTTTACTTACATTTTATGCTTCACTGCTTCCTATTATTTAAATACATAGCATAATTTCATTAAATACATTCATATATCATTTTAAGCATTCACATGCACTTTAGTAGTTGATGTATTGATGGGGGTGATGACATGTAACATAATCAAATTCGCCAATTAATTAACAAAATTAACTTTGCATATTTAAGTTACTAGTAGATATGTGAGTCGCTTGTTGAGAATAAAGAGAGGTGTCGTAAGCGTTTACAAGTAATGAGAGCTAGGATAAACTAACACACTTGTAAGGTAGGAGAAAAAAAATAAAAATAAATGGAGAAGATCTTACGGGAGCCTTATTATCGAATATGCTGCTTATGATAAAGAAGATTAACTTCTATGAGTAGTCCTTTGCCACATATCAAACCTTCTTTTCTTGGAAGTCCTTCTCCAAGAATTTCAAACCACGCCTCAAGAATTTCTACTCTCAAGAATGAAGCTCACATAACACAAAGAAGAAGATAGTATTTTTTTTTATCACTTGTAATGCCATAATACTTGTGAGGGTGGCCAATTTATAGCCAGAAAATACATGCCAAATGACCATAAAAACTATTAATCAACCTCTCATGAAGGACTAAAGTTTCATTTCCTCTGAAAGACCAAAAAAATTATATACTTACTCTCTCATGAAGGACTAAAATGTCCTTTCACACAAATGACCAAATAAACCATAAACCAACTCTCTCATGAAGGACTAACATGTTCTTTCACATAAATAACTCACATAACAATATATGGGCTAGGATGAAAGCCCATTTATAGAACAAATATAAAAGCCCATAGGACTCAAAATAGAAAAATAAAACATAGTACCATTAAACTAATTTATGATCTAGCATGTCGATGATGATTTCATTGATGCCCTGCATCAGCACTCCCCAACTTTGAAGGATTCACCTCTGGTGAATGAAGCTCGTTATATCTTCTTGAAGAAGATGTGAATCAAGTTGCTGTAGTTCTTCATGCGTCAACCAAGAGTCTTCTAAAGGTGAAAGGCCTTTTCATTGAAAGAGATATCTCTTTTCATTGAAAGAGATATCTTCTAAATAATTATTTGATCATCAAGTATTTGGGATGGATGATGAAAATGGAGGCATCGAGGCGGTAGTGGCAATGGTAATACTGGCTCTTGGTTTTGTGGTTCCTGAAGGTTAGTAAGATAAGTAGAAGCATCCAATATATCTAAAGAAGCATAATCATGGTACAATGTAAGGTCTGCCACATTAAAAACTAGAGATATTCCAGCATCATTCGAAAGTTCAACTTCATAAGCATTTTCATTGACTTTCCTTAATATCTTAAAAGGTCTTGCTCACCTAGCATTCAACTTTTTGAATATTCCTATTGGAAATCTCTCAGATCTCATCCTTATTAGCACTTATCACCATCTTAAAATTCAACAAATTTTCTACATGTATCTGCATTAATTTTATACTTCAACTTTTCTCCAAATTGTATGTAGTGCTTAATTTCTGTTCAATTTCTTGATGGAGATCATGAAGGCTTTGAGAAAATGATGATGCAAACTCACTAGCTCTATATGCTATGGGAAGATCAATTAAGTCAATTGGTTTTTGTGGCTCATAACCAGTTACAATTTGGAAAGAACTTTTACCAGTAGATCTATTACTAGAACTATCATACGAAAACTTACCAGTGGATAATATAAGATCCTAGCTAGTAGAATGGTCTGAGATTAAGCATCTAAGCAGATCTCTTAAGCTTCTATTTTCCACTTCGGTTTGACCATATGTCTACGGATGATGTGCTGTCAAAAATTGAAGTTTTGTGCCTACTTTCTTCCAAAGAGTCTTCCAAAAATAACTCATAAAGCGTACATCTCAATCTGACATAATTGTTTTAGGTAAACCATGTTACTTGATTACTTCACAAAAAAATATAATGTCGTAACATGAGAAGCATCAAAAGTTTTAAAGCATGGAATAAAGTGTGCCATCTTAGAAAATCAATCAACGACTACAAGAATAGAGTCGTAGTGTTGTGTTGTGCGAGGTAATCCTAATATAAAATCCATACTTATGTCTTCCCAAGGTTTATGAGCAATAGGAAGAGGAGTATAGAGTTCATAATTATTCTGATTTCCCTTTGCAAGTTGGCATACATTATATTGAGAAACCATACGAGCAACGTCTCTCTTTAGACTAGGACAATAAAATCAAACTTGAATCATTGCAATAGTTTTGTCAAACCCAAAATATCCTGCAATTCCTCTTACATGTAGCTCGTTAATAAGAAAAATACGAAGAGATGAATTAGGAATGCAAAGACAAGTGCCATAAAAAAGATATCCATCTTGAAATTGGTAATTTGAATCAATAACTCGCCCCTTTTCAAATAATGAAGAATAAATTTGACCAAAATATTTGCATGTAGAGTAATCAAAAATCATTTTATCAAACCTAATTACTTTTACTTTCATTGTATGATAAAGGAGAAACATGCGACTCAAAGCATCTGCGACTTTATTCTCAATACTGGCCTTATGCTTTAAAACAAAAGTGTATTCCTGTAAATATTGAACCCATTTAGCATGACGAGTATGTAACTTTTTTTGAGAGTTTAAGTATTTAAGGGCTTCATGATCGGAGTAGAGAACAAATTCATGAGATAAAAGATAATGTTAACAATACCATAGAGTTTAAACAACTGCATAAAACTCACGATCATATGTAGAATATTTTTGGCGGGCATCATTTAACTTCTCACTGAAAAAGGCTATTGGATGGCCTTCTTGCTTAAGCACTCCACCTATTCCTACCCCAGAAGCATCATATGAAAGTTCAAAAACTTTATCAAAGTCTAGCAACTTCAATATTGGTGGACTAGCTAGACGCTCTTTTATTTCAATAAAAGCCTTAGTGGCTGCAGGAGTTCATTTAAAATCACCTTTCTTTAGGCATTGTGTGATAGGTGCCATGATGGTACTAAATCCATGAATGAACCTTCTATAAAATGTGGCCAACCCATGAAAACTCCTAACATCATGAATGGATCTTAGTGTAGGCTATTATTTAATTACTTTTATCTTTTCAGGATCAGCTGAGACTCCATGGTTTGAAACAATAATTCCTAAAAATATGACAGATGAAGTCATGAAAGAGCATTTCTTCATATGAATATAAAATTTTTATCGACGAAGTGTTTCAAAAACTTTTCTTAAATGACTTAGATGTTCTTCTTGGGTCTTGCTAAATATTAAAATATCATCAAAATACCCAACTAAAAAGACCCCAATATAAGGTTGAAGTATATGTGTCATGATGCGCATAAATGTACTAGGAGCATTAATTAAACCAAAAGGCATAACTAACCATTCATAAGTGCCATTTTGTGTTTCAAAAGCAGTCTTCCATTCATCACCATCACGCATTCTAATTTGATGATATCCACTTCAAAGATCAATCTTTGAAAATATTACAGATCTAGCCATCATATCAAGCATGTCATCCAACATTGGGATAGGAAATCGACACTTGATGGTGATCTTATTAATTTCCTTACTATCAATAACATGCGCCAAGTTCTATCTTTCTTAGGTGTAAGAAGTGTTGGAACAGTACAAGGGGACAAGCTCTCATGAATGAATCCTTTGTGTAATAAATTATCAACTTGGCGCATAAGTTCAGCATGCTCAATTAGATTCATTCGATAGTGTGGCAAGTTGGGCAAGGTAGAGCCAGGTACCAAATTGATGGCATGGTGTATGTTTCTCAATGGGGGTAGTTCACACGAAAGTTCTTCAGGACACAAGTCTTGGAGTTCAGTCAAGAGTTGAGTGACTTCATAGGATTGGGTTGAATTTTCATTATTTTTTGAATGATTCTAATAAGGCGGATGTAAATAAATTAAAAGTAAGAATTTTTTTTTTTTTTTGTTTCTCAATTTTTTTTTTTTTTTGGGTGGCTAAGGATGATATAAATTATAATCATATTAAATTTTAATCAAACTAACGAACCTTTAATATTTATTAAAATAAAAATTATTATGAATTAATATAGAAATGTAGGACTATGTATGAGAAAAAATTTCTCTAATACCAATCTGATATAGGATGGGGGTGATGACATATAACATAATTAAATCTACCAATTAATTAATGAAATTAACTTTGCATATTTAAGTTACTAGTAGATATGTGAGTCGCTTGTTGAGAATAAAGAGAGGTGTCATAAGCATTTACAAGTAATAAGAGCTAGGATTTAACGAGCACACTTATAAGGTAGGAGAAAATAAAATAAAAATAAATGGAGAAGATCTTACGGGAGCCATATTATCAAATATGCCGCTTACGATAAAGAAGATTAACTTCTACGAGTAATCCTTCATCGCAGATCAAACCTTTTTTTCTTGGAAATCCTTCTCCAAGAATTGCAAACCATACCTCAAGAAGTCATTCTCTCAAGAATGAAGCTCACATAATATAAAGAAGAATAGAGTATTTTTTTTATCACTTACAATGCCATAATACATATGAGGGTGGCCAATTTATAGCTAGAAAATACATGCCAAATGATTGTAATAATTATTAACCAACCTCTCATGAATGACTAAAGTGTCATTTCTTCTAAAAGACCAAAAAAACCATATACTTACTCTCTCATGAATGACTAAAATGTTCTTTTACACAAATGACCAAATAAACCATAAACCAACTCTCTCATGAAGGGCTAAAGTGTCCTTTCACATAAATAACTCATATGAAAATATATGGGCTAGGATGAAGGCCCATTTATAGAACAAATACAAAAGCCCATAAGACTCAAAAATAGGAAAATAAAATATAGTACCATTAAACTAATTTATGATCTGACACATCGCTGATGATTTTGTTGATGCTCTGCATCAGTAGTTCTTAGTCCTTATAGGATGTATATTTTCCTTTACTCATTGTTGCAGGATAGAGAAAACCTACAAGTGAGCTCTTACTCTTTACTTTACTTTACTATTTTTCCTTACTTTCATACCCTACTTTGTTGCTTAGTGCCTTTTTTACTTATTTTAAAATTGTAAATGACTAAAGTGATATATGCTTAAAACATTAATTAAAATCGGTATAACTTTAAAATGTACTTAGACCTCTTAAGTCTAATCACATGCTCTTACTTTTTTGGCTGTGCCATATCGTATTAAGAAAACCAAATACGGTAAATCATCAGCTTCATCTGGACATTAGAGCTAGGACTAGTACTACCCATATGTAGCTTGAAGATTCTGCTTCTATTTTACTGCTTTTAATAAGGATAAGTGAAATTATTTTAATTACTTTAAATTCAATTTGTAATAACTTAATTTCTATGATGGATGTATTTTTATATTACTTACTATGTTTGGATGGTGGATATATATGCTCTTACTTTGTATTACTTAATTTTTCATTTTTACTTCTAACTTATTTTCCTCAAAAAGATTCTTGGCCATGTAGCACTTTAAATTAGGTTAGTTTCCTTCTAATTCAGTGTTAAGTGCTATGGTAACACTCTAGTATTGGATTAGGTTCTTGATTCAATATTAGGGTCATTATAGTTGGTATTAGAGCCAAGGTTGAAGAAAATAAGGTAAGTGAACATCCATCTATCCAAATCAAATAATACATAAAAGTAGAATAAAAATATTAAAGAATTCACCTTAAGTTAGTATATATATTAGTAAATCAATAATGAACCCAACTTAACTTAAATCATTAAGAACTTTTAGATGGCAAGTAGTGTGTCTGATTTAAATTACTACACTAGGCTGTTCTTTGAGCAGTAGGATGAAGAACACTGTAATGGACTCAAGTATGGAAGGCTTTATATCAGAGTATCTCAAGCAAGTGGTGACATTCTCAATAGGATCCTTAAGTCTTTGATGTTCTGAGGGAGAGAGCTTGCTAGAGAGTGGCTTTCTAGGGTGCCTGAGGCATTTTATATGAATGGTTGTCCAAATTCAATTCATTTTAGAGTTTTGGATCATCTCTTGGGCAATTACACTGAGAAATGGTGGATTCGCACCTACCCTAGAATGGTTAGAGATAGTAGAAGATTTTATTATTGTGCTCCTATCTATTAGGACTTGGAGATCCTTTTCTACTCTACTTTCTATAGATGATTGTATTAAGTTTGATTGTAAAAGCCTTTTTATAGTAGCTTTCATCTCACTTATTGATTTTTAGAATTTTCTATCTTGTATTCTAAATCCTTTAGTATTAATGAGAATCATTTCTTTTCTTAATCCTTGAATTATTTCTCCTTTTCTTTCTTAACATGAATCCTGAACCCAATAACCTAATCCTTTTGTGGCGAAGAAAACTGCCTCTACCATGTCATCAACTGCTAAATAGCTTAAGACTTCAATGCAGATGATGAAGGTTATAGTAGAAGCGCAGGCTCGTGCTGCAGATGATGGCTTTACCACCTCCTCCACTTCTGCCTACTCCTACTCCGTAAGTTATCCATGTTCATCTGCAGCCGCCATCTAGGCCCATTGTGGACAATTTTCTCTTACCTTCCCGAGGTTGAACCCTCCAACTTTCAATGATTCTGCCTCTCCAATCAAAGCTGTGAATTGGCTAAAAGTCATTAAAAAGGACTTAGACAATATCAAGTGCCATAAGAGTGAGGCTATCTGTCTTACTAGTCAATTGTTCATTGAAGAAGCAGAATTTTGGTGGGACTGTGAACTCAAGTCTTGCTTTTCTGAAGTCAGCGTCAAAGATATCTCTTAGGAAGAGTTTGAAGAGGACTTCAGGGAAGAATTCTTTTCTCCATTCGCTTAGATGATTATTGAGGATGAGCTCATGTATATAAGTTAGGGGAATAGGACAGTGTTAGTCTACTACATAGAGTTTAGGAAGCTATCCTAATTTCCATCGACCAGGTGTGTTTTAATATGGCCAGGTGTAGCTGCTTTCTTATAGGATTGAAGGACTTCATCAAGATTCACCGAATGTCCCAGCATCATGATAACTTCTCTAAGCTCTTAGAGGGATCTTGGACAAATGAGCATCATTAAACTCAAATGGAGCTCAAGAAAAGATCTCATATGGCTACCCGTAAGTCAGAGACATTCAAGCGTAACCATTCTCATGGGTTGATGGTCTATCAAATGACCCAACCCCAGCCAGGAAACCAAGGAGCACATTTCTAGAAGTTGCATCCCTATGGTAAATGTTATCATTCTGGTAATAGATGCTTCACTTGTGATAGAACTGGACACAAGTATTGGGAGTGCAGAGCGGTGATGACTGTGGATAAGATAAAGATCAATCACCCAGCCATACTTTATAACCCTACTCCTATTAATGCTCAACCTCCAATGCTCTCATTAATGCCACCTCCAGCTAGTGGAAGTGCTCAAAACCCTAGGAGATCCCCTATACCCGCTCAGAAGCAAGCTCAAGCTAGGAGCAATATGGACCGCAAAGCTACTGTGTAGTATACTGTAGTGTCTTGTGTTATGCCTTGACTCTTGTTGTTTCCCAAGAAGACAATAATTTCATCACCAGTATGTTCTACAATTATTATCAATATTCTATCTTTCTTTCCTGTATATTTTCTTTCGTACTTTTGCTTTTACTGTATTAGTCATTAAATAAAATTTTATTTTTCTGCTATAGGAACTCTGTTTATTAAAAATCAACCATGTCACACACTCTTTGATACGGGTTCTAGTCACTTTCATATCAAAAATTTTTGTTGATACTCTCAACCTTCAATATTTCAGCTTAGGCAATGCTTTTCATGTGCAGATGCCATATAGAGCTGAAATGCACACTAATAAGTTTTCTTTGTTAGACATCCCGATTAGCAACCAACTTTTTCAATCAAAGCTTTTTGTTATGCCAATTACAAACTTCGACATAATTCTAGGCTTGACTTGGTTTAGTAAGCTCAATGCCATCATAGATTTCCATCGAAAGAAATTTACATTATAAGTAGGGAATAAACATGAAGTTTTCGTAGGAAAGCTTGGTTTAACGCATCATTAATTAATGCAGTAGAAGTTGAGCACCTCATTAGTAAATGTTGCAACACAATCTTAGTAACCTTGATTAGTAAAGTCAAGGTTGATAGGTCCTTGGAGGACACCATCATTGTTAAGGAGTTCTTAAATATGTTCCCTACAGATTTACCAGAATTACCTCCATTGAGAGAGGTAGAGATTTCTATAGAATTAATCCCATGAACTCAGCCTAAGTTTAAAGCCCCAAATAAAATGGCTCCTAAGAAGTTGTAATAGATGAGAGAGCAACTACCATAGTTGTTTGAGAAAGGCTTCATTCATCCTTGCATGTCTCATTGAGGAGCTCCCATTATGTTCGTGAAAAAGAAGGATGGCTTGATGTGAATGTGTATAGACTACTGCAAGCTTAACAAGGTGATTGTGAAGAATAAGTATCCTCTACTTAGAATTGACGATTTTTTCGATCAACTAACATAAGCAAAAGTCTTCTCCAAAATAAACTTGAGATTAGGTTACTATCAGATCATAGTTAAGGATGAAGACGTTCTAAAGATTGCATTCATAACACGATATATAGACACTACAAATTTCTAGTCATGTCTTTTAGACTGACAGAGACTCCATCCATATTCATGAACTTGATGCAGCATATTCTTAAGTCACATCTCGATAAATTCATTATAGTATTTATCAATGATATTTTTATATATTCCAATTTAAATGCTAAGCACAAGAATCATTTGTGTGCCATTCTTGAGCTGCTTATAAACCATAAGCTTTTTGCTAAGTTCTCTAAGTGCAAGTCTTGGTTCAATTTTATGGTATTTTGGGTCACGTCATTAATGCAGAAAGGATTCTGTTTGGCCAGAAGAAGATCTAAGTTGTTCAAAAGTGGGTGAAACCCAAATTAGTAACTGAGATTTGTAGTTTCCTCAGACTTGTTGGTTACTACAGAAGGTTTGTTCCAGAGTTCTCTCAAATTGTCACGTTGTTAATGTAGTTAACTAGGTAGGAAGTGTCATTCATCTAGAACACGGACAGTGAGGAAGCTTTTCAGAAGCTAAAGCATTTATTAACTTATGTGCCAGTTCTTGTACTACCTTATGAGGGTAAAGATTTTCAAGTTTATATTGATTCCTCTATGGTAGATTAATTGCCTTTTCCTCCAGTAAGCCGAAACATAATGAGAGAAACTACCATGTACATGATATTGAACTTGCAAAGGGAGTTTTTGCCTTTAAAATCTGGAGACACTACTTGTACATTATTAAGTTTGAAATATTTAATGATCATCAGAGTTTAAAGTATATTTTCACTCAAAAGGAGCTTGACTGTCATCAGCATAGATAGCTTGAGTTGATTTGAGACTACGATTTGGAAATTCAGTATCATTTGGGTAAAGCTAATGTAGTAGCTGATGCCCTTAGTCATAAAATTAAAATGTTTTCTCTTTGTGGCAATAATTCTTTGATCAAAGAGTTTGAAAGGCTAAACCTTGAGCCGATCAGATCATTTGATTTACTTGTTAGTTAGAATCCTCTCTAAGATCAAGGATTTTTAAAGCTCAGAAGGAAGATATTGATTATTCTAAGATTATATCTGATATTATTAGTGGGAAGAGATCTGAGTTACTTCTTGGAATAACCTTATGTAACAACCCAGGTTATTACTTTGCTCAATTAAGATTAATCTAAGTCTTAATTAAGGTTCTAAGTCACTAATTAAGTAATTTAGAACTCGCCTCTAAAACCTAGGTCAAACCAGAAGTCAACAAAGTCAAATCTGAAATTTTGGAAAATTTCAAACCCTAGAATTTGACTTTTTATCTAGACCTCAGATTGAAAATCTGACTTCGCCATTGCATCCAGAACACCCAAATTAGCTAGGGGTGAAATTTTGGAGGCATTTGGAAGTCATTCGATTTTCATCGAATAATTTAATAATATTTAAATACACCAAATAATCAAATAAATAAATACTAGTCGAAACAAAAATTCGATTTCGCCATTGCATTCATCACGCCTCAAATAGTTAGAGGTGATTTATTTAAAATTTTTGGGATGCAATTACTTAAATAATTTTAATTAATTAAATTGATATAAAATAATTTAAATAATGATATTATTTAAATTGAGCTAACGGCGCCGTCCAACTCCCTTAGACGCCGTCCCTCCATACGCATCCGGTCGTTTATTGCAACGGTAAATTTTGGATCGTTCGATCGATCGATCGAACGGTCCAGGTCCTTCGTCCCCGGAAGACTCCGCGTGTCGCGAAGAGGAGACGCGCGTCGCCCTAACTCCTCGCCACTCGTCGGGGACCGTTGAACACCCATTCCTTACACCATTTAGATCCCTAGAGTGTTCTATTGCTTCATTTTTTTGTTTCACAGAAGCTAAGATCAAAGAAGTCAATCGTGCATCGAGTAAATCGACGATTCGATTCAGGTATACCTCGACTTCCCAGACTTCTTAGTTAATAGCACATGTTTGAATCTCTACAATTATTTCATACTTTTGATTAATGAATAAACGGATCTGATTACGCTTTACTGATTCAGTTCGATCGAATTTTTTTTAGATCAATCTGTAGTACCTCATAGTAGTTGTTCGAATTTGTCATCCTTATTCAAACCCGAAACACTAGGGTTAGGGTTTACCGGCATCATAGGCTTCCTCCTCCATAGGTTCGTCCACCGACGGGTAGAGGGCATCGTGCCAGGGTTTTTGCCGTTCGGACTGGAGGATGCCGTCGCCGGGAAGCCACCATAAATTCGTGCCCTAATTTTTGGCTTTGTGTCGATCTTCCGAAGAGGTCGCCGGCCCATTCGGGGCTGGATCGGGTCGGGTACGACCCGTGAATTCTAGGCCGGGCCGCGGCGCAGGCGTCGAGACGTAAGGGCCCCACTCGCAGAGCTCTGGCCAGCCCAACTTTGACGCGTGTCGAGCCATTTAGGTCGTGGGCCCCGCTCGGCTCAGACCATCGAGTCTTGTACGCTGACGTTGCTGCTGACTCTGACGTGGCTGTGGGTCCCGCCACAATAATAAAAAATAAAATTAAATATAATTTAATTTAAATCAAAAGTTAATTAATAATTAAATAACTAAACTTCATTTATTAATAACTTTTGATCCTGAACTCCAAATATATTAAAATTATATGTCATTTCGATCAGCAGAAAATAAGGAATATTATGGAACTTTAAAAATTCTATTAGAACTATATTTAATATAATGACATTTAGGATCCCTAAATTATCTCAGAATGTCACAAAACTTACTTAGCCCATAACTTTGTAACCAATAATCTAAACTTATTGAAAATGGGTCTTAAAGTTATCAGTAAACCCTAAGGATAAATTTGATAATGTTTATTTTGCTGTTTGGATTAATTTGAGACTAATGATATTTAGGACCTAACCCTAATTAGGTTAATTAACCCTAGAACTTCAATTGACCATAACTTGGTCAATTAAGCTCCAAATTTGATGATCCAAAGGTCCATTTAGATCAGAAGAACCTAATTAACAGTAATATATAAAAATATTTTAGATCCAACAGTTAGATTTGCTAATCACCTCTAATTACCCTAAATATTGATTAGTGAATATTAGCAAATCTAATAATCCAAATTGAGTGATTTAAATTTCATAGGACTCCTAGAACCATTTAGAATCAATCTATAAGGTTGGATTAGTATTTGAGTGATTAATTTTGTTAATCACTCACTAATCACCCTAAACCCTAATTAGGTCTTAACTTAGTCAAATTAGGTCCAAATTGAGCCTACCACATGTCATTATGATCAGTGAGCTATTTGTAATTCATAGCCACTGATTTTGCTTAATTTGGACACTAATTGGCAAAGTTAGAATTTTTGACCTATAATTAAGGATCCCTTAATTAACCTTAAAACCCTAGATCTTGTATTAGCCATAACTTGGCCAATACTTATCAGAATTTAGCAAATTAAGATTCTATGGAAAGCTTAGACAGTAAAGAACAATAATCTAAAAGAAAATTTAGTTTTTACTTAGTCAAATTACTAAATTTCCCTTATGAGTCAAATTCACTAATTTGATCTCATATGGCTTAATAATAACCCAAAATTAATTCAGTTGCCGTCTAATCTTATATTAGACAGTAAGAATCTCTTTCCAAAAGAAAATTTCAGAATTTAAGTCCTAGATCAAAATTTGATCTTTTGAACCCTTAAGGAGGGGCAAAATGGTCATTTTGCCCAAATTTAGGGTTTAGCCTTTAAAATCCCTAAATTCAATTTCTAATCACTAAAATTAGTAATTAGAATGATTTAGAATTGAAATTAATCAAATTCAAGTCTGAATTAGATTTTGATTAAAATCTCAAAATTTGCTCCTTAAGAAAATTCCTAAGTCCTAAGTAAAGTTCTCTTTCTTTAATTACTCTTAGATCATCCTTAGGTCTTATAACATTAGTTAGGATGTGTGTCCTGAGAGATACTCTTAGTAATTAAGAGCCTTAATTCTTAAGATTAGGAATAGATCTTAAAGTTAGAATTCATTTATTGAGTAAATTGGGTTACTCAATAGGTGAAACCTTGAGTTTACTAGTTTATAGATTTTTCTTAATTTATTTAATGATTATTTGATCTTTAAACTTTAGAACTAAGAATAGAGATCTATTCTAATGAATTTGATTTATCATTAGGATTTGCCTTAACTTAATCTGTGAGATTTGGGTTCTAAACCTTAGACCCTTAGTTATACCTTTAGATTAAGTGATTAGACCCCATCATCTGGAGTCTAATTCTTAATCTTTTCATCTTGATTTGGCTAATCAAGATGAGGTTGGGATGAATTAATTTACAAAACTAGGTCGATGATTTATTTATTTTAACCAAATAGTCATCTTTTGATTAAGTTATAATTAGGACTTGGCCAGTCCTAATTATCTTCAACTTGTAGGATTCGTGATTCTAAGTTACAGAAAGTGTAAGAATTGATGAATTCTGAAACTTACTTAGAGTAGATAGAACGAATAAAGTAGATAACAATGGATATCACCTGTGTTTTAGATAGAGTTTCTTGCACTTTGATTTTGATGCTTCGCATTCCTTGATTTTGAGCCTTATACCTTGAACATATATTATGTACTTAAGATATTTGATAAATATCTTATGTCAATTTTGAACATTCATAAATAGCATTGTGTTTTTGTTTCACAAGTGGTTTGTAAGGTGTAGCTTGATTAGTATACCTCTTCGATCAACTCGTTCGGGGTCGGCTTCTTATTGGGGGTTTCAGTCCGATAGTCTATGCCATGCCTAGTTCGTGGGATAGGATGGATAGACTCTTGCCCTACTGACTATAGAGTCAGGATTCTGATATGGTTATACTAATTCAAGTACACTTACATTCAGTTCTGTCTTAGCTCATCAGGCTAAGAGTTTTCTGTGATGTTCAGTTCAGAGTTTCTTAGCTCATCAGGCTAAGATTTGCTGAGTTCGTGTTCAGTTCAGGTGACTTATATAGTTACTGTAGTTTCAGTTTACAGTTACTGTTTTACTTATATATACTGCACTGTAGCACTGTTTTTCAGTTTTTCTGTACATGTTATATATAGGATACTAGTTTTACTTACTATTTTCTTATGCTTACTTAGGATGTTAGTTGTTTTCAATTTCATACTGTTATGTATGTCACCTAGCATATTTTGTTTGATCATAAGCATGTTTAAGTTGTACCTTTTCTTACAGTTTTGTTTAGTCTGTTGCTTACCTGTCTTTGTTGCAGTTGCTTGGAGGAGGTATGTATTACTTCCTAGTTGCTTTAGTTATAAACTGTTTGTTTATAACTCATTACTATTCTTTTATACGCTTTTCTGCACCTATTTTGCTCAGTTCTGTTTTTATGGTGATATCTATTTAACTTAATAAAATTGTTTGCCCTAAAATGTACTTAGACTTATTGTATAACCAGTTTTTCTTTTGTTGGCTGGGGCCCTACCATTATGAAACTGATAATGGTAGGATCTGAGTTTGTTGGAGCAGTAAATTCAGTGGAGAGCTTGCCATTGGAGAAGGAGCCCGTTCTTGAAGATCTGTAGCCTTAGTTTTCTATTTTTCAGTGAGATTTAGAGTTTCTTTCAGTTCTTTTAAACTTATTAAATGTTGTAATAATACAGGTTTATATTTCTCTTTCAGTACTTTACTTATTCTGTATTGTTGTATTTATACTGTATTGGATGGATGTTATACTTTTTATTGCTTCCGCACTCTGAGTTCTTGTATGATCATTTAGTGATAAATTCTGAGATGAATGGCAAAGTCCTTATTTAAATTGAATTAGAATACGCGTCTAAACCAATCTTAAGTGGGGACCTTGTCATTTGGTGACCCCTCCACCGTAATCGTGTTAACTTAAGGGTTAACAGGACCACGTCGGAGCAGGGCCGCCACACCTTAGTTATTACCCAGATTAATTAAGCTAAACCAAGCTCTAATTTTGATTTCATTAGACGCAATGGGTCATTTAAACCTAACCCTAGAAGCTTGGGATCAATCGGAGCTAAATTGAAAATCTTAGTATTTTTGCCTATTTTTGAGCCCTAGAAAATACCTGAATTAAATTAATCTCCAAATTAAAATATGATTTCATTTTTGAGTTCCTCATGCCCTAATTAGCAAATGGTGAATTTTTGGGAATTTTTGGAACTCATTTGATCCTAAATTAGATTGATAAAATTAATTAGAATTAAAGATAATTATTAAATGAATTAATATTTATTAGATTAAATAATTATAATTTTAAAGTGGGATTCGCTGTCAGAACCACGGTAGATCAACTGAGGGGTCTCGACAGCGACACAAAGTTCCTAGCCACCGAATGCATCTGCATGCATCTCAGCGCCCCCATCCAACGGCAGGATAAAATACGCCGCGATTTAATTTGGAGCGTTAGATCATCCACACGTAACCAACGATCAGGATCTTGCCCACATATCTATTATTTGGAAGCTCCATCAGGTTGTCCAACTCCAACAACTTCGCCATCAGATGACTGCCAAGAACCCCGCCCTGTTCACCTTCGTCCCGGTGAGATCCCCAACCCGACAGAGGAAATTTGCTCGTATGAGCCGTGTCGATCCTGCCTGCCACTCCTTTGCCAGGTCACCTAGACCATTAGGATCTTCCCATTTCTGGCTGAGCCCGCCTAGACAACCTGGAGGCTGGCAGTATCCCATTAGAGTTGAGTGGTGGAGACAGCTCGAGCCGAGCCTGTGCCTTGGCTCCTGACCTCGGCAGTCACCCCTGGACCTTCCCTCGACCTATAAATATCTCATGGGAATTACAGTGAGTCCCATTGCTCACTATGATTCCCTACTTCCCAGTTGCATCTCTCCTGAAGCTCTCGGCGATCTCAGCTAAATTTGCAGCTTGTACCGCTGATAGTGGGTGTGGTTTGGTGTTCAAACCCCCAGGCATCTAGGAGGAGCTTGAGCATTCCAGTGGTTCCTGCTGTGTGCGGCTCGTTATCTCTGTGTCTTAGTTCAGGTATAGCAGTTGACCCATTCCTCTATCAAGCTGGTTTCAGTTTGACTTACATTCAGTTGAACCTTAGATGCTCTGATAGGGCCTTACCTTAGTTCCCTAATAGGCGCCTAGGACTTCTGGAAGGGGCCGATAGTGGACCAAACGTCGTAATCCCTTCTGAGTATGCACTGGCAATCGATCCTTAAGACACGGGAGATCAGCATCTTCTTGAGGCATTGAGCCCTATCTTGAAATCTAAATCCCTCCTAGAGTGATTGTAGACTAATTACAATTACTGGGCTCAATCTGATCGATCGATTCGACTAGGATCGATCGACTCAGAGCAAGCATGCGTCCATAAAATTCCGCGAGTAGCACCCTATTGATCCCTCCATGCTCAGGACCAATCGATGCCTCTTCAATCCCTGAACGTGTAGGTCTAGAGCCCAGCCCACATCATTATCTCTGTGAGGAGAATTCAATCCTCACAGGTCCACTTCAGAAGCCGTCTCGATCGAGTAGAACCCCAGCAATCCGGCACGCCCCAGATGGGGGTTCCTTGACCAATCATTGTGCCTTGGGTCCCTGATGGTGTAGCCGTGGAGATCAGGTCATGGCATGGCTTGTGCATGGAGCATTGCACATTGAAAGCGAACCCTAGGAGGCCTGGTATCAGGCAGGCAATGCGGGGACGACACACAGTAGCGGGCCGGGCTAGACCCCGGCCCGCACGGTTTCATTCTCGGGACGCCGATTAATTCTGGATTTAGGGAATTATATTCCTTCTATCAAATAAAAAATTAAAAAAATATAAATGATTTCCCTATGATCTCAATTTAAATAAAAATATAGATTAAAGTAATGAAATAACTATAATTATACTTATCCAAATAGTATGATCCAATATACCATTTTAATCAAAAAAATGCAAGGAACAATAATATAAAATAAAATCAAAGATCTAATGGTTAGATTTTAAATAATTGCCTAATCCTTTTTTGTTTGTATTTAAATCATAATAAATTCAATTAATGTCCAAAAATGTTAACTAGGGTCTTTAATTGCTCATGAGACCATAAAGGACCTATGTAAACTATTAAAAGTAATTTAAGATCTTTAATTTTATTAATCACTCTTTAATTACCCTAATATGGGATTAGTGAATTAAGCTTTAGATTAGTCTCTGATTTTGGTGAATCTAGTTCCTAATGCCCTATTAAGTATAGTAGAACCTATAAATATAATTAGATCTTCCTAGTATGCCTTAATTCCCTTAATCATCTTAATGGACCTCTTAATATGATTAGTGCTAATTAAGCTAATTAAGATATAAAAATACTAAGTTAAGTGTTTTAGTCACTTCACTAATCAATATGGAACTCATTAAAATAGACTTAAATCAATTTAAATGATTAAATATTAAAATCCCATTTTTAGCCTTAAGAGTGGTATTTTGGTCATTTTGACCAAAATAGGTTTAAGCACCCCTTAAGCCTTGAAAATTCTAGTAAGATGTCTCAAATTAACTTATTAACACCTTTCTAAAATCTCATGTTAATAAGGGTGAAGTTAAGTAAAGAAAATTTAAAAAGTTCTAATCAGGATCTTAAGAGTACTCAGATTCACTTCCTTAAGAGAGCAAACCTAAATAGCCTTAACACTAAATCTTTAGTTTAATTACCTTGTTTAGTTGATTCATAAGCTTCAAATCTTAAGTAAATATTCTTGTAAGCTCCTAAATCTAGTTCTTAGGTTAGATCTAAAGTGATCAACCTTAGATCTTAGATCTTAGACTTTAGATCATCTGATTGAATTGAACTACCTTCTTTGGAATTCCTTAATTGATTTGCTATTTATTCCTTTTTGGAACCTCCTTGTGGATGTAGGATTGATTCAATCTATAGAATAATGTAATTATTCGACATATTGAATATAGATCATAGATTTTTACTTCTTGAATGATTATTTTATCTTATAATATTAAAATAACCTTTCATTAAGATCATAGTTTCTAAATCCTTCAGCTTATAAGGTATTGCACATTTAGATTATGTCTGAGAGTGAACCCTAGATCTTTATTAGGATATTACCTTTGATTTAGGATTTGAACCCCATATGTGGGGTTGGGATCTAGAATCCTCAATCTTGGTTTACTTGATCAAGGCTTGGGTTAAGTGAGTATAATAATAATTAGGTCATTGATTTTATTACTTCAACCTTCATAGTCATCATTTGATTAGGAATTAGAACTTGTTAAGTTCTAATGTTAACATTAAGGTCATGAATCTAAGATTATACTCAATATCTGGATATTGGAGATCCTAAACTTGTATCTTCTTAGAATAGTTATATTTGGATAATTTAGATAACAACAAATATCACATAAGTCTAGTTGAGTCTCTTGCTTACTTTGACTTTATTTGCTCTGCACACCTTGAATGTTGAGCCTTGTTCCTTGAGCATAATAGGAGAACTTAGGATATGGAAGATACATCCTAAGTTAGTATTTTGAAAAGTATAACATATAGTTCTTTTCAGTCCAGTAAGGTATATCTTAGCTTATTCTGCCTCCTCAGTTCTAGTTTTGTTATTGAATAAACTCGCACCTAGCCCAGTGCTTGGTTAGGATGGATACATATCTTATTCTATAAGTTCAACTCAGACCTAGCTCTAATGATGCCTAGGATGGACTCATGTTGAACTTTCTGTTCAGAGGCCCGATATGGCCTGTTTCTGTTATGGCAGTACTATGTCTTAGGCTTACTTTTACTTCAATTCAGTTTTAGTGCTTGTTTTGCTTGGCCACATACTTTAGTGGCCTTACATTTTTGTGTTTTCAGTTGCTTTGCCACATGTCTCAGTGGCTTTACTTTGTAGATTATTCATGTACTTAGCTTATTTTTGCTACATGCTTCAATAACCTTTTATATATTTAAATCTACATGCTTGTATATATGTTTCTATTGAGTAGTATTAGATATTAGCATGTTTAGGATGCTAGTTTCATATATTCATTTCAGCACTTTTCGGTATAGTTTACTTTTATAAGACCAGCATGTCTTTATGTGATCATAAGCATGTTAGGATTAGTTTATTTTGGTACTTGCAGTTATTTTTGCTCTTTAGCCTCACCTTGCTTAGTTTCATATTTTTATGCATACTTGTTGCTCAGTTATAAATGATTAGTTTATAGCTATCCTTCTCCTTATAGCTTGATGCACCCTATATTGCTTGCATGTTTAAAAGTAATTAAATGTGATATCTTTAAATATTCAATACACTTAAATAGCTTAAAATGTACTTGGATAATTTGTCTAACTGTAACCTTTTTCTTTTGTTGGCTAGGGCCTTGGCATTTGTGATACTGACAAATATCGGATTTGGAGCTGTTCATTGGTGGTTCTGCAGAAGAGAAGCTAGTGCAAGAGGAGGACCTTCATACTGCTATTTAGTTAGACTTTCCTTTTTCTGTAGTGAGATTGAGAGATTTTCTTCCTTTTAATGTAGTTTGTAATAATTAAACTCTGTATATATTTACCATCTGCACTTGAACTGAGTTACTGTTTCTTTTACTCTATTATATTATGCTGTGATGTGGATGTTATATTATATTATTTCCTGCTTTCGCTACTTTGATTTGTATTGATGTATATTCACAATTCTAGGTGACAAGTCCTTGGCCTAAGGTAGGTTGGGTCATACCTGATTTTACTTAAGTTGGGGATTTGCCATAGTTGGAGCATCGTACTCCTCATGTTTATGCTAATATCAGTATTAGCATGGCCGCGGAGGGTGCAAGTCCCCACAGTTGGTATCAAAGAACATCATAAGGTGTTAAAATAGGATATGTGATTCCTTTCTACCTAATGGACCATTCTTCTAAAGTGCAAAATCAAGATATAACATCCAAAACATAGTACTATCAGCAACTCTCTGAAAAAAAATGTAGAATGAAAATACTTATATCCTAAAAATCTAATTATCTATAGTTAACAAAAACCAGTACATTCTACTATTATTTGCATGCCTTTGAGTTGGCTTGGAGTTATAATTTCAAATGGAGACAAGAGAGCAAATGGCAGATCAAAGGAGTTTCAACAAAAGGAACCCTAGTCTTGGATAAAATTCTACATCTAATGGTGTACCGAGGGCTTGACTTTCCCATCTACGCACAGGAGTGGTTGAGCTGAATAGAGTTAGTCCTGAGGCACATAGAGTGTATAGAGTTCCTCTAGGTTGACATAGTAATTGATCAGACACTAGACTATGTGGGAGTCTAGTGGTACGATATCATCAAGAAGCTCGAACGAAAATGCAAGAGAAAGCGTCAGAAAGTGACCTTTGAAGATTTTTGTGCTGCATTTAAGACTGAGTACATTAAGAACATCTGAGTGCTAGTTAGAGTAATTGTCATTTCTTGATTTTAGTAATGCTATGATTTCTAGTATTTTCTAAATCTTATGTAATCCCTCATTTCAAAAGTAATGAGAATTTTTAGCATCTATTAGAAATTTAATTACTGTCTTTCTTAGAATGATTCTGAAATTTAGATTTGTACTGCTTAATTAGAATGAGTTTTGGATCACCTCCTGCTGCTACCCTTATTAAGAATACTATCACTTCAAGTAGTTCTTCTGATGAAGTAGCTCATCTGCGAGCAATGGTGGCAACCTTGTTAGAGAATCAGACTCAACAAGCACTTGCAATGCAGAAGATGAAGTCCGATCGTTCAGTATCAGCCGTTGCGACTGCTCCTATTGTTCCCATTCTGCAACATCCTTTTCCTTCCCATCACTCTATGGATAGTCTTCTCCATAACTTCTTAATACTAAGGCCTTCCACCTTTGGTGGAAACCTATCACTAATGGATACAGCCGACTGGCTAAAAGCAGTCGAAAAGAATCTAATTAGTCTGAAGATCCCAAATACAGAAGCCGCCCATCTCACGACACATCTGTTTCATGCAGAAGTAGAATACTAGTGGAATAATATTCGGAATACAAAATTTGTTGATTATGAACTAGAAGACATCCCTTGGGATGAATTTGTAGAAGCATTCAAGGCTGAATTTATTCCCCCGTCTGCACAAAATATCATAGCAGACACGATTCTGAGATTAACTCAAGGAGGTCGTTCTGTCACTGACTACGAAAGAGAATTTTGTAGGTTGATTCATTTTACCCCAAAGATTACCCATTCCAAATCGGCTAAGTGCCATCATTTTCTCAGTGGACTACAAGATTCACTGAAAGATCTGATTGTTCCACTTTGTCTGACTAGCTTCTTTGAGCCAGTAGAGACAGCTAAGGTGCTTGAGCATCATCACTCAGAAAAAGATCTCAAGAGAAAGATGCAATCAACTCCCCATAAATATGAAGCCTTCAAAAGGCATAGACCTCACTCTGCAAGGGTCTACCAAATTGAAGTTGCACCCACTGCTGAACCAATTCAAGGCTGTAACAGGCCTTATCCCTATGGCAAGTGTTACCACTTTGGCCATAAGTGCTACACTTGTGGGTGTCCAGGCCACCTGCTCTATCATTGCACCTACACAGAGACAGTGGATGGAGTCCAGATTAAGAAGTATTAGAAGAACCAAGTATTCAGAGCAACTTTGCTTAACAGGAGAGAACCAGGTTTGGCAATAATGCCAGCCCTTGCATCTGAAGTTACTCCAAAGCATCCCTTAGCTCTTAAGTCCCAGAACAATCCCAGGAAGTAGGTAAATAACCGTCCTATTGGTCCTACGTGAGTGTATGCTTTAACGCCTCTGGAAGCCACAGAAGACAACAATATAATTTTAGGTACACATTTTTGAACCTCTCTTATAAATTGCATTTATGTCCCTTAATTATTATAATTTGTTGATGCACCACATACGAATAATTTAGGCACACAATATTTTAATGTCCAGCCCTGTAATGTTATTCGATACTGGTACTAATCATTCATTTATCTCTGCACATTTTGCCAACATTCTTAAACTACAGTCGTACAACTTAGCAAAATCATGAAGTGTTGGACTTCCATCTAGAGCCCAACTCAGTGCTCATAAGTTCTATAATGTCAAAATGCTATTAAATGGTTAGGAGTTTGATTCCAAATTAATCATCCTGCCAATAGCAAACTTTGATATTATCCTTGGGATGAACTGGCTAAGCGACAATAATGTTGTGATAAACTGCATTAAGAAGAAAGTCAGTTTTCATTCTCAGGGTAAGTCTGAAACCTTTATAGGAAAAATCAGTACACAACTATCCTTAATCAATGCTATCAAAGCTGAACAATTAATTAGTAAGGGTTGTGATGCTTTTCTGGTCACTATGATGGGTGAAGCAAAAGAAGATATCCCCCTCTCTGATTGTAAAGTAGTTAAAGAATTTGCTGATGTATTTCCAGAAGATTTGCCTGGGGTACCTCCTTTTTAGAGAAGTAGAGTTCTCTATTGAAATGATTCCAGGTACCCAACCTATATCTAAGGCTCTATACAGAATGGCACCTAAGGAACTTTAAGAACTCAATGAGCAGTTGCAAGAGCTCTTGAATAAAGGCTTTATTAGGCCAAGTATGTCTCCTTGGGGAGCACCCATTCTATTTATAAGGAAGAAGGATGGATCTATGCGAATGTGCATAGATTATCATGAAATAAATAAAGTAACCATAAAGAATAAATACCCATTGCCTAGAATTGATGATTTGTTTGATCAATTATCTAGAGCTGTCATATTCTCTAAGATTAACTTGAGGTCTGGATATTATCAATTGTGAGTAAAAGAAGATGATGTAGGAAATATCACTTTTCGTACTCATTATGGTCATTTTGAATTCTTAGTGATGTCTTTCTGACTCACCAATGTTCCATCAATTTTTATGGATTTGATGCAGTAAATTCTTAAGCCATATTTAGATAAATTTGTAATCATCTTTATCGATGATATTCTCATCTATTTGTGAACCTTAAAAGATCATGAAGATCATCTGAGATTAGTATTAGAAGCTCTACGTATATATCAACTATATGCCAAGTTCTCCAAATGCAAATTTTGGCTTAAATCTATTGCATTCTTGGGACATGTAGTCGATGCCCAGGGTATTCGTGTAGATCAAAATAAAGTAAGCACTATTCAGGACTGGGTTCAGCCTAAGTCAGTCACTGATATCAGAAGTTTCTTAGGATTTGTTGGATATTACAGGAAGTTTGTTAAGGGCTTCTCCCAGATTGCCTCGCCTTTGACTAAGTTAACTCAGAAAGTTGTTCCATTCATTTGGAGTCCTAAATGCGAGAAAGCATCTCAACCCTGAAGGATGCACTCTCTACCGCTCTAGTACTTGTTCTGCCCAAGGAAGGCTTGAAGTATCAGGTGTACACCGATGCATCTGGAATTGCTCTAGGTTGTGTGTTAATGCAAGAGGTTAATGTAATCGCTTACACCTCTTGTCAGTTAAAACCCCATGAGAAGAAGTATTCAATTCATGATCTTGAACTTGCCGCTGTAATCTTTGCTCTAAAAATTTGGCGACACTATATATATGGAGTTCAATATTCAATTTTCACTGATCATCAAAGCTTAAAGTATAATTTCACCCAAAGAGAAATAAATTGCCGTCAGAGAAGATGATTAGAGCTTCTTAGTGATTATGATCTGAGCATTTAGTATCATCTAGGGAAAACAAATGTAGTGGCCAATGCTCTTAGTCGTTATGCTACTTTATCTTCCATGAATGCCTCCAGTTCCTTAGAACAATAATTTCATAAGTTAGAGATTTCTATAGTCAGTGGAGATGTGTTGGGTTCTGTTCTAGCAAAATATCAATGTGGAACGAACATTCCACAGAGATGTCTCTATCTAGTAAACTAAGGACGATGATTATCTGAGATTCAAAGTAGATATTGAAGGTGGTTGTCATCATGAGTTGCAAATGCATAATGGCATAATTTATCAATGAAATCATTTATGGATTCCTAAATCCATGCATCGTGAAGTTTTGATTGAAGGCCATAATTCTGGGTATCAGATTCACCCAGGCAGTACTAAGATGTACCAGAATCTAAAGCAATCATTTTGGTGGCTTGGTATGAAGAAGGATGTAGCTAATTTTGTGGCTAAGTATTATGCCTACAATTTGGTGAAGGCTGAGCACCAAAGACCTGGTGGTCTTCTGCATTCATTAGAAATTCCTGAATGGAAATGGTTCGATATATCTATGGATTTTGTCATGGGATTGCCTTGTGCAAAATTTGGTGCCGATAATCTGGGTTATAGTAGACCGTTTAACTAAATCAGCACACTTCCTCTCTATCCATCAGACTGACTCTGTTGAGAAGTTAGCAAAGCTCTGTATCAAAGAAATTATCAGGCTGTATGGTATTCCAAAATTAATCGTATCCGACAGAGATAACATATTTACTTTGAAGTTTTAGCAAGTTGTACACCAAGATCTGGGTACTACTCTAGCTATGAGTATAGCTTTACATCCTCAAATAGATGGTCAGACTGAAAGAGTGAATCAAGTTATGGAGGATTTGCTTAGGCTTTGTGTTCTTGATTTTGCCGGTTCATGGGAAGCTCATAATCCGTTAGTGGTGTTTGCCTATAATAGCAGTTTCTAAGCCAGTATTAAAAGGGCTCCCTATGAGGCATTGTATGGTAGAAAATGTAATACTCTGCTAGCTTGGTCAGAAACAGGAAGCATCCAGCTTTTTGGTTTAGAGTTAGTTGAAGAAACTAATAAGAAGATTCTCTTAATTCAGTAGAGAATTCGTTCAGCTTAAGATCGCCAGAGCAAGTATCATGATGCTCATCATCATCTCCTAGAATATAATGTTGTAGATTCTACTTATTTGAAAGTCAATCCAATGAAGAGTGTCTACAGATTTGGTGTAGCAGGGAAACTCAGCCCCCGCTATGTTGGACCTCTTGAGATTTTGGCCAAAGTAGGAACATCTGCTTACATGTTGAATCTTCCTGATGGCTTTGCATCCGTTCATAATGTGTTTCATGTATCATCATTAAGAAGATGTCTCAGAGACCTTTCTCATCTCGTTCAACTTCCAGCAGTAAAAATTCAACCTGATCTTTCTTATGCTAAAGAACTAATCCAAGTGTTAGCTCGTGATCAGAAATAGCTAAGAAATCGTTCAATTCCTATAGTCAAGATCCAGTGGAAGAATCGATCTTTGGAAGAATCTACTTGGGAGAAAGAAGTTGATATGCGCAATAAATATCCATAGCTTTTTGTAAGTTCAGGTACCATTCTTTTCCTTCTTATATGTTCCACTTAAATTTTCAGTCCTTATAGTACTTCTTCACTAAGTGATGTCGGGGACGACATCGTTCTTAAGTGGGGGAGTTTGTAACAACCCTAGTTGTTACCTTAGCTAAATCTAGATTAATTAAACTAAATCAAGCTCTAATTTTGATTCCATTAGACTCAATGGGTCATTTAAACATAACCCTAGAAGCTTGGGATCAATCGGAGCTAAATTGAAAATCTTAGTATTTTTGCCTATTTTTGAGCCCTAGAAAATACCTAAATTAAATTGATCTTCAAATTAAAATCTGATTTTATTTTTGAGTTTCTCATGCCCTAATTAGTTAAGGGTGAATTTTTGGGAATTTTTGGAGCTCATTTGATCCTAAATTGGATTTATAAAATTAATTAGAATTAAAGATAATTATTAAATAAATTAATATTTATTAAATTAAATTATTATAATTTTAAAGTGGGATTCTCTGCCGGGACCATGACAGATCCGCTGCGGGGTCCCGACAGCGGCGCATAGTTCCTAACCACCGGATGCATTTGCACGCATCTCAGCGCCCCCAACCAACGACAGGATAAAACGTGCCGCGATTTAATTTGGAGTGTCAGATCATTTGCGCATATCCAACGATCAGGATCTTGCCCACGGATCTGTTATTTGGAAGCTCCATCAGGCCATCCATCTCCAATGACTTCGCCATCAGACAATTGCCAAGAACCCCGCCCTAATCAGCTTCGTCCCTGTGAGATCCCCGACCCGACAGAGGAATTTCGCTCGTATGAGCCACATCGATCCTATCTGCCACTCCTCTGGCATGTCACCTAGACCATTAGGATCTTCCTATTTCTGGCCGAGCCCGCCTAGACAACCTAGAGGCTGGTGGTATCCCATTATGGCTGAGTGGTGGAGACAGCTTGGGCCGAGCCTATGCCTTGGCTCTAGACCTCGGTAGCCACCCCTGAACCTTTCCTCAACATATAAATATCTCCTGGGAATCACAGTGAGTCCCTTTTCTCACTGTGATCCCTTAATTCCCAATTGCATCTCTCCTGAAGCTCTCGGCGATCTCGGTTTGGTGTTCAAACCCCCAAGCATCCAGGAGGAGCTCGAGTATTCCAGTGGTCCCTGCTGTGTGCGGCTCATCATCTCTCTGTCTTAGTTCAGGTATAGCGGTTGACCCATTCCTCTATCAAGATGGTTTTAGCTTAACTTGCATTTAGTTGGACCTTAGATGCTGTGATAGGGCCTTACCTTAGTTCCTTAGTATGCGCCTAGGACTTCTGGAAGGGGCCGACAGTGGACCAAATGTCGCAATCCCATTTGAGTGTGCACTGGCAGTCGATCCTTAAGTCGCAAGAGATCGGCATCTTCCCGAGGCATTGAGCCTTACCTTAAAATCTAAATCCCTCTTGGAGTGATTGTAGACTAATTGCAATCACTGGGTTGATTTGACTGGGATCAATCAACTCAGAGCGAGCTTGCGTCCATAAAATGTTACGAGTGGCACCCCATTGATCTCTCCATGCTCGGGACCAATCATGTGACGCCCCACTCCTTAAGTCCACAATCATTAGACTAAGGAGCGGAGTGTCACTCATGCAAATCCCTCTCTCAACATTGGATTAGGTGAGATCCACAATCTACTACTGAGGTAAGGATGTGCACATAATAACAAAGAGGATTAGTCACTAAATTTATATATACATACACAGTGTGAAAGCAAAATAAGATAAATATTATATCTATTCACCATACATCAGACATGAAACAAAATGAAATAGCACAGAAAATAAGAATGTGCAGAAAGTAAATACAGTCACAGTACCTATATTATTATAACATTTTAATTAAAGTTAATGAAATGAAATGAAAATACTCTCATCCTCACAATAGATTTAAAAGGGCAACTAAATATTCTCCGGTCCAAGCTGTTGCACCTCCTCTAAGTAAGGCTCCTCCTCAGGTACAGGATCCTCAAGCTGCTCAATATTTGACATTATCGATTTCACAATGCCAGGGCCCTAGCCAATAAAGAAAAATCATGTTAGACAAAATGTCTAAGTATATTTTAGGCAAGTAATTTATTAAGCATTTGTTAATATTACCATTTTACTCTAAACCAAATGAAATATCTATCTAGTATGGGAGCAAATAAGAATACAAGGGGATGAGGATACATTTTGAAGGTTGTTTTTTCTTGGTCTTCTGGGGCTATTAAAATCTGATTGTACCCTGATTAGCCAAACAAAAGTAAGGGTTTCCGGCTAGCCTATCTAGCATCTGATCAATGAATGGGAGAGGATAGTGATCTTTCTTAGTTGCATTATTTAATCTCCTATAGTCTATACATACTCTTCACCCCGTAATATTCCTTATAGGCATTAATTAATTATTTTCATTCAAAGTCATGATTATCCCACTTTTCTTAGGGACCACATGAATAGGACTTACCCAAGGGCTGTCCAAAATTGGGAAAATAATTTCAGCATCTAAAAGCTTAATGATCTTCTTATGCACAACCTCTTTTATTTTTGGGTTTAATCTTTGTTGAGGTTCTATGGAAGGTTTGGAGTTATCTTCTAGCAGAATGCGGTGCATGCATAAGGTAGGGCTAATGCCCTTCAAATCAGCAATGCACCATCCTATTGCCCTCTTATGCTCTCTTAACATCGTATACAATTTAGTCTCTTGAGTTGGGCTTAACAAACTTGAAATTATTACTGGTAGTGATGTTTTCTCCCCAAGATAAACATATTTTAAGTGTTTGGGTAAGGGTTTCAAGTTCAATTCAGGGAGTTCATCTACAGACAGCTGCATTCTTTTTCTTTCTTGAATCAACTCATCAATCTTATTTTCTTCCTCATCCATTCAAGCTTCCTCTTCTTCCTCTAAATTGGATTCCTCTATATCTCCAAAAATGAGCACCTCTTCCAATGCATTTACTTTCCAACACTCCTCATTTGGCCTAAATGGGTACCTCATTGAATCCTTTATATTGAATCTCACCTCCTCCCCCACCACAATGAAGACTCAATTCTCCCTTATCAACATCTATCATGGTTTTTCTAGTAGCAAGGAAATGTCTCCCCAGAATTATAGGAATCTCCTAATTTTCATCTTCCATTTCCAACACAATAAAATTAGCGGGGAAGATAAATTTATCAACTTTTACTAGAACATTTTCCAAGATTCCCATGGGAGTTCTTACGAATCTATCTGCTAGTTGGAGGAGGACAGAGGTAGGTTTTAAGGAGTCAATTCCCAATTTTTTAAATATATAAAATGTCATTAAATTTATTGAAGCACCAAAATCACATAAAGCCCTTTTAAAAGAATGATTTCCTATTGTGCAAGGAATGGTAAAACTTCCTGGGTCCTTTCTCTTAAGAGAAATTTTCTGCTAGAGGATGGCACTACATTCCTCTATCAAGGCTACTATTTCCTTCTCATTTATTCTTCTTTTCTTTGATAGAATATCTTTCATGAACTTAGCATAACTGGGCATCTGTTCTAAGGCTTCAGCGAAGGGTATGTTTATATGAAGAGTTTTAAGAGTTTCAAGGAATTTTTGGAACTGGTTGTCTAGCTTCTCCCTTGCCATTCATTGAGGATAGGGGATGTGAGGAGTGTGATCAGAAGGTTTAGTCATCTAAGTGTTAGTCTCCTCATTCGTCTCCTTCTGTTTGTCCTTATTGATTTCTTCTTCCTCAATTTTTGGAACTGGTTGACTCGCTCACGTTATACACCTCCAATTTATTTGAATTTAGTCGCTCAGTTGGCCATTGGTAAGCGTTGTTTGCCATTTTCTCGAGGAGATCAAAGGCCTCCTCAAGGGTCTTACTACTTAATGATCCTCCTGCAGCTGCATCTATGAGGGTCATTGTGGGTGTATTTAATCCATTATAAAAAATTTGCACCTGTATCCACAAAGGGAACCCCTGATGAGGCAACACCTTAAGCAGTCTTTAAAGCGTTTCCAGCCATTATATAGGTTCTCACCATGCTGCTGAGAGAAGTTTGAAATTTCATTTCTCAGCCTAGCAGTCTTGGCAGGTGAGAAATACTTGGCTAGGAATTTCCTTGCCAAGTCATTCCAAGTCCGTATAGACTCACCAGGTAGGGAACTGAGCCAAACTTTAGCTCGATCTCTTTGCAAGAATGGGAATAATCTCGATCTCAAGGCGTCATTGGATACCCTGTTCAATCAGAAGGTATCGCATATTTCCAGAAAATTTGAAATATGTGCATTCGAGTCATCCGATGCCATCCCGCTAAATTGATTGTTTTTAATCATGTTTAAAGTGGATGGTTTTATTTCGAAATTATTGGCTTGTATAGGAGGTCTAACAATGCCATTTGGAACTCCTTCTACTGTGGGAAGTGCTTATTCTCTAAGCAATCTTCTCCTTGCATTTACCATAGGTTATGCTGGGTTTATATCTAAGTCTTCTATTTGTTCATTTTGTTGGTTTATAATGATTTGCTCTCTCCTAGCTCTCAAATACGTTCTATCGATTTTGGGATCGTAAAAGAATTCGGTAAAATTCTGCCTTCTCATGCAGTTAAGGGGTTTGCTAGCTAGAATAAGTTTCAGCAATCAATATTCAACAATAAATATTTACAACAAATGAGAGCAGAAATTTTAATAAGATAATATGCAATAATATTTAGCAGAAGTTCTTTTTAAAAAAATTTCAAATTTTTCTCAAGGCAAGCAAATAAAGAAATTAATTATAGCTATGTAAGAAAATATGCACAAATTAGTTAGTTCTAAATCACTAGTTACTAGAAAATTATACTTAATACAAAATAAAAACTGTTCCCTGGCAACGACGCCAAAAACTTGACAGAAGAAAATACACGTCTTCGTTTGCACGCAAGTGTACGTGGTCTGAAGTTATAGGTGGAAAGTTTAATTTCTGGATTTATCAAACCTCAGGGAATGGGTGTTCTGATACCAAGTTGTATTTTCGTTCACTAATATTTAGATGATTATTTTGGTTGATTTTGTTTTAGCGATACAAAAGACCTTGAGTAAAGATACGATATGATTAAAAAGGAGAGAGTTGAGATTTTATTGCAATATTTGTGAGGATTGGTTATATAACTTCATTGTTTGAATGTATATATTCAATTTATTTGCTTTATTAAATCAAGTGAACACCATTAGAATTAGAGTACCCTCTAATTACCTTGGGTTCAAGTTTAGTGCACAAAGAGAACTCCTTTTGGGTTCTTCCTTAGCACATAAACTCTTATGAGATAATAATTGATTAATTAGATTTTGATTCCCTACATCTAGGTTATCAAGAGGTATTTTTTAATTATGATGGTCTCACAAGCATGACTTCCATTAACCATGCATTCTGTGCTTCACACGCAGTTTAGCTAGATGGGAGGATGTATTGGGTTAATGAATTATGTCACATCATCCATTGAGGTTCCCAGTGTCCTCTCATCCCTTCTAATATGCTGAGCAGCAGAGCAAGGTTAATGGAGAACTTGGTTCTCAAGCGTCAATCTATTAAGAGAGCTATTAAGGAAGGGTGCAAGTGAGCTTTGAGAATTTTGACACATAATTCTCAGCTCTACTTGCACACCTTCCTTGCTCTTACCCAATTGATGAGCATTGGAACACAGGTTCTTTTAATTAAAATAATTTAGATTTTAGTTCATCCAAGCATTCAATTCAATATTAAATTTAATGATAAAAACATTCTTTCATTACATTCAAATAATGTCATCATACATACACCAATGATTATTTACATATTTTTACAACTACATCTCAACCCTCTCCAAGAGGTTTTTAGCCTTCAATTACTAAGTAAGACAGAGCATACATACAAAGAAAAGTGAACATCGCCATCAATTCATGGCAAGAAATAAATCAAGGGAGTTTAGGTAAAATACAAGGAATCACCCGGAGGCTTTCAGGGGTCCTCTTTACTTTTCCTGCGCAGTCCTCTTGAAGCTCCACCCTTCGTTCTTTGATGTCTTCCCTTTCTTTCTATTTTTGGTCCTCTTTTACTCTTAGATATTTCTTCTCCTTTCTCTTCTTGTAGCCTTTCTTTTTGGTCTTTGAATAACAAAAGTTGGAACCCTTTTAAGGTCTGAGATTGGCCCTTAAATAGGGATGCACTCAGTCTCAAAGCTTTAAATGTGTGACTTTTCCTCTTCCTTGACCTTAATCCAATCCCTTTTAATATTTTTTTTAATTAAACCTGTTGGGATTCAGCAGGGATTAAATTATCTATTTCAAGAGGCTGGGGAAGGCAAAAGGTCACATTTTTGTAGCCTTTCCCATGCTACCTTATTTGCTGTTTCTGGCATCTCTGGATCATCCACTGCGGCACGCTGCAGCAATAGCATTTGAAGTACTGTTCCGCTGTGGTGCGCTGCGGCAACCGCGTTCCAAATCTTGTTTCGCTGCGGCGCGCTATAGCAGCTCTGCTCCGAACACTTTTCCTACATGTAAGTTAGTATCTTTTTCGTTCGGTTGCTGCAACATCCGTTGTGGCACACTGTGGCGCGCTACAGTGGGAAAACTTTCGGGATCACTGTTCAATTAGTTCAACTTTAGTTTCATAAAAATAAAAATTTACCCGCTGTGGCGCGCTGCGGCGAGCGACAACAGAAAAACTTTCGGGATCACTGTTCAATTAGTTCAGCTATAGTTTTATAAAATGAAAATTTACCTGTTGCGGTGCACTGTAGCGGAGAAAGTTTCATAACACTGTTCAATTTCTCATTTTATAAAGTTTTAATAATTCCTTGAGAAATGATGCTGTAGCGCACTGCGACACACCGTGGCGCGCAGCAACGTACTAACTTTCGTGTTACTATTCAATTACTTGTTTATATGGTTTAAATTTATCCTTATGGACATGACGTTGTGGCATGCTGCAGTCAGCTATGGTGCACTGCAGCGGTCTTTCTCCAGGTTCGCAGTTCTGCTTCCAGGTAAGGTATTTTTAATGGGCCGCCATGGCGCGCTGTGGCAGTTTTGTCCCAAAATTTGGTAATTCAGCCCATGCAATATGTTTTCTTTAATTACCTGAAAAAGCAATATTTTTGACTCAAAGTATAGGGATATATATGGTGATATAAATGTTTAAGCACTATATTTTAACTATAAATTCTGGCTATATCAGGAACCTATTATGATCATTCCTTTTTCAATCTTGAATCTTCATTGCCTTCTTTCATCCTTAACAAGAACGTGGTGTGGCTCACCCCTATCCTCTCATCATGTACCAAGGCCAGCTAAAGTAGCACATAGCTTCAGTCTTTCCAATATTACATCTTTGTAAACATGTCTATGGGATTATTCAAAGTGTAAATCTTATCTAATGTTAGCTAACCTTCTTCCAATAGTGTCTGGATGAAATGGTACTGAAGCTATATATACTTTGTCCTGGCATGAAATGCAGCATTCTTTGCAAGGTGAATCGTGCTCATACTATTGTTATAGAGCTTCACATCCTTCTTCCCCTTGCCCATATCTGCCATAAAGTTCTTCAACCAAATCATCTCCTTACTTCCCTTAGTGATGGCAACATACTCAGCCTCCATGGTGCATAGAGCAATAATGTTTTGTAGCTTGGAGATCAAGCTCACCACTATACTTCCTAATGTGATTACATATTCAATAGTGCTTCTCCAGCTATCAACATATCCTATAATATATGAATATATAAAGCCCTATAGAGTAATATTATACCCATCAAAGCAAAGTGCTTTGCCTGTTGTACCATTTAAATACATCAAAATCTACTTGATCACTTCCTAATGGTGCTTCCCAAAATTGCCCATGAATTTACTGACCACTCTCACTACATGTGCAATATCTAGTTTTGTGAAGATCATCACGTACATCAAGCTCCCTACTGCTGAAGCATAAGGAACCTTCTTCATGTGTTCCTTCTCCTCTTTAATCTTTTGTATATGATCTTTTGATAGGCTAAAATGAATTTTTAGGGGAGTGCCCACTAATTTTTCCTCGTTCATATTAAACTTGTTCAGCACCTTTTTAACATATTTATTCTGAGGCAACTTCAGAATTCCTGCACTTTTTATTCTGATGATTCTCATTCCAAGAATCTGCTTGGCTGAAATTAAGTCCTTCATGCCAAATTCTTTTGACATTTACTCCTTCAGTATCTTTATCTCCTTCATATCATATCTTATAATTAATATATCATTCACATATAGCAAAAGGGTGATATAGGACTTATACAATCTCATATAATAGCAATGATCCACTTAACATCTCTTGTACCCAGTTAATGATATGAACCTGTCAAATCTCATGTACCATTATCAAGGTGTTTGTTTTAAGCTATAAAGGCTCTTCTTGAGCTTGCACACAAGCTTTGCTTTACCTTTTTCTTAAGCATTGTACCCCTACAATTGGTACATATATAATTTCTCTTTCAGTTCTCTGTGAAGAAACACAGTCCTTACATCTATTTGCTCTAAGTGAAAATCTTCACTGCGATGATATTCTGCACTACCCTAATGGTAGTCATCTTCATAACTAGAGTGAAGATCTCACTGTAGTCAACTCCATGCCGCTACTGAAAGCCCTTTACTACAAGCCTCACCTTGGAGCATTTGCTCCCATATAATTCTTCATTTAGTTGGTAAACTCACTTATTCTAAAGGGCATTCTTTCTAATTGGTAGTTCTACCAACTCCCATATCCCATTTGACATGAGTGATGCCCTTTCATTATTCATGGCAGCCTCCCACTTGTTAAAATCATCCACTTAAAGCACCTCTTTAAAGTTTTTTGTTCACCACCATCTATTAATAACAAATAAAATAAATAAGGAGAGTACCTTTGTGGTAGTATAGTGACTCTTGTAGATCTTCACAACATAGGTGGTTGTGGTTCAATCTGTTTAGCACCCTCCATAGTATCTTTATGCACATGCTCCTCTACTCAATGATTTCACCAACTTCTATGTGATGGGGCTTACTATCTGAAGCAACCTTGGAATTAGTCCTGACACCAAAATAATTTTTGTACATCTCACTTTCATTGAAAGTGACATCTGTGCTTATGATAATCTTTTGGTTTTGATTATCCCACAACCTATAAACAAACTCACCTTTGCCATATTGAACAAATATGCACTTGATGGCCTTTGCATCAAGCTTTCTCCAGGATCTTACATCAATATGCACATATTATAAACAACTAAGTACCTTGATGTGGTTCGGTTTCACCTCTTTTCCACTCAAGGACTCCTCAGGGATCCCTTCATTTATGAGTACATAAGGTCCCTGAATGATTAAATGTAATGTTGTGTTAATAGCCTTGAGCTATAATTGCTTTAGGAGAACAGCATGCAACATCATGCTCCTGGATCATTCAGTGATTGTCCTATTCATCCATTCAGCAATACCATTTTATTGCGGTGTTCTTGAAATGGTAAATTCCCTCTTGATTCAATTCAAAGCACAAAACTTCTTGAACTCTTTGTCATAGTACTCGCCTCCATTATCAGATCTTGAACATTTAAACTTCAGGCTTGTCTCATTCTCAATCGAAGAAAGCCATTCCCTAAGCACATCAAATACATTAAATTTGTGCCTTATGAAATATACGCATACCTTCCTTGTATGATCATCGATAAAGGTAACAAAGTATCTGGTTGCAGCTATGAAAGAAGTAGGAACTGGCCCCAATACATCTATATGCACCAACTCAAGCTTCCTACCTTTAAGCTCTCTTCCATCTTCAGAGAATATAATATTTTTTTGCTTGCCCAGTACATAGTCTTCTCAAAAATCCAAGTCCACTAACTTTATTTCTAAAAATCGTCCCCTTAACTATAGGTATTTCAAATTCCTCTCACTCATATGGCTAAGTCTCTAGTGCCATAAGCCATCATCTATTTATTCTATAGCTGCAATAGAATCAAATACTTTATTGATCAAGTAAAGTGTACCTTCCATATTGCCCCATGCAACAATGAGTGCACTCTTGGTGACCTTCCATGAATCTTCTGCAAAGCTTATACTGTAGCCATCTTTGTCTAGCTGGCTAACTTAAATAAGGTTCATCCTTAGTCATGACACATGCCTAACTTCTGTTAGCTTCTAAACTACACTGCTTGGTAACTTGATGTCCATGTCACATTTATCTATAATATTGCATACCTTGTTATCTCCTAGATACACCTTCCCCAAGTCACCCTTAGTGTAATTCTTGAAGGCACCATCATAGGAGTAGCATGAAAGGATGCTTCTGAGTTGACCACCCAGGACTTTGTATTGATAAGTGACAAGATCAATGTGTCATGATCCTCTTCTGCTATAAAATTTACAGTGAGGCAGATATCCTTGCTCCCTCCACTTAACTTTTTCATAATAGGTCAATTTTTGTTGAAGTGTCATGCCTTTCCACAGTTCCAACAATCAAGCATTGTTTTTTTGAGTCTTGATTTTCCTCACCTTAACTTAGACATGTTTTTGTTGTGTCTTCAGTCTACACTTCTTCCTCAACTCTCTATATTCAATATTGAAGTAGATACCTCCCCATGGGATTTTTTCTGCACCAGCCCAAAAATATCATCAAACTTCAACAATGCATTTCTTGATGAGTTGCTAATGGATATTACCTACCCATCCCAACTATCTAATAGTGAAGAGAGGAACAACAGAGCTCAAACCTCATAATCAAAATGGATTCCCACCAAACTCAGCTGACTTGTCATAGTGTTGAACCCATTCAAATGTTCTGTCACTAAGAATCCATCCATCATGCTCTTATTGAATAGTCATTTCATCATAAAAATATTGCTGGAAGCTAAAGACTTCTCATACATCATTGTCAGAACAATCATGAGACCTATAGTTATTTTCTCATTAGCAATGTTAAATGCACCAAAATAATATAATGAAAGATGAATCAAACCCAACGCAGTTCTATCAAGAACCTCCCAATCCTCATCAAACATAGTAGTCAGTTTCTTGTCAACTTTACCGAGTGGTAAATACAACTTTTTTTTGGTAGAGTAGATCTTCCATTTATATATCTTAAAAAGCAAAATTTATGTCGTGTTCCCACTCAAACAATAAACCCTTAGAACAATCTCTATGATGCTAATTATTAGTGCACACAAAAATAATATCGAATGGGATATTGTTGGTAGTTACCAAGCAACAAACTAAATCATCCAAGCACAAAAGAGTAAAACTACAGCACACTAATCGCAACATAAACCACATACGCATCGAAGCATAGGGAATTTTACGTGGAAAACCCGATAACAGGAAAAACAACGGAGCCATACCCAACACAAAAATTCACTATGAATAAGATAATTACAGAGTTAGAGAGAGCTTCATCTTCACATAAACAAGAAAGAACTACCACTTACAAAACCTCCTGATCAACTTATTCTCCTCCAGGAAACTCCAGCTCTCACTCTAGGTTGAAGGAGTCCAATAATAGTCATAATGCCAAATTAGGGTTGATCTCACTATGGGAAACATCCCCATATATTTCCTTATATACCTAGGCTTTACTTGGACCCCAAATTATTGGTATTACTTTGATCTAGAGCATGAAGAAATTCAGGCACATAATAACTGCAATGGAAGCGATTTGATAGAGTGCGCTCTCTTCGATTTAGGATTGGAGTTGCATTGACGGTTACCAAGCAACTTAATCTCACAAAACTACAAGAATAAAATTATAGAACATGCATGTAAGAGATCACAACACACAAAACATCCAAACACCAAAGATTACGTGGAAAACTAAAGAACGGGAAAAACTATGGAGCTACACCACAGAAAAATCCACTAGAAAACTTGAAAAGGTATAAAGTTACAAAGAGCTTATATCTTGACTAGAAATACACCAGCTCTTACTCTAATATGGAGATGAGAGGAAGCAAGCACCACCAGAAGTCTCAACTCCAACATGCAAAGGATATCTTGCATAGTAGCTTCCTTAGGGCTTTACTTTTGAATCTCCTCCTCACAGCTTGCACAAGCCTCCAACTAAAAATGCCAACACACATATCTCATCCCAACTTCTTTACTTAAGTGCCTACCTGAAATTTGGACCCTAAAAGGTTCAAAATACCCTCCAATTTACTTAAGGAATAACCTAGACTAAAGCAAATTTCTGCCAGGCTCTAGGGTTGGGACCCCCTGCGGCACGCCGTAGCGCCCACGTCTCGGGTTGGCACCCGCTGCGGACGGTAGTGTCCGCATCTCGGGTTGGCACCCACTACAGTGTGCGAAAGCGCCCAATTCTGTTGTGGCGTTCTGTAGCACCAATTTCTGCTATGATGCACTGCAATGCCTGCTTCTCTATTTGCCAACCACTGAGGCATACAATAACACCTCTGTCTCGGGTTGGGATTGCCAGAGCACGCCACGGCACACTGCAGCGTCTGTGTTGTTTCTAGACTTCGCTTCTTGCTCCAAATCTTCTCGAAACCTCTTCGAAGCTCATCGGAGCACCACTAGTATTTTTATGATGAACTAAATGGTCTCCATAACATAACAATCTCCCACTTGGAAACCTTTAGGAAATCTCCTTCACTTTTGACTTTAACTCTTTATTATCTTTTTCCATTCTTATCAGGAACGTGGTGTGGCTCACCCTCGCTCTCTTTTCATGTACCAAAGCCAACTGAAGCTGCACATAGATTCAATTTCTCCACTATTACTACCTTAGTAAGTATATCAACTGAATTCTTTGAAGTGTGGATCTTCTCCAATCCAAGCTATTCTTCTTCCAACAGTGTTCGAATGAAATAGTAGTAGAGTTGAATGTCCTTTATCCTGGCATAAAATGTTGCATTCTTTACTAGATGTATAGCGCTCATACTATCACTGTAGAGCTTCACATCCTCCTGCTCCTTGCCCAATTCTGCCATGAAACTTTTCAACTAGATCATCTCCTTGCTTGCCTCTATAATGGCAATGTATTCCACCTCCATGGTAGATAGCAATATGATGTTTTGTAGCCTGGAGATTCAACTCACCACTACACCTCCTAATGTATACACATAACCTGTACTGCTTCTCCTACTATCAACATCTCATACAAGATCTGAATCTGTATAACCCTGTAAAATAATGTCAGATTTTCCAAAGCATAAAGCTTTGCCCGCTGTACCTTTCAGATACATTAGGATCCACTTGACCACATCTCAATGGTGCTTTCATGGGTTTCCCATGAATCTGCTAACCACTCTCACTGCATGGGCAATATTTGGTCTCATGAAGATCATCATGTACATCAAGTTCCCAACTACTGAAGCATAAGGAGCCTTTAGCATATGCTCCTTCTCTTCTTCAGACTTTGGCATTTGCTTCTTTGATAAGCTAAAGTAACTTGCTAAGGGAGTGCTCACTGTCTTTGCTTCACTCATGTTGAATCTTTTTAGTACCTTTTCAACATATTCTTTTTTAGTGATAGCTTCAGAGTTACTACACATCTTTCCCTATTGATTCTCATTCCAAGAATCTGCTTGGCAAGCCCCAAGTCCTTCATGTCAAACTCCTTTGACAGAAGCTTTTTCAGCATCCTTATCTCCTCCATATCCGATCCTACGATCAATATATCACCCACATGCAGTAATAAAATGATATAGGAGGACTTACACTATTTTATGTAACAAAATTGATCCACCTGGCATCTCCTGTACCATGATTCTGACATGAACCTGTTAAATCTTTTATACCACTGCCTTGGCGCTTACTTCAATCCATAGAGGCTCTTTTTGAGCATGCACACTAGCTCAACTTTTCCTTTCTCTTGAGCCTTGTACCATGAAGAGATGTGGTTTTAATATCCATTTGCTCCATATGCAAATACTCAACTGTAACAATATTCAACACAACCCAAATGGTTGTCATCTTCATAACTGGGGCAAAGATCTCACTGTAGTTGACCCCATTCCTTTGCGAAAACCCTTTACTACAAGTCTTGCCTTGTAGCATTTGCTCCCATTCAGTTCTTCCTTCACCCAATAAACCACTTGTTTTGAAGAGACTTCTTCCCAGTGAGTAAGGGTGCCAACTCCCTTGTCCCATTTGACAAGAGTGATGCCATTTCATCATTCATAGCAGCCTCCCACTTGATTAAATTTTTAACCTGGAGTGCCTCTTCTGAGCTTTTTAGTTTACCTCCATCCACTAATAATAAATAGAATAAAGAAGAAGAGTACCTCTATGGTAGTTTTATAACTCTTGTGGATCTTCTAAACATGGGTTTTTATGGTTCAATATTGACACCTCTTGAGCTTCTTCTTGTACTTCAACATCTGGCTTAATGCTATCATCAATCTCTATGTGTCAGGACTCACCATCTGAAGCATCCTTGGAGTCTATCTTGACTCCAATATAATCCTTGTACATTTCTATTTATGATGATCTTCTGGTTCTGATTTTTCCAGAACATGTAACCAAACTCGCCTGCATCATATCCAACAAATGTGCACTTGATCGCCTTTGCGTTAAGCTTGCTCCTGGATCCTGCATCAATGTGCACATAGGATAAGCAACCAAATACCTTGAGGTGGTTCAGTTTCACCTCCTTTTTGCTCCAAGATTTCTCAGGAATCCCTTCATTCAAGGGTACAGAAGGTCCCCGATTGATTAAATATACCGCTGTGTTAACGGCTTCAGCCCAGAAGTGCTTTGGTAGACCTGCATGCAATCTTATGTTTCTGGCTCTTTCTATGATTATTCTGTTCATCCATTCTACAACACCATTTTGTTGTGGTATTCTAGAGACTGTGAACTCCCTCTTAATGTCTCTTAAGGCACAGAACTCCTTGAACTCCCTATGATAATATTTGTCATCATTGTCAGACCTTAAGCACTTAAACTTTAATCCTATCTCATTCTCCACCAAAGCTAACCACTTTCCAACACATCAAACACATTAGATTTATGTTTTGAAAAGTAAGCCCATACCTTCTTCATATGATCATTAATGAAGGTAACAAAATATGTAGCTCCACCTATGGAAGAAGTAGGAGCTGTCCCCCATACATCTATATGCACCAACTCAAGTATCTTGCCTTTCAGCTCCCTTCCAATTTTTGAGAATGAAACCTTCTTCAGTTTTCCCAACATGCAGTCTTCATATAAATCTAAGCCTACTGACTTCAGTCCTTGGAGCTTCCCCTTTGGATGTAGGGATTTCAACCCCTTCTCGCTCATATGGCCAACCCTTCTGTGCCATAGATCCGCATCTATCTCTTCTGCAACTGCAATAGTATCTGATATTGATTATATAAAGTGTACCTTTCATATGGCCTCATGCAATAATGAGTGCACCCTTGGTGACTTTCCATGAGCCTCCTGTGAAATAAGTGTTGTAGCCTTCTCTGGCTAGCTGGCTCATAGAAATCAGATTTCTCCTTATACATAGCATATGTCTAACTTCATTGAGCTTCCAAACTGCATTGCTTGGTAGCTTAACATCCACATCACCACTTCTAATGATGTTGCACATCTTATCATCTCCAAGGTACACTTCCCCAAGTCACCCTTGGTGTAACTCTTGAAGGCACTCCTAGACGGAGTCGCATGAAAGGATGTGCTCAAGTCCACCACTTAGGACTCCGTGTGACAAGTAAGAGGATCAAAGCATCCTCATCTTCCTCAGCTAAGACATTCACAATGGGATTCATAATCTTACCACCTCCACTTAATTTATTCATGGTAGGGCAGTCTTTCTTGAAGTGACCCGCCTTCCCACAATTCCAGCAATCCGGCATTACCTTTCTGGGTCTTGATTTTACTCATCAACACATTGACCTATTTCTATTATGTCTCCTTTCAGTGTATCTTCCCCTGCTCTCAGCATTCAGTGCTGAAGTAGATGCCTCTACATGAGATTTCTTCCACACCTGCTCATTTAGCACAAGCCCGACTAGTCTAAGGGCGGTGCCACTCTGGAAAATCTCTCACTTATTATTAGATTATGTATAATCCACAATCCACATAATAAGGAAAGGATGAGCTCATAATGCATACTTGAAATATCAGTCATTAAATGAAATACAAGTACATAGTGCAGAAGCAAATAAAGCAAACAGTACATCTAATTTACCATAAATCAAATGGGAGGCAAAATAAAATAGCTCAGAAATAATATTACAGTAAAAAAAACACAGTCAAGATACCTGCATTATTGCATCATTAATTTAAGTTTTAAATGGAAAAGCAACATCACTCATCCTCATAAATAAAATAACAACTAAGCAGCTTCAGCTTTTTCCTAATTCTCCTCCTCCTCAAGGTAAGGCTCCTCCTCAGGCACCAAGTCACCAAACTAATTAGAAACTAATATTGTCATTTTCACAATGTCAAGGCCCCAGCAAAAAAAAATAAAAATTTTATTAAATAAATTGTCTAAGTATATTTTAGGCTCATTAATTTTCATGCATTTATTAATATCACTATTTATCTAAACTTGAAGCAAAAGAAACAAAACTGGGAGTAACAAGCATAAAAATGAAAAAGAAAGGAAAAGTTATAAATAACAACATTTATAACTTAAGCAATAGTGAGGCAAAAGACATACCTCAAAAGTAACTAAAATAAGGCTAGGCAATACATATGTAATTACAGTAAAAAAATACTGAAAGAAAATTTAACTCTAAACATGCTGATAATCACATGAATTATGCAAATTTAAAGTAACAAATTCAACTATAATATGTATAGTAAGCAACAAAAGATCTAGCACGCACACACACACACACACACACACACACACACACACACACATATATATATATATATATATATATATATATATATATATATATAAGCAAGTAAGTAAAGTAGCTGGCTGAAATAAGTGAATTATAAGCATAATTGAAATCAGAAATTAGTAAAAGTAAGAAAAAATAGTAAAAGTTGTGTAATGACTGTCATACATATAAGGGCTAATCTAGCTTACTGATATCAAAAGGATTATTAGCATTAACAAGGAGGCTATGACAACAAAAATATCCTAGCATCAACAAGAATGCTAGGGCTGCAAGGATATTAGCAGCAACAAGAAGGTTAAGGCGTAAAAACATTTCTTAGCATCAACAAGGAGGCTAGGGCTATATAACTGAACTGAGAGACAGTATCACACAAATGCAATTCAAATTTTAGTTGTTGACTTTACTTCTGTGGATACTTTTAGAAGTAGCTGAGGAGTCAAGCATGTTTGTAAGACCATATGGGTTCCAACTTAACAACACACTCCTCAATGAGTGATGTTAAGTAATCCTTATCTCACCTTCCCCCTATCCATTGGGGTACTATGCGCAATAATCAAGCAATAACTGAACCCAATGCAAAGTTATTCTATAGTTTCTAAGTTTGCATTTCATGCAACAAATTATCTTGTATGATATGTTTAAGGAATATGGCATAAAATACAAGAAATGCAAAAGTAGCAACAATTAAATAATAAGCAAGAGAATCTACTACACATGGTGATACTATTTATTATCTAATTAAACCTTTATAACTATTATAAGTTACATAAGTTCAGGATCTCCAATTCCTACTATTGAGTATAATTTAGAAGCACGATTAAAAATAATCAGAACTGATCAGGTTCTGATTTAATTCAATAAATGATGACTATAATATTAATAATAAATCATGTCATCCTAATTTATGAATTTGGACATTCTAGACTAAGATATGATTAAGATCTACTAAACTAGAGATTATGAATAAAACATCATGAATTGGAGTTAATCACATAATCCAAAGGTAAAGTTTAAGGATCTAAGATTTTTAATCTAAATGTGAAGTAATGATTAAGACAAATCCTATTAAGCAAATTCAAGCTTAATAGAATGATTCTCCTAATTGTAATCTAAGATTTATAAGAATAAATAATTAGAATTAAATTATAAAACCTAGAAACTAATAAAACCAAAGATTCATTCATTGAATAACCCACTTTATCCAATGTATGAAGTATAACCTAGGATATAATCCTAGTCTTAGGAAAAAGTATTAATGTGAGGTGAAGAGTCCTAAAGAAATGACTGAAAATTTTTAGAAATTTATGGAATTCAATTGTAGTTGTTGTTTTACTCATTCTAGCTAAGGGACATTAACCTTACTTAGGCATTTTAAGCCTTTAAGGGGGATTTTAACCCAATTATTCAAATTATGAGATTTTAGACTTAAATTATTCTAAATTAGTTTTATTACTATCTTTTTAATAATTTAAAAGTTATTTTAGAGTTTTAGGACACTTAGTCTAAAATTAGGGCAAAATAACTATTTTACCCCTACTTAAGGGTCTAACAAGTTACTTTTTGAATTAGGATTCTTAATTGAAATTTCTTGATGCTTAATAACTCCTTACTATTTAACATAAAGAAAGACAATAAAGACACTCAATTCAGATAAGAATTTAGTCATACAGGTCCAAAGTAAAAAATTTGACCTAAGGAGAATTTAGTAATTTTCACCTAATAAAATCTTAAAATTTATGTTGTTTACTATTGCTTGCTATTCAAGGATTCCATTGAGTCTAAGCAAACTAAATTCTGAGATCGATTGACTAAGTTACAAGCAATTTAATTTCTAGGGGTAACTATGTCATTTCTAAGGCTAAAAGGGGTCAAAAAGTTAAGTTTTCTATTTGAGATCCAAATTCAGCAAACACAGTGACTATAGCTTTCCTATAACACACTGAGTACTTTAACTAGGAGTACACTCAAATTGGACCTCATTTGGTTAAGCTATGACCTAATTAAGGTTAGGGGTAGTTTGGTCAATTTAGGATTTATAAAATTCAAAACCTAAATTTTATTTCATTTTACTACTGGCACTGAATTTCTAAGATAAATAGTACTTTGAATTTCCTGATTTGGAATCCAAATGACTATGATATAGCCTAATCAATTTCTAGGGTTTTAAGGTCATTAGAGAGGGTACCCAAAAGTCTTTAGCCACCCTGATGATCAAATAGCAAAACTAATACTATTAACGCATTTTTGGGGTTTTTTTATTACTTTAAGACCCATATTGGCTAGGTTTGGGTCATTAGGTACAAAGTTATGAGGGCTGGAAATTTTGGCACAAGTGAGAGGATATCCTAAAATATCACTATATTAAATTTTCATCTTATAGGAAAATGAATAGTGTCAAAATATTCCTCTCATTTTTCTGATTAAAATGAGATATATATTCAATATATTTGGATCATTATATTTAAAGTTATGATGTTCTAAAGCTTTTGTATTAATTTAATTTAATGTTTTATTATAATTAGATTAAATTTATCTTACTGTTTAAAAACAATTTAATTAAACCTACTGATTTAAATTATATGATAACTGTTTGATAATTAACTAAATTAAGAAATTATAGTAGATTAATTAATTAAACTAATTAATCTATCTAACATAATAACAGTAAGTTAATCTAAATATAGATATAAGTATATATATATAATTATTTATATATATATATATGTTATTATTAAATCTGCCAGATAAGATCGTAGCGGGACCCACAGCGCCACGTGGCAACACCCTGTTGGCCGCAGCACGGCTGGCGGGACCCACATGTCAGGCTGAACACGACATGCCGACAGCTAGTGGGCCCCGCGGGACACGCTGCAGCACCCTGCAGGACACGGGATTGCCAGTGGGGCCCGTACGTAGAGTGCACTGACGTGGGTGGGGCTCGCACAGCGCTCGTGTGACGCGGATGACCCGCTCAACAGCGCACGGATCAGTTCCGACCTGACCAGGCCCGAAGGCTCGCTGACTTCTTCCCGAGCCTAGGAACCTATGGTCCCAAAATGCCGGCGACGGGAAGCGCTGGCTCGCAAGGCTGAGGGTGGGTCTCGGCGAGGCCTACCCGATGGGACCGAACCTGAGGTCGGGGGTGCACGGAGGAGCGAGCTAGAGTTAACCCTAGCTCCTAGGGTTCGGTGTCGATGGATAATGGTTTGTACTGTATCCCATCCCTTGATACGTGTAGCACCCCATCCCATCGCTATGCGTGATAACATATTGTTAGCGGTGGAACGGCACGTTAGCGAAAAGGCCATGGTCGTCTCCTACTTCTCAATACTCTGGGTTAGCACAAATATTTAACCCGAGGCATTAATCATAGAAGGTGGCTAGTCTTTAAGAGGGAACTCCACTATTAATCAAGTTAAGTATTGCATTAATCTGATTAATAATATAAGTTTGCTAAATTAATGATCACATCGCAATATATGTTGTATAGTATAACACAAAAAATAGAGTGCGGAAGCTAAAACATTATTCATCCATTCATTCATCCAGAAATAGTAAGTAAAAGACATACATCTCAGAAAAGAAAATAAAAAATACATACAGATAACTGCTTATTACAAACTTTAATGAAAAGCTAAAAAATAAACTCTCATCTCACCAAAAGCAGGAAAATTCAAAGGAAGCAGATCGTCACAGTTACTCAGCAACATTGCATTCCATCTCTTCTTTAGTCTCCTGCAGGTTCATGAATAGGGGTTCTTCAAAGCTACTTAGATCTGACATTTGCCGGTTTTGCAAATGACAGGGCCTTAACCAAAAAGAGAAAATCTTACTTAGACAATAAGTTTATGTACATTTTAGGCTGATTAAAATGCATTCAGTTAAGTTATTTTGATTTTTAAATTTAAAAATAATAAAGTAAATAGTAAAGTTAACTGAAATAGAAAATATTATTGCAAGTACTAAAATACTGAAAGCAAATAACTGTACTAGTACTACAATGAAACACATAACTGTAAGCAATCTAAAATGAATACACAAATGAATTGAACTGAGCTGAACTGAACTGAACTGAACTGAACTAAACTAAATTGTTCTCCAAGAGCACATAACTCAGATGTACTCGATAGTACATAAGCAACTGATGAGCCCAATGCCCAGACAACAAGTGAGCCCAACGGTCCAAAAATCAATTGAGCCCAACGCTTCGAAAACAAAGTGAGCCCAATGCTCCGAATATCATATATGCCTATACACATACATACACATACTCTAATATTTGTGCTCAACGCACCCAAAAGGAAATGATCCCAACTCTTTGAGAAAAGTGAGCCCAACACTCTGAAACAAGTGAGCCCAATGCTCCCGAATAATATGTACATGTATATGTATCAAACATACCTGACTTTTGTACATAACGCACCCAACACATATGAGCTCAACGCTCCCAAATTCCACAGAATTGTGCACAAGGCACCAGATCAAGCATGACCTACATATTCGATGATATGTCATGCCAACCTGACTAAATTTCCTGACTGAATCACTAAATGAACAGAATGTTGAATGCAACATATTACAAAAATCAATGAAAACCATATTAATTCTACTGAATCTGAATAACAATTTCTACTACTAAGACTTCAACAAGTCTTAGTCTAACCAACTTGCTAATAAATTTGATCAACTACCATAATTATCTCAATAGTCCAACTAACCAATTCATCTTAACCATTCTGATCTCAAATATGCCATCTCAACAATTCTTCCAATTCATCTCAATGAATTGACTTTACAAGCTTAACATCTTAAGCTTGTATCTAAATGATTTTTGAGAAAACAAGCTTAAACTAAGTCCTTATTAATCTACTCTTAGAACTAAACAAGATTCTAACTAATGATTCAGACTTAAGGACTAATCCACAAATCAAGTGATTATCATCACTTAATAAGAAAGGCAACCAAGGAAAGAATACTAACCTTCAACTAAGTTGATGCAACCTTAAGGGTTAAAGGCTAAAACCTAAGTCATAACATATGACTTAGCACTTAAGGATAACTACTACTTAGCATGTGACATCACATACCAAGCATGGGATAGGCAAAGGATCAAGGATCCTAAAGGTTCTACACTTAAGTGACATGCATCACTTAAGAAGGCTTAGGCAACTAGTTAAGTCACTATAAGATTTAACCAAGGTTAAAGGCTAACTAATAATTATAATTCAATGAATTAGGATCCAAAAAGGCTTGGCATCAAAGATTAATGATTCTTTGAATACTTATACTAATAGGATTTAACTTATCTACTGGCTAAAGCATCATCATTAGACCAAGTCTAATAATGAAGCCAAAAGATGGGATGCTATGCTCTACTCATGAAATCACACTTAAATATTATATCCATTTAACTAAGTGTGATCTCACTCAAGATGGATTAGGATGAACTAATAACAAAATTAGTCCATACTAAGGCTTCTATCACTAAAGAGATATTCATCTCTTGCTAAAGGGTTTTTCCTATAGCAAAAGAATCAATATCCAATTAAGATACTGAAACACAAGGCTAAAAGGGAAAATATTAAGTCACATAATGTGACTCAATACCAAAAAGGGTACTTAGAAGGTTACTAAGGATTAGTATCACAAGTCATAAGATATGACTTGGCTAAGGCAAGGGAACAACTCATCCATAAGGATAAGTGCTTGGAAACCAAAAGGAGACTAAGGCTACCAACATAAGTTATAATGTATGACTTATGCCAAGGATTCTAAAACTAAAGGTACTGCCATCTAAGTCATAGGGTATGACTTAGATCATTAAGGATCTAAAGGTTAACTTAACTTATCTTAAGGGATGGTTCATTCCAAAGGAATGATTAACTAATGCTTAAGTCCCTACATGACTTAGGCACACATCCTAAGGCTGAAATAAGATACTAAGATAGGGAAATACCTTATTCAAAATGAATAAGAACTTCCACCAAGAAGGAGGAAAAACACACTAAGTCACACAATATGACTTAGTCAATCAAGCTCAAGAGTTGAAATGATTAATACTAAATGAAAGGATTGCTATCCAAGAAGTATTATCATACTTTGGACAAAGAATAGAGATACAAAGGAAAGCATCTAACCTAAGCAAGGGGATGACCATATGCAAGGGAAAAATGATCATTTTCCAAGGCTAAAACTTAATTTGATTAAAATGATACTAAATCAGAGATCTAAACTCACTAACTGATTCTATATGTCTTAATGAAACCATAAGCACTAAGATCACCAAAAATTAGAGATCTAGAACTCCTAATCTAAGCTAATCAGTCTAAAAGTGATTAGGATGCAATTAAGAAGATAAAAAGCAAATCACAAAAATTCATCTAGCCATAAAGTTCTCTATTGCCTAATGAGCAAATAGAAACTAAGTTTGTAAGATTCTGATGTCAAATCACAAAGTTATTGACTAATTTAGGTTTTACTTAAACAAGCATTGTTCTAAAAATATATCCACAGAAATATAAATATTATTGCATAAATAGAATTTACACATTTTTCTAATCAATTTAGCATATAAACATGCCATGATTGGATAAATATTGAAGAAGTTATGCTAAACCCTAGATTCATGCATTTTTCCTAAAGTTAGAATCATAGGCATTATTTAATGCAATTAAATATAATTGAATTCCATTTAATAAGCTCTCGGGCCCTTTTGGGTCAATCGGGACCCAACGAGCTGGCCCAAAAGCAGTTCGCACGGGTCACGCGGGACCCGGGAACCCGCATTGTCGCACCGCACGGGCTTGGGCTGACCCGGCCCGCGGCAACAGTGCGTTGTCCCCGACCTCTCGGGATTTCCAAAGAGATGGAAAATTAGGGTTTCCATTGAAACCCTAAATACACCCAATCCAGTGCACCGATTAATGTGATGATGAGTCCTACACATTCAGGGTGTCAAGACCTACACGAAGAGGTAGGAAATCCTAAGAGGCAGCAACTCGATCGACAAAACCCTATTCGAGATTTTTGTGGCAGAAGGAGTTCACGGTGGAGGGAAATGCTCCCTCCACGAACCACCATTCGATCGGGGATCAATCCCGACACCTTCAGCGGCTCGAGATTGGACCACGGAGGAGTTAGCCAAGACGGGAGGAGGCCTACTTAAACGGATTGCAATTGGGGTTTGGGCACCACACCCCACTGCGCAGGCCCGAACCCAATGGCCTTTGATCAGGTTCAATCAAACCTGATCGAACTCCACTACACTGCCACTATCAAGTGGAATTAAAATGCAAGGGATGCTATCAGCAATAGCATGGTAGAGGGGTACCTGGAGGTCGCCGGTTCACTGAGATGCAGATGGTTCAAAATGCAGGTGCAGACTAGCTAGAGTCTCACTTAACACTACTGGAGCTTCACCACTGATCAGGGAAGCTACAGACGATGGGTGCCGAAGGTGCGAGCACCAATTTCTGGGGCTAGATGCACTGGACCTCTGGGCTGCTTCAATTGTAGACGCAGGAACTCATGGGCTTAGGTTCAAGTTAGATACTCTTGCCTTCTACTCGAGCTCCAGGAGGTGATCACAAAAGCTGGTTCGAGGGCTAGGAGCTTGCACAGAGGGTAGAATTTCAGAGCTCAACAGCTTTGCCCAGAGCTGCTGGGAGGGCTTAAGAAGAAGAAGAGGAATAGAGGTCTGCTAGCGTGCCAGGAGGAGTGGCCGACAAGAGCAGAAGACAGCAGCAGGTTGGAAGAGGGAGTGGAACAGGCATGGCAGCTGGTAGGGCGGGGACCGTTGTGCAAGTGCACGCGCGAGCGGCTAGGGACGACAGGGGCACAGTGCCCTGTCAATCTGAACCACTGGATCAAATATGGTGGCCCATATTAGATCCAGAGATTAAGTAAACGACGGAGGAAATACTGGCCGTTGGATCTGTTCTCTGGTCCAACGGTGGGATCCTGATCAAAACATGAAGCCGTCTGATCTGATCCAAGGAACCGCAGAATGGCCTATAGACTGCGGGATCTGGTTGTCCCGTGATCAGCACAGCGCAGCGGATCCACGCAATCCGGCAAGTAAAGCTGTTTTAGCCGTTGTAATAATTAAATAAATATTAAGAATTTTTGAAATTCCTATTTTAATAATTTAAGTCCCGAAAAATACTAAATCTTCACCCCTAGCTAATTTGGGTGCCAGGAACTCAAAAATGTGATCAAATTTTTGATCCGAGGCCTAAATAATTATTTTATTTCTTTGAGTATTTAATTATATTAAAATATTTATCGAAATATGAACCACTTCTAAATATTCCCAAAATTACACCCCTAGTTATTTTGGGGGTGGGGAATACAATGGTGAAGTTTGATTTTTATTTGGAGATCAAAATAATTTTTCTATTTTCCATAATTATTTAATTAGCATACTTTAGGAATTGGTCCAATTGATTTCTAAGTCGAACCAAAACTTTGGGATTCACTCCTAATATTGATTAGAAATTAATAGAGGTGATCTAAGACTGATTAGGCTAGGTTTAGCCTAAGTAACAACCTTGGGTTATTATAATACACCTCGATTGGGTTTGATTGAACCCGATTGGACTATTGGATCTACTATCTAAGGCATGCAATCAATTTACAAAAGGAAAACAAGATGATCGAATGCAAAGATTGAATGGTAGAGGGGTACCTTGCAATCGACGGTAGCAGAAGAGCCTATGGTTCAAGAGCATGCTCCGGATCCAAATCGCGCAAAAATGGTGAGTCTCATGCGCAGAGGATGATCATAAAGGTACTTCGGCGAAGCCTGCGAGGCGGGGAAGGTGCCAGTTGGTCGTGGCTTGCTGCAGGGCGCCACGTGGAGGGCGAGCGTAAAAGACGAGGGACGAAGGCTTCGAGCCGTTGGATCCATCCTGATCGGATGGACGACGCTGGATCGGATCTGCGGAACCAATTTGCTTGGGCTATCGGGTAGGATTCCAAAATGGCATCGGGGATCCGACCCAATAAGGGTTTAATTAATTAATTAATGTAATTAATTTAATAATTAATTTTACAGATTTTATTAATTAAAATTAATTAATTAAATGCATTCCAAAAATTCTCAAATAATCACTCCTAGCTAATTGAGAGGTGAGGAACGCAATGACGATGTCAGATTTTTGATTCGACAAGTATTTTATTTTACTAATTTTCAAAGTATTTAAATCTTATCAAAATATTTGACGGAATTTCGACGACTTCCGATTGCCACCAAAACTTCACCCCTAGCTAATTTGGGGGCAATGAGCATAATGGTGAAGTCTGATTTTTGATCTAAGTTCGATTTAGATATGTAAAATTCTAAGGTTTTTTGGATTTCCCAAAATCAGGGTTTGATCCATTCGACCCCCGATTTGGACTAGATCTTGGTGGTGAACTCCTAATGACTTAATTAGTGAACTAAGATCAAGATTAGGACTTGAGTTAGTCCTAATTGACTTGAGTAACAACTTGGGTTGTTACAAGCTCCCCCACTTAAGAATGATGTCGTCCTCGACATCACTCAAGTGGAAAGAATAAATGCAGGATAAAAGAAAACAAATTGAATTGAAATATTAAGGAACTAAGAAAGATGCCTGGATTCACAAAGAGTCTAGGATACTTGGCTCACATATTAGATTCTTTCTCCCAAGTGGCTTCAGTAGATAGGCGGTTCTTCCATTGCACTTTAACCATTGGGATAGAACAGTTTCTTAGCTTCTTTTTGTCTCTCCCCAAAATTCTCTTAGGTTCTTTAATGAATGATAAATCTAGCTGGATCTCTATTTGAGGAATAAAGACTAGGTGGTGAGGCTCCCTTAAGCACTTTCAAAGAGAAGAAACATGGAATACTTTGTGCTTAAAAGTGAAGTCTTTAGGTTGCTCTAACTTGTATGCTGATGACCTAATTCTTTTTAAGATCTTAGACGGTCCAACATACCCTAGACTAAGTTTTCCAGCAACTCCAAAATGGTAGATACACTTCATAGGACTGACTTTTAAATACTTCCTACCATATAAGGCTTCATATGGTGCCATCTTGATACTTGGCTGAAAACTATTATTGTAAGAAAATTTCACTATAGGGACATGATCTTCCCAAGAGCCTGAGAAATCCAATATGCAGAGACGGAACAGATCTTCCAGAACCTGATTTACCCTTTCTATTTGGCCATCGGTTTGTGGGTGAAAGGTCATGCTCATTGCAAATGTAACAACCCTAGTTGTTACCCTAGCTAAATATGGATTAATTAAGCCAAATCAAGCTTTAATTTTGATTCCATTAGATTCAATGGGTCATTTAGATCTAATCCTAAAAATTGAGAATCAATCGGAGCTAAAATGAAAAATTTAGTATTTTTGGCTATTTTTAAGCCCTGAAAAAAACCTAAATTAATTTGATCTCCAAATCAAAATCTGACTTCATTTTTGAATTCCCCACCCCAAAATTAGCTAAGGGTGAAATTTTGGGAATTTTTGGAGGTCATTTAGGCATATTTTGGATTTAATTTAAATTGGTTCAATTGCAATTTAGGGTTTTAAGCAATTCTTAATTGCATTTATACCCTCTTCCAACGGTCGATCGGTTCCCAACCCGCGGGCGCCATCCGGGCCGTCCATTCCGCGGATTTAATCCAACGGCCAGCACCTTCGATCAGATCTGTCTCATCTCAACCGTTTTGCGATTTCGAGATCCTAATCAGACGACATCTAGCTATCCCCCGTAAGTACCCTCGATCAACTATTAGATCACCCAATCTGATCCAACAGCTGACCTCTTATTTGCGGCGAATCGGTTAAGTAGCGCATCATGACCGCCCGGGACCAACGGCTTAGCAATCAGACGGTGGACACAAACCCGAGCACCGTGGATCATCTCCCTCATCTCTCCCCATCTGCATCTGGTCCACCCCGACAACCAGAAACCTCACAGCCCTCGTGGTAGTACGGGAAGACCCCAAAATTCCCCTCCTGCCCTCGGTGCGTCCATCTTGCCGGTCGTCTTCTCCCCAAAATGCCCATAGTCGTTAGCCCGAGCCATCTTTTTGGCCCAAGCCTCCTCCCATTGCCAAGCCTTGAAAACCATCCCCAGAACTCCCTTAAACCTATAAATACCCCCTAGAGCTCACAGTGAGTCCTTTTGCTCACTATGAACCCCTAATTCCTAGCTAAGATCTCTCCTTAAGCTCCATTCTCTCTCGGCGCATTCCCGGAAAATTCTGGAATTTCTGGAGCTGCGAACACTGATAGAGGGTACATGTCTGCAGTTCAGACCCCATGCTAGTTCGTGCCGAGTCTCTGGAAGCTCCAGCTATCTCCAATTCCTCTCGGACCGGACCTGCAACCCGATTTCAGGTACAACCTTCTCCCACTGAACTCAAAGAGTTCAGTCCTCATTCAGTCCTCTGGATGAGCCTCTGAATGTCATCTAGATCACCTTAGCCACTTAAGGAACCCAATGTGATTGCTCCTAGGGCCTAGGCTAGCCAACCCCGATCGATCCTCCATTTGGAGTGTGCCGCGAGCTCGTAGCCGAGCTCGAGTAAGGATCCACCGATCCAAGGCACCCTAATGATCATGGCCAGAGGGCTTTGATTCGCCTTGCCACTAGGATGGTGTAGGGATCGACCTTTGGCCAAATGGTTGCCTCTGTGAGGAGAATTTACTCCTCACAGAAAACCCTAAAAGCTTTGGGTAAGGCTGAAATTACCGAATAACCATACGACGATCCGGTGTGTCCCAAAGAGGAATTTAGGGTGGGATAGATCCGTCTCGACTCCAGGAATGGGTAGGGATCGAGCTGAGCCGCCACCATCGTCTAGGTGCCGAGAAATTTAGTGCTAAAGCTCTGCTTGGACGGACCCGTCGAGAGGAATGATCATGGGCCAGGCCGACCCCAACCCGCGTCTTTTGATTTTGGGCCGTGGTTATTAGTGATTTATAGGAATGTATTTTCTATGATTATTAATTAAATAAATCAAATCATATAGTTTCTATTTAAATAAAAATACATAATAAACTAACTTAATAACTTTAGCTATACTGATCCAAATGGTATTATCCAATATACCATTTGAATCAAAAAAATACAAGGAATCTAAATATAAAATAAAATCACATATTCAAATGGTTGGATTTAAAATAGTTGATTAAACCTTTTTTGTCTTTAATTAAATCATAATAAATTCAATTAATAACCAAATTAGTTGATTAAGGGCTCTGATTGCTCATTTAACCCTAGAGAACAATTTCAGACCCTTAAAGCAAATTTTGGAGGATTAATTTTCTTAATCACCTTTAATTACCCTAATTGAGGATTAGTAACTTAAACTTATTTAAGCCTTTGATTTTGGTGATTGTTGTTCCTAATAATATCTTAAGTATATTAGAACCTATGGGTAAGGTTGGATTATCCTAAGGATGCCTAAATTCACTAATCACCCTAATTGACTTAAATAAGTGATTAGTGCTAATTAGCTTAATTAAGTTGTCAAAACCTAAGATAAGTGTGTTTCCCACTTTATTAATCAATATGAAACACATTAAAATAGATTAGATTTAATTTGGATAACTAAACCCTAAAATCTCAATTTTTGCCTTAAGAGGGGCATTTTGGTCATTTTGACCAAAATGAGTTTAAGTGCTCCTTAAACCTTGAAAAATTCAGTAGATTATCCCTAGTTAGATTATCAGCATCTCTCTAAATTCTTAAGTTAAAATATTCATAAGAAATCTTCATTTAGTCTTAATTAAAATACTTAGATCTTAAGTGATCCCAAAAAAGTCACTTGGCCTTAATACTTAGATCTAATAAATTCAATGGTTAAATCTCACCTTAATAAGTGCAATTTAGTGAATTTATGAACTTAAATGCCAAAAGAAATGCAATTAGAAAAGTCTAAGTTAAAAACTTAGCTCAAGTTTAAAGTGATCAAACAATCAGATCTTAGATCTTAGATCTTAGACTTTAGATCTTCTACTTGAATTGAACTACCTCCAATTGAATTTCTTTAAATAATTCATTGTCTAAATCCTTTGAAACCTTCCATATAGGTACATGATGATTTAATCTATAAGATAATGAAATTATCTTAAAGGTTGAATATAGATCTTAGATTCTCAAGTTCTTAATTGATTATTTTATCTTATAATCAGTATAATAGCCCTTCACTAAGTTCGTAGTTCTTGGATCTTTCAGCTTATAGGATTCTTTACCTTTAATATGGGTATTGAGTGTGAACCCTAGATCCCTAATAGGATATTTATATTTTCCTTGGATTCAGGTTTTGAACACCAAATTTGAAAGTTCAACACCAAAATCCTTAAATCTTGATTTACTTAATCAAGATTTGGGTAACATAGTGAAATATTAACAAATTAGGTCATTGATTAACTTACTTAAACCTTATAGTCGTCACATGATTAAGGATTAGAACTTATTAAGTTCTAATATTAACTTTAAGGACGTAAATCTGAGATTCTACTCGATAGCTAGATATTGGAGATCCTAAACTTGTACCTTCTCAGAGTAGCTAGATTGGGTAAATATACAACAACAGATATCACATAAATCTAGATTGAGTCTCTTGCTTACTTTGACTTGATTTGCTTGGTATACCTTGGATATTGAGCCTTATTCCTTGAGCATAATAGGAGAACTTAGGATATGGATGATACATCCTAAGTTAGTGTTTGTAAAGCATATCAATCAACTAATTCTTGTAGTACTTTCAGTTAGTATAGTATGTCCTAACTTAGTCTACCTCTTCAGTATTAGTATTGTATAGGATGGACTCAGGCCTAGCAGATTTGGATGTCTAGGCTGGGTACTGATTGATCTTGGAGGCCCTGTATGGCCTATTAGCTGGTATGGCAGTACTATGTTTTAGGCTTATTGCTACTCTAGTTTGATTTTTCAGTGTTATTTTCTTTTTTGCCTTGCCACATGCTTCAGTGGTCTTACTTACAGTACTTGCTTGCTTTGAAACATATCTCAGTGGCTTTATGTTACATAGATTGCTCTGCTTTTGCCACATGTCTCAGTGGCTTTCCTTTTCTTTTGTATTAATTAGCATGTTGTATGTATATTCCTATGGCTTACTTATGTATATTGGCATATTTAGGATATTAGAATTTCATATTATATCCAACAATTGTCTTCTTTTATAATCAACATGTTTCAATGTGATCATAAGCATGTTAAGTACAGAATTATATCATAGTTATTGTTACTTTTAGCTTTTAGCCTCCCCTTGTTTATTTTGCATTGTATGCTATTTCACATACTACTTGCTTGCTATAAATATATAGTTTATAGTTAACTCATTTCTTTATAACTTGTCTCACCCATAATTAGCTTGCATGCTTAGTAAATTTAAATGTGATATCTTTAAATATTCAGTTTATTAAAATAGCCTAAAATATACTTAGACAATTGTCTAACTATAACTTTTTTGTTTTGTTGGCTGGGGTCCTGGCATTTGTGATACCGATAAATGTCAGATTTAGACTTGTTCGTGGGCAGCGCTGCATGAGGAGGACCTTGATGTTGCAGTTTAGATAGATTTTGCTTTTCTTTTCAGTGAGATTGAGAGACATTTGCATTTTCTTTTAAATTCAATTTGTAATAATTAATTCTGGATGTATTCCATTTCTGCATTGTGATGAGTTACTATATTGTTTTTGTGGCGGCCGCCCCTTTTAATCATAAAGCTTAAGGAGTGGTCGTCACTAAGCACATCTTATACTTAACATTAGGTTGAAATTTAAGACTCCAATCCAATCTTAAGGAAAAGATGTACTTTTCATAATAAGGTAAAGATTAACAATCACTTAATGAGTATCAGAGTGTGGAAGAAAAGTAGCAACTAAAGTAAATATCCATATTATAAAATAAAGACATCCAGCTCAGAACATATACAATGCAGGAAAGTAAAGCATAATTTAGTCCTGTATTATTACAAACATTTAAAGTTAAGAACTGAAATGAAAAAAGCCTTTCATCATCACAATATAAAAGTAAAGTAAGGCAATCTAATAAGTGGACTAAGATCCCTCAATAGGCTGGACCTCATCCTGGATCTGCTCCTCTGTAGGCTCAATCTCCTCAAAAAGCTCAGAATCTACCATTATCGGTTTCATAACGGTAGGGCCCCAGCCAACAAAAGAAAAATCTTGTTAGATAAAATGTCTAAGTACATTTTAAGGTAATGAATTTTAATGTATTTTAATGATATCACAACTAAAATTAAGCATAGTATAGCGATAAGGCAACAAGGAAGGAAGAACAAATTATGAGATAGAAACATACCTCAACTCAGGCTGCAATACAAGGTAAGTAAAGTATAACGAAATCTACTAAGTACAAAGAAAAGTCCTAAGGAATATGATCAAACTAACATGCTAGTTATAGTATAAGTAAAAGTACTGTACTGAAAATATAAAGACTAGCATCCTAACATGCGCTCAAGTGAGTAAAACGACTGACATACAAAAAGTTATGAAATGTAAAGGAACTGCAGAAAATGAAAAAAATATGAAAGAAAGAAAAGTGTGCTAAAACGGTAAAGTAAAGTAAGTCTGAAGTATAATGAAAACATGTAAAGTAACTATAACGAGACTAAAAAGTAAATGTAAGTAATGTAGATTAAAGTGCTGTACATGTGAGATATTCTTACTTAGTCTGCCAAAAAGTAAAGTCCATCTGATAATCTAGGAGAAACATCCTAGATTTAAGTATGTCCACCAAAGAGGCATCTAGGAGAAACATCCCAGATCCTAAAGTAAAATCCACAAAGTATCTAAAGAGCATATAGGAGAAATATCCCAATGCCAAAGTAAAGTACCATAGGGGAAATTCCCTAGGCAAAAGCTATCCTAAAGTAAAGTCATACTAAGTGGCAGGCTAAGTAAAACATAAACCACATGTATAATATTATTTATTTCTGTTTCTTTTAAGATTATGCATATGATATGTGAATGAAATTCAAAGTATATTATAAAGTATATATCAAGTATTTAAGAATGTCCAAAGGTGTAAAAGGCTCAAATAACACGGAAAGCATAGCAATTCAAATTAAGGAAATAAATAGCACTACACAAATTTTGTGATATCACCTATTTTCTAATTTAATCATTCTATCTACTCTAAGTTACATAAGATTCAGAATCATAAATTCATACATTGTCTATAATTTAGAATCACGAATCTACATGTTGAACATAATTAGGATTAGCTACGTCCTAATTATAAGTGAATCAAATGTCGCTTATAAGGATAAATAAGTAAATCAATCGTCCTAATTTGTTATTTTATAAATCTCAAACTAAATCTTGATTAGACAAATCAAGATTGAAATGATTAAGAATTAAACTCCAAAGAATGAAGTTTTATTCTTAATCACAAGGCTATCCTAAAGGACTAAGGTTTAACCCCATCTAATTGATTAAAGGTTAAGGAAAATCCTATTGAATTAAGTCAAGTTCAATAAGATAGATTTCTAATCCTAACTATAATGTTAAAAGATCAAATAATCAATTAATAAACTATGAAAAATCTAATAAACTAGTAAGATCAAGGTTTCACCTTAATGAGTAACCCACTTTACTCATTAGATGAATTCTAACCTAAGATCTATTCCTAATCTTAGGAATCAAAGCTCTTAAGTGCTAAGAGTATCACTCAGACACACATCCTAACTAAGGTTATAAGACCTAAAGGATGATCTAAAAAGTCCAAAGGAAATGAAATATCTCTCATATTTTATTTAGGTTTTACTTAATACTCAACTTAGGGTTTTCATCAAATTTCTAATTTGAGACTTAGAATTATCTAAATCAAGGCCTAAATCATTTTAATTGCTATGTATTATGATTTAGAAGTGACATCAGGTCTTAAATTCATTAAACCCTAATTTTAGGCAAAAAGATTATTTTGGCCCTTACTTAAAGGTCTAAATCTCATCTTTGTGAATTAGCACTTAATTTTATATTTTAATAATTTGGAATGATTACTTACTATCTAATATGAGTTTAGATAGTAAGTTCATTAAATTTGGTTAAGTATTAAGCCTTATAGAGTCAATTTAAGGAATTTGACCTAAAAGGGTATAATGGTAATTTTACCCTAATGACATATAATTTTTCTATCAGATTATTAAAGGTTAAGTCCTAAGCTTTCCATATAATCTAAAATTATTGAATTCTGTTGTGTATTGGCTAAGTTATAGCCAATACCAGCTCTAGGATTTAAAGGGTAATTAAGGATTCTTAATTAAGGGTAAAAAAAATCTTAACTTTGTCAATTGGTGTCCAAATTAAGTAAAATTAGTGGCTGTAGATCACAAATGATCTACTGATTCTAATGACTAGTGGTATGCTCAATTTAGACTCCATTTAGCTAAGTTATGGCCTAATTAAAGTTTAGGGTGATTAGTGAGAGATTAGTGAAATTAATCACCAATTTACTAATCCAACCCTACAGTTAGGTTCTAATAGGTTCTAGAGGTTCTCTGAAACTTAACTTGTGAAATTTCAATCATTAGATTCGCTAATTTTCACTAATCAAGTTTTGGAGTAATTAGGGGTGATTAGCAAATCTAACCATTGGATCCTAAATATTTTTGTAGATTATTATAAATTAGGTTTTTATAATCTAAATTGGTATTTGAATCACCTAATTTGGAGCTAAATTGACTAACTTATAGTCAATTGAAGTTCTAGGGTTAAGTTAGGCTAATTAGGGTTAGGTCCTAAAAGTGATTAGGCTCAAACTAATCCAAACAGCAAAGTAAATATTCTCAGATTAATCCTTAGGATTTTGTGAGTATTTTAAGACCCATATTGGGTATATTTGAATTAAGGGGTACAAAGTTATAACTAATTGAAGATTTATGATATTTAGGATTTTAATTAATACCCCTAAATGTCACTATATGATATATTAGTCCTAAAATTAATATCATCATTAAATTCCCTGTATTTTCTAATGAATTTAGTATATTTATTTGTAAAATTTGGACTCATATTTTGTAACAGCCCAAACTCTTAACACTAAGGTATTGTCCGCTTTAGCTTGAAAGGCCTCATGGTTTTGCCCTTAGAAGATAACTTCCCAGCAGGTCACCCATCCTGGGAGGGCTCCCACCTGAGCACGCTTAACTTTAGAGTTCTTATCAGGAACTCTACCGTTATCTAAAAAGGCACCTCGATATTTAATAGTTTTACTTATTACTACTTAAGTGGGTCTTCACAATCTCCCCAACTTAAGTAACTGACGTCCTCGTCAGTATCCACACACAGATCCAAGAACCATCTATTAGGTAGATAGAACTAGAGGTGACCACTACAAGCTCAAGAGGTACCCACAACTATGTTGCACCTTAACCATCATGGGTTCAAGAGACTGCTCACATGAAGTGATACTTTGCCCTATATGACACTTAGCTCCTATCTGACACCCTATGGTTTGCTCTGATACCATTTATAACAGCCCAAACTCTTAACACCAAGGTATTGTCCGCTTTGGCCTGAAAGGTCTCACCCATCCTGGGAGTGCTCCCACCTGAGCACGCTTAACTTTAGAGTTCTTATCAGGAACTCCACCGTTATCTAAAAAGGCACCTCGATGTTTAAGAGTTTTACTTATTACTACTTAAGTGGGTCTTCACAATCTCCCCAACTTAAGTAACTGACGTCCTCGTCAGTATCCACACACAGATCCAAGAACCATCTATTAGGTAGATAGAACTAGAGGTGACCACTACAGGCTCAAGAGGTACCCACAACTATGTTGCACCTTAACCATCATAGGTTCAAGAGACTGCTCACATGAAGTGATACTTTGCCCTGTATGACACTTAGCTCCTATCTGACACCCTATGGTTTACTCTGATACCATTTATAACAGCCCAAACTCTTAACACCAAGGTATTGTCCGCTTTGGCCTGAAAGGTCTCACAGTTTTTCCCTTAGAAGATAACTTCCCAGCATGTCACCCATCCTGGGAGTGCTCCCACATGAGCACACTTAACTTTAGAGTTCTTATCAGGAACTCCACTGTTATCTGAAAAGGCGTCTCGATGTTTAAGAGTTTTACTTATTACTACTTAAGTGGGTCTTCACATATTTATCAAGATATGGTTACTTAAAGTTTTATGATTTAATTAATTAAATTAAATCTAACTAAAATAATTTAGTTTAACAGATTTCATTTAATTAAATTTTAACCGTTATATATATATATATATATATTTAAACTAATTTTGTATTCTGCAGGATTTAAACGGTTAGCAGAAATGGCGGATCTCCAATGCACGTGGCGGGCGATCATAGGCGCAGCAGAGGATGGCGGGCCCCACTTGCATCGGCGCGGATTATGCGGCTTCGGCGTTGAGGGCCCCACCAGGACGCGTGGAAGGCCCAGCGCCAACGGGTCGAGCAACTGCGCACGGGCCTGAAGACCCGAAAGAAGCACTCGGCTTCTTCGCCTTCTCCCAGTCGTGGACGAGGCAGAAATTAGGGCATCCCCTAATGGACGATCATGGCACTCTCAGAGACCCAACTTACTCTAAACGCAAGCCTTTGATCTCTTCTTCCAAATAAGGTAAAGAAATCAAGATATGCCTGCCTCCCTAGTTCGAATCTATGATGCCCTAGAATTGGTTTAGGGATAGAGGAGATATCCTAACTAGTCGATTGAATGAAGAAACATCTATCTCAGTTTTTAAAATAATTTCAGCAAATCATAAATATTGGAAGTCAGTTTTAAATGAAATCAAATGTAAATGAAATGGAGAGGTGAAGTACCTGAGTGATGACAGTGGTCGAGTCTTCGATCGAATGGAATGGAGAGATCCATTGATCCCAAATTCTCATTTTTCTTTCATTCCAGAGCGATCCTAAGTGAATCTAGAGCATGGGAGGAAAGTGAGAAGGATTTACCAAGTCTGGTGAGAGGTGGAAGGACACCTGGCATTGCCGCTGGATGACGAGTGTCGAGACTTCTGCCGCGTGTGAGGGTCGCGAGAACGATGATCCTCAGCCGTCTCATCGCTCGATCAGACGGCGCAGATGGATTGCTTTGATCAAACGGCGGAACTTAGAAGTGGAGTGACACTGTGAGACTTAAGCAATGGCAGGGTTTTAAATAGTGGATGGCGTCGTTAATTACTTTTAAATAATATTAATATTATAATAATTTAACTAAATTTTATTAATCAAAATTAATTAATTAAATGCATTCCAAAATTTTCTAATATATCACCCCTAGCTAATTGAGGGGTGAGTAACGCAATGGCGCACTCAGATTTTTGATTCGATGAGTATTTATTTATTTGATTTTTCAGGTATTTAAATAATATTAAAATATTTGCCAAAAATCTAATGACTTTCAAATGCATCCAAAACATCACCCCTAACTAATTTGAGAGTGGTGAATGCAATGGCGATGTCAGATTTTTGATTCGAGGTCAAAATAAAAAGTCAATTATTTAGGGTTTTAGGATTTTCAAGAAATCAAGTTTTGATTCATTTGATCCCTAATTTGATCCAGATCTTAGAGGTGAATTCTAAATGACTTAATTAAGACTCTAGAACCATAATTAAGATTTAGATTAGTCTTAATTGACCTAAGTAACAACTTGGGTTGTTACAGTTTTCCTTTTTCTCTACTATGTCGTGCTTATGGATATTACTACACACTTATTGCTTCTGCCACTTTGATATATGTATGTATATTGATGAATGTTTATAGTATTCTGGTGATAAGTTCTTGGCTTAAGGCAAGTTGGGTTTTCACCTAATTTTACTTAAGCTGGGGATTTACCACAGTTGGAGCACCGCACTTCCTATTGTTAGTACGAGGGCCCCACAGTTGTATCAAAGAGCGCCATAAGGTGTCAGAATGGGATCTATGATTCCTTTCTACCTAATGGTCCGTTCTTCTGAAATACAAACATCAATATAGGTAACATCCAGAACATAGTAGTATCAGTAACTCTATGGAAAATATAGAAGGAGAATACTCCCATCCTAATAATTTAGTCAACTTGAGTCTAACAAAAACTTAATAAAATTCTGTCATCAGAGTCAAATGAATTTTGGAGAGTCCGATATAGACTATTATCTGCATGCTTTCAAGACAGCTTGGAACTGTAATTTCAAGTGGAGGCAGGAAAGCTGTAATAACCCAGGTTGTTACCTTAGTCGATTATGACTAATCTTAGTCTTAAGACTAATCAGAGGTGCTAATTAGGCCAATTGGAGTCAACCTTTGAGACCTAGTCCAAATCAGGAGTCAAACGAATCGAATCCCGACTTCTAGAAATCCAGAAACCCTAGAAATTGACCTATTTAAATTGATCTCCGATCGAAAAACGGACACCGCCATTGCGTTCCTTGACCCCAAATTAGCTTAGGGTGAAGTTTTCGTGTCAATCGGAAATTGTCGAAATTTCGACAAATATTTTAATAATAAAAATATCATGGAAATCGAGGTATCAAAATACTCATCGGATGGAAAATCCGACTGCGCCATTGAATTCCTTGACCCCAATTTAGCTAGGAAAAATATGTTCAATAATTTTTCTGAAAATTTTTCACAAAAAAAAAAAAAAAAAATATTTTTACTGTAGCTAACGGCGTGTCGTTAACTATTTAAACTTCCGTCAAGTGTAGCTAACGGCGCCGTCTATCCAAATGGCGCCATCCGAACCGTTGGATCGGCCCAGATCCAACGGCTGCGGAGTCGTCTTCCTCGACGACTCCGCCCACATTACACACGGCGGCCCGTAGCGGATTCTGGCCAATCCGGCCGCATCCAGACCTCGGCGAGGTCGCCGTCCGGTCTATAAAACCTCGGCCGACCCATAGGCTCTGAGTTTGCAAAAAATCGGAGCCCGGATCGAGCCGAAATCAAGCCCCAAAGTCAGCCCAGATTTTCCGCCAAATCCCTTCGCCGATCCGACCTTCAGGTACCCCGATCTCCCTCGTTTACCGTTCGATCGTTGCAATAATTGTAGGATAGATAGATTATGATGTCATCTACACATCCACCGTTCCGATCGGGCTCAAACCAACCCGATCGGGAGCACCAGACCCACGAAGGGGTCGGGGCTCGGTCCGCCGAACCCCCGGAAGACGAACGGTCGCCGTTTCGGGCTGGGCCGGGTCGACCCGCGCCCGACCCGCTCGGGTCGGGTCCGCTTCAGCGCGGGTGGGGCCCACCCAGCCACGTGGCGGCCTACGGGCCCGCCACTTGTCACGTGGGGCCCACACACCGAGCCCGCGTCGCTTCGGCTCCGACCGTGGGGCCCACCAAGGCCAGGTGGCAGCCTCTGGGCCCGCCACGTGGCAGTGGGGCCCACTGCCCGGGTTTACCCACGGTGGTTCGCCTCCCAGTGGGACCCACAGTGCCACGTGGCAGCCGCTGGCACTGCCACGTGTCAAGTGGGGCCCACAGCCCAATCACCCGAGCTGAGTCAGCACCCGTGGGACCCACAGTGCCACATGGCAGCCTCTAGCAATGCCACGTGTCAAGTGGGCCCATTGTCCAGTCACCCGAGCTGAGTCAGCAGCCCGTGGGATCCACAGTGCCACGTGTCAGGTGGGCCCACTGTCCATTCACCCGAGCTGAGTCAGCAGCCCGTGGGATCCACAGTGCCACGTGTCAGGTGGGCCCACTGTCCATTCACCCGAGCTGAGTCAGCAGCCCGTGGGACCCGCAGTGCCACGTGTCAGTGGGCCCACTGTCGGTTAATTAAAATTTAATTACTGTTAGTTACTATTTAGCCCTAATTAATTACTGTTACTGGTTAATTAAATTAGGATCAGTACTAATTACTTTTGAACAGTAACCATAATTAAATAATTAGAATTAGAGATTAATTAAGGATTAATTAACTGTTAATTTAATCCTAAATAGTAATTAAGATAATTAATTACTTTTGAACAGTAAAACCTAATTAATTAAATTTAATTTAATATTAACAGATAATTAAGACTAATTAAAAAATAATTAGCACTAATTACTTTGCTACAGTAAATTAATATAATTAATTTAAAAATCAGAAATTTTATATAAAAACTTTAGGAATGAACAGTAAATTAATATAATTTGAATAAATGAATAGTAAAATAATTCAAATTGTATTTTTGAATAGTAAATCTTAAAAGTTTAATAACATTTTATAGGATGATCCAAACATAGCCAATATAGGTCTTAAAATACTCAGAAAAATATTTAGGATCAAATGGCGTAATGTAAAATTTTGTTTCAGGGTACGTATAACGAGGTAGCATTTTAGAGCCTATTTAAGACCCCATAACTTTTTACCCGATTATCGAAACATAGTCAATATGGGTCTTAAAATGCTCAGGAGAGCGGCCCCATTACCGTGGTAGTATTAGTTTTCCCATTTGGTCATCAGAACAAAAAGTCAACTATAGAATTTAGAGTTGACTTGTGAAAAATGACCAAAATGCCCTTGGACTTCAAATGGCCATAACTTGGTCAATTTAACTCCAAATCCAAAAATCCAAGAAGTTACCTAGTTTAGAATTTCAATGTCATCATTTTCACAGAAATAATATTTAGGATTTGAACCCTAAAATTTAGGAAAATGACCAAAATACTCCTAGCCTTATTTTAGCCATAACGCAGTCGTTTCTCGTCCAAATTGGACATACTTATTGTTTATCTTCAAGTTAGACAGTAAGGAATTAGTTGGAGAAGAGAAAACTCAGTTTGGACCCCTAAATCAAAAGTTGACTTCTTGACCCTTAAAGTAGGGGCAAAGTGGTCATTTTACCTTAAAATTGGAGATTACTCAACTTTAGCCCTTAATTAAAATCTTAGAATACTAGGATTAATAATGTAATCATATTAGTGCCATATAAGTAAATAAAACAAGTCATTAAATTGAATTACAATAATTTTTCCTAAGTCTTAAGCACCCCACCTTAAGGACCTTTCCTGAGACTAGGACTAGATCATAAGTTAGTGTTCATTCATTGGGTAAATTAAGTTATCCTAAGGGTGAAATCTTAGTTTTAGTAGTTTATAGATATTATTTTGTTTTACAACTAATTCTGATTAGTTTATCTTTTAACTTTAGATTTAAGATAGGAGATTCATCCTATTAAGTTTGATTACTTTATAGGATTTGCCTTAACTAGTAGATCACTTATAGTATAAAACCTAGAACTTAGGTCTTATCCAGTTTGGATTATATGATTAAACCTAAAATCTCATAGTGTTTAATCCATAATCTATAAGTGTAGAAGATCTTGATCAGATCTTAGTTAGAACGTCTAAATTCATAAAATTAGGACGTATGATTTATTTGTTTAATTCATAGTCGTCTATTTGATTGATCTAGATTAGAACCTGATCAGTTCTAATCCTTTTAACTTATAAGGATGAGTTTCCAAATTACACTCGATAGTAGGAAAATGGTGATCCTAAACTTGTGTAATTTGGAATAGTTGGAATGGTTAAGTAGAAAACAAATGATATCACCATGTGTAGTCGAGTCTCTTGCTTACTTGTTATTTGTTGCTACACATACTTTGTATTTTTGTGCCTTATATTTTCTTTGAATATATCATATAAGACATTTGATGCATAAATAAAATGTTAGGAAATTATGGAGACTCCCTAGATTCCTTATGAAAATATTAAAATAAATAAGTGAAATGATAATAAAGTGATGTGATTGAGCTGCCTCTCAGTGATTTTTTTTTATCAGACCGAATGTTGCCCTAGCCGTATCGTGCTAGGAGTTGCCCTAGTCGTACTATGCTAGGATATTTCGGTATGATAGTTGGTGACCTAACCGTATCGAGCTAGGAGTAGCCCTAGTCGTATCGTGTTAGGGCCATATATGTGGATGTTGTTGGCTTAGTCGTATCGAGCTAGGAGTAGCCCTAGCCGTATCGTGCTAAGATCTTCAGTTTCTTTTGGCGAGCTAGTGTATCTCTTTTATATATGGCAGTTGATGTATTATAGTTTTATATGCAGTTGTGGTTGTTTCAGTATATTCTTTTTTAGTCAGCTATTTCTTTGTGCTGTTTTATATATATTAGAATCTTGCTGCTATATGTATATATCACTGCTGAGTTATTTATTATTTTTATTGATCACCAACATGTTTAGGATGTAAAATTTTTCTTCCAGCATTTATTCAGTTCTATTTACACTTATATGCCTTTCCTTGATTACTTGTTATGCGAGGCATGTTTCAGCCTCTTTTCTTTGCCTTGTTTATACTATAGAGCATAGTCTATAGTTTACCTTTTTACTTGTGTTGCTTACTACTCCTGTATTTACACATCATACTTGAAGTAAATGGTAAAATGGTGATATTATATAACCTTATTAAAAATTCAGCTTAAAATGTACTTAGACAATTGTCTAACCAGATGTTCTCTTTTTTGGCTGGGGCCCTACATTGTGAAACCGACAATGACAGGCTTAGAGCAGTTTGAGGAGCCTGCACCCGAGGAGGAGCCTTACTTAAAGGAGGCGTAGCAGTTGGGGCCAGAAGATATCTAGTCATTTACTGCCTGTGAGGATGAGTGGATTTTGAACATTTATTTTGTTAAACTTTAATTGATGTAATAATAATATAGGTACCTATGACTGTGTGTTCAGATTTCACTATGCTACTTTTCTGAGTTATATTTCTCTTTTTAAATATATTATGATGCTTGGATGTCATTTATTTATCGCTTTCGCACTCTGTATTTTTACTTATATAGTGACTGCTTGATTGATTCTGAGTTAACCTTTCTCTAATCATGTGGATTATGGAGTTTATCCTAATCTAATACTAAGTGAGGGGTTAACCAGAGTGACACTCCACCCTTAATCTAAACTTATTGAGGGTTAAGGGTGAGGGTCGCCACAAAAGCAACTGACAGATTGAGGAGTTTTAGCAAAAGTGACCTTGGTCCTGGATAAGCTTCTACAGCAAGCAGTATACCGAGGGCTCGACTTTCCCATATACACAAAAGAATGGTTGAGCCGAGTGGAGTCCATTCTGATACACATAGAGTGTCCTGAGTCACTTTATGTAAATATTGTGACAGATCTGATGTTGGATTACGCCGGAGTCTGGTGGTATGACACCATTGCAAGGTTCGAGAAGAGAAAAAGTCAGGAAATAACTTTTGAGGATTTTTGTATAGCCTTTAGGGTAGAATATATTGATAATGTCTGAGTGCTAGTTAGGATAATTGTCATCTTATTCTTAAACAACCTTAATAGAATTTTAGTTTTGGCATTGTAATCCTTTATTTCTATAATTAATGAAAGATTTTTTATTTTTCTTCCTTAGAGTAAATTTTGAGTTTGGTTTTGCAATTATTGAATTAGAATGGATCCCGGATCACCACTTGCCATTACTCCTGTCAAAAACACTGTCGCCTCTAGTAGTTCTAACTACGAGGTGGCTCATCTGCGAGCCATGGTGGCAACTCTGTTAGAAAATCAAGCTCAACAGGCGATCATTGTACAGAAATTACTAAATGATCATACAACTCCAGTCACTATTGTGGCTCCAACAGTTCCTACTCCACAAGCTGCTTCTTCTTCACATCACTCGGTGGATAATCTCCTTCACAATTTCCTGAGGTTAAGTGTGGCGGCCACCCCTTCTAATCCCAAAGCTTAAGGAGAGGTCATCACTAAGCACATCTCATACTTAACATTAGGTTAGAATTTAAGATTCCAATCCAATCTTAAGACAAAGAGGTGCTTTTTTGAGTAAAGATTTAATAATCACTTAATGAGTATCAGAGTGCAGAAGAAAAGTAACAACTGAAAGTAACATCCATACATAAATTAAAGACATCCAGCTTAGAATATATACAATGTAGGAAAGTAAAGTACAAAGTCCTGTATTATTATTACAAACATTTAAAGTTTAAAAGCTGAAAAGAAAAGAGTCTCTCATTCTCACAGTATAAAGTAAAGCAAGCTAGTGAAACTAAGGTCCCTCAGTAGGCTGGACCTCCTCCTAGATCTGCTCCTCAGAAGGCTCTATCTCCTCAAAAAGCTCAGAATCTACCATTATTAGTTTCATAATGATAGGGCCCCAGCCAAGAAAATAAAAATCTCATTAGACAAAATGTCTAAGTACATTTTAAGGTAATAAATTTTTAATGAAATTTTAATGACATCACAACTTTAAGTTAGGCAAAATATAGCGGTAAGCACAAAGAAAGGCAAGAACAAGTCATGAGGTAGAAACATACCTCAACTTAGGCTGCAAAATAAGGTAAGTAAAGCACAAGATAATGCTACTAAGTACAAAGAAAAGTCCTAAAGAATATGATCAAACTAATATGCCAGTATAATATAAGTAAAAGTACTGTATTGAAAGTATAAGACTAGCATCCTAACATACTCTCAAATAGGTAAAACAGTTGACATACAAAAAGTTTTAAAATGAAAAGGAACTGCAGAAAATGAAAAATATGAAAGAAAGAAAAACGTACTGAAATAGTAAAGTAAAGTACAGTAAGTCTGAAATGTAAGGAAAATTATGTAAGTACTGTAAAATGTAAGTAATGTTTATTAATTTGTTGTACTTGTGAGATATTCTTACTTAGTCTGCCAAAAAGTAAAGTTCGTCCCAATGCCAAAGTAAAGTACCATGGGGGAAATTCCCTAGGCAAAAGTAGTCCTAAAGTAAAGTCATACTCAGTGGCAGGTTAAGTAAAACATAAATCACAAGTAAAATGTTTGTTTATTAAAGTTTCTTTTAAAGTTATGCAAATGAAATATGAATGAAACTCAAAGTATGATATAAAGTAAGTAACAAGTATTTAAGTATGTCTCAAGGTATAAAAAGGCTCAAATGATAAGGAAAGCATAGCAGTTTCAAATTAAGGAAATAGTAAATAGCACTACACAAACTTTATGATATCACCTGTTTTCTAATTTAAATGTTCTAACTACTCTAAGTTACATAAGATTCAGAATCAACAATTCCTACACTGTCTGTAACATACAATCACGAACCTACATGTTGAACATAATTAGGATTGGCCACATCCTAATTATAAATAAATCCAAGTCGCCTACAAAATTGAATAAGCAAATTAATCATCCTAAGTTATGATTTTATAAATCCCAAATAACCTTGATTAGCCAAATCAAGATTTAAAGAATTAAGAATCAACTTCAAAGAATGAAATTAAATTCTTAATCATAAGGTCATACTAAAAGGCTAAGTTTTAATCCCATCTTACTGATTAAAGGTTAAGGCAAATCCTATTGAATTAAGTCAATTTCAATATGATAGATTTCTAACCCTAATTCTAATGTTAAAAAAAATCAAATAATTAATAAATAAACTATGAAAAATCTATTAAACTAATAAAATCAAGATTTCACCTTAATGAGTAACCCATTTTACCCATTAGGTGAATTCTAACCTAAGATCTAATCCTAATCTTAGGAATTAAAGCTCTTAGATACTAAGAGTATCACTCAGACACACATCCTTACTAAGGTTATAAGACCTAAAGGATGATCTAAGAATAATTAAGGAAAGGAAATTCTCTCATAATTTACTTAGGATTTATTTTAAGACCTAACTTAGGGTCTTCTTCAATTTTCTAATTTAAGACTTAGAATTTATTAAAATTATAGTTTAAATCACTTAAATTACTGTTTGATATGATTTAGAGATGAAATTAGGTCTTAATTTCATTAAACCCTAATTTTGGGCAAAAAGATCATTTTGCCCCTACTTAAGGGTCTAAATCTCATCTTTATGAATTAGCACTAAATTCTAAATTTAATAATATGGAATGATTACTTACTGTCTAATATGAGTTTAAACAGTGAATTCTCTAAATTTGGTTAAGTATTAAGCCTTATAGGGTCAAATTAAAGAATTTGACCTATAAGGGTATTTTGGTAATTTTACCCTAATGACATATAATTTTTCTATCAGTTTATTAAAGGTTATGTCCTAAGGTTTCTATAGTACCTAAAATTATTGAATTCTGATGTGTATTGGTTGAGTTATAGCCAAAACAAATTCTAGGGTTTAAAGGGTAATTAAGGATTCTTAATTAAGGGTCAAAAATCCTAACTTCTCCAATTGGTGTCCAAATTAATTAAAATCAGTGACTATAAATCACAATTGATCCACTGATTCCATTGACTAGTAGTGGGTTCAATTTGGACCTTAATTGGCTTAGTTATGGCCTAATTAAGGTTTAGGATGATTAGTGAGTGATTAGTGAAATTAATTACCTAATTACTAATCCAACCCTACAGTTAGGTTCTAATAGGTCCTAGGAGTTCTCTAAAACTTAGTTTGTCTAATTTCGATTATTAAATTTGCTAATATTTACTAATCAAATTTTAGGGTAATTAGGGGTGATTAGCAAATCTAACCGTTGGATTTTAAATATTTTTATAGATCTTTGTAGATTAGGTTTTTCTGATCTAAATTGGTGTTTGGATCACCTAATTTGGAGCTAAGATGACCAACTTATGGTCATTTGAAGTTCTAAGTCAAATTAGGCTAATTAGGGTTAGGTCCTAAATATCATTAGTTAAAATCTAATCTAAACAGCAAGATTAACCCTATTAAAATATTCCTTAGGATTTTGTGAGTATTTTAAGACCCATATTGGGTATATTTGGATTAGTATATTAAGAGTTATGGCTAAATGAAGATTTATAACATATATTGATTTAATTAATACCCTTAAATTTCATTATGTTATATATCTATCAAAAATAAAATTTGAAAGTCTCATAATATTTTTTATAATTTTTTGAATAATTTGATATATTTATTTGTTATATTTGGATATGAATTTTTTGGATTTATTTAAGTTTAAAGTTTAGGAATTAATAGAATTAATTTAATTTTTATTTATTTATTAATATGTTTATCTTAACAAAATTAATTTTATATTAATTATAATTATCTAATATATCTAATATTTTGTTATCTGTTATTATTTATTTTAGTTTATATATATATCATATAAGTACATAATTTTATACATATAGATATATGTATGTTTAATTAATAGTATATATATATATATATTATCTGAAATCATTATTTTTAATAATTAAATATTTTGTTATGCAGGTGGGACCCGCAGAAGCACACGTGGCAGGACAAGATTGGACTGAATTTTTCGGTGGGTCCCACCGGCGCTGCAGAGGACAGGCTTGCGGGCCCCGCCGCAGGCTACGTGGCAGTCTAAGATCGGCTGAGTGAGAACAGGAGGGCCCCACTAATGCGAATGAGACAGACAGCGAGTCCCGCTGTCTGCTTACGCAACAGAGACCCGAACCCAGGTTGTCGGGTCGGGCCTGACCCGACCCAGTCTTACCAGTCGCGGCGAGAGCCAATCCCCCGAAGCTAGGGCTCAAAAATTGGCGGCGAAATCGCCACCACTGGGGATCGACCCATATACCGATCGAAAGGTCTCTCCGAGACCTTTCGATTGACCCTTGGTACGTCACCGGAGACAGTTGGGGCTTCCCTAAATCCCTAACCCTAGGTGTCGCGTCCGGGCTTAACGGTTTATACTGTGGCCGTTGGACAAAATTGCAACGATCGGGTTCGATCTATCTTGATCAAACCCGATCAAAGATGCATCAATCATGCGCAATAAGGTTTCGAATTGAATTTGCAAGAATCAAGTTAATGGACTGAAAATAAAGAGTACCTTAAATCGGACGGCTGGATGCAGATGATTTCGAAAAGATGAGAACTGGTTTGACAATGGTGGAAACCGGAATTAAGGTCCATTAGGGTTCTTAATGAAGGCTTGTAAGTGGTGGAGGCTACCTATTGAGCGAGACTCGTGCCGCGTATCTCGCATGCAGACACGCGGAGGCCTCCCGCCTTCGATTGGGGAAGACGAACCTCCGTCGTTTGATTGAAGATCTCGGACGGATCAGATCTTTCGCCCGATCTAACGGCGGAATCAGATGGCGTGGATGCCGTTAGGCGAGGCCGTTAAGTACTTAATATTATTTATTATTTAAATATTTTAAAACCTATTTTATTAATTATAATTAATCAATTAAATGTGTTCCAAAAATTTCCAGTAAATCACCCTTAGCTAAATGAAGGGTGCTGAGCACAACGACGCACTCGGATTTTTGATCCGACGAGTATTTTATTATTCAAAATTTCAGGTATTTAAATAATATTAAAATATTCGTCAAAAAAATCAACTACTTCCAAATGCATCCAAAACATCACCCTTAGCTAATTTGGGTGTTCTGAACACAATGGTGAAGTCAAATTTTCAATTTGAGGTCTAGATAAAAAGTCAAATTTCTAGGTTTTGAGATTTTCCAGAAATCAAGATTTGACTCAATTGATTCCAAATTTGACCTAGTTCTTAGGGATGAGTTCTAGATGACTTAATTAGTGAACTAGAATCCCAATTAAGACTTAGATTAGTCTTAATTACTCAAAGTAACAACCTGGGTTGTTACATTAAGACCACCAACCTTTGGTGAGAATCTGTTGCCAATTGATACAGCCGACTGGTTGAAGGCTGTGGAATAAGATTTGTTTAGTCTGAAGATCCCGAACTCCGAAGCCGTCCGTCTTACCACCTATCTGTTCCATGCCGAGGCAGAGTATTGGTGGGAGGAAGTCAAGAACACCCAGTTTGTTGATTATGAACTAGACGACATTCCTTGGGATGCATTTGTTGAAGCCTTCAAGGCTGAATTTATTCCCCCATCTGCACAAAACATTATTGCAGACACGATCATAAGGTTGACTCAAGGGATTCGTTCAGTCGCTGAATATAAAAGGGAGTTTCGTAGATTGATCCGCTTTGTGCTAGAAGTCACTCAATCTAAATCAGCTAAGTGCCACCGCTTTCTCCGTGGACTTCGAGATTTGCTGAAAAATCAAATCGTACCCCTCTGCTTAACTAGCTTCTTCAAGTTAGTAGAGACAGCTAAAGTGATCGAACATCACCAATCTGAGGATAATCTCAAGCGATGGGCACAAGCAACTCAGAATCCACAGGAAACCTTCAAGAGGCACAGGTCTAATCCTGCAAAAGTCTATCAACTAGAAGCTGCACCAACCTCGGAACTCGTTCAAGGCTGCGATAGGCCTCACCCATACGAAGAGTGTTACCACATTGGCCAAAGGTGTTTCAATTGTGGGCGTACAGGCCACATGTTCTACCAGTGCGACCACATGGAAATAGTGGATGGGGTTCCAATGAAGCCCTATTAGAAGAATCAAGTGTTCAGAGCAACTCCGCTAAATTGGAGAGAACCAAATATTGCTATAATGCCAGCACCTACTTCTGAAGTTGCTCCCACACAGCCACCAGCTTATAGCTCTCATAACTATTTCTAAAAGTAGACTAACAATCGTCCTGCTGGTCCTGCACGAGTATATGCCTTAACTCCTATTGAAGCCGTAGAAGATAACAATGTGGTTTCAGGAACACATCTCTGAACTTTTCCTTCGATAATTGCATTGCTATACTCTAAATTCTTACAAGTCATTAATGCTATTCGTATGAATTAGGCACACTTTATTTCAGCAACCAATCTTGTAATGTATTATTCAATACCGGTGCTAGTCACTCATTTATCTCTGAACGATTTGCCAATAACCTTAAACTTCAGGCATGCAACTTAGTACAAAAGTTGAGTGTTGGACTTCCATCTGGAACCCAACTAAGTGCCCATAAGTTTTGTAATATCAAGATCCCAATAAATGATAAAGAATTCCATGCCAAACTAATCATCCTGCCAATAACAAACTTTGATATCATCCTTGGGATGAATTGGCTCAGTGATAATAATGCTATGATAAACTGCCATAAAAAGAAAGTCACTCTTTATTCCCAGGGCAAGCCTGAAATGTTTGTAGGAAAAACTAGCATGCAGTTATCCTTAATAAATGCAATTAAAGCTGAACATTTAATTGTTAAGGGTTGTAATGCTTATCTAGTTACCATGATGGGCGAAACAAAAGAGAGTATCTCTCTTTCTAATTGTAAGGTAGTCAAAGAATTTGCCGATGTGTTTCCAGAAGATTTGCCTAATGTACCTCCTTTTAGAGAAGTAGAATTCTCTATTGAATTGATCCCTGGTACCCAGCCGATATCCAAAGCACCTTATAGAATGGCACCTAAAGAGCTTCAAGAGCTCAACAAGCAATTGCAAGAGCTCTTGAATAAAGGCTTCATCAGGCCAAGTATGTCTCCTTGAGGAGCGCCAGTTTTATTTGTGAAAATGAAGGATGGATCTATGCGTATGTGTATAGATTATTATGAACTAAATAAAATCACCATAAAGAACAAATACCCATTACCTAGAATTGATGATTTGTTCGACCAGTTATCCGGAGCCGTTATATTTTCCAAAATCTATTTAAGGTCTGGATACCATCAACTGCGAGTAAAAGAAGACGATGTGGGAAAGACTGCTTTCCGTACTCGTTATAGCCACTTTTAGTTTTTGGTGCTGTCATTCGGACTCACCAATGCGCCATCAATCTTTATGGATTTGATGCAGCGAGGGCTGAAACCGTATTAAGACAAGTTTGTAATCATCTTTATTGACGATATTCTCATTTATTCCAAAACCTTAAAGGATCATGAAGAACTCCTGAGATTAGTATTAGAAACTCTGCACGAGCATCAACTGTATGCCAAGTTCTCCAAGTGCGAGTTCTAACTTAATTCCATTGTATTCTTGGGGCACGTAGTCGATGCTCAGGGTATTCGGGTAGATCAAAGTAAAGTAAGTGCTATTCAGGACTGGGCTCAGCCTAAGTCTGTCATCGACATTAGAAGTTTCCTAGGATTAGCGAGATATTACAGGAAGTTTGTTAAATGCTTTTCCCAGATTGCTTCACCGTTGACTAAATTGACTCAAAATGTCGTTCCATTCATTTGGAGTCCTGAATGCGAGGAAGCATTTCAAACTCTAAAGGATGCACTTTCCACCACTCCAATTCTTGTTTTACCTAAAGAAGGTTTGAACTATCAAGTGTATACCAATGCCTCTGGAATCAGTCTAGGTTGTGTGTTAATGCAAGAGGGTAAGGTAATTGCTTATGCCACTCGTTAGTTAAAACCCCACAAGTGAAATTATCCAGTTCATGATCTTGAACTTGCAGCCAAGATATTTGCCTTAAAAATATGGCGTCACTATCTGTATGGAGTGCAGTGATCAATTTTCACTGATCATCAAAGTTTGAAATGTATCTTCACTTAGAGAGAATTGAATTGCTGCCAAAGAAGATGGTTGGAGCTCATCAGTGATTATGATCTCAGTATTCAGTATCATCCAGGGAAGGTGAATGTAGTGGTCGATGCTCTAAGCTGTCATGCTACTTCAACCTCTATGATTGCACCAGATCCTTGGAAAATGAATTTCATAAGCTTGAGATTTCTCTAGTTAGCGGCGATGTGCTAAGCTTGCTTCTGGCAAATATCAATGTGGAACCCACTTTCCACCAGGATGTCTCAATTTGAAGTTCAAAGCAGATATTGAAGGTGGTCGTCATCATGAATTGCAGTTGCAGAATGGAGTGATTTATCAAGGTAATCTGTTGTGGATTCCCAAATCTATGCAACGTGAAGTGTTGATCAAAGGTCATAATTCTGGGTATCATATTCACCCAAGTAGTTCGAACATGTACCAAGATTTAAAGCAATCATTTTTGTGGCCCGGCAGGAAGAAAGATGTAGCCAACTTCGTGGCTAAATATCATGCCCGTGATTTAGTAAAGGCCAAACACCAAAGACCTGGTAGTCTTTTGCATCCATTAGATATTCCTGAATGGAAATGGTTCGACATATCTATGAATTTTGTCATGAGATTGCCTCGTGCAAGATCCAATGCCAATGCAATCTGGTGATAGTAGATCGTTTGACCAAGTCAGCACATTTCCTCCCTGTCCGTCAAACTAACTCTGTAGAGAAATTAGCAAAGCTCTACATCAAAGAAATTGTCAGGCTACACGGGATTCCAAAATCAACCGTATTCGATAGAGATAGCAGATTTACTTCTAAGTTTTGGCAAGCTGTACATCAAGATCTAGGTACTACTCTAGCCATGAGTACAGCTTTTCATCCTCAAACGGATGGTCAAACTGAAAGAGTAAACTAAGTTTTGGAAGATTTGCTTAGGCTTTGTATTCTTGATTTTGCCGATTCCTGGGAAGATCAAATTCCATTAGTGGAGTTCGCCTATAATAACAGTTTTCAAGCCAGTATTAAGATGGCTCCATATGAAGCGTTGTATGGTAGAAAATGCAGTACTCCACTAGCTTGGTCAGAAACAGAAAGCGTTCAACTCTTTGGTTCAGAATTAGTTGAAGAAACTAGTAATAAGATCAAATTAATTCAGTAGAGAATCCGTTCAGCTCAAGATTATCAGAGTAAATATCATGATTCTCATCACCATCCCCTAGAATTCAACATGGGAGATTCTGCTTATCTAAAGGTCAGTCCAATGAAGGGTGTCTTCAGATTTGGCATTGCTGGGAAACTCAGTCCCTGCTATGTTGGACAAGGTTTTGGCCAAAGTAGGATCATCTGCCTACCGTTTGAACCTTCCTAATGGCTTTGTCGCTATCATAACGTATTTCACGTATCGTCATTGAGGAGATGTCTTCGAGACCCTTCTCACCTCGTCCAACTTCCAGCAATAGAGATTCAACCTAATCTTTCTTACGTCGAAGAACCTATCAGAATCTTAGCTCGTGATCAGAAGCAGCTAAGGAATCGCTCAATTCCTATGGTCAAAATTCAGTGGAAGAATCGAACCTTCGATGAATCTACTTGGGAGAAAGATGTGGATATGCACAATAAATATCCACAGCCCTTTGCAAGCCCAGGTATTATCCTTCTCTCTTTTCTATCTTCTGCATTTTTAGATTTGTTATATCCCAGTAGAATTTTCTTCACTTAGGGGATGCTGGGGATGACATCGTTCTTAAGCGGGAGAGTCTGTAACAACCCTAGTTATTACCTTATCTAAATATGGATTAATTAAGCCAAACTAAGATTTAATTTTGATTCCATTAGACTCAATGGGTCATTTAGATCTAACCCTAGAAATTGAGAATCAATCGAAGCTAAAATAGAAAATTTGGTATTTTTAGCTATTTTTAAGCCCTAAAAAATACCTAAATTAATTTGATCTCTAAATCAAAATCTGACTTTATTTTTGAATTTCCCACCCCAAAATTAGCTAAGGGTGAAATTTTGGGAATTTTTGGAGGTTATTTAGGCATATTTTGGATTTAATTTAAATTGGTTCAATTGAAATTTAGGGTTTTAAAGAATTCTGAATTGCATTTATACCCTCTTCCAACGGTCGGCCGGTTCCCAAACCACGGGCGCCATCCGGTCCATTCTGCGGATTTAATCTAATAACCTGCGCCTTCGATCGGATCCGTCGCATCTCGACCGTTCTGCGGTTTCGAGATCCTAATCCGATGGCATCTAGCTATCTGCCATAAGTACCCTCGATCAACCGTTAGATCACCCGATTTGATCCATTAGCTGACCTCTTATCCACGGCGAATCGGTTAAGTAGCGCATCAGGACCGTCCGGGACCAACGGCTTGGCAATCAGACGACGGACATGAACCCGAGCACTGTGGATCGTCTCCCTCATCTCTCCCCGTCTGCGTCTGGTCCACCCCGATAGCCAGAAACCTCACAGCCCTCGTGGCAGTACGGGAAGACCCCGAAATTCCCCTCCTGCCCTCGGCGCGTCCGTCTTGCCGGCCGTCTTCTCCCCAAAATGCCCATAGCCATTGGCCCGAGCCTTCTCTTTGGCCTGAGCCTCCTCCCATTGCCAAGCCTTAGAAACCACCCCCAGAGCTCCCTTAGACCTATAAATACCCCCTGGAGCTCATAATGAGTCCCTTGGCTCACTGTGAACCCCTAATTCCTAGGTAAGATCTCTCCTTAAGCTTCCTTCTTTCTCAGCACATTCCCAGCAAATTCTAGAATTTTTGGATCTGCGAACCGCTGATAGAGGGTACGTGTTTGGAGTTTAGACCCCATGCTAGTTCGTGCCGAGTCTTTGGAAGCTCCAACTATCTCCAATTCCTCTCGGACCGGACGTGCAACCTGATTTCAGGTACAACCTTCAAACTCAGAGAGTTCAGTCCTCATTCTGTCCTCTGGATGAGCCTTTGAATGTCATCTAAATCACCTTAGCCAGTTAGGGAACCCAATGTGATTGCTCCTATGGCCTAGGCTAGCCAACTTCGATCGATCCTCCGTCCGGTGTGTGTCGCGAGCTCGTATCCGAGCTCGAGTAAGGATCCACCGATCCAGGGCACCCCAAAGCTCGTGGCTAGAGGGCTTTGATCTGCCTCACCACCAGGATGGTGTAGGGATCAAGCTCTGGCCAAATGGTTACCTCTGTGAGGAGAATTTACTCCTCACAGTAAACCCTAAAAGCTTCGAGTAAGGCTGAAATTATCGAGTAACCATCCGACGATCCAGTGTGTCCCAAAGAGGGATTTAGGGTGGGATTCATGCGCCTCGACTCCAGGAATAGGTAGGTATCGAGCTGAGCCACCGCAGTCACCTGGGTGCCGAGAATTTTAATGCTAAAGCTCGGCTTGGACGGACCCATCGAGAGGAAGAAGAGGACTGATCTTGGGCCGGGCTGACCCTGACCCACGTCTTTTGATTTTGGGCCATGGTTATTAGTGATTTATAGGAATGTATTTTCTATGATTATTAATTAAATAAATCAAATCCTATAGTTTCTATTTAAATAAAAATACATAATAAATTAACTTAATAACTTTAGCTATACTCATCCAAATAGTATGATCCAATAAACCATTTGAATCAAAAAAAAAATACAAAGAATCTAAATATAAAATAAAATCACAGATTCAATATTTGGATTTAAAATAGTTGATTAACCCTTTTCTATTTTTAATTAAATCATAATAAATTCAATTAATAACCAAATTAGTTGATTAAGAGCTCTGATTGCTCATTTAACCCTATAGAACAATTTCAGACCTTTAAAGCAAATTTTGGAGGATTAATTTTCTTAATCACCTTTAATTACCCTAATTGAGGATTAGTAACTTAAACCCTATTTAAGCCTCTAATTTTGGTGAATGTTGTTCCTAATAATATCTTAAGTATATTAGAACCTATGGGTAAGGTTGGATTGCCCTAAGGATGCCTAAATTCACTAATCACCATAATTGACTTAAATAAGTGGTTAGTGCTAATTAGCTTAATTAAGTTGTCAAAACTTAAGATAAGTGTGTTTCCCACTTCATTAATCAATATGAAACACATTAAAATAGATTAGATTTAATTTGGATAACTAAACCCTAAAATCCTAATTTTTGCCTTAAGAGGGGCATTTTGGTCATTTTGACCAAAATAAGTTTAAGTGCCCCTTAAACCTTGGAAAATTTAGTAGATTATCCCTAGTTAGACTATTAGCATCTCTCTAAATTCTTAAGTTAAAATATTCATAAGAAATCTTCATTTAGTCTTAATTAAAATACTTAGATCTTAGGTGATCCCAAAGAAGTCACTTGGCCTTAATACTTGGATCTAATAAATTCAATGGTTAAATCTTACCTTAATAAGTGCAATTTAGTCAATTTATGAACTTAAATGCCAAAAGAAATGCAATTATTAAAGTCTAAGTTAAGAACCTAGCTCAAGTCTAAAGTGATCAAATAATTAGATCTTAGATCTTAGATCTTAGACTTTAGATCTTCTACTTGAATTGAACTACCTCCAATTGAATTTCTTTAAATGATTCATTGTCTAAATCCTTTGAAACCTTTCATGTGGGTATACGATGATTCAATCTATAAAATAATGAAATTATCTTAAAGGTTGAATATAGATCTTAGATTCTCAAGTTCTTAATTGATTATTTTATCTTATAATCAGTAGAATAACCCTTCACTAAGTTTGTAGTTCTTAGATCTTTCAGCTTGCAGGATTCTTTACCTTTAATATGGGTATTGAGTGTGAACCCTAGATCCCTAATAGGATATTTATATTTTTCCTTGGATTTAGGATTTGAACACCAAATTTGAATGTTCAACTCCAAAATTCTTAAATCTTGATTTACTTAATCAAGATTTGGGTAAGAGCGTAAAATATTAACAAATTAGGTTATTGATTAATTTACTTAAACCTTATAGTCATCACATGATTATGGATTAGAACTTGTTAAGTTCTAATATTAACTTTAAGGACGTAAATCTGAGATTTTACTCGATAGCTGGATATTGGAGATCCTAAACTTGTACCTTCTCAGAGTAGCTAGATTGGGTAAATAGACAACAATAGATATCACATAAGTATAGATTGAGTCTCTTTCTTATTTTGAGTAAATTTGCTTGGTATACCTTGGATATTGAGCCTTATTCCTTGTGCATAATAGGAGGACTTAGGATAAGGATGATACATCCTAAGTTAGTGTTTGTAAAGCATAGCATTCTTCTGGTTCTTGCAGTACTTTTAGTTAGTAGAGTATGTCCTAGCTTAGTCTACCTCTTCAGTATTATTATTGTATAGGATGGACTCAAGCCTAGCAGATTTGGATGTCTAGGCTGGGTATTGATTGATCTTGGAGGCCCTGTATGGCTTATTGGCTGGTATGGCAGTACTATGTCTTAGGCTTATTGCTACTCTAGTTTGATTTTTCAGTCTTGTTTTCTTTTTTGTCTTGACACATGCTTCAGTGGCCTTACTTACAGTACTTACTTGCTTTACCACATGTCTCAGTGGCTTTACGTTACATAGATTACTCTGCTTTTGCCACATGTCTCAGTGGCTTTTCTTTTCTTTGGTATTAATTAGCAATGTTATATGTATATTCCTATGGCTTACTTATGTATATTGGCATGTTTAAGATGTTAGAATTTTATATTATATTCAGCAATTGTCTTCTTTTATAATAAGCATGTTTCAATGTGATCATAAGCATATTAGGTTCAGAATTGTATCATAGTTATTGTTACTTTTAGCTTTTAGCCTCCCTTTATTATTTTGCATTGTATGCTATTTCACATACTACTTGCTTGCTATAAATGGATAGTTTATAGTTAACATGTTTCTTCATAGCTTGTCGCACCTATAATTAGCTTGCATGCTTAGTAAATTTAAATGTGATATCTTTAAATATTCAGTTCATTAAAATAGCCTAAAATGTACTTAGAAAATTGTATAACTGTAACCTTTTTATTTTATTGGCTGGGGACCTAGCATTTGTAATACCGACAAATGTCAGATTCAGACTTGTTCGTGGGTAGCGCTGCAGGAGAGGAGCCCGCTCAGGAGGAGGACCTTGCTGTTGCAGTTTATATAGATTTTGCATTTCTTTTCAGTGAGATTGAGATACCTTTGCATTTTCTTTTAAATTCAGTTTGTAATAGTTAATTCTTGATATATTTTATTTCTGCATTGTGATGAGTTACTATATTATTTTCCTTTTTCTCTACTATATTATACTTATGGATGTTACTACACACCTATTGCTTCCGGTACTTTGATATATGTATGTATATTGATGAATGTTTATAGTATTCTGGTGACAAGTTATTGGCTTAAGGCAAGTTAGGTTTTTACCTAATTTTACTTAAGCTGGGGATTTGCCACAATTGGAGCACCGTACTTCCTATTGTCAGTACGGGGGCCCCATAGCGAATGTGGTGTCTATATCCTGGTGCACAGCCTGCCAAAATTTAGAAGTGAAGTGGCTATCTCTATCTGATACGATAGTTTTCGGGATACCGTGCAGCCTGCCTATTTTTTGATATACAGCTTTGTTAGCCTTTCAATGGAGTTAGTTTGACGGATTGGAATGAAATGCGCCAATTTAGTGAGACGGCCGACGATAACCCAAACTGCATCGGCACCGGATTTTGCACGAGGCAAAACCATGACAAAATCCATAGATATATCCGACCACTTTCATTCTGGAATTTCTAATGGATGTAGCAAACTGCCTGCTTTCTGATGTTCTACCTTAATTAGACAGTGCGCGTGGCATTTCGTAACAAAATCTGCTACTCTTTTCTTCATTCCTGGCCACCAAAATGATTGCTTCAGGTCTTGATACATCTTTGAACTCCTTGGATGAATGCTAAACCTAGAAAGATGGCCTTCTGTAAGGACTTCATACTACTTATATTTAGGGATCCATAATCAATTGGCTTGATAAATCACATTATTATGCATCTGCAGATCGTCACGGCGACCACTTTCAACGTCAACTCTGAACTTTAGGTGGTCATCGTCCTTAATCTGTGAGATGGATACATGTAACAACCCTAAGTAGTTACCCTGCTAATCTATAACCTAATTAATTATTAATTTCAATACCATTGCTTTTAAAACATCAAGTTAAGCTAATTCTAAAAGTTTGAAGTTAATTGGACTTCTCTAAGTCAAGATGATATTTTGATCAGTCTAGATGCCCTAATTTAGACCTAAAATATTTTGATCTCATAATTAAAATCTGATTGCATTTTTGAATTTCTCACCCCCAAATTAGCTATGGGTGACAATTTGGTGAAATTGGAGATCATTTAGACCTTAATTTAATTTAATATAATTTGGTCTAATTGCACTTTAGGGCTCCCAACAATTTGAAATTGCAATTTTACCCTATACCCATATAAACGGTTGGGATCCGCTATGCGGACCACGGGCGATCCGCTGTGGAGCCCGGGTCGCGCGACAGCAGAGTCGTGCAGATCTCACCATTGCGCCTTCTTATCCAATGGCAAGGATTTAACCATGTGGGATCGCGGATCCGTCATCGGATCCACCCCGTGGATCATACGGTCCGGATCATATCAGATCTGGCCATTAGGATCCAATCCATCATGATCGTTCCGCAGTCCTGATCAATCTATCAGACGGCCCACAGTGCACCCGCACTGTGGATCTTTGTCTTTACCTCGCTCGCATCCGACCGAAGAAATCTCGCAGATCCTGAACAGCCTAGCCTGTTCCCCACTACGCGTTCTACCTCAGCATGCCGTTGAGGATCTTTCCTCAACAACATATCGATCTTCGTTGGGCCTCGTGACCTGGCCGAGCTCAAATTAGAAAATTGAGAGCTCGGCCATAGCCCGACCTCTCGGGCCCCTCCAGCCCAATGCCTCCCCTCTGGAACCTTCCAAGTTCCCTGCTGACGATATAAATAGCCTCAGCATTCTTCCCCTGATCCCTTTACCGCCTAATTAAGCTCAAATTGTTCTCTGCCTCTTCCGCCATTTCCATCTGCTCGAGCTTCCTTAGGCAAATTCAGGAGCTCTCAAATCGTTAATAGTAGGCTCTCTTGGTGTTCAGGATCCTTTGCGCTTTTTGGGAGCTCAGCCAGTGCCTTTCCTACCTTCTGCCGATCACCACGAGCTATCCCGTCAAACCAGGTACCCCCACTTGCTCGGTCTGAGTCAATTGGGCTCAGATTTTCTTCCTTTTGATTCGTACTCATGCGTATTATCGAAACAAACTCAATGCCATCAAACTTAGGCCCTGAGATAGCCCCGATCGACTGAATTGATTGATCGGGTTAAATCCTTAAGGAATGCCTCGGGACGAGTAAGGCCACAGTGTCCCAGCCCACTCCAGGCCCTCAGACCCGAGGGATTCGATCCGTCTCACCACCCTGATGGTTTATGGATTGAGCTATGGGTCTGGCGTGGCCTCTGTGGGGAGAATTGTCTCCCCACAATAGCCTCATTAAGGGAGCCCTCGGGTGAGTAAGGTTCGGTCAATCCGGACCACCTCACGGGGGGCTTCGAGTGTCAATCTGTGCGTCTTGGCTAGAGGATTGACCCTCAATTTATTCGAGGCCAAGGAGTGCACTCTAGATGAAGAATTTTGCTGTCTCGGATCGGTCTCTTCCGATAGGGGTCGAGGCGGGGACGATGGCACTATGAGGGCTGGGTCATCCCGTGACCCGCGCTGTACGATAGTGCTGGGTTCCTCGGGCCCCGGTCGACCCGCGCATTTTGGCTAATGGGCCGAGCCCATATTTAATATTCCAATTAATTGGAATTATTTTCCTTAATCCAATCATAGGGAAATTAAATTGGAAAAATGCAATTTAAATTAATTAAATAACTTTTAATCCACTGGTCCAAACACTATGATATTATATATCAAATTGATCCGAAAATCCTCAGGAATAAGAATATAAAATAATATTAAATATCTAATGGTTAGATTTTTCATTTTTGCCTAATTATATTAGATCTTAATTAGGGTTGATTAGCATGTATACTTATCCAAATTGCATGATTAGGGTGCCATTAGTTTCCTTATGATTAGTAGAATGAATATGATAAGTAGTTTATTTTTCTGATCTCTATATTTGAAATTATAACCTAATCTTGTTAAACCATGATTAGTAAAAATTAGGGTTTTTAATCATTGAATCTTAGCAAATTTAGTCTTTGATTTATTGTATGATTAAATAGAACTTATGTGCCAAGTGGCATGATATTCTGATGGTTAGATTTGTGATTAGGTGCTAATCCTTATGAATTGGTTTAGGGTTTGATTAGCACTAATTACTTTCTATTTTTCTGAACTTTTTTATTATTGTGCTCCATAATAGTAAGGTGATCTACTTAAACCATATATGCCAATTTATGATGTATAAATTGAATAGACCTAAATTTGAGAACTTAAATATCTTAATTAAACTTAAGAAGTCTTAAGACTCTGATCAAGCTATTAAGACTTGATCTAAGTCTGAGATTACTACTAATAATGCATCCTTAATCTACTGATTTGACATTTGACCTATGAATAAACATTTGATCTTAATTAGACCCGAGTAGGTGCTAAACCCTAATCTATTTGATTAAGATCCAAACTCTTAAACTTTAATTAAATGGCTTGATTATAAGATAATGCAATTAATATTATTCCAATAATGCACCTAATTTGGTATTGATCTTAAACCATTGAACTAGAAATAATAAGGATAATAAATAAGCCATGTGATTGAATAATCTGAATCTGAGCTTTAGATCCTTGATTTTCTCCTATATAAGACTATTAGCATAAGATAATTAATAAAATTGTATTGATTTAATAAACTGATCTAACTCTAACACTATCCTGGATTTGTCCCTATGATTTTAGAATAACATATGATCAGGTGATCTAATCATCTGATCTGACCACTCTAAACCTGAATAATAAGTAAAACCTATAATTAGAAGTGAGAGTGTGGGATCTCAAGTATCTCACTATTAAGCTCTATCTAAAATATTTAAATACTTTAATTAATGATATATTAAGGTAGGAATAACCTTTGTTGAGGTGGAATCTTAAATGATTCTTTTTACCTTAGAAGTTGATCTTAATACCTTGTGGTAGAACTCACCTAAGATACTTAAAAGTGATTCCTTTTGCTTATGGTAGAATCTATATTGAGTGATCTTTGATCACATTTCTTGGAGCCTGGTGTAGGACTCACCCATTTAGCATGAGAATTGATAGTATTGATAAATCCTGGTGGAAATAAATAGAATTGCTGAACCTTGATTATTAGATTGTATAGTAGGGTATACCCATACTACTAGGTTATTCTAGTATTATTCAGGATTGGTTGATTCATCGTATTATAGATTATGTCTGTGTTCTATCCTATGAGTTTAGTCGGACATAGTCTCACTTAGACTAAATCATTCAATCCTAAGAGTGCTACACTTAGGGAAGTTAGATCATTAGCTTGTTTGAATAAAAATCACCATCGGATGATGCCTCCTATCGAAGATCACTTCCATATGTGTGCTTCAAGCAAACTATGTGATCCTAGCCACCCTCTTTAGAACATTAAGTGTGCTTGTGATTTGAGTATTTTAATAGCTTAGCTTGAGATACAAATCGTCATTGGGTGATGCCTCCTATCGAAGATCACTTCGTTAGGGTGGCTTAATCAAACTAAGAGTTGGAAACTACCCTTCTTGGAAATATGCTATATATATATATATATATATGTGTGTGTGTGTGTGTGTGTGTGTGTGTGTGTGTGTGTGTGTGTGTGTGTATCACCTCCTCATCTGATGATTTATAACTAAAACTTCACTGTAACCAATTATCATTCTAGAAGCTAGGAGTCAAAATCCTTTTAGTAGGATTCTGCACAATGGAGACTTTAGATTCATTATCGGTGTTCAAGCATTTATGAATTTCTGGATTTAACTCATGTAGTATAGAAGCATGAACATGGTCATGAGCATGAGCATGATAAATGATATCAATGGTGACGTATGAGTATCAGTGATGATTTATAGGTTACGGAATGTTGCATACATTAACTGGGGAATTTCAGGATGCATCGGCATCACAGTAAATTGCATTCCCAATTTGATGTATGTATACATTGGACCGTATGACTCATAGCCTTTCAATGATAGTTATATTGCATATCTATGGTGTACCATGTTGCAGCATATTTGGATGCATTATCCTAGTGATATATAGTACAACATTGGACATTTTTACATTGGTTTCTGAGTATTTGATGTTTTCACTTACTTTCAGCATGCAGTATTCAGCTTCTAATTCATTTCACCTTATTTTGTCTTAACATTTTCAAATAATTCAGTGACTTTACTGCTTTTCTACAGTCTTGTTTACTTTACTGTCTACTTGCATTTACTTTAGTACTACTTACTTTAGTGGCAATGTGTTAGAATTCTTGTCTAACATGGGGTACTTTTGAGATCCAGCAATTTGCTAGGTCTTGTGCAACTCATTAAGATAGGGCAGGAGGACTTACAGGAGATTTAGGAGGAGTACGTGGAGCCTTAGTGGATCCATCTTCCACCTTTTACTTACTGTTCTTGCTTTCAGTACTTTAGATGAACTTTACTTTTAGTATTTTGAAAACAATTTATAATAAATATGGATGTATTTTACTTTTCTTTTTTGAGATGAATGCTTATTATTGCTCTATGATGAATGTATTCTGGATATTTTGCTTTAGCTTTCGCACTATGATATTTTACTATTATACTTAGTATTGTGATGTGATCAGCATATTGGAAATACTGATATATTGATAATGTATATTGGATTCCTATTTAGCTTTTTAAATCCAATGTACGTATTAGCCTAATACTTAAGATAAGCATCTAACAGATTGTAAATACACGTCTGTGTTTGCACGCAAGTGTACGTGGTCTGAAGTAATAAGTGGAAAGTGTTAGTTTCTGGGATTTATCGAACTACAGAGAATTGGTTGTTTTGTTACTAAGATTTATCTAATCTCACTAATGTTTAAGCTATGAGTAATTGGTTTGCGTTGGTTCTAAACTAAGCACAATAATCACTCTTCTGTTAATGCTACAATTTCTTTTTTATCAATTTTTCTTTTCTTGGAGAAGATATCTTTCATAAATTTAGCATAACTAGGCATTTGTTCTAGAGCTTCTGCAAAAGGGATATTTATATGAAGAGTTTTAAGAGTTTCCAGGAATTTGTGGTATTGGACATCAAGTTTCTCCCTGGCTAAACGTTGAGGATAAGGTATATTAGAGACTGCCTTAAGTTGATCTCTAGATTCTTCCCTTTCTTCATCTTAAACATCAGTCCTCTCTTTTCTGATTGTTTCTTCTTCTTCCCCCTTTTCCTCTCTAGTTATCTTTATGTTTTCCTGATTTCCCTTTCTCACAACCGATTTGGTAATTTTTCCACTTCTTAGGGTTATTGCGTTCCCTGACTCCTCTTCATATTTACTGATAACTCTCACTAATGAAGGTTGCTATAATTATTTCATGATTTTTTGTTAGCTTTTGTTATATTCTTTTTACTGACTCTTCTTGCCTTAACAGAGTATGTTCGTGCCTGTTTAAGGTGGCATCAGTTTTATTCATGAATTCGGTTGTGGAGGTTCTGAATTCGATAAGTGAGTTTTCTAATCTCTCTCTATTCCTTCCATGATTCAAAATCACATTGACATTTCTTAACTCACCATCTTCCTCATGACAAGAATGTGAGTTGAGAGATTTGCTTTTGGAGCTCAAGGATTTGTTGTGAATTTTTGAGTGAGTTACATTCATTTTTATTATGGTGATCAATCCTAAGGAGAGGCCATTAGTAGGCATTGTTTGTCATTTTATCCAAGAGGTCGTAAGCCTCCAATTGAGTTTTACAACTAAGAGAACCCCCAGAGGCTGCATCAATGAGTGTCCTTGTAGGGGCGTTCAATCCATTATAAAATGTTTGAACTTGCATCCACAAGGGAAACCCATGATGAGGGCAATGCCTTAGGTATTCTTTAAATTGGTCCCATCCATCATAGAGTGTCTTGCCTTCCAACTGAGTAAAGTTAGTTATCTCAATTCTCAACCGAGCAGTTTTCACCGAAGGGAAATATTTGGCTAAGAATTTCTTAGCCAAATCATCCCACGTCCGGATGGAATCGCTTGGAAGAGAGCTGAGCCAACTCTTGGCTCTGTCTCGTAAAGAGAATGGGAAAAGTCATAATTTAACTGCATCTTCAGAGACGTTATTAAACCTGAATGTGTCACATATTTCAAGGAAAGTTGAAATATGTGAATTCGAATCTTCAGTAGCTAATCCCCCAAACTGATTATTTTGCACCATACTCAGTGTAGAGGGTTTGATCTCAAAGTTATTGGCTTCTATATTAGGCCTAATAATTGCATGGGGGATTCCCCTAATAGTGAGAAGTGCATAATCTCTTAGTGCTCTCCCCCTAGCCACTCCTACTGGCTCTCCTAATGGCTCTACAAGATTTTCATTATTATTATCCAAAACGGCTTGTTGGTTTGAAAGGTTTTGTTCTCTCCTAGCCTGCAAGTAGGTTCTTTCTATTTCTGGGTCAAACAGATAATTCGTGCAAACTCTTCTACTCATATACTATAATAATTAGGCTATCAAGAACAAATTTAACAATAATGTTCAAAATTTCAACAAAAATAAAAGAAATAGAAAAGAAATAAAAAAGTAAGTTGTTAGTGCCTATAATTATAAAAATCAAAAACTAAAAGTATATGCAAGGAAATACTTAAATCACTAGCTGCTTATAGATTATTCTTAATACAAAACAAATTCCAATTTCTCGGCAACGGCACCAAAAACTTGACAGACTGTAAATACACGTCTGTGTTTGCACGCAAGTGTACGTGGTCTGAAGTAGTAAGTGGAAAGTGTTAGTTTTCGGGATTTATCGAACCACAGAGAATTAGTTGTTTTGTTACTAATGTTTAAGCTATGAGTGATTAGTTTGAGTTGGTTCTAAACTAAGCACAATAATCACTAAGTAGAAATTGAGTTAGATAAAAGGAAGAGGAGAGTTGGGTTCATCTCACATGTCATGATAGGTTACTTGTGCATGATGATTCCTCAAGCATTTATCTTTTATTTACTCAAATTTAAATCAAGTGTACATTGTTCTTCCTTGAGTTTTATCTCAAGGATTCACAAGTTCAAATCTCATGCACGAAATGAACACACAGTCGATTCTATTTCAGCACAAAAATTCTTATAAGATTTTAGGTTTGTAATTTTCATCTTATCTCTTGATCAAGGAGATGAGGATTATTAAGTTTTTAAGATCTTATAAGCATTGATTCCACTAAGAGCGTCACTCGCATCGCACATAGTTGAAAGGAGGGAATAATATGTTGGGCTCAATAACTATGTCACCTCATTCATGAGCACACCACTAGTTCTTTCCCTCCTTCAATTATGTTGAGCTAAGGAGCTCACTTAGTGGGTCTTAGCATCACACGCATCAACACTTTAGTTGAGCTTAGATTAAGGTGCACTAATCTCAAGAACTTTTCTCACATAGTTCTAAGCTCTCATGCGCTCATAGATCTAGTATCTAACCAAAGGTGAGCTATGGAGCACAAGACATTTTAGTTCTTGAGTTCATAAATTCATTTTCCTTTAATTCACAATCAAGACTATAGTAATCATAAGCATTTCTTCGGCAAGGCATTGAGTTCATACATTTTATTAATACTTGAGGAAAATTTCATACAATTAAAATGTAACTATCAAACACATGGGATTACCCCAACCCTCCCCAAGGGAGATTTAGCTATCTATTACAAAGGAGATGAAAAAGAACACATACATGGATAAAGACCCTTTCATGATCAACTAAGAAAAGAAATTACAAAAGAAGAGTTTAGAAGATACTAGGAATGTTCCTTAGAAGTTCTTCAGATCCTTCTTCTCCTTCTTGAAGTTCCTCTCTTAGGTTGCTAGTGCTGCCTTCCTTCTTCTTCTCCTTGGTAAATTGGCTCTTCCACCTTTGGGGAGTTCCTCTCTTCCACTATGCAACCCTCCTCCTTACTTAAGTGATTTGAGCAAAAATTAAAACCCTCCTCTAGTTAAGAGGAGTGATATTTATAGGATAGGGGCTGCATTCATCACACTTAAGATCCAAACTAGTAATTCCTATTGAAAATTTTGAGCAATGATGGCAAAAATCCCAATTGATTGTGAAGTGACCAATATCTTCATTTGTTTAGCCAATATATCACCTCATAAGCCTCCTTTTCATTTAAAAACATAGCAGCTGTAGAGGGAATGATGGCTGGGGACAAGATACAGGTTGGGGGTCTTGTCCCAGCCGCATTAAATGCTTTTGCCAGAGGAAATTGCGGCAGGCCGCTGCTGCGCCCTGCGGCGCGCTACGGTGTGCAATGGCGCAAGCTAATTCCGTAAAGTATCCCGTTGTCGTGTGCTACCGTGTCCATTTTTCGCAAAGTGACCCACTGCAACGCACTGTGGCGCTAGCATTTTACAAATCGCACCGCTGCAGCATGCTGGAGCGGCAGCATTTCGCAAAATGCTCCGCTGCAGCGCGCGGTAGCGCCAAAATTTGCAAATCACACCGCTGCAGCGCGCTGTAGCAGCAGCATTTCGCAAAAAGCTCTGTTGCAGTGCGTGATCGCACCTGCGGTTCGTAAACTGAACCGCTGCAGTGCCCGATCACGCCCACAGTTTTGCAAATTGAATCGCTGCAGCGCGCGATCGCGTCCGAGGTTCACAAACAGACCCGCTGCAGCGCGCGTCAGCACCTGATTTTGCAAAATTACTCACTGCAGCACGCTGTAGTGCCAGTATTTTGCAAAATGCTCTGCTGCAGCGCGCGACAGCGCCCGTGGTTCGCAACCAGGCCTGCTGCAGCGCGCGACAGTGCCCGTATTTCGCAACATGACCCGCTGCAGCGCGCGGCAGCGATTTCCTTTGGAAAATTTTGGAAAATTCACAAATGACTTAGAATTCCCTGGATAGGCCATTTTCCTAAAAGATAAACATAATTTGATTAAAGGAGCAGTTTTAAGATCAGAAATGAATGAATTTTTCCTTTATTTTAGATATAATTTATGGATTCATCAGCATCCTACTTCTATCTTAAGTATTGGCTCTCGACCCTACCCTTGGGTTCGAGTCAGTAGCCTTCAGTGTTGCTTAGTCTTAGTCTATTCAGGAAGATGGGTTATGTGTCTTCCTGAGTAGCGCACCGTTCTGCCGCTAAATTATGATTTACCTCTTTTTGCGCGTGGTGATGGGGCGGGGCACTACAGTACATTCCTATGAAATATGGGTTCCACATTCATGTTAACCAGAAGGTAACCTAGCATTTCCACATTTGCTATAGAAATCTTAAGCTTTCGGAACTCTTCTTCTAATGAGCTTTTAGAAATCATAGCTGTAAGCGTAGCACGATGACTAAGGGCATTTGCTCTGGATGTTCAAATCATAGTCGCTGATCAACTCTAACCATCTTCTCTGTCTACAGTTCAGCTCTCTCTGAGTGAATATATATTTAAGCTCTGCTGATCAGTGAAGATTGAGCACTAAATTCCATAGAGGTAGTGATGCCATATCATTAGAATGAACACTACGGCGGCTAGCTCTAGGTCATGAACTGTATAGTTCATTTCATGGGTTTTTAGTTGGTGGGAAGCATACACGATGGCCTTCCCTTCTTGCATCAATACACCTCCCAAGCCTGACCCAAAAGTGTCGGTATTAACTTGGTAGTTCAACCATTCTTTAGGAAGAACAAGGACTGGGGCAGAGGAAAGCGCATCCTTTAGTGCTTGGAAGGCTTCTTCACAGCCTGGAGACCACTCAAATGGTACTGCTTTCTAGGTTAACTTGGTCAATGGGCGGCTATCTGGGAAAACCCTTCCCAAACCTTCTGTAATATTCAGCTATACCCAAGAAGCTTCTAATGTAAGTGATTGTCCTTGGCTGAACCCAATCTTGAATAGCACTGACTTTATTTTGATCCACTTTGATACCATGTGCATCCACCACATGGCCAAGAAAGGCAACTGAATCAAGCCAAAATTCATACTTTGAGTACTTTGCATATAGTTCGTGGTCATGCAGCTATTCCAATACAGTTCGCAGATGACCTTCATGATTTTTTTATTTTTGGAGTAGATCAAGATGTCGTCAATAAAGATGATAACGAATTTGTCGAGATAGGGTTTGAGCATGCATTGCATTATATCCATAAGAGTTGACGGTGCATTCGTGAGTCCAAAAGACATCACAAGGAATCATAATGTCTGTACCGGCTTCGTAGTGCTGTCTTTTCAAGGTCTTCATCCTTGATTCGTAGCTAATGATAGCCGGAATGCAGATCCATTTTTGAAAATACTTTAACTACTGACAGCTGATCAAACAGATCATCGATCCAGGGTAATAGATATTTATTCTTAATCGTTACCTTGTTGAGTTTTCTATAGTCAATGCACATTCACATTGACCCATCTTTATTTTTGAAGAAAAGCACTGGCGCACCTCAAGGAGAAGAACTAAGTCGAATTAGACCTTTCTCGAGTTGTTCTTGGAGTTGACTGTGCAACTCTTGCAATTCCTTTGGCGCCATGCGATAGGGAGCTTTGGATATAGGTTGAGTTCCTGAGATAACTTCTATCATGAATTCCACCTCCCTGATCGACAGAAGACCCGAAAGGTCTTCAAGAAAGACATCAGGAAACTCACTAATGATTCTATTCTCATTTATTTGTATAACTTCTTTCTTTTCACCTAGTATCATCACTAGGTAGGCATCACAACCTTTCTTTACCAACCTTTTTGCTTCAAAGGCATTGATCAATGATGCATGTGTACTAAATTTCCCAACAAATAACTTGGCTTTGGTACCTTGACCTAATGTGATCTTCTTCTTCTGACAATTAATAGTGGCACCATGCTGGCTCAACTAGTTTATCCCTAATCACATTGAAGTTGGCTATAGGAAGGATCACCTGTTTGGCTTCAAATTTGTTTACCCAATAGGGACTTACATTTTATAGAATTGTTGGGCTAGCATATGGGCTCCTGATGGTAACCCTACTCTTAGAGGTTTGGCTAAGTGATACAGAGGTAGATTAAGAGACCTTAACCAGCTTTTAAAAATGAAATAGTGGATGGCCTCAGTGTCAAACAATTTATTACAAGGTATATTATTCACATTGATTGAACCTAGTTACAAATATGTTGGTTACTAATCACTTTAAGCATGTAATTCTAAGATAATAAATTGGTTTTAGAAGTGTGTACCTGAAATAATATTGTTATCCTCTGCAGCCTTGAGAGGTGTGAGGTTGTATACTCTTGTAGTTCCGGTAGGACGGTTATTGTATGCTTACCACAGTGGATTTCTTGGAGCATTTAAGGTACCATGGTTGTCTCATGCTTCTGAATCTGAGACAAAGGTTGGGTAGTTGTTGCTGCTGGTGGGTTCTTACGGTAGAGGTCGAACATGGGTCAATGCTTGGTGTGATCAATTCGATCATCGTCGACAGTTTCTGTCATATGACACTGAGTGAAGCCATGACCAGGCCTCCCATAAGTGTAGCAGACACACTTCCTATGATAACATCTATCATATGGATGCGGCTTGGTGCAGCCTTTGAAAGGATCAGCATAAGTGGCTTCAGCTTCAAGTTGATAAACCCTAGCCCTCTTAGGCTTATTCGAACAATATGAAGTGGACCCAACATTTCTATTGGCTTCCTCAGTCTGGTGTTGTTCCACAACCTTAGATGTCTCTAGTAGCTCACTGTAGTTGGTCATATGGAAAGGCACCACTTGGCACTTGATAGAGGCATACAAACCGCTTTAAAACATATGAAAATTGTCTTCTTCTATCAGGACCAAGTTTGTGGAGAACCTAGCAAGGCGTCAGAACTTGGCATTATATGCCGCTACAGTACGACTCCCCTGTTGTAACTTCGGGAACTCATCTGCCATGCCGCGTCGGGCAGATAGGGGAATGAATTCGGCTCAAAACAATTCTTCAAATTCATCATAAGAGATTTCTTCAAGGCCTATGTCTGCAAATTGAGTACTTCTTACATTATTCCACCAGTATTCTGCTTCATTTTGCAACAAATGAGTCATAAACCTGATCACCTTAGAGTCAGGACACTATATGCTAGTTAAGTTCTTCTCTACAATCTTCAACCAGTTTGCCGTGTCAGTGGCAGATAGCTCCCATCAAAAGTAGGAGTTCTCAGTCGGAGAAAACTGTGGAAGATTACATCCACAAATTGAACGTGGTGCTGGAAAGAGTAGTAGTTTTCTAAGGCTCCATCCCCTGGACAAAAATGTGTGGCACCCCACCCCTTAATCGACAATAGATTAAGCTAAGGGATGGTGTGTCACTCTGACTAACTCTTTACTTATTATTGGATTAGGATGAAATCCTAAATCCACTTAATAAAGGAAGGAGTAAGTATAGAATCAAATAATCAGTCACTATATAAGAAATTCATACAGTGTGCAGAAGCAATTTAAATAAGAAATATCCAAGCATCACAATATGAATGGCATGAAATATAACTCAGAATAAATAGTATAGTAATCCAAAATATACAATCATGAGTACCTATATTATTACATCATATTAGAGTTTAAATAATTAAAGCAAAAATCCTCTCATCCTCACTTATAAGAAAACTAAGCAGCAGCTCCCTCTAAAGGCTCCTCCTCTTGATAAGGCTCCACCTCTAGCACCTGATCGTCTAACTGATGAGAATCTGCAGTTGTCAGTTTCACAATGTAGGGCCCTAGCCAAAAAAAAAGAAAAATCTTATTAGATAAATTGTCTAAGTACATTTTAAGCTGGTAAATTTTATGTGTCTTGTAATATCACAATTTAACATACTGTGAGCAACAATTAAGTCAGTAAGGGAGCATCTAGCATAACAATATAGAGAAAAAAATCTATAAACAATATTTATAACTTAAGCAAAAATGAGGCCAAGACATACCTCAAATGTAAGCTAAACAAGGCAGGGCATATAAATATAAGTAACTGAACAAGTACTGAAAGAAAAATACTACATCCAAAATATGCTGGTGATCATAAGAATTATGCAAGTTAAATAAACAAACTCAACAATAATACGTATAAATAATAGCAATAAATCTAACATCCTAAAATATATATAAGCAAAATAAGGAAATAGTTGACTAAAATGAAAATACTGAAGCATATACAAAATATTAATATTATATATAAACATCCATATACTAATTGCCATACAAAAAAGAGCTAATCTAGCCCACTGAATATCAAAAGAATCTTAGCGTCAACAAGGAGGCTAAGGCGCAAAACTATATTCTCCTAGCATCATCAAGGAGGCATGGGCAGAAATATAGGATTTTCTCCTAGCGTCGTCAAGGAGGCATAGGCAGAAAATACATAACAAATTTTCTCCTAGCATCAACAAGGAGGCATAGGCAGAAAATATAAGCATAGTCTTGTCCTAGTGTCAACAAGGAGGCATTGGCAAAATACATAACTAAGAAGCAGCTCTAACACATATAATTTTATCTTTAATCATTTATATTAATATTTTTATAAGGAATCTAAGGAGTCTTCATATTTTCTAAAATTTTATTCATGCATCAAAGTTTTATATGATATGTCCAAGAAAATATGGCACAAAATACAAGGAATGCATAATATAAAATTAAATAGTAAGCAAGGGACTCTACTAAGCATGGTGATATCATTTATTTTCTAATTTAACCATTCTAACTATTCCAAGTTACACAAGTTCAGGATTTCCAATTCCTACTATCGAGTGTAACTTAGAAGTTTGGCTTTATAAGTTAAAAAGGATTAGAACTGATCAGGTTCTAATCTAATTCAATCAAATACGACTATAAGTTCAAATAAATCATGCATCCTAGTTTTATGAATTTAGACGTTCTACCTAAGATCTGATCAAGATCTACTAAGCTATAGATTATGGATTAAACACCGTGAGATTGGGCTTAATCATATAATCCAAAGGATAAGATCTAAGATCTAAGTTTTATTCTAAAAGTGATATACTGATTGAGATAAATCCTATTAAGCAAATTAAATTTAATAGGATGAATCTTCTATTTTAAATCTAGGGTTAAAAGACAAAATAATTAAAATAAGTTTTAAAAGTCTAAAAACTAATAAAACTAAGGATTCATTCATTAAAGAACCCCTTTTTTCAATAAATAAAAATTAATCTATGATCTATTCCTAATCTCAGGAATAGTCCTAATGTGAGGTGAAAGATCTTAAAGAGATTTTTAGGGATTTTATTATTTTGATTTATTAGCTGATTTTACTTACTTAAATGACTCTAATATAATTTTAATATTGGTTTTGGTGATTTTAAAGATAAGTTAGGGGTTGAGGGCACTTAACTTAAATTTTGGGCAAAATGACCATTTTGCCCCTATTTAAGGGTCCAAAAAGTCAACTTTTGATTTAAGAGTTCAACTTGAAGTTTCTTACTATCAAATGATTCCTTACTATTTAACTTGAAGATAGACAGTAAGTACGCTCAATTTGGACAAGAAACGGGTCCTATAGGTCCAAACTAAGGTTTTTGAGCTAAAGGGCAAGCTTGTAATTTACATCTAATGGAATCTAAATTTTTATGCAATTTACGCTTGGGTATTATTCAAGGATTCCATAAAGTCTAAGAACACTGCATTCGAAGGTCGGATGACTAAGTTATGGCTATTCCAATTTCTAAGGGCAATTCGGTAATTTTGGTTGGTCAACGGTGACAAAAACTGAAATTTTCCATTTTAAGTCTAATTTCAACAAACTCAGTTTCTATAGCTTTCCTATAATATACTGAGTATGTTGATTAGGAGTAAACCCAATTTGAATATCAAATGGTCAAGTTATGGCCTAACTAATGTTATGGGTATTTTGATCATTTTCTAATTTGCTAAGGCTCAAACCCTAAATTTATTTCAGTTTATTGATGACATTAAAATTCTAAGCTAATTAGCACTTTGAATTTCTGAATTTGGAGTTGAATTGACCAAGTTATGGTCAATTAAATTCTAGGGGTATTTTGGTTATTTTTCTCTAAAGTCAACTGTGGGGTCAAGGGTTGATTTTTTTCCTAATGCCCAAATAAGAAAATTAATACTACCACAGTGATGAGGCTGTTCTCCTGAGTATTTTAAGACCCATATTACCTATATTTGGACAACTAAGTTAAAAGTTATGGGGGTTTAATTAAGTTCAAAAATATCACTATATTATGCGTATCCAGAAACTAATTTTTGCATTATGACATTTGATTTATTTTATTTTTCTGAGTAAAACGAGTACTATATTTGATATGTTTGGGTAAATATTTTTAAAGTTATGAGGCTTTAAAATTATGATTTTAATAATTAAATAAATAAATTCACTATATTTAGTAGTTAAGTATTCATAATTTGTATTTAATTAATATTAATTATGAATTAATAATTAATCTATCATAATATTAATATTACAGTTTAATTATGGTTGATCTTAAGTAGCAATTTAATTATTATATTAAATAGAATTCAATTAATTTGAGCTATTTAAGATTTATTGACTTTAATTAAATTGATAAATATAAGTTAATTTAATTTGTTAATTCATTACTGTTAATTTATTAATCATACTAAACTAATATTAATTACCTAACTAATTAACTAATTATTCTTATTTAACTAATCATTAATCTAATTAATTAAATAAACCTTCTATTTTTAACTTGAATCTTAAATAATGTTAATTAATTCAAATCATTTTCTGTTCTAGATGATTTATTAAGTTAATTTATCTTAATTTATTGTTTTAAATTTATTAAATAATTATGCTTAATTAATAATTAAGCTTACATTTTAATTGATTAACCTATCGGTCTATATATATATATATATATATATATATATATTAACTGTTTAATATATATATATATATATATATATATATATATATATATATTAACTGTTTAATATTAAGCACACCCCAAGCACAAGGTATGAGCTAAGACCTGATGTTGTCATATGTACATATATGACAGGGCCAAGCCAATAATGGAAGAATAATATTAGACTTATAAAGTCTAAGTACAATAAAGTTGGAAAAAATAGCATATGCTTGTATTTAAAAGATGTTATTCAACATAATAGTAAGACATAAATCAAGTTATAGAAATACTATAAAATAACTAAAAGTATAAAATTGTACAAAGTTAAAGCAAAGTAAAGTAAAATCATAGAAAAATTATAAAGGCACAAAATAACTAAAACTATATAAACTGAATGAAGTAAAACTGAACTGTAAACTGAATACTGAAAGTAAATAAAAACAACAAGTATTCTAAACTAATGCAAAAACATCCAATGTTGTACTATATGCCACTGGGATCATGCATCCAAATATGCCTCAATACAGTATGCCACTGATATGTAACAATACTATCACTGAACAATTATGAGTCATATGGTCCAATGTATACATACATTCAGTTGGGAATACAGTTTACTGGGATACCGATGCATCCTAAAATTCCTCAGTCAATGTATGCAATATTTTGTAACCCATAAATCATCACTAATACTCAAACATCATCATTGAAATCCATGCATCATACTCATGCTCATGCTCATGCTCATGTTTCTATACTACATGAGTTAAATCCAAAAAAATCCAAAAATGCTTTAAATACCAAAAATGAATTCAAAGTCTCCATTGTGCAAAATTCTGCTAAAAGGATTCTGACTCCTAGATTCTAGTTTAATGATTAGTTTAAGTTAAGGTTTCAGTTATAAATCATTAGATGAGGAGGTGGTATACATATATAAAGCATGTTTCCAATAAGGATAGTTTTTAACACTTAGTTTGATTTAGCCATCCAAATAAAGTGATCTTCGATAGGAGGCATCACCCGATGGCAACTTGTATCTCAAGCTAAGCTATTAAAATACTCAAATCATAAGAACACTTTAGTGTCCTAAAAAGGGTGATTAGAATCACATAGTTTGCTTGAAGCACACATATGGGAGCGATCTTCAATAGAAGGCATCACCCGATGGTGATTTTTATTCAAACAAGCTAATAATCTAAATTCCCTAATCATAATACTCTTAAGATTGAATGATTTTGTCTAAGTGAGACTATGTCCGACTAAACTCGTAGGATAGAACACAGACATAATCTTACACTAAGATGAATCAACCAATCCTGAATGCTATTGGAATAATCCAGCACTATAGGTATACCCTACTATACCCAACTAATAATCTGGGTTCAGATGATTCTATTTAATCAACAAGGATTTATCAAAGCTATCAATCCTTATTCTAATTAGGAGAGTCCTACACAAGGCTCCAAGGGTATGAGCAAAAGATCACTCAATGTATATTGCTACCATAAGGAATAAGTTCCATTCTAAGTACTTTAGGTGGTTTCTACCATGAGGTGTTAAGATCAACTTCTAAGGTTAAAAGGATCATCTAAGATTCTACCTCAATAAGTTACAAATGTTCTTCCTACCTCAATGTATTATCATTTGTTAAGGCTATTAGTAATACTAAATAAAGCCTAATGTAAGATCATAAAGATCTCACATATCTAAATACTCAATATAATCTTATAAGATTATTCATTAAGTTTGGTTAACTGGATCAGATGGGTAGCCCTATCTGATCAAGTTTTAGACTACAATTATGAGATATAATCGAGAATCTTATTAGGATTTGATCTTGTAATGAATCATCATAGATTTTATTATTGATTTTATGCTAATAGTCTTATTTAAGAGGAAATCAAAAAATTTTAAAAACTTTAAGTCCATATGTTTAATCATATCAGTTCTTTAATTTCCTTAGCATTTCTAATTCAATGAATTAAAGTCAATACCAAATCAAATGGATCATTGGAATTATGTTAGTCAAATTATCTTACAATTAGGTTGATTTATTAAGTGATTAAGAGTTTGGGTCTAAATTAGACAGATTAGGTGTTAACCCCTAACCTTATCACTTTACAAGTTAATGACAAATCGAATGAATTATTGATTTATTATTGATGGCAATCTAAGATCTAAATCAAGTGTAAATGACTTGATCAAGATCTTAAGATCTCTTAAGTTTAATTAGGGATAAATGAGAGTTTAATAAAATTAAGCATTCAAAATAGAATTAAAACACTTAATCCTTTAAAATAACTTGCAAAACTAAATAGAAACTAGCATAAGATTCAAGAAAATAAAAGCGTGAAAATGGCAATAAGAACTAAGCAAATAATGTCCGCACTTAACATATGACAAAATAAATAATTAATTTATAGAACTCAATATAAGTTCTAAGTACTTACGTACCTTGCGAAAATGATTTGAAGTCATAGCTTAATAATTACTGAGATGAATGCAACATTCACAGCACCTGTAAAAGTTTTGGCAAGATTCATCTAAGCGCTAGATTATTTCGACCAAAGTTGTTTATTCAGACTAGCTTGGGCCCTATTTAGATCTTTTCCTATAACTTAGGATAGAAGGTTAACCTTAGCATGATAAGAAGAGACCTAAGAGTTAGCATCAAATAGCTTGGTAAAAATGATAACCAATATTATTATGGAATATAAAGGGAAGCACATAGAATATGATCATTTAATAATTGATTAAGGTGAACCCAAGGGTGTCACTTAACCCATCTCCAAAGAGCAATGAATATTAAATCATGAGTATTCATTTGAGATATTGCAATTAAAATTTTTTCCAAAATAATAAAAGAAATTGCATCTTGATTAAGAATAGAACATTTGCATAACACAAAGTCATTTAAGTTTCTCTAGTTTCTAAACATTATATTAACAACACCCATAACAATTAATTGGATGACGATCAATAGCTCTGGTTACAAATGATGCGGATGAAATAGATGAAGGATGACAAATAAAAGTATATGCGGCAGATTTGAAATGATTAATTAACCAATAAAAGAGAGATGCATGCTGAAGTTGAAACTAACAAAACAGAATTGTGTGATAGATAGCTAATACATAAAGAATAGTATGTTGAAGTTGAGACTAGCAAAATAGAATAATATTCAGATGTGAAACATGCTATTGCTTATCATAACTATAATTATAAATGAGCATATATTTCAACAACATATAATAATTTAGTTGGCAAGACTTTAAGAAAGATCTCGAGTTCCTAAAGCAAATAATATAGCTAGTGCAATATATGAAATTAGAAGAAAAAATATTGAATAGATCTTCACAAACATATTACTCAGCTATTTAAAAAAATATATATAGCTCCATGATCAAACCTAAATATTAACAAGTAAAGTAGTATCATTATATCACTCTTGCAAGCCTTCTATTTGCAGCAATATGAGGTGTTATGCACTAAAAAAATGAGATGGTAGAGCTCTATTGCGATTATTGAAGTATAAGATAGCTCCAGGATGATAAATAATTTGGCGAAATATGCTCTATATAATTGTTAAAAATATAATTGTATAATAAATATAATTGCTGAATCTAGTTGTTGAATATTAATCTTAAAAACTTGATAAATCTTATGAGTATCATATGACACCTTACCAAAATCAACTAGAAAGCTTGCCAATGAACAAAAAAAAAAGGCTACAACATATAGATTTATAAGTATAATAGCTAACAACCTAATAAAAGCTATGAGTACAAAAGATACCTTGCTGGCTGTATTTTGCTCAAGGGAGAGGAGCTGCATGATAAGGCGGCGGCTCGGCCATGGAGAGGAGGAGGAGTGCTCGGCCATGGAGAGGAAGAGATGGCTGAGCCTCCATTTAAAGGAGAAGGAGAGCTTGGCTCTCCCTTGAATTCTCTCATCAAGTATTGAAGGGGAAGAGGGAGGGTTAGAAGTAATTGCATGTATTAGAGGAGAGGAAGAGGAAGAGGGAGGGTTAGGAGTAATTACATGTAACAACCCAAGATTATTATCCAGCTTAATTTAAGCCTAATCATATCTTAATTAACATTTGTTAATTTCATCTAGCTATTAGAATCAATCCTTAAAGATTTGATGTGATTCAGAGCTAAATTCAATATTTTGGATTATTTTAATATTTAATTAATTAGAAAATTGATGTATTTAATTTGACCTCGAAATTAAAATCTGACTTCACCGTTGCGATCGTCACCCACAAGTTAGCTAGGGGTGATATTTTGGACGCGTTTGGAAGTTATCAGATTTTCACGAATATTTTAATATAATTAAATGCACCGAAAAGTAGAATAATTAAATAATCGTTGGAATCAAAATCTGACTTCACCGTTGAATTCCTCACCCCCAAATTAGCTAAGGGTGAATTTTTAGGATTTTTCGGAGTGCGTTCATTTAATCTGAACTTTTAGCAATTTAGAAAATAAATAAATATTTATTTAATTAAGAAAAAAATTTTTCCTTAATAATTTCTCCTGACAGCCCCTCCACTCAGTGCCTCTCCCTTCTTTTGCACGCAAGGATTGCTGAGACCATCCCTTCCCTCTCCTCTTAGCCATGCCTCCATCCCATCTTCTCTTCCCCTATAAATGGAGCTTTATTTCCTCTCCTCCACCCCTTGCTGACCATCTAGAGCTCCTCACCTTCCCCTCCATTACTGATTTGTGCTGAAAAAGAAGAAGTTCATCTCCTCTCCAAGTTCTTGGAGAAAACAGAGTATCCTCTTCCTCTTCTAAAAGATAAAGGTACCCTTTTGCTTACTCTTCTTGTACCCAATTGCTACTCTTCCTTGCCTCCTTCATGTTGCTATTATGCTTGAATGTATTATCAAAAATCCATAAGCATATATGGAAGCCATTAAGGCTCCTTAAAGCATCACTTTTTCCTTGAAATAGAACTGCTCTGGTTTTTTTTGTCTATTCTGCACACCCTTGCATTATCACAATTTTTCGTATAGTTAGCATGCTCTGTTTATGCTGATATTGGTGTTAATAGAAAGGTATCGGAAACACCTTTCCAATGATATATGGCACCGCTCATGAAATGCTCTGGATTGAGAGTATTTGAGCTCGAAATAAAGCCTTTACGGGTTTCGCACTGGCAAAAATGCTGTCTGGCGCTGCAGTGCGCTGCAGCGTTCGAGTTGCAGAAACTAACCCGCTGCAGCACGCTACAGCGTGCCACAGCAAGCTGCAGCGTCATTTTGAAAAAAATCATATAAAATCAACTAATAAACTAATTGACCCGTAACCCGCAAGTGGACCGCTGCAGAGCGCCATAGCGCGCCACAGCGGGCTGCAGCGCCATCCCAGGAAAACTATATGAAATGGGAAAAATAAATTAATTGAACAGTGTTTTCACGAGTTAGTCCACCATAGCGCGCCGTAGCGTGTCGTAGTGTCTCAATAGCTTGCGATGTGTAATAAAAATACATTTTTGATGAAAAATAATGTAAATTCGCCACAGCGCGCTATGGCGCGCCGTAGTGACCGCCTTTCAAAAAATTAAGCGCCGAGAACCACCACAGCACTTCAGCGCGCCACAGCATCAAAAGCACTGTCGCGCATCATAGCGCCCAGAAACTATAAAACTACCAATAATTGGCTGCAATGGCCAGAACTTCTCTGTTTTTTTGTATTTTAAGGTCCCTAGGACCCACCCTAGTGGGACTGAATTATATCAAATTTGAACCTAGTTTAGTTAAAAATGAGCATTGCATAATATTCTATGTGGAAATTAAGTTTAAAACTTTGTCATTTTTAATAAGTGCTCAAAACCTGTTATGTATCTTAATCATCTTGTGCCAAATACTAAATAATAGAATCCTTGAATGCTTATGTTGAATAGGTATATCTTAATAACCAAATGGTATGAAACCTAAGTCTTTTTGATTTATAATCAAGTGCTAATCCATTTGCTTTGATTTAGAATTTAGTTAGCCTTAATTACCTTTTATGTTATGGCATCTTTATATTTATATACTTTCATGATATTATGATGTATATTAGAGAACTCAAAACATTTATTTGGACACTTAAATTTGCTTAAATTGATATTAAACTGTATTTGAACATAAGAATCTTGATAACTTGATGATACTTAATCTAAGCCTGAAAGTGCCATCAATAATATACTAATAATACATTGATTTGTCATTGACCTTTAAATTAACCTTTAATCTTAATAGTAGAAAGGTTAGGGGTTAAACCCTAACTTGTCTTGATTAAGATTTGGATATTGATCTTAAATCATTGAATTAGAAGTGCTAAGGTTAATATCAAATCTGTGTGATTGAACCATCTGAATCTAAACTTTAAATATTTGAATTTCTCTTATATAAGATTAAAGCATAAAATGGATAATAAAATTATAATAATTTATGAAATGATCTAACTCTAATAAGATCTTTGATTTTATCCCATAATTGCAGAATAGAAAAGGATCAGATGAATTTTAATCATCTGATTTGATCACTTGAATGTTAACTTAAGAAATAGAAAAGTGAGATCTCAAAGGTCTTGCTGTAGGATCATTCTTGAAATGTTTAAAGACCTTAATCATTGATACATTGAGGTAGAAAGAACTTGTAACTTATTGAGATAGAAATTTAGATGATCCTTGATAACCTTAGAGGTTGATCTTAACACCTTATGGTAGGAATCACCTAAAGCACTTAGAATGGAACCTCTCTCTTGCAGTAGAAATCAACTTTGAGTGATCTCTTTGATCACATTCTTATATCCTTGTGTAGGACTCACTTATTTAGAGTAAGGATTAATAGCTTTGATAAATCCTTATTGATTAAATAGAGTTGTATAAACCTAGATTATTGGTTGGTGTAGTATGGTATACCCATAGTATTGGATTACTTCAATAGTATCAGACTTGGTTTATTCACTCTAATGTGGACTAATGACCAGGTGCTATCCCGAGGGATTAGATGAATATAGTCTCGTTAGCGTAAATCTTCCAAGACTAAGAGTGTTATAAATAGGGACTCATTCCTTGGTTTGATTAAGATACAAATCGCTATCGGATGATGTCACCTTCTTTATGACACTAAGTGTGGTTATGAGTTGGGCATCTTAATGACTTAGCTTGAGATACGAATAGTCATCGGGTGATGCCTCCTATTGATTCTTTTCGTTAGGATGGCATAATCAAACTAAGTGTTAAGAATTACTTTTCTTGCAAATATGCTAAATATATGTATACAATCATTCCATCTAATGATTTTAAGTAAATTTTCAACTTTAAACGATTATCAAGATTAGAATCTAGGAGTCATAATTCTTTTAGCAGGATTCTGCACAATGGAGACCTTGAATTTATTATCAGATTTCAAAGCATTTTCTAGATTTATCTCATGTAGCTTAGAAGCATGAGCATGAGCATAAGCATGATGTTGAGTATCAGTAATGACGTGTGAGTATCAGTGATGATTTATGGGTTACGAAATGTTGTATACATTGATTGGGAAATTTTAGGATGCATCAGCATCACAGTTCCCAACTGGATATATGTATATATTGGACTGTACAACTCATAGTTGTTCAGTGATATTTTGATTGCATATCAGTAACATACAGTATTATGGCATATTCAGATGCAAAGTTTTAGTGGCATACAGCATAGTTTTACATATTATTACTCAGTTTTAAATCTATTACTATTTTTGTTTACTTTCCGTATTCAGTTTCCAGTGCAAATTTACTTTAATTTACTTCAGTTTTGTACAATTTTATACTTTCAGTTACTTTATAATTTTTCTGTAGATTTATTTATATTATACAAATGTTAAATGAATAACTAGAACTGCTTAAACTAATTTCATTGTGTTATACTTATTGTCTAACACAGGATACTTTTGAGATCCAATAATTTACTAGATCTTGAGCAGTATATTGAGCCAGATCAAGAGGACACCTAAGAGATTCAAGAGGAGCCCGTGGAGCACTAGTGGACTCTTCCTCAGCTTTACTTTTCTATTTAGTTATTTCAGTTCAGTACTTAGCTTTATTTCTATATTTTAGTAAAATGGTTGTAATAATTCTAGATGTATTTTCTTTTCTTTTCTAAAATGAATGTTTTCATACAGCTTCTATGATGAATATTTCTAGATGTTTGCTTTAGCTTTCACACTCTATTATATTCTATTTATACTTAGTATTGTGATGTAATAAGTATACTAAAAATGCTGATATCTTATGCATATATTGAATTCTTCATATTGTATTCTAAATTTAATGTATGTATTTGTCTAATACTTAGGATAAGGATACTACTCTTATCTTAAGTATTAGCTCTCAACCCTCCTTGAGGTTGAGTCAGCAGCCCTTCAGATGGGTTTGGAGTTTCAGCTATTTTAGGGAGACAGGATGTTCCTCCCCGAGTGGCACGCCGCTCTGCCACTGATCTGTTTATACTTATCTATTGCGTGTAGTGACGGGGCGGGGTGCTACATTACATGCATTAGAGAAAAGGAAGGGGAAGAGAGAAAATGGGGTGGAAAAAGAAAATGAAGAAAATAAATGAATTATTTAAAGCTTTTAATTTAATTTATTTAATTAATTAATGATTTAAAATTTAGATTTAATAGAGCAAGAAAGTGGGGTCTAGCCAAGAAGAAGAAAAGAAAGGAAATAAAGAGAATGGAATTAAATAGATAAATAATTATTCATTTTTAATATTATTTTTTTTAATTTCAAATTTAATAAACATGTTCCAAAAAATCCCAATAATTCATCCTTAACAAAATTGTGGGTGAGGAATTCAACTGTGAAGTCGGATTTCGATTACGATAATTATTTAATTATGCTAATTTTTGGGGTATTTAATTATATTAAAATATTTGCGAAAATCCGACGACTTCCCAACGCGTCCTAAATATGATCCCTAGCTAATTTGGGGTGACGACCGCAATGGTGAAGTCGAATTTCAATTTCGAGGTCAAATTAAATACTTTAATTTTCTAATTAATTAAATATTAAAATAATCTAAAATAATTGATTGAGCTCCAAATTACTTCAAACATTCAAGATTTAGTTCTAATTGCTAGATGAGCTTAATTAAGATATAATTAAGCTAAAATTAAGCTAGGTAACAACCTTGGATTGGGTTGTTACACCAAATCTCCAAACTGATTAGAAACAGACATTATTAGTTTCATAATATTAGTGCCCCAGCAAAAAAAAAAGGAAAATCTAATTAGACAAATTATTTAAGTAGGTTGATTAATTTTCATGCATTTATTAATATCACCATTTATCTAAACTTTAAGAAAAAGAAACAAAAATGGGAGCAATAATCATAAATATAAAAAAGATAGGGAAAGTTACAAATAACAGTATTTATAACTTAAGCAACAGTGAGGCAAAAGATATATCGCAAAAGCAACTAAGACAAGGCTAGGTAATACATATATAATTACAGTAAAAAAATACTGAAAGAAAATCTAACCCTAAACATGATGATGATCACATGAATTATACAAATTTAAAGTTACAAATCCAATCGTGATATGTATAATAAGCAATAAAAGATCTAGCATCTAATATATATATAAGCAAGTAAGTAAAGTAGCTGGCTAAAATAAGTGAACTGTAAGTATAATTGAAATAAAAAATTAGTAAAAGTAAGGAAAAATAGTAAAAGTTATGTAATGACTGCCATACATATAAGGGCTAATCTAGCCTGTTAATATCAAAATGATTATTAGCATCAACAAAGATGCTATGATGACAAAAATATCCTAGCGTCAATAAGGAGGCTATGGCTGCAAGGATCTTAGCATCAATAATGAGGCTAAGGTGTAAGAACATTTCCTAGTGTCAACAAGAAGGCTAGGGTTATATAGCTGAACTGAGAAGTAGTATACACACAAATACAATTCAAATTTTAGTTATTTACTTTACTTCTGTAGACGCTTTCTGAAGTAATTGAGGAGTCAAGCACGTTTGCAAGACCATTCGGGTTCCAACTTAACAACACACTTCTCAATGAGTGATGTTAAGTAATCCTTATCTCACCTTCCCCCTGTCTATCAGGGTACTATGCGCAATAATCACACAATAACTACACCCAATGCAAAGTTATCCTATATTTTTTAAGTTTTCATTTCATACTATAAATTATCTTGTATTATATGTTCAAGGAATAGGACACAAATTATAAGGAATGTGAAAATAATAAAAGTTCAATAGTAAGCAAGAGACTCTACTACACTGGGTGATACTATTTGTTATCTAATTAAATATTTCTAACTATTTCCAGTTACACAATTTTAGGATCTCCAATTCCTACTATCGAGTATAACTTAGTAGCACGGCCTTATAAGTTAAAAATAATCAGAATTGATCATGTTCTGATTTATTTTAATCAATGACTACTATAAGATTAACAATAAATAATGCCATCCTAATTTATGAATTTGGATATTTTAGACTATGATTTGATCAAGATCTACTAAACTAGAAATTATGAATTAAACATCATGAATTGGAGTTAATCACATAATCCAAAGTTAAAGTCTAAGGATCTAAGGTTTTTGATCTAAATATGAACTAATAATTAAGGCAAATCCTATTAAGCAAAGTCAAGCTTAATAAAATAATTCTCCTAATCTTAATCTAAGATTTAGAAGACTAAAAAAAATTATAATTAAGTTATAAAATCTAGAAACTAATAAAACCAAAGTTTTATTCATTGAATAACTCACTTTATCCAATAAATGAAGTCTAACCTAGGATCTATTCCTAGTCTTAGGAAATGGTCCTAATATGATGTGAAATGTCCTAATGAGATGACTTAAGAAAATTTTTAAAAATTTATGGAATTTAATTATAATTACTGTTTTACTTATTCTAGCTAAGTAAGGGATATTAGTCTTACTTAGGGTTTTAAGCCTTTAAGGGGGATTTTAGCCCAATTAGTCAAATTATGAGATTTAAAACTTAAATTTATTCTAAATTAGTTTTATTACTATATTTAATGATTTAAAAGTGAGCTATTTTGCCCCTACTTAAGAGTCTAACAAACTACTTTTTGAATTAGGATTTAAATTAAAATTTCTTAATGCCTAATGACTCCTTACTATCTGATATAAAGATAGACAATAATGACACTTAATTCAGACAAAAATTGAGTCATATAGATCCAAACTAAAAAATTTGACCTAAGGGGTAATTTAGTAATTTTCATATAATAAAATCTAAAAATTTATACAATTTATTATTATTTAGTGTTCATATATTCTATAGAGTCCAAGAACACTAAATTCTAAGGTATATTGGCTAAGTTACATGCAATTTAATTTCTATGGGTAACAATGCTATTTCTAAGGTTAAGATAAATCAAAAACTTAACTTTTCTTTTTGAGATCTAAATTCAACAAATTAATGGCTATAGCTTCCTTATAATATACTGAGTACTTTAATTGGAAGTAGACCTAAATTAGACCTCATTTGGTTAAATTATGACCTAACTAGTGTTAGGAGTAGTTTGGTTAATTTAAAATTTATAGTATTCAAAATCTAAATTTTATTTCAATTTACTGCTGGTACTGAATTTCTAAGATAGATAGCACTTTGAATTTCTTAATTTAGAATCCAAATGGCTATGATATGGCCTAATCAAATTCTAGGATTTTAAGTTATTAAAGAGGGTACCTCAAAGTCATTGCCACCCTGATGATTAAATGACAAAACGAATACTATCAAAATATTTTTGGGGTTTTCATGATTACTTTAAGACCCATATTAGTTATGTTTGAGTTATTAAGTATAAAATTATGATGTTTTGAAGTTTTAGCACAAGTGAGAAGATGTCTTAAAATGTCACTATGTTAAATATTCATCTTACAGGAAAATGAATAGTGCCAAAATATTTCTCTTATTTTTCTGATTAAAATAAGATATATAACTATAATTTAATTTAATATTTTAGTCTAATTAGATTAAATTTATCTTATTGTTTAAAAATAATTTAATTAAACTTATTGTGTTGAAATTATATGCTAATTATTTGATAATTAACTAAATTAAGAAATAATAGTAGATTAATTAATTAAACTAATTAATCTAATTAACATAGTAGCAATAAGTTAATCTAAATATAGATATAAGTATATATATTTATCTGTTTATATTTTTATATATAATTAATATATATATATATATATATATATTTATTTATCAAATCTTCCAGATAAGATCACAGCGGAACCTACGGCGCCACGTGGCACCATCCTGTTGGCCGCAACACAACTGGCGGGACCCACATGTCGGGCCGAACACAACAACCTGACAGCTAGTGGGCCCCGTGGGACACGCGACGGCACCTTGCAGGATGCGGGGCTGCGGGTGGAGCCTATGCGTAGACTACGCGGACGCATGCGGGGCTCGCGCAGTGTGTGTGGGATGCGGACGAGCGTGTCAGATTCGACCCTACCCGGCCCGAAGGCTTGCTAACTTCTTCTTCCCGAGCCTAGGAACCCAAAATGTCAACGACACCGGCAACGGGGAGCGCCGGCCCGCACGGCCGAGGGTGGGTCTCAGCAAGGCCTTTTCGAGGCCGGGGGTGCACGGAGGAGCGAGCTAAAGTTAACCCTATCTCCTATGGTTGAGCGTATCGATGGGTAACGATTTGTACTGTAACTCGTCCCTCGATACGCCTCAATCGAGTTTGATCGAACTTGATCGAACCCGATTGGACCGTTGGATCTACTATCTAAGGCATGCAATCAATTTACAAAAGGAAAATAAGACGATCGAATGCAAAGATCAAATGGTAGAGGGGAACCTTGCAATTGACGATAGCTGAAGATCCTAGGATTCAAGAGCACGCTCTAGATCCAAAATGTGCGAAAATGGTGAGTCTGATGCGCAGAGGATGATCATAAGGGTACTTCGGCGGAGCCTGCGAGGCGGGAAGGCATCGGCTGGTCGTGGCTTACGGCGGGGCGCCGCATTGAGGGCGAGCGATGAAAATGAGGGACGAAGGCTTCGAGCCATTGGATCCATCCCGATCGGATGGACGACGCTGGATTAGATCTACGGATCCGATTCGTTTGGGCTATCGGGTCGTATCCAAAAATGGTGGCGGGGATCCGACCCGATAAGGGTTTAATTAATTAATTAAAGTAATTAATTTTAATAATTAATTTTACATATTTATTTATTAAAATTAATTAATTAAATGCATTCCAAAAATTTCCAAATATTCACTCCTAGCTAATTAAGGAGTGAGGAACGCAACAGCGTGGTCAGATTTTTAATTCGACGAGTATTTTATTTTCCTAATTTTTGGGGTATTTAAATATTATCAAAATATTCGACGAAATTTTTGATAAGTTTTGATTGCTACCAAAACATTATGCCTAGCTAATTTTGAGGCAATGAGAATAATGACGAAGTCCAATTTTCGATCTGATGTCAATTTAGATATGTCAAATTCTAGGGTTTTCTGGATTTCCCAAAATTAGGGTTTGATCCATTCGACCCCTGATTTAGACTAGGTTATGGTAGTGAACTCTTAATAACTTAATTAGTGAACTAAGATCAAGAATAGGACCTGAGTTAGCCCTAATTGGCATGGGTTAAACTTGGGTTATTATAGAACCTCAACGACACATTTCCTTATGAATTGCTGATGACTATAACCAGCGCATCCCAATTGTCAGGTAATGAAGAGAGAAATAACAAAGCTCGGACCTTGTCATCAAAGCTAATGCCCATCGAACTTAATTGGCTCATCACAATGTTGAACCCATTGAGGTGTTCAGTCACTGAATGGCCTTCCATCATCTTCATATTAAACAATCTCTTCATCAAGAAAACTTTACTTGAAGCCGAGGGCTTCTTATACATCCTCGTTAGGGCATTCATAAGATCTACAATAGTTTTCTTATTAATAATGTTAAAAGCAGCAGAAGAAGACAATGATAAATGAATCAAACCTAGTGCAGTTATATTGAGAACTTCCCATTCTTCTTCAGCCATGGCTGCAGGTTTTTTGTCGGCTCCTTTCAATGGAAAGATACAACTTCTTCTGGTTGAGCAGATCTTCCATCTGCATTTTTCAGAATGCAAAGTTCGTTCTACTGAATTTCTCAATCTTGTGTCTCATCTCTTCGGCCATTGCTCCCACTCAAAACAACAAACCCTTCTAAGGACCAACAGTATAACCTCGCTCTGATACCACTTGTTGGTATTACTTTGACCTAGAGCACGAAGAAACTTCGGCACACAATAACCACAGCAGAAGCAATTTGATAGAGTGTGCTCTCTTCAATTTAGGATCGGGGTTGCGTTGACGATTGTCAAGCAACTTAATATCACAAAACTGCAAGAATAAAATCACAGCACATGCATGCAAGAGATCACAACACACAAAATATCCAAATACCAAAGATTATGTGAAAAACCCAAGAATGGGAAAAACTACAAAGCCACACCACATAAAAATCCACTAGAAAACTTGAATAGGTGCAGAGTTACAAAGAGCTTATCTCTTAACTAGAAATACACCAACTCTTACTCTAATATGAAGAGGAGAGGAAGTAGCCATCACTAGGAGTCTCAACTCTAACATGCAAGGGATATCTTGCACAGTATCTTCCTTATCGCTTTATCTTGGGATCTCCTCATCACAGCTTGCACAAGCCTCTAACTGAAAATTCCAACACGCATATCTCCTCTCAACTTCTTTGCTTAAGTACCCAACTAAAATTTGAACCCAGAAAGGTCCAAAATGCCCTCCAATTTGCTTAGAATGAAACCTGGATTGAAGCAGATTTTCGTCTGGCGCTACGGCGCACCATAGCGCCTGACTTTCTGGTTGGGACCCGCTGCGGCGTTCCGTAGCGCCCGCTTCTTGGGTGGTCACTCACTGCGGCACGCGGTAGTGCCCAATTTCCGCTGCAGTGCCGATTTCCACTGCGATGCATTGCAGCGCCTGCTTCTCTGTTTGCCTACCGCTGAGGCGCGCGATAGTGCCTCTGTCTCGGGTTAGGATTGCCAGAGCGAGCGTAGCGCATGTGTTGTTTCTGGGTTTCACTTCTTGCTCCGAATCGTATCAGAACCTCCTGGAAGTTTACCGGAGCACCACTAGTATTTCCATGTTGAACTAAATGGTCTCCATAGCACAACACAAATGACCCAAAATGCTTCTATAAATATTTAGGGGATTTCCTAAATCCGTAACTGGGCTTCGGCGGGCAATATAGCGTGGGGCACCCCAGTATCAAACCACGGGGAGCCCCAGCGCGTCACAGCTCCTGGCCCTCAACTACAAAAACTGCAGGACATGCCGGGGTGTGCTGGAGCGCCCAAATTTTCTCCGACTTATCTTGGAACACCCCGAGCCCTCCGGGGAACCGACCGAAGCTTCATTGGCATATCCATAATGATTTAAATGGTCTCCTTATCCCAACAAAATCAAAAGTGAAATGCTCTAAATCTGTAGTTTGCTTGAAAATATATTGCGTTGAATCTCTTACAACAGACTCTACAATTTGCTTGAAATTGTATTTTGTGAATCTGTTAATATGTAATTTGCTTGAAACTATATTGCTATAAATGCATTACATCAAAGGCTGTGAACAATTTAAAGTGGAATTTTTAACAGTAGCAATGAGAAATATTGTATGTATTTTACTTTCCAAATACTCTTATTGTTGTCTAATGCAAATGCTACTAATTTTAATTGTTTTTATAGATTTGATATACATTCGAAATCTGACTCATTTTATGTTGGTCTATTTTTTTTGTAAATTTTTTAGGATTATACATTGGGTTAATTATTATTGGGTTGATTATTTATTTATTTTATTTATACGGAGTAGGCAGTCAATCTAATAGTATATTTAATTTAATATATTAATAATTTTATTTATTTTTAAGTTATTAAAAATATATATTTATTTTTTCTTTCTCCTCTATTGATTGACTCTAACAAATAAATATTTTATCAAACGCTGGTACTCAATATATCCATATTTATTGATGGCAACCAACTTCTCCTAAGCCAAACAATTTTCGTCGATGGCAACCAATTTTAGTAGATTCTCACCGTAGGCTCCGTCAATGGCAACCAACTTTCGTCGATACTCAATATATCCAATTTTCGTCGATTCTCACTGTAGGCTCCGTCGATGTCAACCAACTTCTCCTAAGCCAAACAAATTTCGTTGATGATCTCTCCGTAAACTCCACTAATTTCCACCGTAGGCTCTGCCGAATCTCGGAGCTCGATCTCACTCGTCAATCCAACGACAAATCCTTCCCAATGCAATGTTGCATCCTCCGTTGTCAGCGCTCCCATAAATGGCCATTAATTCTGCTCATGTTAGGGGATTTCCAACCCCCAATAGCCATCAATCCAGCACTCACTCCTTTCACGTTTTCCTCAAATACCTACTTTGAACAACTCTCAAATTATTGGGAGGTAAAAGTATCCCTTAAATTTTTTTTTTTTTAAATCTATTTAGGGTTTCATTTGAACGATCAATTCATTCTAACGAATAGTTCGAATGATGAACAATTTGTTCATTGTTTCGTTGGAACGAATTCTTCGCTCAAATGAATCCATTGAATCATTTTGAAATTGTCTTTAAGGTTTTGTTCAAACGAAACAAATGAACGAATCATTCGTTCGAACGAATTCGTCAAATCGTTTTGGCTTTTTCAAGATTTTGTTCGAAAGAAGCGAACGAACAAATTGTTCGTTCCAATAAATCCTTCGCTCGAACGAACGAAGGATTCATTGGAATCTTTCCTTGGTCGACTATTTTTCTTTGCTCATTTTTAAAATGCGGTCAAATCGAGCGTAAATTTTTTACTCCTCGTATATATATAGTAACACAAAATCGAATTACAATGTAAATTATTTTTACCCTTTTTACTTTATGCCAAATGGCAGTAAACTCAATTTATCCAAAAAAAATTTACTTTACACTAGTTTTAAATCATGCTAAACAACCCCTTAGAGAATTTATAATTATAAGTATTTAGCATGGCATGAAAAATAAGCAGGGTAAAATAAAAATGTGAAGTAAATATTACCCTGCTAGAAAAGGCAGAGCGTAAAGTATTACTTTGCTAGAAAAGGCAGAGCGTAAAAGGGTTGATGAAAAAGCGATCTCGAAGTCGAAGGCAGAGGCGAATATGAACTAATGTTTGCAACTGCTTGATGGATGTGGAGATGAAAGTCCTCGAGGGCAAAGACGAAGATTCTTGAAGGCAGGGACGAAGGTCTTTGTCAGCGACTTCTTGTTCGATGCATAACTTCGGAGGATGATCCTCTGGTTCGATGCGGAGACAAAGATCATTCAAATCAGTCGAACTACTACGACGAAGGTTCTCATTTTTTAAAATCGTTTAAAGATTATGTCGATTTGTCTCACAGGCGACTATCTCATCCAACGAAAGTGTCCTCACGTCTCGGAGGCAAAATTATCATTATATTTATTCGTAGCATTGACCGTAAGATCCGCAAGATTCATTGATTCGTTGGATGAGAAGAAAATATTGGAAAAGAAGATATTTTAAAAAAAATTGAAAAACAAAATTATTGAGTTAATCTTACTCCTATAAATCATTTAAAATATCATACTATACAGATTACTTTATTTCAAATTAAATAATAACTAGATTATATTATAATCACATTAATTATAATCACATTAGCTTAGGTTTCATTTTTTACATTCCAAATAATTAATGCATCAAATTATTTTAAATCTAAAATTTTTAATGAATTTTAATGATAATTTTATAATTTTGAATAATAAAATTTAATTATCATGAGTTAAACATACATCCATCGACAAAAGACATCCGTCGGGCAGTGCAGCTTTGATTCTTCGTCCTTTGATAAATTCTGGGCTTCTTCTAAAAATACGATAGTAGAGCCATATCCGTCTTCCCATCATAGGGCTGGCCGAGCTATCTGCATGTATATCCTCCATCCCACTTCACTTCCACCACATCCGCCTTTCCAATCCCCCCATATCAATGGAAGGAAGCTTTCTCTAACTAAAGCTCCAGTCCTTCGTCCTCAGAACCTTGCGCCCTTTAAAGGCTTCTTCCATGTTAGGCTTTCAGACCATGCCAGTAGTAATAGGCGCGTAAGGGTGATTTCCTCCTCTTTGCTTGAGAGTCCTGTGCTCTGGGCTGGGAGGCTCTGTGTCTTCTATGCCCTTCTCAAGGCCGGCCTTGCTGGTTCCGCATCAAGCCCTTTCATCTCCTCGTCAGGTTTGTTCTTTTGACAGTATCAAGTTATGCCTAGTGCTAGGGTTTTACTGAATTTTTGGCTGTAGGATTGGATGATGGTGATGATGTAGGGTTTTGGAAATGGATTCAGAGCCTTCAGGGAAGTGGATCAGGTTTGCTGGCCTTCTGTTCATTCTATTTTCTGTTAGCTACTCTGGTCAGCATGCTGTATTGTGTGCCCCCCTTATGCATAGCAATTCTGTAATTTCACCTTCCATGAATTTAACGGGTACTTTTTGGCTGCTTTGTGTAAGAATTTTTGTTAATATGAGCTTATTATGCTGTCTCAAAACGTCTCAGAATGACTTTTTTAATCTGTCTGCAAAGCAAAATCGGCCGTTACATCAAAGGTTTAGAAGAATAACATAATATGCAACTGATAAAAAGTCTTATTTTCCAAAAAATATATACAAATTTAACAGGTTTAACGTTTTATCATATTAAACAGCTTTTAAGATTTAAAATATTGATAACTTACTACATTTGGATTTACAGCATTTACTTCACCCTATTCGAATTAATTTATCTAGTTGCCAAACTTCCCCTTGAAGCTGCATGCATGAAAAGTGAAGATTTATAAAGCTGTTGCCAAATAGTTGGGATAAGTAAGGCTCACACGAGGTTAGTATATAATTTATTTGTCAAAATGAAGAGAAATATCTAATAGTGTCATATTTGCAAATATTTAATTTGTTGAGCTACATTTACTTTTTTTATTGAACTTACATGACAGTAATTTGAGTTTCTTTATTTGGTGAATTTAATAGAATAATTAACTTTATATTCCCATCATTTTTTGAATTTTTAATCATATTTGGCTGTATTGTTGAACTTTCTCTTTGTATACTTAGCTTGAATTTTCGTATGGTCTCTAATCATACTTAATGGCATTGTTCACTTTAATAATTTAAATATTAAAGCTTCTCCTTCATCATAATTATTTCATGTGATCTGATCTTGTGATATTGTTGCACACGACAACATTTGCTAGTAATGATCAACGAATAATCTATAAAAGTGACAGGGCTTGTAAGTGGAATAGAAGCTACTTTGTGAGAAATTTGCCATATTGTTTTTATTTTTATGATGAAACTGATAGTGTGATCTATGGAAAAGAGGCAAATATATTTGGAGCTTAGACTATACAAAATTATTATGAATCAACTCTGAATGAAAACTTGAGCAAAGGATGTATTTAATTCGTATTACACAGATGAAAAAGGAGCAAGGGACAAAAGAAAACTTGTCAGCAAGTGGCACTCTACAACAAAGGGCACATTGAAGCGGAGCTATAGGGTACCATCCAAAGCTGAAGGCAGACGCCTTCTTCAAAATATAGCCTCTTTGCTTTCTGAGGATGATCATTTTGTTGATGCTTCATCACACAAGGTAAGTTATGGCATTGAACTTGTGCAGGTTTTGATTATTCATATTTTATAAACTTTCCTTAAAAATTCTTTATATTTTCCTCAACATTTCATGACCTGCAATAACTAAACATTAAAAGAGAGTATAAGAATTATTAGTGCTAATCATAGATAATATTGCTAACATTAATCATACAGCTGACTTCCCAGAGCATAATAATATTAAGATGCTAATCTAGTGTTGTTCAGGGTTGTCGAATAAGAAGGGAGAGTGCTCATGGGGAAAGTGTATGCTGCTACAATGTAAGAGCTCTCTTTGATGAGCTCCCGACACCTCATCTGGTTGTTGAGATCACTGCTTTTCCTGCTGGACCTCTCACAGAGAAAGACTATGTGAAAGCAGAAAAGCTCGAAAGAGTGCTTAGATCTGGATCTTCTATTTGAATCGTTGAAGTCTTTGATTCATGAACTTCTTACATGTGTAAATAATGGTATATTTTCTTACCATAACCTTTCCTCCTGAAGTTATTATGTGCTATTGGGCTTTACCATGCAATTTTATTTACTATTTTTGAACTGCTATAGGAAATGCTGTCAGTTTGGCAGGAACTGATAGCATGCACACTGATATTAAATCAAAGGCTATGTTCTGATCCCAAATCTGATATAATAGATATTTGTGTGTTTAGGATATCAAGTGAAAATTTAGGATTCAATGCTGATTTAAATGCATGCTGTCAACCAATGTAATAAACATGAAACTTTTGTGAGAGAACCTTTCCCTGCCACTCGGGGTTTGCTTTTATGAAACCGTGGCATCCATTCATTCTTTCAGTGCGCTCCATGAATTGTAAAGCGTCTGGACTCTTGTGCGCTCATTTTTTATACAGCTTCTTTCTATGCTAATTCTGATGTACACCATTGATTTCATATCCTAAGGTGGTAAACTTTCTTTACTTGTCTTATAAGTTTGTTTTCTTATCTTTGCTGTACTTATCAAAACCTTCTAAAGCTTGGTTTCCATATACTCCAAAGAGTCCATCTGTGATGTGACAACCGTTGATTGAATCAGCACAATCTGACCGTCTCAAATGGTGAATCATGAGCAACCAGTAGCAAAGCCCAGCCATGGGCCACCCTAATCGACCAAAATACACTGACAAATGTGTCAACATAATGCTAGTTTTCAAAATGATTTTTTCTAATAATTTGACATTGTTTTAGTTCCAATCATTATGTTGAAAATATTTAACAAGATTTATATCATCGATAATTTCTTACAACAGTAACATATTTGCTTCTAAAGCTTGACTTTTTTACAATTTTTTTAAAGTTAAGGTACTTCATTTTTTAATTAAATATATAATGCTCTTTATTGTTTTAGTATATTGAGTCCTAGGGATGAATGTAATAAATTAGCTCCAAGAAAGCAAGAAAAGGAAATCTACATGGTCTGATGAGATTATCTATGTCTGTAGCTGCAAAAAATGTTGAATGGTTAGAGTAGAATACAATGCATGTTAACTCCATCTGACAACTGTTGAAGGCACATCAATCTCCACAACACTATCTCCTTACAAAGCATTGTTGGCTGCATATCAACCTCCGTTTGAAACCACTTATTGTAGGCACTTTACGCCATAAAATTCATCGCCAATAAATTTTTGTAACTTCCACAATAAAACTTGATAAACTTTTACTTAAGGAACAAAGACTTGAGGGGGTGAAGGATGAATGCTATTTTCATCATGTTCGAGTAGACGATTGACTACTATTGTAAACTTTTAAGTCAAAAAATATGTTTAATGCTTACTTACCTTTGTAAACTATGAGATCAAAGTCGGAGAGATTTAATTTTCACACAGTAATTGTAAGCCCCTTCAAAAAAAATAATACTCAAAACCTAAACCTTAATGTTTCCCTAAATTTTGAGCCAATTTTGTCAACTTCCAAAAATCTAAGAAATTAGATCTTGAAAACTTAAAATTTATTTTAATGTGTGCAACGAAATTAGAAATTTTTTTGACGTGAGTTTCATCCATATCGGACCTAAATTGGAATTTTACCAATTTTTGGGATAAACCTCTTTATTTTTCTTAAGCGTAATCAACCTCTATATATACCTACTGCCCTCCTCTTTTCATGAGACAAAAACAGCAGCTGAAAGCAAAAGCCACTAGAGAAACCTTCCAATTGCTTGCCTTCTCTCATAAGCCAAGGCTGCCCCTCTCAGCCAATCACCTCCTCTCCCTCATGTGTGCTTCCAACCGAATGGCTTCTTCACCAACTCAATAGCAGCACTCCAGGTCGCCGCTAACTGGAGCGTTGGTTTTGTGAGGTTCGACGCTAGCCAGAGACCCTCGACCCCTCAGGTTCAATTCGTTTTCCTTCCCCTTTCGATCTCTACGTCATGTTCTCACTGCACACCCTTTCCCAATCATATTTTAAGGATAAAATAAAACCCTAGCCACTATCCCACTTTTCCACACCTTCGGAAACCCCCATTGACCTCCCAACCAGCCACCAATCACTCTCAATATTCTCTTTGTACTCCTGTATATACATCATCAATCTAAAATATCAATTTATAATTTGTTTGCCACCGCTTCAACTGCAAGTGCAAGTATAACAACGAACTCAATCCATCTGAACTTTTGTTATAAAGTTCATTTAGTCATAATTTAATATTTTCCTTAATTAGATGAATCTTGGACTGAATCTTAACACTTTGATTAGGTTGATTCTCATGATGGAGAGATCACTTGCTAGAGCAACCTTTCAGACTTCGCAATCTTCAAATTAAAATGGGTGATTATGATTTTGTTTAATAATTATACTCTCACTATCTTGACTATGATTAGTTTTGACATTTAAAAAATTTGTCGTAGATATTGTTACTATAACCTAAAATTCTATAGAATTTACCCAAGTATCAACTACTTATCATTTGATTGATCATAACTCATATATCTATGTATATACATATTGAAAAATAAAATTAAAAAGAAAGATTGACATCTTTTAAGCACATAATCATAGCACAAGATGAATATTTCATGTCACTTCATGTTTCTTACTTTATAAAAATGTTTAGCAAATCTTTTACAAAGTTACCATGCCTATGATAATTCAACATTATCAAACCAAGAAAAGTCTACAAAATTAAAAAAGTTGTTAATATTCTAAAATATTGAGGCCCATACTATTATGATGCAGCATGTGCTTCATATAAGTATACGTGACAAAGACCCATGCTCATACTACTTCCATGATGAAATCTTCCCTAGAGATAGGATTCTTCTTTTGGAAGGGTTCTCACCATAGGTTCATTAAGTGGCAGGTCGCTCAACTGTTCTATAGGATATTTCCATCCACAATATAAGTGATAATAAAATGATTAAACGAGTATCATGTATATTTAGAATATTATTTAGGTAGACTATAGCTGTTTATCCAGGCTATGATTTCTCTTAGATAGATCAATACTTCACTTGTAGCTACTAGTCTTTTGATATCAGCCTTTACTGATATTTTAGCATGTTTGCATTAATATCATTAGATACATGTATACAATGTTTTTCTTCTTGTCAATTTTTAAATAGAATTTATAATTATCCACTCTAATTTTTTTTTTTAATTTTTTTCAGGCTAGGATTGGATGACTGACAAATTCACTGACCTGACCTACGTCTATTGTCGTTCTCGGTACTTTTGTTCTAGTTTTGTTTCTTTCAACTCTCTTTTAAGTTGTACTCCTTTAATAAGATGTAAAAGACATTAAATGTTAGTAAATTTAAATAATTTTTGATACTTGGTTGGCTCTTTATGTTTTTGGATGATATTTGGATCCATTTTGACTCCAAGTGCTTAAATGTTAAGTCTATATTTTTTGCCGTCTAAACTCTATTTTCCGATGCTTATCAGGCTGGGTTGTGACAGTAATCTGAAACCCCTATAAACGTTTGAATGAAGGTTTTATAGCACCTCAGTCCATTCGGCTACCATTTTTTTCAGAATCATTTGTTCCTGTGTTGCTCTTTATTTTTGGTCTATTGCTTTGTTTTTAATGCTCGTTTGCTCTTTAGATGATCTCATTTTATAGAAACTTTATGCTGTACTGTTGCTCTATAATCAGCTTTGATATTTCCAATTTTTAGGTATTTGACATCATGTGATAGGTACTAATTTTGATTCAAGGAGCTGTCTCTTCTACTGCATTTGACACAGTAACAATCGCTTCCCAACTTTGCTTTAAAATAATTAAAATCCTTAAAAGTCTAAAGGGCGTCAACTTTACCATGGAATCTATATATCTTATATCATTAGAAATACTGAACGATATTAGATTCTTTCTCAAATCTGGCACGTACTAAACTGCAAGCAATGAGGTAGATGCACTATTATATCATTGTTACATAATCAATGCTCTTGAACGCAAAACCATTTTTACAAATATAGTTATGTGATTTTAATTTGTATGTGGAAGCATCTTCTATTTACAAATGTAACTTGCTTGTTTCAAAAATTCATTGCTCTATCATTTATCCCAGAAGGCGCATCATTGAGGTTAGACACACTTACTATAATATCCGTCTTCTTTTTTGTGTTTGTTTTCCACTTTTTAGCTTTCTTTTTAAAGCAAGTTAAATTATTTTAATGCGTTCTTTTTCTATAAATCAAAGCATGCTTAGAAGATGATAGATATATGCTGATAAGATTTCACTCTTGTAAAAATTTATAAGGATGGCCTATATAGCACTGGAATCATTTTAATTTACATATAAAACAGCCAGTTCACAATTTTTAAAATAAGGCACTTTCAATTTCTGTTTTAATTGTTAATAGGCCATTACAAATACCATAAGACGGGTGATGAAAGTGCCTTATTTGTAAAAATTAAATTTTGGGTGCTTTATATATAATTTATAAACCTTTTGGTGCTTTACAGTTAAATACCCCATATCTCTACTATGGTTTCTCATCTCTCTTGAGGTGAGGCTAACGATCACTTTCTAAGATAAGTGAATCTTTATCATTTAAGAGTATTGATTCATGACCATTCATCAGTCAGCAATGCTTATAAAATATAGACGAGTATAATAAAAGTAATGCTTTATCTTCATAATCAATAATTACTATAATATTTTTAGTGCTTAAATGATTGAGTTGAGCTATCTTAAATATAAATTAATTTACATTTTTTTTTGCTTTCAAAACAGATACAAATATCATATTTGGTAGGATTTGTTGAAAGGCTTTTTGATCTTGTTAAAACTTTAGTCTGGCCATTAACCTGTTGTAGTTGTTCTTTCAAAACCTGTGCAAGAATTTTACTTTACATAATTGTATTGCTTAGAGAGCTCTTTTGTTCATCTTAGTTGTCTTATTTACTCATATTTTTAGTATAATTTAGCATTTCAAAACTGATTGTACTAAATCATGATGTACAAAAACTTCTTGCAGTAAGGGTTCTTTTGAGTCCAATGTTTTCTTAATTATAAAACCTTTTAATTTCAAGTTTCCATTGGAGCACTTTATCATTACTTGGTATTGTTAGAAAATAAGTTGTCTGTGTGTTCTATATGATCCTCTATTGATGAACTCTTAATATCTTAAGACTTGAATCCAGATTCTATAGGGCCATCATCATGGGGTCGACTTAAGAGTTACCATGAATTCCATCATCAATGGTGGCATGTAGCTGAAGTAGCCCAATAGACATCCTACACAAACTCCCACTTTTGTAGAGTTTGTTACTCTACCTAAGGTAGCTCATGCATGACAAAAGATAGAAGAAAAAGATGCAATGTACATGTAACTCCACTAAGTACACTAAAAAATATTTTACTGATGATTCCATGTGAAATGCGAGGATGAAATGGTCTCATATTTGTAAGAAAAATACAATGATTGAAATCAAATTTATGTAAAACTATACAAATTTTTAAATAAATATTGAAGTAGTAATAAACTTGCTAAGTATGCTCTACTATATCAAAGTGATGCCTTGTTTAAGGTCTAAAAGTTTGAACTCTATAATTGAATCATTATCTTCCATGAGTACATCAAATCACTGTTGTATCTTCAATCACCAAAATGAAACTAATATTATGAAAACGACTAAAATGAGGGATGAATTAATCATTTGGGAAGAAAGCTATCTTCTTCATTGTTTTGATATGAAAGTTGATTGAACATATCATGGGCATGACATGAAATCTGAGGATGTTGCCTTTGACCAAAACACTAAAGTCTCCTGCAATTAACCCTGCACTCATCTTGAAGATTGTGTGTTTGATTTAGGATAAATAAATATTTAAGATCAAAATCATGGATGTATGTCTCAATTTAATATGAACTTCAACCAACATTAATACTAATAAGTCTTTTAATCAAATTAAAATCACCAAACATAAAAAACTCCTTGTGTTTTAGATATATATCAATGAGTTTAGCTAATACTCCTAAGTGGCTTTGTAGTTATGTTAGTCTTTTAAACATCTAGTGGCTATGATCAAAACCTATGAATCCAAATGATCATCCTCATTGTTACTGTATAATTTTGTTAAAATGATACATCCAGCCATTTGCCAATCTACTTGTCAATGTTAAATCCAAGAAATAAGTTTTCAATGCGTTCATTTAGTCTGCTCGAGATATTTGGAATTAAATAACCCTGGTTGTTAATTATAATTTCTAGAAATTATTAATAAATTTATTTTGGCATTTCCATACTCATCATGAGTTGACTTTGGATAATAAAACCATGTAATTTTTATCTTGTCTTGGTGTTTGGTGTTTTGTGTTTCATGGTGCTAAATTTGTTGCATATTTTTTGTGAGTTAGGTTATTACTTTATTTTCTTACTAACTTCTGATTTCCTTTATCCTGTTCATTTGAGTTAGGTTCTTACAAAGTCTTACATTTTCTCTCCCACATCTTAAAATAAACTCTTAAATAATCAATTAAACCATCATCCTCACTCTAAACTTCGTTATAATCCCCCATGCACAAATTCGAAAATATCTATCGTCTTATTTCATACCCTCGATATCCATCTAAACTTGCCAAACTATCACCTACTCCAGATGAAAATTACACTTCCTAAGATATCTATAACAACTTGGATCTAGCATCTAGCTTATCAGAACTCCATCTACTAGAGAGATATTTCAAATAAGCCAAAATTAGACACTTTAGACTAATCTTAGCATCTATCACTAGCCCCCTCAAAAATCATATTTTCCTACCATCAACTCCAAAAAATTTCCATAAATATTATGCTAACCATCTGTTCCATTTTGTGATCATATAACTCATCTAAAGGCTACCAATCTCAACCACTATCGTTTTTGGTATCAAAGCATATGATTGAGTAAAAAATTCCTTCTATATGTAACATAAATTTTTTGATTTTTTTTTTTAGAATTTCATCCAAGCCATTGAAGTTTACAAATCATCAATACATCTTTATTGGGCCAACCTGACTCGTGAAGGCTGAACTTCCTATAATCTGGCCTACTATTGGATTACTAATTCTTAAGATAAGTGTAATATTTTTATCTTAAGTATTAGTTGAGGTACTTATACACATTGGCTTTTAGGAAAGATAATGATGATATATCTAATGTATATGAGTATCTTATATGATTTTTTTGTCAATCACATTACAATACTAAGTATAAGTAATAGTAATAATAGAGTGCATAAGCTTTAGCATTCATCCATAACATTCATCACAGAAGCTAAGTAAAAATATTCATCTCAGAAAAGAAAGTAAAATAAATCCAGAGTTAATTAATACAAATCATAGCGTAAAAATAAAATGAACAGTAAATATATCTCATCTCACAATAGAAAATAAACTAAGAAGAAAATAAACTAAGATAGTAAATAAATGTTGAGTTGACTAATGCTCATCTAGCTCCTCCTGGATCTCCTAAGTTGCTTCAAGAACTGGCTACTCCAACTGTCCAGGATTTGAATTGTCAGTTTCACAATGCTAGGTCCCCAGAAAAAAAAAAAAGAGAAAATTTTGTCAAACAATATGTCTAAATACATTTTATGCTACATTTAGTATAATCGTATATTTAAGAGATTTTACTTAACATTCTATAAAACAGAAATCAAATTGCAAAAAATAGAAGTAACTGAAATTTAACTCAAAATATTGGAATTGAAATCATAGTAAAACCATAATTGAATAAAATATTGAAAATAAATAAATTGAAGTAGAATTGTAAAATGAATGTAATTGAAAATAAAATTGTGTTGTATGTCATTGCATATGCATCTGAATATGCAGTGAAATATGCATGACTTTTGATACCACATGATATCCCACAGATCCTAGGTAAGCAGAATTGCTCTGCTAATAAGTCTTAAGTGAGTAAAATCGCTCCGCTAATGGTATAATATGCTTATGTGATTCATGATATGCCAATGAGTTTAATATACAAGGTGCTTTCAAATCTTCAAAATCAGAAAGGAAGCAAATAAAAGTAAATATCTCTTCTTAATGTCTAACTATTTAACTTATTCCATTTAATAAGTACATTCACTTTGAATGCTATATAAATCAGAATGTTTAACCGTATGAGCTATATAATTCAAGTATAATTCTATTGAAATTAACATTTACTCAAATTATACTTTCATAGCATCCTAATTCATCACATATTTAGGAGTACATATACCTGATTAGTATGTCCTAAGAAATGTGACTTTAAATACTTAATTTGATTAACTGTATTTATCGATGCGCACAAAGATAAGAGACAATCATTTTTCAGTTTATTCTCTCAAATTAAGATGTTAAATCCCAACTTCTAATATGTTTTGGATTTGGGATGTTTATCATGAATTGAATTGTACTTATCTAATTACTTAAGATAAGATCGAAACTCTACAGTTCTATTCGGGGTAAATCAACCAATTCCATATCTTATTGAATCAAATCAATTCTATGGATATGCACTAAAATTTACATATGATAATACTAAAATTTTCATCACTTATAGTTCTACACAAACTAATTTATAATTTAGAAAATTCAAGCTATAGAATCCAATCCCTAGTGTGGTAGGTCATACTCAAATGGCTCCAATGAAGTGATATATAGGTCATTCAATTTAGGTTAACTACCATAAAAGATATCTCAATTTAAGTCTCTTTAAGTTATCTTACCACAAGGCATAAGATCAATCATCTATGATTGATAAGGTTCATTTAAGGTCCTACCTCAATACATCACAAATAAGGCATCTCCTACATGAAGATTTCATTTACTAAAGTTATATTATTCTTTTAACATAAAACTATAACTTAACTTTAGGGAGGTCTAAAACTCTTAACACCTACTTTTATAATTAAGGATTGATTCTACTAATCCAAAATAATGAAACTATATATAAAGTCAAATGATCAATCTATTAGTTAAAATGAATAAAATCAAGTATACTAATCTCTTAAATTCTAACTCCATTTTAAGCACTCAAGTCATGAAGCAAATCATTAGGAACTTAAGATATGGTTGATTGGTAAATCAAATATCTTTCATTTGTTGGTTAAGGATCAATTCATGCTAATCTCTTACTTAAGAGAAAATCAAGAGTTTAAGAATTAGGTTAAGATAACGGTTCATATAAAGCACTTAAGCCTTTAAGTACTATCATGCCATTTTAATGTTAAATGATAAGATCAGTAAATGCTGAATTAACTCGTGTTAATTAAAGAGTACAAAAATCAGTAATTATTATTAAGCTCAGTATACTTGTAAACTCATTTAAATACTAATTGAAGTTTTAGGTCAATTAAATAATTTAGAGACCACACTTGTTAAAATTGAAATATGAAGTTTCAAACATACTAGTTATTGTCTAATGGTTTTATGAATATTAAATTTGCCAAAATTAGAGTTCAAATGAGGCTAATAATCACTAATTAAGCTCTAAAGTAATTAGCACTAAATCAACAAATTTAAATTACAGGAAATAAATCCAATCTAGTCAACTAATTCTATACATCATAAGGAGTAATTAGAAACTATAACATGCCAATTAGTTAAGCAATTTTACTAATTTTCATTGACTATATCTATTTGGATAATTAAGACATCATTAGCAACATTAATCACAAAAAATAATTCTAATTATTTCAATTAGGTTCTACGTGACAATGAAATAATAGAGACTGAAATTATGCCAATTGGATAAGTGAACACCATAATATTTACTAATCAAGCTTAATTGTAATTATGACATAATTAATAAATCCATCCACATAAACTAATTTTTTTTGTAGTTTATTAATCTACACATTTTTCTAATCAAAACAGTATATAATATCATAGCATTTGGACAAGAATTGAATGATATTTCAAATAATATTTTGCATACATTATTCCTTAGTTTAGACTTTAGGGAATGGATTTAATTTCAAATTTATTTGATTCCAATGGCTCTGGACCGGTCGGGTTGACCGGGACGCGACTGGTCGTTTCTCAACGGGACAGCACGGGTCGATCGGGGCCCGATGACCCGTTAGTCTAACAGTGCGGGTCACGGGCTGACCCGACCTGCACTGTTCTTCTTCGTCCACGCTCGGGATCCCGACTCTCGTTCGATTAGGGTTAGGGATTTATTTGAAATGTTGGGTGCTCCGACCACGCCACGGCCCACACTCACTCGTTGCACGCTCAGTGGACCAAGGCGCGTCGCACTCAAAGGCTCCCTGTGAGGTGGTTGGGACAGCCCATACCTTACTCACCTGAGGCTCTCCGTTAGGGTTTACTGTGGGGAGATAATTCTCCCCACAAAGATGATGGCTCGACACCCATTTCATCTTGACATGTTCCATGTCTCAAGGCGAAGCTAGGCACTACACTGGCACGACCTGAAGTGAACCTGAACAGTGGAAGCCTAAATTGGCCATGGCACTGTACCCCACTGTACAGGCCCGAGCCAATTGATGTTCGATCGGGTTCGATTGAACCCGATCGATAACAGCAATCAACTAAGCTTTGATTGCAATTAGTAATCGAAGTGTATTATGGTGCGATGGCTAGACAAGTACTTGGGAGAGCAAGAACCTCACTGCTAGGCGAATGGCGGTCTACAGATGCTGGAGATCCACTTGAAGGCTAAATCCGATCGTAGGAGTCTTCCTATGTTGCGGTTGATCTATTGGGGACTCGAACACCGAGTCTCGCCCACTGAATTCGTCGGGGATTGGAGTTTGGAAATGCCGGGAGTGCAGACGGATTGAATCGGGTAACTGCAGAGGTTCGAGTGATCCTCAGTGAGCTAAAAAAAAGCTCATAAAGCATCAGAAGAGCTATTTATAGCTCGGTAGAGGAGTTGGGAGGGTTGCTAGCCTCACACCCAATTGCCAAACAAGGGTAGCTTGGGCCTGCTCGGCCTGAAGGAATTGCTTAACCAATTCGAGGAAGGAGTCTAACGACATTGCTGAGGTGGATGGGGAGTGAGGAGGAGGCAAGACGCAGCGCGTACGGAGGATTTTTTCTGTCGGGCGGTCGACGCAGCCGGGACGAAGATCCACAGTGGCGGGAGCTCTAGCATTTGTCTAATTGATCGATCAGGAAAGCAGATCGACCATGATTCGTTGGATCGTAGCTGTCTGTCGGGGGACTCTTTTAGCCGTTGGATCACGAGCACAATCCAACGCTTGGGATTAGCGCAGCTAGGGTTATATCTAAGTAATCGAATCCACGGAGAAGGATGGCTAAGATGCTCTGATTCAGCTGCCGCTTACGTAGTTAGGCCTACCCATCGTCTCGACAGGGATGCGCTACAGTGTCGGGTGGCACCCGACCCCGTGGCACTGTTGCGGGTTTGCGCACGTCGGCGCTCCAGCGTGCGTGTGGGAGACACCCGAGGGCATGCAATTAACGGCGTGCGACAGATTAGAAAACTAATTAATTAATTAATTAAATCAAAATAATTAAATCTTAATAATTTTTTAATTATTAATTCAAATATATTGATGTTATATCTCAAAATGACTAGAAAAATACAAGGAATAATAATGACATTAAATTTATATTTTGATGATCTATTTCACTAATCACCTTTTTAATTATCTTTAATTATTATTAAGACTAACATTAACTATTTGGTATCCAAATTCAACATATTCATAGTCATTTTACTTATTAGGTTATAATGAATCTATAGCCATTGATTATATATTAATTAGACATCATTTGAAGATTTTGATTTTTTGACTATCTAATTAATTATTATTTTAATCCTAAAATCAACATTTTTCATCTTTTACTTCAAAATCCTAGGCTAACTTAGGGAAACTTAATTTATGATATATCTGAACATCAAATGATGTATTAAATATGGAAAGAATTAGTTTGACCTAAATCTTTTCTGTCATTATGAACTAAATCCTTAAGTGAGATATAACTAGATGAAAAGTTTTTGACTTAACTTGATCACATTCTTATTATGATATTAGTAGAGATTGATCATAATTGTGATACTTGTGAATAAGAGAGTGCCCTACGACTTTAGAAAGAAGTCATCATAATTAGATTACTATGACATTTGATCTAGCATGTATAGTGATTAAATACTTTTTTAAATCTTATTGAATAATATAAGTATCTATTATAGACCTCCCTAATGTAGTATTACACTCAACTTAGCATGCTTAGTTATGCAGGGCATCAACAAAATCATCATCGACGTGCCATATCATAAATTAGTTTAATGGTACTATATTTTATTGTGCTGATGCAGGGCATCAATGAAACTATCATCGACATGCCAGATCATAAATTAGTTTAATGGTATTAAGCTTGATTTTCCTATTTTTGAATCATATGGGCTTTTGTATTTATTTCATAAATGGACCTTCATTCTATCCCATATATATTTTCATGTGAGTTATTTATGTGAAAGAACACTTTAGTCATTCATGAGAGAGTTGGTTTAAGGTTTATTCAATCATTTGTGTGAAAGGACACTTTAGTCCTTCATGAGAGAGTAAGTATATGATTTTTTTGGTCTTTTTGAGAAAATGACACTTTACTCCTTTATGAGAGGTTGGTTAATGATTTTTATTGTCATTTGGCATGTATTTTATGGCTATAAATTGGCCACCCTCATATGTATTATAGCATTGCAAGTGATATACAAAAAATACTATCTTCTTCTTTGTGTTATATGAGCTTCATTCTTAAGAGAATGACTTTTTGAGGTGTGGTTTGCAATTCTTGGAGAAGGACTTTCAAGAAAAGAAGGTTCGATCTACGGTGAAGGACTGCTCGTAGAAGTTAATCTTCTTTATCGTAAGCGGATATTCGGTAATAAGGCTCCCGTAAGATCTTCTCCATTTATTTTTATTTTTTTTTCTCCTTCCTTACAAGTGTGCTTGTTTAATCCTAATTCTCATTACTTATAAACGCTTACAACACTTCTCTTTATTCTCAACAAGCGACTCGTATATCTACTAGTAACTTAAATATGCAAGATTAATTTTGTTAATTAATTGGTGGATTTGATTATGTTGCATGCCATCACTCTCATCTTACATCAGATTGATATTAGAGAAATTTATCCTCATATCTAGTGATACATTTCTTTGTTAATTCATAATAATTTTTACTTTCATAAATATTAAAGGATCGTTAATTTGATTAAAATTTAGTAGGATTATAGTTAATATCATTCTTAGCGACCCAAAATAAAAAAAAATAATAAAAAAAAAATAAAAAAAAAAACAAAAAAAAAATCCTTCTTTTTTACTTTTTATTTATTCACATCCTCCTAATTAGAATCATTCAAAAAAAAAGTTATCTATATTTATCATTATGAACCTGCTTTTTGGGTAATCAACAAGAGATTTACAATTTTGTCATTGGTCGTTTTCAACCTTTAGGCTTCCAAGGGGTTTCATCATCTACTTGGATAGCTATGACTAATCGCAGTGGTCACCCATATCAAAATCAAATACTCGGTCATAGATGTGAGAATGCTATTCTTAACCTGCAAGAGCAGCTCGAGTATCTAACTTTTCTCCATTGACAAACTTGTAGAGAGTTCAGAGGAAGATTGGAGGTCCTATAAAATAAAAATAGCAACAACACAATTCAAGAACTTAACCCGACACCAGATGCTCCACTAGAAAATAATGAGCGAATGCACCTTATGACCCGCACACAAATTCTTCTCCACTTACGTTTAGAATACAAAGGAATCAGACATTTCCGCATAACAATTTATTTGAATATCCTGAGACAAAGATGTTCCATTTCAAACTCTTCGTAGAGCTAATGCACCTTTGGGTCGACTAGAAGGTTTTAAAAAAAGCCAAAATCATCAATGCTTTGAAGAATCTTATCGAGGTTATGATCAACTTTACACCACCACAAGACGTATTGAATATGACCAAGATATAGACATTACTAGGAAGGTTAGAGTAGACCCTCCAACCTTTGATGGGCGTCTTGATCCTAAAATTTTTTCTGATTGGCTCATAGAAATGGATCAGTATTTTGATTGGATGTCAATGTCTAGAAATCGTCAGGTTATATTTGCTAGTTTGAAACTTATTGGTCATGCTAAAACTTACTGGGTAAATCTAGAACGACAACAACAGCAATCAGACCAATTATTTGCAAGATCTTGGGAAGAAATAAAAGAGATGCTTAAGCAAAAATATCTTCCTTCAACATTTCAAGATCAGCATTTAAATAAACTCATAACACTTAGGCAAGGATCTATGAGTATTGCAGATTATATGACTCGCCTTGATGAGTTATTAATCTGATGTGATATTATTGAAGATTTTAGAGCTACTATAGCTAGGTTTCGAGCTGGATTAAGACATGACATTCATCGAGAGATGTTGACTCGAGAGGTGTATACGCTTGAAGAAGCATTTCAAAGAGCCCTCCAAATAGAACAATACTTAAGGCCAATTTCTCAACGCAAATTTAACAATGTGCAAAGTGCACCTCTTAAGCCAAATCAACAATCACCATCTATTTCTAAAGTACCAAATGATCAAAGAGTAAACCCATATCCGGAAGTTCAAAGCTAAATCGAACATCACATGCTTTACTTGTGGAAAGACAGGACATTATGCAAATAATTGTCCATATAGGAATCTTCATATAGATTCCATCGATGTAGAATTACAAGACGATCATCAAGGTAATGATGTTGAGTGTGATCCATGTGAAGATGCTAGTGATGCTGATGAAGCCTTAAATAATCCACATTTAGCAGTTGTTCGTTGTGTCTTAACTACCCCACAAACCAATATCGATTGGAAATGAACAAATATCTTTCACACTTTAAAAGTGGAGATAAGTCTTGTAAACTTATAATTGATAGTAGTAGCTGCATGAATGTTGTCTCTGCTAGTGCATTAGTAAGAATGAAACTAAACCCAGAGTCTCATCCACATCCATATAAGGTTGCATGGGTAGATAAGACTAGTATCTCTATTATCCAAAGATGTCTTGTTCCCCTCAACTTAGCAACCTATTCTGATCACATTTGGTGCGATATTCTCCCTATGGATGTTGCAATGTGCTCTTAGGGAGATCTTGGCTATATGACTTAGATTTACTCACTTTGGGCGGGCTAATACTTATGTATTTATGTTTGGGGGAAAGAAAATTATCTTAAACTCGGCAAAGCCAAAGGAACTTTTGATTGAAAATCCAAAAGACTCTTCTGCACCAATAGAGAAGCGATCTTTAACTATTATTAGTAGGCAAGAGTTTGAGCATTCTAGTGAAAATAATATTGTCTATGCTCTTATTGTTATGGAGTCTTTAAAAGGGAATGAAAATTCTACCCAATCTTATGAAGTCACTCAAGTCTTGAATGAATTTCAAGACTTGTGTCCTGAAGAACTTCCTAGTGAACTACCCCCATTGAGAAAACATACAACACGCTATTGATTTGGTACCTGTCTCTACCTCGCCCAACTTGCCACACTATCGAATGAATCCAATTGAGCATGCTGAACTTAAGCGCCAAGTTGATGATTTATTACACAAAGGATTCATCCGTGAAAGCTTGTCCCCTCGTGCTGTTCCAGCACTTCTTATACCTAAGAAAGTGGAGCATGTGTATTGATAGTAGATCAATTAATTAGATCACCATCAAGTATTGATTTCCTATTCTAAGGTGGATGACATGCTTGATATGATGGCTGGATCTATGATATTTTCAAAGATTGATCTTCGAAGTGGATATCATCAAATTAGAATGCATGATGATGATGAATGGAAGACTATTTTTAAAACACAAAATGACCTTTATGAATGGTTAGTTATGCCTTTTGGTTTAACTAATGCTCCTAGCACATTTATGCGCATCATGACAAATATATTTCAACCTTATATTGGGGTCTTTTTAGTTGTGTATTTTGATAATATTTTAATATTTAGCAAGTCCCAAGAAGAACATCTAAGTCATTTAAGAAAAGTCTTTGAAACACTTTGTCGAGAAAATTTTATATTCATATGAAGAAATGCTCTTTCATAACTTCATCTATGATATTTTTAGGGTTTGTTGTTTCAAACTATGGAGTCTCAGTTGATCCTGAAAAGATAAAAGTAATTAAAGAATGGCCTACACCAAGATCCATTCATGATGTTAGGAGTTTTCATGGGTTATCCACATTTTATAGAAGATTCATTCGTGGATTCAGTACCATTATGGCACCTATCACACAATGCCTAAAGAAAGGTGATTTTAAATGAACTCTTGCATCCACTAAGGCTTTTACTGTAATAAAGAGCATTTAACTAGTCCACCAATATTGAAGTTGCCAAATTTTGATAAAGTTTTTGAAGTTTCATGTGATACTTCTGGGGTAGGAATAGGTGGAGTGCTTAAGCAAGAAGGCCATCCGATAGCCTTTTTTAGTGAGAAGTTAAATGGTGCCCGCCAAAAATATTCCACATATGAGCGTGAGTTTTACGTAGTTGTTCAAACTCTATGATACTGGCGACATTATCTTCTATCTCGTGAATTTGTTCTCTACTCTGATCATGAAAGCCCTTAAATACTTAAACTCTCAGAAAAAGTTAAGTGCTCGTCATGCTAAATTGGTTCAATATTTACAGGAATACACTTTTGTTTTAAAGCATAAGGCCAGTATTGAGAATAAAGTCGCAGATGCTTTGAGTCGCATGTTTCTCCTCTTACATACAATGAAAGTAAAAGTAATTTGGTTTGATAAAATGATTTCTGATTACTCTACATGTAAAGATTTTGGTCAGATTTATACTTCATTATCTGAAAAGGGGCGAGTTATTGATTCAAATTACCAATATTAAGATGTATATCTTTTTTATGACACTCGTCTTTGAATTCCTGATTCATGTCTTCGTATTTTTCTCATTGACGAGCTACATGCAGGAGGAATTGCAGGACATTTTGGGCGTGACAAAACTATTGCAATGATTCAAGATCGATTTTATTGGCCTAGTCTAAAGAGAGATGTTGCTCGTATGGTTTCTCAATGTGGTGTATGCCAACTTGCAAAGGGAAAGCAAAATAATTCTGGACTATATACTCCTCTTCCTATCCTCATAAACCTTGGGAAGACATAAGTATGAATTTTATTTTAGGATTACCTCGCACAGCACGACATTATGACTCTATTCTTGTAGTTGTTGATCGATTTTCTAAGATGACACACTTTATTCCATGCTATAAAACTTCCGATGCATCTCATGTTGCGGCATTATTTTTTTGTGAAGTAGTCAAGTTACATAGTTTACCTAAAACAATTGTGTCAGATCGAGATGTACGCTTTATGAGTTATTTTTGGAATACTCTTTGGAAGACATTAGGCACAAAACTTCACTTTTCGACAGCATATCATCCGCAGACAGATGGTCAAATAGAAGTGGTAAATAGAAGCTTTGGAGATCTGCTTAGATGCTTAATATCAGACCATTCTGCTAGCTGGGATCTTATATTACCCACTGCTAAGTTTGCTTATAATGGTTCTATTAATAGATATACTAGTAAAAGTTCTTTTCAAATTGTAACTGGTTATGAGCCATGAAAACCAATCGACTTAATTGATCTTCCCATAACATATAGAGCTAGTGAGTTTACATTATCATTTGCTCAAAGCATGCATGATATCCACCAAGAAATTGAATAGAAATTAACCACTACATACAATATGTATAAAATTAATGCAGATAAATGAAGAAAATTTGTTGAATTTCAAGAAGGTGACAAGGTGCTAATAAGGATGAGATCTGAGAGATTTCCAATAGGAACATTAAAAAAGTTGAATGCTAGGCGAGTAGGACCCTTTAAGATATTAAGGAAAGTCAATGAAAATGCTTATGAAGTTGATCTTCCGAATGATGCTGGAATATCTCCAGTTTTGAATTTGGCAGACTTTACATTGTACCATGATTATGCTTCTTCCGATATATTGGATGCTTCTGCTTGAATTACTAACATGCATGAACCACAAAACAAGAACCAGTATTACCATTACCACTACCAACTCATTGCCTCCATTCTCATCATCCGTCCCAAATACTTGATGATCAAATAATTGTTAGTACTAATGGTGGCTTTCAAAGATATCTCGTTCGATGGAAAGGACTTTCATCTTTAGAAGACTCTTGGTTGATGCATGAAGAACTACATCAATTTGATTCAGATTTACTTCAAGAATATAATGAGCTTCATTCACTAGAGGTGATGTGGAGGCACTCCGCTGGGTCAGCATAGCTAATCCAGCATCAGGTGGTCACTTCCCAGGATCATATCGGGGTTTAGTATAACAGTGTATTTAGAGGCGTATAAAATATACACACACTTCCACATTTATTGTAACATTTAGAAATACCAGAATAATAAAACAAATATATTCATTATAAAGATAATAATTGTTTTACAAAATTTATTACACACTAAGCAAAAATAATTTAAAACTTCAAGAAAGTCAACGTCTAAGTTGCTCTCTCATGTATTAGCTCCTCCTCAAAGGCTTGATCCAGAGATTGATCCTGAATTGCCATATATATATATATATATGTATATGATAGGGCGAACCAAAAAAAATAAAGAAAGAAAAGAAAAGAAAAGAAAAGAAAAGATTTAATTAGACACAAAAGTCTAAGTAAGATTTGTAGGATATCAAAATTTGCATTTAAGCGTCATGATTCTGCATGAGAAAATAAAATGTGATATTTAAGTATGATATCTTACGATTACTAATGCAATATATATATTTAAGATTTGTGCCATTCTTAAGGAAAATACAGCAATATATAATATTTATTATATTGGACAAAGTTACAGAATAATCGAAGAGTTAGATACGTCTATCTAACTATCTGAGATGCGGGTTCCTGACTAACTACACATTCCCCCTCAAAGGCTATGTGTAGTCTTCTTATTTCTCCAGATATCAGCCTGTCCTGGCCTAACGTATTGTCTGTACAGACCTGAGATCAACCTGAATGAACCCATGATACTGATTTTTGATTATTTATTTCAAGTTCTGAGCACAAAATCTCATATAAATATATCAAATTGAGTCAAATCTTAATAATGATGCAAATGCTGCAAATGAAATAATTAATGAAAAAGAATAATATTCTTTATTTTATCTTAAAATATCAATATTAATATTTATATTGATTATTTATCTTTATATATCAAAATAATAAGTTTTATTATTATAAGTAATATATATATATATATATAAAGAAAATGACAGAAATGAAAGTTGCAGAAATTAAGAAATATATACATATATAGAAAGAAAGAAAATGACAGAAATGAAAGTTGCAGAAATTAGAAAATATATACATATATAGAAAGAAAGAAATGACAGAAATGAAAGTTGCAGAAATTAGGAAATATATACATATATAGAAAGAAAGAAATGACAGAAATAAAAGTTGCAGAAATTAAGAAATATATACATATATAGAAAGAAAGAAAATGACAGAAATAAAAATTATAGAAATTAAGAAATATATATATATATATATATATATATATATATATATATATAGAAAAAGAAAATGATAGAAATGAAAGTTGCAGAATTTAGGAAATATATACATATATAGAAAAAAAGAAAATGACAGAAATGAAAGTTGCAGAAATTAGAATATATATATATATATATATAGAAAAAAAAATGACAGAAATAAAAGTATAATAGTAGTAAAATTAATATTAATAATAATAATATATTATTATTACTATAAAAAAAAAAGAAGAAATAAAAAGAGTAAAAAAATTCATTTCTTTACATATTTTCTTACCCCTATATTGACGTTAATGAGGTTTTAACAAGAGATTGACGGGGGAAACCGGTGGTGGATGAGGAAGAAGAGGGGGAGATGGGAGGAGAAGAGAGCTTGGGGAAGAGAGGGAGTGGGGAAGGGAATGTGGGAGGAGAGGAGGGAATAGGGAGTGAAGGAGGGGTGGCGGTGTATTTATAAACTTTTTTTTTAATAACTTAAATAATTATTTCTCTCTCATCCATTATTTGGATGAGATGGATGAGAGAAATTTTGTCATGATTTTTGGAGTGTTCAATCTTTACTTCCTCTTTCTTATCTCCTTTTTCTCTCTCCTCTTTCTCTCTCTTCTTTCTCTCTCTATTTTCTCTCTTCCAATTCTTTTCCAAAAAATAACGAAACTTAACATGGAGGTGTATCTTGATGAGAAAAACACACTCGCATAGAAATTTTTTAATTTGGAGCAATATTTTATTTTTATTAATTTCTGAAGATAAAAACTTTAAAAATTAATTCTAGTCAATCCGGAGCTATAAATTTGACGAAACTTTTTATGTAGCATTTTTATAATATTCTTAATCCAACGACACTAAAATCGTTGAATTTGGACTTGTATTTAATTTTTTTAATTTATTGAATTTAAATAATTCAAAAATTAATTCAGGAGTATTCGTTATCCAGATTACTCCCAAACTTAAGTATTATGATTATAAAAATATATTCTATCCAAGGGTATTTTTAGTTTTCTCTAATTTTGAAGTCACTTGGGATTCTAATTTTTGGGTTTAGTCCTAATTATCCTAGTAACAACTTGGGTCGTTACAGGACTCCCCTACTTAAAATGATGTCGTCCTCGATATCACGCAAACAAAAATATTTATGGATGAGAATATTACCTGACATATTGAACAGTGTTGGGTAATTCTTCCTCATAGAGTCTTCTCTTTCCCAAGTAGCTTCTTCTTCTGATGAATTCTTCCATTGTACTCTTACCATTGGGATGTGGCGACTTCATAATTTCCGATTATCTGAACCCAATATTTTGAGTGGTTCTTCTTTATAAGTTAGATCAGGTTGGAGGTTGATTGAAGGGATAGACACTTGCTGGAATGGTTTCTGTAGACACCTTCATAATGAAGAAACGTGGAATACGTTGTGAACGGCAGAAAAATTATCTGGTAGTTTGAGCTTATAAGCGACGTCTCCAATTTTGGTAATTATTTCAAAGGGTCCAACGTATCTTGGACTTAACTTTCCTATTATGCTAAACCTATGAACTCCTCTTATTGGGCTTACCCTTAGATAGACATGATCTCCTACCTGAAATTCCAGCATTCTATATTTAGCATCGTGATATTTCTTTTATCGATATTGAGCTGTAGCAATCCTGCTCTTTATTAGATGAATTTTTTTATTAGTCTCCTCAACTATATCAGATCCATATAATTGAACATCTCCTACTTCAGTCCAGGCCAATGGCGTGCTACATTTTCTTCCATACAGAGCTTCATATGGGGCCATTCCAATACATGCCTGATAGCTGTTGTTATATGCAAACTCCACTAATAGAAGGTGATCTTCCCAACTACCACCAAAGTCTAATATGCTTATCGAAGAAGATCTTCAAGTACTTGGTTTACTCTCTCAGTCTGACCATCAGTTTGAGGGTGAAATGCTGTACTCATAGCCAATGTTGTCCCCAAATCTTGATGTATTGCTTTCCAAAAATGGGAGGTAAATCTAACCGTCACGATCCAAGACAATAGTTTTAGGAATTTCGTGAAGTTTGATTATTTCTTTAATATATAACTTGGCCAGCTTTTCCACTGAATCTGTTTGCTTAATCGAAAGGAAGTGTGCTGATTTTGTTAGACAATCTACGATTACCCAAATCGCGTCTACTCCAGTACAGCTCCTAGGCAATCCCATCACAAAGTCTATAGAAATATCAACCATTTCCACTCTGGTATATCTAATGGATGCAATAGTCCACCTGGTCTTTGATGTTCTGCTTTTACCAAAACTGCAGACATGACATTTAGCGACATATTTAGCTATGTCTTTCTTTAGTCCAGGCCACCAAAATATCTCTTTTAGATCCCTATACATTTTATTATTTCCAGGGTGAATTGTATATCCTAAGTTATGAGCTTTAGTTAGAATTTGATTTCGAATATAAGTATCATTTGGAATCCAATCCTTTTTCCATGATAAATATAAACTCCTTTTTGTAAATATAAGTTTGTGATGCGATCATTTTCGATGTCTGCTTTTAGCTTGGAATATCCTTATCATTCTCTTGGGCATTTGTTATACGCTGCATGAATGTAGGCTCTGTAGAATTATTTTTAAGTAAATTATTTAACTATTTTCTATTAATAAGTTTCATACCTAATTTTTTGATTCTTCCACTAACGAAACGAACTTCCATTATAGCATTTAGGTCTGCTTTTCTACTGAGGGCATTAGCTACGACATTAGCTTACCGAGGTGATATTGTATGTCTAAGGTCGTAGTCGCTGATTAATTCCAACCATCGCCTCTGTCGACAATTAACTCTTTCTGAGTGAAAATATATTTTAAACTTTGATGATCATAAAACTTCACATCTTACTCCATATAGGTAGTGCCTCCATATTTTCCTGCTGCCAGTTCTAAATCTATGCACTGGATAAGTCCTTCATGAATCTTTAATTGCCTAGATGCATATGCTGACTCACCATTCTTCTCTTGCATGAGAACACAACCAAGCCCTACTATTGGACGCGTCAGTATAAAACTTGATAATTTATTGTTTCCTGTGGTAGAGTTAGTACTGGGCGGTTGTTAATGCTTGCTTTAGCTGTTGAAAGATTCTTCACATTTCTGACATCCAATGAATGGAACTGCTTTGTGTTAATTTTGGTTAAAGGTACAACTAATTTGCGAAAAATTCCGCATTAGACAATTTTCGATAAGTATCCTGCTAAACCGAGAAGACTGCGAATATCTGCATGATCTTTGGTTGGGGGGCCATTCCTGAATGGCACTTATCTTTTTCTGATCGAACCTTGATTTCCTCGGCATCCACTAGGCAATGACCTAAGAAAGCTACAGAATCAAGCCAAATTCACCATTTAGAACATTTGGCTCATAAAGGCTGGGTGATGCCTTAGAGGTGTTCCAGGAATGGTTCTTAGATGATTGTCCATGTTCTTCCGTTACTCTTAGAATAAATTAGAATATCGTCGCTGAAATCAAATTACAAATTTATCCAAATACGGGTCTAAGAAGGATTCATTTGGCATTAAGGTCCCCATAAAAGATGGACCCGGAGGCTATTGGTTAGGACCAAGAAAGACCATGGACGGCATAGACTCGTAATGCCCATACGATTTCTAAATGATGCTGTTGTGTTTGTAGAATATCTACTTCTTGAGCTCTTAATTGATGATAGCCTGATCTTAGATCTATCTTGGAAAATATCTTAGCTCCAGCTAATTGGTCAAATAGATCATCAATACGGGGTAGAGGGTACTTATTTTTAATGGTTACTTTGTTGAGTTCACGATAATCGATGCACATTCTCATCGAACCGTCTTTCTTCTTTACAAAGAGCACTGGGGCTCCCCATGGTGACCTGCTTTGTCGAATAAAACCTTTGTTCATCAGCTCTTGTAATTGTTCGCTTAGCTCTTGCAGTTCTTTGGGTGCCATGCGATAAGGTGCTTTTGCTATCGGTTGAGTGCCAGGAATTAACTCAATTGAAAATTTGATTTCTCTTACTGGTGGTAATCCAGGTAATTCATCAGGGAATACATCTTCAAACTCCTTTAATTTGAGTGTTTGCTAAAGGAATTTCTTCCATCTTTTCTCCCATCATTGTTACTAAGTATGCATTACACCGCTTTCGAATTAATTTCTTTGCTTGTGAAGCATTGATTAAAGATGTTGAAAGCTTGCTAATTTTCCCATGAATACTTCAGGCTTACTCCCACCCTTTGACTAATGATCTTCTTTCTTTGACAATCAATCATAACTTTATGCTTGCTGAGGCCAATTCATTCCTAGAATGATGTCAATAATTTACTATAGGCAGTACTATCAGGTTTGCCTTCATATGTTCTTGCCATTAATTAGTATGGTACAATCACAATATTTTTGTGCACTCATGAGGGCACCAAATGGTTTAACCCGACATTCAAGGCTTAGATTAAGGTATGTAATATGGTAGTTCAAGAGTCTTGGAAAATCTTTTTGAAATGAACGAGTGGCTTGCACTAGTGTCAAATAATGTATCACAAGATTTGTCATTGAAATATAAGGTGCCTGGAGTTTAAATTAAAAGATAATTCATGCTGTATTTAAATACAATATGAAAAATATTTCTAAGAAAAGAATTGTGGTACCATGATTACCACTTCTTATCTTCTAGGGCTAAAACTGGGGTGAGGGTATAGATCCTCGCATGAGCAGCATGCTGGGGAGGCAATTGTTTTTCCCTTTTGATTAGCAGCTGGTGGCTTTAGGAGCAACAGATGGACCTCTCCTTGTATTGGAGTAGGTGTAGGTACATTGAGCTGGTCTGGTTGCTGGTTGTGAGTATTGCCTTCCATGTGGTATGGATACTTGTTGTTGCATCTTAGAAGGATGAGTGATCCACTGATTGTCCACGTATGGGTTGCTGACCTTGCCAAAAGTTATGACCTGGTGTCCACACGTATAACATATTCGCTCCTGTGATAACAATTACCGTAAGGATGCGTCGGTTGCATTTCCCAGTAGGTGTTTGCTGAGCTATTTGATAAACTTAGCTTGAGGTGGTCGCCTTTTGTATTCAATTTGTTGTACATGTGTAGATGGGGGTCTCTTCTTTGCTCTTCAACTTCTTCTTGTTCCTCATGTTCTAATTTTTGCACTTTCAAGTATGTCTGAGAATTTAGAGATTCGAAGAGCCATAAGCATTTTCTTGATAGAAGGTTTTAATCCTTTTAAAAATCGACTGCATCGAGCAGACTCAGTACTCACTAGTAGTGGTGCATAACGGGATAGTCTTTCAAATTCAATTTCATATTCAGCGACACTACAGTGTTTTGACATAACTTCATGAACATATCCTCCATGATGGCTTGAGCAGAAGGAGGGATGTATTTGGCTCTGAAGGCTTTGATAAATTCTTCCCATTGGATATTCTCAGTATCTATGCCTACGAACTGTAAGCTTGCTGTGGTTTCCCACCAGCTTCCGCTTCTCCTTCTAACTTAAAGATAGTTAATCTAATTATATCTGTAGGTGGGCATTTCATGCTAGTTAGTATTTTTCCTATCTTCTTAACCCAATCTTCAGCATCCATTGGGTTAGCACTTCCATTGAATACGGTGGTTGGAGTCTTAAGAAGGCTTGAAGTAGTCCATCTATCTCAATATTTGGGAAATGGGTAGCTGATAGTATAGAAGTAGGACTATTTATATGGGATGTTTTGTGTTTGAAGCTTTAAAAATGTTTGATTTTGTGTATCAACACGCTCCAATAGAGCATTCACAATATCAAACAATTTGTCGACACGGTCCACGGAAGTATTGGCAGATATCGGATCTTTTAAGTGTGTTCCGACAATCAAAGGAGAATCTTCAGGATCCATCTGAAAAATAGGATTTTTTATTATTCTTTTATTGGAGTAGATTTACATAAGTATAATTATCAAATACTAGATGAAAACAAAAGTATTCTTATTAGCTAAAAAATAAAATAAAATAATAATTAAAAGTATATATTTTACTTAAGTCATATATCTATTCTTTTATTGTCCTTTTGATAACTTTGAAATATCATATATCTATTCTTTTATTGGAGTAGATTACATAAGTATAATTATCAAATACTAGATGAAAACAAAAGTATTCTTATTAGCTAAAAAATAAAATAAAATAATAATTAAAAGTATATTATTTTATTAAGTCATATATCTATTCTTTTATTGTCCTTTTGATAACTTTGAAAATTCACACTTTCTATATTTTTCTTTTAATTATTCTAGAATTCCAATTGCATGAATAATGCTTATAAACTTTTATACTAATTTTCTCCCAATCCTGCTCTGATACCAACTGTGGAGACCCTCCGCTGGGTCAGCATAGCTAATCCAGCATCAGTGGTCACTTCCCAGGATCATATCGGGGTTTAGTATAACAGTTGTATTTAGAGGCGTATAAAATATATGCACTTCCACATTCATTGTAACATTCAGAAATACCAGAATAATAATAGAAAGAAATATTCATTATAAAGAATAATTGTTTACAAAATTTATTACAACTAAGCAAAAATAATTTAAAACTTCAAGAAAATCAACGTCTAAGTTGCTCCCTCATGTATCAGCTCCTCCTCAAAGGCTTGATCCAAAGATTGATCCTGAACTGCCATATATATAAATAAATATATATGTATATGATAGGGCGAACCAAAAAAATAAAGAAAGAAAAGAAAAGAAAAGAAAAGAAAAGAAAAGATTTAATTAGACACAAAAGTCTAAGTAAGATTTGTAGGATATCAAAATTTGCATTTAAGCGTCATGATTCTGCATGAGAAAATAAAATGTGATATTTAAGTATGATATGCTTACGATTACTAATGCAATATATATATAATATATTCAAGATAGTGCTCATTCTTAAGAAAAATACAGCAATATATATATTTATTCTGTTGGACAAAGTTACAGAATAATCGAGGAGTTAGATACGTCTATCTAACTATCTGAGATGCGGGTTCCTGACTAACTACACATTCCCCCTCAAAGGCTATGTGCAGTCTCCTTATTTCTCTAGATATCAGCCTATCCTAGCCTAACGTATTGTCTGTACAGACCTGAGATCAACTTGAATGAACCATGATACTGATTTTTGATTATTTATTTTAAGTTATGAGCACAAAATCTCATATAAATATATCAAAGTAAGTGAAATCTTAATAATAATGCAAATGCTTGCAAATGAAATAATTAATGAAAAAGAATAATATTCTTTATTTTATCTTAAAATATCATCAATATTAATATTATATGACTATTTATCTTTATATATCAAAATAATAAGTTTTATTATTAAGTTATATATATATATAAAGAAAATGACAGAAATGAAAGTTACAGAAATTAAGAAATAATACATATATAGAAAGAAAGAAAATGACAGAAATGAAAGTTGCAGAAATTAAGAAATATATACATATATAGAAAGAAAGAAAATGACACAGAAATGAAAGTTGCAGAAATTAGGAAATATATACATATATAGAAAGAAAGAAATGACATAAATGAAAGTTGCAGAAATTAGGAAATAAATATATTATAGACAGAAAGAAAATGACAGAAATAAAAGTTGTGAAATTAAGAAATATATATATATATATATATATATATATATATAGAAAAGAAAATGACAGAAATAAAAATTGCAGAAAATAGAAATTAGGAAATATATATATATAGAAAAAAAGAAAATGATAGAAATGAAAGTTGTAGAAATTAGGGAAAATATATATATATATATATATATATAGAAAAAAAAGAAATGATAGAAATAAAAGATAATAGTAGTAATATTAACTTAATAATAATAATAATATTATTATTATTATAAAAAAAGAAGAAAAAATAAAAAGAGTAAAAAAATTCATTTCTTACATATTTCTTACCCTATATTGATGTTAATGAGGAGTTACTAGAGATTGAGGGGGGAAATCGGTGGGGATGAGGGAAGAGGGGAGGAGGAGATGGGAGGAGAGAGGAGAAGAGAGGTTGGGGGAAGAGAGGGAGTGGGGAAGGGAATGGGGAGGAGAGGAGGAATGGGAGTGAAGGAGGGGTGGGGGTTGTATTTATAAACTTTTTTTTTAATTAATTAAATAATTATTTTTCTCTCTCATCCATTATTTGGATGAGATGGATGAGAGAAAATTTGTCATGATTTTGGAGTGTTCAATTTGATCTTTACTTCCTCCTTCTTATCTTCTTTCTATCTCCTCTTTCTTCTCTCTCGTTCTCTCTCTACTTTTTCTCTCTTCCATTTCTTTTCTAGAAAATAATGAAACTTAAATGGAGGTGTACTTGATGAGAAAAACACACTCGCATGGAAATTTTTCAATTTGGAACAATATTTTATTTTTTATTAATTTTTGAAAATAAAAACTTTAAAAATTAATTCTAGTCAATCCGGAGCTAGAATTTGACGAAACTTTTTATGTAGCATTTTTATAATATTCTAATCCAACGACACTAAAATCGTTGAATTTGGACTTATATTTAATTTTTCCTATTTATTGAATTTAAATAATTCAAAAATTAATTCAGGAGTATTCGTTATCCAGATTACTCCCAAACTTAAGTATTATAATTACAAAAATATATTCTATCCAAGGGTATTTTTAGTTTTCTCTAATTTTGAAGTCACTCGGGATTCTAATTTTTGGGTTTAGTCCTAATTATCCTAGTAACGACTTGGGTCGTATAGGTGAATCTTCAAAGCCGGGAGTGCTGATGCAGGGCATCAACGAAATCATTATCGACGTGGTATATCTATATTAGTATAATGATATCATATTTTATTTTCCTATTTTTTGAGTCCTATAGCTTTTGTATTTGTTCCATAAATAAGACTTCATCCTAGCCCATATATTTTAATGTGAGTTTTTTATGTAAGAGGATACTTTAGTCCTTCATGAGAGAGTTGGTTTATAGTTTATTTGGTCATTTGTGTGAAAGGGAATTTTAGTCCTTCATGAGAGAGTAAGTATATGATTTTTTTGGTCTTTTGAGGAGGAAATGATATTTTAGTCCTTCATGAGAGGTTGGTTAATGATTTTTATGGTCATTTGGTATGTATTTTTTGGCTATAAATTGGCCACCCTCACTGTATTATGACATTGTAAGTGATATAAAAAAAAAACTCTCTTCTTTTGTATTATGTGAGCTTCATTCTTAAGAGAAGGATTTCTTGAGATGTGGTTTGCAATTCTTGGAGAAGGACTTCCAAGAAAAAAAGGTTCGATCTGCGGCGAAGGACTGCTCGTAGAAGTTAATATTCGTTATCGTAAGCGGCATATACGGTAATTAGTCTCCCGTAAGATCTTCTTATTTAATTTTATTTTCTTTCCTCATATCTTACAAGTGTGCTCGTTTAATCCTAGCTCTCATTACTTGTAAACGCCTACAACACTTCTCTTTATTCTCAACAAGCGACTCACATATCTACTAGTAACTTAAATATGCAAGGTTAATTTTATTAATTAATTAGTGGATTTGATTATGTTACATGTCATCATCCCATCCTACATCAGGAAGCTTAGTAGAAGATATTCCATGGATTGGGATTTAAATTATTAAACATTAAGTTTTGTGAATAATGAACCTTTTGAGCCAAGATTAGTATGATATAAATCTTGAAACATTATGATATGATTGGGCAATAATAAACTATATTTGGTAACTTTGAATGACATATTAGAAATCATTAAGTTGTAAGAGTAAAGTGAGTTTCAGAGTATAGTTTGAAGACACTAATCCTAAGAATTATCATAACTTAGGATAAGCATTAATGGTCTTATATTGTAGATGAATTATTAGATAACTCAGATAATGAAGTATTCAATAGAATGGGCTCCTAACTCATAGCTAACATTATACTTATAAATTATTTTGTCATCATATAAAGCTTAATGAAAATATTATTTTCCAAAATTATATTATTATATTATTATGTTTCAATTAACTTAGAGATCACTGATATCTAAGTTAATTGGGGGCTTGATTATCCCCAATCATTAGGATAGATAATTAAGTAAAAATAATGGATATCACATGATTTACAATGATTTGAAAATCCATAAATCATTGCAACACATTGAGATTAAATCCTTGAAATATACATTGTGCATAAAATAAACATTAAAACTTTCTTCAGAGGGTTAAATCTGATATTTCAGAAGCTAGATGTTAATCTTGGACCGAGGTGATATGTCTAGTTATTGCTGATGCACTTCACTCATTTTTAGTCTCTTTTTATTTCTTTTACCTTATAGAACTTATGTCCCTAAAATCTTGTATAACTTTATATATTCTATATGTTTTATTTTATTATTCTTATTGTATATTTTTTTATTTTTGAATGGCTGGAATGGTATGTATGTATATTTTCATTATCTATGCATCTAGTTTTTCCCTTTAGAGACCAGTAACTCCCCGTAGTACTCAATAATGATTAAGTTTCACTAATCAAGTATTAAGTATTATAGTAATACTCATTATTAGGTTATATTACTTAATCTAGTAATGGGGTGTTACACTTGCACTTATACTTGAGTGTGTTCAGTCATAATTGCCAAATAGGCTAGTTTAATCAATAATTGTTGTCGAATTGATTCTAATTGCTCTTCAATTCTTTTAATAGTATTGTCTTTCATTCTAAATGACACTTTATGTCAATTCAAAATCACATATGTTTTTAAATGAATTCAACTATGGAAGTTTTGAATTCCTTAAGAGATTTCTCTAAAGATGTTTGTTGATATTTCCATTCCCAATTATAAAATTCTGAATACACATGATTCTTTGTATTGGAGTTATAGTTATTACTTTTCATATGAAAAATTTGCTCCTGTTGTGTGGGAGAGATATGATCAATGAATTTGTGACTCAAAAGAGAATGTGATTATTTATACATTACAATTGTTCCTTCAGCTGCATTAACATTCATTACATTGATCTTTTGATTAAAGTAAGGTAATTTATCTCTATAATTGTAGGATCTAATGTCATGGCCCCTACCCATCATCAGGTTAGTACTCATACTAATCCAATGGCGAGTAGATTGTTGATCATGAGAGTACAATTCTGCATAAGCTAAGTATAACAACATATATAATAAATATCAAGTGTGGAAGAAAAAACATACATCCATATCCATCTAGAAAGAAAGTAAAATATATCCAAATTATATAATTTATACAAATTGAATAATTGTGTGAATAAAACAATTCTCTGGCATAAAATAAGCTAAAATAAATGTGGGTACTAAACTCAAAAGTGAGTTGCACAGGCTCCTCCTCATGCACATACACCTCCTCAAAAACTAACATCCTCAAATATCTCATGATCTGACATGTCAGTTTCTATATGCTAGGACCTAGGAAATAAAAAGAAATCTTAATGTTAGATAATTGTCTAAGTACAATTTTAGGCTATTTAGTTTTATTGTTTATATTGTTAGGATATCATACTAGTTTCAGTTAATTTTATTGGTGTAACAATGTTATATACAAAAAAAAAGCTATAACTATGCTAAGCTATAACTAACAAAAAACTGAGATAAAGCGCATATACCTTAATGATCGCAAGTTGCAATGAAAAGGTTAGGCATATAATAAATAGACTGAAATAAAGGCTGACATGAAGTATGACCAAATGACATATGCTGAACTAATTGTAGCTATAAGTGAGTATCGATACAACAACTACAGGTAATAACAATGGAAATGAATACAAGTAATGCTGGTAAAAATAAGACTGAGGAAGGTGAATAACAGTTGCAAACACTGATATAAAACTGTATTGGTCTAACTAGCTTCTAAAGCTAGAACTGATCTTATAAATTTGATTAGCCAATAAAAGCTAGAACTAAGGTACTTACTAATATACATATGCAATTATATCTTTTATCTTATCTTACTTTATTCTGTGGGCATGTACAATAATCAATCGAGGGGTGGGTCAAGCATGTCTACAAGGTTGAAAGTTTGTAAGTTCCCTGAACTAACATAATTCTTCTCACTGAGTACATATAAGTATCCCTTATTACTCCTATAGTATGCCATTGACTATACTATGTCTGATCAAACTATTCCGTTCAGATGAACCCTCTGAATGTTGAATGTTTTCTTAATATACTAAAATTTCATTTTCATGCACAAATCTTATGTGTTATGCAACAAGATTTTAAATTCAAAGCAACACGCAGAATAAAAAGTTATTTCAAAACATTTAACTGTAGTTGTGATATCTATTGTTATTTATCCTGATTTAATTACTCCAAAATATGTGCTCAAGATCATTCATCATACTATCTTATATATTTTCAAACTTAAACTGGTCTGAAACTGATGTTAAACCATGCAATCATCTTAACCCAAAAAATCTGATTCAATAATTGATTTACTGAATTGATATAATACGATCCTAATATTCTAATTGTTATACCTATTGAGCATTATGCATAGTTTCTTTAAAGGACAAACCATCAAATTTATTAGCAATATGAAATTGAACTTCTAAACTTTAAAACTAACTTCAACTTTTTCGTATCTTTAAACTTACACAAGTTTAGATCCTAATTTAGATCAAAACTTATCAAGTTTAATCAAGCTTGATTGGGGTAAACCTAGACTTTCCAAATAATAAAAATCATTAGTTTGATGGTTTTAAGGCAATGGGGAAGTCCGATTCTACTATTATAGTTATTTTTCATTATTTGATTAAAATATTAATAATTATGAGCTCAAATTTGAACTAATGAATTAAGCATTAAAATCCATAAATTTTTTTATATTAAGATTCCTTAGTGTCTAAGGAGTCTAATGACACATTGAACATAGTTTAATGAATTTTCTAAGTTCTAATTTTTACTAATTGCTCTTAATCAAAATTAAAAGGTGATTAACAAAAATACTCAATAATATATATATATATATATATATATTTATATTATTGTTTCTTAAATTTTTATGATCAAAATATATAATATCATAATATTTATAGTTGTATCTATCAAATTATATAATTAATGCACTATGTATTAATTTCATAAAGTTTCGATTTAATTATTTTTACGGAGCCATTTATTTAAATTAGAATATTCTAGGAAGATTTCAATTATGACGTTGATTAACGTTCGGGTTGATGGAACTTGACGTGTTCAAGGAATATTCGGTGAATATTCCTTCCACCGAACGTGTAATAACCCAAGGTTGTTACCCCTGTCTAATTTAAGATAAACCAAGTGCTAATTCTCATTTCATTAGACTCAAATGGCCATTTAAATCTAACCCTGGAAGTTTGGGGATCAATCGAAGCTCATTTGAGAAATTTAGCTATGTTGCCTATTTTAGGATCGTAAAAATTAGCTAAATTAAATTAATCTCCAAATTAAAAATTTGATTTTATTTTGAATTCCCACACCCTAATTAGCCAAAGATAAAATTTTGTGAATTTTTGGAGATTATCTGGTCCTAAATTGAATTTAAAACCATTGGGATTAATTAAATTAATTAAGAATTAATTAATAATATTTAAATTAAATTTTATTTAATTAATTAACCAGTAGGATTCAATGTCGAGACCGCGGCATATCTGCAGCAGGGTCCCAACAGCGGCACAGCATTATCAGCGCGTTATCGCCTATGCACAAATCTTAGCCCGTCGCATACGATGACATCCCATCCTCGTGCTAGGATCTACCTTCAGTCGTCGGATTGTTCCCTCGCATCCAACAGTTAGTCTCTTTTTTGGCTTAAGTAATTAGCCTGGGTGCATCAGGATCGTCTATAGCCAACGCCGATCCATCAGATGGTCCAGAGCACCCCCAGTCATGTTCACCTACATCTCCAGTCCATCTGCTTGCGCCTCTAGTCCCCCCCAATAGCTCAACTTGTTCAAATGCCGTGACAGTACGAGGATGGCCTAATCTTCCTCTTCTATCCTCGAGCCAAACGGTCTGCTGGCTGCAATTTTCCCAAGTCACCCTTGGACGGTTGCACCCTGCCTCACTTTCAGCCTGAGACTCAACCATTTATCCTAGCGTGGCAATCCTCCTCTTCATCCCCTCTGGCTATAAATAGCCTTCGAGCATCACAGTGAGATCCTTTTCTCACTATGAATCACCCGAATCCCCCTCTACTTCACTATCAAGGTCTCAGCTACTCCTGGCGATCCAGCTCTAATCTCTAGTGATTTGAGGGTTAAGTATGGTGTTCAGACTCCCTGTGCTACTTCATGGGTCGTCCTGCAACTCCATCTTCCCTCAATTCTTTTTGGTTGTGTCTGCCTTCCCCAATCCCAGGTACTAACCTTCTCCCCATTGATTCGTGTGGGCTCAACGTCAAATTGTGCGCACTAGGGTAGCTTTGCAATGTTGTTTAGCTTCTTTTACATCCCTAGGACGTCTACGCATGGAATTGGGATTGAATGGACCTTATCTAGACATCAATTACTCATGGTCTAGATGATTCGAGTGTTCAATGCGGTTGAATTCACCCCACTGAAACCCTAAGCCCATTCCAACTCAATTCCATCTCGAACATTCATTTCCTAGCCAATCAAATTTATTGCAATTATCATCAGGGTTTGAGCTAGCTCCGATCGATAGGTTGCAATTTGCCTCAAGAGCTAAGTTTGAGTAAGGACCCAGCGATCAAGCGCCTCCCAAATCTTGAAATCTTGGGGATTTGACTTGTCTCGCCTCTCTGATGGTGTAGGGATCAAACCCCAGACAAATGGTTACGCCTGGAGGAGAATTAAATCCTCACAGTAAACCTTAATGGTCTGGATAGAACCGATCTAATAGAGTAGGGTCTTGGCACTCCTGTCACTCCCACAAAGTGCTTTTATGGTCAATCGAAGCGTCTTGATCCATGGATGGTGTGCCGATCAAATGTAGGTCGTGCTGCGAAATGTCGGCGGTGAATTTGGTGATCCAATCTCTCTCCTAGCGTCTATCTGCGAATTAGGGTCTAGAACGATGACACTGTCGCTTTGGGTTGGGTTAGCCCAGGCCCGCGCGGTGCGACAATGCTAGCTCAGTCGGGCCCCGTGCGACCCGCTCCTTTTGATTTTGGGTCGAGCCCTTAATTTGAATTTTGGAATTAAATTATATATGGAAAATAAATGGAAATGGAATATAATAATTAAGCCTATGATTCTTTAATAAAAAACATTCAATCTAAATTATTTAAATAACTTTAGCTATACTGATCTAAATGGTATGATTTAATATACTATTTTGATCAAAAAAATGTAAGGAACATTAATCTATAATAAAATTCTACTTTATATTATTAGAATTTCTAATATAGCATTATTTCTTTCTAAACTTAATTAGGGATTATTTAATTCAATAAATTGCCAAATGGTATACTTAAGGTCTCTAAATACTCATGTGGCAGTGAATAACTTAATCAAGCCATTGACAGTATTTTAGGAGTTTTAAAATCACTAATCACATCTTAATTTCCCTAATTAATGATTAGTGAATAATTAATCTAATTGATCTCTCATTTTTAAAATCTTGATATTTATCATCTCCATAAGTCTTATAGAACCTATTTGTGAACCTAAGTCTCACCTTCTTAACCTAATTTTGTTAATCTTTTTTAATGACTTTAAAATTTGATTAATGCCTATTAGGTCTAACATGAGTGCAAATTTGATATTTAGGGTGTTAATTCCTTCATTAGATAGTAAGAAACCTATTGGAATTGATTTGAATCAAATTGGAAGCTTAAATCTTTAAATCTCAATTTTACTCTTAGGAAGGGCATTTTGGTCATTTTAAACCAAAAGATGGCTTAAAAGTTCCAAATCCCTAGAATTATATTTGAATGCCTTAAAATTAGTTAGATAATTGATTAGGATCTTTTCATAAGCTTTTGCACTTGATTAATGTGTCCTAAACATTGAACCCTAATTTCCTCTTAAGATTCACTTAAGTACTGTTAAACTCTTAATGTAATCTTAGATCTTCATTATAGACCTATTAAATGAATATGAACCTTATGGAATCAATATTAGTCAAATGAACCACCATCTTATTCAATTCCAATATTCTTTCTAAATCTGAGTCTTATGGAGAACCTCAAGCTTAGTCTTAACTAAGATCTTAGGTAATCAATCTAAAACCCTTTGATCTTATATTCTAATAGCTTAGATCTATTTAATGATTATGATATCCATTCAATGAAGTCTCTTTTGTAATGAAACATTTATTCCTAAATTTTTTTAATAATCTCTTAAGTAATAAGTCCTTGATTTTTCTTTATAGTAGCTTAAGTGATTTTAATCTATAGAATAATGAAATTATTCTATAGATTGATTGTAATTCTTAGATTTACAAGTTGTTACTTAATTATTTTATCTTATGATTTTAGAATCAGCCATTCTAAATTAGGATCATGCTTTCCTTAATCATTCTACCCTTAAGATTCTCTACCTTTGGAGTAAGATTTGGTGTGAAACCTTAGATCATTAGATGTTAGTACCTTGGATTTATAGTCTAAACCTCAATTTGGAGTATAAATTTAAATCCCTAAATCTTGATTCTTTCTAAGATCAAGATTGGGTATGGATTATTGAAATACAATAATTAAGTCGTTGATTTACTTACTTAACTACTTAACCTTCGTAGTTGTCATTTCCTGATTATTAATTAGAACTTGTTAAGTTCTAATATTTAACTTTAAGGCCGTAAATCTGGGATCATACTTGACAGTAGGATATTGGAGATCCTATGCTTGTACTATCTTAGAGTTGATAGAATAAATTAAATTACATAATAATAGATATCACATATGTTTAGCAGAGTTCTTGCTTGCTTTGACCTTTGTTTTTTCGCAAACCTTGTATTTGAGCATTTTTCCTTGGACATACTAGTTGGACATAGGATAGTTGATGAGTATTCTATGTTAGATTTGAAATGCATATAGCGTTCATTTCTTCAGATGTCAGTTCAGTAGAGTGTGTTCTAGTTAGTATATCTCTTCAGTTCAATTCTTTTGATATAGAATCAACTTCCATGATAGGGCTTGGATGATACATGTCTGATTCTATAGTATGGCTTAGATTCACCCATGATAAGGATTAGATGATACATGTTGAACTTTCTGTTCAGTAGTTTTATTTGGCCAATTTCTATTCTAATAATACTAACTTAGGCATCTCTCTAGATGCAGTTCATTTCAGTTCAGTTTCAATAACATCGTATAGCCAATGTTTACATTAGTATTTTTATGCATATGCTTTTTATTTTCTACGTGCTTTTACAGTTCAGTTCTCTTTAGTTCAATTTACTCAATTCTTTGTATATATGAGGATGCTAGTTATGCTTGTTTCAGTCACTTCTATACTTCAATTCAATTGCTTTTTTATTAATTCAGCATGTATTCATTTGATCATAAGCATGATAGGATGAGTTTACTTTCAGTTATTTATATGTTGATGCCTGACCTTATTGCAGCTTTTGGTTGATGAATGTTATCAACATACTTCATTTTGTTTAGTTATAAATGTTTTATTTGTAACTACCCTGTTCTTTTGTCGCTTGTTGTACCTCTTAAAATTCTTAAATGTTTAATGAAATGTGATCTTAAAACATGTAGTTTTTATTTAAATCAGCCTAAAATATATATAGACAATTATCTAACTTAAGTTTTTCTTTTATTAGCTAGGGCCCTGGCATTGTGATAATGACAATGTCAGATTCAAAGTTGTTTATGGAGATAGCTTCAGGTGAGGAACTTTGCCAGGAGGAGGACCTTCCTACTATTGCTGAGGCTTAGATAATTTTGTTTTCTTACTTGTGAGGATGAGTGTGCCTTTTTATTTTAATTCAATATTGTAATAATTAATATTCTGGATGTCTTTATTTTTCTGCATTTCTATACAGGGTTGAGATATTGTTCTTTCTTGTACATACTATGGAATGGATCTTATATTTACTTTGCTACTACACTTTGATTATTTCTTACATGTTGATGAATGGCTTACAGTATCAGGCGACAAGTCCTTCGACTAAGACGGGTTGGGCTAAAACCTAACTCGACTATATTTATGGGATTTTTGCAAGGAGAATGCCTCCACGGTAATCATGTTAATATCAGTATTAGCATGACCACGATGGGGATGGGGCGCCATAATTGGTATTAGAGAGCACCATAAGGTGCCAGATTAAAATTTGCATTCCTATATACTTAATGGATCGTTCTTCTATAATACAATCATCAAACATAACATCCATAGCTTCATAGTCTCAAGCAACTCAATATAAAATTGTGAATTAAAAATGTCCACATATAATTAATCCTTAAATAACTTAAGAACTTTATAAATTTTCTTAGTATAAACAAATTTAAAGTGGAAGATCCGATCTAAGCTACTTCTCAGCCCAATTCGAGGCCATTTAGAATTATGACTATCAGCTTGGCTAAGAAGGTGGGAGAACTGTAGATGGAGTGTCAGCCAAAGGAGTCTTAGTACTTGATATGATACTTTGTCAACCTATCTTTAGAGGACTCAACTTCCCAATTTTGGCCAAAGAATGGTTGAAGTGCGTAGAAGCCCTCTTGGACTTCATAAACTTTCCAGATCCAATCTCCGCAGAGCTTATGACCTTTTTGCTTCAACATACAACTGAGGATTGGTGGGTCATCATCAATTGGAAGCTGGAAAGGAAGTGCAAGAGGAAGCATCATGTTGTGACCTTCGTGGAATTTCATCTTGCGTTCTGAGCCAAATTCATTAGAGAGAACTAGTAACCATTAAAGCATTATCAAGATGATTGTTGATGAGTCCAAGATTTATTGCATAATCTAAAAGAAAAACATACAAATCTTTCATTAGAACATCATGTTTCGATATAATTTCCAACAATTTTAGGGAAAATAAGGCAAAAACACAAATCTGGAGCAGAAGGTAAATTATGGACGAAAACCTCTATAGTGAGCCCAAACGACCCACAGTGCGCCATAACAGAAGAAGGAGAACTGAGGAACCTGTGATCAATTTTGCAAAACTTGGGAAAAAAACTGCTATGGCGCTCCCGGGCGCGCCTTAGCATGCTCAAGCGGGAATAAACCCGAGAGCTCGGTGCTACCGCACGCCGCAGCAGGTCCAAGTCTGAGAGCTTGACACTACTGCGCGCTGCAGTGGGTCAAACCCGAGAGCCCAGCAATGCAGCGCGCCGCAGTGGAACCATTCAAAAATCTTGAGTCACACTCATCCATAAGCCCTTGCTACAGTGTGCTGCAGCGGTCTCCAACATGAGACACTGGTGCTACCATGCACTGTAGAGAAGCCAAGCTGAGAGCTTGGTGCTGCTGCACTTCGCACCAGGTGTTCATATAAAATCTATTCTGTAGCAAAACTATTGCAGTGCGCCGCAGTGCCAGACGTAGAATTCCCCTATCTAGAGCATTTATGACAGCATAGGGAAGGCTAGAAAATCAAACATGTGGCCTTCCCTAGCCATTTGGAAACTGAAATGACATTTAGTTCTGTTGTATCCCAAGGGAATAAAAGAATAAAATTTAATGGCTTACCATTAATTTAAGGAAAGGGAAAAGTTGACAGAATTGATGCCAAGGGGATGAGGAATTCACTATATAAACTGCCATTTGAGACTAAGGCAGGGTTCCAAAATTTGACATTCATAGATCTAAAAAGCTGAGCTGCTATAAGAGAAGAAGGAAACCTCACCAAAGAAGGAGAAGAGATCTATTCAAGGGAAATAAGGAAAACCACACCAAGGAACTTGAGGGGAAGAAGAGAGAAGGCAAAGAGGAAAATCTAACAAATGTCAAGCGAAGTTCCTAGTATTCCTCTTGAACTTATCTTCTGATTGTCTTTTAGTTTGAACCAAGAAAAGGTTCAGTTACTTGCATATATTTTACTGTATTTCTATTGTAAAGGAGAGTTAAATCTTCCTTGGGGAGGGTTGGGTTGTAATCGTGTGATGAATTTGGGATATAAAAGGTGTTGTATGTAGATTTTCATAATGAATGAAATTATGTTTAATTATCCATCTATATTTTGTGCTTGTGAATGAATGCTTGGACTGATTATAGATCTGCAATGAAATAAAAATTGTATTATATTAATAGATGCTATGTCAATCTAAACAGTCCAAATATAGAGGGAATGCACATAAAGGTACTTACCGCGACGTAATGCCGCTGATTGAGGATTCTCGGTGTAAAACACCTCATGCTTGAATTGGAAGGAACGACTTTGTACAATGAACATCTTGAGCTCCAAAGTTCATCAATTTGTCTAGAGCATAGGTGTGTGTGAAATTAGAGCTTAGAGCTATGTGACAAGCTTTGAGCCTAACTGCACCTCTCCTTGAGCTCAGCCTAGAGGTTGATGCTTGTGAGCCAAGAGCCACCAGCCAAACTCCGCGTCTCAGCAGACGTTGAAGGAGGAAGAGGGCATCGAGTACTCATGGATGATGTGACATAATCCATTTAGTCTGATGAGTCTGCATCTCTTGCTAAACTATGTATTATGCCCATGAAGCTTATTGGTGAAAATCAATTCTTGTGAGATAACCTAACTAAAAGTTTCTTTTTAATAACCTAGATATAGGAGTTCTAAATAAATTAAATGTGATCTCATAAGAATCTATGTGCTGAGGTAGAGCCCTAGTGTGTTCACCTTGTGCACTAGATTTGAACTTGTCAGAATTAGAGGACCAATCTAAGGAACATAATGTTCACTTGATTAATTGGAATGATAACAAGTACCTAAAATTGCATTAGTCGAATACAACACCTGTCCCTAACAAATCACATGATAAAAAAACCCAACTCTCCCTTCTTAATCAAATAGTATCTTAATTTGAGTTCTTTGCATTGTTTAATTAGGAACCAACCAAAACCAAAATACATATTATCTAGACATTATTGGAAGTAGATATAATTTAGTAACAAAACCACCATTTTCTGTGGATGATAAAATTCGGAACTCACCATTCCATTATTATTTCAGACCACGTGCACTTGCGTGCAAGCGCAGACACATATTTACGGTCTATCAAGTTTTTGAAAAATTACCCCCACACTTAAATTCTTGCTCGTCCTCGAGTAAGCTCAAAATGTATTTTTTGATTTTTAAGAGTATGGATTCAGTTCTTAATGAAAATGTAAAGTATTTGGTCTATTCAAACAATTGCTTAATTAAAATGATCTTCAAGTAATTTACCTTCAAATAATTTTAAACTTAAGTTCAACTCCTTGCTCGCTTCCCTAGTCTCTTATTTTAAGATTTGAGATGCTATGTCTTGAATTAAAGGTGAAAGTTCTTTTCAGTATTTCATAAATGAATCAAGGCATGACTAAGTTACTTAGAGTTTGTGCCATGTGTGCTACTTCTTACAAATTGCAATAAACATATCAAATTTCAAGGGAGATATTTTTCATCATCCTGTTTTACTATCTTTACATTCTTTTGGGAGAGATATTTTTCATCATCCCTTATTTGTTTTGTTTTTCTTACTTAGCTCAAAGGGAGAGACATTTTTCTTCATTGCTTCTTAGTTATTGTGATCAAGAAGTCCTACAGTAGCCTAGCACACTCATGAGTTCACTCCATTCTTGCCATTCATTAATTTAAAACCTTAAATTTTCTCCACCCCCAAACTTAGATTTTAGCATCTTCCTTTTAAATTGCTGGAGACTAAATGCGACTTAAGATTATCACCCTTATTTAGAATTATTAAGGATGTTACTGGGTTTAATCATTTTTTTGTTAAGCAAGTGTGATGACTTATTCTTCACATTTGAATTTGTTCATTGAATCCATGCAGTGAAAATTTTAGAAAATTTCTCTTGTAAACCATAGCAGCTAATATGGGTTTAAGAAAGTCCAAGATTCATTTATTAAAAGGAAAAAAAAACAACTGCAAAAGAAATAGGAAATGAAGGACAGCAAAATGAAAAAAATAAAAACAAATACAAAACAACCTCTTCATTCATCATTTTATTATTATTATTATTATTATTATTCTTCTTCTTCTTCTTCTTCTTCTTCTTCTTCTTCTTCTTCTTCTTCTTCTTCTTCTTCTTCGACTTTGACATTCCGGTTAGAATAGTCCATCGGCCAAGGAGTATCTAGGATGGGTTCACCAATAGGGGACCGTGACAGCATTGACCCATCTGGTCCTCCTCGTAAGCTCCACTCTTGGAACATCGTTCCAAGAGCTTCGTGGAATTGCGACTCGAATTGGAGCGTCCGAGTGATTTCTGATTTGCAGAATCGCATGTCCTTTGCCATGGCCTCTCCCAAGTCCTTTTGATGAGCGTACAGCCTCATCAGAATTTTGTCTGCAAAAGTTTGGCTGGTGGATGTTGATGCTTCTTCTTCCTCTCCCTTTTGCTTCTTGCTCTTCTTACCATCTTAAAATTAAACATTCAGATTATGGCGAGTGAGAAGAGCTATGGGAAGAATAGCCACATCACTAGGTAATACCTTGACCCCTTGTTCCAGGCATATCTCAGTTATTAAAGATCCAAAGGAGAGTACAGTGCAGGACCCGGTCAGGGCGTTCCAAAGCTGATCAAAAAATAATCCTGGAAACATGGATGTCTCCGGGTCATTCGATTGCATAAATGAGCAGTGCCCATGACCTTGTCACTTCACACAAATGCCCAGATGGCATGATGAGGCTATAGATGAGGACATGCCATGCATTATACTAGTATGTGAGTATAGCTCGTGGAATGTTGGCCAGGGATACTCTTTATCCTGAGTCATCTTGAGTGAGGGCGCACACAATGTCAGCCGGATTAATTTCAGAATTGAGGAGGGCCTGGTGGAAGCATTCCTCCACTTCCCTAAGCTCATAAAAGTGCTCGATTTTCTTGAGCCCAAACTTAACTGACCTTCCTCGTACAAAAATTATATGCCTCTTTGTGTTAATCGCATTGGCGTTCGCTTCCTGTACGATGGAAGGCAATGAGTCAGTTTGCAAGGAGAGCAACCTGTCCCAACCTCAATTGTGGATGCTAAGGTTATAGACCGGATAGAGGAGTTTGAATCCCCTCTCCGGAATGAGCTTACAACGTGAGGTAATTTCATCGTGGCGCTGTTCAGCCTCCACCGACGAGAAAAGTTTTTTATTGAAGGGGACTCCAGAAGTTGAGGCCCCTGCCTCCTTGTTTACGATGTTCTTTCTCTGGGAAGCCATTCTAGAGGAGGGTATTTTGAAAAGTTTTGGAAATGGAGTATAGAAGTTTAGAATAGAACAAGTGCAGAATTCTCTCCTCTCCACATGGTATTTATAACAAGAAAATAATCTGGAAGATTTGGATTTGTTAATCACATTCAAAGCATGAATAAGGAAAGTCAGAGATTGTTTTAATGTCATACAATGAATGTGACTAAAATTAGATTTAATTTAAGAGGAAACAAACAAATTTTTCAGTATTTTATTCAGATTTTAAGTTCCAAGGCTTGCTGTAGCCTTTTTGACTGCTTGAGAATCCCAAATAGTTAATTACGGCTTCTAGCTATTCATTTCGTGTTGTGGCACGCTGTAGCATGTTATAGCACCTTGGGACTTGGGAAAAATTGTGTACTTAAAATCTGCTTCAGCGCACTTTAGCAGCTGAATTCATTGTGGCGCACTGTAGCGGGTATTTCGCTGTAGCGCGCCACAACGCATTCTGATGCAATTTCCAATTGGCTTAAGAAATTCATTTCATTCACTCGAGTCAAGTTGTTTTATTCTAACTAATTACTCCTAAGTTCAAAATTAAGCAAAACATGAATTGGGTTGCCTCCCAAGAAGCGCTTGGTTTATTGTCATCAGCCCAACACGTTTTAGATTATTCTAGGGGATTTCTTCAATTGGGGGTTTCCTTTTCCAAACTTTAGAAGTACATGAGTGAGCACTAGCACACGTTGTGCTCAAACTCATGACTTTATTTATTCCCTTACCTTCTACCCCATTTTCAGAATTGGTTACAGAAACTCCCTTCTTCTTTCTTTCCCCTCTCCTAGTTTCTTTCTAATCACCTTCGCCTTAGCCTCCCCTCCAGATGGGGAGCTAATGCCACTTTCAGTTTCTTTCTCACTCAGAACCAGTTTTCTAAGATTTAAAACCTTGCATAAGTCCTCCTCCCTCATTTTCTTTCTCCATTCATATTCATTCATTTTCTTCATGAATATGGTGGGTTTTAAATCAATAAGAACATCCTTACCTTGGACTTTAATGCTCATCCTACCTTTAACTACATCAATTATAGCATTAGTGCTGGCTAGAAAGGGTCATCCATAAATGATAGTGGAATTTTCATTCCACGTATCCCATTTGCAAATGATGAAATCAGTGAGAATAGCGAATCCTCCTAAACCAACAGGTACATTTTAAACTATTCCTAGAGGGGTCCTTGAATCAAGATTTACAAATTCTAGAATTGTAGAGATGGTCTCCATCCCTACTAACTTAAGTTTCTTGTAAACATGAAGAGGCATGATGTTGACCGAGGCTCTAAGGTCACACAAAAGATCTAAAAGGATCTCGTCCCTTATCACGCAAGGGATGTTTAACTTTCCCGGATCCCCTTGATTTTTAGCCACTAATCTACCATTTGTAGTCTTCCCCATCTCTTTTCCTAGCCCCATTTTAGCTTTGTTTACTTCAGGTTTGTCATTAAGAAAGTCCCCTTCAGTTCCGTCCGAATGAATCATGCTCACCATCTCCTCGGATTGATTTCAGTCGAGCTAGGCAAAGTTCCCTGCTGCAAAGTGGATAGTTGCTGGGAAATTTGTCCTAGCTGAACTTCAATATTTTTGAGGGACGCCTCTATCTCTTGGATAGAGGCATCATGCCTAGTGATTTTCATTTCTGTTCTTCTCATGAACTGAATGGTTTCCGCCTTAAAGGCATTGAAAGCTCCCTCAAGGTTAGAATGTTGGGGTGGAATATTATTACTTTGATTATACCCTTGTTTGTTTAAGTTGTTACCCCTATTATAATTCCCATTGCTATTGTTATTAATATTCCAAGAAAAATTAGGATGATTCTTCCATCCAAGATTGTAGGTATTGAAGTAGGGGTTATTCATAGAATTGTTGTTTCTCAAATAGTTCACTTGTTCAATTTGGGAGGGTGCAAAAGGGTTGTTTAGGTTGCAGTTTTCATTTGGATGATTTCCTCCACATAATTAACAAAATTAACCTTGAATACTGCTCACATTCATGGTTTCTATTCTTTTATTCAAGGCCTTGAACTCATTTTGCAGGGCTAATATTTGATTGGTTTCATTTATTTGATTAGCCTCCTGTTTACCTAGATTAAGCCTTTCAATAGGCCATTGATAAGCATTTATCTCCATCTCCTCAAGGAGATCAAAGGCCTCCTCTTAGGTCTTGCAAATCAAGGATCCGCCAGTGGCTGCATCTATGAGTGTCATTGTGGGTGCATTCAATCCATTATAGAAAGTTTGCACTTGCATCCACAACTGAAACCCATGATGGGGGAAACGTCTTAAGCAGTCCTTAAAGTGTTCTCAGCCATCATACAAATTTTCCCCGTTATGCTGAGAGAAATTAGATATCTCATTTCTCAGCCTGGCAATTTTCACTAGCAGGAAATACTTAACTAAGAACTTATTATCTAAGTATTCCCAAATTCCAACAGACTCGCCAGGCAGAGAGCTGAACCAAACTTTTGCTCTATCTCTCAACAAAAATGAAAATAATCTCAGTCTACTGTCGTCATCAAAAATGCCATTGAATTTAAATGTATCACATATTTTTAGAAAATTGGAAATGTGTGAATTGGGATCATCCATAGCTAGACCAATAAATTGGTTATTCTGTACCATGTTTATTGTTGATAGTCTTATTTCAAAGTTGTTAGCTTGTATAGCAGGTCTAACTATGGCATTAGGCACTCCCCCTACAGTGGGTAGGACATAATCTCTAAGGGTTCTAACCCTATTATTTTTTAACATCTCTCTAGGATTTGCTTCTAAGTTTTCCATTTCAGCTTGTCATTGATTTAAAATTATTAGTTCTCTCCTAGCTCGCAAATAAGTTCTTTCAATTTCATATCAAAAATAATTTTAGAACAGTTTCTCCTACTCTTGCAAATTAAAAATTTCAGCTAGCTAGAACAATCACAACAATCAAGTTTAATAGTTTAGCAATTTAAATCAACAAAATAGGTTTCAGCAACTTAAATTTTCAGTAGTTTCTAATTTAGCAGTTCTAGATTTCAAAAATTTCAATATTGACAATTCAGTTCAAACAGTGTCCAGCACAGTAGTTTCCAGCAATATAGTTTTTAGCAAATAAAATAACTAAATCAAAATCAAAATTAACATTATAGCTAGCACAAATATAATTACAGAAACTAATAATGACACGCAAAGTAAAGAAAGATCTAAATCACTATTTATTAACAGATTGTACTTAATACAAAACTAAAAACCGCTCCCCGACAATGGCGCTAAAAAGTTGACAGACCACAAATACGTGTATGCGCTTACACGTAAGTGTACGTGGTTCGAAGTAATAATGGAATGGTGAGTTCTGGATTTTATCATCCTCAGGGAACGGTGGTTTTGTTACTAAGTTATATCTACTTTCAATAATGTCTAGATAATATGTATTTTTGTTTTGGTTGGTTCCTAATTAAATAATACAAAGAACTCAAATTAAGATACTATTTGATTAAGAAGGGAGAGTTGGGCTTTTTATCTTATAATTTGTTAGGGATAGGTGTTGTATTCAACTCATGTAATTTTATGTACTTGTTATCATGCCAATTAATCGAGTGAACGTTGTGTTCCTTAGATTGGTCCTTTAATTCCGACAAGTTCAAATATAGTGCACAAGGTGAACACACTACAGTTCTACATCAGCACATAGATTCTTAATTTAAGAACTCCTATGGCTAGGTTATCAAAAATAATCTTTTAGTTAGGTGATCGCACAAGCATTGATTTCTACTAATAAGCTTCATGCGCATTATACGCAATTTAGTTAAGGAAGCAAATTTATAGGACCACATGGATTATGTCACATCATCCATGAGTACTCAATGCCCTCTTCATCCTTCAATGTCTACTGAGTCGCAGAGCTTGGTTGGTGGCTCTTGGCTCACAAGCGTCAACCTCTAGGCTGAGCTCTAGGAGAGGTGCAGTTAGGCTCAGAGCTTGTCACATAGCTCTAAGCTCTAATTTCACACACACCTATTCTATAGACCAATTTGTGAGGTTTGGAACTCAAGATGTTCATTGTACTAATTCGTTCCTTCCAATTCAAGCATCAAGTGTTTACAATGAGAATCCTCGCTCAGCGACATTACGTTGCGGTGAGGACATATATGTCCACTCCCTCTATATTTGGACTGTTTAGATTGACTCAGCCTTTACTCATTTAATATATTTTTTATTTCATTACGGATCTATAATCATTCCAAATATTCATTCACAAGCACAAAATAATGATGGATAATTAAACATAATTTCATTCATTGCAAAAATCTACATACAACACCTTTTATATCCCAAATTCATCACAAGATTACAGCCCAACCCTCCCCAAGGAAGGTTCAACTCTCCATTACAATAGAAATATAAGAAAATACATGCAAGTAATTGAACCTTTTCATGGTTCAAACTAAAAGACAATCAGAAGATAAGTTCAAGATGAATACTATGAATTGCCCTTGGCATTCGCTAGATTTTCCTCTTTGCCTTCTCTCTTCTTACCCTATAGTTCCTTGGTGTGGTCTCCTTTATTTCCCTTGAATGGATCTCATTTCCTTCCCTGGTGAGGTCTCCTTCTTCTCTCATAGCAGCTCAGCTTTTCAGATCTATGAATGTCAAATTTTGGAACCCTACATTAGTCTCAAATGGCAATTTATATAGTGAATTCCTCAGCCTCTTGGCATCAATTTTGCCATCTTTTCCCCTTCCTTCAATTAATAGCAAGCCATTAAATTATATACCTTTATTCCATTTGGATACAGTAAAACTAAATGTGATTTCAGTTTCCAAATGGCTGGGAAGGCCACAGGTTTGATTTTCTAGCCTTCCCTATGCTGTCTGTCATAAATGCTCTGGACTGGGGAATTCTGCGTCTAGTACTGCGGCGCGCTACAGCGCTCTTGGGTGTGCTTTAATGATTTTGATACAGAATAGATTTTAAATGGACACTCGTTGCGGCATGGGATAGCACCGAGCTCTCAGTTTGGTTCCGCTACAGCGCGTGGTAGCGCCAGTGTCTCTGGTTGGAGACTATTGCGGCGCGCTGTAGCGAGGGCTGCTGGATGAGTGATGAGTCTAGATTTTTGGATGGTTCCACTGCAGCGCCGGGCTCTCAAGTTTGACCCGCTATGGAGCGTGGCAGCGCTGAGCTCTCAAGTTTATGCCCACTTGAGCGCGCTATGGCGCGCTCGGGCGCTTTGTAGCAGTTTTTCTCCCAGGTATTGCAAAATTGATCCTCAGTTCCTCAGTTCTCATTCTTCCACTATGGCGCGCTGCAGCACGCTGGGGCGCACGCAACGATTTTCATCTAGAATTTACCTTCTGCTATAGATTTACATTTTTGTCTTATTTTCCCTGAAATTATTGGAAATTATATCAAAGCATGCTGTTCTAATGAAAGATTTGTATGTTTTTCTTCTTTATTATGCAATAAATCTTAGACTCATCAATTGTAGTTCCTTTATCATCTATATATGTCCTAATAGTTATACAAGTTATCTTTTTCATCTTGTCATCTATGTAATCTTTTCTTTTATAAATGAGTAATGAAATTTCTATGAAATGATGAATTGTCTCATGTCTCTACTTGCTCTGAAGTAACGATTCATCTTGCCAAATAGGATGAATCTAGGGTCACCCCCCATGAATGCACCCATCAAAACTGCAGTAGCTTCCAGCAGCACTCCCAACAAGGTTACTTCTCTACAAAGTATGGTGGCGGCAATGCTGGAGAACCAAACTCAGCAAGCTTTAGCAATTTAGAAGTTAACCGCCATCCATCTTTCGTATGCTACCAATAATCTTGCACCAACAACATCTGCACCCTATGTACCTCATATGTCACATCAATTTGCTGATTGACTCTTACAAAGTTTTTTGAGGTTAAGACATTCACCTTTAGTGTGAACCTATCCGCCATGGACATAGCCAGTTGGCTGAAAATTATGGAGAAGAATCTAATTTAGCATCAAGTGTCCCAATTCAGAGGCAATCCATCTGTAATAACCCTAATTGTTACCCTAGCTAAATTTAAATTAATTAAGCTAAACTAAGTTCTAATTTTGATTCCAATAAACTCAATAGATTATTTAAACCTAACCCTATAGGTTTGGGATCAATCAGAGCTCAATTGAAAATTTTAGTATTTTGGATATTTTTGAGCCCTGAAAAAATACTTAAATTAATTTAATCTCCAAATTAAAATTTGATTTCATTTTTGAATTCCCCACCCCCAAATTTTCTAAAAGTGAAATTTTAGGAATTTTTGGAAGTCATTTAGGCCTATTTTGGATTTAATTTAAATTGGTTCAATTGCAGGTAAAGGTTTGAAACCATTCCTAATTGCATTTCTACCCTCCCTCCAACTGTCGACTGCCTCTAAACTGTGGGCACCATCTGGACCATTGATTTATGAGGATCTGATCCAATGGCATGCGCCTTTGATCGGATCCGTCTCATCTCGACCATTCCGCGGTTTCGAGATTCCAATCCAACGGCATCTAGCTATCCGCCGTAAGTATCCTCGATCAACCATTAGATCTCCCGATCTGATCCAACGGCTGATCTTTTATCCACATTCATTCATTAAGTGTCGGGAGATCAGAGCCGTTCCGCATCGATTGATGATCAATCAGATGGCCCGGAGCACCCCGAGCACTGTGGATCATCCCCTTCCTCTCGCCCGTCACTCGCTGGTCCCCCCCGATAGCCAAATCTTTTTCCAGCCACTATGGCAGTACGAGAAGATGCCAAAATTCCACTCCTACCCTCGGCATGACCTCTTGCCAGTAGTAGCTTCCCTGAATTGCGCCTAGCCATTGAACCGAGCCATACCTTCGGTCTGAGCCAATACCATGGAGCCCGAGCTCTGGAATCCACCCCTAGTGCTCCTTATCACCTATAAATACCTCCCGAGAATCACTGTGAGCCCCTTTGCTCACTGTGATTCCCTAAGTCCCCAATTGAATCTTCTGGATCTCCCTTCTCTCTTGGCAATTTCCCAGCATTCCTGAAGCTTTGAACCGCTGATAGAGGGTCCGTCTAGCGTTCAGACTCCCTGTGAACTTGTGTCTGCTTCTTGGCGAGCTAAAAAGCCTCCTAATTCCCTTCGATCGTGCCTGCAACCCCATCTTCTGGTACAGCCTCTTCCTACTGAGCTGTATAAGCTCAGCTCATTGATTTCAGCTCTTCAATCATTTCCTCTATATGTCGTCTAGCTCCCTTAGTCCTCTAGGAACCAAACCCTCTCATTCCTAGAGCCTGTGCTAGCTCCGATCGACCGTATCGATCAATCGAGCTTGCGGTTAAGCCATGGATGAGTCAGAGTAAGGACCCAGCGATCGACTACTCCCTAGGTTGTATAACCTAAGGGCTTCGATCTGTCTCACCACCAGGATGGTGTAGGGATCGAGTTCTGGTCGAATGGTGGTCTCTGTGAGGAGAATTTACCCCTCACAGTAAATCTCTAATCCCCTTCCTTAGTGCATCTCGGTCAAGTAGCACCCCGGTGATCTGGCGTGTCCCAGATGGGGGTTTGTATCTCAATCAGTGTGTCTTAGGTCCCTGATGGTGTAGCCGTCAATATCAGGACATGCCAAGGTCTAAGCATGGAGAATTTTGCGGTTGAAGCTAACCCTAGGGTTCGGGTGTCGGGGTGTCTCTGTGAAGACAAAGCACTGGTGCTTCGGGCCGAGTCAGACCCCGACCCGCGCGGTTTTGATTTTGGGCCGCCATTTAATTAAGGGATTTCTGGAATTAATTTCCTTAAGGAAATTAATTCAGAAAATAAAACCCTATGGTTCCAATTTAAATAAAAATTCAGCATGAATTATTTAAATAGCTTTAGCTATACTCATCGAAATGGTACGATCCAATATGCCATTTTAATCAGAAGAATGCAAGGAACAATAATATAAAACAAAATCAAAGATCTAATGGTTGGATTTAAATTAATTGCCTAATCTTTCTCTGTTTGTATTTAAATTATAATAAATTTATTAAATGTCCAAAAATGTTAATTAAGGTCTCTGATTGCTCATAAGACCATAAAGCACCCATGTGAACCATTAAAGATAATTTAAGAGCATTAGATTTGCTAATCACATCTTAATTACCTTAATATGTGATTAGTGAATTAGCCTTGGATTAACCTTTGATTTTAGTGAATCTAGTTCATAATGCCTTATTAAGTATAATAGAACCTATAAATGCATTTGGACCATTCTAGTATGCCCTAATTTCCTTAATCACCTAAATTAGCCTTAAACTATGATTAGTACTAATTAAGCTAATTAAGATATTAAAATCCTAAGATAAGTGTTTATTCCACTTCATTTATCAATATGAAACTTATTAGGACATACTTGAATCAATTTTGATGATTAAATCTTAAAATCCCATTTTTAGCCTTAAGAATGGTATTTTGGTCATTTTGACCAAAATAAGTTTAAGCACCCCTTAAGCCTTGAAATTTTAGTAAAGTATCTATAGTTAATACATTTAGCACCTCTCTGAAATCTTATGTTAGTAATATAGAGTTAAGTGAAGAAATCTTAGAAAGATCTTAATAGTACTCAAAACCACTTCCTTAAGGGAGCAAACTGAACAGCTTTAATGCTAAATCTTTAGTCTAATTACTTAATTAAGTTGATTCATAAGCTATAAATCTTAATTAAATACTCTTTTAAAAGTCTAAGTTTAGTTTTAACTTGAATCTAAAGTGATAAAACCTTAGATCTTAGACTTTAGATTATCTAATTGAATTGAATCATCTTCTTTGAAATTCCTTAAGTGATTAATTATTTAATCCTTTTGAAACCTCCTTGTGGGTATAGGATTATTCAATCTATAGAATAATGTAATTATCCTAAAGATTGAATATAGATATTAGATTCTTAGTTCTTAAATGATTATTTTATCTTATAATCCTAGCATAACCTTTCATAAAGATCTTAGCTTCTAAATCTTTCAGCTTATATGATTTTGCACCTCTAAATTATGATTGAGTGTGAAACCTAGATCCTTATTGGATATCACCTTGGATTCAAGATTTGAACATCACAGTGGAGTTTAAGTTCAAAATCCTCAATCTTGATTTACTTGATCAAGATTTGGGTTAAGTGAGGAAAATAATAATAATTAAGTTGTTGATTATTTACTTTAAACCTTTATAGTCGTCATTTGATTTTGAATTAGAACTTGTTAAGTTCTAATGTTAACATTAGGGTCATGAATTTGAGATTATACTCGATAGCTGGATATTGGAGATCCTAAACTTGTATCTTCTCAGAATAGTTAGAATTGGATAATTTAGATAACAATAGATATCACATAAGTTTAGTTGTGTCTCTTACTTACTTTGACTTTGATTGCTCTGCATATCTTGAATATTGAGCCTTGCTCCTTGAGCATAATAGGAGAACTTAGGATATGAAAAATACATTCTAAGTTAGTATTTGCAAAGCATAACATTCACTCAGTTCTTTCAGTGCATTTCGTAAAGTAGGGTATATCCTAGCTTAGTCTGTGTAACAACCCAGGTTATTACTTAAGTCCCTGAGGACTAATCTAAGTCCTAATCATAGTTCTAATATCTTAATTAAGTCATTTAGAACTCATCTCTAAGATCTAGGTTAAATCAGGAATCAATTGGATCAAATCATGATTTGTGAAAAATCTCGAAACGTTAGAAATTGACTTTTTATTTTGACCTCAAATTGAAAATCCAACTTCACCATTGTGTTCACCACCCCCAAATTAGCTAGGGGTGATAATTTGGAGGCATGTGGAAGTCATTTGATTTTCGTCAAATATTTTAATTTATTTAAATACCCAAAAAAATCAAATAATTAAATACTCATCGAATCAAAAAACCAATCATGCCGTTGCATACCTCACCCCTCAATTAGCTAGGGGTAATTTATTGAAAACTTTTGGGATGTGTTTAATTAATGAATTTAAATAATAAAATCAGTAAATAATAATTAAATATTAATATACTTTAAATTGACTTAACGGTGCCCGTTAAATCCTTTGACGCCATCCTCTTTTCCCATTGGATCAAACGATATCCACTAATCGTTCGATCGGATGATCGAACGGTCTGTGACTGTCTTCCCTGATCTTGCGCGCAGGCTCTGCGCGTGTTGAATGGAGGGCGCGCGTCCTCCTTCCTGATTACCAGATGGCGTCCGCCGCTTTCAAGAATAAGGTTAGACCTCTTCTAAGCCTAGGATGCCGGGGTTCTTTTCCGCGAATACATCTAGAGCGGCGTCTAAAGATTCTCGCCGCTACTCGAATTTGTTTGAACCATAAAAGTCTTCCACACCATTCAATTTGAGGTACCGATTTCTCTTGCATTTCTCATGATTTCACTTCAAATTCATTTCGAAATGCTATTTCATATCGTTGATTGTCGATTTAATGTGTTCGATCGTCTTGCAAGCGGTAGAATCGAACCAATTTGGAGCTCCAGCAACAGTAGAAACCGTTATAGTGGCCTCCCGTTCTTGAATACTTATGGTTAGCATCTATTGATGGTATGGACAACCTTAGGTCTCGGTTCATCTACCGATAGGAAGGCTAGACAGTTCCCTGCATGTTGCTGTGCGGTCCGATTGCCTACGTCGCCGGAAGAGCCACCATAATCAATGCCCTAGCCCTCCGGGTGCGGGACGAAGAGTCGAGATCTTGTCCCGGGTCGGGCGGGTCGATCTGACCCATTTGGAGCTGGTGTGGCACTGAGCTGGTGTGGCACCTTCGACAGCTGTGCAGATGTGGGGCCTGCCTTTGCAGTTGAATCCCGTCGGCTGCATCGAGTCGACGGGTGGGACCCACTTTGGCTGACGTGGCAAGTTCTGTCTGATGTGGTGGGTCCCAGCCGTGAAATAAAAATGGATTAATTAAATTTAAATAGTAATAATATGAATTATTAAATTTATTTAATAAAACTTTAATCATTAATAACTTTTAATCCTGAACTCCAAATTATGCAAATAAATATATCATTGTGATCAGCAAAAATAGAAGAATATTATGGAGCTATTAATTTTCCATTTGGAGCTATATATCATATAGTGACATTTATGGATATTAAATAAATCAAATTATGTTCTAAAACTTCAATTAACAATAACTTTGTAACCATTAATCCAAACCTATACAATATGGGTCTCAAAATACTCAGAAAATCTTAGAGAATATTTTAGTAGTATTAACTTTGTTGTTTGGATTAGATTTAGACTAATCACATTTAGAACCTAACCCTAATTAGGTCAATTAACCCTAGAACTTCAATTGACCATAAGTTGGTCAATTGAGCTCCAAATTAGGTGATCCAAATATGAATTTAAATCAGGAAGACCTAATTTACAGTAATCTACAAAAATATTTAGGATTCAATGATTAGATTTCTTAATTAACCCTAATTATCCTAAATCTCAATTAGTGAAGATTAGCAAATTTAATAATCCAAATTGAATAATTCAAGTTTCAAAAAATTCCTAGAGTATATTAAAACCTAACAGTGTGATTGGTTTAGTGATCTTATAATTAATTTCACTAATCACTCATTAATTACACTAAATCCTAATTATTAAACTTAGAACTTGTATTAGCTATGACTTAGCCAATACATATCAGAATTTGATGATTTTAGGTTCTATAGAAGCCTTAGAACATAACCTTTAATAAACTAACATAAAATTTAGATTTTATTAAGGTAAAATTACTAAATTACCCTTATAGGTTAAATTCCTTAATTTGACCTTATAAGGCTTAATACTTAACCAAAATTAGTGAAGTTACTATCTAAACTTATATTAGATAGTAAGTAATCATTCCACTTTATTAAAATCTAGAATTTAACTCTAATTCATAAAGATGAAATTTCCGATCCTTGAGTAGGGGCAAAACGGTCTTTTTGCCCAAAATTAGGGTTTAATGAACTTAAGACTTGATTTCATCTCTAAATCCTAACAATTAGTAATTAAAGTGATTTGGACTTTAATTTAGATAATTCTAAGTCTTAAATTAAAAATTTAAGGAAAATCCTAAATTTAGTCTTAAGCAAAACCTAGGTAAAATTTAGAGATCTGTTCCTTTCCTTTGAACTTCTTAGCTCAACTATAGGTCTTATAACCTTAGTTAGGATGTGTGTCTAGGAGATACTCTTAGTACTTAAGAGCCTAAATTCCTAAGATTAGGAATAGATCTTAGGCTAAAATTTATCTAATGAGTAAAGTGGGTTACTCATTAAGGTGAAACCTTGATTTTACTAGTTTATGAGACTTTCATAGTTTATTTAATGATTATTTGATTTTTTAATCTTAGAATTAGGATAAGAGATCTATCCTATTGAATTTGACTTAATTTAATAGGATTTGCCTTAACACTTAATTAGTGAGATGGGATTAAATCTTAGTCCTTAAGATGACCTTATGATTAAGTAATTGAACTTCATTCTTTGGAGTTTAATTCTTAATCCTTTCAATCTTGATTTGGCTAATCAAGATTTAGTTTGGGATATATAAAATAACAAATTAAGATGATTGATTTACTTATTTAACTTTGTAGATGACTTTGATTCAATTATAATTAGGATGTGGCCAGTTCTAATTATATTCAACTTATAGGTTCGTGAATTAAAGTTACAGACAGTGTAGGAATTTATGATTAAATTAGAAAATAAGTGATATCACAAAGTTTGTGTAGTATTATTTATTACATTGAAATTTAAATGCTATGTTTTTCCTTATTTTTGGAACCTCTTTACACTTTTGGACATATTTTACTTAACAGAAATACTTGATGAATATTTTATATTATACTTTGAATTACATTTTTATAGCATTTGCATAACTTAAAAAGAAAACTTAAATAAAACAAACTTTAATACACCTTGTGGGTTATGTTTTACTTAGTCTGCCATTTAGTATAACTTTATTTTAGGATAACTTTTGCCTAGGGTATTTCCCCTAGTGCGTAATTGTAATGGTCGCCCCTTGACCGTCGTCAAGTAACACTAACCCAACTACAATCAAGCAGTGGTCGTCAATAACACCACAAATAATAAGCAAAATATCCATGGTATTAATCTGAAGGTGAGCACAGTATTAGGCAGAAACATAAGTAAAGCAGTGCAGAAACTAAGGAAAAAGGCATTCAACAGTATCAACATCCATTCATTCATATACAATATAGAAAACACAGAATAACAAGAAAGAAACTTCTTCATTATATTTAATTAAATAAGAACAGCATGAATTTTCAATAACTGAGCAAGATCTCCTTCCTTGCGGAGTATCAATCTCACCTGACCTTCTATCCCAGCACACTCAAAAGTACAAGGTCTGAGCTAACACCTGATGCTGCCATATGTACATATATGATAGGGCCAAGCCAACAAAGGAAAAATAATATAAGACTTATAAAGTCTAAGCACAGTAAAACTATAACATAACATATACTCGCATTTAAGAAGATGTTATTCAACATAAAAGTAAGACAGAAATCAAACTGCAGAAATACTGTAAATAGCTGAAAGTATAAAGCTGTACAAAATGGAAGCAAAGTAAAGTAAAAGTGCATAAAAACTGTAAAGACACTAAATAACTGAAACTGTAAGGACTAAGCAAAGTAAAACTGCATCAAAACTAAATACTGAAAGTAAATGAAAATATCAGATGCTCATAAATCAATGTGAAAGAAATGTCAAATGCTGAGAAGGATGTTATAAGCTGCACTATATGCCACTGAAATAATGCTCACAAATATGCTATACGACGGTATATCACAGAACTATCACTGAAGGTTTATGAGTAGTGCGGTCCAATGTAAGCACAATAGTTAGGAAGTCAGTATGGTGACGCAGATGCACCCTGAAATTCCCCAGTTTGTGTATATAACATTCCGTATCTCATATTGTATCACTGAAAACCATGTGTCACAATAGAAGGAATGAGCCAACTCATGTTTATGCTTATGCTTATGCCATTATATTGAATGAATGAAGAAAATCCTGAAATCCATGAAGAATTTAGTAAAAAACAATAATGAATCCTAAGTCCCCACTTTATAGGATCCTACTAAAAGGATCTTGACTCATAGTTTCTAGATTGATGTTTAGTTAAAGTTACATATTTACTTTAAGATCACTGGACGGGGTGATAGTATACACATAGGTAGCATGCAACAAGGAAAGGGGTCCTTATTACTTAGTTTGATTAAGGCACCCTAATAAAGCGATCTTCATTATGAGGCACCATCCGATGATGATTTTGTATCTCAAGCTAAGTATTAAGTCACTAAACTCACAATCATACTTAGCATCTTAAGGAAGGTGAATCCTGTTACTTAGTTTATTTGAGCCATACCTATTGGAGCGATCTTTGCTAGGAGGCATTGCTCGATGGCAATTTGTCTTTCAATTAAACTAAGGAATGGGTACCCATTTAATACACTCTTAGAATCGATTGGTTTTCTCTAAGTGAGGTTATATCCGCCTAAGCCCGCAGGATAGCAACAAAGATAAATCTCACTTAGAGTGACTCAACCAATTTCGAATATTATTGGGGACCAGTAATATGGGTATACTATATAGCACTACCCAATAATCAAGGTTCAATCAAGTCTATTTAATAGAGTAAGGATTTATCGAGACTACAAGTCTTAAACTAATAGGTGAGTCCTATACCCAGTTTCACCAATCAAATGTGATCAAGGATCACTTAATATAGATTCTACCACAAGGAGAAGTATCTTTTCTAATGTCTTAAGTGATTGCTACCACAAGGAGAATAGATCAATCTCTAAGGTGATGGGATCTTCTATACTTCTACCTCAAGGAGTCATACAAGGCTTCCTACCTCAGGATATATGAATTTAGGTCTTTTAAATAATTCAAGATGACTTATGAAGAGATACTTAAGATTCTCTCTTCTAAGTTTTGATATTAATCTCTTAGGTTCTATTTCATATTTAGGTTTAGGATGATTAGATCAGATGATTAAGTCATCTGATCACACTCAATCTAAGGTTATGGGATCTAAATCAGGAATATTTTTAAGACTTAGATCACTTGATTAATCAATATAATTTTATTAATCTTCTTATGCTAGTCCTCTTACTTAAGAGAAAATCAGGGATCTTAAGGTTTGATTCAGATCAAGAAGTCACATAGGATTATTAATAGCCTTAACATGTCTAATTCAAATGTTTAAGATCAATACCAAATTGAATGTATTGTTGGAGAATGTCAAGTTCCTTATCTTATAATCAAGTCGATTATTTAGGTGATTAAGAGTTTGGGTCTAAATCTGACAAATTAGGTGTTAACCCCTGACCTTATCAATTTAAGACCTATAGTTGCATTACAAATCAATGTCAAATCAAATGAATTATTAATGACTTATTGATGGTGATCTAAGATCCAGATTAAGTGTAAATCACTTAATCAATCCCTTAAGATCTCTTAAGTTAAATTAAGGATACATGAGAGTTTATTGAAATTTAGCATTCAAGACAAAATCAAGATACCTAAATCCTTAAACATAGCTTATAAAGTAATTGAAAGTTAACATAAACTTAAGAAAAGTAAAAGCACAAAAACAGTAACAAGGACTATGCAAGTGATGTACGCACTTAACATAGAACTAAACAAATATTAATATATAGAACTCAATACAAGTTCTAAGTACTTACGTACCTTTAAGGTGATTCGAACCTGAAGCTCGACGGTTGATTGGAATGAGATGCCAAACACACAACCCCTGTAATTTATTTTTAGTAAATTAGTTCTTTAAAGCTTAAATGCCATTACTCATTATTTTTACTCCTCTTAAACTCAGAGTACTCCTTTAATGAGGCTGCCCTTTTTGCTTTTAATTATAAAACTTATTGCGTAGTTCCTATAATGTCGTTGACATATTGTAATTAACATCAAAAGATCTCTTTAACATTTATAAATATTTTATCATGTCCTAGATTAATGTTACTTAGAATAGTAAACGACAATTCCAAAGACAAATCTATCGATATATTATATTTATTAGTACTAATCATCAATTTAGAAATGAATTTAATATATATCTTTAGCACTCACAAGTTATATTAAATAATATTGAGTAGCTTAGAACACGAATACTTCATGCATAAGTAGGGTTTTAAGAAGTACTTATGAGTTTATATTATAGATAATCCGTGCGTAAATATTATAAGTATATCTTATAATATCAAACTCAAGCTTGATTGATTAATCCAACCCAACTCTAACTCGCTTAACTCATTCACATTCATGCTGATAACAAAGTGCATAAATATTATAAGTACAATCTTAATTTCTTTTACTATGAGCATAAATTATTAGATCATTGATTTACAAGTTCTACCAGTTTATATATATATATATATTTATATATTAGTTTGATAAGTGTTAAAATATAAAACGACTATTTAATCTGACAGGTTTAGAACGTGGTTAAGGGCAGTGTATAGCGGGAACATAAAATAACAGCTATTGCTATGACATTACTATTATGTTTGCAATATACAATGAGAATAATTCCAATGAGTTTATTAAATGAAGAAAATATTGTGAATATGAGAAAAACTAAGGTAACACTAACATCCTTATAGAATGATAACTTAGTGTTTGATTTATAAAGATTGAGGATTAGGTTTAATATAATCCAGCACCCAACTTTACTACCACATAATAAGGCACAAAATACTAAACAAAACCTTCAATCTTGCTGTAATTGACACTAAATCATGTATTTACATCTCTATAGAAGCATTAGAATACTTAAATGGTGATGATGATTTGACTGTAAGGAAGGCTGGTTGGGGTCGACAAGTCGAAATCTGGCCATAGGATGGAGGTGGACGTCGGCAGCTGCTCTCGGCCAAGTCGAGAGGGAAGGAGAGGAGCAGCCTCTCGGCCACCTTCCAAGGGTAGAGAGGGACAGCAGCCGTTGACTCCTTGCACCCGCACGAGAGAGGGAGGGAAGCCTCAGCTCACCCTCACGATTTGGTGAAAGAGAAGGGGCTCGGCTGGATGAAGAAGGATGGCTTGGCGTTCTTTGGCTGCTCCGAGAGGAGGAGTCGAGTAGCTTGGAACCTCTCGGCCATGGAGAGGAGAGGTGCGCCTTGCGTGGAGAGGAAAGGGAAGTCTCGCTCGGCTAGGGAAGGAAGAAGTGGATGTCGGCTGAGAGGATTTAGGTTAGTGGCTTAGAAAAACCTTAGGTTAGAAGAGAGTGATATAAACAAAAACTCAAACGATTTTGATGAGAGCCAATCGATCAAGATCGAGTGGCTAAGAGTTGCTGAAACTTATATAATCAAATGAACTCCAAAATTTGCGAATTTGGTATTGAAATGACCGTCTCGACGAGACGAACGCAAGCGTCTAAAAATTATTGAATTTGGACGAGTATTTTATTTTATATTAATTTTTAAGCGAAAACTTCAAAAATTTGCTACGATTAATCTGGAGCCCGAAAAAATTACGAAACTTAAAACCTAGAGTCCTCTTATAATGCTTAACTCAAATATACAAAAATTTTTGAAATCCAACTTTTATTTTATCTTTTATCAACTCCGAAAGTTTAAACTTCTCGAATTTATTTAGGATGATCCGAGACTCAGATTGCGCTCAAATTTTGGTAGAAGGATCCCCTTGATATGCTTCATTTAAGGATATTTTTATTTAATTTTTATTTAACTAAAATTGAAATTCTAATTTCGACTTAATCCTCCTGAATTTGGAATTAATTATTCCAGTAATAACCTCGGGTTGTTACAACGATACTTTTGCCTAGTGTATTTCCCCTAGTGTGTGATACTTTGGCATTAGGATGTTTCTCCTATATGCTCAGTGAGTACTTTGTGGCATTTACTTTAATCTAGGATGTTTCTCCTAGATTATTTAGATGGAATTAACTTTAGGATCTAGGATGTTTCTCCTAGATGCCTTTTTGATGGAAATTATTTTAAACTAGGATGTTTCTCCTAGATGAGCAGATGGACTTTACTTTTTGGCAGTACTAAGTAGGAGTATCTCACACTTTACTCTTAATTTATACTTTACTTTACTTTTACTTTTCAGTCATTTTACAGCCACTTTACAGTTTCCTTTCAGTTTCGACTTACTTCTACTTTACAGTTCTATACGCTTTCTATCATATTTTCATTTTCTACAATTCTTTTGTATTACAGAATTTTCTGTAATATTCTTTTATTTCAATCATTTTACTTAATTTAAAATCATATTAGGATGCTAGACTTCTTTTTAATACAATACTTTTACTTTATATTCTAAATTGGCATGTTTAGTTTGATCATATTATTTAGGACTTTTTCTTTGTACTTAGTAGATTTATATTTGCACTTTACTTACCTTTTATGCAGCTTGAGTTGAGGTATGTGTTTACCTCACATTTTATTTAAGTTATAATTTATTATTATAACTAGCCTTTCCTTTCTTTGTCGCCTTACAGTTATTTTTATGCTTAAGTTAAGTTTGTGATATCTTTAAAATACATAAAAATGATTACCTTAAAATATACTTAGACATTTTGTCTAACTAGATTTTTCTTTTGTTGGCTTGGGCCTTACCATTATGAAATTGATAATGGTAGATTCTGAGCTTTTTGAGGAGGTTGAACCCTTAGAAGAGCAGGTCTAGGAAGAAGTGCAGGTTGATGAAGACCACTTGATCTTGCTTCCTAGTTTATTTTACTTTTGCATTCAAAAGGATGAGAGACTTCACTTTATATTTCAGTCTTTAAACTTTAAATGTTTGTAATAATACAGGATTAAAATTGTACTTTACTTTTCTTGCATTGTATATTATGAGTTGATGTTTTACTTTGTAATATGGATGAATGAATGATTACTTCAGTTTGTACTTTTCTTCCACACTCTGATTTCATAGTATACTCATTAAGTAATTATTATCCTTTGCTTTATTATGAAAAACACATATTTCTCTTAAGATTGGATTAGAGTCTTAAATTCCAACCTAATGTTAAGTAAGGAATGTGCTTAGTGACGACCACACCCTAATCCTTATGATTAAAGGGGGCGGCCGCTACAGTTGGTATCAGAGAACTCCATAAGGTGTCAGATTGGAATTATATTCCTATTTACCTAATGGATAGTTCTTCTATCATACAATCACTAAATGAATACTAAGATGACATCCATATTACCATACACTCATAATGAAAAGCATGAAATGGAAGGGTACTTCCATAATTAGTAAAAGTTAAGGACCAAATTAGAGCATGACAAATAGCTTAATAATTTAAGAGAAATGATTATAAGTTAAAACTTGACCTTTATACTAGAAGATTTGAGGAATTCTAATATCAATAGATCAAAGAGGTAGAAATTCAAGATTGTGTAGTAGACAAACTCTTTAAAGTACCATCTTATTTTCAGAAGATTAGATCTTTATTATTTGACTAAAATATGATTTAAAACACATATAACCCATCTTAGAAGAAATAGAATATCTCGATCACATCTTTGTTATACTCATAGCTGCTCTCTTACCAAGTAAGGTGAGAAATTAATGAAATTATATTTCTTAGAAACTCCCTAGAATTGTAGAAATAAATCGTGGACAATCATTTTTTTTTTACTCCTAATGCATTTAACAAGTTTTGCTGGAGAGATTAAACTATGAGTAAACTATTATAGCATTGGTAGATATTCAGCTAAAGTAAATAGAACAATGAAAAGACTGTTCGTTGCTTAATGCAACTAAAAATAATCTTCACTAGTGCCTATAACTTCATACCCTATTATTCCCCCAAATCTTATTACTAGTTCATTGATAAATTATGCACAACTGTAGGGATCCCAATTAGAATATAGACTCTTCTTCTAATAAATTAAAAATAACGAATCTTTTAAAGATTTTGTTGGAATTTGTCTTTAAATACCAGGCTCAACAATCTCAGAAGAATTTATAGAGTCTCAAAATACAATAATATTCATGATTCTATAAATAATCTTAAATTGTAATTAGTACGTAACCTTTAAGTTTAGAGCCATGTGATTCAAACATAAGTTTTATGTTTTGAGAATTATTTCACTCTTTAGGCTAAAGTAAAGTTAGTTCCTATAGTTTAGTTTTTGATTGCTAACCATTTTTAAACTTTGATGTTGGGTCAGTTTGACTTAACCTAAATATTATAATGTAGATAATTCTACACTATCTTGGTAGGATAAATTCCCTGGCTATGGATACATTGAATATGTTGTTAGTAAGCTTAATCTAGTGTTCAAAATGTTTTATCATTAATTTAATAAATACTTGATTCCTTAATATAATCAATTTCATACCTTTGTAACTTCTAGAAATAATTCTTTTCTAAGAAGTAACTTACCCGATTAGGAGCGTAACTTCTCATTCCTTGGGTTGGATTGACTCATATCCTTGAATCTATGGTTGAATAAGTCACAATTATGACTTGAAATATCTACCTATATTATTCCTTAAATTCTAAGCACCTCATATTCTTAGAATGAGTATAGAACCTTATATAGTTAAAATAAAAATTCTTAGTAATAACCTATGATTGTATTTTATCCTAATTGATAAACAATCCATTATTTAAATTATTTTGATTAACTCTTACAAATTCAATGTATCAAGTCATCTTATGTGACTGGATGTAATAGACTTTCTCTCATATGAGGATAAGTATCTAAGTTGGAGAATCACCCAATTTATCTAAGTATTATTTCTTACCCAAATATGGTTACTTGGTTAATAAAAGAAGTCTTAGAGTGAATTTATTTTTATAAATTGATCACTATATATTCCTTAATATCTAATATTTCATAGTGGTTAAATTATTTTAACCTGTATGTGTAAACTCATAGGTTTAACTATATTGAATTTTATTTCATTATAAGGCCTAGCATAATGGTGATGATTATATTTAAATTTAAATATAAAACCTCTTTTTAAGTCAAAGAATCTATATTCTTTGAAGAATTAAATCTTCCTTTAAGTTGCAAAGCATTTTGAATTCTAATTTTTAGATTAGAATTTATAGTTATTCCTTGGGAACTCATTTTAGTTAAGTTACTTATGGTGACTTAATAAGTTGATCCTGTACTTTCCCTTGACTATCTTAATTAGATAGAAAATTCTATTCCTTCATTATGATCTTCATTAAGTGATGAATGTCACTTAAGTAAACAATCTAATTGTAGAAAATTCTATTTCTTTTAAAATAAGAAGATCTTACTCCTCAATTAGTTTGAGTTCAATCTTTGCGTATGCGCCTAAGACGTGATATGACTTAAGTATTTATTAATTCTTCCCTTGAAATGAGTTCTCATTCAATATAATTTATATTTAACCTTAGATTCTTAGTGATCTAACTCACATCTTGCAACTTAAGTGTTAACATCTAGTTCTAAGAAATTTTGGCATAAGTCATAGAATATGACTCATGATCATAATCTTCGTTCTTATAAAATCTCCTAGTACTTATCCATTTGGATGAGTGAGTTCCTTGACATGACCATGTCAGAACTTATGACTTGTGTTATTAAACTTTTATAATCTCCAAAACTTGGTGTTAGGTCATCATAAGTGACTTAATGACCCAAGTCCTTCTTAACTTTAAATTTATGTATTCTAAATGAATATTGCTATTTTTGCTCTAATGGAATCTTTTAGTAAGAGATGAATGTCTTGTTATTACTTCAAACCCAGTATGGACTAATCCCTGTAGTTAGTCCATCCTTATCTTTAGTTAGAGATTATAAGCCAAACTATTTGGATTCATTATTAGACTTGACTTCTAAATGATTGATCTTTGTTCAAATTCCTAAACTCTAATAAAATTAAGTAATCAAAGAATGCAAATTCTTTGATGTCAAGTCTTTGGATCCCAATTTGTTGAATTAGAATCTGCATTATCTTTTGATCTTTGTTAAGTCTCTAATGGGCTTAATTTAATTCACCTAAACTTTCTTAAGTGGTGAATATCACTTAAGTATAAAATTTGTAAGACCTTTGATCTTTAGCCTATCCAATACTTAGTATGTGATGCCATCTGCTAAGTAATAGTCCTATCCTATAGTGCTAGGTCATATGTTGTGACTTAAGAATCAATCATTAAACCTTTGAAGTTGTGTTCAGCTTAGATGAACATGGCTTCTCTTTCCTCTATTGCTATCTTTTTTAGGTGATGATTATCACTTAGTTTGGTAAGTTTCCTTAATTATTAAGTTTGAAACTGGATTTTAAAATATAAAATCCTTGGACCTTTAAATACCCTCAAATCTTAGCTCCTTTAGGTAACAATTTGATTCTTAATATATATATATATATATATATATATATATATATATATATATATTTTAGTAAGCAATCATTAACTGGATTTTTAGCTCTTAAGATAATGTAATTTTGCTGAGGATTACATTTCTGAATTCATTACTGCATTAGTGGTAAGGTGCTATAAGTGCAGTTTAATAATTGAAAGACTTTATGTGCTTAAAAATCTCCCTTATCTTTCAATCTCCAATTTAGAGTAACTTAATATTCTTGTGAAATTTACCTATCTTCTCTAGTAAGAATGCAACTAAACCTATCACTAGTTGTAAGGCCTATCAAAATTCCAGACAAAGATCAAAATCATTTATTTAATGATTCTTCCATTTCAATTGGATTAATATATATCCACATCTAAAATTTTATTATCATACTTCCTTATCTTCATTACATTTCAAATCATCATTTTATTATGTATTGTTCTTCTCACTTGAGTGATGTCGAGGACGACATCATTCTTAAGTGGGGGAGTCTATAACAACCAAGGTTGTTACTTAAGTCTCTGAGGACTAATCTAAGTCCTAATCATGGTTATAATGTCTTAATTAACTCATTTAGAACTCATCTCTAAGATCTAGGTCAAATTAGGAATAAATTGGATCAAATTATAATTTCTGGAAAATCCCAAAACCCTAGAAATTAACTTTTTATTTTGACCTCAAATTGAAAATCTGACTTCGCTATTGCGTTCACCACCCCCAAATTAGCTAGGGGTGATGTTTTGGAGGCATTTGGAAGTCATTGGATTTTCGTCAAATATTTTAATAATATTTAAATACCCCAAAAAATCAAATAATTAAATACTCGTTGAATCAAAAATCCAATCATGCCGCTGCGTACCTCACCCCTCAATTAGCTAAGGGTGATTTATTGAAAACTTTTGGGATGTGTTTAATTAATTAAGTTAAATAATAAAATCAGTAAATAATAATTAAATATTAATATACTTTAAATTGACTTAACGGTGCCCGTTAAATCCTTTGACGCCATCCTCTTTTCCCATTGGATCAAACAGTATCCACTGATCGTTCGATCGGATGATCGAACGATCTGTGACTGTCTTCCCCGATCTCGCACGCAGGCTCTGCGCATGTCGAATTTAGGAGGGCGCGCATCTAGGGTATTTCCCCTAGTGCATGATACTTTTGCCTATGGTATTTCCCCTAGTGTGTGATACTTTGGCATTAGGATGTTTCTCCTATATGCTCAGTGAGTACTTTGTGGCATTTACTTTAATCTAGGATGTTTCTCCTAAATTATTTAGATGGAATTAACTTTATGATCTGTGATGTTTCTCTTAGATGCCTTTTTGATGGAAATCATTTTAAACTAGGATGTTTCTCCTAAATGAGCAGATGGACTTTACTTTTTGGCAGTACTAAGTAGGAGTATCTCACACTTTACTTTACTTTTACGTTTCAGTCATTTTACAGCCACTTTACAGTTTCCTTTTAGTTTTGACTTACTTCTACTTTATAGTTCTATATGCTTTCTGTCATATTTCCATTTTTTGCAGTTCTTTTGTATTACAGAATTTCCTGTAATATTCTTTTATTTTAGTCATTTTACTTTATTTAAAATCATGTTAGGATGCTAGACTTCTTTTCAATACAGTACTTTTACTTTATATTATAAATTGGCATGTTTAGTTTGATCATATTATTTATGACTTTTTCTTTGTACTTAGTAGATTTATATTTGCACTTTACTTACCTTTTATGCAGCTTGAGTTGAGGTACGTGCTTACCTCACATTTTGTTTAAGTTATAATTTATTATTATAACTAGCCTTTCCTTTATTTGTCGCTTTACCACTTTTTATGCTTAAGTTAAGTTTGTGATATCTTTAAAATACATAAAAATGATTACCTTAAATATCCTTAGATATTTTGTCTAACTAGATTTTTCTTTTATTGGTTGGGGCCCTATCATTCTGAAACTGATAATGGTAGATTCTAAGCTTTTTGAGGAGGTTGAACCTTTAGAAGAGCAGGTCCAGGAAGAAGTGCAGGTTGATGAAGACCACTAGATTTTGCTTCCTAGTTTATTTTACTTTTGCATTCAAAAGGATGAGAGACTTCACTTTATATTTCAGTCTTTAAACTTTAAATGTTTGTAATAATATAGGATTAAAATTGTACTTTACTTTTCCTATATTGTATATGTTGAATGGATATTTTACTTTGTAATATGGATGAATGGATGATTACTTCAGTTTGTACTTTTCTTCCGCACTCTGCTTTCATAGTATACTTATTAAGTTATTGTTATCCTTTGATTTATTATGAAAAGCACATCTTTCTCTTAATATTGGATTGGAGTCTTAAATTCCAACCTAATGTTAAGTAAGGGATGTGCTTAGTGATGACCATACCCTAATCCTTATGATTAAAGGGGGGCGGCCGCCACAGTCTGCCTCCTCAGTTCTAGTTTTATTGTAGAATAGACTCGAACCTAGCCCAGTGCTTGGCTAGGATAGATATATGCCTTAATCTATAAATTCAACTCAGACCTAGCTCTGATGATGCCTATGATGGACACATGTTGAACTTTTTGTTCAAAGGCCCTGTATGGCTTATTTTTGTTATGGCATTACTATGTCTTAGGCTTACTTTTACTTCAATTCAGTTTCAGTGCTTTGTTTTACTTTGCCACATGCTTCAATAGCTATACGTTTTTGTGTTTTCAGTTACTTTGGCACATGTTTCAGTGGCTTTACTTTGTAGCTCATTCATGTACTTAGCTTCTTTTGCCACATACTTCAATGGCCTTTTGTATATATTAAATCTACATGCATGTATATATGTTCTTATTGATTAGTTATTAAATATTGGCATATTTAAGATGCTAATTCTATATGTTTATTTCAGCACTTTTCAGTATAATTTACTTTTATATAATTAGCATGTCTTCATGTGATCATAAGCATGTTAGGATCAGCTCATTTTAGTACTTGCAGTTATTTTTGCTTCTTTACCCACACCTTGTTCTAATTTCATGTCTTGTACATATTTGATGTTCAGTTATAAATGAATAGTTTATAGCCCTCCTATTCTTTGTAGCTTGATGCACCCTATATTGCTTGTATGTTTAAAGTATTTAAATGTGATATCTTTAAGTGTTCAGTTCACTTAAATAGCTTAAAATGTACTTAGACAATTTATCTAAGTGTAACCTTTTTTTTTGTTGACTGGGGCCCTAGCATTTGTGATACCGACAAATGTCAGATTTGGAACTGTTCGTTAGTGGTTCTGCAGAAGAGGAGCCAATGCAGGAGGAGGATCTTCCTACTGCCGCTTAGTTATATTGTCTTTTCCTTTTTCTGCAGTGAGTTTGAGAGATATTTTCTTTCTTTTAATTCAGTCTATAATAATTGAATTCTGGATGTATTTACTTTCTGTACTTAAGTTTAGTTACTATTTCTTTTACTCTTTTATACTATTCTGTGATGTGGATGTTATAATATACTATTTCCTGCTTCCGCTACTTTGATATATTGATGTATGTTTACAGTTCCAGGTGACAAGTCCTTGGCTTAAGGCGAGTTGGGTCTTACCTAACTCTACTTGAGTTGGGGATTTTCCACAGTTGGAGCACCGTACTCATCGTGTTTATGCTAATATCAGTATTAGCGGCCGTGGAGGGTACGGGGCCCCACACCATCTCACAACCCATCTGTTCCATAAAGAAGCAGAATACTGGCAGGATGATGTCCGGAACACCTGCTTTGTTGACTATGACTTTGAAGACATCCCCTGGGATGAATTCATGGAAGTATATAAATTAGAGTTTATTCCCCCATTAGTGCAAAATATAATCAAATACACCATAGTAAGGTTGAAGCAAGGCAACCATCTTGTCTCAGAATAAGATATGGAATTCAGAAGGCTAACTCGCTTTGCTCCAAACCTCATCACATTGAAAGCTGCCAAGTGCCATCAATTTTAAAGCGGTCTGCGCGACTTTATCAAAGATCACGTAGTCTCGCTTTGTCTCACTGAACTCTCATAACTAGTCGATACAGCAAGGGTGGTGGAGCACCATTAGTCCGAACGGGACATAAAATGAAAGATCCATGTAGCACCAAATTTCCACGAAGAGTTCAAGAAGCACAAGCCTCATCCCACTAAAATTTATTTGCTCGAAGATGCTGCACCCTCCGAAACAAGTCATAGTTGTAACAGGCCCTATCCATATGGCAAGTGTTACCACTTTGGTCATAAGTACTAATGTATGGTTATCTAGGCCACTTGTTCTGCCATTGCACTCACCAGGAAACTGTGGATGGTACTTGTATTAATAATTCACAACAGAACCAGGTATTCCGTACCACGCCGTGAACAAGCGAGATCCAAGGATGATAATAATGCCACCACCTTCAACTGAAGCTTCAAAACTAGCCAAGGAGCAAACTGTTGCTCCAAGATTCTAGAATAAAAATAACTTTAAGAAGCATGCTAATAATCATCCTGCTGCTCCTGCATGTGTCTATGCCTTAACTCCAGTTGAAGCCGTGGAAGACAATAATATGGTTTCAAGTACATGTTTCTGAACCCCTCTTTTATCATTATTTGTATTTCCTATATTTTAAATACTGCAATTAGTTAATGCCATTGATTAAATAATTTTAGGAATGCTCTATTTTAATGATAAACATTGCAATGTGTTATTCAACACTGGGGTCAGTCATTCTTTTATCTCTGAATATTTTGTCAAAACTCTTAGCCTATGTAAAACCCAAGTTATTACCCAAGTTGTTACCCTAGTTGATTAGGACTAATCCAAGTCTTGATTTTGATTCTAGTGCACTAATTAAGTCATTAGGAGTTCACCACCAAGATATAGTCCAAATTAGGGGTCAAATGAATCAAACCCTGATTTTGGGAAATTCTAGAACCCTAGAAATTAACCTAGTTATTTTGACCTCAGATCAAAAATCAAACTTCGCCATTGCACTTATTGCCCCCAAATTAGCTTGGGGTGATGTTTTGGAGGCAATCGGAAGTGGTTGGAATTTAGTCGAATATTTTAATATATTTTAAATACCTAAAAAATGGGAAAATTAAATACTCATCAAAATCAAAATTTGACTTCGCCGTCATGTTCCTCGCCCCTCAATTAGCTATGGGTGATTTATTGGAATTTTTTGGAATACTATTGATTAGATAAAACTAATTAAGGAAATCGATTAAAAACTAATTTAATAAATAATTATTCGCATCCCTAACGGCTCCGTCAGGATTCACCCGCGCCGTATGCTTGCATCATCTGGTCACCATCCGATCGAATGGGTGATCTAAGCCATTTGATTGGCCTGATCGAATGGCTCCGGACCCACCTTTCTCATTCCGCTCGCATCCGCAATGTGTGGCGTGCACAGGGCCATCGCCCTAGAGAACTCTGTAGTGCCTCGTTAAGCCATCTTGCGAGGTCGGGACCTCCGGCAAATAAAAAAAAAAATATAGGACCCGTCCGGAGCATTGAGTGCAGCCTCTGCGAAACCTCCATTACCTACCATCCATCATCAGGTACCGATTTCTCCTCCATTCCTTATGATTTCGCTTCCATTTCTGCTTGACTTGTTATTTCAATCTCGGATTAAGGATCCATAGGCTTCGATCGGGTCAATCGAACTTGATCAAAGCCAATTTTAAGCTTTATCCACAATGCTATCGGACCATTTGTCAGGGTTCCGCTCTGACCCGACCAAGTGGGTCTAGGGTTGCGCTTTCCCGATGCCTCAGGTTGTCTTTACCTCCGGTCTACCCACAGTTCGATGGCTTTTGTCATGCACCACCCTTCTCCGTGCGGGCTGGACCCTATCACCGCCGAGAGGTGCGACAATTAACGTGCACTAAAGAGTCAGTCATAGGATTTCTGCATGTGTTGTTTGGGTCAGGGTCGGGCCGGGTCGACCCGAGCCCGACCCGCACGCTGATGCGAAGCCACGGTTGCGCCAAGTGGGTCCCGCTTCCATCACTGACTCGGATCAGCGCATGGGTCCCACTCCATGTCAGCATAGATTGGACGAGGGTCCCGTCAGCGCCTTGTTGATGGATCTGTGCATGCGTGGGCCCGCCCGCCTCATTTTTACAACTGTGGGTCCCACCTGTAAGTGATTTAATTAATAAAATTAAATTAATAGATTCTGAATTAATCTATTTATCAAATCATTATGTGTTAATTACAGTACTTTAAACCTCCATAAAATAAAATCTAATAATCCAAATATATCTAAATTATATCTCATTTTGCTTAGAAAAATGAGAGGAATATTATGGTAGTGTCACATTCCCTGTTGGACACCTATTTATCATAGTGGCATTTAGGACTCCTCATTTGACCCTAAATGCCCCTAAACTTCAAAACTCCATAACTTTGCACACACTAATCCAAACATAGTTAATATGGGTTTTATTTGAATCAGGAGAATGTCTAGATCATTCTTGTAGTATCCACTTTGTTATTTGGTTTAGGATTTGACTAATGACTTTTGGGTACCCTCCCTAATTACCCTATTTTACCTAAAACTTTATTTAACCTTAACTTGATCAATTTAGCTCCAAATTTGGTTATCTAATATACCATTTTGATCAGGAGAACCAAATTAACAGTAAACTACAAGAAAATTTAGGTTTTGATGACTAGATCCCCTAATTTGCCCTAATCACCCTATAACTTGATTATGTCATAACTTAACTAAATTTAGTCCAATTTGGGTTTACTCTCAGTCATAGTACTCAGTGTGTTATAGAAAAGCTATAGCCACTGAGTTTGCTAAATTTGGACATTATTTGGAAAAGTTAGGTTTTCGACTAATTCATGAACTCATTAATTACCTTTTTGACCCCAAACTTGAATTCAACATAACTTAACCAATAGATATCAGAATTTAGCGTTCTTAGACTCTATGTAATCCTTGGATAATAAATAATAATAAATTGACTAAATTTTTAGACTTTACTAGGTGAAATTACCAAACTGCCATTTTAGGTTAAAATCCTTAATTTGAACTCGTGTGACTTAATTCATGTCCAAATTTGGTGAACTTACTGTCCATCTTCATGTTAGACAATAAGGAATCATTTAGCATTAAGAAAATTAAATTTGGAGCACTTAATCAAAAAATAGCATTTTAGACCCTTAAGTAGAGGCAAAACAGTCATTTTGCCCATATTAGATTTAAGTGTCCTTACTCCTTAGAAACTTAATCAAATCACTAAAATTAGTAATATGAATAATTTGGAATCAATCTAGCCCTTCTAGACTCATTAATTTGATATACTAAGAAAATCCTTAATTCTCACTTTAGGATTCCTCCCTTAAGGTCAAGGACTAGAAAATTAAGTTAGACTTCAATCATTTGGTAAATGGGTTATCCAATGAGTGAAATCTTGATTTTCATTTGTTTCTAGATTTCATCTTTTATAGAGGCTAGTTTGCATTTAAATTCTAGTTTAGGCCATCTAAATTTATTAATTGGGACGATTGATTATCTATTAAACCTAAGTAGGCGCCATTGATATAATTTGCTTCTACCTTATATGACCGTAGTGCTGAGGTTATACTGGATAGTAAGATATTGGAGATCCTGAGCTTGTATAATTTTAGATAATTAGAATATATTAAATTAGAAAATAAATGATATCACAGAGTCTGTACAGTATTATTTGCATATTTTACTTTTCTTAATACTGAACTTTACTTTCTTTGCCACACTAAATGATGTATGATAACTTTGCTAACTTTTCCACACTAAATGATGTATGATAACCTTACTTACTTTGCCACATTAGATGATGTAAGGTAACTTTACTTACTTTGCCACATTATATAATGTAGGATAACCTTACATACTTTGCCACATTAAATAATGTAGGATGACTTTATTTACTTTACCTCATTTTATAATGTGTCTTACTTATTCTGTTGTCACAGTGTTACTGCTTATATTATGTATTCCTGATGATCTGGGGAATGTCCCCTAGATGACATATATTATGTATTCATGGTACTCTAGGAAATTTCTCATAGGTATTATCCTTTATGTATTCCTGTAGCTCTGGGAAATGTCTCCTAGATGCTTCCGTACTTGATTTTGGACTATATTTTTTATAATGCTTCAATATTTTACATAATATTTTCCTTGCAATTACTTTATTTTAGTATTTATTATATATGTTTTAGCAATACCTTTATACTTTTAGTTTGTATTATTTATGTATTTATGCAATATTTATTTATTTTTCATGTTTTAGCAGTTCTTATTTTTACAAATATATAAGCATGTTAGGGTGCTAGACTTACTTCAATTCTGTTCTTGTGCATTTTTATTTATAAAATCAGCATGAGTAAACTTGATTAGACTTGCTTAGAGTGTCATGATATCATTAAATACATGAGCTCAGTCAGCCTAAAATGCATTTAGACAATATATCTAACAAAGCTTTTTCTTTTCTTTGCTAGGGCCCTAGCATTATGAAACCGACAATATCAGTTCCTGGGAGATTTAAAGATCCAGTACGTGCGGTAGATCCACTTCAGGAGGAGCATCAGTTCAGAGTTGAAGAGATTTAGTATAGGTTGTCTTTTTCTTTGTAAGAATGAGTGATATTTTCTTTCATTTAAACTTATTTAAAATTGATGTAATAATACAGGTACTCTATGTATTTTTTTTACTGCACTGCTTTATTCTGAGCTGTATGTCATATCTGTGTTATGGTGGAATTGGATATAATATTATATCATTCTTGCTTCCGCACTTTGTGATGTTATTTACTTAGTGATTGATCTTCTTGCTTATGTCAAGGCACATCCTTTCCTTATTAGTGGATTGAGAATTATACTTAATCCAATGATAAGTGAGAGATATTTCCATTATGGCACACTGCCCCTTGATATAATCTTGTGGGATTGGAGGTGGGGAACCCAGCCTACCTTCATACAAACTAGCTAAGTCATTAAATGTTGGACTTCCATCCAGAACCCAACTCAGTGCCCACAAGTTTTGTGAGGTTAAGATTTTATTAAATAATCAAAATTTTCGATTCCAAACTAATTGTTTTTCCTCTAGTCAATTTTGATTTTATTTTTGAAATGAATTAGCTTTGTAGTCACAACATAATTATAAATTGCCAAAAGAAGAAAATCAAGCTCCATTCCCTTTGCAAGCCTGGAAACTTCATAGGTAAGATTAGTACTCCAGCGTCTCTAATCAATGCTATTAAGGATGGGAAATCGATATGCAATGGATGCGATGCTTTTCTTGTAACCATGATGGGTGAAATTAAAGAGAACATTCCTTTCTTTGATTGTTAAGTAGTGAGGGATTTTGTCGATGTATTCCTAAAAGATTTGCCAAGTTTTCCTCTAGCTAGAGAAATAGAATTCTTTATTGAGTTAGTTCCCGAAACTCAACCGATCTCTAAAGCACCTTACAGAATGACACCTAAGGAACTGCAAGAGCTCAATGAATAATTGCAAGAGCTCTTAAGCAAGGGTTTCATCAGACCTAGTATATTTCTTTGGGGAGCGCCAAATTTGCTTGTTAAGAAGAAAGATGGATCTATGTGAATGTGCATAGATTACCAAGAATTGAATAAAGTAACCATCAAGAATAAGTACTTATTTTCTAGAATTGATGATTTATTTGATCAGTTATCTGGTGTTATTATATATTCTCCAAGGTTGATTTAAGATTAGGATATCATCAGTTGCAAGTAAAGGACACCGATATCGAGAAGATAGCTTTCCACACTAGCTATGGCCATTATAAACTTCCTGGGATGTCTTTTGGACTCACCAATGCGCCATCAATATTCTTGAACTTGATGTAGCAAGTACTTAAGCCATATATGGACAAATTCGTCATCATTTTTATCGACGATATTCTCATCTATTCTCAAACTCTGAAAGATCATGAAGATCATCTAAAATAAATTTTAGATTCATTGCGTGATCATCATTTGTATGCCAAATTCTCCAAGTGTGAATTTTAGTTAAAATCCATAGCTTTTTTGGGTCACACAATTGATTTCCAAGGGATTCGAGTAGATCAGAAGACAGTAAGTGCCATCCAAGGTTGTGTACAACCCAAGTCAGTGACTGATATTAAAAGCTTTTTAGGTTTAGCTAAATATTACAAGAAATTTGTTAAGGGATTCTCCTAAATTACCTCACTACTAATTAAACTGACTCAGAAAGTTATACCTTTCATTTGGAGTTCTGATTGTGAAGAAGCATTTCAAACTTTGAAAGATGCACTCTCTACTGCCCCAATGTTAGTTTTTCCTAAAGAAGGTCTATACTTATGCATCTATAGTTAATTTAGAATACATGTTAATACAAGAGAGTAAAGTAATTGCTTATGTCTCCATTATCTGAAACCCCATGAATAGAACTATCCTGTTCATGATCTTGAACTTGCCACGTTAATCTTTGCCTTGAAATACTAGTGTCATTATATCTATAGAGTTTGATGTTCAATTTTTGCTGATCACCAGAGTCTGAAGTATACTTTTACTCAGCATGAATTAAACTACTGACAAAGAAGGTAGCTAGAATTGATTAGTGATTATGATTTAAGCATTCAGTATAATCTCAGTAAAGTGAACATCGTAGCAGGTGCTCTCAGTCATCATTCCACGTTATCTGCCATGATTGCCGAAAGTTTGTTAGAAGAGGAATTTTGTAAGCTCAATATTGTGCATTTTCATGGTGATATGCTAAGTATGATGACAAGCCAAAGCATTGTTGAACCCACCTTTCACAAAGATGTTTCCATCTCTCAAACTAAAGATGAAAACTATTTGAATTTTTAAGCTACAATTGAAAGTGGTCGTTGCCCTGATCTACAATTGTGTAATGGTGCTATTTATCAAAATAATCATCTATTGATTCCTAAATCTATGCACCAGAAAGTTCTTATTGAAAGCCATCATTCTGGATATAGTATCCACCTCGGATGTGCAAAGATGACTCAAGAATTGAAGCAGTCCTTCGGTGGCTCGGTATAAACAAGAGCGTAGCCAATTTTGCGATGAAATGTCATGCTTGTTATCTAGTGAAGGCTGAACACCAAAGGCCTGGAGGTCTTCTGCATCTATTGAAAATTCCTGAGTGGAAATTGTTTGATATTTCAATGGATTTCATTATGGGATTGCCTCATATTAGATCTGTTGCTGATGCAATTTGGGTCATTTTGGTCCATTTAATTAATTCTATGCATTTCATTTCCATCCGTTAGACTGACTCAGTGGAAAAGCTTGCAAATCTTTATATTAAAAAAAATCATCATGCTACATGGTATTCTTAAGTCAATCATATCTGATAGAGATAGCAGGTTCACTTCTAAGTTTTGGTAGCAATGCACCAAGATCTAGGGACTACCCTAGCTATAAGCATAGCTTTTTATCCCCAAATGAATGGTCAAATAGAAAGAGTGAACCAAGTTCTTAAAGATATACTTAAACTTTACATTCTTGATTTTTCTAGTTCCTGGGAAGATTGCATTTCGTTAGTGGAGTTTGCATATAACAACAACTTTCAGGCAAGTATTAAAATGACTCCTTACAAAGCCATATATGGCAAGAAGTGCAGTACTCCTCTTGCGAGGTTAGAAATAGGAAGCATCCAACTCTATAGATCTGAATTAGTTGAAGAGACAAACAGAAAGGGTTAGTTGATTGAAAAAATAATTCATTCAGCTCAAGATTATCATAGTAAATATCACGATGCTCACCATCATCCTCTAGAATCTAGTGTTAAAGATTTTGCATATTTGAAAATTAGCCTGATGAAAGGTGTCTTCAGATTTGGCGTAGCAAGGAAACTAAGTCCCCATTACATTGGACCTTTTGAGATATTATCTAAAGTAGGATTAGCATCCTATATGTTAAATCTTCCTGATGATTTTGTAGCAGTTCACAATGTGTTTAACATATCTTAAGAAGGTGTCTCAGAGACCCTTCTCATCTAGTTTAGCTTCCAGTAGTGGAGATTCAACCTAATATCTCTTATGCGGAAAAGCCTATTAAATTTTTAGCTCGTGATTAGAAGCTAATAAAAAATCGCTCTATTCAGATAGTAAAAGTTCAATGAAAAAATTATTCTTAGGAGAAATCTACATGAGAAAGGAAGCGGATATGCGTCACAAATATCCAAAGCTCTTTTAAAACCATGGTACTTCTTATATTCCTTTCTCTTCAGTAATATTTAATTCAAATTCAATGTGCTTTCTTCACTTGAGTGATGTTGGGGACGACATCGTTCTTAAGTAAGGGAGTTTGTAATAACCCAAGGTTGTTATCTTGTTTAATCTAAGATAAGCCAAGTCCTAACTCCCATTCCATTAGACACAAATGACCATTTAAATCTAACCCTAGAAGTTTTGGATCAATCGGAACTCATTTGAGCAATATAGCTATTTTGCCTATATTATGATCATAAAAGTTAACTAAATTAAATTGATCTCTAAATTAAAATCTGATTGCATTTTTAAATTCCTCATACCTTAATTAGCTAAAGGTGAAATTTTAGAAATTTTTAGAGATCATCTAGTCCTAAATTAGATTTAAAACCATTGGGATTAATTAAATTAAATAAGAATTAATTAATATTATATAAATTAAATTTTATTTAATTAATTAACCAGTAGGATTTACTATCAGGACTGCGGTAGATTTGCTGTGGGGTCTCGACAGCGGTGCAGCATTATCAGCGTGTCATCGCCACCACACTAATCCTTGTGCGTCGCATCCGATGGCATCCAACCCTCGCGCTAGGATATATCTTTAGCCATCAGATTGTTCCCTTACTGTAACAACCCAGGTTGTTAGCTTAGTCAATTAGGACTAATCTCAATCGTAATCTTGATCCTAAGTGTTAATCAAGTCATTAGGAGTCATCCACTAAGAGCTAGTCCAAATCAAGAGTCAAATAGATCAAATCCTAATTTTTGAAAAATCCCGAAACCCTAAAATTTGACTTGTATAAATTGACCTCAGATGGAAAAACGGACTTCGCCATTGTGCTCATTGCCCCCAGATTAGCTAGGGGTGATATTTTTGTGTCAATCGGAAGTCGTCAAAATTTTGATAAATATTTTAATAATAATTAAATACCCCGAAAATTGGAAAATTAAAATACTTGTCAAATAAAAAACTCGACCTCTTCATTGTGTTCATCACCCTCAATTAGCTAGGGGTGAATATTTGGAATTTTTCTGAAATCAATTTAATTATTTACATTAAATATGAAATTAATTAAAATATTATTATTTTAATCCTAAAACTAATGGCGCCGTTGCTGCGCTGTTTATTTCGTCGCTTATAGCTAAGCCCGCCGTTCGATCAAAAGGTGGGATCATACCGTCTGATCTGATTGATCAAATGGCCCAGGAGTTCTCTTCCTTAGATCACCCGCTGAAGTCGCGTGGCGAGTCGCGAGCGGCCACCGCTGCGGTCGCCCAGCCAGCCGCTACCGCCTGCCATGTGACCTCGATCGCGCCGTACCAGACCCATTAAATGCCCTTCGACAGTCCCGGCCTCCTTCTGCGTTCGTCTAGAAACCTAAGGAGCTGCCGAGTGGAGTCGATCGAGTCTTCCGTCAATTTGTAGGTACTGCTCCCTCCCTAAATCTTCAGACTTTTTTCTTCAGATGATTGTTAATCCCTTAATTGCTTATGGTGGGTCGTCATATGATTAGGTCCGATCGAACTCGAGTGAGTTCGATCAATGAACTTGGCACTCGATCGCTCATAGTAGAACTATAGGGCCGTGACTAGGGTTCACCTTAGTAGTCGAACCAGACCACCTCGACGGCTGGTTCAACATTCCTTGGGTAGGCCTCGTCCTCACCTACCCACAGTCATGCGGCCAGACCCCCATCACCGGCAGTTAGGCCCAATCGGCGAATCCTGGGGGAAGGAGACGGAACTTCGCGGGCCGGGCCGGGTCAGCCCGTCCCGCGTGACTTGGAGGCAAGCCGCCACACGTATGCAGCTGGTTCGACCGGTGGGCCCCGCTTGCGTCGACTTCGTCAGGTGCGGGCCCCACCCACAGGCCCGTGCCCAATCCCAGCCCGCCACGTGTCCGTGGCGGGTCCCGCCATCAAATCTCTGCAGAGCATATTTATAAAATAATATATATATATATATATATATATATATGTATATAGGTATAAATATATATACATTTAATTAAACAGCTAACTATACTTAACCTAATTAATATATTAACTAATACATTAGTTAGGATAATTAAATAATATTAAGCAATTAATTAGATTTGATTAGTAGACTAATTAGTGATTAATGTTAGTTAATAAATTTAGCTAAATATTAGGCTTAATAATTAGGATTGACTTAACAATTAATTATATGTTATATATATATATTAATTAGCAGTTAATTAAACACTTTTATATATATATATATATATATATATATATATTTATGAAATATGTTAAATGCATTAATTAATAAATAACTTATGTTAAACCTAAAATAAACAATAAATTTAAAAAAAATTATTTATTAATATTAGTTAATCAATTAAATAGTTGAATTAGTTAATTAGTTAATTAATAATTATCAAATTAATTAACAATAATTATAGTTAGTTAATTAAGTTACTTAACATTTTCCCTAATAATTAAAAATAGTAAATAAATTTTAATAATTAAAAGAACAGAATAATTTAATTTATATTTTTGAATAATAAATTAATTAAAATCAATTTAAATTCAATAAAACTTTAAAGTTTAATAAATTTTTATACAATGATCCAAATATAGTAAATATAGGTCTCATTTTATGCAGAAAATAAAATGAATCAAATGGCATAATTCAAAAGTTTATTTCGGGGTACGTATAACGTAGTGATATTTGAGGATCTAACCTAACTCTCATAACTTTTGGCCTAGTTGTCCAAATATAGACAATATGGGTCTTAAAATACTCAGGAGAACAGTGCCAACACTATAGAAGTATTAGTTTCCGCATTAAGAGCTTAGTTTGAAAAGTGACATTTAGGACCCTACCCTAAAAATGACCAAAATACCCATAGTCTTCAATTGACCATAACTTAATCAAATCAACTCCGAATTTAGAAATTCAAAGTACTAAGTAACTTAGAATTTTAGTGTCATCAATAAACTAAAATAGTATTTAGGATCTGAGCCCTAGAAAATTAGAAATGACCAAAATATACCAACCCTAGTTAAGCCATAACTTCACCCTTTAAAGTTCAAATTGGGTTTACTCCCTGCCAACACACTCAGTATATTATAGGGAAGCTATAGAAACTAAATTTGCTGAAATTGGACTTCAAACAAAAAGTTTGGTTTTTGTCTCCCATTGACCAACAAATTACTGAATTGCCCTTAGAAATTGAAATAGCTATAACTTAGCCATATGACCTCATAATGTAGTGTTCTTAGACTCTATGGAATCTTAGAATAGTAACCAACAGTAAACTGCATAAAAATTTAGATTCTATTAGGAGTAAATTACTAAAATATCCCTTAAGTCAAAGTCTTAGTTTGGACCTATATGACCCATTTCTTATCCAAATTGAGCATACTTACTATCTATCTTCATGTTAGATTGTAAGGAATTATTTAGCAGTAAGAAATTCTAATTTAGAGCTCTAATTCAAAAGTAGCTTTTTGGACCCTTAAATAGGGGCAAAATGGTCATTTTGCCCAAAATTTAGGTTAAGCATCTTTAAACCCTAAATTATATTCTAAGTCACTAAAACTAATATTAGAATTATAATAGAATCATTCTAAGTATTAAAATCAGTTATTAGGTCAAGATAGTTAAATTTCCTAAATTATCTCTAAGTTTTTTCTTAGGACTTTACACCTCACTTAGGACTATTCCTAAGAATAGGACTAGTTCATAGGTTAGATTTCATTTATTAGATAAGTGAGTTATTTAATGAATACATATTTAGTTTTATTAGTTTCTAGATTTTATAAATTATTTTAATTATTTAGTCTGTTAACGCTAGATTCAATATAGGAGATTCATCATATTAAGTTTGATTTACTTTATAGAATTTACCTTAATCAATATATCACTTTTATATTGAAACCTAGATCTTATGTTTTATCCTTTTGGATTATGTGGTTAAGCCCAATCTCATATTGTTTAATCCATAATCTATAGTTTAGTGGATCTTGATCAGATCATAGATAGAACATCTAAATTCATCAAATTAGGATGTTATGATTTATTGATTAAACCTGCAGTCGTACTTAATTAAATTGGATTAGAACCTGACCAGTTCTAATCCTCTTAACTTATAAGGCCGTACTTCTAAGTTACACTCGATAGTAGGAATTGGAGATCCAGAACTTGTGTAACTTAGAATAGTTTAATTAAACAACAACAGTGTTACCATGTATAGAAGAGTCCCTTGCTTACTTGATTTGTGCTATGCATTCCTTATATTTTATGTTTAATTCCTTGGACATATCATGTAAGAAAACTTTGTGAATGAAATGAAAACATAAAATAATTAAGATAACAGTTACCTTGGGTTCAATTATATTCTGGTAGGTTCTGATGCACATTTACCCTAATGGACAGGGATAAGGAGTAATAAGGATGCTTAACATTACTCATTGAGTTGTGTGTGTTAAGCTTAGAACTCGTATAGTCTTGTAGACGTGCTTGACTCATCAGGTGCTTATGGATGTGTCCATAGAAACAAAAGTAAAATAACTAAAAGATTCTGCATTTGTATTTACTACCTCCTCAGTTCTGTTCTGCTGTTCTATCTACCCTAGCCCAGAAAGGCTTTGAGAATTTTTGTCTGGGCTCGATTGGCCAATCTTCTGATATGAAAGTTTTAGACAACTATTTCAGTTCTAGCTTACTGTGTACTGTATTATTGATGCATGTTTTAGTCAGCTATATTTCTTTACTTACCTGCTCACTTGTACATATTTATAGGATGTTGTACTTTACTACTTATAATATGTACTATTTTTAGATTTCTACCTTTAACTAGCATAAGTCATATAATCATCAGCATGTTTAGGGTTAGACTTTACTTTTAGTATTTTTACTTACTGCATTATATATGTATGTTCCCATTCCTTGCTTAGTTTGCTGGAGGTGTGCTTTGCCTCACTTTTTGTTTAGTTATAAATATTATATTTATAAATTACCTTATTCTTTGTATGCTTATTGCTCCTACTACTTTTAGTTTACTTTTTGTTGTGCATAAGTTTAAAATGGTGACATTAATAATTCATATAAAATATTTAGCCTAAAATGTACTTAGATAATTGTCTATTAAAATTTTCTTTTATTGGCTGAGGCCCTGGCATTATGAAATCGATAATGTTAGATTCAGTAGATTTGAGGAGCTGGGTGTTGAAGAAGAGGAGCCTTATTTAGAGGAGGAGCATCAGCCAGGAGAGACAGATGCTACCTAGTTCTCTGTTAGCTTCTTGTGAGGATGAGAGACTTTTTAGATTTATTTTCAATCTCTTAAATTATTTATTAAATATTATAATAATACATGTACTGTGACTGTGATTAATTTTTTGCACTTTATTATTTGCTGAGCTATAGTACTATTTCTTACTTGATGTATGGTGAATGGATGTAATATTTATTTTATTCTGCTTTCGCATTCTATATGTAAGTTAGATGTAGTGACTGATCTTCATAGTTATTCTGTGCACATCCTTCCCTTATTAGTGGATTGTGGATCTTACCTAATCCAATGAAAAGTGAGGGATTTGCCAGAGTGGCACACCACCCCTTGGGTATAATTTTGTTGATCAGGGGGTGGGGCGCCACACTTACATCCAATGATTGGTCTCTTTTTCGACTTAATTAATTAACCCAGATGCATCAGGATCGTGTAAAGCTAATGTTTAATCCAACAAATAGTTCAGAGCACCCCCAGCCCTGTTCACTTTCATCTCCAGCATGTCTACTCGCGCCTCTGGTCCCCTCTGACAGCTTAACCTGCTACAGACGTCGTGGTAGTACGGGATATCCTGGTCTATCTCTTCTACCCTCGAGCTCAATAGTCTGCTGACTGCAATCTTCCCAAGCTTCCTTTAGATGGTTGCACCCTGCCCACCTATGGCCTGAGCCTCAGCCATGGATCTGAGCTGTGGAAATCCTCTTATCCATCCCCTCTGGATATAAATAGCCTTCAATCATCACAGTTAACTCCTTTGTTCATTGTGAATAACTTGAATCCCCCTCAACTTCCTTGTCAAGCTCTCAGTAATAGCTGCCTAGATGATTTGAATGTTCAGTGAGGTGGAAGTCACCCCATTGAAGCCTAGAGCCCATTCCAGCTCAATTCCATCTTGAACCTTCATCTCCTAGCTAATCAAACTTATTGCTATCATCGCCAGAGTTCAAGCTAGCTCTGATCGATCGTATCGATTGATCGGGCTGAAACTCGCCTCAGGAGTTGAGTCCGAGTAAGTACCCAGTGATCAAGCGCCTCCCAAATCTTGAAACCTTGGGGGTTCGACTTGCCTCGCTTCACCTCCCTGATGGTGTAGGGATAAAACCCTAGCCAAATTGTTGTGCTTGTGAGGATAATTAACTCCTCACAGTAAACCCTAATCATCTGCATAGAACTGATCTGATGGAGTAGGGTCTCAGCATTCCCATCACTCCCATGAAGGACTTTTATGCTCAATCAAAGCGTCTTGATCCATGGATGGTGTAGCAATCAAATGCAGTCTGTGGTGGGAAGTGTCGGTGGCAAATTTGGCGATCCAAGCTCCCTCCTAGCATCTGTCTACGAATTAGGGTCGGGAACGATGACACTGTCGCTCAGGCTGGGACCAGGCCTGCGTGGTGTAATAGTGCTAGCCTAGTCGGGCCCCTTGTGGCCCATGCCTTTTGATTTTGGGCTAAGCCTTTAAATCAAATTTTGGAATTAAATTCTTTATGGAAAACAAATGAAAAATGGAATTTAATAATTAAGCCTATGATTCTTTAATCAAAAATATTCAATCTAAATTATTTAAATAACTTTAGCCATACTAATCCAAATGGTAAGATCCAATATACTATTTTGATCAGAAAAATATAAGGAACATTAATCTACAATAAAATTCTACTTTCTGCAATTAGAATTTCTAATATAGCAAAATTTCTTTCTAAAATTAATTAGGGATTATTTAATTCAATAAATTGCTAAATATCATGCTTAAGGTCTCTAAATGTTCATATGGCCGAGAATAATTTAATCATACCATAGAAAATATTTTAAGAGTTTTAAAATCATTAATCACCTCTTAATAACCCTAATTAGTGATTAGTGAATAATTACTCTAATTGATCTTTGATTTTTAAAATCTTGATATTTATCATCTCCATAAGTCTTATAGAACCTATTTATAAATCTAGGTCTCACCTTCTTAACCTAATTTTGTTAATCACCCTTAATGACTTTAAAATTTGAATAATACCTATTAGGTTTAGCCTAAGTGAAAATCTGATATTTAGGGTTTTAATTCCTTCATTAGATAGTAAGAAACCTATTGGAATTGATTTGAATAAAATTGGAAGCTTAAATTTTGAAATCCCAATTTTACCCTTGGGAAGGGCATTTTGGTCATTTTTGACCAAAAGATGGTTTAATAGTCCCAGATCCCTAGAATTCTAATTGAATGCCTTAAATAAGTAAGATAATGTCTTAGGATTATTTCATAAGCTTTTGGACTTGATTAATGAGTCCTAAACATTAAACCTTAATTTCCTCTTAAGATTCACTTAAGTAGTGTTAAGCTCTTAATGTGATCTTAGATCTTCATTATAGACTTACTAAATGAATATGAACCTTATGGAATCAGTATTAATCGAATAAACTACCATCTAATTGAATTCCAATATTCTTCCTAAATCTATGTCTTAAAGAGAACCTTAAGCTTAGTCTTAACTAAGATCTTTGGCAATCAATCTAAAACCCTTAAACCTTAGAGTCTAATAGCTTAGATCCATTTAATGATTAATCTATCCAATCAATGAAGTCTCTTTAGTAATGAAACATTCATTCTTAAAATTCCTTAATAATCTCTTAAGTAAAAAATCCTTGATTTCTTTTTTTAGTGGCTTAAGTGGTTTCAATTTATAGAATAATGAAATTATTCTATAGATTGATTACACTTCTTAGATTTACAAGTTCTTAATTAATTATTTTATCTTATGATTTTAGAATCAGCCTTTCTAAATTAGCATCATACTTTCCTTAATTATTCAGCCCTTAAGATACTCTACCGTTAGAGTAAGGTTTGGTTTGACACCTTAGATACTTAGATGTTAGTACCTTGAATTTAGAGTCTAAACCCTAATTTAGAGTTTAACTTTAAATCCCTGATTCTTGATTCTTTCTATAACCAATATTAGGTATGGATTTTTGAAATATAATTATTAAGTCATTGATTTATATATTTAACCATCGTAGTTGTCATTTCCTGATTATTAATTAGAACTTGTTAAGTTCTAATGCTTAACTTTTCAGATGTAAATTTGGGATCATACTTAATAGTTGGATATTGGATATCCTAAGCATGTACTATCTCAGATTAGATAAAATGAATTAAATTAGATAATAACATATATCACATATGTTTATTCGAATTCTTACTTAGTTTGACCTTTGTTGCTTCACATACTTTGTATTTGAGCCTTTTTCCTTGGACATACTAGTTGGACATAGGATATTTGATGAGTATCCTTTATTAAATTTGAAATACATATACATTATTTAACTCTTAAATTAATGCATTCAATTTTTTCGATATCAATTTAACAGAGTGTGTTCTAGTTACTCTGCCTCTTCAATTTAGTTCTTTTGATATAAAATCAACTTGGATCCACCCATGATAGTATTTGGATGATACATGTACGATTATATAGTCTAGCTCAGATCCACCCATGATAGAGATTGGGTGATACATTTGGATTTTCTGTTCAGTGGCCTTATTTTTCTCGTTTCTATTATGGCAATAAAACTTAGGCACCTCTCTAGATGCAGTTCATTTCAGTTCATTTTAGTTCAGTTTCAGTGGCTTCATATAGCCAATGTTTAGATTAGTGTTTTTATGCATATGCTTTTTATTTTCTACATAGTTCGTTGTATCCATTAGGATGCTAGTTTTGCTTATTTCAGTCACTTTTATATTTCAGTTCAGTTGACTTTATATAAATTAGCATGTATTCATATGATCATAAACATGTTAGGATGAGTTTATTTTCTGTACTTTCAATTATTTATATATTGCTGCCTGACCTTGTTGCAACTTCCGGTTGAGGTATGTTATCTACATGCTTCATTTGTTTAGTTATAAATATTTTATTTATAACTTCCATATTTTTTGTTGTTTGTTGTACTTCTTAAAATGCTTAAATGGTTAGTAAAATGTAATAACTTAAAATATGTATTTTTCATTAAATCAGCCTAAAATATACTTAAACAACTGTCCAACTTATGTTTTTTCTTACTTGGTTGGGGCCTTGTCATTGTGATATCGACAATATCAAATTTAGAGTTGTTCGTGGAGATAGCTTCAAGTTATGAGCTTGGCCAAAAGGAGGACCTTACTGCTGCTGCTGAGGCTTAGATAGTCTTGCTTTATTACTTGTGAGGATGAGGTTGTGCTTTTATTTTAACTCAGTATTGTATTAATTAATGTTCAAGATGTCTTTACTTTTCTGCACTTCTATACAAAGTAGAAATCTTGTTCTTTCTTTTACATGCTATGAAATGGATGTTATATTTACTTTGCTTCTGCACTTTGATTCTTTCTTACATGTTGATGAATGGCTTACAGTATTAGGCGACAAGTCCTTTGACTAAATAGCATGGATTGGCATGAGCGTTCTTGGTTCGGGCTCGAGTGTCAGCCTATAATTGCCAAATGGGATGAAATCGGGCCATGGAGGCCTGATAAAGATCCTTCAAACTTCTGGAAAACCATTGGGGACATAAGAAAACATGGGGACAACCTTTGTCAAGCAATTTATATAGGGGTATTCTGTCTGTTGGGTGAACGTACGAAGAACGAAGATGAGTAGGGTCGAGAGCCTCTGCGGCCGTCAAATTCACGATTAGAAAGTTGCTATAGCAAGGATCGTTCAGATCTTATTCCATCAATCATGATTAAATCACAGTCGCAGATCCTACAACATGATCCAACTATCTAGTTTTAAATATAAAGAGTTATAGTCGTGTGACTTGTCCAGAGTCGTCTTATCTGATCTTAGAATGTTGGAGGTTACAATTGCCTGGATCTTGGGTTCTGTGTTCTGACGCACTGCACAAGATTTCTATCGTTATGAAATATTAATATTATAAGAGTTTTAATAATTCAATTTTAATTAAAATCATATAGTTTCAATTTAAATAAAAATAGTTTGTATTTTATGAATATTTTGACCATTTTATATCCAAAAATTATGAAATTGGCTCCCATAATATATTTTAATGTGAGAAATTCAAATATGACCCTTAAATTTGGAGTTTGTGGTCAAAATATTTTACCTAATTTTTTATAAGTATTTAAATTAAATAAAATGATTAAAAAATATTCCTTGATCATTTTGCCCTTCAATTTTTAGGATTTTGTCTTAATAATATTTAGAACCTACTAATGACATGTTAGACTCTAATTATACATAATTAAATAGAATAATAGTCGTGGGTTGTTACTGACTCATGCACTTAAGAACGTAGTCTTCCTCGACATAAATACTCATACCAAAATAGGGTAAGGGGAAAAATTCAAACTTGACAAAATTTAAGATTACATACAGCCTCAAAGAATCTTGGACACGCTTGACTCATGTTTGATTCATTTTCCCAAGTGGACTCCTCAACACTATGATTTTTCCACTCCACTTTAACAATTGGAATGGAACAACTTCTTAAATGCCTCTAGTGACAATCTTCTTAGAGAGGATATGTTGAATATATCATGCACTGATGCAAAGTTGTTTAGTAATTTCAACTTGTATGTTGATGATCACACTTTGGCTAGCACTTCAAAAGGTTCAACATATTTGGGGCTAAATTTACTAGCCACAATAAATATGTAAGCTTCTTCATTGGACTAACCTTCGGATAAGAAAAATTGGGTATTTGGAATTCTAGAGAACGGGGTTTGGCATCATGAAATTTACGATGCCTGTCCTGAACTACTAAATTTTTTTGTTGGATAAGCTACACTTTCTTATTAGTTTCTTAGACTAATTTTGACCCATAAAAATGTGCACATCTGCAACCTCAGACCAAGCTTGTGGAGCATTGAATTTTTTCCATATAGTACTTTATATTGAGCCATGCTAATATTGGCCTAATGGCTGCTGTTGTAGGTGAATTCAACTAGAGGGATATGATCTTCCTAACTTCCACCAAAGTATATAACACATAAATGCAAAAGGCCTTCTATCACTTGATTTACCATTTCAATCTGACCATCCATTTGAGGATGAAAAGTAATGCTTTTAAATATTGATGCACAACTTGCTGAAATATTAAAGTAAGTCTGTTGTCACGATTTAAAACCATTTACTTTAGAATACCATGCAATATGGCTATCACTTTTATATATAATTTGCCAAATTTTATGTTAAGTCAGTCTAACAAATTGGGATGAAATGAGCTGATTTTGTAAGACATTTGTCTGTTACCCAGATTGCATCTGCTCTTAATTTGGTTCAGGGTAAACCCATTATAAAATCCATAGAGATATCAAACAATTTCCACTTTAGTATTCAAAGAAATGTAGCATAAAAAGGTTATTTCAAAACATTTAACTATAGTTGTGATATATGTTGTTATCTTATTATCTTGATTTAACTATTCCAAAATTGTACATGCTCAGGATCATCCATCTTCTGACTATCTTGTACATTCTTAGACTAACTGACTTAAAAAATGATATAAAGATATACAATTATCTTACCCAAAAAATCTGATTCAATTACAGATTTATTGAATTGATATGATCCGATCTTAAAATTCTAATTATTATACCTGCTAAGTCTTATGGATACTTTTTCTAAGAAGGACAAGCCATATAATTTGTTAGCACTATTATTTTTAACTTCTAACATAAAAGCTAACTTTAACTTTTTCATATCTTTAGACTTACTCAAGCTAAGATCCTAATTTGGATCAAAACTTATCAAGTTTAATTAATCTTGAATAGGGTAAACCTAGACTTCCAAAATAATGAAATCATTAGTTTGATAATTCTAAGGCAATTGGGAAGGCTAAATATGAGATTATGATTATTCTTCATTATTTAATTAAAATATTAATATTTATGAGCTCAAAATTTGAACTCATGAATTAAGCATCAAAATTCTTAAATTTCCATGTTAAGATTCATTATGTCTAAAGAGTCACTAATAACACCTTAAACATAATTTTTGAATTTTATAAGTCCTAATTGTCATCAATTGCTCTTAATCATCATTGACTTTTGAATAGCAGAATTACTCACTAAAATCTAGATTTTATTTTATATTAATATTTTTCTAATCAAAATGGTATATAACATCATAATATTTTGAGTTTAAAATTGGGATCTCTGGGATTTTAAAATCAAGCTAGGCGAAATTTGATGGCTTAAATAGCGGAGGAAAACCATGGGTCAGCAATAAGATCCTTTTGGCGAGCTCGAGTGTTGACCTCTAGGCTATGGCAGCTCAAAAATGACCCTTCCCACTTTGGAAAGACCATTGGAGACGTGAGGGAATGTGATGGACAACCTCTGGCATGTGTTTTGTACGAAGGATTCTGTTTGTCAGGCGAGCATGCATGGGATGAAGATGATCAAGTTTGGGAGCCCCATAACTATCAGATTTGCGATTAGAATGGCGATGCAGCTTGAATCGTTTGGATCTGATTTCGTCGATTAGGTCGATGATCCTACAGCGTGCTTCAACGACCTAGTTTTAAATCTAAAGAGTTACGGCGGTGTGACTTAACTAGAGACATCTAATTTGATCACAAAATGCGAGTCTATTGCAATTGTATGAATCTTGAGTTCTGTGTTCGACCTGTTGTATGAGATTTCTACAATTACGAAATAATAATGTCATAATAATTTTAATAGTTTTATTTTAATTGAAATTCTATAGTTCCAATTTAAATAAAAATATAGTTTATAATTAGTGAATATTTTGACTATTTCAAGTCAACAAATTATGAAACTTGCACCCATAGTATATTTTGATATGATGAATTCAAATATGTCAGTTTATTTATTAAAATATTTCCATCTAATACTAACTTGTCTCCCCCCGAGTGCGGGTCGCCCTAGCCTCTCGAGAGCGATCTTTCGCTCTAGCCGCTCGTCGGGGGAGTCTTCTCTCCCGATAGTCCCTAGATGGGGTCTCTCCACTCTGCTCATCCTCCACCTCCTCCTACATCTCCCATCTCTGGCATCCTTGGAGCTGCTCCTCTACCGGGTGGGACTCTTCCTTCAGGTCCAGTTTCATGGAAATCCCTCTTTGCCTCAGTTAATCAAGAAAAGAAAGAGTTCAACCTTTCATACATTCCTCCTGCTGAAGAAGTAATCTACATTTTTGAGGATGAAATCTCAAATGGCAACAAGCAATGGAAAATTTGTGTCATTGGCTTCAGCTTGGGCCGTAAACACTCCTTCAAATCCCTAATCAACTCAATGACAAAATCTTGGAAACTTAAAGGTTCTTTCTCTTTGTATTCATTAAGTGCAAACTATTATTTGATAAAGCTATGCTGTGATGAAGATATACAGACAATCCTTCAAGTGGACCCTAGTGTTTCTTCAATATCCCCTTCCTTGTCAAGCCATGGAATCAGAAATTCATCCCCATGGCCTCCTCGTTCTCCTCACTCCCAGTCTGGATCAGGTTTCCTGAACTTCCTCTCCATCTTTGGTCAGAAGGTATAATCTCAAAACCTACAAGTAAAATAGGTATTCCGATAATGGCGGATTCTCTTTATGCATCAAAACATAGACTTACTTTCACTCAGGTTTGTGTTGAAGTCTGTACATCTACTGTTTTTCCTGAAATAATTCAAATTAGGGCTGGAGGTACTATGCTCAATCAAAAAGTTGAATATGACTAGATCCCTTCAGTTTTCAGAAAATGTAACTCATTTAAAAACACTGGTTGTTATTGTCCATTTCCCCCCCTCCTTTGGACAAAGGCCGAAGACGATCTAGGCACTCCTGATTTTCAAAAACTCGCACTTCCAGACCTCCTCCCCCCTCCATGGCTACCACAAACCCAATCTCTTCCTCTATCCCTCTCTCCCCCATTGTGGAAACTCCAGCTTCTTCCTCAGTAAGAATTGGTCCTCTCTCTCCCATCTTAATCCCCAGTCCTCTACCAAACCAAGATCTTAATGCTCTTCTCGACCTGGTTCTCTGCTTCGGACCAAATTCTCCAAGTGAACCCCCACAAATTTTACTTGGTTCATCTTCCTACTCTCTAATCATTCAAGACCCAATCCCCCCCCTCTTCTAGTAAGGGCAAGGATATTGATTTTGTAGGTGACATTGGTCCTTTCCTAGATTTAAAATCTGCTCATGATTTTCAAAAAATAGAAGGCCGTAGCATTTCCCTCAGATCTCGTCCCAAATAACACTTCTACTACTCTCTCTTCTCCTCTTTTCTCCCTTCTTTCTAGGTTCACTTGTTTTATGATGTCGCCAAAATTTTTTTCTTGGAATGTTAGAGGTCTTCATTCTAACATTCGTATAGCTAACCTTAAATCCCAAATGCGAGAACTTCTCCCTAATATTGTTGGTATTTTGGAACCCAAAATTAATAGTACCGACATTTCATCCACTTTTAATTTGAAAAATTTTGCTTTAAACAACTCTGAAAGCTATTGTAACAATTTTGACTCAGTCTCAGCTGGCAGAATTTGGGTTAAATGGAACCCTCAAAATTCTTCTTTTACACCAAGTGTTATAAATCACCAACTTATTCATGGCAGATTTTGGCATAATAGTATTGACTACTAGATTACGTTTATTTATGCTGCTAATCATGATATTGAAAGGATTAGGCTCGGGAAGACTTGATCCGAATAAAAGATGGTCTTTCTATAAAGCAATCCCAAAGACCATCTTTTATTCGGATCAGGTCTTCCTCCTAGTACTTTTGACTACTAGATTACGTTTATTTACAGCTGAGAATATTTGGGATTGCTTTATAGAAAGGTTAGTCACCGAAGATTTTAATTGTATTCATTACTCTCATGAAAAAGTTGGAGGCTCCTTGCCTTTGCTATCCAAAATTAATGCCTTCAACGACTGCCTAAACAATGCTGGCTTGATTGATTATCACTACACTGGCAGCCTATTCACTTGGGATAATCATAGAAAAGATTATCCAATTAAAGCATAATTAGATAGATGTATGGGTAATATTGACTGGATAAACTTCTTCCCAGAGGTATATTGCAAGGTTCTTCCTCCTAGTACTTTTGACCACTCTCCCCTCCTCACAACAGGGCCTCAACCTCTCAAATTTCTGTTCAGGATTTGTTTCAATAACTTCTGGACTAACATTTCTGATTTTAACAGCTTGGTTCATGTTACTTGGAATAAAATTTATGGAGGCAACCCTCTCTTTGAGTTGCACCAAAAACTTGACCAAACAAAGAAGATATTTAAACCGATAAACCAGCTTTATTCGGCAAATCCCTCTAAAGTTAAAAGACCGTGCATTGCTCAACTTGAGGACTTCATCATGTCTAACTCTCAAACTTTTACTGATGTTCAATATTCTCAGTACCTTTCTATAAAGCAATCCCTCAAAGATGCTATCTACAATGAACTTTCTTGGGCAAAGCAACAATCAAAGGCCCACTGGCTCTTGCTTAGTGAAGACAATCTCAAATTCTTTTATACCTAGATGGCTATTAGAAGAAATCAAATGAGTTCTTGTACTTCCCAGCTAAGAGACCAAGCCATTTCTTACTTTAAAAATCTGCTCAATGATAAGAAGGGACATGGTACTATTACTTCCAATCCTTATGCTATGGTTGATTCTGCTCTTCATAACATCATTTGCAGGCCCTTTACTATTGAAGACATCCAACATTCTATCTTCTCTATCAAAGATAATGCAAGCCCTGGCCCATACGGTTTCACTTCTTTATTTTTCAAAAAAGCTTGGAGTAGCATCAGTTATTTCATTACTCATGCAATTGGCTTCTTTTTTCAAAAGGGTATTATGCCTAGATGGATCAATCACACACTCATTTCCTTAGTCCCAAAAGGAAAAGGGAATGTGTCCATTGACAAATACAGGCCGATTGCTCTTTGCAATACCATCTATAAAACTATATCAAAGCTTCTTGCAGATCGAGTTTCTTCTCTTCTTCCGGGTCTGATTCACCCAGCTCAAGCTGCTTTCATTAAAGAGAGGCAGTTATCTCTCATGACATACTTGCAAATGAGATAATTAGAACATTTAGCTAGCCCTCTTCAAAAACATTTTGTGCTAAGATTGATTTATGGAAAGTGTTTGACAGCATCAACCAAGATTTTATCATTAATGCTCTCATTAAACTTAATCTCCCGAGGCAATTAATTGATTGGATTTCAGCTTGTATATCAAACATTCATTTATTAATAAATATTCAAGGTGTTGTTCATGAATATTTTGGCTCTTCTATGGGCCTAAGGTAGGGATGTTCTTTATCTCCACTTTTATTTATCATAGCAATGAATTTTCTTTCCACCTCCATTGATGAAGCAGTTCAAAGTAAGCACATTTAACCTTTTAAATTTGGGAATTTCAGCTGCTCTCATCTCCTCTTTGCTGATGACATTCTTATTTTTGGCAAAGCATTTATAGTCAATATGTCTGGTTTTAAAAGATGCCTCGATGGGTTTGTAGAGGCTTCGGGCCTCAGCATTAATGTTGAAAAATCTCACATTTTCTACTCTAAGTCGGTCCAAAATGTTAATGAGTTATTTGATATCTGGAACTTTACAACAGCCCAGTTTCCCATGAAGTATTTGGGGCTCCCAGTTTTACCTCATCGTCCAAAAATAGCACTTTTTTCTCCTCTCATTTCCAAACTTCATCAGTGGATATCTAAATGGGTGCAAAAATCTCTTTCCTTTGCTAGTCGCCTACAGCTATTAAAGTTCTCTGTTTGGCCGCTTCTTTTACACTAGTTTAAGTCAACTATCACCCCCATTAGCATCATTAATATTATCAAAAAGTTATGTGCAAAATTTCTTAACCATGGCTCTCTGGAAAGCAATCTTCATACTATTGCTTGGATTAAGATTGCTTCCCCTACGAACAAAGGAGGGATTTGTATTATTTGTCCCTCTAAACTCCTATTAAGCTGCAAAATCTCTCTATGCTGGTATGTTTTATGTAACACTTCTTTACTAACTAATTGGTGGAAAAGTAATTGGCTAAAGGTCACTGATACCATTGTCCAAGCAAATAAGGCTGCCTCTCCTTTTTGGAAGAACTTAATAAAACTTGTTGGAATTTTTAATCCTCACATTAGTTTTGATACGTCAAGGAATTCCTATTTATTTTAAAACAAAGCTGCTCTCACTTTTAAAGATGCCCAAAACATTCAGTTTCTGTCTAGGCTTAACGTTCCGTGGGTTTCCAGCTTATGGATTAAAGATACTAAGCTCAATCTAAAATGTTCAATTTGGAAAGCCTTAAATTGTGGTGTGAAAACTACGGACATTCTGAATAGCAGAGGTATTCTTTGTCAATCTTTGTGCCAATTTTGCATTGTAAATGCTGAAACTCACTCTCACTTATTCTTCCAATGTGATTTTGATTTTTATATTATAAACAAGATTTTTCTGAGTGGTTACAACTATCTCTTCCCACATCAATATTTCAAATCCTATGTGACACATCCAATCTCAGCTTTTGCAATAAACAGGGTCTCATTACGGCTCTTGGTTTGATTATTAAAGGAATTTGGAAAGAAAGAAATGCTAGAACTCTTAACAATTCGGTGGCTAATATAAATTTCATCATTAATAATATTAAATCCAATCTTATGAATATTATTTGCAAGTGGAAACAATTTAACAAGTCTGATTTTCTTCAACTTTGGAAGCAAGAGCTTTATACCAGACATTGATATTGCTAGCCCATCCTCACTCATCTGGGCATTTACTGCAATTTTAGAATTTTGGATTAACTTTGTGTGGATCTTATTATGTTTTAGTTGGAATTTGTGGCAAAATTATTTTTATGTAGCTCCCTTTTTGTTCTTTTATGCGGCCTTATTGATCTAAATGGCTTATGCTTTTGATTTCTTTTGAGGCCTAACTTTTGTTGTCAGCGTTGAACCTAGTATAGGTTATGGGCCATGGTTTTTCTACTATTTTGCTCTTGGTCAGTTCTCTGCGAGCTGCTGCTTTAACTAATAACAAGGGTTGGTTGATTTTGAAATTATTATCTGAAAGTGCTATCTCTTTTTTATGTGGGAGCTTTTGTGGCTTTTATTAAATTGTGGAGTTATCTGTCAGCTGGAAATGTTTCATTATTTGTGGGAGTTATTATGCCTTATATAAATTGATTTCATTACTTTGATGTTCTTTCTATATCTCCATGCTGCGGGTATTTTTGATCTTATTTTGGAGCTTATTATGGCTTAATCCCTTCTTGAGATTTTGACATATATTCTATGAGGTATTTATTCCTGCTGAACATCTATTGTCGAATCTTTCATTGAGTCTGGATTTCAGTATCTATGCTGTTTTTTTGGTCCCTAATTTTGGCAAAGGAAGGATTATGATGATTTTCTAAACCCCATTTACTCAATGGTGACTTCCATCAATTCTAGTCGGATACTACACCGAATTCTAGATTGTTGCCCGACAGATCTTTGGTCTTACGTGGGCCTCACCAAGGAGGAACTGAATCCTTCCTTCATCTTTTTCTCAGCTTACTTCATTGACTCCTTCTATTTTACTTGTATTAATTTATGCTTTTTTTCTTAAGACAGGTTTACCTTTTTTTTTCTTCCTTCTCAGCCTCTTCTGGCCGATTTTCTTTCATGTAACATCTTGTTAATTTAATATACGGGCTATGCCCTCAAAAACTTTTCAAAAAAAAAAAAATTCAAATATGCCAACATATTTGGGATTTGAGGTTAAAATATTTTACCTAATTTTGTTAGGTATTTAAATTTAATAAAATAACTAGGAAAATTTTTCTTCATCATTTTGCCTTTCAATATTTAGGATTTAGTCTTAATAATATTCAGAACCTACTGATGGCAAGTTTAGGCTCTAATTAAGCATGATTAGACCAGATAAAAATCTTGGGTTATTATAAACTCCTCGACTTAAAAATGATGTCACCTTTGACACCATTGCTCATACCAGAATAGGGTAACGGGAAAAATTCAAACTTGATAGAAATCAAAATAACATGCAATCTCAAACAATCTTGGATATTTTTGACGCATTCCGTTCCTTTTCTCAAGTGGCCTACTCCACACTGTGACTTTGTCACTACATTTTAATCATTGGAATAGAAGAACTTCTTAATTGCCTTTGATGGCATCTTCTCATAGAGATTATGCAAAATATATCATGCACTGATACAAAGTCGTCTAGTAATTTTAACTTGTATGGTGATGATCCCACCTCGGCTAGCATTTCAAAAGGTTCAACATATATGGGGTGGAGTTTACCAACCACATTAAATCTGTAAACTCTCTTTATTGGACTGACCTTCAAATAAGTAAAATCATCAATTTGGAATTCTAAAGGATGGTGATTGGCATCATGATTTTACATTGCCTATCATGAAGCTAGAGTTATTTGTTGAATAAGTTTGACTTTCTTATTAGTTTCTCCAACTAATTCTGACTCATATAACTGCATATCTCCAACATCATAAAGTACTAAATTTTCTTCCATATAGGGCTTTGTATGGAGTCATATCGATATTTGCTTAATGGCTATTATTGTAGGAAAATTCAGCTAGAGGGATATAATCTTTCCAACTTCCATCGAAGTCTAAAACACATAAATGCAAAATCTCTTCTAATACTTGATTTACCCTTTTGGTCTGACCATCCATTTGATGATGAAAAATAATGCTCATTGCTTAAGTAGTGCCAAATATTGATGCACATCTTGCAGAAACCTTGAAGTAAATCTACTATTATGATATGAAACTATTAAATTCAAAATACCATGCAATATGACTACCTCCTTTAAATATAATTTTACCAACTTTTCTATTGTGCTAGTCTGATGAATTGGGGTGAAATGAATTGATTTTGTTTGACAATCGACTATTGCCAAGAATGCATATGCTTCTGGTTTGATTTGCGGGAACCCATTACAAAGTCCATAGATATATCAAACCATTTCCATTTAGGCATTTCTAGTGGATGTAAGAGTCTAAAATATCTCTGTTGTTTTATTTTCTTCAAACTGCACCCGTGACATTGTGCTACAAATTCTGCAATGCTCTTTTTCATTCATGACCACCATAATGTCTTCTTTAGATCCTGATACATCTTTGTACTACCAAGATGGACTATGCAACTAGAATTATGAGATTCAATGAGTACTTCTTGATTCATTGACTTGAAGCCCATACTCGATTCCCTTAAAAAATGAATTCATAATAAAGTTGCAGATCAGTTCTTTGACCATTCTCTATGTCAGCCTTCAGCTTCAAGTACTCTTCATCTTTAATTTGGGATATCTCAATATATCTTCTAAAAGTAGATTATATTGTACTATTAGTGACAATATCAGATAGAAGATCTCCTTTGATAGGCTTGATACTTATTTTCTAGAATTCCTTCATTAACGGGCTCAACGATACCATTGAGCATAAGGCAGCATGACTGCTTAATGCATCTGTCTACTATAATATTAACTCTATCTAAATGATATTGTATGCTTAGATCATAATCACTAGTGAGCTCCAACTATCTTCTTTGGCGATATTTTAGGTCTTACTGAGTGAATATGTATATTAGACTTTGATGGTCCATGAAGATTTCACATTTCACACCATATAAGTACTGTCTCCATATTTTCAATGCGAATACAACTGCAACAAGCTCTAAGTCATGGACTTGATTATTTTTCTCATGTGGCTTCAACTAACAAGATGCATATACAATAACCTTCTTATTTTGCATTAGCACACATTCGATTTCTATTCATAAAGCATCCATAGCTTCCTTTAGCATAACTATAATCAGAGCTGGGGTAAATGCTTACTTTAGCTTCTAAAAGTCTTCTTCACATGCTTGACTCCAGATAAAATGCACGACTTTCTACACCAATTTTGTCAATGTGGTGCCCCACTCCACCGCTTGCGCAAACAAATTATCATTAGCAAGGGGATGGGTCATCACTAAGTAAAAACTTTGGATTAGTGCTAATAATATAAATGCCTGTTGAGAGACACTTATATTTTCCATACTAATCCTGCTGAGATATCTAAGTAGCTGAGTACTTAGATATCTGAAATAGAAGTAATTGTGCCATGAATTATCATGCAGTAATAATAATGATTCAGAGTTCAATACTGATATATGTAAATATTCATCACAGAGTGCAGAAGCTATAATAAATAATTAAACATCCATCCATCACATTCAAGTAATATAAAAGAAAGCAATATAAAGTATACATTTGAGATAATAAAGTGCTGAAATAATAAACATGCAAGTACTGAATTTAATTATTACAAACCAAAGTGCAAAGAAAATAATGAGAATGAAAATCAAAAGATCAATATCTTCCAAATTAAAAATAGCAATTATAACTAAGTAGACACAGAAGGATCATCCTCTCTCTCCTATTCCTCGCCTATTATAGACTCTTCAAAAAGCTCTATATCTAATATGTTTATTTTTGCATATCAGGGCCCCAGCCAAGAAAAGAAAAAGATATTGCATTAGACAAATTGTCTAAGTACATTTTAGGCTGATAATTTATTCTTGAATTTAGTTATATCACAAATTAATCTAAGCATTTTAAGAGCAAAAAGCATTCAACAAAATAGGGAAGCTATAAATACATAATTTATAACTTTAATAAATGAAGTAAGCAGAGTAACATACCTCCAAATCAACTGCTGCAAAAAAGGTTAAGCATATATATATAAAAGAACTAATATAGTGCAAGAGAAATTCCTATACATATATGATAAAATTTGAATATGCTGAATATACTAATAAAATACTGAGGTATATATAATAGGACTAAAATCTAACATCATAATATGTATATATATAAATGGTCAAAAAATCTACTGAAAACATACAACCACAAAAGTACCAAAAACTATAAGTTGTATTGAGCTAAACTATATGTAAACTAAAATCATCATTTAATTGAACATATGCCTAGAATAGACTGCCATAACTGTAATTGACTGAATGTAACCACTAAACTGAAAGTCTCACATGTATCATCTAGGCCACCCATGGCTAGATCTGAGCTAGACTATAGAATCATACATGTATTATCCAGACCGCTCATGGCTATATCCGAGTCAATTTTACCACAATAAGAACTGAGGAGACAAACTAATTAGGACACACTTTACTGAACTATTATCTAATTTACTGAGTTTTAATTTAATTGAAGAGATTATGATATATTTTACAAAACTAATATAGAATATTCATCAAATATTCCATATCTCTCTAAATGTGCACAAGGCCACAAAGCTTAAGAACTAAGGAAAAGCAAAGTATTCAAATCAAAGAATTTTAGTAATCTAATCAAGATCTATGATATATTTTATTTTTTAATTTATTCATTTTAACTATTATGAGAATATACAAGTTCAGGATCTCCAATATCCTACTATTCAGTATAATCTCAGAGTCACAGTCCTATAAAGTTAAATATTAGAACTTAATCAAGTTCTAATCCAAAATCAGATAGTATCATCTACAGAAGTTAAAAAAATAAGTCAATCATCCTAATTGATGTATTTATTGTCCCAAATTAATCTTGATCAAATAACTCAAGATATAGAAGTTAAGAGTTAAATTCCAACATATGGTGTTTAAACCTCTTAACTTAAGTTACTAAACATCTAAGGTTTAGGTTCTCTCAAACTAAGTCTCTAGAACTATAAGTTAATGAAATCTTATTGAGTATAATCAAACTCAATAAAATAAGAAATACTAACCTTAGTAGCAAGATCAACTAACCAAAAATTAAAGATAAAGTAATCGAATTTTACTTCTAACGACTAAAACTTAAACTAAAATCTCCATCTTATAAATTTGGGCCCAATCTATTGAGTAATTCCATTACTCAATAGAACTAAGCTACTAAAATTGAGAATATAGATCTAAGGAGGATGTTGTGAATTTTATTCACTAAAATATTTATGTAACCTCTTAAGCCATTAACAAAATTTTAACTTAAGAAGATATTCAAGCATCTAAATTAAATCTTAATGAATTTAAGGGCAATGGACAAGTTATGAAGTTCTATTTGTATTTTAAACAAGATTGATCAACATTACCAAAATGCCATTCATTAAAGATCTAAAAGTTAAGTTTATGTTATAGGGTTCCAAACTAAATTTTCTTCATGACAAATGGTTTCTTACTATCTAAGAAGATATATTGATACTTTAAACACTGAATTTGATAAAGAATTGGGCTTAATGAGTACTAATTAGGGTTTAGGCTCATTGATGAGTGATTAGCAAATTAACTTATGGAAATTGAAATCTTAAGTTAGGAATAGGTTCTAATATGTCCAAAGACTCATCAGAAATCTCAAACACCAAAATTAGAGCACTAATAATTTAATTATTCATAAATTAGAGTTTAGAGTGATTAACAAAATTAAATATAGAAATATTTTTATCTTCAAACTCATATTTTCCTCTTTCTTAGGAAGAAATAGAGACCTTAATATTGAAATTTGGCTAAGGATTAATCTTAATACTTACTAATTCTTTCCTGGGATAATTAGGGCATATTTAAGAAGATTAAACACATAAACCTAAATTTTTTTGTAGATTAATAATACTCATGACTTTTTTATCAAACTAATATATAGGTTCATTAAAATTGGTTTTAAATTGATCAAGGTGTTTCATTAATTTAAATGAAATTTTTCCATTTAATACTAATACGATTTTAATTTTCCAACTGATTATCCTTAAGGGAAAAAAAATCCATTTAATCAAGCTATTTAAATAACCCGATATCCAAACCACACAGGTAAAGGTTCAGCCTGGCCCGTCACTATTCTTCTCTACCACTGAAATTCCCCCAACAGGCCGTTCTAGGGTTTAGGTCTTTTGTCAAATTCTCGACATCCAGATGACCTCACACCTTGATTTTGATTGCAATACCATCCTTATGCCAAGAAGCCCCCCGTGGGGTGTCCGAAGACATTGAGACCCTACTCGACTGATCCCTAAACCTAGGGTTTACTATGGGGAGTAAATTCTCCTCATTGAGGCTATGCACGCTACCTCTTTCTTCTGACATGATCAGCATGTCAGGGAAAAGAGGATCCCTAACCAAGATTAACATGGGGGAGGCCAGAATAATAATATCTCACTCTAGCATTAGTACTATTGAGTACTATTACGACCCAAGTGAGATAGGGATGATTACGCTAGTTTGAGCGCACCACATCATATTGATCGATATGGAATGCACCCAAGATCAATTAGCCTCTAAATTGGGGAACTAATTACTGGTGAGGAGCTAAAAATACAGCACAGGCTGATAACCCCTTCCAAGCGAAATTCAACTCTGTCGGGCCGCTATTGAGCCCTAGCTAAGGTTAAACTCATTGGCTAACAATCTTAGCGCTACTACAGCACTTGGAATTTTGCTGGCCATCTGATCCATCAACCGAGTTAATAGGACAACTATGATGCAGTATTGCATAATAGCTGAAAGTGAGTTAGATCATAACCATAGGATCGCGGCTATGATCTGATGGCGAATGATGGATTCAAGCGCAAGCGAATGCAAACTGTTCGATTTAGATTTTCAAAACCATGGAATAGTCAGGATTTCACCTGATTTCAGATGTTGACCGTTGGGATTAAAAAAATGGAATTATCAATTGATTTAATTATCTTAATTAGAAATAAATCAAATTTAGGTTTATATGATCTTTAAAATTCCCAAAAATTTACCCCTAGTTAATTTGGGAGTAATGAATTTAAAAATAAAATTAGATTTTGATTTGGAGATCAATTTAAATTGGCTAATTTTATGAGTCTAATAAATTGATAAAATAATCAATTAATCTAAATGGGCTTTGATGGATCCCAAATTGTATGGTTAGGTGCTAATGACACTTTGGATCTAATGGAATAGGAATTAAGAATTTAATAAGCTCAGATTAATCATGGTGACATCCTAGAATTATTACAGTCAATGGCAATGCAATTTGAGAAAAATCTTTGACAAATTTGAAATAATAGTTAGCTAATCTGAGGAAACTTCAAATATTGGTCAATATTTTGGACTGTACCTAGTCTTTCACGGCACTAACTTTCTTCTGTCCCACCCTGATTTCTTGGGCATTGATGACATATCCTAGAAATTATATCGATAACCAAAATTTGCACTTATAATATATAACATATAATTTGTGACTTCTCAGAGCTTCCAAAACTGCTTTTAATGATGCCCATACTCTACTTTGCTCTTAGAGTAAATAAGGATATCAATAATGAGTACAATGATGATTTATACAAGAATAGTTTTAATACACTCTACATTAGATCCATAAATTGATGGTGCATTCGTAAGTCCAAATGAGATTTCTAATAATTCATAATATGCATATCAAGTTCTGAAGGCAGTCTTCATAATGTCTTCTTCTTTGACTTGCAACTGATGATATTGTAACCTTAAGTCAATCTTCAAAAATAACTTTGCTCCCTATAATTGATCAAATAGGTCATTGATTATAGGGAGTGGGTATTTGTTCTTGATTGCCACCTTACTTAACTCCCGATAGTGTATGCGCATTCTCGTAGATCCATATTTTTAACAAGCAGCACTGGTGCTCCCTAATGAGACATACCTAGCCTAATGAATCATTTATTAAGGAGTTTCTGGAGTTGCTCGTTCTATACCTACAATTCCTTTGGTGCCATCCTTGGGCCATAGGTTTACTATGGTTAATTCTTCCTCTCTAAGCATCTTCATAGGGGGGTTAAGGTGCATTCACCTTCACCGTCCCACGATAGTTCAAACGAGCCTATCCATAAGGTATGCGCCCACTCAAATCATTGAGGGCCTACTCTATGGAGCACTGTATAGCCCAATCGTATCATGGCTCATCTGTGCTAACACGAGCCCAAATGAGCTTGATAATCTTTCATTGGAGCTCCAACATTCATGTTGAAAGCAACAAGGCCAAGATTAGTGCTCACCGTGATAAGTGATTTCTGACTTAGGCTCACCATCATGGAAACACAATTAAATTACATTTGCTCTCATATAATGACTAATCAGACATAGATTGATTCTAAATCAATATATGATCAATCTTGGTTTATTTAAGCACATTATCATGCTTCCACTAAGTTAAGAGTGCATGGGAATTGAAAATAAAGAGTTTAGGAAGGGGGGGGTACCTTCCACCTTAGTTATCTGAGAAATTTTGGGATTCTAAGTGCATTCTAAGCTCCAATTAATGGCCTAACCTCTTCCTCATTATCTTAGCTAACTCATGAGCAAGAGCAAAGCAAGTTTTATCCATGAGTTTGCTAGGAAGATTCTTCTAAATTCGTTGGCCAAAGAGAGAGATTCGTGATTAGGAGGATGAAGTGTGCTTGTAAGAAGAAAATGGGATGTATGAGAGTTTAAAATCAAGCAAAGGAAACTCTCAGGGGAATTTTGAAGGCCTAATTAGCCTAGGTAAACTCCCATGGGTAGGCATGAGGGTCCTTAGGTCAGGCCCGAGTGTCGGCCTCTAGCTGCCAAATGGGGTGAAATCGTGGCATGGCGGCTTGAGAAAGATCCTTCCCACTTTAGGAAAACCATTGGGGATGTGAGGAAATGTGGGGTGATAACCTCTAGCAGGTAATTGTATAGGGGGATTTCGTCTGTTGGGTGAGCATGCGGGGGACAAATATGAACAGGATAGGGAGCCTTCACAACCATCTGATTCACGATTAGAAAGGGGCTATGGCTTGAATCATTTAGATATTATTCTATCGATCAGAATGGGATCATAGCTTTTGATCATATATTGTGATCCAACAACTTAATTTTAGATTTAATGAGTTACGATAGTGTTACTTGACCGAGCCATCTGATTTGATCACAAAACATGGGATGGTTGCGATTTCTTAGATCCGGAGTCACGTCTTATAACCCGCTGGATGAGATTTCTCCAATTACAAAATATTAATGTTATAATAATTTAATAATATAATTTTAATTAAAATGTTATAGTTTTAATTTAAATAAAAATAAGTTTGTATTTTGTAAATATTTTGATCATTTTAAGTTCAAAAATTATGAAACTTATACCTAAGCATATTTTGATTAAAGTATTCAATATGCCATCATATTTGAGATTTTAGTTTAATATATTTTTCTAATCTTTTAATGTATTTAAACACAAAAAAAAATCAAGAAAATATTCCTTGATTATTTGCCTTTTAATTTTTAGGATTTGATCATAATAATATTTAGAACCTATTGGTGACAAGTTTAGGCTATAATTAAGTTTGATTAGACTGGGTAACAACCTTAGGTTATTATATATGATCATTCCCAATGACATTTGTTGCTTCTCACCTTGAGTGGTATAGCCTCTCAGTTGGCCGCTAACATGAATTCATTGCCATCTCCACATGAAAACCATACATATCTTCTTGAGTCTTACTATTCAGAGATCCACCAAATGTTGCATCAATCAATTTTCTTGTGCTTGCATTGAGTCCACTGTAAAATTTTGCAATTGGAGCCATATGGGTAATCCATGATGTATACACCTTCTCAGTAGTTTTTTTTACTCTTTTCTAGTTATCAAATAAGGCTCACCCTCTTGCATCAAAAAAATTGATTTCTCATTTCGCAACCATGCAGTTCTTGCTGGTGGAAAATAATTAGCAAAAACCTTTTGAGGTACTTCATTCTAGGTGGTGATTGAGTCGTTCGATAGGAAAAATAACTAGCTCTTTGCTAGATCTATGAGTGAAATGTAAACAATCTTAATATTATAACATCCTTAGTGACTACATTAAATCACTTTCCTTATAAACCCTAATTTCTAAAATTACTAAGCAAAAAATACCATGGCACCAATGTAAAGATAACATAAGTAAAATCATAAAAGAAAAAAAAAATGTTTGAAGCAGTACTTTCAGCTTGAACTAATGTTGTACAATTTTTGGCAATGGTGCCAAAAACTTGACATATCACAAAATGTAGTATCTGTTTGAAGCACGCAAGTATAGGTGTTTGCAAATAATATAGGAATAGGGATTATAAATTAGGGTTACTAGCTTAGACTTTGTTACTAATGTTTGAACAATTTGAATGAAGTTAAGTAACTCTAAACTGAGTCTATAATTACAAAATTAAAAAGTTTGATATATAATAGATGAATATATTATTGGGAGAAGTAGGGAGGATTAATCTAGAACTTCAAATTCATAGTCTTATTAAATATTGATCTAAAAATTTTAGCTTGTGCTATAATAAATTAAATTATTTCATGGGGCAACAAAAAAATAATATAATTAGAGTTGTCTCATGCACATGAATCACTCATTGATCAAAATACTAAGAACATCTTTAGTTGATCTCCTCACAAAACCCCATGACTTCAATATGTTAAGCCCTGCTTAGTGCACAATAAAGTCATCATTCCATATGCAGCCAAATATTCTCATACTTAAAGGAATATCACATAGATGTCTCTACTCCATAGTTCCTTAAAAGGACTTAAATCTTATGTCTAAGCAAAAGGTTCTCATTAAGCACAAAATATACGAGAACTTAAAGAAAAATTGCAGTGTTGAAAACCTATTTCAAACATTTTACATCCAAAACATGGAATTCAATGCATTCATAATATTCATTGCAACACATTAACATGGAAATCCTTACATCAAAGTCACAACACATACAAAGTAAAGTACAGCATAATAAATAAGATTACTACATTTTTTTAACCTAACCCCCATTAGACATTTAAGCTTTTATGATACGTAAATAAACACAACGAGAGAAATCAAAACTCACAAAATACACGATTATAACAAGGTACTATACGGTAGCAGGATATGTAGCCTTCGGCAGATGGGAATCGACCTCCAAATTGCTCTCCAAGTGCTTCCAGATATCTGCCAAATTTTCTCCTTTCCTCTTTGGAGTCTCTCTAATATTTTGTTTTTATTCCCCAGTGCTTCCCCTCAAAAAATGGCTCAAAAACCATTTTAATTCACCCCCTAACCGCCACCTGAATGTGAAGGATTGCATCTATTCGAAAAATAATCATCGCAGGCACCAGGGCTGCCTGGGCACCCATGCCTTGGGTGGTACTGTTTGTGAAAACCTACATTTACTCATAGATAGAAAACTTGGGGAGCCTCGGTGCCCAGGTTTCAATTTACTTCGTGTGTTCGGCTCCTGGCTTGCTGCATGCATAGTTCGTTACACTATAATACTGTTAATTGCATGAGCACATGCACAAAAGCAAAATAATACAAATAATAACTTAAATAGTACATAATTCATATGAAAACAAATATAAAAATGGGTTTAAAATGCTATAAAATTTAGATTGATCAATTTTAATACTCCAAAATCTATTTTTGCAATTTTGGTAGCAAAACTACACAATTTCCTTAAATTAGGGTTCTATATTGTATTAGAATTCAAATGACATCTTATTCATTCATTCATAAGGTATAAATGTGCTAATTTTCAATAATCACTATTTATTCTAATTAAGGAGCGATTAAAAAAAATTCATTCAAATCCTCTTTTTATTTCAGATTAGTGTTCTTCAAATTTTCTGACTATTTTTGCATATAATTTCACTATGCTTAGATTTATAGTTATCAAATTATGTCAAAAATACATTTTGAATTATTTTTCTAAGGTTCTAATTAATCTAATTTTTTAAATTTGAAATATTCTCGAGAATATTCCCATTTATAGACTTGAGTTTACATTGGGTCAACCAGGACTCGATGGGCTAGAGAATATTCACTAAATATTTTTCTGCAAAATAGTGTGACTCGCGGGCTTACCCGACCCACCATTGTTTGCCTCCTTCTCTCGATGGTTTTCTTTGATTCTAGACCTATGGTTTTGTTTCTTAGCAATTTCTCTCTCATCATAGCACCTTAGCTATATATTAAGTTACTAAAACACTCCTTATGCTAAGGTGAACCCATGGACATCGAAATCTCTTTGGCTTGTGGATCCAATCACTGATACATTACTCCACGTAAACTGATTTATCCTGTTTACTTTGTGATATAAATACTCTCTCTATGATTAATGCATAACTTATTTTAATTCCTAAAATACTCACCACGTTGGGGCAATTCTACTAGTTCTGATTGCCTCTTCAGAGACTGCAAGAATCACTAGGTTGAAACTTCTTAAGGCTACTGTACATTTTCCACAAAAACTCCAATTGCAAAAAGTTCAGTGTTAAATTCTTCACTTACAAATATCTCATGCCTAGATCTCAATGGTTGCTAAGCAACCAATGATCCTAGATGAACCATATGTACTAAATAGCTCTATGGTGGGATCTCTCAATCGATGGAGACTTACTCACCTACTCTTCATTGTGCTTCACCGTACCTCTTATTTCTATCGAAGAGTGGAACTGACTTAGGCTCGGTTTTCATCGCCAACTATTCCCTTAGCTTTTTGAATAGGTTTCGGGCAGGTAGAGCACCTTATCAGGATCTAAGAAAGTTAATTTTTATTTAACTTTTCCATTTTTGTCTCACTCACCATCCTTTAACATTCTCCTGAACATGAATGGCATATCCTTTCCTAATCCATTCAAATTGTTCAATATTTCATTCACACATTAATTTACCATCATCACAATAAAAATTAAGTATCTAAATGCATAAATGGGAACTCAATAGAATGACATTCAAAGACATAACATGCTCCTGCATTCGATTGAGAATGGGGATTCATCTGATAACTCTCAAGCTTTAAGCACATACATGAGCTTTTGCTTAAGGTCTGAGGAACTTCTAAGGGCTTTAATAGACCAGTCAAAGTGCTGGACAACTAGCACCATTCTCTTAAATTCATATAAATATGAGGAGGAATAACATAAAATTAAGAAGAGATGGGTGGTTAGTTGAAAAAATTAAGGTTGTTGAGAGCTCAAACTTGAGCTTTTTAAGAGTGTTCTTATAGCCTCTGAAAACTCACTAGGTTATGTTTTCTACTGAGGAATTTAAATTGAGCATTTGGGCTCAGATTATGTGATGCCCTACCCCACTGCTTGCGTAACCAGAATTCTATTAGCAATGGGATGGGTCATCTCTTATATATCTAATTAGTGTTAATGCCATAAATGTCTATAGAGACACTTATATTATCAATATTAATCTTACAGGGATATCTAAGAAGCTAAGTACTCAGATACATATACCAAGAGTCTTAGTGTTCCAAATTATTACAAATCAAAGTAATAATATAATTCTAAGTACTTAATAGAACTGAGTAAATATCCATCACAGAGTGCATAAGCAATAAGTAAATACATCCATCCATCATATTTATGCAATAGGAAAAGAACAGTAAATACGTACATCTCAGAAATGAAAGTGCTAAGAGTAAAAACATACAAGTGCTAATTTAATTATTACAGACCAAAATCAAAGAGTGCAAAGAGAAAGGAAAACTAAAAATCACTCTCTTTCAAATAAAATGATAATTAAGACTATGTAGACACAGAAAGATCATATCCACTCTCTTGCTCCTCACCTGAAGCTGACTCCTCAAACAACTCTAGATATGACATGTTGATTTTTACATGCCTGGGCCCCAGCTAAGAAAATAAAAATATTTTGTATTAAACAAATTGTCTAAGTACATTTTATGCTGACTATTTTACTTATTGAATTTTAAGATATCACAAATTTCTTAAGCAATATAGGTGCAAACAAGCAACAAATAAAAGCAGAAAAGTTATAAATGAAATATTTATAACTTAACAAAACAAGGTAAGAAAAGTATATGTACCTCAATCCAAAAACTGCAAAAAATATTAAAAATTTTAATATATGTGCTACTATAGCACAAGGAAAATTTTCTAAGCAAATATGATCAAACTGAACATGCTAAGTGTACTGATATTTAAATAAAATGTTGTAACATTTAAAGGAATTGTAAATATAGCAGCATAATCATGCATACATATAAAGCGCTAGAAATCTACTAAAATAGAAAATATTGAAAATAGCTGAAAAGATAGAAAATAAGAACTGAAATTTATGTCTAAGCTGAAAGCATAATTTTACTGGAAATATGTCTAGACTAACCTACCATAACAGTAATTAACTAAATGTAGTCACTAAACTGGAAGTCCATAAGAATCATCTAACCACTCATAGGGCTAGTGTAACAACCCAAGTTATTACTTAGGTCCATTAGGACTAATTCAAGTCCTAATTATGATTATATTATCTTAATTAAGTCATTTAGAGTTCACCTCTAAGATCCAGTCCAAATCAGGAGTCAAATTGATCAAATCCTGATTTCTAGAAAATCCAGAAACCTTAGAAATTAACCTGTCTAAATTGACCTCAAATTGAAAAACGGACTTCACCATTGCACTCATTGCCCCTAAATTAGTTAGGGGTGATATTTTCGTGTCAATCGGAAGTCGTCAAAATTTTGGCGAATATTTTAATATTATCTAAATCCCCGAAAAATCAAATAATTTAATACTCATCTAAACAAAAATCTGATCGCGCCGTTGCGTTCAGCACTTCTCAATTAACTAAGAGTGACATGTTGAAAATTTTCAGAATATATTTAATTAGCTAATTTAATAAAAGAAAATCACTTTAAAACTATTAAAATAATATTATATATATATATGTTTATATATATAATTAAATGTTTAAAATAAATTTAATTTAAAGGTGGGGCCCGCTTGCTATTATGCGTTGTCCCACTCTCTGCGCTAGATCGAACCGCCGGTTCAGCTTGACCCGGCTCTGCACCGGTTCGCGTGTACTGCGGGTAGTCTCCCTCAGTCGTGTTAGGGCACGCGGAACCTCGCGAGACATGCGGCCATGGCATGCTTAACGTCTGGCTTTTCATCGCCTAAAACCCACAATGGCCTCTTTTAATCTCTAACTTGCGACTTAGCATCAAGAGAAGATCAATCTGAGACTCTATCTTTCGCAAAAATTGCTCGGTGAATCAAACCTTAAGGTACCATTTAAGTTTCATTTTTCTCATTTGATTGTACATATATCTTCTTATACTGATTATTGCATCCTCATTATTGCATTTGTCAGCCTGCGGCATTCGATGGAGCCCTAAGGAGCTCGATCGAGTTACGAACGTCTAACCCTAAAACCCCGAGTCCGTTGAAACGAAGAAGACGAAGTGTTGTCTTCGGGTCAGGCCGAACAGGGCCAGGCCCGACCCGCATAAAATTCAAAGCAGGCCGCGGTTTCGTTTGGTGGGACCCATATCTGTGCGGTCGAGGCAACTGGTGGGATCCACCCGCATTGTTTAAACCTCTGAGATGTTGACGCGTGTCCCGTGGGGCCGTGTCGGTCTCCTCATCGCATAGATGAGGGACGCGTGTCGCGGGAAAACATGGGCTGGCGCCGATCATTACCTTGTGTCCAATTGGTGGTCCCACAAGCTCTTAGATACTAGAGTTAATTTAATTTAATTAAAAAAAATTAGTTTGATTAATTAAATATAATTAATTTGATTATTCCAAATCTTTAAACCTTAATATTTTGCAAAATACACGTCCAAATACAGGAATTAAATATATCATTTTAATCAGCAAAAATCAAGGAACATTACGGTACCATTTAATTTTTATTAGGATCAATATTTAATATAATGACATTTAGGATCCCTAAATTAATCATAAACGTCACAAAACTTCAACTAGTCATAACTTTGTGTGTGATTATCCAAACTTAGTTAATATGGGTCTTAAAGTGATTAGTAGAACCTCTAAAACAACTTAGTAGTGTTTAATTTTCTTTTTGGATTAATTTGAGCTTAATCACTTTTAGGACTTAACCCTAATTACCCTAATTAACCCTAGAACTTCAATTGACCATAACTTGGTCAATTGAGCTCCAATTTAGGTCTTCCAATATATCATTTTGATCAAAAAGACCTGATTAACAGTAAACTACAAAAATAATTTAGATCTAATGGTTAATCAACCATAATCACCTTAAAACTAGATTAGTAAATATTAGCATAATTAATGATCCAAATTGAGTAATTTCAGTTTCTGTTTATTCCTAGAGTAGAATAAAACTTAGTTATGTGGCTAGTTTAGTGATTTTGTGATTAATTTCACTAATCACTCACTAATCATACTAAACCCTAATTATTAGCCCTAAAGCTTGTATTGGCTATAACTTAGCCAATACTCATCAGAATTTAATGATTTTAGTTTCTATGAAAACCTTAGAACATAATCTTCAATAAGCTAATATAAGATTAACGTTTTATTAGGTCAAATTTACCAATTTGCCCTTATAGGTCAAATTCATTAATTTGACCCTATAAAGCTTAATACTTAAACAAAATTTATATACTTACTGTTTAACCTCATATTAGATAGTAAGTAACCACCCCACTTCAATAAATTTCAGATTTGAGCCCTAATTCATAATAAAGATGAAATTTAGACCCTTAAGTAGGGGCAAAATGATTATTTTGCCCAAATTTAGGGTTAAACACTTTTCAGCCCTAGAATCATTATCCAAATATCATAATAAGTAATTAAAGTGATTTAGACTTTAATTTAGATAGTTCTAAGTCTTAAATTAGAAATTTAAGGAAAATCCTTATTTTGGTCTTAAGTAAAAATCTAAGTAAAGATGTGAATTCCTTTCTTTCCTTTGAACTTCTTAGTTTACCCATAGGTCTTATATGATTAGTTAGGATGTGTGTCTGAGTGCTACTCTTAGTATTTAAGAGCCTTAATTACTTGGATTAGGAGTATAGCATTGGTTAGAATTCATCTAATGAGTAAAGTGGGTTACTCATTAGGTGAAACCTTAGTTTTAATAGTTTATAGATTTTTATAATTTATTAAATGATTATTTGATCTCTTAATCTTAAATTTTGGATTAGAGATCTATCCTATTAAGTTTGACTTTACTCAATAGGATTTGCCTTACATTTAATCAGTGAGATAGGATTAAACCCTAGTCCTTAAGATAACCTTGTGATTAAGAATTGAACCCTATTATTTGGAGTTAAATTCTTAATCCTTTCAATCTTGATTTAGCTAATCAAGATTGAGTTTGGGATTATTTAAAATAACAAATTAGGATGGTCGACTTATTTAATTATATAGACGACATTGATTCAGTTATAATTAGGACTTATCTAGTTCTAATTATGTTCATGTGACGGCCTTGCTCTGTTGTGGTCCTATTAACTCTTAAGTTCACATGATTACGGTGGAGGGGTCATCTGAACGAAAAGATCCCTACTTATAATTAGATTAGGCATACATCCTAATCCATCATAATTAAGGACTTTGTCATTTCTCAAAAATATCATCACAAAATGAAAATACAAGAATAGCAGAGTGCGGAAGCATATATACAAACATACATCCAGCATATAAATACAACAGTTCAAAATAAGTAAAGTGTTGAAAGTAAAGTTAACCCTATATTATTACAAACATGAATTAAAAAATTAAGAAGAAATGAAGTAAATCAGTCTTCCTCACAATGTAGAAAAGAAACTAAGAATCTTCAGCAGTACGCTCCTTCTCCAAAGGCAGATCTCCTGAAGGCTCTACAAACTCAAATAGCTCAGAGTCTACCATTATCGGTATCACAATGATAGGGCCCCGGCTAATAAAAGAAAAATCTTAATTAGACAAAATGTCTAAGTACATTTTGGGTAATCAATTTATTATGTTTGTTAGATATCACCATAAATAAGTAAGCACAAAAGCAAATAAGTAGGAGCAGAATGCATAAGAAAGAAATAGGGTAAAGTTATAAATAACTAGTTTATAACTTAAATAAATAGGAAGTAAGCACATAACTCCTCGAAAGCAACTGCAACAAGATCAGGTAAGTAAAAGAAAGACTAAAGCAAAAGACTATAAAGAAAATACACCCTAGACATGCTTATGATCAATATAAAATTATGCTAATTGACATAAAGGTAAATGAACATATAAAATCTTGTAAAATTAAAAACAAGGCTAACATTATATATATGTGAACATGACATGTAAGACTAGCATCCTATATAAAACAAAGCTAGAAAAGACTGTAAGAAAAAGTAGTGCTGAAATGCAAAAAAAAGTAAGGTAAAATAGTAAATTCAACACTGAAAGCTATCTTAGCTACTTGAGCCACTCAAACTATAAGCAAACATAGTCTTACTTAGCCTGATGGGCTAAAACTGAAGCTCTGAATGGATAGTATCAACGTACTTAGCCTGATAGGCTGTAACAAAAAAAAACAAGTCTAAGTGCACTTAAATTAGTTTAACCATATCAAATCCTAACTAATCAGTCAGTTGGGGCAAGAGTCTAACCCATCCTATCCCATGGACTAGGCATGGCATAGACTATCGAACTGACCCTACTCTGAAGCCGATCCCAACGGGTGAAATGAAGAGGTATATTAATTAAGCTACACTCTACTAAAATATGAGAAAAAGAACAAATGCTACTTATGAATTCTCAAGGTTTCTATGGGATACTCATCAAATATCACTGATAATATTATTTAGAAAGTGATTCTAAGGTTTTAAAATGCTAAACCCTAATTTTGGGCAAAATGACCATTTTGCCCCTACTTAAGGATTCAAAGATCAAATTTTGATCTAGGATTCCAAATCAAAATTTTTTAGTGGCAAAGTGTTTCTTACTATTTAATATAAAATTATACAGTAATTACACTAATTTTGGGTAATTATTAAGCCTCATGAGATCAAATTAATGAATTTAACTCATAGGGGCATTTTGGTAATTTAGCTTAATAAAATCTAAATTTTTGTTCAGTTTATTATTGCTTACTATCTAAGGTTCTTATAGAACTTAAAATTACTGAATTCTAATAAGTATTGGCTAAGTTATAGCCAATACAAGCTTAGGGGTAAGAAGGGTAATTTAGGATTTCTTAATTAAGGGTCAAAAATCTTAATTTTTTTAATTAGTGTCCAAATTGAGTAAAATTAGTGGCTTTGGCTTAAAAATGATCTATTGATTATATTGACTAGAAGTAAACTCAATTTGGACTCTAATTGGCTAAGTTATAGCCTAATTAAAGTTTAGGATGATTAGTGGGTGATTAGTGAAATAAATCACCATAATAATAATCTAACTACACCATTAGGTTTTAATCTACTCTAGGAGTTCTTTGAAATTTGAATCATTAAATTTGGACCATTAGATTTGCTAATCTTTACTAATTAAGTTTTAAGGTAATTAGGGTTGATTAGAAAATCTAACCATTGAATCTAAATTATTTTTACAGTTTATTATTAATTAGGTTCTCCTGATCAAATTGGATATAAGGATTACCTAATTTGGAGTTCAATTGACCAAGTTATGGTTAATTAAAGTTCTTAGGTTAATTGACCTAATTTTAGTTTGGTCCTAAAAGTCATTAGTCTAAAACTAATCCAAACAGCAAAATAAATACTACTAGACTAATCCTTTAGGTTTACTGATCACTTTGAGACCCATATTGGGTATGTTTGGATTAGTGTGTGCAAAGTTGTGATAGTTTAAAGTTTTGTGACAATTAGGGCTTAAATAGGAGATCCTAAATGTCATTATGTTAAATATTGATCAAATAAAAATTTGACAGTTCCATATTAATCCTCTAATTTTATTGATCAAATTGACATATAATTTTAATACATTTGGAATTCAAGATTAAAAGTTATTAGTGATTGAAATTTTTGTAATTTATATTAATTAAATAGCATTTAATCTGATTTAATATTAAAATAAATTAAATTTATATTATTATTACAACGGCGGGATTTAAAGTCTACAGTGGGTCCCATGGCTGACTTGGTGTTGACGCGGACAGAAGCCGACAGCTGGCTAGAACCACACTATAACGGTGCAACACGCGTCGAGCGGGACCCACACTTATCGCTATGCAAGAGGTCTCACGGATAGGCCCAAGAGGGGAATCTAGGGCATGCCGGATGACGGCTGTTCTGATGGTGGTAGACTCTGGCCCGCACAGCATCAGGAAGATCCTGCTGAGCTCAAAGCAACAGTGGGCAGAATGTAATCAGAGACGGCCTAGAGCTCAAGCAATCTCTAACCCTAGAATCTAACCTATGCGAACAACTGAGCTCCACTTCTACAATACAATACATTCGCAAATTAGAGCTTGATTCAAACCTAGTTAAATTCGTTCGATAGCCAATAGACAATATGTATCTTGGAATAAAAATACGCATTAGGATTCCAAAGCATTGAAAAACACGAGAGGGAATTGAAGGAAGTACCTCGGCGAAGATGGCTGAGGAAAACCTCGAATGATTTTGTGGACTGTTTTGAAAAACTTGAATCAATTCTCTAAGGTAAAACCTGATGATGATTAGAACCCATTCGAGCTAAAAGGCGAGATTCCCAGCGGTGGAAGAAGGCATTTGGCGAAGAGGCGAGGGGAACGGACGACGCGCGTCGCGACCTGGGACACGCGGGACTCCTGAGGACGACGAGTCCTCGACCGTCCGATCATTCGATCAGACGGATCGACTGGTCCGTCTGATCAGACGGCGGTGAAAGAAATGGATGACGGCGTCAGATGCTTGTGTAATGGCGCCGTTTAATTCAATTTAAATATTAATATTTAAATTATTTTAAACCTATTTTATTAATTAAATTTAACTAATTAGATGCAGCCATAAAATTTTCAATAAATCACCCCTAGCTAATTGAGGGGTGATGAACGCAACGGCGTAATCGGATTTTTGATTTGATGAGTATTTAATTTCTTGATTTTTCTGAGTATTCAATTAATATTAAAATATTCGCCAAAAATTCAATAACTTCCAAATGCCTCCAAAACATCACCCCTAGCTAATTTGGGGGTGGTGAACGCAATGGAAAAGTTGGATTTTCAATTTGAGGTCAAAATAAAAAGTCAATTTCTAGGGTTTTGGGATTTTTTAGAAATCCAAATTTGATCCAATTGATTCCAAATTTGACCTAGATCTTAGAGATGAGTTCTAAATGACTTAGTTAGTGTACTAAATCCTTAATTAAAACTTAGATTAGTCTTAATTGACCTAAGTAACAACCGAGATTGTTACAGTTCAACTCATATGATTGTGATTCTAAGTTACAGAAGTGTAAGAATGGATGATTCTGAATCTTATATTACTTAGAGTAGTTAGAATGACTTAATTAGAAAATAAAGTGATATCACAGAGTTGTTTAGTGCTATTTTATTCATTAAAAATGGTATGTTATTCCTTCCTTATTTTGGACTTCATTATACAATTGGACACATTATATTGAACATGGAATATTTAATATTCTATGTTAAACTTTGAATACATTCATATGGCATTTTCATAACTTAAGGAGGAAATTTGATGGAAATAACTTTATTAAATTATATGAGTTATGTCTTATTTAGTCTGACCTTCTAGTATAACATTACTTTTGAGACATCTTTTGCCAAGGACACTTTCCTAGTGTGTGTTACTTTTGCCTAAGACACTTTCCTAGGGCATATTACTTTTTCCGAGGACACTTTCCTAGTGCGTGTTACTTTTGCCTAGGACACTTTTCCTAGTGCATGATACTTTTGCCTAGGATGCTTTAATAGTGCGGCATACTTTAATCTGGGACTCTTTCCTAGATGCTCAGCATGTACTTTTTAGATGGAATTAAATATAGGATCTGGGATATTTCTCCTAAATACTTTTCAGATGGAATTAACTGTAGGATCTGGGATATTTCTCCTAAATACTTTTCAGATGGAATTAACTTTAATCTGGGACACTTTGCTAGATGATCAAATGGACCTTACTTTTTGGCAGGACTAAGTAGGGGTATCTTCACACTTTACTTTATATCTTTACTTTACATTTACTTTACCGTTACTTTATATTTCTGGCATATCTTTTGTATTACAGTTCAGCATACTTATATACAATAGTTCCCTTAGTACTTACCTCTTTACATGTATGTTATACTTTTCAGCAGTTTCCTTTTACTTTATGGCATGTTAAGATGTTAGAACTTTACCTTCAGTTCAGTACTTTTATTTTATATTATAACCAGCACGTCTTAAGTTAATCATATTACTTAAGAATTTCCTTGTACTTAGTAGACTTTATTATGTGCTACTTAACCCTTTTCTGTAGCCTGAGTTGAGGTATGTGCTTACCTCACACCTTGTATGAGTTATAATTATGTTAATTATAACTTTGTCACCTTTCTTTGATGCTTTACTGCTCCAACTTTGCTTAGATATTGTAATATCATTTAAATTATCAAATTTATAGCTTAAAATATACTTAGACATTTTGTCTAACTAGATTTTTCTTTTGTTGGCTGGGGCCTATCAATTTGAAATCGACAATGGTAGATTTTGAGCTTTTCAAGGTTGTGGAACCTTCTGGAGATATGGTTCAGGAGGAGGAGCGTGTAGGAGAAGACTCCTAGTTCTTTCTGTTACTTTGTGAGGATTTAGTGATCTTCACTTTCTGCTTAAACTTTTAATTAATGTTTTATAATAATACAGGATTTAAACTGCTTTACTTTTCATGCTTATGCATTCTGAGTTGTATAGTTTTTAGTTGGATTGTATGGATGTTATTACTTGTCTCTGTCTTCCGCACTTTGGTATATTATTGTATGCTCATTCAGTGATTGGCTTTCTTTTGCTTTTCCCTTATTGGGCATATCTTCCCTTAGAATTTGATTAAGAAGTCCTATTCCTTAATTTGAATGCTAAGCGAGGGCTTGCCCGTTGACGACCACCTCTTAATCCAGACGATTAGGGGGCGGCCGCCACAGTTGGTATCAGATAACTCCATAAGGTGTCAGATTAGAATTTGTATTCCTATCTACCTAATGGATAGTTCTTCTGGCTTATAATCACTAAATGAATACTAGAATGACATCCATATTACCATATACTCAGAATGAGAGGCATAAAACGGAAAGGGAACTTTCTTAATTAGTAAAAGTTAAGTAAGGACCAACATTAGAAAGTTAGAAGAATGTTTAAAAGATCTATAGGATCATAGAAACTGAATGGGTAAACATTGAATTTATACTAGAAGATTTGAACTAGCATTAAGAATTCTAATATCAATAAACAAAAGGTATAGAATATTCAAAAATTATGTGGTAAAGCAAATTTCTTCAACATACCATTTTATCTTCACAAGGGGACATCTTTTGAAATCTCAATCATTTATTTGTTGCATTTGCAATCTCTCTTCTACAAAATGAATTGAGAACCTAATGGAATACTATCTCTTTCGAAATTTCCTAGAATAATAGAAGGAATATTTAATGACTACAAATCCTAACTTTAGTCTCTGTTTAGTTACTAAATAAATATGATAAAATCTTTATTAAATCAAACTACTTTGTTATATCCTTTCTATTGTAGTAAAATTATCCTTAGAATAAAAAGTATTTGTGAAATATTATAACTCTTCCTTTAAATACTAAAATTAATTATATTCATTTCAAAATGAATCCTACAACTCCAAACCTTAACACTACTGATTCTTCAAATAACAACACCGATGAAGTCACTTCACTCAAAAACATGGTGACTTTCATGTTAGAAAATCAGCTCCAACATGTAGAAACAATTCAAAAACTAGTATCTGCTATAATTCCTGCAAATACTGGTAACTCTTTTGCATCCTTTACTTCTTATATTCTTCATACCTCTCATTCGTTTATTAAGGAGTTATTTAGTAGTTTCTTAAACTTGAGACTTCTAATCTTTAAATGGAAACTTATCAACACAGATGCTAAGGCTCATCCTAAATCGATCAAAAATAATCTTAAGTGTAAGTTTTATCAAATGGGACCAAACCTGGGGTGTAAAAGACCATACCCTTATGGGGAATGCTATCATAATGATCACCGCTGCTATGCATGTGGTCATCATGGTCACCAGTATACTCATTGCATTGCTAAAATGACGATAAATGGAGTTTTAATCGATCATTCTCGTCTGAATCAAAAATTCTGTACCACTCAACTCCAAAGTAAGGAATCAAGAATGACTCTAAAATCACCACTACCTGCAGAAGAGCATCTAACTGACTAGGAGCAGATAGCTGCTCCTAAAATTCAAGAGCAAAATCATCCGGGAGTAAAGGGAACTAATAACCACATTATCTCAGGTACACATATTCGATTCCATCAATATTTTCAACTTTAAAATTTTATTATTACATACAATGTTACTTTGTAATGATTTAACTATGATTATTCATTAAATTTGAATCTTACGTATAAGTATAGTTATGTATTCAGAATGTCTCATCATTAATTAGTCGATTGTCTTATTCTTTAACTTAATTCAATTAGACCTTAGATTCCTTTGGTAAAGACATACCTTTGTATCTTATGGAAATAATCCTTCTTCAGAGAAGTGACTTACCCAAATTGGGTGAATAACTTCTAGTATTTTAAAATAGATTGATTCATATCTTTGAATCTATGGTCGATTAAGTAATAATTGTGACTCAAAATATATGCCTAAAATATTCCTTAAATTCCAAGCACCTCATTTCCTTGGAATGAGAAATTTTAACTACAGAACCTTATATAGTTAAATTAAAACTCTTAGTGATAACCTATGATTGTATCTTATCCTAAATGATAAGCAATTCATTGTTTGATTTATTTTATTAACTCTTACAATTTTAAAGTATCAAGTCATCTTATGTGACTGGATGCAATAGACTTTTCTTTCTCATAAGGTTAAGTATCCAAGTTGGATAATCACCCTCTTTATTTAGAATATCATTCCTTAACCAAGGATAATTACTTGGCTAATAATAAAAGCTTATAGTGAATTAATGTTATGATTAGTTCACCCTATATTCCTTAACGTGAGACTTTATAATGATTAGATTATTTTAACTTGTATGTGTTCACTCATCAATTCAGCTATAGTGAACTTTGCTTCATTCTTAGTCCTAGCCTAATGATGATGTTCTATCTAGTTTTAAACATGGAACCCATTATAAGTCAAAGAATCTTTGTTCTTTGAAGATTAAACCTTCCTTTAAATTACAAAGCATTTTGAATTCTAACTTTTGGGTTAGAATTCATAGTTAATCCCTTCGAAACACCTTTTTAGTTAAATTACTTATGGTAACTTAATAAATCAATCTTGTACTTTCCCTTGTCTATCTTAATTGGATACAAATTCTATTCCTTTACTATAATCTACATTAAGTGGTGAATGTCACTTAAGTAAACAATCTAATTGTAGAAAATCCTATTTCTTTTAAATAAGAAAATTTTATTTCTCAATTATTTTGAGTTCAATCTTTGAATATGTGCCTAAATCGTGATATGACTTAAGTATTTATTGATCATTCCCTTGAAACGAGTTCTCATTCAAGATAGTTAAATATAACCATTATATTCTAAGCCACATACTATGACTTGAATCTTAGCAACCAATTCTAGAAACTTTGGCATAAGTCATAAAATATGATCTATGATCGTAACCTTAGTTCTTATTAAGCTTCTTAGCACTTATTCACATGAATAAGCGAGTTCCTTGTAGTTATCAAGTCAAAACTTATGACTTATATTAATAGTAATTTCTCTTAAAACTTGGGTGTTTGGTCATCACGTGTGACTCAAACGACCTAAGTTCTCCTTAACCTTGAAGTTATGTATCCTAAATAGATATTAATCTTATTTGCCTTAATTAAGCCTTTTTAGTAAGAAATGAATATCTCTTTATTAGTGCAACCCTAGTGTGGGCTAATTCATATATTAGTCCATCCTCATCTTATCCTTAGTTATAAATTATAAGCCAAACCATTTAGATTCATTATTAGACTTAGATTCTAATGATGGATCATTGTTCAAATCCTAAAATCCTAATAAAATAAGAAATCAAAGAATGCTAGTTCTTTGATGTCAAGTCCTTGGATTCCAACTCATTAGATTAGAATATGTGTTATCCTTTAATCTTCTTTAAGTCTTATAATGGTTTAATCTAAATTACTTAAACTTTCTTAAGTGGTAAATATCACTTAAGTGTAAAACATTTATGTTATTGATCTTTATAGCATCCTATACTTAGTGTGTGATATCCCCTGCTAAGTACAAATCTTATCTTATAATGATAAACCATAAGTTATGAATTTATATTTAACCATAAGACCTTTGAAGTTGTATTCAGTAGGATGAATATTAACTTTTCTTTCCTTTAAATGCTATCCTTATTAAAGGATGGTAATCACTTAGTTTGGCTAGTTTCTTTAAGAATATTAAAGTTTAGAATTGGATTCTAAAAAGAAAATCCTTGAGCCTTCAAATACCTTAAAGCAATTCACTCTGCCAAGGAATCCATTACGGCATTATGGTGAGGTGCCATAGGTGCAGTTTAATTTTGCAGGACTTTATGTGCCTAAAAAAAATCTCCTCTATTTCTTAATGAGAGTAACTTAATATGCTCATTAAATTTATCATTGATTTCTATCTTCTCTAAGTAAGAATGCAACCAAATCTAAGACCTATCAAAATCCTGGACAAGGATCAAATCATTTATTTGATAATTCTTCCTTTCTAACTGGATTAATATATACTCATTTGAAATTTTATAATCATACTTCCTTATCTTCATTACATTTCAAATTGTCATTTTATTATGTTTCATCCTTTCCACTTGAGTGATGTCGAGGATGATATTGTTCTTAAGTGGGGGAGTCTGTAACAACCCAAGTTGTTACTTAGGTCAATTAGGACTAATTTAAGTCCTAATTATGATTCTATTATTTTAATAAGTCATTTAGAGTTCACCTCTAAGATCCAGTCCAAATCAGGAGTCAAATTGATCAAACCCTAATTTCTAGAAAATCCAGAAACCCTAGAAATTGACCTCAAATCAAAAAACGGACTTCGCCATTGCACTCATTGCCCCCAAATTAGCTAGGGGTGATATTTTCGTGTCAATCGGAGGTCGTCAAAATTTTGGCGTATATTTTAATTTTATCTAAATCCCCCGAAAAATTAAATAATTTAATACTCATCGAAACAAAAATCTGATCGTGCCATTGCATTCAGCACTTCTCGATTAACTAAGAGTGACATGTTGAAAATTTTAGAATATATTTAATTAGCTAATTTAATATAAGAAAATCACTTTAAAATTATTAAAATAATGTTATATATATATATATGTTTATATATATAATTAAATGTTTAAAACAAATTTAATTCAAAGGTGGGGCCCGCTTGCTATTACGCCCTATCCCACTCTCTGCGCTGGACCGAACCGCCGGTTTAGCTTGACACAACTCCTCACCGGTTCGCGTGAACCGCGAGTCGTCTCCCTTAATCGTGTTAGGGCATGCGGCACCTCACGAGACACGCGGTTTGCGGCATGCCTAACGTCTGGCTTTTCACCACCTAAAACCCACAATGACCTCTTTTAATCTCTAACTTGTGACTTAGCATCGAGAGAGGATCAATCTGAGACTCTATCTCTCGCAAAAATTGCTCGGTGAATCAACCTTATGGTACCATTTAAGTTTCATTTTTCTCATTTGATTGTTCATATATCTTTTTATACTGATTATTGCATCCTCATTATTGCATTTGTCAACCTACGGCATTCGATCAAGGCCTAAGGAGCTCGATCGAGTTACGAAAGTCTAACCCTAAAACCCCGGGTCCGTTGAAACGAAGAAGACGAAGGGTCGTCTTCGGGTCAGGCCAAACCGGGCCAGGCCCGACCCGCATAAAATTTGAAGCATGCCGCGATTTCATTTGGTGGGACTTATATCTGTGCGGTCGAGGTGACTGGTGGGACCCGCCCATATTGCTGAAACCTCTGAGATGTTGACACGTGTCCTGTGGGCCTGTGCCGGTCTCCTCATCGCATAGATGAGGGACGCGTGTCGCGGGAAAATGTGGGCTGGCACCAATCATTACCACGTGTCCAATTGGTGGTCCCACAAGCTCTTAGATATTAGAGTTAATTTAATTTAATTAAAAAAATTAGTGTAATTAATTAAATATAATTAATTTGATTATTCCAAATCTATAAACCTTAATATCTTGCAAAATACACATCCAAATACAGCAATTAAATATACCATTTTAACCAGCAAAAATCAAGGAACATTATGGAACCATTTAATTTTCAGTAGGATCAATATTTAACATAATAACATTTAGGATCCCTAAATTAATCATAAATGTCACAAAACTTCAACTGGTCATAACTTTGCGTGTAATTATTTAAACCTAGTCAATATGGGTCTTAAAGTGATTAGTAGAACCTCTAGAACAATTTAGTAGTGTTTAATTTTCTATTTGGATTAATTTGAGCTTAATCACTTTTAGGACATAACCTTAATTACCCTAATTAACCCTAGAACAATCTAGTAGTGTTTAATTTTATGTTTGGATTAATTTGAGCTTAATCACTTTAGGACATAACCCTAATTATCCTAATTAACCCTAGAACTTCAATTGACCATAACTTGGTCAATTGAGCTCTAATTTAGGTCCTCCAATATACTATTTTGATCAGAAAGACCTAATTAATAGTAAACTACAAAAATAATTTAGATCAAATAGTTAAATTTCTAAATCAACCCTAATCACATTAAAACTGGATTAGTGAATAAATGATCTAAATTGGGTAATTTCAGTTTCTGATTACTCCTAGAGTAGAATAAAACTTAGTTGTGTGGCTAGTTTAGTGGTTTAGTGATTAATTTCACTAATCACTCACTATTCACACTAAACCCTAATTATTAGCCTTTAAGCTTGTATTGGCTATAACTTAGCCAATACTCATCAGAATTTAATGATTTTAGATTCTATGAAAACCTTAGAATATAATCTTCAATAAGTTAAAATATTTTGGTTTCATTAGGTTAAAATTACCAATTTTCCCTTATAGGTCAAATTTTTTAATTTGACCCTATAAGGCTTAATACTTAACCAAATTTTATGTACTTACTATCGAACCTTATATTAGACAGTAAGTAAGCACCCCACTTTAATAAATTTTAAATTTGAGCCCTAATTCATAAAGATGAAATTTAGACCCTTAAGTAGGAGCAAAATGGTCATTTTGCCCAAATTTAGGGTTAAACACTTTTCAGCCCTAGAATCATTATCCAAACATCATAATCAGTAATTAAAGTAATTTAGAGTTTAATTTAGATAGTTCTAAGTCTTAAATTAGAAATTCAAGGAAAATCCTAATTTTGGTCTTAAGTAAAAATCTAAGTAAAGATGTGAGTTCTTTTCTTTCCTTTAAACTTCTTAGTTCACCCATAGGTCTTATTTCATTTGTTAGGATGTGTGTTTGAGTGCTACTCTGAGTATTTAAGATCCTTAATTACTAGGATTAGGAGTAGAGCATAGGTTAGAATTTATCTAATGAGTAAAGTGGGTTACTCATTAGGTGAAACCTTGGTTTTAATAATTTATAGATTTTCATAGTTTATTAAATGATTATTTGATCTTTTAATTTTAGAATTTATATTAGAGATCTATCCTATTGAGTTTGACTTTACTCAATAGGATTTGCCTTACATTTAATCAATATGATGGGATTAAACCCTAGTCCTTAAGATAACCTTATGATTAAGAACTGAACCCCATTATTTGGAGTTAAATCTTAATCCTTTCAATCTTGATTTGGCTTATCAAGATTGGGTTTGGGATTACTTAAAATAACAAATTAGGACGGTTGACTTACTTATTTAATTATATAGACAACATTGATTCAATTATAATTAGGACCTATCTAGTCCTAATTATGTTCAACTCATAGGATCATGATTCAAAGTTATAGATAGTGTAAGAATTAATAATTTTGAATCTTATGTAACTTAGAGTAGTTAGAACGACTTAATTAGAAAATAAAGTGATATCACAAAGTTGTTTAGTGCTATTTTATTCATTAAAAATTGTATGCTATGCCTTCCTTATTTTGGACTTCATTATATAATTGGACACATTATATTAAACATGGAATATTTGATATTCTATGTTAAACTTTGAATACATTCATATGGCATTTTCATAACTTAAGGAGGAAATTTGATGGAAATAACTTTATTAAATTGTGTGAGTTATGTCTTATTTAGTCTGCCATCTAGTATAACTTTACTTTTGAGACAGCTTTTGCCTAGGACACTTTTCTAGTGCATGTTACTTTTGCCTAAAACACTTTCCTAGTGCGTGTTACTTTTGCCTAGGACACTTTCCTAGTACGTGTTACTTTTGGATCTGGGATGTTTCTCCTAGATACCTTTCAGATAGAATTAACTTTAATTTGGAACACTTTCCTAGATGATCAGATGGACCTTACTTTTTGGCAGGACTAAGTAGGAGTATCTCCACATTTTACTTTATATCTTTACTTTACGTTTACTTTACCATTACTTTATAGTTTTGGCATATCTTTTGCATTACAGTTCAGCATACTTATATACAGTAGTTCCTTTAGTACTTACCTCTTTACATGTATGTTGTACTTTTCAGTAGTTTATTTTTACTTTATGGCATGTTAGGATGTTAGAACTTTACTTTTAGTTCAGTACTTTCATTTTATATTATAACCAGCATATCTTAAGTTGATCATATTACTTAGGAATTTCCTTGTGCTTAGTAGATTTCATTATGTGCTACTTAACTCTTTTTTATAGTGTGAGTTGAGGTATGTGCTTATCTCACACCTTGTGTGAGTTATGATTATGTTAATTATAACTTTGTCACCTTTCTTTGATGCTTTACTGCTCCTACTTTGCTTAGATATTATGATATTATTTAAATTAACAAATTTACAGCTTAAAATGTACTTAGACATTTTGTCTAACTAGATTTTTCTTTCATTGGCTAGGGCCATATCATTGTGAAATCGACAATGGTAGATTCTGAGCTTTTCAAGGTTGTGGAACCGTCTAAAGATCTGATTCAGGAGGAGGAGCGTGCAGGAGAAGACTCCCAGTTCTTTCTGTTGCTTTATGAGTATCGAGTGATTTTCACTTTCTGCTTAAACTTTTAATTAATGTTTTGTAATAATACATGATTTAAACTGCTTTACTTTTTATGCTTATGCATGCTGAGTTGTACAGTTCTTAGTTGGATTGTATGGATGTTGTTACTTGTCTTTCTTCCGCACTCTGATATATTATAGTATGCTCATTCAGTGATTGGTTTTCTTTTGCTTTTCCCTTTTTGGGCATATCTTCCCTTGGAATTTGATTAAGAAGGCCTATTCCTTAATCTAAATGCTAAGTGAGGGTTTGCCTATTGACGACCACCTCTTAATCCAGACAATTAGGGGGCGGCCACCACAGCTAGATCTGAGATGGAATGTAGAATGATACATGTATCATCCAGCAAGACTCATGGCTAGTTCCTCCTCAGATCTACATAGCTAGAAATGAGGAGGAATACTGACTATATCATATCCCACTGAGTTATTATCTGATTAATTGATGTTATCTAATAATATAAAATGATATGACTTACAAGATAAGTATTATGTACAGTTATATTATGGAGACAATTCAGATCATCATGGAGATGCGAATAAAGCTTCGAAGAGCTTTTGGGATGTTTTGAGGTGATTCTGAATAAGGTTGCAAACTTTTAGTTGCAGTATAGGCACCTTGGCTCCCTACACCCAAGAGGAAGACATTGTAGCGCACCTTGGCGACCAGCAGACTAAGACCAAGGTGCTGCTGCACGCCTTGAGAGATGGAGTCTTAAGCCTAGGGCGCTCTCATGTGTTGGCGTGCGCCCCAGCGGAAGTAGACAGAGACTGGGGCACTGTAGCGCGCCCCAGCGGCAGACGTCCCGATATCAGAGCGCTACATCGCACCATAATGGGGCACGCGCTCTAGCATGCCCTATCTCTAAGCAACTTGAGAGCAACGCACTGCAGGGCACCTTGGTGCCTGTCTACTCGAGGATTGTGTGCTACGGCTTGCCGCAGTGCTTGATGGATTCTAACTATGGTACAAGTTTTGCCCTAAGTTATTTGGAGGGTACTTTGAAACATTTGGGGTTCAAAATGAAGTTGAGTACTTAAGGAAACATCTTTGCGATATTTCCTATATTGGCAATTTAGTTTAAGAGGGCTTTGGATGCTATTGGAGGATATTCTAAGTATAAACCCTAAGGGAGAGCTACTGTGCAAGGAAGCTCTTTCATGTTGGAGATTTAGTGGCTACTTCTCCCCTTCATCCTAGAGTAGAAGCTAGTGTTTATTATTAAGGTTAAGCTCTTTGTAACTCTGTACTCTACAAGAGTTATAGTGGAAATTTTTATATGGTGTGGCTCTGTAGTTTTATCCATTCTTGGGTTTTCCATGTAAAATATGTGATTGTTTGGACGTGCTTGTGGTTGTGTTGCATGCATATACAGTGACTCCTTTTATTATTGTTTATTTATTTTCTATTATAGAAAAGACAGTAAAACAACTAAAAACTCAAGCAGTATAAATCTGAAATAAAGTAACTGAAACTAAAATCTAAAACTTTAGACTGAAACTACAAACTGAAATTGTAAATTAAAAATAGTAAATAAATCTTAAGCTGTAACTAACTGCTAAAATATGTGTAAAATAGTATAAAATCTGAATCTAAATAAATTATACTATAAAATTGTGTTGTATGCATTGAATTTATAATTATGCATCTGAATATGACACAGAGCTGTATTCCATTAATATGATGATTGGGTGTCTCTAGACACACCCCTGATTTCATATGCGAGCGAATGCTCCGCTAACAGAGTCCTTAGGTGAGCTCAATCACTCTGCTAATACTGACATAACTTATGCATTATGATATGCCATGGTTTCAATGCCGGTATGCTTTAAATCATCAACAAATCCTGAAATCATTTCAATATTAAGTAATGATTCCATTTATCTCTATTTTGCAGAATTCACCTAAGTGAAGTCTGACTCCTAAGTCTAATTTATTGAGTTAATTAGATTAAGATCAATAGAACTATCAGCTAAAATGATTGAATACACATAGTTAGTATGTTTTCAAGAAAGGGGATTTAACACTTAGTTTGTTTAATTTCACTTAACGAAGCGCACGATGATAAGAGGCATGACCCGGTTATGGTTTATTCTCTCAAACTAAGCTATTAAATACCTTAATTACAATCATATAGTGTGCTCTAAATGGATAACTTAAGATACTTTATTTGTTTAACTACACTTATCAAAGTACACAATGATAAGAGGCATGACCCGATTACAGTTTATTCTCTCAAACTAAGCATCCAAGTTTACACAATTATGAAACACCTAGTCTTGAAAAGCTTACTATGAGCTAGACTGCACTTATCCAATCACATAGGATAAGACTGAGACTCTACAATCTTACTTAGAGTGACTTATCCAATCACAGAATTTTACTGAAATGATTCAACACTATAGATATACACTCTTACATTTACTTATAATCTACTGATTTTCACAAATCTATTTAAACAACAAGGATTATCAGACTAATGAATCTTTACTCTATTGAAATGGTACTACACAAGGGTCCAAGGATGTGACCAAAGGCCACTCAAATTTAGGTTACTACCATATGGAAGAAATCCATACTAAGCTCTTAGGTAATCCTATCACAAGGGTCTAAGATCAAAGTTCTAAGCTAGAAATAAGCATCTAAGTTCCTACCCCAAGATGTGAACAATAAGCTCTTTCTATCTCAAAAGATTAAACATTTATGGCTTAAAATTATTGATTTATTCATGCTAAGGTAAGATCATAATGAGCTTGCACTTCTAACTTTAAAAAATATCCAAGTCCTAAGCTTTGCACTAATTTCACAATTCTAACTTCCTTAAAGTTTGATTTGACCAGATCAGATGGGTAAACCTGTCTCATCAACACCTATGCTAAAGTCATGGGATTAAATCTCATAAATTATTAAAGAAATATTGGTTTATAAATCCATTCCATTTTATAGGTTTCATTATGCCAGTGTTCTTATTTAAGAGGAAATCAAGGATTTAAAGGTAAGTGTTCAGATTGACCAATCACTTAGCTTATTAAAGATCTTAATAGTTATAACTTAATAAGTTAAGATCAATGCCAAATTCGGGGGCATTATCTAAATTATGCAAATTGATTTATCTTTAAATCAAACCATTTCACTTAAGGTAATTAAGGATTTCATACCCTAATCAAGGTAAGTAAGGATTTAACTCCCAACTTAACCAAATCAAGATCACTTGTTTAATTTATAATCAATAGCAAATCAGTGAGTTATTAATATATTATTGATGTTTAAGTTCAAGATTTAAGACTAAGAATAAATACTTAATCACTTCTTAAGGTTTTTAAGAGAAATATTTAATTATGCCAATTTCATCAATTAAGGTATTCAAGCTCACTTAATGGTTTCCAAACATTCAAATTACTAGTATGAAAGCATAAAAACACAAGTTTACATAAAGCAGAAAATAATTAAGGCTAATAAAACCCTAAATCAAGAAACATGGATTAGCACTTAATTAAAGATCTAATCATTGAAATTTCATGAAACTTGACAAGAATGTTCTAATAAATAATACAAGTAATCAGAGACTATAATTGAGGGTTTTGGCTAAGTAAAGACCCTATTTTTTACTAATCTTACTTTTACAGTATTAGGGCATAATTAAGAAAATATAAATCAGAAAATTAGTTCACCTAGCACATGCATTCAATAAGGTAATAGAAATATAGTGGCACCTAAATCATGCAATTTGGCTGAGTACACATGTTAATCAATCCAAATTAGGTTCTGTAATAATTAGGCTAAATCAAAAAATCCAATAATTAAAAGTATAATATTATTTCATATTCTTATTTCTTATGATTTTTTAAACAATTTGATATATAATTTCATAGGGTTTGAATCAGTGGATCAAAAGTTATTCAAATAATATAATATGCATTATTTTAATTAAATCTCCATATGATTCCATTAATTATATTATTTTCCTTAAGAAAAATAAATCCAAATTTATTTTATTTAAGTTAAACGGGTATCAACCCGTTACTAAAAGACGCGACTCGATTCTGCCCGGGGACCCGTTACTGTCGAACCACGCCGCTCACAGGTCAGCCCGACCCGCACAGTTTGTCTTCTCCTCCACGCCATCCCCAACACCCAGCCGATTAGGGTAACTCTAATCGGCTAATTTCATGACCACTAGGCCATGCCATGACCTCAAATGAATCAAAACTCCTTCCTCATGCCAAGGCGCATTGATGGAGCCCTAAATCTCATTAGGGATTGGCCCTAACTCAGAGGCCCTATTTGAAATTTCCTTGCCTCTGAGCACTTTGTGGAGGGACAATTCTCCCTCCACATACCACCATTTGAGGTCCTCTTGACCTCTGCACCATCCCCAGACAAGGGAGAAGCTAAGCCTCCCATCTACTAGGTTTGGTAATGGCCTAATCGATGGGTCCTTACTCAGACCCAAGCTGAACGGGAGGAACTAGCCCGATCGATTGATAAGATTGATCGAGGCTCGCTCAAGCCTTGAAATAAGTCAGAATTGATTCATCTAACATAGGCATGCAATTACGAATCAAAAGGAAGGGAGTGTTGAGCCTACTTAGCTCTTCACAGCAAGCTGAGGTACCTAGCTTGATGGAGGAGCTCAGACAAACTAGCTGAGGAGGAATTGAAGCTGGGCTAAGCTGCAGGGAAGCTCCTAGGGATGCTAAATACCATGAGAACCCTCTATCAGCGGTACGCAAGTAGCTGGGTTCCATGTGAAAGCTCAAGCAGAATGGCAATGGCAAAAGTGGGATGGTTTGAATTAAGCACAATTGATCACCAAAGGGTGCAAGAGAGGAATGCTAAGGCTATTTAGAGCTTCAATAGAGGGTTAAAAAGAATCCAGAGGTGATGGCTCGGGCCGGGGAGACCCGAGAGAATGGGCCATGGTCGAGCTCTCAATTTTCTAAATGCAGCTCGACCGGGGTGACGAGGCTCGATCAAGGATTTATACCGAGACGGGGGAGGTTCTAACGACCTTGCTGAGCTAGAGGCGCTAGTGGGGGACAGGGAGAGAAGCTGGTGTACGAGAGATATTTCCTGTCGGGGATGGGCGAGATTGGGGACGAAGGTCCACAGTGTCAGGATCTTATAATGCCGTCTGATCTATCGATCAGATGGCGCAACAGCTCGGATCCCTCGGATCCTAATCGCCAATCGTAGGAGTGATCTGGGCCATAGGATCCATGGGCAGATCTAGCGGTAGATCCATGGCTTCTCTTATCTGAATCCTAGCCATCTGATCCACGGAAGAAATTGTGGGATGGAGCAGGGCTCCGTTGTCGCATGACCTGGGCTCCTCAGCGGGTCGCCCGCGGTCCGCAAAGTGGATCTCGGACGGGTAAAATGATTTATGGTAGATTTGCAAATATTAATTCTTGGGTTCCCATATGTTTAATTATCCCAATTTAATTTAAATTGAATTATGGTCCAAATGACCTCCAACAATTCCCGAACTTTCACTCTTAGCTAATTTGAGGGTGAGGAATTCAAAAGTGCAATCATATTTTTATTCTGAGATCAAAATATTTTATGTCTAAATTAGGGAATTTTGACTAATTAAATGGAAAAATTGCCCTAGTGAGGTCCGATTGACCTCAAACTTTCAGAATTAGCTTAAATTGGTATATTAAATACAATGGAACTAGAATTAATGCATTATTAAACTAATATTATACTAGTTAATAACCTAGGGTTGTTACAGACTCCCCCACTTAAGAATGATGTCATCCTTGACATCATTCTAAGAAGGGAAAAGAAAATATATAATTTAAGAACATTATTCAAAATTAAAGTGTACCTAGATTTACAAAGAGACTTGGATACTTTCTTTGCATATCAGCTTATTTTTCCCAAGTAGATTCTTCAAGAGAGTGATTTCTCCAATAAACCTTCACCATATAGATTGAGAGATTTCTTAGCTACTTTTGATCATGAGCTAAGATTTTAATGGGATCCTCTGCATAAGAAAGATCCGGCTGGAGAGATAATGCTGGGAGCTAAATTAAATGAGATGGATTATGAAGACATCTCTGTAGCAATAAAATATGAAATACATTGTGGACTGCAGAAAAATACTCAGGAAGCTTTAATTTATAGGCTGCAGAACCTATCATCACTAATATTTCAAATGGTCCGACGTAGCGAGAACAATGATGGGCATCGTGATATTTACTCTAACGATCCTGAGCTGCTTTAATTCACTATTGGATCAATTGCACTGTCTTATTTGTTTTTTTCTACTAAGTCTGAACCATATAACTGCACACTGCATGTTTCAGACCTTGCTAAAGGAGTACTGCATTTTCTTCTGTATAAGGCTTCATACGGAGCCATGCCAATATTTGATTGGAAACTGTTATTATATGCAAATTCTACTAAGAGAATATGATCTTCCCAGAAACCTCTAAAATCTAAAATATATAGACACAGGAGATCTTCCAAAACTCGATTAACTCTTTCAATTTGACCATCCATTTGTGGGTGAAAAGCGGTGCTCATGTCTAGGGTAGTCCCCAAGTCTTAATGCACACCATGCCATAATTTAGAAGTGAATATGCTTTCATGATCAGATTTTGTAACAGCCCAAACTCTTAAGCACCAAGGTATTGTCTACTTTGGCCTGAAATGCCTCACGGTTTTGCCCTCAGAAGATAACTTCCCAGCAGGTCACCCATCCTGGGAGTGCTCCCATATGAGCACGCTTAACTGAGTTTTCCAGCTAAACCAAAATGATATACTTCTTTCATAGGACTTACCTTGAGGTATGCAAAATCTCCAACACTGAATTCTAGAGAACAATGATGGGCATCGTGATATTTACTCTAACGATCCTGAGCTGCTTTAATTCGCTATTGGATCAATTGCACCGTCTTATTTGTTTTTTCTACTAAGTCTGAACCATATAACTGCACACTGCATATTTCAGACCTTGCTAAAGGAGTACTGCATTTTCTTCTGCATAAGGCTTCATACGGAGCCATGCCAATATTTGATTGGAAACTGTTATTATATGCAAATTCTACTAAGAGAATATGATCTTCCCAGAAACCTCTAAAATCCAGAATACATAGACACAGGAGATCTTCCAGAACTCGATTAACTCTTTCAATTTGACCATCCATTTGTGGGTGAAAAGTAGTGCTCATGTCTAGGGTAGTTCCCAAGTCTTAATGCACAGCATGCCATAATTTAGAAGTGAATCTGCTTTCACGATCAGATTTTATAACAGCCCAAACTCTTAAGTACCAAGATATTGTCCGCATTGGCCTGAAAAGCCTCATGATTTTGCCCACAGAAGATAACTTCCCAGCAGGTCACCCATCCTAGGAGTGCTCCCACATAAGCACGCTTAACTTTGGAGTTCTTATCAGGAACTCCACCGTTATCTGAAAAGGCGCCTCGATGTTTAAGAATTTCACTTATTACTACTTAAGTGGGTCATCACAATATCCGCAACTTAAGTAACTGATGTCCTCGTCAGTATCCACACACAGATCCAAGAACCATCCACTGGGTAGATAGGACTAGAGGTGACCCCTACAGGCGTAAGAGGTACCCACAACCATGTAGCACCTTAACCATCATGGGTTCAAGAGGCTGCTCACATGAAGTGGTACTTACCCTTTATGGCACTTAGCTCATATCTGACACCCTATGGTTTGCTCTGATACTATTTGTAACAGCCCAAACTCTTAAGCACCAAGGTATTATCCGCTTTGGCCTGAAAGGCCTCACGGTTTTGCCCTCAGAAGATAACTTCCCAGCATGCCATAATTTAGAAGTGAATCTGCTTTCACGATCAGATTTTGTAACAGCCCAAACTCTTAAGCACCAAGGTATTGTCCACTTTGGCCTGAAAGGCCTCACGATTTTGCCCTCAGAAGATAACTTCCCAGCAGATCACCCATCCTGGGAGTGCTCCCATATGAGCATGCTTAACTTTGGAGTTCTTATCAGGAACTCCACCGTTATCTGAAAAGGCGCATCGATGTTTAAGAATTTCACTTATTACTACTTAAGTGGGTCATCACAATCTCCCCAACTTAAGTAACTGACATCCTTGTCAGTAACCACTTATTACTACTTAAGTGGGTCATCACAATATTCGCAACTTAAGTAACTGATGTCCTCGTCAGTATCCACACACAGATCTAAGAACCATCCACTGGGTATATAGGACTAGAGGTGACCCCTACAGGCGTAAGAGGTACCCACAACCATGTAGCACCTTAACCATCATGGGTTCAAGAGACTGCTCACATGAAGTGGTACTTACCCTTTATGGCTCTTAGCTCATATCTGACACCCTATGGTTTGCTCTGATACTATTTGTAACAGCCCAAACTCTTAAGCACCAAGGTATTGTCCGCTTTGGCCTGAAAGGCCTCACGGTTTTGCCCTCAGAAGATAACTTCCCAGCATGCCATAATTTAGAAGTGAATCTGCTTTCACGATCAGATTTTGTAACAGCCCAAACTCTTAAGCACCAAGGTATTGTCCGCTTTGGCCTGAAATGCCTCACGATTTTGCCCTCAGAAGATAACTTCCCAGCAGGTCACCCATCCTGGGAGTGCTCCCATATGAGCATGCTTAACTTTGGAGTTCTTATCAGGAACTCCACCGTTATCTGAAAAGGTGCATCGATGTTTAAGAATTTCACTTATTACTACTTAAGTGGGTCATCACAATCTCCCCAACTTAAGTAACTGACGTCCTTGTTAGTATCCACTTATTACTACTTAAGTGGGTCATCACAATATCCGCAACTTAAGTAACTGATGTCCTCGTCAGTATCCACACACAGATCCAAGAACCATCCACTGGGTAGATAGGACTAGAGGTGACCCCTACAGGCGTAAGAGGTACCCACAACCATGTAGCACCTTAACCATCATGGGTTCAAGAGGCTGCTCACATGAAGTGGTACTTACCCTTTATGGCATTTAGCTCATATCTGACACCCTATGGTTTGCTCTGATACTATTTGTAACAGCCCAAACTCTTAAGCACCAAGGTATTGTCCGCTTTGGCCTGAAAGGCCTCACGGTTTTGCCCTCAGAAGATAACTTCCCAGCATGCCATAATTTAAAAGTGAATCTACTTTCACGATCAGATTTTGTAACAGCCCAAACTCTTAAGCACCAAGGTATTGTCCGCTTTGGCCTGAAAGGCCTCACGATTTTTCCCTTAGAAGATAAATTCCCAGCAGATCACCCATCCTGGGAGTGCTCCCATATGAGCATGCTTAACTTTGGAGTTCTTATCAGGAACTCCACCGTTATCTGAAAAGGCGCATCGATGTTTAAGAATTTCACTTATTACTACTTATGTGGGTCATCACAATCTCCCCAACTTAAGTAACTAACGTCCTTATCAGTATCCACACATAGATCCAAGAACCATCCACTGGGTAGATATAACTAAAGGTGACCCCTACAGGCGCAAGAGATACCCACAACCATGTAGCACCTTAACCATCATGGGTTCAAGAGGCTGCTCACATGAAGTGGTACTTACCCTTTATGGCACTTAGCTCATATCTGACACCCTATGGTTTGCTCTGATACTATTTGTAACAGCCCAAACTCTTAAGCACCAAGGTATTGTCCGCTTTGGCCTGAAAGGCCTCACGGTTTTGCCCTCAGAAGATAACTTCCCGGCATGCCATAATTTAGAAGTGAATCTGCTTTCACGATCAGATTTTGTAGCAGCCCAAACTCTTAAGCACCAAGGTATTGTCCGCTTTGGCCTGAAAGGCCTCACGATTTTGCCCTCAGAAGATAACTTCCCAGCAGATCACCCATCCTGGGAGTGCTCCCATATGAGCATGCTTAACTTTAGAGTTCTTATCAGGAACTCCACCGTTATCTGAAAAGGCGCATCGATGTTTAAGAATTTCACTTATTACTACTTATGTGGGTCATCACAATCTCCCCAACTTAAGTAATTAACGTCCTTGTCAGTATCCACACACAGATCCAAGAACCATCCACTGGGTAGATATAACTAAAGGTGACCCCTACAGGCGCAAGAGATACCTACAACCATGTAGCACCTTAACCATCATGGGTTCAAGAGGCTGCTCACATGAAGTGGTACTTACCCTTTATGGCACTTAGCTCATATCTGACACCCTATGGTTTGCTCTGATACTATTTGTAACAGCCCAAACTTTTAAGCACCAAGGTATTGTCCGCTTTGGCCTGAAAGGCCTCACGGTTTTTCCCTCAGAAGATAACTTCCCAGCATGCCATAATTTAGAAGTGAATCTGCTTTCACGATCAGATTTTGTAACAGCCCAAACTCTTAAGCACCAAGGTATTGTCCGCTTTGGCCTGAAAGGCCTCATGATTTTGCCCTCAGAAGATAACTTCCCAGCAGATCACCCATCCTGGGAGTGCTCCCATATGAGCATGCTTAACTTTGGAGTTCTTATCAGGAACTCCACCGTTATCTGAAAAGGCGCATCGATGTTTAAGAATTTCACTTATTACTACTTATGTGGGTCATCACAATCTCCCCAACTTAAGTAACTGACATCCTTGTCAGTATCCACACACAAATCCAAGAACCATCCACTGGGTAGATATAACTAAAGGTGACCCCTACAGGCGCAAGAGATACCCACAACCATGTAGCACCTTAACCATCATGGGTTCAAGAGGCTGCTCACATGAAGTGGTACTTGCCCTGTATGGCACTTAGCTCATATTTGATACCCTATGGTTTGCTCTGATACCATTTATAACAGCCCAAACTCTTAAGCACCAAGGTATTGTCCGCTTTGGCCTGAAAGGCCTCACGGTTTTGCCCTCAGAAGATAACTTCCCAGCAGGTCACCCATCCTGGGAGTGCTCCCACATGAGCACGCTTAACTTTGGAGTTCTTATCAGGAACTCCACCGTTATCTGAAAAGGCGCCTCGATGTTTAAGAGTTTCACTTATTACTACTTAAGTGGGTCATCACAAATATGATAGACCTTAGAATCCCATGAAGCCTAACAATTTCCTTGATGTACAGCTTTGCCAATTTTTCTACATAATCGATCTTACACATAGGAATGAAATGTGTCGATTTGGTCAGTCAATCGACTATGACCTATATTGAATCAGCAGTAGACCTTAATTCAGGTAAACCCATTACAAAGTCCATGGAAATGTAGAACAATTTCCATTCAGGAATTGCTAGAGAATGGAGAAATCCTACGAACCTTTGGTGTTCTGCTTTCACTAGATTATAATCATGGCACTTTGCAACAAATTCTGCCACGCTCTTTTTCATTCTAGGCCACCCGAATGACTTCTTCAGATCTTGATACATTTTGGTACAGCTATGATGGACTTGGTACCCAGAATTATGGCTTTTGACTAAAATTTCCTGATGCATGGATTTGGGAATCCATAAGCGATCGCCTTGATATATCACATTTCCTCGCAAGAGCAGATCGAACTGATGACCACTTTCGGTCTCCATTTTAAATGTTGGATAGTCTTCATCCTTTATTTGGGAGATGGAGACATTGCGATGAAATGTGGGTTCTGCAGAACTCATGGATATTAGTTCACTGATCATAGCACCTTGGACGGGCTTGATATCGAGCTTGCAAAATTCTTCTCCTAAGAAATTGGAAGCTATTAAAGTGGATAGTGTAGCATGGTGGCTGAGTGCATCAGTTACAATGTTTACTTTGCCAGGATGATACTGAATGCTTAAACCATAATTGCTGATTAACTGAAGCCATCTTCGTTGATGACAATTGAGTTCGCACTGAGTGAAAATATACTTTATACTCTGATGATCTGTGAAAATGGAACATTGAACGCCATACAGATAATGATGCCAAATCTTTAAAGCAAAAACTATAGTGGCTAGTTCCAGGTCATGGACATGATGATTCTTTTTGTGAAGTTTTAACTGATGAGAAGCATATGCAATGACTTTTCCTTTCTGCATCAGTACACATCCCAAGCCTATTCCTAAAGCATTAGTGTATACTTGGTAATTGAGACCTTCTTTAGGCAAGGCAAGTACTGGGGTAGAAGAGAGGGCATCTTTTAACAATTGGAATGCATTCTCACATTTAGAACTTCAGATAAATGATATTTCCTTCTGAGTTATCTTTGTTAAGGGAGATGCTATTTGAGAAAAGCCTTTAGCTAACTTTCTATAATAACTTGCTAGACCTAATAAGCTCCTGATATCAGTCACATACTTTAGTTATGACCAATCTTGAATGACACTAACTTTATTCTAACCTACTATGATTCCCAGAGCATCTACAACATGACTCAGAAAAGCTACTAAGTTAAGCCAGAATTCATACTTGGAATACTTGGCATAAAGTTCATGGTTTCTAAGTTCTTCTAACACAATTCTTAAGTGTTTCTCATGATCTGCTTTGCTTTTTGAATAGATCAAAATATCATCAATGAAGATGATGACAATTTATCCAAATATAATTTCAGCACACGCTGCATTAAGTTCAAATAGATGGATGGTGCATTAGTTAAACCAAAAGACATTACCAAGAATTTATAAAGTCCATAATGTGTTTTGAAGGTTGTCTTCTCTATATCCTCATCTTTAACTTTTAGCTGATGGTAGCTAGATCACAGATCAATTTTAGAAAATACTTTAGCTCCAGATAGCTGATTGAATTGATCATCAATTCTCAGCAATGGGTACTTATTCATAATAGTTACCTTATTCAGCTCACGATAATCGATACACATGAGCATTGATTCATATTTCTTCTTCACAAACAATATTGGTGCTCCCCAAGGAGATGAACTTGGCCAGATAAGACCTTTCTTGAGCAACTCTTGAAGCTTCTTGTTCAATTCTTGAAGCTCCTTAGGCACCATTTGATAAAGAACTTTTGACAATGGCTGCGTTCCCAGAATCAGTTTTATAGCGAATACCACCTCTCAAATAGGAGGAAGACCAGGTAGGTCTTCGAGGAACACATCAGGGAATTCATATACTACACAATTTTCTAAAATTGGAATACCTTTCTTATTGTCTCTAACATTATTACTAGATACACATCGCATCCATTTCGAACTAGCCTCTCAGCTTTCATTACGTTGATCAATGAAGCTTGAGTACTAAATTTACACATGAATGTTTTTGATTGACTTCCACTGCCAAGGGTAATTTTCTTCTTCTGGCAGTTTATGGAAGCACCGTGTTTACTTAGCCAATTCATGCCCATAATTACTTCAAAATTGGTAATCGACAGCATTATTAATTTGGCTTCGAACTTCTAGTTTCTGATCGAAATTTCTAAGTTACAAAATTGATGCGATTGCATATGGCCTCCAGATGGTAACCCGATGCTTAATGAGCTAGCTAATCTATATAGCGATATACCAAGAGATTTAGCCCAATTTTCAGATATAAAAGAATGATTTGCTTCGATATCAAACAGAATATTACAGGGTTTATTGCTTATTATTAAGGTGCCTATGATTACTACAGACAGAAATACACATCTGCGTTTGCACGCAAGTGTACGTGGTCTGAAGTAATAAGTGAAAAGTTTAGTTTCTAGGATTTATCAAACCTCAGGAAATTGTTGTTTTGATACCAAGTTGTATTTTCTTTCACTAATGTCTAGATGACAACTTTGGTTGATTTTTATTGGCTCCTAATTAGCAATACACAAAACTTGAGTAAATATACGATTTGATTAAAAAGGAGAGAGTTGAGATTTTGTTGTAATAAATGCAAGGGTTAGTTATATGACTTAAGTGAACACCATTTTGGAATTGAAGTATCCTCCAATTATATTGGGTTCAAGTTTAGTACACAAAGAGAACTCCTTTTTGGTTCCTCCTTAGCACATAAACTCTTATGAGATATGATTCGATTTGTTAGATTTTGATTCCCTATGTCTAGGTTACCAAAAACATCTTTTAATTATAATGACCTCACAAGTAAGATTCCAGTTACCGTGCATCATGCGCTTCACACGCAGTTTAGCTAGATGGGAGAATGCATTGGGTCAATGGATTATGTCACATCATCCATTGAAGTTCCCAATGTCCTCTCATCCCTTCTACTTTATTGCACAGCAGAGCAAGGTTAATGGAGAACTTGGTTCTCAAGTGTCAATCTTTTGGGAGAGCTACTAAGGGAGGGTGCAAGTGAGCTTTGAGAATTCTATCATGTAATTCTCAGCTCTACTCGCACTATCTTCCTTGCTCTTACTCAATTGATGAGTATTGGAACACAAGCTCTTTTAATTAAAATAAATAAGAATTCAGTTCATCTAAGCATTCATTTAATATTAAAATTAATAATACAACAAACAGTTTTTTATTATAATTAAATAATATCATCATACACCAATTTTTCCCTTACATAATTCTATAACTACATCTCAACCCTCTCCAAAGGTTTTTAGCCTTCCATTATTAAGCAAGAAAGAATATACATGCAAAGAAAAGTGAACATCACCATCAGTTCATAGTAAGAAATTAATCAAGGGAGTTTATGAGAAATACAAGGAATCACCCGGAGGTTTTCTGGGGTTCTCTTTACTTTTTCTGCGCTATCCTCTTGAAGCTCCACTCTTCATTCTTTGTTGTATTTTATTCCTTTCTGTTCTTGGTCCTCTCTTCCCCTTAGAGAGTTCTCATTTTTTCTCTTTCTATAGCCTTTTTTCTTGGTCTCTAGAGTAGCAAAGGTTGGAACCCTTTCAAGGTCTGAGATTGGCCCTTAAATAGGGATGCAATTAGCCTCAAAGCCTTTAATGTATGACATTTCCTCTTTCTTGACTTAATTCCAATCTCTTTTAATGTTTTCATCTGTTTAAACCTCTTGGGATTCAGCAGGAATTTAATTTATCAATTTTTCAAGAGGCTGGGGGAGGCCAAAGGTCACATTTTTGTGGCCTTCCCCATGCTTCTTAATTGTTGTTTCTGGAAATTCTAGGCCATTCACTATGGCGCGCTGTGGCACGCTGTGGCAGCGACGTTACAATTACTGTTCCGCTACGGCATGCTCCAGCAACTGCGTTTCAAATTCTGTTCCGCTGCGGCGCACTGTAACAATAGTGCTCCAAACGCTTTTCGTGCACATAAGTTAGTATATTTTTTGTTCGGTCGCTGCAGCATACGCTATGGTGCACTGTGGCGCGCAATAGCAGACAACTTGCAGATCACTATTCAATTAGTTCAACTATAGTTTTATAAAATGAAAATTTACTCGCTGTGGCGCGCAGTGGTGCGCTATAGTGGAAAAAGCTTGCATGATCACTATTCAATTACTTGTTTATAAGGTTTAATAAATCAACGAGAAATGATGCTGTAGTACGCTGTGGCGCGCAAACTTGCGTATTACTATTCAATTACTCGTTTATATGGTTTTGATTTATCCTTATCAATATGATGTTGTGGCGCGCTGTGGCAGGCCGTGGCACGCTGCAGCAATCTTGCTCCAGGTCTGTAGCTCTGTTTCCAGGTAAGGCATTTTTAATAGGCTGCCAAGGCGCGCTGTGGCGCACTGTGGCACGTCGTGTTGCACTGCGGTGGTTTTTATCCCAGAATTTGGTAAATCAGCCCTTGCAGTCTATTTTCTTCATATCCCTAAAAAGACATCAATTTCTACTCAAAGTATAGGGAAATATATGGTGATATGAATATTTAAACACTATATTTTTTTGCTACAAATTTCAGCTATATCAATTACCATAATAATAAGGTATCAATATATGAAATATTTAGAAAACTTGAAATGGAAATGATTAAAATTAAAAAAATATTAAAACATACCTGAGAGAACATCATTATCCTCAGACGCTGAAGTAGGAGTTAACATATATACTCGGGCAGAAGCTATTGGCTGCTTGTTTTAGGGTCGCTGCCTTGATGGTTATAGGATGGCTTGGAAGAATGATCCGCTGCTTTAGGGTTTACAGATAGAGTGGATGCTGACATTACAGCCAAGGTAGGTGCCCGACTGTTCAGAGGTTGCAGACAAAAAGTTTGATTCTAACTTTCTTAAAGTTTGATATGACAACTTCCTTAAAGTTTAATTTCACAATTCTAACTTCCTTAAAGTTTGATTTAACCAGATCATATGGGTAAACACATCTGACTAACACCTATGCTAAAGTTATGGGATTAAATCTCATAAATTATTAAGGAATGATTGGTTTATAAATCCATTCCATTTTATATGTTTAATTATGCCAGTAGTCTTATTTAACATTAAATAAAAGATTTAAAGGTAAGTGTTCATATTGACCAATCACATAGCTTATTAAGGATCTTAACAGTTCTAATTTAATAAGTTAAGATCAATGTTAAATCAGAGGTATTATTGGAGTTATGCAAATTGATTTACCTTTAAATCAAACCATTTCACTTAAGGTGATTAAGGATTTCAGACCCTAATCAAGGTAAGCTAGGATTTAACTCCCAACTTAACCAAATCAAGATCACTTGTTTAATTTAGAATTAATGGCAAATCAAGGAGTTATTGATGTATTATTAATGTTTAAATTCAAGATTTAAGACAAAGCATTAATTACTTAATCACTTCTTAAGATTCTTTGGTTAAATATTTAATTATGCCAATTTCATCCATTAAGGTATTCAAGTTCACTTAATAGTTTCCTAACCTTCAATTTACTAGTATAAAAGCATAAAACACAAGCTTACATAAAACAAAAAATAATTAAGGCTAATCAAACCCTAAATTAAGAAACATAGATTAACACTTACTTAAAGATTCAACCATTAAAATTTCATGAAACCTTACAAGAATATTCTAATAAATAATATAAGTAATCAGAGACTATAACTGAGGGTTTTGGCTAAGTAGAAACCCTAATTTTCACTAATCATGCTTTACAAGATTATGGCATAATTAAGAATATATAAATCAGAAAATTAATTCACCTAACACATGCATTCTACAAGGTAATAGAAATATAATTGAATGTAAATCATGCAATTTGGCTAAGTACGTATGCTAATCAATCCTAATTAGATTCTGTAATAATTAGGCTAAATCAGAAAATCCAACCATTAAAAATGCAATATTATTTTATATTCTCATTCCTTATAATTTTCTGAACAATTTGATATATAATTTCATAAGATTTGGATCAGTGGATCAAACGTTATTTAATTAATTTAATATATATTATTTTAATTAAATCTCCCTATAATTCCATTAATTATATTATTTTTTTTAAGGAAAATAAATCCAAATTCATTTTATTTAAGTTAAACAGGTATTGGCCCATTACTAAAAGACGCGGGTCAGTTCGGCCCGGGGACCCTTTACTGTCGAATTGCGAGGGTCACGGGTCGGCCCAACCCGCACAGTTTGTCTTCTCCCCTGTGCCATCCTCGACACCTAGCCGATTAAGGTAACCCTAACCGATAAATTTCATGGCTGCTAGGCCATGCCATGCCCTCAAGTGAATTGGGACTCCATCCTCATGCCATGGCACATCGATGGAGCCTGAAATTCCCATCAGGGATTGGCCCTAACTCAGAGGCGCTATTTGAAATTTCTCAGCCTCTGAGCCCTTTGTGGACGGGTAATTCTCCCTCCACAACCCATCATTTCAGGTCCTCTTGACCTCTGCACCATCCCAAAGTGATGGAGAAGCTAAGCTCCCCATCAGCTGGGTTTGGGAATGGCCTAATCGATGGGTCCTTACTTGGACCCAAGCCAAATGGGAGGAACTAGCCCGATCAATCAATACGATTGATCGATGCTAGCTCAAGCCTTGAAATCAATCAGAATAAGTTTGTTGAACCTAGGCATGAAATTACAAATCAAAAGGAGGGGAGTGTTGAGCGTATTTGGCACTTCACAACAAGTTGAGGTACCTAGTTTGATAGAGGAGCTTGGATGGACTAGGTGGGGAGGAATTGAAGCTGGGCTAAGCTATAGAGAAGCTCTTAGGGATCTTGAACACCATTAGAACCCTCTATCAGTGGTATACAAGCATTTGGGGAGCCTAGGAGAGCTCGAGCAGAATGGCAATGGAAAAAGTGGGAAGGCTTGAATTAAGATCAATTTATCAGTAAAGGGTGCAAGGGAGGAATGCTGAGGATATTTATAGCCTCAGTAGAGGGTTAGGAAGATTCCAGAGGTGAGGGCTCTGGCTGGGGAGACCCGAGAGATTGGGCCATGGTCAAGCTCTCAATTTTGCAAATGGAGCTCGGCCGGGTCACGAGGCCCGATCGACGCTTCATACCAAGATGGGGGAGGTCCTAACAACCTTGTTGAGCTGGAGGCGCGAGTGGGGGATAAGGAGAGCAGCTGGCATATGGGAGATATTCTCTGTCGAGGACGGGTGCAATTGGGACAAAGGTACACAGTGTCAGGACCTTCGGATGTTGTCTGATCTATCGATCACGGGAGCTCGCTCGGATCCTAACGACCGATCACAGGAGCTGACAGGCTGTAAATACATGTTTATGCTAGCACGTAAGTGTACGTCGCTGAAGTAATAATTTTGAATGGTGAGCTCCGGATTTATATCGTCCAAAAGGAACGGTGGTTTTATTACTAAGTTTTATCTTCTTTCAATAATGTTTAGAAGATTTATTTTTGTATTTTGTTTGGTTCCTATATCAACAATGCAAAAGAACTTAAATTGAGATTCTATTGATTAAGAAGAGAGAGTTGGGATTTCATCATGTGATTCGTAAGGATTGGTGTTGTATTTAATTCATTGAAATTCATAAATTACTTGAATTATGCCAATCAAATCAAGTGAACACAGTGTTCCTTAGATTGGTCCTCTAATTCTGACTAGTTCAAATCTAGTGCACAAGGTGAACACACTAGGGTTCTTCCTCAGCACATAGACTCTTATGAGATTACATTAGATTTATTTTAGAATTCCTATATCTAGGTTATCAAAATAATATTTAGTTGGATGATCTTACAAGCATTGATTCCCACCAATCAGCTTCATGCATATCATACACAGTTTAGCTAAGGGAGAGAATTCACTAGACCATATGGACTGTGTCACATCATCCATGGGTACTCGATGCTCTCTCCCTCCTTCAACGTCTACTGAGTTGCAGAGCTTGATTGGAGTGTCTTGGCTCACATGCATCAATCGCTCAGCTGAGCTTAAGGAATGGTGCCATTAGGCTAAAGAGCTTGTCACATAGCTCTAGGCTCTAATTCACACACTCCTAGCTCTAGTAAATTAGAGAGCTATGGAGCATAATATTATTGTTTTCATTTTACTAAATCGTCCAACCATTCAAAATCTGAGGTATTTTACACTTAGAATCCTCGCTCGGCGACATCATGTCGCGACGAGGACCTTTATGTGCATTCCCTCTATATTTGGACTGTTTAGATAATCTAGCTTTATTCATTTAAAATTCAATTTCTATAGTGATATATATCTCAACATTCTCCACATACATTCCAAGCAACTAGTTAAGATAAACTTTCAGCACATTCTATATTCATTACAGAATTTAAAAATACAATAATTCATCCCACACTCATCACATGGCTATGGCCCAACCCTCTCCAAGGAGGGTCTAGCCTTCCATTGCAATCACAATATAGAAAGATGCATTCAATGATAAGAACATTGACATCAATTTGACTGTAAGACAAATAAGATAAAGTTGAGATAAAATACTAGGAACAGCCTTGAATTTTTGGGGTTCTCTAGATTTCTTCTTCTACTTTCTCTTCCTTCTTCCAAGCTCCTTATACTTCTCCCTCCTATTGATCTTGCAAAGGTACTTTGAACCTTTCCTTGGAGAGTTCTTTTTACTCCTAGCATTAATCATTCCTTCTAGGTCTTAGAATATCAAAATTTGGAACCCTTGTTTGGTTTCAAAATGTTGCTTAAATAGAGAGCCATTCAGCCCTTGAGAATAAATTATGTTGGCCTTTCATCTCCGTGAACTCATGATAATCCAATTATTGTTATTCTTTTATTTTCTTGGAATGCAACTTGTCTTAATGTTATTTCACTTTCCAAACATCTGGGGAAGGCCAAAGGTTTGATTTTTCAGCCTTCCCTACGTTGTCATTAATACTTTCACCTTTGAAAATCTGCATCGGGCGCTGTGCGCATTGCAGCGATCGCATTTGATTTCTATAGAGTTTGGCTCCAGGCATACTATTTACTGGGGATCTGCCGTAGCACACTATAGCAGCTTCATTTGAAACACTGCTCCGTTGTAGCACACTGTAGCGATCGAGTTAATACAGATTCTCGCCACAGCGTGCTGTGGCCATTTGATTTTGAATCCACTATTCAATTAAATTTTTCCCTTGATTTATAAAGTTTACCTGAAATGACGATGCGGTTCACTGTAGCGCGCCTTCCTTCTAGGTCTGCAGTTTTGTTCATTGCACCCAGGAGCGCTGTGGTGTGTTGGAAGTGCACTGCGGTGGTTAAAGTTTGAATTTGCGTAAATTTATTGTTCAATTTGTTTTCCTAATATTAAAAATTATTTCCGGGAAATGACGTCGTGGCCCACAATAGCACGCTAGTGCTATAGCTGATTTTCTCCCAGGCTTGCAAATGTGCTTCTAGGTGACTTAGTTTCACTCGACCGCCATGGCCCGCTGTGGCGCGTTGCAGCAGTTTTTTTCTAGAAATTCCCTTTTGCTCCAGACTTGCCTTTTCTCTGATTTTTTTCTAAAAATGATGAAATATATTTCAAAGTATGCATGTTCATGTGATGTTTTATATGTTTTTTAATCTTTTATTTTACTATAAATCTTGGATTTATCATACCCCCATATTTAAATTCTTGCTCATTCTCGAGTAAACGCAAAGTGTATTTTTTCCTTGAATTTTTAGGTTGTGGATTCAATGTTGTATGTCAAAGTGAAGTTCTATGTCACTTATTACTGCTTAATTTGAGGGGAATTATAGATACAACTACTACTATCTTCTAAATTCAGGTTCCAAGCCCTACTCACTTTCACTAGTTTCCAATATAAAATAATTGGATGTCAATTTCTTCATTAAGGGGAGGTAAATTCCTTAGGAGTTGTTCTAACACAAGCTAGGCATTAAAGAGTGACAAGAGTGCTATGCCATATGTGCTCTTTCTTATGAATCACAAAGAACAATCAAATTTTCAGGAGAGATATTTTTTTTCATCATGTTTTCTCAAAAAAATTTTCACCTTGGGAGAGATATTTTTCTTCATCCCTGATTTTATTTTTGAATTCTTATTAAACTCAGAGTACAGACATTTTTCTTCATCCCCGTTCAGTTCTTTGTGATCATTAAGCCATAAGGGAACCTAGCACACTCAATTGCACACTCAATTACTTGCTAATTGCTAGTTTTGATTCCTTAGGTTTTCCCACTCCCACACTTAGAATTTCAACATATGTTCATTTAAATCCATTGGAGACTTAAAATTACTTGAGCTTTTTACCTTATTTTTGGAAGTATAGTGTTGTTAATTCATTTGATCACCTTAGCTTAAGCACCATTGGTGAATTAAGGTTTCACATTTGATTTGGTTATTGAATTCATGCAAAAATATTTTCAAAAAATTAACTTGCAAACACAGTAGCATCTTATAAGGGTTTAAGCTATCCAAGATTTATTTATTGAAAATAAAATAAACAACACAAGAAAAATAGAAAATAGAAAAAAAAAAACAAAAAACAAAAAACAACACAACCTATCAATCATTATGGTCTTCATCTTCTTCTTCCTCTTCGTCGAAGTCCCGATATTAGTAGTCCGCTGGCCATTACGTGTCTGGGATGGGCTCACCAAACAGGGGTTTGTGGCAGCCTAGATCTGTCCAGTCCTTCATGCAAGCTCCATTCTTGGAACATCATTCCTAGAGAGTCATGGAATTCCATCTCGAATTGGCACTACCGAGCAACTTCTATTTTGAAGAAGCGCATGTCCCGCACTAGGGCTACCCCCAATTCCCTTTGATGAGCATACATATGCATCATTATCTTATCAGCAATGGTCCGATCAATAGAAGTTGAAGTTTCTCCTTCCTCCCCCCTCCTTTTCTTGGCCCGCACCCCCTCGTGGATGTGGGTGCTCAATTGGTTAGTTCGAGAGAAGCACAATGAGGGATTCTGACATCTAAAGAGAGAATCTTGACCCCTTGATCCTCATATAAATCTCAAATAAGTAACCCAAATGCTAATGTAGCACAAGGCCCAGTCAGGGCATTCTAGAGCTGCTCCACGATAATGCTGGAGATATGAATATCTCTAGGCAATTGAAGAAAGCGCCCTCGACCGGGTCACCTCACTAAGATTCCCATATGGCATTACGAAGCTAGAGACAAATGCACGCCAAGTATTGCTTGACTCCTTGAGGAGTGCTCGAGGAATGTTGGCTAAGCTTTCTCTCCAGCCTGCATCAGTGAGGGTGATCTCACTCGCGACAGCAATTGGGCCAAATTGTGAGCCAGTGAGGTTGAGGTAGGCACAGTCCTCTACCACTCATAACAAATAAAAAATTTCAATTTGTTTCCTCCAAAAATCCAGTTCCTTCCCTTGACAGTAATTTTACGCCCCGACGCATTGATTGCATTGGCGTAAACTCTTGAACTATGGCATGGTAGGCTGCATGTTGGGGACTCATCAAATGTTCCCATCCCCTATTCATAATTTGATATGAGTTCACAGGGTAGGGGAGTCCGAATCATTGCTCAGGAATCAGCTTACATTTGGATGTCACGTGGTTGAACCTTTGTTCGGCTTCAATTGAGATGAATCTTTTCTTATTGTACCCTCCCCCCCCCCCCCCCCCCCACCAGCTGTGGGGGCAGCTACTCCCTTACTAGGGATGGACTTCTTTTCAGATGACATTCACTCTTGATGAATTGAAGTAGAGAGTGAGAAATTTAGTAGTTGTTTTGTGTTGGAGAGATTGAGTGTTGAGGTACCTTGGTTTCTCAAGATGTGCAAGCCTCACTCTCCTCCTCAAGTCTTTAAATAGCAATGAAGAAATTCTGCATGGTTTAATCTAATTAATCAAATTATGGCAAGATTATTCATAGTAAAATATGTTCTTTTCTCATGCCATAAATGTGATTCAACTTCAGTCATAAAGATGGGGCAAAATACAGCCTTTTCAGTACCGATTTTTTAGATTATAAGTCCCAAGGCGCGATGTACCATCTTTGACTGTCTTAGAAATCCAAGGTAGTCAATTTTTGCTCCATCTATGCACCACGATTCCCAAGGTGAATGAACTTCACTGGTGCATGAACTCCGCTGCAGCGTGCTGTAGCGGCGAAATCCGCTGCGGCGCACTATAGCGATAATTCCGCTACAGCACGCTACAGCGCATGTTCACACAGTATTTTCCTAGTAATTGTTTTGAATCTAGATTTATTTCACATATCAAAATTTAGGTTGTTTTATTGCTAATGACTACTCATAAGTTCCTAAATCAAATAAAATAGAAATTGGGTTGCCTCCTAAGAAGCGCTTGGTTTAATGTCGTCAGCCCGACACAGTTAAATTCAAATTGGTTCAGAATTTACGATGGGTTTCTCTTTCTAGATTTTAGATCTATAGGCATGAGCACTAATATAAGTTGTGCTCAAAACTATAGCATTTTCAATTATTTTATTTTCCACAACCAATTCTTTTCTAGGCAAGGCGATCCCTTTTTTCTTTCTCTTTCCTCTCTTAGTCTTTTTTTTTTTCTAATCACTTCATCCTTAGCCTCCCCTCCATGCGAGGGGCTAATTCTATTGTTAACTTTTTTTCATCTAGCATGAGCTTTTTAAGATTTAAATTGTTACATAGTTCCTCCTCCCTCATTCTCTTTTTCCATTCATACTCTAACATCTTTTTCTTAAAAATGGTGAGTTTTAAATCAATTAGAGCTGCCTTCCCCCCAACCTTAATGTTCATAGTTCCCTTCACTACATTGATGATTGAATTAGTGTTGGCCAAGAATGGGTGTCCAAATATAAGAGTGAATTTTTCTTTCCATATGTCCCATTCACAAATGATGAAGTCCATGGGGACAACAAATCCTCCTAGAATGATCGGCACATCTCTAACAATTCCAAGGGGTTTTAAAATCCAAATTTACAAATTCAAGGATCGTGGATGTTGTCTTCATACCTCCTAGTTTGAGATGCTTGTAGGCATGATAAGGCATGATATTGACCGAGGCTCCTAGATCACACAAGGGATATATAAAAGCCTTACCCCCTATCATGCAAGGTATATTCAACCTCCCTGGATCCTCACACTTTAAGGCAACTAATCTACCCTTCTCAACTTTTTTCATCTCCCTATCCATCTCCATTTTAGTCTTGTTAATTTCTATTTGAATGTTAAGGTGGCTGCCATCAATTCCATTAGAGTGAATAACACTCACAGTCTCCCTAGGATTTACTTCGGTTGAACTAGGTAAGGCTTCCGGCTGTCGAGTGGACAACTGTTGGGAGATTTTCCCCAATTGAACCTCAATGTTTCTAAGGGATGCCTCTATCCCTTTGATGGAGGCATCATGGCAGTTAATTGTTAATTCAGTCCTTTTCATGAAATGTATAGTTTATGCCTTAAATGCGTTAAAATTGGCTTCAAGGTTAGATTGATTCGATTGGGTGTTATTATTATTATTATTACCTTGTTTATTTGAAGAGTTTCCCCCATTAAAATTTCCATTATTATTGTTGTTACTCCATGCAAATTTGGGATGATTTCTCCATCCCGGATTGTATGTTTTGGAGTATGGGCTGTTTAACATGTTGTTTGGCCCAGCATTATTATTCCTTAGGAAGTTAACTTGTTTAGTGTCTGATGGGGCAAAAGGATTATTTAAGTTACAATTTTCACTAGCATGCTTTAAATGTTCGAATTTGTGGAAATTTTCTATTCAATTAGTACTCCTAATGTTAAAAATTATTTTCAGGAAATGATGTCGTGGCCCGCTATAGCACGCTATAGTGGATTTTCTCCCAAGCTTGCAGATGTGCTTCCAAGTGACTTAGTTTCACTCGACCACCATAGCCCGCTGTGGCACGCAGTAGTGGTTTTCTTCCAGAAAGTCCCTTTCACTTCATATTTATCATTTCTCCAGTATTTACCTGAAAATGATGAAATTATTTCAAAGTATGCATATTCATGTGATGTTTCGTATGTTTTTTAATCCTTTATTTTACTATAAATCTTGGATTTATCAGGAACGATCCGGCCCGTAGGATCCATGGGTAGATCTAACTACAGATATGAGGCTCCGCAGATCTGGATCCTAACCGTCAGATCTACGGGAGGAACAGTGGGATGGAGCGGGGCTCCGCTGTCGCATGACCGGGCTCCGCAGCTCAATCGAATATTTGGATTATTTTAATAATGTTTAACTAATTAGAATTTGTAGATATTTAATTTGACTTCAAAATCAAAATCCTACTTTGCCATTGCGCTCGTCACTCCCAAATTAGCTATGGGTGATGTTTTGGAAGTATTTGGAAGTCGTCGTATTTTCACGAATATTTTAATATATTTAAATACCTCAAAAAATAGAATAGCTTAATAATCATCAAAATCAAAATTCGACTTCACCATTACGCCGTCACCCCTAAATTAGCTAGGAGAGATATTTTGGAAGTCATCGGATTTTCACGAATATCTTAATGTAGTAACATAGCAAGATGGATCTAGCTAAAATCACATTAGGCCTACCTGTAACAATCTTAGGTTGTTACCTAATCTAATATGAGCTTAATCACAACTTAGTTTTTATTCCATTGTATTCATCTAGTCATTAGAACCAAACCCTTAAGTTTTGGGGTCAATCGGACCTTATTGGGTCAAATTAGCAATTTTGCCAATTTAGGAACCCTAGAAATTAGCTAAAAGATTTTGATCTCCAAATCAGTTTTTGACTTTATTTTTGAATTTCTTACCCTCAAATTAGCTAGGGGTGCAAGTTTAAAAATTTTTGGAGGTCATTTAGGCTATTTTTAAAATTTATTTAAATAAGGAAAATTGTAAATTAGGGTTTAGAACAATTCATAATTGCATTTTAGACCGCCAAAGATTGCCAAATGTTGGGATATGTTGTGCGGATCGTGGGCAATCTGCTGTGGAGCCCAGATCCCTCGATAGTGGAGTCCCACTTCATCTGGCTGTTGCTACAATGTATCTGATGGCTTGGATTTGATTGCATCAGGGCTACGATCGTGTGTTGGATCGCGCTCGTGGATCCTATGGCCCAAATTCATTTCATATCAGGCCGTTAGGATCCGATTGATAAAAACCATGCTACATTTTTGATTGATCAATCAGATGGTCCCCGTGGATCCCGCACTGTGGATCGTCGTCCCTAGAGAGTCACATCCACGACAAGAAAAATTCATTGTATGCTTGTAGCATGCCCTGTCTCCCACTCCTCCAATCCACATCATCAAGCCATTATACCCTCCCCAAATTGGTTAGGCACCATGAATTGGGCCCCGAAGCACGACTGTCCACATTTGGAAATTTTGAGAGCTCAGCCTCGGCCAGAGCTCTCGGGTCAGGTCAGGCTCTCAACTTCTCCCTAGAGAATCCCTGAGGCTATAAATAGCCTCGGGAATCCAACTGTGAAACTTTTGCTCACTGTGCAACTGCAATTTCTCGTTTCCCCCATTTTCACTCTCTAATGTACATGAAGTTTTCCGGCGGCTCCCAACTTCAATCCATGTAATCAGTGGGCGCGTTTCGACATTTGAAACCCTTAGCCAGTTCCTGAAGTACAGCTAGCCCCTAACACCTCTTCAATTGCTCATGCTCTTGTAATTCATCAAATAAGGTACCTCTCTTCCATTATAGTGAGCTAAGTGTGCTCACTGCCCATTCAATTGGCTTTAATTCTATGCTACGTGTAAATGCTTGCGATCTAGAGTCGATTAGGTGTATATGTGAGCCATCAGGGAGCCAACAAAGGCTTAGACATTGCGTAGTACTGTCTGAACTTGGTAATGGCTCGGTGATGATGTGCATGCCGTTTCACATGCAATTAGTGTCCAATTGGGCACCAATTGTTTCTGGAAGTAATTGTGTATCGATCCTCGATGGATCGATACAATTGGTTAGCCGAGGCTTAGCCATTTAGTCGTCCCCCACTCGTACCGGCACAGTACTGCACATTTCTTGGCTAGAGTAAGGATCGGCCAACTAAGCTGGGCCTGGGCCTAGTTTCCATAGTGCTTAGCTCTACCCCAAACTGGTGAAGGTATTGGGATCGAAAGCCAACCCTTTAGTTGGTTTCAGTGAGGAGAATTTTTTCCCCATAGTAAACCCTATAAATTCTAAAGCTTGGATTTGGAGCAAATGACATCCCGACAATCCCAACCTCCCCGCTTAGGGTAACCTTGTGAAATCAGCTTAACTTGACTCAAGGAAGGTGTTGCAATCATTTGGAGGTGTCAGTGTTGATTAGGGCTCATCAATTGAGCGATTATGGTTAACCCTAATCGTTACGTATCAGGACGAAAGCAGTGAAGGAGATTCATAGTAGTGGGTCGGGTCAGACCCCAACCTGCGCCTTTTTGATTTCGGTCGATTCATTTAACTACATTTCTGAATTCCTTAAGGAAATTAAATCAGAAATTATAAAAATTCATTTTTATTTAATCAAAAACATTTAGTTTAAATTATTCAAATATCTTTGTCAATTTAAATCCAAAATATATGAAATTATATATTATTTTGATCAAAAAAATGTGCAGAATAATAATCTGTAAGAATAAATTCATTTAAGTGATTAATTTTATTAATTTTGCCTTAATCACTAAATTGCATAATTAAGGTCAATTAATGAATTTACTTAACCTAAATGGCATATTTTAGTTTCTAAAGGTTCATTTAGATGTTTAGAATAAATTGGTTAAGTTAGATTTATTTTTTTAATTTTATCTTATTAATTAAATGCTAATTACTTTAGGATTGGATTAGTGAAAATAGGCCTTAATTACTATCTAATTTTGATAACTTTGGCACTCATTGATTTACATAGATTTAATTAATACTTGCTAATTTTGTCATTTGATCTTAGAATATAAAGTTAGAAGATCATGTCTTATGGTGTCTAATGTGATTAATTATCTTAATTAAGACCTTAGACTCTCTTGATTTTCTCTTAAGTAAGAGAACTAGCATAAACTGACCTTTAATAATCTAAGAAAAGATGATTGATTTACAAATAATCAATTCCCAATAATTTTATGACTTTATCCCATAACTTAAAGTGCTTATGATTAAGATAAAAATTTAGAGGATTACATACTTGATTAATCTCTTTTAATTAATGATTAATCTAGCAAATTAAAATAACATCTTATTATTTTGATTATAGAATTAAACTCTAGTGGCCATGGTTTGTAGAAGTAAGTGATAGGAGCTTTAAGCCTTTTTAAAGATAATTGATAGTATTATATTTAAGTGATTAATTGCAGCCTTAAATGAGCTAACTTTGAGGTAAGAATACCTTAATTATTTTACCTTGAGGTAGGACCTTAGATGAACCTTATCAACCTTAGATAATTGATCTTATGCCTTGCAGTGAGATGACCTAAAGAGACTTAAATTGAGTTAACTTTTTGTGATAGTTAACCTAAATTGAATGACTTATAAGTTCCTCCTTTTGAGAAACTTGATTAATACTTACCAAAATGGAGAATGGATTCTATAGTTTGAAAATCTTTAAATTATAAATTAGCCAGTTTATAACTATAATAATGATAATATTAGTGTTATCATATAGAGATTATAGTGCATATCCAAAGAGCTAACATAATTCAATAGCATATGATATTAGTTGATTTATTTAGAATGGAATTATAGAGTTCTAGTCTTATCTTAGGCTAATAGATAAGTACAATTCATGATAAATTTCCCATTTCCAAAGTATGCCACAAGTTGAGGATTGAACATCATAGTTTGAGAGAATAAATAGTAAAAGAATTCTGTCCCTTATCTTTGTGCGCATTAATAAGTGCAGTTAAACAAATTAAGTATTTCAAGTTACCTATCACAGAAACATTCTAACTATGTATATATACTCTTAACATGTGGTAACTTAAGATAATATAAAAGTGCAGCTTTGAATAATACTGACTTTAGTTAAGTAAATTTATATTAAGGTAAAGCATGTGATTTAGTATTCTAATTTATTTTAAAGTAAATGTGCATATTTAGGAAGATAGATTAAACTGTTAGATAACAAGAAGGGATGTTTACTTTTGTTTTCTTCTAGTTTTCATTGTCTTAAAGTATTTAACATGAATTACATAAGCATAAGCTTCAAGGTCATTTATGAACTATAGGATGCAATGTGCATCAAAGTTGAGTAGGAACTGCAGGATGCAATAGGCATCAAGATATCTAGGACTCCTTTGGATGCTGTGTGGCATTAAATGCATATTTCAGCATAAATTTAGTGATATATTTAGATGTATATACATTAACATATATCAGAATTCTATTTTCAGTTTATTTTAGTTAATGTTTATTTTCAGCTAATTTATTCTTTTTATTTTCCTTAGTTATAATTTTTTATACCTTTAGTTTCAGTGATTAGATTTACGATATCAGCTTACTTCAATTTTCTATAGTTTGATTTCTATTTTATTGAATGTTAAGTAAAATCCCTTAAATATAAGAAAATATTAGTTGCAGTCCAAAATGTACTTAGACTAATTGTATAACAAGATTTTCTCTTTTTAGCTGGGGCCCTCACATTGTGAAAATAATAATATCAAATCCTGAGTAGTTAGTGGAGCTAGCTTTGGAGGCATTTCAGGAGTCCTAGAAGGAGCAAGAGGAGTAGTAACCAACATATCTCTTACTTAGTTTTTTAGTTTACCTTTCTATTATGAGATAAGAGACTTTTACTACTCATTTTATTTTAGGTTATGGTTTGTAATAATTATATTTGGATGTATTTCCCTTTTTTTTCTGAGATAAATATTCTTAATTAGCTCCTATGATGAATGTTATGAATGAATATTAAAGCTTCCACACTCTGGTATTACTACTATTTCTATTTAATATTGTGATGTGATCAGCAGAAAACTCATGTGGAATACTCATATATATTGGATATTTCCTTGTTAAACTTTCTAAAGCCAATGTGCATAAGTACCTTAACTAATACTTATGACAAGGATATTACATTTATCTTAAGAATTAGTACCTAGTAGCATGCTAGATTAGGCGAAGTTCATCCTTCCCAAGTAACGCACCGTTTCTGCCTTCAATTATGTCATCTCTAAATCTTTCAGGTTGCGCGTGGCGATGGGACGGGGCGTTACACTACCATTCCTTAGGCCTCAATAGGTTGGTTTTATAGTGATGAAGGACACCAATTAAAAAGATAAGGTTAAGAGTGGTTTAATGGGAATCTTTTAAAGGGAATCAGTGTGAGCTAGTGAGGATGTTAGCTATAAGTCATGATAGAAAACCATAAGTTTATTAGAAACCTATGGGGTTAGAGAGCAAAAAGAGTTAAGATCTTGGTAGACCAATTAAGTATTAGATTTCAAAAAGTAATTGAACTATATAAACACCTTAACTTAAGAAGTGACTTAATCAAACAATTAGCCTACTTAAGTTAGAATTCATCACCCACTAGAGTAGGAGGCTAATTAGTAGACTTAGAGAATTTCAGTCTCTAGGTTTAGGATTTAATTAGGATCCTCTTATAAAAAATAAACATATATATAAAATTATATTATTTATTTTGACACCTAAATCATATATTAATTAAACTATTATTTTTAAAACCACACTTATATATATGTACATATATACAATTGACCTAGAGATTGATAATATCTAAGTCAACTGGGGGCTTGATTAGCCCTAATCATTAAGGAAAATAATTAAATTAATAACAATAGATATCACATGTGTTTATAATTAACTTGGAAATGTCTTGAATGCTGTTATGCTTGAAACTATAACCTTGTACATTCATTCAAACATTGAGCATAATAAAACACATGAAATAGTTAAAATAATACATTGATGGGTTTCACTTTAGGAGGATCAATTTGTACAAACATATTTGATCTAGGACAGGCTTTGGAGAGATCAGGAGACCATATAGATTTTAGAGGAGTGTGTGTTATATAGGAACCCTACTACTTATAGTTAGGAAGACATACCTAACTCATTAATTTATTATGTAACGTGCCATATAATATATTTAAATAAGATAAATAGCATAAAACTGCATTTCTCATAATCTTATTGATTGTGAATGATTTACCATAGTATTATGACTATGCCTTATAGTTTATTCAGTCTTTGAAATTGAACTTCATCTTACTTTATGTCCTTCTCACATTAGTACTATACGCCTTACTTACAGTTCCTTGTAGTGTATGTTTATTTATATTTCACTTACATTTTTCCTTACAGTATTTTTACTTTTATTGTTACTTAGCATATATTCTTGTAGAACATAAACACGTTTCTTTTATTTTTATATGCATATTAGTATTTATATACAGCTTGTAGTTGTTCTTCTTACATATTTTATGCAAGTTAGAGAGCCCACTGTGAGTATTTACTCTTTACTCATTTACTTTATAGTTTTTTATAGCCTTCATTATCTATTTTATTTCCTTGCATTGTGCCTCTCTTTTAGAACAATTGTAAATGGCTAATGTGATATCTATAAAATTAAAATAAATGACATTGGTAAACCTTAAAATGTACTTAGAATTTTTAAGTATAATTAATTTTTTTTTTATTGATTGTGCCATACCATATTAAAAACCAAATACGGTAAATAGAGTGAGATTAGAACCATAAGTAGAGCCAGATCAATTGGAGCTTCCTTGAATATTATAGCTTTATTTATCTACATTTTATGTGAGGATGAGGAGCATATTATTATTATAGCTTGTATAATTGAACTTAAACCCTGGATGCTTAGCTTTCTTTTCTATGATGACTGTATTCTTTCTTTTATTTTTTGCATATTTGTTTGTTTTGGATGATAGATACTTATGTTGGGTATTGATTTTCTTTCTTCCCATTGATTCTTGGTTAAAGATAGTTCCTAATAATGGGTTAGCATCTACTGATCCAATATTAAATACTATGATAACAACTTGCTCTGATACCAATTTGAAAAAAATCAAAGAAATGAAAAGAAAAATATTAAATTGTAGGCGGAGACGAGAAACACACAATAATATCCCTAGAAGATTTTATCTTGACATAAAAGGATCAAATGATTCAATTGTATCATACAAATAATAAGCAAATAAGTTCAAACTAATGTTAAGAAGATGAGAGCCAAGAAATCTTCTCACAATTGAACGATTCAATCGTGTTAATATCCAAAACTTTAAAGTGACAACTTTGTTGCCTCATTCTTCTCCAAAGAATCTAAAAAAAACAAGGTTGTCAGATGTTCAAGAAATAGCTAGTATTATTTAAGCATCTCATGTAAGATACTATTTATAGGGCCTGATTTAAAATCTCCTTTATAAGTTTTCATGACTGCACATAGCTATTTCTAAGAATTTGAAATAGTTTTGCTGAGATTGAATAACCTCATTAAATAAACTTGAAACATCATTCATGAAGGTATTTGAATTCGACATTTATAAATATTTTCTTTCTATTTCAGGGAGTAATGGACCCAACATAATTGTCATTCTTAAGATTTGGCGGAGAACGACTAAATTAATATATTGCTGATAAGAAAGACGAATAATATCGGTATTTGAAGGGGGTCGAAGACTGCACCCACAACTACTGAGGAGTGTGGATATCAGTTATGAAAAAGGCTAACATAGAGAGAGATAAAGAGACATCTAAATAGATCATGGATAGTTAAAGAATGAAAAAATTGATAATCACCAGGATAAAAATGAACGACGAAGATGTAGAAATAAAGTTTCTTAGTTTAAAATTTTGATAAATATTTGGATGCTTTGTAATAATATTTTTAAAATTATAATTTTTAGAGTAAATATTTAAATTTTTCATGTTAGATAAAAAAAATTTTCTATATTTTACTATCGATTAAATTATTTCTTAGATATAAATTTCTTTTTTCACTCTATAAAAAGAGTTTACTAATATTTTAACTTAGTAGATGAATTTAAATATTGGTTACATATTTCTTATTTTATTTTAATTAAAATTTATTAAAAAAATAAAATTTATGTTTTTTTGGAAAAGTACTTAAATTGATATATGAATTGAACTATAAATAAAGAACAAAGAAAAAAGTAAAATACATTCGAACTTATACTGATTGCGCAGAATTTCTTGCCTTCCCTTCTTCGCCTTTGAGCACCTTCAAACGCCCTATCCGGGTCACTGCGCTTCCTTCTGTGTGCGTACTCTAATTATAATTTTTATATCCATCGAGTTCATACATGGACGGCAATTACGCCCCTTACAATCCTCGCACGGTGGAAGAAGTTTATAAAGATTTCAAGGGCCGGCGAGCCGGGATGATAAAAGCCCTCACCAATGGTGATCTCAATTCCATTCTCTTTTCCTCCTTTTTTTCTCATCATTGGTGTGATCTTGTTTTTTCTTAATTATGTTTTTTCTTCCTTAATTGCTGGAAATTCTGTTAGTTAACAGTTTATTTATGAATCTGTTTGGGATGCTGCAGATGTGGATGATTTCTACCAGCAGTGTGATCCAGGTTTGAGATTCTATTTCTATGCTTAGTGATAAAAATCCTAACAAACCCTATTTCGGATTTACTTCTGAAACATGAGATAGTATGCACTACACTGCATCTTTTGGCCTCTTCGGTGGCTCATGGCTATAGTTATTTTTCTTAAATAGCAGACTGATCATCATTATGAGTGTAACAAGGACGCTATATCATTGAAAATAATTTAATACAGCATACTATTCTTAACAATGCCCTAGTCTTCATATATTTCACATACATTTTTTGTTTCCTTTTTTTAAATGTTGATGCTTATCCAAGTCTGCAGTTTATGAACGAGCAACTTCTCACTTCCTGCCATTTTTTTTGGCATCCGTACATTAGTTGGCACTCATATTGCCATCAATGCTTTCTTTTTGGTTCATCACGTTTCCAGGAAGTATGCTCTACTGGCAAAAAGAAATTTTATTCAAAACTTTCAGAAAATTTGTCTAACACGCAACCTTTAGCTCAATGCTGAGGCTTTGGACTCATATTTTTATAATAAACTCCACCAATTGCACATTTAAGGAGATTGTTAGATTAGTAATTGTGGTGGCACTGCTAATTATTGTATTTTTACTACAAGCTAAAATTTGCATATGCACAGGCAAATAAGATTATAAATTGGAAATAAATAATAACAATTTAAGATTCCCATAAATCAAAATAATGGTGATCCAAATGCATAGTGATGTCATTTATCCATTTTCATTAGGGTATTTGGTTTAATCAATTCCTAAGGGTGTCTTTGGTTATTTGGTCTAGAAATGGTATTCAAAATTTTTTATTTGAAAATTTTTCATTATTGTATACATGCTCGAGTATTTAGGTACCTTGTTGAGCAAGATTAAACTTATACATTCATGAAAAAGTTTGAGAATAGCTTACCAGGTATCCATATGTCTAAATTTGAATATATATATATATATATATACATTATTTTCATTAAGCTTTTAAATATTTAAATCTAATAAATTCTTAAAATAATTGAAATTAAAAATTGAGTCTAATAACTATAACACATTTTTATTTCATAATTATAAATAATTAAGTAATTTTTTTTTCACTCATACTATGGTTGACTTATAAAATAAGTACTTATTTCTTCATTCAAGCTTTTTATCAATACATAGGCTTGTATTTGCTTCTTTAAGAAACTTGGGTTTGAATTTATTGATAAGCTAACATGCTGAGCTTTAGTACATATATGAAATTCGATTCCTTATTGTGACTAATAAAAACAGTGCCATGTCTTATTGTGTAAGATTTGATAATTCTTGATTAAAAATTTATAATAAAGTATTTATTATCCATTTGAATATATAATATGATTTTTATATAGGGTCTTTATCTACATAATTCCAAAATCTATAAGTAACACTTATTTGTCAACCAAACTTTAATATTTACAAATAAAAAATTATTTTCTTACTAATTTTAAAGTTCTTTTAGTTATAATTAGGTGCGTGATGTCATGCATTTTAAAAATATGAAAGTGCTTATTTTTTAAATATTAAAGTTTGGGTGATGATATATAGTTTTAAAAATTATGGATGTTATATACATAAAAATTCATGTTTAAAATATGAATATTATTTCTTCATATAACATTAAAGTATGAGTTTGAGTTTAGCTTGATAAAGACTCAAAATTTAAAGATATGTTCAAGTTTGAGTTTGATTTGAACATAAAGAGTTTGAGCTGAGCTTGAATAGGTCTTAAACCTAACAAGATGAATACAAACGCAAGTTAAGCTCACTCTACCTTGGCTTCTTTATATTCCAATTTGTTCGAGGGTTGCTGAAGAGTAAGATGGTAGAGATCTAGAGAGAAGCTGCTGACACAACTATAAAAAAGTTCATTATTCATGAACAATCATGTTAAGCTAATTAAGAAGTTTAGATTTGAATTGATTGATAAGCTAGCTAGCCAAGATTAAAAACATATTTGAAGCATATGCTATTATGTTCTCTCATATTTGGCTCGATAATGACTCGATAAAAAATTTATTAATAACAACAATAGCAACAATGACAATATCAAACTTCAATCATACTACGTAGGATCAGCTACATGAATTTTTTGTTTCCATTGTGCATGTTTAAATACAAGCCTCTCCCTAAGTTCCAAGTTGAGAAGATCTTTCCTTATCTTTTTTGGCTTTCCCTTCCTCTTTTAATATAGGAGAAATTCAAAAACTCAATTTTTTTAATAGGGGCATTGCACAATCTATGCTTAATATACCCAAACTATCTAAGACAATATTCTTTAAATTTATCCACTATTAGAGCCACTCCAACGTTGCTACGGATAAACTTATTTCTCATTTTATCCTTACAAGTATACCCACTTATTCACCTAAGCATCCTCATGTCTGTAACACTTATTTTATTAGTAAGTTTCTTCTTTGTTGGCCAACATCCAATCCCATATAACATAATTGGTTGTATAGCTGCTCTATAAAATTTTCTTTAATTTTGAATGAATTTTTGGATCGCCAATAGTCTTGAAGTTTTTTCATTTATCCAACCAATTTGGATTCTAATAATCACAACACTTTCTTTTTCAACATTATTCTGAATAATTGAAACAAAGTACTTGAATCTCTCACTTTTTTTAATCCATGGTCCTCAATAGTCATGTCCTCAAATTTAGGGTATCTAATACAATAAAACTTATACTCTATATATTCTATTTTAAATTTACTAAGATGAAAACTCTTAAATTTCAAAGTAATCTACACAACCCAAGCTTTACTTTAACTCTATTCTTAGTCTTATCAATTAAAAAAATATCATCTGTAAATAACATACATCAAGGAATCTTCTCTTGAATGTGTTTAGTAAAATATTCATAATAAAAGCAAAAAGATGCAGGCTAAGAGCTGAGTCTTGATATAATGCAATAGTAACAGGAAAATAATTAAATAAGCAATCTTGCCATCGAACACCTGTTACAACCTCATTATGCACATCTCTAATAACATCAATATAGGCAACAAAAATATCTTTTATCTACAAAGCTTTTCAAAGAACTTCTCTTAGTACTCAAGTTTAGAGAATCTAATATAATAGAACTTATACTCCATATTGAGATGAAAACTCTTAGATTTAAAAGTAGTCCTATATAACTCAAGTTTTACTTGAACTCTATTCTTAGTATTAGTGACTATAAAAGTATATGTATACACAATTAATGAGATTGTATTGAAATGTAATGTTAATTTTTATTTTATCTTATTTTAATATGTTCTGTGGATAGGTTACAGAACAACTCGAGGAGTTAGGCACGTCTGCCCAACTATATGTAGTGAAGTTTTCTATAAAACTACACACTCCCCCTCTAGTACATATGCAGTCTCTTGATCTTTCCATAGCCTATCCTGGCTCAAAATATTTGTACAGACTGATCCTCCCAGTGTGAAATTCCTAATGTGTTATTTTATGTTTTATATATGCACAATATCTAAATAAATGTTCAAGGATATAGTCTCAATGCATAACAATATTCAAGAATTTTCAAAATTAATTATAAATTATGTGATATTCATTAATTATTTTAATTATCTACCTTAATGATTGTGGCTAATTAAGCCCCCCCTCAATTGGCTTAGATATTAACCAAATGTCTAAGCCAATTGAAGATATGTATATAAATATGCAAGATAGAGTTTTGAAAATATTAATTTAAAAATACTATTAATTTAATGAGAAATATAATGAAATATCATTAAGAAATTCATTTATAATTCCTATCCTAAATCTAGAAGATATTATCTTCCAAATCTTCTACTGACTACTATTCTTATATTAAGATGAAAAAATCTATCTTAAGTAGACTATTAAAGGTTCTAACTCACTAATTACCTCAAAGGATTTCTAGGGTTCAAGCTCATATAGTTGCTACATTTGCTTACTAAGGAATTTAAGGAGGGATGGCTAATAATTCTAAGCTATTTGGGTCCTTTCCCCTTACTAGTTAAGATTCTATCCAATGGTTCACTAGAGGATTTGATATAATTAGGATCGAAATAATGTTTATTCATATAACTTCTAATGCAAAATTCTATCATTTAATGATCTAGGAAAAAAGGGAATTCTATTTTTGATATATTAAAACCCTCAAAATTTTCTAAACTAAGTATTAACTAGTGAGACTTATATGTGGGGCATTAGTGATCTAAACTCCTACTTACTGGTCTATAGTAATCACAAATCCAATCCTCTTCTCAATATTACTTTCTCTCTCCTAGAAGTTTAGATTCAAAATAGGGTTGGACAAGTATAGGGTTGATCCAAGTGTTTTCCTACTAATAGCCTTCTCTACTATTCAGTCATGACATGTCCTAGATTAATCTAAGTTCTCCTAGGGTCTAGGGAAGCTAAGTGGGAAAAATCTATTTCATTATTAAAATAATAATATAATTAAGCCCTAAAATTGAAATTCTTGAATTGATGTTCAAATGAAATAAAACCAGTAAATATACAATCCTTATGGCCTAAGGATCACAATGAAATGTATTAGGGTCAAATTGGAGCATTATAGGCTTAATTAGATACTAATCAACTTAATGGTGATTAGAAGGTCATTAGTAAAATCATCTGTCAAAATTGAAATTAAAGGTCATATTAAGATTTCTCATATATTTCTGATCATTTTCATACATGATTTTCACTATGTTTGGATAATTAATTAAAAAGTTATCTAATTAATTTAGTTTGTATTAAATATTAGGCTAAGGTTTAATTTCCAATTAATAAGGAATATTCTTTCGAATATTCATTATTAATTTCTAACGACGCGGTTCGATTTTAAGAGAATCGGTCGAACCGCACTCCGACAGGCCCTGGACCGCACAGTGATTAAACCCTAAATTCTCCCCGCTCAGGCCATCTTACGGGGCGTGCGAGGTGTCAAATCACTTCGCATGAGGTGGCCTACACAATGGTATAAGAACCCCCATCTGACGCTACCCCGATCGTCCTAAGGCTACTCCATCGATGGCTCCCTCTAGGGTTTACTGTGGAGGGAGAATTCTCCATCCACTGAGCACCCCATAGCTCAGGGAATATCCCTTCTTGTTCCCTGGGTCAAGGCCGACCCAGTGAACCCTAGGCCGAGATCTGGGCGCTGTGGAAGGTTGGGTTGCTACTCGGCCCGAGCATTGTACAATTTTGTACAGGCTTGGGTTGAACAAGTATCAATTTAGCTCACTCGAATTGTAGCAAACGATGCTACAACTAATGAAATAAGCAATCGTAACAAGAAATGAAAGGGAATTAAGAAGTGGAAGTGGTGTACCTTGCTCCGATGTTAGTCGAGACCTCTCGATGCCATATTTGCCCACAGTTGCTCCCAACCTCCGCCTTAGGTTCCAAATGAAAGCAAATGACCAAACGAAGAGAATGGGATCGAATAGGGGGGTATTAGAGGAGCTGGAGCTGTGACAAGGATGGCCGTTTGCATGGCCTATGCGCGATCATGCACGCGTGGCCGGGCAGACGGAAGATGATAGGAGCATAGTGCTCCTGTTGATCCTGGCCCTTGGATCACGCGGGCGGTCCTGGTTTAATCCGTCGGCTTAATTAATTGAGGATGGAATCCTAGTCTTTGGATGAGCATCTCGATAAAAATGGCTGGATCGAGATTGGACCGCAGAGCTATTCGATCGGCAAGCACGTTTGGATCGAACGACGCAGATCACCCACTGTTTGACTCAAACGGTGGAATCCGCCGTTAAAATGGATTTAATAAAATTTAATAATAATAATTAATGCAATTTAAATTAATCAAATTTTCATGACAAAATGAGTTTCAAAAATTTACTCATAGCTAATTTGGGGGTGAGAAACTTAAAAATACAATCAGAAAATAATATTAAATAGTTTGGTAAAGAAATTCCTTCATCATCCAAATATTTCCATACATCGATAAGGATGTCATCCAATCCTATCACTTTTTTATTCTTCATTCTCTTTAAAGCATTCAAAATATTAGTTTTACTCACAGTGAATGAAAGTGATTGAGATTATTTTTATAACTATTAAACTCTCTTATATTAATTATATTGGTACAATCTTTATTAAAAAATTTAGTAAAATAGTTCATCTATGTATGTAGAATATCTTATCCCTAAAAATTTGATTATTGTCTTTAATATATTTAACATGAGTTAAATTTTTAATTTTTCTCTCTTTTGCTAGCTTATAAATGCCCTTGGCAGTTTTTAATTTAATATATAAATCATCGAATACTGCATTAATAGTATCACAAATTATTATTTTGGATTCTCGACAAGCTTGTTTATATTAATTCAATTTTTTCTTAGTCTTACATTTTAAATCATTTTTATAACTTATCTTTTAATTTTTAATCTTAACTTAAACATCTTGTTTCTACTGCCATGCATCTTTATTACTGGGTACTCTCCCTTTTGATTCACCAAGTAAATTTTGTGCTACATTATGAATGCAACTAGCAACAGAATTTCACATAAAGTTGTTTTCACTCTCAAAATCCTACTGTCCAAATTTTAAAATTTAATACTCAAAATATCTCTATTGCTATTGTTAAAATTTTATTATCTAGTTTTAGGAGATTTTAGATTTAATATTATTTTATTATCCCTTATTTTCAAATCCAATATTAATAAATGGCATTAGGTTGTCAAATAATCATTTGAATTAATCTTACAATTCTTACAAAATAAACGAACTCTATTCATTAAGCGAAAACAATTAATCTTTTAAAATTAAAAGTCTTATTTTCACAAGTAATAATATGTTCCTCTCTTTTTTAACATGTTAACTATCATAAAATTATATTTTAAACACTAAAATCATTATTCCTTCTTCATTAATCTCTCCAAAACTAAAAGTACTATGAATATTATTAAATTTTTTAATTCCTCTTCTAACATGTCTATTTAAATCTTCTTCTATGCAAAACATCTCTTCCTAAAATATTCCATGAACCAACTCATTCATCATGCCTAAAGTTCTCTTGTACACATATACAATCTTATTTGAGAGCATAAACACTTGCAATATTTAAAATAATTTCCTTAATTATAAATTCTAAAGATATAATTCTATCTCCCAACCTCTTAACTTCCACTATATTATATTTTAAATTCTTATTTAAAATGATACTCGTACTATTTTTATGACGATTCTTACCAAAGTACCAGATTTTAAAGCCTAAATTAATAATTTCTTTTTCTTTTCTTCTCCCACCTTTAGTTTCTTAAATGTATAATAAATATTAATCATCCTATTTATTATAATATCAACTAACTCAAAAAGCTTGCTAATGAGAAAGCGGTCAATGAACAGGCGATCAACTATTATGCTAGGGGATCATTGGTGGCGGAGGGCAAGGGATAAAGACTATTTTCTTATGCTAACAACATAAGATTGCAAATAGTATCTTGGTTTTATTTCCTTATGAAGCTATTTTTTTGGCCAACTAGTGGTGGGTTAGCCAATAATAAAAAGTTTGTCTCCTAAATATCGCACAAGTAGTTGAGTAGTATGCAGATGGCTAGTAAGTACCAAAAAGTTGTGCCAAACAAAATTAAATATTTAATTATTACATATTTAGCACTCAACAAGATACAAATAAAGCACAATCATTTTACCAATCTTAGAATCTTCTTTATGATACGAGATGTCATGCGCTTTAGAAATGTGAAGATGAAGGTACTTTTTTTCTGAATATTAAATTTTGGGTGTTGGATATGTATCATTTAAAACTTTTGGAGCTTCATGCATAAAAATTCATATTTTAAATATGAATATTATAGGTTAAAACTCTTATAATATTGAAGTATGGTCTCGATTTTGGTTCGAACTTAAAGTAGCCAAACTCGAACTCATATTTTTCTTACATAAATATAGTTGAGCCAAGCTTGAAATATCTCAAGTCAAACAAGCTAAACACAAACGAAGGTTATAAGCTTGCTCAAGATCAGTTTATTTATTACCCCTAGGTCATGTGAGCTTACATATTTTGCTATTTATTTATCATCATTAAAATGCATCAATTTAATTAATTTATGATTGTTTAATCGTATTTTGATATAAATTAAGAATATTAAAGATTTTGAATGGAATTTAAGAGATTGTGAAATTGTTATGCTTAATATTCAAAATTATATATTATTTAGCTCACATTTTAAACTAATGATTAGATCACAAATAAAATAAGCATAATTAATATATATATATATATATATATATATATATTGAATATTAATTGAAGAAACATTCATTTAAAAATTTTCCAAAATAACCATTAATGTGTTGGATGGGTATATATGCAAATTCGACATTGTCTCATGAAATTTTTATAATTAATTAATTTTATTAAATCCAAGATATCATAATTATGTGTTCCTTGTGCTGAAACTTAATTAATATTTTATAGTAAATGATTTTGAAATGATTCATTAGATTTAATCAATGTATTTTTCCATTAAAAGTTTACTTTCTTAATTTACAGTCAAGGTTATATTTCAGGAAAGAACTTGAAGTATTTGATTAATTATATTGAGTTAATCATATTGACTAATTGAAGAAAAATATCTAAAACAAATACATTTATTCAACGATTTCATCAATGGTTTGTGGACTAATTTAGGAAATGCATCCCCATAAATCACTAAAGCAAGACAATTTTTGCCTTATATCTATGATTTCAGACATGCATAATTTGACGAAACCTTGCACCCTTATTCGCTGCTATTAATAATGCTAATTACTCATCTAATTTTTAAATTTAATCTTAAAATTTGTTGGGAGTATGCACCTATTAATTATAATGATATTAATTGCCTTATTTAAAGATCTTGAACTATTAACTTAGTCAAAAATATGGCCCTTAAGATAAGCTAATTGATTTAGCACAAACTTTAGGATCTTTAATTATTTTGATATTATTTTTTTAAAATATATTGCAATTTAATTTGAGCCAAATATGTGGGAGTGTAGGCCTTAAAATAAAAAGTAATCAAGGCATGTTCATGAGAAAATTTTTGCCAAGCAAGAAGAGGAAGTATATGATCATGGAAGTTTTGTGGGTTGATTGATTAAATAAATAGTTAAATTAATTAAAAATCAATTTATGCTGATTTTAGAGAGATATTTTTTTACTCATATTGAACATAATTTGAGAATTGAATAAACATTTAATACAACAATTTAGAAAGCAACTTGCCCCAAAATGAGAAGCAAAGAGACGCTCAAATTATCAAATAGGTTTGATAACGATGTATCAAAGTACGAAGTTGTAAGGTGTTGAAGTTAGAAGGTATTAAAAATAATGAATATATTTGTAAGAACTTCTCAATAAAATTCTTGTGCTCTTGTAAAATTTCTTGTTACAAAATGTTCAAAAGATCGTGTCAAAATTGTTGTTTCAAATTTTTGATTTGTGTTTTTAGTTTTGTGCAAAGACTTTTGAATCATTAATGTTGGTTTACAAAGTTCTTCAATCATCAATATTGATCTCATACTTTTGTTACATAAAATTTTGAATGATTTTTATATCTTGAAATTATTAAATTTTATGATCTTAAATCTTTTGAATAATTCAAATCTTATTTTCATGGTGTTGAGATGAGAGGAATAGAAAAGAAGTGAATTGAAATTAGAAGAACTTTGTGTATATTACATATGTTGTTACATCATATATGTATATATAGTGTTGTGTAACTATAACATATGTTAGTTACAAATTCTAATCTCAATGTTAAGCTTTCAACGAGTAGCCGACGGTTACATTCTAATCTATATAACTTATAGTTTCTAATTTTGATTAATGTCTAGCATTCATTGCTGCAGTTATATTTTGATACCCCCCGTAAGGTGACGATGAACTCTTGAATCGTCAGGTTATCTCGTAGGTAGTTAAATCGGGAGATTGAAAGTCGCTTAGTGAGGATGTTCACTATTTGCTCGCTTGATGGTGTGTAATGTATTGCAACCTCGTTATATTTGATATTGTCCTGGATGAAGTGACAGTCCGCTTCTACGTGTTTTGTATGGGCATGAAATAACTAGTTATTAGCGAGAGAGATAGTGGACAAGTTGTCATAGTAGATTTTTGTTGCTTGCAATTAAAGATGTTGGAATTCTTTAAGTCGTCTGCGAAGCCATATGATTTTCATAACTGTTGAGGCAAGCGCTTGATATTCGGCTTTTGTGGAAGATCGTGCTACTGTGTGCTGTTTCATGGCGCACTCCAATTGATTAGAGTTTGGCCCAGAAATACACAAAAACTGGTTGTAGATTTCATGTCAGTAGAGTCTCCTATTGAGTTTGCATTTGAATGTGTGTGAAGCTTTATGGTGGAAGGAGTGATGGGTAACCCAAGATGAGTGGTGCCTTTGATATACCGTAATATGCGTTTTAATAATGTGAAGTGATGTTGTAGAAGCTGATGCATGTGTTGCCGAATACGGTTGACGGTGTGACTGATATTTGGACATGTGATAGTAAGTGATTGAAGGCAGCTGACGAGTTGCTTGTAGGTGTGCGGATCAGCTAATGGGCCCGAGATAATAATGGATTTGTCAGCTGAACTTGCAGGAGTAAAGGCTGGTTTGCAGTTTGACATTCCTGCGTCCTGAAGAACCTGGGTTGCATAAGAAATTTGGGACAAATAAAGGCTGTGGGAGGTTTGCTGAATAGAGATACCAAGAAAATGATAGGGGGAGCCAAGGTTTTTTATTTTGAAGTGATTTTTTATAATTGTAACTGTTTCTGTAAGGAAAGAAGGGCTTATGCCTATGAGGAGTAGATCATCGACTTATATTAGTAGACAGATGCGGATGTGAGAGGTGTCATAGAGGAATAATGAGGGAGCAGCTTTACTTTGAATGAAACCATATATTAAGAGGAATTCGGTGAAGATAGAGAACCACTGTCAAGGGGATTGTTTTAGCCCATAGAAAGCCTTTTTGAGCTTGCACACGTAATAGGATTTATTGGGATCTTTGAAACCACGAGGTTGTTTAATATAAACTATTTCATTCAGAGAGTCGTAGAGAAAGGTATTTGAGACATCGAGTTGTAATACGGACCATTGATGATGGGCGGCTATAGTAAAGAGTTTGCGAATGGTGGATAGTTTAGCAACCAGGCTGAAGGTTTTTGTGCAGTCTAACCCATAGGTTTGTTGAAGCCTTGGTAACGAGCAACAGAGCCATCAATATTGTATTTGATGCGGAATGTCCATTTGCATCCAAGGGCTGGTTGAGCGGGTTTGGGGAACTAAATCCCATGTTTGTTGATCTTTGAGAGCCATAATTTCAGTGGTCATTGCTTGTCTCCAGTGATCAAGTTTATTTACTTGGGTGTATGTAGTAGGATCGATTTGTAGAGGAGTCTGGGCGGTGGGATCGAGTATGGGGCGATGCTGAAGAGCACATGCTTTGGTTCTGGTAAGCATCAGATGTGAAGGATGGGTGGGGGGAGAGAGAGGATAGAGACGTAGTGTTTGCTATAGGTAAGGTAGTATCAGAGGTTGGGGTAGCAGAAGAGTTGTTGGTGGGAGCATTAGGTTGGTTAGAGGAGGTAGCGCTTTGAGGATTTTGGGAGTTTGGAGAGGTAGAGAGTGGGTAATGATGACGGTATGGGCTGATGTGGTGTGATAGAGGAAGGTGGGAATAGAGTGGAGGGAGGAATGAGCAGTCGAGGGTTATTATTTTTGAAGATTGAGGAAGTTGGAGAATATAGATAAGATGGGTTTTGGTTTTGGAAGTAATGTTCTAGGAAGTGTGCATTGCGAGATATAAGAACTTTTTGTGTGAGTGGGTTGAAGCATCGGTATCCTTTGTATGTTGGGGAGTAGTTGATGAAGATGCAGGGAATGGTTTTGGGGAGAGTTTGGAATGTTGCTGAGGTGGTAGAAGTGGGTAGCAAGTGTAGCCGAAAACATAAATGTGAGTATAGGTGGGTTGTGATTGTGTAGGAGTTCGTAGAGTGTTTTGTTATTGATAGTCTTGGAAGGGAGGCGGTTAATGAGATAGGCTGAGGTAGAGAGAGCATCATACCACAATTTGGAGTAGAGGCCAACAGTGTGAAGAAGTGTTCTGGTTATTTCCATAAGGTGACGGTTTTTCCTGAGGTGTGTAGGGGCATGAAAATTGATGACGAGTTCTTGTTTGCTGTAGGAAAGTGAGAGGCTATTGCTGCAATATTCACTCCCTCTGTTGGAGCGCAAGTTTTTTATTTTGTGGTTGAACTGACGTTCGAGGAAATAAATGAATTGAATGAAAAGAAGTAGTTTCAGATTTTTTTTCATTGGAAAAATCCATACAAAGCTGTAAAAATCATCAATAAAAAAGACAGTAGCGATAGCCTTCATTTGATACATTAGGGGCTGAACCCCATACATTGGAATGAATCAATTCTAATTTTTTATAATGATGATGGATAGAAATAGGAAAGGGAAATTTGTGGTGTTTGTTCACGATGCATTGGATGCACTCGGTTGGGTTATTGTTGATCTGGATATGAGGAATCTGAGTTGCTAGAAGCTGCTGGATGGCCTAGCCTTCGATGCCAGATTATTGTTGTGGTCGATGCGGCGGAAGACGCAAGGAGTAGATGCGGTGGAGTTGGTGGTGGCTCGGGTGGGATGAAGTAAAGGCCATTACGACTGTGGCCTTGAAGGAGAACCATGTTGGAGCGGAGATTCTTGATGCATAAGCTAATGGGATCAAGTGAAATAAAGCTGTTATTATCAGTTGCAAGTTTGTGAATAGATATGAGATTGAATTTAGATTGGGGAACATGCAATATTTGAGATATATTGAGCTTATGAGATGTAATAGGTAATTGACACCGTTACTGATGTTGGAGATGTGTAGGGATTGATCATTGCCGATGGTGACTTTGTCGTGGCCATTGTACGAGTTTGAGATGGAGAGGTTTCTGAGATTATTTGTCACGTGGGCCAGAGTCAAGAATCCAATTATTGTCGGTGTAGCTGTTGGAAATGAGTGCTGTGGGCTGATGGGAGAATTTAGTAAAGGTTGGATTGTGCTTATACCAACAAGGTATTGTTGTGTCCTCGTTTTCCACATATTTGATACTCGGTGGTGGCTCTTCCCCGCTGATCGTTGGATGTGTGGTGTTCGGCTGTGAGCTGTAGCTCGATTGATTAAGGGGTTGTGGCTGAAGTTTGATTGGGTTTTGCCTCTCCAGGATTTGCCACGACCTCTGTCAGGGGTATGCATCAGGAGTATCGATGATGGGGCTTGCTGTAGATCATGACGGGCTTCGTGTTCTAGATTGATTTCTTCGCTGCAAAGCAAGGAATAGATGTCGTTGAGACTCAAAGGTTGGAGATTTGTGCGAATTGCTGTTTTGAATGTTTGATATTGAATGGGGAGGCCATTCAAGGTGCAAAGAATGATATCTTCGAGGTCAATGGTGGAGCCGACAACTGATATTTTATCTACAATTTCTTTAATTTCAGAGAGGTAAGCTAGATGGGTTTGTCTTGCATTGTGACGTTGTGTAGGGCACTTTTGAGTTGAATGGCCTTAGACTTGTTTGTGGATTGGAAATATTTTGCAAGAATCTGCCAGGCTTCATGATATGTTTTGGTAGTAAGGATGCAGGGTAAAATGGAGGAGTAGTTGGTGGAGAATATGGTAGAGATCAAGTTTCGATTGGTGGAGGTCCATAATTCAGAACGTGGATTGATATGTTGATTTCTGGCGCTGTTAGAAAGGTAAGATGGTGGTTTTGGTGAGATCATTGGCTTTGAAAGGTTAAAGATTTGCACTCACCAAATTGGATAATTGTCGGAGGCAAGGGAGTGATTAATTAGGTTATTGATATTATTGATCAAGAATGTAAGGCTAGAGGGAAGAAGCAATGGGTTTGGAGCTTCTTGGTTTTCTTGTGCGTCGGTGCTGCTTGCTGTGCTGGAGGATGATGCAGCCATTGGTCGATAGTAGGAATGGTGAGAATGTTTTTTTTACTTTATTCATTCTCACCGATAGATGTCCGTCAGGCACAGACACAGATGTCAGACGCGAATGATTCTGTGCTTTAATTCTACTTGAGACGAAGACAGAGGCTAGACGTTTATCAGTCAGACGCAGACACAGTTGACTGATTGCGTCGATTATGCAGAAGATGAAGGCAGAGATTGGCATTGATTCTGCCGGAGATGAAGGTGGAGATTGGCATTGATTCTGCCGGAGATGAAGACAGAGACTTGCTCTGCGGGTGAATCAGACGCAGATGATTCTTTGTGTTGATTCTATCGTCGAGTCTAATGCATCAGACGGAGCTGATTTCGCAGGAGAGGAGACAAAGTTCTGCCATGCTAGGGGATTTAGAGGCGAATGGTGAAGGAGGGGATCATGAATTGCTCTGATACCATATTGAGATCAGAGGAAAAGAGAATAAGTAAATTGAATTAGAAGAACTTTGTGTACATTGCATATGTTGTTACATCATACATTTATATATAGTAATGTGTAACCGTAACATATGTCGGTTATAAATTCTAATCAATTTCAAACATTCAATGAGCAGTCGGTGGTTACATTCTAATCTCTGTAACTTATTGTAGTTTCTAATTCTAATTAATGTCTAGCATTCATTGCTGCAGTTATATTCCAATATGGGAAATTCATTCATTGCAAGAGCAAAAAGGGGTTGATCAAGAATAAGAAGGTTAAATTATTTAATCTTATTTTATATGATGATTTGAAACTTTATGAGAGATAAGCTTGCTCTTATGTTAATTGATATTTAATTGACCTTAAACTAAATTGGATATTTATAAAGTATTCAAGTGTCATAAAGAACAGCTTTGGTTTGTACGAGTGTTAGCTTAATTACAAAGAGACTTAGATTGGGATTATAATTTTAATTAAAGTTTACTAACTCGTGAGAGGAAAAGGACTTTAGGAAAGTATCAATTTGTATTTATGAGTGTAAGCAACCATAAGAATGTTTCAATTCATTATATGCTTATTTATGCCTATTAGTGTTAAGCTAATGAATTGAAATTTTCACTTACATTCGTAATTATAACCAATAATTACTTTTAACCTATCTCGACTGGATGTAATCTGTCGCTGAAGTACCATGATGTTAGCAATTAACTACAATTTAAGTATCCTGAATTTCTCCATCAAGATACTAAAATAAAAAATATAAGCATTTTTTTAAAAATTAACAACTAAAAACTAATTAATTAATTAGAATCAATGTTTTGTTTGTAAACCAAATTCTTTTTTGTAATGAAGTAATAAATTTAATGATCAAGTAAATCAAAAAAGACTTCTTTATTTTCTTAAGTGAACTTTAACTTGAATAATTGTCTCAATTCAAATTTGTTTACGATTAAGATAGTACACTTACAAACCAAAGCTTTTCTTTATATCACTTGAATACTTTGTAGACCCCCACTTTTGTCCTGGACTGGTTAAATGTCAAATTGCATACGGGCAAGCTTTTCTCTCTAAGGACTCATCTCATCATGATCAATTTTTGGTTGAATCCTTCCTCTTCTTGGTGGGCTGAAATTTTCTCCTTGAGATCGTTGATTGCTTTTTAATTTAATAAGGATGGATCTCCTTGAATATTGCTGTAGTTAGCCTTCAAAAACTTTGATTACTTTTTAATTAATTAAATTAAGATCTCCCTAAATTAGGTGCCAATGAACCCCTTAGCTAAGCTTGGTCGACCCCTCCATCTTAGGTTTGCTTGGCCTCTTCCTTGCATGCATGAAGATTTCTTTTCTTAATATCTATTAACTTACTATTTTACGCATTGTATTTATTTAATTTCTTCTAAAATGCATCTCCAATTAATCATGATTATCAATAATAATCAATTAATGCAAGATCTTGCATTTACTTTTCTATATAATTGATAGATCGAAATTATGTAGTCTATGCTTGTATGCAAGTGCATGTGATCTCAAGTAATATGAGACGGTAAGATCTCAAGATTTATCATCCACTGGGAATGATGTTTTGTTTTGTTACTAGAGTATACTTAATTTCACTAATGTTTAAGAGTTAAGATAGTGTGTTGTCTTTGTTTTAATAATAATTTCAGAGTTTCTAACTTGAAATTACTTATGGAAAAATAAGGAGAGTTGGGATTTAACATGCAGGTTCGTATGATTTCATGCAATCACTCTTCTTCTCAACATCATGTCAAATTAATTGGATTACTTTCTTAAGTCTTATTCAAGGGACTTAGTCTTCTCTAGTTACATTACTAAATGTACTAACTCCTATCTCGTACTCTGAAATGAACACTAACAGGTTCAATCTCGGCACTGAGACATCCATGTGATCTTTATTTTGCGAGTTCATTTCATACGTCTAAGTTATGAAATTTGTGTTTTAAGTTGAGTATCATATGAACTTGAATCCACTAATGGCTCACATGCATCCCCTCTTGATTTAGCTAAGGTCACAAGCTACTAGGATAAATGAGTTTATGTCACATCACCCATAGCTCTAAGCGCATCAGTAACTTCGCATAAATCTAGAGTGAGCTATGGGGCTCAATCAGTGGCTCTCGACTCACATGCGTCCCCACTTGATTTAGCCAAGGTGATGTTCTATGAAGCTAAACAAGCCTATGACATGACTCATGCTTAACGTGCAACAATCACCTCGCATAAATCAGGAGTGAGCTATGGAGCTGAAAAGTGTTAACAATTTCTCATGGCTTTATTGATCAAGCCTTGCCCAAGGTTGTGCATAGGCTGTTTCCGCATGGTGAATGTTGTCACACACATTCACGACATTAACGCTCAAGCATGCACTGCCTTTGAACAAGGTGATCAATGAGCTTTTTGAGGCTTAGATGATAAAAATATGTTTCCTTTTTAATTTAGGGAATCAGAAGTTCCAATCATTTCATTCACTCATCATTCAAACATTTGAAACCTTGAACAATCATTCATTGATAAGAAGAGCATATTGCTTTACAATCATTTAACCCCCTCCTCAAGGAGGGTTTAGGTTGCCATTAAACTAAAAATACAAGGAGAGAAGCATGAGAAACTAAGCCCTTGCATGGATGTTACAAAGAAAGAAAAAGAGTAAAAAAGGGGTACAATACTAGGGAACAATTGTCGCGTTCTCCTTGATCTTTCCTCCTTGACTCTCTCTATCTCCTTGCTCTTTGTTCTTCTCCCTTCCTTGAACTGCAGCTCCTTCCTTCCTTGGGTAAGGACTCTCCTCTGATAGATCTCAGTAGCACTTTAGGTTAGGCACTCTTCCACTAAAAATTTGGAACCCTTCTTCTCTTCCAATCCTTGCTTTTATAGCCCTCAAGACAGTCTCCCAGCATTTACTTGTCCATCTTGAAGTTGCATTTTGCATTTACTTTTATTCCTTTATTCCATTGGTAATGGTCAAATACAAATATTTGAATTCTGCTTTGGGAATAAGAAAGAATTAAGTCCATTTGCCCTTTTCAATGTAGATTGGGAAGAGAGAAGATTGCAGAAAATTAGGCGGGCGCTACGGCGCTGTAGCACCAAGCCCTTTGTCCGTCGGGCGCTACGGTGTGCTGTAGCGCCTAAGTCTCTGTCGGATGGGCGCTGCGGCGCACTGTATCGCCATGCTTTCTGTTCGAAGCGTGCTATGACGCGTTGTAGCGCCAATTTCTTTGTTTGACCGGCGCTGTGGCGCGCTGTAGCACCAGGGCTTCTATCTGAAGCGCTATGGCGTGCTGTAGCACCAGTTTTTCAGTTTGATCGGCGCTGTGACGCACTGTAGTGCCAATTTTTCTGTTTGATGGCCGCTATGGCGCGCTGTAGCGCCCTTTCTTCTTAAATTTTTCTTTCTTTTTTGATATCAAATTCTTTGTCCTAAAATGCCACAAAAATACATGTCAAAGTACCACTAATTCTATGAAAAACAGAAATTCTAACACTAAATGGTTTATATTTATTGGGCTCATCAATAATACAACACTCAAACGGAGAAAATGAATTTTGTAAGAATATATTAACTAAAATCAAATATATTTTCAAAATAAATATTAATTGAATGTTAAATAAAATTTCAGCAAAATATAATAGAAATTTCATTCTATGGATTTAAATAAATTAAATATAATATATTTTATGCAAGTGCTGAAATTGTATGCCCAACCCTCCACTTTAAGGATGAAATTGGAATAACACCAAATGAATCTATATGTATCTAATTAGCATTCATTATATATACAAATGTGATATATATATATATATATATATATATATTAATTAAGGTCATTTTATCGCTAAGTTAATCTCTATTTCAAATGGCGAGCCAAATAAGGAAAGTTTTGAATGTCAACCGTTAAAAATTTTATAAACTCTTAAATTTAATTTCAAATCATAATATTATCAATGTATTTCAAAATGTGATTAAATGATTGAGAGTTTTAAGTTAATTTATATATTAGTGGTGATAATTAAATAGCAAAAGTACAGGGTCATCTGATTCCCATCATCGTGCAATACTTTAATGTTTTTTTCAATCATTGCCATGTTTGTATTAATTAATTATGAGACAAAAAGTATTTCCTTAAGTTGGCATCGTATTTCATAGATTCAAGTGATTAAATAATTGAACATGGAATTTCTTGAGCTTTGTTGACCGGACAAAAATGCACAAGGCTGGTGGAGACAAAAGCTGTCACCTGTATTTTTGAACTTTGCTCCTCATGGCTTTGACTCTTGCTGACGATCATCTGACTCACCCCTTTCTGAATTATTTGATGACGCAGATCAGCCTTCTGATGAAGAAATATTTGTTCAATGCTATCATGACCAATTTCTCTGTAACTTAAGTTATGTTTGATATAGATGATATTAATTGGAGCTGTTTTGCAAATTAAGTAGTCTATCTTCTCTTTTGAAATTTATTTACGTTCAATGTTGATTTTGAGTTGCTTCTTTAAACATAACTGAATGACAATATATCCTCTATCCATAATAGTAATCAAAATATTCAGTTGATGCCTTCAGAATTGTTAGTTAATTTATGACTACCACCCCTTTTCCAAGGACAAGGTCAGATCACAACTCTTGCATATTTTCAGTGCCAGACGTATAGTTTTAATTGTTTTCAATTGTTGCAGTGGCTTTAACTAAAATTATAAGAGATAAAATTATCAAAATGATCCTTAATTCTTGCAAAATGTTCAAAATAATCATTGATATTTGTAAATATTTTTTTGGTCCCTTGATTCTTATGTAAATTCTTTTTTTAATCCCATGCCATTAATTTGGATGGGAATTGTTAAATATGAAGAGCAAATTTATCTTTTTAGGATTTAACTAATAAAATTTTCTAAGTATGAATTAGATTAATTCATATTTCAGGTAATATATTTACTTAGTTATAATTGAATAATGTTAATATTTGTAAAATATTTTAAAATTATATAGTAGCAATCAATATATCATTAACACTCTAATAAATGCTTTAATTAATTTAATTTAATATGATCAAATTAAAAGTTAACTAATACACTGATATTTAATCAAATTAATTAATTTATTAATTATGTATTAATACAATAATAATGTTGTCAATATTATTGGGTGAAACATAGGGCGATGTGGTAAATAGGATCCAAGCCTTTTCGATTTAATGAAAAAAATACTTTTGAAGTGTTTTGTGATTTAATATTGTCACTCAAAATTAAGAAACAAATTTATAGAGCATGCTCATTTTATGACTTTTTTTCTAAGGCCATCATGATAATCCCTCCGACAATCCTCCTTATTTTCTTTCTGCTTTAAAATCCTGATTACCTTTATGCGTTTGGAGAATTTGATGCCGACGTAGGAATGGGTGTCGAAGTCGGAAGCATTGACGTTGTATACGTTGGAAGCGGTGTGGACTTTGAAGAGTTCGGACGGGATCGACATTATGGATTGTGTGGACATCAAATTCGGTATTGACGTCGGCTATCGAGCTTCAATCAGGCTCACTCGAGCTTGATTGAGCTCAGAAATCGATACGTCATCAAATGGGTTAGAGAAACGATCAATAAACGAACAATTACAACTTGAAATGCTAAGGAAGTCGGGGTACCTTAGCTCCATGCTTTGCTGGGTCGTAGGGTCGAAGAGGAAGTCGGGAGCGACCGCCAAGCCTATGTACCCTTGACAAAAGTGATCAAACCACGCGTAGTTATAAAAAATAAAAAGCAGATGAACGTGCGAAGGTTGGCCACATGGAAAGAAAAAACAAGAAATAATAAAATTAAGAAAAGGAAAAATACAAAAAATTAGGAAAGAAAATAAAAAAAAGGAAATTTTCTCCTAATTAGCCTTTAGAAATTAGTTGAGTTTCCACTTGAGTTTTTGCTGTGCATCTCTTCTGCAATTTAAGGTCATCCCTTCTGCAAATATATATATATATATATATATATATATAAATTTAAAAGAAATTTTTTTTTTATATATATATAACATTCATTAGTAAGATAGTGAATAAAACGAAGTTCTGTTTTCCTCGTGTATGTCAGCTTTATTACGAAGCTTCATTGCATATTCCATTTGAATTGAATTCTGTTTTGTAATCATTAGTTGGTTACAATAATTTTCTCATGCAAATTTATTTTTTAGACCATTTCATGGAAATTCTACTATCTTTAGTTAGTCGATGTGTTGTTGAACTCATAGTAGTAAAGTTTAGATGTTTAAAAAACAACTTTTTTCTTAATATAATTTTTGCTCAACTCACAGAGAAGGAAAATCTGTGTCTTTATGGATTTCCCAATGAGCAGTGGGAAGTTAATCTTCCTGCAGATGAGATCCCACCAGAACTACCTGAGCCTGCTTTGGGCATTAACTTTGCCAGGGATGGAATGCGAGAGGTAGATTGGTTATCTTTGGTTGCAGTACACAGCGATGCATGGTTAATATCTGTTGCATTCTATTTTGGTGCCAGGTTTGGATTTGATAGAGCTGAAAGGTGATTATTAATCTGGTGAAAATTTTAAGATTTTCTAGTTTATCAACTTCCCTTTCATGTGAATATGCCCATGCTTTTAATTTCTTTATTTTTTTTTTCATTTGTTTTACAGAAGTGCACCATCATTTAAAATAAGTATTCGGGTGCATATTTTGCTGTACCATCTTTCGAATCTTTAAGAGTATATTATTGGAAATTATTTTCAAATTATTAGGATTTAGAAACCTGCTAATGGAATTGCTATCATGCTAATATGCTTGAGGTGCATGCTAATGGGCACTACTCTATCAGGCATTAAGTGCATGTAATGGAAACTGACACTATGCTAAAACTTTCATGGGCATATTAGCAGTAATTCGTACTGTTATTATTTAAAAGGTTTGAAGAGGATGCTATTGATATTGCTGTCATATTAACAGGTTTAAGAGAATGTTAATTGGGAGACTACTATGTTTGCTTGCTTAGGAGCATGATAACTGAAATGCAACCATATTATCAGGTTTCAAGAGAATGTTAATTGAGATTGTAACCAAATTAATAGCATTTTGGATCTTCTTAACCGAGCTGTAATCATATTAGCAGCCTTTGAAACTTGTTAGTGGAGACTGCTAAGTCTGGATGCTTCAGTAGCACATCATGCCAACATGCTCTGGAGCACGTTTATGGAGACAGTATCATGTTGATATGCTTAAGAGTGTGGTAATAGAGATTGTTAGCACGTTAATAACCTTGAGGAGCAAGTTAATGAATTCTTCCATTATATTAAAAATTTTCATGCACATGCCAATGGAAGTTGCTGCCATGCTGATAGATTCAAAATGATTCCAATGGAGATGGTTATTATATTAACTTGCTTGATGAGGATGCTAATGGTGACCACAATCATGGTATGAACCTGTTAATGGAGAGCCCTCATGTTAACATCCTTCTAAGCAAGTTAATGTAGATTCATATCACATACTAACAGACCTTTTGAGCATGCCAACAGAGAAGGCTATTATGTTGACATATTTGGGGATTATATTTAACATTTATGGGGAGCATGCTATTGAAATTGCTAGCACATTATCACTCTTAAGTAGCAAGTTGGCTTATATCTCGACCAAGTTTGAGGCACATGTTAATAAAAATGTAATTTTGTTATGGTGTTAACAGGATTAAGTTGTGAGGACCTGGTGCCGGGTCAGCTGAAGCAAATCCAGCACCGGTTGTGGGGATAACAACAAGTCCTCTAGCCGTAGGATCATATTGAGTGATTTAAGAGACAAATATATAGACATCAAACATAACTCATTTATTCATTAATTCATAAGTCTCTTGATTACAAGGATCAAAATAAAAAGTTACAAACTTTTAAAAAGAGTCAAAAAGAGCGATAATTCAGCTGGAAGCAGTATCAGCGTTGCTTGGTTCTTATCACCTTTCTTCTATGACAAACTCCTGATCTGGGCACGTTTCAAAAGTGCGAGTATTTGAATACCAGTTTGTTGTGAAACTAAGTACTGATAGATGTCATCTTTACAAATATTAAATAATATATAAAATAATCAATAATTTGATAGGAAATAAAAGCAGTACAAAATTATTTTTGCAAATCTATTTCAGTTGCACTGAAACTTTAGCATAAAAGCCATTGTAGTCACAAAAATAAATATAGAAATTTGGCATTTGATATCTGAGGCAAAATATGATTTTGTTGGGCACGTACAAAATCAAGAAAAAGGGGGGTTCATTTTTGTGTTACATATCCGAACTTCCCTCTATACTTGCCCCCTCAAAGGCTTATCAGTATAGACTCCTTATGACTCCCGATGTCGGACAGCCTCGTCATAGCAGTTGTCTGATCAGATTAAAAATATATCAACATAGAACCCTTACTACTCACTTATCCAAACTTGTTCATATATAATTTTATGTGACTTTTAAAAGCATTTTTATCAATTTGTGCGATGTTAAACGGAAAAAGCATATTAAACAAGAGTAAGGAAAGACATCTAGTACTTTGTTCTTTAAGTTCGGATGAGTGATAGTTCGCTTAATCTGCATTTAAGTTTTTGATATTTTAAATTAGCCTTTTAGCTAAACATTAAAATGAAAGTGATGATATTTTTATGAATTTTTTTTTTCTTATTTTCCATTATGCCTTTCTTTCATTCTTTTATCTTGATAGAAAACATCATTTTAAGTCTTTTAGGGTAGCAATTAAATTTGATATAATATTATTATTATCATTATATAATAATAATGATAATAATAATATATGAAAGAAAGGACAAAAATGGAAATGATTGTAAAAATCTGCAGAAAGTAATAATAATAATAATAATACTAAATAAATGAAAATGACAATAAAATGCTTGAATTAAAATAATAGTCAATTTATATTATTTGTACAGTTTTCATTATTTAATTAATGAGAATCATAATAATGTGAATGACGTAATTTTATCATTATTATTTGCATAATAATTATTATTATGTATATGTAAATAAATAAAAATAAAAGAACGAAGAAATAGCAATATCTCTTTTCATTTATTCCTCTTTTTCCTACTCCACTTGCCTAAGATAGTGTTGTCGGATAACGGAGGGGGGCCGGACGTGGCTGAAGGAGGTGGTTGGCTGGAGGCTGGCATATGGGCTGGCTGGGCTGGCCGGAGGCTGTAGGTGGGCTGCTGTTGGGAAGGAGAAGGAAGGGCTGAGGGGTGGTCGGGTAGTGGCTGGCTGCAGGAGGGGGGCTGTTGGTTGCTGGTGGGGGGAAGGCTGAAGGGAGAAGGAGAGCTGTGAGGGAGAAGGATTTATAGAAAAGGAAGGGAAGAGGGGGTCGGCCAGGCGGGCCGACCAGCTTGCGCCAAAAACGGCGCAGGAGGTTCCTTTCTGGCGCGAAAGGTTTCGTGCCTGCTGCACCTGTCGAGCGGGGGGGGGGGAGGTCTGTGATCGGGGAAATTGCAGGAAACAGGGGAGGGAGAGGAATAAGAAAAAGAAGATTAAATATTTACTTAAAATTAAATTTTCACATTTTTCCGATGTTTAGGGTCCAAAATAACGAAACTTGACACTGAGGAGTGTTATGATGTAACAAACACTCTCGCGCTAAAATTTTTTGATTCAGACAAATATTTTATTTTTAATTAATTTCTGAAGTTTGAAACTTCAAAAATTAATTGAGACTGAACTGGTGCTCAAAAAGCGATGAAATTTTTCGAGCAACCTTTTAATAATATACTTAACATAATGACACAAAAAATGATGAATTTGGACACATTTAATTTTCTCAATTTATTGGATTTAAATAATTAAGAAAAATAAAACTTGAGTTTCCTCTATTCGAATTCTCCCAAGCTAGGCACTTTGATCTAAAAACTATTTTTATCTAAAGAAAATTTTGTTTGCCCTAATTTGAAATTCCCTGGGATCCTGATGTTTGAGGCGGGTTTTGACCTTATTTAAAAAGTAATGACACTGGGTCGTTACACAAGTAGGGATGGTACTTTTGCTCGAAACTCAAAAATCACTTAAACTTGCTCGATTTATTAATTAACTTGAAATCAAACCGAATAATTTTGAGTTGTCTTGAGTCAAGTCTCCGACTTGAATTTTTTTCAAGTTGATTTTGAGTTTATGCTGATCCACTCAATTTATGATATAGATCGACTTGATATTAATAGTAAATATATTTTGTATGCATTCTTGACAAAGTTGTATGTCCAATTCAGTTGGTTACTATAAAAGAGACCGTGTGTTTAAGTCTTGCCTTCTTTATAATTTATAATTTTATTTTTCGAGTAGACCTTGAAATGATATCGTGTTGGCTCGAAATAAAATCATTTCGAGTCGAACGGCTCGACTCAAAGCAATTTCAAGTTTGAGTCAAATTTGAGCTGAGTTAAAGTTGAAAATCTTGAATTTGAGTTCAACATGACTCGAATTAAATTTGACTTAAAGCTAACCCTAAAATTAACCATGGTAATAGATACGAATACTTTGCATGCTTCAATAGAATTTTAATAAAAATTTAGCTTCCTTTGAAATCATATTAATGAATAAAATTATAATTTAGTAGGTTTCAAGGGCATGCTATTAGAAATTGTTATCATACTACATGCTCAAGGAGATAACAAATGGAGAATTCTCTTTTCACGACTCAGTTCAATGAAATGCTTAGCAAGGAAACAACAGATTGATGACATGATTATTTAGTTTGGTTATATTTTAAAAATAATATGAAAATTGCGACTACTAAATCTTAAACTATTATTTCACCAAATTAAAATGATTTTATAGTCTTTGAAATTACAAGTTTGAAATATCAATCTAAAATTTAAATACATATGTAACAACCAATCTTAACTTTAATATTATTATTGTTTTTTGAACCTATCATATCTTTAGGTATATTCCTCTCTTTTGTGTTATTTAATTTTGATTAATTTTGACATTAAATTGTCAGCATGCATATATGAGTGTCATGGAACCTTGTGGATAATCTTATATTTATATAGATAATAATAATAATATAAATACATTTTGGTTGGAAATAAGAGTAATGGGAAACATAATAAAGTATAATTGAAAATATTATAAAAGGGTATACAAGTAAAGTACCATTTCTTAATTTTTTACTCTTTATTGTCTTTCTTTGATAATCTTGTTGAGTAGCATTGACATAACTCAAAAAGTGGGTTGAATTGGATTGACTTGTTACAATCCGCATTATAATTATTGCCAAATGGAGATACTTGCACTGCATACTATTGTTTATAATAGAAAACTGAATTTCTAGGATCTAGTTGAGTTTTGGCATATTACAGAGCAAAAACACATAATTTTAGTAAAAGTATCTTAATCATCTACAATAATCCCTTATTTTCTTCTTATTTACATGAGTATAAATGCCTTTCAATACAATATGCCTGTAGGCTCTCTCAAGTCTCTAATAATGGAAATATAAAAAGGGAAGCTAAAAAAGGTAAAATGCACCCCTCAGCATCCAAACTCACACACGTCTCGTTGCCCAGTTGGGTTTTTTCTCTTTCTGCAGCATCACTCGTATATGTATTTGTAACATCCACAAATGTCAGTGAGTAAAGCTTAGTAGGTCTCAACATTTATCGGCACTTGACCCGTGAAAGTAAACCAATATGCCTTGTTATGCAGAAAATCAGAAAACAAAAAACATTGCATAAATGGAAAGCTAAGCTTACTAAAACAAGTTATCTAAGTAAAATTATAATAATATTAGTAGTGGCCATAGTAGCTAGTAGTAGTATCTAGCAGTTTTGTCAAATATAACTCAATAGAAGACCAAAAAATGATTCAAAAATGAAAACTAGTCGAAAAGCCAAAACGAAAATAGAACCTAAAATAGAGCCAAAGCAAAAATAGAAGCATAGCAAAAATTGAACCAAAACTTAGAACTCAAAACTCAGAAGCTAAAAGCTTAAACAAATTTACGACACTCTAGTCTTCTAGAAAACAATGTGATGGGTAGCTTGGATCTAGCAATGGAAATGCATTAATCTATTGTAATCGTAGACAGTTAGTAATCACAACATCTTTATGCTTTTTGGGAGATCTTGTCTTCATGGTTTTGTAACCCATGTGTAATTGTCCCATCTGGGCTTAGTCCTTGAATCTATCGAATTTGGGTCAGGGTCATTGCTAACCCAAGGGAAGCAACTCCTCATCAGCATAGGTTTGACATAACATAATAGAGATGGGATTTTGGGACTCCCATGACATAGAATCTCTGGCTCCTAGTAACATGATAGAATATAGTATTAGCCTGCACCTTTACTCGACTCACAAATTATGCCTAGGTCTATTGTCATGAGCATGAAATTTGAAAAACAACCTATCTTGAATAGTTCTCCTTAAGAAAATAATTTTTCTTAGAAAATAGGTTGTATTTATCAGCACACCCACATCTAGCTCGCTCATCATAGAATTGACCTTTTACTACAAATCCACAAGCTTTAGCAGTCTGCTGTACAACCCAACTCTGCTTGGATCATTCAATGCTTAGTCTTCAATGTTCCAAATCGTTGAACAACCTTAACAACCATATTGTTCAACGGCCTAAACGGTTGGACGTTCAATGATCTTAACAAAGCCCTATATGTTTTAGAATTCACAGAAATACCATCCATGTAAAAATCCTTGCATTATTATTTAAGAGTTTACAAAATGAAATCATCACAGAAAACAACCTTCAAAATTTGAAGCCTCATGTTCCAATGTTCAACACTAGCATTGAACAATCAAATTGTTCAATGTGTCATGCAGTTGATTAGCCCAGTGAGTGGGTCATTCAATGGTCCATCGTTTAACAATGTCGATTGTTTGATGCTCTTGGTAGAAAAAAACTCAAGATTTGGAGTTCTAATTTGTCGGTATACACACTCCATAAATTATTTAAGACAGCCCTAGATTTATAGAAAAATCATAAAAAGTGGAGACATGCGAGGCTCTAAACGGAATGAACACATGTTTGATCATTGGAATAGGGGTTTGGGCTGAGTTATCTCATGCATTGCCTTTTAAAAATATTGATCTAAGGATATCTAGAGTCTACACAAAATGGCCAAAGAATGAGTATTGAGAATTGTCGATGATCTTATGCTTGTGGAAATTTCTAGGATAAGAGCCTTGCCCGATCTATGCGAACACCCCCACTAAAACGCCCACGAGCTACTAGAGATGACAACGTTTGGCACTGAGTTTCTATTATTGCACCACTACCTCGCTTGGAGCACCACCTTGTCAAAATAACTTCAATGCGAAGAGCATTGGCTTGTTTGAGAGGATTTTAGGGCTTGAGGAGAAATTAGGGCATCCAAAAACACCCAAATTGGCTCCTTTAGGACATCCAAAAGACGTCCATCTGATTCACACTGGCTGCACAAATCAATTGTGTTTCGTTGTTCAACAACCAAATGATCAATTAGCGATTATTGTTAAAAACACTAGGGTCGTTTAGTCACTAAGAAATATTTAACACCCCAAACAATGAATTGTTGAACGATCTTAGTCGGTCAAAAGTTCTTCAATAACGTGGGCTATTACAACTTTTATGTCTAATCTTTTGCAATCTATGTGCATGTGTAATAACCTACATTTTGAGCATTATTTGCAATGTAAAATTGCAAAAGCCTGTGCTTAGGTTCATAATACAAACTCCTAGGTTTATTATGCAAACCTACATTTTTTGTAAAATTTATAATGTAAAATTTTGAGATTTGTTTTGCAAATGGCCGTAACATTATATATTATGGATATCTTAGGTTTGTGCTACAAATGTCTCATGTTCAAATTACGAATATTCCATGTTTGTGATACATGTGTTAGGTTTGTACCGCTGATGTTCCAAATTTGTAATACAAATGTGAGCATTCCAAAGTTCATTCTATAATCCTTTAGAGACAAAAGTGTATGTTTCAATCAAATTACTAATATTTGCTTATGCGTTTGTAACACAGTTCAAAGATCTCAGAAATTTGGATATAACCTGCTTGAACAAAAGTAATCCATACACATTCGTTAATTTGCATTCTTCTGAAAATAAAACTGACTTTACTGGGTAATGTATTGTTTGGGGTAGACAAGATAAATGAATATATTTTTGCGTACATTGCAAGAGATCCAGAAGGGGATAATATTTTCTTGCACTTTATAAACATGCATTGTCGTTTGGTGATATAATGTATGGGTTATTTCTGTAAAATGCATAATTGTTTTGCACAAAATCGTGCCAAAGGATGTTGCTGCTTGATTTTCTTAGACACTATGGTTAGTATTTTTTCACCGTGGTTTGGTGAGTTCTTGCAGCGTAACATTTCAATTCTTCATTTGGTATTGGCATCATCTGGCATCCGTAACTATGGATCGAAAATATTTGATTCCTGTATAATCATATAAGTGTTACAGTATTGATATGGTCAGTTCAACCTATGGCTTTCTTCATCTGCTTAATCTATCTACTTTATCTAAACTAACCCGCTTTATCTGCCTTATAATGGTAACCACTTTAGTATTGAATCAAATATTATTTTTGGAAACAGTTAAGGTGACATACCTTAGTTGTTTACTTGCTTCTTGTTCGTAAGAGTTTTAGTGGGTGTTTAGTTAGCAATTTGATGAGGTGTGAGGTATGAGAGAATTTGTGGTGGGTTGAGTGGATGAGATGGAGAACTATTGTGTTGAGAGCATATGTAAATTTTTATAAGAACTCTTATGATCTGTTGTGCTCAGGAATGCCTGTGATAATGGTTTATTTTTGTGATGGCTATGATGACTGATACTTTGTAATGTACAGGAATGTTTAGCCTTTTTTATTGTTGTAGTTAGATAATGTTAAAATTGTGCTGGAAAAAATCAATTGTTCTGACCTGATCTAGCTGACAACCTTGACCAAGCCCTTAAGAGGTCCTCACAAGTATTTTGTATAAACTTCATAGTTAGAAAAAAAAAATTTGATTCAATTTAGGTAACTTTATAAGGCTTGTGATTAACGAAGATTTTTGTAAGGGGGAAAACTAGGTAATCAGAAGGTTATATGAACTTTCAACCAATGAGTTTGTCATTTATAGCCTTTTATAAGCTTCTAATGTATATGAATGGAGCCCTTGAGGTGAGGGGGCAAATGGGCAGAGAGGCACATTTCAACCAACGTTGCAGGATGATGAACTGAAGAGAATGTTGATGATAATGGAAGTTGAGATAACTCATAGTTGACCTTTGGGAACAATCATTTGTCATTTCTTCCTTAGAATTCTTCTCTAAAGCTGTTTTACGTTCTTGTGTTGAAGAGACCACTAAAGGTATTATACCTATAGTATTTCCTTCATCTCATTTCATTGAACATTTCATTTCTTCTTCTTCTTCTTCTACTTTCATGTTACAAAAAATTTGGGCTGGCATCAGATTAAATGATGATTATAATGGGTTTGGTTATCTATGGATTATTGATGGGTTTGAGCGGTTTGAGTTGCCCATGATCGTATCTCTCAGGTATTAATGATATATACACTTGACTCACATTTATGTGTCCTTAGTAATATTTATTTTAAGACGATAAATTAGCCATCTCAATGATCCTTAAATCTAATACATTACATGAATTCTCAAATTGACTTAATATGACTCATCTATCTCTATAAACTTCAACTAAAAATGACTTGCACTGCGATTAAAATATGACATTTCTTCCCTACATCAATTTCTGCAATGAATAGCTGTGTGCTGATAAAAAAAATTGTATACTGTTCTTTCACTGGTAAGAAATCAAGATAATACTTGAAGAAGACTAGATGCTGAAGCATCAGTTGCTTTGCATAATATCATACGCGATACATTTTCTGTAATGACCAAAGAACCTATATATTGCAATTAGGTTCTCTTATTAATATTAGTTTATCATGCACTTTTTCTCACATTCTTTTTCTTGTTTTTACTATGATTTTTTACCGTTGTTGGATCAGCTGTTGCGCCACCACTTCTTTGCAATCATTTACATTCTTAAAACAATGCTCAACAGCTATCATTTGGTTTGAAATGTTGCAGGAAGCGACTTTTTGATATGATTAATGACCTTCCTACTATATTTGAAGTTGTGGCTCGAAAACAATTTGCGAGGGCTTCTGGACCTTTTTGCAATCGCAAAAGTAAAACAGTTCCCAAAGTGGTAATGCATAACTTTCACCTTTCTTTATTACCTTTTTTTGGTTCATAATAATCTAGAGAAAATTAGTTGAAGTGGATATTCCATTTAGAAGAAGAGAAACAAGGGAGAAGAAGTCTACTTTTTTTCTCTCTGTTTCTCTTCTCTCATCTCTTCCTCTTCCATGCCATATGGAATTTTTGTTTCACAGGCTTTTAAAGTTGAAACACAATATCAAATGTGTCATGTATATAACAAAAGAAACTTCTGGTATTCATTTCTTCATATTCTTACAAAAGTGTGAACTTGATGATCCTGGGATGTCAAAATATGACTGAGTAGCATTTAGGTTAAGTTCAGCCTGAAAGCTTTAAACCCATATAATCTTCAGGTTGTGTTTGGGTTGACTTGCATCATCCGAATTTGGTCCATTGCCTTATTCATATGGTGTTTAATTTAATCGTGCTTTAGTTAAATAGGTCAGGTTTAGGTCAAAATACTTCGCTTCTGTAATGCTTTTGTATCAGTGTAAAAATCACAGTTATGTTTGGGTCAAAAGGGTTAGACATGGATCTTATTTCGGTTGAGAATTGTCCCATTTATTAAACAAATTGGTATGGGTTGATTTATTTTGAGTTAGGTCATTTTTGGTCAGACTCCAACCTAACCCATTGATTTGTTTTGACACTCCCTGTATATGGATAGCTTCTCAAAACTATAATAGTTTATCCTTACACCCAACCTTAATACCTTGTGGTGTAAAGCATTCATCTTATTTTATTCTAGTATGTAGCAACAAGCATTAGATCCCCAGGGCATGAAGAACGCAAAGGGATCACAACAGCCGATTGAGGAGGATGAAGATACCGATGAAGATGAGGAAGACGAGCATGCAGACGCTCTCTGTGGGGCATGTGGAGAGAGCTATGGCTCAGGTGAATTTTGGATATGCTGCGACGTTTGCGAGAAGTGGTTCCACGGAAAGTGTGTCAAGATCACGCCTGCAAAAGCGGAGCACATCAAGCAATACAAGTGCCCTTCATGTGGCGGCTTCAAAAGGTCTCGCCCTTCGTGAAGGCAGTAAGTTTCGGCATATCTTAGCTAGCAAAATATGGTGCATGTATTAAATAAATATTGATACATACACGTATTATCTGTTTTACTTGAAAATTCTAAGTGAACAATATGAATTATAGTAAAATGGTAGATTTAATTTAAGTATGCCACCAGCATGTAAAATGTAGATGAAGTATTTCCAATAATATGGGAGTAATATCGCTTATTATACACCCGTTCTTAAAATTTGTGAGTTCTACTTTAGATGGTTAAGAATACAATAAAATGAAAGTTTTTTTCTGAAGAATATATGCATCTGAATGAGTATTATTCCAGTATAACATGCTAGTTTAATAACAACACACATTTAGTCCACCCTCACCCTTTGAAATCGACAGATGATTATGCATGATTTCATTTTTAGCCAAAAGTCATAAATGCAAATCATAGAAGTAGCGATTTAATGATGAGATTTTTCATGTACTAAGCATACCTTTAAGAGAATGTTTTGATTTGTAGAAGAGTTCATTGAATCATTTATTCTGAGAAGTATGAGAAAGAGTATTTGAAAAGACAAAGAGAGAAATGTGGGGTTCACACATAAGTTCATTGAATCATTTATTATACACTTGGTAGTAATTGCTCTCTTTTGAAGTTGGAAACAAACTATGATAGTGCAGCAATGCTCCTTTTATTTGACCTTACACAGCAGAGAAAGTAATTTAGTGTAATAAGAGAAACTCCCAAGTGGTTCAAGTTTTGCAACTTTAATGTGATAGTCAAACACGATGAATCATTTATCAATGTGATGTTTGTATTTTATATATTGTTTGGTTTTGGGCATTTTGAATGCAAGTTAAATAAATCCATGGTACGCTCTCCGATGCCTCAGTTCTTTTTTAGTGTTAAATTGATAATAATTGAGATTCATTATATATACGATAAATATTTGTCATACTATAATTTTAGCATTCTGTTTAAAGCACAAAATAAAGTGTATTATTTGAGATGATGTATTATATATTAATAATAAGTATAATAGTATAGGATAAGGAACACGACGTAACTAACACAAAGATAGCAAGAACAATTTTTAGTGCACTAATCGATCCACACTTTCTCTAAAAACTCTCACCATTGTGCTTTTTGGTTACTTGAATAATGTTTTGAAAGTCATGTCTAATAGGCTGCTGACTTTGATTTCATTTTCTACGTACACCTCATGTTTCTCCCTTCTCCCCTACACCATATCCTCTTTGGCTACCGAATCCATGATTTATTGCATCCACCTCATATCAGCTCCACATATCTATTAGTTGTGTACTCCCATTCTAATGTTCTGTAGTCTAAGCTTAGTTTAGCATTTGTGCTCTATGTGCAACGGTGCGCTTCTCCCATCAATATGAGTTCATCCATTTATTCAATTTCAGCTCGTTTACATGCACACTGATCCGATGGAGGCTTTTGATTGCTAGGATCATCAGTGGGAGGAGTCTTGCCTGTGCTTATAAGGAACTAGTCATTTGTTGGATTCAAATTTGGGCTAGTGCAGTCTAACAATTCTGGAGATGTATCTGCTTTGCAGCTAGGTGGGTCAAGGTGCTAATGGATTTAAATGTGCAGCTATGGCCATGGGTGGGGTAGAAGATGATCACCTTCATTATTTAAGTTTCTATTTTGAGTTGTGCTTTAGAGAGGGCAGCTTGGCTGCCCTCTCTATTGATAAAGCTTGCATCTGTGCCATCTATACTAGCTGCTACTCTTCCACCAACTTCTTCAAACATTCCAGACATTCTCTCTGATGTTCAAAATTCCTCTTATAGTTGAACTTCCTTTATATTCTGTAGCCCATTCTCAAAACTTATAAGATAGTAAATTTACTCTTTTCCTTTTTAAGGAGGAGGTGAGGAGTTTAGCTCACCCTTATTTCTTATGTAGTCATGAAATTCCCACATGAGTATCCAAAATTAGTTCACATTAGAGGTTCTCTAGCTAATGCCCTATTTAGTGGTGCATGTTCATTGGTCATATTGTGATAAACATCACATTTTCATATATTTGAACAACAAAATAGACTACGTACTATTCTCCAAAAAATATTATTATCATTGATGCTTTGTTATACCATTATTGGAATAACCCCAAGAATTTGATCACAAGGTGGAATCATCTCTCAATTTTTTACAGATATCATTGCTTGAGTTTCCAATTCATTTATGAAACAAATACATTTTGGTTTTTGGAACTTCATTTTTGGCTGGTCTCTATGTGTGGACGATGTGATCACTTCTTACATTTGGCCTTGGGTTGATATAATATTCATTGGAGTAGATTTCCTTGCATTACACCCTTTTGAGGTTTGGATTGGAAGTGGAATTACTAGATTTTGGTAGAGTGATGGGCTTGAGAATATACCCAATTTTTTTTTTCTTTCTATCACATGATCAATCATGAATATTCTTCATTTAAAATGCATATGTGGAGCTCCACCCTACTCCAATGATTCCTTCGCTGACCATGGTTTCACTAATCTTAATCCCCTTAGCCTCTTCTCCCTCAATCCCATACTCTTACCATTTTCAGTTTTGCAATAACGAAATCGCAACTCATATATGGCCTCCAACTAGTAGAGTTCTTGCTAAGGTAGATATATAATTTGTTGAGAGATTGTTAGATTTTGGAAGATGGATGCTTTTGAGAATATGCATGAGTATTGTTCCTTGTATTATAATATCAGTTACAATTTATCTTCGTATTACAACACACATCCATAACACAACCTTACTCTAATGACTCCTTCATTGGCCAAGGTTTCTTTGGTATAGATCCCCTTGACCCTTGCACTCCAGCCCCTAATTCTTCGACCCCACCCCTACCCCTGATTCTTTGACCCCACCCCTACCCTTTGTCCTTGATTCTAGCTCCCCATATTGCAACTTCCTCAATCCCTCCCACTCTTGGGTTAGTCATTAATAGTTGTCCAACATATCTCACTTCACTAAAGAATTATTGAAATTTTCAATTCAAAAGCATCCCTTGGATCATGATGATGGATTTGGATTAAATGATTTTGTCAATCATGATCCCAACTAGATCTTGACCATGAGCTTGACCGTGAACTAAGTCATTCATTGGATAGTTAAGAGGGAATTAGATTCTAATTTAAGTGCCATCAATTTTCTTTTGATCTGATGTGTCAATTGGGACCAATTGGGATTACTATCGTTACGATTTCGACCTCTTGCAATCTAGGGCATCATGGGTGTGATTACGAGCAACTAATGAAACTGTAGCATCAGATTGAGAGCTTAATGGGTTTTTTCTGCTTCTTAGAGGGTCTTGTGAGAGATAATAGTTTAACATATAATTGGGTTTAATCAAACATCATCTTTAGAATAATAGAATAAATTAAATAATTTGAAAAAAATAAAAATTCAAATTGTGTTTTTGGGCCAAAAGAGCTCTATAACTATAAAATTAAAAAAAAAATGAAAATATAGAGTTAAAAAGTACAAAATTTTTAATTTTGAGATAATATTTTTATTTATATACTTTTCTAAAATTTCAAACTTTGAAATTTTCTTAAAATCCAAATATATGTGAGAAAAATATTAAAATTTGATGGAAAATTAATAAAAATATGATTCATTAATTTGATGTATTTTCAAAAAAATATTGATTAATTTTAAAAATATCATAATTTTATTTTCAAAAATTTCAATTACATATTTATTTTTTAATTTTATTTTGAGGAATCACACAAAAAACACAAATATACGAGATCAAACTAAACATAGGCATAATTCTATGTATAAGCAATGATAATATATTTGAATTTAAAAATCCTTTCAATTATTAGAAAATATAATTGAATCACAAAAAAATCATTTATTCTATAATCAATATATATAAATAATGAGATCATTTAATTAACAATTGAGCTAATAGCCACCTCTGCACCTTGAAGAGTGAAAGCAATGATTACAACAATACTAACAAGCCTCTTGTTAGCTATGTAAGTTGCTAGCACTATCCAAGTTGGTGAATTGGGTTTAAAATTTCTTGGAAAATAAAATTTGATATTTTATTTAATATTTGAAAGTTTAAATAAATTACAAAAAATAATGAAAACAATAAAAGACCAGGTGAATACAAAAAAAATTATAGTTGTTGTGTCCTACTAACTATGTCTAGTCTTCTTCCTCCAAACTTCAACTACAATGAGCACTTTTTTGCAGGTGGAGAAACTTCTCCCATTCACAAAAGCTTGGCCGTGAAACAATGGAACAAACCCTTTTTCCCAAAGTCTTTTACCAGGTAAAAATACTTTCCCATCTAGGGTTGGAAAAGAAAACAATTTGAAAGTACAAAAGCCAAAACAAAAATTTACAAATTTTTTTGAGAAGAATTTAGACAACTTCTTAATCTATGAGTAGGGGTGGCAAATTTACCCGAACTTGAAAATTGCTTGAATTTCGAGTCGAATCGAACTTAACTCAAAATTTTTCGAATCGATTCTTGAGTTGAATATCAAGATTCGAACCTATTTCGAGTCGAGTTCGAGTTAGGCTTGACTCGACTAGAATTGGATTCGTGTCAAATCAAAATATACAGACTGGTAATGTATATATATATATATGAAGCTGCATTACTTAATGAAAATATATCGCAATGTAGACGGGTGCGACGCTTACCCGTCACCCGATCGGCTGCGGTTCAAAACTCGGGGAGTTAATTTTTTTCTTCTTCGAATTTCTGCTACTTTGCAGCGAATTCGAAAGGATTGTATCTCGGATTTAAATTTGCGATAATATCATCTACTCTATCACTCTGTCCGAGACTCCGACATCTTTCTGTAGTTTGCACGCAGCGCAGAGGTCAGTTCCTCTCGAATCTCGCCTTCTTCTCTTCTGGATTCTCACCTTCTGCTAGCTTCTTGCCTTCTCCTAGTTGTCAGATCCTTCCCTCTCAAGTTCAGAATCTGATCTTGTTGGCTTTTTGTTCTTGGCTTCTTTGCGTGTTTCAAAAATCTGCATATATTTTGTAAGTTGTTTAATTTTCTTATGACTTTCAATATTGCAGTAAGTTGTTTGCATATTTTATGGTTCAAGCTGCAAGTGCAAGCTAATGCTGTGAATCTATTTACATTTTGTCTTTCAGTTTAATTTTAGAGTTTTTAGACATTCAATATTTTATGAGCTTGTAAATTTATTTCTAGGGTTAAATTCTGAGTTGGAATTGTGCTTTTATAATTACAGACTTATAGTTTAATAATTTGTTTAATATTTTGTCATATTATTTCTATGTTTTTTTAGGGTTTTTAGTCTTGCGGTAAGTTGTTTGTATATTTTAGGATTTAACCTACAAGTGCAAGCTGATGCTGTGAATCTGTTTACATTCTGTCATTCTATTTAAATTTAGGGTTCTTAGATATGCAATATTTTATGAGCATGTAACTCTATTTTTAGGATTAAACTATGAGTTAGATTGTGTTTTTACAGTTACAATCTTACAAGCTTATAGTCTAATAATTTGTTTAATATTTTATCATATTATTTTTTGTTTTTTTAGGGCTTCCAATCTTATAGTAAGTTGTTTGCATGTTTTAGGGTTTAACTTGCAAGTGCAAGCTAATGTTGTGAATCTATTTATATTCTGTACATCTGTTTAATTTTAGGATTTTTAGATATGCAATATTTTATGAGCCTGTAACTCTATTCTTAGGGTTAAGTTATGATTGTAAAATTATATAAACTTATAGTCTAATAATTTGTCTAATATTTTATCATATTATTTTTGTACTTTCTTAAGGTTTTCATTCTTGTAGTAAGTTATTTGCATGTTTTAAGGTTCAAGCTGCAAGTACAAGCTGATGCTGTGAATATATTTATATTATGTACTTTTATTTAATCTTGGTGTTTTTAGATATGAAATATTTTATGAGCATGTAATTCTATTTTTAAGATTAATTGTGAGTTGAAATTATATTTTTACAATTACAGTCTTATATACTTGTTGTTTAATAATTTGCTTACTATTTTATCATATTATTATTGTGTTTTTAAGGTTTTTTCAGTCTTGCAGTAAGTTATTTGCATGTTTTAGAGTTCAAGCTGCATGTGTAAGCTAATGATGTGAATTTGCCTGCATTCTATACTTCTGTTTAATTTTAAGGTTTTAGACATATAATATTTTATGAGCTTGCAACTCTATTGTTAGGGTTATGCTATGAGTTGGAATTATGTTCTTACAGTTACAATTTTATACACTTATAGTCTAATAGTTTTTTTAATATTTTGTCATATTATTTTTATATTATTTAAATATTTTTAATATTGCAGTAAGTTATTTGCATATTTTAGGATTCAAGTTGTATGTGCAAACTGATGATGTAAATTTGCTTACATTCTATACTTATGTTTAATTTTAGAGTTTTTAAATATAAAATATTTTATGAGTCTATAACTCTATTTTTAGGGTTAAGTTGTGAGTTGAAATTATATTTTTACAGTTACAGTCTTACAAACTTATAGTTTAACAATTTATTTAAAATTTTATCATATTATTTTTAAAATTTTCTAGGATTTTCAATCTTGTTGTAAGTTGTTTACATATTTTAGGATTCAAGTTGCATGTACAAGCTGATGTTGTGAATCTGTTTACATTCTATACTTTTATTTTTTCTTAAATTTTTAGATATGAAATATTTTATGAGCCTGTAACTCTATTTTTTGTTAATATTTCAGCTAAATGGAAGATATAAGTAATTTTTTTGAGACAAAAATTGATAAATTAGGAGGTGAACAAAATATTATATTTGAGTCAAAAAGTGGGAAAGTAAGTACATATCATATTATTATTATATCCCAAACAGGTGAAGCAAGCCAGACTATTTCAAATGTTAGGACATTAAAAAAAAGAAGTACAATTTGGGATCATTTTAAGATAATAAAGTACAAAGATAACAAGGGTAATACAATTGATAAACTATCATGTCGGCATTATTGTAAGACTTATATGTCCCAGAAATCTGAATCTACCTCAAACTGTTTTAGGTATATCAAACTTTTCCTAGTTTTAAGTCAAGCAAATAAAAAACAAAAAGTATTTAACCTATCGATATTGGATAAGGGAAAATTAGTAGACGTTAAAACTAGTAATTTTTGTGGTACATCTGCGTACGATAACAACAAAGTTAGAAATATATTGACAAAGATGATTATCACAGCTGAGTTACCTTTTAAGTTTGTAGAGTAGCCATATTTCAATTTCTTTGCATGTATTTTGAATACTAACTATTGGAAAACTTCTAGAAAGGCTTATGGGCTGAATGCTTGAAAGTTTACGAAACAAAAAAGGATAAGATGAAAAAATTGTTAAAGTCTATGAATCATATTTATTTAACAGCTAATTATTGGACTTCAAATTAATCAATATGATATATGAGTTTAACATCACACTATATTGATTAAGATTGGGTGTTGCAACATTCCATTATATATTTTATTATCCTTGAATCTCCGCATATCACACATGTCATTGCTGATGCCATTAGTGAGTGCATAATGCAGTGGAGCATCCACAAAAAATTATGATGATTACATTTGATAATGCGTGTAGCACAACAAAGATTTTATCAAAAATTTTTGAGAACACCAAACTTTTTTTAAAGGAAAAACATTTCATGTTCATTGCTGTGCACATGTTTTAAATTCGATTGTTCAAGAAGGCCTTAAAAACTGCAATAATGTCATAGAATTTGTTAGAGAGGTTATTGTTTATATTAAAAACATTCAGTGAGATTACAAGATTGGTCGGTGTATCAACTCGTAAAGGTTTTTCAGGTGATGTAAAAATAAGGTGGAACTCAACATTCTATATGCTGGATTGTGCCTTTTATTATAAAACTGTGTCGCATGAATTTTTTAGAAAAGATAAAGGATTAGTTTAGGGTTTGACTGATGATGATTGGGATATAATTGATAGAATTAAATGTATTCTTAATATTTTTTAAGAATACTTTAAAGATATTTTTAGGTTTAACATACCCAACTACTAATCTCTTCCTTCCTGAAATGATTTAGATTAAATATATTCTTGAGAGTGGGGCTAGTGAGAGTGATGATTTTGTTAGATTGATGTGTATTTCAATGAAGAAAAAATTGACAAGTACTAAGTTGATACTAACTTCTTAATGTGCATTGCCATTGTGCTTGATATAAGAAGAAAAATGACATTTATTAAATTTGCATTTAGATCAATATATTATGGCTCAGCCCTTAATAAGAAAAACAAGTGGGTTTTACAAAATTTGCATGAACTGTATGGCTATTATTATGTAAACATATTTAAAGCAGTTTTTGATTTTTTAAACAATTTGCTAATGCTTTAAGGAAGCTCTAGTTCAAGTTATTCTGAACTAGAAAATTCAATTTTAAGAGGTTTTAACTTTTTTTTGGAGTCTACTTGTGCCAACTAGCCAATTAAATTGGAGATGGAGCTATCTGAATGAGGATTGCATTAAGTTGCCCAAGAACAAAGATGTTCATTTGATATTTTAAAATGGTAGGAAATAATTTCTTTAAAATGGTCTACATTAACAAAGATGGCTAAATATATTCTTACTATTCTTGTTACCACTTTTTGCTTCAGAATCTGCATTTAGTGCAAGTGGTCGTGTACTTAATGATTATAAAAGTTTATTATCACCAAGTATGGTTAATGCTCTTATTTGCATGAAAAATTAGCTTACTGGGTCTCAAACTAATCTTACCCACTTGGATAAAGATGTATGATTTTGAATTTTATATATTCTAATTTACAAGATAGATAAACTATATATAAGCTTAATTAATTTGTTTTGAGTTATTTTTTTTGTATAGGAAGAGCAACTAACATGCACTATACCAGGTGATAAAGTGTAAGATCTACTCAATTGAACCAAGTAATTATTTAATTATGAGTACTTTAAGTGTGCTGTACTAAGTTGTTTTTGCATAACTTTTAAAGGCATTTATGGTATAACTTTTTATGTGCTCTTAGTTATTTTTATAAAATTATAAGGATTTTTTTATTTTTTATATTTAATCACCAAGTTATAACATTATCTTTTTAGTTCAATCTTCATTGCTGAATGCTGACTCTTTTTATTTAGATTCTTATTTAAGTAGGTTTGTGATGAAAAATAGACTGATGAAAAATAATCATTTCATATTAAATGCAATGTGGTATTTAGACCCTTTCATAGATATTTATGATTGCTTCAAATTTATTTTTTTACTAGACTATTTTGCTTTTTAAATTTATGATGCTATATTGATATGGTTGTTGACTTACTATTGCTTGGGCTACTACTGCTGCTTAGGATGCTACTACCTCTACTGCTGCTTCCTCTATTGTTGCTTTCTCTTCTGATGCTACCTCTGAATAATTTCATATCAAATATAATATGAATTATATTATATTTAGACCATTTCACAGATAATCGTAATTATTTATTTTTTTTTTACTATACTACATTTTTTTTCAAATTTATGATGCTAAATTATTATGGTTATTGTTGCTTGGGCTGCTACAGCTTGGGCTGTTATTGCTTGAGCTACTACTGCTTGGGCTACTGCTGCCTATGCTGCTGCTGCTTGGGTTGTTGCTGCCTTTGCTACTGCTACCTCTATTATTGTTGCCTCTGCTGCTGCTACCTTTGAATAATTTTATATTAAATGTAATATAAATTATGTGATATTTAGATCCTTTCACAAATAATTGTGGTTTTTTTTTATCATTATACTACATTTCTTTTCAAATTTATAATATTATATTATTATAGTTGTTGCTGCTTGGGCTACTGTTGCTTGGGTTGATACTGTTTAGGCTGTTGCTATTTGAGCTGCTGCTGCTTGGGCTGCTGTTACTTGGGCTGATGTTGCTTGAGCTGATGCTGCTTGAGCTACTGCTGCTTGGGTTGCTACTACCTCTATTGATGTTTGGACTGCTATTGCCTCTGTTGATGCTTGGGTAGCTGTTTGGTTGCTGGTGACCTACTGCTGCTTAAGTTGTCTCTACTGTATTTCTAAAAAACTAGACAAAATATACATACTGTAAAAAGGCTCACTACTTATTGCATGTCTAAAAATCATAAAATGCATACAACATACTATATTATTTTGCATTGCTGCTATAATGTCATTAACTCATTACTGCAGTATCTTGTAATTGCTTTTTTAATTTATAAAGTATGTGAACTTATTTTTTTTAATTTGGTTTATTTGATTTAAATTTGAGCAATCATTTGAGATCGCTAATTTGAGTCTATAATAAATGATTACTATTGAGTATTGACTACTCTGCTAAGCCTGCTAGGCTTTAGCTTTAAGAAGTGATGGTAATTTGAGTTCTCTTAAAAAAAAGCAAGTGAGCCATAATTAGAATCAATCAATCAAATAATGCAGATCTTTTGGTATTAATTTAGATAAGTATTATTTGTAATCTTATTTTTATTTGCAATTATTGTATTTTTCACTTGAGTTATTGTATTATTTTTTGTGCAGATATTACATGTTGCATGATTAGGATTATGGCGATATGGACTAAACATGCACGTTTCATACTTTCACGGGCTTAAAGTGTTTTAGCTTGGGCTATTTTTGCCTTGCTGGAATGCTAGGACTTGGCTTGCAGAGTTGCAGTCTTAACTGTCTTGCACATCTATTAAATGATTGTTGAATGTTGAGTGACTTGAGTTAGATTATTATTATTTTGGATTTATATTAAATTAATGTATAATTTTACTATATTTAATTTGTGAATTTTTGCAAATGTGTATGAAACTATGAATGAATATTTTAGCCATAATTTTATTTGCTGAATTTTGAAAATTTATATAATATATTATATACTATTTATTATATTTACTTATTTCTGAAATCCATTGACTTTTAAAAAAATATGTTCTTATTTTTTCATGTTGACTAGAACTTAAAATTTTTGAATGAAATGATATTTGGAGCTGACTCGAATCAAGTTCGAGTAAGCTCGAACTAAAAATTGAATGAGTAGAATTTGACTTGACTCGAACTCGATTCGAGTTTAAGTCGAGTTCGAGTCGAGCTTAACTCGAAGTTTTCAAGTTCGAATTAAACCTGGCTTGCTCGAACTTGAATCAAAGCTAGCCCTATTTGTGAGATTTGAATATATAGAAATTTTAGGAAAGATAACTATTTATTTCTTGAGTTTTCTTTAGGGGCACCAAAGGGTTTATGAAGATTTAAACACTTGAATTATTTGGTGACATGACTCGGGATCCCTATTTATAGTGGAGAGATTTTGGTTCAATATATGAAATTATCATATTTTGGAATCTTGTAGAAGAATCCAAACGCATATAAATGTGCTTGAGCACTAATATTATTTTCATATCTAATAATTTTATTGTTGGGTTAGTCTCACCACAGAAATATATAATATGTCTAGGCGCATAATTTGTACATTTGGGCATAATGCACCTAAGCGTGCAAACTGTAACGACCCAAGTTGTTACTAGAATAGTTAGGGCTAAACCTTGTTATATTGTGGAGATCATTTAAATCATCATAAAGATGTTAATGAAGCTTCGGTGAGTTTCCGGGACATTCCAAGGCGACATAGAACAAAGCTGGAAAGTTCAGCTGCAGCAAGATGCCGCAGCACGCCGTGGCGCGTAAAAGTATGCCAGGGTGCCTAGCAACTGAGAGAAAGGCACGGTAGCACACCATGGTGCCATTATAGCTAAGACTAGGGCATTGTAGTGGGCTGTAGCGCACCATAGCAATATGAACCTGAAACAAAGGCGTTGTAGCGCATCCTAGCGCAGTCAACCTAAGACTGAAGTGCTATAGTGCGACGTAACTCACCAAGGCGCTGTAGCGTGCCCTGGCGCCTGTCTACCAAAGGCCAGGGCACTACGGTGCGCCATAGCTCCTAACAAAAAATGGCTTATGTTCAGGTGATACACTAAGCAATTTAAGGGGTATTTTGGACCATTTGGGGTCCAAATGCCAGCCGAGTACTTAAAGGAAACTTATGGAGGAGTTTCCCAAGACATTGCATGTGATTGCAAGTGTGTTGGTTGCTGTTGGAGAGAACCTTAATACAATGCCCCGTCTTGTCACCGCGCGCAAATGATTTAGTTTAAAAAATAACAATTGGCGGCATAACGGTGCATTACTCAGGAAGGAAACTGAACCTCCCCGAATACATCTGCTAAGCACAAGAGATACTGACACTGTGACGGCCCATCGCCGTCGTGGTCCTGTTAACTCTTAAGTTAACATGATTACGGTGGAGGGGTCACCAAATGATAAGATGTAATGCCTCACTATTAGATTAAATATGATAATTTAATAATGGGTGTTACAATAGTATTTAATATTGAGTTAGGTTATTCTAACTCAACATTAGATACTATCTTTTATTATATAAGGATCTATGGGTGGAAAAAAATTCAATCATTCTAACTCAAACATTTATTATTTATAATATGAAATTACAAATGTCATGAAAGAATAATTTTCACACATCACAAAATATTTAATTTACAAATATTCGTAAGTAAACCTGATTCTCATATAAAGAAACAAAAGTAAATTCTCTTCTCCCAACTATTGCTCATGTTCCCCTTTAACTGCAGGTTCTGATCTTTGCTCCTGATCTACCGTATTTTGGTTCTTAAATACAGTAGGGCACGGCAAAAAAAAAAAGTGGTTAGACTTTAAAAGTCTAAGTACATTTTAAAAATAAGCTAAACATTAATTAAGCGGATATCACATTAGACATTTACAATTTAAGGAATAAGCGGTGCAATAAGCATGAAAATAGTAAGGAGGGTATGTAAGAAATTTTTCTCACAATGCTAGAGTATTTTTACCAATCCTGCAACAATTAGGTTAGTATAGCATTTGAAGTATTTGCAAAATGAAGGAAAATATGAATATGTTCAAATGATTTTATATGCTAAGTAAGAAAAATAGAGTAAGAAAAGGAACTATATTTTTATATGAAATCTTACACAGTATGAATTTTTGAAAGATTTAATCATGATAAATCATTTCAGTCTAAAGACTGAATATATCATTCACAATCAATGAGATTGTGAGAAATGCAATTTATAATTTATTTATCTTGTAATTTTGTTCTGAGGGCCCAGAACAAGCGAGGAGTTGAGTACGTCTACTCAACTTATCTGTAAGTGAGGTCAAAAACAAACACACACATTCTCCCTCAAAGGAATTATATGGTCTCCAGATACACCAATAGCTTTGCCCAAGCAAATGATAGCTGTACTAAAATCCTCCATATAGACCCCTTTGAAATATTTTATAAAATGTTTGTTATATGCACAAAATCTTTTTGTATGAATCAAGGTTTTAAGCTCGATGCATTTGCAGTACAAGATTTTTATCAAAGTATTGTAAATCATGTGATATCCATTATTTTCTATTTTTAATTATCTATTATGATGATTATATTTCCACAATGGTTGCCCATGTATAGGCCATCCAAATAGTGATATGGCATTTAAAAAAAATAAAAGGAATTATTTAAAGTTTTTAGGTATTGAAGCGTTAACCATACATTAAGTATTGAAATTAGAGAATTTTAATGAATAATGATGATGAGTGTAAACAACATTAAAGTAAGAAATACACCATCAAAAGAAGTAATCTTGTCAACTGCATAAAAAAAATTATACATTTGTTTTATCATATTTATCATACAATCAAGTTGGGTTTTTCTATGTTTTTTGTTAAGTATTAAAAGAATATAATTGCAAATACATATATATGTGTGTCGTATTTGACTCTATATGCCAAAACATATACAAAAACTTTACAAAGTAAAGAAAATGTTGCACGATTTAAGAGTAAATGAAGGTACTTGGGTACTTCTTCTTGTAGGATAAACTGATCCAAAATAGAGTGAATTTGAAAGTTTTATTATGATCAAAATGACATTTATGCACCATTTATATGGCTTCTTATATTTTTATATGTATCCAATACCCCCACATTATAAATGTATGTGTATAGGCACAAGTGCATAAGAGTAATATATGTGTGTGTATACATGTAATCTTATGTATGTATACAATTCAATGGGTGTAGGTGTATGTGAATAGGTGTATTTACATAAAAAGAATTCACCAATTTTGAAATAATATTAACAAGCAATAACAAGGATATTGATAGGTAGTACATGACTTTCTAATAGAAGTTTATGCATATTTAAGGAATAAATTTAAAGAATCATTTCCAGTTATGATAATTGTATTTAATAAATGGTAACATACGATTTTATTAAAAAGAATGGTAACATTTGGATTTCATAAAAATATGTAACAGCATTTGAATATAAATGGCAGTATTCAGATTTTACGAATTTAAATGGCAGCATTTGGATATCACAAAGTAAATGACAGCATCTGATTTCATATGAACTTAATGGTCCCATCTTAGAAATGATAACAACATATGATTTCATTTAGAGGAGATAACAACATTTGATTTACTTTATAATAGGGGGCAACATTTGATGTTACTTATAATAAATGACAGCATTTGTTCAATACCCAAAAATACAGCAATCCATATTAATTTCTAAAGCTGCAGCATAAGCATCGATATCCAATATTATATAAAAGAAACTTTCATCATTTGTTAAGAATAAAGTTCTATGATCATTTATAGTATTGACTTGCAAAAGATATAAGTTCACTGATTATTGGTATTATTGTCTTGCAAGGAATACAAAGTTCATTGAGAAGAGTCAATTCTATTTATATAAGCATATAGGAGATAATGAGAACATTTCAAGAGCTTCTTTAAGTAAATCTATTGTCAATGAAATTGTTTACCTTATGAAAATAAAGACAAAGCAGATGCTGAAAAAAAATAAAAAAATAGAATTTTAAATGATTAAGTTTAGAATTTTAAGAAAAACTGCATCTAGTAGATAGTTCTCAGCATTAGAGTTAAAATTATGATTTTGTAAGTCTAAGACATTTAATATTATAATAGAAGCATTAATAGAAGCATTATGGAAAATTGCAGTAACACTATATCATTCACCTTATTTCTTTTCCTTCTTGTGCCATTCATAATTTATGAAGTAAATATGACTTAATAAGTTAGACATAATAAAGTAGTTATAAAAATTATGATGGGGTGCACTTTCATTGTTATTGTTTCATTTATTTTCATCCACTGAAGAGGGCTAAATAATCAACAATAAGTGAGCACATTTCTTAAGATTGATGAATCTATTAAAATAGCATGAAGATACCTTACCTCTTGTATACCAACAAATCCTTTACCATAGCTCACTCGAGAAGGGATTTTAAACATGATGACATTAGACATAATTCGCACATTATGGTATAAGTCTAATACAATATCAATTATATAAACCAAATGAAGCAAACTTTAAAACTACAAATGAAGACTAGAGCTCCAGAATCTATTCCACTAGAACATGTCTCAAGTTCATTAGAATATTTCTACAAATGCTATAGCTAACAAAATAAAATAAATAATTAAAAATATATATAAAGCTTACATTATATTGAAAGAAATCGCTTAAAGTTATGAGTTAAAGTTCAAGATTTGCCACCATAAATCAAGAAGCAATACAATAATGGTATATGTAAATTTGTTGAAATGGTTATTGTACAAATCATTATTATGTTACTTAGATGAAAAACATTGACAATATTATTATCCTATAGAATGTTAAAAGATTAATATTAGACATGTGATTTTCTTAGCCAAACTCACTGTTCTTTGGCACAAATCATCCAATTCCTAAGGAAGAAAGAACTGTTGCCCTCTCTTAATAAAATCATTTTCATCGTTCTTATCAAAGAAAGCAAGCTTAGTATTATGCTGAACCGCACAAGCATCCCATCGAAAGTAGAGATAGAAAGCAAGGAGATGAATCCAAAAGTCATGATAAATGCTACGAGCTCCTTTGAAACTAAATGCTGATTTTGACACAAATCATATTCAAGTTCTGAGAAAGAAGACTTGCTTACAATTCACTAAAAGTATATCATATTTCTTTTCAAAGAAAACAAGTGTAGTATTATACTGAACCACACTAACATGCCTTCACAAATCAAAAACAAATCCAACAGTAATGATAATAGATCTTTAAACAAAGAACTTGGAATGATTTTAACATATAAAGTAAAACTTAATGCCATTTAATAATGATTAGTTGTATAAAAGTAAACGAACATACTGAATAGAGTGTATCAAAACTTTGATACTATAATAAAATGTGATGCCAACTACTTTTTCTAGAAAATAAGTAATATCCAAATTAACAAATACAAAAAAAAAAACATGTTATATCATGAAAGATAAATGTGAAAAATGCTATAAGATGTCCCCATATATTTATAATTCAATCTACCAAATTCTTGACTCTAATTGCCATCAATCCATCACAAGCCAATAATTAAAATAATGACAATAGTAATAGAAATACTATAATAACAGAAATATAACAAATGAAAAATAAATATTATTAACTATATATAACTCTCAATATTCATCAACTACAAAGTGTCATTTGACAATGATACACCAATAAGAAAGAACAAAATAACCGAACAAAAATGGATACAAAAATACATTACAAGCTGAAGATTAAATTAAAAATATTATACTGTGTCCCACATGGGTGTTTCTTGTGGCAGGTAAGCAAAAACAATGTGTTTTACAATATTGGATGGGTGTATCTCTTATGTTAAATGAAAATACTTAACTAGAAAATAATTGAAAATATGGTTCAACCCCAAAATAAAAAAATAGATTCTACGAGTACGAGTATGGCAACAAAGTGGAATGCAGCACTTACAAATCCTCAAAAGTAGTAGTTTGTAAGTCTGTATTTATCAAGATAAATATGATTAAACAAATGAGTTTAGTCGGCCTTTGAGAATTACCAGTCACGTGGGAACTGAGACATAATCCAAAATCTTAAGAGGTTAGCACTCAGCAATGGCGTTAAGAATAGGTTTAAACTTGACACAACAATATTACTGTAGTGAAGAATAACAGAGCCACTTGTATAATCCTTTTATAATATTGCAGTCATGATGGAACTTCAAAAAGTGATTTGGCAATTCTTTTAAGTCAATGCTCCTTTATTTTTTTAAGAAACAATTAAAGGAATATAAAAGTCTAAAACATATTTAAGACATCGTTATACAAATTGAATACCAATTAAAATGATCAACGTGCATAAACAGCATAAAAATATATGCAAAGCTGCTTGTGATAAAAGCATCGATTCTATTTTTCCTCTTGAATAATTATTACTAAATTAAAATGCACACTATTAGTATATTAGTATCTTATTTTTAATATTCTTGCAACAATAGTTCCATTTAGTTCACATATACTCTACTTATTTCATTTGATAGAATGAGTCAGAAATCTGAAATAGATAGCAAGTCAAAAGTAAATATTTAAAAAGAAATATGAACATATTTACTTCTAATAAAGAAAATAATCAATAACACATCCTTTTAATATTTTAAAACCTTAGATTACCTTATTTGGGTGTCGAGAGCTTCTTGCTAAGGTTTGGTACTAGGTTTTGCTGATCCCTTCCGATTCGATTCCCCCGTGCCGAGAGGATGAGAAGGTATTGATAACGAGAGAATTGGCATGAGTTTTATTGAGATAAGGATGGCAGCATGATCCTTGCTAGCTCTCCCATTGGCGAGAGTGACGGTGAGTGGCACACGTCACCCTCGTCGAATCGAAGGAAGAGGCGATCCTCTCGGGACCGAGATGCGGTTAAAGAAGATTAGGGCAAAGTGTTGAGATAATAGAATTATATAAGTGTATATATATATATATATATATATATATATATATATATATAATTTGATAATTTAAGAATTTTATTTAATTAGAATTCTAAAAAACTGCTTTTTAACTAAATTGGGAGTGATGGACTTGAAAATGCAGTAAAAAATTTAATCAGAAGTCATCTTAATTATTTCATTTTTCAGGTTTTCGGAAATACAAAAAAAAATAATCGAGAAATTTTGACTATCTCCAAAACTCATCAAAATTTTACTCCAAGCTAATTTGGGTGTGAGGAACGCAATGGCGAAGTAAATTTTTAATCTGTTATTGAAATAATTTTATTATTTTCTTAATTTAAATAATTATCTACGATTAGGATTTTGCTTATTTAAATCCTAAATTAGATAAAAACTTTAGAAAATGCTTTTAAGGGCTAATTAAGGCTGTTAGAAGAGATTTGAAGTTAATTGGAGTATTAAATAATGATTAACAACATTGGGTTGTTACACAAGATCCTTATGAATAGATTAAGCACACATCCAAACCCATTATAATTAAGGAGTTTGTCATTTAAGAATTATTTCACTAAATGAAAAGTACATGAAAGCAGAGTACGGAAGTAAAATAGTAACATCCATTCCATAATAATACAGTAATAAGAACACATAACTCAGAATAATAGTAGTAAAAGAAAATACAATTTAAACCTATGTTATTATAACATTTTTAAAGGTAAAAGCTCAAATGAAAAGGACAACACTCATCCTTACCAACAACAAAAGAAACAACAGTAAAAGAACTAAGGGTCTTCAATAGCTTAAGCCTCCTCCTGAATTCAGTCTTCAAATGGCATCACAACCTCAAATAGCTTAGAGTATATCATTATTGGTTTCACAATGATAGGGCCCCAGCTAACAAAAGAAAAAAAGAATATAATTAGACAAAATATCTAAGTACATTTTAGGCAGCATATTATTCAATTTATTTTAAGATATCACCACTAAAACTAAATATACAAGCAAGTAAAAGAGCAGAATGCATATGAAAAGGAAACGCAGTTATAAACAAGAAGTTTATAACTTAAACAAAAGAGGAAGTAAGCACATACCTCTAACTGTAGCTGCAACAAAGTTAGGCATAAAATAAAGACTAAATACTAATACTAAAAGAAAAACTCATCCTAAATATGCTTATGATCAATATAAGTTTATGCTAATTAACATAAAGTAAAAGAATATGTGAATCATTTAAATACTGAAAGTAAAACTAACATCCTATATATATAAGCAGCGAGCAAGACTAGCATCCTATAAGTAAATAAGCTAGTAAATACAGTATGACAGTAAATAAGAAAGTGCTAAAATATAGAAAAGTAAACTGAAAGTAGTAAATACAAACTTGAAAATTGTCATGGCTACATAAGCCATTCAAAATTGAAAGTATATTAATCTCACTTAGCCTGATGAGCTAAGGCAAAAACTCTGAATTGAATATGCACAAAATCACTTAGTCCGATGAGCTAAGGCCGAAACATCTAAACTAAATAAGCACGAACTCACTTAGCTTGCTGGGCTAAGGCAGAAGAATCAAAAGTAAAAGTGCATCTACAATTAGTACCGCCATATCAGAGAGCTGGCTAAACAAGCCATGGAAAATAAATGGGAAGGAAGGTTTAACGAATACCATCCTAGGCCACCTTAGGACTAGGCTTGGTTAGACATTGTAGTAGACAGACAAATACCATCCTAGCTAATTTTGGATATAGACTTGGCCTATACTAAAGCAAAAGTAAGGGAAAGAAAGGTCTAATGAATACCATCCTAGGCCACCTTAGGACTAGGCTTGGTTAGACATTACAGTAGACAAACAAATACCATCCTAGCCAAATTTAGATATAGGCTTGGCCTGTACTAAAGCAAAGTAAGGGAACTGAAGAGGTGTACTAATTAGATCACCTTCTATTAAACTAAAAACTAGAAAACTGAAAACATCGATAAAAATATGAAAGATATTTATGCAAATTCAAAGTTGACACGAGATACTCATCAAATATCCTATGTCCAATACATGTGACCAAAGTATAAGGCTCAAAACAAGGTAAGTAAAGCATCAATTTTCAAAGTGAGCACGAGACTCTACTAGGACATAGGTGATATCCATTATTGTCTAATTTATTTGTTCTATCTACTCTAAGTTACACAAGTTTAGATCTTCAATTCCTACAATCGAGTGTAACTCAGATTCATGACCTTATAAGTTAAAAATAATTAGAACTAATTAGGTTCTAATCTAATTAAATCAATGTTGACTATATAGGTTAAATAAGTAAATTAATCGACATATTTTGATGATTTAAGCATCCTAAATCCATCTTGATTAAGACCAAATCAAGATGGAAGGATTAAGAATTAAACTCTAAATATTGCGGTTCAGTTACTTAATCCAAAGGTGAACTTAAAAGACTAAGTTTAAAACCCAATCTTACGAATTAAGGATTAAGGCAAATTCTATTAAGTAAAGTCGTACTTAATAGAATTGATCTCTATTCTTAAATCTAAAGTCAAGAGATCAAATAATCATTAATAAACTATGAAAAATTTATAAACTATCAAAACTAAGGCTTCATTTATTGAGTAACCCAATATACTCAATAGATGAAATCTAATCTTAATACTAATCCTAACTCTTAATGAAGATCTTAAGGGACTAAGATAAACACTCAAGCTCCAATCCTAACTAATGTTATAAGAAGGATTGAGGATGGATTAATGAGGTTTAGAAAAGAGGTATGATGTGAGATGAATCTCATATCATACAACTAATAATCTACTTAGAATATTCCTAAGGAAGAAATTAGGGTTTTGAATTAAAACTAAATAAATGGCTTAAATTAATAAAATTTTATTCTAAATTACTTTACTTACTGATTTTAGCTATTATAATAAGAAATTAAGGCTTAAAAGCACTTAACCCTAAAATTGGGCAAAATGACCATTTTGCCCCTCCTTAAGGGTCTAAGAATCTACATTTTGATTTAAGGCTCTAAATTAGAAATTTTCCATGGAAAATGATTAATTACTATCTAATATGAAGATAGACAATAAGTACATCAATTTTGAACAATTAATAAGCCTTATGAGATCAAATTAAAGAATTTGACTCATAGGGTAAATTTGGTAATTTTACTTAATGGAATCTAATTTTTCTATCAATTTATTATAGCTTACTATCGAAGGATTCCATAGAATCTAAAATCACTAAATTCTGATAAGTATTGGCTAAGTTATAGCCAAAACAAGGTTGGGGTCTAAAATGGGATAATTAATAACATTACTCACTAAACTCTATGTTTCATTCACAAAGTGCACCATAGATAAGTTTTCCCTAGTTGAGAAATGAAACAAAATGATAGACTGATTACACTTCTTATTCCTTAAGTGTCAAACATATAATTTATCTTATGTATTAAAATTGATAGGAATTGTAGGTGCACAAGTATAATTTTTAAATATTGATTTAATGCCTTTATTAATAAGGTTACTTTATATTTATGTTTAGAATTCCACCATGCAACTTTGCCATCCTACTACAAATTTGTGGTTGCCAAAAAGGATATAAGTGTGCATCATAGGATGGCTGATTATGCGAAGAAAGATTTAAGTGCATTCAAAAGTCTCATTATTTATACAATCTTTTATTTAATTTAATTTGAAATAATAAGATTATTAAAGTTAACTCAAGCTTTTTAAAAAGATTATGAGTGATGTTGAAGATAAAATTATTACTGTAATATAGCCTCATTTTAACGCTAATATAAACTCTAAATTCTATTGGGATCGATATTATAAAAATTCTATTTATATAAAAACAGTCATCCATAAATAAACTATTTATAATTTTAAGTGTGATAGAATTAGGAACTAAGAAAAATATATATATATATATATATATATATATATATATATATATAATTTCATGCATATATTACAATAAATCTCTCATATAAATTAGTTTTACATATGTAAGAGAGATATTATTAAATTTGGTTTCACTCATAAAGTATCAAAAAAAATGATATAGCTGCCATTGATTTTCTAATATAATTTTATCTACAACTGGATTGATTTGCTAGCTAAAAAAATGCATTATCTAATGGATGATGCATACATAACAAAGCCTAGGTATATAGCGTAATGCCACACATACAAGGACACGGGTGTACCTTGACGGCAAGTGGAAAATCAGCGAACGACGGAGAAGGATTAAGAAGCCGGCGGCTGCTATGGAGGATTGTTCTCGGCAAGAAGATGCTGCTGCAATTTCGGCCATGCAAAGAAAGGGATGCTGTCCTCGGCGAGAAGGTGTTGAATTTAGGCCAAGGAGAAGGGGTTGTTGGTGTTGGCTAAGAAGGAGAAGAGAGGCTACAACTCGGTTTGAGTGGAGGATGGTGGATCGGCTAAGAAGGAAGGTAACATGGCTGCTCATCCGAGAGGGAGGAAGCGCTCGGCCGCTCGAGCATGCATGGAAGGGAGGAGATATACCGCCTTGAATGGAGAGTCGGCACTCGACAACAAGAATGAAGAGAAGGGAGAATCAACGACTTCCAGGGTTGCGCCGAGCGGAAGGGAGTCAAAGAAAGAGGAGCTCAACACCTCTTTTGAGCGGATGGAGGGAGAGGAGCTACTATGTTTTTGGTTGGCTTGAAGAAGGAGAATTTTATTTTCTCCCCCCCCTTTTTTTTATATATGTGGCTAACAGTCCTTTTTTATTTTATATGTGGCTAACAACACGTGCAACCGTTGGATAAAAAAAATCTAACGCTCCAAATGCTATCAATATAATGATAGAGGAGAGAGAGAGAGAGGGAGCCGAATAGTGATAAAAAAAATCAAATAATATTTATTTAATTAGAATTTCGCCATTTACTCGTACTTATCGTTCCGACATTTGGATTCTAAATCTCTTGAAACTTGGTCTAATTGAGCGCCTCAACTAGAAGAATGGCACGTCCAAAAATTATTGACTTTGGACAATTATTTTATTTTATATTAATTTTATAAGTGAAAACTTTGAAAATTCGCCACGATCAATCCAACACTCGAAAATTAGCGAAACTTAAAATATTACACCCTCATTCGATGCTTAACCTAAAAATACAAAAATTTATAAATTCCAATTTATATTTTATTTATTATTAATTATGTAGTTTAAATTTCACGAATTAATTCAAGACGATCCGGGATCCCAATTGCACTCAAATCTTTGCAGGTGGTTCCGCTCAATACACTTTATTTGAAGATATTTTTATTTAATTTTTATTCAGCTTAAATTGGGATCTTGATTTTCATCTTATTTTATTAATTTTAGGTCAAATCGACCCAGTAACAATCTTGGGCTGTTATAGACTCCCTCACTTAAGAATGATGCTGTCCTCGACATCACTTAAGTAAGAAAAACAAAGCATGATTAATATTGATATAATAGAAAATAAGAAGGGTTAAGGAAGTCACCAGGATTCTCGAATAATTTTGGGTACTTTGATCGTATATATGACTCCTTTTCCCAAGTGGCTTCAGCAAAGGAACGGTTCTTCCACTGAACTTTGACCATTGGGATAGAATGACTTCTTAACTTATTCTGATCCTTACCCAGGATTTTGACGGGCTTTTCAACTAATGGTAGATTTGATCAAATTCCCACTGGGGGAGATGGAGATAAGATGATAAGGTTCATGGGAATATTAAGCCACTCTCATTTGGAGATTAGTAGAAGATGGAAGATTTACAGTCACGTAAAGTCCTGCAATAATTTGAACTGCAATCATGGCACCTCACCACTAATGTAGCAATGCATTCCTTAATAAATTGCATTGTTTTTTAAAATTGAAGATTTGATTGGTGATTACTTCCCATAGCTGCCATGAATTTAAGAATCGATTCATAATATAGAACTATTCAAGGGAGGGTAATTGAAAACATTAAGGATTCTCCATTTAGAATCCAATCTCAAACTTAAGGTTTAAGGTTGGACCTTCATAATTATACCTTATAATTAAGGATAGAAAATTTCTATCCAAGATTTTAAGTTTAAGGAAACTAATCCAAACTAAGTGATAACCATTACTTAATAAGAATAATAATAAAGGAAAAAGAAGCTAATATTCATCCAAGCTAAATACAACTTCAAAGATTTAAGGTTAAACCCTAAGTCATAACACATGACTTATCACTATAAGATAAGACTATCACTTAGCAGATGATATCACACAATAAGTGCAGGATAATTTAAGGATCAAAGTTCCTAAAGGTTTCACACTTAAGTGATATTCACCACTTAAGAAAATTTAGGTAATTTAGTTAAGCCACTATAAAACTTAACAAAGATTAAAGGATAACGATGATTATAATTCAATGAATTAGAATCCGAAGGCTTGGTATCAAAGAATTTGAGTTCTTTGACCACTTATTTTATTAGAGTCTAAGATTATAAGCTAGGTAAATGACCATTATTAGACTAAGTCTAATAATGAAGCCAGAGGGTTGGTTGCTAAGCTCTATTCAAAGGTTAAGATTATGATGAACTAATTATATGAATTAGTTCACACTAGGTTTGAGCTAATAAAGATACATTCATCTTTTACTAAGGGGGTCTTACTAAGGCAAAAAGGATCAATATCCATTTAGGATACATAGCCTCAATGTTAAAGGAAAACTTAAGACATTAAGTCATACATGATGACTTAATACCAAAGGCTTAATAGGTTACAAAAAGGCTACGAACACAAGTCATAAGCTATGACTTGGTTACGGTAATGAACTTACTTATCCGTATGGATAAGTAATAGGAAGTTTAATAAGGACTAATGCTACAACCTTAAGTCATATCCTATGACTTATGCCAAAGGTCCTAGAACTAGATGCTAGCATCTAAGTCACAAGATGTAACTTAGATCACTAAGGATCTAATGGCTACACCTAACTTAGCTTGAAGGAGAGATCATTCCAATGGAATGATCAGTTAATGCTTAAGTCATATCATGGCTTAGGCACACATTCAATGGCTGAACTTAGACTACTTGGGAAAAAGGAGATTTTTCTTATCTATAAGGGGATAAGATTTTTCCACAAATAGGCTATTCACTTAAGTGACTTTCATCACTTAATGAAGATTATAATAAAGGAAAGAGAATTTCCATCCAATCAAGATGAACAAGGGAGATACGAGGAATACTTACAAAGTCACCACAAGTGACTTAGCCAAAAAGGGTTTCTTAAGGTTAATCATAAATTCTAATTCATAATTAGAATTCAAATGCTTGGTGACTTAAAGGAAAGATAAGTTTTCAAATTATAAGGATTCTTTGATTTAGAAAGGGTTCTATAGTTAAAAGCTAGCTAAAATACCATCATCAAACCAAGTCTAATGAGGCAAGTTTTATAATAACCTATGCTTATGAGCTTATATATAAAGGTTATAACAACCTAACCATGATGTAATCTCCCATAGTAAGGGCTAGGATGAACTAACCATAAGGTTAATCCATTCTAAGGCTCCTATTATTAACTAGTTATTCATCCTTAGTTAAGGAATGATACTTAGATAAAGAGGGTGATTATCTAACTTGGATATTTAACCTCATGGGAGAGGGAAGCTTATTGCATCCAGCCACATAAGGAAACTTGATACATTAAAATTGTAAGAGTCAACAAAATAGATTAAGGTAATAGATTGCTCATCAATTAGGATGAGATATAATCATAAGGTTACTACTAAGAGTTATAATTATGACTTAATTAGATAAGGTCCTATGGCTATAACTACCCATTCCAAAGGATATGGGAACTCATCCCAAAGGAATGAGGTGCTTGGATCTAAGGGATAAGCTAGGATAACATTTCAAGTCACAATTGTGATTTATCCAACCATAGATTTAGGGATCTGAATTAATCTAACCTAAGGAATGAGAAGTTATTCACCCAATTGGATAAGTTAATTCTCCAAAGAAGAACTATTTCTATAAGTCATAGAAGTATGACTTTGCCAAAAGAATCTAAGGTTTGATTGAATTAAGCTAAGGACCAAGACAATCGTCTAATCCAGGGTAAAACATCTTGAGCACAAGATTAGGCTTATATGTAAGGTTCAAATTAAGGAATGACTAAAGTTAATTATTACAAATTAAATTTGTTTGAAATACTAAAACTTTAAAGCTGATAATAATGATGGAATTGAATATGTGTACCTAAGATAATATTGTTATTAATATCTTTTATTTATAGGAAATCTTGTATTTGAGGTTTAGGAGTAGCTACTTGCTCCTTGTCAACTGGATACTCTTTCGTAGGTGGTGGTGATGTTAGAGTCACCCTTGATTCCAAACCTTTAACTGAGGTGTCACAGAACGCTTTGTTCCAATGAGAATGATTGACTAAGAGTCCATTCACTGTCTCTTTAGCAATGCAATGAGTATACTGATGGCCATGATGACCATATGTAAAAAAGTAGTGATCATAATGATAGCACTCTCCATAAGGGTGTGGTCTCTTACACCCTCAGTTTGGTCCTATTGGTGTGCTAGTTTCCATTTGATAAGACTTGTGCTTCAGATTCTTTTTGATTGACTTTGGCTGAGTCTTAGTATCTGTGGGGGATAAGTTTCTATTAAAGATTAGAAGTCTCAATCTCTTAAAGCTTCTAAATAACTCATTAGTAGATGGAAAAGGATGCAGAAGAGGTACAAGTAATTGTAGTAATAAGAGCAGATATTAGTTTCTGGATAGTCACTGCCTGTTGGATTTAATTTTCTAATATGGTAGTTACCATATTCCTTAGTGAAGTAACTTCATCGGTATTGCTATTTGATGAATCAGTGGTGTTGAAGGGAGAAGTTGTAGGATTCATTCTGAAATTAATATACTTAATTTTAGTCTTAAAGGAAGAGTTACAATAATTCTTGGATGCTCATTATTCAAAGGATAATTTATTATGACAGAAAAGATGCTAAGTATAACATATCATCTTGAATTGATAAAGATCATATGTGCTTTAGGTCACTATTTAGTAAAATGTGGAAGATTTGGTCTTCTAAAGATGATGTACTGAAGAAGTTCATTTAGAACACAAATTTTAAATTTTCTATATCTTGATCTATTTGATAGTTGAATTACTAATATTGTTTACAATCTTGATCTACAATCTTGGGCTGTTACAGACACTCAACCTAAAAGAGAAGAGGGTTGAGTACTAATACTTAAAATATGTGTATTATCTTTATCTTAAATATTAGATATGGTACTCGTGTATTTTGGATTATGAATAAAGGTAAGATCCAAGTTACACGAATACTAGCATTTTATGTATCATGATCACATAACAATACTAATTATAAGTAATAATAAATATAGAGTGCAGAAGCTAAAGTATTCATCCAGAAATATTCATTACAGAGGCTAAGGAAAACATTCATCTCAGAAAAGAAAAGAAAATACATCCAGAATTATTATAAACAATTTACTTAATAAAAATACACAAAATAGTCTAAGTACTGAACTGAAAGTAACTAGTGCAAAAAATAAGGGCTGATAAAGAGTCTTCTAATGCTTCACAAACTCCTTCTGGACCTCTTATAAAGGCTCCTAATCTTGCTCCACAAGCTGCTTTGGATCTAGTAAATTATCGATTCCCAAAAGTACCATGTATTAGACAATAAGTCTAACACATCAAAAGCTACTCTAATAGTTATAGTTACCTACTATTTAACATTTAAATAGCTTAAGTAAAACTATAAAAAGGACAATAAAATAACTGAAAGCTCAAAATAGTACAAATCTAAAAGTAAAGTAAAACTGAAATTACAAACTGAGTACTAAACTATAGAGAAAGTAGCAAGTAATATGAAATTGAGTAAATAATGATTTAAAACTGTGCTATATGCCACTGAATTCATAATTATGCATCTAAATATGTCACAGAATTATATGCCACTGATATGCTGACTTGGTATCACATGACACTCCACAGATCTTAGGTGAGCAAACTCTCTGCTAACAGAGTCCTTAGGTGAGCTCATTCGCTCTGCTAATGCTGACTTGACTTATGCATTTTATGATATGCTAAGGCTCTTATGACTATATGCTTTAAATTATCAAAATCTAGAAATTAACTCAATACCAAGTAATGATTCTATTTATCTCTATTGTGTAAAATTTATCCTAATGAATTCTAACTCTTAATTTTAATCCATTGAATGGAATTAGCTAAGGTTGAACTTGAACTCATCAACCGAAGAGGTTGTATATACATAGTTGGTATGTTTCAGAGAAATGTGACTTTAACACTTAGTTTGTTTAACTGCACTTATTAAAACACTTGATGATAAGAGGCATGACCTGATCACAGTTTATTCTCTCAAACTAAGATATTAAATATTCTAATTATAAGCATACTTATAATGTCCTAAGAAAGGTAACTTGAGGTACTTAGTTTGCATAACTGTACTTATCAAAACACATGATGATAAGGGGCATGACCCAGTCACAGTTTACTCTCTCAAACTAAGTATTCAATCCCCTACTTATAACACTCTTGGACTTGGGATGTTTATCTTGAACTGAGCTGTACTTATATAATTACCTAAGATAAGACCGAGACTCTACAGTTCTATTCAAAGTAAATCAACCAACTTTATTTTCTACTAAAATAATTCAGTTCTATGGATATATACTATCACCTCCAACAAATAGTTCTAATGATTCTAACAATTCTATTTAATAATCAAGGAATATCAGACTATGAATCCACATTCAATTATGGTGAATCTTACACAAAGGTTCCAAAGATGTGACTTAAAAGTCACTTAATTCAATATACTACCATAAGGGAATAACCTTTGGTTTATTGATCAATGACAAAATCAGAGAATTGTTGGTGCATTATTGATGTCAATTTCTAGTTTAAGATTATATTGATTAACATAATCAATTCTTAAGATTTCTTAGGGCTTAAGATTGATAATTATCAAATTAATCACTTAAAGTGTTCAAATTAGGGTTTGAGTTCTTTAACATGCATATTATTATTATTGAAGCATATAAACATTTAATTAAGCAAGACAGAAAGTAATTAAGGCTAATTAAACCCTAGATCAAGCAAAAAAGGATTAGCACTTAATCATAAATCTAACTATTCAAAATCTATGAAACTTAACAAATATATTCTTCTTATCCATGTAAACAATCAGAGACTTAGTTTGCTAAATTTGGTTAAGTGTAAAATCTAATTTTCACTAATCATGCATTTCTAAGATTAGGGCATAATTATTAAAATAATAATTAAAAAATTATTTCACCTAGCACATATATTCTACAAAGCATAAGAAGTATAATGGAACTTAAATCATGAAATTTGGCTAAGATATATAGGCCAATCCACCCTAATTAGGTTCTGGAGTACTTAGGCTGAATCAGAAAATCCAACCCCAAAAAGTACAATATTATTTTATATTTAGATTCCTCATGATTTTCTTAAGGAAATGGTATATAATTTTGTATGATTTTGATGAGTGGATAAAAAGTTATTCAATTAATTTAAACTGTAATTTTTCTAATTAAATTTCCCTATGATTGGATTAATCAAATTATTTTGCTTAAGGAAAATAATTATGATAAATCCTTAATATTATTAAATAGGTTGGCCCTATATCCAAAAGGTGCGGGTCGGCCGGGGCTCGAGCGACCTAGAACTGTCGCACCATGCAGGTTGTGGGTTGGCCTGACCTAAACAATGGCTTCATCCCCAACTCCTCTTCCCGATGAATGGGGAATTAGGGTTAAGACTTAGAGCCCAATTGTGAGGTGCCCCAACCATGCCACAGACTTAATTTGATCCCTACATGATCAGCGGGTCGAGACGCGTCAATCACACCTATTAGCCCCTAGGGAGGAGGCCGGGATCTCCCAGACCTTACCTACCCGAGGCTTCCACCATGGAGCTGCTATGGGGAGTCAATTCTCCCCATAGAGGCCATGATTCCTCCAAGGCTTGATCCCTAAAACCTTAGGGAGGTTCAGCAGATTGAACCCTTAAGATGGCTGGGTCTAGGGCACATTGGATTGCTGGGTCCTTACTCGGACCCAACCTCCTTAAGGAACATTAGCTTGATTGATCGATTCGATTGATTGGGACTAACCTAGACCTTGATAATACATGCATTTCATTCACCTAGCCTAGGGGAACAATCATGAATCAAGAGGGAAGGAGTATTGAGCCTAATTAGATCTCCACAGTAATGGGGTACCTAGTGTGATCTGGAGAGCGAGCTGACAATGCAGAGAGCATTCTAGGGACTTATCTAAGCTTCTGAAGAGAGCTAGGGGTCATGAACACTAGGACTACCTGCTATCTGCAGTACACAAGTGGCTGAATCACTAGGGAGAGCTTTGACAGATCGATAATGGAGAATTAAGGGAAAATACAAATTGAACTCAATTAATCAGCAAGGGGCTTTAGGAAAGATTCCTGAGGCTATTTATAGCCTCAGGAGATGGGTTGGGTGCCATGCAGTAGTTTGGAAGCGGCCCAAGAACTCAGGCTATGGCTAAGCTCTCAAATTCTATTTTGAGCTCGACCGGGCCACAGGGCCCATTTGGGTTGCCATGCCGTTGAGGGAAGATCCCCAACAGCTTGCTGAAGTGGCAAGGGGAGTGGGGGATAGGGTCTGCTATTGGGTATGACAAATTTTCCTTGTTGAGAGCGTGAGTGAAGTGGGGACGATGATCCACAGTTGCGGGACACTTCGGAGTCATCTGATTGATCAAAGGAGAAGGCACAATGGCTCAGATGGATTGGATCCTAATGGCCGATCGCAGAAGTGATCTGGACTGTAGGATCCACAGAATAGATCTAATGGTAGATCTATGCTTCTGCGGGAATAAATCCTATCAGCAGGATTGCAGAATTGACAGACGGATGAATAAGGGTTCCGCTGTTGCATGATCCGAGCTTTGTAACGGATCGACCGCGGTGCGCACATCGGATCCCGATTTAGTTAAATCGGTTTAAGGATAAAATTGCAATTAAGAAATGCTAGGATCTATTATGTGCAATTTTCTCAAATTAATTTAAATTCAAAATATGCCTAAATGACCTTCAAAAATTCTCAAACTTTCACCCTTAGTTAATTTGGGAGTGAGGAATTCAAAAATACATTTAGATTTTAGATTGGAGATCAAAATAATTTAGCCATTAATTAAGGTACCAAATTGGACCAAAATGCCCTTTTTGACCTAGATAGGTTCGATTGACCCCAAATCTTAAGGGTTAGCTTATAATAATCTATTAAATGCAATGGAACTATAATTAAAGCATGATTAAGCTTAAAGTTAGCTAAGTAACAACCTAGGGTTGTTATAGATTCCCCCATTTAAGAATGATGTTGTCCTCAATATCATCCTAAGAAGGAAAGAAGACACAAGGGTTTAAGAATAGAAATTAGAATTTTAAGGATACCTAAAATTTCAAAGAGACTTGGATACTTTTATTGCATATCAGCCTCTTTTTCCCAAGTAGATTCTATAAGAGAACAATTCCTTCAATAAACTTTCACCATAGGGATGGAGCAGTTTCTCAGTTGCTTTTGATCATTAGCTAAGATCTTAATGGGCTCTTCTGCATAAGAAGGGTCCGACTGGAGATATACTTGTGGAATTTTAACTATGTGAGATGGGTCACGAAGACATCTCTGCAGCGATGCAATATGAAACAAATTATGGAATGCGGAGAAATCCTCCGGAAGCTTCAATTTATAGGCCGCAAAGTCTATCTTTTATAATACTTCAAAAGGTCCGATGTAGCGAGGATTGAGCTTCCCAGCTACACCAAAATGGAATACACCTTTCATAGGACTGACTTGAGATAAGCAAAATCTCCAACATTAAAATCTAAACAACAATGAGGGCATCATGATATTTACTCTGGCAATCTTACGCTGCTTTGATTCTATGTTGGATCATTTGCACTTTTCCATTTATTTCTTCCAGTAGATCTGATCTATATAACTGAACACTGCCTGTTTCAAACCATGCTAATGGAGTACTACATATTCTTCTGTACAAGGCTTTATATGGAGCCATGCTAATACTCGCTTGGAAATTATTATTATAAGCGATATCCACTAGGGAGATGTGATCCTCCCAAAAACCTCCAAAATATAAAATACATATATGTAGAAGGTCTTCAAGAACTTGGTTGTCTCATTCTATTTGTTCATCAGTTTGTAGATAAATGGCAGTTCTCGTGGACAAGGCACTTCCCAGGTATTAATGCATTGCCTGTCAAAATTTAGAGGTGAATCTGCTATCACGATCGAAAATGATAGATCTTGGAATACCATGGAGCTTGATAATTTCTTTAATGTACAGTTTTGCAAAATTCTCCATGGAATCTGTTTGATGCATTGAGATAAAATGTGCTGACTTGGTCAGTCGATCGACCATGAACCAGATAGAATCAACACCAGACCTTGACTTGGGCAAACCCATCACGATGTCCATGGAAATGTCAAACAATTTCCATTTAGGGATAGCTAGAGGATAAAGTAGTCCTCCAGGCTTTTGATATTCTATTTTAACTAGACTATATGCATGATATTTTGCAACAAACTCTGCCACGCTCTTCTTCATTCCAGGACGCTAGAATAACTTCTTTAGATCTTGATACATTTTGGAACTGTCGAGGTGGAACTGATATAATAACTTGTGGCCTTCAATGAGAATCTCATGGCGCATGGATTTTGGAATCCATTACCAATTTTGACATACTGTAAATTACACGTATGCGCTTGCACGCAAGTGTACGTGGTCTGAAGTAATAATTTGGAATGTGAGTTCTGAGATTTATCGTCCTCAGAAAATTGGGTGTTTTGTTACTAAGGTATATTTATGTTCAATAATGTTTAAACTATGTGTGATTTGTTGAATTGGTTCCTAAACAAGCACAACAAATCTTAGTAGAAAGTAACTATGATAAAAAGGAGAGGAGAGTTGGGTCTCTCCCACATGAAATGTTAGGTGATTCATGTATGATTATTCCTCAAGCATTGGTCTTTTTTACTTAATTTTAATATAACTTAATCAAGTGCACATTGTCCTCCTTAAAGTTTAACTCCAAGATTTACAAGTTCAAATCTCGTACTTGAAATGAAGACACAGTTAGTTCTATTTCAGCACAAAGACCCTTACTAGATTTTAGATTATTGGTTTTCCTCTCATTCCTAGTTGCTAGATATGAGAGTTGTTTCTTTATTTAAGATCTTACAAGCATTGATTCCACTAAGAGCATCACACGTGTCATGCGCAGTTTAGATAAAGGAGTGATTTTATTTGGGCTCAATGACTATGTCACCTCGTTCATGAGCCCTCAAAGAATCCATTCCCTCCCTTTATGTATGCTGAGCAGCAGAGCCCATTTAGTGGGCCTTAGCTCATACGCTTCAATACTTTAGTTGAACATAGATCAAGGTGCACTAAGCTCAAGAACTTTCTCATATAGTTCTAAGCTTTTGTGCACTCATAATTCCAGCTCCAAACTAAGGGTGAGCCATGGAGCACAAGACTTTTTAGTCCTTGAAGTCATTTAGTCCTTCATCATTTGGTCCACATTCAAGTTCATAATAGTCCTTTTCATTTCTTTAACAAGTTATTTAATTCACAAATTTTTATATGTTTGAGGAAATTTTTCATACATAATAATCTCTTTCAATTCATGTAGGATTGCTCCAACCCTCCCCAAGGGGGAGTTTAGCTCTCCATTACACTTGAGATAAAAAAGAGCACATACATGGATAAAGACTCTTTCATGATCAACTAAGAAGAAAAAAAAAACTAAAGACAAGAGTTAGAGAGTACTAGGAATGTTCCTTTGATGAAGTTCTCCAAATTTCTTCTCTTCTTGCTCTTGGTTGTTTCTCCTAGGTCTGTAGTGTTGCCTTACTTCCTTCTTCTCCTTGACAATAGGAGTTCTTCCACCCTTGGAGAGTTCTCCTTCTCTTCTATGCAGCCCTCTTCTTACTTAAGATTTTTCTTGAGCAAAGTTGGGAACCCTTCTTAAGTGAAGAAGAGCTGTATTTATAGAGGGGCTGCATTCCTCTTCTTCCCTTTCAAAATCTGCTTTTCCCTCTTCCAAAATTATGCTATGATGATTGTAAATCCAACTTGAGGGGTGAAGTGACCTCTACTTTTCCATTCTTTAATCTTCACATCACTTCAAAATGTCATTTTTACATTTAAAAATAATTCTGCTACAGAAGGAATGATGGCTGGGAGACAAGGAGCAGGTTGGGAGTCATGTCCAGCCGCAATAAATGCCCTGTTCAGATAAAAATTTAGCACGACGCTGTAGCACGCTGTGGCGGTCGAATTTCATAAATTGGTCCGCGGCGATGCGCTGTGGCATTATGGGCTTTTTCTCTGATGGTCCTCTATAGCTCGCTGTAGTGCTTGAGCCCCACAAGTTATCCCGCTATGGCGTGCTAGAGCGCCTGAGCCATACAAGTTCTCCCGTTGTGGCGCGCTATAGCGCCTGAGTCCCACAAGTTCACCCGTTGTGGTGCGCTATAGCTCCTGAGCCCCGCAAGTTCTCTCGCTGTGGCGCACTATAGCGCTTGAGCCGGCAAGTTCTCCTGCTGTGGCATGCTGGGGTGCGCCGCAGTGCACCGCAGCGGATTTCTTCCAGGAATTTTAGAAACTTTCCAGAATTGTCCAAAAATTGCTAGGCTTGCATTTTTCCTGAAAAATAGGCAGAATTTGATCAAGGAAGCAGTTTCAATATGAAAAATGAATGAGATTTTTTCTTTATTTAGGAAATAAATTATGGATTTATCACACCCTCACACTTAGACTCTTGCTCGTCCTCGAGTAAGCACAAAAATAATTTTTTTTTTGTTTCTAAGGTATGATAGTCAATAAGTAATATCAATGTGAGTTTGATTGCAATTCAAAGGTTGTGCTTAACTGAAATGACAAGAACATTTGGCATCATTTATATTTTTCTAACCTTGGCTATGAACTGAGGTTGATAAGCTAATCTCCAATTTTAAGTTGTTCTGCTTGGTGCTAGGTAATGGGGAAGGTTCCTTGGAATTACTGAACTAGGATTGTAGTGAGTAATCAAGAGTTATTTGTGCCATATGTGCTCCTTCTTATGAATCATAAAAATATTTAAAATTTTAGGAGAGATATTTTTCATCATCCTATATCATTTTTTCCTTGGGAGAGATATTTTTCTTCATCCCTATTTTTGCTTTCTTTTTCATCCTTTAGGGAGAGATATTTTTCTTCATCCCATTTCCAAAATCTTTATGAACATGAAGTCCTACAGGAGCCTAGCACACTCTTTTGCTCACTCAATATTGTCAGTAGTTTTTGATTTTTAAGCCTTCCCCCACACTTAGTCCTTAGCATTGACTTAATTTTTTAAAGACTAGATTCAACCTTAAACCATTCCCTTGTTTAAATGATTTAATGCTGTCAATGCATTTAGTCACTTTTTGTTAAGCAAACTTTGGTTGATAATCAATTTTTATATTGACATTCTTGTAACTTCCATAAACTTGAAAAATTCAGAAAAAATTTGTCATTTGCAAATCATAGAAAGATTTTTGAAAATATGAGAATCCATAATTTATTTCTTCAAAAAGGAAAAATGAACATACTTTACTAGGAGTAGTAAGGAATAAAACAACCTGATATGAATAATGACAAATTGTCATTACTGCATTCATGCTCGAGAATCCTTCTTCTCCTTTATTGACGCACACATGTACTACTCAGAAATTGAAACCAACAAAAACATAAAATTATTTGTTGGGTTGCCTCCCAACCAGCGCTTAGTTTTATGTCCTCAGCCTGACCAAAAATAGTTTATATCATTTCAAAATTTCTTTCCAATTTTTCATTAACTCCTTAGGATGAGTACGAGCTAGTTTAATAATTGGGTCATCATGAACACTAGCTCTACTATTTTTCTTCTTATAAGCCCAATCAGTATCCTCAATCTTATAATAAGTTTTATTTATATTTGTCTTTTCATTCTTTTCATTTCTTCCTTTATACTTATTATCAAACTTTTCATATTTTTCCTTGTTATCATCCTCCATTTCATTTTGTAAGAATGTGTAAAGCTCAGTTCTTTCAGGACTACTCTTAAGGTGATTCTCTACAAATTTAAATTGCATACAAATATTGTCAATATTACTAAGGGGTTTATTGATAGTTGAGATGTTAGAGATAATACTTTTTTTACTTTTACTATCCTGAGATTCTTTTAGTTTATTTGTCCTCATATTATTTTCAATTAGTTCATCTTGGTTGTTTTCACATGGTGGGTCACCTATTGCTGAGCATTCAGTTGAAAGCACTTGAGATGTGTATGGGACAAAAATTTTGGATTGCTCTTAGTCAAATTTTTAGTTTGACACTCTTGTTGCATTTTTAAATTGTCCAATTCAAGTTGATACTCCACCTCTCTCTCATTTTTACTGTTTATTTGAGTTAAAGTTTCTTCCCTATAAATCAACACTTCTTCAGCTTGTTCCTTTATTTTCTCAGTTATAACAACTTTTTGGACTGGGTTAACTAACTGTTGTAATATAAATTCTAACTTAGCCTCATTTGATTTACATATATGCTCTTGATCATCCAAATTAAACTCATGCCTAATCAAGGTTGGTTCAATTTTGTGCAAATTGTTGTTCGCATAACAACTAGAGTCTTCCACTAATTCTTCTAAATAAGATTGCTCACTTATCCAATTTGTGTTGTTAATGTTCATATCAGAGTGAGTGTAATTGTGTTGCAAGTTGTTATCAAACTTAATATCATTAATTAGTTTTGTTTTTGAAGGTGCAAAAGGGTTATTTGTATTACAATCAGAACTTAAATGTGTTCCCCCACACCAAATGCACAAGTTTTGATTATTATTACGCACACCCATGAAATTTGAGTACTCCATATAAATAGATAAAATTTATAAAAATTAAAAGAAAAGTAAACTAAAGAAATAAGAAAATATATATGCAAAGAGATTTGTTTAAATCACTATTTACTAATAAATTCTCCTTAATATGAAACAATTACCAATTCCCTGATAACGATGCCAAAAACTTGACAAACTGTAAATCACACGTCTGCGCTTGCATGCAAGTCTACGTGGTCTAAAGTAAAATTTGGAATGTGAGTTTCGAGATTTATCGTCTTCAGGGAATTGGGTGTTTTGTTACTAAGGTATATTTATGTTCAATAATATTTAAACTATGCGTGTTTTGTTGAATTAATTCCTAAACCAGCACAACAAATTTTAGTAGAAAGTAACTATGATAAAAAGGAGAGGAGAGTTGGGTCTCTCCCACATGAAATGTTAGGTGACTCATGTATGATGATTCCTCAAGCATTGGTCCTTTTTACTTAATTTTTATGTAACTTAATCAAGTGCACATTGTCCTCCTTAGAGTTTAACTTCAAGATTTACAAGTTCAAATCTTGTACTTGAAATGAACACAAAGTTGGTTCTATTTTAACATAAAGACCCTTATAAGATTTTAGATTATTGGTTTTCCTCTCATTCATAGTTTCTAGATATGAGAGTTGTTTCTTTATTTAAGATCTTACAACCATTCCAATAAGAGCATCACACGCGTCATGCACAGTTTAGATAAATGAGTGATTTCATTTGGGCTCCATGACTATGTCACCTCAGTCATGAGCTCTCAAAAATTCCATTCCCTCCCTTCACGTATGCTGAGCAGCGGAGCTCATTTAGTGGGGCTTCGCTCACACGCTTCAACACTTTAGTTGAATATAGATCAATGTGCACTAAGCTCAAGAACTTTTTCACATAGTTCTAAGATTTTGTGCACTCATGATTCTAGCTCGAAACTAAGGGTGAGCTGTGGAGCATTTAGTCCTTAAAGTCATTTAGTCCTTCATCATTTGGTCCACATTCAAGTTCATAATAATCCTTTTCATTTCTTTAACAAATCATTTAATTCACAAATTTTTATTAATACTTGAGGAAATTTTTCATACATAATAATCTCTTTCAATTCATGTAGGATTGCTCCAACCCTCCCTAAGAGGGAGTTTAGCTCTCCATTACACTTGAGATAAAAAAGAGCATATACATAGATAAAGACCCTTTCATGATCAACTAAGAAGAAAAAAAAAACTAAAGACAAGAGTTAGAGAGTGCTAGGAACGTTCCTTTGATGAAGTTCTCCGGATTTCTCCTCTTCTTGCTCTTGGTTGTATCTCCTATGTCCGTAGTGCTGCCTTTATTCCTTCTTCTCCTTGGCAATAGGAGTTCTTCCACCCTTGGAGAGTTCTCCTTCTCTTCTATGCAGCCCTATTCTTACTTAGGATTTTTCTTGAGCAAAGTTGGGAACCCTTCTTAAGTGAAGAAGAGCTATATTTATAGAGGGGCTGCATTCCTCTTCTTCCCTTTCAAAATCTATTTTTCCCTCTTCCAAAATTATGCTATAATGATTGTAAATCCAACTTGAAGGGAGAAGTGACCTCTACTTTTCCATTCTTTAATCTCCACATCACTTCAAAATATCATTTTTCCATTTAAAAATAATTTTGCTATAGAAGGAATGATGGCTTGGAGACAAGGAGCGGGTGGGAGTCATGTCCAGCCGCAATAAATGTCCTGTTCAGATAAAAATTCAGCACGCCGCTGCAGCACGCTGTGGCGTGCTGTAGCGCACTGTGGTGCAATGGAGTGCACTGGAGGGCGCTGGAGCGGTCGAATTTTGTAAAGTGGTCCGCGGTGACGCGCTGTGGCGTTATAGGCTTTTTCTCTGATGGTCCGCTGTAGCGCGCTGTAGTGCTTGAGCCCCGCAAGTTATCCCGCTGTGGCATGCTATAGCGCCTGAGCCTCGCAAGTTCTACCGCTGTGGCGCACTATAGCGCCTGAGACCCGCAAGTTCTCCCGCTGTGGTGCACTATAATGCCCGAGCCCCGCAAGTTCTCCCGCTGTGGTGCACTATAATGCTCGAGCCCCGCAAGTTCTCCCGCTAGAGCGTGCTGCAACGCGCCGCAGCGGATTTTTTCTAGAAATTTTAGAAACTTTCTAGAATTGTCCAGAAATTGCTGGGCTTGCATTTTCCTTGAAAAATAGGCAAAATTTGATCAAGAAAGCAGTTTTAATATGAAAAATGAATGAGATTTTTCCTTTATTTATGTAAAGACCCACTTATGTAGTAATAAGTGAAACTCTTAAGTATGGAGGTATTTTTTCAGATAACGGGAGAGTTCCTGATAAGAATTCCAAAGTTAAGCATGCTCATGTGGGAGCACTCCCAGGATGGGTGACCTGCTGGGAAGTTATCTTCTGAGGGCAAAACCATGAGGCCTTTTAGGCCAAAACTGACAATACACTGGTGCTTAAGAGTATGGGTTATTACAAATAGTATTAGAGCAGGCCATAGGGTGTCAGATAGGAGTTAAGTGCCATACATGGTAAAGTACCACTTCATGTGAGCAGCCTCTTGAACCCATGATAGTTAAGGTGTTACATGGTTGTGGGTACCTCTTGAGCCTGTAGGGGTCACCTCTAGGCCTATCTACCGATTGGATGGTTATTGGAACTGTGTGTGGATACTGATGAGGACGTCAGTTAGTTAAGTTTGGGAGATTATAAAGACCCACTTATGTAGTAATAAGTGAAACTGTTAAATATCGAGGCATCTTTTTAGATAACGGTGGAGTTCCTGATAAGAACTCCAAAGTTAAGTGTGCTCATGTGGGAGCACTTCCAGGATGGGTGACATACTGGGAAGTTATCTTCTGAGGGAAAATTGTGAGGTTTTTTAGGCCAAAACGGACAATACATTGGTGCTTAAGAGTTTGGGCTGTTACAATTTAGGATATAAATTATGGATTTATCAGAATCCACTACCAATTGCCTTGATAGATTACATTTCCAGACAATTGCAGATTAAAATGATGGTGCAACAACTCAGATGTTGTTACCTGTCAATTAGTGATCTAATTGACTACAAACCTCTTTCATTATTCTTATAATAGTATTAAGAGTCTCCATCTCAAATTTAGTGCGATTTGGAGACCGTTTGGTAATTTCCAATATTTCTTGATTTTCTGATAATTCTAAATATAACTAATTTATTTAGACTTTAGAATAAAAAACAGAGTCCGCCATTGGACTCACCACACCCAAATTAGCAAGGGGTGGTAATTTGGAAGTATTTGGGAGTCGTCAAATTTTTGTCAAATTTTCGCAAATATTTGGATAATATTTTAGTACCCAGAAAATTAGGTAAATTAAATACACCTCCGATCAAAAATCCGATTTCATTTTTGAGTTCCTCACCCCTCAATTAAGCAAGGGTGAAATTTAGGGATTTTTCGGAGTGTGTATGTGTAATTAGATTTGTGAAATTAAATAGAATAAATATAACAATTAAATTATTATAAATATTTATTTAGTTTATATATTAGATAAATTTTCCAACGATTTATTCATAAACAGCGGAAATTCGCTGAAAGGAAAATCTCAGTATTTTCCATCCACCTACATCAGAGCCGTTGCGAACACCTAAATGAAGATCGAATGGTTCATATTCGACCTGATCCATCTATTTCGATCTGGCCGTTCGATCATAAGATCGAATGAACGGCCATATTTTAACCCTAGTACGCTTCCTCTATTATAAGGACGATCGCGCACGATCGTGCGTATGAAGGGCCAACTGCTCTTTTTTTCTCCTCAACCCTATCCCTCTCTCGCCTTGAGATATCGAAGGAGGCGCGTGGATTTCTAGGGGGTGAAGGGGGGCTGCGAAGGAAGGAGGCACGTGGGTTTATTGGGGTGAAGGGGGGGCTGTGAAGGAAGAAGAGGAGATGGAGAAGGAGAGAACCGGGTGCCTTTTGGACGCGAATCAAGCTTGGAGAGTCCTTGCCCTAACCCTAGGTCGCAAGAATGGCGGAGCAAGGTACTTTCGTTTCAATTCATACCCTATGTATATAACTCCCTTTGCACAATATTTTCAATATCAATCAATCCTAATGCTGAATATTATTCTATTTGTTCTGATTCGATCTAAAAATATGAACCCTAAAATGCGATACGAAAGAAGAAAAGTGCTTCTGTTGAGAGTCGATGGAACTCTAGAAGATATTGATCGAAGTCTTCCATTAATGTTCATATTTTCTTTTCTTTGCTTTAATAATCGCTCATGATTTTGAACAAGGAGAAATTGATAATATCAAATAGCTATATAAGTTTAAGTATGGAGTGCGATGACAGATGCTTTTCATGCTTTCTTCACCTCATCATTGTGATTGGAGACATCAAGACTATTTTATGTTTTAAGTTTAATACTTGTTAAAATTGTTTTAAGTCTTGATTGTGAATTTCTATTTTTTAAGTTTAGAAATTAAACTAAGTGTATAATAACATGCCCTGATAAGAATTCATGCCATTTCAATGAATTTTAAAAACATTAATAAGATGAATTAAACTATTTGTATGTTTTTCTCCTTGCAAATTCTCTGTGTGTTTATTTAATTTAATAATCCATTAGTTATCTTTAAACAAATGGCTTAGTCCATTTATTATAATTGAGATGTACAGAAATTGCCAATAGCTATTCTCTTCCTTCCAGTACTCCATCTCCTTATTTCCTTAACCTAGTTATATGCTATGAGAATTATTAGGGAGCTTTGTTCAATTGGATGAATCCCAAAGCTTTCAATGAAATGTTATTTGTGAATGAAATTATTCTGATTTTCTTCCGTAACTAGTGATTTGTATAATCGTTCAAAAGGAAAATATAAAGTACCTTCATTTCGATCATATACCCTATGCCAGTGATTCCTCTCAGTGAGATATCTCTTTTGGATTTGATCAATTTAAATATTATACATCTATTTCTCTCTTTTGATCAAATATGATCGATTAAAACAATATGTGTAATCGGTAAAGGCAAATGGAATATTTTGTGATTATTCTATTTCAAACTCTCTTGTTCTTAATTTCTAAAATTATAAGCTCATAGTCGTATGACTTCATAATGCTTAGTATATTAAACTTGTAAGAAGATTTTCTTTTCTTTCTGCATTTCTAGAAATCGCATACTGTGTTCATTACAAATTTTTGATTACTTTAAGAAACCTGCTGTCGTTTCTGATTGAGATAAAGGAAGAGGAAACTTTTAAAATAATTATGTGATTGTGATTCACTATTAGATCTAACAATATTATTTTTGAAAGCTTAAATTCAGAATGCCTTTATATTGAGGAATAAGGCTTGCTCCAGCTGTAAATATAAATGTGTTGAGACAAGAATAGAATGTCCCCAACTTAGGTGATATTAATGAACTCCTGCTTTAGAGAGGAACATATGTGAATTCAAGGCCATGCAAGTACATCATGAGGCTTGAGTAATTTATAACCAATTTAAAAGCTTATTAGCATTCAACATTTTTTTTTATATGCATTAATTGTCTTTTAATAAATTGTTGGATTTCAACTTTGTATCCACACTGGCAATTTCTTTTATGCATATGCACACAGGTATAAATGGGGCGAAGCAATTACCCAAGTATTAGAGGGATCTTGTATCGCTACTTTGAGAAATTGAGTTTTACAAATTTGTACTATATTTGAAATTATGTATATAATAGACGTGTGTGAACCTCCACATAATACTAGTGCATGTGTATTCAATATGTATTTTATTTATAAATTCTACGCAAATTATTTTTGTAACACCCAAGACACTCTTAATTACCTTGTTCATTATTACAACAATACTCATATATTGTAGCATACTCCAGTAAATCCTTTTGATTACAAGCATCCTCCTAAGGAAATTTGCCAACAACAAATGGTTCACAGTAGAAATTCTGAGAGGCATCAACTGGATCGATTTATTATAATTTTAATTAGTTTTAAAGATTGATTGATCTATTTCTAAATGTGATTTGAATTATATTCATTCCAATTAAGATTTTATGCTTTCAAATTCATGGCTGCTATTTGAAGTCTTTGCTGCCTTTTATGACGTTCTGTATTATGTTAATGATTTATCTGACTAATAATTTTCATTTAATTATTCTAAAAATTGAAAGGTCATGATAATTAAATCCTCATTTAATATAGTTCCAAGGGATTTTTACTTGCAAATTTGATATATACATATTCAGTACCCACACTACAATATTTGCTGGAAAAGTATTATCATCTTCTTATTTATAAAGTGCATGATATCTCATGTGTACTTACAATTAGAATGAATTAAATATAGTGTATATGATGGTGTTTTATTTGTAAGTAATCAAATTTTGGTTTTTGGATGTTTATTTTAATTTAATCCAATGCTGCCATGTATTATTTGAGATCAAATTGTTGTCATCTAATATACTGGAAGAACAATTGCTATCATTAAATTTAATATGAATCAAATACTGTCATTTAAGTTATGAGATCTAAATGCTGCCATTTATCATATGAAATTTAATGCTACCGTTTATCATTTAAGATTAAGTGTTGCCAAATCTTTCAAATGAAATCATATGTTACAATCAATTGTATAAGAGGATGAATGCTACCATCTATTATGAGTAAGATTATATGATGCCATCAATTGTATACTAGAATATATACTGTCATTTCTCTTATTAACATCACATGCTACCATGTATTTTCTAAAATGAGATCAATGAGATCATAAGTGATTCAATATTGCTATTAATTATAATGAGAGAACAAGCGTTGTCATTAATTTCATTATGAATCAAATGCTATCATGTGATCAAATGCTGTCATCTTTAGTATTATAAGATTAAGAGTGATCAAATGCTATTAGTCATATCCATGTGATCAAATGCTACCATCTTTAGTATTATACGATCAAGAGTGATCAAATGATATTAGTCATATCCATGTGATCAAATGCTGCCATCTATAGTATTATAAGATCAAGAGTGATCAAATGTTATTAGTCATACCCATATGAACAAATGATGTTATTCATTTAAGGTAGATCAAATGCTGCCATTTTCTTTTTATGATAATGAATGCTATCATTTCTTTCATTAGAATTCCATGTTGCCATTATATTCATGAGATCTAAATGCTGCCATGTTTCATATAAAAATTCAATGCTGCCATTTATGTTAAGAATCAAATGCTACCATTTATATTGGGAATCAAATTGCTGCAATTTAAATTGGGAATCAAATTGCTGCCATTTATATTAGGATCCAAATTGCTGTCATTTATATTATAAGATCCAAATGCTGCTAATGGATTATATGAGAATCAATGCTATCATTTCTTTTATAGAATCATATGTTACCGTCAATTGTGTAAGGGAATATGTGCTACTATCAGTTGAGAGTAAGAACATAAGTTGCCATCAATTGTGTAAGAGAATGACTGCTACCATCTATCATGTGTAAGATCATATGTTACCATCTTTGTATATGAGGTCAAATGATCAAATGCTACCATGTATATATTAGAATCATGTGTTGCCTTTTAATTCTAAAGTAAGATCAATAAGATAAAATGAAACCAAATGCTTTCACTTATTTTATTAAAAATCATATGCGACCAATTATATAAATGGGAGAATTAATGGATCATGTGGGATCTAATACTGTCCTTTACATTATTAGAATTAAATTATAAATTGCTTGAGTTTGCTTAAGTTACTTTTACCTATTCTTAAATATCTATGTTGTGTTTATTATTTTATAACTGCTTGGGATGAATGAGTGGATTAAGCCAAATCCAACCGACGGATCATGATGGAATCAACCCTACCCGTCTGATCCTAATTAGTTTAAGTTTAGTTGATTAGATTAAGCCTAAATCTAACCTAATCAAAATAATATAAGCCTAATCGCTTTTCAAAATATTAATTTTATTCAAACGTTTCTGATCCATCCATTCTGAGATTAGGCAAATCTGGATCGCAGATCTCAGACCGATTTTACCGGCCCGTTTTTCCTTCCCGGACCAGTCAAGCTGGTCGAGAGACTCGAACCGGCGCGTCACCGTAGCGCGGGGCCCACTGCTATCACGGACGGCTAACACACTGTCAGGTGGGGCCCACCGGTACTCCCTCAAGCCACGGATCGCTGACGTGGCATTGTGGCTGTGGGGCGCATCACCGTAGCGCGGGGCCCACATCTGCAATCCTTCGGCGATTCCTGTGGTGACACGTGTAGCTGCTTAATAAATAATAAAAACATATATATAAATATAACATTTTAAATAATACGAATTTATATATATTAATAATAACAGATTTATTATTTATATTAAAATAATATTAATTAATTGATTAAATCCTAAACTTTAAACATTAATATCTTGCAATTTATACATCCAAATTATACAAATGAATATATCAAATTGATCAGAAAAATATGAGGAATTTATTGATGCCAATAATTTTGCATTTGAACCTGTATTTAGCAAAGTGAATACTTAGGGTTTAATTTAAGTTAATTAAATGTTACAAATCTTATTTAGCTTATAACTTTGTACCCATTTATCCAAACATATTGAATATGGGTCTTAAAGTGATCAGAAAATCCTAAGGATTAATTTGATAGTATTCATCTTGCTGTTTGGTCTAGTTCTTGCCTAATCACTTTTAGGACCTAATCCTAATTGCCCTAATTAGACCTAGAACTTCAATTGACCATAACTTAGTCAATTGAGCTCCAAATTAATTGATCCAAATATCAATTTAGATCAGAAGAACCTAATTAACAGTAATATGTAGAAATATTTTAGATCCAACAGTTAGATTTGCTAATCACCTCTAATTACCCTAAATATTGATTAGTGAATATTAGCAAATCTGGTAATCCAAATTGAGTGATTTAAGTTTCAGAGGACTCATAGAGTCATTTAGAATTTATCTATAAAATTGGATTAGTGTTTGAGTGATTAATTTTGCTAATCACTCACTAATCACTCTAAACCCTAATTAGGTCTTAACTTAGTCAAATTAGATCCAAAATTGAGTCTACTTCATGTCATTATGATCAGTGGACTATTTTTAAACCATAGCCACTAATTTTACTCAATTTGGACACTAATTGGCAAAGTTAGGATTTTTGACCCATAATTAAGAATTCCTTAATCACCTTTTAACCCTAACTTTTGTATTAGCCATAACTTGGTCAATACTTATCAGAATTTAGCAAATCTCAATTATATGGAAAGCTTAGATAGTAAAGAACAATAATCTGAAAGAAAATTTAACTTTTACTTAGTTAAATTACTAATTTGCCCTTATGAGTCAAATTCAGTAATTTGATCTCATATGGCTTAATAATCACCCAAAATTAATTTAGTTGCCGTCTAATCTTACATTAGATAGTAAGAAATACTTTCCAAAAGAAAATCTTAGAATTAAAGCCCTAGATCAAAAATTTGATCTTTTGAACCCTTAAGTGGGGGAAAATGGTCATTTTGCCCAAATTTAGGGTTTAGCTTTCAAAAGCCCTAAAATCATTTTATAATCCTATTAATCAATAATTATAATGATTTATTGCTGAAATTAGTTAAGTTCAAGACGAAATTAGATTTTAATTAAAATCTCAAAATTTGCTCCTTAAGGAAAATTTCCCAAGTCTTAAGTGAGTGATTTCTCCTTCTTTAATCATTCTTAGATCTTTCGTTAGGTCTATATAACATTAGTTAGGATGTGTGTCTTGAGAGATACTCTTAGTAATTAAGAGCCTTATTTCCTAAGATTAGTAATAGATCTTAAGTTAGAATTCATCTATTGAGTAAATTGGGTTACTCAATTAGATAAAACTTTGAGTTTACTAGTTTATAGATTTTCTCAGTTTATTAAATGATTATTTGATCCTTAAACCCTAGAATTAAGAATAGAGATCTATCCTAATGAATTTGATTTATCATTAGGATTTTCCCTAACTTAATCGGTGAGGTGGGATTCTAAACCTTAGACCCTTAGTTATACCTTTAGATTAAGTAATTAGACCTCATCATCTAGAGTCTAATTCTTAATCTTTTCATCTTGATTTGGCTAATCAAGATGAGGTTGGGATGAATTAAATTACAAAATTAGGTCGATGATTTATTCACTTTAACCAAATAGTCGTCTTTTGATTAAGATATAGTTAGGACTTGGCCAGTCCTAATTATCTTTAACTAGTAGGATTCGTGTTTCTAAGTTATAGAATGTGTAAGAATTGATGATTCTGAAACTTATGTAATTAGAGTAGATAGAATGAATAGAGTAGATAACAACGGATATCACCTGTGTTTTAGATAGAGTTTCTTGCTCATTTTGATTTTGATGCTTCACATTCCTTAATTTTGAGCCTTATACCTTGAATATATATTATGTACTTAAGATATTTGATAAATATCTTATGTCAACTTTGAACATTCATAAGCAACATTATGTTTTCTTTTCAGAAGTGGTTTGTAAGGTGTAGCTTGATTAGTATACCTCTTCGATCAACTCGTTCAGGTCGGCAACCTTTTGAGGGTTTAATGTCTGACAGTCTATGGCCATGCCTAGTCCGTGAGATAAAATGGATAGACTCTTGCCATACTAATTATAGAGCAGGATTCTGATATGGTTATACTAATTCAAGTACACTTACATTTGGTTCTGTCTTAGCTCATCAGGCTAAGAGTTTTCAGTGATACTCAGTTCAGAGCTTCTTTCTTAGCCCATCAGGCTAAGATTTGCTGAGTATGTTTTCAGTTGAGTGGCTTGGACAGTCACTACAGTTTTCAGTTTTCAGTTATTACTTTTACTTGTATATTCTGCATTTCAGCACTTTTTTACTTACAATTTTCCCGCACGTGTTTCTTTATAGGATGATAATTTTACTTACTGTTTTCATATGTACACCTAGGATGTTAGTTACTTTCAGATTTATACTATTCAAGTTCTTTATGTCACCTAGCATAATCTTATTGATCATAAGCATGTTTAGGCTGTATTTTCTTTTATAGTTTTGTTTAATTTTTCTATTGCTTACCTATCTTTGTTGCAGTTGCTTGGAGGAGGTATGTGCTTACTTCCTATTTGCTTAGTTATAAACTGTTTATTTATAACTTATTACTGTTCTTTTTGTACACTTTCTGCACCTATTTTGCTCAGTTCTGGTTTATGGTGATATTCAAGTAACTTAATAAATTATTTGCCCTAAAATGTGCTTAGACAATAGTCTAACCAGTTTTTCTTTTGTTGGCTGGAGCCGTACCATTATGAAACTGATAATGGTAGGTTCTGAGTTTGTTAGAGCAGCTGATCCAGTGGAGTGCTTACCATTGGAGGAGGAGCCCGTTCCTGAAGATTTATAACTTTAGCTTTCTTTCTTTTAGTGAGATTGAGAGTTCTTTTTAGTTCTCATTAAACTATTTTAAATTGTTATAATAATACAGGTTTAACTTTTCTTTTTAGCACTTTACTTATTCTGTATTGTTGTATTTATACTGTATGGATGGATGTTATATTTCTATTGCTTCCGCACTCTGAGTTCTTGTATGATCATTTAGTAATAGTATTTTTGGGGCGAATGGCAAAGTTCTTACTTAAGTTGGATTAGAACATGTATCTAATCCAATCCTAAGTGGGGACCTTGTCATTTGGTGACCCCTCCACCGTAATCATGTTAACTTAAGGGTTAACAGGACCACAACGGGGCAGGGCTGCCACAGTTGGTATCATAGAATTCCATAAGGTGTCAGATTGGAATTTGTATTCCTCTCTACCTAATGGATTGTTCTTCTGCCACTTGATCCCTAAATGAATACTTGAATTAACATCCATCACATTATGAGTATAACTCAGAATAAGTTAAGTTATTAAATAACTATAAAAGATGATAAACCATAAACATTAAATTATGTATATATATATATATATATATATATGCTCAACAAGTCTAAGTAGAATGATTATAATTGTAGGAATAAAAAGATCATCTAGAAATGGCATTCATGACATACTTGAAGGAATTCGAGGTCATATGGAAATATGAAGACAAGCTAGGAAAGAAACAAGGAAGGACTATAGCAGGTTTCTCAGCTCAAGGGTCACAAGTTTTAGATAAACTACTTATGGAAGGCATCTATAAAGGCCTTGATTTCCCCATATTAGCTAGAGAATGGCTAGCAAGGGTGATCACATATTTGGTGTGATAGAATGGCCAAATAATATTCAATTAGAAGTAGTATTATGTCTCCTACGAGGTCGAGCAAAGAAATGGTGGATCAACTCCTATGGGAACCTCTTCCAGAAAGCTCAAGAGGAAGGACAAGAACTGAATTATGAAGATTTCCGTGTCGCATTTATAAAGGAGTATATAGGATGGGAATAGTTACATAATCTATGATGATGTATTATATTATTTCAATAAATTTTAAATAAATGAGAAAAGTAGTAGCTATCTTACATCTTGTTTTAATGAAGAACTCAAGATAGTTATTTTGATTTCAGGAAAATGAATCCTGCTACATCTCCAAACAACACTCCACTCAACCCTCAACCGTCTGTGAGCAATGCTCCAAACAATACCGTGGCCGCTTCTAATACTATGGATGAAATAACCTCTCTAAGAAATATGGTTACTGCAATGCTAGAGAATCAAAATCAGCAAGCTCTAGCTATTCAAAAGTTAGTATCTGTAATACCCGCCATTAATGCCAGCACTTCTTCAGCATCTCCTGCCCCTCAAGTTTCCAATACCTTTCGACAGTCCGCAGATGGGATACTTCACAGTTTCCTAAGACTAAGGCTGCCTACCTTTGATGAGTCTGAATCACCAATGGACACTCTTGCATGGCTGAAGATAGTAAAGAAAAACATCACTAGCTTGGGTTGTTCAAGCAACCAATCTGTAAGATTAGTCACTCACCTTCTGCAAGGAGAAGCAGAACATTGGTGGGAGCAAGAAAGGAATACGCATTTTGAGGAATTTGAATTGGATGAAATAGAATGGAGCTGGTTTGTTCAAGCGTTCAAGGAATCATTTATTCCACCATCCACTAAGAACATCATTGGCGAATCATTATTGAGATTAACCCAAGGAAATCGATCAGTAGCTGAATATACTTCAGAATTTCAGAAGCTTATTCGATTTTCACCTCACTTGGTTCCTACTGAAGCAGATAGATGTTTCAGATTTGAGAATGGACTTCGAGAATCCATTAAAGATCACGTAATTCCCCTACAACACACCCAGTTCGAGAAATTTATTGAGACAGCGCGAGTTGTGGAGCATCATCAATCAGTCAAGGACATGAAGAGAAAGGCTTTCAACATGAACAAATACCCTCAGAACTTCAAGCAATAATGAACAAACTAAGGAAGGGTATATCAGATGGAGACCACTGAAACATCAAACCAAACTGCTGCCTGTAATAGGCCACATCCTTATGGAAAATGTTATCATTTTGGCAGAGTATATTTTACTTGTGGAAGGCAAGGTCATGCATATCGGGACTGTCGATCAAATAAAACCATTGATGGAGTAACTATTGAACGAAATCGTACGAATAAAATATTCCGTGCCACTATCATCAATTCCAGAGAGCCTCAGATGACTCTTATGCCACCTCCTGCTCAAGAGCGAACCCTTGCAAAGGTTCAATATGCTGCAAAGCCTTCAAACCCAAGTCAATCAACAGCTCAGACATCTGATAGCAGACCTGCTGGGAAGGCAAGAGTGTACAATCTCACTCCTGTAGAAGTAGCAGAAGACAACAATGTAGTCTCAGGTACAATTCGCAACTTTTGCTTTTCTTATTGAATTAGAACTTCCTAAAGTTTGTATTTTTATTAGGCACCCTATACTTTAAAGATGAGCCCTGCAGTATATTATTTAATACTGGGGCTAGTCATTCATTTATCTCTGAAAATTTTGCTAAGAGATTAGGACTACCATGTTACAAACTTGCAAAGATCTTGAGTGTTGGACTTCCATCTGGAGCCTAACTTAGTGCAAACAAATTTTGTGGCGTTCAAGTACCAATCAATAACCATACCTTCCAAGCCAAGTTAATTATGCTACCTATAGTAAATTTCGATATCATACTAGGCATGAATTGGCTTAGTATGCATAATGTACTATAAATTGTCAAAAGAAGAAGGTTAACTTACAAACTCCAGAAGCTTCAGCAACGTTTATTAGGAAACTCAGCACTAGTAGTTCCTTAATTAACACAATCCAAGTAGAGAAGATGGTGTGCAAAGGCTGTAGTTGTATTCTAATGGTAATGATGGGCAGTAACAAAGAAGTAACCCCAATTTTTGAAATAAAAGTTGTTAGAGATTTTGAAGATGTTTTTCCTGAAGATCTACCTGGTTTACCACCGACCAGAGAAGTAGAATTTGAAATAAATATAGTTCCGGGGACACAACCTCTATCAAAAGCACCATATAGAATGGCCCCGAAAGAATTGCAAGAGTTAAATGATCAATTGCAAGAATTGTTAAATAAAGGGTTTATTAAACCTAGTATGTCTCTGTGGGGAGCTCCGGTACTATTTGTAAAGAAGAAAGATGGGTCTATGAGAATGTGCATAGACTACAGAGAGCTGAATAAAGTCACCATTAAAAATAGATACCCACTTCCCCGTCATGATGACCTGTTCGATCAGCTTGCCGGTGCTGTAGTGTTCTCTAAAATTGATTTAAGATCAGGGTATCATCAAGTGAAGGTAAAGGATTCAGATGTAGAGAAGACAGCGTTCAGAACGTGATATGGACATTACAAGTTTCTTGTAATGTCATTTGGTCTCACTAATGCCCCATCTCTGTTCATGGATTTAATGCAGAGAGTTCTAAAACCTTATATAGATAAATTTGTTATAGTTTTTATTGATGATATTTTAATTTACTCAAAGATAGTAAGAGATCATGAGGAACATTTGAGAATGGTTCTGGAGAAGCTTAGAGAGCATTTGTTATATGCTAAGTTCTCAAAATGTGAATTCTGGTTGAATTCTGTATCATTTCTTGGCCATGTGATTGATGCTCGTGGAATTCAAGTAGACCAGAGCAAGATTAGTGCTATTCAAGATTAGGTTCAGCCCAAGACAGTTACTGAAATTCGTAGATTTTTGGGTCTAGCCGGATACTACAGAAAGTTTGTTAAAGGCTTCTCCCATCTTGCCGCGCCACTTACAAAATTAACCCAGAAGGCAGTTCCATTTGTTTGGTCAAAAGAATGTGAAACTGCATTTCAGTCTATAAAGGACGCATTAACTTCTGCTCCAGTTTTAGTTCTTCCAAAAGAAGGAGTCAATTATCAGGTGTATACAGATGCATCTGGAATTGGGTTAGGATGCGTATTAATGCAAGAAGGCAAAGTTATAGCATACGCATCTCGCCAGCTTAAAACTCATGAAAGGAACTATGCTGTACATGATTTAGAATTGGCAGCATTAGTTCTTGCACTAAAAATCTGGCACCATTATTTGTACGGAGTTCAATGCTCTATATTCACAGACCACCAAAGTCTGAAATACATCTTTACTCAAAGAGAATTGAACTGTAGGCAAAGAAGATGGCTGGAATTAATTAGTGATTATGACTTAGATATTCAGTACCATCCAGGAAAAGCTAATGTGGTAGCTGATGCTCTAAGTCGATATACTACTCTTAACAGCATAATTTCAGAAAGTCCGTTAATGAATGAGTTTCGTAAGATGGATATTTCTCTTGCTAAAGGTGATTCAGTCAGTACTATGATATCCATGAATAATATAGAACCTACTTTTCATAGAGATGTTTCAATCTCTCAAAGCAAGGATGATGAATATTTAAACCTTAAAGTGACAATAGAAAGTGGTCGTCATCCAGAATTACAGTTTAAGAAAGGTGCTATTTATATGGATAATCATCTCTGGATTCCTAAATCCATGCAAAAAGAGATCTTGATTGAAAGTCACAATTCAGGATATCAAATTCATCCAAGGAATTCTAAGATGTATCAAGACCTAAAATAATCATTCTGGTGGCCAGGAATGAGGAAAAGTGTTGCAAAATTTGTTGCAAAATGCCACGCTTGTTACTTAATAAAAGCAGAGCATCAAAAGCCTGGTGGCTTATTGCACCCACTAGAAATCCCAGAATGGAAATGGACTGATGTATCCATGGATTTTGTCATGGGTTTGCCTCGTTCAAGATCTGGAGCTGATTCAATATGGGTTATAGTAAATTGCCTTACAAAATCTGCTCATTTTATTCCAATCCGTCAAACTGACTCGGTGGAGAAGTTGGCCAAATTATATATTAAAGAAATAGTCAGATTGCACGGAATTCCTAAAACAATTGTATCCGATAGAGACAGTCATTTTACTTCTAAATTTTGGCAGGCTGTCCATCAAGATATAGGCACAACTCTGGCCATGAGTACAGCATTTCATCCACAAACAGATGGCCAAACAGAGCGAGTAAATCAAGTCTTAGAAGATTTTCTGCATTTATGTATGTTGGATTTTTCAGGACCTTGGGAAGAGCATATTCCTTTAGTAGAATTTTCATACAATAATAGTTTTCAATCAAGCATAAAAATGGCACCATATGAAGCCTTATATGGGAGAAAATGTTCATCCCCACTAGCATGGTCTGAGTCAGGAGATACCCAATTATATGGATCTGAGCTAGTGGAAGAAACAAATAAGAAAGTCAAAATCTTTCAGCAAAGAATCAGAACAGCTCAAGATAGGCAGAGTAAATATCATAATAACCATCATCGTCCTCTAGAATTCAACAAAGGAGATTTTATATACTTAAAAGTGAGCCCGATGAAAGGAGTCTATCATTTTGGAGTTTCTGGAAAGCTCAGTCCAAGGTACGTTGGACCTTTCAAAATTTTGCAGAAGATTGGTTCAGCAGCTTATAAATTAGAGCTACTAGAAGGTTTTGCTGCTGTTCATAATGTATTCCATATTTCATCACTAAGAAAGTGTCTTCAAGATCCTTCTCATCTTATTGAATATCCTGCAATTGAAATTCAGCCTGATCTTTCTTACACTGAAGAACCAATTAAAATCTTAGATCGTGATCTGAAGAAATTAAGGAATCGATCTATTCCAATGATTAAGATTCAGTGGAAGAATCAGTCTTGTACCACCTGGGAGAAAGAGGTAGATATGTGTCAAAAGTACCCAAACCTTTTTGATCAAGGTGATTCTTCAACTCTATCTTATTTCAATTTGTTTCTTTATATCTGCTTAAATTTTTCTCACTTGAGTGATGTCGAAGACGACATCATTCTTAAGTGGGGGAGTTTGTAACAACCCAGGTTATTACTTGGCTCAATTAAGACTAATTTAAGTCTTAATTAAGGTTCTAAGTCACTAATTAAGTAATTTGGAACTCATCTTTGAAACCTAGGTTGAACCAGAAGTCAACAATGTCAAAAAAATCAGAAATTCTAGAAAATCTCAAACCCTAGAAAATTGACTTTTTATCTATACCTCAAATTGAAAATCCAACTTCGCCATTGCGTTCAGAACACCCAAATTAGCTAGGGGTGAAATTTTGGAGGCATTTGGAAGTCGTTGAATTTTCGTCGAATATTTTAATAATATTTAAATACCCCAAATAATCAAATAAACAAATACTCGTCGAAACAAAAATCCGAGTGCACCGTTGCGCTCCTCGCCCTTCAATTAGCTAAGGGTGATTTATTGGAAATTTTTGGGATACATTTAATAGGTTAAAATTGATTAATTAAAACTATGTATTTTAATTTAAATAATTATTTAATTATTTAAAAGATAACGGCGCCGTCCACTTAAAGTTAACGCCGTCCATTTTATCCGTTTTTACCGTTTGATTTAACGGCACATCAATACAACCGTCGGATCAGGCCTGATCCGACGGCTGTGAGCCATCTTCCCTGATGGCTCACATCTGTCGCTCGCAGAGTGCCCTAATGGCACGCGGCGCTGAATCGGGGGGTGCACGCGTCGATCGAGCGAGGCACGCGTCCATCACTCACCGCTTAGGCATCATTTTCTCTCCTATTAGCTTTGCTTTTTCTTATTTTTTCGGTGACGGTTAGTTCTCTTGCTGTCGAGCGAATCGTCGTGGACCTCAAAACCCTAAGGTACCTCCCTACCTATGTCTTCTTTTGTTCATTATTGCGAAACTCTATGTTTGCGTATGCGTTAATTTCTGGGCTTCGATCGATCGAGAATCGATCGATCAAAGTTATGTCGAAACCCTAATTCGCGATTTTTCTGAGGAAGATGAAGCGCCTCTCAGTGATCTGCCGTTGGATTGATTAAATCAAATCCAACCGACGGATCATGATGGAATCAACCCTACCCGTCTGATCCTAATTAGTTTAAGTTTAGTTGATTAGATTAAGCTTAAATCTAACCTAATCTAAATAATATAAGCCTAATCGCTTTTCAAAACATTAATTTTATTCAAACGTTTCTGATCCATCCATTCTGAGATTAGGCAAATCTGGATCGCAGATCTCAGACCGATTTTACCGGCCCGTTTTTCCTTCCCGGACCAGTCAAGCCGGTCGAGAGACTCGAACCGGCGCGTCACCGTAGCGCGGGGCCCACTGCTATCACGGACAGCTAACACACTGTCAGGTGGGGCCCACCGGTACTCCCTCAAGCCACGGATCGCTGACGTGGCATTGTGGCTGTGGGACCCATCTGCAATCCTTCGTCCATTCCTGTGGTGACACGTGTACCTGCTTAATAAATAATAAAAACATATATATAAATATAACGTTTTAAATAATACGAATTTATATATATTAATAATAACATATTTATTATTTATATTAAAACAGTATTAATTAATTAATTAAATCCTAAACTTTAAACATTAATATCTTGCAATTTATACATCCAAATTATATAAATGAATATATCAAATTGATCAGAAAAATATGAGGAATTTATTGATGTCAATAATTTTGCATTTGAACTTGTATTTAGCAAAGTGATTATTTAGGGTTTAATTTAAGTTAATTAAATGTTACAAATCTTATTTAGCTCATAACTTTGTACCGATTGATCCAAACATATTGAATATAGGTCTTAAAGTGATCAGAAAACCCTAAGGATTAATTTGATAGTATTCATCTTGATGTTTGTATTAGTTCTTACCTAATCACTTTTAGGACCTAACCCTAATTACCCTAATTAAACCTAGAACTTCAATTGACCATAACTTAGTCAATTGAGCTCCAAATTTAATGATCCAAATATCAATTTAGATCAGAAGAACCTAATTAACAGTAATATGTAGAAATATTTTATATCCAACGGTTAGATTTGCTAATCACCTCTAATTACCCTAAATATTGATTAGTGAATATTAGCAAATCTAGTAATCCAAATTGAGTGATTTAAGTTTCAGAGGACTCATAGAGTTATTTAGAATCTATCTGTAAAATTAGATTAGTGTTTGAGTGATTAATTTTGCTAATCACTCACTAATCACTCTAAAACCTAATTAGGTCTTAACTTAGTCAAATTAGATCCAAAATTGAGTCTACTTTATGTCATTATGATCAGTGGACTATTTGTAAACCATAGCCACTGATTTTACTCAATTTGGATACTAATTGGCAAAGTTAGGATTTTTGACCCATAACTTGGTCAATACTTATCAGAATTTAACAAATCTAGATTCTATGGAAAGCTTAGACAGTAAAGAACAATAATCTGAAAGAAAATTTAACTTTCACTTAGTGAAATTACTAATTTGCCCTTATGAGTCAAATTCACTAATTTGATCTCATATGGCTTAATAATCACCCAAAATTAATTTAGTTGTTGTCTAATCTTACATTAGACAGTAAGAAATACTTTCCAAAAGAAAATTTCAGAATTAAAACCCTAGATCAAAAATTTGATCTTTTGAACCCTTAAGTGGGGGCAAAATGGTCATTTTGCCCAAATTTAGGGTTTAGCTTTCAAAAGCCCTAAAATCATTTTATAATCCTATTAATCAGTAATTATAATGATTTATAGCTGAAATTAACTAAGTTCAAGACTAAATTAGATTTTGATTAAAATCTCAAAATTTGCTCCTTAAGGAAAATTTCCTAAGTCTTAAGTGAGTGATTTCTCCTTCTTTAATCATTCTTAGATCTTTCCGTAGGTCTTTATAACATTAGTTAGGATGTGTATCTTGAGAGATACTCTTAGTAATTAAGAGCCTTATTTCCTAAGATTAGGAATAGATCTTAAGTTAGAATTCATCTATTGAGTAAATTGGGTTACTCAATTAAATGAAACCTTGAGTTTACTAGTTTCTAGATTTTCTCAGTTTATTAAATGATTATTTGATCTTTAAACTCTAGAATTAAGAATAGAGATCTATCCTAATGAATTTGATTTATCATTAGGATTTGCCCTAACTTAATCGGTGAGGTGGGATTCTAAACCTTAGACCCTTAGTTATACCTTTAGATTAAGTAATTAGACCCCATCATCTGGAGTCTAATTCTTAATCTTTTCATCTTGATTTGGCTAATTAAGATGAGGTTGGGATGAATTAAATTACAAAATTAGGTCGATGATTTATTCACTTTAACCAAATAGTTGTCTTTTGATTAAGATATAGTTAGGACTTGGCCAGTCCTAATTATCTTTAACTAGTATGATTCGTGTTTCTAAGTTACAGAATATGTAAGAATTGATGATTCTGAAACTTATGTAACTTAGAGTAGATAGAATGAATAAAGTAGATAACAACGGATATCACCTGTGTTTTAGATAGAGTTTCTTGCTCATTATGATTTTGATGCTTCGTATTCCTTGATTTTGAGCCTTATACCTTGAACATATATTATGTACTTGAGATATTTGATAAATATTTTATGTCAACTTTGAACATTCATAAGCAGCATTATGTTTTCTTTTCAGAAGTGGTTGTAAGGTGTACCTTGATTAGTATACCTCTTCGATCAACTCGTTCTGGTCGGCAACCTTTCGAGGGTTTAATGTCCGACAGTCTATGGCCATGCCTAGTTCATGAGATATGATGGATAGACTCTTGCCATACGGACTATAAAGTTAGGATTCTGATATGGTTATACTAATTCAAGTACACTTACATTTGGTTCTGTCTTAGCTTATCAGGCTAAGAGTTTTCAGTGATACTCAGTTCAGAGCTTCTTTCTTAGCCCATCAGGCTAAAATTTGCTGAGTATGTTTTCAGTTGAGTGGCTTGGACAGTCACTGCAGTTTTCAGTTTTCAGTTATTACTTTTACTTGTATATTCTGCATTTCAGCACTGTTTTACTTATATTTTTCCTGCACGTGTTTCTATATAGGATGACAGTTTTCCTTACTGTTTTCATATGTACACCTAGGATGTTAGTTACTTTCAGATTTATACTATTCAAGTTTTGTATGTCACCTAGCATAATCTTGTTGATCATAAGCATGTTTAAGCTATATTTTCTTTTACAGTTTTGTTTAATTTTTCTTTTGCTTACCTGTCGTTGTTGCAGTTGCTTGGAGGAGGTATGTGCTTACTTCATATTTGCTTAGTTATAAACTATTTGTTTATAACTTATTACTGTTCTTTTTGTATGCTTTCTGCACTTATTTTGCTCAGTTCTGGTTTATGGTGATATTCAAGTAACTTAATAAATTGTTTGCCCTAAAATGTGCTTAGACAATAGTCTAACCAGTTTTTCTTTTGTTGGCTGGGGCCCTACCATTATGAAACCGATAATGGTAGGTTCTGAGTTTGTTAGAGCGGCTGATCCAGTGGAGTGCTTACCATTGGAGGAGGAGCCCGTTCCTGAAGATTTATAGCTTTAGCTTTCTTTCTTTTAGTGAGATTGAGAGTTCTTTTCAATTCTCATTAAACTATTTTAAATTGTTGTAATAATACAGGCTTAACTTTTCTTTTCAGCACTTTACTTATTCTGTATTGTTGTATTTATACTGTATGGATAGATGTTATATTTCTATTGCTTCCGCACTCTGAGTTCTTGTATGATCATTTAGTGATAGTATTTTTGGGGCGAATTGCAAAGTCTTTACTTAAGTTGGATTAGAACATGTGTCTAATCCAATCCTAAGTTGGGACCTTGTCATTTGGTGACCCCTCCACCATAATCATGTTAACTTCAGGGTTAACAGGACCACGGCGGGGCAGGGCCGCCACAATGGGCATCATAGGCTTTATCATGCAAGTTTTCACACAATTTCTTGATATCTTCAATTAGGTTGAGTACTGGCTTAGACTATTCTCAATCTTCATCTTGTGACGTATGCAAGCTTGGCAAGCAAACAAGGTCTTCATTTCATTCATCGCATATTAAAAACACGACCACTTCAACTTCTACACATGGATTTCTTTGGCTCTTTTTGTCCTTCTAGCTTTGTAGGTTGTAGGTTTGTAGTTGTGATTGTAGTGATTATAGATCTCAATTCACATGGGTGAAGTTATTATAGTCTAAGAATGAAATCTATCGTGAATTTGGGAAGTTTGCAAATTGGAGGAAAAATAAGTGATTTGAAAATTCTTGCGTTTAAGAGCGTAAGAATAGGAATAGGACTCTGTATGAAATGGTTAGGTCCATGATGCTTGAGTATCGAAAATTTGGGGTTGAAGCAGTGATTACCACGTGTCATGTCTTGAATAGAGTGTATGTTCAGATTACTACTTGAAATGAAAAAATGGCTCTTAAAGGCTGCGAAGCAGAACCTAAAATTTTAAGATTTTCATGTTTTTGGTTGTAGATGCTTTGTGCTTTTTGAGAGTGTAGGCAAATTAGACTTACGTTTAGATGCGGCGATATTTGTTGGTTACTCTGCCTCAAGCAAAGCATAGATTTTCTTTGATTTGAAAAAAAGAATTCTTTCTTTATAGAAGAATCGATCAATATTCTTTTTGATAAATTTGCTTTGCAACCTCAGCCTAGAACTTTAGAAGAGATAGGAAATGATCTGGGAAAATTGGATTTTGGAAAATAGGATGTCGGATCAAGTAATGATTTTCCAAGGGAATGGGAGTTTAGGAGTAGTCATCCTCCAGAATTTCTTATTGGTGATATTTCCCTAGGGACTAGAAGTTCACTAATAAATGAATTAAATCATTTTGCATTTTTATTTCTATCTTTGGTAGACTCCTAAAGTATTGATGAAGCACTAATGGATGAGAATTGGATTTGAGCAATGCAAGAGTAACTCAATCAATTTTTGTTTGGGCCCAATTCTAGGAGTCTTTCAATGGGATTATTGGAGCTCAAACAACATGGGTCTTCAAGAACCTACGAAAGGCCGCATAGTGGAAAAGATCATTCATCGTAGTTAGAAGCTAGCTTAGTGGCTAAGGGCAAACCAAGGGCGTAGATTTTCATGAGATTTTGGTGGAAGGAGAAAAGCATAGCGCTGAATGTTGAGGAAGCGACTAGTGAAAGCACTATTTTTGAGCTCATTCTTGCCCTAATAATAAGAAAGTGAAAAATGATGCTGAAGAAGAAGTGGTATCGGATCGCAGGCGGCCCACTCACACTTCATTTTTGTGATTTAAGGTAGATCATCACAATAGGATCGTTGAATAAATGTGGAACCTGGACAACGGATGCTCAAAGCATCTAGTCCCTCCAGGTAGGATCTATACTTTTCTTTTTATACGCTAGTCACAGTTTCGAAGTAAATGAGTGCCAAAGCATCTGAGAATCTAATCCGCTATGCTAACATAGCATATCATATAAAGCAGATGATTCGCATAGTTTGAAAACTAATATCAAGGAGACTGGTAGTTCGATATAAAGATAGCTTAGTAGGAGTAGGGAAGTTGACCACTCCGAAAGCATGGACATGACTCCTACAGTAAGTAGGTCTATTTACTAATCTACAAATCATACTTGAAAAGGAGAAAATCACATAAGGTAAAGGTAGTCACTTAGGCTTTGGAGATACTGATACTTAAAAAACCTTCCAGAATGCCTTGCCCAAGTCATGCTCTATCCGACCTAATTTTTCTTCCGCTGCGTGGCCTTCATATCTGAGTTATCAATATAATGTTGAAGAATGCTATAGCTGCTTTTTTAGGAGTCAAACTAGCTCACATATCAGGTAACAAAGTTTAGTAAAGAATTCCGCTTATGGATAGTTTGGCTCGACGTCAAAGAGAAAATTTGACTGGAAGGAGTGTAGTTATAGGTGGAGCTCAAGCTATGCTAAAATGCCACATTCTTCTTGATCTTCTGCTAAGAGAGGCACGAGGTAGCATTCGTTCTCCAACAACCTTGAGAAGTGACAGCTCAAATTCTTCTTAGAAGTGAGAGGAGACCGAAGTTAGTGTCTTTTCATATCATATAAAGTTAGGAGATAAGGGGATGATTGATAAGGAGGAGATTGGATCTCAAAGAACAGGGGTAATCATATGAAAGGGGGATATATATTTGTTATATAATTGAACTGCCTAGCCTAACGCCAGCCCTAACCTACTTATCTGAATCCAACTTTCCAGTCAGGAAAAAAGAGAGAGATTAGATAATAGTGACTGGAGTTCCATCGTCACTCTCTAATCTAGTTATCGTATAGACTAAGATTGTTGAAAGCGTCTCCTACTTCAGTCAACTGACATATCACTCGTTTAGATCCTCTCGGGCTCACCTCACCTTCTCTGCTTTGCACAGATCTTACCCTCTGGCTCCGGGTGGCCTTCGTCCGTTGGTCAAGCCTCTATTCGACTATTGTCTCATATCTGTTTGATGAAACCTAGAGAGTGTCCTTTGCTTCTTTATTAAGGCTAATCTATTTGTCGCTGCTTTCTTTTATTCCCTTAAAGTTATTACCACAGTAGAAAATTGGACATGGAATTACAACCAGATAACCTAGAGCTCTACTTCGTTGCCTCAAATAATGAATTCCGATCTCAGTCCTAGTTTGAAAGAGAACCAAAAATCACTCTGATTATCTTCACTATGACAACTGGGCTTAAGCTACGATGAGTGCTATCTTCTCACTTTACTTTATTCGTCTCATTAGCTACAATATGAAAATTTTGATTTGCCATAACCCCGCAGTGCTTGCTCTTTGCCCGGCAAAGGATGTACTTCTTATATATTCTAATATAAAGAAAAAGAATAGGGCTTTTTGAGCTCCATCCATAAAAGGCTATGAAGGCCACCCTCCATGTAGGTCCACTCTTTTCTTTCTCTCACCAAAACAGTCACTGGATTTCTTTGCTCTAATCAATAATCGTTCAAAAGCTTGTTGTGCCTTCCTTATCTTAGAATTAGAAAGAAGTAGATAGAATCCTCTACTTGATAATTCAAAGGCTTTCCCTTTTAGGAAACAGCAAGGAGTTTTCTCTAGATTCTTTGAGCAGTTGGTAAAAGGAAGCTAAAGTGTTTCGCTATTACTTTCTTAACCTAAGCGAACTGATTGTTTCACACCAATTCACCATTCATAAACAAATTTCTTTGTGATTTGGGAGAAATTATCAATTAGTGAGGCCCCCTTGAGTTTGCCAAGTGCAGAATCATAGACAAATTGAGCGTAGAGGACTAAACCACCCTTTTCACTATTTTATCCTCCAGATAGTGACAGGTGTTGCTTGCCACCTAGCTCCTAGCGATTTAGTTGTAATCCAGCTAGGGCTTGTGAGTTTATTTTTCTTTTATCATCACTAGATTACTATTAGAATGAGATGAGCTAAATCAAAATACTGAGATCAGTTGAATCGATGCGATGTCCTCAGTCACTTCGCTAGATCCCGTTTGGACTAGTGTCTCACTCCCTTCTGGTGGCCTTCTCTATCTATCTATAAAGATAAAGAACTGAACTATATTAAGCTAGTTGTCTATCAGTGACTTGACAACTCATGTTCAGGTGATTAGTAAGACTTCGTTTGGTTCTCACTGCACTTTCTTCTTTTTATAGAATAGAATAAGTATCGGGAGGAACGCTGGGTCTCCTGCTTCTCGTTATCGCTCAAGATAAGACCCGCTTTCTTCTATTCGCTCGAGCTAAACCTCTGACCTTTTCCCATCAACTCTTGTCTATCATATGTTCGATTAGAGTAGCGTCTCACTCCAAGATCCATCGCCTATCTATCATATTCTCCGAGGGTTGGTTGATTTACAAAGTTTTGCAAGGCTAGAATAGCCTTGAAGTTTAAAGTTAGACACTAGTCGTATGTACCGGGAGGTAGTATTGTAGAAGGAGAAAAGCATAGCGCTGAATGTTGAGGAAGCTACTAGAGAAAGCATTGTTTTTGACCTCATTCATGCCCTAATAACAAGAAAGTGAAAAATAATGTTGAAGAAGAAGTGGTATCTGATAGCAGGCGGCCCACTCACACTTCATTTTTGTGATTTAAGGTACATCATCACAATAGGATCGGCGAATAAATGTGGTACCTGGACAACGGATGCTCAAAGCATATAAATAGGTTACGAAGTAGATTTTGAATAAATGAACTTTCTAGTTACTCTGGGGGACAACACAAAAATGCAAAGAAAGGTTACAATAGGGACCTCGACAACCTTGATTATTGAAAATGTTATTTTTGTGAATGGTTTGCGACATAACTTGCTTAGTCTAAGTTAATTATGCGATATGGGTTTTCTAGTAGAATTTTTAGAACATATTGAAACAAATGGAAGATCTAATTTCAGAATAGATAGCATGTATCAATTCAACCTAAGTTCACTATTCAATTCAGAAATCTTAATTCAGTGTTTTCAAACTGAAACTGATGTCCGTGGGCATCATAGGCTTTGTCATGCTAGTTTTCATACAATTTCTTGATATCTTCAATTAGGTTGAGTACTGGCTAAGACTTTCTTAATCTTCACCTTGTAACGTCTACCAGCTTAGCAAGCAAACAAGTTCTTCATTTCATTCATCACATATTAAAAACATGAGCACTTCAACTTCTACACATGGATTTCTTTGGCCCTTTTAGCCCTTCTATCTTATGAGGTAGTAGGTTTGTAGTTGTGCTTGTAATGGCTATAGATCTCGATTCACATGGGTGAAGTTATTATAGTCTAAGAAAGAAACCTATGACAAATTTAGGAAGTTTGCAAATTGGATGAAAAAGAAGTGATTTGAAAATTCTTGTGTTCCACTTCATTTTAGAGCATATGAATAGGAATAGGACTCTGTATGAGATGGTTATGTCCATGATGCTTGAGAATTGACAATTTAGGGTTGAAGCGATGAATACCGTGTGCTATGTCTTGAATAGAGTGTATGTTCGGAATACTATTTGAAATGAAAAAATGGTTCTAAAGGCTGTGAAGCAGAACCTTAAATTTTAAGATTTTCATGTTTTTGGTTGTAGATGCATTGTGCTTCATGAGAGTGTAGGTAAAATTGACTGATGTTCAAATGAGACGATATTTGTTGGTTACTCTGCCTCAAGCAAAGCATAGATTTTGTTTGATTTGAACAAAAGAAATCTATCTTTCTAGAAGAATCGATCAATATTTTTTTTGACAAAATTTGCTTTGCAACCTCAACAAAGAACTTTAGAAGAGATAGAAAATGATCTGAGAAAATTGGATTTAGGAAGACAGGATGTCAGATCTAGTAATAATTTTCCAAGGGAATGGAAGTTAAGTAGTAGTCATCCTCCAAAATTTCTTACTGGTGATATTTCCCAAGGGACTAAGAGTTCACTAATAATGAATTAAATCATTCTGCATTTCTCTTTCTATCTTTGGTAGACTCCCAGAGTATTGATGAAGCACTACTAGATGAGAATTAGATTTGAGTAATGCAAAAGGAACTCAATCAAATTTTGTTAGGGTACAATTCTAAGAGTACTTCGATGGGCTTATTGGAACTCAAACTAAATGGGTCTTCAAGAACCAACGAAAGGCCGCGTAGCGGAAAAGATCATTCGTCATAGTTAGAAGCTCGCTTAGTGGCTAAGGGCAAACAAAGGGCGTAGATTTTGATGAGATTTTGGCACCTATTTTATGGTTATAAGAAATTAGATTCTTACTTGCATTTGCATCTCATAACAACTTGAAGTTGTATCAAAGATGTTAAGAGTTTAGTGCATTAATCAACGGGAATATTGAGAAAGAGGTTTCTAACCCAGTTTTTCAACCTACCCTCCGTTTGGATACGACTAGCATCTCACAATACCCTTTGCCTATCGGCTCACTATTACATATAGATCCTACAGATCCTACCCTCCGTGTGGCCTCTTAGTGGCCTCCGAGTGGCCTACCTTTTGGACTAGCGTCTAACTCTTGAGATCCTTGAGCCTTACCTGAATACGTATATAAGTTTAAGAAAGCACTATATGGCTTAAAGCAAACACCTAGGGCATGGTATGATAAGCATAGTCAATTTTTGTTCTAACACACAAGATCAATATACACAACTTTCTTCCACCCCTTTTATTTTCCTCTGATTTGAGTTCAGATCCACGTAGATGACATCTTGTTTAGATCAACTAAAACCACCCTATGTGAGTAATTTGCTTCTCTCATTAAGGAATTTAAAATGAGCGTAATGGGAGAACTCAATTTCTTTCTAGGATTTAAGATCACACATGGCATTGGAATTTCACAAACTAAATACACTAGATAGCTCCTTAAGTATTTTAGGTAGAAAATCCAACAAAGTAGCATAGTAGGCTATGAAACCCCCGATCAGAGTGTGAGGTGTTTCATACTTAGCTATTAATTCAGCAACCTTCTTGTCCTCTCAGGGCACGTGTTCTATTGAGAAGTAAGTGAATATGGTGGCTTCCTTTTGATCAACCTATAGATAGAACTTCACTTCAGGGTTTTATCAATAGTATTATAGAGGATAAGGACTGGGTTCACAACTAGAAAAAGTATTTAATTACCTTACATCTCTCGTTGGTCAATCCCTACGGTGAGTATGAGACCATTGAGTAGGCTTCATAGTCTGCCTGATTCTTTGTAGCACGTTTTATGGAGTTGGAAAAGAAAGATCCCAAACCAAACACTATGTTTTCAGATACTTGTAACTATTATGTCAGGTCAGTTTGCCTTCTTTCCATCTGTTCTAGTCTTCCAGTTGGCTATGTATGCTTTATCGAACTTGGCTTTTTTTGCTTCTAACAGTTATATCCGCTTTGATATGCTTGATGTCAAGAGAATACTGAGAAAACCATGTGGCTAATCTGAGGAGCTGGGCATTAATCACTTTGTTTCTTTTGAATGTGATCATTTCTTTCGAGGTAGCAAAGTCTGTTTCCACTAGGAAGTGGTGTCCTATTTAGTGGAATTCAAAATCAAAATTCATGATTACCATCTTTACTATTAACAGTTCCTTGAGCATGGAATGGCTAGGAATTTTTCTTCTTGTAGCCACAGCTCTTTCTTTTCATGCTGTTGTCTTCCTCTAATAGAAGAGCACCCCAATGCTTATCGCTGGCATCTGTCTGTAGTATTCTTTTCCCATCAGACGGAAGATGTAGTGGTGGTAGGGTCTTCATTACTGATTTTCACCTTTTATTTCTTTTGACAGCTACAGTTTGTTCTCGGCTGAGATAAAGGAGAACCCTTATCTCCATCTTCTAAAATGAAAAGACCTCACTCAGAACAGAACAAACATCATGTAGTTGTACTGAACCCTTGTAATAGATTTCAAAACATTTGGCAGATTGGCCTTCCTTAGCAGCCACATGTTTCATGTCTTTGGTCGAGGCCATAGCGTACTACCGTGTTCTTAGCTGAAAAGGTAAACTGGGTTAACATTAACAAAAGTCATGATCAGAAGAAATGGGAGTTTGTTGGGATCCACCATGTACCAAATCCAGGCAAAAGATTAAGAAAAAGCATCTATCTTTCATTTCACATAGGAGTTGGTAAGAGCTTAAGCCCATGAATGACAAAGTTTTCTCATCAGTTGCTTAGGGTTTCTTAGCAAAGAATCTCAATCTATCAAAGGGTAAGGGTAGTGAATCTTGACTTGACAAGTACTACCAAAACAATAGTCAATAATCTATTCCACTCCACCGTCTAGAAAGAGTAGCGGTTGAGGCTATAGTAGTAGGCTCTTCATTCTAGAACCTACACCAGCTATTGTTAATAAGCATAGGCTATTAAGCTTAGATTTGAAACTAGCAAAGGCAAATAAGTGTACTGTATACCGACAGCTAGAAGAGACGGAGCAGAGAGAGTTCGTTTATATATAGTCAATGAACTAATCGAAGGATAGGAGCATTCTTATTTTATGTCTCACCAGCAGGGAGGTGGGAAAGAACCCACATTTCCCACTCCACTCATGAATGGGGGAAAAGACGTTGCTTAATATAGTGACCCCTAGAAAAGACACCTTTTTACTAGCAAAAGAGCAAAAAAAAGAACCTGATCCAACCTTCTAGGTGAATTGGGATAGGACATTATTATAAACTCTAAAAAGATCATGGAACACAATCCCAGGATTCACAATAAGTCAAGTAAAGTCCTCATTCCCTCCTTAAGTCTTACCTACATTGTCAAGGGGCCACATGACCCGCTTAGCAAACAGAATATCAGGTGAAAAAAAAGCCTCTCTTGTCTTGCATGGATAAAAGCAATGTTTTGAACAAAAGCTGCAATCTAATATTTGAACGATGTCAAAATTTAGGGAGTCTCTTTTGGATCAAACTATCGATCCAATCATCATTAGGGGTGGACTTCCAGGTCATCTATGACTCTTCTTTCAGGGAAGTATGATATCCAAGGTACATATTTCTTACATAAAGTTGGAGTGTAGCTACGCAACAATGAAGGGCGCGCAACAGATTAAACCTTAGATATATCATCTGGATCAGTGTCAATTGACTAAAAGGTTGCTACCTCCACATGAGCAGCTCACTGAATAAGCCTAGCCAGTGTGAATTGAGCAAAATATCAGACCTGCTATTATGTAGTAGCATAATGTTCCTAATATGGTGTGGTATTATAGAAGGCCACTAGGAGGGTAGGATCTGTAACCGGTTCAGCTCTGACATCAAATCCAATCTCCTAGAATATGTGAACAATGAGCGTAAGCCCACAGTAAATAGATTCCATGCTCAAAGAAAGCGCAGGCCACCCGGAGGGTAGGTCGGACTAGATCGTCTGGAGGTCTGACCACAAGTGGCGTACTCTGCTCTGGCCATCCTTGAGTTCTTAATCTTTTTGAAATATTTATCTTTCTCATCTTGACTAGTGATAGTTCATCATATTGAAACTCTCGAAATTCTTCATCAAACAAGAATATGAAGATTTATTAGTCCTGTTCGATGAAAGGACTCTCTGTCGCTGGGATGTCCAATCTCTCAATGACAAGTGACTCTGCTCTGTGCTTAGGTGTACTATAACATATGTACATACTAGAGCAGCTTAGTCTTCAATTAATAAGATAAGGGCTAGCGAGTCAGCCAAGTGATTGTAAATTATAAGAACATGGGGGAAGGTTATCTCTCTACCCTAAGGCGCTTGATCAAGTATATGCAATGTCTTGGTACGAAATGAGTTGTGTGGGAAGAAAGTGTATAGTAGCTTTCATTCATATGAATATGTGTTTTCATCTAAAGCTTCAATTCAATATAATATGAAAGTAGCCTGTGCAGTGGTCTTAGTGGATTCCCTAAGCAGGTTCATCTAGTCTGAATGCTGTCATTCAATCTAGCCAATGTAGTTGCAGTGGCCAATCAAAGTTTCATAATTAAGCCCAGACTCTACAGAACCAAACTATCTAATTCTAATTTACTACCCACTTAGTGGCCTCGCCTTGTCCTCTGTATACCGATGAGCTTGACCAATTGGCTCTCCCTTCTGACCAATCCTGAAAGTTGCTCCATCTGAGTGGTAGGCTTTTTGACTTTGTGCAGTTCATCTTTGCTTAGATACTCTTCTTGTCTTCAGGTAGGACCATATCCCTTGATTAACTGAGAGTGACCTGACCGATAAGTCATAGTACCCTTGACATAGAAATACGAGTCTCGGGTAATCAAAATCTTCATTAGTTTAGAAGGAATTCAAAAGTCTTATCTTATATGAATTTGATTCATCTAACTCAATAAGGTTCTAATCTAAAGTCGACTAGTCAAATTTCTTAGTAAAAAGAACACATTCTACTTTCATATTTTCATATATATATATATATATATATATATATATATATATATATATATATCAGCTTTTGGTCTTCATAGAGAGTACTTTCAGGCATTTCATTTATTCACTACGCGACCTTTACTTTAGAATTAGAAGTCGAAGTCAGACTGCACTCCTGCCGCAAAAGAAAGAAAAAGATTACCTATAAGCCTTCAAAGCAGTGGATTTTTTATACCTATTCTCTATCTCAATAATAACAAAGGCATTACGAGGGGTGGGCGTAGGTGAGCAGGTAGCAAGACAGCATCGACAGCTTTTTGACACTCATAATGCCAAAGAAGCTCCTCTGGCTTTTTATTCAAGCTTTAAAGAGAGAGCTCATCTAGTAAAAATAGCTAAGCTAATTCGTTCTTAGCTTGAGCTATTTTAGCTTCAACTAAAGTAAAGGGAACCACTAGACGTCAAAAGAAAGAAGAAGATGCTGCATTACATATCATCTGATGCGCTTCTCTTCTGTTAGTTCAATAGCCTAGACTCAGTCAGATAGGAATGCCCACTAAAAACTACCTAGATCAGATATTCTATTAGTTAGGTTAGTTCATTAACAATGTCTATAGGTTTACTAAATAACTTTATTTAATAAATAGGAGGGGAGGGTGCTTATCTTTTCTAATGAAAACCTAAACCTTCTAACCCATAGAAACCTTATCTACCTTATAAAACTTCCCTTGGGGGAAATGGTAGTGATTAGATAGTAACTAGAAGCGTAGGCCATAAGATAAGATTAAGATAAGGGCAGCAAATCCCGGTCAAAGCCAGGATAAGGGGAGTGAACAAAGACCACTAAGGAACTAGAATGTAGGTTATTTGATTTGAGAAGTAGGGGAAGGCTCTGGCAAAGCAAAGGTAAAGTGAGTCGATCGACCCACCTACGGCTATGTGAGATGATAGTCAATGATACTTTGATACGTTAGTCAAATGAAAACTCCAGTTTTCTTAGTTTTGACCCATGGTTGGTAGCAATTTTTCATTTTCTCAAAACAACTTATGAGGGAAAATCAGGTTAGTAGGTTTTGACCCATTGTTGTTAGGAATTTCTAATTCTGATTCGAAATGTTCTTGGAGATGAATTAGATCTCAAACTAAAGGTCAAGGTCCGAACCCAAAGCAGACTCTCAAGGAAAGGGAAAAATAGACTCAAAGAGAAGCTTAGCTTATCTACATATGCGAAAGAGGCTACAAAGTAGTCGAATGTCTTATAATTATAAGTAAGAAGATACCAAGAAGGCACTTACCGTACTCTAAGAAAGAGCAAGAAAGATCTTATGAGATGCTAGTCGAATCTTCGGGTAGGGATCTATCTCAAGAATGAGACGCTAGTCAAATGTAGGTGGCCTGGTAGGGTAGGATCTATCGATCGACCAATGGGAGATGTTTGAGCATGTCTACGGTTGTTATTTTAGCCGATAGGCAGGCAAAGAGCAAAAAAACTCCGTGCCGTGAGCCCTAAGTAGAAGTAGAAGGCAGCAAAGCGGGGGTTGGGAAGCTTGAAGGGAAGGTGGGTAGGTAGAGATACCACTATTTTCTTTATTTAGGTTCAATAAAAAGAATATAATCTTGACTTTAGTAAGCAAGGACGTTTGGTAAACTTATACTAGGTTACTTTGTCAACTTTGAATTAATGGAATGATATAACCAATGGGCTAAGGAAGAAAAGAGGTTGAATGGTCTAAGGTGAGCTTGATTAGAAATCTAGGTTGGGAAGCGGAAGCCAGGAGGGATTAGTAAAGGCTTAGGTAGGTATACTTTCTGTGCTTAGCATTAAGAAAACCTTTCTTCGCTAACTAGACTATCTATTGGGGAAAGGGATTCAATGTGCTCACCGATAATTAGAGGTTTACTAGACTGATGTATGTGAGAGAATCATCGAGACTTTGACTAGACAGAGTTTGTAGACTTTGAATTTAATTACGTATTAACTTTATAGAATAAATAGTAGAATCGTAGAGAGAAGCGAAAGCGTACTTTCCTCTCATACGTTACGTACGAGAGGTAGCAGAATTCTATTTAGTGCTTGAGAGGAGGAAGTGAAGCTTAGATCTTGTCTCACCCCTCAGCTCGGAGGTTCTTAACCGTCTTCCTTGTAGACTTAATATAAGGCCAACAGTGGCTACAACCATGCTTTTGTACAGAAGCTCATTTCAGATCAATCAGAAGATAATGAACCGCCTGGCTTGGCGGTCGAAGGCTTTCTATTCATAGAAAATCTCCAATTTGCAAGGTGTTTACTTTGCCTACAACTCAGCAATATTCTCATCCTTCTCCATGGCCTTCATAGCCATGTCTGAGCCTCCTATTGTTGCTATTCCTATATTATCTCCATGTAATCCAGTGTGGTGAGGGCCACCTTGGTTCTCTCAGCATCATACTCTTTTCAACCCTTCCTGAACTCTCATCCTTGAGGTCAGCTAGTTTATGGGTGAGGTTTGGCCCTTGTGTGGCGGCCGCCCCTTAATCATCTAAGATTAAGAGGTGGTCGTCAATGGGCAAACCTTCACTTAGCATTTAGATTATGGAATAACCTTCCTAATTAAATGTCAAGGGAAGATATGCCCTAGTATGAGAAGAGCAAAAGAGCCAATCACTGAATGAGCATACTATACATATCAAAGTGCGGAATAAAGACAAGTAATAACATCCATACCATCCAAACCATCCAGATAATAACTATACAACTCAGAATACATAAGCATAAAAAGAAAAGCAGTTTAAACCTGTATTATTACAAAGTATTAAAATGTTAATAAACTAAAGCAAAATAGAGTCACTCAATCCTCACAAAGCCAAAAGAAAGAACTAAGAGTATTCTCCTACATGCTCCTCCTCCTGAACCAGATATTCAAAAGGTCCTTCCTCAAACAATTCGGAGTCTGCCATTGTCGGTATCACAATGACAAAGCCCCGACCAAAAGAAAAGAAAATCTGGTTAGACAATAAGTCTAAGTACATTTTAGGTTAAGTATTTTTATAATTTTAATGATATCACAATCATCTAAGCAAAGTAAGAGCAGTAAAGCAATCAAGAAAAAAGTGGCAAGAGTTATAATTAGCTTAATTATAACTCAAATAAAATATGGGGTTAGCATATACCTCAACTCAAGCTACAGAAAAGGGTTAACATTAAACAATGAAATCTACTTAGTACAAGAAATTCCAAAGTAATATGATCAATTTAATACATACTGGTTTGCAATATAAAATGAAGATACTAAGCTAAAAGTAAAGTTCTAACATCCTAATATGCCATCATATATAAATACACTGCTAAAATAATATAAATTTTCATAAGAAATTGTAAGCGCTAAAGAAACTGTTGAATATAATTAAAGTGCTGCATGGAGAAGAATATACTGAAAATGTTGTAATTAAAGAAGTATGCTGAAAATGTAAAGTAAAATAGACTAACTTATATTAACATATTCTTATTTAGTCCTACCAAAAAGTAAAAGCCTATAAAAAAATCCATCTGAAATATGTAGGAAAAACATCCCAGATCCAATATCACTTAATTCCATTTAAATAAAATACCACTTAATATCATCAAATATCTAGGAGAAACATCCTAGATTAAAATGCCACAAAGTATCATCTGAACATCTAGGAGAAACATCTTAGATCAAAAGTACTATCATAATGTCCAGGCAGACTAAGTAAGACATATTCTACTATAAGTTACATAAAATTCATTACTTTAAATTATTTCTTCAATTAAGAATATGCCTTATGAATGAATCAAATTAACATATAAATATACTAGGTGCCATATAATGTGTAAAAATATAAAGTCCAAAACAAGGAGGCAAAGCATACAAATCAAGGTATAAAATAGCACTAAACAAACTTTGTGATATCACTTTATTTTCTAATTAAGTCATTTTATCTATCTGAATTTATACTAGTTTAGGATCTCCAATATCCAGTTATCGAGTATAAATCCAGAACATCGATCCTATAAGTTGAAAGAAGTTAGAACTAATCAAGTTCTAACATATATATATAAATCACATGATGCTTGATTAAGTTTAAATAATAAATCAAACATCCTAATTGATGATTTTATGAAACCCAAGCCAACCTTGATTAATACAAATCAAAGTTGGGGGATTAAGATGTTAAATCCAAGTATTGGATTTTAACTTCTTAATCTAATAGGTTCTAATCTTAATAGTATAAATCCAAAATCTCATGAACTATAATTAAGGCTATCTTATTAAGCAAAATCAAACTTAATAAGATGGATCTCGAATCTTAAATCTAAAGTTTAAATACAAAATAATCAAGAATAAAGGATGAAATTCTAGAAAACTATAAAACCAAGGTTTTCATCTATTAAGTACCCATTTACTTAGTAGATGAATTCTAACCTAATTTCTAAGCTAAATCCTAGGGAATAAGATTCTAAAAGATTTAAAAGAAAGTCCTAATGAAAAGGAAAATATTTAAGCCTTAACATTAATCTTACTTAACTATTGTTATGATGTATTTAACTTTAGGAAGATATAAGGTGAGCTAAATTCACCTTATAAGAGGTAGATTAAGACTTAGGAGATTATGAAGTAAATTTTAAGGCATTTTCTAAAAATGGAAAAATGATAGGATAAAACATCCTAAATGATTCTAAATTAGTTATAATACTGATTTTAAAGGTTTAATTGTAAATTTAAGGTTTAAGAATGCTTAAACCTAAATTTAGGCAAAATGACCATTTTGCCCCTACTTAAGGGTCTAAAATTCAACTTTATGAATTAGGGCTCTAATATGGAATTTATTGAAGTGGAATGATTACTTACTGTCTAATATGAGTTTAGATAGTAAGTATATTTATTTTGGATTTAAGTATTAAGCTGTATAAGGTCAAATTAAAAAATTTGACTTGTAAGAGTAATTTGATAATTTGACCTAATGAAATCTAAAATTTTCTAATTTTTTTGTTAGTTTATTAAAGATTATTGTCTAAGGTTTCCATAGAACCAAAAATAATTAAATTTTGCTATGTATTGGCTAATCTATAGCCAATACAAGTTTAGGGTTAATTATGTGAATTAGGGTTTCATAAAAGGGGGCCAAAAACCTAACTTTTCCAAATTAAGTCCAAATTTAGTAAACTTAGTGGCTATAGCTTCCCTATAACCCACTAATTACTTTAATTGGGAGTAGACCCAAATTGGAATTAGACCTCATTTGGTTAAGTTATGGCTTAATTAGGGTTTAGGTGATTAGTGAGTGATTAGTAAAATTAATCATAAAATCACTAAAACAATCACACAATTAGGTTCTACTCTACTCTATGAGTAATCAACAACTGAAATTAATCAATTTGGATCATTAATTTTGCTAATATTCACGAATTAAATTTTAAGGTGATTAGGGCTAATTAAGAGATCTAACCATTGTATCTTAAATATTTTTATAGTTCACTGATAATTAGATCTTTCTAATCAAAATGATATTTTGGAAGACCTAATTTGGAGCTCAATTGACCAAGTTATGATCAATTGAAGTTCTAGGGTTAATTAGGGTTAGGTCCCTAAAGTGATTAAGCACAACTAATCCAAATAGAGAAATGAACACTACTAGGTTGTTCTAGATGTTCTACTGATCACTTTTAGACCCATATTACCTATGTTTGGACTAGTGGATAAAAAGTTACAATCTTTGGAAGATTAGGATTTGGGTCTAAAAGCAATTAGTCTAAATATGCCCCAAACAGCAAAATTAACACTACTAGAGTATTCTTGGGAGTCTCCTGATTAAAATGAGACCCATATTGGGTATATTTGGGTAAGTGTACACAAAGTTGTGATAGTTTGAAGTTTTGGGACATTTAAGGTAATTATAAGGGGATCCTAAATGACACAATGTGATATATAGCTCTATATAGAAAATTGATAGTGCCAAAATGTTCCTCATAATTTTCTGATTCCAATGATATATAATTTTAGTATATTTGGATTTGTACTTTTTAATTTATGAGGGTTTAAATAATTAGAATTAATTATATTAACTAATTTAATTTAAGTTATATTATAAGTATAATTTAATTATATCAGATACAGTGATAGAGATGGATCCCGAGAAAGCCATATGGCACAGAGGGATTGGTCGAGGCGCTGACGGGGGGGGTCCACCTGCTACTGCGGGATTCGCCACATGGCGAATCAGCCTACGGGATGACGCAGAGTGGCGCCCGCCATTCGTCTTCGGCTGACACACAGAAGACCCGCGAGTATGGATCGGGCCGCGGGTCAGTCCCGACCCGAAATAGATGACTTACGCATCTACCCTAGACTCGTGACGATGTCCTAGGGCACAAAATTTTAGACCCTTCCCGGTGGCGACAAGGTCTGGCCCGCACGGCAGAAGGTAGACATGGATGTGACCTATACAACGGTGGGTGAATCATCGACAGAGATGACGCCAGCTAAGGCTTGCCCTAGCAACTAGGGTCCGGCGAACTAAGAAGATAACGATTTAAACTATTGGTAGATCACAAAATTTGATTGATCGAGTCATTGATTAATTGATCAGATGCAATATATATATATATACAATCTATGCATTGGAATAAACTTATGAACTGGATTCGAAGCAAATGTATAAAAGTATAGGAAGGATGGAGGAATACCTGATTAACGGCTCAGGATGATTTTGATTTCTCTTCTCTTCGCACATGATTGCTATCGAAGCATATGATCAAAAAAGGAACTCTAGCAAATTGATTTACCTCTAAATCGAGGGATTAGGCGGTGGGAAGTGCCATCTGGAGCGGCTGTCTGTCGCGTGCTTTCGTGCGAGCCACGCGCTTTCTCCTCGCAAATGCGCAAGGAAGACAACACAGAGACCGTCCAATCTTTCAATCGGATGGTAAGGATATACCGTCTAAACTAACGAAGAAGACGGACAGCGTGAGATGTTTGGAAGGCACCGTTTTGCTTAATAATTTAATATTAATATTAAATTGTTTTATTTCAATTTCATTAATTAAATTTAATTAATTAAACATAATCCAAAAATTTTCAATAAATCACCCTTAGCTAATTGGAGGGTGAGGAACACAATGGCACAATCAGATTTTTGTTTCGATGAGTATTTAATTATTTAATTTTTGAGGGATTTAAATAATATTAAAATATTCGACAAAAATCCAATGGTTTCCAAATGCCTCCAAAACATCACCCCTAGCTAATTTGGGGGTGGTAAATGCAATGGTGAAGTCAGATTTTTGATTTGAGGTCAAATTAAATAGGTCAATTTCTAAGGTTTTTGGATTTTCCAGAAATCAGGATTTGATCTATTTGATTCCTAATTTGGACTAGATCTTAAATGTGAGTTCTAAATGACTTAAATTAAGATACTAAGACCATAATTAGGACTTGGATTAGTCCTAATTGACTTAAGTAACAACTTGGGTTGTTACACCTTATTCCCCAAGAGGGACTTGGTCACAGTCCGAACCATAGTCTTCTTATTATGATGCTTTTAAGATAGCTATCATAGTGCAGGCTAACTGAAGCTTGTTGGTCATTCTCTTTTTCCAAACCTCAAGCTTGAACATCAGAGTCAATTCCTAAAATTGAAATAGCTTCACCTCTTTCTAGCACTGTTACATGCTCTAAGAAAATAGAATTTGCTTTGCAACATCTTCAAAAACTATCTATTAGAAGTGTGGTAATAACCACTCTGAATCTCCTCTGTCAACATAGCTAGGTCGCTCAGACTAGCCTAATCAGCTAGTGTCTTGCCCCTGACAATGGCATGCTTGCTTCCTAATACACTTGCTCCTCGATAGTTGAGAAAACCTCCACATGCTTTACCCAAGGCCGTCTACCTGGTAAATGTTTGGCTCAACGATGAGGTCAACATTTTACTTGTCAGTTAGGTCCATGGGAGGAGACTAGAGTCGAGTTCATAACACTTGTAATTACTACTTCTTCTCCATTTATTGGGAGATTTCTAGCAGCACCAACCTCCAACTACAAAAAATTTTTTACACATCTTTGTTCTTTTCCCTTATCTAACGTTACATTTTATTATGTTACATATTTAAATGAAAGCCTCTATTCAAGCTAAGTATGCTTCGTAGCCTCACTACTCTATCATTCTTTATAACATAACTAACTTCACTTCTTTTGTTATTCATTTCATTTAGGCAAGCTCTTGAATCCATGGAGTTTATAACTATTCTTCTTATTTAAGATAGGAGACCACTGTGCCTCCACTTTCATCTTCTTTTTGGCCTCTACCTTCTTCTCTACGCAGAGGGTTAATCTACACAAGATCAATCTGAGTCAAAATCCTTATACTGAGTGAAATGCAACTCTCTCCATAATGAGAAATCCACTGACCTATCTCATAGGGTATCCAGCTTGATTTCCTAATTAGGCTTTGATTCTCCTTGCCCACTTGCAATGGCTGCATCAGGGGGAGCATTGCTACCTTTACTAGGTCACCCTGAGTCAAGTGTAGCTAGGTTGAGCACTCCCTTGAAAAACTTACATCCCCTATGGGAACCCAGCTGCTCAACATATTCCTCACTTCTCCATCTCCCTTGAATTTGTCATCAAGTTTGGTTGGCAGGGAAAGGGGAAGTCGATACAGTCCAATTTGACTTCATCTTTAAAGAGAAAGATTTTGCTTTCTTCTAACCTGATGAGAGCAAACCTCACCCTCCACTGAGCTTGTAAGTTTCTCATCCCGCCAACCATCTTGGTATAAATGATTGCTAGCATCCTCTCCACCAATAAATAAAAAATGTCGACTCAATAGCTAATACACTGTGTTGATGACCAGAAGAAGACAGAAGAGTGAGTTTGACTTGAAGATTTTGCTCACGTATTAAAGAGTGAGATGCTAGTTGAATTATTGAAATACTACTTAAAAACATCAATCAAGGCTAGTGGAGCAAAAGGAACCCTGTGACAATTATGAGGGCCCAAGCCATAGGAGCTTGCCTTAGTTCACTGGAAGGGAAGTGCTTTAAAGGGTGTGCTTTACCCTTATGATAAGCTATTCAAACTATGGCTCATCCAAGCCTACATTAGAGAGATGTATCAGAGATGCTCAGTCAATTCTTTCTCATTTTCTGAGGTGTCCCCTTTTGCTTCAAAAGTGCTCTAAGGATCTAAAGAATGAGACGCTAGTCCAAACAGTAGGCCACCCGGAGTCGGAGGGTAGGATCTGTAGGTGTAGCCTACCCTCTGGGTGGCCTTTGATATGATAGATGGAAAAGAAAGGAGTCGAATATATATATATATATATATATATATATATATATCAATGTAATATTCGATTAAAGGGCAGTTCGAAGATAGATAATATCACTTTCTATCAACTTAAATAAATTGGTATAAATGCATTTCTAGTTGTCAATCTATCTATTGCTTCTTTTTACCTAAGTGCGGGCATTGGTTCTCTTTTTGCTGCCATACCTCTTTAGAGATAGAGTGCTAGTTTTTTTAGCTTCAACTTCAAAGAAATGCGATTACACTTTTCGTACCTACTTTCTTTGTAAGAGTTTTAATAGAAGATAGGCCCTGCGACATACTCTCTTATTCTTTCTTCTTGACTATTTCACGATATAAAGACCCGAAAAAACCCATGCCCATAGAGTAGAGAGTCTTAGCACATCAAACACCTAAACCTCATATCAGCGGGGTGCTAGCAGCGAATAGACAATGTAGCCATCTCTTCAAGTAAGCTAGTATCAATATGCTTGAAAGCCTTTCTAGTTGAACTATGAATATTAAATTCAGGCTAAGCTTAGCTGGAGTGTTTTTCCTAGGATAAGCCCAACCCTTGAATTTTGTTCCGTAGTCAAACTCGAGGTGAAAATGACCTCGTAGTCAGCTAGTGTGCCTATCAAAGTCATACTTTAGGTTCATTCATTGGGAAGGAATATTGAAATTGTTCAACCTTTATAAACTTACTTTCTTTTTGAAAAGACCCAAACCCAAAAAGGAAATGTAATTTTCTATTTCATCACTTCACTGACAACTGGAACAAGAGAATAAGAGCGAGCTTGTTTAGGGCTATGAGTTTTTGAAGAAAAGAAAGAAGAGAAAGATCAAGGGAACCATAAGAGTAATTTGTTTTATTGGCCAATTGAACCTAAGATGACTGAGAACGAGGCAAGGCCTGATCAATGAGTCTTCCTTCCAAGCCTAGTGAAGTAGGACTCTTTTGAATGAAAAAAAATGGATATGAAATCCAGGTTGGCGAATCTATTCCTTTCCTTTTTTAGGTTGGCAAAGGCTGGCGCTTCCTTCAATATAGCGAAAGGCTCTTTTTTTTATGACCTTGAACCTTGAAGCAGGTCTAGATATAAAGAATCAGCATGGATAGCGGAACTAGGCCAAGAGAGAAAGCTAGCCTTTCACTATTACATTCTATTAAATTATTAATTAATCGTTCTACGAAACCTCATTTGTCAACAATTTAGATATCCCCTTTGATATTATTTTAGATAGGGTTCAGGTTACATGCATTTGCCCCCAGCCACTCTGCACAACAATTAACTTCACGATACGTGTGCTGTCTTTTTACATCCTAGTTTCTTTGCAAAATAAGTTGGATCTCCATAATCTAATTACAATTAGAATTCAGTTTGTGTGTTTCCTTTCCTTTTTTTCCAAACACAACAATGCTTCTATCAAGTCCAACTTTTTGAAAAGCCAAATTCCATGCGGCCAGTCAGGACTGCCCAAAGTCAGTGGCCATAGATGATTTTGTAGTTTTGCAAAAATCTAGCTTACCATTCTCCTCCATGGCTCCAAAGCTCCAGCCCCGGCTCTCCCTGGGTTGCCTTTAGCAGAGACATCCATATTTAGCTTCACCCAATCTACATTAGGAAAACCCCAGTTTATAAACCTGTCCTCTTTCTCACTTGCTGGTCGCACAAGGGCATGTCAATGCATCATTAAACTCCAAATCTTTCAGCATAATGTGGACTGTAGGCTGGGACAGAACTTAAAATTTGTATCAAAGAGACATCTATTCTTACAATTCCATATCATCCAAGCTGTCATAGAAAAAACTCACAACCAGTCCAGTAACCCATACCTTCTCATCTCATGTTTCAAATTAAGTTGCAACCATATTTTTTGATAAGAACTACACACTATGGATTTTATCCATTCCTACTACCCCTGCTTTGATGCCCTTTTAGCATAACCTACATACCAGTCAGCCTACAATTGATTAGGTTATTTAAGAATTAGATTAAGGATATTATGATCTTAGGCTAGAGAGTGGTTCATTTAAGAAGATAAGGGTAAGAAGTGGGGGCAACTACGCAGGGTGGAAGCTAGGGGGGATGCCCATAGCTGGCTTCAAACTTTGAATCGAACCTGACAACGTATTAGGTTCACGTGTTCTATGAGCTTACCGACTTACCTGAAGGTTCACGGTAGTTCATATAACTAAAACTAGAGTTGTTCCAAGGTTTTATGGACATTCTTAGACGCTAGTCCAAACGGTAGGCCACCCTCTGGGTAGGATCTAGTTATTGGTTAACGTTTATGTCACGGTAATCATTGAGCTTCTTCTTTATATAGAATCGTTCATTAAAGAAAGCTGAAAAGAAGAAAAATTAGATTTCTTGTTATTCCTTCTGGAAAACATCATTAGCTCTGTTTCATAATTGTTGGTTTAGTTAAGAAAAAGAATCTAACCTTGCATTACAGGAAAGGCAACATGAAACTGATGAGAATAGCGTATCGGGCTCTGATTCCATTCCATTTCAGTATGACAGTCTTCTTCGCTATAGACATTGCACAAGTCAGTAAAGTAAGAACAAAGCAAAGCTGGAGATCCTAAAGATAGGAAGTTAGATAGCTGATGGGCTAAGAGCAAGTCATTTCTTCCCAACAAATAGCTAGCGCCTCATATTTGATATCTGAATAGGGGGTTTGGGGGTTAGAACCTACTCAGTCTTCTAGTGAGCTTAAACTGGGCTAAGAAGAGCTCCCCTACTTCTGATCTACCTGCTAGCTTCATCTCGTACTTCTCCTTATAGTCAAATCTCTCTTGGAGTTCAAACCTTCTCCTAGCGTCTCTCTAGATCCTACCCTTCAGCTCTGAGTGGCCTCCGGGTGGCCTTTCTTTTAGAAATCTTACTCCTAGTTGAACTAAAATAATCACATTGCCTAGTACTGATTCATTCAATTGAATCTATCATTTTATATTACTAGTTTCACATTAATCCTATCCCTATCCTAATAGGACTCTTCTGCTTCGCATCCTCATTTGCTTTATTTAGCATCTTTAGTTATCAAACACTCAGTTGTGGAGCCCCTCTAATTTATCTCATCTCAATAGAATAGATAGACTTAATATCTATATAATGATTAGTAATGAATTGACTGAGAAAGTTACTACTGAGCAAGGAATTAGTTAGTAACTACTGAACTGAGCCGGAGCTTCCCTAATTAGTTCTAAACTACTGAGCCCGAAGCCTAGAGATCTTTTTGATTCTTCGCTCCCTGTGTACTGTACTGATCCTCAAGCTGGCGAACACAAGATTTTTTTTTGGTACTCGTCGTCAAATTCTAATATATCATATATAAGAAAGATTCTAACTGGATCTAATTAGAATAGAGAAAAGAAAGGCAATTTCATCATTGGGAACTCGAACAATTAAAGGCTTCTATGTCTCTGACGGTCTGGGCATTGGTTCGGGTCAGCTCACCAATAGAAAAACCATGAAGCCAGAGTCATCAATCGATTCTATCGGATAAACTTCACTGAAGAATTACTGGACAGACCAGTGCTCAATAGTTAAGAATCTGGAAAGAGATGAGCATCTGGATCTTATTATGGGATGTTTTTGGTTAGTGTTAGCTTCCATTTGTCACTTTTCTAAGTCTCAGAGATTACTTCTCGCATGAAAATGAAAAAAGGGATAAGGTTAGACTCACATTCTGACTTAAGTTTCTAAGAAAGTTATACCCGAACCTCAGATTCTTGAGCTTTCCATTCACTTCTAACTTAGCTAAGCGACTTTTTAGTTGAGACTATAGATCATCCCTTCTCGCTACGTGAGAGCAAAAGTATAAAAAATAGCATAGCATAGTAAATTGTCCAGAAAAGTGCCAAATGGGCTAAACTAATTAAGCAAAAAGAAAGAGTGAGAGTGAGCTACTTTAATTGTATAGCTTTTGATTCGTAAATTGAATTTCATAATTAGACTAGAAAAGGAAAGGGCGGATCTGAAGATGTTATCTGAGCATATATTAAGATCTAAGAAAAGAAATCTAAATAAGATAAGTTGAAAGATCATTCGTCAAATGATATGTAAGAGTGAGCTAATTCAAGAGGTTAGATGAGAGCCACAAAGCTAATTAAATAAATCGAGACTTTGCTTTTAAGGGAATCTTTAGAATAGTGAGCATATATCTAATCGAGCATTTTTGTAACAACCATAATATTGTTACTCATCAATTAGTAACATAATTGACTCTAAACCTCTTCCATTACTCTTATAATAGTGTTAGGAGCCTCCACCTCAAATTTCGTACGATTTGGAGACCGTTTGACAATTTCCAGCATTTCCTTATTTTCTGATAATTCTGAAAATACATAATTTATTTAGACTTCAGAATCAAAAATAGAGTCCAATATTGGACTAGCCACACTCAAATTAGCAAGGGGTCATATTTTGAATGTGTTTAGAAGTTGTCAAATATTTTACGAATATTTCAATATTATTCTAATACCCAGAAAATTAGAATAATTAAATATACCTCCGATCAAAAATCTAATTGCATTTCTGAGTTCCTCACCCCTCAAATAGGTAAGGGTAAAAATTTGAGATTTTTTGGAGTACGTTTGGATATTTAAATTTAAGTAATTAATTGAGTAAAATAATTAATATAATTTAGTATTTAATTAAATTAGTATATATTATATAATTAAATTATATCCAACGGTCGATTTAAATAAAAGGCGGAAATCCACCGCGACATGCAAAACAAGAAATAATCATTCCATCCGATCCATCGATTTTCCCTACTTTAATCTAACGGCTGGCCTTCAAACCGTGCATAGAAGGGTTGGGACCGTTCGATCAATTGTCCGATCGAATGGCTCCCGTGATCTCCCTATACGCCTTCCCCAGCTGTGCCACTTCCCGATCGTACCCTGTCCTTCCCAGGGATCGTGCGTCGACAGCTGTAGGATTCTATAGGGCTCGCCTTATCTTCATTCTTCCCCTTACTATGAAGGTTGCTGATACCTAATCTCCTCTCGTGATCTTGGGAGAGCCTGAACATGACCTTGCAAACGAGAAGACGAACACCTCTTCCCCCAAACCTAAACGACAAAGCAAGGTACCCAGTTTCGGATTTCTATCCTATGGATGCTATCCTCTCTAAGGAGATGTTCTCCCAAAATTGATCATTTTAATATCATATGTTCATTTCATTTAGATCAAATCTGATCTAATAATTTGAAGTTATTTGATTGAAAAGTTTTGCGCAAAATTCTGCTTATCAATTCCTGTCTTCTTTCTTTGCAATGTTAAATATCTTGATGTTTAACCATTCTTATCTTTTAGTAATAATAAAATTGTAAAATTATTCCTTCTCCATCTTTTAAATAAATGAAATCCCAAAATAATAGGGTTGGATTGAATTAAGGAATCTTCATTCTCTAGAAATCACTTTTTGTGCTCATTGAGAATTCTAGTCTTCATTAAGAACCATTCTGTTGTTTCTAGAAGAGGAAGACAGAATCTTCAAAGAGAATATGTGATTGAGGCCCACTTTTAGATCCATAGAATTTGAAATGCAACTTAGTGGATCACTTGGAATTTGTAATATGGTATAATATGGATCACTGTTCCAACAATCATAAGTGATCAAAATAAGATAAATAATAAAAAATTATTTTAAATTTAATAGAAAGAGCATTTCTAATTTTGCTGCCATAACATTGTATAGTTGTTTTCTCAGTCACAGCTTAAATTATGCTGCCTAAAAGTAGCATTTAAGAAAATGCGGACAGAGTAAGGCTGCAAATTCTCAGCAGTATTTTATTCTTTAGTTAGCTCCTCTCCAGCAACTTATTTAGAAAACAACTTCAGCCAGCTCCAACTATATCATAGAAGGCCTAGGAATTCGTTGCATCTCAATGCATTCGGGTTGCATCTCAATACTTATATAATTTACTTATAGATTTTACCATTGTGTTCCTCTCACTTTTCTGAATAAAATGATATATAATTTTGCATAATTTAGTAAAGTATTTTGCAAGATAAGATTAAACAAAAAATTGCACTAATTAATATTAATTAATTCTGTTATTAATAATTTAATTAATCTAATAATCATTATAACCACTCGGCAACGAAAATGGAGCGACGTAGAAGAACAGACTTGTGTGGAAAATGGGACAGGCGCGGGATCCGAGCCGCAACAGTTGGCGCGGAAGTTCACATGCCGATCTCGACACATGTCTTTGGTGCGTGTTTTCGGCGGCGCAGTTCGGAGGAACCGAACCAGCCTGGTTTAGCGGAATTTACTTACATAATTTCATTCCATACGGCTCTTCTATCTTAACCGGCGCAGTTCGGTGGAACCGAACCAGCTTGGTTTAGCCGAAAACACGCACCAAAGATATGTGTCGAGATCGGCATGTGGACTTCCGCGCCAACCGTTGCAGCTCGGATCTCGCGCCTGTCCCATTTTCCGCACAAGTCTGTTTTTTTACGTCGCTCCATTTTCGTTGCCGAGTGGTTATAATGATTATTAGATTAATTAAATTATTAATAACATAATTAATTATTATTAATTAGTGCAATTTTTTATTTCATCTTATCTTGCAAAATACTTTACTAAATTATGCAAAATTATATATCATTTTATTCAGAAAAATGAGAGGAACACAATGATGAAATCTAAATTAGGATGTGAAGCTTAATTTTCTTAATTACTTTTAATTACAATTAGGAGTCCTGAGAACTTTAAATTTTTAACATTGTCCAAGTTTAACCTAATTAGTGTTATTCATCTCCTTATGATATGAGGATTCCATATTTGTTATTATTATTGTGATTGGACAATAGTTGAATAACTTGGATATTTGACTCCTTAATTCATTATATTTGTAATTCTGTTGACTTTAATAATGCCTTAGGACAGCAAGCTTATTTATTTATTTGAACCTTCATGTCACTTTAATTTGTGAGTTTAAGCCTTAATTAGTGTAGCTAGATGCCTTGTTTAGTTTAGTAAACTTGTGATTCAAACCTCAACATTAGGAGAGATAGTGTAGGTTGAGAATCCTTAACCTTAATTATTTGCCATTTTAAGTGTATCCAACCTATCCATTAGATGTAGTTAACTATTAGTATGCCTCTACTTTTTTTTTTATGGCATATGAACCTATTATGATCAATTTCTAGCACTTAAAATTAGTGAACAATCTCTTTTATCTTCAAACCTCACCTTAAGTTCCCTAATCCATATTTCTAGTATCTCTTAGCTCCCTAAGAGTTAGATTTCTTTTAAGCATTAGCATCACTGTAGTCATGAGTTAACTTAGAACTTGTAGTTTGCAACCTTTCCCTTAACCTTGCACTTAAAACCTCCCAATGGAGTGTTTAGCTAATTTAGTGACTTTTTAAGCTAGAAACCATCAAAGCTAAGGTTTCCTTAACTAGATTGTAGTAGGGAACCTACCACTTGCACCTTTTAAGTGTAGTGAACCTACAACTTTTATCACTTCATATTAGCACCTTAAACCTTTAGTTTAGTAACTAATAAAGATTATGTGGCTTAAGAATAGTATAGGATTAGTATTATGTTGCATATTTATGCATATAAATTACTTTTTCATTTACATAAATCTAAGTTAAATCACTATTTTCCAAAACTCATTTACTTATAATATTACTTTCATTTGACTTAGAAGATTGATATGTCTAAGTCAATTAGAACCTTAATCAGCTCTAATCATTAAGTTAGATAACTAAATCTTAGATAATAGTGAATATCACATAATTTTTAATTACTTGAATTCCTTGAACATTGTTTGCTTTGAGACTACAACCTTGAATATTCATACAGACATTGTGCATAAATAAAACATTGAAACATAAAACTTAGGGTTTTCAAATGTAGGATGTCAAGCTAAGGTAGGCAATGGAGTAACAAAGAGATCTCACATATTATAGAGGGAGAATGTGAGTGTTTTGGAAACTTCACTTTTCTACTTAGTTCGGCAGATGTGCTCAACTCTTCCCTTGTTCTGTAATTTATGCCCGCAGAAAGGAAAACCTAAATAACTTGAACAATTAAATATTATTTTATCACAATCTTATTGATTGTGAGTACTTTTCATAGTTTTTTGGTTATGCTTACTTATCATAGTCTTTAATTATATTTACTTAGTCCATATAACTAAGTCTCACTTTACTTTACTTTACTTTATTATTCAGTTCTTACTTCTTACTATTATTTACTTTATACTTCAGTCTTTTCTTCATGCAGTGTATATTGTTTTACATTCATTTCTGCTTCGCTACTATTGTCATTTTTACTTAGCATAATATTCATTGAATATATTCATGTATTCATTTTATGCTTTCATATTCACTTTAGTAGTTTCTAGCCTTATTAGGATGCATGTTTTCCTTTACTTGTTATTGTAAGCTAGAGCAAATCTACTTATGAGTTCTTACTATCTTACTTTACTTACTATCCTTGCACAACTTTTTTTCCTACCCCATTTTAATGCTTAGTGCACTGATAGACCGAAGATACACGTCTGTGCTCACACACAAGTGCACGTGATCCAAAGTAATAAGGGATTGTCTTGAGAATTATCATCCACTGAGAATAGAGTGTTTCATTACTAAAGATTTATTTGTTTTCACTGATGTTTGAACAATTATAGAGTTTGTGTTTTTGGTTCCAATTTAACAATAAAAGTTTCATTGATAAGAAGCTACAAATTGAGAAGGTATGAAGAGTTGGGTTTAACATGCAATTCATTGTAGGGTTTCGTGTAAGTACTCTTCTTTGTCCACTTTAATTGTCAAATTACTTAAATGTTTTAGTTATAATCAAGCAACAATAACCTTCCTTAGAGTGTTCCCTAATTATGACTAAGTTATGTCTAGTGCTTAAAGATAAACTCAAGAAGATTCAATCCAAACACATAAACCCTCACGTGATTAATATTAGTTAAATCTGATACTTACGTCTAAGTTTTCAAATCTATTATTTTAATTGTGTGATCACGCGAGCTTGATTCCACCAAATTAGCATCACATGCATCTGTTTAGTTTAGCTAAGGTAGAGAGTCATTGAGCTAAGCGGGTTATGTCACATCACCCGTAAGCACTCAATACTTCATCTTCCTCCTTTAATTAGAACAAGCCATGGAGCATATTTGGTGGTTCTTGGCTCACATGCATCAACTTCTTAGCTTAGCTAGAGGAACAATTCTACAATGCTCAAGAGCTTTCCACTGGGCTCTCGGCATTTATGCACATGTTCCTAACTTAAGATAATGGTGAGCTGTGGAGCTCTAAGATTAATTTAATTTCCACCGCTCTGCTCATCATTTCTAATCCTAAGGAATTGCCTTGATCATCTTCACAGAGCGAATATTGTCACATATATTTGCAGCAAGGATCCTTTATGAGCAAGTCCTTAGTTCTAAAATAATAGGCTAGCTGATAATTTTCTATGTTAAAAACATACATTCATTATACATCATTAATCCAAGCAATTTTTCATATCAATAATCAAGGAATGACCAAGAAATTAATTCATTAACAAAGTTGAGTATAAACACTTTTAATTCCTTCAATTCATTACATGTTTAGGCCCAACCCTCCCCAAGGAGGGTTTAGGCACCCATTACAAAATAAATACAAGAACAAAAATTTAGGACATCGAACCTTTGCATTGTTTTTTGCAAATAAGAAATTAAGAAAAGAGATAGAGGTATAATACTAGGAACTGCAGTTGCATTCTCCCGGATCTTCCCTAAATCACCGTTCTCTTTCTCCTTTATGTTTCCTAACCTCGATTCCTCTTTCCTTTAGTTGTATCCTATTCCTTCCTAGGGCAGGGTGTGACACCCCAGCTCTACCGTAGTCCTGTTAACACTTAAGTTACATGATTTTAGTGAAGTGGTCACCAAATGACAAGTTCCTCATTTATAGTCAGATTAGATTTTCTTCCTAATTCTTTATAAGTAAGAAATTTGCCATTAACTGAGAGATTTTCACAAAATGACAATACATGAATTATTCATAGTGCGGAAGCAAGAAACATACACATCCATTTCACCAAAATTTAGAAAGTAAATATATTCAACTCAGAACAAATATGCAGTAAAAGAAAATACAAGCAGAACATGTATTATTACAACCTTTAAGAGTTTACTGAAAAGAAAGCTAAAGTAATGATTTTCAACAGCACACTCATCCTGAACAAGCTCTTTAGAAGGCCCAACATCATTAAACAGCTCGAAATCTGCCATTGTTGATTTCACAATGGCAGGGCCCCAGTCAAAAGGAAAGAAATTATGATTAGTCAATTTGCTTAAGCATATTTTAGGCTGATATTAGTTTCAAAAATCTTTTAAGATATCATCATTAACTAAATGACTAAGCATAAATAGCTGCAACAAGCTATGAAATAATAAGGGAAAGCTATAAATAACATATTTATAACATAAGCAAAAGAAAGTAAAGCACATACCTCCACCCAAAGCTGCAATAAGGTTAGGCATTTATATAAGTATAAAATAATTGTAAATACTAAAAATAAGACTCATTCTAACATGTTTATAATCATATAAAATTATGCAGATTAACATAAAGTAACTGAACTGTGATACATATAAGTAAGAAAGTAAGACTAGCATCCTAATATATGTAAGTAAGCAAATAAGTACTCAAATGTAGTAAATGTAAGCAGAAAGTAGTAAAGAAAGAATAACATGTATATTCTGCCATATCAGAAGAATTGGCCAACAAGCCACTGAACTGAAACTGAATTGAAGCATGCATATAACTTAACTTATCAAAGTTAAGGCATAAATAACTGTACTGAACTAAAGAGGTAGAAAAATATATATGCAGTAAGTTTTAGTTATTTTACTTTACTTTTGTGTACACGTTCAAAAGTAGCTGAGGAGTCAAGCACATCTGCAAGACTAAAGCAGGTTCCAACCAAACACAACTCTCCTTAATGAGTATATGTTAAGTAATCTTTATTTCTCTTCACCACTTGTCCATTGGCAATAAAAGTACACAAATATCTATCCATAAATTAACCCAATGCAAGTGTTATCCTATTTTTTAATGTTTTCATTTCATGCAACAAGTTATCTTGCATGTTATGCTCATTGTAAAAGGGCTCAAATTATAAGGAATGAAAAGCAACAAAGTTCAATAGTAAGTAAGAGACTCTACAAAAACACAAGTATATATGTTATTGTCTAATTTATCCATTTTATATATTCCAAGTTTAAACAAGCTCAGGATCTCCAGTATCCTACTATCTAGTATAAACTCAAATTCACGATCTCACAAGTTAAACATTAGAACTTAAATAGTTCTAATCCAAATCAAAATATTTTGCCTACATAAGTCAAAAAATCAATCAGTAGTCCAAATTTTATAATTTTTAGCAACCCAAACTAATCTTGATTAAGATAAACCAAGGTTGAGAGATTAAGAATTAAACTCTAAATACTGGGATTTAATCATTTAATCGAAAGGTGATCCTAAAGGCTAAGGTTTAAAAACACAATTCTCATGGACTAAAAATTAAGGCAAATCCTATTAAGCAAAATTAGAACTGAATAAGATGGATCTCTAACATTAATCTAAGGTTAAAAGATAAAATAATCATAATTAAAATATGAAATCTAGAAACTAATAAAACTAATATTTTAACCATTGAGTAACCTATTTACCCAATGAATAAATTCTAACCTAAATCTCTATCACTAAAAAAAACTTAATGGGTGATAATCCTAAAGGTTGAAGTGCTAAGGAAAAGATTTGCATTGCTATGCATTAAAGTTAATTAGATCTTAAGTATATGTTAAGATGAAACTAAGGGTTTTACTTAGAAATTTAATTAATAAGCTTAAATAATATAAAAATTGAATCTAAATAACTTTATTTGCTAATTTTAGTGATTTAATTAAGGTTCTAAGATTTAAGGATACTTAAACCTTAATTTGGGTAAAAATGATTGATTTGCCCCTACATAAGGGTCTAAAATGCTACTTTTTGATTTAGGGTTTGAAATTGAAATTTACTTAGTGCTTAATGTGAAGATAGATAGTAAGTAAATCAATTTTGGATAAGGATTAAGCCTTGTGAACTCAATTTAAGGTTTTCAGCTCATAAAAACAATTTGGTAATTTTATCTTATGAAGTCTGAAAATTTAGTCAATTTATTGTTGTTTACTATCTAAGAATTCCATAGAGTTTAAAATCACTGAATTCTGATATCAAATGGCTAAGTTATGGCCAAAATACTCTTATGGTTCAAATATATAAATTAGGAGGTTTATAAATAGGTCAAAACCTAAATTTCCCAAAGAGTATCCAAATTTAGTATACTCAGTGGCTATAGCTTCCCTATAATATAATGAGTACTATGATTGGGAGTGGTCAATTTGAACTCCATTTGATTAAGTTATGAGTTAATTAGGGTTATGGGTGATTAGTGAGTGATTAGTGAAATCAATCGCAAAACTAATCACACCACAGAGTTCTATTCTACTTAAGGAACTATCAACAACTTGAATCACTAAATTTGGATTGCTAATTATGCTAATATTCATTAATTTAGATTTAGGAAGATTAGAGCTAATTATAAAATCTAATTACCAAATTCTAAATATTTTTGCAGTTTACTGATTATTAGGTTTTTCCTAATTAAAATAATATATTGGATGACTTAATTTGGAGTCCAATCAATCAAGTTATGATCAATTGAAGCTTCTAGAGTTTAAGAGTAATTAAGGATAGGTCATAAAAGTCATTAGTCAATCTATGAGTTCAACAACAAAATTAACACTATATAATATTCTTAATGATCTTTTAATTAAAATGAAACCCATATTGGCTATGTTTGGGTCAGTGGGTGAAAAGATATGGGTTTTGAAGTTCTAAGGTTTAATGGAACTTAATTAGGGGTCCTAAATGTCACTATGCTAAATATTCACCCAAATAGGAAATTTGACACTACCAAAATGTTCCTTGAATTTTGCTGATTAAAATGACATATATATTTGCTATATTTGGATAAGGAGATTTTAAGTTATGAGTAATTAAAATTATGTAATTAATAATTTTAACTTAACTTAAATCAAATTAACCACATTATTTAATTTAGTCCAAATCTTCTAAACAATTGACGGCGGGCCCACCACTTCTCGAACAACCGGACAGCGGCAGGACCCACGGGTCAATCCAGCAAACGCTAGCATGCCAGTGGGCCCTCTGAGCCACCCTCAGAGCATGACACGCATGCAAGTGGCGGGATCCACCTTTCGTCCAGAGTGCGAGCGAAAGAATGCGACAGAACCGAGAGGCTCTCTTAGGGCATGCAGATACGGGGTCGATTCGGCCTTGCCGGAGGTCATACGCACAACAACAAGTAGGGCACAGCGTAACTCAGAGTTTGATCCATTTGACACCTGATTTGGACCAAAACTTTAGGGTGTGCTTCTAATGACTTATTAAGAGTATTAGAATCAAAATCAAGACTTAGTTTAGTCCTGAATGACAAAGGTAACAACCTTGGGTTGTTATTGACTCTTTTACTTTAGAACGATATTGTCCTCAACATCACTTAAGTAGGAAGAATGATGCATGAATAAAGTTAATAAAGCATAAATGAGAAGGTTGAGGAAGTACCAAGAATTTTATTTATCTTTGGGTACTTTGATCGCATAGCTGATTCTTTCTCCAAGTGACTTCTTCGTGAGTATGATTCCCCCATTGAACATTTACCATAAGATTAGATTGACTCCTTAACTGCTTTTAATCCTTACCCAGAATTTTGACATGCTCCTTTATGAATGATAAATTTGATTAAATTTCCCACTGGGGAAGATGAAGATAAGGTGATGCGACTCTCTCTCAAGCACTTCCTGAATGAGAAAACAAATAACATGTTGTGTATTGTGGAGAATTTATTGGGAAACTCTAGTTTATAGGCTGGTGCTCTAGATCTTGGACAGGATCCAGAAAGGTCCAACAATTCTTGGATTGAGCTTTCTAGTTAATTTAGGACGAGAGGTTCCTTTCATTGGGTTTACTTTTAGGTAGACGAGATTATCTTCTTAGAATTCAAGAGGATGATGACGAGGGTTATGATATTATGTATGTTGAAAATTATCGATTTAGAAATCCTTAGCAGCCTAACAATTTTCTTAACACGGAGTTTGGCCAACTTCACCATGAATATTGGTTTATCTAATTGGACTGAGAAGTGCCGACTAGGTCAGTCAATCAACTAAAACCCAGATTGAGTCAGCATCGGATCTTGACTTATGATAGGGCTCATGGGAAAATCAAATCATACTCATTTTGGGAATTAGTACAAGATTGAGGATATTTACAGGCTTTTCATGTCCTGCTTCGACTAGGTTAAAATAATGGTACTTGGTAGCAGATTCATCAATACATTTCTTAGCAGACTGCATTGCCTTTGGAATTGAAGGTTAGTTCGACGACCACTCTCTATAACTGCCATGAACTTAAGAACTAACTCACATTATAGGATTTTATATTACTCAAAGGAACTTAAGGTTTTAGGGAAATTGAAGGTTCAAAGACTCTAAATTTAGAATCCAATATCAAACTTAAGGTTTAAGGCTAAACCTTCATAACCCTACCTTATAAGCTAAGGTTCTTGGAATTTTAACCAAGGTTCTAAGCTAAAGGGAGCTAACCAAACTAAGTGATAACCATCACCCAATAAGGAAGGCAACAAAAGAAATAAGTGATAACATTCAACCAAGTTGAATGTAGCATTACGGGATTAAATGTTAACCTCTAAATTATAACACATGACTTAGTACTATAGGGTAAGACTACTACCTAGCAGGTGACATCACATACTAAGCACATGATAAACTAAGTATCAAAGATTCTAAAGGTTTTACACTTAAGTGATATTCATCACTTAAGAAAGCTTAGGCAAACTAGTTAAGTCACTATAAGACTTAACCAAGGCTAAGGGATACTAATGATTTTGATTCAGTGAATTAGAATACAAAAGGCTTGGCATCAAAGAACTAGAGTTATTTGATAACTTACTTTATTAGAATCTAAGATTAAAAGCTAGCTACAAAACTATTATTAGATTAAGTCTAATAATGAAGCAAAGGAATTAGCTGTTAAACTCAACTAAAATGATAAGATTAGGATGAATTAATTATATGAATTAGTCCACACTAGATTTGAACTAACAAAGAGACATTCATCTCTTACTAAGGGGTTTTACTAAGGCAAAAAAAAATCAATATCCATTTAGGAAACATAGCCTCAAGGCTAAGGGAGAACTTAAGATATTAAGTCACACATGATGACTTAACACCAAAGGTTTAAGAGGTTATAAAAAGGCTACTGACACAAGTCATAAACTATGACTTTGTTAAGACAAGGAATTCACTTATCCACACGGGTAAGTTCTAGGAGGCTTAATAGGAACTAAAACTACTACCATAAGTCATAATCTATTACTTATGTCGAATGTTCTAGAACTAGATGCTAACATCTAAGTCATAAGATGTGACTTAGATCACTAAAGATCTAAGGGTTAAACTTAATCTAGCTTGAAGGAGAGCTCATTCCAAGGGAATGATTATAATTAATGCTTTAGGCACACATTCTAGGGCTAAACTTGAACTACTTGGGAAATGAGATTTTCTTATTCAAAGGGAATAAGATCTTCCACAAATAGGCTATTACACTTGAGTGACATTCATCACTTAATGAAGATTGTACTAAAAAAATGGAATTACCATCCAATTAAGATGAACAAGGGAAGATACAAGGTTAACATATTAAGTCACCACAAGTGACTTAACTAGTAAGTGGTTCTAAAGAATAATTATAAATTCTAATCCAATGATTAGAATTTAAAGGCTTTACAACCTAAGGAAAATTTAATTATCAAAGTGTAAAGATATTTTGACTTAGAATAGGTTCTATTTAAAAATTGGATATAACAACATTATTAGACTACGTCTAATAATGAAATAAGATTTACTATAAGTTGATCTTATGAGCGTACATACATGATGTAACTTTAACACTAGGAAGGGTTAGGGTGAACTAACTATAAGGTTATTCCATTCTAATGCTTCTATTAATAACAAGATATTCATCTTTGGCTATGGGATGATACTAAGATAAAGTGGGTGATTATCCAATTTGGATACTTAACCTCAAGGGAGAGGGGAGAAGCTTGATGCATCAAGTCACAAAATGTGACTTAATACTTTAAGGTTGTAAGAAATAAAATAAATCAAAATAATACACAACTCATCTAATTAGGATAAAATATTGGGAAATAAATCATAAGGTTACTACTAAGAGTCATTATTAGGACTCAGTTAACTATGGTCCTGTGGTAATAAATATTTATCAAAATGATATGGATACACTCAACCCAAAGGAAGGATATGTTTGAAATCTAAGGGACAAGCTAGGCTAACACTTCAAGTTTCAAATGTGACCTATCCAATAATAGATTTGGGGATTCAATAATTCTATTAACCTAAGGAGTGAAAAGTTATTCACCCAATTGGATAAGACATTTCTCAAGGAAAGAACTATAAATATAAGTCACAAGTGCGTGACTTAGCTAAAAAAGATCTAAGGCCCGATAGTCCAAGCCAAAGAAGATGTCATTAATCAATTAAATAAATGACACCTTGAACACAATATCAAGCTTACTACACACGTTGTAGGTTTAGATTAATGTGTAACCATAATTAAATATTTATTCTACCAAACTAGGGTGGAGTTATCTACACCTTTTATAATAATTAGGTTAAGTCAAGCTAACCCAACACCAGAGCTTAGAAATGGTCTAGATAATAAGAATTAAAGTCTAAATTATTATAACTAGTTTAATCTAATCTTAAGGGTGAAATGGTCATCCTCAATGCATAGAACTATGTTTGATTCAAATGATCCTGAATCTAAAGGTTATGAACTAATAATACTTTAAGATTATTTACAGAATCCTAAATATTATTATATTTTTAGATTTTATAAGCTCTTTTTAGATTTATGAGCCTGGCTTTCAAGCAAAGCTCTAACCAGATCCAATAGAGATTCAATATCTTCAAGTTGTCAGAAGAAGAGTTGGTATTCTTAATCGAGATTCCTAAGTAAATAAATCTATGCATCAATTTATCAGTGAACTGATAATGAGGTTGAGGGAGATAATAATACATAGGAACCATATATATTGATGAGGAGTTTTAGTTGCCTTAAGCAACAAAGAATCTTTCCATCTATTTTTGTCTATTGTAGATGAATATTTACTAAGGCTTTAATAGTTCATCCATAGCATTGATCTCCTTCAGAAGAACTGTTAGATGCAATGGGAGGGGAAGGTGACATCATGATGATTCCTTCTACATTTCATGGTGAGTCTTCAAGAAGTATCAGTTTGCCAGGCTTTTGCTTTATTTTTATAGACGGAAAGCTATTAGTGAAATACGAACATGATCAGCACACTCAATTGCATCTAAGATAGATTCTACAGAGTCTTACCACTACTTGGGAGAAATCTAATCTTCTAAATATGGCACGCTGAAGAAGTCTATTCAGTATACGAATCTCAAATCTTCCATATCTTTAGCTTATTTGGTAGTCTAATTCTTAATATGATTCAAACATCTTAGTATAGAAGTTAAAACCTAAAATTTCAATTTGTTTGATCTTATAGATTTTATGAATATTTATTTAAGTTAGTTAACTGCTTGTCACTCCTTAAGTTCATTCTTACTTAAGTTTTATTATCCATGGAAGTATTTTCCATTTCATGCCTTTCATTCTGAGTATTAAGTTATGGTGATATAGAAGTATTTCAAGTATTCATTTAGTGACTCTATGGCAGAAGAACAATCCATTAGGTAGATAGGAATGTAAATTCCAATCTGACATCTTATGGTGTTCTTTGATAACAACTGTGGCACCCCAGCTCTGCTGTAATTCTGCTAACACTTAAGTTAACATGATTACAGTGAAGTGGTCACCAAATGACAAGTTCCTCATTTACAGTCAAATTAGGTTTTCATCAAAATACTTTATAACTGAGGAATTTTCCATTTACTAAGAGCTTTTCACAAAATGACAATACATGAATTATTCATAGTGCAAAAGCAAAAAACATACACATCCATTTCACCACAATTTAGAAAGTAAATACATTCAACTCAGAACAAATATGCAATAAAAGAAAATACAAATAGAACATATATTATTACAACCTTTAAAAGTTTATTAAAAAGAAAGCTAAACACAGCTTCACTAGCAAGGAAAATAAAACTAATGATCTTTAACAGCACGCTCCTCCTCCTAAACAAGCTCTTCAGAAGGCCCAACAACTTTAAACAGCTCGGAATCTGCCATTGTCGGTTTCACAATGACAGGGCCCCAACCAAAAGAAAATAAAATCTGATTATACCATTTGTCTAAGCATATTTTTGGCTGATATTAATTTCAAAAATCTTTTAAGATAACACCATTAACTAAATGACTAAGTATAAATAGGTGCAACAAGCTATGAGAGAATAAGGAAAAGCTATAAATAACATATTTATAACTTAAGCAAAAGGAAGTAAAGCACATACCTCTACCCAAAGCTGTAACAAGGTTAGGTATTTATATAAGTATAAAATAATTGTAAATACTGAAAAGAAGACTCATCCTGACATGTTTATGATCATATGAAATTATGCATATTATCATAAAGTAACTGAATTGTAATACATATAAGTAAGCAAGTAAGACTAGTATCCTAACATATGTAAGTAAACAAACAAGTATTGAACTGTATTAAAGGTAAGCAAGAAGCAGTAAAGAAAGAAAAACATTTAAATTTTACCATATCAGAAGATTTGGTTAATAAGCCACCGAACTGAAGTATGCATATTACTTAGTTTATCAAAACTAAGGCAGAAATAAGTGTACTGGACTGAAAAGGCTAAAAAATATATATGCAGTAAGTTTTAGTTATTTTACTTTACTTCTATGGATACATTAAAAAGTAGCTGAGGAGCTAAGCACGTCTGCAAGGCCAAAGGGAGTTCCAACTTAACACAACTCTCCTCATTGAGTACATGTTAAGTAATCCTTATTTCTCCTCACCATCTATCCATTGGTAGTAAAAGTACACAAATATCCATCTAGAAATGAACCCATTGCAAGTGTTATCCTAATTTTCATTATTTTCATTATTTTCATTTCATGCAACAAGTTATCTTGTATATTATGCTCAATGTAAAAAGGCACAAAATACAAGGAATGCAAAGCAACAAAGTTCAATAGTAAGCAGAGACTCTATTAAAACACAGGTGATATCTATTATTGTCTAATTTATCCATTCTAACTATTCCAAGTTTATACAAGCTCAGGATCTCCAATATCCTACTATCTAGTATAAACTCAGATTCACAACCCTATAAGTTAAATATTATAACTAAAATAGTTCTAATCTAAATCAGAAAATATTGCCTACCTAAGTCAAATAATTAATCATTCATCCAAATTTTATAATTTTTAGCAACCCAAGCCAATATTAATTAACCATCATTGAGGGATTAATAATTAAACTCCAAATATTGGGATTTAATCACTTAATCTAAAAGTGATCCTAAAGGCTAAGGTTTAAAAACATAATTCTCATAGACTAAATATTAAGGCAAGTCCTATTAAGCAAAATCAGAACTTAATAAGATGGATCTCTAACATTAATCTAAAATTAAAAGATAAATAATCATAATTAAAATATGAAATCTAGAAACTAATAAAACTAATATTTCATCCATTGAGTAACTCATTTACCCAATAAATAAATTCTAATATAAATCTCTATCACAAAAAAAATCTTAATGGGTGATGATCTTAAAGGTTGAAGTACTAAAGAAAAGATTTGCATTGCTATGCATTAAAGTTAATTAGATCTTAAGTATACTTAATTATCAATTTAGAAGGCTTATGGATAACATGATGTGAGCTGAATCTCACGTCATGAAACTTTATAATTACTTAGAAATCTTTTTAAGATGAAACTTAAGGTTTTACTTAGGAATTTATCTAATAAACATAAATAATATAAAAATTGAATCTAAATCACTTTATTTACTAACTTTAGTGATTTAATTAAGATTATAAGGTTTAAGGAAACTTAAACCTAAATTTGGGCAAAAATGACCATTTTGCCCTACTTAAGGGTCTAAAATGCAAATTTTTGATTTAGGGTTTCAAATAGAAGTTTATTGATAACAAATAATTACTTACTATCTAATGTGAAGATCAACAGTAAGCACATCAATTTTGGGCCAAGATTAAGCCTTATGAGCTTAATTTAAGGTTTTTAGCTCATAAGGGTAATTTGGTAATTTTATCTAGTGAAGTCTAAAAATTTAGTCAGTTTATTATTTTTTACTGTCTAAGAATTCCATAAAGTCTAAAATCACTAAATTTGGATATCAAATGGCCATGTTATGGCCAAAACATTTTAGGATTCAAATATGTAAATTAGGAGGTTTATAAATGGGTCAAAAACCTAACTTTCCCAAATAGTATCCAAATTCAGTAAGCTTAGTGAATATAAATTTCCTATAATATACTGAGTAGTATGATTGGGAGTAAACCCAATTTGGACTCCATACTGATTAAGTTATGAGCTAATTAGGGTTATGGGTGATTAGTGAATGATTAGTAAAATTAATCACAAAATCACAAAACCAATCTCACCACTAAGTTCTATTTTACTTAAGGAACTATCAGCAATTTGAACCACTCAACTTGAATGGCAAAACTAATCGCTAATTATGCTAATATTCATTAATCAAGATTTAGGGTGATTATGGAAATTAAGAAATCTAATCACCAAATCCTAAATATTTTTACAATTTACTAATTATTAGGTTTTTCTTGATCAAAATAGTATATTGGATGACCTAATTTAAAGTTCAATTGATCAAGTTATGGTCAATTGAAGTTTCTAAGGTTTAAAGGTAATTAGGGAATGGTCCTAAAAGTTATTAGTCAATCTATGAGTCCAACATCAAAATTAACACTATATAAACATTCTTGATGATTTTTTGATTAAAATGAGACCTATATTGACTATGTTTGGATCAGTGAGTGCAAAGATATGTGTGTTTGAAGTTCTAGGGTTAAATGGACTTAATTAGGGGTCCTAAATATCACTATGCTAAATATTCACCCAAATGGAAAAATTGACACTGCCAAAATGTTCCTTGAATTCTATTGATTAAAATGGCATATATATTTATTATATTTGGATGAGGAGATTTCAAGTTACGAGTAATTAAAATTATGTAATTAATAATTTTAAATTTACATAAATCAAATTAACCACAGTATCTAATTTAGTCCAAATCATCTAATCAATTGATGGTGGGCCCACCACTTCTCGAACGACCAGACAGCAGCGGGACCCACGGGTCAATCCAGCAGATGCCAGCATGCCAGTGGACCCCCCGACCCACCCTCAGAGCATGACATGCATGCAAGCGGCGGGATCTACCTTTCGCCCCGAGCGCTAGTGGAAGAACGCGACAGGACCGAGAGGCTCTCCTAGGGTAGGCAGATCTGGGGCCAATTCGACCTTGCCGAAGGTCAGACCGCACAACAACAAGTAAGGCACAACATAACCTTCCTAATGGCAGTCGTGCCGAAGGCGGAGGCGGTCCAGATCGACCATAAACTTCAGCCCTAGGTCACACTCTACAAGACGAATATGGACTACACCGCATACGACTATAACAGTGAGGCCAATTTTGGTTCGACGAGCCCGGTCGAACCTGATTAATAATCGATCAACTACAGAAAATAGACTAACAAATTAGCATTACGCATATTGAATGAGGATTAAAGGAGAGCAGGACATACCTATTTTGACTGTTGAGGAGGGGTGGAGATTGCTCAAGTCTTGATCGGTTTTGCTGGCACTCAATTTCATGAAGTGAGGTAGAAAATCGATCAAGGGACCTAAATGAGCATAGAAAATAGCTCCTAAGGTGGTGGGAGCAAGCACCTGGCGGCGAGGATGCCACGTGTTCGTGCGCAGGACATGCGCAGGCCTCTGTTGGCGCATGCGGGAGAGATAGTTGCTCGACTGTCAGATCTAAGATATAATATAAATCTTATTCCCTTATTTTACTATAAATCTTAGATTTATCACACCCCCACACTTAAATTCTTGCTCATCCTCGAGTAAGCTCAAAATAAACTTTTCTGATTTTTTTTTAGATCGCATAATTCAACAGGAAGTGTGAAATGCTTTTTGGCATCTAATGTTTACTTAACAATGTGAATAGAGAAACTCAAACTCAAATTCCAACAAATTCCATGCCAATGTTACTTTCACTTTTTACTATTTTAATTTCCTCCTTCAAAATGTATTATTTTTTATTCTTAAATTCTGGGGGGAGTTTTTAGGATTGCTTAACTAAGACAAGCCAAATTCGGTGTGTTAAAATTTTCTTGTGCCATTTGTACTTCTTCTTATAAACATCAATGAATTTTTCAAAAGAGATATTTTTGTTCCTCTTATTTTTCTTAGTTTTTCATTTTGTCAGAGATATTTTTCTTCATCCCTGAATTTTCTTTTTGCATTCAGTTCAAGGGAGAGATATTTTTCTTCATCCCATATATTATTCATTGCGTTTAGTAAATCCTATAGAATCCTAGCACATTCTTTGTTTCACCATTTCTCACTTCTTTAAATCAAGTTCCCTAACCCCACCCCCACACTTAGAATTATAGCATCATATACTTTTGATTTGTGGAGACTATTGATTTGAGAGTAAATCAATTTAACATGGAAAATTTTAGAGCTATTTTATTTTGATTGATCACATTTTGTTTAAGTAAATTAAGATATTCAAATCCTTCACATCATCCATTGAACTTAGCCCATTAAGACTTAAGAAAAATACTGAGCTGATAATATTCAATTTGCACAAAATTTGAAGGGTTGTAATGCACTAAGATTTATTAAACAAAAGCAAAAGCAAAAGTAAGAAATTAAACAAAAGAAATAAAGCAAACAAAAAGGAACTGAAAACCTATTTATCATGAGTTGCCTCCCACAAAGCGCTCATTTTAATGTCACCAGCCCAACACTTATGACAATTTCTATGTGATTCCTTCCATAGGAAGGTCTTGCAATTCCCATTCTGCTTTTTCTTGCCAATTCTCTTCCTCCAAGTATGGTTTCAAACGCTGACCATTCACTTTAAATGTATTATCTTGAATTAAACAAGAGGACTTTCATTCCTGGTTGAAAATTCTTCGGTTTAATTAGCTTGTCATGCTATTTTTTGGTTTTTTCCTTGTAGATTATGGCCCTTTCATATGCATTAAGTCATATTTTGACAAGTTCACTCAATTGCAGAACCCTTCATTCTCTGGCTTATTTCAAATCGAAATTCAACTTTTTAATCGCCCAAAATGCACGATGTTCTAGTTCTACCGATAAATGGCATGATTTTCCATACAAAAGTTTGTACGAGGAAATTCCTAAGGGTGTTTTAAATGTAATTCTGTAAGCCCATAGAGCATCTTGTAACTTTGAGGTCCAATCTTTTCTATTCTTACTCACAGTTTTCTCCATAATTTGCTTAGGCTCTCTATTTGAAACCTCAACTTGACCGCTTGTTTGTGAATTATAAGCAGTTCCCAACATATGTTTCACCCCATAATTTTTTAATAGATTTTCAAGATGTTTATTGCAAAAATGCTTCCCACCATCGCTTATCAGAATTCTAGGGGTGCCAAATCTTGCCAACACATTTTCCTTAAGAAATTTTATTACAATTTTAGAATCATTATTGACACAGGAGGTAATAGCCTCTACCCATTTAGATACATATTCAACTGCCACCAATATATAGCTGTTTGTTTTAGACATAGGAAAAGGCCCCATGAAATCAATTCCCCAAACATCAAAAAACTCTACTTCAAAGATTCCATTTAATGGTAGTTCATCTATTTTACTAATATTTCCTGTTCTTTGGCATTTGTCACAGCTCTTAAGATAATTAGCCACATATTTAAATATATTAGGCCAAATGAATCTTGACTGGAGTACCTTAGCCGTAGTTCGATAAATCCCATGATGACCTCCATAAGGCGATGTGTGGTAATGAAAAAGGATATTGTTGACTTCTGATTTAGGAATGCACTTTATCAAAAGCTGATCTGCACAACATTTATAGAGAGAGGGATCATACCAAAAATAGTGTCTTACATCAGAGAGAAAGTTTTTCTTTTGTTGGTAAGTAAGATTTTTTGGTATGACGTCTCCCACGAGATAATTAGAAAAATTAGCAAGCCAAAGTGGTTTCGAGGAGGCAATAGCATAAAGCTTTTCATCCTGAAAGATTTCACTAATTTCATTAGATTTATTAGGTGTCAACTGAGTTAACCTTGATAAGTGATCCGCCACTACATTATCACTACCTTTTATTCTTGATCTCAAGATCAAATTCTTGGAGAAGCAAGACCCATCGTATGAGTCCCAACTTGGCTTCCATCTTTTGGAGGAGATATTTTATAGCAGCATGGTCGGTATAGACAATAGTTTTCGAATCAATTAAATAGGAACAAAATTTATAAAAAGCAAAAATAATGGCCAATAATTCATTTTATGTTGTGGCTTAGTTCTTTTGAGCGTCATCCATGAGCTTGCTATTGAATAAAAAATCTTATCTTTTCTTTGTCCTAGTCTGCCCCTACTGCAAGGTTGCTCGCATCACACATAACCTCAAATGGGAGATCCCAATTTGGAAAGGAAATCACAAGAGCCGTAATCAAAGCAGTTTTAATGGTGTTGAACCCCTTTAAGCAATCATTATCAAAAGTGAACTCCACATCTTTTCCTAGGAGCCGACAAAGAGGTAAACTGATTTTAGAGAAGTCCTTAATAAATCTCCTATAAAATCCAGCATGTCCCAAAAAACTTCTTATGCCTTTTACATTAGAGGGTGGAGGGAGTCTTTCAATCACTTCAATCTTAGCCTTATCGACCTCAATCCCCTTTTTAGAAATTAGATGTCCAAGGATAATTCTTTTCTTTACCATGAAATGATATTTCTCCCAATTTAAAATATGATTTGAATCTTCACATTTCTTTAGAACCTTGCACAGATTTTCTAAATAATGGTCAAAGGATCTTCCAACTACAAAAAAATCATCCATGAAAATTTTCAAGTAGGCTCCTATCATGTCACAAAAAATTTCCATCATGCATCTTTGGAAAGTGGCAGGGGCATTACTTAGTCCAAAAGGTATTCGTCTAAAAGCAAAAGTTTCATATGGGCAGGTAAAAGTTATCTTCTCTTGGTCTCTCGGGGCTATTAAAATCTAATTTTACCTGGAGTATCCATCCAAACAATAGAAAAAAAGGTTTCCCCCTAACATATCTAGCATTTGATATATGAATGGTAATGGGTAATGATCCTTCCTGGTCGCTTTGTTTAATTTCCTATAATCTATGCACACTCTCCATCCAGTTACTTTTTTAGTTGTTATTAATTCATTGTTATCGTTTAAGACCACAGTCATCCCACTTTTCTTTGGCACAACATTTATAGGACTTACCCAAGGACTATCTGAAATTGGGAAAATAATTCACACATCAAGAAGTTTACTGATTTCCTTATGCACTACCTCATTAATATTCGTGTTCAAATTCCTTTGAGGTTCAATTGATGGCTTGGATTTTTCTTCCAGTAAAATTCTGTGCGTGTAAATTGTTGGGCTGATTTCCTCCAAGTTAGCTATGCTCCAACCAATTGCTCTTTTGTGATCTTTTAACACACTGCACATTTGATTTTCTTGCTTTTGATTGAGCAAGGCAGAAATTATCACTGGTAATGAGGTTCCTCCCTGTAAATACATTTTTTTTTAAATGGGTTGGAAGAGGTTTTAATTCCAATTCAGGATGTTCGTCAATTGATTGCTGAATTTTCTTCTTTTCTTGAATATACTCCTCATTCTTATTCTCTCCTTCAAATTCCTCAAACCCATCATTTATGTCAATATCTTGTTCCCTCACATCTCTTAACATCATTAATTCTTCAATTAGGTCTAATCTTCAACATCCTTCATTAAACTCTCTCGGGTGCTTCATAGTGCCGTGAATGTTGAATTTCACTTCTTCCCCTTCACAACGCAAACTTAACTCTCCCTTATCCACATCAATCATTATTTTTCCAGTGGCCAGAAAAGGTCTACTTAGAATTATAGATATTTTTTGGTGTTCATCCTCCATGTCTAGGATAATGAAATTGGCGGGAAGATGAATTTATCGACCTTGACAAAAATATTTTCAAGAATTCCCATAGGAGTTTTAACTGATTGATTGGAAAGTTGTAGAAGGATAGAGTGGGTTTTAATTTTTCAATCCCCAATTTATTAAAAATATAATAGGACATTAAATTTATGGATGTCCCAAGATCACAAAGAGCCCTTTGGAAAGAGTGGTTTCCAATAGTGCAGTGGATTGTAAAACTTCTAAGATCTTTTCTTTTTAAGGGGATTTTCTATTGCAAAATGGAACTACATTCTTCAGTTAAAGCAATAGTTTCAATTTTATCTATCCTCATTTTCTTAAATAATATGTCCTTCATGAACTTAGCATAACTAGGCATCTGCTCTAGTGTTTCGACAAAAGGGATATTTATGTGAAGAGCTTTGAAGATTTCTAGGAATTTATGAAATTGGACATCCAATTTTCCTCTAGCCATGCGTTGAGGGTAAAGTATATTTTGACTAATACTGGGTTGGTGAAACAACCCAAGGTTGTTACCCAGTCAATTTGACCTAAATTGATCAAATTAAGTCGAAAATCAAGATCCTAATTTTAAGTCAAATAAAAATTAAATTAAAATATTCTCAAATAAAGTGTATTGAGGGGATCCTCCTGCAAAAATTTAAGTGCAATTGGGATCCCGAATTGTCCTAAATAAATTCATGAAGTTTAAACTTCTAAAGTTGATAATAGATAAAATATAACATAAAATTTAGAAATTTTTAAATATTTAGGTTAAGCATCATGAGATGACGCTATGTTTTAAGTTTCCCAAATTTTAGAACTCCAGATTGACCGAAGCAAATTTTTGAAGTTTTTCACTTAAAAATTAATATAAAATATAATACTAATGGCTATCTTGATTTAAATTATGACTCAAGAAATTTCAGCCATCCGATTTTAATCTAATGGTTGCCTTGATTTAAATTATGGCTTTAAATATATTGTTAAATAGTTTCTAAGCCTAATAAGCTACTAAAACCTAACTATTTTATTTCCTCTCAGCCAAAATTCCCTTCCCCTTCCTCTCTTCTAATGCAAACAATTAAAAAAAAAAAGACCATGACCTTCCCTCTTCTCTCCCATAATTTATGAGAGAATTCAAGGGAGAGTCATGCTCTCCTTCTCCTTTAAAGAGAGGATCAGTCCTCTCTTCCTCTCCATTTAGCCATTAGCTAAGCTCCTCTATTTCTCTTGTTGTGCTACTATTGAAGGATCCTTCAAGCCCTCAAGCTCTCAAAGAACCAACCGAGTCTTCTTCTTCCATTCCTAAGGCCAAGGTACCCTTTTGCTAAACTCTTTGTTGTGCTATTCTCTTCATATGTAGCAAAGTGTTGTGAATAATATTTCTATTAAGTTACTGTATGGATTCTATGCATGATCATTGTGCCTCAATCGGACTCTAATGAGTCCGATCGAAGCTCATTCCTTTATTTAAAATTTCAGTCAAAAACCGCATGATTTTTGTATACCTATAGCTAGAACTTTAATTTTGTTTATTATAATAATCTATTTGTACCGATTTTAGTATCAATGGAAAGATCTCAAAAATACCTTTACATCAGTATATGGTATCGCATGTGAAGTGCTCTAGATTGAGAGTATTTTAGTGTGAAATGTAACCTATTATGGTTTTCGCACAGGCAAAATCACCGTCGGGGGCTACCGCGCGCCGTAGCACCCGAAGTTTTGAAAATACGTTCGTCATAGCATGTTGTAGCTCACTATCACGTCATAGTGGCAAATAAATATTAATAAAACTAAATTAAATGGGTCGCATTATTAAAACCCACCGTAGTGCCCCGCAGCGTCTGAAAATGATGCAGTGAACCGCAGCATCCCAATCTCAGAAGATTCTGGTGCGGTAGTACACCGCAGCACCGAAAGCACTGCAGTGTGCCACAATACTGATAGCCTCCGTTGCACCTGGCTCTCGGCCATAAGATGCTACAGTGCGCCATAGATATCAGAATCGTCCAGAATGGGCAAAACTTCATATTTTTTTACATTCTAATGTTCCTAGAACCTTAATGGGGTCAAATCATACTAAAACTAAAACTAGCTTTAGCAAAAATGATCATTGTATGAATGTGTAGGTGAATTTCAATGTGAAATTCACTAGTTTATCATGTATAGTATGTTCTATATCTCATAAAGAAATTGCTTAAATACTTTATGCCGAATAGAAATGATAGGATCTTTAATTGCTTGTATGGTCAATATAGAACTTAATAATCAAATTGTATGAAACTAATTTTTTTTATTTGTAATGAAGTGCTAATCCCTTTTATATTTGATTTAAGATTTGATTAGCCTTAATTACTCATTATTTTAATTAATGTGATATTTATATATGTTAGAGAACTTTAACTTTAAATTGGACATCTTGATTTACTTAATTTAACATTAAACTATATTTAAACATAAGAATATTAAGAACTTAATTAAGTAATTGATACTTAATTTAAATCTAAAATTCATCAATAATTTACTAATAATACATTGATATTTTATTGACTTATAAATCAACTATTGATCCTAAGTTGGAAAGGCTAGGAGTTAAGCCCTATCCTATCTGATTATGATCTAAACCCTAATCACTAAATCAATCAACTTGATTGAAAGACAATTCAACTGACATGATTCTAATAATACAGCTGATTTAATATTGATCATAAATTATTGAATTAGAAGTGCTAAGACTATTAAAAGAAATTATGTGATTAAATATCTGGACTTGAGCTTAAGATCTTTAATTTTCTCTTATATAAAACTCTTAGCATGAAGATAATTATAAAACTATGTTGATTTATTACAAGATCAAATCGTAATAATATTCTTGATTTCATCCCATAATTATAGTATAGGATGTGATCAGATGGGTCTAACCTTCTAATCTAATCTGATAAATTTAAGTATAATAAATGAAACTTATAAATTTAGTATAAATATTAGATGTGTAAGATCTTAATGATCTTACAATAGGATTTATAATGTAATTGAAAAACCTTATTAATTGATAATACATTGAGATAGGAAAATCTTTTGCTGAATATTGAGGTAGGAACTTAGATGTTTTCCCCTTAACCTTAGAAGTTGATCTTCAACCCTTGTGGTAGAATCACCTAAAGTACTTAGCATGAGATTCCTCCCATGTGGTAGTAGCCTATATTGGGTGACCTTTTGGTCATATCCTTGGAACCTTATATAGGATTCATCCCAATAAAGTTCAAATTCAAAGCTTTGGTGATCCTTATCGATTAAATAGCATTCATTGAATCCAGATTATTAGTTGAGTATAATAGTATATATCTATAGTGCTGGATCAATACAGTAGTATTCAGGATTAGTTGATTCATCCTAAGTAAGACTTATCTTTGTGTTATCCTGCGGGCTTAGGCGGATACAGTCCACTTAGAGTAAATCCTCCGATCCTAAGAGTGTTATAATTAGGGACTAAAATCCTTAGTTTGAGTGAAATAAAAATTGCCAACGGGTGATGCCTTCTATCAAAGAACGCTTTGGTAGTGGTGGCCTCAAAAAAACTAAGTATTTCAAGTTACTTTCCTTATAACACTAAGTATGCTTGTAGTTAAGGTATTTAAAAGCTTAGTTTGAGTGAAATAAAAATCACCAATGGGTGATGCCTCCTATCAAAGAACGCTTTGATAGGTGTGGCTTCAAACAAACTAAGTGCAATAACCCATGTTATTACTTAGGTCATTTAGGACTAATCCAAGTTCTAATTATGGTTCCAGTATACTAATTAAGTTATTAGGAACTCACCACTAAGATCTAGTCCAAATTAGGAATCAAATGAATCAAATCGTGATTTTGGGAATTTCCAAAAACCTTAGAAATTGACCTATTAAATATGACCTAAAATCAAAAATCTGACTTCGCCATTTCGCTCATCACCCACAAATTAGCTAGGGGTGATGTTTTGGAGGCATTTGGAAGTCGCTGAATTTTTGTTAAATAATTTTATATTATTTAAGTATCCCAAAAAATTAAATAATTAAATATTCATCAAATCAAAAATCTAATTTCACCATTGCATCCTCACCCCTCTATTAGCTAGGAGTGATTTATTGAGAATTTTTGAAATGCATTTAAATAGTTAATTTTAATTAATAAAATCATTAAACATTATTTAAATAATAATATTATTATTAAATAACTTAACCACGTTGTTATCTATTTACTCCATGCCGTTAGTATTTCCTAATGCCATCCTCTTTTCTGTCAAAGCAATCAACAAATTTGGGTCGTTGATCATCAGATCAGACGGCAGAGAGGTCGTCTTCCTCGCCCTCCTCCGCGTGTCGAGCATGAGCGCTTGTCATGCCAGAGCTTTGATGTGCGTTAGTGTTGCCTCCAGATGGATGCTCCCACCGATGATATCTAAGACTCAATTAAAACCTTCGATTCACTTCAGCTTGCCTATTTTTATGAAATTGAACCCTAAGGAAGGCAAAGGAAGCTTGTATCAAACCGTGGGCATTTTATACAATCAAAATTAAAGATACTCCTTTTGCTTCGTTCCCATTTTATTTATTCACTCCCAATAATTTTAATCATGTACCGAATGTAGTCAAATTCAATATGTATGTTATTTGCATCCATGTATACTCCCGTGCTAACCGTAAGAGGTCAAAAATTAGGGTTTGCAATTTAGAAGAGATGCTTTAAATTGCTGATAGGGTTCTTATATTCTACTGATTTATCATGTTTATAGCTTTAATTTTACATATGGCAGGCTATCTAAATTTGTTTAGTGCTATGCAAATTTTAGAACCCTAGTTTCTAGGGTTAACGTCCTCGATGGGGATGATCCGCAGAGACCGGTCCAGCCCAGACCGATCTGGCTCTGTTACAAACTTGTTTGGTTTAAGTATGCTGAGCCGGATCCCTTCTACGTGCTGTGTGTCCTTTGTAATGAGTGCGGTGGGCCCCGCTGGTGCTTGTGTCGAGCATTGGGTCAGATGGTGGAGCCCACCTCTCAGCTCTCCATCCTATGGAGCATCATTGCAGTCTGCCTCTATCAGCTGGCATCATTCTGCGGATCCCGCCATCTGCAGAAAATATAGTTTAATTATATATATATATATGTATATATATATATGTATATATATATATATGTATATATATATATGTATATATTAAGAATAAAATAGATTAGTTTAAATAGAATCAGAATAATTTGATTTAATTTAATTAATATCTAAAACTTTAATCATCCATAATTTGAAAAATACATGTCCAAATGATACAAATAAATATACCATTGTGATTAGCAAAAATAGAGGATCACTTTGGTACTGTCTAATTTTCCTTATGAGCTATATTTCACCTAGTGACATTTAGGATCCCCTTATTTTGCCCTTAGCGCCCCAAAACTTCAATTAGCCATATTTTTGCACACACTCATCCAAAAATAATCAATATGGGTCTCATTTTAATCAGGAGACTCCCAGGAATGTTCTAGTAGTATTAATTTTGCTATTTGAATAATAATTTGATTAATCACTTTTATACCCAAACCCTAATCTTCCAAGGCTCACAACTTTTTATCCACTAGTCCAAATATAGTCAATATAGATCTTAAAGTGATTAGAAATACCTCTAGAACAACCTAGTATTATTCATTTCTATATTTGGATTAGGAATTGCTTAATCACTTTTAGGACCTAACCTTAATTATCCTAATTAACCCTAGAACTTCAATTGACCATAACCTAGTCAATTGAGCTCCAAATTAGGTCTTTCAATATACCATTTTGATCAAGAAGACCTAATAAATAGTAAACTACAAAAATATTTAGGATCTAATGGCTAGATCTCTTAGTCAACCTTAATCACCCTAAATATTAATTAGTGAAGATTAGCAAAATTAGAGATCCAAATTGAGTGATTCAAGTTTTCGATAGTTACTAGAGTATATTAGAACATAGTGGTGTAATTGGTTTAGTGACTTTGTGATTAATTTCACTAATCACTCACTAATCACCCTTAACCCTAATTAGGTCATAACTTGACCAATTGATGTTGAAATTAGATTTACTCCAAATTAAAGTACTCAATGGGCTATAAGAAAGCTATAACCACTAAGTTTATTGAATTTGGACTTCAAATAGAAAAGTTAGGTTTTGACCCCATTTAGGAAACCCTAATTTCCATAATTAGCCCTAAATCTTATATTAGCTATAACTTAGCCAATACTTATCAGAACTTAGTAATTTTAGGTTCTATAGAAACCTTAGGTAGTAAGCTTTAATAAACTGATAGAATATTTATATTTTATTATATGAAATTACCAAATTGCCCCTATGAATCAAATTCCTTAATTTGATCTCATAAGGCTTATTAATTATCCAAATTTAATGAACTTATTATCTATTCTCATATTAGACAGTAAGTAATCATTTGCCACTGAAAATTTCTAATTTAGACCCTTAAATTAAAAAGTAGATTTTAGACCCTTTAGTAGAGGCAAAATGGTCATTTTACCCAAATTTAAGGTTAAGTGCTTTTAAGCCTTAGTTTCATATTATAATCAATAAAATCAATAAATAAAGTTATTATGAATATAATTCCATTAATTTAAGTCATTAATTAAGTTTTAATCAAAATTCTTAAAATTTCTTTTTTAGGAAAATTCTAAGTAAATTATTAGCTGTATGATGTGAGATTCATCTCACATTATACCTTTTTCTGAACCTTCTTAATCTATCCTAAATCCTTCTTATAACATTAGTTAGGTTTGGAGCTTGAGTTTTCATCTTAGTATTTAAGAGCATATTTCTTAGGAATTAGGATTAGCTCTTAAGTTAGAATTCATCTATTGAGTAAAATGGGTTACTCAATATGTGAAGCCTTGATTTTAATAGCTTATAGATTTTCATAGTTTATTATTGATTATTCAATATTTTAACTTTAAATGTAAGAATAGAGATCTATCCTATTAAGTATAACTTCCTTAATATGATTTTACCAAAATCTTAATCTATGAGTTTGGGTTTTAAACTTTAGCCCTTTAAGATCACCTTGGGATTAAGTGATTAAATCCAAATATTTGGAGTTTAATTCTTAATCATTCCATCTTGAATTTTCTTAAATCAAGATGGGTTTGGGTTGCTTAAATCATGAAAATAGGTCGACATAATTTACTTATTTAACGTATATAGTCGACATTGATTAAATCAAATTAGGACCTAGCTAGTCCTAATTGTTTGTAACTTGTAGGGACGTGAATCTAAGTTACACTCGATTGTAGGAATTAGAGATCTTGAACTTGTATAACTTAGAGTAGATAGAATGAATAAATTAGATAACAATAGATATCACCTATGTTTTAGTAGAGTCTCTTGCTCACCTTGAAAATTGATGATTTGCTTACCTTGTTTTGAGCCTTATACCTTGTTCACATATATTAGACATAAGATATTTGATAAGTATCTCATGTCATCTTTGAATTTTCATAAACAATATTTGCATTTTTATCAATGCTTTTGGCTTTACTGAATTCAGTTAAGTAGAGTATGATCTAATTAGTCTGCCTCTTAGTTCCTTTTATTCTGATCCATTTTGTGGCTATTGGCCCAGTTCCAATATGGTTGTACTAATTTTAGGTACACTTCTACTTAGTGATTCTGCCTCTCGGTTCCTTTGGATCTGATCTATTATATATTCCATGCCTGGGATGATCCATGATGGTGTGTAATAGACTTCTTTTGTGGCTATTGGCCCGATTCTGATATGGCGGTAAGTGAGTTCATATTTTTTTTCCATTCAAATGGCATGTTTGGCTACTTACTATTTTCAATTTACTTTTCTGCATTTTAGCACTTTATTACTTTTGTTTTACTGCATTTACTAGCTTTACTCCTACTTATAGGATGTTAGTCTTACTTGATGTTTTTACTTATAGGATATTAGTCTCACTTTTAGTTATTTAATTATTTCACATATGCTTTTACTTAAAGTCAATCAGCATGTTTATGTTAAATTTTCTTTTAGTTATATTAGTACTTAGTCCTTATTTTATAACTAACCTTGTTGCAGCTATTCTTGGAGGTATATGCTTACTTCCTATGTTGTTAAGTTATAAACTATTTGTTTATAAACTACTTTTCTCTTTCATATCCATTTTGCTCTTTTACTGCTTAATCTTTAAAATTTTATGTTGTAATAATACAGGGTGAACTATATTTTTTTGCTACTTTACTTATTCTGAGTTGATGTTTAGTTTCTTTTATTGTAATGAATGGATGTTTACTATTTTTCTTCCGCACTCTACTTTTATATACGTTTCATTTAGTGAAATAGTTCTTAAATGGCAAACCCCTTAATTATAATGGGTTAGGATGTGTGCCTAATCTATTCATAAGTAAGGATCTTGTTAATTAGTGACCCCTCCACTATAATCATGTTAACTTAAGTGTTAGCACGACCACAGTGGGGCTGGTAACCCCTCGACTGTAATCATGTTAACTTAAGTGTTCACACGACCACGATGAGGCAAGGCCGCCACACAAAGTGTTAAATCCACCTTTCTTGGAAACATACTAAATTTGTCTATACAACCTTTCCAATTGATGATTTTAAGTAAAATCTCAAGTAAAATAAATTTATTGGAATTAGAACTAGGAGTCAAAATCCATTTAAATGGATTCTGCATAATAAAGACATTTGATTCAAATTTGACTTTAAAGCATTTTCTGGATTTCTTGATTTCTGGATTTTAAGTATGTAGTGCAGAGACATGAGTATGAACATGAACATAATGTATGAGTATCAGTGATGATTTATGGATTATGGAATGTTATATATATCAATCAGGGAATTTGCAGGATGACTAGCACTGGATTCCCAACCAGATATATGTAGGCATTGGATCGTACGATTCATACCCATTTAGTGATATTTCAATTGCTTATCAGTTGCATTTCGTACTGCGGCATATGTAGATGTATGACTTTAGTGACATACTGCATAATTTTATATGTTATTTACTCAGTTTCATTTATTTTCAGTATTCATAACATAGTTAGCTTTATTTTACTTTAATTTTATACAGTTTCATATTTTCAGTTACCTTTATAGTTTTCCTATAGCTTGGTCTGCATTATTTAAATATTAAGTAAGCAATTAGAACTATTAGATTAGTTTCAATGTGTTAGACTTATTGTCTAATACATGGTACTTTTAGGATCTGACAATTTGCTAGATTCCGAGCAGTTTGTTGAGCCAGATCAGGAGGACGTGCAAGAGGTTCAGTAGGAATTTTTTGAGCCTTAGCAGATCTCTCCTCCAACTTTACTACTTTTGATTAATTATTTCAGTTCAGTGCTTAGACTTTATTTAAGTATCATTTTAGTAAATCTTTTGTATTAATTCATGATGTATTTACTTTTTTATTCTCAGATGAATGTTTTTATTCCATTTCTGTGATGAATGTTTCTGAATGTATGCTTAGCTTCTGCACTCTATTTATATATTACTTATACTTAGTATTATGATGTGATCAGCATACTGGAAATGCTGATATCTTATACCTATGTTGGATTCTTCATTTTATATGTAAATCCAATGTATGCATTTGTCTGGTACTTGAATAAGGATACTACTCTTATCTTAAGTATTAGCTCTCAACCCTTCTCTTTAGGGTATGAGTCAGCAATCCTTTGTATGGGTTTGTTTTTAGCCTATTCAGGGAGATTGGTAATGCCTTCCCGAGTAGCACACCACTCTGTCACCGACTGTTTTGTTTCCTCTTTTTGTTCTTCCCTTATGGCTTGGGAAGTAATTTCAATTTTCTTAAGTACTACAGGCTCAATTTCAAATAAACTCATTTTTAGTCATGTTAAGCCTCTTATTAGACCATTAGTATGCATTTTCTGCCATCTCTCCTAATAGGTTAAAGCCTCCTCCTGAGTTTTGCTACTTAATGATCCACCAGTAGCTGCATCTATGAGTGTCCTAGTGGGTGCATTCAATCTATTGTAGAATGTTTGCACTTGCATCCATTGAGGAAACCCATGATGGGGGCAACTCCTTAAGCATTATTTAAAATGCTCCCAGCCATCATACAGATTTTCCCCATTTTGTTGAGAAAATTTTAAGATCTCATTTCTTAGCTTGGCGAATTTAGCTGGTAGGAAATACTTAGTTAAGAATTTCCTAACCAAGTCATTCCATGTAACGCCCCGTCCCGTCGCCGTGCGCAATGGACAAGTGTAATACATATTTTGGCCATGGAGCGGTGCGCTACTCGGGAATGGTGGGTCATACAAGCAAAACCCATCCTCCCGAATAGGCTAGAAAGATGGAGCTATACTGAAGGCTGTCGACTCGAATCCTAAGAGTAGGTTCGAGAGCCAATATCTAAGATAAGAATGAAATACTTATCTTAGGTATTAGACTAGTACGTACACAAGGTTTAAGGAAGTGGGGAAGAACTCATATATGTTATAAAAATATATCAGCATTTCCAGTATGCTGGTAGCATCACAATATTAAGCTAAAAGCAAAACATCCAGAATACATTCATCTCAAGCAGTAGTAAATATCCATCTCAGAAAAGAAAAGTAAAAGTACATCCAGAGTTTATTACAAATCATTCAAATGCAGAAATATAAAGAGTCTATCTAAAATGCTGAAAAGAGCTAGTAACTAAGAGTATATGCTTGGTCCACTACAGCTCCAAATGCTCCTCTTGAATCTCTCGTACGTCATCCTGACCTGTCTCCAAAAACTGCTCTGGATCTAGCAAATTGCCGGATCCCAAAAGTACCCCATGTTAGACACGAAGTCTAACACATCGAAACTAACTATGCAAAGCTAAACTAAACATAACAAATATATAAGTAATGTAAAGTAAAAGTGCAGAAAAACTGTAAAGACACTAAATAACTAAAACTGTAAGGACTAAGAAAAGTAAAACTGTATCAAAACTAAATACTGAAGGTAAATGAAAATATCAGATGCTCATAAATCAATGTGAAAAGAATGTCAAATGCTGAGAAGAATGCTATAAGTTGCATTATATGCCATTGAAATAATGCTCACAAATATGTTATACCACGGTATATCATAGAACTATCACTGAAGGTTTATGAGTAGTACGGTCTAATGTAGTCACAACAGTTAGGAAGTCAGTATGGTGACACAGATGCACCCTAAAATTCCCCAGTCTATGTATATAACATTCCGTATCTCATACTGTATCACTGATAACCATGTGTCACAACAGAAGGAATGAGTTCAACTCATGTTTATGCTTATGCTTATTCCATCATATTGAATGAATGAAAAATCCCGAAATCCATGAAGAATATAGTAAGAAACAGTAATGAATCCTAAGTCTCCACTGTGTAGAATCCTGCTAAAAGGATTCTGACTCCAAATTTCTAGATCGATATTTAGTTAAAGTTGCTCATTTACTTAAAGATCACTAGGCGGGGTGATTGTATACACATATTAAATATGCTGCAAAGATAGGACTCACAACATTTAGTTTGATTACGTCACCCTAACAAAGCGATCTTCATTAGGAGGCACCATCCGATGATGATTTTGTATCTCAAACTAAGCATTTAGTCACTAAACTCACAATCATACTTAGAGTCTTAAGGAAGGTGAATCCCGTTTCTTAGTTTATTTGAGCGATACCTATTGAAGCAATCTTCGCTAGGAGGCATTGCTCGATGGCAACTTGTCTTTCAATTAAACTAAGAAATGGGTACCCATTTAATTAACTCTTAGGATCGATTGATTTACTCTAAGCGAGGTTATATCCGCCTAAGTTCGTAGGATAGCAACAAAGATAAATCTTACTTAGTGTGACTCAACCAATCCTGAATATTACTGGGACCAGTAATATGGGTATACTATACTGCACTGCCCAATAACTAAGGTTCAATCAAGTCTATTTAATAGAATAAGGATTTATCAAGACTACAAGTCTTAAACTAATAGGTAAGTCCTATACAAGGTTTCACCAACCAAGTGTGATCAAGGATCACTTAATACGGATTCTACCATAAGGAGAAGTATCTTTTCTAGTGCCTCAATGGATTACTACCACAAGGAGAGTAGATCAATTTCTAAGGTGATGGGATCTTCTATACTTCTACCTCAAGGAGTTATATAAGGCTTTCTACCTCAATATATATAGATTTAGGTCCTTTAAATAATTCAAGATGATCTTATAAAGAGATACTTAAGGTTCTCTCTTCTAAATTTTGATATTTATCTCTTAGGTTCTATTTCATATTTTAGGTTTAGGATGATTAGATCAGATGATTAAGTCATCTGATCACACTCAAACTAAGGTTATGGGATCTAAATCAAGAATATTCTTAAGATTTAGATCACTTGATTAATCAGTATGATTTTATTAATCTTCTTATGCTAGTCCTCTTACTTAAGAGAAAATCAGGGATATTAAGGTTTGATTCAGATCAAGAAGTCACATAGGATTATTAATAGCCTTAATATGTCTAATTCAAATATTTAAGATCAATAATAAATCAAATGCATTATTGGAGAATGTTCAATTCATAATCTTGAATTCAAATTAATTAAGTTAAGTTTCTTAAGGATTTGGATTCTCCTTAAGTAGATTAGGGTTTGATCCCTTCTCATGCCTTAAGTAAAATCAAGTTATGTATTTAAAGATCAATGTCAAATCAGTGGGTTAATTATGTATTATTGGTGGCAATCTCAGATTTAGATCAAGTCTTAAGAGCTTGATCCAAAACTTAAGATTTCTTAAGTTAATTAAGATATTTAAGATTCTAAATCTTTGGATTTATTCAAGTATACTCAATAAGCTTATCTAAATGAATTCGCTATACTTAACTTACTGTTATAAGTCAGATTAATAATCAAAGTTTATAAAACAGAGGATACTTAGTGCTAATCAAATCCTAATCCCAATCAAAAAGGATTAGCACATAAGTATAAATCTAACCATTCAAATTTCATGATATTTGGCATGCAAGTTCTAATTAATTATACAAGTAATCAGAGCCTAAGTTTGCTAAGATCCAATGAGTATAAACCCTAAGATTTACTAATCATGTTTTAACAAAATTAGAGCATAACTAAAATTTTAGGGCTCAGAAAAATAGTCTACATAGCACATGCATTCTGATCAGCATAAGTGAACTAATGGAACCCTAAACATGCAATTTGGATAAGTAAAATTACTAATTTGTCCTAATTAAGATCCACTATAATTAGGCAATAATTAAAGATCTAACCATCAGATACATGATTATATTTTATATTTAGGTTCCTGAGATTTTTCTGATCATTTTCATATATGATATCATAGAATTTGGACCAGTGGATTAAAAGTTATTTAAATAATACATTCTGTATTTTTATTTAATCAAAATCCTATGATTTGAATAATTAAATTATTTTCCTTAAGGAAAATAATTCCAAAATTCCGATTTAATTAAAATGGCTCGGCCCGAAATCAAAATGCGCTGGTCGACCGGGGCCCGGGAGACCCGGTACTGTCACATAGCGCGGGTCGTGGGTCGACTCGGTCCGCACAGTGCCGTCGTCCCCGCTCCATCGTCCCGAAGGAGAGGACCGATTAGGGAAACCCTAATCACCAAATTCCGGCGCATCCAGCCCACGGCTCGGCCAGAACTTGATCGATACATGATCACCGTGGTCAAACACATCGATTGGGACTCAAAGCCCCTTCTGAGACGGTCTGGATCGGCCAGACGTTACTCACCCGAGGATTCCTCCATTATAGTTACTGTGGGGAGATAATTCTCCCCACAGAGGCCATGTCAGACCCCGGGCTCGATCCCTACACTATTAGGGAGGTGAGGCGGATCGAAGCCCTCTGGTCTGAGGGTCTGGGGTGGTCTAGATCACCGGGTCCTTACTCGACCAAGGCGACCCTTAAGAAATTTAATCCGATCGATCGATTAGATCGATCGGGGCTAACCTAGATCTTAATCTCAATACCTGTGGGTTCGAGATGACAATACTGACTCTTGCGCATCAAAAGGAGAATGGTTTGAGCCTCATTGGCTTGAATCCAGTAAGGAGGATACGTGGTTTTGTCGGGAGGGCTTGCAGACGATGCAGAGGGAAATGCAGGCTAGCCGAGCTTCCTTGAGCTTCACTGAGAGTTCCTGAACTCCAAGAGACTCTCCTATTAGCGGTACGCGAGCTTGGGAATGCCTGGAAGAAGCTTCAGCAACTCAAAATTTTAGCAATGGTGGCGACTATGCAGAGGGCTCAATTGATCAGCAAAGGGTCCAGGGAAGGTTTGCTGAGGCTATTTATAGCCTTACAGAGGTGTGGAGAAGCTTCTGGAGGGCTGGCTTAGGCTGGAGAGGGCTCGAGAGGTCGGGCCATGGTCGAGCTCTCGAGATTCCCATTTGAGCTCGGCTGAGCCACGAGGCCCAATTGGGGTACCTAGCCACTCCAGGGAAGTTACTAACGGCCTTGCTGAGCTGGAGAGGGGAGTGGCAGACCAGATGGGCAGCTGGCAGTACGGCAATTTTCTCAGTCGGATACGCAGATGGGTGGGGACGAAGATCCACAGTGTCGGGTGCCCTGGATGCCGTCTGATCGATCGATCAGAAGGCGCTACGGTTGGGATCGCCCGGATCCTAACGGCCGATCGCGGGAGCGATCCTGGCCGTAGGATCCACAGGACAGATCCAACAACGGATCAGCGGTTCCGCAGGATCGAATCCTGACCGTTGATTAAAAAGGCGAAACGGTCAGATGCACGGGATCCCGCTGTCGCGTGCCCCGGGCTTCGCAGCGGATCCCGGCTGTTAATTTAGTTGAATAGGTATATTTGCAAAATTAAATTGTTTGGAACCCTTTTTGCAAAATTAAATTGTTTGGAACCCTTTTATAGCAGACACGACTCCCGTGGTAGCACCGCCCATAAGGGTGTGGTTTGGTGCACCATTAAATGGATCTATTGCTGGAGTCTCAGCCTCGAGTTGGTATACTCTGACTCGCTTGAAAGGCTGTTGCTAGGATGAGGTGGACCTTATACTCCTTCTGGATCCTTCCCTGGCCTGATCATGTTCCACTACCTTGGCCATTTCAAGTAATTCTGAGAAATTGATTATGCATAAAGGAATCACTTGACTCCTGATTGAAGGTCGCAGGCCGTCCTAGAACCGAAAGCAGCGGTCTGTCTTCGTAGGGATCAGTCTTGTAAAAAATTTGGCAAGGCGATGGAATTCAGCCTCATATGCTGACACGGATCGATCACCTTGCTGCAATTTTAGTAATATTTCCCCCAATCAATGTTTGGCGGATGGGGGAATGAATCGAGCTTGGAACACTTCGATGAACTCATCCCAAGTTATCTCGGCTAATGGTACCCCAGCAAATGTGGTACTACGGGTGGTATCCCACCAGTATTCAGCATCGTTTTGCAAGAGATGGGTAGTGAGATGAACTACTGCTGATTCTGGGCATTGGATGCTTGTTAGGTTCTTTTTGACCATCTTTATCCAGGTGGCCGTATAGATCGCCGAGAGGATTCTGTCAAAGGTGGGGGCCTTAACCTGAGGAAGATATATAGCATCCCATCTGTAGGTTGATTCTGCTGTTGGTTCAGGGGTGTTGGGGAACTTTACGTGGTGGCACGGTTCTGGCTTATTTGAGATACTAGAAGCTGCTCCATCAGTTCAGCTTGTTTTTCTTGGGCCCTTGCGGCCTTTCTAGCCTGCTTCTGGCTAAATTCTGCCTGCCGTTGGTGGGATTCCACCATCAGTTTAATGACTTCTAGTAATGCGCTCACCTCATTGGAGGAGGTGCTGGAGGGAAAAGAAGATGGGCTTGATCTTGGGTTCATGATTTCTAATACTTGAATTAAGAACCATGCATTCTTCAGAACTCAATAAATAGGAGATCAAGACAATCTAACTCTTTTATTAACCAAATATAGTGCATCATTTGAAGTAGTACATGAAAAGATAGCAACAATGAAAACACATAATCTATCCTATGTACTTTCTCGTGAAATCTTGCGTAAAGAATGCGTATGTCTGCGCTCGGCGGCGGCGGGCATGTCGTCGTTCGAACTTCCATACTTCTTGAGCCCACCACTCCTCCACGTAATCTTGGAGGAGGATCTTGAGGATGTCGAGTTGAGCATCATCTGGACACTCCAGTTCATCGAATACTTTGGTTACTCTTTGTAACCATTCCCTAGCCAGGATGGGGAAGTCCAGTCCCCTGAATACCACATCTTCCAGCATCCTTTCCAGAATGCTGGCTCCTGCTGGGGAGACTTCTTGAACTTCTCTCCCATGCCTCTTTGCCAAGAACACATCGTACGTCCACCTATCTTTGAAGTGGGCAAAAAGGTCGCACCCTGTCATGCTTGCACAGTATCCTAGATATCCAGATCAAGTGATGTAAAGAAAATTACTTTTAATTTAAAAATCAGGTTACAATGATGCATAAAGTAGCATATGAATAAAACTAAGATGTTTATCCGATGTATAGGGCCGTAAAGGTACGATGGAAGTCCTCGTAGGTGATGTCCATCTGTACCCATTCACGCCGATGGGTGAGTGCTCTAAGAGTGACGCTCCACCAGTCCCGAGCTCCATCTTATAAGAGGCGTGCCACGAGGGCAACCCTAACATTGTCTGGGATGTCCAAGAGTCTCATCACAACATTTGTCCTTATTAGTCATTCCTTGGCTAAGGTAGAGTGATCATACCCTCTAAATGTGCTCTGTCGGAGTCCACGGTGCAACATCCGGACTGCAGGATCTTCTACTCCGTCTATGTAGTCCTCATACTCTTGACAGAATTGGGCAATGGTCTCCCAACTTCTTTTAAATCGTTGGTAATGTCCCTCAACTATCATTCTGGTGTATCTAAATACGATTACTGAAATTTAAGGTTGTGCAGTTAACATTTAGAATTTGCTGGATACCATTGTTTATGTATTTTGATTATTAAACTTCTTATTCTGAGTGTGACATTATGATTTTTTGGATGTGACTCTGATGTTTCTTGACATAGTGACTGTATTGGCAGAAGAATCTTCCATTAAGTATATTAGAATTGCAAATTCTAATTTGACACCTTATAGAATTCTCTGATACCAACTGTGGCGCCCCGCCCCTTAACCCACAAGGATTAAGCCAAGGGTGGAGTGTTAATCTGGTTAACCCCTCACTTATCATTGAATTAGGATGAAATCCACAATCCACCTGATTAGGGAAGGATTAACACAGAATCAACTAACAGCCACTATCTACTAAATCATATAGAGTGCGGAAGCAAATTAAAGAATGATATCCAAGCATCATAATATAATAAATATGGAACATAAATCATAATATAAGCATAAAATAATCCAAACACGCAGTCATAGGTACCTATATTATTACAACAGTTAAAGTTTAAACAAATAGAAGAGAAAATACACTCATCCTCACAAGTGAAATAACCAGCTAAATATCCTCGGGTCCAAGCTGCTGCTGCTCCTCCAAATAAGGCTCCTTCTCAGGTACTGTAACCTCAACCTGCTCTAAACCTGATATTTTCGGTTCACAATGTAGGGCCCCAGCCAAAAAAAAAAAAATCTTGTGTTATACAATTATCTAAGTACATTTTAGGCTGATACATTTTTTAATGTGTTTTATAATATCACCACTTTACATTTTTTTTTTCCAAGCAATAATAAAATAGGAGCAACAAGCAGTACAATAAGAACTGGAACAACTATAAATGACATTTATAACTTAAGCAAAAGAAGGCTAAGACATCCCTCAAAAGCAAAGTAATCAAGGTAAGGCATATAAATATAAATAACTAAACAGGTGCTGAAAGGAAATATTACATCCTAAAATATGTTGGTTGATGAATCCATTAATTATATCTAAAATAAAAGAAAACTCATTCATTTCTGACCTTTAAACTGCTCCTAAATTAAATTTTATCTATCTTTTTTAGGAAAATGGCATCCAAAGGAGTTCTGAGACAATTTTTACAAAATTTCTAAATTTTTCAAAGGAATTCGCTGTCGCGCACTACAGCGCGCTGCAGCGGGTCATTTTGCAAACGGGGACGCTATAGCGTGCTGCAGCGAGTCCATTTGCGAACCGCGAGCACGGTAGCGCGCTGCAGCAGGTCCATTCCCGAACCGCGAGCATAGTAGCGCGCTGCAGCAGGACCATTTGTGAACCGTGGGCACGGTAGTGCGCTGTAGTGGAACATTTTGCAAATTGAGCCACTACAGCGCGCTGCAGCAAAGCATTTTGCGAAATGCTCCCGCTACAGCGCACTGCAGCGGTACGATTTGCAAAAAGAACCACTATTGAACGCTGCAGCGGGTAATTTTGCGAAATGTGGACACGGTAGCGTGCGGCAGTGGGTGACTTAGCATTATTTTGCTTGCTCTATTGCACGCCATAGCGCGCCGCAGCCAGTTTTGCCAGTCAGATGCATTTATTGCGGCTGGGACAAGACCCCCAATCTGCATCTTGTCCCCAGCCATCATTCCCTGTAGTAGCTCCGATTTTTAATGGAAGATGGCCTCTTGATTTGATAAGAAGGATAAACAAAGAAGGATATTGGTCACTTCATCTTTAATTTGGAATTTGCCATCATTACTTCAGATTTTTTTTATCAAATTGCTAGTTTTGCAGAGGATGAAGGAGTATGCAGCCCCTCTCCTATAAATTCACCTCCTCTTGACTAGAGGAAGGTTCACAATTTTGCTCAAGACACTAAGTAAGGAGGAGGAGTGCATAAGGAGAAGTGAGGAACTCCTCAAGGGTGGCAAGGCAAGCTCTAGCTAAGGAGCAGAAGAAAGAAGGCAGCACTAGCGACCTAAGGGAGGAGCTTGAAGAAGGAAAAGAAGAAATCCGGAGAACTTCTAAGGAACGTTCCTAGTATCTTCTAAACCTTACTCTTGTATTTTATTTTCTTAGTTGATCATGAAAGGGTCTTTATCCATGTATGTGTTTTTCTTCACTTCCTTTGTAATGAGTAGCTAAATCTCCCTTGGGGGGTTGGGGAATTCTCATGTGTATGTGTTATTATTAATGTCTGAAGTTTTCCTCAAACAAAATTAAAGTGTAAAGGACTTAATGGAAATATGCTTTTTTATTATTTGGTCTTGAATGTGATAAAAGGAAATGAACTAATAATTTCAAGAACTAAATTGTCTTGTGCTCCATAGCTCACCTTATGTTGGATGCTAGGTTTATGAGTGCATGAGAGCTTAGAACTATCTGACAAAGTTCTTGAGCTTAATACACCATAATATAAGCTCAATCAAAGTGTTGATGCATGTGATGCTAAGACCCACTAAATGAGCTCCTTAGCTCAACATAATCGAGGTAAAGGAAGAAATAGTTGAGTGCTCATGAACTAGGTGACATAGTCATTGAGCCTAACATATTAATCCCTAATCTCAACTATGTGGGATGCAAGTGATGCTCGTAGTGGAATCAATGCTTATAAGATCTTAAAACATAAATAATTGTAATCTCCTTGATCAAGAGATAAGATGAAAATCTAAAACCTAAAATCTTATAAGAATCTTTGTGCCAAAGTAGAACCAAATGTGTATTCATTTTGTGCACAAGATTTGAACTTGTGAGACTTTGAGATAAAATCTCAAGGTGATCAATGTGCACTTGATAAACAAAATTTAAATGAAAGATAAATCTTGAGGAATCAAAAGTATATTGGTAATGTATCATCACATGTGGAATAATCCCAACTCTCCTCTCTCTTTTATCTAACTTATCTTCATTTAGTAGTTACTGTGCTAAGTCTAGGACCAACTCATCAATTAAATTATAGCTTAAATATTAGTGAGAATAGATAGACCTTAGTAACAAAACAACCAATTCTCTGTGGTTCGATAAATCTCGGAAAGTAACTCTTTCCACTTATTATTTCAGACCACATACACTTACGTGTGAGCGCAGACGTGTATTTACAGTCTGTCAAGTTTTTGGCGCCGTTGCCAGGGAATTGGTATTTGTTTCGTATTAAGGATAATCTATAAGTAGCTAGTGATTTAAGCATTTCTTACATATATTTCTAGTTTTTGATTTTTTTTTTTGTAATTAAAGGAACTAATATCTTACATTTTTGCTTATCTTATTTTTGCCAACTTGTTGAACTTTATTGCTAAAATTGTTCTTGATAGTCATATTATTATTTGTATGAGTAGAAGAGTTTGCACTGAATATTTTTTTGTTCCAGAAATTGAGAGAACATATTTACAGGCTAGGAGAGAACAAAATCTATCAAATCAACAAGCCATTATGGACAACTATAATAAAAATATAGGAGAACCTTTATGAGAGACTAGGGGAAGAGCACTCATAGACTATGCACTACCCACTGTTAGAAGAATCCCCAATGCTGTTGTTAGGCCAAATATTGAAGCCAATAATTTTGAGATTAAACCTTCCACATTGAGTATGGTACAAAATAATCAATTTGGGGGATTAGCCACTGAAGACCCGAACTCACATATTTCAACTTTTCTTGAAATATGTGACACCTTCAGGTTTAACGATGTTTCTGAAGACGCAGTTAAATTATGGCTTTTTCCATTCTCTTTAAGAGATAGAGCCAAGAGTTGGCTCAGCTCTCTACCTAGTGATTCCATCCGGACATGGGATGATTTGGCTAAGAAATTCTTAGCCAAGTATTTCCCTTAAGCGAAAACCGCTAGATTGATAATTGAGATCACCAACTTCACTCAGTTAGAAGGCGAGACTCTATATGATGGGTGGGACCATTTTAAAGAATACCTCAGGCATTGCTCACATCATGGGTTCCCTCTATGGATGCAAGTGCAAACCTTTTACAATGGTTTAAATGCTTTTACGATGACACTCATAGATGCAGCCACCGATGGTTCTCTTAGCGGTAAAACTCAAGATGAAGCTTATGACCTCTTGGAGGAAATGGCAAATAATGCTTACCAATGGCCTCTACATAGGAATGATCACCCCGATAGAAAGGAATGTAACTCACTAAGAAATTCACAACAAATCCGTGAACTGCAAAATCAAGTCTCCAAACTCAATAAGAAATTAGAATGTGGGTATGTAAACTTTTGCCAGGAGGATGATGGAGGGTCGAGTGACGTTAATATGATCATGAATCATGGAAGGAATAGGAAAAGATTTGAAAATTTGCTTATTGAATTTCGAAATTCTACTACTGAATTCATGAATAAAACTGATGTCACTTTAAACAGGCATGAGCACACTCTTCTAAGATAAGAGGAGACAGTTAAAAGAATTGAACAAAAACTAAAAGACATAATGAAGCAGTTAGAGAAACCTTCTTTAGTTGGAGAGATCAGTGAGTATGGAAAAGAGTCGGGAAACGCCATAACCTTAAGAAGTGGGAAGGCCAAGAGATTGTGAGAAAAGAGAATAGCAAAAATGTAGCAAAAATAAGAGAGGAAATGAAAGAGGAAGGAGAAACAATCAGGACAGAGAAAGGAGTTGCAAGGGATTTAGAAAAGGGAGAAACTAGTGATCAACTTAAGGAATTCCCTCATATATCTTATCCTCAGCGGTTGGCTAAGGAAAAACTCGACGTCCAATATCAAAAATTCCTAGAAACCTTTAAAACTCTTCAAATCAATATCCACTGAAGCTCTAGAGCAAATGCCTAGCTATGCTAAGTTCATGAAAGACATCCTCTCCAAGAAAAAGAAGATTGATGAAAAGGAGACTGTAGCACTAATAGAAGAATATAGTGCAATCCTTCAAAGAAAGATTCCCATCAAAAAGAAGGACCCGGAAAGTTTCACTATCCCTTGCACGATTGGATGTCAATCTTTCCAAAAGGCCCTTTGTGATCTTGGTGCATCTATTAATTTGATGTCTTTCTACATATTTAAGAAACTATGAATTGATCAATTAAAACCCACCTTTGTTCTACTCCAATTTGCCGATAGATCAGTAAAATCCCCTTTAGGAATTGTGAAAAATATTCTTGTAAAGGTTGACAAATTCATCTTTCCTGCGGATTTCATTATCTTAGATATGGAAGATGAAAATTAAGAAATTCCTATTATACTAGGTAGACCTTTCTTAGCCACAGGATGAACCTTAATTGATGTAGATAAAGGGGAGTTGAAGTTGTATTATGGGGAGGAGGAGATTAAGTTTCAGGTTAATGACTCTATGAGACACCCTTCTAAACAAATGGGAAATGTTTGAAGATCAATTTAATAAAAGAAGCTTAGTTAATGGAAGATGTGGAAAAAGAGGGAATATTAGCAAGTGAAGAAAATGAAGATCTCATTGACATGGAAGTTATTGAAGAATTGATAGAGGAAAGAAAGATGATTCAACCTTCAATAATTTGTCCTCCAAAAATTGAATTGAAACCTCTTCCCTCACACTTAAAATACATTTACTTAGGGGAAGATGAATCACTTCCTGTAATAAGATCCTCATTGTTAACTCAACATCAAGAGAATCTTTTATGTAAATTTTTAAAAGAACATAAGAGTGCAATGGGATGGAGTATTGCGGATCTGAAAGGGGTTATTCCAACTCTGTGTATGCATCGTATCTTATTGGAGGATAACTCCAAACCTTCTATTGAACCTCAGCGGCGATTAAACCCAAACATCAAAGAAGTAGTGCACAAAGAAATCATCAAACTCTTAGATGCTGGAATCATCTTCCCCATTTCTGACAGCCCTTGGGTAAGCCCTATACACATGGTTCCCAAAAAAAGTGGGATGATTGTATTATCAACAGCAACAATGAGCTGATTCCAACTAGAACTGTGACCGAGTGGAGAGTGTGCATTAATTATAGGAGATTAAATAAAGCAACTCAAAAGCCATTATCCCCTTCCCTTTATTGACCAAATGCTCGATCGATTGGCAGGAAATCCTTATTTCTATTTTCTTGATGGGTATTCAGGATATAATCAAATCTTGATTGCGCCTGAAGACCAAGAGAAAACAAATTTCACCTGCCTCTTTGGAACATTTGCCTTTAGAAGAATGCCTTTTGGATTATGCAATGCTCCAGCTACTTTTCAACGCTGTATGATGGCAATTTTCTCTGACATGATAAGAGAGTTCTTGGAAATTTTTATGGATGACTATTCTGTTATCGGAACCTCTTTTGACCATTGCTTAACTAATTTGGGAAAGATTTTAAAAAGATGTGAAGAGTCAAATTTAATCTTGAATTGAGAAAAATGCCACTTCATAGTTGAAGAGGGGATTGTACTTGGTCATTTAATTTCTAGGAAAGGGATAGAGGTAGATAAAGCAAAGATTGAAGTAATTGAACAACTTCCCCCTCCCATCAATGTTAAAGAAATTAGAAGCTTCCTTGGGCATGCTGGTTTTTATCAAAAATTTATCAAGGATTTCTCAAATATAAGTACGCCGCTTTATAGACTGCTAGAAAAGGATGTTGAGTTCAACTTTGATAAGAATTGTTTAAAATGATTCAATACTATAAAATCTACCTTAATCTCTGCTCCAATGATTTCTACCCCAAATTGGGATTCATCTTTTGAAATTATGTGTGATGCGAGTGGCCTTGCAGTAGGTGCTGTCCTTGGGCAGCGAAGAGAGCGAACCTACTATTCAATATACTATGCTATTAAACTCCTAGATAATGCTCAAAGATATTACGCTACCACGGAAAAGGAGCTTCTAGCCGTCATTTTTGCCTTCACTAAATTTAGGTCATACCTCATTGGGTTTAAAACTATCATTTACACTGATCATGCTGCTATCAAGTATCTCCTCCAAAAAAAGGAAGCAAAACCACGCTTGATATGTTGGGTGTTGCTCTTGCAAGAATTTGATCTTGAAATCCGGAATAAAAAGGGGAGTGAAAATGTGCTTGATGATCATTTATCTAGATTGACCCACCTTGATCATGATAAGTTGACCGATATTGGTGAATCTTTCCCTGACGAGAAGCTTTATGGAGTGGCCACAAATGATTCTCCCTGGTTTGCTGACATTGCAAACTACCTTGCAGGAGGAATCATACCAAAAGATATGAATTACCAACAAAGAAAGAAATTTTTCGCTGATATAAAAAAATTACTTTTTGTATGATTCCTTTTTGTATAAGTGTTGCAATGATCAGCTCCTAAGGAAATGTGTTCCAGACTCTGACACCAGAAATATTTTCTTTCATTGTCACACATCTCCTTATGGAGGGCACCATGGTATTGAGCGAACAGCTGCAAAGGTGCTTCAATCCGGATTTGTTTGGCCCCATTTGTTCAAGGATGCAGCCGACTTTGTCAAAAGCTGTGACAAGTGCCAAAGAAGTGGGAACTTAAGCAAAAGGGACGAGCTCCCTTTAAATGGAATTTTTGAAGTAGAACTATTCTATGTGTGGGGAATCGACTTCATGGGACCTTTTCCCTCATCTCAAGCCAATATTCTTAAGGAAAATTGTGATTAAATTTCTTAAGGAAAATAAGCTAGCTAGATTTGGGACGCCCATATTCTTAATCAGTGATGGGCGAAAACATTTTTGCAATAGGAAACTAGATAATGTATTAAAAAGTTATGGGGTGAGATATAAGGTGGGTACTCCGTACCACCCCCAAACTAGCGGGCAAGTTGAAGTCTCAAACAGAGAATTTAAACAAATCTTAGAGAAAATAGTGAACCAAAATAGAAAGAATTGGACTTCAAAACTTCAGGATGCCCTGTGGGCTTATAGAACTGCTTTTAAAACCCCTTTAGGAATGTCCCTTTATAAACTCATTTATGGAAAGTCATGCCACCTTCCGGTAGAACTAGAGCACCGAGCCTTTTGAGCAATAAATAATTTAAATTTTGATCCCCAAAAGGTAGGAGCACAAAGAATGCTGCAACTGAATGAACTTAATGAATTTTGGTTAAACGCATATGAAAGTGCCAAGTTGTATAAAGAGAAAACAAAAAAAAATGGCACGATAAGCTGATAAAGCCAAAACATTTTCAACCTAGAATGAAAGTTTTGCTTTTTAACTCTAGATTAATATTATTTCTAGGAAAACTGAAGTCAAGATGGACATGACTATTTACTATCACAAAGGTTTTTCCTCATGGAGTAGTTGAGGTCACCTCCAAAGATGGCACTTTTAAGGTAAATGGAAATCATCTTAAGCTCTACTTGGAGGAAGGAATCTTTCAAGAAAAGGGGGGATGGACCCTTCAGGACCTCCCCGATGATGGTATCACATGAGGATCTTTCTCATGTCAGGCTGAGACAATAAAACAAGCGCTTATTGGGAGGCAACCCAGAAATAAATAGGTTGTACTTTTCTTTTGTCTTTTCCCATATTTTCCTTTGTATTTTTATCTATTGCGTATTTTATTTTAAGACTTCAATTTATGAATTTTCATATCCCCTCATTTTTATGGTATGCTTAAACTAAATATTTTTTCTGAATTTTTTGGAAATCATAAATTGACAAGATGGACTTAAGTATAAGTAAAAAGGTGCAATTCAAAAATAACTAAATACATTATAAGCACTAAAATGTTTTAATTAAGGAATGAGTGGAGGATAATCTAATCTCCAAAAATTCAATTTAAAGCCTTGAATTAAGTGTGAGGGAAGGCATTGGACTTAGACTAGAAATTTGGTGAGTACTCTAAAAAGAGTGTGTTATGCTCCCATAGGACTTCATGATTATAAAGATGCATATTGGGGATAAAGAAAAGTGTCTCTCCCTAAGAATGAAAAGAACAGAATATATATTTAAAAATGGATGATGAGAAGTATCTCTCCCAAATGATCAAAATATAAAAGAATGAAGAAAAATATCTCTCCTTTAAACTTTTCATTTTTTTGATTCATAAGAAGGAGCACATATGGCTAAACTCTTGGAGTCTCTTTGACCACCTTTTCTAGTCTAGGGTCCATAATAAACTCTCTCCATCACCTAGTGTCTAGCATGAAAATCAAAATATTTAGAGATTAATTGATTAAACCACCCTTATTACCAAGGTTAAAACATTAAATATTGCTAAATGTTTTGTTTTATTTTTGCTATGCATGAACATTAACTTACATTGACTCTAATTGAATTTTTGTGACTATCATCTCTATTGTAACATAAAAAAATATTAATTTGAGCTTACTTGAGGACAAGTAAGAATTTAAGTGTGGGGGTGTGATGAATCCATAAATTATATCTAAAATAAAAGAAAATCCATTCATTTCTGACTTTTAAATTGCTCCTAAATCAAATTTTATCTATCTTTTTTCAGGAAAATGGCATCCAAAGGAGTTATGAGACAATTTCTGCAAAATTTCTAAATTTTTCAAGGGAATCCGCTGTCGCGCACTACAGCGCGCTGCAGCGGGTCATTTTGCAAACGGGGACGCTGTAGCGTGCTACAGCGGGTCCATTTGAGAACCGCGGGCACAGTAGCGCGTTGCAGCGGGTCCATTTGCGAACCGCGGGCGCGGTAACGCACTACAGCGGGACCATTTGCGAACTGTGGGTGCGGTAGGGCGCTGCAGCGGAACATTTTGCAAATTGAGCCACTATCGCACGCTGCAGCGGAGCATTTTGCGAAACACACCCTCTACAATGCGCTGCTGCGGTGCGATTTGCAAAAAGAACCGCTATAGCGTACTGCAGCGGGTAATTTTACGAAATGTGGACGCGATAGCGCGCGGCAGCGAGAGACTTAGCATTATTTTGCTTGATCCATTGCGCGCCGCAACCAGTTTTGCCAGTCAGATGCATTTATTATGGCTGGGACAAGACCCCCAACCTGCATCTTGTCCTTAGCCATCATTCCCTGCAGCAGCTCCGATTTTCAATGGAAGATTGACTCTTGATTTGATAAGAAGGATAAACAAAGAAGGATATTGGTTACTTCATCTTTAATTTGGGATTTACCATCATTACTTCAAATTTTTTTTATCAAATTGCTGGTTTTGGAGAGGATGAAGAAGTATCCATCCCCTTTTTTATAAATACACCTCCTCTTGACTAGAGGAGAGTTCACAATTTTGCTCAAGACACTAAGTAAAGAGGAGGAGTGCATAAGGAGAAGTGAGGAACTCCCCAAGGGTGGCAAGGCAAGCTCTAACTAAGGAGGAGAAGAAAGAAGGCAGCACTAGCAACCTAAGGGAGGAGCTTGAAGAAGGAAAAAAAGACATCCGGAGAACTTCCAAGGAACGTTCCTAGTATCTTCTAAACCTTACTCCTGTATTTTATTTTCTTAGTTGATCATGAAAGGGTCTTTATCCATGTATGTGTTTTCCTTCACTTCCTTTGTAATGAGTAGCTAAATCTCCCTTGGGGAGGGTTGGGGAATTCTCATGTGTATGTGTTATTATTCATGTATGAAGTTTTCCTCAAGCAAAATTAAAGTTTAAAGGACTTAAATAAATATGCTTTTTTATTATTTGGTCTTGAATGTGGATAAAAGAAAATGAACTAATAATTTCAAGAACTAAATTGTCTTGTGCTCCATATCTCACCTTATATTGGATGCTAGGTTTATGAGTGCATGAGAGCTTAGAATTATGCGACAAAGTTCTTGAGCTTAATGCACCTTAATCTAAGCTTAATCAAAGTGTTGATGCATGTGATGCTAAGACCCACTAAATGAGCTCCTTAGCTCAACATAATTGAGGTAAAGGAAGAAATAGTTGAGTGCTCATGAACTAGGTGACATAGTCATTGAGCCTAACATATTAATCCCTAATCTCAACTATGTGGGATGCAAGTGACAGTCGTAGTGGAATCAATGCTTATAAGATCTTAAAATATAAATAATCATAAGATTTAAGATCTAAAACCTTAAATCTTATAAGAATCTTTGTGCCAAAGTAGAACCAAATGTGTGTTCATTTTGTGCACAAGATTTGAACTTGTGAGAATTTGAGATAAAATCTCAAAGTGATCAATGTGCACTTAATAAACAAATATAAATGAAAGACAAAGCTTGAGAAATCAAATGTACATTGGTAATGTATCATCACATGTGGAATAACCCCAACTCTCCTCTCTCTTTTATCTAACTTATCTTCATTTAGTAATTACTGTGCTAAGTCTAGGACCAACTCATCAATTAAATCATAGCTTAAACATTAGTGAGAATAGATAAACCTTAGTAATAAAACAACCAATTCTCTATGGTTCGATAAATCCCGGAAAGTAACTCTTTCCACTTATTACTTCAGACCACGTACACTTGCGTGTGAGCGCAGGCGTGTATTTACAGTCTGTCACTGGTGATCAAATGAAATAGGCAAATTAAATAAGTAAACTTGATAGTGATACATATAATAGTAGCAAAATTCTAACATCCTACTGTATATAAGCTGAACAAAGAAATAGCTGACTGAATAAATAATGTTGAAACATAGCCAAATATCAAACTGCACAAGAATATCTGTATACTGACTGCCATATCAGAGGACTTGGCCAAACTGGCCCATATATACATATCAATCCGTTCCCATAGACATAACTGAATATATTATGTAATTGAAGAGGCGGGCAATATTATACAACATATTTTAGTTGTTTTACTTTTATTTCTGTGGACAATTTCAAAAACAACTGAGGAGTCAAGCACGTCTACAAGACTATACGGGTCCCAAGCTTAACACACTCTCCTCAATGAGAATGTTAAGCATCCTGATCTCACCTTACCCCTATCCATCGGGGAAAATGTGCACCATAATCCACCATGAACTGGACCCAAAGGTAACTGTTATCCTATTATTCTAAGTTTTCATTTTCATGCACAAATTCTCTTATATGAAATATCCAAGGAAGTAAGCTCAAATATATAAGGAATGCGTAGCACAAAGTATCAAAATAAGCAAGGGACTCTACTAATATGGTGATATCATCTGTTTTCTAATTACCCTTTTAACTATTCTAAGTTACACAAGTTCAAGATCACCATTTTCCTACTATCGAGTGTAACTCAGAAATTTGTCCTTATAATTTACAAAATATTAAGACTAACTAGGTCCTAATATACTGAATCAAAGTCGACTATAAGAGTTAAGTATAAATCATCACGACCTAATTAATAATTTTAGACGTTCTATACTAAGCTTTAAACAAAAACTACTAAACTATAGATTATGCATTAAACACTATGAGATTGGGCTTAACCATATAATCCAAGAATGATAAGACCTAAGATCTAAGTTTCATTCTAAAAGTAATCTAATAATTTAGGCCAATCCTATTAAGTAATCAAACTTAATAGGATGAATCTCCTATCTTAGATCTAAGGCTAAAAGATAAAATAATTGAAATAAGTTGAAATTTCTAGAAACTAATAAAACCAAGGATTCATTTATTAAAAAACTCCATTTTTCAATGAATAAAATCAAACCTATGAACTAGTCCTAATCTTAAGAATGATCCTTAAGTGGAGTGTAAGATCCTAAGACTTAGGAGGATTTTCAAGCATTGACCTAGATATTGATTCTACTCACTTAAATATCACTAATATAATTATAACATTGGTTTTAGAGTCTTGAGAAGTTAATTAAAGGTTAAGGGTACTTAATCCAATCTTAGGGCAAAATGACTAGTTTGCCCTTACTCAAGGGTCCGAAAAGTCAACTTTTGATTTAAGTATCCAAATTGAAGTTATTAAATTTTTAAGTTTTACTATTCAAAAATATAATTTGTATTATTTACTATTTATTTATTCAATTTGTATTAATTTATTGTTCATCCCTAAAATTAAAAAAAATGAATTTCTCTATATTGTTAATTAATCTATATTTAATTAGTGTTGATTATTATTTAATTAATTTTCTATTTAATTAATTCAAATATTTTAATTATATATTTAAATATAAAAATCAATATTCATTTAGTATTAAATGATTGATTATCTTACTATTTAGGATTAATATTTATTTAATTAGGTTTAGGATTAGTACTAATTAATCCTAGTTAATTTATCATATTAATTATTATTTACCTAATAAAATAATTATTTAGATTTATTGTTTAGTTTATATTAATTAAATTAATCATTGTTTAAGTAACTAATTATTATTTAATTAACAATTTAATATTAATTAATTAGTACTTAATTGACTAATGATAATATATATATATTTATGAATCATTAGTTCTGTTTTGATATAACTAAAGTTATGCATATATAAATACATATATGTATATATATGTATTTAATCTTTTCTGCAGATATGATGGCACGGGACCCACTGAATGCCACGTGGCGCGCTTCTATAGGGCACAGCCGAGGGTGCGGGCCCCTACGGGACACATGGCAGAGCCTAGTTGGGCGCTGCGCAATGTGTGGGGCTGCTGTCGAACCAGACAGCAGTTGCTGTGACAACGCGGGCCCCCCATTATGTGTGACACCCCTAGAGGCTCCGCACAGGGAAGGTGGGCCCCACAGGTGTCAGCCGTCTGCTGACGCAGACAGGCTTCAGCGCGCATCGGGCCAGGCTCGGGTCGACCCGGCCTGGCCCGCGCTCCTTCGTCTTCCGGAGGCTTTCCGAGGGCTGCGCCTAGGGCACGGAGATCGGGCGGCTTCCCAGCGGCGTTCGGCAACGATCTGCATACCACTGGATAGAGCTCGACCTTGCCTTCCTATCTAGGGTAGGATCGCACTCGGGGACGCACCGTGGCGGCCCTATGAGTAAACCCTAGGTGCTAGGTTTTTCGGTGGAGGTTCGTCGATAACCCGATGACCCTAATGAGGTTCGATCGGTCGATTGCCTAGTCGATACGAGCAATAATTGAATGCATGGGATCGATTAAGGAGGTGGGGAAGGAGTACCTTGTGAACGGGGAAGGGAGGAAGATATCGGCTCGAAGGATCGCCCGGTACCCGATGCCTGGATGCTCCTTCTTCGATCTGTCGTACAGGTCCACGAGGACTTGGGAATAGGAAATAGGGGGGTCGGGCGGACCTCGCGAGGAGCTCCTCGCGCTGCGAGAGGGGACCACGGCAGTGGCCTCCCGCCGCACTCCACGCGGAGGAAGCGCTGAGGATGAAACTGCCCCACCGTTCGATCCAGGATCGGACGGTGATGATGCGCTGTTTGATCCCTGATGGTGAGGGAACGGCGCGATGGTTTGGGGGAACGGCGTCATTTGGTTATTAAAAAAATAACGTTTAAAATTTTATTTAAATATTTTGAATAATTAATTATTAGTTATAATTAATTCCAATTAATTAATTAAGTCCCGAAAATTTTCCAAATACTCACCCCTAGCTAATTGAGGGGTGAGGAACGCAATGGCGAGGTCGAATTTTTGATCCGATGAGTATTTTAATCTCCCAAATTTCGAGGTGTTTAAATATTATTAAAATATTCGTCAAAATTTGACGACTTTCGATTGACACGAAAACTTCACCCCTAGCTAATTTGGGGTCAATGAGTGCAATGGCGAATTCCATTTTCCGATCGGAGGTCAAATTAGATAGGTCAACTCTAGGGTTTCTGGATTTTCCAGAAATCAGGATTCGATCCATTTGACTCTTGATTTGGACTGGGTCTTAGAGGTTGACTCCTATTGACCTAATTAGCACTTAGGATCAAAATTAAGACTGAGATTAGTCTTAATTGACAATGGTAATAACTTGGGTTGTTACAACAAACTCCTTCATCTTACTCAAGGAAACAAATTCGTGTTTTATTATGAACAAAAATTCTGGAGATTATCGCATTTTGTTTCGAACTTGGTTAGAACTGAGGTGGCTAGGTGCCACCGATTCTTGAAAGGGCTAAGGGACTCTATAAGAGCTCAGTTAGTGTCCCGCCAAATTAATAATTTGGCAGAATTGATCGAGACGGCTCATCTCCAGGAAGGACTCCAAGGTCAAATGGACCGGAAGCATAAGGCTGCATTTGTGCAGCCAAGGAAGGAGCACTTTGGTCATTGCAAGATGACAAAAGTCTATAACATTGAAGCTGAATATTTCCAACCCCAAAACTCTAAATGCAAGCGGTACCATCCATATGGAAAATACTACGACTTTGATGGTGTGTGTTTACATGTGGTTAAAGTGGCCACCGTTATTTCAACTGCAATTCTAAGACAACAATTGATGGAGTGCTCATCGACCACTCCCGTCATAAATAAGTATTATGTGCACAACTGAGGAACAGCGCTGTGACGCCAGCCACTACTACAAATACTAAGGCAGTTGTACCTGCACAAAGTTGTCCTATAATTGCCAAGGCAATGGCCCCAGGGCAAGCAACCAATAGTTCCTACAATAGTATATATGCTAACTCCCACATCTGCACTTGAAGACAATGATGCCATTTCAGGTGTCTTAAATTAATTTTATTCTATCTTTACTATCTCAATATTTTAAAATGTTTGAATAGCAATTCTTATTAAATTATTGCAGTCTTAGGCACCTTAATGAAAAATGATAAATCTTGTAATATTCTTTTCAATACTGGAGCAAGTCATTTTTTCGTATCAAAAAATTGTGTGAAAAAAATCCTAAGCTACCAACCTATCAATTAGCAAACTCGTTGAGAATCGTGTTATCTTCTGGTGCCCGTATGCAATCCCAACAATTCTACAATATATATATTCCTATTGGTGAACAAAAATATGGAGCAAAATCAATTATATTGCCAATTACAAATTTTGATATAATCCTGGGTATGAATTGGCTAAGTAAACACGGTGCTTCCATAAATTGCCAAAAGAAGAAAATCACTTTGGGCAGTGGAGGTCAGTCAAAAACCTTCATTGGAAGATTAAGTACCCTAGCGTCGTTGATCAATACAATGGAAGCAAAAAACGTTAGCCAAAAAAGGATGTAATGTGTATCTCGTGACAATGGTGGGATAAAAGAAAGAAGTCATTCCTATTTCTGAGAATCAAATAGTTTATGAATTTCCCGATATCTTTCCTGAAGACCTACTTAGTATTCCTCCCATTAGAGAAGTAGAATTTGCTATAGAATTAGTTCCAGGAACCCAACCATTATCAAAAGTTCTGTATCATATGGCACATAAGGAGCTTCAAGAGCTGGACAAGTAACTTTAAGAGCTGCTAGAAAAGGGTCTTATTCGACCAAGTTCATCTCCTTGGGGAGCCCCAGTTTTATTTGTGAAAAATAAAGATGAATCGATTATAGATAATTGAACAAGGTAACTATCAAGAATAAATATCCTTTGCCTCATATCGATAATTTATTCGATCAATTATCTGGAGCCAAGGTATTATCTATGATGGATTTGCGATTTGGTTACCACCAGTTGCGAGTCAATGATTTAGATATTGAGAAAATTATGAACATTATGAATTCCTAGTAATATCCTTTGGTTTAACTGATGCACCGATCTTTATGGACTTAATGTAGCGTGTGTTGAAAATATATTTGGATAAATTTGTCATCGTCTTCATCGATGATATTTTGATATATTCCAAAAGCAAAACAAAGCACAAGAAACACTTAAGAATGGTGTTAAAAGAGCTTAGAAACTATGAATTATATGCCAAGTATTCCAAGTCTGAATTCTGGCTTAACTTAGTCACTTTTTTGGATCATGTCGTAGATGCACAAGGAATCAGAGTTGATCAAAATAAAGTTGGCGCCATTCAGGATTGGTCACAGCGAAAGTCTGTGACTGATATCAGAAGCTTTTTGGGTCTAGTAGGGTATTATAGAAAATTCATCAAAGGCTTTTTGCAGATAACGTCTCCTCACACAAAGTTGACTCAGAAGGCAGTGCCATTCATCTGGATCCCGAATGTGAGAATCCATTCTAATCGTTGAAGGATGCTCTTTCTTTTGCCCTAGTTCTTAACTTACTTAAAGAAGGTTTGAACTACCAAGTCTATACTGATGTATATGGGATAAGCTTGGGTTGTGTACTGATGTAAGAAGGAAAGGTTATTGCCTCTGCGTCTTATCAGTTAAAACCACATGAGAAGATTATCCCATTCAAGACCTGGAATTAACTACCACAGTCTTTGTTTTAAAGATTTGGCATCATTATCTGTATGGCATTCAATGTTCCATATTTATAGATCATTAGAGTTTAAAGTATATTTTCACTCAGCGTGAGCTCAACTGTTGTTAGCGGAGATGGATCAAACTAATAAGTGATTATGATTTAAATATCCAGTACCATCCCGGTAAAGCGAATGTTGTGGCTGATGCGCTTAGCTGCCATGCTACACTTTTCTCAATAATAGTGTCAAGTTCATTAGAAGAAGAATTCAGAAAACTTGATATCAGGCCAGTTCGTGGTGATATGCAAAGCTAAATGATATTTATGAGTACCGTTGAACCAACGTTTCATCATGATGTCTCCATTTCCCAAACAAAGGATGAGGACTATCTAAAATTTAAAATGGAGATCAAAAGTGGTTGTCATTTTGATCTACAGATGTGAGGTAATGTAATCTATCAAGGAGATCACCTATGGATTCCTAAATCCATACATCAAGAGATTTTAGTGGAAGGCCACAATTCTAGGTACCAAGTACATCCTAGTAGTACTAAGATGTATCAAGACCTAAAGAAGTCATTCTGGTGGCCTGGAATGAAGAAAAGCATGGCAGAGTTCATAACGAAGTGCCATGCTTGTAATTTGGTCAAAGCTGAACATCAGAAGCCAGGAGAACTTCTCCATCCTCTGGCAATTCCTGAATGGAAGTGGTTTGATATTTGTATAGACTTTGTAATGGGTTTACCTAAGTCAAGATCTAGTGCCGATTCTATTTGGGTCATAATCGATCGATTGACCAAATCGGCACATTTCATTCCAATGCATTAAATCAATTCTGTGGAAAAATTGGCAAATATGTATATTAAGGAAATCGTAAGGCTGCATGGAATTCAAGGTCAATCATATCAAATTGTGACAGCATATTTTTATCTAAATTTTGGCAGGCAGTGCATCAAAACTTGGGAACTACCCTAGCCATGAGCACCACTTTTCACTCTGAAACAGATGGTTAAATAGAATAAGTTAATCAAATTCTTAAAGATCTTCTTCATCTATGTATTCTGGATTTTGGAGGTTTCTGGGAAGATCATATTCCCTTAGTTGAATGTGCTTATAATAATAGTTTCCAATTAAGTATCAACATGGCTCTATATGAATACTTGTTTGGCAGAAAGTGCAGCACTCCCTTAGCTTGGTCGGAAACAGGCAGCATTCAACTGTATGGTTCAAATTTAGTAGAGGAAATGAATAAGAAAGTGCAATTGATCCAGCAAAGAATCAAAGCAGCTCAAGATCGCCAAAGTAAATATCACGATGCCCATCATCATTCTCTGGAGTTCAATGTTGAAGAGTTTGTGTATCTCAAAGTAAGCCTGATGAAAGAAGTATTTCATTTCAGTGTAGCTGGGACGCTCAGTCCTCACTATATCGGACCATTTGAAGTAATAGAGAAAATTGGTTCTGCATCCTTTAGATTGAAACTCCCTGAAGATTTCTCTGCAGTTCACAATATGTTTCATATCTCTTCACTGTGAAGATGCCTTCGAAACCCATCCCACTTAATTCAGCTTCTAGTAGTATCACTCCAGCCGAACCTTTCGTATATGGAAGAGCCTATCAAGATCTTAGCCCATGATCAAAAGTAGCTAAGGAATCGTGCTATCCCTATGGTGAAGGTTCAGTGGAGGAATCACTCTATTAAGAAATCCATTTGGGAAAAAGAGGCCGATATGCAACAGAAATATTCATGTCTCTTTGAAAATCCAGGTACCTTAAAAATTCTAAATTTTAGTTCTTAAAGTTTCCGTGCTTCCTCTTTCCCTTCTTAGTAATGATATCGAGAATGACATCGTTCTTAAGTGGGGGAGTTCATAACAACCCTAGGTTATTACTTAGCCTAATCTTAGTTTAATTATAGCCTAATTATCATTATATTGAGTTCATCTAGTCATTAGAACCAATCTTTAAGACTTTGGAGCGATTCAAAGCTCAATCGAATTATTTAAATATTTTAATATATTTAATTAAATAGAAAATTGAGATATTTAAATTGACCTCAAAATCAAAATCTGACTTCGCCATTGCGATCGTTACCTCAAAATTAGCTAGGGGTGATGTTTTGGATGTGTTTGGAAGTCGTCGAATTTTCACGAATATTTTAATGTATTTCAATACTCTGAAATTAGCATAATTAAATAATCGTCGGAATCAAAATTTGACTTTATCATTGAATTCCTCACCCCCAAATTAGCTATGGGTGAATTTTTTGGATTTTTTAGAGCTCGTTTATTCACCCAATTTTAATTAAAAAATTGGGTTAATTGAAAAATTAGAAAATGATTAAATAATTATTCATTTAATCGACATTTCCTTCTTTCCTTAGCTGACTCCATGCCTTGTTCGGTGCCTCTCTTTCCCTAATCACACACAATGCTCCTACTCCCTTCCCTTCTCCTCCATGTTGTGATGGGAGAGGACTTGCCCCTCTCCCATCCAAAGCCATGCCTCCATCTCCTCCATAAAGGCAGCCCTCAGCCCCTTCCTCCATTCCTTTGCTCTCAAGCTAAAGTTCCTTTTTCCTCCTCCCTAGGAACCTCAATCCACTTCCTCCTCTTGTTGGTAGCTAATGAAGAAGAAGGAGCTCCTCCCTCCAAGCTCTGCATGAATCTGAGTTCTCTTCCTTCATCTTCTCCAAGTCAAAGGTACCCATTTATTTTACTTCCTTGACTACTCTCTCCCTGATTTATCAAAATGTTGTGGATAATATTTTCATTAGCTCTTACATAGCGTCTAGGTGTAATCGTGGAGCCTCAATCGGACTCAAATGAGTCTGATTTAAGCTCATTCCTCCATTAAAATTTATGTCAAAAATTGTATAATTTTTGTATACTCGTAGCTAGGGCATCCATTTCTGCTCATTATAATGACCCTTTCATGTTGATTTTGGTATCAATGGAAAGGTCTTGCATCGGTATATGGCACCACACGTGAGGTGCCCAAATTGGGAGTATTTGAGTGCGAAATATGGCGCCCCAGCCCTTGATCTGCAGGATTAGACCCAAGGGGTGGTGGGCCACTCTGGCAAATCTCTCACTTATCATTGGATTAGGTGAGATCTACAATCCTTTAATAAGGGAAGGATGTGCACATAATGAATATAAAGATCAGTCACTAAGTCTAATATATATACATAGTGTGGAAGCGATATGAAGTAAAGATTACATCCATTCACAATACATTAAGTAAGAAACATTAATATAGCTCAACAAATAATAAAGGGCAGAAAGTAAACACTGTCACAAAATATGTATTATTACAACATTTTAATTAAAGTTTAAAAGACTGAAAATGATAATATCACTCATCCTCACAATGAAAAAAAAAAGACAACTAGAGGTCTTCTGCACCAGGCTGCTGCACCTCCTCTAAATAAGGCTCCTCCTCAGGCACTGGCTCCTCAAACTGAACAAGATCTAACATTGTTGGTTTTATAATGTCAGGGCTCCAGCCAATAAAAGAAAAATCTTATTAGATAAATTGTCTAAGTACATTTTAGGCAAAATATTTATTAAATATTTATTAATACCACCATTTTACTCTATACAAAACCAAACATCTATATAGCATAGGAGCAGGTAAACATATAAGATGAATATGATAAGTTATAAATATAACATTTATAACTAAACAATAAGTGAGGCAAAAACACACCTCAAGAAACTAAACCAGGAATAGGCATACATATATAATATAGTAATTGAAAGTACTGAAAAAAAATTCTAATCCTATACATGCTGATGATCATACGACATATGCTGGATTAAAATAAAAATCTGAAAGTGGTACATATAATAATCTGTAAAGTCTAGCATCCTATATATGTATTTACACAAGTAAATAGATAAACAGGAAGAATACAACTAACTGAAATAATATATGTCACTGTCATAATATACATTAAGCTAAAAACAGAAAAAGTGTATAACTGTCATATCAAAAAGAATTGGCCAATCCGGCCCAATATATTCCCATAGCCTTTCTTGGCTAAGGCAGACAAAATATAACAATAAAGCAAAACTGAAGAAGCAGATAATACTATGTAAATATCTTTTAGTTGTTTACTTTTGTTTCTGTGGACAATTTTAGAAACAGCTAAGAGTCAAGCATGTCTACAAGATTGAGCGGGTTCTAAACTTAACAAACACTCCTCAATGAGTAATATTAAGCATCCAGATCTCTCCTTACCCTTGTCCATTGGAGTAATGTGCACCATAATCCACCATGAACTGAACCCAAATGCAAATATTTTCCTAATATTCTAAGTTTTCATTTTCATGCAATAATATTTTTCTTATATGACATATTCAAGAAAAAATAAGCACAAAGTTCAAGGAATGCGTAGCACAATATCAAGTAGTAAGCAAGTGACTCCACTAAACATGGTGATATCATTTATTGTCTAATTTAAATATTCTAACTATTCCAAGTTACACAAGTTTAGGATCTCCAATTCCTACTATCAACTGTAACTTAGAAGTACGTCCTTATAAGTTACAAAATATTAGGACTAGCTAGGTCTGAATATGATTAATCAATGTCGACTATATAAATCACCATGACCTAATTTATGAGTGTAGACATTCTAAACTAAAAGCTTGTCTAAAATCTACCAAGCTAGAGATTATGGTTTTTAAACACCACGAGATTGGGCTTAACCACATAGTCCCCAAAGGTAAGATTTAAGATCTAGGTTAAATCTAACTATGAACTAATGATTGAGGTAAATCTTATTAGGCAAATCAAATTTAATAGGATGAATCTCCTATCCTAAACCTAATGTTGAAAGATAAAATAATCCAAATAAGTTGTAAAATCTAGAAACTAATAAAACTAAGGATTCATTCATTGAATAACCTTGTCATTCAATGAATGAAATCTATCCTATGATCTAGCCCTAATCTTAGGAATAATCCTATTGTGAGATGTTGAATTTCTTAAGGAAAAGACTTGAAGAAATTTTAAGGATTTTAACAAATTTATCCTAATAGCTGATTTTACTCACTTAGAGGATTCTAATACAGTTTTAATACTTATTTTATTGACTTAGAAGATAATCTAGGAGCTAAAGATACTTAACCTAAATTTTGGGCAAAATGACCATTTTGCCCCTACTTAAGGGTCTAAAAAGCTACTTGTTGTTTTAGGATACCAAATTAGGATTTCTTACTATCCAATGATTCCTTACTGTCTAACATAAAGATAGACAGTAAGTACACCAAATTTGGATAAGAAATGGGTTATATAGGTTCAAATTAGGATTTTTTTGACTTAAGGGGCAGTTTAGTAAATTGCACCTAATGAAATCTAAACTTTTAGTTTACTGTTGGTTGCTATTCAAGGATTCCATAGAGTCTAAGAATACTAAATTCTGAGGGTTAATAAATTAGTTATAACCATTTCAATTTCTAAGAGAAATTTGGTAATTTTCTAAGTTAAGAGGGGTCAAAAAGCTAACTTTTCCATTTAATATTGAAATTCAGCAAAATCAATGGCTATAGCTTCCCTATATCACACTGAGTACTTTAACTGAGAGTAGACCCAAATTGGACTTCAATTGGTCAAGTTATGACCTCATTAAAGTTAGGAGTATTTTGGTTATTTCTGATTTTTTTAGGGTTTAAAGCTTAAATATTATTTCAGATTACTGTTGGCACTGGAATTTTATGCTATCTAGCACTTTGAATTTTTTGATTTGGAATTTAATTGACTAAGATATGGTCAAATCAATATTTATGATTTTAGGGGTGATTAGGGATTAAATTATCATCTAATACAAAAATTAGAAATTCACCTACACATTTATACAGGGCACTGATATTATTTGACCCCACTAGGGTCATAGGATCCTTAAAATTTAAAAACTGTGAATTTTTTGCCATTTCAGCCGATTCTAGACCAATCCGGACAGTTCTAGATGCTACGGCGCACTATGGCACCTTCTGGCAGAAAGCCAGGCATTACGGCGCACTGTGGCGCGCTGCAGTGCTTTAGATGCTACAGGGCACTGTGACGGAAATTAGCGCTATGGCGCGTTGTAGCGCTTTTGATGCTACGGCGCGCTACGGCGGTTAAACTTTCGAATTACTTTGCTTATTGATTTCATATGGTTTTCCCGAAATGATGCTGTAGCTCGTTATGGCGTGCTGCAGCCCGCTGTGACGCGCTATGGCGGTTTAACTTTCGGGTTACTGTTCAATTAATTTTTTTCTTGATTTCCTTTAGTTTTTCCGGAAATGACGTTGCAGCCCGCTGTGGCGCGTTGTGGGGCGCTGCAGCGGTTTGCTTCCAGGCCCTTATTTTAGATCCAAAAGCGTTGTGGCATGCTGTAGCACGCCATAGTGCACTACGACGAATTCAATTCAAAACTCAGGTGCTACAACGCGCTGTAGCGCCCGACGGTGACTTCGCCTGAGCAAAAACCGCGAAGGATCAATTTTCGGGCTCAAATACTCTCAACTTAGAGCACTTCACAAGCGGTGTTATATACCGATGGAAAGGTCTTTTTGAGACCTTTCCATTGATACCCAAATCAACACCAAATGATCAAGTTATCAATGCAAATAGTGGGGTTAAAGAACTAGGTGTGCAAAAATTCGTATTAGCAGATTTACATATCATTCCTTATTATCTATAAATTTTCATGAGTTCCTACATCTTAAACATGGATTTATAGATGCACAACTAAGGTAACACAAAATCTTAAACATACCAATAAGCATAGATACAAAATGGAATAACCATTGGATTAACCAATGGAGGGAAAGGGAGTACCTTGGTTTTCAAATGGAAGAAGATGGAGGAGGAAGCTCTGTTTTCTGCAAGGGCTTGGGAACTTGAGAGATTCTTTAGCAGCACAGCAATGGAGGAAGGAGGAGAGGAGCTCAGCTTGGCAGCAAGGGAATAAAGGAGGGGTTGAGCTCCATTTAAAGGAGAAGTGGAGGTTGGCCTTGGGATGGGATAGGAATGAGTTATCCCATCCAAGGCATGAAGGAGATGATGGTCAAAAAGGGAAGGAGAGGGGGGGTATGGCTTGCGGCTGAATGGGAGAGAAAGAGGTGCTGATTTCAGCAAGATTTAGGGAGTGGGGTCCACCTTAGGGAAAAGATGGAAAATTGATTATTTAAGGATCTTAATTTATTTAATTAATTAATGCTAAAAAGTCAGATTTTATAACGAGTTCCGAAAAATCCCAAAATTTCACCCTTAGCTAATTCGAGGGTAATGAACACAACGGCGAAGTCATATTTTAATTCCGACGAGTATTTAATTTTCATATTTTTCGGGGTATTTAAATATTATTAAAATATTCGTCAAAGTTTCGACGACTTTCAATAGGCTCGAAAACATCACCTCTAGCTAATTTGGGGGAAATGAGCGCAATGGCGAAGTCCAATTTTCAATTTGAGGTCAATTTAGATAGGTCAATTTCCAGAGTTTCTAGATTTCCCAAAAATCAGAATTTAATCTATTTGACTCCTGATTTGGACTAGATCTTAGTGGATGACTCCTGATGACTTGATTAATGCTTAGGATCAAGATTAGGATGGAGATTAGTCTTAATTGACAAGGGTAACAACTTGGGTTATTACAGAAAGGAGACCCATTATGATTTTCGCATAGGTGAAATCACCTCAGGTGTTATAGCGCATCGTAGCGCCCGAGTCTCAGGTTAAATCCTTCGTAGCATGCTATAGTACTTGGCTCTCGACCAAGGAGCGCTACAGCATGCCATAGCCTCTAGCTCTTGAGAGCTCTGGCACCGTAGTGCTCTGCAGCGCCTGAAAGCACTATCGCGCCATAATGCTAAAATATGCTGCAGCGCGCCACCACTCCAAAATCTGTCGCAGCACGCCACAGCATGCTGTTGTGCCTGGATTTTGGCCAAAAGGCACTGTAGCATGTCTTAGCGCGCCACAGTGTGCCAAAGCGCCCATAATTGTTCAAAAATGCCCATAACTATTCTGAATTTCCCGAATTTGTAATTTTTTTCGCATTCTAATGCCTTTAGAACCCTAATAGGACAAAAATATATCAAAATTGAACTTGAATTTAGTAAAATTAAGTATTGTATGAATATGTATGTGAATTTTAATAGAAAATCCACTATTTTACCATGAGTAGCATGTTCTAGACCACCTGAAGGATTGCTTGAATACTTTGTGTCGAATATAAATGTTAGAATCTTTAATTGCTTATATGATCAATCTAGAACTTAATAACCAAATTGTATGGAACTTAATTGCTTTACATTTGTAATCAAGTGCTAATCCCTTTTGTGTTTAATTTAATATTTGATTAGCTTTAATACTCATTGTTTTAATCAACGTGATGTTTATGTATAATAGAGAACTTTAACATTGATTTGGACATTTAAGTTGAGATTAAACTTTATTTGAACCTAAGAATCTTATGAGCTTGATTAAGTATTGATACTTAATCTAAATATGAAATTTGCCATCAATAATACACCAATAATACTTTGATTTGTCATTGACCTATAAATGAATTATTGGTCTTAATTTGGTAAGGCTAGGTGTTAAACCCTAACCTATCCGATTAAGATCTAAACTCCTAATTACTTAATCAATCAACTTGATTGTAAGATAACTCAACTGACATGATTCCAATAATATGTCTAATTTGTCATTGATCTTAAATCATTGAATTATAAGTGCTAAGATTATTAAAAGAACATATAATATTTATTATCTGAACTTAAGCTTGAGATCTCCAATTTTCTCTTATACAAGATCTTTAACATGAGAACAATTATAAAATTATAATAATTTTCAACATGATCTAATCCTAATAATATTCTTGATTTTATCTCATGATTGTAGTACAGGATGCGATCAGATAGGTCTAACCATCTGATCTGATCAGACCAATTCAGACTTAACAAATGCAGCTTATGATCTTAATACAAATTATTAAGTTAAATGTTAGATGTGTAAGATCTTCATAATCTTACAATAGGATTTATTATGTAATTGAAAGCCTTAACAAAATGTTAACACATTGAGATAAGAAGAACTTATTGTGATCTATTGAGGTAGGAACTTTGATGATTCTCCTTAACCCTAAAAGTTTGATCTTATACACTTGTGATAGAATCCTCCTATGTGGTAGTAACCTATATCGAGTGACCATTTGGTCACATCCATGGAACCTTGTGTAAGATTCACCCAATTATAGTTAGAATTCATAGCTTTGGTGATCCTTGTTGATTAACTAGAATTAACTGAACCCAGATTATCAGTTGAGTTTAGTAGAGTATATCCATAATGTTAGATCACTTCAGCAATATTCAGGATAGGTTGAGTCACTCCAATGTGGACTTATGAGCAAGTGATATCCCAAAGGATTAGACGAATACAGTCCTGATAGAATAAATCATCCAATCCTAAGTGTTATAATTCTAAACTTAAATCCTTAGTTTGATTAAAATAAAAATTGCGATCGGGTGATGCCTACTAGTGAAGATCGCTTCAATAGGTGTGGCTTAAACAAACTAAGTAATTCAAGTCACCTTTCTTAGGACACTAAGTATTCTTATAATTAAGGTATTTAACAACTTAGTTTGAGATAAAAATCTCTATCGATGATGCCTCCTATCGAAGATCGCTTCTATAGGTGCAGCTTAAACAAACTAAGTGTTAAATTCACTTTTCTTGGAAACATACTAAATATATGTATACAATCTTTCCAACTAATAATTTTAATTAAAATACTAATTAAAACTAATTATTAGAATTATGACTATGAGTCAGAATTCATTTAGATGGATTCTGCATAATGGAGATATTTGATTCATTATCTGATTTTAAATCATTTACTAGATTTCTGGATTTCAAGACATATAGTGTATAGATATGAACATGAACTTAAGCATGATGTATGAGTATTAGTGATGATTTATGGGTTACGGATTGTATACATCAATCGGGGAATTTCAGGATGCATTGGCATCGTAGTAAAACTGCATTCCCAACTGGATGTATGTAGATATTGGACCGTACGACTCATAATAGTTCAGTGATATTTCAGTTGCGTATCAGTGGCATACAATATCGTTGCATATACAAATGTATGACTTCAGTGGCATATAGCATAGTTTTACATATTATTTACTCAGTTTCGGATCATATACTATTTTCATTCTTTTTCAGTATTTAGTATACCGTCAATTTTACTTTACTTCAGTTTTATACAATTTCAGATATTCAGTTACTTTTATAATTTTTTTTGCAGCTCTATTTTACATTATTTAAATGTTAAGTAAATAATTAGAACTATTTAGCATAGCTTCAATGTGTTAGACTTATTGTCCAACATGTGGTACTTTTGGGATCCAACAATTTCTAAATCTTGAGTATCTTATTGAGCTAGGTCAAGGGAACGTTCAGGAGGTTCTGGAGGAGTTCATGGAGTCTTAGTGAATTTCTCATTCAGCTTTACTATTTTTGATTAGTTATTTTAGATCAGTACTTAGACTTTATTTCAATATTATTTTAGTAAATCATTTGTAATAATTTTTGGATGTATTTACTTTTTTGTTCTGAGATGAATATTTTTATTCAATTTTTGTGATGAATGTTTATGGATATATGCTTAGCTTTCACACTCTATTCATATATTACTTATACTTAGTATTGTGATATAATCAGTATATTGGAAATACTAATAATTTATACATATATTAAATTCTATATATTATATTTTAAATCAATGTATGTATTTGTCTAATACCTAGGATAAGAATACTACTCTTATCTTAAGTATTAGCTCACGACCCTCTTTTGGAGTTGAGTCAGCAGCTCTTCAAATGGGTTTTGTTTCAGCTATTCAGGGAGATGGGAATTCCTCCCGAGTAGCGCACTGCTCCGTCTCCATTGCTTACTTTCCTTTTCTTTGCGTGCTGTGACAGGGTGGGGCGCTACAGCTACACCGCGCTGCAGCACGCTTGGGAGCGCTGTAGTAGTTTTTCCTTAGAATTTTTTCTAAGTGAATTCTCATTGCGGTGCACTGTAGCACCAAGCTCTCTGTCTTGTGCCCGCTTTGTCATGCTGTAGCACCGAGCTCTCTATCTTGTGCTCGCTGCGGCGCGTGGTAGCGCCGAGCTCTCTATTTATGACCACTTGGGTGCATTGTAGTGCTGAGCTCTCGGTCTTGTGCCCGCTGCGGCATAAGGTAGCACCGAGCTCTCTGTTTATGATCGCTTGGGTGCGCCGTAGCGCCGAGCTCTCAGTTTTATGTCCGCTGTGGCGCGCGGTAGCGCCGAACTCTCTGTTTGTGACCGCGGGAGCGATGTAGCGTCGAGCTCCCTATCTTGTGTCTGCTGCGGCATGCAGTAGCTCCGAGCTCTCTGTTTGTGATCGCTTGTGCACGCTGTAGTGACGAGCTCTCGGTCTTATGCCCACTGCGGCGCACTGTGGCATGCCGAGGTGCACTAACGCGGTTCTCTTCCAAAATTTTATATTTATGCTAGATTTTACTTTGCTCAACTTTATCCTAAAAGAGCAGTAGAAACTCATCAAAGTATACATTTCTAACATAAATATGTTTATTTTTATTCACTTATTTTACTATAAATCTTAGATTTATCGTGAACCACTTATAGTCTTTTAATTATAAAATTACAAATTTAATTATAACTTAGCTTAATCTTAAAATATACTTAGATTTTTTAAGTCTAAGCACTTGTTTTTATTTTGTTGGCTGTGCCCTACCATATTAAAAATCAAATATGATAGATTAGGAGCATCATCTGGATAACTGAGTTGGGACTAATACTGGTCACTTGTAGATTGAAGACCCTACTTACGCATTATTTTATTACTTTAGTGAGGATGAGAGAAATTTACTTTAATTTTATTTAAATTTATTTGTAACTTAATTTCTATAATATTTTTACTTTATTTTTGTGATTAATTTATTTTCATTTTACTTGCTCAATTTGGATAGTGGATTGGATGCATCTAGTTGCTTCATATTTTCTACTTGTTTATTTTACTACTAACTCATCTGTCTCACAAAAATTCTTGGTCACATAGCACTTAATATTTGATTAATTTTTTTCTAATTAAATATTAAGTACTATAATAACACCCTAGTATTAGATTGGGATCCTTATCTGATATTATGGGCATTATAAGTAGGATCTGAATGAAGGGAGCAATTCCACATAAGGTTTATGTATGCAGTGAATATGCCTCATCAATAGGAGCGTTTTAACACCTGAATCATTGGTTGTAGTCAACTAGATGGAGAGTATCTGGATGCCCTAGTTTCGAGCTGTGATTTTCTTGACATGGTGGTGTATAGTGCCGGGCGAGTCGGTCTTGACCCGTGTGGCATTGCCTTCGGGCCACGCACACAGACGGTTTGCGTGCGTACAACGGCCACAAGAAAACGCGTGTGCGTGTGTAGGAAAATTTAAGTTTAGTTAAATAAAAATTAAATTAATTCCATCTTAATTTTTTCCATAACTTTTTAATTAATGATCCAAATATGCCAAGTTATATCTCAAAGTAATCAAAAAAATATAAGGAATTTTTGTGATATTAGTTTTTTAGTTTGAATGATATTTTTACTAATGATATTTTAAACCATAATTAATTGAGTTTAATGCCTAATTAGGTCAATTTAACTTCAATTTAATATTACTTACTGTCATTTTACTCACCACAATATAGGAAAGGTGAATTCACTGACCTAAAACTAATTTGATGTTGACTGGGAAATTTGATTTTTATGAGCGCTTTGTGTTGACTTTGAACCTTAAGTCATGATTTAGCTTATTAGGACCCTAGAACCCTTGATAAAATAGCTTGAACAAATCCTTACATTAAATGATCATCAGGTAAGCATATACAGTGGAGGACACTTAGGACAATTTATTGAATGCTAGTCTTACCATTTAATTAAGAAGGCTATGTTAAGTAATAGGATGGAGTAAGGGTTTGAATTGCACTAAATCTTGATTGGTTAATGGGATAGACTAGCTAATAGTAGACTAGGACCTTATAGTGTGTGTTGTAAATGAAAATAGATTTAGATTCAGTTGAAGGGCTTAGGATTAGATTTCTTTTCAAATTATCAATTAAATGGAGTTAGCCTCAAAGATTGTAGGTGTGAGTAAAGGAATAATTAGATTCTAATTAACTCTAACCATTAGGGAACCTTTTGAGTAAACTTTTAGATATTGGGAGAGATAACTTAAAAATAACTTAAGATTTACCTTGCAATAGATGAATTACCTATGAGATCAAGAACCCTAGAAGTCCTTGAGATAGAATGAACCTTAAATTTTGATTAATTTTCTTAAGACATATTTTACTTCCTAATGTTGGAATAGTATTTAAGAAGAAGGCCTTGAGAGCTATAACCATAAATTAGGATGAGCAGTTATAAAGGATTCTCTTAATTATTCCAAACCTTTAGTTTCAAAACTATAATTTTACATTATATATGTGTATATTTTGCTTCAATTGACTAAGGCATATGTCTTAAGTCAATTGGGGGTTCAATTGACCCCAATCATTAAGGTAGATAATTAAATTAGACAACAAATGGATATCGCATGTTTTGTATTAAATTTGGAAATTTCTTTGTAATGTACCAACGATTTGTAAACCTCAACCATTCGATCATAACTCATATGCATAATGTAATCTATAAATTAAATTAAGAAGAGGTTTCACTCAAGGTAGATTAGTATGTATATATATTATTGAGCTAAGGCTGTCTATGGAGTGGTTAGGAGATCACACATGTCCTTGAGGAGGAATGTGTAGTTATATAGGAGACCCTAATACATATAGTTTGGTAGACGTACCTAACTAATAATTGCATTTATAATTGATGGTTTACATGAATTTATTGTAGTTCAGTTTTACTTTACAGCATCTTTACTTTGCCTTTAAGTTTCCATAATCTACTTATAAAGCTCATACTTGTATATTACTATTACTTAACTAGTCTCTTGTAGGGAAACATTATGTGTATTAGTACACCTACTAGTATTTACTTATTTTTATCAAAAAGATTTTACTTATAGTACTTTCTATATTAATGCATTATGCACATTTACTATAGCTTGCTAATTGCTATATTCGCTAACTAATTAAAATATTTAGATACCTAAAAATGTGCTTAGACTTGTGTAAGTCTAACCACTTATTTAGTTTTTATTGGTTATGCCATATCGTATTAAAAACTAAATACGGTAAACCAGGAGCTTAGAGTGGAGCTAGAGGATTAGAAGCATACCTGAAGATTTTACTAGTTTTTATAATTATTTTGTTTATGTGAGGATGAGTGTGTTTTACTTATTGAAATATTGTAATATTTAGTATATTGGACATTTTATTTATCAAATATGGGATGAATAGTTTTTTTTTTTTTTTTTTGGATGAATATTTTGGTAATGCATGTCACTATATATGAAAGATGCATCTATGTTTCCTATCTTATGTCTTTTGCCTCTAATAGTGCTTAATAGTGGGTTAAGACATGTTAATTCAGTATTAAGTACTACAATGACTCTCAGTATTGAGTTAGGACACCTAATCTAACACTGGATCGTTACATTTTTAATTGGAGATCAAAATAATATTCTTATATTTTTAATTACTTAAATTGCACAAAATATTCAATTTATTCAATTAATTTCTAATTTGACCTTGAGGTTGGAACCTAATGATGATTATAGATCAATGGTGGTGTTTCTAAACTAATTTGACTAATCGAATTATGTAACAACCTTAGGTTGTTTAGAACGCCAAATGTATATTATGGTTACATGCCTTGGCACACAATCCAATCTTTCGTGCTTGAACGAAACATGTGAAAATCGAATGTCATTTCATAAGAGATAACATTCAAAAATTAGATAATTCAACTTCATAATATATCCACTGATGATCAGCTGGCAGACATTCTTACCAAGCTTCTCTCCATTGCACGGTTCAACCAACTATGCATCGATCTCACCATCTCGGCTCTGAATGGTTTACTTTGGGTGGGGGCTAATAACAATCAATTTAAATTCTCACAATTTATGTTTGTGTGTTTAATGATAGACAATTTGAATTACCACCATTAAGGTTGTGTTAAATGAGAAATATGCATGAATAAGATCCACTACTTTTCTCATCATCGCAATTTTCTTGTTTGATTTTGTAGCAAATTTTTCTTATGAAGCCTTGCTTTGTTTGTATGAGGTGATTGCTTGTATAACACTCATATTTGAGTATTTACACATCTAACATGCAAAAGATGATATTTACAAAACGGTCATCTCTTATATTCTTTATAACGTTCAATGAATATGTTTATTCTTTTATTTTAGCTTAAATTATTGGATTTATCTCAACTTCATTGATATTTATAAGAATAAGGCAAGAAGCTTTCAGCAATACATCTCTATCTATAATGCTTATAAATGTATCATCTGCAATTATTTTGACAAATTTTATAAACTAGACTTGGTCCAATTTAAGACATTATGATTGACATAACATAAGTTCAATTTAGTATATTAGCAATTATTCTTAATATTGGCTTGAGCTAGGAAATCTTGTCAAATAATTGTGAGATTGATATTAGCTTAAACTAATTAGAAAATAAGATAACTAATTAGGTAAGCTTTATCATTTCTTAGCATACATTTTGTTTAATGATTTTCTCAGTTTGGAACTTAAAAAAAAGGCTTCTACTTTATCATTTTTAATATTTGAAACTTAAATTTATTTAAGGTTACTAATTTTGCAAGAATCCATCAATTTAATTTTGAATTTTGTAGTGATTTTCTTAGAAGAAATCTTATAATTGTTTGTGTTCTAGGGTTATAGGTTACCAGCATGAATAAAAAGCCCGCTCATAACTTTTGTCTATGGCCTCATATTATTGACATAATATGTATAATATATTTTTCTTTTTCACATCTAGTGGTTACATAAATTTGTGCATCTTTTTCAAAATTATATTTCAAATGATTAATTCGTATGTGATAATAAATATTTCTTATGCACACTTTTTAATATATTTATTCTATTTTGTTTTATCTTATTTTTATTGTTAATGTTGAATTGCATATACTTATATTGACTTAATTATTAATTTCTTTGTTTTAATTTCTTCTCTATGCATACTATTTTTCTCTTTCTGTGAGTTATCGCTTCCTTACATTTTAGCAGAAGAGTTTTTTGAGGTCTTTAAATGCAAGATAGGATGTCTATATTATGCATATCCTACGATGGAGGAGCCCTTGATAAAGTAGAAGATCTTTGTTGAAGCTATGTGAAAAATCAGTAGGAGAGGTTGTTTTTCTTAAAGTTTAGCTTATGATATATTCTATTTAGCCATTTATTGTGTACATTATTGCAAATGCATATCTTAGTTGTGCTTTATTTAACTCTAAATTGATTATGGATATCTCTTGAATTGATAAAATTCACAGCCTAAGAAATATTTAACTTCCCAACAGCTTTGAATAACACCCACAAAACAATCTTTGCATACTTCATATTTAGCCCAAAACATAGCGCACAAACAACTACAAAAAGGCAGCAAGAGCGCCTCTAAAACTCTTCAATCAAAACAGCACTTTCGTTATTCTCTAACCAACAAAAAATAACAACACTATTCTCATTAACAACTCAAACCATATGTTGTTCTTAGCTCCAAATATTGATTGTTTGTTACTCTGTATTGAGCTTCAAAGCAATGAAAGATGTTGCACAAAATAGATATTGTTTGCTATCTTATTAGAGGGAAACATGAGCTTTTTACTAGCTAAATACATGAATGTTCCAAGGATAAAAATGATCTATTTGCAATCAAGAAATCATGGTTTATTTCTTACTTGCCACTGTTTAAACCAAGCAGATTATTTCATTTCCTTGGTAGCTGCCCCAAATAGTTCTTAATTCTATTTCAAGCAATCTCAACTTTACTCAAAACATGTTCTAAATCAATTCTCAAAAAACCACATTAAGATATTAAAGGTATATCCATATCAATATAGATATTTTACTTCCATACTAAAAATATAAAAATAATTTCAAGAACAATATCAGAAAATCTGTTCTAATTACAAAAAATGAATAACCCCAATTTACTTTAAAATAAAGAGGTTTAAACATAGAAATGACAATTAAATCCGCTCAAACTATGAAATGCTTTCAACCTAGAATCAGCCCCAAACAGCCACCAAGATGAGGATGTTTATTTGCTCGCTATGTCAGCAATGCCATATCGAGGCCTAACCTTGTCTTGATTCCATTTGCTAGACGCAGCCTAAATCTATTGGCAAATACTCTATGCTTAGTATGCTTGGGCCATCTAAGACCATATTCTCTAATCTTAATCTCTATCGGAACCAATCAAACTTTGCTATGATGAATTTTATTTTTCATCTTATCCTCTTATATATACGATAAGTTTGGATAAGAGTTGAACTAAATGTAAAGAGTTTTTAATTGCATTTCTATTTTTCTATCTATGTTGCATAACCAAGTGCTTTTAGAGTTTAAAATAATATAGTAATATTCATTATAACACACACATATTTGAAAATTTAAACTGTTTCATTAGACTTTTTTTTAATTTAATGTGAAACAAAATAATTTTAAGGGATCTAATGTGATACGCATAATATTTTTTATTATTTTATTGGCTATCTTAAAAAGCTAGGCTAAATGTATTTAAGGCAAACGATTGTAAAATTATAGTTTAGCCCCACATCGTTCTGCTCAATGCATGAAGAGGCAGCTGTCCTATAAATAGATGGCTATACCCTCCTTTATTCCATACTTACCTGGACGGGGTCTGCTGGCGATCAATAAGGCTGGTGGCCTAGGTCAGTGGCCTTCATTGCACAAACCGGAGGAGTGCTGCCCTAGCGTCTCCTCAAGAAGGAGAGCGCACGTCATAATTTGTTTCTGGGGGATCCGCGTTCGCGCGGTCCCCACTAAGGCTTAAGGAAAATTTCAAGTTTATTGTAGTCTTGCGTTGTTATATGCAACCGAATAATAGAAGTGCTTGCAAATGATAAATTTTATATAGTTAGATAAACATAGATTTAAAAATAAAAAATAAAAATTTTTACTTTAAAATATTTATTATCTATAATTTTATTTTTATATGTAGGACTGGCTATATTTTTGATATATTATTTTACAATTGATTTAATATGTTTATTATGAGTTTTAAGTATTGATAATGGTATATATGATGTTATTTCCTTAAGAATTATATTATTTATGTATAAATATTATATAATAATTGGGTGCTAATTGTATATACATAGAATATTATTTATTTGTTTAAATTATAAATGGATAATAATAAATATTATTTCTTAAGGTATTCTTTTAGTAGAACAAAATAAAAAACAAAAATAATAAAAAAATGTGATATATAAAGGATTTTGCTACAATACCCATCTAATACCACATTTTTCGTGATGATGTGGCAAACCATGCCACGCCACGTCAACTTATGCTTAAATCTCCCTATTGCTGCTATGCTAGGGCATTCGCTAAAGCCGGAAGAACAACGCTTCCCCTTTCCTTTCTCCACGATTCACTTTCCTTTCCGCTTGGCGACGCAGTCGGAGCGATCGATACTTTCCCTGCCAATATTTCTTGCTTATCTTCTTCCTTTAACTGGCAAGCTTTCCCTTTTAAGTCTCATCCCCAAATTAGGGTTCCGTTCGCCAGATGTTGTTGCCTTCGCTTCCGCTCCCGATAGGGTTCACCATTTTTTCTTTCTTATGTCTTTCCTTCAAATTTAAGGTACTGTAAATTATTATTTTTTGCTACTTTTTTTCTTCCGATCCCGATAGGGTTTGCCCACTTTTGTTTGGACATCTCGAGTCAAACCCTATAGAAATGGTTGTTGTTGAAACTTAAAAAAAATCTATATAATGGAATAATTCCTTTATATATAGATTGCTAAATTTACGAATGAAATTTAAACATTTAGAAAATATATGCACATAAATGGTTGTAGTTGAAACTTTTATCTATTAAAGCAAATGCAATTCATGATTACTTAGTAATATATCATAATAACTAAAGTTATAAAAATAATTAGTTATATCAACAATGAATAATTGAACTTATAATATGCCACTTTTACTACTGTGGGCTATTTGAATCTGTAATTATTGAACAAAAATTGTTATATGTTATTAGTTCAATTCAGATGAAAATTTTGATTGTTATTTGTTCACCGTTTTTCTACGTTTTGCCAATTTTCATAGGAATTTACGTTTTTGATTTCATTGCTTTTTATCATCCAAAATAAAGGTTGTTCTTGGATGCTCCTGCTGATTGCCTATGAGAAGTAAATTTAACTTTCATGAACAAATTTAAGATTTTCTATACAAAAATTACAAGGCACCCATTTTGAGTTGTCTTCATTTGATATGGGTTCATTTGGTTGTGAGTTATTTGAAACTTAAAAGCATGCATTAGTAAACAAAAATTTATTGAAGCTGCTTATAATTTAAATGAATTTTTGTTGGTATATGGTTTGTCGTGATGTAAATTTTTAAATGCTCAATTGCTCGTTGGAATCTAGTTCTTGAAAGGTACAGAACAACTTCAATAACTACATTAACAATAGAAATGAAGCAGCAATGTAACATGTTTTCAATAACAACAGGAGGCATTGTTTTTAACTTTCTTTGTGAACGAATAAATTGGCCGATTTTTTATTTGAGACGATGATGGATTGTGATGCTATTTTAGACCACATTCGATGATTTGGTCTTCTTTTAGCCAAACTCCTCAAACAGATTTCAAGTCTTATAATAGCTTCATAAACTGCATTTGCTTAAATAGAAGTTATTTTTTATAATTTTATTTATCCATATGAGAAACATAATACATTTCACTATTTAGTAGCAGTAAAAATGACTTTCTTATAAGTTCAATTACACATTGCTTATAACTTCAAATAGCTATATTTTTATAATTTCAATTATTCGGGCATGTTACTTCAATTATTCAGTCACTTCAAATTTTTTTTTATAAGTAATCATGAACTGCATTTGATTAAATAGAAGTTATTTTTTATAATTTTATTTATCTATTTGAGAAACATTGTACATTTCACTGTTGAGTGGTAGTAAAATGAATTTTCTTATAAGTTCAATTATTCATTTATTATAACTTCAAAGAGCAGATTGTTTTTATAATTTCAATTATTCAGACATGTTACTTCAATTATTCTGCTGTTTTAGATTTTTTTTATAAGTAATCATAAACTAGTTTTGCTTAAATAGAAGTTGTTCATAACTTCAAATAGCATATTATTTTTATAACTTCAATTATTCAGATATGTTACTTCAGTTCTTATGCTACTTCATTTTTTTTTATAAGTAATAATGAATTGTATTTGATTAAATAGAAGTTTGCTCATAACTTCAAAGAACAGATTATCTTTATAATTTCAATTATTTGAACATATTATTTAGTTATTATGCTATTTCAAATTTTTTTATAAGTAATCATGAACTGCATTTAATTAAATAGAAGCTCATAACTTCAAAGAGCATATTCTTTTATAACTTTAGTGATTCAGATAAATTACTTTAGTTATTCTGCTATTTCAAAATTTATTTAAAGTAATTATGAATTGTATTTGCTTAAATATAAGTTAATTTTTATTATTTTATTTATCTATTTAAAGAATAGTATATTTCACTATGTTGTAATAAAAATGGCCTTCTTATAAGTTCAATTATTCATTGTTTATAACTTCGAAAAGTAGATTACTTTTATAACTTCAGTTATTCGGACATGTTACTTCAGTTATTCTGCTGCTTTAGATTTTTTTTGTAAGTAATCATGAACTGCATTTGATTAAATAGAATTGTTGTATTATGAAACTATTGTATTTAAATATACTGTATTTGAGTCTTTTATTCGTTTTATGAAACTGCTTTATTACAAAAAAAAAAATTTTATATTTTATAAGATTATTCACTTAAGAAAGTAAACAAACTTGCTTAGAGAAGATGGGTGCTTTATTTTCCACTAAGTTGGATAATTCTTTGCCAATCAATGAAAATCAGAAATGCTTGAAGATTGCATTTGAAGTGAGTAAATTTAATTTGTAATGCATGAAATGCATTTCACCAATATTGTAGAATGCAATGTGTGGGTAGCCGGTTTGCTCGGTTTTAGGCAAATGCAAAGGTATTTATTTCCTCTTTTTCCAGTTTTGAATGTAGATTGCAATGCATGAAATTATGATACTTACATTTACTTATAATTTGTGTCTGTTTTATTTCAAGTTTTGCAAGTAATGAAAAAATTAAAGGCATAGTTGAGACTTTCCGACAGTTTGCTGCAACTCACAATTAATCTTATTGGCAGTCAAGTGCTTACTCTTAAGAAGCAGAGGGAGCTGCATAAGTTTTTATTGTGTAGTAAAAGTGTAAAAAATGTGATGTATGAGTTGCAATTTAATCCAAAATTGTTAAAGTATTGTTTCAAAATATTGTTTAAATTAAATCACATTTTGCTTAATTGAGTATGAAATACTTATTGAGTTTTCAATTTATTGCGGCTTGTTTTCATATTTTAATATTGTTGCTTTCTTCATTGCTCATATTACTTTAAAGTAGAGTTTTGTTAACAGACAAGAAGGGAACAAAAAATTCTCACATCATTGGAACAAAAAAGACAACAAACAAGATATATGAGCTGCATAATATTGTTTACTTTTTTAAGTGAATGAACTGCATAAACTTGTTTACTTTCTTAAGTGAATGATCAATTATTATTCTGCAAGAACTTTATTAAGGAAATGTAATTCAAACAAATTTTATTTTTCAGTATCTCCTATAAAAAAAAAATAATTCCCAAATTCACATCATTGAAACAAAAAAGAAAATCTTTGAAAATAATTACATACAAATATCCTTTAATCATACCAATAAATTTTAATATAAATATAAAAAAAAATTCACAATTATTTGAATTAACACCTTTGCTCAATCAAAATTATTCAATAAAAAATACAACTCATACATCATTGTTTAAAAATTAAATTAACATAGAAACGCTCCAATGGGCCCTTTATGCAAGGTTGCTTTGTGCATGGATTAGTATTCTTTAAAGGTGCACACATCGGCTACATATTGCTTGCGTTGCTCGACAGATGGTCAAGTCTTGGCTAACAGCGGCGGAAGAGGCAATGTAAGCAGCAGAAGAAGCAATTTTTTAAAATTCTGATTTTTTGAACCAAAATAGATATGTCTAAATATAGAACTTGCTAAATTTCAAAAATAAAAAACAAATAAATGAAAATATTTTATAGGCAAAAAACAAAAACAAATAAGAGACTCAAAGACTAGAAGACTCAGATTCAGTTCTTCCAAATTAGGCCCACAAAAGACCAAAAACTCGGCGGGGCATCAAACCTTAAAATCAGTGTATAATTTGTTCGATGTGTATGGCTAAAGGAAGTCATCAAACTATCGAATTGGGTCTAAAATAGCATCACAATCCATCATCGTCTCAAAAAAATAATAATTAACCTGAGTTATTATCTACTAGTATTTCTCCTTCTAATTGCGGGCATCATTCATCTCCAATTCAATCATCATTGACAATATTTGTTCTCCAAAATTGCCAATATCATCAATGAAATGAGGTATTGTGTTTGTAGCATCCATGTGTATGTATTTGCAAACTAAGATAAAAATTAAACAAATTAAACATAATAATATAAATTTAGTATAACATATAAGCTGCATCCGAAAAATTTTGTTTACTAATGCATGCTTTCAAGATTTAAATAACCCGCAACCAAATAAACCTATAGCTAATGAATACAACTCAAAATTGCATCAAAGCAATTACAATAATTTCTGTACACTAATTACAAATTCAAATAACCCACTACAACCATTTCAAGTTTCAACTACAACAATTTCTATGCATGTTTTCTCAATATTATGAATTAAATTCATAAATAATCAGCAATCTAACACTAATAGTAATAATATAAGATAGATAACAAAAAAAAAACATAGATGTTTACAAATCTGAGATTTCATTCATAAATTTCAGCAATCTATATATATAAAGCAATTGGAATTTGCACTTATAAAATAATTGAATTTTGCACCTTGAAGTTATAAGCAATGAATAATTAAACTTATAAGAAAGCCACTTTTACTACCACTCAATAGTGAAATGTACAATGTTTCTCAAATAAAAAAATAAAACTTTAAAAAATAACTTTTATTTAATCAAGTGCATTTCATGATTACTTATAAAAAATATTTATAGTAGCAGAATAATTGAAGTAATATGTCTGAATAATTGATGTTAAAAAAAAAACAGTTACTTGAAATAGTAAGCAATGAGTAATTGAATTTATAAGAAAGCTACTTTTACTGCCACTAAATAGTGAAATGTATTATATTATTTCAGTTATTATGCTGTTTCAAATTTTTTTTATAAACAATCATGAATTGCATTTGCTTAAATAGATGAAAGTTTTAACTACAATCATTTATGTGCATATGTTTTCTCAATGTTCAGATTTTATTCATAAATTTCAGCAATCTGTATATAAAGAAATTATCTTTTCTACAGATTTTTATAAGTTTCAACTACAACCATTTCTATAGGGTTTGGCTCGAGATGACCAAATAGAAGCGGGCAAACCCTATCGGGATCGGAAGAAAAAAAAGTAACAAAAATAAAAATTTACAGTACCTTAAATTTGAAGGAAAGACAGAAGAAGGAAGAAAAAACGACAAACTCTATCGGGAGTGGAAGCGAAGGCAATGATGGCCGGCGAACGGAACCCTAGTTTGGGGGTAAGACCTAAAGGGGAAAGCAAGCAATATTGGCAGGGAAAAGATCGATCAATCGCTCTGATTACGTCGCCGAGCAGAAAGGAAAGGATAGGGGACCGCAGAAAGGAAATGGGAAACGGCGTTCTTCGGGCTTTAGTGAATGCCATAACATAGCAAAAAATGGGAGATTTAAGCATAAGATGACGTGACATGACGTGTCATGGTTTGCTACGCCATCGCAAAAAATATGGGGTATTAGAGAGGGTACTGTAGTAAAATCCATATATAAAAGCTCCTCAAAATTTTTCTCACTTCACACCTTTCTCTTGCATAGGGCCTTGCCAAGGGCCAGCAATTTTATTTGAAATTTAAAACTTGAATTCAACTCGAATTTGAGATATTTTGATTTGACTCGAATACAACTAGAAAATTTTCAAGTCGAGTTCGAGGCTTACGTCTTGACTCGAACTCTATTTTAAATTACTCAAACTCGACTGAAATTCGAACTCGAACAAGTTCGAGTTGAATTTGAGTCTGAGCTAACTCAACTCGAAACCAGCCCAACTCTTGCCATTTATGTTTGGCTGGTTTTAGCACCCGACAACTGATTCTTCTTTTAAATATGTAAGTGTGAAAATTTTCATAACTTTTGAAATTAAAATAAGTTAAATAGACAAAATATATTTGAAATTAATTTAATTAAAATCATACAATTTAATTTAAATAAAATTTGTTAATTTACTTAAAATGATGGAATGTATCTTGACCATCGGATTAAAGATCGAATCTAACAATTGCATCTATAAACAAAACTATGGGGAAACTATCAGCTATTGAATTAAAATCAAACAGATCCAAAGGCATAATCTAAGTCAAGTTTAAAGGTCAACAAGCCGTCGAATCTAGACTCCGATCCGACGGCCGATATTTAAATAAAACTACGGAACCGTTGGATTTAATCAAACAGTATCGGGTTCATATTTAATTTGCGGATTTAATCTGTCAAATTCTTTATTTAAATCTGACGGCTATCATTAGTGTAACCCAAGAAAATCTTCGGTCGTTCAATTAAAAACTTGACTCATCCGACGACTATCATAATCCATACCACTGTATCTTCACCTTCGTGAATCACCGACAACGAATATAGACACTCAACAGTTAGTGAAGTAACCACGATCGTCTGATGATTTTCCAACCTCTTAAGTAACTCCAATCAACTCCACGTGCCCTAACATAACAAACTATGTGATTTTGGAATTGTAACTTGTAATGACCATAGGTCATTTTTTAAGAAAGATTATATCTTCTCTACTACATTCAACTTCTGTTGATTACCCATGAAATTTCGATATCAGTTAAAAGTTCTTAGTAAAATTCGCTTTTGTCAAATTATCACTTATTTCTGTTAACATGCTATAAGAATTTGATTAAATCATTGTTTTAGGAAGTTATGGGGAATTTATTTTACCCAAATATTGCTAAAATGAAGATTTCGTTATATTCATAATCTTGGTATTGATTATGAAATTGAATGTAATACAAATTTTTTTACCGCAACAAATAATTAACCTGCCTTAATAAAGGCGGAACTGAGACATAGAAGACACACTCCATCCAGAAACAGTTGAGTGTTTCCAAAGGAGAAGTTGACGTAAGTCTCATACGATAAACTCCACTTAGAAAACACAATCCCTTCCCTCTTCCTTTGCTGAAAATAGAAAGAAATTATGCTTTTCTCGCAATGAATTCCTAAGACGGGCGACTTTCGATGAGCCATTACCTCTGGAAACCGCATAAATCAAGGCAACGTTTTCCAGAAAGCGCTATTTAGGGCCATCGAGCACCTACGACACACTCATAATACCACAAGCTCTCTCTCGATTCCTCGTTCTTTCCTTCTTCAATCCACGACAACTCCATAAAGGGAGAGTCTCGACCCCTTGTCACTCCTCCCAATCCTTCTTGTCCAACCCATCGCCTCTCAAATCCTTCTCTAAGCCGAGGAAACCAATTGACGGAGACATCTCGAACGCCCCAACACCCGACTGTCGATCCTTCATTCCTGCATGGTTTTCTTCTTCTTCACTCGGTTTCTAAGTCCCCCCAATCACTTAAAGTGCGATTTATTTTACAAATGATCTTTTGTTATCAAAGTTATTGTATATTGAAGACATATATAAGCTATGATATTAAATGAATTCATAATAATCAATTTATACTAGACTCATGCATTTGCAACCATAATTAGATTCACCTGCAATTAAGCACATTTACGAAATCTATCATACTATTTCTAGTTCTACTTCCACACTCTAATTCATGGAAAAATCTAAGAAATCATAAGGGGATGATGTGTTAATTGTTGGTGTTTTAAATTTTGAATGTAAAATTGAATTGGTTAATTTCAAAACTTGCACTTGACCTAGCTTGTATATGTAATCCCTTAGTTACTCGGTTACACACACACACATATATGCATATATATATATATATATATATATATATATATATATATACATACATACATACATACATACATACATACATACTCCTCATTTGCAGAACCCGTTGATGCATAAATCAATTCTTCTAGTTTTTGATTTATTGGTAATATATAAACTCGTTAAATGACTTAATCAGGTTTAGACCACCATGGGTGTTTGCAGTTTCCTCCTTACCCCTTCCGAAACAATCATAGTAAAAGGCTGAATTCATTTCTAATTAGTTAATCACTTTCAAGTGATGGTCAGAAAGATTCAAATTAGGATGCTAAATTTTAAATTGTAACTTACACAGTTAAAGGGGCTCTACTACACCCATCAAGGGGTACTTTATGAGTGCAGTGGATAAATGATAACCTCTTATTAAGTTGGGTTATAGGTATACTTTCGATATAGAGAATCAAATGTAGCAAATATCTTGCAATTGTTATAGAACGATTTAAAGCAAACCTATGAGTCTAATCAATACTTTCTAGACGTCATTTTGACAATATTACCTTGTAAATTTGTTTTATAACAATTTCTCTAATCGAATAACAATCTCTTGGGTCTATTTGATATGGAAAATGATCTAACTTACTTGGTAATTCTTCCTATTCATGTTAGTACTATTATTGAGAGGTATGTAAGTAAACTTAGAAGACACGAAGACAAAATGTTTTATTCTGAAGCTAGTTCAATAATAGGATGTAAGTATTTTAGAATGGAATCAGAAACTTGACCTAGAAATCCAATAATTATGGGTGTCACCTTCAACCTACCTATCTAGATGAATTCATTCTTTTTGTAAATCCTAACTTTCTGTTAAAACACTTTATCAATTAATTCAACATCATATAATATCAAAATTAGCATTCTAAGGTTGTAGTGTTAGCTATTGGATAGAACTTTAAATGAAAACATCATAAAATAATAGTGTAAGCTGAGGATGATATATCTACGCATTAGGTTATGAAACTTGCCTTAGTTAAAACCTACAAGCTTACAATATTAGGATCAAGTCTTATCCTATACTAATCAAGTGATTATTTATATGAACATGAGAGTTATAATACTGTGTGAAACAACCAATTCTTCAAGTTGAACTAATTAGAATTAGAACGATCAGAGGAAGAGATGTTCTAATCTAATTTAAACAACCCTGTAATACATGATTATTTTTAAGTCACTAGTAAACAATTTTACAATAACCTGCTCTTATACTTAACTCTACACCTAAGAGGTAAAACTGTGCACATCACTATCACCATATATATTGTTCTAGAACCTGCACCATAAGAACACAACATGTTGACGACAATAAATGACAACTGTATTACAGATGTAGTTAATTGTTAAGATTTGTTATAAGAAGTGTTAACCTAATGATGAAACATTTCTAAGAAATTGATTTTGATACTCCCATATATCTATAAGTCAAATATTGATCCAAATCCTGAGGAGAGTCTAAGTTTAGGCTTATAATGAGTGTATATGTTTTAATCTTATAAGTTGTGGTGGACCTCAAAATTTTAATTAATTTAGTACTAAAAGTAATAATTTCTCTTAGGATTAGTGTACTTTGATATGCATATTGGTGACATCACAAGACAAAAGAGCTAAAATCAAGTTTATAAAGGAAATCTGAAACCTGAACTAGATGGGCGCCACAGCGCGCCACGGCGCGCTGTGGCGGAACAAACCAGAGAAGCTTGAGTTATAGCGTCCCCTCAACAGAGAGCCTAATGTTATAGCGCACTGCGACAAATCCAAAACAGAAATCTTGGTGCTACCGCACGCCGCAGCGCTAAATCAGCTGAAAGGTCAACGCTATAGCACGTTGCAGCGTGTCCAAAATCGTAAACTCGACGCTACAATGCACCATAGCGTGCTTAGAGACTTGTTCAAATTCTGAGCCTAGTGCTACAGCGCGAAGCAGCGGATTCTGGCGCTACAGCGCGCTGCAACAAATTTAGTGCTACAGCGCTCCCCGGCACATATCAAATAGAGTCTTGCGCTACAGTGCGCCATAGCGCCCGCCGTATTTTTGCCCAGGAAAAGCATTAAAACAGCATTGGGAAGACGAGACATTATTTTTCCCCTTCCCGCAGCAAGAATTAATGGAAAATTATTTAAATATCCTTATTTTTCAATGGAATAAAGGAATAAATCTTAGATGCAATTCAATTGGCTGCACAAATGCTGAGGAGATTTTCAAGAATTATAAAAGAAAAGACTTAAGGCTAAACAAGGATTCCAAAATTTCATCAACTCAAGAGTCCTTTGTCCTAGAGACTACTGTAGATCTAAAGAAGAAGAGAGACCTTTTCCAAGGAAGAGGAAGGGTGCAACTTGAAGGGAGAAGAGCACAGAAAGCAGGAGAGGAAAGAAGATCCAAGAAAGAGAAAGAGAGCACGGTGAACACGAAAGTTGTTCCCTAGTATTGTAACCTTCCTTTAATGCTTTATTTTTCCGTAAAAGCCATACAAAGGCTTATTATTTCTTATAGCTTATCTTGTTTTCATATTTCAATAGTAGGTTAAACCCTCCTTGGGGAGGGTTGAGTGTTAAGCATGTAATAATGTAAGGACTGGAATGTTGTGTAGTCGTCTTCATTAAATGAATGTCATTTAGGTTACTTTCATTACATGTATGTGAATGATGAATTGGGAAAACATAATTGTATTATAAAATCTCTGTGTAAATCATTTTAATGGAAAATCCCATTGAGCTCAATAGATAGTTTAGATATAAAGAGATGCACATTAGAGAATTGACGTTGTGAATACCCGTGACAACATTCACTGCACAAAAATGCTTGGTGAATAACCTTAGACTTAAGCGAATCAATTGAGCCATGGAAGTAATATACAAATCTTTGAGCTCCGTAGCTCTTGCTTTATTTATGCGAGGTTAATAGTGCATGTTAAGTGACAAGCTCTATTTAGCTTTGTAGAACATTAAACTTGGCTAAACCAAGAGGATGATGCATGAGAGCCGAGAATCATCAATAGTGCTCCATAGCTCATTTTAGATTTATGCAAGGTCTTGGAGCACTAAACGCTACTAGGTGATGTGGCATAAACCCATGTAGCCTAGCAACTAAATTCCTTAGCTAAACTTAAGATTTACGCATGAGAGTAATTGATGAAATCATGTTCATGAGATACTCAAACCAATTTAAGATTTCATAACTTAAACGTAAGAAATGAATTAGTCAAATAAAGATCTCATGAATGTCTAAGAGCCGAAAGAGAACGCGACAACTGTTCATTTCTGAGCACTAGATAAGACTTAGGACATTTGGGGGACTCCCTAGTAAAGACTAAGTTTCAGTATTATTAAATAATAAAATCTATCAAATTCACTTGACATGACATTTAAACCGTAAACCTTATTGAATTACATGCCAAAACTCAACTCTCCCTATTTTCTTCCAATAGTATTCTCAAAATAAGAATATATGACAGCAGTAATTCAGGACCAAAATCAAAACCATTATTTATATTTAAACATTAGTGAACCTAAGTACACTCTAGTAAAAAGACAAAACACCGTTCCCGAAAGACAATAATTTTCAATATCTCATCATCGCATATTACTTCAGACCACGTACACTTGCAAGTAAGCGTAGACGTGTATTTTCAGTATATCAAGTTTTTGGCATAGTTGTCGGGGAACGGTTTAATTGTTTCATATTAGAGATAACTTAGAAGTATTAGTGATTTAAAGCTTGATGAACATATTTTCTATTTTTGTAATTATATTTTAGTTAATTTCAAGTGTACTTATAGTATTTACATTTTTTTTCCATTTTCTTATCATTTGCTGTATTTTTGATTATCTAGTTAAGTTCTGATTTTATATGAGAAAAAGGGATTGTTCTAATTATCTTTTTGATCTTGAAATTGAGAGAATCTATTTGAGAGCTAGAAGAGAACAATTTAGAACAAATCGAAACCAATTAGTAATGGAGAACTTAAGTGAAAATCTAGGAGAAGTGCTAGAACACAATAGCGGTTGTGCCCTTAGATACTATGCATTACCAACAGTAATGGAGATTCCACATGCAATAGTTAGACCAAATGTAGAAGCGAATAATTTCAAAATAAAATCATCCACACTACAAATTGTCCAAAACAACCAATTCAGTGGGCTTGTTACTGAAGATCTCAACTCACACATCTCCAATTTTTTGGAGATATGTGATACATTTAGACAATGTTGTTACTGATGACACCATTAGACTTAGGTTATTCCCATTTTTGCTATGAGACAGAACCAAAAGTTGGCTCAGCTCTTTACCCGGTGACTCTATACGCACCTAGGATGATTTGGCTAGGAAAATTTTAGCCAAATACTTTCCACCTGCTATGACTGCCAAGTTAAGAATTGAGATAACTAACTACTATCAGCATGATGGGGAAACCTTATACGATAGTTGGGAATGCTTCAAATAGTGCATAAGGTGCTGCCCTCACCACGGGTTCCCACAGTGAATGCAAGTGCAGACTTTCTATAATAGATTGAATGCACCCACTAGGACCCTAATTGATGCAGTTGTCGGTGGCTCTCTTAGTAGTAAGACTCAAGAGGAAGCCTACGAACTCCTGAAGGAAATGACTAACAATGCTTATCAGTGGCCTACTGAAAGCTTAATTCTAACTAGAGTGATTGCAAGAGTGTTCCCCAAAAATACAGGAATTACAAAAAGAAATAACAATGCTAAATTAAAAAATTGGGCAGCTGAGTGTTAACTTGGTTAAAGAGATTGTGTAGAGTTTTTAGGTGGGGAGCATGCGAATGAAAATTGCAATTGTATCAATCCTTTTGCTCCCTCAAATATTGAGCAAGTAAATTTTTTGTGAAACAACAACAATAAAAACAATAACAGCCCTTACTCCATCACATATAACTAGGGATGGAAAAGTTACCCTAATTTTTCTTAAAGTAATGGGAACAACCAGCAACGCTATCTAAATAGAAATCAATACCAAACTAGGACAACCCAAAATCCCAACAACACACTAAATCAATATCAAAACAGCAAGAAACTGGATTGGAAGGGAGCCTTCCAGTCTTTTAAGACAGAGACACAACAATTTATGATGAGAACTGAACAAACAATAGGAAGGCATGAGTCGGCAATCCAAAGAATTGAGACTACTCTTCAAAATATAAAAGTCCAACCATGAGAAATTTCCCAACAAATTACTAACATACAGCAAGGAACACTCCTGAGTACTACGGAAGTAAATCCGAGGGAAATAGTGAGTGTAATCAACTCAGAAGAATTGGAGGGAAATTTGATACCTGTGGACGTTAGTAGAAAAATTGAACCTAGGACCACAATATTTCCCAAAAATTGTAATGATGAAACTGGGGAAAAGAAGAGTGCTGAATTTCTTGCCACTAAGGATAAGAGTTTAGTGCCATTAAGAAGAGAGATTCTAGGAGACTAAACATCCCATGTGTTATTGACAGACAAGTTTTCTTAGATCCCATGTGTGATCTAGGAGCCTCCGTCAATGTAATGCCTTAACATCTTTACACACAACTAGGGATGAGGGAGATGGAGGACACCATCATAATCTTAGAATTTGCCAATCTAGAGTCAATGACTCATATAGGTATCTTTAGGAATGTTTTGGTGAATTTAGGAAATTTTATGATTCCCACCAATTTTATTATATGTGAATGGGACTATTGGAATAAAAATTCTACCATTCTATTTGAAAGACCATTCTTTGCCACATCTCGTGCTATAAATGATGTTGAAAGTGGATCAACGATAATTAGAATCAATGGGAAGGAAGAAAACATAGACCTCATGCCAACATTAAATAGGGAAAGGAACCTTTATCAAAACAGGAAAAGAATGGAAATAGATAGATTGAATCAGGTAGAGGATAAAAAGGAATCAAAATTGTCCTCAGATTCTGAGCATAGCAATTCGGTGGACACCTCATCTGGAGGAAATGAATCTAGAGAGGAAAAAATTAAAAGAAAAATGAGAAGACGTAAGAGAAAGAGAAAAATGCTAATTTGTATAATCCCGACTTGAAAAATTATCCAATTTATAAATTAGACAGTATGAGTTTGAACATAGCAGAATCTGCTAGTGCTCACTCAAACTCGTTTAAAATCTGGAAAGAGATTCCACCGGGTAAGTAAGGGGAGAAATAATCTAAAAATTGGTTGGGCTGACGACATTAAACCAAATGCTTATTGGGAGGAAACCCAATGTTGTTTGTTTACTTAATTTTATTTCTTAGCTTATTAGTGTTGCTTAGTTAAAATAAACATTTCATTACTTAGTTAAAATAAACATTTCCAACTTGACCATTAGAATTGAAAAAAAAAAATGCTAAATTCCTTGAATAGCAGGCGCTGCAGCGCGCCATAGCGCATTTTGGTGCTATAGCGTGCCGCAACGCATTTCGACGCTACAGCACGTCACAGTGTTTGTTAAATAGAGAGTGTGGCAGTACCGCGTACTGCAGCGCGCCACAGTGTGTGACGTTAAATCTGCACAACTGGTGCCTTAATGTTTTGGGGGGAATCCTCAAGCAGTCAAAATCACTGTAGCTCGCCTCTTACATTGAATTCTGCCAAAAAGCTGTCAATAAGTCACCTTTTGATTTTCCTAAAGAATTAATTTCAACTCACACATGGTATTTATTAGAAATCTTTGACCAGCCAATAAGGAGATTCTGGTGGACAAAATTATGTATCAATCTTAATCAACCTAGTTGCTTATAAATAGATAGAAAAGCGGATTGCTTCATCACATTTTCCTGAACCCAAACTCCCACTTGAATTTCTTGATAAATTATCGAACAGTAAAATCAAGAATGTGCTAGACTTCTATGGAAATTAATAAATGTAATAAATGAGGAATGAGATGAAAAAAAAATATATCTCTTTTATAATAAATGCAAAAGAAAAGAAAATGGAAGAAGAAAATTCTCTCCCAAATAATTGAGAAAAGAAAAAAATCAGAATGAAGAAAAATATCTCTCCTAAAGAACAATACTCATTACAATTATTAAGATAAAGCACAAATGGCACCCAAAATTCTAAATAGCTTTGATTAATTTTAAACAAAAGCTTAGAAATTCCTCCAAAAAATATTTTTGGTAAAAGCATCACTCATTAAGATAAAAAGAGGAAAAAAGTGGTGAGAGAGGAGTGGAATAGAACTATGACTAACATAAGAATTCACTTTTATCATCAATCACCTGTTTGATAGACTTTAAAACTTCAAAAGAGAAATTCATAGCTATTTTTGTGCAACTTAAAAACTCATATAGTCATTTAGTGTTTTCTCGAGAACAAGCAATAAATTAAGTGTGGCGGTATGATGAATATAAGAATTATAATTAATTTAATACTAAAAATAATAATTTTTCTTATGATTAGTGTACTTTGATATGCGTTTTTGCGACATCACAGGACAAAAGAGATAAAATCAAGTTTATAGAAATAAATTTAAAACCTGAACTAGATGGGCGCTACAGCGCGCCACGGTGCACCCCAGCTCCCCCTCAACAAAGAACCTAATACTATAGCACGCCGCGGCGAATCCAAAATAGAAAGCTCGATGCTACCGCGCACCGCAGCGCTAAATCAACAGAAAGGTCAACGTATAGTGCGTTGCAGCGGGTCCAAAACATAAAACTCGATGCTACAGCGCATCATAACGTGCTTAGAGACTTGTTCAAATACTGAGCCTAGTGCATTGCAATGGATTCTAACGCTACAGCGCGTCGCGGATTCTGACACTATAGCGCGTCGCGCGCCGCGGATTCTGACACTATAGCGCGTTGCGCGCTACGACACATATCAAACCAAGAGTCTTGCGCTACAGCGCGTCATAATGCCCTCACGATAGTGAGCCCGACGCTATAGCGCGTCGTAGCACCCACCGTATTTTTGCCCAGGAAAAAGCATTGAAATATCATTGGGAAGGTCAAGAGACATTATTTTTCCCCTTCCACAGCAAGAATTAATAGCAAATCAATTAAATCTCCTCATTTTTCAATGGAATAAAAAAATAAACCTTAATTGCAATTTAATTCTCAAGAAGAGAGAAAAGCTGGCTGCACAAATGCTAAGGAGATTTTCAAGGATAATAAAAGCCAAGACCTAAGGCTGAACAAGGGTTCCAAAAATCTATTAGCTCAAGAGTCATTTGTCCTAGAGACTGATGTAGATCTAAAGAAGAGGAGAGACATTTGTCTCAACCGCTTGTCACTCCTCCCGATCCTTCTTGCCCAACCCATCGCCTCTCAACTCCTTCTCTAAGCCGAGGAAACCAATTGACGAAGACATCTCGAACGCCCCAACACCCGACTATCGATCCTTCATTCCTGCAAGGTTTTCTTCTTCTTCACTCGGTTTCTAAGTCCCCCAATCACCTAAAGTGCGATTTATTTTACAAATGATCTTTTGTTATCAAAGTTATTGTATATTGAAGACATATATAAGCTATGATATTAAATGAATTCATAATAATCAATTTATACCAGACTCATGCATTTGCAACCATAATTAGATTCACCTGCAATTAAGCACATTTACGAAATCTACCATACTATTTCTAGTTCTACTTCCACACTCTAATTCATGGAAAAATCTAGGAAATCATAATGGCATGTGTTAATTGTTGGTGTTTTAAATTCTGAATGTAAAACTGAATTGGTTAATTTCAAAACTTGCACTTGACCTAGCTTGTACATGTAATCCCTTAGTTACTTAGTTACACACACACGCGCGCACACACACACATATATACATACATACTCCTCATTTGTAGAACCCGTTGATGCATAAATCAATTCTTCTAGTTTTTGATTTATTGGTAATATATAAACTTGTTAAATGACTTAATCAGGTTTAGACCACCATGGATGTTTGCAGTTTCCTCCTTACCCCTTCCGAAACAATCATAGTAAAAGGCTAAATTCATTTCTAATTAGTTATAATCACTTTCAAGTGATGGTCAGAAAGATTCAAATTAGGATGCTAAATTTTAAATTGTAACTCACACAGTTAAAGCGGCTCTACTACATCCATCAAGGGGTACTATATGAGTGCAGTGGATAAATGATAACCTCTTATTAAGTTGGGTTATATGTATAGTTTCGATATAGAGAATCAAATGTATCAAATATCTTCAAATTGTTATAGAACAATATAAAGCAAACCTATGAGTCTAATCAATACTTTCTAGACATCGTTTTGACAATATTACCTTGTAAATTTGTTTTATAACAATTTTCTCTAATCGAATAACAATCTCTTGGGCTTATTGATATGGAAAATGATCTAACTTACTTGGTAATTCTTCCTACTCGTGTTAGTACTATTATTGAGAGGTATGTAAGTATACTTAGAAGACACGAAGACAAAATGTTTTATCCTGAAGCTAGTTCAATAATAGGATGTAAGTATTTTAGAATGGAATCAAAAACTTGACCTATAAATCCAATAATTGTGGGTGTCACCTTCAACCAACCTTTCTAGATGAATTCAATCTTTTTGTAAATCCTAACTTTCTATTAAAACACTTTATCAATTAATTCAACATCGTATAGTATCAAAATTAGCATTCTAAGGTTGTAGTGTTAGCTATTGGACAGAACTTGAAATGAAAACATCAAAAAATAATAGTGTAAGCTGAGGATGATATCTCTACGTATTAGATTATGAAACTTGCCTTAGTTAAAACCTAAAAACTTACAATATTAGGATCAAGTTTTATCCTATACTAATCAAGGGATTATTTATAAGAACATGAGAGTTCTAATATTGTGTGAAACAACCAAGTCTTCAAGTTGAACTAATTAGACTTAGACAGTTAGAGGAAGAGATATTCTAATCTAATTTAAAAAACCCTGTAATACATGATTATTTTTAAGTCATTAGTAAACAATTTTACAACAACATGCTCTTATACTTAACTCTACACATAAGGGGTAAAACTATGCACATCACTATCACCATATATATTGTTCTAGAACCTGCACCATAAGAACACAACATGTTGACGATAATAAATGACAACTGTATTACAAATGTAGTTTATTGTTATGATTTGTTATAAGAAGTGTTAACCTAATGATGAAACATTTCTAAGAAATTGATTTTAATACTCCCATAAATCTACAAGTCAAATATTGATCCAAATCTTGAGGAGAGTCTAAGTTTAGGCTTAGAATGAGTGTATATGTTTAATCTTATAAGTTGTGGTGGACCTCAAAATTTTAGATAATTTAGTACTAAAAGTAATGATTTCTCTTAAGATTAGTATACTTTGATATGCATTTTGATGGCATCACAGGACAAAAGAGCTAAACTCAAGTTTATAAAGGAAATCTGAAACCTGAACTAGATGGGCGCTACAGCGCGCCACGACGCGCTGTGCGGAACAAACCAGAGAAGCCTGAGCTATAGCGTGCCGCAGCGTCCCCTCAACAGAGAGCCTAACGTTATAGCGCACCTCGACGGATCCAAAACAGAAATATTCGGATCCAAAACAAATTTGCACCTTTATTCCTCATATCTTCTTCAATAACGTAGTGTTCTTCATAATTTTGTTATACTAGTTTCCAAAATCTATAGCATCTTTTTATGATATTATTCTGATTTTAAGTATAGTAAAGATATTTATGAGCTTGTATTTTTATGAATTAAGGCAAAATTAATGTTTTATGCAGTTAAAAAAAAATTGCACTTTATATATAAATGGAATGAAATGCATACAACAAAAATATGAGTTGGTGACCTCAAAAATATAAAAATAAAACAAAAAAAACAGAAAAATAAAAAAGAAGAAAATGAGAAAATGCCAATCTAACTCGAATACAAAAAAGATCTCAAAAACGAAATCCCAAACGAAAGAATACTGCATGCTGAATTGAAACCTTGTTTTTTTTTTTTTTCTTTTCCTTAACTTTCTAATGAGGATATCAATATTATCACAATCTGCCTTGAATCCTCATTTGAATCTATTTTGGAATCTCAACATTCCCATCAGATTCACTTTCTCACCCCTATGAAGATGTGAGTTGAGGCATACCATTCCTGGGCAGGTGAAATTCCTTAGCAAAAGGATTGAAGTTCAGCTGAAACTCACTACCCGTAGCTCCCAATGGAGGGCTCTCCGCAAGAGAACGCTCAAATAAGGGAGTATTCTCCAAAATGTTAGCCTTCAAGGAACTAAAGGAATTTCATCAATATATTGTTGGAGCAAATATGAAAAAGGCCCACATCAACCAAACCCATTGTCATCAAAAACCATGTCAATCAACCCCTCGACTCGATTCCTTGGAATACCGATAGCCTCCTATATCGCTTATCAATGTCTATTTGACGAGAACGGTGTATTATTCGCTAGATCATCCGGTTGTCATTACAATAATTTTCCACAAACAGGGCATCCACACAAAATTCCAATTCAAATCTAGTACAACCATTAAATCTCCTACTATTGAGATAATATCCTATCCATCATGACCCCCGAGATATAGAGTAAGTCATCAACATTCTCCTCAAAGTTTCCTCTTACTCAACCTTGACTAACTCAATTTTGATCTGCTAGTCTCAGCATTTACAATCAGCCAATGACTCTTGCCATCCATTACTCTTTCCAATTCCACTAGATTCCATAATTTGCCATAATTCCTAAGAATGAACTGAATAGTAATCTAGCCCACAAAAAACACAAATGTAAATGTAAGAACATCACAATCTATCCCAACATCTTCATTCTCAATAGGTGGGTCCACCCCAATCTCACCCACCTAGGAAACAACACAACCGCTAGGAAAGAAAAGAAAACCCGACCTCATTTGTTTGAACTTTAGAAACATACATTTGTCTAAACTTTTTCGCTTTCAATTCAACTTAAAGCAATGTGAATACACATGTTTTTGGATGCAGATGAAGCTACATTTTCATGGCCAAATATTTTTTGCAATTAGAATAAAAAAGATGCAAATTTTCAAGTATCTCTTGAAAGTAACACTTATCCTCACCTATCCATATAACTAAATAGAAGAATTCAATGAGATCAATCTCGACCAATACCCAAGCCACAAATGGTTGGAAAAGGTTTGCGGTTGTTTAATCGACTTTCAACGATTTTCCAAAATACAATCCCTATGAGAATAGAATGGATTGTGAACTCTAATGCACTCTAAGCAAAAGAAAGTTAATCCAAACCTAGACAATAGAAGATTCGCAATTTGGCTCGAACTCGTGGTCCACTTAGGAAGTTTCATATGATAGTTTTTAATGTAGCAAGACCCTTTTGCAAAAAGCATGGCATAGTCCAAATGAGAGTTTAAGCAAAATGTGGTCAACACCAACAAAATGAGTTTCAATCAATCCCAAGTTTCTTAGGAAATTCTGAATTGCTGCCAATGGGGTTTCCCATTGGCAAACTTCTCAACCAAGGAATATTTAAACAAGTTAGCCAAATATCTATCCCATTTTCAGAGAGAATAAGGACTACCTTACCGCTTAATGAAACAATTGAATAGCAACAATCCAATGAAGCGAAGAAGCATTCACAAGAGCTTGAAGGAAAGATTTTGGAGCCGATGGTTGAGGAACTTGTTTGGCATCCAAGTTAGGGAGGGAGCCGGGCTCCCACATTCCCAGCCAACCACAACAACAGCGGGAACCAATAAAATATCTGGCGGGGGCAGTGAACCCCAACAAATCGTCAGGATCCACAAAACGTTGAGAGAAATTAACCCCAATGGGGGATGTGATGAGAAACGCAAGAAATCAACAGTGTATGCCAAATACGATTGACGAGAGAATCCCCGAATGGGGCGCACGCAACACCCTTATCCGAGCAACAAACCCTAAAACTGATATATATATATATATATATATATATATATATATATATATATATATATATATATATATAATATGTGTGTATATAACTTTTGAAAAAATTATGTTTTTACCAATAACCCTAAAAGAGCTGTTTAACTGCTTTTAATTCTCTTGTTAGGAACATGCTTTCTTTATTCTCATCCACTGTCCACCACCACCATCCTCTCAAAGGTTCTCGAAATTTTTCAATGATGGATATACTGCCATATCAATGATTTAATTTATAACCCATCTCAACTGTTGCTGCAGCATCGACGCCTGCTGCCATGATAAAGCTTAAGGTGCACTTTGTAAAGAATATGATGCTTTTTGTTTGCAAGAAACCCATCTTTTCTTCATAAAAATAAAAAGCTCATCCATTTGGAAAACTAAACTTCCCACAGGCCTGACTTCAGAAAACAAATCTGAAATTTTAAAACTTTACATCACAAAAAACTGCAGCCAAGGCAGAGAGAGCAACAACAAAGTAAATATAATATCTGAAGAGTATGCTCATGATTTGAATGCCAGCAAAAAAAAAAAAAAAAAAAAAAAGGAATGAACAGATTAGACTGCTTACCTCTAGAAAGTAGCAGCGGCCCAACCGACGTGAGGTCGTGGATAAGATGCCGGAGGAGCATTGGGCGCAGGAAGCGAAATCTGATGGCGAATGAGATGGAGTGGAGGGCAAGTCGGCGGGCCCTGAAGCGAAGGATGATATTGAAGGCAGGCAGCGGAATGGGCTCCTCCTCCATGCCCGTGGAACGAACGCCCATCGACTTGGCTGAACAAGTCGTGCGACGGAGGATGCAATGCCGCCAGCTCTCTCGTTGTTTGCAACCAGATATTAGATGCCTCGGCCTGTCTCATGAACCCTTGTTTCAATGCTTGGATATGATGCATGTGTAAGAAAATATGCATACTGCTGATATTATCTTCTATTAAAATAAGAGACTAAATATGTTTTAGTTTGCTGTTGTCTTATTTAATATCTTAAGAGTGTAATCTGAATAGAGAACAATCTTGACGAGAATAGGGTTTGGGAAACACTTATGCCTTCTTCACCTCGGTTGAATGTTGCTAGCAGTCAGGATCAAAGAAATGGCAACACGGCCTTGACCGTTCACCTGATTTTCACGGGCTTTGAATTTTGCGGTTTTTTTTTTCAACAATTGATAATATAACAGACTGCTACTCATAAAAAAAATAAAATAAAATAAAGTGCATTGTTTTAAGAGAATAATATTACATAAGAATATCATAAATATATAACACTAAACCAAAAACCCACTCTAATCTCAATAACAATGTGATTTCAATAATATGTTATTTGAGTAAATATCCCATAGTGTTATCTATCACAATAATATTGTGAACATGGTCCCTAAATCCTAAACTTCAAATTCAAAACTCTATAAATATATAATACACACAGATGTGCTCAGTGGTTGAGGAGCCTTACTGCCAGCCTAAGGGTTGGGATTTCAAAATAACATCTTAAAAGGTTCAAGCAAATTAAGTGTGTAGACAATTTGATGCCCTGTTAGAAATATTATACCACACACACCCCTCGTTCAATTGTGATGTTCTTGTGCTTGTAACCTAGCCACAAAGGCTAAGGCATACCCGTTCATTCGATGTCGTTTGACGACTCTTATTTATAGCATCTCCTCAAAGCTTTGGCTTGTTGATGACTAGGGCTCGTAGATCTCTCGTTGTTTTGGTGTGATATTGACTGCGAGCTTTGTTGACAGATCGACTGCTCCATATTGGAAAAACATCAGCGGTCCTAGCTCCAATGATATAAGTCCAACTCATCTCCAACTCTGGTGTCAAACATTGCCAATAGTTCCGTATCTTAGGGTCGACCTCCTAGATCCAGTGCAACTTCGGCTTAGCTTTACTACCTCGTCACTATTTGATCTCATGTGATTCTGGAAAATAGGTGTCTTGGGTTTGGCTTTTCTGAATCCTATCATCCCCTACTCAAGCTTATTATCTATATGCTCAAACTCAGGCAAGTTGTTAACTCTGCATGATCCATTGTTCATCATTGTTTGGGCACTAGTGGCTGACGGAGTGATTTTTCATGGTCCATCATAGTAGGGGTTATGAACATGATGGTTGCCATGGAAGTTCAGTGGTGAGCTCGCCCTCACCTTAATTGGTTTCTACTTGAGATCTGAAGTTAGATAAATTCCCTTACTTTGTCAGATTGCTCTCATCAACGATTGCTCCTCCGCACTGGCTTCTACCATACTACCCCCAGCTCCTCTGAGATGAACACCCCTTCTGCCATCACTGATTATAGTTTGGCTCTCCTCAACTAGTGTTTGAAGATCAAATTTGTGCTGTAGTCAAGGAAATAGTATATAATTAATTAAGTAATTAATGATATTTATATTATCTATTAACTAATTTTAATTAATTAATAGATAACTAATTAATTATTACAAAATAAAATAATTAGTATATAATTAATTATCAATTAATTAGCATGTAAGTAATTAAAACAATTAATTAATTATCTAGGGTTTGATTTAGGGTTTATCTACCCTTTTGATAAACGTGTATACTATATATACACGATTTATTGTACTCTACATTTTCTCGAGTGAGTCACAAAAATAAATAACTTTATATATATATAACTAATGATAGCTTTTAAATGTGTGATCAATATGAGTATTAGTGCACAAAATCATATCAAAGCGCTGTAGTTTAACATGCTTTCTAGGATAAATAACCTCTTGGAAGTTTTCGTACAATGAGATGGAATCTGAACCCAAGAAAAAGTCATAAAATGTTCAAGTTTATCTACACTACTATTCTAATCAATAAACAAACAATTTCAAAAGCTAAGGTTGAAATATCAAAATTTATTCCAAAAGTCAGGAAAGCCTCCATTTGAGGTAACTCGCTACACATTCTGTTAATCTTACTAAAGTCATTTAATTTGCTTGGACAAAAAAGCTTTGACATGCGATATGGCACACTTGATCCATATGGACACAAATAAGCCAGCTCTGATAAAAATAACACCAAACATCATCTAGAATAAAATATTGCTTGCAATCTTATTAGCTCACTCTATGGGTCAAAAAATGAAAGATTGAGTCATCGCTTTATTAATTGCAATTACTCTTTTTACAATGTTTTGTTATTCAACTGCTTTGGAGTAATCTCAATCCTTCATTCTACATTTTGTAATAATTGGAATTTGCTTATAAGCAATCTAATAATTGGATTTGGTGGGATTTTGCTTACCTTTAGCATCATGATAACACATGGTAGGAGAGAAACAAGTGTGCCTGTGGATCCAAGTTTTTATATCAAAGGTTCAAATAAATATTTATTTGGGCGTATATATATTAACCACAAAAGCATTGTAGTAGACCAACATGGCTTTACTAAAAAAGTCGTGTCTGTAGTAGTATCAAGTCCGTATTTTTTAAAGTTGTTTTTGGTTAATTGTCCCGATTCTGTGAAAATGCCGAACTTAAATCAAACACTGCAAATTATACAACAAACCCCAGTTTTCCTATTTTTTTCTAAAGCAGTCTCAATCTATAAATACACATCACTAACAACAACAACAAACCTTAACCCACAAGGCGGGGTCTGCTAAATGAAACCTTTGTTTCCATTGTGCATGATCAAATAGAATCCCCTCCCTAAATTCCAAATAGAGAAGATCCTTTCTAAATCAATAAATACTACAAATCCAGCACCCTAATTTTAATATTTACACATAAAGCACAATCATTTCCTCAATCATAAGATCCTTCTAATAGTAAGTTGATAAGTTGATTAAGTTTTAGCCAATAATAATAATAGTTAGAGATTGAGATTCTTGTTAAGTATTTACAAAGTATTTAAATCAATTAGATGACTCCAAAGAGTTGTGATAACTTTTTTTTACTAAAAATTTTTCTAATGAAGTTAAAACAATAGCACCATAAATATATAACAGATTGAAAAATTTAAAAGATATACCTGGGGATTTGGAATATACATGCCACTATCAATGTATTTGAATCTGGCGGCATCATCAACACTGGCAGCAGGGCAGCCATAACTAGCATATCCAACAGGGCCTCCAATCGGAACTGGCTTATATTGTTGTGATGCGTACTTAAAGTTCATGCCACCTGCGGCTACATTATGGTTTCCACCAGGAATAAACAAGCAGCTGCTTCCATTTGGCGGGTATGCATGAGTTTCGGGATAAACCGGCATAGCCAATGGAGGCATGTACATAGGTGCCATAATATGTTGGTATGGCACAAAATTTGTCAAGTGTGAGACATCAACTTGGGAATAAAGATGAGATGGCTGTAGTTGTACAGAACCACTGGATTGATGATTGCTACATGTTTCATTTGAGCCAAGTGCCTAACATAAAAAATTAGTAAATTTGGGAACATAAACCAAATGCAGATGAAAATTTTAAGTAATGCAGAATATAACTTGTAATGGATTTAGCAGAACTAAACATGTAGGTTAGTTTGATGATAACAAGCTTATCAAATAAAACAACAAGCTAAAGCTTAATCCAGCCAAGTGTAGTCAGCCACATGAATCTGTCCAACATTATGCCCTGTCAAATAAAAGCTTCAGCCTAAGCTCCAAATATGTGAGATCATTGCTACTAGTCTCTCCTCGTATCATTTTAAATTTTCATTTTCTCTTAATAAAGGAATTATACATTAATTCAACGTTTCACACTAGAGCATCTAACAGGTAATCCTTAATATGCCCAAACCATCAAGGTGACTACTCCACCCTCGTTAAAACAACAGACTTTTCATAAAGCTTATTCTCAATCGAGGCTTCTCCAACCCTATGAATGTGCACATTTCTAATCACATTGTATGCCCACTAGTCTTCATCTTCGCCGACATTTACTTTATCAAAAGTAAATGTTTCTGTGCAAGCCAACATTTTTCCTTATACTATGTTGACAGTCTTATAGATGTTCTATAAAATTTTCCTTTTAAGTATAAGTGAGCATTTTTTAACCACACAACGCTCCGGAAGCGCTCTTCAATTTATTTTACATTCCTGAATCGTGCTATTCACGTCACCATATACTTTACCATCATTGAGTAAAAATGAAATTAGTATTTAAATATTGCACTCTTCTTCTTGATTCAAGATCTTCGATCAACATATTCTCAATATTATAGCTTTTATGCATTCCATATATATCAACTTGAATATGCAAGACAAAAGCCTTTAGATTCTATGGTGATTCTCCATTACTCGAGCACTTTAAACTCATACATCATTTACAAATTAAATGCATAAAGGCACTTCCTTTAGAATGTATTGAATATAAACATTCATTATAAATGATGCAAGGAGATGCAAACTTAAAGCAAATCCAAAATATATGCCAATTTAAGAATAAAATTATTTGACAAACCACCTTGTGCTTAAATAATAACATCAATAAGCAATACAAACAACTCTTCTCAAAACATTCCAAAGAGTTTTAGTAGTTACTTTATTATATGTATTTTTAAATCAACAAATATATTAAATGAAGACATTCTCACTCTAAATTTCTTTATGAAACCTCTCAACATGTATAGCCTCTAAAGTTAATCTATTAATCATAAAGCCAATTTGATTTTATAAATTCAAATATTGCATCATAATACATGTTTAATCACTCTCAAAATTTTAAAATATAGTTCGATAATTTGGTTCCTCGGTAATATGCACAATTTTGTTTACTCTAGTAAACAGGTATTACAATACTCCACTCATCGTACATCTTTTTAATCTTCAAAATTGAATTAAATAGCTTAATGAGCTAGAAAACTCCTTCCACGCCCAAACATCTCCATACATAAATAATGATGTCATCCAATCCTATAGGTTTCTACTCTTATTATCTTTAAAGGAAGTATGTATATTCTCTATAGTAGATCTCCTAAGCATAAAATCAATTTGAACCTAAAAATTCTAATGTTGCATCATAATGTGTTTGATCACTCTCTCCAAAATTCAAATTATAGTTAATAAGCATGATTCCTCTATAATTTGCACAATTAAGTAAATCATCTTTGTTCTAGTAAATAAGTATTATGATACTTCACTCACCAAATATCCATTTGTCTTCAAAATTTAATTAAATAGAGCTAAATGAACTAAAAAACTCCTCCACACCCAAACATCTCCACACATCAATAAAGATGCCATCCAATCCTTTAAGTTTCTACTCTTAATTTTAGAGACATTAAATAAATCATGTTATAATATTATTACAATATTCATTAAAATGCTTATGAAAATAATTCATTCATCTTTCTTGAATGTCCCCATCTTTGAAAACTAATTTTATCAGCATCCTTAATGCAATTCATTTGAATCAAATATTTAACTTTCTTTTCTCCTAATTTAGCTCACTTATATTTGTGTATCTTAAAAAAACCTTCAAAAAGAGTCATAGCATTACTATCAACTTTCTTAGACTCCCGATTAGCTAATTTATATTTGTTCGAACTCTCACTATTTTTGTATTTAAGTTATAAGATTTATAACAAATTTTAATCATCATTAGTTTTTAAATATAATTTACTATTTTGGCATAATATTTTAAATCTTCAATTATAAAAATGATATTGAGTTTTCAAACATTCTTTTAGAGTAACTTGTAATCATTGCAAAATAATCTATAGATTTATTTTTAAGATAAAATCAATCTAAGTTCAAAAAGAATCCATTTTACAATATTATCATCTTCTTTTCATTTCTTGAACAATACATTATCAATCAAAAAGATTATAACCAAAATCTTTTTACAACAAGCCTCAACAAAATCAAAACCACCATGGATGTCATTTAATTTTTTTTTTCACCCAACCAACATGTGCATTTAAATCTCCTCTGGAAATAAAATTTTCCAACATAGTTTCTTTGAATTGATTCTTCCAAATCATATCAAATTATTTCTTTTATACTCGCATCAAGTTAATATTACTTGAGAGACAATTAAATGTGCAAATTATATGATTTCAGCTATAATTTAGTCTTAAATTCTCTTAATTTCAAAAACATCAATATCTAAGCCTTAATCCATAATAACGCTAATGCTTGTTATATATGTTGATCCTCACCAAGATACCAAACCTTGAAGCCGAAGCTATTAATTTCTTTTTCTTTCTCAACTATCACTTCATCTCTTGGATACATAAAAAATCTTTCTTCCAATTATACATAACAATCACTAGATCCATAAGCTTATCTATTATAGTCTCGATGCAGTGTCCATTACACACTTTCATCGCAATCAGAAAATGCACACATCACTTCTTGAAGATACCCAAGCTCTAACAAAATTTCTCAAACAAGTCATGACATTAATATAAGAAAGTTTTGCACTAGTTGACAACTACCCGATGCAATTCATGACTTGGGACTTGACAAATAAAAATGGAAGAATTTTTGAAATGAGTGGCCAAATATAAAAACAAGAATAAAAATATTGTTCTACTCATTTCACATATAAATATTTTATAAAACCAAAAAACTGTATATATTAAAATAAACCAATTATAAGTAATTTAGGAATCAGTACTAACCTTGAAATGTCCTAGGCAATTGTGATTCATGCTCGACTATAAAAGCAAGACAGGATGAGAATCTATGTTTTCATCTACCTTAATAGTTTTTGAGAAATACTAGCATCAAATCTATATAAGTATTTTTATAACAATGCCGTTAAAAACAATTAATCAAGAAATTATCGTGCAAATGTAGGATTACTTTTTGTGGTCTTAGTTTAAGTTATATTTGAATTTAATCTTGATAATGAGTATCTTTAATGCTATGGAGACAATGAGAAATAAGATCACAAGTTGGAGAATTTCCAGATATGAACTTGAATGGAATTAAATTTTTATAGTATTTGGGTTAAATTTTGGCCCCTTTGTCAATAATAGCTAGTCTATAGTATAGGGTGTTTAAGCATAGGTGTCTCCTTTTAAGAATGAGCTTATCTCCATAGCGGCCAATCATCATTTGACTTTTGAAGACCAATTGGCATTAAGCTGGAAAGAGGACCTTGTATCTCACATTAATTATATGCTAATGATATTATTTTATTTGCTCCTGCTTCGGCTATAACTGCAAATCCTATCCTTCGTATCATGGAAAAGTACAGGTAGTGGGCAAGACAAGCCATCAAATCATCTAAATCTCAAGTTATATTTAACAAGAAAAACCCCAACAGATAAGAAACACATCAATTTTGGGCTTCCAAGGAATAACACTTTAACGTGGGGATCAAAATCATCAAAAGACCGCCTCGCAAGAATAACTTAAGGAAAGTTACTGAAAAAGTTAGAAGTTCAGATCTGTTCTTGGGGAGCACAATCCCTATCCTTAGTTGGCAGAGCTTTGCTTAATTTATTCGGTGCGGTGCCATTCTAATATCCCCAAAATTTCACATTTAAAAGAAGTTGAGAAGAGCATGAGGCATGTCCCGAGGGAAGGAGTGCAAAACAAAGGAGTGATGGCCCGACGCCGGTTCAGCGAGAACTGTCCCGACATCGGGTACTGACAAACCGCAGGATCATATTGAGCAATTCGAAAGAAAAGGAACACACATATAAAAGCTATTTATATTTCTCATTCATTTCAAAAATTACATATTACAAAAATCTTCATCATACACCACGAACATTATTCAACCTTTTTAGAAATAAAGAGAAAATAAAAAAATAAATAAAAGTTAAAGTAGCGTCGTCGAACCATCGGCAAATTGATAATTTAAGTTTTAAAGTTTTTCTTCAAGCTCCCAGAAGTACCTGACCTGATATTGTTCAGGAAACAATACCGTGATTAGAATTCTCATTAATTAAAGAATACTCCAAGTACCACAATAAACAAAATATATTACATTTTTATAAAAGTAAATATACAATTAGCAGATCTAAGGATAAAAATGCAGGAAAAGTAAGATAATAGCGCAAAATGATTAAAAAATCCTGCAACAAGTATTATCACAAAATGTAGATTGCTGGTGTCATTTTCCAGTAAGCCACCACAAATGTCACTGATGTTATTTTTCAGTAACCCATGAATGTTGCTGATGTCATTTTTCCAGCAACCCACGAATGAAAAGAATGTTAATTTCTAACAACCAAGCATTAATATTGCTGATGTCATTTTTCCAGCAACCCACGAATGAAAAAGATATTGGTTTCAAATAACAAACAAAGCATTAATGTTGCTGATATCATTTTTCAAACAACCCACGACTATTATCACGTTGGTTCCGAACAACTAACCAAGCTTCAGAACGAAATTGACTCAAAGCATAGCTAAGCAGCAATAAAGTGCAAAAAATAATATATGTCATATACTGGGTACCTTTGTTCTTTAAGATCCAAAGTTTGACTGTTCAATTTTGGATCTGCATTTAGATTTGGATATCTTAAATTAGCTTTTTAATTCAATATTTTAGGAGTAATTTTTTTTATCTTCATTTTAATTGTGTTCTTCTTTCGCTTTCTTAGTATGATTGAAGTCTAATTTTTTAAGATACTGTGATAGCAATAATATTTATTATAACGTTATTAAGTCACACATGATAGCAATTATATTGATATAATATATTATTATTATCATTATTTCAATGATAATAATAATGTATGAATGAAAGAAGAACATAACAGAAATGATTATCAAAATAAAAATACTTGAATTGACATAATATTCATTTTATAACATATGTACTATTTATCATTATTGATTAATGACAATAATGCTAATGTGATGACATAATATTATCTTCATAATGAATTATTAAGTATATATAATAATAAATGAATAAAATAGCAAAATAATTTCTCCTCTTTTCTTCCTCTTCTAACCTTGGTTTAGAGTTGCCGAAAAAATGGAAGGAGGCTGAACGTGGTAGAAGGGAGCCGGAGGGGTGGCCAAAGAGGAGTGACCGGAGCAGCAGGGGCTGGCTGGCTGTTGCTCGCTGGCCAGAGATGGAGGGAGCTGGCTGCGACAGGAGGGCAGCCGGCAGCGGCAAGTGGGCTGGCTGGAAATGGGAGGGAGCTTGCTGTTGGCTGTTGCTGTGGGAAGCAAGGAGAAGGCTGCTGCGGATTGGCAGCTGGCTGGCAGGGTGGCTAGGTAGGGAGCAGAGGGAGAGGAGGCTGGAGGCTAAGGGGGCTTGTGGGGAAGAAGGAAGGGAGGAGAGGGGTTTAAGTGGAGGAAAGGGGAGGGAAGGTCAGCTAAGTGTCGACCATCCTGCGCCAAAATAGCGCAGGAAGCCTCTGGCGCGGAAGATTCCGCGATCTGCAGGCTCTGTCTAGCGACAGAGCCTGCGATCCGATCGAGGGGGAGATTCTTAAGGAAAGTAAGAAAGATTACATAAAGTTTAATTTTTCGTATTTTTCCACTATTTGGCGCCCATAAATAACGAAACTTAACACCGATGTGTGTTACGATGTAACGAACACCCTCACGTCGAAAATCTTTGATTCGAAGCAATATTTTATTTTTAATTAATTTCTGAAGTTTTAAACTTCAAAAATTAATTGAGATCAAATCGGCATTCCGAAATCGATGAAACTTCTCGAGCAGCCTTTAAATAATGTTCTTAAAATAATGACATGAAAATCAATGAATTCAGACACGTATTTCAATGTTCTTGATTTAATGAATTTAAAAAGTTTAAAAAAAATAAAGCGGGAGTTTCCGTTATCCGGATTTCTCCCAAACTATGGTACTTTGATCTAAAATTTATTCTCATCTAAGGGTATTTTTGTTTGCCCTAAATCAAAATTCCCCGGAATTCGGTTTCTGAGGAAAGAATTTGACCTAATTTGCAGATAAAGTCATTGGGTCGTTACATAAGGACTCTCTCAAATGGTACAAAGTCTGCCTACTAAGTAAGGTTCCTGATAAGCTTAAATTTTGCAACCTAAGATTTTGGAGAAATTTTTGTTGCTAGGCAAACATTTTACTTCATTAACAAAGATGGCACAAGGGCTCTTTCATTTGATATAAGATGAATACTAGAGCAAAAAAAATTCATAGTAAAATATTTTCTAATAAAATAATATAATGTAAGCAATTTTTGCTTAAAAAGCCATGATAAGCTGCCCCGTACGGGCCAAAAGGCAAAAGTTTATCTGATGGTGGTCGGTAGAGCCTAGCAAAGGCCAGTCAAGGTCGGCGAAAGCCAGTCAAGGTTGAGAAAGCCGGCTACAGTCAACAATGGAGACGTGCATCGAAGGTAACGATCAAGGTCAAGAAGGCAAGGCAAGCAGGTGAAGCATGGAAAAGTTCAGCAAAGCTGGTGTAGGTTGTAGGAACTTGTAGGAGACCACCAACGCTCGGTTCCATGGCATACACATTCTTTTTTTGTTTTTAATGAGATGAATGAAAATGTTTACAACCGATTTGGGCATAAGCTTTTTATGTGAAAAATGCAGGGTTTGGGGGAACTTTAACCCACAATGGTTTACAACAAAAATGCAACAAACAAAACACTTGTATTTTAAGATTACATGTAAGTGTATTATCTTATACCCAATGTATAGCAAACAGCCTAACGTGGGTGTAGGTAATGGAGAGGAAATAAAATTAAGGAAACTATGTTAAATGTAATTATTCAGCTGCGTAGACTATTATTTGCAAAGACTGGAGTAGAGTTCAAAAGCACGTTGTTTGGGAGGTGGTCAAAGTATTCCAATCTCTATTTTTTTTACAATTGGACAGGATTGGAAGTGTTATAGTTTACACCAATTACTAGGGCTGTCCAAACTGAAAGTATTATATTTAATCCCAAATATTAGGTTCTTTCATGAACTGGGATTAGGAAAACCTCTTGGCCATTTTGGAACCCCAATCGGGTTGGGCTATAAAGAAATTGCTGTTTGGAAAGCAGGTGGCCAAATATATTGGTGTTTGGGCCACGAGAAAGGATCCTTGCAAATGGGTCGGTCTAGCCTAAGTTCAAGCACATCTACCTGGCTTTATGAGGCAAACGAACTCTTGAAAATGGTCTTTCTACCACATTTGAGAGTTGAGCATGAACACTAGAAAAACTAAATTTATTTAAAGACTCCTCCAGGGCGTCTTTCCTAAGAATGTTTTGCTGCACTCTTGAGGTTAGGCTGTCTTTCAAAGGTGTAAGAAGATCACAACTATTTTGCAACTCAATGCCCATACACCTTAACATCTGTGCATACCCATTAATTGGGGAATCTCGGCTCTTCAAGTGATTTGTTGGGGGGATTTGTAGAAGTTTGTTGCTTTACAAGACTAGATCCATTTATAATGTAATGGCCCAAGTTATGTCTACAGTCTGCACCAATGCGGGAATTATATTCATGCACTGAAACATGACAATTCCTTTCCCAATTCAACTATTTGTGTGAGCTCATTACTTTCTGTTTCCATCCATGTTAACCCTATCACTGAAAAAGGTTCCTAGCGCACCGTCTCTTCACTCCTTGAGTATTGTGGTGACTCCCTCCGAAGTGGCTTAAGCTAATATTCAATGGTTCATTTCATTATGAGAAGCATCAAACCCTTGGTCGAGCTATCATGCAGGAAATTGTGGCAAATTGATTTTGTTAGTGGCGCCAAAGTCAAGCTTACAATCATTGGAAGTAAATATTCAAGTATTTATCCTCAAGTATATGACTAGGCAATGCATGGGAATGCTAGATATTCATTATGATGGGAGATTACTGTATTGCAACCATTTCATGTATTGTAGATGACAAGGTGTTCTAGCTATTCTCATTTTTGCTTCTTTTTAAAAATATATTGTTTATTCAAAACTCTTGTAAGTATAACCAAGCCAAGAATTTTTGTGCCAATTTTGCCCATAGCAGGGACTTTTTTTTTTTTTTTGGAATAAGTTATTCTCATTGGTCTTTTCGATATCCATCGAAATCATAATGGACTAGATTGTAACTAGGTATACTCTTTTTGTTTTGCTTTTGAAATATACATTTAGGCAATTGTCGATCTTCAAAATTGTAATGTTACATAATGTAATGTTAACACCTCCCTCATGCAGGAACATATATCCATAAGCTCGCATTTGTTTCAAAATTTGTAAAACAATAGGTAACTCAAAGCCTAAGTGAATATCACAATACAAAGTCACCAATTGAGTGATAAGTAAATCAAACACACTAAAAAATGTTTTTGCCAGTATCATCTCATGAATATTATGTGTCGTGACTCATTAATAAGCTTCAACATTAGATTTGATTACAAATGTCTATCTCTAGATTTTCTAGAAAAGAGGTTGTACCTAGCTGTGATGTAATACCGAGAACATACTTCTTCTCGTCAATAAAGAAAATATAACTGGCATAATAAAATGGTTTAGTTTTTAAATGCTTTCTTTAAATATATACCGATCATTTTCATGAAAACTTTCAATATATCAAAAAACATGAAGAGCAGGCTCCGCCATTTTCATAGAATTTTGCATGTTAGCTAATCACTCAAAAACAAACGATGCATCTAACTAGTAGCAGTAAGCTAAATAAACTTTTTTGCTAAACTTGGACATTGAGAATTACAAAAACTTCTTTAATGCCAAACTTTAAAAAAAGAGTAAAAGTAATGGTAAGCTCATAACATAGAAGGTGATTCGTCAAAACATTAGTGGTATAATTTCTATGTGACATGGATATATCATGTTTATTTTATGCAAATCAATCCCTACAAAGTTTTTTGCTCATCCATTGACAAACCTTTTTCTCGCCTCCTGTGAATAAAAAATAATAAGTATACATGACCAAGATGAAAAAAGAGTTTTGCATGACAAAGATGGGATGATATGCAGTATTGCTTTGAACTTCCACCTCTACAAGAGCCATGCAAAATTTATTAAACCAAGCGAAGAAACTATGCTCCAAATGAGGTATTGTGAATCCTGAACAATAGTATTTTGTGTGGTTTCAACCACCGCTCCAAATGAGCAGCTTTACTCTACACGTAAAAATACTCGAATGCATGCAGATGTGCATGCCTGCCAAAGTCCGACCCGACATTTTCCCTTGGGTGGCCTTAATTGTTTAGCTTAATCTCTAAACGGCACTGATCAGTCTCTACCTTCATGCAACCAAATCTCACCTGATCTAGGCTGGCCCTTACTGGCCATTTGTGGCACTCACACTCTGCAAGCATTTTTCTATTTTTTGGTTACCCAAGTAAACATCAAAACGTGAATACATTGTAAAACTACAAAACACCCATACTACATTTTCTATGAAATTAATTTGGCAAAAAATATTTTACCTATGGATTACTTTTACCTCAAACCAAATAGCCCATAAAAGGTTTATAAAATTTAACAATTAAACTAGAGACATTTTAAGAAAACACATTAGTTACTAAGGGGGTAAACATTGTCAAGTCACTGTAAGGAGGTGTGGCACTATTCTATTGAACATATGATTATAGGAAAATTATTCAGATGGTGTGAGCTAGTTCTGTAAAAAAGAATCAATCAAAGATGCAGATAAGGGAATATTTTGTTAGAAAGAAAACTTTTCAACCCAAAATCAAGCTCAATTCATAGCCAAATATGATTAGCCCAAATAATAAAACTTAAAGTATGATTCAACCATTTTATATTATTAAATATCCCGTTAAATTTAATTTATTCACAAAAAAATATCGAACGGTGAATTAGGTTATGGCTAGGGGACTGTAGCAGAACATATTTTTTATGTATAAATAAGAGTGCACGAAAAATGTAATCTGAAAAAGAGTTGTGAAGAAAGATCAACCAGAGGTGTTGGTTATGACTGCAACAATTTTAAGAAAAAGAATATATTAATAGGTACGAGCTACTCTTGATCATGCTGCCCAGCCTAAGGCAGTATTGACTCTGATTGTGGATGAAAGGTATGAGATAAAGAAAGAAGAATTCCAAGAAATTCTACCGCAATTTAAACAAAAAGTATGGGGTTACCTCGGAAGCTAATGATAGGCTTTGTTGTGTATTTTCATCTATAGCAACCTTTGATAATGGTGCAAAATCTCTGGGTTGCTGATCATATCCCTGCATCCACAAGGAAACAAGAAAGATGACATCAAATTAAAAACCATCACATCTGAAAAATGTACCAACTGCAGAAGCAAGTATCTGTAACAAATGATGCTCATTACTTCCTCTGCAGAAATAATCGCACAGAAATCAGCACTCTTGCTAAACATAAGTTGAACTTCTATATACTGAACAGGAAATAGCTTCTTACAAACTTAGGAAATGAAAATAACTAATGAAATTACCAAAAAACAATGCAGAGATGGCAAATTTTCTGGTTTATGAGGCTCTACAGAACTGAAGGAAGATTCTGGGCACTGCAACACATCGATATCTGCATAGCTAAAAATGGTCTTTGGACTCGGAGACTCGTTACGTGCAATCAATGTTGGTTCACTTTCAATTGAAGGTGATGAATCAGTTTGAGGACTTGCTAGATTACTATTTACTAGATCCACCTTGGTAACAACAACGTTATTTTTGTGCAAACTAATTGGAGAAGGCATAGACATTCTGTCAAAAAATTGAAGTTAAATGCAATTAAATTGAGTCATAGAGAGGCTACCATGTAATCAGCCAGAAGCATTTGTAATTTTCAAAAATTATTTGCAGTTTTAAATAAGTTCGCCATTTGTTATAAGATCCAAAATCATAATGCAAAAGAGCCACGTAATCAACTCTAATAACCTCGCAGAAGAGTTATCACTGGATTCACATGCATGAAGAGTGGAGGAAACATTCAGAGAATCAAATCTATTCCCAAAACTTCCAAACTTCAGAAGTCTTCGCTCAGCCTCAGGAACTCGCAGATGCTTGGGTATAAGTACATGCCTGCTATCAGAAAAATTTACTAGAGAAAGTTTCTCGGACAAATCAGCTGCTTCTACCTGACTACCACATTGTGAATGGGAGCTCAATATTCTTGAATTCTGACTTGATTTTGGCCTCCATTCCATGTTAGATAATGCAGCTGCGAAACAAAAAAAATTTTAAAATCAAATTAAGGGAAAGTAACCATATTGAACAACCATTCATGACTAACACAATGAATTAACAAATGCAGAAATTTGGCAAACCAAGAGACAAACAACTTGACTACAAACTTTGATGATTTGTGCTTATCAACCAAGTTACAGTATCAAAGTAATTTGTAGCTTTAACCCTGAAAGCAATTTTTAGCAAAGAACATGAAGGTAAGTTTTACTGTAAGCATGCTAATTATTGTTACAACATATAAATCATCTCAAATTTAAAGTGGAACAATCTGATATTAACAACTGCTACTATCGCATGTCTAATGCATGTTCGCTTCAAGAAGGTGAACAATGGTTGCCACAAAATGTTTTACACTATCCAACATCGACCATTAACTACTCTGTAGTCAGACAGCCCTTCCTCAGAATCTTTGGTGCAATTGCCGTTTGCCATCACATAAAATTGCCAAAGGATAAAGAGAATCCTCTTTCATTACTCCAATGAGAATCTACTGCTATATTGTTAAGCCCTTTGTCTTGAAAAACTCAGGGACAGTGTACCAAGACAATTAAGAATTTCCGAACACAAAGAGAAGAGATATTGAAGTCTATAAAGATGCCCTAGTCCAAAGCCACTCAAATAACAATCATCTAAAAGATCTAACCAAAAATTTTGAGAATCTCCAACAACACAACATAAAACATAATCCACTAAAGTGCGACTTAGATGCAAGGTTCATATAGTTAATGGATCAATCAAGGAAATACAAGTCAATTCAGAATGTAAAGATTGTATCGCTACGCCTGTCCACAAGGTGCAAACTGACGGCAACAAGCTCAAAAGCTTAAGAAGATTCATTTCCCACTCGAAATAAAGTCAAAATGCCACCCATTCTTTACTTCTGGAAACTTCTATATCATCTCAAGTTCCTGGTAACCATTTTACAAAAAGAACGCAAAATTAACTTTTTATAATATAAATTATGTTGTCATAAATTTTACATTTCAAAGAAGTAATTTCAGGTTTTCATTATCTTATAAAATTTATATTTCAAAATAAAAATTCTGTTAACATAATTAAACACTGTCATTATCGGGTCTCAAGTCTTGAATGAGAAAAAAAGGAAGATTAGTTAGTTGATAACCAGTGTAAGATTTTGTTAAATCTTCTTATGCATGATCCTTTAAATTATTGTGTTAAAGCTAGAGCGTGCTCGGGATGCGATGCACCACATTGCTTAAGTGTAGTGAAATGTGTACTAAAGCTGCTACATTGGTGATCAGGTAGTGTGAAATAAGCGATGGTTCCTGTATTATGGCATCCCATCATTGATTACTGGTTTCTAATTTGAAAATAATGAGTAATAAATAATACAAAATCTAAAATATCATATAATTGAATGATCGAATCTTAAGAAGGGTAATACATATATTTTCAGAAATAAATTTTAAAACTTGGACAATGAGATTTGAGGGTGAAGCCAATCTTATATAGAATTCAGTTGCTAGTTGTGTTTGTAATGTAGCAAAGAGTATAATTAGTAAATAAAAAAGAAAAGCACTTAATAATAAAGATGCTTGATGATAGAAGCAAGATATTTAAGTTAAGATTCATGATTAAAAGACATACTATAAAATATTTTAAATGTAAGATATGAGAATTGAAAGAAATATAAATTAGTTTGTCGTGAATCCAAAATATCAATTCGTGATGCTAAGATTGAAATACTTGAGGATTTATACAAATTATGAACTTTTGAGGGAGAGACACATTTATAGGCTAACTAAATTATAAGGTAAACCAAAGACTTGACTCAAGTAAAATATATCAAAGATTTTAAAAAATCTTTTAAATAGAAAGTTATTTAATACAGATGGATGAATTATTTTAAAAACAATTTAGTAAAAATTGTACTAATACAATTAATATGAGTTTAATAATTATAAAATAACATCAATTGCATTTTTATTTCTCATTTCATTTAATTGTAATAAAAGCTCTAATCTCGATGATATAACTATTAAGGACCATATGATCAAGAAGGGTGATAAGTTCAAATACCTTGTTCAATTATTCAAATAATAGTTAAATAAAGAACAATATGGTTAATAGTATCCAAGTTGGTTGGATGAGATGGAGCGCTTCTAGAGTGATCGAAAAATCCAACTCAAAATTAAAGAAAAATTTTAGAATTGTTATACAATCAACAATATTTTATGGGGTTGAATGTTGGCGAAAAAAAAAGAAGCTTACCGATAAAATAAGTGTTATAGATATGAGGTTGCTAAGGTGGACGAGTGGATATACTCATAAAGAAAGAATGAGAAACGAGTGGCCCCAATAGTGGATAAGTTTAGAGAGAAGGTTCAAGCATATAAAGCGCAGAACATTCAATGCTTGTAAGAGAATATTTAAATATATGAATTGCGCCCAGCTTAATCAATTTTTTATATTATGTTATCATCAATATCAAGTTGAGTAGTCAGTATCACATTCTCCCCTAATTATTTCAACTTCAATCTAATCTTTCCTCTCTTATTCTTCTTTGAATTCCTCTCTTCTATATTCATCTGCTGTTTTTCTCCCATCTGCTTGCAAATAAGCCTCTTCACTAAATCCCAGGATACTTAATGTACCAGTTATCCCATATCTAGCTCCAACATCATCTTTCATGCAACCTACAAATCCCTCTTAACAAGTCCACCTTCCCCAAATTGATTATCCTGAAAAGCAAATTCACATTCCGCTCTCACCTCCGTCCCTAATCCCAAATAAATTTTAAGAAAATTAGTTACACAGGCTCAAAACTATCTTCATCAGCCTTAATGCCCAGATAAAAAATATGACTATTTTCCCTCACCCAATTCAAGTTTTCATAACTAATATTATTTGTATCAAAGAAGAAAACATAGGCATGGAATCCCTAAATTTCACTCTATACAGTAAAGCGGAAGAGATCAAAAGTGCAAATTTTATACCTAAAACATGAAGCAAGATTGTATAATTAGAAGTATTTGGGATCATTATCCTTGATGACCATTTTTAGATTATATCCACTAAGCATGTATATTCAAATACTGCTAAAAGCTGATGCTAGTTAATAGACCTGTTCAGCTAAAAGTTTATCCCTATTTAAAATGAGGGTAAGCAGTATGGACAAATGAGAATCTTTCAAAGCAAGCCATGGAATTTAGGATGAGAAATGCATCTACTGTAACTAAATTGCAGATAAGAAGGAAAAAATGAATATTCGCTTAATCCTTATTGGTGAATATAAAGTAAACTTAAACGTACATAGCATGCTTTATTTAATCAAACTAAAACGTGTGATTCAAAAATCAGATACTATAAATAATTCAAAGATAATGTGCCATTTTGATCGAAGCATAACAAAAACATTTTATATAATCCCGATTCAAATTGGTAACTACAGACCATAAGAACAGCTTCACGTTCACTTTTAGTTATGAATTTGTAGAGCACCATATAACATGTTGCTAAAAAAATATTAGTAAAAGTTCTAACAAAAACAGTAATGCAACTATGTGACATATCATAAAACAAACCTTCCAAAAGAAAATACAAAACTAAAATTAAAAATTTACAAATCAAAACCTTTTTGGTGAGTTAAAACTTGTTGATTAGGTTTACTGCTACTGCTAGGTCGATCAGTAGCAAATCCTCTTCCTATGGCAATGTTAAACATAATTGGCTCGGATGCTGGAATATTACATAAGCTGCTGGTCTTAGGTGTGGCACATCTGAGTTCAAATGATTTATTAGATGAGGAAAGATCCTCTTGGGGTAAATTAATAAAACATGGATCATTCGCAACAACAGATGTCTTTGTTGATGAATTAATGCAATTCAGCCGTTGACAGCCGACTATACCAACTTTCTGTCGAACAGTTCCTATAGTTCCAGCAGATCTGGAATCTGCAGATGGCACGTGAACTGGGTCTGTTGCTGAAGAGTACATTCCAATAGCCAATGTTGCTGATGCAAGCACAGAAAACTGCTTTTCATTATTAATTCCAGTGTTTCCATCAGCCTCTGAATGTAAACAAGGAGATGTCAACTTCAGTTTAGGAATAATTTCTCTGTCGCCAATGCTGAACTCCAAAGATGAATGGTCTTGACAAGAAACAAACTGCTCTACACTAGGAGATACCTCTGGCTCAACCAAGTTTCTGCAAATCAAGTGTTTTTCATTAGTTATATTTTCAGTATGTTTATAATCCAAGCACAGAGTAGTAGCTTAGTAATTAGACTTGAAAAAAGCCATAAATGCTTCAAATAATTGAGTAAACAAACATATGAACTTGTAACAGGAAGTTTGAAATTACTTACCACTTTATTTATTTTTGTAATTTATTGGTTTAGCTTTTGTTTTGCTTCTAATTAAACAAAAAATAGAAGTACGTTTGTTTTATATGAGGCATTTATTATGTGGCTAGGGATCCAGCAGAAGTTCGGAGACATCCAACAGCAATCCAGCTGTGATCTAAATGACATCCCGCAGCAGTTCAATAGGGGCTGGCGGATATCGATGACAGTTCGCATGCGCCCAGCCTGACAGAGGCTTGTGATAAACTATCTAATAATGTTTTGAAATTTTAGAAGACACCAAAATGTTGTTTTCAAAGATTTTAGAAAAAACGTGATTTGTTTGGTTTTAAAAACAACACTTAAAGAAGAAAAGTAGCAAATACTCTTGTATTGTTTCCTGCTTGTTTAAGAAAAATAAACAGAATAAAAAATTACAGAGGCCTCCAAATAATTCAGCTATTTCCCGAAAAAATGCTAACGTTTACATCTGAAAATGTGCAAAAAAAAACGCAAAGAACCAACTAAAATAATCATTAAACATGATGAAAATAGAGGAAATATGACTAAGAAAATAAAGAACATATATAAAAATTTAATGAGAATAAAATAAAAAATTAGTAGTTGATTTTATTAAAATAATTGTTTCTAGTATTTTACTTTATCATTAAATACTATATGAGACCGTAATTGATGCATTTTTAACCTGCAATGTACGATTGTGGAAAGGATGACAAATGATAAAGGAATGGGAAACTGGTGTTCTGATATTCATGCATGAGTGGGAAAGGTAAGAATAATGGAGAGACATCGACCACCACTAGTGGTGGATCAGGCTAGGACTCCAGCAAGCAGTTCGTAGGTAAAATGGCATACACAACCACGGAGGAGGACCATGAAGTAGAGAAGTTGATGGTGGGGAAGCAAGGCTTATCAGGTCGCTGTGCATAGCTCAGGCACCTTCTTTGGAGGATCTATTGACCCTGCAGTCTCATTCGCACGAAACTACAAACCTGGGGGCATCTTCCAATGCTTCTATTGGCAATGAGGGTGATTCTATGGGTGATGAGCATTAAGATAATGACCAACCATATAAAAGAAATGCACGCAAAACAAAATATGTTGATTGTCTGAAGTTGAAAGAAGATCCAAGTCTTCTGGGAAGTCAACTTGGTGCAAACACTTACGAATTCAGGCAAGTATTATTTAGAAAATTCTGAGATGAGATGCCATGCAGATAGCGGTAGTAATAATTCTTGGTAGTGTTAACTGCACACAGACCACAATGATCACTTCCAGCTCGGTTTCATGCACCTCAAGTGTCTGATAATATGCCTTAGCAAGACAACAGTCGCCAAATACTAACAACAAAAAGGTTGAGAGTGCAAAGCGGAAGAATGCATTGCTAATGATATTATGAATGATGAATCGGTTGAAGCTTCACAGTATCCATTTGGGTAGCTTCAAAGAAAGAACTTTGGATGTGGAATGTGCAACCATTAAGTTTGATAACATTGAGGCTAAGCTCCAATTTCAAACCTGTGGCCCTAGGTTTATTAGAGATTAAGTTCTCGGCATCAATGAATGGGTACAGGGTTTTTTCCCTCAAATAAATGGGCCTTACTCCACTTTAGTCTGCATCTGTTTTCCGTGTCTTCCCTACAAACTTTGGAGCAAAGATGATCTATTGAGGATTGTTGCTATGTTGGGCAAGTCATTATAGATTAATGGGTCAACCCCCAATGGAGACGTGATCATTTGCTCAGGGATGTGTTAAAGTTGACCTCTCAAAGAAATTGAAGCAATATAATAAAGTTCAGAGCACCAAAAGAGTCTTCAACCAGCTAGTTGCATAGGGAAGCCTCACAGTTTTATGTACTATTACTGCAAGGTGAAGCACAAATCGAATGATTGTCCATTGAAGAAGCAATTGCTAACATATGAAGCTAAGCTTCCATGTCAAAGACCCAATACTGAGTTCAAATTTAGGAACAATTACAAGCCCCCTTGTGCACAGCTTGATGTTCCTGTTGCTGTTTATTATGCAGTCGGAGATGATAACCTTGATGTACAGCTGATAAATTCAGCCAGACCATTGGAAGTCCAGGATACTTTTGTGGGACCATGAATGAATGTACACCACTGCAAACTGATAAAGCAGTATGGTGCTCAATCAAAGCATAAACAGATATCACAAAGGGGATTGGAGCAGGAAAACTGAGTTGCTACTTTGCTACAGGCTACAGACTTTAGTTACAGTAGAGGTGAGTTCAGCTTTGACTGTAGAGAACGTGGATCAAGGGTGCTGAGAAACCAAAACAAAAATCGTCTCAAGCCGTGGTGATTGTAGTAGATAATGATTTTCCCACCTTGGTATTCTCAGCTGGGGTTGATGGGCCTTGCATTGATAAATACAAGAACATTGGAGATTCAGATAATTATACCGTACGACTACAAAATTAAGCAACACAGTATGCCTCTACAAGTACAGCTCCTACTCAACCTCCAACTAAGCTTTGTGCAAACGCCCAAGTCATAGGCCTCCTCTGTATGCTCTATATCCATCAACTAATCATTCATCCATACTATTTTGTGGCCATACACTTACCAAAAGGCTGCCTACTACTATCACTTTAGGGTTTAAAGTTTAGGGTTCAAAGAGTAGGTCGGGCAATGACAATGTGGATGCCTTCCCTTCTGTGTCTAAGTGAATGACATCAATGTTTGGAATTGTTGTAGTGTGCAGAAGGCACGACAAGAAAACATACTCTGCATATCATTTCATAATACAAACTTGGTATGTCTTTTGGAAGACTTGGGTGGAAGTTTTTTCTCATCATGAGATGGATCATTTGATAGGTCAACAAAATATCTTTGTTCAACCATTAGAAAGGAAATCAGAAAGCATAATTTTTTGCTAGAGAGATGATTTTTATAAAAGCCAATTTCTAAACTGTTCCAAACAATTAGTCACTGTGACTCTTAGCAAAGTTAAATCCTTTACTTTTGTGCTGTTTATGCAGCTACAGACCTACACAAACAAAGAAAGTTTTGGAGCACTATCGGTCACCTTTTGTTATTAAAGTTTTATTTGTATCTTTAAGCCTATGAGAAGCAGGGAGGAAAATCTTTCAAGAACTCTACTGCCCAAGATGATTTCTTGGAATGTATCCAGAACATTGATTTGCCTGATCTGGAATTTGTTAGTACCCGCTTTACCTGTATCACGACTAAGCACCTAACTAGAGTTGCACCAGACCACTGCTTATTATTTATCACAAACTACAAGCTATCTTTTTGGAGTTCAAGTGCAGCATATAAATTTAAAGACGCTTGGCTGCAGTTTGCAGAGGCCCACTCTAAAGTGAATTGGGTGTGGAATCTTCCTTCTACAGGTTCACCTCTCTCAATCACAAGATCGCTAGACCGCTGTTCTTTGTGAAAGTAAGGCAAGAAACGCTCTCAGACTTGGAAAATAAAAGCTGATTTCTCAACCCAACTCAGGTGGAAAATGGTGATCCTTCAATTTCTAAGAAAATTTGAGACACCTCAGGAGCTATAGTCTGATTGAATCAAGGATAGTGTTGGTGGCAACAAATGGCAACATTAATCTAGATTTCTCAAAGAGATCAGAATACATCCACATTTGAACACTTTTCCACTAAAAAGAAAAGATTAAATGCCTCCAAATCCTTATATACTGAGGAAGGAAACATCACCTCCGATCAAGATGCTATCTCCCAATTATTATTGAATATATTAGTGATGAAGGGTATCTTCCATGCAGACTGTTCATTGCCCTATCGTTCTTCAGGCAGATTGTACATTAGACACAAAACTCTTGATCAACTAGTGTTTGACGAGGAGATTTGTAATTCTCTCAAAAAAATGGGTAACAAGGCCTCAAGGATTGGTAGAGCCATTCCATCTTTTTTAGGGATTATTGAGCTAAGCCTATGATGTGACACGCTTGCGATTATTCATCCTTTCTTCTAGCAGGTGCATCATCCGCAAAAATGGATGAATCCATGTGGCGCGAAGTACTCTTGTGCACCTACGTCACTCGGCTCGCGCGCAACCCCGCCCCGTTCTGTTATGGAAGAATTGAGCTTCTTGCTGGGCTGGTTCTTCAGAGCCAGCAATTGCGCAATTAAGGAGCGCTTCGGAAGTCACTGTGTCGTGGCTTAATGTAGAGCAGCGACGGAAGCCTTTTTTAGAATCATGATTCTCCGCTACGCGGCCTTCGGAAGATGGTCAAGGCGAGCGATAGCTCATAACCTCATAACTTAGATCTATATATTAGATTCAAGATTCAGAGGACCAGCCACAAATCGCAGCTGAAGAACGGCCTCTTTTCTTTATATAGTGAAAGTCCAGAACTGGTCATATATCATTACCACGAGACTGAAGCCGACCAAGCGCCTTAGAACCAGAAATCTAGTCTTTCTCGTTAACAAGGACGCGACGAATGGCTATTAAATAGTGAGACGCTAGTCGAATCCACCCGGAGGGCCGGAGGTGGGTGCTATCTAGCGTATGGAATAGTGAGTCGTATGCTTAGAAGGGCGCGCAGCGGTGAGACGCTAGTCGAATCCACCTACGGTAGGTGAGACGAGAGTCGAAGAGTGAGACGCTAGTCGAAGGAGACGAAGTGAGTAGACCCATCGACGAGACTGAGCGAACTCTATGCTGAACGCAGGCCGCGTAGCGGAAGATTTATTGATAGAAACTCCCAGGTCATCCAAGGTCTGACGATAGACCTCCCCTAGAACTACGTCATCTCCCAACACAGCAGACTTTCGGAACACTGTTCCTGCCAGGCCGCGTAGCGGACTCGCCCATATCACTCAGTGGTGGGACAAAGCGAACATGGGCAAAGAGTCGACCGCTGCCCAGTCATAAACGCGACACTGCTCTTGCGCTTAACAAGAGCGGAGCGGATTAGACTGCTTCGCAGCCTTTATAACGATAGCGCTGAATGAACAGATGCTTGCGCTGATCCTCACCTTTCTTGTAGTGTGTAGTGTAGGCTCCGTCAAATAAAACGAGAAACGTCACCGCCGGGCCTAGGCCTAGTTTGCTGGTAGTCTTTGAAGGACTGCCATAAGCCTATTTTAGACTGAGCAATCGCTGGTTTCTTGCGCACAACTTTCCCGCTAGTCCTCTAGCCTGAACTGAAATATAGCAACATAGAAATGGACGTCCAATACGAGGGAACACACTAGCACCCGATCTGACTATATAACCAGTCATGATCCAGGTGGATGAGGGTAAAAGGCATAGCGGGCCATATGGCGCTTGCGTCCATCGCCCCCTCATAACTCTCACGTGCCATGTCGTGAACTCCGTCCGGTAACTTACAAACGATGATTGACACCGGCCTAGCATCAAGAATTGAACCAGCGATCTCCATTCTAATCGATGTTTGTCGATGAGTGGGGAGCGACTTCGGCACTGGTAAGTTTGTCATCAGGTAAAAGGCTACGAAGCGAAGTCTACCGCTACGCGGCCTTATCTTATTAAGATTCAAACTCGGATTTTGTTGATGATCCGCTGTCTATTCGTCCGGTCCTACTTCAACTTAAAGACACAGGAACAGACAGGGCTATCAGTTGAGTCGGGGCAATACGATCGGGGCCCTCCTCTATACTGCATTCACGCCAGTTTGAGAGACTTTGCGACAATCCTGACTGACGTTTTCATGCCCAACCGTGCAGCTCTTTTCCTTCGTTAGGCCATCGTACATGATGAGTTGAATCAAAGCTAAATCCGCTACGCGGCCTAGAATATTTGAACAAAACCAAGATCCTTCGCCTATCGGCTATGTGTGTTTTATGATGATCGACTATCGTCTCAGATATTACTAGATCATTAAATAGGCTATTGGATAGATATAAGTCAGAATCTAAACTAAAGTCAAAGCAATAGAATCTAGTAAGCTATAGATAGGTACTTAGATTTCATAGTAAATAGTAGTAATTCTCTATCCGCTGCGCGGCCTATGCTTTGGCTCTTGGAGATTTAGATTAGATTCTATTAAAGCAAGGTGCGAAGTATTATCTTATTATAGTATAGAGCGCTTATTCCCCGATTCACAAGTGAAAGAGATTAATCAAGTTAGAGATTCAACTATTTGTATGAGTAGAGGTTCAACAAGAATAAGGTAATCTGTTAGAACTACTTACTGATCTTTAGTAAGCAAGAAAGTCAAGGGCTGCTCGGGAGACAATGCAAAAAGATCTCTGGCTCAAGTCGAGCTATTGAAGCAGCAGCTATAAGCTAGAGGTAGAGGAGTACTCGGGTCACTGAGCTATAATCCATAATCCATAGCACCTCGAAGATTTTGGAGGCTTCCGCTGCGCGGCCTGTGATGCATCCAGCAAGGTCAAAGCCTTCAGAGTGGCCTTAGGCATGTGCTCGACAGAGGTGGCAGCAAAATAGACTTGATATTCTATTGATCTAAAAATTCGAATCTAGATTATTCTGCATACATGTGCTTCGCACAGATCCTACCCGGAGGGTGGCCTTTTCTTTTGGAGTTTTTTTTTGAAATAGAAAGATGTGAATTGGAAAAAATCGGTAGCGAATGCTTTGGAAAAGATTGTCAGGTATAAGGCTTTTTCAGTATAGCTCCGGAAGCATTGTATTAAGGCCGCGTAGCGGAGGACTTCACCCTCATTCTGTGACCAAAGCCTGGTCTCCTGTTCCGTTCCGATGCAAGAAAAGGTCAGATTCGATAGCTGTAGTGTACGTCTATCTAGCCAGTAAGGGATAGTTCCTAGCTTAGGCTCTTCAGTAAAGTCTCCTCCAGTGCTTGGTCTTATCTTACTCAGTTCTATTCAAAGCAAGACATCCAAGGCTAGGCTACGAAGTAGATGAGCCGGAAGGCGAGGAACCAGGGCACTAATCTATTCTCTATAAATTACTAGGGGGAAGGCCACCCGGTAGGGTAGGATCTAGCGAAGCGACTGGCCCTATACGGGCCCTTATGCAAATGCTGAAATAGCAGCTTTCTACGTTATGAGACGGAATAAAGGGAAGTAGAGTCGAGAGTGGAGCCCTAACCTTGAGTAGACCAACCGTCGGACAAGTTTAGTTGACTTGGTTCGGTAATCTGACTTTCTTGAACTTATAGAAGGCTGGTGTGTGGGTTCGGCTGTATAAGACTAAACTCTGACTCGCCTTGCTGCGCCCATAGTCTCAATGGCTGAGAACCGCTTCTCTCCGGCCGGTCCCTCTCCTGGCTTCTAAGGTAGGACCATCCAGTTTGATTCACTTTCCAGACTCCTTTCTCCGATCATGCCTTAATCCCTTACCTGTAATTAGGCCGCGTAGCGGTGGCTGATACCTCGCCTTCGAGCGAGTTTAATTTCGATGTCGGATGATAGAAGCGAGGGCCGTAGGCATCGCTTCAAACTCAATTCAAAGAGTAATTAGTATTGAACCCGCTGCGCGGCCTTCGTTCGCAGCCTTTGTTAGCCAAATTCAATGAAAGTACCGTTCCCCAACACTTAGCTTAGTAGCGTTTCCTATTTAGACTGGCGTGTCGCTGCTGGATGCTTCTGATCAATAGGAAGAGGAGGCGCTCTAAAAGCTGATGATGAGCATCTATTTGAGTCGATCATTTCCAAGATCTAATTCAAGTTTCTTATTATGTAGTGGAAACGCCTCACAATCTTTTTTCTTACGCTTAAGGGAAGAAATGTTCTTGGTAAATGCAGGACTTGGGACCCCCATAACCATAATTTGTATGCAAGATGAGAAAAAGAAACCGATTTTTTTATTGATAATAAAGTTGGATCCCTGGGGGCCGGTGAATCACTGATCAAAGAGCGAGCAGCCGCCAGGTTTAATGATTTGGTGGGATCCACAGATGTAGTGGCTGGTGAACCGCTTCTTCTTCTTCCACGAAGATTCAGACAAAACCGAGCTTGGATGGAACTGAACAAGATTTGTCGAACGAAGAAAAAGGTCAAAGGCTTGATTCTTGAAAAAGTAAAAGGAGGTTATTCAGTAGCCATCGCAGGCTCCATGAGCCTTTGATTTGTTTTAAGAAATTCCGTCCTCTCATAAGGCAAAGGCAGGCTATTGCTCGAATGCGTGACTGCGGCGCGCCTATCGCCCTAAAATCTAAAAGACATGTTGGGTTGAGCAAGAATACTGCGACTAGGGAGACGAAGAATGGAATTTCAGGCATAGTCTCAATAATCAATTCTTTTCTTTTGGCGGATTTTGATGGACAGAAAAAGAGCCTGATTCTATAGGGGCGCTAGCGTGCTACAACTAGCAGCCCCTTTCTTCTTTTCTTATTAGTAAGATAGGGAAAAGCCCTCACTATTCTCATTATCAAAATCTTCTAATTAGTAAAGCTAAAGCGCTAACGAGCAAGAAAACGGCTTTAGCTATACGGCTTTCGCGCAGCTCAATCCGTTGCTTGCTTGTGATTTAGAATCGCGAGATGTTGACAGGCATCTGTAGTCAGTCATCAAAGGTAATGGTCGAGCCAGACTACGTATTCCCTATCGGAAGAGCAAGAACTACTTTAGCTCTACTCTAAAGCCGTTGACAATCTACCAATGGGACTATCAAAAGAGACCCGCCTAGGACTGATTGAAAGAAGACCTTGCCGAGCCGACCAATGCCTTTGACCTTTTCCTCTGGTAGCTGGGCTTGTGCTTTGACGACTGCTAGAGCGCTGGCTTTCATTTCACTAGGTATTGTCTAGCCTGATTTCAAGAGTAATAGTGGTTGCGCCCCCGCTTCTTCCTTCGCCTCGTAACTTCTACTATCGTCTCACAAATAATGCTTTGATTCGACTGGCGTCTCTTCGTACCATTCGATTCGACTAGCCACATAACAGGTTTTCTAGCGAACCTCGACAAGATCCAAGCGATCCTGGACATCTGAGTACCAACCAACATCTCAGAGATGCGGAAACAGGTCGGCAAACTTGCAAGCCTTAGCTCGCAGTCAGGGGAGCGCAATGCGTAGCTGTTGAAAGCCCTAAGCCTAAGGTAAGGAAGATGGTTCGTTTGGACCGAGGAATGTGAGCACGCACTTCAGGAGTTGAAGATCTACCTCAACAGCCAATCGCTTATCAGCTCACATAGCTTTCGGCTACCAATCGGTTCTCAGCAGTAGAGCTTTCAACCTTGGCCAGGGGAGCATCTATTAAGGCTCCAAAGGAGACACTTGCACTACTACACTTCCTGTACTTAGGAGCTTTCTTTTCTTTATGTTATGTAATTTAAATCCGGAATCAAATCTTCCGGTACACTACTTAAGCAAGGACCTGTCAGGAGCAGAAGTCTCTTTCCCTCCGACAGAGAATCTTATATGAACTTGAATCAGCACATCACGCCGCTTTCAGTTAAGCCATACTTCCTCGGTCACCAGATTCAGGTAGTTACCAACCTGCCCCGATCCAGCTTGGAAAATTGGCGATTGAGCTCAGTACCTATGAGATAGAGGTTTTGCCGAGGACCTCCATCAAAGCCCAACCCAAGTACTAGCTCACTTTGTCATAGAATTCTCGGCCGAGGAGGACGGCATTACTATCGAGCTTCCGAAAGATCGTCCTACCCTCCGGGCCGCCTACATTCGACTAGCGTCTCATATTTACCATCACTTCGTCCGCTACGCGGCCTACACATCGCATCGATGGAGCATCTGGACAGCATAAAAAGGGTGTATGGGTCTATCTCATCAGCCCTGATGGGTTAGTTCTCCTATGTCTCCTTCGTAGCCTTCCTTTTCAATCCAACCAACAATCAAGCGGAGTATGAAGCGCTCCTTGCCAGACTTCGCATAGCCATTGGCGTGAATAGAAAAAAGATCCAAGTCAGGACTAACTCCCAGTTGGTCGCCTGCCAGGTTAACGGAAGCTACCAGGTCAAGTACTCTACGCTCTGAACTCTGACAGGAATGCTCATCCCCAACTTCGCCAGGTTCAGCCTACTACACATTCCCAAGGAGCAGAACCAAGTCACAAACAAACCTCATCTCATAGTATGGTATGGGAAGGCTGCCGGTAGGTAGATAAGTAGAATGGGGATGGGGAACGTAGTTGAAAGGAGAAGGGTAACCCTGTGAGATGAGCCTAAAAAATAGTACTAGAGAAAGGGCTCCGAACCGAAGGCTCCAAAGGCTCCAAAGGAGTGAGCTAGTGAGCTAGTGAGCTAGTGAGCTAGTGAGACGCTAGTCGAATCCACCGGAGGCTATCTTCATCAGAAGATAGTCGAATAGATGATGAGACGCTAGTCGAATGTAGGGTACGAAGTAGAGGCTGGGTAGGATCTAGTCGAAGATCTAATCATAAGAAAAGAAAGAGTAATGGAGCTTTGTGTAAAATGGTGAGCTATGCCAAAAAGAAGACATTGAGCTTAATGCTGAAAACTTGACGTCTGCAGAACCTCCCATCCTCTCATTCTAATATCTTTCTGCTTGGTAACGATTTCTGCTCGGGAGTCATGGATAATCTTTATCAAACTTTTGAAGAAAAGATGTCTGATGACTTAGATCTTTACTCTATTGTCATACTCCGACCTTCACTCAGAATATAGCGAAGTCCAGGCTGCGAAGCAGATCTACTTCGTAGCCTTTCTTATTATTATTGGATTGGGCCTGCCTTGTCTCATCATTCTCTTATTTAGGTCCAGGTTACATTCACTCAATCTGCTATGCTATATTAGGTGATGACGTTGTAATTAACACGTATCTGGTGTTTCCCGCTTTATATGATTTGGAGGTTGTCATGAATTTCGACATCAGGCTCTTGGAGAAGTGGTATTCCGTTTTCTCTTATAGATAGCACTCTCCCCCTATTGAGGAGTTGTGAGATGGAGCGGTGTTCTATAGTCTATTTGACCTGATCAGGTGAAACGAGCTATCGAAGAAAGGATGAGATTCTTATTCTAGGGAAAGAAAGATTGAATTCAAGTGTTGGGATTGAGACATTACTCGCCAGCCAGAAGAGAGGTAGGGTCAGCTCGTTGAATTGGTGTAGTTGAATCTTGGAGTTTGCCATCATGAGATGTTATGCAGACGTGACTTTTTGGTTCGGGAGCATATAGAAAAAGGATCCTAGTCTGAATAGTCTAAAGTCATCGGTTATGTGGTCCCTCGCAGTAAAGAAGTATATGTCTCTAACTTCAATAGGATAGGATCGATCCGGTCGACGATCTGCTAAAGCTTGACTCTAAGTGCGCTTTAGCTTTAGCTTGACTAAATGTGGAGTTTAAGCAATGTGGAGTTTGCTTAATGAAAGCCTCTTCTTATTCATTTTCTAATTCGACTCTACACCCAGTACCCGTTTCCCTCGGGCTATTCCACCTATCACTGGACAGTCGGGGGAAAGAGAAGGCCGCGTAGCGGACTCTATAAATCTTATATACTATAGATATCTTCAGATATCTGAGCCTTAGCCTTAGATTCTATAGCGCCTTAGCTTAATTAGAAGCTGAATGAAACTCCAAGAGCAAGAGCATAAACGAATATCATTCATTGAATCTATTCGCCAGATAGGCGTCTCAATATTTGCCTATATTCGCCTATCGGCTCTCTCTTTTATAGCCTTTTTTCTCGTCTAGAAAGAGAAGAGTACGAGTTTCATAGAAAGAGAAGGCCACCCTCCGGGTGGTTGGATTTCGGAATCGAATGAAAGAGAATTGTATGTTGTCAAATCTCGATTGGGTTTGTTTTCAATTCTTAGATTATGCTTGAAAGATAGCAAAGCAAAGGATTTTATAGCTGGTTTCCCGCTGAACTCAAGTCTTTAGTTTGAGGTGCGTAGTATTGAAAGATCGCTTCTTCTCTTTGAAATTGAAACAACTTCTTCCTCTCAGAGGTTGTTTCATTACAGAAGAGCAAATGCAAAAGGCCGCGTAGCGGATAGTCTTCTGATTGATATTTGGTTTATAAGAAGTATATTATATTAGCCCAAAACGATTAGGTAAGAACTATCGGAAGAGAACCCGCTACGCGGCCTTTAGACTTCCAGGCCCCCAAAACCATACTGAAAAAGGTGGAATCAGACATCAACCAAGTCCAAGAAGACCGATAAGGCGGCCTTGGCTCCTTCTCAAACTCAAACATTTGAAACGTTCTAGCATTCATGAAAGAATGAAGTGACTCAGGCTATCTCACAAAGCAAAGTGCTATCTACGCGATTCGGTTTAGTCCCTTCCCTAGCGCTGGTTTGGCTAGCTTCTTCCCAAAAACCAATCAGTAGATGCATATGGTTACTTTATTCAAGCATATTCTACGATCTGTTCTTGGCTCAACTGCTTCGCAGCCTTACTTCATTTCATACAGAATAGAAAGAAGCTAATAGAAAGATTGAAGCATAGATCTCTTTACTCATTCCGCTGCGCGGCCTCAGAGTTTTTTTATTATCTGATTTGTCTTCTACTTATGATCTGATCTTCTATCTTCTTCTCAAATGAAAGAGAGAAGAGAATAGAATGGATTCAAGAAATCTATTCTTATTCTATCTTACAACTTCAAGTCTTGAAAGATTAAATAATAAAAACTTTCTTGAATCTATAAGGCTAAGGATCTCTGTCCGGAAAGGGGAGAAGAGAAAGATCAGAGAAGTTTGAAAGAGGCCGCGCAGCGGATAAGCTTCCAGGAAAGGCCCCGTAGGGGAGAGAAAAGAGAGGCTCTGAAAGAGAGAGAGTGGACTAAAGCAGGATAGCTTACTTGGCACGTTTATCTATAGATATTCTCACTAGATCTCTAGCCATGTGTGATGCTCATCATACATATCAGTTAGTAAGGTCAACTTCCAAGTTTCTAGGCGGGATGTAATTGACTGGTTTGATAGAACAAGGATACCTCCGGTAGGCTCGACTTTTTAGGTGAAAGGAGACAGAGGAGATAGGCTTTTTTGATAGAACAAGGAGAGGTACTCCTAAGCTAGACTGACAAAGGAAGTTTAGGACGAATGAATGTTGCGAAGCAAATTCTATTTTTGTGAGACGATAGGCTGCGAAGCAGAGAGATTTTCCATGTTAGACGAGAGGAACGAAGTGATGGCTCCGAAGGAGATTTGTGAGCCGATTCAAGAGGCGACCAACGGGACTAACTAGATGGAGCGTATGATAGGATAATGTGAGGCTCTTGGAGCCACGAACCGACACCATATGTGAGCAATACGAAGTTGATCAGCATTCGACTAGATCAAAGCTCTAGATAGCAACCTACCCTCCGGGTGGCCTACCCTACCGGCTTCGTAGCCTATCGGCTATTCGTATAGTTCGACTGGCGTCTCACTATGAACTATTCTAGCCTTGCAAACTGGTTTTCCTTCGACTAACGTATAACCTACCTGCCGGTGGCCTTCGTCCTTATGATAGTTCGACTAACCCTACTTTGGAGCCTTTGACTTCGGAGCCTGAGTTTAGGTGTATTGAAGGTGATCACATAAATTAGAAGCACTTCACGTAGCCTTCAGCGTATGTCTACCCGCCCCCTCCCTCTATACTAACTGAACTTAATTTCTATTCAATAGATCGTTGCTATTTAGGGCAGTGAGAGAGCCTACCGGTCATTACGAAAACCAAATCTGACACTTGCTCGATTAGTGATTGAGAGTGAAGTCGATTGATCATGATCACCGACTGAGTTTCCAATATATACCCAGACCAGAAGCAAGATTTGCGCTCTTTCAATCTTTCAGCATTACATATTCAAATAAAACCGTAAGGATTGTCCCGTTTTCTCTTTGATGTCGGCGTACCCTATCCGGTACTCGTGTGGGCATTTCACGTATGTGCTATTGCGTAGAAGACTACCTCCGGAAAGATATCTTTCACTAGCTAAAAAAAGTGATGCTCGAGGGAATGAGTTTGAGTTGTAATTGAGTCGCTGATTGATTTCTTTTCACTTGGGAGACGACGTTTCTCGTCCATCTCAGTGAATATATCTCGTTAGTGTAGTTCTCACTGTGTCTTTGCTAGCCCAGGTCATATACCTATGACTAGCTTTGCTCTAATCGATCAAACCTCGTAATCTTTCGTTTTCTCTTTCCCTAGATCTCTTTTCTTGTTATTATCGCATTTAGAGTTCAGTTCCGTAGTACAGAACTAATGTTATTCTAGTTATATATATGCAATATGCGAGAGTATCTTAATATGCTACCCCCCTCTCAGATAAGGCGCTAGTTTAGGGTGGGTAGGTCAAGACAGACAATAAGAAAAGGGAGAAGAGGGCAGGCACCTCTAGGGCCCGGACAAAGCAAAGTACTGATTTAGTTCTCGAATCCCTCCCCTTCATGCCCTATGGCAATAGACTCAGTCTTCTGACTGCCGTCTTCAGGCCCTAGTGAGTTGTTCGCCGCCAGACGGCAAGAAGAAAAAGAAAGAAAGTAATGTCCCAATCCCCAAAGCTACAAACAAGAAAGCCAACTAAAAGCTTTAGATAGCACCGCTGCGCGGCCTACCCTACCGGGTGGCCTTTTTTGCTTCGCAACCTCACCTTAAAAGGCGAGTTTGCTTTTGCTTGACCTCCTAAAGCAGCTTTTGCTGAATCTCATACCACCTTTTCTCAATGATCAATGATGCGCCTAGCTTCTAGAGAGGGAGGGAAGGGACCACAGGACCACCGCGGAAACAACTGGGGCCAAGGCAAATCAAGAGTTCTATATTTATGCTCTTGATTTCGATTCGAGGTTGAGTTGAGGTGAGAGGCTTCTGGTTAAAGAAGCTTCCAATGTTTCATAATTCCACACGAATGCGATTGACGAAGGTTCATCTCTCTGACTTGTTTTGATTTTTAGTAAGGCTGTGGAGTGGAGATTCGGGTGCCAACGAATTCTCGCGGCAGACTGATGCTCGTTCTGAACTTTCTATCTATTCTGGGTTTTTTAGAAAAGAAAAAATAGTGAGAGTTAGGCGACGATGCATGAAATGATTCTGAATTGAAGTTGAATTTCTATTTAGAAGTCGTCGCAGCGCTAGCATCCCAGGTATCCCTAGGATAAGAGAACCAGCATCCCCTGCATCACTAGCTACAAGCACCGAGTCTTCTTAACAGTGGGTGAGTGCGTGGTGTCTAACTAATCTTTCGGGGAGATAAGTGAGTGAGAAGGGAGTCCCTGACAACATTAGGCTCTTGGAGAAAGATCATAGATAGAATAGTGATTAGATCTACTTTGATGCCAGAAACCCATTCCATCTTTTTTAGGGATTATTGAGCTAAGCCTATGATGTGACACGCTTGCGATTATTCATCCTTTCTTCTAGCAGGTGCATCATCCGCAAAAATGGATGAATCCATTGGTGATTCTAATTCATAAGGAAGAGTATACTATGACACCTGCCAAGTTTAAACCCATTAATCTTTGCACCATTACAAGATCATCGCCAAAATTTTGTTTTGCACATTAAGATCATCCTTCAAAAGATTATCTCTAAGGAGCAAGGTGTTTTAGTGGAAGGGAAATCAGAGAGCATTGCATCACAATTCAGAAAATTCTCTCTGATCTCCTGCTTTTCTTCCACTTTGAGATTTATAGCAGTTAAGGTGCACATCAAGCAGGCTTATGATCGTATGGAATGGGACTTCTAAAAAAGATTCTTTGAAAATTTGGATTCCCATTCAAGTGGTCTAACTAGGTTCTTGAACGTGTCTGTGGGTCAACGTTTCATCTTCCTTGAGAATGAGGAAAGATTGCCTTAGATTTCAGCTCGGCATTGATTTTGCCCAAGTCCATCCTTTATCCCCACACCTTTTTATTTGATGTTTAGAGTTGTTTTTAAAGGAGATTTAGTGTGAAAGGAATAAGAGTAGGTAGAAAAACATAGTGTTTGATTGTGATGGCTCTAGCTTGTTGAATTTTTGTTCAAATTTTCAAGAAAATCACAACATATCTTAGGTTTGTGCAAGATTTTGGCACAATTTTGGAAACACAATGATACTTGAAATTGTGTAAGAAATTGCTCCCTTGATCAGAAAAGAGAAGACAATGGAGAAGTTATATGCTCTGGTCAGCTAGAAGAACAACAAATATAGGAGTCTTTAAATAATTTTCAAGGTCGCCTCAAACATCATCAAAACATGGAGCCATAGTACTCGGGCAAAATTTTCTCTTATGCCTTGGAGTACTTGGTGATGTAGGTTCTAGCATTTATAGAATAAGGTCGGGACAACTAAGATGATTTACACTGAGTCAAAAACCAAACTTGTAAACACAGGAACGATAAGACGTCTGAACCACCAATTGAAATTTTTAATAGTTCAAATAATCCAATCCAAAACACGCAAAAGACACAATCTGTACCGACTTGCAGCATTGTGAGGTGGCCAAGGTATCAGATCTTGAGGAAATAGGCAACTGTACATGAGTTCATATGTCGACTTCATTTAAAGCAACATGATCAGGATTGGAATCAGAAGTTTTGTGTAGTTTCTGGAATCAAGGTTGAAATAAGAGGTTTCCATGTGCACAAAACAACACACATAACCGCAGCATCAACAGCTTATTGGGATCTCGATCTGATGACACACGAGGAAGATCTAGTGGATGTGTATGTCAAGAGTAGAGGACACAAACGTGATTCAAGCAAAAGTGGTATGAACGTGAACCAACGCATGTTAGAGGATGAGCAAGGCATGTCAATTTGGTATAAAAGGGTTAGGTCTGAGTTGAGCGTACGATTCAAGATTCACAACGTTGCTTCCAAATCAAGCAATTGGCAACTTCGTGCATGACTCTAATGTGTTAAATGGCACACATAGATAATTGTTGATATGCTGACAATGAAGGCACCAGCTATGAACTTGGAAGCCTCAAAGTGAGTTCTTCATTCATCCATAATTGTCATTCATTTTTATCAGTTTATTTTTTTCTACAACATATGCATCAACATAAAAATATTGGCAACCTTTATATGATCAATCTTATCCTAGTATTTTATTTAGCGTGCCTTTCAAAAATAATTCCTTTCGTAAAATACTTATTGTAATAATTCCTTAAATTTTTAACTCCATTAAACATTTATGTTTCCATTTTTAATCTAGAATCTCATTTCCCCACTTTCACTATATCAACTTTGTGACATATTTTCCAAAATGATCTCTACAATGTGTCCAATTTAATTCCAATTTTTTCAAGATGTTAAAAAAAGTATTCAAATATTCATAGTTTTAGTCCTAGATCTCTCTTTATCTTAAGAAAGTGATTAAAAAATAGTGGTAGAAAATTTTTGGAGATGTTTAAGAATTTTCGTGCATATTCTAATGCTGTCAAAATAATGCTTTGAAGTACACGTTAGAAGCAAGGTGGAGCGAAGCAATAATTATGCACTCCTCATGACCCAATTTTCACATTTTGTCACTGAATTGTGCTTTATAATATGATATTGTGGTTTTATTTCTGCTTCTAGACTATGCAACATAGCAATGGTGTGCAAGAATAGCTTCACATGTAAACCTATTCAATTGAACTGGTTCATGTGATACTTTAACTCAATAACCACAATCTCTCCACAATTTTTTTCATGGCAATGTGTTTTCCACAAGCAGAGATGTTTTGTTCAAAAAATCTAACAAAGTCATTTTGCTCAACCAAATATTAGACGTAAGTTTTACGGTTCCAATTAGTTAACTCATCTCTCAGTTAGTTTTTCACCCCAACGGCATTCTTCACATATTTTTTTTCTATTTGAAATTTATCAATGAATGTTTATATGGTTATGTAGAACTATTTTTACCACAAAAAAAGTTCATCCCATGAAAATGCCTCCAGAAACCTTCATAGGGGTGTCACCCCCATGACCCCTGCAACCTAATCAGGTGGCACTGCCCCCTTGGATCCCAATCACAGAGCTAGAATGTGGTAATATCAAAACAAAAGAGAATTTAAAAGACACCAAAAATTCAGAATGCATTCTTGATTGTATTTAATGTTAAACTCATTTTATTGTGTATTATAACTTTAATCTATAGTGCAATAAAGTTTATTTATTGCCAATATTCTTAAATAACCAATTCTAATGCAAAGCAAAAGGATCCAATTTAAAGATGCACAAAGTTGAATCTGAGTTGACCACTTTTTGCCGAATACGCATTTATTATCCCAACAAGACCATTCTCTTACCAAAGTATTTATTAGCACTATTAGTGCATCAAAAAATAGCAATGTCATGATGTGCAAAAAATTCCTCTTGAGGTAAGAAAATGAGTTACTTACCTATAATAAAGTGTTAAAAAATTGAAATGGAGTTGATGTATGATGAAGTAGAGTTAATGTTTGGAATATAATGAAGAGACATTAGAAAGCAACGAGGATTAGATGTTCAAAACTTTTTAATGGTAAAGGCTTAATGGATTCAGACTGTGGATCAATTAACATGGATGCATCAAGCATCAAATTTAAGCAGCCCATAATGAAAAGCCCTACAAATCACTTTATGTATACTGATCTGAAAAGCACGTTAAAAAAAAATGAGAAAAATAGGTGTTAGGGAGAATATTAATAGGAAAAGAAAGGGGAAAGAATCATACAACTAATTGCAAGATAATTCTAGAAAACAAAAATTCCTTTTAATGCAGCAATGTTAGATAATTTGGATAAATTTATTCAGAAGCATATACATTAAAGTTAAATCTTCATCATATACTGCGTTAAGTGTAAATCTACAAGAAAAAAAGAAATAGAATGATAGTTGAAGAGCACATAAAATTTGGAAAGAAAAAAGTTCCACTAAAGATTAGTAGTTTGATTGTTGTGAGGGGATCAATAATAATTTTTTTGACAAACTCATCATTCAGTATAGTTTTCTTAGATTCAATGGGCAAATCATATTATTCAAAAACAAATATTAAATAAATGAGCCACATAATGTACAGAATGAAAAGATTGATGAGCAAAGTGTTCTACAAGTAACTATAAATTATCACTCTATGTTTTAGCAATATATTAGTTTTTTTAAAAGTATACTAAATTTTATCAACACATGCAGTTTTATAATTTTAATTTAACTTTATTTTTTGCACTTTTGGAGATTAAATGCTTATGAAAAAAAAAATGCATTTAAGCTTGACACCATGTGATGCAACATTGTATTAATTTAATGTTGGAGGTATTAGGAAAACAAATAAAGTCAAAGTACTCATAAAAAATTTAAGAGGTTATCTGGATTCTGGTTTCACTTGTAACCATAAGATTGTTCTCAATATGATGAAAATATTCGCAAATGGTGCAGAATAGCTAAAATTAAGAATTGCTCATTTGGTTGTTTTTTCCTAACACTTGCTAGTATGCACAAGCATCAAGAAAATTTGTAACGCATGTTTGTCCCCAAAATCGAAGGTATGTATTCTTAAGATCTCATTGGAAATTGTGTTACACTGCTTTGAAGATTATGAACACATGGTGAAGTTATTAAGATTGGTTGATGGTGACAATGACAAAAGGCTTACAGTGTATAAATATAAACATAAGCATATGTATATATATATATATACTTTTTTTTTACATAAACATATATATATATACATATATATATATACATATATATATTAGTAGTGCCTTTGGTAGAGATGCAAATAAATATGAGCAACTTTTTACATCATTGAGAAAAGTTGATAATGTCAACTGTGTTTGCTACTACATCAATCAGGTTATTAAAACATTTAATACAAATAAATGGGTAAGCGATGGAGGACTTGTATGTTGCTATTAGCATGCTAGTGGAAGATTTGAATTATAGAATGGCTCTAAATCAAAAGTACGCTATTAATAATAATGCTGGCTTACTTGCAAATGAGATTGTACTTCATTTTCATAATATAATCAATATCTGCAAGTACAGCACATATCATTTTTAGATACAAATTAGTGAAGTTTTTTTTTTAATTTGAAAAAGTTATTGTCACTTTAAAACAGCGGAGAGGTGAAAAATAAATAGCGCATTAGATCCCACTCTACAGAATATAGTCGTTAAAATTTTAGGCTAAACTTGCAATGCTTATGAAGGTGAAAGTAAATTGAGTGCCTTTGAATGGGTAAGAATTTTAATACTTTTAATGCATTACTCATTCCATAACCTTCATAAACCATCCTCTAAATGTTTTTTAACAAATTCACACTAAGTAATGAAATTAGTTGGAGCAAAAGTGCTTATATGAATTGTTTAATATTAAAACTACTCAAATATTAAAAAGTGGGTTCAATTTCAAAGATATTATTTATCCGAGAAGATAAGAAATTATTAATGAGAATTGATCAGTGAAGAAATGCATGATGCAAGTGAAGAACATGTTCGTATGAAGATTAATAGAATGACAAATTGAGAGGGTATAGGGTGAAGTTTTTTGTTTTCCTTTTTTATGGGTATTAGGTCAAATTGATTAAAGATGTTCTATAAAAATTAACAATGGTAGAAACAAGATGTGAAATCACAATTTGTGCTACCTCATCCGGCATCAACTTTTGGTGTTGCCCTGGAGAAGAAATAACATTATCAACTTTTCTCACTCAATGTGGGAGAAAATGAAGACGTTTTACAATAGTAACATTTGAGATGAGAACAAAATAAATGTGACTGAAAGGGAAGAGGATGAGTAATGGATCAATTTTATGACATTAAAACTTCTATGTTTGTGTTACACTAAATGTTTATTAACTTTTAATATTTTCATGGTATATAATCTAAATGTTTTAACATTTATGCATAAAATTACTGTGATTAAATTTTATATATATATATATAATTAATATTAAAGATATTAATTTTAGGTTATAAATATATATAGCATAAAATATAAGAAATTCCAGTTTGCAAGCAAATTATAGATATCGTTTTTGAAGTATAATTAGGTTCAATCATCAAATTATAGAAATTCATATCATTTTTAGGTCTTCTATTAGTAATTCATGTTCTATATTAAGTTCATTTTTTGCAATAATAATTGCTTTGCATTTTTGTAATTATCATTGTGTCATTATCTTCATCATCATACAACACTAACAAAAGTTAGTACACTCAATAACAAAAACATTGCTTTACTATGTGCTTTGTACTATAAAGCAAAAAAACCATTTGCTATTCGTATTGTGCTTTGACAAAACCAGTACATACTAGCAAAAATCAATGCTACATTATATAGTCGTATTTTATGGATATGCAAACAAAAGCATAGCTTGTAAATTTTTTCATTACAGGTAATATTTGGTTAATATTTTAATTCTCTTCTATTTTATGGTCCGTAGCCTTGGTATAAATTGGGATCCACAAATTCAAAGATATTTAAAATTGCAGAATACACCCAATTCTATTCAGTGGGGAGCCGATGGTAACAGTGTGACTAAATTGATAAAACATATTCAGTTAGGCACTTAACTTTAACAGCTTAAAAAGTTTATGGACCAAGGTACATACAAATTACCAAGAGATAAATTTTGGTAAATTTCTCAACCGTATCAAATCTCTAAATATCTTCACTCGCAATATGCTTGTTTTGTACTTCATTTATGCCTTTTAAATAATGATTAAATTATATAGCTCATGAAAGCTGAAAGCTCTGTGCATGCCACTCTCACGTATAGCCTTCTAATAATCCTTGTAAGCTTAACAAAATATATTTTTCCCTACAATAAAAAAATATTTACAATACCTATAAATTCAAGTATAAACTCCTTGCTACATTCTCATTTATATACAGTTATTTCATCTTTCTATTGCCCATCTAAGTAGATTTATTGACGGTAAATATTTTAATAATGCAAGATGAGATGAAATTATTGAAATTTAAATGATTCAGTAATTCACTTAATTAATAGAAAAGAACTCCATAACAAACTGTAAGGTTTTACTACTAGCTCTGTTGTATTGCCTAATACAGACAGAAATATAAAATCATGATAAAATAATTATAATATTGCAACTGTGAAAAGTGTAAGGAAATAAAATTATCAAATTAGCCAAACAAAATCAAACTTGAACTCCATCCACAATTTCCTTAATGGTAAGAAACTTGGTTGTGGCTACGGTAAAATAAATGAACGTTGAAGGCCCAATCATCCGCTTAGTGAACAGATAAAAACAATTCAACAAAAAATCAACTTTTTTATGAGTGCAATGTGGACCTGGAACATGCAGACTTAATTGGTTGTATCATAAAGACACCTTGAGAAATTAAGCTTAATTTTACAAGTGGCAATGTAGTGATAAGAAATTATCAAACAAAACAATAAAAACTGAATGTTGAAAACATCGCAAATAAAAGATTATTACCCACTATTAGCAGCCCTGCTAGAAATTTGCTCATTGCCAATATCCAAATCCTGAGCCGATTCTTGCTCAATACTAAGAGCAGAGTTTTGATTGTTTCTATTGTCCCTCACTACGCGAAATTTTCGGGTGACAGCTGCATCAATAATGTGAGGTATTATCAATAAAACTGCATTAACAAATCTTAAGGTAGCACGTTTTCCTGTTCTTGCTCTATTAGATTAATAAAGCAGCTCAATTTGAAAGAAAAGATGGCCTTATCAAGCATAATATCAAAACAGTTCTCATATAATTGTAAATTGTCCTATCCTTAAACAGAAATTATTTCCACCTCGGAGACAACAACAAGACAACAAATTTAAAAATCCATGAAATGCTATCCATGGTTCCCACCAATGTTGTTAAGAGCACAACATCACTTACGTTGGTTATGTGAGTCAGATCAGGATAAGCCACTATTTTGCAAAGCGCCCTCACAACCCTTAGGCACGTAAAGTCAAGCATGATTCACCATTGTAATTTGGTGAGTTCAGTATTTAATGAAAGATACCTTAAATACAAATCATGGACATAGAAGCCCATGCTCTCAATCGAAGAGAAGGTCTTGTGATCTTCTCAACAAAGAAGTTATAATTGCAAATTTATTAGTTTAGCTGGTGTTTATGTAAGAACCTCAAAATATTTTTGTAAGTGGATTATCTTTATGGGACTATTAGAGCAATACCATGACTATATATTAGGTACAATCATTAAAAAATGAGCGAGTGCTTCGCTTTGCACTTTGGCACTAAAGCAAGAAAAATGACCATTGTGATTTGCATTGTACATTGTGCTTTAAAAACACTGGTTCCCACAACACAAAATGCTGGAAATGAACAATCAAGCACTGTTTATATGCTTGGAAGAGAGAGATCTGTCAGCACATCTTCAAGTGCTTTTGTCACATGCCGAAATAACAAAATTATAATAGGAGAACATGCCAAAATGCTTCCATGCTCTCGTGCAGCAGCACTTGAATCCTTGATCCCAACATCACACAATGTCAGGAAAGAAATATTCAAATAAGTTAATACGGTTCAGAGGCCAATTCAAAAAAGAAAAGCAGGTAGTGTTTAACCTGCAATATTCACCACTTTCTACAAGGAACTTATTGACGATTAAGTTCACATTCTTGCAAGAATTTGAGTACTGAGAACTGAAAACAAACCAGATTCTACAAACACATACTACAGTGATTCATGCAAGAGAGTAAATTTTTTAACTTTTTCAAGTTCAAACAGTTACAAAGCAAACATAGAGCCTTGGAAAAAGATACTCTGGTCAACTACCCGCCTTTTTTAATATCATAAGAGACTCATTGATGAGATTGACTTTTAATAAATAATTTATCAATTAACTTCCTAAATTCAGGCAGAAGAAACGATAAAGAATAATTATAATAGTCAATAAAAAAGAACAGCCTAAATGTTAGAAATTAAACATACAATCAAAAAACAAATTAAAAGCGAATAACAAAATTAAACAAAATGATAAAATAATTGTTTGAACCAATCAGGTGCAGTAACAAATATACCAAGATTTTGGCAGGTAAGCAAAAGAGCGTCACAAGTAGAAGCACGGAGAAATTATATACCAAGAATTTCAAGAAATTAGGTCACAAACATATCTCTGAGGAATAATTTATGAATAAAAAGTAGTAACAGAAGTACGGTCATGGATATATTCTTTTTGAAAGCAAAATAAATTATTAACCAGCTGTTGTTAGCAATGAAAACTTAAATTACCAGGTAAAACCTTCCGAGCTTTGCTACTTTTTCCACCATTTTGATCAAAAGATGATTGGCACATTGTCCACTGCTCTTTGTGATTCTTATATACTTTTGCATCCGCTAAACCCCAAAAACCAATGTTCTGAGCAATATACCCAAAATATGTTATATTAAAGAAGATTTTAAAAAGATCAATATCTATGAGAAACATTACACAGCTAGTACTGATTCCTCATGAATATTTTTATTAACCATGCAGGAGGAGGCTGAACGTACAGTAATTTATTCCAAATAGAGAATATATGGCATGAATGTATAAAGAACAGGTTTTGATAGTAAATTGAAATAACCAACAATAAAAAAAATGTAGCAAGTTGATTTGACACTTGTCAACATAAGATAGTCGAGGAATTTTTTTTAGTGTAGTAAGAATTTTTCGGTGATTAATGAAGACAAATGTATAGTGTTGTGACAAAAACAAGAAAAAGAGATGGAATAACAAATCAGCATCTCAAGCAATTGAATACAAGCGCCAGTTGTAATTCAAATGTCTAATTTAATATATCTAGTATACCCTAGTTCAGAACCAATTATGACTCACCCACCAGCTTGATTAAACTAGCTTTATCAAGCACAATTGTGATTCAGCACAGTATTAATTAAATAATAATAGTAGTATATTTTAGATGTAAGACTTTGCAGCCAACATTTATTTGAACTTCACATTTTGAATTTTAAATTTTGGAGCAAAATTTTGTATTAATTAATTAGGTGTGTGAATACCATAAATTTAAATACAAATTTTACACCGAAGTTTGAGTTCAATACTAAGAATATTGACATAGAATTTTAAAGAGGAATTTTATTGGCAATTAATGTAAGAATACTGAATACTAATGGGATAGTTTTACACAACTCTTCTAATAAGAAAAACAGTAATTCTTCTTTCTCAATCAAACGGACAAGAAAAAATTTCCCAACAACAATCATGGTGTCCCTTACATCATGGCTGTAAACAGTTCTCAAAAGAACCACTAAAACTTACCTAAAACCTTGAATAGTAGGTCAACAAACATTTAAACATAGTTTTCTGAATGTATCGAAACAAAGATTTAGCTATCCAAAATTAGGGTTTTGTGCTCTATAACAACAGACAATTCTTCACTTTTCTTTAGAATTCTTTTAGGAGTTATTTGATATAGTGGCTATTTGGCATAAGGTAAAATCATTGTGAAGTAAAATCTTTTCAAGAAAATTGGGATTACTAGAGTTTGACATGAAGTAAAACACGTAAAAAAATTTTACATTGTATTTTGATTTTTCGTCACTACATATAGGATGAGCTCGAATTGAGCAAATTTGGAGAATACGCGGAGTAAAGCAACGGATGTTCTTCGCAATCAAGGGTTCTTCGCAGCGTAGAGGGTTCGAACAAAAGATTTTGTTCGTTCATTCAAACGAAAGCACATCAAAACCTCATAGGGTTAGAAATCGTTTACGTCGACATGGCAGAGTAGATTGAGAAGTACAATTGAAATCGTCGTTGATCTTGTTCGATTTGAACGAATTTGATTCTGTTCGAATCAAATGTTATTCGCACCATTCCATTCGAACTAAACAATTTTGAAATAAATACATATTTTGAGGGTAATTTTACCATCTCATATTACTCGAAACACCGTACTCTCAAATTACTTCATTATAAACAAAAAAAATCTGAGATTTCCTAAAAAACTATCAAACAGCATTAAAGTAATTTGATTACACACTGTAATCAGATTACTTTACACTCAAGTTTTTCAGATTTTCTCATGCCAAATAGTCCCATACTATAAATCTAGGGTAAAACAATTTGATTACAGTGTAATATATTTATTTACACCTATTTGGTTGTTCAATATAGTTTTTCAAGAAATTTGAAATTTTCTATTTGGAACAAAGTAATCTGTAAGATAGAAGTTTGCTAGAGGAAAGATTATCCAAAAAGCATGATTCTTGGATTTTTTTTAGAAAATTGTATAAAATAAAAATTCTATTGAGGAATACAAATTGCTCATTTTATTTATTATATAATAATTGATAACCTTCTAAAATGTTAATTTTTTTTATTGCTATGACCTACCTTCCACTTAAATCTTGGGTATTCACAGATCTAACACTCAAATTTTGAAGTAGAGCAATATAATGAAGTATAACAATATAACAGTATACACTCAAATTTTGAAGTTTACTAATAAACTTTTATTAATGTTATTATACAGCAGTAAAGTTAATTCCTTCATTTAATATAACACTACAACATTTCTTTTTTATTTATAAGTTTGTTTATTCAAGAAATAAACAAACTTATCTCTGTTCTGATTCAAGAACATTACATGTAGAAATAAACATTACATGCCTAGAAGAATTACATGCAAAAATAAACAAACTATTCTCTGCTCTGATTCAAGAAAAAAATAGGGAAAATAGCTCACACAACAAATTTAAAACTCAATACCCGTGTGTTTGCATATTTAAGGTGACTTGGATTTTTCTTCACAGCACTTGAAACAACAAGCTTAACATACTGTACCTGTGCATTATAATCTATATGCCATTTGGATGATTTTAGAGCTTATCTTGGTGGCCAATGAAGTTAGCATTGGCCGCTGCTGGAGGCAGTGTGACCATGAACACGATCATTGGCAAAGAGGAGCCGAAGGGGAAATCGGGAACTTAATCTCGAAGGACTGCTTTGGAACTAGAGTACTCAACGCTCCGTCGCCCTCGCGAAGATACCCTGCTCTCTAAGACATTCTTAAGGACGATCCTTGCTCTCCTAATAAAAAAGGGAGAGCAGGATCGGACATCGCAGATTGCCAAGGCTCGCAGGTTAAGACAGAGCCGGCAATTTAAGAGACTGATAAGAACTTGCTTCAGCAGAGCTCCCGACGGGAGGAGATGAATATGAGGAAAGACAATGACGTGATGAAATGGCGACGACATTAGTGACAGACAAGATCACAAGACCCAAGTCAAATCCTCCGCGTAAATGGAATTCACCCTATTCGGGCGATTTCCAATTATGCCACACATATTTATAGTCCCGTAAAATTATTATTTTATGATCTTACTTTACCTTAAAATCCTGCATACCATTTACAGCTGCAAGTCAGCAAATATTCAAAATTATAATTTTTCTGCATCGCAAGACAGGTTTAGGTGTCAAAAAATAGAATTGTGTGTCCCCAGAATAACAAATAAACTTTTAGTACCCTTTGGAATGCTCCCAAATTCTTAGTTGAAGGATTGTCCTTTTTTAAGGCAACTTGTCAATCCATTAAAGGGCACAACAAGAAGCTTTCATCAAGTAAAAAAGCGGATGTTACAAAATGGATTTCTAGACTTAAAAATAGACAAGAGATCAATGATAAAGTTAAGGAAATAATCTAACAAGAAAAGAAATAATGAACATTAATCATTGCAAATTTATCCTGACTATAAAGCGTCTCATTTTGCCTTAAACCAAATGTCATCAAAAAGTTAATTATGAATCAACAAATTCGCCACTACTTGCCAATAACTACCCATTACAATAGCAAATCTGGTGGCGCAAAGTTGACGAAGGCAATTACGCATGCGTAACAACCGTTCAACTTTAGGAGTCGTTTGGTGGGTCAAATGAAGTCTGAATTGGACGAAACTTTGGGAGGATGTTTATAGGGATGTTAAGGATCTAGAGAATATTTTTATAAAAAATTTGGAGGCTATTTGAGAAAGTTATCTACAACGAAGAGGGAGGGCGTCGGGGTTTGCATATGTTTCAATGGAGAGGTGTTTAATGGCTGAAATGGAAGTGGATTTTGACAAAATAAAATGGAGATGAAAGATAACAGCTTGAACAATAAGAAATTAGAGAAAACAATAAACAAAAGATAGGTTTGATCAAAATTATGCATATCTTGATCCCTTCAAAATTATACACACCCTGAAGCACGCCGATTATGCACACCAACAAAGTTTCAATTATCCATACCAAAACCAAGAGCTCTCATGCCAAACTTCTATAAGAAACTTTATTCAATTGTGTCTTGATATAAGAGATTTGTATTTATAGTTACAAAAGGCATGCCAAATTACAATAAAAGCATAAACCAACTCAAACCAAATCTCTCATGAATGACTAAAATGTATTTTACACATAAAAGATTAAGTCAATCCTTACCACCCTCATGAATCACATATCATTTGACCAAATTTTTATACATAATAAAAATTAAGTAAATAAATGTAAATAAAATGAAAGATTATCATATCCTAAAGTCTTTAGACTCCTAGCATATACTCGTGTCATCACACGCTCTCGTGTAGGCCTTCATGTTGCATCAAACTCTCCCCCACCACAAGAACTCTACTCTACAGAGTTGAAGTCGATATAGTCATCAAGTAGGTCGGGGTGAGCTTCTGCAACTCCTCGTGTGTCAACCAAGTATCTTCGAATGATGGTTTGTCCTTCCATCGAACTAGGAACCGGTGCTCAACCTGCTCACCTGCAACAACCTCATCAAAAAAATAATAGCATCAATCTAAAAAACGAAGGTCGTTGAGTTTTCGTAAACAATTTACCAATTTTCCCTTCTAGAGAAGTATCTGCACTTTCCTATAAAAGCTCATTTGGACATGAAATTAAGTCTTCAATATTGAAAGCATGACTTGTAAACATATCAAAAGGCAAATCAATCAAGCAAACATTCGGCCCAATTTTCCTAAGGACCTTAAAAGGTTCTACCGCTCTAGCATGTAATTTCTTATATTTTGTTGTGGAATACATCTCAGGGCAAATGCGAATAAGCACATAATCACCTTCCTTAAAACTCCTACTAGACCTAATCATGTTAGCTTTTGATGCATTGTTTTCATTAGATTTCTCAATTTGTGATTCTAGCATTGAGATGAAGTTTATGAAAATTCTTAGCAACTGTAAAGGTATCATCCGAATATGCATGGCTAGGCAAGCTAACTGGGTTAACTAGTTTCCTAAAATTATAACCAGAAACAATTTCAAAGTTGTTTCTTGGTAGTCCTAGAACAGTGCTATTATAGGCAAACTCTGAAGTAGGAAAGCGGAAATCCCAAGTGCCTAAGTTTTCATCCACTATGTTTCTTAACAAATTCCCTAAATATCTATTTACAACTTCAATTTGACCATCAGTCTGTGGGTGAAAGGCTGAAGAGAACTTACGTGCAGTGTCTAATACCCGCCATAAAGTTTTCCAAAAATATGATAAACTTTACATCCCTATCCGAAATTGTAGTGCTTGGTAATCCGTGAAGCTTAACTACTTTCCTGAAAAAGAGTTTGGCTATATGAGATGCATTATTTATTTTCAAACAATGAATGAAGTGAGCCATTTTAGAAAATTTATCAATCACTACATAAATACTATCATGTCATCGTGGGATTTTGGGAAGTTCTAACACAAAGTTCATTGATAAATCTTCCCATCGTCGGTACGATATAGGCAAGGCAATATATTTTTCAGACCTTTGTTTTTGAGATTTGGCCTTCTTGCAAATTAAGCATTGGGAGGCAAGCTTACTCACATCTCTCTTCAATGATGACCCATAAAATTTGGTCTCCACCAAATGGATAGTCTTATCCCTCCCTAGTGACCTGCTACACCACCAGAATATAACCCTTGAATTAGAAAAATTCTAAGAGAGGTGCGGGGAATGCAAAGTAGTGGTCCACAAAAATGATATTCATCAACAATATGGTACTCAAAGTAGGACAGAAATACACCATCTACAAACTCATAGTAATTACTATGAAAGTTAGGGCAGCTACCATACTCATACCTTAAGCAGCCAAAGCCAGGAATCTGACTCGTGAGTGATGTAACCACCAAAACTACTCTAGATAATGCATCAATAACTTTTTTTTCAGCACCGAGTTTGTGCTTCAAAATAAAAGTGTAATCTTGTAAGACTTCTACCCACTTAGCATTTCTATGGTTAAGCTTCTTTTGCATATTTATAAACTTAAATGCATGGTGGTCTGTGTGGAGTGTAAATTCACAATGCAATAAGCAATGCCTCCAATGCTTAAGAAATTAGACAATCACATAAAACTCACAATCATAGGTAGAATAATATTGTTTTACTTCATTCAATTTCTCACTAAATTATGCAATAGGATGGTTATTCTGGGATAGAACTCCCCCAATCCCAATACAAAAGCATCACAAGCAACTTCAAATATTTTGGAAAAGTCAGGTAATATAAGCACCAGAGTGGAGGTCATCACTTTCTTGATTTGGCAAAATGCCCTTTTTTCACTTGGGGACCACTAAAACTTCTTCTTTTTAAGAACATCCGTGATAGGAGCCATTATAGAACTGAAATTCCTAACAAATCGCCTATAAAATGTGGCTAGACCATGAAAACTTCACAAGTCATGAAAGTTCTTTGGGTCAAGTAATGATAAGTTGAATTTTGGAATGATCTAGCTTTACACCCATTGAAGAAACAATAAATCCTAAGAATACCACCTCGATCTACATAAATAGACACTTTTTCTTGTTCACAAAAAAGCTTTTCCTCTCTAAGCTTTTCTAATAACAATCACATGTGACTCAAATATTATCTTTCATCTATACTAAAGATCAAAATATCATCAAAGTATACTTTTCCTAAGAATGGTCGTAACACAGTATTCATTAACCGCATAAAGGTGTTGGGTGCATTGGATAAGCCAAAGGCCATCATCAACCATTCATACAATCCTTGTCTTAAATGCAATTTTTCATTCATCTCCCAGTCATATCCTAATCTGATGATAAACACTCCTAAAATCAATCTTTGAGAGCACATAGGAGTTGGCTACTAGATCTAGCAAATCATCAAGCCTAGGGATGGGAAACTTAATTTTATGGTAATCTTATTTGCATGACTATCAACATACATCCACCATGCGCCATCTTTTTTTGGAGTTAAGAGTGCTGGTACAGCACATGAACTCAAACTCTCCCTTAGAAAATCTTTCTTGAGCAAAGCTTCCACTTACCGTTGGAACTCAGTTTACTACAAGATCAAGACAATAGTGTGGCAAGTTGGGAAACTAGGATCCGGGCACTAAATTGATAGCATGTTGAATCTCACGTAGAGGCGGAAATTCATCTAGGAGATTCTCAAGAGACATCTCTGGAAAATCCCTAAGGAGATTCACAATTGGTGAAGGAATGACAGCTTCCACACTATCAAGGATAACTTCTTTAAGATGTAATATTTGAACCCCTTCAAAATCTTCGAACTCTTTCTGCAATGTGCAGTATCCTACAAAATCTACAATTGGCATAGGAATGAAATTCGCAGGTTCCCTTGGTAGGAAATGTGTAGATGTGTTTCAAAAGTTAAAGGAGATTTGATAATTGTAATCAACTGAAGTTTATGCTCTTTATTTGACTTCGGTGGATGTGATGATGTGGATGGAACAAAAATGCTTGATGGTAGTATTCTTAAATCAGCACTAGAAAGTTTGGGATGTGTCTTAAAATAGGGTTTGGTGGGATACAGTTTTATGGTCTTGTTGTTGTACTTAAATGTGCAAGTGTTTTCTCGATCAAAGTGTATGACCAAAGTGTATGACGTCCATGTCAATAATCCAAGGTCTACCCAACAATATGTGTGCTATGTCTATGGGTAAGACATCATACCAAATTTTACTCTCATAACTCCAATGCTTGATTGGTACTAAACACCTTTGTGTGATAGGAAGAGATGTGTGATTCACCCAACTTACACTAAATGGACTTGGGATGAACTTAACTTGGAGTTTAGATTTTGTTAAAGTTCGCATAGAAGCTACATTCATAGCGCTTCTGCCATTTATCACAAGTTTACATGCAACCATGTTGCAAGTTGTGGAGGTGCTAAAGATGTTTCTACATCTCCAATCCTTTTCTACCAAAGATGTACTAAGACAACAAACTACTCATAAACAAGCATCTTCATCAATAACTAAAACTTCAACATCATTATTACCTTGAATTTCTTCTAGATCATGCCCATGTTCCTCTACCTCTTCATCAACAACAACAGCCAATACAACTTTGCACTCGTGCTTTAGGTGTCCCTTATGCTTGCACCTATAGCAATTAACGTCTCTCATAGGGGTGTCCTAACTGGTGTATTTGAAGAAGGGTTGTATTTGGAGACACTCTTTATACCACTTGTAGATGGTTTGGCTTTAGAGGATGAGGTCTTGGATTGAGCTTCAATAAATAAGGCATCATGCACAACATCCTCCACGGTCTGTGAATCATTCCTCCCTACTTGGTGGCAAATATCCACCCTCAAGTCTAACACAAATTTGTTTGTTAGTTGCCAATCTGAATCTTGGCAATTTGTGCGAACAACTAGATCCTCAAATGTGTTTAAGTAGGCTGTGACTGTCATTAGACCTTATCTCAAAGTGAGAGATTTTATGTGGAATTGTTTGTGATGATATCGCGGACAATACTTATCACGCAATATCTCACACGATTCTATCCATGTGACTCTCCTGCGTCCACTCCTCATCTTTTTTTGAAGAAAATTGTTCTAAATTATTTTTGTGGGCTAATCAATTTCATGCGAGCAAAGGTGACTCATTGGTAGTCATCAAGATCATGCCACTCGAAAAATTCTTCAAGTTGGGTCATCCAGTCTAAGAACTTATCAGGATCGTGGTTACTGACACATGTAGGAGCTTCTACTTTGGTTCTACCCAAAAGATCTTTCTCACCTTGTTCTCTTTCATGTGTACCTAATCTTGTGGGTAGATCTTCTCTCGGTCTTCCTAAACCCCGTTGTCCTCTCCTCAAATATAAATCTTCTGTCACCTTCAAAATCATCTTCCGTAGGAACCCTACCTCTCCCATAATTTGGTTCATGCCTAATCTCGTAGGGATATTCATTTCTAGCTTGTCGCGAAAGATTATATCACGGCCTATCTATTTTGATGTGTGGGAGGATTAGGTTCTGGAGGTTGTTGGTCATTCCTCCTATTCATTGTTGATCTTGCATCATAATTATGGATGCCTCCAAACCCTCAACTCGATGATTCATCCCATTCTCATTTGGATCTTGGATATTAGTCATGTTGCCTCTAAATTTGCTAAGAGTTAAGTAAATGTGCAACACAAATTAGAATGCCAAATGTCTCAAAAAAAATGAATTAATGCAATCAATGAGCTAACACAAGCTAACTAGAAATGATCTCAAATTCAATTTAAATGTTGCTCATTCACACTCTAGGATAGCTATTTTAGTGAAACACAAGCTCACAAAGGGTCACTCAAAAGTTTGGTAGGTTGCGAGGTCAATTAGTCGACTATTGTATGGTGGAGCTCACTACAATGATGTAAGAACACGAGCTTACACAACTTGCAATTGATATGTAAACTTTCTTGAAAATAATATTGAGAGTAAACTCCACTCTAAAAATCTGTAAATGTAAGAAAATTGTAGGGTTTATCTCACGTAAAGCCAAACAGATCACCACTCACGTGTCGAAACTTCTTGCTTTCCCTCTCCTCAATTAAGTGCTAAAACTTTTGTTTGGTTGGTATTGGAGTGCACTTCCGGATCTTATAGCTTTCAATGGTGTAAACTGCAATGAAATTGGAGCTTGGACAGTGAAGAAAAGGTTGTTGAAAATCTGTGTGACAACTTCGCACACTCGTGTGCGCGCGTCAAAATAAATTTCTTTTAACCATTTTATTTTTATAGCAACAACAATAACAACAACAATAATAATAATTATTATTATTATTATTATTACAAACTTTCATTTTTTTAATAAAAGACAACAAAACTAATAAAATTTTATTAATATGAAAAATTGAATTATTTTTTTTCTTTTTATTTCCTTTTTTTTTCCTTTACTTTTCCTTTTTTTCTCTTTTTTTTTCTTTCTTTTATTTTCTTTTTTCCTCTTTTTTCTTTTTTTTCTAAAGTGCGGAGCAAGCAATACAGCACTCCGGACAACAACGAGAGGAGTCGCCGGGTTGAGGCGGATCAAGCGAGGCTCAATGGGCTACTTGGAAACACGGATCAGCGTTGCCGGGCTAACGGTGGAGAAACCGACGGCAGGGTAGCCAAAAAATAAAAAAATTCAAACAATTTTCAAAAAATTCCGATAGAAAACTCTTAATGAGTAGAACAATATTTCCTTTTGCACCAAAGTGTGAACACCAGCTCTACTACTAAAATGGTGGTGCAAAGTAGACGATGGTGATTACGCGTGAGTAAGCGATCATTCAACTTCAGGAAGTTGTTTGGTAGGCCAAATGAAGTCGGAATTGGACAAAACTTTAGGAGGATGTTTATGGGGATGTTAGGGATCTAGATAACATTTTTATAGAATTTTTGGAGGCTATTTGAGGAAGTTATGGACAGCGAAGTGGGAGGGCATTGAGATATGCATATGTTTTGTTGGAGTGTTAATGGCCAAAACGGAAGTGTATTTTGGTGAAAAAAAATAAAGATGAAAGATAATAATATGAACAATAAGAAGAAAAAACAATAAAAGAAAGATAGGTTTAATCAAGATTATGCACACCTTGATCCCTTCAAGATTATACACACACTGATGCCCATCGGTTATGCACACCAAAAGAAATTTAGGTTATCCACACCAAATCAGGAGCTCTCAAGCCAAACTTCTGTAAGAAAACTTCATTCAATTGTGTCTTAATATAAGAGATTTGGAGCCTTATTACAGTCACATAAAGTATGTCAAATTATAATAAAAACCATAAACCAATCCAAGCTAAATCTCTCATGAAGGACTAAGATGTCTTTTACAAAAGACTAAGTCAATCCTTACTACCCTCATGAGTTACCTGTCATTTGACCAAATTTTTATTCATGACAAAAATTAAAATAAAATAAAATGTAAATAAAATTAAAGATTATCACATCCTCAAATCTTTAGGCTCATGGCATATGCTCATATTATCACACGCTCTCGTGTAGACCTTCGTATTGCATCAAAATCTTATTAATATTAGAGAAAACTCATTAAGAGTGTTATCACTCGACTAAACTCAGGAAGACTCGATCGTAACTAAAAAACAAATATTAAAAGCAAATGTTGTCATAGACAAATTTCGAAATAAATTTGGCCTTTAAATAAAATAAAAAAAATTCAAATTTTAGCACTAAATTTTGGTATAATAATCCTGGATTAAATTTATTAGCTATTCTTTCAACATGCCCATTTAAATATCCTCCGATATATAGCATTTCCTTTGAAGAATACATGATAACAACTCTTTTAAAACATATCAAATTTTTATTTAATGCATAATATAGAATCCTATTAAATGGCATAAATGCTTACAATATTAACAATCACACTACAAATTATAATCTTTAAAGAAAGGTGCATTGTTCACATAGAAAATAAGATAAAAAAAAACATGTAAGATTAATTCATTTTCACAAAAAGCTTCAACCTTCCTTAATAAACCCAATTAAATGAAACTTTTGTGTTCATGCTCTCTATTACCATTAATTCCACAAGACTTCCATCATCATTTGATGCCAAACCAAATTTGATAATCATTATATGAGTGAGTTTGGTTGGCCTACACAACATACTTTGTAAGAGGAGTTCCAAGTTACCACAATATTTCAGTTGAGCCTTTTTTGTATAATCATGTAACATCAACCTATAACTTTATTACATAATAATATGCATATGTAAATGTAATGCTCAAAATATAGCATCAATAAAAGCAAAGGCCAAATGATAACATACAAAATAAATAATACCAAGCATTGCAAAACATAATTTGCATGTGAATATGCACAATATGAAAATATCAAAGAAACAAAAAATTGTTAAAAAACCATTAGTTCCACAAGACTTCCATCATCATTTGATGCCAAACCAAATTTGATAATCATTATATGAGTGAGTTTAGTTGGCCTACACAACATACATCGTAAGAGGAGTTCCAAGTTACCACAATATTTTAGTTGAGCCTTTTTTGTATAATCATGTAACATCAACCTATAACTTCATTACATAATAATATGCATATGTAAATGTAATGCTCAAAATATAGCATCAATAAAAGCAAAGGCCAAATGATAACATACAAAATAAATAATACCAAGCAATGCAAAACATAATTTGCATGTGAATATGTACAATATGAAAATATCAAAGAAACAAAAAATTGTTAAAAAACGTTGTGATTATGTTAATTAGAAAAAATTAGCAATTTAAATTGGAGTGTATAGAGTTTAATAAATGTCATGCATATAATTTAGAAGAATAATTTTATTGTTAAAGAAGTTGCAGTAACTTATCTTTAAGTCTTATGCAATTTTTTGCTTTATTATTTTTATCAAACTCCTAAATAATAACAATTATTAGAAGTATATATATATATATATGTAGATATATATGTACATATGTGTATATGTGTATATATATATATGATTCAGTTGTCTTATAATTTCCAAATAATCTTTTATTTTTATCTTATATGAATCAAAGATAATAAGTTAAGCCTTAAGAATTTCTTTTAAATCACCCTAAAATATTATAATTTATAATTGAAAACTAATTATAAGCCTTATATTAATATGTATTCATTTTAATTTGAGTTTTTCTAAATCTCATTAAACTTTGTTTAAATGATTAAAATAATTATGAAGTTCCCTTGATTTGACAATATTCCTTCGAATTGAAAAAATCCCCTGTTATGTCAAAGCCCCAAAAATTAAAGTCAAGTTAAAGAATAAGAGTGCATCCTTTGGCACTGGCTATAAGGTCAAAAAAGATTAAATTGGGCTTTCAAAGAAAAACCCTAGCATCCTCTCTTCCTGTGCCTCCTCTTCATTTGCACATCTTCCCCCACATAATTGAGCCGTAGAGACAAGGAACTAATTATAAACTTTTTTTAATTATTTTGTTTAATATATATATATATATATATATCAATAGAACTTTATATGTGTATAAATTTTTTTTAATTTAATGCTCAATCACTTAAATCTTTAAAATAGCTCAAATATTATTTTTAAAATTAAATAATTAATTAGGATTAAAACTGCATAAAAATTTTAGCAATTCACAAAAAAAAGTTTTGATAGCTTTAAGAATTACAGTAACACCCAAAAATATTAAAATTGAGCTTTTAATTAGGTTTCAAATATTTTTGCTATTACATTATGAAATTCAAAATAAAATTCATTAGAATATACATACATTCTACATAAACAAATTTTATTAGAACCTAAGGCTCCAAGATAAATAAATTGGTATATTATGCATGCATACATTCATTTGACAATTGAAGATTTATGATACAAGAGCGGTTCTCAATGTAAATATTATTGGGAAATAAATTTACGATACCAAAACTAAAAAATTAAGAACATTTAATGTCCAGAAACAATGTAACAGAGAAACTATTAGAATTTGATCATATATGATAACTCTTCCAGCTTTGATAAACCAATTTATTAAAGATTAAAACTATTTTTATCATCAGTCAACTAAGCCACAAAGAATTAAATATTTCTTTTCTCATAAATACTATTTGTGTCAAGGATATCATAAATATTATTGGGAGAACTCCGATGGAATAACGCTTATTTGATCAAAATTGAAATCCAAAAGATATAAAATTTAAAAATTGAATCGTGTGGAAATTGTACCCTTAGATTTTCTCACTAAAACATTATTGAGGACAAGCATTCACATACAACATGCATGTATATTAGCACTGATGAAAATAAATAAATATTGCAGTGGAATGCATGATGATCCCCTTCTTTAAAAGTACAGGGCAATGTAAACAAAGGTGAAATATTATATTTTTCAATAAAACACAAATAAAAATTACTTAAGAAAATTTTAAAAGATATTTAAACGAAACGACAAATAAAATACATGATTTAAGAAGAAAAAATTAATTTAGTTGTTTGTTGTAAGAGTTTGACACATGAAGTTTAAAAAATGGCCACTCGACCAAATGGTTGAAGGCAATTTTACATGAAATATATAAGCACGAGAATGCATAATATATGTTACCTGCTTCCTCCTGTTCTTCCATCCCACAACATAGAATGGGTCTGCAAATAATGATACACAATAAAAAATAATGGACAGTTTTAAATAATGTGCTCCAATGAAAATCACAAGGGATAACACAGATTAAGCATTGGTAAAGGTTAACAACTGGCATGACACCCAAGTTTTGGGTATTTACATGCCTAGGACTTGGTATAAAATTTATAATACTTGGGCCAAACTTGTGTAAAGAAAATCAGTCAGTTGCAATATTTGGAAGAACCTAGTGTTCTAGTATAAAAATGGAAATCAGGTGGCAGACATGTAAATATCAATGTTTGTGTCAAATATGTAAATAGGAAAGATTAAGTATAAGTGAATTTTTCTCTATAAGAAAATGCTTTGATGCCCAACCAATGGTCAACAAAATATCATCTTGTAAACAGGAGAGCAACATGCAAGATTTGAATCATTTTAGTAATTGAGCGAGTAGTGAAGACATTTTATATGTAAGTTTTTGTATTGAACTGTGATTTCCTTTTTCAAAGTCATCAAAGAGGGTTAAGGAAAATGAAAATGGGATAAATTGGAGAGAAATAAGAAGAGAATTTCAGTTTAAAAGAGAAGCTGCCTTAAATTTCATTAATATCTTAAACTGCACATCCACGACAAATCAATGTGGGAAATACCCTGTTTTCATCCTTTCAATTTTTTATCCATCTTTCACTATTGATAATCCCTTCTTCTCTATCTTAAGCAATTATTTTTTTCGTATTGAAAATAAAAATATGTTGTGCAAGGAACAATATCAGTTGTGTAAGAAACAATAATACACCTCCTATGGCTACCATTCCAGTTCAAAGTGAGTACCAAAAATGTGAAAATGTTCATGTGGATCTCCCTAGAAAATCTTCTTGGGTAAGAAAATACCACGTCACTTTCATAATTACCAATATTGTTCTACTAAAATTATTTTACATAAACCCCAACCATAGTGTGAGGCAAGCACTAATCCTCATTGGCAACAAAGCAATGAAAGAAGGAACTACAAACTTTAGAAAAAACAGACTTTGACTCAAATTAACCTTCCTCCAAGAAAAACACCTATTTGATGCAAATTAGTTTACAAAATTAGAACTATTTCAGACAAAACTATGATGCTTTAATCAGTTCAGCATGATGAAAAGGCAACAATCAAGAGTACGTCATTGACTATAGTAAAACATTTACATTGATAAATAGAAAAGCTTCCATCTAATTCTTATGTCATTTTTGTTATTAAAAAATGAAACAATTTTCAAATGGATGTAAACACATTTATATCAATGGACATCTGCAAAAAGAGTTTATACCATTTTTCCACCTAGCCATTCTTATCATGTAGCAAAGTTTGCAAACTTCAACAAGCTTTGAACAAGTTAAATCAAGCATCAAGGGCTCAATTTGAAAATTTCAGCATCAATGGTATAAAGTTGGGTTCTCTCCAAGTTCTTCTGGCTCAGCATTGTCCATTCATAAAAGTGATCCAAGGGAGTGTTCTATTGTTATTCTATGATATAATTATCATTAGTGATAATACAATTTACATCTCAAATCATCAAAATTATTTACATTGATAAATAGAAAAGCTTCCATCTGATTCTTATGTGTCATTTTTGTTATTAAACAATGAAACAATTTTCAAATGGATGTAAACACATTTATATCGATGGACATCTGCAAAAAGAGTTTATACCATTTTTCCACCTAGTCATTCTTGTCATGTAGCAAAGTTTGCAAACTTCAACAAGCTTTGAACAAGTTGAATCAAGCATCAAGGGCTCAATTTGAAAAATTCAGCATCAATGGTATAAAGTTGGGTTCTCTCCAAGTTCTTCTGGCTCAGCATTGTCCATTCCTAAAAGTGATCAAGGGAGTGTTCTATTGTTATTCTATGATATAATTATCATTAGTGATAATATGGTTCACATCTCAAATCATCAAAATTATATGTCAATAAATGTATTTGAAAAATCTTGGCCTTCTTAGCTACATTTTAGGCTTTGTAGTAACTTCTAAAGATGATGGTTATTATGTTACTTGTGGCAATTATGATTGAACTTACTTTCTCAAGTTGGAATCACTGACAACAAAATTGCCTCATACCATTACAGCAAAATATCAAGTTGACTCCTAAAAATAGCGCTCCATTTAAACATTGAACATAAAATTAATAATTGGTTGGAAATCTAGCATAATTAATTGAAACAATTCATGATATCACAAATGATAAGCATCTTGTTACCCATTTACTCCTTGAACTGTCCAATATTCAGCTATCCTTCACAAACTTCTCTTATTAAAAAAACTCTCTTAGTTGCACTTTCTTTTTGTAGTCATTCCATATTAAAGTTGTATAATTTTTATGGTGCTAATTGAGCCAGTGATCCAACTAATCGTCGATCTACAACAAAGTATTAATTATTTTTGGTAAGCTCTCTAATCTCATGATGCATCAAGAAACAAACCACAGTAGCCCAATTTAGTACCAAATCTAAATATTGAACTCATCTTGATGCTATTTATGAACTGCAATTGTTACACTGATTATTAGAAGATATGAAAATAAATCACTACAGCTACAACACTTCACTAGACAATTAAAGTGCTATTCAAATGGCCCACAATAATGTTTTTCATAAGAGCATCAAACACATTAGATAGATTGTCATTTTGTACGATAACATATTACCCATATGACTCCTTTATTACTTCCAATATCTTCATCTGCTCTGAATGATGATGTATTTACCAAGGAGTGTCTTTTAGGTCTCTTTCAAGAATTTTTTCAATTTTGAGCAAAATTGCTATCAAGCTACCAATAATTTGAGGGGGAGCATTAAAATAATTAGAATCATTGGTTTAATTCCCGCATTGCTAAGGGCACACAGATTGTCACACCTGCATTTTTATTTTTTTTCCTCTTGTACATACATGCCACTTTTGATATACATTTTCTAACACTGTTGCCCTCTAAAAAATAAGTAAGCAATCAGAACAATGAACGATACTCACTCATTTCATCGTGAATCTATATACAACCTAATAACTAAGAGACTTTTATATCCAGATCCTTACATGTAGGCAAGCACTCCCAGGCTGCATTCAATAGCCCACATCCATATTTTTTTCATACAACCACTATAAACAACAAAATATAAAAATTTTAACTTAGACCAAAAAAACAAAATCAGATGTAATAAAGTCAACAAGCTAAATAGAAAAAAAAAATTAACGAATATTTCACCGATTATGCTACATTATAATGAGCAAATTCAATATGTCACCGCGATTTGGCAATCTCTGATCTCCCTTGCGAGAATCCCAACCCACTTCTCGAACCGTTTTGGCGCCGGGGTGTTTCCCTGCTGACTCTTTGGCCGATTGTAAGGTATTGCGAACTCGGAAAAGGGGTTTCTGTGAGAGGATCTCGGCATTCGAGGTCAGGGACATCTTGCTTCGTCGCAAAGATGACAAGACGGCCCTTGGACGGAGGTGCGAGACGGAAACGAAGATATAGAAGAGCGGAGCCTTGTGTCTGGGGTTTATGAGATCGAGGGTTTTTGGAAGAAGGTTGGGACAGGGAAGCGTGCTAATTGGAATCGGTTTAACACGATAAATCAATCCTTCGGCAGCCTATCTAATGCACGGCCAAAATCGTATAACTTTTAGTTTTAGCACTTTATATAAATTTAAGAAAAAGTTTATGCAAATATACATCACAAAATATTCATAATGAATTATAAATTTTTTCTTTTTTTATATATATAAGCTCCATAAAAAAATATATTCAATCGAATAATTTATTTTATATAAGTGTACTGAATTGGCACATCATCTATATATTTTTATGTATATTATTATGTAAGTATAGCAAAATTTTAATTTTAAATAAATCTTCATCTCTATATTTAACATAAATTAATTAAATATTAAATATTAAATAAGTATCTTCATTTTATATATTAAAATAATTTGTAATTTTTTTGTAATATTTAAAAATATATATTGAATATATAAATAAAGAATAAATTTGTTTGATATATATAAAAACCCTTACTTTCACAATTAGAAAAACATAAAAATATTACTTAGTGTGAAAATATTTTATTTCGATCTATTTATATAAAAACAAAGAGAAAAAATTATATAATTCTATTGGATAATTGTATATATATTTTTGAAGAATATTGAGAGTATAATAATGATTCTAACTATTATTATCAATAATATTATATTTAGATGTATTAATTATATTAAGATATTGAATAAAATACAATAGCAACTTTCATATTATTTATTACATAAGAATAACATTTTCAACAAAGATATATTTTAAAAAATTTTAAAATTAGATACAATTATTAATTAATAATTAGAACAAAACTATATCATGTGTACAAAATAAAAAAATAAGTATAATGCACTTTTATTTTTTAGTTGTTCAATTTTTTGTTAATAAAAAATATTCTTTATTTTTTGTGTTTTGTTAATGGGAATCCCTTGTTAGTGCTTTAGAGAGAGAGAGAGTGAGAGAATTATTTTTTAGAAGTGTAATGCTCTGACATTAGATAAAACATTTATAACTTATCAAAATGAGGTGAGTAAAAGAACATACATCAAGATCAGTAGTTATAACATCCTATTAGGAATATGATTGATGAATCCAAATTTTATAGTAAAATAAAGAAGTACAAACATATGAAACACCATATGATCCTGCATACTTTGATGAGAATTCATACATTTTCAGAAAAATTTGGAGAGAAGGCAAGCTGGAGCTGAAAAAGAAAATTCTAGATAAAAACTGCTGTAGCGCGCCACAGCGGACCATGGCGGATGAGTATAAAGAAGAGACCTGGAACTTGACCTACACAGCTTGGAAGAAAACCGCTGTAACGCGCCACAGCGGGCCACGGCGATATTTCTAGAATATTAATTGAAACATTATAAGAACTATTTGAACATTAAAAATCTGCAATTTTGAAGTTTTCACCGCTACAGCGTGCTCCCAGCGCGCCAACCCCCATGAAGAATAATGCAAACCTGGAGGCAGATCCGCTGCAGGGCGCCCCAGCGCGCTACCGCGGGCTGCATCGTCATTTTAGGTGAACCATATAAAATCAAGGGAAAATTTAATTGAACAGTGGATTCGAAACTCAAACCGCCACAGCGCACCGTGGCGAGAAGCTGAATTAACTCGACTCGCCACAGCGCGCTGCAGCGGAACAGTGTTTCGAACAAAGCTGCTACAGTGCGCTATGGCGGATCTCTAACAGAACAACAGACCTGGAGCCAAAGCTCTACAGAACTAGATGAGAACCATGCAGCGCGCTGCAGTGGCAGATGCAGAAATGCCCATAATTCACATTAATAACAGCATAGGGAAGGCCTCAAATTCCAACCTTTGGCCTTCCCCAGCCTTTTAAAATTTGAATTAATCTTAAAGTCCATTGAATCCCAATGTATTATTGGAACAAAACATGAATGGTTTGTATTTAAGGAAGGGAAGATGAAAGATCACTTAGGATTAATGAAAAAGGGCTGAGAGCTTCCCTATTTAAAGAGGATTTTCAGGTAATACAAGGGGTTCCTAATTTTGACATTCATTGATCCAAATTATAAGCTGTTGTGAGAAAGAATGAGAACTTTCAAGGGAAGAAATTTTGGAACAACCTTGCAAGTTCAAGGAGGAAGAGAAGCAGAGGAACTTAGAGAAAGAAAAATAAGAAAGGAGAAAGAACCAAGAGAACCTCAAAAATTCAGGGTTATTTCTAGTACCATTTCTCATTCATATCTTATTTCTTTATTTATGAACCGATGTCAAGGTTCGTGTTCTTTTATTTCTCTTGCTGTATTGAAACTGTAATGGAAGGTTAAACCCTCCTTGGAGAGGGTTGGGCTGTAATTATGTGCTGAGTAAGGTGTATGATGTTGATGTTGAATTTGTAATGAATAAATTTTGAGCTGAATTTTTATTTATTTTTATTGAATGTTTGGAATGATTATCAAATATAAATCTTTACTAAACTAAATTTGAAATGAAAATCTTTGTATAGGATATTTAAAAGACTTACACTCTAATGCTCACTAATTGGATTAGAGCAATGAGTGAGTGCAATAGAGCTGAGAGCTACGTGACAAGTTCTCAAGCCTATTAGCACCACTCCTTAAGCTCATCCGAGAAGTTGAAGCTTGTGAGCCAAGCCCCCTCCAATTATACTATGTGGCTCAGCAAAGTAGAAGGAGGGAGAGATCATCGAACACCCATGGATGATATGACATAGTCCATTGGGCCCAATGAATCCTCTCCCTTAGCTAAACCGCGTGTGTAGCGCATGACGCTGATTGGTGGGAATCAAAGCTTGTGAGATTCATTGAACTAAAATAATATTTTGGTAGTCTAGACGTAGGAAATTGAAATTAATCTTACTATGATCACGCAAGAATCTATGAGCTGGGGTAGAACCCCTAGGGTGTTCTTCTTGTGCTCTAGATTTGAACTTATTAGAATTAGAGGACCAATCCAAGGAAGGCAATGTTCACTTGATTGATTAGGCATAGTAAAATTACTTTATGAATTGCAATGACATGATTACAACACTGAGTCCTTACGAGTCACATAATGAACCCCCAACTCTCTCTTTCTTAAATCAAATAGTATATTTAATTTAATCTTTGCTTTATTAAATTAAGAACCACACCAAAACCAAAATACGAATTGTCTAAATATTATTGAACGTAGATAAAGCTTAATAACAAAACCCCATTTCTTGTGGACGATATAAATCCAGAACTTACCATTTCAATTTATTACTTCTAACTACGTACACTTGCATGAAAGCGCAGACGTGTATTTACAGTCTATCAATGATCATTAAAATTTATGCTTAGTGAACAATAAATATAAATAAACAGTGATACATATAAGTAGATCAAGTCAAACAAAAATTAAAACTAGCATATAAGTACTAACATGTTTGTATAAGAAATTGAAATTGAAGTAAAAGCATACATAAACTGAAAGTAAAAGACATAAAACTGGCACACTGGAATTGAGCTAACAAAACCATCATAACTGAAACTGAATTGTAGCATGCCATATAAACATTTAGCCACTCAAAGCTAAAGTGGAACTGAATTTAACTAAACTAAATTGAAGTGCCAAAAATAAATATACAAGTTTATTTTAATTATTTTACTTTACTTCTGTGGACACATGTAAAAGTAGTTGAGGATTCAAGCACATCTGTAATACTGAGATGGGTTCCCAAACTAGACACAACTCTCCCCAACAATTACATGTTAAGTATCTTTATTTATCCTTATAACTTGTCCATTGGCTGTAATGTGTATACACAATCACCTGTCTTGATATGAACCCGATGCAAATGTTATCTTAATTTATCAAGTACATCTTATGTGACATGTTCAAGATAACAAGGCTCAAAATAAGAAAAGCAAAGCATGAAAATAAAGGAGTAAGTAAGACTCGTTAATATATCATATGATATCCATTATTATATAATTTATTAGTTCTATATATTTTGAGAAAATATATGCTCATGATCTCCAATATCCTACTATCTAGAAAATTCTTAAAGTCACAGTCCTATAAAGTCAAATATTAGAACTAATCAAGTTCTAATTCAAAATCAGATAATATTGCCTATCAAAATTAGGTAATTAAATCAATCATTCTAATTAGCATTATTTAATTACTATCATAAATCTTTATATAACTTATCAAAATTAGGAGCTAAGAGGTTAAATTCCAAATTTGGGGTTTTAGTCTCTTAACTTAGGATTCTAAGCATCTAAAGTCTAAAATATTCAATACTATAGGTTAAACGAAGTTTTATTGAGTATAAGCAATCTCACCAAGACTAGAAATACTAATTCCACTAGTAAGAATAACTAATGATGATCAAAAATAAAAAATCTCAAGTCTAAAAGTTAAGTTTTTTATCTAAAGCTAAAATCTATAGGTTAAGACACAATATATTAAGTCAAAATCATTACTCAGAAGAAAACATACTAAATTAGAATAAAGAAAATGATGAATTCTCAATCTCACCACAAGCTTACTTAGAAATTAAGTTCTAATATAGTCTCTATGATTTAGTGTAACGCCCCATCCCATCGTCGTGCGCAGCCGAGATATTAAAGATAAAACAATTGGCAGTGGAACGATGCATTACTCAGGAATGAATGCTGAATCTCCCCGAATGCTGATGAGACTCTACCCAATGTAATGTTGAGGGCTAATCCTTAAGATAAGGGTGATACTTTATCTTAAGTATTAGATAAGATACTTACATAAATTTGATTTATGAGAGGTGGTATACTAAGTATCAAATGTATATGAGTATTTGCATATAATACATGCTGATCATAACACAATATCAAGTATAAATAGTATAACAAAGTATAGAAGCTATAGCATTCATCTATAATATTTATCACAAAAGCTAAGTTAATATATTCATCTCATAAAAATAAAAAAATACATCCAAAATTATTATTATTATAAACTATTACATAAAATAAAAAAGGCAGCAAATGAAAAATAGATCTCATATCATAGCTAAAATAACTGAAAACAGCAAGTAAAAGCTGAGCTAGCTAATGCTTCATTAGCTCATACAGATCTCCTTGGAAACCTCCAAAGCCCGCTACTCAAACCGCTTCGGATCTGACAATTGTCGGATCCCAAAGTGCTAATTTTCTCGGGCAAAAGAAAAAAAGAAAAGTACCTCATATTAGATAATAAGTCTAACACAATTAAAGCTACAACATACTTATTATAGATTAAATAAAACAGAAAGCTACTGTGGAAAATTACTAAAATAACTAGAACATATAAAACTGTGTAAATTTGAAAATAAAATAAAATATTAATGAAAAGAAAAGGTATTGAAAATAATAATATGTAAAGAGACTGAAACTAAATAAAATATTAAAATAAAATTATGTTGTATACCACTGAATGTATATATATATATATATACATATATGTGAATAGTATTACAGCCTAGTTGCTGAGCTCAAGATTTGTTATCTCAGGTCATAGATTTAAATCCTATCGGTCACATATAAAAAAGAAAAAAAATAAAAAGAAAGTATATATATATATATATATAGCTAAATATGCTACAAAATCTTATGCCACAAATATGCATAATCTTGATGACACCTCACAGATCATAGGTGAGCATAATTGTTCCACTAACATATCCTAAGTGAGCAGAACTGCTCCGCTAATGCCATGATATGCTTATGCGATTCATGATATGCAAAGGCTTTAATAATTGTATATTATTAAATCATTAAAAACCAGAAAACAAATGAAAACTAAAGTAAATATCTCTTCCAATTTCTTATACACATTTTCCTTTTCAAATTAGATATTTAGTTGCATGAGCTATATTATTATATTTTAATTCCACTGAATTTAACATTCAATATATATTATTATTTTATAACATCCTAATTCATCACATGTTAAGAGTACATATGCATAATCAGTATACTTAGGAAGGGCGACTTTAAACACTCAATTTGTTTAATTGAACTTATCAATGCACACAAGGATAAGGGACAAAATCCTTTTACAATTTATTCTCTCAAACTAAGCTATTAAATTCTCAACTTATAATATACTCTGAACTTGGGATGTTTATCTTGAACTAAACTGTACTTATCTAATTATCTAAGATAAGATCGAAACTTTACAGTTCTATTTAAGGTAAGTCAACCAATTCCATAATCTACCGAATAAATCAGTTCTATGAATATGCATTACTATATTTGCTTAAACTTAGAACTATCTTAATGCTTTAAAGATCTAAAGTTGTTAATTATCACATTTAAATCATAAGCTACATTCTAAGAAGTCAAGATGGTGAAATCTCATGTAGGTTTACAAGTTCAATCAATATGTTAAAATGCAAAATCAAGTATGTTAATTCTCTTATGTTCTAATTCAACCCAGCACTCCATTTATGAGGATAAAATGTTAAATCTCATAGGAAATAATTGCTTACAAATTAATCATATTTTTGTGAGGATTAATCCATGTCAGCTATCTTCTTTAGGAGGAAATCAAGGATCTTAAGATTCAATCAAGATGATTAATCACATGAGTTATTATCAGATTTAAGTTTTCTAGTTTACTAGCCTAGAGTCAATGTAAAATCAGCAAGTGTTAACAAAGTTCATGCAAAATCAGAAGGTACCAAATTAATTTCTTATTTTGGGTTTGTATTATATAAACTTAATTAGGGTTTCACCCTAATTATGAGATATTAGAGATATTAGATGTTAAAACTAGATTATGAGTTTACTAACATAGTTATTATTATCCAATGATCATATGTATACTAAATTAATAAAATTTAAGGATGATTAAGGCTACTTAACACTAGTTCATTTCTAAAGTGATTAGCATCTAAATAAATGAATAATATTCAGAAAATGGGTTTAACTAGGTAATTGAATTCAAAAATGCAGAGAGCAATAAGAGACTATAACATGCCAATTATATTAAGTAAAAACCTTAATTATTACTAATCATGCAATTTAAGGATTAAGACATAATTAAGAGCATAGATTTCAAAAAATTATAACAGCCATGGAATTAAGTCTACATGCCAATAAGAACTTTAAAAACTATAAACAGAGAATTTGAACCATTAGAAGTGCTAACAATCACTAATCCAACCATTAGAGTATTTAAGCAAAATTAAGAAACTCGCTCACATAATCTAAAATATTTTTATATATTCTTATTCCTTATATTTTTCTCAACAAAATGGTATATAATTTAAAATGGTTTGGAACTAAGATGATAAACTTATTACATTAATTTAAATTGTATTATTTCAATTAAATAACCATATGGATTGATTAATTAGATTATTTTCCTTAAGAAAAATACTTCTGAGTAATCCTTCATAAAATTTCGACCCAAAATAAAAAGGGGTGAGTCGGCCAGGTCTGATAACCCGTTACTAATGAACTGTGGGGGTCACAGGTCGGCCCGAACTGCGCAATCCCTTCTTCCTCCCCGCCTTTTCCCCCGACTCAAGTCGATTAAGGTTAACCCTAATGGGCAAATTCTTTAACTCCTGACCACGTCGACACCTCCGGATGATCAATACACCATGCTAAGGTTGAGACTTATCGATTAAGCCCTAAACCCCAACTGAGGCCTGCCCAATCGTGGGACTTCATTTGAACTTATTCGGTTGCTTAGGCTTACTGTGGGGGAGAAATTCACCCTCCACAAACTACCACTCAAGCTCAACTCAATCTCTGCACCATCCACAGACAACGATGAAGCTAAGCCATCCATTGGCTGGGCTTGGGGGTGGCTCAAGTGATGAATCCTTACTCGAGCCATAGTTGGGCCGGTTCGAGTAGAGAATGGTCTCACCCAATGAACTCGGGTTGCACACACCGTATTGATTCGATTAGAGTTGATACGCAATGCAACCACTTAGCAATTGGCAATTCATGAGCACGCTAATTACCAGGGACATAGCCTAGTTTCCACCTCCAAACAACGATCCAACTCAGCTATGCTCCACATTGTTGAGCCATCATCACTCATAGATAGATATAAGACTACTTTAACAATTCTAGTTCGTAGGCACCTATCACAATTCAGAGATAAATCCAATGAACTAGGCAGTGAGCTCACATAGCTCACTGTAAGGGAGGGAGATTCCTGGCTGATATCTAGGGACTGGAAACAAAATTGACGCAGTTGACTATTGCTGGCACCAGCTAGGGGTTTGAACTCCAAACCTCACTCACTGCATATGCTTAGGAGGATTGCCTGAGACTTACTGAAGCTTGCAAATTGCTGGGAGATCGATTGGGAGAGACAAGCGCGAGAGAGAGAGAGAGAGAGAGAGATCTTCTATGAGGAAAAAGGCTTGCTAAGTTTTGCAGGGACTACTTATTGGCGAGGAGTGATCGGAGTGGGCTGCCATGGGTCGAGCTCGACCCGGGAGCTTGGGCCAAGTCTTAACTCTCAAGCTTCAAATTATGGTAAGCCAGGAATTAGAGGCCTGAATGGAGGTGCCTAACCATCTTTGGGAAGAGGCTAATAGCCTGCTGGTATGGAAGGGAGGAGTGGGGGACAGGTCCTGGTACTGGCATATAAGGATTTTCTCTATCGAGTGCGGGGCTCTTCCGGGATGAAGATTCATAGTGCGGGAGAACTCTGGTTCATCTAATCTATCAATAAGAACCATAAAATAGTTATGATCCTCCGGATCCTAAAGACCTAATTCAGAGTGATATGGACAGTGGGATCCTTGGGCCCGATCTGATGTTCGATCAGCGCATGCGCTTGATTGAACTTAGGCCGTTAGATGTGATGGAGTGACGGCTAGATGCGGTAGGAATCCGCTATCACGAGACCCGAGCTCCGCAACGGATCTCCTGCTAAGACTCTACCCAAGATAAAACTAAGGACTAATCCTTAAGATAAGTGTGAAATTCTTATCTTAAGTATTAGATGAGGTGCTCACATATATTGGATTATGAGAGATGGTCTTAATAAGAAACTAATGTATATGAGTATTTGCATCCCTTACATGCTGATAACATAGCAATACTACATATAAGTGGTAATAATAATAGAGTATGGAAGCTATAGTATTCATCCATATTATTCATTACAGAAGCTAAGTAAAAGCATATTATCTTAGAAAATAAAGAGAAAATACATCCAGAGTTAAGTTAGTACAAACCATCTGCTTAAAATATATGGCAATAAATATCTCTCAACTCACAACAGAAAGTAAATAAAAATAATAAGTAAGAGCTGAGCCAACTAGTGATCCACAAACTCCTAGATCTCATGGGAAGTCTCCAAAGCCTACTACTCAAACTACTTCGTATCAGATAAATTGTCGGATCCCAAAATGCCAGTTTTCTAGACAAAACAAAAGAAGAAAAGTATATCGTATTAGATAATAAAGTCTAATACATCAAAAGCTAAGACATACCTTATTTTATTTTAAAAAAATTAACATTTTAAATAAAATAAAATAATACTGTAAAAAAGCACTAAAATAATTGAAATATATAAAATTGTGCATAACTAAAAGTAAAGTAAAATAGTAATTAAAAGATATAGTGTTGAAAATAATAATCTGTAAAGAAATAGAAACTAAATAAAATATTAAAATAAAATTATGTTGTATATCACTGTATGCCACTATATGTATGTATATATATATATATATATATATATATATATATATATATATATATATATATATATATATATATTTGCCATAGAATATTATGCCTCAAATATATATAACCTTTGATGTCACATGACATCCCACAGATCCTAAGTGAGCATAACTGGTCCATTAACATATCTTAGGTGGGCACAACACTTTGCTAATAGATCATAGGTGAGCACAATGCTCCTCTAACAGATCCTAGGCAAGCACAAGGCTCCGCTAATATCATGATATGCTTATACGATTCATGATATGCTTAAATGATTCATGATATGCTAAAGTTTTACTAAGTGAATGCTTTTAAAACATTTAAAACCAAAAAATAGACAAAAACTAAGTAAATATCCATTTGTCTCCACAAATTAGAAATTAATTGTATGAACTGTATAATTCTATTTTAATTCCATTGAATTCAATATTTATTTCAAAACAAGATTTTATAAAATCCTAATTCATCGCATGTTGGGAGTACATATGCATGATCATTATGTTCTAGGCATGGTGACTTTAAATACTTAGTTTGTTTAACTGTACTTACCAATGCACAAGAGTAAGGGATATAATCATTTTATAGTTTATTCTCTCATACTAAGCTATTAAATTTGCAACCTATAGCACACCATAGACTTGGGATATTTATCCTAAAATGAACTGTACTTACCTAATTACCTTAGATAAGACCAAAGCTCTACAGTTCTATTTAGGATAAATCATCCAAATCTATAGCTTTCTGAATAACTCAGTTTTATGGATATGCACTATAATCTCTATATGATGAAACTAAAATTATCATTCTAATAGTCTATTTAATGAATAAGGAATTACAAACTAATGAATCATTTCTCCATTGATGTAGGCCATACACAAAAGGCTTCAAGGAAGTGACATAAGCCATTCAATTTAGTATAACTACCAAAACAGATAATCTCAATCAAAGTCTCTTTAGGTTATCCTACCACAAGGCATAAGAACAATCATTTATAGTTGTTAATATTCATCTAAGGTCCTACTTAAAAATAAGATAATTAAGGCATTTTTCTACCTCAAAATAGCCATATTAAAGGTATATCATTTACTTAAGCTTGGAATTATCTTTATACCTTAAAGATCTAAATTTTCTATTCTTCACAATTAAAATCACAAGTTAATTCTAAAAAATCACAATAATGAAACCTCATGTAGATTTATGAATTTAATCATTAGTTTAGATGCAAAAATCAAGTATGCTAATCTTCAACAAAATTTCTATGTTAATCACCAGCACTTTAAGTTATGGGATAAAATCATAAATTTATTGAGAATTGATTGTTTCTGAATCAATCACCTTTTAATGGGTTATTAAAGATCAATTTATGCCAGTTCTTATGCTTAAGAGAAAATTAATAAAAATCATAAGGTTTTGATTAAGATAGCTAATCACATGAATTACCTTAATACATACTCTTTTATCTTACTAATCTAGGGTCAAATGCTAAAAATTAGCAAGTTTTAGTCAAATTATGCAAATCATTGAGTGCCAAGTAATCAAAACTGGATAGTAATTAAGACTAATTATCATTAATATAATCTTAAGATACTTAGCATTTAATTAACAAGGAAAATTTAGAAATAAATTATAGAAAATTAAATCAAATACTGGAAATAAATTCTTAATGCCATAATGAGCAACTAGAGACCATAAATGAAATATTTGGACAAGTAAAATTATTACTAAACCTGCAAATTATATAATAAATAAATTTTCATATTTGAAATTACCTCTACATTTACACAATACATGAATTATCATATTTAAAATTACATCATTATTTTAGTGCATTTTTGCGTTATTATAGTTCTGGAGTCGACAGAATACAAAAATATGAAGTTTGTACACAACTGGGCACTGCAGTGCTCGACAATGCGCTGGGGCGCACTGCGATGCTCAGTAGCGTTGCTTGGCCGAGAGCTAGGCGCTACTGTAACATCCCTAGTATTATTACTCTATAATTAGAAGCCTAACCAACTCCATTCCATATTTAGTACTCTTATAATAGTATTAAAAGTCTTCACATCAAGTTTGGTGCAATTTGGAGATTATTTGCGATTTATAAAAACATTCATAATTTTTTCGATAATTATGAGAATAACTAATTTATTTTAACCTTATAATCAAAATTAGAGTTCGCTATTGAACTCATCACCCCCAAATTAGCTAGAGGCAGTATTTTAGGAATATTTGGAAGTCGTCGAATTTTTCCCGAATATTTTAATAATATTTAAATACTCAGAAAATTAGGATAATTAAATTGACCTCCGATCGAAAATCCAATTCCATTTTGAGTTCCTCATCCCTCAATTAGGTAAGGGTGAATTTTTGAGATTTTTTGAAGTCCATTTGGTTATTTAATTTTGAGTAATTAAATGTATATAATTTATTAATTTATTAAAGTATTTAGTATAATTTAAATTATATATATTTTAATAAATCCAACTGCTAATTTAAGTTTTTACACAGATTTGCTATTCTGTGCCAAACACAGAACAAGTGTAAGGGTTAATCGCATCCATTCTTTTCAACGTGGGCCGATGCTACGACCCACGATTTTTCCTGTACGTCTCTGCGATCGCTCCAAGTCGTGCACCTGTGCCAACTGATGGCCATGCCATGGCTGTAGCGGAAGCTCCCAGCTGGCCACCTCCCCTTATTCATTGGTAATTCTTCAATTATGTTGACATTTCTTTTGCTTCTCATGTCTCAGTCGCTTAGGAGGATTGAAGAGCCATTGTGCTTCCTCTCTGCCTCTATAGAGGGTCTGGGACATTCAGACAAACCCTAAACTTAAGTCACAGCTTTGATGGTGCAAGGTACCCGACATTTCCTTGAATCATATATATTTTTTTAAGGTTGTATTTTGAATTTAATTCCATCAATCGAATAGTCCAACTTTTCCCCATTCGATCCCTACTCTACTCTGTTGGAGTCCTACCCAATGAGATATTTTTAGGATTCCATAAGTAACTCTAGCCCGTCGGGTATGTGGGCTATAGGGCATCATCTGGTTAAGACCTAGAAGCCTTGTCGTGCTCATAATTGAGCCAGGTGAATCGACCTTTGAGTAAGCTCCATGCCGGCGAGAGGACTGACCCTGTTGGGGCTTAGGTTTGCCAGAATGGGGTGCCCTAATCATTCGGCCCTACGTTTATGGCAAGGATGACGATATGGGTTGGGACATAGCTGACCCGATTCCCTAATATGGGCCAAGGCCCGCATGCGTGTAACGGCTGCCCCTTAATCAACTAAGTTTAAGTGGTGGTCGTCATTAGTACCACAGACATTAAACCAAAAATGTATCCATGATACTAATTAGGAGCTAAACAAGATCTAATAGAAATGTACATATAGTATAACAGTGCAAAATAGGTAAAAAGGAGGCATCCAAACATGGTCTACATTAATTCATTCACATACAATATATTAAATGCAGAACAGTAAGAATAAGAAAACTTAGTTATTACACTTTTAATATATGTAGGCCAAGAAGATTGAAGCATATCTCCTTTAATGAGCCACACCTCATTTTAACATGCTAGCAACTAAATCCTCAAGCGTTGAATCTGACCTATACTCCTGATCTGCCATATGTATATATATGATAGGGCACAAAAAAAAAGAAAATTTGGTTAAACTTTAATAAGTCTAAGTACAATTTAAGCTATTAAAATTTCATGAATTTAAAGATATCACTATTTTACTGATACTACTAAGCAAGCAAAATAAATAGGTGCGACAAGCTACAAGGAAAGGATAGTCATAAATAAAGCATTTGTAACTAATCAACGGTATGACTGAACATACAAAACAATAATTAAATATGGTGAGGCTAAAAGCAAAAGTAACTGCAACTACTAAAATAAATCTAGTCTTAACATGCTTATGATCACATGGATACATGCTGAGTATATAAATAACACAAGTGCTGAAATAAATATACCATTCTAGCATCATAACATGCCTTTATTTATAAGTATTCAATGGAACATATATATACAAATATGCACATTTAAATAAATAAAAGGCCATTACGACATGTGGCAAAGTAACTGTAATAACTCAAGTTATTACCATTATCATTTAGGACTAATCTCAATCTTAATTTTTGATCCTAAGTGCTAATTAGGTCAATATGAGTCAAATTGATGGAATCCTGATTTCTGGAAAAATCCAGAAACCCTAAAATTTGACCTATCTAAATTGACATTCGATCAAAAAATGAACTTCGCCATTGCACTAATTGCCCCCAAATTAGCTAGAGGTGATGTTTTTGTGTCAATCAGAAGTCATCAAAACTTTGACGAATATTTTAATAATATTTAATACCCCGAAAATTGGGAAATTAAAATACTCGTCGGATCAAAAATCCGACCTCGCCGTTGCGTTCCTCACCCCTCAATTAACTAGGGGTGGATAATTGGAATTTTTTTAGGAATAAATTAATAATTAAAAATTTATTTAAGTTTAGTCAGGAAATTAAAATAATAATTTAATCAAAAATTATTTAATATTTAAATTTTAATTTCAGCGCTACCGTTAAGTGCCCTAACACCGTCGATCCAAATAGCGCGTGTCGTTTGGGTACCGTCCGATCGGACGGTCAATCCCGAAGATCAGACGGTCCGGACATTTCATCCTCGCCTTCTCCGCCCCGTCGCCACGTGGCGTGCTCGCCGCAACCCTGGCCAACCGGAGCCCTCCCAGCCTCGCCGACTCCGCTCTGAGGTCCCTAAATCCCCATCTGCACTTAGGGCTAGCCACGTTCCGTGTAGATTGGATCTTTACGAGCTCTGCAACACTCGGCCTCTCGTCAATCGTCCATTACAGGTACGCTTCCAACCTTTAATCTTTACATTTGATTGTCGATCTATTGCTTCACATAGCTATTCCATGGACCTGTTGAGTATCGAGCGACCCCGATTGAACCCAAACCCTTTCGATCGAGCCAATTGGCTCGATCGTCCACAGTCCTTTCCGTAAGAGCCCATTCAAGCCGAGCCATAGGAGCTAGGGCTAGCCCTAGCTCACGCCACCGGCCACCCCTCGCGATGCAACCGTTGGCCACATGTATCCCGTGTCACAGCCTACCCGTCGGCAGGCGGACCGGACTCCGGTAGTGACCGGAGGTCCAGAAAATTTCAGCCCTAGCTCCGGCACTGCAGAAGGGAGACGAAGCGGCCGGGCCGGGTTGGGTCGACCCGAGCCCGCCCAAGGCCCGCACGCGCGGACCGCGTGCGCCACGACGCTCGGGGCGTGGGGCCCGTTCCTGCGCGGACCACGTCAGCTGACGCGCCTGTGGGGCCCGCTCGCGTGACCCGCGGCCATTCGAGTCCTGCTGCGTGGCATGCGAGCCCTACGCGCTTCCCCGCGGCCTCCCCGCTTGCGCCACGCGGCAAGGGTGGGACCCACACCTCTGCCGCGCCCAAATGACAGGCCGCCACGCGTCCAAGGTGGGCCCGCCGCCTGTCAACCTGCAGAAAGATTAATTAGTATTATATATAAATATGTTATTATAAGTATATACATATATATATATATATATATAGTTATACAATCAAATAATTTAGGTATACTATATAGTTACATTAGACAATTTAATTAAATTAAATTAATCTAATACTTATCTAGTAGCTAATGATTATAGTTAATAGCACGATTAATTGTTAGATAACTAAGTTAGTTAATTAGTAATTAATTAAATGGTTAATTCATTTTAATTAAATAATAGATTCCTAATTTAATTAAATAATTAGTCTAATTAATTACAACTATAATTAGTTTATTAGGTTAATTAAAATTAATTAGTGGCTAATTACTTTGGAATAATAAATAAGAATAAATTATTTATTAATATTAAGTACTAAGTAAATAACTAAATAGTCATTAATTAATTAATTAACCTAATTAAACAATAATTAATTCTAATCCCAATTAAATAGTAAATAATAAATTAATTAATAGTTGATTATTAATTAATTATTGATTAATATTAATTATAGACAATTAATTGATTAATCAATTAATATAGAAAAATATTTAAACTTTAGGAATGAATTATAAATTAATACAAATTGAATAAATGAATAGTAAAATAATACAAATTGTATTTTTAAATAATAAAACTTAAAAGTTTAATAACTTTTTGTAGGATGATCCAAATATAGTCAATATAGGTCTCATTTTACTCAGAAAAATAAAAAGGATCAAATGACGTAATGCAGAATTTAATTTTGGGGTACGCATAACGAAATAGCATTTTAGGACATCTTTAGGACCCCATAACTTTTGACCAAGTTGACCAAACATAGTTAATATGGGTCTTAAAATGCTCAAGAGAGCGGCCCTATCACTGTAGTAGTATTAGTTTTCCCATCCGGATATCAGGACAAAAAGTCAACTCTAGAACTCCTAGTTGACTTTAGGGAAATTGACCAAAATACCCTTAGAATTCAAATGACCATAACTTGGTCAAATCAACTCTAAATTCAAAAATTCAAGATGCTAACTAGTTTAAAATTTTATTGTCATCAATAAACTGAAGTAATATTTAAGATCTGAATCTTGGAAATTTAGAAAATGACCAAAATACCCATAACCTTAGTTAGGTCATAACTTGACCATTTGAGGTCTAAATTAGGTTTACTCCCTATTAGCACACTCAGTATGTTATAGAGAAGCTATAGAAACTAAATTTGCTAAAATTAGACTTCAAACGGAAAAGTTCAGTTTTCATCACCCGTTGACCGACCCAAAATTACCAAATTGCCCTTTCAACTCAAAATATTCGTAACTTAGTCAATTGACCTTATAATCCAATGTTCTTAGACTCTATGGAATCCTTGAACAGTAACCTACAATAAATTGCATAAAAATTTATGTTTCAGTTGAGTGAAAAATTCTGAATTGCCCTTAAGTCAAAAAAATCTTAGTTTGAACCTAGAACCCGTTTCTTGTCCAAATTGGATGCATTTACTGTCTATCTTCAAGTTAGTTAATAAGGAATCATTGGAAACCAAGAAATCTCAGTTTGGACCCTTAAATCAAAAGTTGACTTTTAGACCCTTAAGTATGGGCAAAATAGTTATTTTGCCCAAAAGTTAAGTATCTTTAAACTTTAAATAATCTCTTAATTCACTAAAACTAACATTTTAACTATATTAGAGTCATATAAATGAGTAAAATTAGTCTTTAGGTCAAATTGGTTAAATACTTGAAAATCCGTCTAAGTATTTTCTTAGGATCGTTACACGTCACATAAGGACTATTCCTAAGACTATGACTAGATCATAGGTTAGAGTTCATTCATTGGGTAAATGGGTTACTCAATGAATGAAACCTTGGTTTTATTAGTTTCTAGAATTTTTCAACTTATTTTGATTATTTTATCTTTTAACCTTAGATTTAAGATATGAGATTCATCCTATTAAGTTTGATTACTTAATAGGATTAACCTTAATTATTAGATCACCATTAGAATTAAACCTAAATCTTATGTATTATCCTTTGGATTATGTGATTAAGCCCAATATCGTGGTGTTTAAATCCATAATCTATAGTTTAGTAGTTTTGATTAGATCTTAATATAGAACGTTTAAACTCATTAATTAGGTCGTGATAATTTGTTATTTAGACTCTTATAGATGACTCTGGTTAAGCATATTAGGACCTAGCTAGTCTTAATATTTTGTAACTTAAAAGGACGAGTTTCTGAGTTATACTCGATAGTAGGAAAATGGTGATCTTGAACTTGTGTAACTTAGAATAGTTAGAATGGATAATTAGAAAATAAATGATATCACCATATTAGTAGAGTCCCTTACTTATTTTGATATTTTGTTGCTACGCATTCTATGTTTTTGTGCTTAATTCTTTGTTCATATCATACAAGAAAACTTTGTGCATGAAATGAAAACTTAGAATAATTAGGATAACAGTTGCCTTTTGGGTTCAGTATACTTAGTAGATTCGGGCACACATTTACCCTAACGGACAGGGGTAAGGAGTAATAAGGATGCTTAACATTACTCAGTGAGGAGTGTGTGTTAAGCTTGGAACTCGTACAGTCTTGCAGACGTGCTTGACTCCTCAGTTATTTTTGGACGTGTCCACAGAAACAAAATAAAATAACTAAGAGATTTTACATGTGTAATTACAGTCTCCTTAGTTATACTGCTGGATTCTATCTGCCATAGCCTAAAACGGCTATAAGAATTTCTGTCTGCCCAAGCCCTGAAAGGCTTGAGGATTTCACCAGCCCGATGGCCAACTTTCTGATATGACAGTCTTTGCATACCCGTGTTAGTTGTTCAACTTACTGTGTAAAGTGTTCTGATTCATATTTTAGTTAGCTGTTTTTCTTTACTTACCTACTTATCTATACATATTTATAGGATGCTAGACTTTACTGCTTACTATATGTACCATGTTCAGATTTTTGTCATTTAATTTGCATATATCATATGATCATCCGCATGTCTAGGATTAGACTTTACTTTCAGTAATTTTACTTATTGTATTATATGCCCGTTGCTTGCTTAGCTATTGAGGTGTGCTTTTGCCTCATTTGTGGTTATGTTCATGACTGTTCCTGCTTCCCTTGTACGCTTACTGCACCTACTGCTTAGTTACTTTTGTTATAAATAAGTTATAAAATAGTGATATTATAGAACACATGAAAATCTATCAACCTAAAATGTACTTAGACAATTGTCTAATACAAGATTTTTCTTTTTTTGGCTGGGGCCCTACATTGTGAAATCGAAAATGTCAGGTATAGAGCAGTTTGAGGATCCAGTGCCTGAGGAGGAGCCCTACTTAGAGGAGGTGCAGCAGCTGGGACCAGAAGATATTTTGTTTTTATATGTGAGGATGAGTGTATTTACACTTCTATTTACTTAAGCTTTAAATGTTGTAATAATACAGGTACCTATGACTGCATGTTTGGATTATTATATGCTATTTATTCTGAGTCATATTTCATTTTGCTTATACTGTGATGCTTTGATGTTTCTCATTTTTTTAATTCGCTGTCGCACTCTGTATATTTTAGTAGATAGTGACTGATATTTGATTCTGTGCTCACTGTTTCCCTTATTAGGTAGATTGTGAATTTCATTCTAATCCAATGATAAGTGAGGGATTAGCCAGAGTGACACACCACCCCTTAGCTTAATCCTACAAATTATGGGGTGGGGCGCCACAGCAACTAAGCATAGAAATGAGCTAAAGTAAAGCCACTGAGACATGTGGCAAAGCAAAGCAAGCACTAAAAGAAAGGCCATTGAATCATATGGCAAAAATAAAAACAAATACTGAAAATTGAACTAGAGTAGCAGTAAGCATAAGACATAGTGCTACTATATTAGAAACAGGCCATACAGGACCTCTGAACTGAAAGTTTAACATGTATCCATCCTAGGCATCCACAGAGCTAGGTCTGAGTTGAACTTATAGAATAAGACATGTATCCATCCTAGACATCCATCGAGCTAGGTTCGAGTCTATTTTATAACAAAACTAAAACTGAAGAGACAGATTAAGCTAGGACATACTCTACTAAATTGAATGTACTGAAAGAACTAAATGGATGCTTTTCAAATATTAACTTAGGATGTATCTTCCATATCCTAAGTTTACCTGTTATGCTCAAGGAACAAGGCTCAATATTCAAGGTGTGCGGAGTAATAATAATCGAGTGAACAAGAGACTCAACTACACAAGGTGATATCATTTGTTATCTATTAAACTATTTTAACTATTCCAAGTTATATAACTTAGAAATACGGCCTTATAAGTTGAAAACAATCAAAATTGATCAGGTTCCAATTTAATTCAATCAAATTGACTATAAGTTAAATAATAAATCATCACGTTCTAATTGATGAATTGAGACATTCTAAGTTAAGATCAGATCAAGACCTATTAAGTTAGGGATTTTAAATTAAACACCACAAATTTGAGTTCAATCATATAATCAAAAGGTAAGCTTAAGATCTATGGTTCAATCTATATGTGAATTAATGATTAAGATATATTCTATTAAGTAAAAATCAAGCTCAATAGAATGAACCTCCTATTCTTAATCAAAAGTTGAAAGATAAAATAATCAAAATGAAATTATGAAAATTTAGAAACTAATAAAACTAATGTTCCATTCATTGAATAAATCACTTATTCAATGAATAAAATCTAACATAGTGTCTATTCCTAATCTAAAGGAAAGATCCTAAGGTGAAGTGAAGATCATAAGGAAGTATTTTAATTTTGACTCTAGATTCTAATTCATGTCTGCATAATTTACAATTTTCAACTAAGGTAATGATTACTACTTAGTTAGCAAGAGTTCCTATACTCTGATGTCATAGTTTTCAAATAATAATCAAATCACTAATGATGCTAAGATCTATGCAAGTGGTGTTCGCACTGTACATAAAGCTCAAGAAAATAATATAATTAAATGAATACATAACTCAATAAAGTTCTAAGTACGTAACGTACCTTTAAGGAAATTCGAACTTTAAGCTTGACGGTTGATTGGAATGAGACGTCAAACACACAACCCCTCCAATTTGTTTTCAGTAAGTTAGTTCCTTAAAGCTTAAATAAGCATTACCCGTTATTTCTACTCCTCTTAAACTCAGAGTACTTTTATTAATGAGGCTGCCCCTTTGCTTCTGGTTACTATAATATCGTTGACATGTTGTAATTAACATCAAAAGATCTCTTTATCATTTATAAATATATTTAATCATGTTCTTGATTATTTAGAATAGTGAAATACAATTCTATTTATAAAGACAAATCCATCTATAAAATAGAAGATGCATTATATTTATTAGTACGAATCATCAATTTAGAATGCTATTTAATTGATGATTAGCACTAAATAAGATAATCCCCCCTTTTTTTTACTTAAATAAGCTTATTTTATTCACCCATCTAATAATTTAGCTCACATTGCATATTCAACTTTAAATGCATTTAAAATAAAGTAGTTGTATATGTTGAAAACAAAAGAGGATTTACTTAGCAATTTCCCTATATTGGACTACAACAAGTAAGAGCTCTAAATTCACTTCTCTTACATTAATTTGACATTTTTATTGAACACAACCATGAAGAAAACATCATGCATGACTGAAAATTATCATAATTTAGTGCATGCAACTATGCTCCCACTCCTATTAATATGAGCTGCCTAGAATCAACTGAGAATTAATGACGCAGCTCACACTATAACATGAATAATGTATAAAATAACAAAGGATTATAAGGACAATCATTCATCATGACCCAAATATATGCCAAAAGAAACATTGAAATAACTACATAACTGCTTTATAACATTCATCCTAACTTAGGTATATGATTTCATTAGTAGTAAAGAAAGAAGATTTAAAAGCTTACATTGGATAATCTAAACGGGTGAAGTTTTGGTTTGCCTTGCCGGCTATACTAATTATCTAAATATCTGATCTCACGCACAATAAATTCAATATATTAAAAGTCTATTACGCATGCTGTAATGAATCTAGAAGGATAACGTTAACATTTAGCAGCAGGATAAAAGATATATGTATCATTTCTATGAATCATTGATGGATCAGCTCCTAAAAGAAATGGATAGAATTTGCAAAACTTTCATATAGTTAATATTAAGTTTGGAGTAGGTAGAGTTAAGTACCTTGAGGCAATCCATTATTGCAACAAAGTGCTGAATGCACTCCACCACAGCCGAAATGAAGGAGGCAACCGACAAGAAGAACGACGAACGGCGCTCGACCGTGCACACGATCTACCTTTGCATTCTTGAGCTTTGTGTGCTGGTAGTAATAAAAGGAGAGGGAGGAGAAGGTTCGGCTGCTGCTCTATTAGGAGGAGAAGGTTTGGCTACTGCTCAGTTGGGAAGAGAAGGTTCGGCTGCTGCTCGGTCGCGGAGATGGAGAGGAGGAGAGGCCATCAGCCATAGCCGAGAGGAAGGAGAGTTAGCCGAAAAGAGGGGCAGGAAAATCAGCATGAAGAGGAGGGATTTTGGCTGGGAAGGAATACATTAGGTTTTAAGGAATTTAGGCTAGAGGAAAGAGGCTAAATATAAGCTCAAATGGATGGATGAGAGCCATTCGATCAAGAGCGGGTGGCTAAGAATCACCGGAAATTCAAAGATTCAATTGAATATTCAAATGAACTCCAAAAATTTCAAACATGGTATCGAAACGACCGTCTCAATGAGACAAACGCAAGCATTTAAAAATTATTGAATTTGAACAAGTATTTTATTTTATATTAATTATTAAGTGAAAAACTTCAAAAATTCGCTACGTTTAATCCGGAGCTCGAAAATTTGCAAGACTTAAAACATAACATCCTCATATAATGCTTAACTCAAATCTATAAAAATTTCTAAAATCTAATTTTTATTTTATCTATTATCAACTCCAGAAATTTAAAGTTCTTAAATTTATTCAGGACAATCCGGGACCCCGATTGCGCTCAAATTTTGGTAGAAGGATCCCCTTGATACAATTGATTTGAGAATATTTTTATTCAATTTTTATCTAACTTAAATATAATATTAAATTTCATCTTAATTTGCTCAGGATTAGTTCTGAATGGCTCAGTAACAACATCGGGTTGTTACAATGCGGCCCGTCATTCGATCAGCACCGTCCCATGTGACGCGACATCATTTTTGAGGTCGCGCTTCATTTTTCAGCATCAGTTAATTGTGCCGCTGTCTGTACCAGTTCAGATGTCTCTCAGTCTGCGTCGTTTAATAATTAGCTATCATTTCCATTTAATTAATGTAAATATATTTTATTTTATTTAACTCCCACATCACATCAAATGTGAGTTTGTACTTGAATTATTGTTGATTAGAAAACCATCCCAGCAACTGTCTATACCTTATGTTGAAATTCAACGAGACTTATCATTTATAGAGGAACTTATCAAAATTATAAGTTGGGACAACCGTCAACTAAGAAATCGAAGCATACCCATGATAAAGATTATAACAACCTTAGGGTTGTTACCCATCAATTAGTGACCTAATTGACTATATTCCTTTTCCATTAGTCTTAAAATAGTAATAGGAGTCTCAATTTCAATTTTCATGCGATTTGAAGATCATTTAACAATTTCCAACATTTCCTGATTTTCTAATAATTCTGAGAATGTTTAGTTTATTTAGACCTCAGAATCGAAAACGAAGTCTACCATTGGACTCACCATACCCAAATTAGCTAGGGGCAGTATTTTGGAAGTGTTCGGAAGTCGTCGAATTTTATCCGAATATTGTAATAATATTTAAATACCCAGAAAATTAAGATAATTAAATTGATCTCTAATCAAAAATCTGATTGAGTTTTTGAGTTTGACATACCTCAATTAGATAAGAGTGAATTTTTGTGATTTTTCAGAGTACGTTTGGTTATTTAATTATGAGTAAATAAAATAAGATAATTTAATTAATTATTTAATATAATATTTAATTATTAGCAATATACATATAAGATATATTTATCCATCGGTAAGTAATCAAAAGGTGTCGATCTGCCGTTAAGTTAAAAACACAAAACAACCATTACGAGAAATTCGATCCATTGAATAGATTTAAGTTGGATCCAACGGCTCGCTAGCGTGCTGAACTATCCACCGTAGGATCCTTTGCTGAATCGGACGACTCCTGTAATCCTTTTGTAAGCTTCCATCCCCTTTTTGCACGATTGCTGCGATGTAGAGGAGTGGGTGTATGCCTTCCTCTGCTAGCCTCTACTTTTAAAATTATCTCCTCCTTAGTGGTATTCTCTCAATCAATCTACGGAGAAAAAGCTCGGGCAAAAGCGATATGCTGTGAGCAAAGAACTGGGTGTTCGATTGGAGATTCATAGGTCGATCGATTGAGCTGAAGCTCTCATTCCTTGCTAGCACGTTTCTTCAGGTAACAGCTCCATTTCCTATTTTCTTTCATCCTTCAATCCGTTATCAAGCAGAAATGCACAACTAGTTAACAAATCAATATATTTATTATTATCCAATTGGAGGATTCGATTCCAATATTTTTGTTTTTATGGATGTTTTAACTTGATTTCAAATCTACATCAATTCGAAATTCCTTTTTTGTTTTATCATAAAGTAAGATTTAGTGAGGTAATTATTTAAGCTGAATCTTATCTTTGGTTTAAAGGAAAATTAAATCTATTTCAATTGCAAGCGCATTTCTTTCTATAGACCGTTCAATCGAACCTGTTTTGTAAATCACAAAATATTTCTCTGCTTTATATCATTGTAATATAGGTTTAGGATATTTGTCTCTTTTTATTGTTTTGGTTATGGAAGTTTTTGATCCAAGACTTGCAAAATTTTAAAGAGAATCTATGTGCTAACTTTACATTTATCTATCTTATGCGTTGGATTACCAAATGATGCTCATATTCGATGCCCTAATATCTCCCTATCCGCATGACTTCCTCCTTCTGACGGGGAAGATGATGAAGTGAACCGGCTGGTTCAGCAAATATTGAACCCCGCCAGTTCAATCCTTATATGTGGCATTTAATTACAAGTATAAGCACTGAATTAATGAATTAATAGGATATTTAGGTAATATAGAATATTAAAAGAAATTATCAATTTATTTAATATAAATTTCATTTCATCCATAAGCTGCAAAATACTTATCCAATTAATATAATATTATATACCATTTTAATCACAAAAATGAGTAGATTATTAATATGCAATTAAATTTTTTTTTTGATAAATATTTTAATTAGTCAATATTTAAGATTAATTAATTAATTACAAATTAATTTCATCATTTCATGTGACTTAATTTGATTATTTAATATCTAAATTAAATGATCAAATAGTTCATTTCACTCACAAAAATTTGAGGAATAATAATATGAAATCAAATTTAACATTTGAACCATAATTTTCTTAATCACTTTTTAACCCTAATTAAGAGTCCCATAAACCCTAAATTTCAAACATTGTCCAAAATTAACCTACTTAGTGTCATTTTTCTTCTTATATTATAAGGATTTCAATAATATGTAAATTATTTCCATTGGATAATAATTAGTGAGTTTGAGTTATTAACTCTTAATTTAGTGTTATTGTGATAATTCAAACTTCCTAGATGGCATGCTTTAGGTATTATAAAACCCTAGGATAGCTAATATGTCACATTCATTATTTCCCATATCAATTTATATTACTTATATATGAGCTTAGTTATCACTTTCTAGTTATGTGAATCAATTGCAATTTTGCATGATTCACCTTTCAACCCGAAAGTAGAAACTCTAGGATTGATTTATAATTTGAATTGTAGTTGATTCATAGATCTATTAGTCACACCCATTAAGAGTAGTTAACGTTAATACTTTTGTAATTATAGATTATTGAGTCAATAAGATCTAGCCTTTAGTGACTAGATTAGAACTTAGTCATTCATCCTATTCCTTATAGCCTTCTCTTAAATCTTTTAAGAGCTAGTAATAGAAATTCTTATTTTACTTAGAGTAGTTTAAGAATCCTATTGAATTCCTTAAACTTTAGCTATTATGATACTTAGAACATGTGGTTCTTAAGTCCTATCATTTGCTTACTTTAAACCTCCCATTTTATAATAACTGAGCTAGATAAGTACTTGATTTGACAAAATCTTCAAACTATAACCTAGCTAGTGAACCTTAGTAGATTAAACATTAACTTCCTATTCTCTTAAGTTTGATAACTCCTTAATCTCGATTTTTCCTACTAGTCACTTAAACTTTGATTTAATTATCTTAATTGAATCTTATAGTTTAGGATGTGAATAGAATTAGTTTTCATTTGTATTAATTATACTTATAAATTATTTTGTCACATCAAAATAATGGAATTGAAACTACTATTTTCAAAACCCCAACTACTACTATATTTATAATTAACTTGAGATCAATATCTTAAAGTTAATTTGGAGCTCAATTAGCTCCAATCATTAAGCAGATCATTAAAATTAGATAACTTTGGATATGACTTTGTTGAAATTATTAAATTTTCCTTGAATACTTACTTAACCTTGAGCCTTATTCATTTGAATAATTCATATAAAACATTGTGCATGAATAAAACCTTCACTTTAAAATTGATAGGGGTTTATATTGCTGGATCAGTTAAGGGCGGGCTAAAAAGGAGTAATAAGGAGACCTCACATTCTCAGAGGGTGAATATGAGTGTTGATTATTTTGACTTTGCTTTTCTTCACTAGTTAAATAGATGTGTTTAACTCCTCTTTTCTTTCTGTATGTGCCCACAGAATGAGTACTTCCTAAAATAACTTTAATCAATTAATATATGAGATCTTCTTCAATTTTATATATTGTTAAGACTCATCATAGCTTTTAGCTATGTTACTTTTCATAGTTATAGACTATGTGAATCTTAGACTAATAGTCTAAGATCTTCCTTCAATTTCTATACTATGCATTTTCTATGATTTAGTACTGTACTTTACTTGTTTACAATTTACTTAGATTACAGTGAATGTTGTTAAAATTACATTTAAATGCTTCACTATCTGTTTTCCTTACTTAGCATAAATTCTTTGAACATATACATACTTTACTTCATTTACTTTCATATGCACTTTAGTTTCTTTCTAGCCTATATAGGATGCTTTTACCTTTGTTTTATTTGCAGGCTAGGATATATATTTATGTGAGTATTCTAACTCACATTGCCTTTTATTTACTTTCATTTTTCCACACTTGTATGCTTACTTTCTTGCACCCTTGCTTGTGCTTATCTTGTAACTAGTAGTGATATCCAATTAAATAATAATATGCTTAGCCCAATCTTAAAATATACTTAGACTGTTTAGTCTAACTATATTTTATATGTTTTGGCTTTGCCCTATCATATTTAAAAGCCAAAATGTGATAGATCAGGTGTATTTGGAGGCTAGTGGAGCTGGATCAAGTGCTAAAAGCTAGCTGCTTCTGCTTATAACATAATAAAATATATAGCTTATAAATTTCCGCAAGTGAACTTTAATTCTTACTTTCATTTAAGTTTACTGTTGGTTTGTAATTAATATCATTTACTTTACTTTCATTATACTTGTATTGGAGATTAGTTTACATTTAAATGCTTGAGATGTGATGAATGGATGGATGCAAATAAATATATATGAATGAATATTAACTAAATTATTAGTTGCATATCTACTTTGAATATTGATTGGAGTTAGTTGTATACTAAATTGCCTATAGAAATGGAAAATAGTTACATATCTAAGTTGAGAATCTTTTCTTATCTTTATGTATGTATTAAATGTTGTGAATTGAGCATACCTTAGGGTAGATAATTATTACATATGTATTTTCTTACTTTAAACTTTTAGAATTGGAAATAAGCAATCCCATATAACGGATTGACTTTACTTTAGAATTAGAAATAAGCAATCCTATGTAATGGATTGACTTTATATTAGAATTATAATTGAGAAAATCCTTTGTAATGGATTGGCTCTGTATTAGAACTAGAATTAAATAATCCTATATAATAGATTGATTTTATGTTAGTTTTAGGTTGTCTTTTCTTTCAATTATAACTTCTATTGGAATGGAAGTCTTGTATGTCTACATTGCAGGTGTTTCTTTAGCCATTTACAGTAGAAACTCTGCCAAACTTTTTAAGAAATTAATAACTTATAAATTTTATTACAAATTGTAGACTCAGGTTTCACTTATTAAATATCTAAAATTTTATATCTAAAATTGCAAGTACTCTCATAAATTGCATTTAAATTATATTCTCACATGTTCTAGTATAGATTGCATCTTCATATGTATTATACATAACACTTTTCATAAAATTCACTTCCATCTTAACTTATGACTCTCTTTTAAATCCTTAGCCAAACACTATATCTAATAATTTGGATTAGCTTGCTTCTAATCTAGTATTAGGTATTGTGGTAACGTATCAATATTGAGTTAAGTGATTCTCAATATTGGGGTCGTCACAATTGGTATTAGAGACAAGTTAAGAACTTTAAGTTAAGACAAACACATCCATTCATCCAAAAATAAACGACACAGTATAGTAAAAATAAATTGAATGACATCCTAGGATAGTAAATGCATTTTCAATTAAATAAGTGATTTAAATTTCTAACTCAAACCTCAATTAAACTTTTAGATGGCAGACTCTAGTACTGAACTAAGACTTTATACCAAACTGTTCTTTCAGTATTGGGAGTATGATTATTGGTATGGGTTGACATTTGGTCATGTTTACTTGGGAGTATCTGCTGTGGGAGGTAATTGTTTCCCTCAGTTAGCTAGGGAATGGCTCTCCCGTATTATTACGGTATTTGAGGCCATTGAATCACTTACACCTCCAAATTGATGAATGTTTTAGTGACTATGCCATGGATTAGTGGTGTCATGCTTATGGAGTTCTCATTTGTGGATGTAGGCATCTTCATTGTTGTGGTGACCCGCACCCTTAATCCGCCAAAAGATTGGGCTAAGGGTAGAGTGTCACTCTGGCTAACCCCTCACTTACCATTGTTTGAATAAATCCATAATCCATCTGATTAGGGAAGGATTAATACAGAATCAATCTAACAGTCACTATATAAGTAAACGTATTGAGTGCGGAAGAAATAAAGGACATCCAAGTATCACAATATAATATAAGTGTAAAATATGGCTCAGAATATAAGCATATAAATCCAAATGCACAGTCAAGGGTACCTGTATTATTACAATACTTAAAGTTTAAATAAAAAGGAAATGCAAATGCACTCATCCTTGCAAATAAATCTACGGACTAGATATGCTCTGGTCTGAGCTGCTCCTCCTCCTCTAGGTATAGCTCCTCCTCAGGTACTGGATCCTCTACCTGCTCTACGCCTGCCATTGTCAGTTTCACAATGTAGGGCCCTAGCCAAAAAAGAGAAAATCTGGTTAGACAATTATCTAAGTATATTTTAGGCTGATACATTGTTATATGTTTTATAATATCACCACTTTACACAATTTTTCCTAAGCAACAATATATAAAGGAGCGACTGCAATACAATAAGAAAAAGAAAAAGCTATAAATAACATTTATAACTTAAATAAAAGGAGGCTTAGACATGCCTCAAAAGCAAGGTAAACAAGGTAAGGCATATAACATAAGTAACTAAACATGTGCTAAAAGGAAATACTACATCCTAATACATATTGCTGATCAAATAAAATATACAAATTACAATAACAAATCTCATCAGTGATACATATAAATAACAACAAAATCTAATATCCTACTGTATATAAGCTGTACAAATAAATAGCTGACTAAATAAGCAATACTAAACCATAGCCAAATAGTAATACTGCACATCAAACTCTGTATACTGACTGCCATATCAAAAGACTTGGCCAAACTGGCCCACATATATATACATCTCGATCTGTAAACATACTGAACATACTGCATAACTGAAGTGGCAGACAATACTTATGCAACATATTTTAGTTGTTTTACTTTTATTTCTATGGACAACTATTAGAAACAACTGAGGAGTTAAGCATGTCTGCAAGACTATACGGGTCCCAAGCCTAACACACTCTCCTCAATGAGAATGTTAGGCATCTTGATCTCACCTTACCCCTGTCCATCGGGGCAAATGTGCACCATAATCACCATAAACCGGACCCAAAGGCAACTGTTATCCTATTATTCTAAATTTTCATTTTCATGCACCAAGTTATCTTCTATGAAATTTCCAAGGAAATAAGCTCAAATATACAAGAAATGCGTAGCACAAAGTATCAAAATAAGCAAGAGACTCTACTAATATGGTGATATAATTTGTTTTATATTATCCATTCTAACTATTCTAAGTTACACAAGTTCGGGATCACTGTTTTCCTAATATCAAGTGTAACTCAGAAACTCATCCTTATAAGTAAAAAAAAAGGATTAGAACTGATCAGGTTATAATCTAGTTCAATCAGATAGACAACTATAAGTTAGATCAATAAATCATATATCCTAGTTTTGTGAATTTAGATGTTCTAACTAAGATATGATCAAGATCTTCTAAACCTATAGATTATGGATTGAATACTATGGGAATTAGGCTTAATCACATAATCCGAGATGGGTAAGACTAAGTTCTAAGTTTTATTCTATAAGTGTTTTAATAGTCAAGGTCAATCCTATTAATTAATCAAACTTAATAGGATAGATCTCCTATCTTAAATCTAAGATTAAAAAACAAAATAATCAAAATAAGTTAAAAAATTATAGAAACTACTAAAACCAAGGATTCATTTATTGAAAAACCCCATTTTTCAATGAATGAAATCAACCCTATGATCTAGTCCTAGTCTCAGGAAGGGTCCTTAAGGTGTAGTGTTAAGGACTTAGGAAAAATTCTGGAATCTGATATAACAGTTGATTTTACTTACTTAAATGTCACTAATATGGTTATAATGTTAGTTTTAGTATTTTAAAAGACTAATTAAAGGTTAAGGGTGTTTATCCTAAATTTTGGGCATAAGGACCATTTTACCCCTACTTAAGGGTCCAAAAAGTCAACTTTTGATTTAAGTGTCCAAAATGAGGTTTCACTTTTCCATATGATTTCTTACTGTCTAACTTGAAGATAGACAGTAACTATGTCCAATTTGGATGAGAAATGGGTCCTATAGGACCGAATTAAGGTTTTTGTCTTAAGGGCATTTAAGTAATTTTCACTCTACTAAAAACTAAGTTTTTATGCAGTTTATTAATAGTTAATCTGTGATTAATTAATATTAATTAGTAATTAATTAATAATTAGTCTATTTATTTTTAAATATTCTAATTATATTAATATCACTGATTAATTAGGTTTAGGTTAAATCTATGTTTAATTAGTACTAATTTTTAATAAATCTATTATTTAATTAATTCATATTAAGATATTATTAATGTTATAGGTTTAATTAAGCCTATATTAATTACTGATTATCCTAATTTAATCAACTGACTAATCCTAATTACTTTAAATCAGAAATATAATATAATATATCTATAATTATATTAAAGCAGAACAGTACGTGAGTTTACAAAGAGCTGGGGATATTTATTACGCATATCCGCCTCTTTCTCCCAAGTAGATTCTTCTAACGATCGATTCTTCCACTAAATTTTTGCCATAGGAATTGAACGATTCCTTAGTTATTTCTGATCATGAGCTAAGATTCTGATAGGTTCTTCGGCATATGAAAGATCGGGTTGAATCTCTACTGCTGGAAGTTGAACGAGGTGGGAAGGGTCTCGAAGACATCTTCTCAATGAGGATACATGAAATACATTGTGAACAGCTGCAAAGCCATCAAGAAGGCTTAACTGGTAGGCAGATGATCCTACTTTGGCCAAAACTTTGAAAGGTCCAACATAGCGGGGACTAAGTTTCCCAGCTACGCCAAATCTGAAGACACCTTTCATAGGACTGACTTTTAGATAAGCAGAATCTCCCACATTAAATTCTAGGAGACGGTGGTGAGAATCATGATACTTGCTTTGACGATCTTGAGCTGAATGAATTCTCTGCTGAATTAATTTGATCTTATTACTAGTTTCTTCAACTAATTCTGAACCAAAAAGCTGAACGCTTCCTGTTTCTGACCAAGCTAGTGGAGTACTACATTTTCTTCCATACAGTGCTTCATAAGGGACCATCTTAATACTGGCTTGAAAACTGTTATTGTAGGCAAACTCCACTAACGGGATGTGATCTTCCCATGAACCAGCAAAATCAAGAATACAGAGCCTAAGCAAATCTTCCAGAACTTGATTTACCCTCTCAGTTTGATCATCCGTTTGAGGATGAAAAGTTGTACTCATGGCTAGAGTCATACCCAGATCTTGATGTACAGCTTGCCAAAACTTGGAAGTAAACCTGCTATCTCTATCCAATACGATTGACTTTGGAATCCCATGCAATCTGACAATTTCCTTGATGTAGAGTTTTGCTAACTTCTATACAGAATCAGTTTGACGGATGGGGAGAAAATGCGCTGATTTAGTTAAGCGATCTACTATCACCAGATCGCATCGGCACCTGATTTTGCACGAGGCAATCACATGACAAAATCCATAGATATATTGAACCATTTCCATTTCGGGATATCTAATGGATGCAGAAGACCACCAAGTCTTTGGTGTTTGGCCTTTACTAAATTACAGGCATAACATTCGGCCACAAAGTCAGCTACATCTTTCTTCATATCTGGCCACCAAAATGATTGCTTCAAATCCTGGTACATCTTAGTACAGCCTGGGTGAATATGATACCCAGAATTATGGCCTTCGACTAAAATCTCCTGATGCATGGACTTAGGAATCCACAATCGATTACCTTGATAAACTACACCATTCTGCAACTACAAATCCTGACGAAGACCACCTTCAATATCTGTTTTAAATTTCAAATACTCATCATCTTTGGTTTGCAAGATGGAGACATCTCGGTGGAAAGTGAGTTCCACATTAATATTTGCTAATAGCGAACTCAACATATCGCCACTTATTGGAGAAATCTTGAGCTTACGAAATTCAAGTTCTAAGAAACTGGAGGCGATCATCGAGACTAAAGTAGCATGACGACTAAGAGCATCGGCCACAACATTCACTTTTCCTAGATGATATTGGATCCTGAGATCATAATCGCTGATGAGCTCCAACCATTTCCTCTAGCGGTAATTCAACTCTCTCTGGGTGAAGATATACTTCAAACTTTGATGATCAGTGAAAATTGAACATTGTACTCCGTACAGATAGTGACGCCATATTTTCAAGGCAAATATTACGGCTGCAATTTCAAGATCATGAACTAAATAATTTCGCTCGTGGGGTTTTAGTTGACGAGAGGCGTAAGTAATTACCTTACCCTCTTACAATAAAACACAACCTAGATCGATTCCAGAGGCATCGGTATATACTTGATAGTTCAAACCTTATTTTGGTAGAACAAGAACTGGAGCGGTAGAAAAAGCATCCTTTAGAGTTTGAAATGCTTCCGCGCACTCTGGACTCCAAATGAACGGAACGACCTTTTGAGTTAGTTTAGTCAATGGCAAAGCAATCTGGGAAATGCCCTTAACAAACTTCCTGTAGTACCCTGCTAATCCTAGGAAACTTCTAATGTCGGTGACAGACTTAGGTTGAGCCCAATCCTGAATAGCTCTTACTTTACTCTGATCTACCCGAATTCCCTGAGCATTGACTACGTGCCCCAAAAATGCAATGGAGTTAAGCCAGAACTCGCATTTGGAGAACTTGGCATAAAGTTGGTGCTCACGCAAAGTTTCCAACACTAACCTCAGATGTTCTTCATGATCTCTCAGAGTTTTAGAATAAATGAGGATATCGTCAATAAAGACGATTACAAACTTGTCCAGATACGGTTTTAGCACGTGCTGCATGAAATCCATAAAGATAGATGGTGCATTAGTGAGTTTGAATGACGTCACCAAAAACTCAAAGTGTCCATAACGAGTACGGAACACAGTCTTCCCTACATCGTCTTCTTTTACTCGCAGTTGATGGTATCCAGACCTTAAATCGATCTTGGAAAATATTACAGCTCCGAATAATTGGTCGAACAAATCATCGATTCTAGGCAATGGGTATTTGTTCTTTACGGTGACCTTGTTCAGTTCACGATAATCTATACACATACACATTGATCCATCCTTCTTTTTCACAAATAATACTGGCGCTCCCCAAGGAGACATGCTTGGCCTAATGAAACCTTTATTCAAGAGCTCTTGTAACTGCTCGTGAAGTTCCTGAAGCTCCATAGGTGCCATTCTATAAGGTGCTTTAGATATCGGCTGGGTACCTGGGATCAATTCAATAGAGAATTCTACTTCTCTGAAAGGAGGTACACCAGGCAAATCTTCTGGAAATACATCGGCAAATTCTTTGACTACCTTACAATCAGTAAGGGAGATATTTTCTTTTGTTTCGCCCATCATGATAACTAAGTAGGCATTACAAGCCTTGATGATCAGTTGTTCAGTTCTAATGGCATTTATTAAAGATAACTGCGTGCTAGTTTTTCCTACAAACGTTTCGAGCTTGCCATGAGAATGGAGAGTGACCTTCTTTTTATGACAGTTTATCATGGTGTTATTGTCACCGAGCCAATTCATCCCAAGGATGATATCAAAATTTTTCATTAATCATAGAATTAAGGAATTACAATGCCAAAACTGTAAATCAAATGTAGTTGCTTGAAAATGAAATAACATTTAACCTAATTATCATTCAAACATTATCAATGTACTCTGCCCTAAAGGCTACACAAAAATCCTCAAAGGTGACTTCCCGACGCTTCCTGTTACGCTTCTTTTCGAGCCTTGCCATGGTCTCATACCACCACACTCTGGCGTAGTCGACCATCAGGTCAGTCACAATATCTACATAAAGTGACTCAGGACACTCTATGTGTTCCAAAATGAACTCCACTCGGCTCAACCATTCTTGCGCATATATGGGAAAGTTGAGCCCTCGATATACGGCTTGCTGTAGAAGCTACTCCAGGACTAAAATTCCTCTTGATGAAACTCCTTCATTCTGCCAGTTGATTTCTTGCCTCCATTTGAAGCTACAGCTCCAAACTCTCCTGAAGGCACGCTGATAATAGTCTATATCGGACTCTTCAGAATCCATTTAACTCTGGGAACAAAATTTTATTACATTTGTGTTAGACTCCAGATGACTAATTTATTAGAATGGGAGTATTCTCCTCCTACATTTTGCATAGAGTTACTGTTACTACTATGTTATGGATGGCACTTAAATTGATGCTTATATTTTAGAAGAACGATCCATTAAGTAGAAAGAAATCATAGATCCCATTCTGACACCTTATGGTGCTCTCTAATACCAACTATGGTGCCCCCCATACTAACAACAAGGAAGTACGGTGCTCCAGCTGTGGCAAATCCCCAACTTAAGTAAAGTTGGGTAAACCCAACCTGTCTTAAGCCAAGGACTTATCACCAAGTGCTATAATATTCATCAATATATAGATATCAAAGTGGCGGAAGCAATAAATAATAGAGTAACATCCACAAGCATACATAGTAGGAAAAGAGAATGCAATATAATAACTCATCACAATGTAGAAATAAAATACATCCAGAATTAATTATTATAAGCTAAAGTTTTAAATAAAAATAAAAATGACTCTCAATCTCACTGAAATGATAATGCAATATCTAACTAAACAGTAGCAGCATAGTCCTTCTCCTGAACCTGCTCCTCCTCTGCGACACTGCCCATGAACACATCTGAATCTGACATTTGTCGGTATCACAAATGCCAGGGCCCCAGCCAACAAAACAATAAGGTTACAGTTAGACAATTGTCTAAGTGCATTTTAGGCTATTTTAATGAACTGAATATTAAAAGATATCACATTTAATTATTTTTAGCGTGCAAGTAATTATGGAGTGCAACAAGCTAACCAAAAAATGGAATAATATAAACTATCCATTTATAACAATCAACATGTATGTGAAATAACATACAAAACACCAAAATAAACAAGGTAAAGCTAAAAGCAAAAGTAACTGCTACTACTGAAATAAATAAGATCCTAACATGCTTATGATCACATTAAAACATGCTGAGTATAAAAGAATGCAAGTACTGAACATGATGAAATTCTAGCACCCCAAACATGCCATTTATACATATATCTAATCCATAAGAGTATAGATACAACATGCAAGTTAATATGAAAAAAAAGAAAAGAAAATCCACTGAGACATGTGGCAAAACAAGCAATACGGAAAGTAAAACCACTGAAACATGTGGTAAAGCCAACTAAAACTGTAAGTAAAGCCACTGAGACATGTGGCAAAAACATGCAATCTGTACTGAACTGAACTAGAGTAGCAATAAGTCTAAGATATAGCACCGCCATCCCAACCCGAAAATCATCAAAATACCCAGCCATTAGGCCATCCCTGATCCTCTCTGAGGCCTGGGTAACTTCCATATCGTATTGAATACTGGAGGTGGCAACACTATACTCAGAACCTATCCTACTAACTAAAAATACTAAAAAACTTGATGAAATGATATATGCTTTACAAATTCTAGCTTAGGATGTATCATCCATATCCTAAGTATTCCTATTATGCTCAAGGAATAAAGCTCAAAATCCAAGGTGTGCAAAGCAATCTAGTCAAAGTAAGCAAAAGACTCAATCTAGACTTATGTGATATATGTTGTTGTCTAATTACCAAATCTAACTACTCTGAGAAGGTACAAGCTTAGGATCTCCAATATCCAGCTATCGAGTAGAATCTCGGATTTACGTCCTTAAAGTTAAATATTAGAACTTAACAAGTTCTAATACAAAATCATGTGACGACTATATAGTTTACATAAATAAATCAATGACCTAATTTTATTAATATTTTACTCTCTTACCCAAATCTTGATTAAGTAAATCAAGATTTAAGGATTTAGAACTTAAACCCCATGTTGAGTTCAAATCCTAAAATCCAAGGTGACATTCTAAATTGGGTATAGGTTTCTCACTTATTACTCAAATTAAAGGTATGGAATCCTATAAGTTGAAAGATTCAGGAACTAAGAACTTAGTGAAAGGCTATTCTGCTGATTATAAGATAAAATAATCGATTAAAAACTTGAGAATCTAAGATCTACATTCAATCTTTAAGATAATCTTATTATCTTATAGATTGAATCATCCTATACCCACATGGAAGGTTTCAAAAGATTAAACAATCAATCATTTAAGGAATTTCAATTGGAGATGGTTTAATTCAAATTGAAGTTCTAAGTCTAAGATCTAAAATCTAAAGATCTGAAGTTTGATCACTTTAGACTTTAAATTAGGGTTTTAACTTAAGAGCTTCCAATTGTGATACTTTTAGAACCTAAGTTCATAGTTAAACTATAAGGAGCTTATTAAGGTTGAAATTGACTATTTTAAGCATTAAATTAAACATCAACTCTTGTTGATTCTTTTAGGGCAAATTAAGATCTAAGGGTCTGCGGTTTGATAACTTTAAATCTTAAGCTAGATTTTTACTTAGACATTTCTTTTAGATTTTAACTCTTAGGTTAACTTTACTGAACTTCTTAAGGTGATACTTAATCATCTCAATTATTAGTTTCAAGGATTGATGCCAAATAAGTCTTATAAGATCACTTAAGTTCTAAGTGTCTTAATTAGGGATTAAGTGGAGATTTCTTGAATTGATGATCACATTATCATTACTATTAGTCTAAGAGTTCAGAGAATATTTCTAATATACCCTAGGATAGATTACTGAATTTCCCAAGCTTCAAGGAGCATTTAAACATATTTTGGTCAAAATGACCAAAATACCCCTCTTAAGGCAAGAATTGGGATACTAGGGTTTATTTATTCAAATTGATCCAAATTTGTTGTAATGTGTTTCATATTGATTACTGAAATGAAAAAAAATACTTATATTTGGTTTTGATGACTTAATTAATCTTAATTAGCACTAATTACTTATTTAAGACAATTAGGGTGATTAGTGAAAATAAGAATTCTTAGGGCAATCCAACATATTACTTAGGTTAATATAGACCTAATATGATATTAGGAATAACCTCTATCCAAATCAAAAGCTTAATTAGGATTAATTTCACTAATCCTTTTTTAAGGTGATTAAGGAGTGATTAAGAAAAATAATTATCCAAAATTAAATTTAAGGGTCTGATATTGTTCCTTAGGGTACAAGGAGCAATCAGAGCCATTAATCTCATATATTGGATACTTAAATAATTTTATATAATTTAATTAATGACAGCAAACAGTTTGGCAAATATTTATAAATCCAACCATTGGATCTAAGATTTTATTTTATATTCAGATTCCTTGAATTTTTCTAATTCAAATGGTATATTGGATCATACCATTTGGATTTATATAATTAAAGTTATTCAATTAATTTAATCTGAATGTTTATTTAAATTGGAATCATAGGTTTTAATTAATTAATTTCACAACCATAGAAAATATCATCCAATAATTATTTAATTAGCCGTGGCCCAAAATCGAAAAGGCGCGGGTCACGGGTCGTCCCGGCCCAAGGACCCATGACTTCGTCTTCTTCCTCTCGACGGGTCCCGAGCCCGCTGAACTTCGGCGCTGAAATTCTCAGCGCCTAGTCGACAACAGCAGCTTGGCTTAATCCCTACACATTCCCTGAGTCAAGACGCGTCGATTGGACCAAGAACCCCCATCTCGATCCCTCTGGATCGACGGGGTGCTACTCGATCGAGGCGCCTTCGATATGGGCGTCTCAGGCTGACTGTGAGGGGGAAATTCTCCTCACAGAGGCCTTGATTTGACCGGGGTTCGATCCCTACACGTTCAGGGAGACTAGACGCGTCGAACCCCCAACCTATCTTAACCTGAGTCGCAGCCAATCGCTGGGTCCTTACTCGGACTCAGCCATTGGCTCGGCTGCTAGCTCAGTCGATCGATACGATCGACTCGAGCTAGCTTATCCCCAGGCGACAATCACATTGGGTTTCTAAGTGGCTAAGGTTCACTAGGCGGCATCTAGGGCTCATCCAGAGGACAGAAATAAAATTGAGCTGAAGAGATTTTAATGGGGGAAAGGCTGTACCTGACTTCGAGTTACTAGCCTAACCGAGGAGAATTTAGTGTCCTTAAGCTTCCTAGTCAGTAGACGAAGCTCCACAGGGGGTTTGAACACCAGACGGGCCCCCTATCAGCAGTTCAAGCTTCAGAAATGCCGGAATTCACTGAGAAAGATGGGAGCTCTAGAGGTTTCAATTGGGGAAATTGAGGGTTCATAGTGAGCAAAGGGACTCACTGTGAATCGCTGGGGGTATTTATAGGCCTGAGGGAGCTATGGGGTGGCTTCCAGAGCTCGGGCAATGGCGAGAGACTCGAGCCGAAGGAAATGGCTCGGGCCAACGACTATGGGCAATTTGGGGAGAAGGCCGGCAGCCGGCCAGACGAACGCGCCGAGGGAAGGAGAGGAAATTCGGTGAATTTCCTCTACTTCCACGCGTCAGGGAGGATCCTGGCTGTTGGGGGGGACCAGACACAGATGGGCGAGGTGAGGAAGACGATCCATAGTGCTCGAGTTCATCTCCGCCGTCTGATGGAGCGACCGTTGGGGATAGACGGTCTGATGCGACTTCTATTTAACTGAACCGCGAATTAAATCCCGAGCGTCAGATCTGAGATGCCGATCGGGCGGAGTGGATTTGATCACGGTGCGCGGTATGCGAGCCGTTGGATTAGACGCGCTGAGATGCGTGCTATCGCATTGGGTGGCTTATATGCATGCGCCGCTGTCGGGACCCCGCAGCAGATCTGCCGCGGTCTCGACAGCAAATCCCACCGATTTAATTTTAATTAAAATTTAATTTAAATATAAATAAAATCAATTAATTAATATATAATTATCCTTAAATATCCTAAATCTAAATTTGGACCAAATGAGCTCCAAAAATTCCCAAAAATTCACCCTTAGCTAATTTAAGTATGAGGAATTCAAAAATAAAATCAGATTTTAATTTGGATATCAAAATAATTTAGGTATTTTTCAGGGCTTAAAAAAAATAGCCAAAAATACCAAATTTTCCATTTTAGCTCCAAATGATTTCAAACTTCCAGGGTTAGGTTTATATGACCTATTGAGTCCAATGGAATCCAAATCAAGCCTTGGTTTGGCTTAATTAATCAAGATCTAGCTAGGGTAACAACTTTAGGGTTATTACAGGGCAGGGCCCACTAGGCGCGGCAGATGCCGCCGCGTGGTGACGCGACGCGGGGAGAGGCCTGCGGTTGACACGCACGCGGCCTGGATCGGTCAGTGCGGGTCGGGCTCTACCCGACCCGACGCATGGGCTTCGGCTTCATCATGCCAGGTCCCGTCCTGGTGAGGCTAGGGTTGCAGTTTTGGAGGCATTTCCGGCGACGCCTAGGTTCGGCCCGCATGGCATCAGCTCGTGTTCGACGAGGGCTATCCGTCAGTGGCCTTACCGGCGACTAAGACGACTGGTACCGTCGGTGGGGGCCTAACCTAGTCCTCTAGGGCGCGATAGAAGGAGCGTAACAGTAAGCACTGTAGACGACTTACCAAATTCGAGCGATCGAACTCGTTTGAGTTCGATCGGACCCGCTCAAACAACAATCCACCTCGAGGAATAAGCATGTAGATTCATTGTATTAAGATTGCTTCAACGATAGAGAGGATCAAGTGGTACTTGATCGACGGCTCTTTGAGGATCTTCGGGCTCGAAAGGTGCAGGCGAGCTTCGAGCTTCTCAGGGCTTGGCTGGGGTCGTATCCAGATACGAAGACTCCAGTCGAGGGATTTAATCGAACTCGGCGGAAGGAACGAGGCCTGGGGAGGCGCCGGTTGGCCGGGACTACGGCGAGCGCGCCGCGTGGCGGTTGGCGGAGATGCTGAGAAAGATGGTCCCCAAGCCGTTTGATCGAATGACCCAGATTGGCTCGCTCGATCAAACGACGGGCGGACGGCGTTTCGCGAATCCGGACGACGCGACTATTGGATCTGACGGTGCCATTGGATTTTAATTAAATAAATAATTTAATCATTTTAAATCCTAATTTTATTAATTGAAATTAATTAATTTGATGATTTCCCAAAAATTTCAAATACTCACCCTTAGCTAATTAAGGGGTGAGGAACGCAACGGCGAGGTCAGATTTTTGATCCGATGAGTATTTTATTTTCTAGATTGGCAGGGCATTTAAATATTATTAAAATATTCGATGAATTTTCGACGACTTTCGATTGCCACGAAAACTTCACCCCTAGCTAATTTGGGGTCAACGAGCACAATGGTGAAGTCCATTTTTTGATCGGAGGTTAATTTAAATAGATCAAATTCTATGGTTTTTGGATTTTCCAGAAACAGAATTCGATCCATTTGAATCCTGATTTGGACTAGGTCTTAGAGGTTGACTCCAATTGACCTAATTAACACTTATGATTAATCTTAAGACTATGATTAGTCTTAATTGACTAAGGTAACAACCTGGGTTATTACAATCGTACCCTCACTTATGAAGACTTTAAAAATGTATTTTATACAAAATTCTGTAATTAGTAGTACTAGTCTTCTTTTTGCTCTTGCTTCTCTTCCTTTAGTAGCTTTGTAAATAGCTTCTACTTTACTTATGTTTCTTTCCTTTTCCTCCAATATTGTAATCTCTTAAAAGCTTCAAATATTAATGAGAATTTTCTTTTCTTATCTTCCTCAGTTTTTGAATTATGTTTTCTTTTCCTTTCCTTAGAATTGATCCAAATCCCAATATTCCTATTGAACTAATAGTGGAAGAACCTACTTCCACTATGACTTCTCAAACATATCAAATGTAGAATTTGCTGGATCTAATGAAGGTTATGGTAGAAGCACAGACTCGTGAAGTAGAAAGGATGGCTTCATCCTGCAACCCTTCCCAACCTTCTTCTACTCATCCTAAATCTACCCAACTCCTCCTCAAGCTTCTTCTCCTATTATTCTTGAACTTCCATTGGCTCCACAACCATCCTCTGGCCTTGTGGTGGATGTCTACCTTCTCACTTTTCTTCGTCTGAACCCTCCGACCTTCAATAGTTTCGTTTTTCATTTTGAAGCCATTGACTGGCTAAAGGCCATCGAAAAGACTTTAGCTAGTATTAAGTGTCTGGATAGTGAATGCCTCCATCTTGCAACCTGTCTATTCCACGGTGAAGCCGAATATTGGTGGGATAGTGAGTTAAAGACTCGCTTCTCAGACATTTAGATGGAAGACATCCCTTGAAATGAATTCGAGCAAGTGTTCCATGATGAATTCATTCCTCCTTCTGCCCAAACTATAACTGAAAATGACTTCATGCAGCTTACCCAAGGAAGTCATTCTATGCACGACTATGAGATGGAGTTCCGTAAACTCCCTCGCTTTGCTCCAAACCTTGTCCATACTAAAGTGGCTAGGTGCACTAGATTTCTTTCTGGTTTTAAGGATTCTGTTAAAAGTCATTTGTTGTCCCAGCATCATGACAATTTTTCTAAGCTTTTGGAAGGTGCTCGTATGGTCGAGTACCATCAAAACCAAATGGATTTGAAGAAGCGCTCCCATCCTCAACCTTATAGATCTGAACCCTTCAAAAAGAATCATTCTCGTGGTCCTAAAGTCTTTCAGCTTACTTCTGGCCAAAATCTTAATCAAAATTAAAATCCTAACCAGAACCTCAAGCAAAATCAGCAAGGAAGACCTAGAGCATTTTGTGACAGACCCCATCCTTATGGGAAGTGCTACCACACAGGTGGGAGGTGTTACATATGCGTCAGAACCAATCATCGCCATTGGGACTGTTATGCTAGTTGGACCATGGACAAGATAAAGATGAACTGCCAAGCTTCTGTGCAGAATTCAACTCCTATCAATTCTCAAGCACCAGCACTTGCCTTGATGCCTCCTCTTACTAGTGGAAGTGCTCAGCACCAAAAAGGTGTACCTTAATCTTCCTCCAAGCAAGGACACTACAGTAAAAAGGATAAGGGCAAGTCTGTTGCTCAATCTCCTACAGTACCAAGGGTCTACACTTTATTTTCTTTAGCTACCTCAGATGATAATCGCGTTGTTACCGGTACATTTTAAGTTTAATTTCCTGTTTTCTATTTTCATTTTCTTCCACAATTTTATTTTCATCATATCCTACTTTAATTTTCATTAGTTGTAATTAGAGTTTATTTTTCATGCTATAGGAACTCTAATTATTAAAAACCAGTTCTATGACACTCTCTTTGACATTGGTGCTGGTCACTCTTTCATGCAGTGAGTTATGCCTCTTCCTTAAATTTTCAACATTTTAGCCTAAGTAGTCCCTTAGTAGTTCAAATGCCATCTGATGCTATGATGTGTGCTAATGAGTTCTGTTTAGTAGATATCCCAATCAATAACCAATTTTTCCAATCCAAACTTATAGTTATGTCCATTACAAATTTTGACATAATCTTAGGAATGGATTGGCTAAGTAAGTTTAATGCCGTAATAGATTGCTTTCATAAGCGAGTTTCACTTAAGATTGAAAGAAACCTAAAGTGTTTGTAGTAAAACTTGGCTTGACTGCATCCTTAATCAATGCAATTGAAGCCAAGCATCTCGTTAGTAAAAGTTGTTATGCAATCCTAGTAACTTTAATTGGTGAAGAGAAGCAGATTAGTAGTCTAGAAGAGACTATCGTTGTTAGAGAGTTCCTGGATGTGTTCCCTGAAGACTTGCCTGGACTATCTTCTCTGCATGAGGTAGGGTTTTCTATTGAACTTATCCCTGGGACTCAACCTAAGTCTAAGGCTCCTTATAAAATGGCTCCAAAAGAGTTGTAAGATCTTAGAGAGTAGTTGCAAGAGTTGTTAGAGAAAAGATTCGTTCGCCCTAATTTGTCATCTTGGGGAGCTCCTGTCCTATTCGTCAAGAAGAAGGATGGTTCAATGCAGATGTGTATAGACTACCGTGAGCTTAATAAAGTGACTGTGAAGAATAAGTATCCTCTCCCTAGGATTGATGATTTGTTTGATCAACTCACCAGAGCAAAGATCTTCTCCAAGATTGACTTAAGATCAGGCTACTATCAGATTCGAGCCAAGAATGAAGATGTTTCCAAGACTGCATTCAAAACTTGATATGGGCATTTCAAGTTTCTAGTCATGTCTTTTGGACTGATGAATGCTCCTTTCATCTTCATGGACCTGATGTAGCGTATCCTTAAGACGTATCTCAACGAGTTTGTCATCATTTTCATCGACAACATCCTAATCTACTCGAAGTCAGCTGCTGAGCATGAAGAGCATATGCGTACCATTCTAGAATTATTAAGAGAGAATAAGCTTTTCACTAACTTTTCTAAGTGCATGTCTTGGCTCAAGTCCGTGGTATTTCTGGGTCACGTGATTGATGCTAAAGGCATTAGAGTAGATCAAAAGAAAATCCAAGCTGTTCAACAGTGGGTCCAACCTAAATCTGTAACAGAGATCCGTAATTTCTTAGGACTTGCTAGTTATTGTAAAAGGTTCATTCCTGGATTCTCTCTAATTGCTTCGTCGTTAACTCAGTTAATTAGGAAAGGTGTTCTGTTCATCTGGAGCACAGCCTGTGAAGAATCTTTTCAGAAGTTAAAATAGTTTTTAATTTATGCTCTTGTTCTAGTACTACCTCGTGAGGGTAAATATTTCCAGGTTTATACTGATGCCTCTAATGTAGGACTTGGTTGTGTTCTGATGCAAGATTGTAGCATAATAGCTTATGCATATAGACAGCTTAAGCATAATGAGAAGAATTATCCTATGCACAATCTTGAACTTGCAGGGGTAGTTTTTGCTCTAAAGATCTAGAGACACTACTTGTATGGAGTTAAGTGTGAGATGTTTACTGATCACCAAAGTTTAAAGTACATCTTCACTCAGAAAAAACTTAACTATCATCAGCGTAGGTGGCTAGAGTTACTTTGCGACTATGATTTGGAAATCCAATACCATCCAGGTAAAGCTAATGTAGTAGCTGATGCCCTGAGTCATAAAACGACTTTATCTTCCCTTTGTTGCAATGAATCTTTGATTGAAGATTTTATCAAATTGAATCTTGAGCTTATCAGTTCAACTAATTTGGGCACTATACTATTTGCTATTCAATCAGATGATTCTTTAATGTCCAAGATTGTTAAAGCTCAGAAGGAAGATTCAAATTATTCTACATTAGTTTCTGTAATAGTTAGTAGCAAGAGATCTGAATTACGTCTTAATGATGAAGGTGTGGTATTTCAGAAGTCTAGGTTATGGATTCTTAAAAGCTTGCAGTTATAAATATTGTCTAAAGCTCATAATTCTGGTTATGTAGTGCACCCTGGTAGTTGTAAGATGTATCAAGATCTCAAGCAATTGTTTTGGTGGTCCAGCATGAAGCGGGATATAGCCATTTTCATTTCCAAGTGCCATCTTTGTTCCTTGGTCAAGGCTGAACACCAAAAGCATGGTAGACTTATTAAACCCTTAGACATTCCTGAATGGAAGTGGTTTGATATTTCCATGGACTTCATTGTAGGTTTGCCTAAGAGTAGATCTAGTTCTGACTCTATTTGGGTGATAGTCGATATACTCACCAAGTTAGCCCATTTTTAAGCTATTCGTCAGACTGATCCAGTTGAGAAGTTAGCTAAGCTTTATCTTAAGAAGATCATTCGTTTGCATGATACACTGAATTGTATAATTTCTATTAAAGACAGTGGATTCACTTCCAGATTTTGGTCAGCTATTCAGCAAGTGTGGGGTCCCCTGTACTAATGGTAAAGAGTACGATACTCTAACTGTGGTAAATCCCTAACTTAAGTAAAGTCAGGTGAAACCCAACATGCCTTAAGCCAAGGACTTGTCACCTGATGCAACTATAAACATACATCAATACGTATCAAAGTAGCAGAAGCAGGGAATAAAATGTAACATCCATAGGCATAATATAGTATATAAAAATATGGAAATAGTAGTAGTAACTCAGAATAAGTGCAGAAAGTAAAATACATCCATAATTTAATTATTACAAACTAAGTTAAAAAGAAAATATAATGGTTTCTCAATCTCACTGAAATAAAAATGTAAAATCTATCTAAACTGCAGCAGAACGATCCTCCTCCTGAACTGGCTCCTCTCCTGGAGCACTGCCCACGAACAAGTCTGAATCTGACATTTGTCGGTATCACAAATGCTAGGGCCCCAGCCAACAAAATAAAAAGGTTATAGTTAGACAATTGTCTAAGTATATTTTAGGCTATTTTAAATGAATTGATTAATTAAAGATATCACATTTGATTAATCTAACATGCAAGCAATTGTGGGGTGCAACACGCTATAGAAGAAACTGTGTAACTATAAACTATCCATTTATAGCAATTAAGAAGTATGTGAAATAACATATAAAATATGAAAGTAAGCAAGATGAAGCTAAAAGCAAAAATAACTGTAACTACTGTAATAAATCTGATCCCAACATGATTATGATGATATTAAAATATGTTGAGTATAAAAGAACACAAATACTGAATATAATAAGAAATTCTAACATTCTAAACATGCCAATATATATAGCTAATCCATAAGAGTATACATACAATGTGCAGATTGATATGAAAAGGAAAAACCACTGAGACATATGGCAAAAAGCAAAACATTCAATGCATCATAAAGCCACTGAGACATGTAGCAAAGCAAGCAAGTACTGTAAGAAAGATCACTGAAACATGTGGCACAGCAAGCTAAACTAAAGTTTAGACTATAGTAGCAGTAAGCCTAAGACATAGTACTGCCATACCAGATAATAGGCCATACAGGGTGTGGCGGCCCTGCCCCACCGTGGTCCTGTTAACCCTTAGGTTAACATGATTACGGTGGAGGGGTCACCAAATGACAAGGTCCCTACTTAAGATTGGATTAGTCACACATCCTAATCCAATTTAAATAAGGATTTTGCCATTCAATCCAGAAATACTATCACTAAATGATCATACATGAACTCAGAGTGCGGAAGCATAAAACATAACATCCATCCAATACAGTATAAATACAACAATACAGAATAAGTAAAGTACTGAAAAAGGAAATATAATCCTATATTATTACAACATTCAATGAGTTTAAAAGAACTGAAAGAAAACTCTCAACCTCACTGAAAATAGAAAACTAAGCTACAGATCTTCAGGAACGGACTCCTCCTCCAATGGCAAACTCTCCACTGGATCTGCTAAACCAACAAACTCAGAACCTACCATTATCAGTTTCATAATGGTAGGGCCCCAGCCAACAAAAGAAAAATCTGGTTAGACAATAAGTCTAAGTACATTTTAGGGCAGTAATTTTATTAAATTAAGAAGATATCACCATATAAACAGAACTAAGCATAATAGGTGCAGGAAAGCGTACAAAAGAATAATAATAAGTATTGAACCATGGTTTATAACTAAACAAATAGGAAGTAACACATACCTCTTCCAAGTAACTGCAATCAAGCACAGGTAAGCAATAGACTAATCTAAAAAAAATACAATCTAAACATGCTTATGATCAAACAGAATATGCTAAGTGACATAGTAAAAACTGAAAATACTAACATCCTATGTCAGCATATGAAAAACAGAAAGTAAAACTAGCATCCTATATAAAAATACGTGCAGAAAAGCTGTAAGTAAAACAGTGCTGAAATGCAGAATATACTAGTAAAACAGTAACTGCAAACTGAAACTATTGTAACTATATAAGTCATCTGAACTGAACACGAACTCAACAGTTCTTAGCCTGATGAGCTAAGAAACTCTGAACTGAACATCACTGAAACTCTTAGCCTGATGAGCTAAGACAGAACTGAATGTAAGTATACTTGAATTAGTATAACCATATCAGAATCCTGACTCTGTAGTCAGTAGGGCGAGAGTCTATCCATCCTATCACTCGGACTAGGCATGGCCAATAGACTGTCGGACATTAAACCCTCGAAAGGTTGCCGACCCCGAACGGGTTGATCGAAGAGGTATACTAATCAAGCTACACCTTACAAACTACTTGTGAAACGAACATAATGCTGTTTATAAATAACGTTCTAAATTAACATAAGATATTTATCAAAATATCTTATATACTTAATACATGTTCAAGGTATAAGGCTCAAAATCAAGGAATGCGATGCATCAAAAATTCAAAGTGCAAGAAACTCTATCTAAAAATACAGGTGATATCCTTTGTTATCTACTTTATTCGTTCTATTTACTCTAAGTTACATAAGTTTCAGAATTATCAATTCTTACACATTCTGTAACTTAGAATCACGAATCCTACTTGTTGAAGATAATTAGGACTGGCCAAGTCTTAATTATAACTTAATCAAAAGATGATTATTTGGTTAAAATAAATAAATCATTGACCTATTTTTGTAATTTAATTCATCCCAACCATATTTTGATTAACCAAATCAAGATGAAAAGATTAAGAATTAGACTTCAGATGATGGGGTCTAATTACTTAATCTAAAGGTATAACTAAGGGTCTAAGGTTTAGAACCCAAATCTCACAGATTAGGTTAAGGCAAATCCTAATGATAAATCGAACTCATTAGGATAGATCTCTATTCTTAGTTCTAAAGTTTAAAGATCAAATAATCATTTAATAAACTAAGAAAATCTATAAACTAGAAAACTCAAGGTTTCACCTAATTGAGTAACCCAATTTACTTAATAGATGAATTCTAACTTAAGATCTATTCCTAATCTTAGTAAATAAGGCTCTTAATTACTAAGAGTATCTCTCTAGACACACATCCTAACTAATGTTATAAGACCTAAGGATAGGTCTAAGAATAATTAAAGAAGAAGAATCTCACTTAGGAATTTTCTTTACTGAACAAATTCTGAGATTTTAATCAAGACCTAATTTAGACTTAAATTTGATTAATTTCAACTATGAGTCATTCTATTTACTGATTTTAGTGATTGGAAATTGAATTTAGGGCTTTAGAAGGTTAAACCCTAAATTTGGGCAAAATGACCATTTTGCCCCTCCTAAAGGGTTCAAGAGATCAAATTTTGATCTAGGGCTTAAATTCTGAAATTTTCTTTTGGAAAGTGCTTCTTACTGTCTAATATAAGATTAGACAGTAACTAAATCAATTTTGGGTGATTAATAAGCCATATGAGATCAAATTAGTGAATTTGACTCATAAGGGCAATTTAGTAATTTTGACTAAATAAAAGTTAAAACTTCCTTTAGATTAATGTTCTTTACTGCCTAAGCTTTCCATAGAACCTAAATTTGCTGAAATCTGATAAGTATTGGCCAAGTTCTGGCCAATACAAGATCTAGGGTTTAAGGGTAATTAAGGAAAACTCAATTATGGGTCAAAAATCCTAACTTTGCCAATTAGTGTCCAAATTAAGCAAAATTAGTGGCTATGAATTACAAATAGCTCACTGATCAATATGACATGTGGTAGGCTCAATTTGGACCTAATTTGACTAAGTTAAGACCTAATTAGGGTTTAGGGTGATTAGTGAGTGATTAGCAAAATTGAGCTTTCAAATACTAATCCAACCTTATAGATTGATTCTAAATGGTTCTATGAATCCTCTGAAGTTTAAATCTCTCAAATTGGGTTACTAGATTTGCTATTATTTACTAATCAAGATTTAGAGCAATTAAGGGTGATTAGCAAATCTAACCGTTGGATCTAAATATTTTTATAGATTACTGTTAATTAGGTTCTTCTGATCTAAAAGGATCTTTGGATCATCAAAATTGGAGCTCAATTGACCAAGTTATGGTCAATTGAAGCTCTAGGGTTAATTAACCTAATTAGGGTTAGGTCCTAAATGTCATTAAGCAATTACTAATCCAAATAACAAAATAAACACTATCAAATTAATCCTTAGGATTTTCTGATCATTTTAAGACCCATATTAGGTATATTTGGATCAATCTACACAAAGTTATGGTTAATTGAATATTTGAGACATAAATTTGAATTTTAATTAAACCCTAAATATCATTTTTCTAAATACTAGTCCAAATGCAAAATTATTGACATTAATAAATTCCTTATATTTTTCTGATTAATTTGGTATATTTATTTGCATAATTTGGATGAGTATTTTGTAAGATATTAATGCTTAAAGTTTAGGTTTAATTTAATTAAATAATTCCTGTATTATTAGAATATTAATTCTGATATTATTAATAATATAATTATTGTTTATTTTATTTAACGTTATAATTATATAATTGATTTTATAATATTCTGCAGGTACATATGGCGGAGCCTTATTGGCTGGTCATAACGCGGCGGCCCCACTGACGACTTTTCTGCAGCCGCGTCATTCATCTGACGCGAGGCGGGCCCCACTTCTGCCGCCGAGCCACGCGGCTTGCTGGAAAGAAGACACGTGCTCCCGGTGGACCCCAGCTCTCTTACGCGGAAATCTGAGGAGGACGGGTCGGGCCCGGGTCGACCCGGTCCGACCCGAAAGCTCGTCTTCTCGACAGCTTCTTCCCGAGGGCGCAGAATTAGGGTTTGCTCTTACAGGGACTTTCCATCATCTAAACTGCTCGACCCGCATAGCGTTGGATAGCTAAGGATGTGATCTTCCATTAGGTGATCGAATCGAGACCTAATATGATCTGAGTTGATCTCAAACCCTAACCCTAGATGACCCTAATACGGCTAAACTATGCGTAACGGTTTTACCTGTAGATAAAACAAGAATACAGAACGATTCGCAGCTTCTAAGACAGATCGATACCGCACAATTTTTAATCCATTTTGTGAAATAAAGTTTCAAATTTGTGCGATTGAAATCAATTGAAAGATAAGAGAAATCAAGAGGTACCTAGCTTCGACGGCTGTCGTCTAACTGGATCAATCCGAGCGTCCCTGATCTCTGAAATGGATCGATTCGAGCGAAATCGAGAAGTGGAATCGATCAGAAGCTATAACCTAAAGCCGGAACGGTGAGATCGACGCGTGGAATGGTGGAGAGGCGCCGGGCGTCGTCGTTCGCGACACGCGTTCGTTACGCGGGACGACGACCCCCGGCCGTTCGATCCTTAGATCGAACGGACCACAGAGCCCGTTTGATCAAACGGCGGAAAATAGGTTTAGGCAACGGCGTTTGCTATTAAATGGACGGCGCCGTTAACTGCTATAATTAAATAATAATATTTAAAATTAAATTATTCAGCTTTAATTAATTAATTTTAGCCTATTAAATGAATCCCAAAAATTTCCAATAATTCACCCCTAGCTAATTGAAGGGTGAGGAACGCAATGGCGCACTCAGATTTTTGTTTCGACGAGTATTTAATTATTTGATTATTCAAGGTATTTAAATAATATTAAAATATTCGACGAAAAATCAACGATTTCCAAATGCCTCCAAAATTTCACCCTTAGCTAATTTGGGTATTCTGAACGCAATGGCGAAGTCAGATTTTCAATCTGAGGTCTAGATAAAAAGTCAAATTTCCAGGTTTTGGGATTTTCCAGAATTCTTGTTTTGACTTTGTTGACTTCTTGGTTTGACCTATGTTTCAAAGATGAATTCTAAATCACTTGATTAGTGACTTAGAATCTTAATTAAGACTTAGATTAGTCTTAATTAAGCAAAGTAACAACTTGGGTTGTTACACAGGGCCTCTGAACAGAGAGTTCAACTGTAACCATCCTAGACATCCAATATGCTAGGCCTAAGTTGAACTCATAGAATAAGTCTATAACCATCCTAGACATCCAATATGCTAGGCCTGAGACTATTCTATAATAATACAAGAACTGAAGAGATAGACTAAGCTAGGATATACTCTACTAACTGAAAGCATTGTAAGAACTAATTGAATGATATGCTTTATAAACACTAACTTAGGATGTATCATCCATATCCTAAGTTCTCCTATTATGCTCAAGAAATAAGGCTCAATATCCAAGGTATGCCAAGCTATCAAGTCAAAGTAAGCAAGAGACTCGATCTAGACTTATGTGATATCTGTTGTTGTCTAATTTGTCCAATCTAACTATTCTGAGAAGATACAAATTTAGGATCTCCAATATCCAACTATCAAGTAAAATCTCATATTTACAATCTTAAAGTTAATATTAGAATTTAGCAAATTCTAATTCAAAATCATATGATGACTATAAGGTGTAAACAGATGAATTATGACCTAATTATTAATATTTTTCTCTCTTACCTAAATTTTGATTAAGTAAATCAAGATTTTAGGATTTTGAACTTAAACTCCACCTTGGTGTTCAATTCCTAAATCCAAGGTGATGTCCTAATAAGGATCTAGGGTTCATACTTAATACCCAAGTTACAGATAAAGAATCCTATAAGCTGAAAGATCCAAGAGCTAAGAACTTAGTGAAACGCTACTCTACTGATTATAAGATAAAATAATCCATTAAGAACTTGAGAATCTATGATCTATATCCAATCTTTTAGGATAATTTCATTATCATATAGATTGAATCAATCCTATACCCATATGGAAGGCTTCAAAAGATTTAGACAATAAATCATTTAAGGAATTTCAATTGGAGATAGTTTAATTCTAGTAGAAGATCTAAAGTCTAAGATTTAAGATCTAAGATCTAAGATTCGATCACTTTAGACTTAAATTAGGTTTTCAACTTAGACTTTCTAAATGTGTTTCTTTTAGAATTTAAGCTCATGAACTAACTTAATTGCACTTATTAAATTGAGATTTAACATCTAAAATTATTAGATTCAATTATTAAGGCAAAGTGACCCCTTTATGATCACTTAAGATCTAAGTATTTAAATTAAGGCTAAATGAAGATTTCTTAACTTAATATGAATATTTTTAACTTAAGAATTCAGAGAGATGCTAATCATCTTACTAAGGATAATCTACTGAATTTTTCCAAGGTTTAAGGGGCACTTAAACATATTTTGGTCAAAATGACCAAAATACCCCTCTTAAGGCTAAATATGGGATTTTAGGATTTAATTATCCAAATTACTTCTAATCTATTTTAATGTGTTTCATATTGGTTAATGAAATGGGAAACACACTTATCTTAGGTTTTGGCAATCTAATTATTCTAATTAACACTAATCACCTTTTTAAGCCAATTAAAGTGGTTAAGAAAGTTAGGGCATTCTAAAGTAATCCAATCTTATCCATAGGTCCTACTACACTTATGGTAGCATTAGAAACTACATTTATCAGAATCAGAGGCTTAATTAGGGTTTCATTCACTAATCCCTAATTAGGATAATTAAGGAGTGATTAAGAAAATTAAATATCCCAAATTGGTTTTAAGGGTCTACAATTATTCCTTAAGGTCATATGAGTAATCAGAGCCCTTATTTTCCATAATTGGTTATTTATTTAAGTTAATATGATTTAATTAAGAACAGAAAAGGATTGGGCAATTATTTTAAATCCAAACATTGGATCTGTGATTTTATTTTATATTTAGATTCCTTGTATTTTTCTGATTCAAATGTATATTGGATCATACCATTTGGATTAGTATAACTAAAGTTATTCAAATAATTTATTTTGTATTTTTATTTAAATTAAAACTATAGGAATGCATTTATTAATTAATTAACTATAGAAAATACCATCCTATAATTCGCTAATAGCCGCTTCCCAAATTCAAAAGACGCGGTCACGGGTCAGCCTGACCCGTGACTTCGTCTCCTTCCTCTCGACTGATCCTGTCCTAGCTGAGCTTCAGCGCTGAAATTATAGGCACCCAGGCAATGGAGATGGCTCAACTTGATCCTTACACATTCCTGGAGTCGAGATGCATCGATCCCACCATCAATCCCTCTCTAGGACGCACTAGATCGCCGGATGGCTACTCGGTGAATTCGGTCTTACTTGAAGCTTTTAGGGTTTACTGTGAGGTGTAAATTCTCCACACAGAGATGACCACTTGGCCAGAGCTCGATCCCTACACCATCCTGGTGATGAGGTAGATCGAAGCCCTCTGGCCACGAGCTTCAGGAGGACCTGGATCGGTGGATCCTTACTCGAGCTCGGCTACGAGCTCGCGGCACACACCAGACAAAAGATCGATCAATGTAGGCAAATCCAGACCTTAAGAGCGATCGCATTGGGTTTTCCTAAGTGGCTAAGACAATCTAGGCGACATCCAGAGGCTTAACCAGAAGCTTAAATGGAAACTAAGCTCTCTGCGTTCAATGGGAAAGAATCTGTACCTGAAGTTGAGGTTGCAGGCATGGCCGAGGAAAATGAGGTGAGCTAAAGCTTTCCAATTCGCAGACGAGTGCTCACAGGAGGTGTGAACACCAGACGGGCCCTCTATCAGTGGTTCACAGCTCCAGCAAGTCGGGAATCGCCGAGGGAGATGGGAGCTACGAGGGAATTTGGCTGAGCAATCGAGGATTCATAATGAGAAAAGGGACTCACTGTGAGATCCTGGGAGTATTTATAGGTCTAGGGAAGTATGGGGTGGCTTCTAGAGCTTGGGCTTGGAGAAGAAGCTCGGGCTGAGGGAAAGCCTTGGGTGTAACGGCCGGGGGCAATTCGGGGAGAGCACGACTAGTAGGAGATCATGTCGAGGGCATAAGGGGGAATTCAGGGTCTTCCCATCCATGAGGTGGGGAGGATTTGGCTATCGGGGGAACTAGCGTGCATGGGAAGATCGGAAGGTGGACGATGATCCATAGTGCCTGGGGATTTTAGAGCCGTCGGATGGATCGACTGTTGGCTCTGAATGGCGCTGCTGGAGTACTTATACAAAATAGATAGAGGTCATCAGATGCGAGCGACGGATCCGACGCTTAGGATTAGATTGCCCCACGGAGGAGATCCCGCCGTTCTATAGTTTGCGCTAAGATGCGTGCCGTGCATCCCACAGGTTCATTCCCATGCGCCGCTATCGGGACCTAGCAGCGGATCTACCGTGGTCCCGACAGCAAATCCTAGCCTTAATTTTAATTAAATAATTAAAATAATTATTATAAATCTATTTATTAATTACATTAATTTCTATTAAATTTATAAATCTAATTTAGGCTTATACGAGCTCAAAAAACTTCCAAAAATTCATCCTTAGCTAATTAGGGTATGAGGAATTCAAAAATGAAGTCAGATTTTAATTTGGAGAACAATTTAATTTAGGTATTTTCTAGAACTCAATAATTAGACAAAAATACCAAAATTTTCAATTTAGCTCCGATTAATTCCAAACTCCTAGGGTTAGGTTTAAATGACCCATTGAGTATAATAGAATAAAAATCAAAGCTTGGTTTAGCTTAAATAATCTAGTTTTTGCTAAGGTAATAACTAGGGCTATTACAGTAAGACTTGGGGATGAGTTTAGCATCGAGTACTGCTTTCCATCCCCAGACAAATAGTCAGACTGAGTGTGTTAATCAGGTCTTGGAAGATCTCTTGCATCTTTGTGTTTTAGACTTCGGTGGATCATGAGAAGATCGTTTAGCGTTAGTTGAGTTCGCCTATAATAACAGTTATCAATCATGTATTGGTATGGCTCCTTATGAAGCTCTTTCTGAAAGGAGGTGTACAACTCCAGTTGCTTGGACTGAAGTAGGAGACTCACAACTTTATGATTCCGAGTTAGTAGAAGTGACTACTAAGAAATTTTAACTGATCAAGCACAATATGATTGTAGCTCAGGATAGACAGAATAAATATCATGATGCTCGTCATCGTTAATTGGAGTTCCAAGTAGGCGATAGGGCTTATCTTAAAGTTAGTTCGATGCATGGTGTTCAGAGATTTGGTGTTTCTGGGAAGTTGAGTCCAAGGTATTTAGGATCATTTGAAGTGATTAAGAGGATTGGAACATCTGCTTACAGATTAGAGTTGCCAGAAGACTTCTCGGCTGTACATAATGTGTTTCACATTTTGTAACTAAGAAGGTGTTTGCTAGATTCAAGTCAGCAAGTTCAGATACATGTAATGGAACTGCATCCCAATCTGACTTTTGTCGTTAAACCTGTTACGATTCTGGGGCGGAATCTTAAGCAGTTAAGAAACCACAGCATTCCTATGATCAAAGTTCACTAGCAGAATCATCCAGCTGGAGAAGCAATGTGAGAGAAAGAAGAGGACATGCTAAAGAAGTTCCCATAATTTTTTTCTTAATCAGGTAGATTTAGTTCTTTCATATTAATTGTTATTCCTTAAACTTCCTTTGAATTTTCAATTTCCTTGTTTTCATTTGTTGCGTGTCGTGGGCGACACTCTTTTTAAGGAGGGGAGTCCGTAACAACCCAAGTGTTGTTACTTATCTATTAGTGTCATAATTGACTATAATAATTTTCCATTAGTTTTAAAATAGTATTAGGAGTTTCCATTTCAATATTCGTGCAATTTGGAGATTGTTTAGCAATTTTCAATATTTCCTGGTTTTCTGATAATTTTGAGAATGTCTAATTTATTTAGACCTCATAATCGAAAACAGAGTCCACCGTTGGACTCATCACACCCAAATTAACTAGGAGTGATATTTTCGAAGTATTTGGAACTTGTCGAATTTTCCCCCTTTTTTATATGTATATATTTCTTAATTTTTGCAACTTTCATTTATGCCATTTTCTTATTTTTTATATATGTATACATTTCATAATTTATGTAACTTTCATTTCTATTATTTTTTTTTTCTATATATGTATTTATTTTCTAATTTCTGCAACTTTTATTCCAATCATTTTCTTATATATATATATATATATATCAAAAATTTTTCAACTTTTATTTTAGTAATTTTTTTTTTCATTTAATATATATATATATATATATATATATATTATAATAACAATAAAAAAAAGTTGTTATTTTTATATATAAAGATAAATAGCTAAGATAATATTAATCTTTATATTCTTACTAAAATAAATGAAAAATATAATTCTTTCATTTACTTATTTCATTTGCATTACTATTAATATAACAACTTTAATGTTGTTACTCATCAATTAGTAATATAATCGACTCAATTTCTTTTCTATTACACTTATATTAGTGTTAAGTGCCTCCACCTCGAATTTTGTACGATTTAGAGATCATTTGGGACTTTCTAACATTTCTTGATTTTCCGATAATTTTGAGATTTCCTATTTTATTTAGACCTCAAAATCAAAAATAGAGTCAACCATTAGACTCATCACCCCCAAATTAGCAAGGCATGGTATTTTGGGAATATTTGGAAATTGTCAAATTTTCCTCGATTATTTAATATTATTTAAATACTCAGGAAATTATGATAATTAAATTAACCTCTGATAAAAAAATTGATTTCATTTTTGAGTTCCTCACCCCTCAATTAGGTAAAGGTGAAAATTTGAGATTTTTCAGAGTGCATTTGAATATTTAAATTTAAGAAATTAAATTTGGATAATATAATAATTAAATATAAGGTTTAAATAAATTAATATACATAATGAACATAAAAATATCCAATGCCTATTTTAAAATCGCAGAAATCCGCTGTGCTAAAGGAAATACGGAACTACTATTTGCAGGGATCTGGATCCTTCCGCCTTTTATAAGGCAGATCGGACGGTCCATAATCGAGCCAATCTGCCTTATTTAATATGGCCGTTCGATCGCCAGATCGAACGAAAGACCCAGATTTCTTTACTGTACATCTTCCTCTACGCCTTCGATCGTGCCTCTGCTGCGTCAAAGGAGTGGGTGTACGAGTGTCCTCCACTCCAGCTGGCCTCCCCCAACCACCTTAAGTTCCCTTATCTCCTCATTTCATCATTTTGCACCTACTGAAAGCCTTAGCGGGAGCTTAACGATGCGGGCGGGTATCAGTTAGCCCGACGATTTCAGTTGCATCTTTCCCTAAATCAGCCGACAGGGCCTTCATTCTTTTGTAGGTGCAAGGTACCACTTTCATTTTCTTCTTCTGTTAATTCCTCAAGATTCCAGCATTCGATTTTATTAAGTATTAAGATAATAGTATGGATGAAATGAAATTAGAACAGTTGATTTTTTTTTCTTGTGAAGTATACTATCATGATGGAATTTCTTTAGTTCTATATACAACATCTATTTAATGGAATGCATATGGTTTATTTAATGTCCACCCATTAAGGAAGATTTAGTCGATCGGGCTCATCGGAGACCGATCAAACCCAAATAAATTTTAGAATAGAAGAGGAAACCCATGCATTCTGCTTCCCTTTTTTTTCTGTAGTTTAAAGAGTATTTCAGTTATGATATTCATATCAATTCGTAACTTCAAATAATTAATAGATCCCTTCTCTTTCGATTCATATTCGCCCATCTGCATTTTTCTCGAGAACCCAAATTTTAGGATCCGAGCAGTCAACTCCCATCTGCATGCGAAGGAGAAGGGAGAAAGTATAATGGGCCGTATTTGTGGCCCATATTCGGACCCATGTCCTTCGAGGGTGTGCTATCATTTAAAATGAATGGGCCTACAAAAATAAAATAAAAAAGAGAAGTGAAGAGCAGCCCAGTGAGTCTGCTTGTATTAATTTCATTTAAAATTTACTTTAAGTTTTAAATCAAATTTTATTTGTAATTGTATAATAATTTTCTTAATAAGTAATTAATTATGCAATTATTATATATCACTATGATTATTAAATTCATAAAGCAATAGGATGATATTTGAATGATATTAATAAACACTGAATTGTTTAATCATTATTTCAAATGATTTTTTTTTATTAAGCCAAATCAATTCTAAATGTAATTTGAATTATATTCACTAATTAATTGCCAATCCTATCATAATGATGTCAAATGCAAATATTATTTGTTGCCTTGTTTGCAATATGTTATGGAACTAGACTATGTTATTGAACATTTAGCATGTCAATTATTTATCCATGTATTTAATTTTTAAAATTTACTAAAGTTTGAAATTAAATATATTTAAATTCTCAAAGCCATAATTTGAATAATTGATGTCCAAATATAACTTTTAAATAGTCCATTTAATTCTTAAGAATGTGTAGGACAATAATATAAAATTAGATTTAGGTAATAAACCATAAATCTCTTATCGATTTTTTTTTATCATAATTAAGAGTCCTCCAAATCCTAAAATCCCAAATATGTCCAAATTTGAACATGTTAGTGTCATTTTTCTCTTTATGTTATAAGGATTCTATATTTATGTATATCATTTCATTTGGACAACAATTGGAGATTTTGGGTATTTGGCTCCTCAAATTGGCTAATTTTGTAATTTCATGGTTTTCATTCATGCTTGTTTAAGTATTTAAACCCTAGGATAGTAAACATATCTCACTTTACTTCACATATACTTTCAATTATATATTTGAGATATGAATTTTATTAATTTGATGATTAGAATACTTGGCAATCTACTTAAATAAATCTTCATCATTCATAAAATTGATATATGATTGATTCGAAAAATATGAATTATTTGTGATCCTTAGAACTAAATGTTACTTCCAACTAATGTTGATAACATTTACATATATGTAATTGTAATGTTATGAATCTATTAAGATTAGTTCATAGCACCTTTCTGGATCCAATGCTCATTCATTGATTTTATCTTATAAAATTTAGAAACCTAACTTGTATGATTTGTCATTAAAATCTTAGCTAACCTATTCCATGATTTTAGAATTTAAATTGCATGCCTTTTTGTCATGTTATAATTCCATTAGAACTAATGTCCTACGATTTGATTGAAACTTAGTGATAGTTCCTTAGCTTCTAAATCTTACATTAAACCCTTTAGTAAATTGAAAATTTCAATACTAGTAGTATACTTCCTTTTACTAAGTAATATTAATAAGACTAGTACTCAACAATTCAATTGGATTATTAGTACCCATCTCCCTTAGTCTTTAATCCTCTATTTTTAGTTCTCTAATGATTAAATTAGATGACCCTTAGTTTCCTAACATACTTATGATAAGCTTATAGACTTTATTTAACCTAAAAACTAGAATTAACTATTATTTGTAGATGATAGTATATCTTTTTCCTTATACTTAAACATTCCCTACCAATTGATCATGACTAAGTCAGTAAATGATTTGGTAGAAAACTTTTCATTTTATATACTAATTAGATTAAGTTAGTAGGTTATACATTAACCTTCACTTCAAATAGTTTTGTAAACCTTCAATTTCATTCTTCCGTACAAGTTTCCTAAACTTTAATCATTAATCAATTTGATTTGGTTAGTTTAAGACTAGTGTAGAATTAGTTCAAATTGTATGGATATAATTATAAAATATTTTGTCACTTCATAAGTTAAATTAAAATACTATTTTCCAAACTTCTTTTAATTCTACTATTACTTAAATTGACTTGAAGATCAATATCTGCAAGTTAATTGGAAGCTCAAATCGCTCCAATCATTAAGTAGATCATTAAAAATTAGACAACTTTGAATACCACATAGTTTATAATTATTTGAATTTTCTTGAATAGTTACTTGACTTTGAGCCTATTCCTTTAAACATACATACAAAATATTGTGCATAAATAAGACTTTCACAATAAAACTATAGGGGTTTATATTATGGTGGATAGCCAAGGGCAGGCTAAATAAGAGATATAAGGAGACCTCACATTCTTAGAGGGTGAATATGAATGTTTATTTTCACTAAGACCCCACTTTCTCTTATTAGTTAGGTAGACGTGCTTAACTCCTCATGTCATTCTGTAATATGCTCACAGAATGAAGCTTTCATAAAATAATTTAACCTAATAATATTTGAGTCCTTTACAATCTTATTGATTGTAAGATCTTATCATAGCCTTTTAGCTATGTTTTCATTGTATAGTTTTAGACTATATATTCTTAGTCCACGAAACTAAGATTCTTATTTACTTACTATGCTTTGCACTTTCTATCTTTAGTACTATTCTTTACTTACAGTTCATATATTATGCAGTGTATGTTGCTTTAATTTCATTTAAATGCTTCACTATTTTTCTTTTCTTTACAAATGCATAATTTTCATTGGACATATACATATTTCCATTTCATTTACTTTCAAATGCACTTTAGTAGTTTCTAGCCTTATTTAGGATGCTTTCCCTTACCTTTTTGGTTGTAGGCCAGAGCGATTATTCATGTGAGTATTTTTACTCCTTTACTTTCAACTGTTCTTCTTTACAGTTACATTTATTTTCCTTCCCTACTTGAATGCTTTCAAATGCTCCTCTGCTTATATTAAAGTGTAATTTAGCTTGTGATATCTAAATAAAACTTATAAATATTTAGCCAATCTTAAAATATGCTTAGACTATTTCATATAACTACTCTTTTTACTTTCTTAGCTTTACCCTATCATATTTAAAGACCAAAGTATAATAGATTAGGAGCAATACAATTCAGGTGGAGCTGGACCTAGTATTTGAAGATCATACAAAATTGCTTATATTTATTTCTTATTACTTGCATTTTTTATTATGTGAGGGAGTGATTTATTTTCTTCTTATTCTTTCATTTAAATGGCTTGCAGTAACTTAAACTCTTTGTAATATTTTTACTTAATCTGTGCTGAGTTTACTTACTTTGTAACTTCTTGGATTGAATGAGTGGATAAATACTATATGTTTTACTTATACTTGTATTTGCTTACACATCATCCATACATGCTTCTATTGTAAAAATTTTTTAACTTAACACCACTCATAAAGAGACTTGGCCACTTAGCATATAGTATTGGGTTAGCATTCTTCTAATTTGATATTAAATGCTATGGTAACACTCTAATGTTGGATTGAGTTTCTATCCTATATTGGGGCCATTACAGTTAAGTTTTGACCCACTTTGATATATTTATATGAGATTTTGTGCTCAGAACTTGAAATAAATGATCAGAAAATAGTATCATGGGTTCATTCAGGTTGATCTCAGGTCTGTTTAGACAATACGTTTGGCCAGGACATGCTGATCAGTAACAATCTCTAGATCAAGTCTTTGAGGAGGAGCTGATGCATGATAAAGCAACTTAGATATTAATTTTATTTAAGTTTTAATTTTTTTGCTTAGTGTGTAACATATTTTATAAAATAATTATTATCTTTGTATTAAATATATTTCATTTATTATTCTAGTATTTCTAAATATTGCAATAAATATGGAAGTGTTTATTTTATACGCCTCTATATATTCTGTTATACAAAATATTAATAAAATCCTAGGGAGTGAGCACTTAATGTTGGATTAATTATTCTAACCCAGCAGTAGGTTATCATAGAGGCTTTGGCTGCTGTGAGGAGAAGAACCAAAGGTGAAGCCCAAAGGAAGCTGCAGTGCAAGAGAGCTCTTGCATGTTGGAGAAGATACTTCTGGTGTTGTCTGTTTCCTTTTCTCTTCATATTAGAGTAAGAGCTTGTGTGTTTTATGTTAAATGATAAGCTCTTTATAACTTTGTACTCTTCAAGATTCTTAGTAGATATTTTCAGTGGTGTGGCTTTGTGATTTTCCCATTCATGGGTTTTCCACAAAATTTTTCTGTGTTTGGATGAATGTGTGCTTAAGCTTGTTTTGCATGCATGTGCTATGATTTCTTATTTGTAAATTTGTGATTTTGGATTTTCTTGGTAATTGTTAATGCAACCCCGGTCCTCAATCGAGTGTGCTAATTAAACCACTTCCACTGCAGAGTATTCTTGGTGTCCTAAATATCATCAATAAATGGTATCAGAGAGAGGTTACCTTGTTGGTCCTAGGGTTTTATGGTGACTCACTGCTGGGTCAGCATAGCTAATCCAACATTAGGTGCTCACTCCCCAAGATTATATAGGGGTTTAGTATAACAGTGTATTTAAAGGCATATAAAATACACACTTTCACATTCATTACAACATTTAGAAATACTAAAATAATAATGAAATATATTCATTACAAAGATAATAATTGTCTTACAAAATCAATTACACAATAAGCAAAAATTTAAAACTTTAAGAAAATCAGCATCTAAGTTGTTCGATCATGTAGCAGCTCCTCCTCAAAGGTTTGAACCAGAGATTGTTTCTGAACTGCCATATATATATATATATATATATATGTGTGTGTGTGTATTAAACAGGGCGAACAAAAAAAAAAGAAAATAAAAGAAAGGAAAATATTTAATTAAACACAAAGGCTTAAGTAAGGTTTGTAGGATATCAAAATTTGTATATTATATTAAGTAACATAATTCTGCATGCCAAGCTTATACAAATAAAATGTGATAGTTAAGTATGATATGCATGCAAAATTATCAGTATTATGAATGCAATATATATATTTAAGATATGTGCTCTTTCTGAAAGAAATTGCAGCAAGATATGGTATTTATTATGTTGGATAAAGTTATAGAATAATTAAGGAGTTAGATACGTCTATCTAATTATCAGAGATATGAGTTCTTGACTAATTACATATTCCCCCTCAAAGGCTATGTGCAGTCTCCTTATTTCTCCAAATATCAACCTGTCCTAGCCAAACATATTGTCTATACAGACCTAAGATTAACCTAAATGAACCTATGATACTATTTTCTAATAATTTATTTCAAGTTATGTGCACAAATTCTCATATAAATATATAAAAGTTGATCAAAGCTTAATAGCGATGCAAATGCTACAAATGAAATAATTAAATGAAAAGAATAATATTATTTATTTTATTTTAGTAAAAATATCAGGCTGATATTTGTATTTAAATGAAAAAAAGAAAATACAGGTTGATATTTGCATTTAAAGAAAATACAGGGTGATATTTGCATTTAAATGAAAAAATACAGGCTGATATTTTATTTTATCAAATGAAAAAAGTAAATATATGATGATATTTGCATTTAAGCGGCATAATTCTGCATGAGAAGCATATACAAATAAAACATGATATTTAAGTATGATATGCTTACGATTATGAATACATTATACATATTTTGAAGGGTCCAATGCATCTTGGACTTAACTTCCGTACTATGCCAAACCTATAAACTCCTTTTATTAGGCTTACTTTTAGATAGGCATGATCTCCTACTTGAATTCTAGCATTCGATGTTTAGCATCATGATATTTCTTTTGTTGATCTTGAGCTGTAGCAATCCTGCTCTTTATCAGATGAATTATCTTATTAATCTCATCAACTAGATAAGATCCATAAAACTAAACATCTTCTAGTTTAGTTCAGGCCAATAGCGTTCTATATTTTCTACCATACAGAGCTTTATATGGGGCCATTCCTTTACATTATTGATAGATATTGTTGCATGCAAACTCCACTAATGGAAGGTGATCTTCCCAACTACCCCCAAAGTATAATATGCTTAATCGAAGAAGATCTTCAAGTACTTGGTTTAATCTCTTGGTTTAACCATCTATTTGAGGGTGAAATGATATACTCATAGCCAATATTGTCCCCAAATCTTGATGTAATGCCTTCCAAAAATGGGAGGTAAATCTGGCATCACGATCTGAGACAATGGTTTTAGGATTTTGTGAAATTTGATTATTTTTTTAATATATAACTTAGCTAGCTTTTCCACTTAATCTATTTGCTTAATTGGAAGAAAGTGTGCTAATTTTGTTTGACAATCTACGATTACCCAAATCGCATCTACTCTAGTATGGCTTCCAGGCAATCCTATCGCAAAGTCCATAGAAATATCAGACCATTTCCACTTTGGGATATCTAATAGATGTAATAGTCCACCTGGTCTTGGATGTTCTGCCTTTACTAAACTACTAATATAATATTTAGCAACATATTCAGCTATATCTTCTTTAGCCCAAGCCATCAAAAAGTCTCTTTTATATCTCTATACATTTTATTATTTCTAGAGTAAATTGTGTACTTTGAGTTGTGAGCTTCAGATAGATTTTAATTCCAAATATATGAATCATTTAGAATCCAAATAATTTTTTTATGATAATTATAAACTCTATTTTGCAGATGTAAGTCCATTCTATAACCATTTTTAATGTCTGCTTTTAGCATAGAATATCCCTCATTATTCTCTTGGGCAGTTGTTATGCATTGCATGAACGTAGGCTCTATAATATTATTTTTAAGTAAATTATTTAACAACTTTCCATTTTTAGGTTTTATGCCTAACTTTCTAAATTCTTCTATTAATGGACTTACCATTATAATATTTAGGTCTACTTTTTGGCTGAGGGAATCAGCTTTGACATTAACTTTATCAGGATGATATTGTATGTCTAAGTCGTAGTCGCTGATCAATTCCAACCATCACCTTTGTCGACATTTCAACTCTTTCTGAATGAAAATATATTTTAAACTTTAAAGATTAGTAAAATTTTACATCTCACTCCATATAGGTAGTACATCCATATTTTTAAAGCAAATACTACTGCTGTCAGTTCTAAGTCATACACTGGGTAGTTCCTTTCATGAATCTTTAAATGCCTAAATGAATATGCTACTTCCTGCTTCTCTTGCATGAGAACACATCGAAGCCCTAATATGGACACATCAATATAAACTTGATAATTTATTATCTCTTATGGTAGGGTTAGTACCTGGGAAGTTGTTAACACTTGTTTTAACTATTGAAAAGATTCATTGCATTACTGACTCCAAATGAGTGGAACTGTTTTTTGTGTTAATTTGGTTAAAGGTACAGCTATTTATGAAAATCCCTTAATAAATTTTTGATAATACCCGACTAAATCGAGAAAATTACGAATATCTGTCATGGTCTTTGGTTGGGGCCATTCCTGAATGGTGCTTATGTTTTTTTGATCGACCTTGATTCCTTCAACATCCACTACATGGCCTAAGAAAGCTACAGAATCTAGCCAAATTCACATTTAGAGTATTTGGCATAAAGATGATGATGCCTTAGAGTTTCTATAATGGTTCTTAGATAATTTTCATGTTCTTCTTTGCTCTCAGAATAAATTAGAATATCATCAATGAATAATATTACAAACTTATCCAAATATGATCTAAGAATTCTTTGCATCAAGTCCATAAAGATGGATGGAGCATTGATTAAACCAAATGACATGACCATAAACTCATAATGCTCGTAGCAAGTTCTAAATGCTATTTTTAAAATATCTTCTTCTTTGACTCTTAATTGATGATAGCCTAATCTTAGATCTATCTTAGAAAATATCTTAGCTCTAGCTAATTGGTCAAATAGATCATCAATATGTGGTAGAGAGTACTTATTCTTTATGGTTATCTTATTGAGTTCATGATAATTGATGCACATTTGCATCGAACCATTTTTGATTTTTACAAAGAGCACTGGGGCTCCCTATGGTGACATGCTTTGTCAAATAAAACCTTTGTTTATTAGCTCTTGTATTTGTTGACTTAACTCTTGTAGTTCTTTGGGTGCAATGCAGTAAGGTGCCTTTGTTATTTGTTAAGTGCCAAGAATTAACTCAATTGAGGATTTGATGTCTGTTACTATTGGTAATCCAGGCAATTCATCAGGGAACACATCTTTAAACATTTTTACAATTTAAGTGTCTGCTAAAGGAATTTCTTCCATTTTTTCTCCCATCATTGTTACTAAGTATGCATTACACTTCTTTTGAATTAATTTCTCTGCTTGTGAAGTGTTGATTAAAGATACTAAAATGTCTAATTTTCTCATAATTACTTCAAGCTTGCTCCCACCCATGATAACAACCTTTTTACTTTGACAATCAATCATAACTTTAAGCTTGCTGAGCCAATTCATTCCTAAAATGATGTCAAAATTTACTATAAGCAGTACTATTAAGTTTGCTTCATATGCCTTGCCATTAATTGGTATGTTACAGTCATAACATTTTTGGGCACTCATGAGGGCACCATATGGTAACCCGATATTCAAGGCTTTAGCTAAGTTATAATATGGTAGTTCAAGAGTTTTGGCAAATCTTTCTGAAATGAATGAGTGGCTTGCACTAATGTCAAATAATGTGCCACAAGATTTGTCATTAAAATGTAAGGTGCCTAGGGTTTAAAATTAAAGATACTTCATGATTTACTTAAACATAATATGAATGAATTATTTTTATAAAAAGAAAAAATGTGGTACCTGATACAATTTCATTATCTTTTGGGGATAGAACTGGGGTAAGGGTATATATTCTCACATGAGCAGCTTATTGGGGAGCAATTTGTCTTCCCCTTTGATTAGCAGTTGGTACTTTAGAAGCAAAGGGTGGATCTCTCCTTTGTATTGGAGCAGCTATAGGTATATGAGCTGGTCTGGCTGCTGGTGTGAGTTCTTACCTTCCATGTGGTATGGATTGTTGTCATTGCATTTGAGAAGAATTAGTAGTCCACTGATTTTCCACTATACAAGTTGTAAAAACCCTAGGTTGTTACCTTGCTAAAATTATAGGTAACCTAGTCAATTTTAAATACCATTACTTATAGAACCTTAAACTGAACCTATCTAGAAAATTTGAAGTCTATTGGACTTCTCTAAGTCCAAAATGATAGTTTGATCAGCTAGATACCCTAGATTAGACCTAAAATATTTTGATCTCAGAATTAAATTATGATTGCATTTTTGAATTCCTCACCCCCAAATTAGCTAAGGGTGAAACTTTGGTGCAATTTAGAGATCATTTAGTCCATAATTCAATTTAAATTAAAATGGTCTAATTGCACAAAAGGGTTCCTAACATTTCAAATTTGTAATTATACCTTTTCACCCGATTAAACGGGCGATCTGATGCAGAGCCCGGGCACGCGACAGCGGAGTCCCGCACATCTAGCTGTTTCGCCTTTTTATCCAACTGTCGAGATGTGATCCCGCGGAACCGCGGATTGACCATTGGATCTACCCGATAGATCCTACGGCCCGGATCGCTCCCACGATCGGTCGTTAGGATCCGAGCGATCTGAGCCGTTCTGCCATCTGATTGATAGATCAGACGACATCTGAAGGTCCCGCGACTATGGACCTTCGTATTCCTCTCGCCCACGCCCGACAGAAGGAATCTGGAGGATTCCAGGCAGCCAGGTCCGGTCCCCCACTCTCGCGTCCACCTCAGCAAGCCGTTAGCATCCCTCCCGTAATGGATGGAAGCCCTGATCGGGCCTCGTTACGTGACCAAGATTGAATTAAAAATTCGAGAGCTTGGCCATGGCCCGACGTCTCGGGTCCTCTCCAGCCCGAGCCAACCCTCCAGAAGCTTCCCTAAGCTCGCCTGAGGCTATAAATAGCCTCATGGATCCCTCCTCTATCCCTTTGCTACTCAAATTCCCTCGAATTGCCACTGCCTTCCCTCTCGCCATTGCTGAACTCCAGAGCTCAAGAAGGCAATCCAGTAGCTTCTGAACCACTGATAGTAGGCTCTCTTGGTGTTCAGGATCCTTTGCAGCGTTTGGAAGTGCAGCCAAGGCCAGCCGAGCCCTCAGACAGTCACCTTGGGCTCGCACGAGAATCAAAGTACTCCCGTTTGTTGGTTTCGAGCCAATAAGGCTCGAACCTTCTTCCTTTTGATGCGTATACGTTTATATTGTCGTCCTGAACCCAATGGTATCAAGATTAAGACCTTGGTTAGCCCCGATCGATTGAATCGATCGTTCGGGTTAAAGCTCCTTAAGGATCGCCTCGGTCGAGTAAGGACCCGGCGATCGATACCATCCCAGACCCTCAAATCAGAGGGCTTCAATCCGCCTCACCTCCCTGATGGTGTAGGGATCGAGCCCGGGGTCTGGCATGGCCTGTGAGGGGTGAATTGTCTCCCCACAGTTGCTCCAATGGAGGAGCCCTCGGGTGAGTAAGGTCTGGCTGATCCGGGCCGTCTCACAGAGGGCTTCTGGTTCTGTTCAGTGCGTCTGATCACGATGATAGTGTAGCGATCAAATGCTGGTCCTGCCGTGGTCAGGAGGCACCAGAATTTGGAGATTAGGTTTCCCCTAATCGGCCTCTCCGTCGGGACGAAGGCACGAGGACGAAGGTCCTGTGCGGGTCGAGTCAGCCCGTGACCCGCGCGGTGCGACAGTCCCGGGTCTTCGGGCCCCGGTCGACCTGCGCAGTTTGGTTAATGGGCCGAGCCCATTTACTTAATATCCGATTAATTGGAATTATTTTCCTTAAGGAAAATAATCAAATTAAATCAAATCATATGAAAATTTAATTAGAAAAATACAGAATGTATTAATTGAATAACTTTTAATCCACTGGTCCAAACCCTATAATATTATATATGAAAATGATCGGCAAAATATCAGGGACCAGAATATAAAATAAAAATTGACATCTGATGGTTAGATCTGTAATTATTGCTTAATTACAGTGAGCTTTAATTAGGGTATTTTAGTAGTTTTACTTAACCAAATTGCATGTTTAGGGTGCCATTAGTTTACCTACGATGAGTAGAATGCATGTGCTAAGTGAATTATTTTTTTGAGTTCTATAATTTTAGTTATTCTCTAATTTTGTTAAAGTATGATTAGTAAAAATTAGGGTTTATACTCACTGTATTTTAGCAAGCTTAGGCTCTGATTAATTAACCTATTAAGTAGAACTTGTGTGCCAAATTGCAACTAGTTTTAATGGCTAGATTTGTAATTAAGTGCTAATCCATTTGAATGGATTTAGGGTTTGATTAGCACTAGTTACTTTCTGTTTTTATAAACTTTTTTGTTTTTATGCTTCATAATAGTAGGATAAATGTATTGGAAACTTTAGATATTAATCCATAATGTATAATTTGGACAAAACAAAATTGGAGATCTTAGCCTCCTTAATTAACTTAAGAAATCTTAAGACTTGGATCAAGCTTTTAAGACTTGATCTAGGTCTGAGGTTGCCACCAATAATACATGATTAATCCACTAATTTGACATTGATCTTTAAACACCCACTTGATTTTACTTAAGGCATGAGAAGGGATCAAACCCTAACATACTTAAGAAAGATCCAAATCCTTAAAATTTAACTTAATTGATTTGATTATAAGACAATGAATTTGATATTTTCCAATAATGCATCTAATTTGATATTAACTCTAAACATTCAACTTAGACATGATAAGGTTGACAATAACTCTATGTGATTTCCTAATCTGAATCAAGACCTTAAGATCCTTGATTTTCTCTTAAGTAAGAGGATTAGCATAAGAGGTTAATAAAATCATCTTGATTAAATAATTGATCTAAAATCTTAATAACATCTTCTGATTTAAATTCCATAATCTTAGGTTAAGTTGTGATCAGGTGACTTGATCATCTGATCTAATCATTCTAAACCTAATTATGAAATGGAACCCAATATATTAATATCAGAAGTTAGAATGAGGAGTCTTAAGCATCTCTTCATAAGATCATCATGAAACATTAAAAGACCTAAATTCATATACTTTGAGGTAGGAGACCTTGTATGACTCTTTGAGGTAGAATATTAGAAGATCCCATAACCTTATTGATTGATCTTATCCCCTTGTGGTAGGAATCACTTAAGACATTAGAAAGACACTTCTCATTGTGGTAGAATCCATATTAAGTGATCTTTGATCACCACTTTGTGAAACCTTGTATAGGACTTACCCATTAGCTTAGGCCTTAGTAATCTTAATGATTCCTTGCTTTATTAGGTAGACTTGATTGAACCTTGATCATTGGGTGGGGTAATATAGTATACCCATACTACTAGTTCTAGTAGTATTCATGATTGGTTGATTCACTCTAATTGGGACTTATGAGCGGGTGCTAACCTGAGGGATTAGACAAATACAGTTCTATTAGAATAAATCATTCAGACTTAAGAGTGTATTAAATGGGTATTTATTCCTTAGTTTGATTGAAATATAATTTGCCAACGGGCAATGCCTCATAGGGAAGATCGCTTCAATAGGTCTGGCTCAACCAAACTAAGTAACTGAAGTTACCTCCTTTGAAACACTAGGTGTAATTGTGAGTGGGGCATCTTAATAACTTAGCTTGAGGTACAAATCGCCAATGGATGATGCCTCTTATCGAAGATCGCTTCGTTAGGGTGGCTTAATCAAACTAAGTGATGAGAATTACCTTCCTTACAAGGACACTAAGTATGTGTATACCATCATTCTACCTAATAGTCCTTAATTAAATCTGCAACTTTAACTAATTATCGATCTAGAAGTTTGGAGCCATAATCCTCTTAGCAGGATTCTGCACAGTAGAGACTTAGAATTCATTTTCAGCATTCCAATCTTTCATGAATTTATGGATTTTTACTCATATAGAATAGGAGCATGGCATAAGCATGTGCATGAACTTGAAGTATTATTTCAGCGGTAACGTATGAACGTCGATGATGAAGTGTAACGCCCCGCCCCATCGCCGTGCGCAAAAGGACAAGTGTAAAACATATTTTGGCGGTGGAACGGTGCGCTACTCAGGACTGGTGGGCCATACAAGCAAAACCCATCCTCCCGAATAGGCTAGAGAGAGAGACTAAGCCATACTGAAGGCTGCTGACTCGAATCCTAAGAGTAGGATCGAGAGCCAATATCTAAGATAAGACTGAAATACTTATCTTAGTTATTAGGCTAGTACGTACACAAGGTTCAAGGAAGTAGGGAAAAACCCGTGTACGTTAAAAATATATCAGCATTTACAGTATGCTGGTCGCATCACAATACTAAGTATAGCAGTATAACAGAGTGCGGAAGCTAAAAGCAAAACATCCAGAATACATTCATCTCAAGCAGTAGTAAATACCCATCTCAGAAAAGAAAAGTAAAAGTACATCCAGAGTTTATTACAAGCCATTTAAATATAGAATATAAAGAGTTTATCTAAAATGCTGAAAAGAGCTAGTAAGTAAAAGTAGATGTTCAGTCCACTACAGCTCCAAATGGTCCTCTTGAGTCTCCGATACGTCATCCTGACCTGTCTCCAAAAACTGCTCAGGATCTAGCAAATTGCCGGATCCCAAAAGTACCCCGTGGTAGACAAGAAGTCTAACACATCGAAACTAGCTATGCAAAGCTAAACTAAACATAACAAAGTATACAACTAAAGTAAAGCCGTAACAGAGCTGAATAAAAATATGTAAGCGAGGAAAAGTGTAAGTACTGAGTAAACAAAACAATAAAAGGGCTATGAATTGTGACGCTATCACCAAATAGAACTGAAAGTAAAATAAACATTATGCTAAAAAAGATGCTATAAGCTGCACTATATGCCACTGAAACAAGACTCACATATATGCCATACCACGGGATATCACAAAAATGTCACTGAAGGTTTATGAGTAGTATGGTCCAATGTAAGCACAACAGTTAGGAAGTCAGTATGGTGATGTAGATGCACCCTGAAATTCCCCAGTCTGTGTATATAACATTCTATATCTCATACTGTATCACTGATAACCATGTGTCACAACAGAAGGAATGAGTTCAACTCATATTTATGCTTATGCTTATGCTGTTATATTGAATGAATAAAAACTCCTGAAATCTAGGAAGAATTTAGTAAGAAATTATAATGAATCCTAAGTCTCCACTGTGCAGAATCCTGCTAAGAGGATTCTGACTCCAAATCTCTAAAGCGAGGGTTGGTTAAAGTTGCTTATTTACTTGAAGATCACTGGACGGGGTGATTGTATACTCATATTAAATATGTTGCAAGAATAGAGTTCTTATCACTTAGTTTCATTAGGCCACCCTAACAAAGAGATCTTCATTAGGAGGTATCATCCGATGATGATTTTGTATCTCAAGATAAGTATTAAGTCACTAAACTCATAATCATACTTAGTGTCTTAAGAAAGGTGGATCCCGTTACTTAGTTTATTTGAGCCATACCTATTGAAGCGATCTTCCCTAGGAGGCATTACCCGATGGCAACTTGTCTTTCAATTAGACTAAGGAATGGGTACCCATTTAATACACTCTTAGGATCGATTGAATCACTCTAAGCAAGGTTGTATCCGCCTAAGCCCGCAGGATAGCAACAAAGATAAATCTTACTTAGAGTGACTCAACCAATCCCAAATATTACTGGGGACCAGTAATATGGGTATACCATACTGCACTACCTAATAATCAAGGTTCAATCAAGTCTATTTAATAGAACAAGGATTTATCAAAACTACAAGTCCTAAACTAATGGGTAAGTCCTATACAAGATTTCACTAATCAAGTGTGATCAAGGATCACTTAATATGGATTCTACTACAAGGAGAAGTATCTTTTCTAGTGTCTTAATGGATTACTATCACAAGGAGAGTAGATCAATTTCTAAGGTGATGGGATCTTCTATATTTCTACCTCAAGGAATCATACAAGGCTTCCTACCTCATGATATATAAATTTAGATCCTTTAAATAATTGAAGATGATCTTATGAAGAGATACCCAAGATCTCCCTTCTAAATTTTGATATTAATCTCTTAGGTTCTAGTTTATAATTAGGTTTATGATGATTAGATTAGATGATTAAGTCATCTGATCACACTCAAACTAAGATTATGAGATCTAAATCAGGAATATTTTTAAGACTTAGATCACTTGATTAATCAATATAATTTTATTAATCTTCTTATACTAGTCCTCTTACTTAAGAGAAAATTAGGGATCTTAAGGTTTGATTCAGATCAAGAAGTCATATAGGATTATTATTAACCCTAATTTGTCTAATTCAATGTTTAGAATCAATAATAAATCAAATGCATTATTGGAGAATGTTCAATTCATAATTTTGAAATCAAATCAATTAAGTTAGGTTTCTTAAGGATTTGGATTCTCCTTAAGTAGATTAGGGTTTGATCCCTTCTCATGCCTTAAGAAATATCAAGTTATGTATTTAAGATCAATGTCAAATCAGTGGATTAATTATGTATTATTGGTGGTAATCTCAGACCTAGATCAAGTCTTAGAAGCTCGATCTAAATCTTAAGATTTTTTAAGTTAATTAAGATAATTAAGATTCTATATCCTTGAATTTATTCAAGCATACTTAATAAGTTAATAAGGATGAATTCATTTCATTTAACTTACTGTTATAAGTTAGATTTGATACATCAAGTTCTCAAACAGAGGGTACTTAGTGCTAATCAAATCCTAATCCCATTAAAAAGGATTAGCACATAAGTATAAATCCAACTATTTAAATTACATGATATTTAGCATGCAAGTTCTAATTAATCATGCAAGTAATCAGAGCCTAAGTTTGCTAAGATCCAATGAGTATAAACCCTAAAATTTATAATTCATGATTTAACAAGATTAGGGCATAACTAGAATTGTAAAACTCAGAAAAATAATCTACTTAGCACATGCATTCTAATTATCATAAGTGAACTAACATCACCCTAACCATGCAATTTGGGTAAGTAAAATTACTAATTTGTCATAATTAAGATCCATTGTAATTAGGCAATAATTAAAGATCTAACCATCAAATGCATGATTTTATTTTATATTTAGGTTCCTGAGATTTTTTTGATCATTTTCATATATGATATCATGGGATTTGGACCAGTAGATTAAAAGTTATTTAAATAATACATTCTGTATTTTTATTTAATCAAAATCCTATGATTTGAATAATTGAATTATTTTCCTTAAGGAAAATAATTCCAAAATTCTGATTTAATTAAAATGGCTCGGCCCAAATTTAAAACGCGCAGGTCAACCGGGGCTCGGGAGACCCGACACTGTCGCATAGCGCGGGTTGTGGGTCGACCCGGTCCGCACAGTGCCGTCGTCCCCGCTCCGTCATCTCGAAGGAGGGGATCGATTAGGGAAACCCTAATCGTCAAATTCCGGTGCATCCAGCCCACGGCTCGGCCAGAACTTGATCGCTACACGATCACCATGGTCAGACGCGTCGATTGGGACTCGAAGCCCCCTGTGAGCCAGTCTGGATCAGCCAGACCTTACTCACCCGAGGATTCCTCCATTAGAGTTACTATGGGGAGATAACTCTCCCCACAGAGGCCATGCTAGACCCCGGGCTCGATCCCTACACCATCAGGGAGGTGAGGCAGATCGAAGCCCTCTATTTTGAGGGTCTAGGGTGGTCTGGATCACCGGGTCCTTACTCGATCGAGGCGACCCGTAGGAAATTTAATCCGATCGATCGATTCGATCGATTGGAGCTAGCCTAGATCTTAATCTCGATACTTGTGGGTTTGAGACGATAATACTGACTCTCGCGCATCAAAAGGAGAAGGGTTCGAGCCTCATTGGCTCAAATCCAGTAAGGGGGATACCTGGATTCGTCCGAGAGTTTGCAGACGGTGAAGAGGTCTCCTGAACTCCAGGAGACTCTCCTATCAGTGGTACGCGAGCTCAGGAATGCCTGGAAGAAGCTTCAGCAACTCGAAAATTCAACAATGGTGACAACTATGCAGAGGGCTCAATTGATCAGCAAAGGATCTAGGGAAGGTTTGCTGAGGCTATTTATAGCCTTATAGAGGTGTGGAGAAGCTTCTGGAGGGCTGGCTCGGGCTGGAGAGGGCCCAAGAGGTCGGGCCATGGCCGAGCTCTCGAGATTCCTATTTGAGCTAGGCCAGGCCACAAGGCCCAATTGGGGTACCTAGCCATTCCAGGGAAGTTGCTAACAGCCTTGCTGAGCTAGAGAGGGGAGTGGCAGACCGGATGGCCAGCTAGCAGTACGGGGAATCTCCTTTGTCGGGCGCGGTGAGAGGAAGATGATGGTCCACAGTAGCGGGACCTTCGAATGCCGTCTATTCTATCGATCAGATGGCGAAACTGCTCAGATCGCTCAGATCCTAACGGCCGATCGCAGAAGCGATCCGGGCCGTTGGATCAGTCAGGTAGATCCTACGGTTGATCCACATTTCTGCAGGATTAAATCTCAACCGTTGAATAAAAAGGCGGAATGGTCAGATGCGCGGGATCCCGCTGTCGCATGCCCTGGGCTCAGCAGTGGATCGCCCGCTGTTAATTTAGGTAAATGGGTATATTTGCAAAATCAAATTGTTTGGAACCCTTTTATGTAATTGAACTATTTTAATTTAAATTGAATTATGGCACAAATGAATTCCAAATTGCACCAAATTTTCATCCTTAGCTAATTTGGGGGTGAGGAATTCAAAAATGCAGTCAGATTTTAATTCTGAGATCAAAATATTTTAGGTCAAGTCTAGGGTATCTAGATTGATCAAGTTGTCTTTTTAGACCTAGAGAAGTCCAATGGACTTTAAATCTTCTAGATAGGCTCAATTTGATGTTCTAAAGGCAATGATACTAAAAATTTTGATTAAGAAACCTATATTTTTGCATGGTAACAACTTAGGGTTGTTACATGAAGTATGGGTTACTGAATGTTACATACACATACTGGGGAATTTTGGGGTGCATCTGCATCACCATACTATATTCCCAACCGGGTGTATGTTTACATTGGACCGTACTACTCATAGTCTTTCAGTGATAGTTCAGTGATATATCCGTGACATATGTGATGTGGCATATTTGCGTGCATCTTTCAGTGACATACAGTACATCATTTGACATTTCTTTCATCTTGATTTATGAATATTCAATATTTCCTTTATTTTCAGTTCTCTTTTGTGTGACAGTTTTACTTATTTACCCTTTATTGTCCTACTTACTCAGCTGTTTCAGTTTTTCCTTACTTAGTTTCTTTTCCCTAGTTTTCCTGCAGTTATACTTTACTTTAATTGTTACTTGTATTTAGCTTTATTACTATATAGTTAGTTGTGATGTGTTAGAATTCTTGTCTAACACAAGGTACTTTTGGGATCCAGCAATTTGCTAGATCCCGAGCAGCTTATAGAGACAGGGTAGATGGATACACAGGAGATCCTGGAGGAGTACGTGGAGTCTTAGTGGATCGGACATCTACCTTTACTTTCAGCTCTATTTTAGTACTATAGTAGACCTTATTTACTTGTGCATTTAAATCAGTCTGTAATAAATTCTGGATGTATCTTTTACTTTATTTTTCTAAGACGAATATTTACTACTGCTTGTGATGAATGTATTCTGGATGTATTGCTTTTAGTTTCTGCACTCTATTATACTACTATACTTAGTATTGTGATGTGATCAGCATACTGAAAATGCTGATACATTGATGATGTATATAGGATCCTCACTCGTTCCTTAAATCTAATGTACGTGTTAGTCTAATACTTAAGGTAAGTATTCTACTCTTATCTTAAGTATTGGCTCTCGATCCTACTCTTAGGATTGAGTCAGCAGCCTTCAGCATGGCTCAGTCTTAGACTCGCCTATTCGGGAAGATGGGTTTTTGCTTGTATACCGTCCTCCCGAGTAGCGCACCGCTCCACCGCAGGATGTACACATATCTCTTGTCTTTTGCGTGCGGTGACGGGGCAGGGTGCTACATGAGTTGTTTGACATTTCCAAAAGTTATGACCAGGCATCCAAATGTATAACATATTCCGCTCCTGTGATAACAATTATCATAATGATGTAGTCGGTTGAATTTTCCGGTAGATATTTGCTGAGCTATTTGATAAACCCTAACTTGAGGTGGTCTCGGCCTTTTGTATTCAATTTATTGTACATGTGCAGATGAGGGTATTTTTCTTTGCTCTTCAGCTTCTTCTTATTCCCCATGTTCTAATTTTTTTGTATTTTCAAGAATGTCTGAGAATTTGGAGATTCAAAGAGCCATAAGCATTTTTTTGATAGAAAGTTTTAATCCTTTCTAAAATCAACTGCATTGACTAGACTCGGTGCTCACTAGTAGTGGCTCATAACGGGATAGTCTTTGAAATTCAATTTCATATTTAGTGACACTATGGTTGCTTTGACATAATTTCATGAACATATCTTCCATAATGCTTGAGCAGAATGAGAGATGTATTTGGCTCTGAAGGCTTTGACAAATTCTTCCCATTAGATATTCTCAGAATCTATTCCTATGAACTGTAAGCTTGCAGTAGTTTCCCACCAGCGTTCCCATAGAGCCCCACCCCACCGTGGTCCTATTAACACTTAAATTAACATGATTACAAAGAAGTGGTCACCGAATAACAAGTTCCTCATTTACAGTTAGATTAGGCTTTCACCCCAATCCTTTATAACTAAAGAATTTGCCATTAACTGAGAGCTTTTCACTAAATAATAATACATGAATAATTCAGAGTACAGAAGTAAGAAACATACACATCCAATTTACCATAATTTAGAAAGTAAATACATTCAACTCAGAAAAAATATACAGTAAAAGAAAATACAAATATAACCTATATTATTATAACATTAAAAGTATAAAAGAAGAGAAAAGCACACTTAGCCTCACAAGCAAATAAGTAAGAAAACATCTAATGATCTTCAGCAGTATGCCCCTCCTCCAGAACAAGCTCTTCAAAAGGCTCAACTACCACAAACAACTCGGAATCTGCCATTGTCGATTTTAAAATGACAGGGCCCCAGCCATAAGAAAAGAAAATATGATTAAACAAATTGTCCAAATAAAATTTAGGCTGATATTAGTTTCAAATCTCTTAAGATATCACCATTAACTAAATGACTAAGAAAGCATAAATAGGTGCAGCAAGCTATAAAAGAATAAGAGAAAGTCATAAATAACATATTTATAACTTAAGCAAAAGGAAGTAAAGCACATACCTCCACCTAAACTGTAATAAGGTTATGCATTTATATAAGTATAAAATAACTGTAAATACTGAAAAGAAGACTCATCATGATATGCTTATGATCATATGAAGTTATGCTGATTAACATAAAGTAAATTGAACTGTGGTACATATAAGTAAGCAGGCAAGACTAGCATCCTAACATATGTAAGTAAGCAAATAAGTATTGAATTATAGTAAAAGTAAGCAAGAAGCAGCAAAGAAAACATAACATGTAAATTTTGCCATATCAGAAGAATTGGCTAATCAAGCCACTGAATTGTAACTGAACAGAACTGTATCATGTCATCTAACTTAGCTTTTCTGGGCTAAGGCAAAAAACTGTATCATGCATATCACTTAGCCTTTCTGAGCTAAGGTAGAAAGATGTACTAAACTGAAGAGGCATAAATACACATATGCAATAAATTTTAGTTAATTTTACTTTACTTCTGTGGACACGTTCAGATGTAGCTGAGGAGTCAAGCAGTTGATCATGACGTTCTTTTCGAAGATCAAACGGCCCCCATACTTCATCCTCTATGGCTCCGTCGCTCATGTGTCCAGAGGAGCCACGCGGCAGGCCGCCACTGCCACGCCCTACCCACACCGTGCTCACATCGCAGGCTCCATCCTGGGGCCATTAAGGACCTTAGGAGCTACCATTTGAGGTCATGATTTGTGCAGTCAAGCCTCTGAGGAAGATCAAGTCTTCAGCGTTCCGTAGCCATTCAATCAGGTACCCTTCCAATCCCTTCAACCTTTTATGCAATTGTTAATCCAGTGTTACGCATGCTTATTCCGCGAACTAGATTAGCTTAGGAGCAGTTTGGATCATTCAATCTATACGTCGATTGATCGGATTTTTGATTTACCAAACAGTCAATACCGTTAGGTATCATTTAACTGAAGTTGGGTTAGCTAGGGCTTGGATATGTGTTCGGTCCAGCCCACCTCCGGCCTCAGTCCGGCCACCAAATGGAAGCTCTCTTTGAGACCTTTCCGGCGGCATGCAGGATGAGGCGTGACAATGCCGGACAGGCCTCCAATCTGCGCGCCCTAGCCGGTTCGTCATGGTGAGGTTCGCAGTGAAGCTGGGTCGGGCCGGGTCCAACCCGTAAGTCCCGGGTCCGCGTTCGTAATCTGTGGGACCCGCGGTGCCAGCCAGTGCATGCGGATTTGTCCGCATGTCGCGCGTGGGGCTCGCCTTTGATTATGCGGGCGTCAGTCGTGGGGCCCGTTGTGGTCATTTTGGCCGCAACCATGGGGCCCACCCCGCGTTTCGTGACCTCTCCCGAGCTGCCGCGTGGCGCTGTGGACCCCGCTCCGCAATTTTGCAGCCTATCCTGGCCCGCCACGTGTCAATGGCGGGTCCCGCCGCCATAATTAGCTGTAGAAAAAAATTATTAAAATAAATATAATTATATTATATATATATATATATATATACTTATAATTATATAAAACAGAACTTATATCTATATATGTATAACTAGAACCTTAGGCATATATCTATAATCATATATATAATCAGTTAGTAATTAATTTAATTAATACTAATCAGACATTAGTTGATAATAATTATAATTAGCTAATTAATTAAATCAATAGTTAGGATAATTAATGATTATCAAAATGCTTAAGTTAATTAATAATCATTAGTTAAATTAATTAAAGTGATTAAGTAATATTAAAATAGTAATTAACATTAATGAATTTAATTAGTTACATTAGTTTATTTAATTGGTTAGTTAATGAACATTATGTCAATTAATTAATTAAGTAGCACTAATTATAAGACAATTTAATTAATATTAGTAAATTAATTTTAAATAGTATATTAACAAATTAATTAAACATTTAATTAATTAGAATAGTGAATTCATTTAAATTGTATATTTGAATACTAAATTAAATAAAATTAAGTTAAATTAAGTAAATTTTAAAGTCTCATAACTTTAAAAATATTAATCCAAATATATCAAATACAGGTCTCATTTTACTCAGAAAAATAAAATGGATCAAATGACATAATTCAAAATTTTGATTCGGTGTATTCTTAACCTGGTGATATTTTAGATCATAAACAAACTCCCATAACTTTTAACTTAGTTGTCTAAACATAGGCACTATATGTCTTAAAATACTTAGGAGAATAGCCCATCACTATAGTAGTATTAGTTTTTTTATTTGGAGCTTAGTTTGAAAAGTAACATTTAAGACCCTCACCAAAAAATGACCAAAATGCTCTTAGTTTTTAATTAACTATAACTTAGTTAATTCAACTCCAAATCAAAAAATTCAAAGTGCTAACTAGCTTAGAATTTTAGTGCCAACAGTAATATAAAATAATATTAAGGTTCTGAACTCTAGAAAATTAGAAATGACTAAAATACCCCTAACCCTAGTTAGGCCATAACTTGACCAATTGAAGTGCAAATTGGATCTACTCTCAGTTAAAGTACTCAGTGTATTATAAAAAAGCTATAGATACTAAGTTTGCTAAATTTGGACCTCAAATGGAAAAGTTCAATTTTTGCTCCCTTGGACCCTTAAAAATTATCGAATTGCCCCTGAATCTTAGAACCTTCATAACTTAGCCATTTAACCTCAAAATTTAATATTCTTAAACTCTATGGAATCCTTGAATAGCAACCAACTGTAAACTGCAAAAAAATTTATATTCCGTTAACTATAAATTACTAAATTATCCCTTAGGTCCAAATCCTTAGTTTGGACATATAGGACCCATTTCTTATCCAAATTGAGTGTACTTTTTTTATATCTTCATGTTAGACAATTAGGAATAATTTGGCAGTAAGAAGTTCTAATTTGGAACCCTAATTCAAAAGGTAGCTTTTCAAACACTTAAGTAGAGGCAAAATAGTCATTTTGCCCAAAATTTAGGTTAAGCAATCTTATGCCCTAATTTACCTTTTAAATCACTAAACTCAATGTTAGAATTATAATATAATCATTTAAGTGAATAAAACTCAATTATTAAATTAACTTAGTTAAATTCCTTAAAATTTCTCTAAGTCTTTCCTTGTAATTTTACACTTCACATTATGACCATTCCTTAGACTAGGACTAGATCTTAGGTTAGATTTTATTCAATAATAATAGGGTTATTCAATGAATAAATCATTGGTTTTATTAATTTCTAGATTTTGCAACTTAATTTTTGATTATTTTGTCTTTTTAACCTTAGATTTAGAATATGAGAATCATCCTATTAAGTTGACTTTGCTTAATATGACTTGCCTTAATCATCCTAGATCTTAAGTTTTACCCTTTAGATTATGTGATCAAGCCTAAGCTCGTGGTATTTAATCCATAATCTATAGCTTAGAATCAGATCTTAGTGTAGAACATTTAAATTCATCAAATTTGGACATTATGAATTATTACTTAACTTATAGTCATACTTGATTGAATTAGATTAGAACCTGATCAGTTTTAATCCTTTTTAACTTATAAGGCCGTATTTCTAACTTACACTCAATAATAGGAATTGAATATCCTAAACTTGTGTAACTTGGAATAGTTTAGAATAGTTTAAATTAAATAACAATTGATATTACCATATTTAGTAGAGTCCCTTGCTTACTACTTAATTTTGTGCTATGCATTCATTGAACTTTGTGCTTATTTTTCTTGGACATATCATATAAGAAAACATTATTGCATAAAAATGAAAACATAGAATATTAGGATAACATTTGCATTGGGTTCAGTTACTGGTTGATATGGTGCATTTTACCCTAATGGACAGGGGTAGGAGAAAAAATGATACTTAATATTACTCATTGAGAAGTATGTGTTAAGTTTGGAACCCGTATAATCTTGCAGATGTGCTTGACTCTTCAGTTTTTATTGGATGTGTCCACAAAAACAGAAGTAAAATAACTAAATATTTTGCATTTGTATTTACTGCCTTTTCAGTTCTGCCTGCCATAGCCCAAAAAGGCTATGAGAATTTCTGTATGCCCTAGCCTAGAAAGGCTATGGGAACTTTTATTTGCTCTAGCCCAGAAAGGCTTTGGGAATCATACTGGACCGGATTGGCCAATTCTTTATAATATGGCAGTTATACGACTTGTTTTAGTTTCAGTTTACTATTTACTGCATTATTTTAATGAATGTTATTTCAGTCAGCTATAGTTCTTTTCTTACATGCTTACTTGTATATATATTTGTAGGATGCTAGATTTTACTGCTTACTATATGTACCACTTTCATATTACTATTTTAAATCAGCATATGTCATGTGATCATCAGTATATTTAGAATTAGACTTTACCTTTAATACTTTTGCTTACTGTATTATATATGTATGCCTATTTCTTATTTAGTTTGATTGAGGTGTGCTTTTGCCTCAATCCTTGCTTAGCTATTATATTTGTATTTATAGCTTATCATGTTCCTTGTATGCTTATTGCTCCTATGCTATATAGTTTACTTTTATTAAGTTTAAGTGTAAATGGTGATGTTAATAAATGCATAACAAATTTTCAACCTAAAATATACTTAGATAATTGTCTAATAAGATTTTTCTTTTATTGGCTGGGGCCCTAACATTGTGAAACTAATAATATCAGAATTTGAGCAGCTCAAAGATCTAGTACCCGAGGAGGAGCCTTATCTAGAGGAGGTGAAGCAAATTGGAGATGAAGATCCTTAGACTCTTTTATATTTTGTGAGGATGAGTGATGCTTTTATCATATTTTGAACTTTAATTAAATGTTGTAATAATACATGTACACTTGTGACTATGTTTACTTTCTTGCACTGTTATTTTTTGAGCTACTCTTGATTCTTATTTCTTATTGATGTATGGTCAAATGAATGTAATGTTTACTTTGTATACTTCCGCACTCTGTACTTGTATTGATTTAGTGATTGATAATTTATATTCCTTCTGTGCACATCCTTCCCTTATTAGTGGATTGTGGATCTTACCTAATCCAATGATAAATGAGGGATTTACTAGAGTGGCACACTATCCCTTAAGTCTGATCCAGTGGGTTAAGGTGTCAGATTAGAACTTGCATTCCACTCTACCTAATGGATTGTTCTTCTGTCAATCAATCACTAACTGAATACTGAGTTACATCCAGGGCACCATAATCATGAGCTCAGAATAATAGGAGTATAGAAATGAAAATGCATCTACAAGTAAGATAAAATATTCAACCTAACTAAAATAATTAATTAATTTGGATATCTAGGGATAATATTACTCAAACATGTCTATGTTTGACTACTTCAACCACTTTGAAGAAAGGTGGGAGTTCGATGTATATCTGGTGAAATGATATGGGAGAGAAGTCTAGGGCATATCTCCGGCAGAAGCTAGAGTGTTGGAGACGATGCTGGAGCATGACATCTACCGGGGATTTGATTTCCCCATCTTAGCTAGGGAATGGTTATGTCGGTAACCAAGATGTTTGATGATCTGGGATACTCAGATTATATCCAACTCGGCATTATGGACATACTACTCCAGGACTACGCTGAGGAGTCGTGGGCACACAAGGTGTGGGTGTTCGAGCATGGATCTGCTCACCTATGTCGGGAGATCACTTATGCTGATTTATACTAGACCTTCACTGAGGAATATATAGGATAGGCCCTATGCTTTTGATTACTATTTCTTTCTATCTTATTTATGATGTACTCTTATTTTCATTCTGATTAATAAAAGAAATAAGATGTTGCAAATCTCCTACTTTCTAATTTTTTAAGAATGTTTTGCCTTAAAAAAATTCAGACTCTTACAAGAAACAATGAATCCCGGACAAAGCCCTTCACCAACAGCATCTGGCAACTCCTCTTCTGAAGTTAATGTACTGCTGGAAGCAATCAAGTTGATGGTGGAGTCCCACCAAAAGCAAGTGGAATCCCATCGGAAGCAAACCAAGCAAGTCACAGAGTTGCAAGCCAAACAGACCGAGAGGATGGAACGACTACTAGTAGCCCAGATAAACCAAAATCGCGCTACGTCTGAAGTAGCCTTTATACCGTACCACTCCTACTGCATCATGTGCAGTCCGCAGATGGACTATTGCATAGTTTCCTTCACCCAAACCTTCAATGGGAGCCTCTCTGCAATAGACACCTCCAGCTAGATCAAGATGCTGGAGAAGAATCTCACGAGTATTAAATGTCCAGACTCGGAGGTGATTCATCTTACCACCCACCTCTTATAAGACAAAGCTGAATATTGGTGGGGTACCACCCGCAGTACCCTATTCATTGATATAGAACTCAAATATATCACAAGGGACAAGTTCATTGAAGCGTTCCAGACTCGATATATTCCCTTGTTCGCCAAACACAACTTGGGGGACATGTTCCTAAAGCTATAGCAGGGCGAATGTTCTGTGTTTGCGTACAAAGCTGAGCTCTTATGACATGCGAGGTTCTCCACCAGTTTAGTTCCCACCGAAACAGATCACTGTCACTAATTCCAGAGTGGTCTGTGTTCTTCTATCAGGAGCCAAATTGTTCCGCTTCGTTTATCGGACTTCATCGAGCTCCTAGAATCCGCCAAGGTGGTGGAACTGGACCAGGATAGGGAGGGAGCCAAAAGGAGCCTTGGGTCAATCTCCTTCCAGCATGATCATCCTAAGTCGGCTAGGGTGTATCAGCTCAAAGCTGAAGCCCCCTCAGTCAATCCGTTCAATGGGTGCACGAAGCCTCATCCGTATGGTGAATGCTAGCATATGAGTCATGCCTGCTTCACCTGCGGAAGGCCAGGACATAATTATTTCTGATGTGCGGCTAAAGAAACTATCGAGGATGATCAGATTGATCACTTAAAGCATAGATAAGTATTTGATATATTCCAAAAACTAGCAACAGCTTGTTCAGCACTACCTCCTTCTACAGCTCCAAGGCGTGAGGCAACCTGTAGTGGCTACCTCTAGACCATCATTGAGTAACACTAACTCAACTACGATTAAGTGGTGGCTGTCACTGACACCACAGATAATAAACAATATATCCATGGCATTAATCTGAAGGTGAGCAAGTCTTAGGCAGAAACATGAGTAAAGTAGTGCAGAAAATAAGGAAAAAGGCATTCAAACATTATCCACATCTATCCATTCATATATAATATAGAAAATACAGAATAATAAGAAAGAAACTCATTTATTACATTTAATTAAATATGAATAACATAGATTTTAATAACTGAGTAAGATCACCTTCTTTACAGAACATCAATCTCACCTGACCCTCTATCACCAGCACACCCCCAAGCACAAGGTCTGAGCTAACACTTGATGCTGCCATATGTATATATATGATAGGGCCGAGCCAACAAAGGAAGATAATATTAAACTTATAAAGTCAATGTACAATAAAGTTGTAAAATAGCATATATTTAGATTTAAAAGATGTTATTCAACATAATGGTAAGACAGACATCAAGCTACAGAAATATCATAAAATAACTGAAAATATACAGCTGTACAAATTTGAAGAAAGGTAAAGTAAAATTGTAGAAAAGCTGTAAACGTGCTAAATAACTGAAACTATATGAAATTTGTAGTAAAGTAAAGTAACGCTGAAATGTAAAGCTGAATACTGACAATGGAAAAGACAGTAAATGATTTGAAACTTAATAAGGTATATGTGAAGGTCTGCTGTATGCCACTGAATAAATGTATTTGTATATGCAACTAAACTGAATGTCATGATATTTAACCAATATATCACTGAACTGCTATGAATCGTACAGTCTAATACTTATATATATCCAGTTGAGAATCTAGTACTAATTATTCTGCAAATTCTATAATTAATATATATACAATAATCTGTAATCCATAAATCTTCGCTGATACTCATACATCATGCTTATGCTTCTATGTCTACATGACTTAAAGCTCAAAATCCAGAAAAATAATATAAATCAAATGATGAATCAAGAGTCTTCATTGTGTAGAATTCATCTAAATGAATTATGTCTCCTAAATCTAATTTTAATTATTGGTTTTAATTAGGACTTTACTTAACATCATCAACTGGGAAGGTTATATACACATAGCTATATGTTTCCAAAAAAGGTGAATTTAACACTTAGTTTGCTTATAATTGCACTTATCGCCACACGCAACGATAGGAGGCAGAACTCTATCACAATTACTTCTTCAAACTAAGTTGTTAAATACCTAAATTGCAAGCATACTTAGTGTTTTAAAGAGAGTGATTTGAAATACTTAGTTTGTTTATAACCACACTTATCGCCACGCACAACGATTGGAGGCAGAACCCTATCACAGTTATTCCTTCAAACTAAAGATTCCATTTCCCTAAATATAACATACTAATAGTGTCTTAAGAAGAGTAACTTTAGATACTTAGTTTGCTCATAACTACACTTATCGCCATGCACAACGATAGGAGGCAGAACCCTGTCACAGTTATTCCTTCAAACTAAGGATCTAGTTCATTTACTATAATACTCTTAGGATTGATTAATTTACTCTAAGTGGACTGTATCTGCCTAAGCCCACAGGATAGCACAAGATAAGTCTTTTATGGAGTGACTCACCAATACTGAATATTACTGTAGTGACCCAGCTCTATAGATTTACAACACTAGACTCAACCAACATTCTAGGTTACATCAATGCTATTTAATCAACATGGATTACCAAAACTATGAATCTAGGATTCAAAGGGGATACATCCTACATAAGGTTTCTAGGATATGGCCAAGGGGTCACCTAATATAGGATACTATCACATGAAATAAATCTCATTATAAGTAGTTTAGGTGATTCTACCACAAGAATTTAAGATCAACTTTTAGGGTCAAGTAGGATCATCTAAGCTTCTACCTCATGATAACATAATAAGTCTTTCCTACCTCATTGGTTTAAAGATGCTTAAGGCTAGTATTATTATCACATAAAACCTAATGTAAGATCATCAAGATCTCACATATCAAAATGCTCAATATAATCATATGGGATTATTCATTAAGTTTGGTTAACTAGATCAGGTGGGTAAAGCTCCATCTGATTGAGTCCTAGGTTACAATTATGAGATATAATCAAGAATCATAATAGGATTTGATCATGTGATGAATCATCATAGATTTTATAGTTGATTTCATGCTAATAATCTTATTTAAGAGAAAATTAAAGATCTTAAGTTTCAAGTCCAGATGCTTAATCATACCAGTTCTTTTAATTTCCTTAGCACTTCTAATTCAATGAATTAAAGTCAATATCAAATCAAATAGATTATTGGAATCATGTTAGTCAAATTATCTTATAATCAGGTTGATTTATTAAGTGATTTAGAGTTTAGGTCTAAATTAGATAGATTAGGTGCTAATCCCTAACATTATCAATTTAAGACCAAAAGTTACATTACAAGTTAATGGAAAATCATATGAATTATTAATGAATTATTGATGGCAATCTAAGATCTAGATTAAGTGTAAATCACTTGATCAAGCTCTTAATATCTCTTAAGTTTAATTAGGGATAAATGAGAGTTTAATAAAATTAAGTATTCAAGATAGAATCAAAACACCTCAATCCTTTAACATAACTTGCAAAATAACTAAAAGTTAACATAAAACTTGAGAAAGTAAAAGCACAAAAATAGTAATAAGAACTATGCAAGTGATGTACACACTTAACATAGATTAAATAAACAATTTTCATTTATTAGAACTCAATACAAGTTCCAAGTACCTACGTACCTTGCACAAGCCGTATTATCTTACAATTTAATGGTTTGGTTAGGAGGAGGCAACATTCACAACACGTGAAGCAATTGGGCAAAGTACTATTAGATGATAGTTTATTTAATTACTTTGCTTACTCCTTCATGAACATGGAATATGGCCAATTCATTTCTAATACTAAAGATAGAATGCTAAACTACAACATGCTAATAGAAAGGAGTTACAAGATGGAATACAATACTTTGACCACAATCAAACCTTGGTAGATGGATGGAAGAATAAGGATACGATCCCTTAGGATAAACTCAAGAACATCATTGTGCCAGTATTAAAGATAATCAATATTACTTCGCAGATATTTGATTGAGATGCTAATTTTAGATTTCACAACAAATGATACAAGAGTTGCTTAGACTTAATGATATTTGATTAATTATTTCTGAAGACATGCAAGGGGTTCATTAAGCTATTTACATAAGTCAGTATATAAAATTTATTTAATATAAGAAAAAAATCCTAAATAACATTAACATAAGCCTTACTAATCTTCTAAAATGATTCATGATGTTGGCAATAATAAATAGTTAATAGCAATCATATAGAATAAATTGATTATTGAGCTACAAACATAATATAACCTACTTTAACTTAGACATTCACATAATTTTACTAGGCTCTTTATATGGATAATAATAGTTAACATAGATTCTACGCATTTATTTTATTGCTTACAACTAGCCACGAAGATTTGATACATCAATACCTTGCACGCCGCTTAAAAAAAATCAATATTAATGCATCAATATTACAACATCAAACTTGTCGATCAACATACATACGATCTTCCTTTACAACTACAATTATTCAAACATATTCAGCTTTATTTAACTCAGCATTATTTCAAAAAAAAATACAGATTTCATGATAAACAAAAATTGACATAATTAATGCAAGTATAATATCCACATAAGTCACTAATACAAAATTGATTAGCTACTACTAGGAAAGCTACATGCATATGGATTTATAAGGATATCGGTTAACAACCTAAACGAAGCATTGAATATTGATTATATGAGCAAATCAAAGAAATTATGCTCAAACATTAGGTAAGGAATTCTGCATCTTTACTGAAATCAAATCAATGACATAATTAAAGTTAATTCAAGCTTGAATGAACAATATCATGACTGATGTATAGCATAACTTAAATCGATTACGAATTGGACAAAGCACATATAGGATGTCTTACTCAATAATGATGATAATGACAATACAATCGAAGCTATTATTATGATATTTATTTGATTTCAACACATGCATGCATTTGGTGTTAATTACAAGAGACAATAAAATTAGATCCAAAGCATTTAGGTTTATATCCAAGCATCAGAATAATTAAAGAACATGAAACATTTAATCACAACCAATACAATCTTAGGTATGAATTTGTACCTCCAAGATGTCGAAATGATCAATTAATGAGGTAATGATTGGCTTTCCAAGGAGAGGGGAAAGCTAGGTTCATCCATGCGAGGTTTGGCAACGATGAGGAGAAAATTCGGTTGCTATTCGATCACCGATAGAGAAGAAAGGGGTGCAGCTCGACTCAAGGATGGAGGGAGGGGAGGTGCTAGGGTTGAAGTGGAGGTTGATCGGCCAAAAGAGGAGAGCTTCGGCCAAGAGAAAAGGAGAGCCGCTGTTCGCCTATGGAAGGAGAGAGCTGTTGCTTGGCCGTGGAGAGAAGAAGGAGTGCTCGGCCATGGAGAGGAGAAGGAGTGCTCGGACATGGAGAGGAGGAGAGCTCCTCAATGTGTCAGATGGAAGAAAAAGTCGAAAGATTTAGGTTAGAGTGGTTTTTGGAAAAATTAGGTTAGAGCGGTTTTTGGAAAAATTAGGTTAGAAGAGATATAAATAAAGTAAATCCATGATCTATTTAAGCCGAAAGATTTAAATCAAACGACTAAAATTTCACGAGCTATGATCTATACCCAAATAAACTTTAAAAATTACAAACTTAGTGTCGAAACGAGCACCTCGACGAGACGAACGCACGCGTCTAAAAATTATTAAATTTGGACAGGTATTTTATTTTATATTAAATTTTAAGTGAAAAACTTCAAAAATTCGCTACGTTTAATCCAGAGTCCAAAAAATTACGAAACTTAAAACATAATGTTCGCTTATAATGCTTAACTTAAATATACAAGAATTTTTAAATTATGACTTATAGTTTATCTATTATCAACTCTGAAAGTTTAAACTTCCCGAATTTATTTAGGATGATCCGGGACCCCGATTGCGCTCAAATTTTCACAGGTGGATCCCCTCAATATGCTTTATTTGAGGATATTTTTATTTGATTTTTATTTGGTCTAAATCAAGATATTGAATTTTCTCTTAATTTGATTAGGTTTATGCCTAATCATCTTGGTAACAACGTCGGGTTGTTACAGACTCCTCCACTTAAAATGATGTCATCCTTGACATCACTGCTCAAATGAAATGGGCAAGAGTCAAATTTGATATTGGCTAGCTATAAAATATGTGGAAATAAGAAATTCGGAAGGGGGATAGTTTTAAAGAAAAATGTTGGAAAGTTTAGCACCAGTAACTAGTTGGGTAGCATAGTAAAATATACTATCACTGCTTAGACTTCAAGAAGAACACTCTCGATGATTGAATGAACATAGGTACAAGTCGAAAAACATGGCAAACAAGGAGAAAGAGCAGAAGAGATAAAATAATAGCTGAAACTAGGATTTGTAACCAATCCATTCAGCTCAATAAAAGAAAATTGATTTGGAAATAGTGTTAGAGTTAAATCAGTTCCTTAAACTCGAGCTCAGCCACCGACTATCGAGAATTGAATTAATTACACTCTAGGACCTTCCCAATTTTGATTTCGCATTTTTAATTATAACAGAATTAAAAGAAATATTATTCATATGAAAGATTTAGACTTTTAAACTTTAAGAAGCCACTTATCCTTTAGCATCTCTATGAATTACAATTAAATTCAGCAAGAATCCATCCAAGTTTAACACCTAAAGGAATTCTATCATGCAGATGATATAGGCCACCCAAACGTACGGGTAATTGCGAATTAACTTATCTTTACCCGCGCACAATCTATCCATAAACAATTCGGTGAATCAAGACTTGCATAACAATTTAAATTATAAGCTTACACAATTCCTCTATAAACTGAATTTCAATCATAATTGATTCTCATGATTAAGCTTCCAAAATCCAGCAAGTAAAAACATTTATTATAATGGAGAATTGAATCCACCAACATAAGCTTACGAAAAATTTTCAACTCATGAAATTTTAAACCTCAAAATGTATAGATCAAAATTTCGCCTTGAAAGTATGATTATTCATCAAATTTCAAATTAAATCAATAAGCAAGAATGAATATAAAGACTTATTGAGGAATCAAGAATATACACCAACTTCATTCTTTAACTTGCATTTTGCTTTCATAATATGATTTAACATTTCCCCTAAGTTGCTAGTTACAAATATGAAATTGGCCAATTCATATATATTACGATTTTAATCACCTTTCAAACAAATATTAATCTTAATCCTTATTCTACAATCTTATACTTATTGAAAACTCTAAGCAATCTCCATATAACAATCTGTGGATAGTGGATAAGAATTGAATGGTACATCCCAAAAATTAATACAATTAATCAAATCCTTAAGTATAGAAATCATTTCTTCATCTTCAAATGGTGCCTCATCCTGGTGGAGTCAAGAATGATGAGCGGCATGAATCCAAATTTTGGTCAATCGTCGATACTCATGATTGAGGTGGATTAAAGCTAAGTAGAATGCGATAGGGATGTTCCATATCTCAATTCTTCATTATACTTTCCACAAATCTCATGCCATTTGTTGCACACCATTTGGAGGGTTGTGGTAGATCAATTGGAAACAACTGGTATATAAGAGTACATACCTCCTATTTAGTCCAATTGCTATTGCTACTGCCAATCAAATCACCAAGCTATTGAACAATTATAATAAGATGATAGAACAAAGCATAAATGTCAGCATATCCTAAAACACTTCAGTTAGGCACACAAACATTCAAGAAAAATAGTATTGGGAGGTAACTAAGCTCTGCAAAGAAAGAGTAATTTAACAATCTAGAAGTTGAAATCTCAGGAATTTTGAAAAAAAGAAACAAATAAAATTTGACCACATCATCCTAAAGGCTCAAGATATACTTAATGAATGTGGTGAAAGATTAAATTCCTTTCAGTTCACCAATGTCTCATAAGGTTTATGCAACTTGTGTATTCCATTTTGTGTTCAAAGATTACAACTCTTACTTAAATGAGATTGAACATATCATAAGACCGTATGTGTGGAAGAGGGGTAGTGACAAATTTTTTTTCTACATTACCTAAATGGGAAGAACTTCAAGAACCTATGAATGAAATAGGGCTTGGCTTAAAAAATTTATTGTTTGAGTAGATGTGCCCTTGTGGTTTAGCATACATTTAATTTCTTCAATAATATGCCTCTTTTATGGGCAAAAGTTACATGTCCAAATTATGTGGATAAAGAGAGAGGATTTGAAATAAAAAGAAGTGATTCCATGATGCATTTTATGTAGAATTGGGTTGGTGTCTAGTGAAAGTCAATGTGCTATGGATGCATGGGAGGGGTAAGAACATTAACATATGAAATGATGATTAGACAAACCCAAAGGGGAGGCACAAACATATTAAAGTTGCCTTGGTAACAAACTAGAAGGATTTCTTCAATGATCAAAATCAATGGTGTATGGAAAAATTAAATGATTGCTCTGGTGCATGTTTTACAACTCAAATATGCCATTTAATAAATATATACAATGATGAATGAATTATATTTTTTGGTAGAAGAGTGTTATGTTAATATTCTACAAAAATCCAGACTTATACAAGCAACATGACGTTATAAAAGGTGATTGCAAATAAGAGTGGAGCAAACATTTGAGAAGACATACCCACGAAGTCAAGATTGCATAAGCACAACTAAGCTAAAGCTATTAGTTGTGTTTGGGAGTGTACAAACACTGATGGGCATAATGCTCATATTCATGCCACAATCCTTAAATGTGGACCAAACGTAAGCAAAATTTGCTATATCAAGCTCAATAGTGCAGCTCAGCAGCAAAGCACAGCATCCCACTAAAGGCACTTACACTTTGCACAAATACAATCATTGTTATAACTAAGCATTGCTGTCTTCCCTGTGGTGATTAAAATCCAAGGTGAACAGCTCCAATATGCCTGAATCTAATGTTGCATTTGAAGGAGTACTTAGATAAGATGATTAAGGATTGAATCATACTAATGAGCTGTAGACCTCATCAATTCACTTCATTAAGACTTACTTTTGCCATACGTTTAGATTTAACCAACTCTTCATCTTTATATTATTTGAAGCCAGTTGCTGCTATATATAGGGGTTTTGTATTTATGATCATCAAAATTTTGCCAATCATCAAATGTATAGAGGGGCAATAATAGAGACATGAAGCACACTATAATAAACAATAACAAAAAATATATATAATTATGAGCAATCACTAAAATTTTAAGTTTTTATATATCCAACACCCAAATATTGATATTTACATACAATATCCTACATTTGAAATCTAATCCGCTAACAACAATTGTTAAATCTAAGAAGGATACCATTAATGAAGGTGATAGATTTTAAGTGTTAGATAAGTAAATAAGATTGATTTAAGTGGCATGTATAAAATTTACTCAATTAAAAAAAAGGACTTCAAAACATTACAAAAAAATGTGTATCTATGTATCTAACATCTAAATCTGGATATTTATAAAACTAACACCAGGAAAATTAAGAAATAATAGAAAGAATTTTAAAAAGCCAATCAGTTCCCACTTCAAAGTACAGCAAGTAAGTTCAGAAGAAAAAAATCTTTAGCACAACACCCAAACAATAACGCTACCAAAGGAGGTTTCATCTTAAGCATTTCAAAGGTGGATAACACCTCATATCTACTTATGAAAAAATCATAAGATGGGGTTAAACAATAAAACTTTATTTGTAATTATTACTAAGATTTGGGTGCTACATAAAAACCATATGAATATGTTTCTAGGGCATGCTTGAGGGGACAGATTTATCAGGGACTGACTTGGCATCATCAAGGCGAGAAGCATCATAGAATATTACTTTAGAGCTCCTATACTGACTGCCATAACCATTTCCAAAGCCCCAGCTAAGGCCAAATCCCACTCCACAGCCGCCACCTTCAGTTCATCAATAATGAAAAGCTACTTCTTTCATTTTGTTAAATAAACAATAAAAAAAAACTTTATTTGTAAGAGATAGTGATAAAACAATCCCAAATGCCAATGATGTTGAGGCTTAGTGATTTTGGGCTCTTAAATTTACACCCTTAATAGATCAAGAGTTCAAATCTCATTGACCACATATCATCTCAAACAAGTAGGTCACAATGGATTGGTAATTCTCATAAATTTAGGGTTTTCCTCAAATATTATTATTCACCTTATTAAACTTTTGAGAGGATTTGAGGAGATTTTGAGGGGATGTAAAAGAAGAAACAAGAGGATCTACCACCATTGCTTCTATTTCCAAATAAATATCGCCCATGAGATATTCCAAATCTTCATCCTCTGTTGTTACTGCAGCCTCTTCATGGGTTTAATTGCCACACACATATTGATTTAGTTCCCAACCATTCCCATTTTGGCATATCAATTTCTCAAGCAAATTCTCAATTCATTTTCTAGATTGGCAAATTTAATTTCAGATTAGATTCAAATCACAAACTGAATTCGATCAGATAATCAGGAATCAAACAAGATTAATGAATTTGGATTATGAAAATTTGAATCCTACCATTCAAGAGCCTGAGATCTAAGATAACATCAAGCTAATATGAGAATGCTAAAATAATTATCTTAATCAAGGTGGAGTCCATTTGCAAGAGTTCAAGAGGTAGTTTGAAAGATTGCCAATTAATATCAAAGAAGCGGATACAAATGCAATTTCTATAAGTTCATCTGCAGTCGAATTTACAAATTCTGTATTTGTTGCTTTCTTTTCTATTGTTAGTGATATAATCATTGATTTAGAAGTATTCTCATGTTCATTTTGTAACTTTTGGTTTACTAAGGATAGTGAAATAATGACCTCATGATATTGGGTCAAATCAATGTTTTTATTTTAAATTCCTATTCATATTTCACAATTTAGTATTATTTTCTCCAAATAAGTAGGTTAATGTGTTTGTCGCCATAATATTCACATATAACATGTTCCTAACATCATTAAGTCGACTCATATTGTTAATCCTCTATGGTTTCTATATTTTCCCTCAAGATAAATTTCCCACTATTCTGATATTTTAGTTTGTACTGAATGGACTATGGATCCATACATTACTATACTAGTGTTTCCCTATTCTTGCTCAACACAAGAACGAACCACTGGTTAGATAGAATCTTAGCCACTATCTGACACCCTATAGATATGTCTGATACCAACTGTAGCGGCCATCTCTAGACCGTCATCGAGAAACACTAACTCAGCTACGATCAAGTGGTGGTTATCACTAACACCACAGATAATAAATAATATATCCATGGCATTAATCTGAAGGTGAGCAAGTCTTAGGCAGAAACATGAGCAAAGCAGTGCAGAAAATAAGGAAAAAGGCATTCAAACATTATCCACATCTATCCATTCATATACAATATAGAAAATGCAGAATAATAAGAAAGAAACTCATTTATTACATTTAATTAAATATGAACAACATAAATTTTAATAACTGAGCAAGATCTCCTTCTTTGCAGAGCATCAATCTCAGCTGACCCTCTATCACCAGCATACCCCCAAGCACAAGGTCTGAGCTGACACCTGATGCTGCCATATGTACATATATGACAGGGCCAAGCCAATAAAGAAAAAATAATATTAGACTTATAAACTCTAAGTATAATAAAGCTATAAAATAGCATATACTTGCATTTAGAAGATGTTATTCAACATAATGGTAAGACAGACATCAAGCTGCAGAAATATTGTAAAATAACTAAAAATATAAAGCTGTACAAAATTGAAGCAAAGTAAAGTAAAATTGTAGAAAAGCTGCAAAGGTGCTAAATAACTAAAACTGTATGAAATTTGCAGTAAAGTAAAGTAACACTGAAATGTAAAGCTAAATATTGACAATGGAAAAGACAGTAAATGATCTGAAACTGAATAAGGTATATGTGAAGGTATGTTGTATGCCACTAAATAAATGTATCTGTATATGCCACTAAACTGAATGTCATGATATGTAACCAATATATCACTGAACTGCTATGAATCATATGGTCCAATACTTATATATATCCAGTTGGGAATCCAGTACTAATCATTCTGCAAATTTCACAATTGATATATATACAATATTCTGTATTCCATAATTCTTCACTGATACTCATACATCATACTTATGATCATGCTTATGCTTCTATGTCTACATGACTTAAAGCTCAAAATCTAGAAAAATAATATAAATCAAATGATGAATCAAGAGTCTCCATTGTGCAAAATTTATTTACATGAATTATGGCTCCTAAATCTAATTTCAATAATTGGTTTTAATTAGGACTTTACTTAACATCATCAACAGGGAAGGTTGTATACACATACATAGTTGAATGTTTCCAAGAAAGGTTATTAACACTTAGTTTGCTTATAACTGCACTTATCGCCATGCACAACGATAGGAGGCAGAACCCTGTCACAGTTACTTCTTCAAACTAAGTTGTTAAATACCTAAATTACAAGCATACTTAGTGTTTTAAAGAGAGTGATTTGAAATACTTAGTTTGTTTATAACCACACTTATTGCCACGCATAATGATATGAGGCAGAACCCTGTCACAGTTATTCCTTCAAACTAAAGATTCCATTTCCCTAAATATAACATACTAATAGTGTCTTAAGAAGAGTAACTTAGATACTTAGTTTGCTCATAACTGCACTTATCGCCATGCACAATGATAGGAGGCAAAATCCTGTCACAGTTATTCCTTCAAACTAAGGATCTAATTCACTAACTATAACACTTTTAGAATTGATTGATTTACTCTAAGTCAATTGTATCTGCCAAATCCCACAGGATAGCACAAGATAAGTCTTACTTGGAGTGACTTACCAATACTAAATATTACTGGAGTGACCCGGCTCTATGGATCTACAACACTAGACTCAACTAACAATCTAGGTTACATCAATGCTATTTAATCAACATGGATTACCAAAACTATGAATCTAGGATTCAAAGGGGATACATCCTATACAAGGTTTCAAGGATGTGACCAAGGGGTCACCTAATATAGGATACTACCACATAGAATAAATCTTATTCTATATAGTTTAGGTGATTCTACCACAAGAATTTAAGATCAACTTCTTGGGTCAAGTAGGATCATCTAAGCTTCTACCTCATGATAACATAATAAGTCTTTCCTACCTCATTAGTTTAAAGATGTTTAAGGCTAGTATTATAATCACATAAAATCTAATGTAAGATCATCAAGATCTCACATATCAAAATACTCAATATAATCATATGGGATTATTCATTAAGTTTGGTTAACTAGATCAGGTGGGTAGCTCCATCTGATCGAGTCCTAAGCAATAATTATGAGATATAATCAAGAATCTTAATAGGATTTGATCTTGTGATGAGTCATCATAAATTTTATAGTTGATTTCATGCTAATAATCTTATTTAAGAGAAAATCAAAGATCTTAAGTTTCAAGTCCAGATGCTTAAGCATACTAGTTCTTTTAATTTTCCTAGCACTTCTAATTCAATGAATTAAAGTCAATATCAAATCAAATAGATTATTAGAATCATGTTAGTCAAATTATCTTACAATGAGGTTGATTTAATAAGTGATTAAGAGTTTAGGTGTAAATCAGATAAATTAGGTGCTAACTCCTAACCTTATCAATTTAAGACCAAGAGTTACATTACAAGTTAATGACAAATCAAATGAATTATTAATGAATTATTGATGGCAATCTATGATCTAGATTAAATGTAAATCACTTGTTCAAGCCCTTAAGATCTCTTTAGTTTAATTAGGGATAAATGAGAGTTTAATGAAATTAAGTATTCAAGATAGAATCAAAACACCTCAATCCTTTAACACAACTTACAAAATAACTGAAAGTTTATATAAAATTTGAGAAACTAAAAGCACAAAAATAGTGTTAAGAACTATGCAAGTGATGTACGCACTTAACCTAGGACTAAATAAATAATTTTCATTTATTAGAACTCAATATAAGTTTCGAGTACTTATGTACCTTGCACAAGCCGTATTATCTTGCAATTTAATGATTTGGTTAGGAGGAGGCAACATTCACAACACCTAAAGCAATTGGGCAAAGTACTATTAGATGATAGTTTCTTTAAAAACTTTGCTTACTCCTTCATGAACATGGATTATGGCCAATTCAGTTCTAATACTAAAGATAGAATGCTAAAATACAACATGCTAAAAGAAAGGAGTTACAAGATGGAATACAATACTTTGACCACAATCAAACCCTGGTAGATGGATGGAAAAATAAGGATATGATCCCTTAGGATAAACTCAAGAACATCATTGTGCCATTATTAAAGATAATCAATATTACTTCGTAGATATTTGATTGAGATGCTAATTTTAGATTTCACAACAAATGATACAAGAGTTGCTTCGACTTAATGATGTTTGATTAATTATTTCTGAAGACATGCAAGGGGTTCAATAAGCTATTTACATAAGCCACTATATAAAATTTATTTGATATCAAAAAAAATCTTAAATAACATTAACATAAGCCTTACTAATCTGCTAAAATGATTCAAGATGTTGGCAATAATAAATAGTTAATAGTAATCATATGGAATAAATCAATTATTGAGCTACAAACATAATATAACCTACTTGATTTAACTTAGACATTCTCATAATTTTGCTAGGCTCTTTATATGGATAATAATAGTTAACATAAATTATACGCATTTATTTTATTACTTACAACTAGCCATGAAGATTTGATACATCAATACCTTGCATGCCGCTTAAAAAAAATCAATATTAATGCATCAATATTACAACATCAAGCTTGTCGATCAACATACATACGATCTTCCTTAACAGCTACAGTTACTCAAACATATTCAGCTTTATCTAACTCAGCATTATTTCAAAAAAAAAAAAATGCAGAATTCATGATAAACAAAAATCAACATAATTCATGCAAGTATAATATCCACATAAGTCACTAATACAAAATTGATTAGCTATTACAAGGAAGGCTACATGCATATGGATTTATAAGGATATCGGTTAACAACCTAAACGAAGCATTGAATATTGATTATATGAGCAATCAAAGAAGTTATGCTCAAACATTAGGTAAGGATTTCTGCATGTTTACTGAAATTAAATCAACGACATAATTAAAGTTAATTCAAGCTTGAATGAACAATATCACGAGTGTTGCATAGCATAACTTATTTCGATTACGAATTGGACAAAGCAAATATAGGATGTCTTACTCAATAATGATGATAATGACAATACAATCGAAGCTATTATTATGATATTTATTTGATTTCAACACATGCATGCATTTGATGTTAATTACAAGAGACAATAAAATTAGATCCAAAGCATTTAGGTTTATATCCAAGCATCAGAATAATTTAAGAACATGAAACATTTAATCACAACCAATACAATCTTAGGTATGAATTTGTACCTCCAAGATGTCGAAATGATCAATTAATGAGGTAATGATTGGCTTTCCAAGGAGAGGGGAAAGCTAGGTTCGTCCATGCAGGGTTCGGTCACCGATGGAGAAGAAGGGGCTACAGCTTGACTCAAGGATGGAGGGAGGGGAGGCACTCGGGTTGAAGTGGAGGTTGATCGGCCAAAAGATGAGAGCTTTGGCCAAGAGTAAAAGAGAGTTGTTGTTTGCCTGTGGAAGGAGAGAGCTGCTACTTGGCCGTGGAGAGAAGAAGGAGTGCTCGGCCATGGAGAGGAGAAGGAGTGCTCGGCCATGTAGAGGAGGAGGAGAGCTCCTCAATGCGTCGGATGGAAGAAAAAGTCGATTGGCTTACATTAGAGAGGCAAGGGAATTTTGGTTGTGAGGATTTAGGTTAGAATGGTTTTTGGAAAAAATAGGTTAGAAGAGATATAAATAAAGCAAATCCATGATCTATTTAAGCCGAAGGATTTAAATTGAACGTATGAAATTCACGAGCTATGATCTATACCCAAATAAACTTCAAAAATTACAAACTTAGTGTTGAAACGAGCGTCTCAATAAGACGAACGCGTGCGTCTAAAATTATTAAATTTGGATGGGTATTTTATTTTATATTAGTTTTAAGTGAAAAACTTTAAAAATTTGCTACGTTTAATCCATAGCCCAAAAAATTACAAAACTTAAAACATAGTGTCCTCTTATAATGCATAACTTAAATATAAAAAGAATTTTAAATTACGACTTATAATTTATCTATTATCAACTCCATAAATTTAAACTTCCCAAATTTATTTAGGATGATCCGGGACCCTGATTGTGCTCAAATTTTCGTAGGTGGATCCCCTCAATATGCTTTATTTGAGAATAATTTTATTTGATTTTTATTTTGTCTAAATCTAGATCTTTAATTTTCTCTTAATCTGATTAAGTTTATGCCAAATCATCCTGGTAATAACGTAGGGTTGTTACACAACTGTTATCCCTCGCCCAAATGCTCCAAAGCCACCCCCATGGCAGGCCTAGTATTATAGGCCTGCCAGCCCTGCTCGTGTTTACACCCTCACACCAATTGAGGCTGTAGAGGATATTCACGTGGTGTCAGGTACATGCTTTTGAACTCCTCTATTTTTACAATTACTACTTGCTTAGTGTAGTTAGTAATTATTGCATCTATAAATAGGATTAATTTGCATAAATGACAAACCCTGCAATATACTATTTGATACTGGGGCTAGTCATTCCTTTGTGTCTGAAAATTGGGCAAAATCACTCAGCCTACCTCTATATCGCCTTGCCAATCCTTTAAGCGTTGGGTTACCTTATGGAGCTCAAATGCCAGCTCATCACTTCTGTAAAGTACCAATTCCCATTGATAATGGAGAATTTGAAACCAAGCTAGCATTCCTCCCTATAGCTAACTTTGATGTGATACTAGGTATGAATTGGTTGAGCCAACATAATGCCACTATCAACCGCATGAAGAAGAAGATCACCTTAGGTAGTGGTAGTAAGGCCAAATCCTTCATTGGCAATCTTAGTACCCGGGCTTCATTAATTAATGCTATAAAAGCAAAGAGGCTAGTCAAGAAAGGTTGTGACGCCTTCCTAGTGACAATACTAGGTGAAAGGAAGGACAACATTTCTATAATTGAGAATCCTATCGTATGTGACAATCCTGATGTCTTCCCTGAAGACCTACCCGGTCTTCCACCCACTCAAGAAGTGGAGTTTGCAATAGACACAATTCCTGGAACCTAACCCATATCTAAAGCCCCTTATCATATGGCACCCAAGGAATTGCAGGAGCTGAATAAACAGTTGTAGGAACTGCTAGAAAAGGGTCTTGGGGAGCACCGGTACTTTTTATGAAGAAGAAAAATGGTTTGATGCGTATGTGTATTGACTACCATGAGCTAAATAAAGTCACGATCAAGAACAAATAGCCATTGCCTAGCTTAGATGACTTGTTCGATTAGCTGTCAGGAGCCAAGGTATTCTCTAAAATTGATCTACGGTCTGGCTATCATCAACTGTAAGTCAAGGACTCAGATATTGAGAAGACAGCCTTTAGGACTTGTTATAGACACTACGAGCTCTTAGTAATATCATTTGGGTTGATGAATGCACCTTTAATATTTATTGATCTGATGCAGCGCAACCTCAAAACCCTACCTCGATAAATTTGTTATCATCTTCATCGACGATATTTTGATCTATTCCAAGGATAAAAAGGAGCACGAAGAGCACTTAAGAATAATACTAGAAGTACTGCATGACCATGAACTTTATGCTAAGTATTCCAAATGCAAATTCTGGCTCAATTAGTAGCTTTTCTAAGGCATGTTGTAGATGCTCAAGGTATTAGAGTCGGTCAGAACAAGGTTAGAGTTATCCAGAAATGGGTTCAGCCCAAGTTAGTAACTGACATCAGAAGCTTCTTAGGCTTAGCTGGTTATTATATGAAGTTTGTGAAGGGCTTCTCCAAGATAGCCGCACCACTGACCAAGCTGACCCAGAAGGCAGTGTCATTCAAATGGTCTCCAACCTGTGAAGAAGCATTCCAAGCATGGAAGAATGCGCTATCCACTGGCCTAGTTCTATTTCTTCCTAAAGAAGGTGTGAACTATCAAGTTTACACTGATGCCTCTAGCATAGGTTTGGGAGCCATATTAATGCAGGAAGGTAAGGTCATAGCCTACGCTTCCAGATAACTGAAGACTCACGAGAGAAATTATGCAGTTCATAATCTCGAGCTAGCCGCTGTAGTGTTCGCGTTAAAGGTCTAGTGTCACTATTTATATGGAATTCAGTGCTCGATATTTACAGATCACCAAAGTCTCAAGTACATATTCACCCATAGGGAATTGAATTGTAGACAGAGGAGATGGTTGGAGTCGATCAGCAACTACAATCTTGATATTCAATACCATCCCAGAAAGGTGAATGCTGTAGCTGATGCGCTTAGTCATCTTGCTACTCTTAATGCTATTATCTCTAAGAGTACTCTTGAAGAAGAGTTCCGTAAAATGGATATTACATTAGCACGTTGTGACCATGTGAGTATGATGATCTTAAAGTTTAATATGGTGCCCATATTCCATAGGGATGTATCTATTACTCAAACAAAGGATGATGAGTACTTAAATTTTAAATAAGCCATCGAGTGTGGCTGCCGTACTGACCTTCGATTCCATAAAGGTGCTATCTATAAAGGAGATCGTTTATGGATTCCCAAGTCTATGAATCAAGAGGTGTTAATTGAAGGCCATAACTGCGGATATCAAATTCATCCAGGAAGCTCAAAGATGTATCAAGACCTGAAACAATCCTTCTAGTGGCCAAGAATGAAGAAAAGTGTAGCTGAGTTCGTTGAAAAGTGCCATGCTTGCAGTTTAGTTAAGGTAGAACATCAAAGACCCAAGTGGTCTGCTTCTTTCGCTTGAGATCCCCGAATGGAAAGTGCTAACTAACTTAAAATTTTAGTGCCAACAATAATCTAAAATAATATTTAAGTTCTGAGCTCTAGAAAATAAAAAATACAAAATACCCCTAACCCTAGTTAAGCCATAACTTGACCAATTAAAGTCCAAATTGGGTCTACTCCCAGTTAAAGTACTCAGTGTATTATAGGGAAGCTATAGACACTAAGTTTGCTTAATTTGGATCTTAAATAGAAAAGTTTGGTTTTTGCCCCCTTGGACCCTTAGAAATCACCGAATTGCCCCTGAATCTTAGAACCTTTATAACTTAGCCATTTAACCTCATAATTTAGTGTTCTTGGACTCTATAAAATACTTAAACAGCAACCAACAGTAAATTATATAAAAATTTAGATTCCATTAAGTGGTCAAAATCCTTAATTTCGACCTATAGGACCCGTTTCTTATCCAAATTAAGTGCAGTTACTTTATATCTTCATGTTAGATGGTAAGGAATCATTTGGTAGTAAGAAGTTCTAATTTGGAGCCCTAATTCAAAAAGTAGATTTTTGAACCCTTAAGTAAAGGCAAAACGGCCATTTTTCCTAAAATTTAGGTTAAGCGCTCTTAAGCCCTAATTTACCTTTTAAATTACTAAAATCAATATTAGAACTATAATAGAATCATTTAAGTGAATAAAAACTCAGTTATTAAATCTACTTAGTTAAATTCCTTAAAATTTCTCTAAGTCTTTCCTTAGGATTTTACAATTTATATTAGGACCATTCCTAAGACTAAGATTAGATCATATGTTAGATTTCATTTATTGAACAACAAGATTATTCAATGAATGAATTCTTGGTTTTATTAGTTTTTAGATTTTATAACTTAATTTTTTATTATATTGTCTTTTCAACCTTAGATTCAAGATAGGAGAATCATCCTATTAAGTTGACTTTGCTTAATACAACTTTCCTTAATTATTAGATCACATTTAGATTGAAACATAGATCTTAAGTTTTACCCTTTGGATTATGTGATCAAGCCCAAGCTCCTGATATTTAATCCAAAATCTATAGCTTAATAGATGTTGATCAGATCTTAGTGTAGAACGTCTGAATTCATCAAATTAGGACGTCGTGATTAATTACTTAACTTATAGTCCTACTTGATTGAATTAGATTAGAACATAATCAGTTCTAATCTTTTTTAACTTATAAGGCCACATTTCTAAGTTACCTCAATAGTAGGAATTGGAGATCCTGAACTTATGTAATTTGGAAAAGTTTAGAATGGTTTAAATTAGATAATAATTGATATCACCATAGTTAGTAGAGTCCCTTGCTTACTACTTGAATTTGTGCTACGCATTCCTTGAACTTTGTGCTTATTTTCCTTGGACATGTCATATAAGAAAATATTGTTGCATGAAAATAAAAACATAGAATATTAGGATAGTATTTGCATTGGGTTCAGTTACTGGTTGATATGGCGCATTTTACCCTAATGAACAGGGGTAAGGAGAGATAAGGATGCTTAACATTACTCATTGAGGAGTGTATATTAAGTTTGGAACCCCTATATTCTTGCAGACATGCTTGACTCCTCAGTTGTTTCACATGCTTGACATCCAGCAAGCGTTCAAACTTTTTTGAATTTGGACAAGTGTTTTATTTTATAATAATTTTTAAGTGAAAAATTTTAAAAATTCGATATGATCAATGCGAAGCTCAAAAATTTGTGAAACTTAAAACATAACATCCTCAGTTGATGTATAACTTAAATATATAAGAATTTCCAAATTTTGATTTATATTTTTTATTATTATTAGCCTTTAAAGTTTAAACTTCATGAATTTATTTAGGAAAATCTGATGTCCCTAACATGCTCCAACTTTCACAGTAGGATCCCCTCATTAGAAATTATAAGATGATATTTTTATTAAATTTTTATTTGACTTGAATAGGGATCCAATTTTCAACTTAATTTTATTTAGTGCTTGAAATAAAAAAAAAATATTCGGGAAATTCAACAGCTTCCAAAAATTCCCATAATATTATTCCTAGCTAATTTGGAGCTGCTTAGTTTAATGGTGGACTCCGTTTTCGATTGAGAGGTCTAAATAAATTAGACATTCTCAGAATTATCAGAAAACTAGGAAATGTTGGAAATTGACAAACGATCTCCAATTTGTATGAAAATTAAAATGAAAGCTTCTAATACTATTATAAGACTAATAGAAAAGGATTCGAGTCAATTAGCTCACCAATTGATGGGTAACAAGATTAGGGTTGTTACAGCGACCACCTTCAATATCCACCTTGAACTTTAAGTATTCATCATCTTTAGTTGAGAGATGGAGACATCTCTATGAAAGGTGGGCTCTATGTTGATATTGGTTAACATGGAGATTAACATATCACCACATACTGAAATAATTTCTAACTTTTGAAATTCATCTTCTAGTGTATTTGTAGCAATCATAGCTGATAGCGTAGCGCAGTGACTGAGAGTGTCTACTATGACATTTGCTTTACCAGGGTGGTATTGAATGTCCAAATCTTAGTCATTAATCAACTCTAGCCATTTTCTTTGATGACTATTCAATTATCTTTGAGTGAAGATGTAATTCATACTTTGGTGATCAGTGAAAATGGAACATTGAACTCCATATAAATAGTGACACCAGATCTTTAAGGCAAAGACTACTGCGACGAGTTCAAGATTGTGAACATGATAATTTATCTCATGTGGTTTCAACTGACAAGAAGCATATGTAATAACCTTCCCTTCTTACATCAGAACACACCCTAGACTAATTCCAGAGGCATCAATATAAACTTGATAGTTCAAGCCTTCCTTAGGTAGAATTAGTACTGGGGTAGAGGAAAGTGCATCCTTTAAATCATGAAACGCTTCTTCACAATCTAAAGTTCAATTGAACAACACAGCTTTCTGAGTCAACTTAGTCAATATGGAGGCGATTTGGGAGAAGCCATTAATAAATTTTTGGTAGTAACCCGCTAATCCCAAAAAGCTTCGAATGTCTGTCACTGACTTTGGTTGCACCCAATCTTGGATAGAGCTTATCTTTTGCGGATCATATTCAAGAGCTCTTGCAACTATTCGTTGAGTTCTTGAAGTTCCTTAGGCGCCATTATGTACGGAGCTTTAGATATAGGCTGGGTACCCGGAGCTAATTCAATATAGAACTTGACTTCTCTGGAAGGAGGTACACTAGGCAGATCTTCTGGGAATACATCGGCAAATTCCTTAACTACTTTACAATCAGAGAGAGGAAAACTTTCTTTTGCTTCACCTATCATTGTGACCAAAAAAGCATCACAACCCTTATTGATCAATTATTCCACTTTAATAGCATTGATCAATGATAACTGTGTACTAGTTTTTCCTATATAAGTTTCAGACTTGCCCTAGGAATGGAGAGTGACCTTCTTTTTCAGGCAGTTTATCACGATATTATTGTCACTGAGCCAGTTCATCCCAAGGATAATATCAAAGTTTGCTAATGGCAGGATGATTAATTTGGAGTTAAACTCCTGCCCATTTAATGGAATTTTGATGTTACAAAACTTATGAGCACTTAGTTGGACTCCAGATGAAAGTTCAACACTCAAGGATTTTGCTAAGTTGTACGAGTGTGGTTTATGTACGTTGGCAAAATGCTTATAAATAAATGAATGACTAGCACCAGTGTCAAATAACACATTGCAGGGCTGGTCATTAAAATAAAGCGTGCCTAATTTATTCACACAATTTCATTAATAGATTGTAAGTTGCATAAATTAAATTTTAAAAGAAGAGGTTCAAAAACGTGTACCTGACCCATGGTGTTAAAGCATATATGCGCGCAAGACCAGCACGACTGTTGTTTACCTGCTTCTTGGGATAGTTCTGGGATTTAGGAGTTGAGGGCTGTTCTGGAGCAACTTCAAGTGCAGGCGCTGGTATTATTGCCAAATTTGGTTTCTCTCCTTTTCAGCGGAGTTGCTCTAAACACTTGGTTTTGTTGAGATGGCTTCATTGGAACTCCATCCACTGTTTTTGTATGTGTACAGTGATAGAACCTGTGGCCTGGTCGCCCACAATTGTAGCACTTATGGCCGAAATTGTAACACTTGCCATATGGGTGAGGCCTATTACAGCCTTGAATTAGTTCAGCAGGGGGTGCAGCTTCAAGTTGATAAACCTTTGCAAAGTTAGGTCTGTGTCTCTTAAAGGCTTCATACTGGTTAGGAGTTGATTTCACCTTTCACTTGAGATCTTTTTCTGAGTGATGATGCTCAATCACCTTAGTTGTCTCTACTAATTCAAAGAAGCTAGTCAGGCAAAGTGGAATAATCTGATCTCTCAGTGAATCTCAGAGTCCACTGAGAAAATGATGGGACTTAGTCGACTCAGAGTGGGTAATTTCTAGAGCAAAACAAATCAACATATGAAATTCCCTTTCGTAGTCAATGACAGAGTGACTTCCTTGAGTCAACCTTAGAATCGTGTTTGGAATGATGTTCTGTGCAGACGAGGGAATGAATTCAGCTTTGAACACTTCAATGAATTCATCCCAAGGGATGTCTTCCAATTCATAGTCAAAGAACTTCATATTCCAGGCCTCCTCCCACCAGTATTCTGCTTCAACATAAAATAGATGTGTAGTGAGACAGACAACTTCTGAGTTTGGTCTCTTCAGACTAATAAGATCCTTCTCTAGTACTTTCAGCTAGTCGGCTATGTCCATAGGCAATAAGTTTCCACCGAAGGTGGAAGGCCTTAGTCTTAAGAAGTTATGGAGAAGACTATCCATAGAGTGATGGGAAGGAAAAGTATGTTGCGAAATAGGAATAGCAGGAGCAGTAGCAACGGCTGGTACCGGACGATCGGACATCATGTTTTGCATTACCAGTGCTTGTTGAGCCTGATTCTCCAAGAAGGTTGCCACTATTGCTTGCAGATGAGCTACTTCATCAGAAGAACTGCTCGAAGCGAGAGTATTCTTAATTGGGATAGTAGTAGGAGGTGATCCAGAATTCATTCTGATTAAGTAGTACAAATCTAGATTTCATAATCATTCTAAGGAATATAGTAATTTAAATTTCTAATAGATGCCAAAAATTCTCATTACTTTTGAAATGAGGGATTACATAAGATTTAGGAAATACCAAAAATCACAGCACTACTAAAATTAAGAAATGAAACTCTAACTGGCACTCAGATGTCCTGAATGTAATCAGTCCTAAATGCAACCCAAAAATCTTCAAAGGTCACTTCCTGATACTTTCTCTTGTATTTTCGTTCGAGCTTCTTAATGGTATTGTACCACCAGACTCCCGCATAGTCTAGCATCTGTTCTGTTACTATGTCAACTCAAAGGGACTCTGGACACTCTATGTGCCTCTGGACTGACTCTGCTTATTTTAACCACTCCTGTGCGTAGATGGGAAAGTCAAGCCCTCGGTACACTGTTTGGTGTAGAATTTTGTCCAAGACTAGGGTCCCTTTTGTTGAAACTCCTTTGATTTGCCATTTGCTCTCCTATCTCCATTTGAAACTATAACTCCAAGCTAACTCGAAGGAATGCAAATAATAGTCCAAGTCAGACTCTTCATGATCCATTTGATCATAATAGTAGAATATATTGGTTTTTGTTAGCTATAGATGACTAGATATTTAGGATATGAGTATTTTCATTCTACATTTTTTAGAGAGTTACTGATAGTACTATGTTATGAATATTATATCTTGATGTTTTCACTTCAGAAGAACAATCCATTAGGTAGAAAGGAATCACAAATCTAATTCTGACACCTTATGGCGTTCTCTGATACCAACTGTGGGGCCCCGTACTTTCTTACGGCGATGCTAATACTGATATTAGCATAATCATGGAGAGTACGGTGCTCTAGTTGTGGCAAATCCCCAACTTAAGTAAAGTCAAGTAGGACCCAACCTGCTTTAAGCCAAGGACTTGTCCCCTGGGACTGGTAAACATACATCAATATAAATAAAAGTGGCAGAAGCAAGAAACAGTATAATATAACATTCCAGTATAATACAGAAAAGTATATAGAAGTAAGAGAAACAGTAACTTAGATCAAATACAGAAAGAAAATACATCCAAAAATATTTACTTATTACAGACTGAAATAAAAGAAAGAAAGAAAAAGATCTCTCAATCTCACTGCAGAAAAAGAAACTCTAACTAAGCAGCAGTAGGAAGATCCTCCTCCTGCACCGGCTCCTCTCCTGCAGCGCTACCAATGAACAGCTCCAAATTTTACATTTGTCAGTACTATAAGTGTCAGGGCCCCAACCAACAAAAGAAAAAGATTACAGTTAGACAATTTGTCTAAGTACATTTTAGGCTATTTAAATGAACTAAATATTTAAAGAAATCATATTTAAAGGTTTTAAACATGCAAGCATTATAAGGTGCTACAAGCTATAAGGAACGGGATAGCCATAAACTAATTATTTATAGCTAATCAGCAAGTATGTAAGAATAACATACAAAACAGCAAGTAAACATGGTGAGGCTAAAGCAAACGTAACTATAATTATTGAGATAAATTTGATCCTAACATGCTTATGATCACATGGATATATGCTGAGTTTATAAGGAACACAAGTGCTGAAACAAACATACAATTCTAGCATCCTAAACATACCAATATTTAATATAAATCAATAAGAGCATTTATACAAGCATGCAGATTAATATGTGAAAGGCCACTGAAGCATGTGGTAAAAACTGAAAGTTCAACTTATAGAATAAGACATTAGAACTGAAAGTTCAACATGTGTCCATGTGTCCATCCTAGACATCCATAGAGCTAGGTTCGAGTTAAACTTATAGAATAAGACATGTATCCATACTAGGCATCCGTAGAGCTAGGTCCGAGTATATTCTTTAACACAACTAGAACTGAAGAGGCAGACTAAGCTAGGACATACTTTACTAACTGGAAGCACTGAAAGAACTGAATGAATGCTATACTTTTCAAATACTAACTTAGGATGTATCTTCCATATCCTAAGTTTACCTATTATGCTCAAGGAATAAGGCTCAATATTCAAGGTGTGCAAAGCAATCGAAGTCAAAGTAAGCAAGAGACTCAATCTAGACTTATGTGATATTTGTTATTGTCTAGTTTTATCCAACTAACTATTCTGAGAAGATACAAGTTTAGGATCTTCAATATCCAGCTATGAAGTATAATCCCAGATTCACAACCTTAATGTTAACATTAGAACTTAACAAGTTCTATTTCATAATCATATGATGATTATAAATATTTAAAGTAAATGAATCAATGACTTAATTTGTTATTATTTTCCTTTATTAACCCAAATCTTGATTTAGCAAACTAAGATTAATAATTCTGGATCCAAACTCCGCTTTGGTGTTCAAATCCTGAACCCAAGGAAATATCCTAATAAGAAACTAGGGTTCACACTTAAAACCCAAATTAAAGATAATGAATCTTATAAGCTATAGGATTCAGAAATTAAGATCTTAATTGAAAGGTTATTCTAATATCACAAGATAAAATAATCAATTTAGAACTAAGAATCCAAGATCTATACTCCATCTTTAGAATAATTATATTATTCTATAGATTGAATCAATCCTACACCCACATGGAGGGTTCAAAAGGATTAAACAATTAATCAAGTAAGGAATTCCAAATGAAGGTAATTCAATTCAATTAGAAGATCTAAAGGCTAAGATCTAAGATCTAAGGTCTAGTGTTAGATCACTTTAGACCTAAGCTAAAATTTAGATTTAGGGTTTTATAGGAGCTTTTGCTTTTACTTTCCTTAAGACTATAATTCATGAATAAACTTAGGTAAGATAACTAGGATTAGAAACTTTAATATTAATATTGATTAAGCTAAGGCTATTAGAACGGGTCTTAAGATCACTTAAGATCTTATTAGCTTACTTAAAGATTTTAAGATTTAAATACTAAGATTCAATCATGAGGTGATACCACTTAGCAATTGATATTAATACATTTCATTACTGATTATAATCTCTTTACTTGAAATTTCTAGGGTTTAAGGGTACTTAAGCACATTTTGGTCAAAATGACCAAAATATCACTCTTAAGGCTAAAAATATGGGATTTTAGGATTTAATTATCCAAATTAATTTAGATCTATTTTAATAAGCTTCATATTGATTAATGAAGTGAGTAAAACACATAGCTTAGGTTTCTAATATTATTAATAACTTAATTAGCACTAATTACATTAAGAGGCCAATTAATAAGATTAAAAGAATAAGGGCATACTACTATGGTCTAATTGCTTTTATAGGCTCTAATATATTTAATAAGGCATTAGGAACTAGATCCATCAAAATTAGAGATTAATCCAAGACTAAATTCACTAATCTCATTCTAGGGAAATTAAGAAGTGATTAATAAAATTAAAGGTCTTAAATTACTTTTATGGGCCTACATAGGTTCTTTATGGTCTCATGAGCAATCAGAGACCTTAATCAACATTTTTGGATATTAAATGAATTTATTATGATTTAATTAAAAATAGAAAAGGATTAAACAATTATTTAAAATCTAACCATTGGATCTTTGATTTTATTTTATATTATTATTCCTTGTATTTTTCTGATTAAAATTATATATTAAATTATACCATTTGGACATGTTTAACTAAAGTTATTTAATAAATTCATTATGAATGTTTATTTAAATTAAAACCATATGATTTGATTTTCCAAATTAATTTCCTTAAGGAAATTAATTCGGAAATTCCTTAATTAACTGTCGGCCCAAATACTAAAAGGCGTGGGTCGGGGTCTGACCCGACCCGAAGCGCCAGCGCTTCATCTTCACGAAGACACCCCAACGCCCGAACCCTAGGGTTCACTTCCAGCGCCAAATTCTCCATGCTCTGACCATGCCACACCAAGATCTTGACGGCTACACCTTTAGGGACTGAAGACGCGCCGACTGAACCCGAAATCCCCATCTGGGATGCGCCAGATCGTTGGGGTGCTACTCGACTAAGACGTCACCGAAGGAGTCTCGTGAGGAGCTAATTCTCCTCGCAGCATCAATGCCACGAGCCACAGTCTAACCCTACACACTCAGGGATTATAGGTGAAGCGATTGTAACAGACGAGGGGTCCCGAGAAGGTCTGGATCGATGGAGTGCTACTCGAGGCATTTTTCAGATGCAAGCTTGCTCTGAGTCGATCGATACCAGTCAAATCGATCGATTAGGCCAAGCCCAGTGATTGCAATTAGCCTACAATCACTCCAGAAAGAGTTTAGGATTCAATTGGGACTCAATGGTTCAGGAAAATGCCGATATCCATGTCTCAGGGATCGGCTGCCAGTGCACATTCAAACGGAATTACACCGTCTGGCCCACTATCAGTCCCCCACCAGAAGTCTTAGGTGCCTAGTAGGGAGCTAAGGTAAGAACCTATCATAACATATAAGGTAGAAGAGCTACGAGGCGAGCGGAAACTAGCTCGACAGAAAGAGGGATGGAGGTTGTACCTTGGATTGAGGAATCGCAGTGACAAAGAGGGATCGAAGTGCTTCCAAGCTCACCAGATCAGCAATGCATGTTCACTGGGAATCTGTTGTGGTGGCCACCCCTCAATCATCTGATGTTAAGGAGTGGTCGTCACTTAACACACCTCTCGCTTAATATTAGATTTGAAGATTAAGACTCCAATCCAATCTTAAGGGAAGGATGCGCCCTTTTTAATAGAGCAAAGAAGAACAATCACTTAATGAGTATACTACATAATCAAAGTGCGGAAGAAAAGGAACAAGCTATAGTAACATCCATTCATCCATAATGAAATGTGAAACATCCATCTCAGAATATCAAATGCAGGAAAAGAAAAGTACAATTTAAATATGTATTATTATACACATTTAGAGTTAAAAGCTGAAATAAAATGTCTCTCATCCTCACGATGCAAAAGTATAAAGAAACTAGAAAATATAATCTAAGGATCCTCAGCAACCTGGACCTCCTCCTGGATCTGCTCCTATGAAGGTTCTGCATCCTCAAATAGCTTGAAATCTATCATTATTAGTTTCATAATGATAGGGCCCCAGCCAACAAAAGAAAAATCTTGTTAGACAAAAATTTCTAAGAACATTTTAGGGTAATCATTTTTATATATTTAATGATATCACAAAACTAACTTAAGTATAAAATAGCGGTAAAGCAACAAAGAAAGAAAGGCAAATTATAATAATGAATTATAACTTAAACGAAGTGTGAAGTAAACACATACCTCAACTCAAGCTACATAAAAAGGTAAGTAAGGTGCTAATGAACATCTGCTAAGTACAAAGAAAAGTCCTAAGTAATATGACCAAATAAACATGCCAATTTATAATATAAAGTAAAGGTACTGTACTAAAAAGGAAATATCTAACATCCTAACATGATTTTAATAAAGTAAAATGACTGAAAAAAAGAAGATGATAGAAAATTCTATAATATAAAAGAACTGTAATAAAGGAAACTTTAAGAGAAAGTGTACTGAACTGTAAGGTAAAAGTAATTCAGTACTGTAAAGTAATTGTAAAGTAGTTGTAAAGTAATTGTAAAGTAATTGTAAAGTAAAAGTAATGTGTGGAGATACCCCTACTTAGTCCTGTCAAAAAGTAAAGTCCATCTGATCATCTAGGAAAGTGTCCTAGATTAAAGTATGTCACACTAAGAAAGTGTCATAGGCAAAAGTAACTCGCACTAGGAAAGTGTCCTAGGCAAAAGTAACACGCACTAGGAAAGTGTCCTAAGCAAAAGTAATATGCACTAGGAAAGTGTCCTAGGCAAAAGAAACATGCACTAGAAAAGTGTCATAGGCAAAAGCTATCTCAAAAGTAAAGTTATACTAGAAGGCAGACTAAATACGACATAACCCACAAAGTGTAATAAAGTTTTTTTCATAAAGTTTCTTCTTTAAGTTATGAAAATACCATATGAATGTATTCAAAGTTTAACATAGAATATTCATCAAATATTCCATGTTTAATATAATGCATCCAAATATGTAATGAAGCTCAAAATAAGGAAAGCATAGCATTTCAAATTCAAGGTAATAAATAGCACTACACAAACTTTGAGATAATACTTGTTTTCTAATTTAATCGTTCTAACTACTCTAAGTTACATAAGATTCAGAATCATCAATTCTTATATTGTCTAAAACTTAGAATCATGATCCTATGAGTTGAACATAATTAGGATTTGTTAAGTCCTAATTATAACTGAATCAATATCATCTATATGATTAAATAAGTAAATCAATCATCCTAATTTATTGTTTTATATAATCCTAAACCAAATCTTGATTAGCCAAATCAAGATTGAAAGAATTAAGAACTAAACTCCAAATAATGAGGTTCAATTCTTAATCACAAGGTCATCCTAAGGACTAGAGTTTAATCCCATCTTAATGATTAAATGTTAAGGCAAATCCTATTGAATTAAGTCAAATTCAATAGGATAGATCTCTAATCCTAATTCTTAAATTAAAAGATCAAATAATCATTTAATAAATTATGAAAGTCTATAAACTATAAAAACTAAGGTTTCAACTAATGAGTAACCCACTTTACTCATTAGATAAATTCTAACATAAGCTCTATCCTTAGTCCTATGAATGAAGGCTCTTAAGTACTAAGAGTAGCACTCAGACACACTTTCTAACTAATATCATAGGACCTATGGGTGAGCTAAGAAGTTCAAAGGAAGGAAAGGAACTAACATCTTTACTTAGATTTTTACTTAAGATCAAATTTAGGATTTTCCTTATATCCTTAATTTAAGACTTAGAACTATCTAAATTAAAGTCTAAAGTACTTTAATTACTGATTATAGTGTTCATATAATGATTCTAGGGCTGAAAATTATTTAACTCTCAATTTGGGCAAAATGACAATTTTGCACCTAATTATGGGTCAAAAATCCAACTTTGTGAATTAGGGCTCAGATCTAAAATTTATTGAAGTGGAGTGATTATATACTGTCTAATATGAGTTTAGACAGTAAGTAGATTTATTTTGTTTAAGAATTAAGCCTTATAAGGCCAAATTAAGGAATTTGACCTATAAGGGAAATTTGGTAATTTGTCCTAATAAAGTCTAACATTTTCTGTCAATTTAATAAATATTATATTCTAAGGTTTCCATAGAACCTAAAATCATCAAATTCTGATAAGTATTGGCTAAGTTATAGCAAATACAAGCTTAAGGGTAAAAAGGGTAATTTAGGGTTTCTTAATCAAGGGTCAAAATTCCTAACTTTTCCAATTAGTGTCTAATTGAGCAAAATCAGTGGCTATGGTTTACAAATAATCCACTAATTACATTGACTAGTAGTAGACTCAATTTGGACTCTAATTGGCTAAGTTATGGCCTAATTATAGTTTAGAGGGATTAGTGAGTGATTAGTGAAATTAATCACCAAATCATTAAACCAATTACACCATTAGGTTTTAATATACTCTAGGAGTTCTTTAAAACTTGAATTATTCAATTTGGATCATTAAATTTGCTAATCTACACTAATCAAGTTTTAGGGTGATTAGGGCTAATTAAGAGATCTAATCATTGGATCTTAATAATTTTTGTAGTTTACTATTAATTATGTTCTCTTAATCAAAATGAATATATGGATTACCTAATTTGGATCTCAATTAACCAACTTATGGTCAATTGAAGTTCTAGGGTTAATTGACCTAATTAGGGTTAGGTCCTAAAAGTGATTAATCCAAAACTAATCCAAACAGCAAAATAAATACTACTAGATTAATCCTTAGGGTTTGGTGATCATTTTAAGACCTATATTGAGTATGTTTGAATTAGTGTGTGCAAAGTTATGGTGATTTGAATGAAATGACAATTTTGATAATTAATTAAATACTTAAAATATCACTACGTGAAATAATAATTTTACAGCAAAATAAATGGCATCATTAAATTTCTTGTATTTTTCTGATTTATTTGGTATATTTATTTGTATAATTTGGATGTGTATTTTCATGATATGGTTGCCTAAAGTTTAGGATTTAATGAAATTAATTAAATGCTTCATTATTATGTTTTCTGTTAATTCAATTAATCTATTTGATTAATTAATACAATTGTTAATGTTAATTTAAAAATACTTGTTTTCTATTTTTATATATACATATATATATATATATATATATATATATATATATATAATAACTTTTATTTTTTGCAGGTGGGACCCGCCATATCCGACATACATGATCATCATGGGACCCACAGACGCGTGTCAAAACGGGATTCGACAACGCCTGTCAGGTGGGTCCCATAATTCAGAGTGACAGCACCCGCGAGTCCCGCCGTCGCTAACACAGCATCAGGGCCACGCGGCCGCCCTGGGATTGACATGTGAATTTTTCAGGATGTCACAGATCGATGAGGCAACCGAGATCGACAGTCCATAATTTTAGGATTGATCCAATGGTTCATGTTAGATCTAGATTTAATCGGATCTTAGATTAGATCTAACTGTCAGGTTTGAGTCAAAATCGACGGTTGGATTCGAAGAGACGATCCGTCTTCTTCCCTAACCTTCATTCGCGCAGTTTGGGTTAGAAGGTGCGATCGATCGAGGATTCGGTGGATCGTAGTCGATCATTAGATGCAAACGATAATATAGATAAAGCATTCGGATGTACGAGTAAGAGTAAAGGAAGTGTAGGAGGTACCCTAATTCGATGCTTTGAATGCCTCTTAGCTCCAGAAAAAATAATGCGCCGAGATCCCTTTCTCTTGCCAGTGTTTTAGGTTATTACTTGAATAAGGATTAAAAGGTTCTAAGTGGGCATTGCAAGCGATGCATGTCATCAGGCTCGACGGGCGAGCGCCACGTACCTCGCGAGCGTGACACGCGTTGCCCTATTTAGGGCACGCGGGGAAGAAGAGAGCTCGGCCATTCAATCTTCGATCGAACGGCGAGTTCAACCGTTTGATCTAATCATGACACGTGTTGCCGAGTTCAGCCGTTTAATTAAATATATTATTATTTAATTTATTTTAACCGATTTAATTAAATAAATTTAGCCTATTAAATATGTTCCAAAAATTCCCAATAATCGCCCCTAGCTAATTGAGGGGTGAGGAACACAACGACGTGATTGGATTTTCATTTTGACGAGTATTTAATTATTTAATTTTTTCGGTGTATTTGAATATTATTAAAATATTCGATGAAAATCCAACGATTTCCAAATGCTTCCAAAATTTCACCCCTAGCTAATTTGGGGGTGGTGAACGCAATGGCAAAGTCAAATTTTTAATTTGAGGTTAAAATAAAAAGTCAATTTCTAGGGTTTCTGGATTCTCCAGAAATTAGGTTTTGATCTATTTGACTTCAGGTTTGGACTGGATCTTAGATGTGAGTTCTAAATGATTTAATTAAGATACTAGAATCATAATTATGACTTGGATTAGTCCTAATTGACCTAAGTAACAACTTGGGTTGTTACATCAGTACATTAGACGGGCCCTCTATCAGCGGTACGCAGCCGCTGGATTCACCGGGATTGCCGAGTGCGACGGAAGCTCCAAGGAACCTTTGACTAAGCAATTGAGGAATCACAGTGAGCACAGGGACTCACTGTGATATCCTGAAGGTATTTATAGGTGAGAGGGAGGTTCAAGGGTGGATACCGTGGCTGGAAGCCATGGCTCAGGCTCGGGCCGAGCTGTCTCAACAGCCCACCCCCTAATGGGTTTGCTCCCAGCCCCAGGGTCGCCTGGGGGGTTCGGCCAAAAATAGAAAGATCCTAACAGTCTATGTGACCTGACAGAGGAGTGGTAGTTAGGATCAACGTGGCTCGTATGAGCAGATTTCTCCTGTCGAACCTGCGATCGAACGAAGACGACGATCCATAGTGGTGGGGTTCATCTCCGTCGTTTGATCGCGAGACGGTTGAGGATAGACGGTCTGATGTGGCTCCTAATTAACAGATCCACGGATTAGATATCAAGCATTGGATGATAGATGTTAATCAGGCGGATATGATTTAAACACGGCGCGGGGTAGATCGCGCCGTTGGATAATTTGCTAGGAAGCGTGCTAACATATCCATTGGTTGGATTGCATGCGCCGTAGTCGGGACCCCGCAGCGGATCTGTCGCGGTCCCGACAGCAAATCCCATATATTAAATATATATAAATATTTAATTTAATTAATATTAATTCAATTAATAATTTTCTTAAATTCTAATTAATTTATAAATTCAATTTAGGATTAAATGAGCTCCAAAATTTTCCAAAAATTCACCCTTAACTAATTAGGGCATGATGAATTCAAAAATGAAATCAGATTTTAATTTAGAGATCAATTTAATTTAGGTATTTTTCAGGGCTTAAAAATAGCCAAAAATACTAAAATTCTCAATTTAGCTCCGATTGATTTCAAACTTCTAGGATTAGGTTTAAATGACCCATTGAGTCTAATAAAATCAAAATTTGCACTTGGTTTAGCTTAGTTAATCTAAACTTAGCTATGGTAACAACTAAGGTTGTTACATTGACATATCTAAATTGACCTTAGACTGAAAATTTGACTTTGTCAGTGCGCTCATTGCCCCCAAATTAGATATGGGTGATATTTTGGTGGCAATCGGAAGTCGTTGAAATTTCATCGAATATTTTAATAATATTTAAATACCCCAAAAATTAGGAAAATAAAACACTCGTCAAATCAAAAATCTGACCTCACCATTGCGTTCCTCACCCCTCAATTAGATAAGGGTGAATATTTGAAATTTTTTTGAAGTCATTTTATTAATTAGAATTAATTAATTAAAATAAGATTTTGAAATAATTACTTATTTAAGCTTAACGGGTCAAATCCGCCGTTCTTAACGTATCGAATCCGCCCCGTTATTGGATGCAGATCTACGGCTTAGCGGTTCAGGTCCCTTTCGGATCCGATATGATATCCGGATCCGCATCATTCGATCCGCTGGATCGAAGCGGATCGGACGGTCACGAGGGCTCCACCCTCGTCTTCTTAGCCTGTCCTCCACGCGGCGTGCCCTCCACGGCCCAGACCAATCCCGTTGCTCTAGACCTCCTCGACGGCTCGACGGCTCCGCCCGATGGTCCATAAGGACCCTCCCGTTGCTCTAGACCTCCTCCTTTGGTCTAATCAAACCCAGGAGCTCTCTGGACCTCATCCGCGTGAACCCTAACTTCTTGGGCGTCCGTCCAAGATACTCTTCAATCCCCCATAATTCAATATGCTATCGCAAATCTTTACATTCAAATCGTTATTCCACATTGTCGATCGAAGATCGACCGGTCTGATCGATTCGCGATAAGCTTGATCGGCCGGATTTGGGACGATATCCACAGTAGAAACTGTTATCGTCCCAATCCCCGAACACTAGCAACTAAAGTTAGCATTTGCGTGCAACTCTGGTCCCCAACGTCGGCGGTTCAATGGTCGGTGGGTAGGCCTCATCAAGGCCTACCAGCGGCCAAGCGGGTCGGTGCCATGCGCTGCCGGGAAGGTTGACAATTTCCTTGCCCTCGCTTCGGTGCAGAGCGGGGGAGACGAAGGGTTTGCGGGCCGGGCTGGGTCAGGCCCGCCCCGCGCGCGACCGAGCGGGCCATCCGCGTGTCGCGCGCGCGTCAAGCGGGCCCCGCCTTTGTCAGTGTGTCAGCTCCGCGAGCAGCCCCATGTCCAACGGGGAGCTACCGCGTGTCACGTGTGGCCCGCCTCCATTAATGACATGCAGAAATGTTATAATATATATATATATATATATATATATATATATGTATGTATATGTATAAATATAGTTATATATAAATATACTAATAACAGAGCTTAGTATATGTATATATATTTATATAATTACATATAATTAGCATTAGATTTAATTAATCAATAAAATATAATTAACATTTAATGATAAATAATTAGGTAATATTAATCATAAATGATAGTTAATTAATCTACCTTAATTAATTTGATTAGTATAACTATAAATATATATATATATATATATATACTGAGTAATATATATATAAGTTAATTAAATTACTTAAATATCTTATTTAATTACATTAAGTTTATAAATTAAAATTTGCCTAATTAATTTATTTAATTATTAACAATAAATTCTAAATTAAGCTAATTAGGTTAAATTAATTTAATAACAGTAAATTATTCATTTTAATGGTGTATTATTCAAATAATTAAGGTTAATTAATTAAATTAAATAAAACTTCAAAGTCTCATAATTTTTAAAATATTTATCCAAATATATCAAATATATGACTCATTTTACTCAAAAAAATAAAAGGAATCAAATGGCGTAATTCAAAAATTTGATCCAGGGTATATTTAACCTAGTGACATTTTAGGTTATAATCAAATCTTCATAACTTTTAGCCTAATTGTCCAAACATAAGCAATATGGGTCTTAAAATACTCAGAAGAATAGCCCCGTCACTGTAGTAATATTAAGTTTTCCATTTGGGGCTTAGTTTGAAAAGTGACATTTAGGACCCTCACCCAAAAATGACCAAAATGCCCTTAGTCTTCAATTGACCATGACTTGGTCAATTAATCTCCAAATCAAAAAATTAAAAGTGCTAACTAATTTAGAATTTTAGTGACATCAATAATCTAAGATAATATTAGGTTCTTAACCCTAAAAAATCAGAATTGACCAAAGTACCCATAACCCTAGTTAGGCCATAACTTGACCAATTAAAGTCCAAATTGGGTCTACTCCATATCAAAGTACTCAATATATTATAGGAAAGATATTGAAATTGAATTTGCTGAATTTGGACCTCAAACAGAAAAGTTCAGTTTTTGCCCCCTTTGACCTTTTTAAATTACCGAATTGCCCCTGAAAAGTAGAACCTCCGTAACTTAGTCATTATACCTCATAATTTAGTGTTCGTGGACTCTATGGAATCCTTGAATAGCAACCAACAATAAACTGCAAGAAAATTTTGGATTCTATTAAGTGTAAATTACAAAATTGCCCCTTAGGTTAAAATCCTTAGTTTGGGCATATAGAACTCGTTTCTTATCCAAATTGAGCATACTTACTATCTATCTTCATATTAGACAGTAAGGAATCATTTGATAGTAAGAAATTTAAATTTGGAATCATAAATCAAAAAGTAGCTTCTCTGACTCATAAGTAGGGGCAAAATGGTCAGTTTGCCCAAATTTAAGTTTGTCTTTAACCCATCAATTACCTTTTAAATCAGTAAAATTAATATTAGAACTATAACATAATCATTTATGTGAATAAAAATCAGTTATTAAATCAGCTTAGGTAAATTCTCTAAAAATTTCCCTAAGTCTTTTCCTTAGGATTTTACACTTCACATTAGGATTATTCCTAAGACTAGAACTAGATCATAGGTTTGATTTCATTAATTGAATAATGGGGTTATTTAATGAATGAATCATTCGTTTTAATTAGTTTCTATATTTTACAACTTAATTCTAATTATTTTATCTTTTAACATTAGATTCAGGATAGGAGAATCATCTTATTAAGTTTGACTTTGTTTAATAGAATTTGCCATAATTAATAGATCACATTTACATTAAAATCTAGATCTTAAGTTTTACCCATTTGGATTATGTGATTAAGCCCAAACTCGTGGTGTTTAATCCATAATCTATAGTTTAGTAGATCTTGATCAGATCTTAGTGTAGAATGCCTGAATTCATCAAATTAGGACGTTGTGACTTATTTCTTAACTTATAGTCGATCTTGATTGAATTAGATTAGAACCTAATCAATTATAATCCTACTTTTAACTTATAAGGCTGTATTTCCGAGTTACACTCGATAGTAGAAATTGGAGATCCTGAACTTGTGTAACTTATAATAGTTAGAATAATTTAAGTAGACAATAAATGATATTATCATGATTAGTAGAGTTCCTTGCTTACAACTTGATTTTGTGCTATGCATTCCTTGAACATTGTGCTTATTTTCCTTGACATGTCATATAAGAAAACATTATTGCATAAAAATGAAAACGTAAAATATTAGGACAACATTTGCATTGGGTTCAGTTTCTTGGTGATCTAGCACATTTTACTCCACTGGATAGGGGTAAGGAGAAATAAGGGATATTTGGCATTACTCATTGAGGAGTGTTGTGCTAACTTTGGAACCCGTATAGTCTTGCAAATGTGCTTGACTCCTCAGCTATTTCTGGATGTGTCCACAGAAATGAAAGTAAAATAACTAAAAGACTTTGTATTTATATTTACTGCCTCTTCAGTACTACTGCTCTGTTCTGTCTGCCCTAGCCAAGAAAGGTTATGGGATTTTCTATCTGCCCTAGCCCCAAAAGGCTTTGGGAATTATACTGGGCTGGATTGGCTAATTTTTTCTAATATGACAGTTACACATATTTGTTATAATTTTAGTTTACTGTTTATTGCGTTAATGATGCATGTTATTTCAGTTAGCTATATTACTTTTCTTACCTACTCACTTGTATGTATATTTATAGAATGTTAGATTTTATTGCTTACTCTATGTACCACTTTTAGATTACTATTTTAAATCAGTATATGTCATATGATCATCAGCATATTTAGGATTAGAATTTACTTTCAGTACTTTTACTTACTGTATTACATATGTATGCATATTCCTTATTTAGTTTAATTAAGGTGTGTTTTTGCCTCAATCCCTGCTTAGCTATAAATGTTGTATTTATAGCTTATTATATTCCTTGTTTACTTACTGCTCCTATGCTAGATTGTTTTCTTTTATTTAAGCGTAAAATGGTGATATTAATAAATGCTTAACAAATTTTTAGCCTAAAATGTACTTAGACAATTGTCTAATAAGAATTTTCTTTTATTGGCTGGGGCCCTGGCATGTGAAACTGATAATATCAAATCTTGAGCAATTAGAAGATCAAGTACCTAAGGAGGAGCCTTATTTAGAAAAGGTGCAGCAGATTAGAATAGAAGACCCTTAGTTGTTCTTATTCTAATTGTGAGGATGAGTGTTATTTTTATTTCTTTAATTAAATATTATAATAATACAAGTACTTGTAACTGTGATTACTTTTCTGCACTATTATTTTCTGAGCTATATTTTATTTTATGTCTCTTGTTGATGTATGGTGAAATGGATATACCACATAATTCTTATGCTTCCACACTTTAAATTTATTTTGATTTAGTGACTGAATCTTTATATTCATTCTGTGCACATCCTTCTCTTATTAGTGGATTGTGGATCTCACCTAATCTAATGATAAGTGAGGGATTTGTCAGAGTGGCACACCACCCCTTAGGTCTAATCTTGTGGATTATGGGGCGGGGCGCCACACCCGAGCTTCTCCAGCTAGGGCACAAAATTTTATGCCCTTCCCAGTGGCTAAGGAGCTCAGCCCACGTGACCAAAGGTCGGTCTCAACAAGACCTACCCAATGACAGTTAGACCGTCAGCAGAGGAGGTTGGGATCGTCGGATAGATCTAACCTTAGCTGATTGGGATCAGCGTATCGACAGGTAATGGTTTGTACTTTGGACCATCCCTCGATACACCCCGATTGGGTGCAATCAAACCTAATCGAGCCATTGGATATTTAATCCATGCTTAGCAATTATGTTTCGAAATAAGAATGCAGAAATTCAACGGAGATCGGGAAGATGTGAGTACCTGGAAGCTGAACGGCTACGGATCGAGGGTTCAGCCGAGGGTAGATCCAGACTCCAATCACCAAAATGAAGGGTTCTGAGCATCGGGAGGGTCCTTATAGACCCTCAAGCGAAGCCTACGGAGCGCGGGGAGGCCCTGGTTGGCGAGCCCGACGGTGGAACGCTCGAGGACGATAAGTCTGGACCGTCTGATCCTGACGGGATCCCAAACGGCGAGCGAATTTAGGGTAGATGGCGTTACTTGAACTGACGACACCGTGGAAATATTAAATAATTAATTTAATTTAAATAGTTAAATTAATTAATTAATTTAATTTTTCTTAATTATTATAATTAATTCTGATTAATTAATTAGCTCCCAAAAATTTCTAAATACTCACCCCTAGCTAATTGAGGGGTGAGGAACGTAGTAGCAAGGTCAGATTTTTGATTCAATGAGTATTTTATTTTCCTAATTTCTGGGGTATTTAAATATTATTAAACTATTCTGTAAAATTTTGACTTCCGATTGATAAGAAAATATCACCCCTAGCTAATTTGGGGGCAATGAGCGTAATGACAAAGTCCAATTTTTGATTGGAAGTCAATTTAGACAGGTCAAATTTTATGGTTTTTGGATTTTCCAAAAACCAGGATTTGATCCATTTGACTCCTGTTTTGAACTAGGTCTTAGTGGATGACTCCAAATGACTTGATTAATACTTACGATCAAGATTATGATTAAGATTAGTCCTAATTGATTGGGTAATAACTTGGGTTATTACATGCTCCCCCATTTAAGAATGATATCATCCTCGATATCACTCAAGTGAAAAAAAAAGGTAATAATACGAACATGTATTGCATCGAAAGAATACCTGGATTCTCAAAGAGCCTATGGTATTTGGCATGCATATCTGATTCCTTCTCCCAAGTGGCTTTGTTTTGAGAATGAATTTTCCACCGAACTTTAATCATTTCGATAGCACGATTTCTAAGCTATTTGTGATCATGGGCCAAAATTCAAATTGGTTCGTCGACATATGACAAATTGGGCTGGATTTGAATTTTTGGGAACTGAACTAGGTGGGATGGATCTCTGAGGCACTTTCTCAATGACAATACATGGAATACATTATGAACAGTTGTAAAGTCTTTTGAAGGTTTAGTTTGTAGGCGGAAGAACCTATTCTGGTTGCTACCACAAATGGATCGACATAATGGGGGCCGAATTTCCCTACTATACCGAATCTGAAAACTCCTTTCATTGGACTGACCCTTAAGTAAGTGAAATCTCCAACTTTAAATTCTAGAGGACGGTGGTGCATGTCATGACATTTACTCTAACGGTTTTGAGCTACACGAATCTGCTGTTGAATTAACTGAACCTTCTTGTTTGTCTCTTCTACTAATTCAGATCCGTACAACTAAACATTGCATGTTTCTAACCACGCCAATGGAGTGATACATTTCCTGCCATATAGGGCTTCATATGAAGCCATTTTCATGCTGGCCTGAAAGCTGTTGTGATAAGCAAACTCTACTAGCGGAAGATGGTCTTCCCAAGATCCAGCAAAATCAAGTATACATAATCTAAGTAGATCTTTAAGAACCTGATTCACTCACTCTATTTGACCATTCATTTGCGGATGAAAGGTTGTACTCATTGCTAGGGTTGTGCCTAAATTTTGATGCACTGCTTGCCAGAACTTGGAGGTAAATCAACTATCTCTATCATATATAATTGATTTGGGGATTCCATGTAACCTGATTATCTCTTTGATATGAAGCTTTATGAGTTTCTTGACTGATTCTGTTTGATGGATAGGGATGAAATGATCAAACTTGGTCAATCGGTTAACTATGATCCAAATAGCATCGGCCCCATATTTTGCACGAGGCAAACCTATAACAAAGTCCAAGGATATATCTAGTCATTTTCATTCGGGAATCTCAAGTGGTTGAAGAAGACCACCAGGTCTTTGATATTCTGCCTTGACTAAGCTGCAAGCATGACACTTTTCAACAAACTCAGCTACAGTTTTCTTCATTCCTAGGCACCAGAAGAATTGTTTCAGGTCTTGATACATCTTTGAGCTTCCTAGATGTATTTGATATCCAGAGTTATGGCCTTCAATTAGAACTTCCTGGTGCATGGACTTAGGAATCCATAGATGGTCTCATTGATAGACAACACCTTTATTGAATCGAAGGTCTGTGTGATTGCCACTTTCGATGGCTTGATTAAAACTCAGATAGTCATCATCTTTAGTCAGGGTAATAGATACGTCTCTGTGGAATGTGGGCTCCACATTAAGCATTGAGATCATTGTGCTCACATGGTCACCACGTGCTGATTTGATATCTATTTTACAGAATTCTTCTTCTAGTAGACTTTTAGAAATAAGGGCATTAAGAGTACCATGACGACTAAGCGCATCTGCTACCACATTCGCCTTTTTGGGATGGTACTGAATATTAAGGTCATAGTCGCTGATCAACTCCAACCATCTCCTCTATCTGCAATTCAATTCTTTATGGGTGAATATTTACTTGAGACTCTAATGATCTGTGAATATCGAGCACTGAATTCCATATAAATAGTGACATCAGATCTTTAAAGCAAACACTACAACGACTAGCTCGAGATCATGAACTACAAAATTCTTCTCGTGAATCTTTAGTTATTTGGAAGCGTAGGCTATGACCTTACCTCCCTGCATTAATACGGCTCTCAAACCTATGCCAGAGGCATCAGTGTAGACCTGATAGTTCACAAGTTCTTTAGGAAGAACTAGAACTGGAGCAGTGGATAGTACATTTTTTAATGCTTGGAATGCCTCCTCACATGCAAAAGACCATTCGAATGGTACAGCTTTCTTGGTTAGCTTAGTTAGCGGAGAGGCTATCTAGGAGAAGCCATTCACAAACTTTCTATAGTAACTGGCTAAGCCCAAGAAGCTTCTGATGTCGGTTACTAACTTGGGATGAACCCATTCTTAAATAGCGCTAACCTTGTTCTGATCAACTCTAATACCCTGGGCATCTACAACATGCCCCAGAAAAGCTACTGAATCAAGCCAGAATTCGCATTTGGAATATTTAGCATAAAGTTCATGGTCACACAATTCTTTTAACACTCTTATTAAGTGCTCTTTGTGCTCCCTTTTATTCTTGGAATAGATCATAATTTCATCGATGAAGATGATAATGAATTTATCAAGCTAAGGCTTGAGGATGCATTGCATTAGGTCCATGAATATTGTAGGCACATATGTTATTCCAAATGACATTACTAAGAACTCGTAGTGTCCATAACAAGTCCTAAAGGCTATCTTCTCGATATCTGAGTCCTTTACTTGCAGTTGATGGTAGCCAGATCACATATTAACTTTAGAGAATACCTTGGCTCCTAACAGCTGATCGAATAAGTCATCTATGCATGGTAATGGATACTTGTTTTTGATCATGACTTTATTTAGTTCACGGTAGTCAATACACATACGCATGGAACTGTCTTTCTTCTTTACGAATAGTACTGGTGCTCCCCAAGGAGATGCGCTTGGTCTAATGAGGCCCTTTTTAACATTTTTGTAACTGTTTATTCAACTCCTATAATTCTTTGGGTGCCATACGATAAGGGGCTTTAGAGATGGGTTGGGTTCCAATAATTGTGTCTATTATGAACTCCACTTCCCGAGTGGGTGGAAGATCGGGTATGTCTTCTGGGAAGATGTTAGGGAATTCACAAACGATAAGGTTTTCAATTATAGGAATGCTATCCTTCTTCTCCCCTAGAATTGTTACTATGAAGTCGTCACAACCTTTCTTGACTAGCCTCTTTGCTCTTATAGCATTAATTAATGAAGCTCAGATACTAAGATTACCAACGAAGAATTTAGCCTTACTACCACTACCTAAGGTGATCTTCTTCTTCATGCAGTTTATAGTGGCATTATGTTGGCTCAACCAGTTCATATCCAGTATTACATCGAAGTTAGCTATAGGGAGGACTACTAGCTTGGCTTCAAATTCTTCATTCTCAATGGGAATTGGTAATTTACAGGATTGGCGAGCTGGCATTTGGGCTCCAGAAGGTAACCCAATGTTCAAGGGACTGGCTAGGCGATATAGAGGTAGATTGAGTGATCTAGCCCAGTTCTCTGACACAAAGGAATGACTAGCTCCAGTGTCAAATAGTATGTCGCAAGGTTTGTTGTTTATGCAAATTAAACCTATTACAGATGCAATAATTACTAACTACACTAAGCAAGTAGTAATTATAAAAATATAGGGGTTCAAAAGTGTGTACCTTACACTACGTGGTTGTCCTCAACAGCCTCAATTGGTGTGAGGGTGTACACACGAGCAGAGCCGGCAGGCCTGTTGTTTTAGGTCTGTCGTGGGGGTGGCTGAGGAGCATTTGGGCGAGGGACATTGACTGTCTCACACCTTGTAGCTGTAGGAGGTAGTGCTGGACGAGTAGTTATTGGCTTCTGGAATAGGTCAAAGGTTTAGCGGTGCTTGGAGCGATCGATCGAATCACCATCGATGGTCTCTTTGGCTGCACATTGAAAGTAACCATGACCTGCTCTTCCGTGCAAGTAAAGCAGGCACGACTCCCATGGTAACACCGGCCATATGAATGAGGCCTTGTGCAGCCATTGAATGGATCGGTGGAGGGGGCTTCCATTTTGAGCTGGTACACTCTAGCCCGTTTAGGAGGATTCTGCTGGAAAAAAGTGGACTCGAGACTCCTTTTGGTTCCCTCCCTGGCTTGGTCATACTCCACTACCTTGGCAATCTCCTGGAGTTCAGCGAAGTCTGATAAGTGAAGAGGGATCACTTGGCTCCTAATAGAGGGCTACAGACCACTCTGAAATCAGTGACAGCGGTCTGCTTCAGTGGGAACTAAACTTGCGGAGAACCTCGCAAGGCATCGGAACTCCACTTCATATGCAGATACAGAACGGTCACCCTGTTGCAATTTTAGGAACATGTCCCCCAAGTTGTGCTTGCTGGATATGGGAATGTATTGGGCCTGGAATGCTTCGATGAACTCATCCCATGTGATGTCTTCAGGTTCTATGTCAGTGAATTGTGTACTGTGGGTGGTGTTCCACCAATACTCAGCTTCGTCTTGGAGGAGGTGAGTGGTAAGACGAATCACCTCCAAGACTGGGCATTTAATACTAGTGAGATGTTTCTCCACCATCTTGATCCAGTTGGCAGTATCTATTGCAGAGAGGCTCCCATTGAAGGTAGGGGGCCTTAGGCGAAGGAAGTTGTGCAACAGTCCATCTGCAGACTGCACATGGTGCTAGAATGAGTAATACGATACAGGGGCTACCTAATACGTAGCGCAATTTTGTTTTATCTGTGCTGTAAGCAGTCGCTCCATCCTCTCAGCCTGCTTGACCTGTGAGTCTGTGACTTGCTTGGCTTGCTCTTTGTGGGATTCTACTTGCTTTTGGTGGATTCCATCATCAATTTGACTACCCTTAGCAGTGCATTTACTTTTGAGGATGAGCTGCCAGATGCAGCATGGGAAGAACTTTGTCTAGGATTCATGATTCTTGTAAGATTCTGAGTTAAAGATGAAACACTCTTAGGAAACCAAAAAATTGCAATATTTCATTTCTTTTATTAATCAGAGTGAAAATGAGAGTACATCATCGAAAAGCAGTAGATGAAACATAAGGCAACAAAAAATAGTAACTGAAAAACATAGAGCCTATCCTATGTATTCCTCGTTGAAGGCTTGGTAGAAATCAGCATAAGTGACCTCCCAGTGTAGGCGAGTAGATCCGTGCTCGAACACCCACATCTTGTGTGCCCACCACTTCTCAGCGTAGTCCTAAAGGAGTATATCCACAATGCCAAGTCGGATATAATCTGAGTATCCCAGATCATCGAACATCTTGGTTACTTGACGTAACCATTTCCTAGCTAAGATGGGAAAATCTAATCCCTGGTAGATGCCATACTCTAGCATTGTCTCCAACACTCTAGCTCTTGCTGGAGATACGCCCTGAACTTTTCTCCCATATCGTTTTGCCAGATATACATTGAACTTCCACCTTTCTTCAAAGTGGTTGAAGAAGTCGTACATAGACATGTTTGAGTAATATTATCCCTTAATATCCAAATCAAGTAATTATTTTAGTTAGGCTGAGTATTTTATCTTACATGTTGATGCATTTTCATTTCTATACTCCTATTATTTTGAGCTCATGATTATGGTGCTCTAGATGTGACTCTAGTATTCAGTTAGTAACTAATTAGCAAAAGAATAATCCATTAGGTAGAGTGGAATGCAAATTCAAATCTGACATCTTATGGAATTCTCTGATACCAACTGTGGTGCCCCGGCCCTTGATCCCCAGGATCAGACCTAAGGGGTGGTGTGCCACTTTGGCAAATCCCTCATCATTGGATTAGGTGAGATCCTCAATCCACTAATAAGAGAAGGATGAGCATAGAATGAATATAAAGATTCAGTCACTAAATCAAAATAAATACAGAGTGCAGAAGCATACAAAGTAAATATCATATCCAGTTTACCATACAACATATGAGAAATAGTAATGAAAAGTAGCTCAGAAAATAATAGTACATAAAAGTACGCACAGTCACAAGTGTACATGTATTATCATAATATTTAAATAAAGTTATAAATGATATAAAGCCTCACTCATCCTCACAAAAAAATATAAAGATAACTAAGGATCTTTAGCTCCAATCTGCTGCACCTCCTCTAAATAAGGCTCCTCCTCAGGTACTGGATCTTCAAACTGCTTAAGATCTGACATTGTCGGTTTCACAATGACATGGCCCCAACCAATAAAAGAAAAATCTTATTAGTCAAATTGTATAAGTACATTTTAGGCTGAAAATTTGTTAAGCATTTATTAATATCACCATTTTACACTTAAATAAAAGAAAACTATCTAGCATAGAAGCAGTAAGCATACAAAGAACATGATAAGCTATACATACAATATTTATAGCTAAACAGGAGTTGAGGCAAAAGCACACCTCAATCAAACTAAACAAGGAATAAGCATACATATGTATTACAGTAAGTAAAAGTACTGAAAGTAAAGTTTAATTATAAATATGCTAATGATTATATGATATATACTGATTTAAAATAGTAATCTAAAAGTGGTACATATAATAAGCAGTAAAATCTAGCATCCTATAAATATATATACAAGTAAGCAGGTAAGACAAGAAAATACAGCTGACTAAAATAATATGCATCAATAACGTAATAAATAATAAATTGAAATGGAAATGAGTACATATAATTTCCTTATTAGAAAGAATTGGCCAATCCGGCCCAGTAATATTCCCAAAGTCTTTCTGGGCTAGGGCAGACAAAACAGAACAGTAAAGCTGAAGAGGTATAAAATACTATGCAAATATATTTTAGTTATTTTACTTTTATTTTTGTGGGCACATCCATAAATAGTTGATGAGTCAAGCATGTCTGCAAATCTATACGGGTTCCAAATTTAGCACAACACTCCTCAATGAGTAATGCCAAATATTCCTTATTCTCCTTACCCCCTGTCCAGTGGAGTAAAATGCGTCAGATCACCAAGAAACTTGTAATAGCCCAAGTTGTTACCCAGTCATTTAGGACTAATCTCAGTCATAATATTGATCCTAAGTGTTAATCAAGTTATTAGGAGTCATCCACTAAGACCTAATCCTAATCAAGAGTCAAATGGATCAAATCCTGATTTTTGGAAAATCCAAAAACCCTAAAATTTGATCTGTCTAAATTGATCTCAAATCGAAAAATGAACTTTACCATTGCGCTCATTGCCCCCAAATTAGCTAGGGGTGATGTTTTGAAGGCAATCGGGAGTCGTCGAAAGTTTGACAAATATTTTAACAATATTTAAATACCTCAAAAATTGGGAAATTAAAATACTCGTCGGATTGAAAATCTGACCTCGCCGTTGCGTTCCTTACCCCTCAATTAGCTAGGAGTGAGTATTTGGGAATTTTTGAGAGTAGATAATTTAAATATGATTAATTACTAATATTATGATTAAAATAAAAATATTATTTATATTATTTATATTATTTAATTTTAATTTCCATGCGTGCCATTAAGTAGTGACGCCGTCATGCCATTTAGGGTGCATCATATGATTCGCCGTCAGGATCAGACGGTGAATTTAAACAATCCGATCTGAGATCGGACGGTCTCAGGCCTTCCTCCCCATCGGGGACTCCGCCGCTTCCACGCGTCTTTCCCGCCGCTCACGCTGGCCAACCCCGCTCCCTGTAACCCTCGTAGGCTCCGTCCTAAGGCCCATAAGCCATCTCAGTGGGACTTGCCGAGCTGGGATCGAGGAATCTCGTGCGAACGAAAGGATCTAGCGACTACAGGCCCTAAATTAACCCGATCTGTCGATCAAAGGTACCTCCGATTCCTCTCATGCAATTGTTATGCGGTTAGTGTGCTCATTTATTCTGTAGGATAGATCGATAATTGATCGTCTTCGATTGTCATATAGTAGATTGGATCATTCGAAATTACAAAATCTCCTACAGTCATTACCGTTAGTCGCGCGAGTTCCATGGGGGCTGGACCTAAGGCTCGACCTAGCCGGAGCTAGAAGCCATCTCCGATGAAGATCAAACCATCGTTGGATAGGTCTTGGCTGGGCCTAGCCATTGTCATGCGGGCCGGGCCCCGGCACTGCTGGGAAGTCGTCCAAAACGTGAGCCCTAACTCGCTGTAGCCGCTCGGGAAGGTGAATGTAACAACCTTAGTTGTTATCCTAGCTAAATCTGGATTAATTAAGCCAAACCAAGCTTTGATTTTGACCCCATTGAACTCAATGGGTCATTTAAACCTAACCCTAGAAATTTGGGATCAATCAGAGCTAAATTGGAAAATTTGGTATTTTTGGCTATTTTTTTAAGCCCTAGAAAATACCTAAATTAAATTGATCTCCAAATCAAAATCTGATTTCATTTTTGAATTCCCCACCCCCAAATTAGCTAAGGGTGAATTTTTAGGAATTTTTAGAACTCATTTGGTCCTAAATTGGATTTAGAATATATAGGAATAATTATATATAATTTAAATGGTTTTTATTATATTTATATTATATAATTAATTAAAATATAATCGGCGGGATTTGCTGTCGGCACCGCTGCGGGGTCCCGACCGCAGGGCACCGAGCGGAGCCACTCGATGCGATAGCATGCATCTTAGCGCTTGCGATCCAATGGCTCACATACCACGCGCCGTGATCTAATCCTACCCGCCTGATCAGCATCTAGCATCCAATCCTCGAGATTTAATCCACAATTCGGTTAAGTAGAAGCCGCATCAGGCCGTCTACCCTCAACAGTCTTGTGATCAGACGGCGGAGACGAACCCCACCACTGTGGATGATCGTTCTTGCGATGATTCTGCCCGACAGAGGAAATTCGCCCGTACCAAGCCACGTCGTCTCTGTCTGCCACTTCTCTGCCAGGTAATCCAGGCCGTTAGCACCTTCCCATTCAAGGCTGAGCCTACTATGGCAATCCAGAGGGTGGGACTACTCCATTTTAGGCTAGCTGAAGGCGTCTCTGATCCGAGCCCGAGGCCTTAGCTCAGCTTCGGCTTCCATCCCTAGGGACTCCCCCAGTCTATAAGTAGCTCCCAAGAATCATAGTGAGCTCCTTTGCACATTATGATCCCCTCGCCCCCTGGCTAAAGCAATTGGAGCTCTCGTCTAACCAGATGACTGGACTGCTGCATACAACTGATAGAGGGCGAGGCCTGGAGTTCAGACCCCCTTGCCGAGCTCCTGTAACCCTCTGGTGAGATCTAGGCTATCTGCATTGTCTTCGTCGTTGCAACTCTTCAAACCAAGGTATAGCCTCTACCTATCTCCTCTATCGAGTTGGTTTCAGCTCAGTTCGCTACCTATATAACCCTAGATGCTGTGTTAGGTCATTCCCCTGGCTTCCTATTGAAACCTAAGGCTTTTAGTTGGGGAGCTGCCAGTGGACCAGATGGCAGCAGGCCGTCTGAATGTGCATTGGCAGCCGATCCCCGAGTCATTGGACACCAGCGTCCCTATTAACAATTGAACTTCATTAGAGTCCTAGACTCTACCTTGAGTGATCAAATACAAAATGCAATTATTATGCTAGGTCTGATCAATCGATTCGACTGGTATCGATCGATTCAGAGCGAGCCCGAGCCTGTGAAAATCGTCGAGTAGCACTACGGTGATGCAGACTATCCCATAACCTCTTGACTCGCCCTATCGCTCCTCCATAGGTCCCTGAAGTGTAGGGATATGCGCGGGCTCGTGGCAAAGCCTCTGTGAGGATGATTTTCTCCTCACTAGTGCGCCTTAGGAGACACCTTGGCCGAGTGGTCCTCCAGCGATCTGGCACCTCCCAGTTAGGGCTTCATGGTCCATTCGATGTGTCTAGGGTCGAGGATGGTGTAGCCATCAAGATCGGGGCGCGGCGTGGCCAGAGCATGGAGAATTTAGCTCTGGAAGTGAACCCTAGGGTTCGGGCATCGGGTGCCTCTCTGCGAAGAAGATGATAGATTTTGGGTCGGGCCGACCCCGACCCGCGCCTTTTGATTTTGGGCTGACAGAATAATAAACAAAATTCTGGATTAAATTTCCTTAAGAAAATTAAATTATAAATAGAATCATATAGTTTTTATTTAAATAAAAATGCAGAATAAATTATTTGAATAACTTCAGTTATACTAATCCAAATTGTATGATCCAATATACCATTTGAATCAGAAAAATGTAAGGAATCTAAATATAAAATAAAATCACAGATCCAATGATTAGATTTAAAGCAATTCTCTAATCATTTTTTGTTTTTAATTAAATTATAATAAATTCAATTAATATTCAAATTAATTGATTAAGGGCTCTGATTACTCATATAACCCTAGAGAACAATTGTAGACCCTTAAAACCAAGTTAGGATATGTAATTTAATCAATCACTCCTTAATTACCCTAAATAAGGATTAGTGACTCAAACCCTAACCAAGTCTCTAATTTTTTGAGTAAGTGAATCCTTAATGCTATCTTAAGTATATTAAAACCTAAGATTAGATTGCCCTAGAATGCCCTAAATTCCTTAATCACCCTAATTAGCTTAAATAAGTGATTAGTGCTCATTAGCTTAATTATGTTATCAAAACTTAAGATGAGTGTGTCTCCCACTTTATTAATCAATGTGAAACATATTAAAATAGATTAGAAGTAATTTGGGTAATTAAATCTTAAAATCCCATATTTAGCCTTAAGAGGGGTATTTTGGTCATTTTGACCAATATGTGTTTAAGTGCCCCTTAAACCTTGGAAAAATTAGTAGATTATCCTTAGTTAGATTATTGGCATCTCTCTGAATTCTTAAGTTAAAAATATTCATATTAAATTAAGAAATCTTCATTTAATCTTAATAAAAATACTTATATTTTAAGTGATCATAAAGAGCTCACTTTGCCTTAATAATGGAATCTAATGATTTTAGATGTTAAATCTCAAATTAATAAGTTCAACTAAGTTAGCTCATGAGCTTAAATTCTAAAGAAAAGACATTTAGAAAGTCTAAGTTGAAAACCTAATTTAAGTCTAAAGTAATCAAATCTTAGATCTTAGATCTTAGACTTTAGATCTTCTAGTTGAATTAAACTATCTCCAATTGAAATTGCTTAAATGATTGATTGTCTGAATCTTTTGAAGCCTTCCATATGGGTATAGGATTGATTCAATCTGTAGGATAGTGAAATCATCCTAAAATATTGGATATAGATCTTAGATTCTTAAGTTCTTAATTAATTATTTATCTTATAATCAGTAGAGTAACCTTTCACTAAGTTCTTAGCTCTTGGATCTTCGGCTTCTAGTATTCTTTATCCTTAACTTGGGAATAAAGTGTGAACCCTAGATCCTTATTAGGATATCACCTTGGATTTAGGACTTGACCACCAAGGTGTAGTTTAATTCCAAAATCCTTAAATCTTGATCTACTTAATCAAGATTTGGATGAGAGAGAAAAATATTAATGTTTGAACTTTATAGTCATCATATGATTTTGAATTAGAACTTGTTAAGTTATAATATTAACTTTAAGATCGTAAATCTGAGATTTTACTCGATAGCTGGATATCAGAGATCCTAAACTTGTATCTCCTCAGAATAGTTAGATTGGACAAATTAGACAACAATAGATATTACATAAGTCTAGATTGAGTCTCATGCTTACTTTAACTTGATAGCTTGGCATACCTTGGATATTGAGCCTTATTTCTTGAGCATAATAGGAGAGCTTAGGATATGGATGATACATCCTAAGTTCGTACTTATAAGGCATATCATTCATCTAGTTCTTGTAGTGCTTTCAGTTAGTAGAGTATGTCTTAACTTAGTCTGCCTCTTCAGTTCTTGTATTATTATAGAATAGTCTCAAGCCTAGCAGATATGGATGTCTAGGATGGTTATAGGCTTATTATATGAGTTCAACTCAGGCCTAGCTTATTGGATATCTAGAATGGTTATAGTTGAACTCTCAGTTCAGAGGCCCTATATGGCCTATTGTCTGGTATGGCAGTACTATGTCTTAGGCTTACTGCTACTCTAGTTTAGTTTTAAGGATTGCTTGCTGTGCCACATGCTTCAGTGGTCTTTCTTACAGTACTTGCTTGTGGAGCCCCCAGTACTAACAATAGGAAGTACGGTGCTCCAACTGTGGTAAATTACCAGCTTAAGTAAAATCAGATGAAAACCCAACTTGCCTTAGGCCAAGAATTTGTCACCAGAATACTATAAACATTCATCAATATACATACAAATATCAAAGTGGCAGAAGCAATAGGTGTATAGTAACATCCACAAGTACAACATAGTAAAAAAAAAAAGAAACAATATAGTAACTCATCACAATGCAGAAATGAAATGCATCCAGAAATAATTATTACAAACTGAATTTAAAAGAAAATGCAAAGGTCTCTCAATCTCACTAAAAAATAGAGAATGCAAAGTCAATCTAAGCAGCAGCAGCACGATCCTCCTCCTGAATGGGCTCCTCCCCTGCAATGCTGCCCACAAACAAGTCTGAATCTGACATTTATCGGTATCACAAATGCCAGGGCCTCAGCCAATAAAACAAAAAGGTTACAGTTAGACATTTGTCTAAGTACACTTTAAACTATTTTAATGAACTGAGTATTTAAAGATATCACATTTAAATTTACAAAGCATGCAAGCTAATTATGGGTGAGACAAGCTATGAAGAAATGGGATAACTATAAATTATCCATTTATAGTAAACAACTATTATGTAAAATAGCATACAATACAAAATAAATAAGGTGAGGCTAAAAGCTAAAAGTGACAGCAACTATAATACAATTCTGAACCTAACATGCTTATGATCTCATTGAAATATGCTGATTATAAAAGTATACAAATGCTGAATATAACAAGAAGTTCTAACATCCTAAACATGCTAATATACTTAAGTAAGCTATAAGAGTACACATACAACATGCTAATTAATACAAAGAAAAGAAAGGCCACTGCGACATGTGGCAAAAGCAGAGCAATCTATGTAATCGTAAAGCCACTGAGACATGTGGCAAAGCAAGCAAGTATTGTAAGTAAGGCTATTGAAGGATGTGGCAAAGCAAAAATAAGACTGAAAACTGAACTAGAGTAGCCATAAGCCTAAGACTTAGTACTGTCATACCAGCCAATAGGCCATACAGGGCCTCCAAGATCAATCAATACCCAGCCTAGACATCCAAATCTGCTAAGCCTGGGTCCATCCTATACAATACTAATATTGAAGAGGTAGACTAAGTTAGGACATATTCTACTAATTGAAAACATTATAAGAACCAGATGAATGATATGCTTTACAAACACTAACCTAGGATGTATCATCCATATCCTAAGTTCTCCTATTATGCTCAAGGGATAAGGCTCAATATCCAAGGTATGCCAAGCAAAACTAGTCAAAGTAAGCAAGAGACTCAATCTAGACTTATGTGATATCTATTGTTGTCAATTTATCCAATCTAACTACTCTGAAAAGGTACAAATTTAGGATCTCCAATATCTAGCTATCGAGTAGAATCTCAAATTTATGCCCTTAAAGTTAATATTAGAATTTAACAAGTTATAATCTAAAATCAAGTGATGACTATAAGGTTTAAGTAAGTAAATCAACGACCTAATTTGTTAATATTGTACTCTCTTACCCAAATCTTGATTAAGCAACTCAAGATTTAAGGATTTTGGACTTAAACCCCACTTTGGTATTCAACTCCTAAATCTAAGGTGGTGTCCTGACTAAGATCTAGGGTTCACACTTTATCCCTAAGTTAAGGATAAAGAATCCTATAAGCTGAAAAGATCCAAGAACTTAAGAACTTAGTGAAATGTTACTCTACTGATTATAAGATAAAATAATCAATTAAGAACTTGAGAACCTAAGATATATATTCAATCCTTAATAAAACTTCATTATCTTATAGATTGAATCACCCTATACCCACATGGAAGGTTTCAATGGATTAAACAATGAATCATTGAAAGAAATTCAATTGGAGGTAGTTCAATTCAAGTAAAAGATCTAAAGTTTAAGATCTAAGATCTGATTGTTTGATCACTTTAGACTTAAGCTAGGTTTTTAACTTAAGCTTTACTAATTGCATTTCTTTTGGCATTCAAACTCATAAACTAACTAAATTGAACTTATTAAAGTGAGATTTTACATTGAAGCTATTGGATTTAATTATCCATGCCAAGTGACTTCCTTAGGATCACTTAAGATCTAAGTGTCTTAATTAGGGAAAATTGAAGATTTCTTAAATTAATATTCATATTATTAACATTATTAGTTTAAGGGTTCAGAGAACATTAATAATCTAACTAGGGATAATTTACTGAATTTCCCAAGGTTTAAGGGGTTCTTAAACACATTTTGGCCAAAATGACCAAAATACCCCTCCCTTAAGGTTAAAATTGGGATTTTAGGGTTTAATTATCCAATTTAAATTTAATCTATTCTAATGTGTTTCATATTGATTAATGAGGTGGGAAACACACTTATCTTAGGTTTAAGCCAATTAGGGTGATTAAGAAATTTAGCGCATTCTAGGGCAATCTAATCTTATTCAAGGGTTCTACTATATTTAAGATAACATTAGAAATTAACTTGTCCAAAATTAGAGACTTAATTAGGATTAAATTCACTAATCATTAATTTGGGTAATTAAGGAGTGATTAAGAAAATTAAACATCCAAATTTGGTTTTAAGGGTCTACAATTGCTCTCTAAGGTTTAATGAGCAATCAGAGCCATTAATCACTTAATTTGGATCATACCATTTGGATCAGTATAGTCAAAGTTATTTAAATAATTTATTCTATATTTTTATTTAAATAGAACTATAGGATTTAATTTTTTTAATTCATAACCATAGAAAATGTCATCCGATAATTTGTTAATAGCCGCGGCCCAAAATCAAAAGGTGCGGGTCACGGGTCGGCCCGACCCGGACTTCATCTTCCTCCTCTCGATGGGCTCCGCCCTAGTGGGACTTCCATGCTAAAATTCTCCCTGCTCTGGCCTCACCACGCCTACCTCTCGATGGCTACACCTTCAGGAGACTCAGACGCATCGATTGAGGTAAGAACCCCCATCTGGGTCCTTCTGGATCAATGGGGTGCTACTCGACCGAGACGTCTGCTTCACAAATGATTAGGGTTTACTGTGAGGAGTAAATTCTCCTCACAGAGGCCACCATTTGGCCAGAGCTCGATCCCTACACCATCCTAGTCGTGAGGCGAATTCGAACCCTCTGGCGACATGCCTTGGGGTGCCCTAGATCGTCGAGTCCTTACTCGAGCTCGAGGCGTAAACCAAATGATCAAACGATCAAAATAGGCTAGCCTATACCCTATGGACAATCACACTGGGTTTTCTAAGTGGCTAAGGTATTCTATATGACATCCAGAGGCTCAATGCAGAGACAGACGAGGAATTGGATCGAAGGAAATCTATGGGAGAAGGCAGTACCTGAAATCAGGTTACAGGTCCGGTCCGAGAGGAATTGGAGGTAGTTGGAGCCTCCAGAGACTCTGCACAAACTAGCAGGGGGGTCTGAACTCCAGACTCGCACCCTCTATCAGTGGTTCGCAGCTCCAGAAATTCCAGAATTTGCCGGGAATGCGCCAAGAGCGAAGGGAGCTTCAGGAGGGATCTTAACTAAGAATTAGGGGTTTACATTGAGCAAAGGGACTCACTGTGAGCTCCAAGGAGTATTTATGGGTCTAAGGGAGCTCAGGGGGTGGTTTCCAAGGCTTGGCAGTGAGAGGAGGCTCGGGCCGAAGAGTAGGCTCGGGCCAACGACTATGGGCATTTTGGGGAGAAGACGATCGGCAAGATGGACGCGTCGAGGGCAGGAGGAGAATTTTGGGGTCTTCTAGTATTGCCACGAGGGCTGGGAGGTTTCTGGCTATCGGGGGGGACCATATGCGGATGGGGCAAGACGAGGGAGATGATCCACAGTGCTCGGGTTCGTGTCCGCCGTCTAATCGCTAAGTTGTTGGTCCCAGACGGTCCTGATGCGCTACTTAACCAATTCACCGTGGATAAGAGGTCAGTCATTGGATTAGATCGGGTGATCTAACGGTTGATCGAGGGTACTTACGGCGGATGGCTAGATGCCGTTGGATCAGGATCTCGAAACTGCAGAACGGTCGAGATGAGATGGATCCGATCGAAGGCGCGGGCCATTGGATTAAATCTGCGGAATGGACGGCCCAGATGGCGCCCGCAGGTTGGAAACCAGCCGACCATTGGAAGAGGATAAATTTGCAATTAAGAATTATTTAAAACCCTAATTTGCAATTGAACCAAATTAAATTAAATCCAAATTATGACTAAATGACCTCCAAAAATTCCCAAAATTTCACTCTTAGCTAATTTGGGGGTGGGGAATTCAAAACTGAATCAGATTTTGACTTGGAGATCAAATTAATTTAGGTATTTTCTAGGGCTCAAAAATAGCCAAAAATACCAAAATTTCCAATTTAGCTCCGATTGATTCTAAACTTCTATGGTTAGGTTTAAATGACCCATTGGATACAATGGAATCAAAATCAAGGCTTAATTTAGCTTAATTAATCTAGGTTTAGCTATGATAACAACTAGGGTTGTTACATTGCTTGCTTTGCCACATGTCTCAGTGGCTTTACGGTGCATTGATTGTTTTGCTTCTTGCCACACATCTCAGTGGTCTTTCCTTTTTATATTTATCTGCATATTGTATGTATACTCTTATGGATTTACTATATTTATTGGCATAATTAGGGCACTAGAATTGTATGTTATTTTCAGCACTTGTGTTCTTTTACAACTCAGCATATTTCAATATAAAGATTAGCATGTTATGATCAGATTTATCACAGTAGTTACAGTTACTTTTGCTTTTGGCTTCACCTTGTCTACTTTCATATTTTTGTATGTTATTTCACATACTTGTTGATTTCTATAAATGGATAATTTATAGTTATCCCATTTTTTGTATAGCTTGTTGCACCCCATAATCACTTGCATGTTAGATTAATCAAATGTGATATCTTTAATTAATCTGTTCATTTAAAATAGCCTAAAATGTACTTAGACAATTGTCTAACTGTAACCTTTTTATTTTATTGGATGGGGCCCTGGCAATTGTGATACCGACAAATGTCAGTTTCAAACTTGTTCGTGGGCAGTGCTGCAAGAGAGGAGCTAGTTCATGAGGAGGATCGTGCTGCAACAGTTTAGATAGATTTTGCATTTCAATGAAATTGAGAGATTGTTATGTTTTATTTAATTCAGTTTGTAATAATTAAATTCTGGATGAACTTTACTTTCTACACTTGTGATGAGTTACTGCTTGGTTTCCTATTTTTTGCTATGTTGTGCATCTGGATGTTACCTTATATAGATACAACACCGTACTCCCTAGTGATAGTACGGGGGCCCCACAACGAAACCCTATGGGCGGTTCAGGCTGGGTCAAGCCTGGCCCGCGCGAGACCTGTCCGGGTCCGCGTCTGCTATCGTGGGGCCCGCCACTCATCCTCCGTGGCACTGTCGCGCTCAGGAGGTGGGCCCCACTCGCGATGCATTAATTTTATATATATTAACAGAAGCTTTAATTTTATTAAGCAGAAACTTTAGGGAGCTAATACAAATATATATATATATATACTTATACAGAAGTATAGTATATATATATGTATGTATATATTAAGTTAATATTTTTGATAATTACTTAATTAAATTAACTAATAATATTAGTTAGTTAAACAAGTCATTAGTAATATAGCCAGTGAATTAATTAGGTTAATTAATTTAGGATACTTAATTAAACAATAACTGATTAATTTAATTAATAAAATATAATTAAATCCATAAATTAATAGAATAATAATAATCAATGGAAATATGCTTAATTAATTAATATTATTTAACTAATTAAATAGTAAATTCATTTAAAGTATATAAATGAATAGTAATATATATATATATATATATATATATGTGTGTGTTTATAATTTAACTTCAATTAATCAAAATTTTAAAGTTTAATAAATTTTAAACTAATAGTCCAAACATAGGAAATATGGGTCTTAAAATATTGAGGAGAAAAGTGTCATCCCTATAATAGTATTAGTTTTTCTATTTGGAGCTTAGTTTGAAAAGTAATATTTAGGGCCCTCACCCAAAAATGACCAAAATGCCCCTAGTCTTCAATTGACCATAACTTGGTCAAATCAACTCCAAGTCCATAAATTTAAAGTTCTAACTAGCTTAGAATTTTAGTGCCAATAATGATCTAAGATAATATTTATGTTTTGAACCCTAGAAAATCATAAATGACCAAAATACCCCTAACCCTAGTTAGGCCATAACTTGACCAATTGGAGTCTAAATTGGGTCTACTCCCTGTTAAAGCACTCATAATATTATAGGAAAACTATAGAAACTAATTTTGCTGAATTTGAACCTTAAACAGAAAAGTTTAGTTTTTGCCCCTTTTGACTCTTAGAAATTACCGAATTGCCCCTAAAAATTAGAATCTCCATAACTTAGTCATTAGACCTCAGAATTTAGTGTTCTTAGACTCTATGGAATCCTTGAATAGCAAACAATATGAAACTGTATAAAAATTTAGATTTCATTAGGTGTAATTTACTAAATTGCCCCTTAGGTCAAAATTCTTAGTTGTGATTTATATGACCCATTTCTTATCCAAATTGAGCGTACTTACTGCCTATCCTCATGTTAGACAGTAAGGAACCATTTGAAAGTAAGAAATTCTAATTTGGATCCCTAAATCAAAAAGTAGCTTTTTAGACCCTAAAGTAGGGGCAAAATGGTCATTTTGCCCAAAATTTAAGTTAAGCGCTCTTTAGTCATAATTTATCCTTTAAATCACTAAAATCAGTATTATAACTATAATATAGAATCATTTAAAGTAAATAAAATCAACTATTAACTCAAATCAGTTAAATTCCCTATAATTTCTCTTAGTCTTTTTTAGGAGTTTAACACTTCATATTAGGATCATTCCTGAGATTAGGGCTAGATCATAGGTTATATTTTATTCATTAGATAAATGGGTTATTCAATGAATGAATCCTTAATTTTATTAATTTCTAAATTTTATAACTTAATTCTGATTATTTTGTCTTTTAACCTTAGATTCAAGATTGGAGAATCATCCTATTAAGTTTGACTCTGCTTAATAATATTTGCCTTAATTATTAGATCACATTTAGATTGAAACCTAGACCTTAAGTCTTACTTTTAAGAATATGTGATAAGCCCAAGCTCAAGGCATTTAATCCATAATCTCTAGCTTAGTAGGTTTTGTTCAGCTTCCTTCTAGTCTAGAACGTCTAAATTCATTAATTAGGACATACTAATTTATCAATTAACTTTTATAGTCGATATTGATTAATCAAATTATGACCTATATAGTCCTAATATTTTGCAATCTATAAGGCCGTATTTTTTAGTTTCACTTGATAGTAGGAATTAGAGATCCCGAACTTGTGTAACTTAGAATAGTTAGAATGGTTTAATTAGACAACAACATTATCACTATATATAGAAGAGTCCCTTGCTTACTTGATTTATTTGTGATATGCATTTCCATGTAATTTGTGCTTAATTCCTTGGACATGTCATATAAGAAAACTTTGTGCATGAAATGAAAATATAAAGTAATTAAGATAATAGTTGCCTTGGGTTCAGTATTTTCTAGTTGGTTCTGATGCACATTTACCCTAATTGATAGGGTAAGAAGTAATAAGAATGCTTAACATTACTAATTGAGGAGTATGTGTTAACCTTAGAACCCGTATAGTCTTGCAGATGTGCTTGACTCCTCAGCTGTTTCTGGATGTGTCCACAGAAATAAAAGTAAAATAACCAAAATAATTCTGTATTTGTATTTATTGCCTCCTCAGTTTTGATGTACTGTTCTGTTTGCCCTAGCCTAGAAAGGATATGGGAATTTCTGTCTATCCTAGCCCAGAAAGGCTTTGGAAATTTTTGTCTGGGCCCGATTGGCCAATTTTCTGATATGGCAGTTTTGCATACATGTTTTAGTTTCAGTTTTCTGGTTACTGTATTATTGATACATGTTATTTGAGTCACCTATATTTTACTTACCTGCTCACTTGTATGTATGTCTAGGATGCCAGACTTTATTGCTTACTATATGTACATGTTCAGACTTACTATTTTTAATCAGCATATGTCATGTGATCATCAGCATATTTAGGATTAGACTTTTCTTTCAATACTTTTATTTACTGCATTATATATATATATATATATATATATATATATATATGCATATTTCTTGCTTAGTTGCCTTGAGGTGTGCGTTTTTTTCCTTAATTCCTGCTTAGTTATAAATGTTGTATTTATAACTCATCCTATTCCTTATATGCTTAGTGCTCCAATCCTAGTCAGTTCATTTTTATTGTGTTTAAGTATAAAATGGTGACATTAATAATTCATGTAAAATATTCAGCCTAAAATGTACTTAGACAATTGTCTAATAAAATTTTATTTTATTGGTTGGGGCGCTGGCATTATGAAACCGATAATGTCATATTCATATAGGTTTGAGGAGCTGGGTGTTGAAGAAGAGGAGCCTTATATAGAAGAGTAGCATCGGATGGGTGATCCAGAAGTTGCTTAGTCCTTCTTAGGATTTTTGTGAGGATGAGAGACTCTTAGATTCATTTTCATCCTTTTAAACTATTCATTTAATGTTGCAATAATACAAGTATTGTGACTGTGTTTACTTTTTTGTACTATATTATTTTTTGATCTACTCTTCATTTTTATTTCATGTATGATGTATGGTGAAATGGATGTAATGTTTATTTCATATGCTTCTGCACTCTGTATTTATGTTGATTTAGTGACTGATCTCTTGTATTTATTCTATGGACCTCCTTCCCTTATTAGTGGATTATGGATCTTACCTAATCCAATGATAAGTGAGGGACTTGCCAGAGTGACACTCCACTCCTTAGTCTAATGACTGTGGACTTAGGAAAGGGGTGCCACAGTTGGTATCAGAGAATTTTATAAGGTGTCAGATTGGAATTTGCATTCCACTTTACCTAATAGATTGTTCTTCTGCCAATTAGTCACTAACGGAATACTATAGTTACATCCAAGGCACCATAGTCATGAGCTCAAGATAATAAGAGTATAGAAAGAAGATGCATGCACAAGTAACATAAAATACTCAACCTAACCAAAACAAATTACTTAATCTGGATACCTAGGGACAAAACTATACGATCATGTCGGTGTAAGACTTTTTCACCCACTTTGAAGAAAGGTGGGAGTTCAATGTATACCTAGCAAATTGATACGAGAGAGAAGTTCAAGGAGTCTCCCCAGCAGGAGCCAGTGTATTGGAGAGAATGCTGGAGGACGCCGTCTACCGGGGGTTAGACTTTCCCATCTTATCCAGGGAATGGTTACGACGAGTAACCAAAATGTTTGATGATCTGGGATCCTCGGATTGTATTCGACTCGACATTGTTGACATCCTCCTCCAAGACAACATTGAGGAGTGGTGGGCCCACAAAGCATGGGTGTTCGAGCATGGATATGCTCGCCTCTATTGGGTGATAACTTACGTTGACTTCTCCCAGGCCTTCACCAAAGAATACATAGGATAGACTCTATGTTTTCCATTTACTGTCTTTCACTATCTTATGTTTTATCTATTGTCTTTCGATGAGGTACTCTCATTTTCACTCTGATTAATAAAATAAATGAGTGTTGCAATCTCTTATTTTTTGGTTTTTTAAAAATGTTTTGTCTTTAACTCAGAATCATATAAAAGGAAATCATGAATCCCGGACATAGCTCTTATCCTACCACCTCTAACAGTTCCTCTAGTGAGGTGAATGCTTTATTAGAGGCGGTCAAGATCATGGTGGAATCTCATAATAAATAGGCCAAGAGAGCGGCCAAGGTACAAGCCCAACAGGCAGAGCAAATGGAGCGACTATTAACAGCGCAAATGAGCCAGAGTTGCTCAAACATTGAGATAACTATAGCTCCTCACTATTCATTCCAACATCATGTTCAGTCTGTTGATGGATTGTTGCATAGCTTCTACACCTTAGACCTCCTACCTTTGATGGAAGTCTCTCCGCCATTGACACAGCTAACTGGATAAAAATGGTAGAGAAAAATCTCACCAGCATCAAGTGCTCGGATTCCGAAGTAATCCGCCTGGCGATTCATCTCCTTCAAGATGAGGCAGAATATTGGTGGGATAATATCCGTCATACACTACTCGAGGGCTTAGAGCTAGAAGAGATATCATGGGATGAATTTATAGAGACATTTCAAACATAGTACATCCCCACTTTTACCAAACATACGATGACAGATCAATTCCTTAAGCTGCAACAGGGAAGCTGTTCAGTTTCGGCATATGAGTCTAAATTCCGGCGACTATCAAGGTTCGCTTCTAACCACATCCCTACAGAATCTGATCGATGTCATCGCTTTTGGAGTGGACTACGACCCTCCATCCGGAGGCAAGTCATCTCCCACTGCTCTACCAACTTCACGAAACTTTTGGAATCTGCCCAAATGGTAGAACTCGATGAGGCATCTAAACCTAAGCACAGCTATGAAACTGTGGTGGCCCTTCCCCGTTGTGGTCTTGTTAACTCTTAAGTTAACATGATTACAGTGGAGGGGTCACCAAATAACAAGATCCTTACTTATGAATAGATTAGGCACACAACCTAACCCATTATAATTAAGGAGTTTTTCATTTAAGAATTATTTCACTAAATGAATAGTGCATGAAACCAGAGTGCGGAAGCAAAATAGTAACATCCATTCAATCACAATACAGTAGTAAGAACACATAACTCAGAATAATAGTAGTAAAAGAAAATACAATTTAAACCTATGTTATTACAATATTTTTAAAGGTAAAAGCTAAAATGAAAAGGACAACACTCATCCTCACAATCAATAAAAGAAATAACAATAAAAGAACTAAGGGTCTTCAACATCTCGAACCTCCTCCTGAATTCGGTCTTCAGAAGGCTCCACAACCTCAAATAGCTCAGAGTCTACTATTGTCGATTTCACAATGATAGAGCCCCAGCCAACAAAAGAAAAAAAAAATATACAAAATGTCTAAGAATATTTTAGGCTGCTTATTATTCAATTTATTTTAAGATATCACCACTAAAACTCAATACACCTACAAGTAAAGGAGCAAAATTCAAATAAAAAAGAAAGACAGTTATAAATAAGAAATTTATAACTTAAACAAAAGAGGAAGTAAGCACATACCTCTAACTATAACTGCAACAAAGTTAGGCATAAAATAAAGACTAAATACTAATAATGAAAGAAAAACTTATCCTAAACATGCTTATGATCAATATAAGTTTATGCTAATCAACATAAAGTAAAAGAATATGTGAATCATTTAAATATTGAAAGCAAAACTAGCATCATATATATATAAGCAGCAAGCAAGACTAGCACCCTATAAGTAAATAAGCTAGTAAATGCAGTAAGACAGTAAATAAGAAAGTGCTGAAATGCAGAAAAGTAAACTGAAAGCAATAAATATAAAACTAAAAACTATCATAGCTATATAAGCCATTCAAAAATAAAAGTACATCAATCTCACTTAGCCTGATGAGCTAAGGCAGAAACTTTGAACTGAATATGCACAAAATCACTTAACCTAATGAGCTAAGGCAGAAATATCTAAACTGAATATGAACAAACTCACTTAGCCTGCTGGGCTAAGGTAGAATAACCAAAAGTAATAGTGCACCTAAAATTAGTACCGTCATATCAGAGAGCTGGCTAAACAAGCCATGGATAAGAAAGTGGAAAGAAGGTCTAACAAATACCATCATAGGCCACCTTAGGACTAGGCTTGGTTAGACATTGTAGTAGACAGACAAATACCATCCTAGTCAATTTTAGATCTAGGCTTGGCCTGTAATAAAGCAAAATCAAAGGAAACAAATGGTCTAACGAATACTATCCTAGGCCACCTTAGGACTAGGCTTGGTTAGATATTGTAGTAGACAGACAAATACAATCCTAGCCAATTTTGGATCTAGGCTTGGTCTGTACTAAAGCAAAGCAAGGGAACTGAAGAGGCGCACTAACTAGATCACCCTCTATTAAACTAAAAACCAAAAAACTAAAAACATCGATAAAAATATAAATGATATTTATGCAAATTCAAAGTTGACACGAGATACTCATCAAATATTCTATGTCCAATATATGTGACCAATGTATAAGGCTCAAAATAAGGTAAACAAAGCATTAAATATCAAAGTGAGCAAGAGACTCTACTAAGACACATGTGATATCCATTGTAGCCTAATTTATTAGTTCTATCTACTCCAAGTTACACAAGTTTAGGATCTCCAATTTTTACTATCGAGTGTAACTCAGATTCACGAGCTTATAAGTTGAAAATAATTAGAACTGATCAGGTTCTAATCTAATTAAATCAATGTCGACTATAAAAGTTAAATAAGTAAATTAATCGACCTATTTTGATGATTTAAGCAACCCAAAACCATCTTTATTAAGACCAAATCAAGATGGAAGGATTAAGAATTAAACTCCAAATATTGGGGTCAAATACTTAATCTAAAGGTGAACCTAAAAGACTAAGTTTAAAACCCAATCTTACAAATTAAGGGTTAAGGAAAACTCTATTAAGTAAAGTTGCACTTAATAGAATGGATCTTTATTCTTAAATCTAAAGTCAAGAGATCAAATAATCATTAATAAACTATGAAAAATCTATAAACTATCAAAACTAAGGCTTCCAATATACTCAATAGATGAAATATAGCTTGTACTACTCCTAAATCCTAAGGAAGATCTTAAGGGACTAAGATAAACACTCAAGCTTCAATCCTAACTAATGTTATAAGAAGGATTGAGGATGGATTAATGAGGTTCACAAAAGTAGTATGATGTGAGATGAATCTCACATCATACAGCTAATAATCTACTTAGAATTTTCCTAAGTAAGAAATTAAGGTTTTGATTTAAAACTAAATTAATGGCTTAAATTAATGAAATTTCATTCTAAATTACTTTACTTACTAATTTTAGCTATTATAACATGAAATTAAGGTTTAAAAGCACTAAACCCTAAATTTGGGCAAAATAACCATTTTGTCCCTCCTTAAGGGTCTAACAATCTACTTTTTGATTTAAGGCTCTAAATTGGAAATTGTCTATGGCAAATGATTACTTACTGTCTAATATGAAGATAGACAATAAGCACATCAAGTTTGGACAATTAATAAGCCTTATGAGATCAAATTAAGGAATTTGACTCATAGGGTCAATTTGGTAATTTTACTTAATGGAATCTAATTTTTCTATCAATCTATTAAAGCTTACTATCTAAGGGTTTCATAAAACTTAAAATCACTAAATTTTGATAAGTATTAGCTAAGTTATAGCCAAAATAAGTTAGCATTAATTATGGAAATTAGGGTTTCATAAATGGGGACAAAAACCTAACATTTTCATTTGATGTCTAAAAATAGCAAATTTAGTGGCTACAACTTTCCTATAATCCACTGATTACTTTAACTGAGAGTAGACCTAATTTGGACTTCATTTGGTAAAGTTATAACCTAATTAGGGTTAATGGTGATTAGTGAGCGATTAGTGAAATTAATCACAGAATCACTAAGCCAATCACACCACTAGGTTCTAATATACTCTTGTAACTATCAAAAACTTGAATCACTCAATTTGGAACCCTAATTTTACTAATCTTTACTAATCAAGATTTAAAGTGATTAGTGGGTGATTAGTGAAATTAATCAAAAAATTATAAAATTAATTTTACCACTGTATTCTACACTACACTAAGAGCTATCAACAATTTGAAATTCTAATTTTTGATAATTAAGGAGCTTAATTTTCACTAATCTATTTCTTAGAGTGATTAGGCAAAATTAAGAAATATAATTACAGAAACTAAACTTTTTCTTGCAGATTAGTATTCTAAACATTCTCTTGATCAAAATGATATATTGGATCATATGATTTAAAGCTAAATTGACTAAGTTATGAATTAATCAAATTTTAAGATTAAGAGATTTAATTAGTTTAAAAGATAATTAATGAAATTAATCTCCAAACAAAAAACTAATTGTATAATATTAATCTTTGCATTATTCTGATCAAAATGGTATATTAGATCACTATGTTTGGAATTATGATTACAAAAATATGAAAGTTTGAAAATTTGAAATGGATTAAATAAGCAAAAATTTAAAAATAGAAGAAAAAAATAAAATTTCTTAAATAATTTCTATAGTCACTCAAATATTAAGAAAATACTAAAACTTTAAGATCAAATTTCTCCCCACACAGATCTCCTCACAAGGTGTACCATATATCATGGAAAGCTCTGATCAAGATATTTCTATTTATACTAAATACGCATCCTAATTTTGCAGATAACTTAATAAATTACAAGCCCTAATTCAGGCTTAAAAAAATAGAGGGTACCTTTAGGATTCGATTTGAAGCTTGAGGAAGAAGATGAATGGGTTGCTCTGCTCTATGATATATCCAAACGATGCCAATAAAGTTTAGGAACCAAAAAAGATTAAAATTAGGAGTATTTTAGGGCTTAAATGGTGGCTTTGCCATGCCGCATCCTTGCTAGAATTTTTTTTTTTAATTTTTAATTATTAATTAATTATTAAATATATTTTAATTATTCAAAATTAAATAATTAAACAAGCTCTGAAAAATACCAAAAATTCACCTCTAGTTAATTTGGGGGTGAAGAACGTAACGGTGAAGTCGGATTTTGATTTTGATAAGAATTTATTTTTTATAATTTTCTACTTATTTAAATATATTAAAATATTCGAGAAAATTTGACGACTTCCAAAAATTCCCAAAATTTCACCCTTAACTAATTCAAAGGTAAGGAACACAACTGTGAAGTTGGATTTTGGTTTTTACGAGTATTTAATTTTCTAATTTTCGGGGTATTTAAAATATATTAAAATATTCGCCGAAAATTCAACGACTTCCAAATGCTTCCAAAATATCACCCCTAGCTAATTTAGGGGTGATGAGCGCAATGGAGAAGTCGGATTTCGATTTGAAGTCAATTTAAATAGGTTAAATTCCAGAGTTCCTAAAATTCTCAGAATCAAGATTTAATCTATTTGACTCCTGATTTGGACTAGGTCTTTGCGATGAACTCCTAATGACTTAATTAGAGTACTAGAATCATAATCAAAAATTAATTTAGTCCTAATTAACCTAAGTAACAACCTAGGTTGTTACAAGAACGATCACATCACAGCACAAGAACCCCTAGAAGGGCTAGGGTATATCAATTAAAGTAGGAAACTGTTCAACAGATCTCTTCGATGGTTGCACTCATCCCCATCCCTATGGATGATACTACCACCAGACTAGAAATTGCTTCAATTGCGGGAGACCGGGTCACTCCTACTATTGGTGCAACTACACCGATACTACCGATGGTGACCAGATCGATCACTCCAAATGACAGTAACTCTTCGATTTGTTCCAAAAGCCTCCGACAGTCCTTCCAGCATTGCCAATTCCTCCTTCTAGTCAATGGCATGAGACAGCCATTGTCCCTCGCCCAAATGCTCCGAGACCACCTATCTGGCAACCTTACAATAAATAGCCGGTTGGTCCAGCACGAGTTTATGCTTTCACCACTATTGAGGCGGCAGAAGATAACAATGTGGTGTCAGGTACACACCTCAGAACCAATCTACATTTTAGTATTACTTACTTAAAGTAGCTGGTGAATTATTGCATCTGTAATTAGGTACAATCTATGTAAATAATAAGCCATGTAACATCTTGTTTGACACTGGATCTAGTCACTCCTTTATTTCTGAGAGTTGGACAAAATCTCTCAACTTGCCACTATACCGTCTAACAAGTCCTCTAAACGTAGGGCTACCGTCCAGAGCTCAGTTGCCAGCTCATCGGTTCTACAAGATACAGATCCCTATTAGAGAAACAGAATTTGAAGCCAAGCTTATAGTTTTGCCAATAGCAAACTTTGACATTATCCTGGGAATTAATTGGCTAAGTCAGCATGACACCACCATCAATTGCCAGAAGAAAAAGATCACCTTGGGTGATGGTAGACAAGCAAGGTCATTTATTGGGGACTTCAGTACAAGAGCTTCTTTGATCAATGTTATCAAAGCCAAAAGGTTGTTAAGTAAAGGTTGCAGCGCCTTCCTAGTGACAATACTAAGAGAAAAGAAGGAAGACATTCCCTTATCCAAGAATCATGTCATTTGCAAATTCACTGATATTTTTCCCGAAGACCTACCCAGTCTTCCACCTATACGAGAAGTAGAGTTTGCAATCGACATTGTCCCAAGAACCCAGCCAATCTCTAAAGCACACTATCGAATGGCACCCAAAGAATTGCAGGAATTGAACAAGCAACTACATGAGCTATTGAAGAAAGGACTTATTAGGCCTAGTTCATCCCCATGGGGAGCCCCAGTATTATTTATTAAGAAGAAGGATGGGTCAATCGGATGTGCATTGATTACAGAAAATTGAATAAAGTAACCATAAAGAACAAATACCCGCTGCCCACATTGACGATTTGTTCGATCAATTAGCCGGAGCAAAAGTGTTCTCGAAGATTGATCTATGATCAGGATACCACCAGCTGCAGGTGAAAGATTCTGATATAGCAAAGACTACCTTTAGGACCAGATATGGCCACTATGAGTTTCTAGTGATGTCATTCGGATTGACAAATGCGCCTTCAATCTTCATGGACTTAATGCAGCGTATCTTGAAGCCCTACCTCGACAAACTTGTCATTATCTTCATAGATGATATTCTTATATACTCTAAGACAAAGAAAGAACATGAATGTCATCTCAGGACAGTATTGGAAGAACTGAGAAGCCACCAGTTGTATGCCAAGTACTCAAAGTGTGAGTTTTGGCTTGAATCTGTCACCTTCCTAGGCCACGTAGTAGATGCTCAAGGGATCAAAGTAGATCAGAACAAAGTCAGCACTATCCAAGAATGGGTACAACCTAAGTCAGTAAAAGAAATCAGAAGCTTCTTGGGTTTGGCCGGTTATTATATAAGATTCGTGAAATGTTTTTCCCAAATAGCCTCTCCACTTACCAAGCTCACCCAGAAGGCTGTACCATTTGAATGGCCGCCAGCTTGTGAAGTAGCATTCCAAGCACTAAATGATGCGCTTACATCTGCCCCTATTTTAGCTCTTCCTAAAGAAGGAGTGAACTACCAAGTCTATACAAACGCTTCTGGTATAGGCTTAGGTGCTGTGCTAATACAAGAAGGAAAGGTCATTGCATATACTTCTCGTCAATTAAAACCTCATGAAAAGAACTATGCCGTCCATGACCTTGAACTAGTTGTTGTAGTATTCACTTTAAAGATCTAGCGTCACTACCTTTATGGGATTCAATGCTCAATCTTCACCGATCACCAGAGTCTAAAGTATATATTCACTCAAAGGGAGTTGAACTGCCGACAGAGAAGGTGGTTAGAGCTGATAAGTGACTATGACCTTGATATCCGGTATCATCCAAGAAAGGCGAATGTGGTAGTCGATGCACTTAGTCGTCATACTACTCTTAATGCTCTTATCTCTAAGAGTCCTCTAGAAGGAAAATTTCATAAGATGGATATCAAATCAGCATGTAGTGACCAGGTGAGTACAATGCTCTCAATGATTAATATGGAGCCCACATTCCATAGAGACGTATCTATTACTCAGACGAAAAATGATGAGTACCTAAATTTTAAGCAAGCCATCGAGAGTCGCTGCCACACCTACATTCGATTCCATAAAGGTGCTATTTATCAAGGATATCACTTATGGATCCCTAAATCCATGCATCAGGAGGTGCTAATTGAAGGCCATAACTCCAGATATCAAATTCATCCTTGAAGCTCAAAAATATATTAAGACCTGAAGCAATCCTTCTGGTGGCTAGGAATGAAGAAAAGTGTGGCTAAGTTTGTTGAAAAGTGCCATGCTTGCAGTTTGGTCAAGGAAGAACACCAAAGGCCCGTTGGGTTACTTCATCTGCTTGAGATTCCCGAATGGAAATGGTTAGATATATTAATGAACTTCATTATGGGTTTGCCTCGTGCAAAATCTGGAGCTGATGTTATTTGGGTTATAGTTGATCGATTGACTAAGTCCACTCATCTTATCCCTATCTGACAAATAGACTTAGTTTAGAAACTCACTAAGCTTTATATCAAGGAGATAATCAGGTTGCATGGGATCCCCAGATCCATTGTATCTAATAGAGACATTCAATTTACTTCCAAGTTCTAGCAGGTCGCACATCAAGATTTAGGCACAACCATAGCAATGAGTACATCCTTTCATCCACAAATAGATGTTCAGACAAAGCGAGTAAATCGGGTTCTAGAAGATCTGCTTATACTATATATCCTTGATTTTGAAGGATCTTGAGAAGATCACCTTCCGTTAATAGAGTTCGCTTATAACAATAGCTTTCAAGACAGCATAAAAATGGCTCCATATGAAGCCCTGTATGGCAGGAAATATAGCACTCCATTGGCATGGTCAAAAACAGGCAGCGTTCAATTGTACGAATCTTAACAAGTAGAAGAAACAAACAAGAAGGTTCAGTTGATTCAGTAGTGGATTCGTGCAGCCCAAGACTGTTAGAGTAAATACCACGACATGCATCACCGTCCTGTAGAATTTAAAATTGGAGACTTCGCTTACTTGAAGGTCAATCCAATGAAAGGAGTTTTCAGGTTCGGCATAGCAGGGAAACTTAGCCCCTGTTATGTTGGTCCGTTTGAGGTAGCAGCAAGAATAGGTTCTTCCGCCTACAGAATAAATCTTCCAGATGACTTTGCAACTATTCACAATGTATTCCATATGTCATCACTAAGAAAGTGCCTCAGGGATCCATCTCACCTAGTTCAATTCCCAGAAATTCAAATCCAGCCCGATCTGTCATATGCCGAGGAACCTATTCGAATCTTGGCCCGGGATCGCAAGCAGCTTAGGAATCGTGCTATCAAAATGATCAAAGTTCAATGGAAAAATTATTCTCACAACGAAGCCACTTAGGAGAAGGAGTCAGATATGTGAGCCAGATATCTTAGACTCTTCGAAAATCTAGGTATCTCTTTCCTAGCAATCTAAGCTTTCCAATTTCAATTCATGTTCTTTATCTTGCCATTTCTTTCCACTTGAGTGATGTTAAGGATGACATTGTGCTTAAGTGGGGGAGCCTGTAATAACCCAAGTTATTATCCCAGTGATTTAGGACTAATCTCAGTCCTAATCTTGATCCTAAGTGTTAATCAAGTTATTAGGAGTCATCCACTAAGACCTAGTCTTAATAATAAGTCAAATTGATCAAATTCTAATTTTTGGAAAATCCAAAAACCCTAAAATTTGATCTGTCTAAATTGACCTCAAATCAAAAAATAGACTTCACCATTGCGCTCATTGCCCCCAAATTAGCTAGGGGTGATATTTTGGAGGCAATCTGGAGTCGTCAAAATTTTGATGAATATTTTAATAATAATAAATACCCCAAAAATTGGAAAATTAAAATACTCGTTAGATCAAAAATCCAACCTCGCTATTGCATTCCTCACCCCTCAATTAGCTAAGGGTGAGTATTTGGGAATTTTTGGGAGTATATTATTTAAATAGGATTAAGTACTAATATTATGATTTAAATAAAAATATTATTTAAATTATTTATATTATTTAATTTTAATTTCCGCGCGTGCCGTTAAGTAGTGACATCGTCAGGCCATTAAGGGCGCTCGCCATTTAGAGTGAAGATGTACTTTAAACTTTGATGATCAGTAAACATCTCACACTTAAATCCATACAGGTAGTGTCTCCAGATCTTAAGAGCAAAAACTACCCCTACAAGTTTAAGATCATGCACAGGATAATTCTTTTCATTAGGCTTAAGTTGTCTAGAGGCATAGGCTATAACATGATGATCTTGCATCAGAACACAACCAACCCTACCTTAGAGGCATCAGTATAAACCTAAAAATCTTTACCCTGATGAGGTAGTACTAGAACAGGAGCATAAGTCAATAACTGTTTCAACTTCTAAAAAGATTCTTCACAGGTTGTGCTCTAGATGAACGAAACATCTTTCATATTTAACTGAGTTAACGACAAAGCAATTAGAGAGAATCCAAGAACAAATCTTCTGTAACAGTCAGCGAGTCCTAAGAAACTGTGGATCTCAGTTATAGATTTAGGTTGAACCCACTATTGAACAGCTTGGATTTTCTTTTGAACTACTCTAATGCCTTCAGCATCAATCACGTGACCTAGAAATGCCACGGAATTGAGCCAAAACTTGTACTTAGAAAACTTAGCGAAAAGTTTATTCTCTCTTAACAATTCTATAATGGTACACAGATGCTCTTCATGCTCAACAGCTGACTTTGAAGAGATTAGGATGTCGTCGATGAAAATGATGATAAACTCATCGAGATATGGCTTAAGAATGTGCTGCATCATGTCCATGAAAATGGAAAGAGCATTCGTTAGTCCAAAAGACATGACTAGAAACTCAAAATGCCCATAACGAGTTCTGAATGTAGTCATGGAAACATTTTCATCCTTGACTCAAATATGGTAATAACCTGATCTTAAGTCCATCTTGGAGAAGATCTTCGCTCCGGCGAGTTGATAAAACAAATCATCGATCCTAGGGAGAGGATACTTATTCTTCACAGTCACTTTGTTAAGCTCACGATAGTATATACACATCTGCATTGAACCACCCTTCTTCTTGATGAATAGGACAGGAGCTCCCCAAGGCGACATACAAGGGAGAACAAATCCTTTCTCTAATAACTCTTGCAACTGCTCTCTAAGCTCTTGCAGCCCTTTGGAAGCCATTCTATACGGAGCCTTAGATTTAGGTTGAGTCCCAAGGATAAGTTCAATAGAAAATCCTACCTCACACAGAATAGTTAGTCCAGGCAAGTCTTCAGGGAATATATCTAGGAACTCTCTAACGACGATAGTCTCTTCTGGACTACTAACTTGCTTCTCTTTACTGATTAAAGTTACTAAGTTTTCATAGAAACTTTTACTAACGAGGCTCTTGGCTTCAATTGCATTGATTAAGGATGTAGTCAAGCCAAATTTTCTTACAAATACTTCAGGTTTCTTTCCAACCTTAAGTGAAACTCGCTTTCGAAAGCAATCTATTACGGCATTACAATTAGCCAATCCATTCCTAAAATTATGTCAAATTTTGTAGTGGACATAACAATAAGTTTGGATTGGAAGAATTGATTACTGATTGGGATGTCTACCAAATATAACTCACAATCACACATTTTAGCACCGGATGGCATTTGAACTACTAAGAGACTGTCTAGGCTGAAATGTTGAATATTTAAGGAAGAGGCACAACTCACTGACATGAAAGAATGACTGACACTAGTGTCAAAGAGAGTGTCACAGAACTGATTCTTAATAACTAGAGTTCCTATAGCAGCAAAAATAAACTCTAATTACAACTGATGAAAATAAAGCAAGAAAATGCTAAAAATAAAATATCATAAGAAAGTGAAAGATAGATAATAGGAAATTAAACTTAGAACATACCGGTAACAACGCTATTGTCATCTAGGGCAGCTGAAGAAGACAAAGCGTAGGCTCATGGTACTGTAGGAGGTTGAGAAACTGACTTGCCCTTATCCTTTCTACGAAAGCGGCCTTGCTTGAAGGAAGATAGAGATACACCCTTTTGGTGTTGAGAACTTCCACCAGTAGATGGAGGCATCAAGGCAAGTGTTGGTGCTTGAGAGTTGATAGGAACTAGATTCTACATAGAAGCTTGGCAGTTGATCTTTATCTTGTCCACAGTCCAGTTGGCATGATAGTCCCAATGGTGGTGATTGGTTCTGCTGCAAATGTAACACCTACCACCTGTGTGGTAGCCCTTCTCATAAGGATGGGGTCTGTTATATCTTGCTCCAGGTCTTCCTTGCTGATTTTTCCTGGGATTCTGGTTAGGATTTTGGCCAGAAGTAAGCTGGAAGACTTTAGGACCATGGGAACAGTTCCTTTTGAAGGGTTTAGATCTGGAAGGTTGGGGATGGGAGCGCTTCTTCAAATCCATTTGGGCTTGATGGTACTCAACTATGCGAACACCTTCTAGAAGCTTGGGAAAATTATCATGATGCTGAGACATCAAATGACTTTTAACAAAATCTTTAAGACCAGAAAGTCTAGTGCACCTAACCACTTCAGTATGGACAAGGTTAGGAGCAAAGCGAGAAATTTTGTAGAACTCCATTTCATAATCATGGATAGAACAGCTTCCTTGGGTGAGTTGCATGAAGTTTCAATTATGGTTTGGTAAGAAGGAGGAATGAATTCCTCATGGAACACTTGCTCGAACTCATCCCAAGGGATGTATTCCAACTGAACATCAGAGAAATGGGTCTTCAACTCACTATCCCACTAATATTCTGCTTCTCTGTGGAATAGATATGTTGCAAGATGGAGGCATTCACTCTCCGGACACTTTATACTATCTAAGGTCTTTTCTATGGCCTTTAGCCAGTCAATGGCTTCAAAATGAGAAATAGAACCATTGAATGTTGGAGGGTTCAGACGAAGGAAAGTTAGAAGATAGGCATCCACCATAGGACCAGTAGATGGTTGTGGAGCTAATGGAAGTTTAGGAATAATGGGAGAAGAGGCCTGAGGAGGAGTTGGACTAATTTGGGATGGAGCAGGAGAAGGTTGGGAAGGGTTGTAGGATGAAGCCATACTTTCAGCTGCACGAGTTTCTGCTTCTATCATAACCTTCATTAGCTCCAACAAATTTTGCATTTGATCTGTGTGGGAAGTTGTAGTGGAAGTAGGTTCTTCCACTACTGGCTCAATAGGAATGTTGGAATTTGGATCCATTCTAAAGAAAGGGAAAAGAAAACACAATTCAAAATTTGAAAAAATTTGGAAGGAAAATTCTCATTAAACTTTAAAACATTTAAGAGATCAAAATTTTGGAGGAAAAGGAACATAAGTAAAATAGAAACTATTTACAAAGCTACTAAAGGAAAAAGAAGCTAGAGCAAAAAAGGAACTAGTACTACTAGATACAGAATTTTGCATGAAATATAAATTTGAAGTCTTCATAAGTGGGGGCATGATGAAGACGCCTACACCCACAAATTAGAACTTCATAAGCACGACTCCACCAATTCATGGCGTAGTCATCAAAGAATTCATCCAAAATTTGGAGGCATAGGTGATCAAGGCATTTATAGCCTCAAATATTGTTGTAACATGGGAGATCTATTCCCTAGCTAACTGAGGAAAATGGTCACCTCGAAACACACACAATCTCAAAATTTTGTTCAAAACATCTCCTCCAGCTGCAGATACTCCATATTAAACACGACCAAACCTCAAACCATACCAATGATCGTACTCCCAATACTGGAAGAACAATTTGGTAAAATGTTTTAGTTCAGTCCTAGAGTCTGACATCTGAAAGTTTAATTAAGGTTTGAGTTAGAAATTTAAATCACTTATTTAATTGGAAATGCATTTACTGTCCTAAGATGTCATTCACTTGTTTTTACTATACTGTGTTGTTTGCTTTTGGATGAATGGATATGTTTGTCTTAACTTAAAGTTCTCAACTTGGCTCTGATACCAACTGTGACGACCCCAATATTGAAAATCACTAAACTCAATATTGATACGTCACCACAATATCTAATACTAGATTAGAAGAAAACTAATCCAAATTATTAGATACTGTGTTTGGCCAAGGATTTAGAAGAGGGACTTAAGTTAAGATGGAATGAATTTTTATGAAAATACGATATGAATACATATGAGAATGTGAATCTAATGCATATGATATGAATGCATGCTAATTTAAACATAAAAATTCTAAATATTTAACATATGTTATATGAGTGTACAATATGCAATATAATTCTAAGTCATTAAATTCTTAAAAATTTTGGCATGACTTCTACTGTATTTGGCTAAGGGTACACCTGCAAATTTAAGCATACAAGTCTTTCATTCCAATGGAAGATTAAATTGGAAGAAAACAACCTAAAACTAATATGAGATCAATCCATTACATAGGATTATTTAGTTTCAGTTCTAATATAAAGCTAATCTGTTACATGGGATTTGCTCATTTACAATTCTAATATAAAGTAAATCCGTTACTTGGAATTGCTTATTTCCAATTCTAAAGTAAAGTCAATCTATTATATGGGATTGCTTATTTATAATTCTAATAGTTTGAAGTGAGAAAACACATATATAACAATTATCTATCCTAGAGTTTGTAATTCACATATCACTTAATTTTCATATCACTTAATACATACAAAGGATGAGGAGTAATTCTCAACTTAAATATTTAACTAATTTCCAATTCTATATACAATTAAGTATACAACTAATTTCTAATTTAATATACAAGTGAATATGCAACTAAACTCCAGTTTAATATGCAAAGTAAATATGCAAGATAATTATATAACTAATGATTTATTTAACATTCAATTTCATTCATCCATTCATCACATCCTAAGCATTTAAGTATAAAGCTAAGTTCCAACATAAGCATAGTAAATGTAAAGTAAATAACTTTAATTATTACAAACCATTAGTAAATAAAAGAAAGTAAAGAAAGTAATAGCTCACTTGCAATTTTAATAAGCTATATTTTTATAATATTCTTAAGCGAAAGCAGCTAGCTTTTGCACTTGGTCCAGCTCTACTAGCCTCCAAATAGACCTAATCTATCACATTTTGACATTTAAATGTGATAAGGCAAAGCCAAGAAATAGAAAATATGGTTAGACTAAATAGTCTAAGTACATTTTAAGATTGGGCTAAGCATATTATTATTTAATTGGACATCACTACTAGTTACAACATAAGCACAAGCAAGGGTGCAAGAAGGTAAGCATAAAAGTGTGGAAAAATTAAAGTAAATAAAAGGCAAAGTGAGTAAGAATACTCACGTAAATATACATCCTAGTTTGCAAGTAAAATAAGGGTAAAAGCATCCTAAATAAGCTAGAAAAAAACTAAAGTGTATATAAAAGTAAATAAAGTAAAGCATGTATATATTTAAATAAACTTATGCTAAGTAAAGAAAAGAGACAGTGAAGTATTTAAATGTAATTTTAACAACATTCATTGTAATCTAAGTAAACTATAAACAAGTAAAGTACAGTACTAAAATATAGAAATGCATAGTATAGAAATTTATGGAAGATCTTAGACTATTAGTCTAAGATTCACATAGTCTAGAACTATAGAATATAACATAGCTAAAATCTACAATGAGTCTTAACAATTTATAAGATTGAAGAAGATCTCATATGTTAATTGATTAAAGTTATTTTAGAAAGTACTCATTCTGCGGGCAAATATAGAATGAAGCAAGGAGTTAAACACGTCTGTTTAACAAGTAAAGGAAAGCGGGGTCAAAATAAGTAACACTCACATTCACCTTCTGAGAATGTCAAGTCTTCTTATTACTCCTTATTAGCCTGCCCTTGGCTTATCCAAAAATATAAACTCCTATAGTTTTTAATGTGAAAGTTTTATTCATGCACAGTGTCTTATATGAATAATTTAAATGAATAAGGCTCAAAGCTAAGCAAGCATTAAAGGAAAATTCAATAATTGCAATTAAGTGATATCCAAAGTTATCTAATTTTAATGATCTACTTAATGATTAGAACTAATTGAGCTCCCAATTAACTTTGAGATTATTGATCTCAAGTTAATTATAATTAATAGTAATAATTGGAGTTTTGAAATTAATAGTTTCATTTCTTTTAGTATATTATGACAAAATAATTTATAAGTATAATCATTACAAATAAAAACTAGTTCTATTCTAATCATAAATTATAAGATTCAATTATCATAATTAAATCAAGGTTTAGGTGATTATTAGGAAAGATTGAGATTAAGAAAATATCAAATTTAAGGAATTGGAAGTTAAGGTTTAATTCACTAAAACTCCCTAGCTAGGTTATAGTTTGAAGGTTCTATCCATATCAAATACTAATCTAGCTATGTTATTGTAAAAAGAAAGGTTTAAAGTAAATAAATGATGGGGTTTAAGAACTACAAGTTCTAAATATCCTAATAACTAAAGTTTAAGGAATTCAATAGGATTTCTAAACTACTCTAAGTGAATTAGGATTCCTATTACTAGCTCTTAAAAGACTTTCGAGAAGACTTTAAGGATTAGGATGAATAAATAAAGCTTTAATCTAATCACTAAAGGCTAGTCCTAGTTGATTCAATAATCTACAATTATAAAGGCATTAAGGCTAACTACCCTTAATGGATATAACAAAGAGATCTATGGATCAACTATAATTCATGTTTAAATCAATTCTAGGATTTCTACCTTAGGCTTGAAAGATGAATCAAGCAATTTGTAATTGATTCATATATCTAGAATAATGAGAACTAAGCTCAACATAAGTAAATATAATTTGATATGGAAGATAATAAATATGACATGTTAGATATCCTAGGGTTTTATAATACTTAAAATATATAATCTATGAAATTAGAATTATCACAATAACACCTAATTAAGAGTCAATAACCTGAAATCACTAATTGTTATCCAATGGAAATAATTTACATATAATTGAAATCCTTATATCTTAAGGAGAAAAATGACACTAAGCATGTCAAATTTGAATAATATTTAAAATTTAGGATTTCTATGACTCCTAATTTAGAGTTAAAAAGTGATTATAAAAATTAGGGTTCAAATGTTAAATTTCATTTCATATTATTGTGAGTGAAATGGACTATTTGATCATTTAATTTGGATATTAACTGATCAAATTATTTCACATGATATGATGAATATTAATTCATAATTAATTAATTAATCTTAAATATTGACTAATTAAAATATTTATTAAAATAGAAATTAAGTTGCATATTAATAATCTACTCATTTTTATGATCAAAATGGTACATAATATTGCATATATTGGATTAATATTTTTAAAGTTATAATCAACTGAAATTTAATTAATTAATCATTTAAAATTAATGGCTAATCATATAATTCCATCACTGCACAAATTAAATAAATGGCACAAATTTTAATGGCACTGAATTCGGGACTTGACGGATGATGGTTGGCGGTGACAAGGAAGAGAGAGCAGTGTTGAAATTAGTGCTATTTGAAATCATAATCAGGGAAGACAGTGCGGTCTACCTCGTAATCAGTTTGGTCTAGGCACTTCAACGAGTCAACATGTGTCTACCTCGTAATCAGGGAAGACAGCGCGGTCGACTCAAGAAAAACTGGCCCAGTCCAGGAAGGAGACCTAGACCACGGAACGCACGGTCCGAATCGCTTCGTCCTTGAAAGGGATCAGGGGACTACGCCCTCGGTCTGGACCTCCCGGTCGAACCTAGGGGTCTGACGAAGAGGTACGCACCTCGACTCGAAGCCCGTTTCAAGGCCAACCTAATGAACCCTAAGTTGACCCAAAAGGCCAACTAGAACGGAGATAAAATGATGCTCTAGGTTTCACCGTCGGAACCCTAGAACATACTGTGGATGATTCGATCCATACGGACTTGATTTAGCTTAATTGAGTCCGTTCAGGTTTCAGATCGATAGATATCCACTCGGAATAAGCATAGGCACAAACAATTTTAGGGGAAGAGTGAAGGATCGATACCTGGAAGGCTTCGAAGGTTTCGGTCACGGAGAAATTCGGCGAGCTTCTATCTTCAGCACTGTAGCTTCCAGTAGAGGAGAATTGGGGATCTTGAGTAGGAGGGGAGGGTCTGGACTGACATACTGTGCTACGACCGTCAGTCGCCAGCGAGGTCATGGTCGAGCTGGACGAGACATACAGGGAACCGATTCCAGCCGTTCCATCGATCTAACGATCGAACGATTAGATCATCCCGATCGAGCTGGATCGTATTAGGACCGCCTGATCTTCCTTAGGAAAAGCGCAACGGCTGGGATGAAGCCGCTCGGCTGTCCCGTGCATTGGTCTCGTGCACGGAATCTACGAGGTTACGAATTTATTAACTGATAATTAATAAATAGTTTAGTTAAATCCTATTATTTAATTTAATTTAATAATTAATTTTTTTACACATTTTATTAATCAAAATTAAATAACCAAATGCACTCCAAAAAATCCCAAAAATTCACCCTTACCTAATTAAGGTGTGGGGAACTCAAAAATACAATCAGATTTTTAATCGAAAGTCAATTTAATTATCTTAATTTTTTGGGTATTTAAAATATTATTAAAATATTATGAGAAAATTTGACAACTTCCAAAATACCACCTTTAGCTAATTTGGGTGTGGTGAGCCCAATGGTGGAATCCATTTTTGATTATGAGGTCTAAATAAATTAGTCATTCTCAAAATTATCAGAAAACTAAAAAATATTAGAAATTGTCAAATGATCTCTAAATTGCTCAAAAATTGAAATGGATGCTCCTAATACTATTATAAGACTAATGGGAAAAGATTAGAGTCAATTAGGTCATTAATTGACGGGTAAAAATACTAAGAATGTTTCATTAATACTTCTGATAATTACTTAATTAAATTAAATAATAATATTAGTTAGTTAAATAAGTCATTAATAATATAGGCAGTGAATTAATTAGGTTAATTAATTTAGGATACTTAATTAAACACTAACTGATTAAATTTAATTAATTTAATTAATAAAATATAATTAAATCCATAAATTAATAGAATAATAATAATCAATGGAAATATGTTTAATTAATTAATATTATTTAATTAATTAAATAGTAAATTTATTTAAAGTACATAAATGAATAGTAATATATAAATATCTATATATATATATATATTATTTATTTATAATTTAACTTCAATTAATCAAAACTTTAAAGTTTAATAACTTTTAAAATAACAGTCTAAACATATCAAATATAGGTCTCATTATACTCAAAAAAATAAAAGGAATCAACAGGCATAATTCCAAAATTTGAACCGGGGTATATTTAACCCGGTTATATTTTAGGTCATAAACAAACCCTCACAAATTTTAACCTAATTATCCAAATATAGGCAATATGAGTTTTAAAATACTTAGGAGAATTGCCTCATCCTTATAGTAGTATTAGTTTTCACATTTGGAGCTTAGTTTGAAAAGTAACATTTAGGGCCCTCACCCAAAAATGACCAAAATACTCCTAGTCTTCAATTGACCATAACTTGGTCAAATCAACTCCAAATCTAAAAATTTAAAGTTCTAACTAGCTTAGAATTTTAGTGCCAAAAATAATCTAAGATAATATTTATGTTTTGAACCCTAGAAAATTATAAATGACCAAAATACCCCTAACCCTAGTTAGGCCATAACTTAACCAATTGGAGTCTAAATTGGGTCTACTCCCTATTAAAGCATTCAGTATATTATAGGGAGGCTATGAAAACTAAGTTTGCTGAATTTGGACCTCAAATAGAAAAGTTCAGTTTTTGCCCCTTTTGACCCTTAGAGATTACCGAATTGCCCCTGAAAATTAGAATATCCATAACTTAGCCATTAGACCTCAAAATTTAATGTTCTTGGACTCTATGGAATCCTTGAGCAGCAAACAATAGGAAACTGCATAAGAAATTAGATTTCATTAGGTGTAATTTACTAAATTTCCCCTTAGGTCAAAATCCTTAGTTGTGACTTATAGGACCCATTTCTTATCCAAATTGAGCGTACTTACTGCCTATCCTCATGTTAGACAGTAAAGAATCATTTGGAAGTAAGAATTCTAATTTGGAACCCTTAATTAAAAAGTATCTTTTTAGACCCTAAAGTAGGGGCAAAATGAATTTTGCCCAAAATTTAGGTTATGTGCTCTTTAGTCATAATTTATCCTTTAGATCACTAAAACCAGTATTAAAACTATAATGTAAAATCATTTAAATTAAATAAAATTAACTATTAACTCAAATTAGTTAAATTCCTTATAATTTCTCTAAGTTATTCTCTAGGAGTTCAACACTTCACATTAGGATCATCCCTGAGATTAGGGCTAGATCATAGGTTAGATTTCATTCATTGGATAAATATGTTATTTAATGATGTACTAATTTATCATTTAACTTATATAGTCACATTAATTAATCATATTTGGACTTAGCTAGTCCTAATATTTTGCAATCTATAAGGCCGTATTTCTAAGTTACACTCGATAGTATGAATTGGAGATCCTGAACTTGTGTAACTTGAAATAGTAAGAATGGTTTAATTAGACAACAACAGTGTCACCATGTATAGAAGAGTCCCTTGCTTTATTTATGCTACGCATTTCCTTGTAAATTGTGCTTAATTTATTGGACATGTTATATAAAAAAACTTTGTGCATGAAATGAAAACATAGAATAATTAAGATAATAATTACATTGGGTTCAGTATATTCTGGTAAGTTCTGGTGCACATTTACCCTAATGGATAGTGGTAAGGAGTAATATGGATGCTTAACATTACTCAGTGATAAATGTGTGTCAAGCTTAGAACCCGTATAGTGGCAGCCCGACCCTACCATGGTCCTGTTAACTCTTAAGTTAACAAGATTACGGTGGAGGGTCACCTAAAGGACAAGTTCCTCACTTATGAATAGATTAGGCACACAACCTAACCCATTATAATTAAGGGAATTGTCATTTACAATAGATATTCACTAAATGATAAATAAAAGAAAGCAGAGTGCGGAAGCAAAATAGTAACATCCATCCCATCACAATACAAAAGTAAGAATATACATCCCAGAATAAAAGTAGTAAAAGAAAATACAATTAAACCTGTATTATTAGAATATTTTTAAAGATAAGAACTGAAATAGAAAGGACAACACTCGACCTCATAATACAAAAATGAAAAGAACTAAAGATCTTCTACAGCTCGATCCTCCTCCTGAATCCAGTCTTCAGAAGGCTCCAAAACCTCAAATAGCTCAGAGTCTACCATTATCAGTTTCACAATGACTGGGCCCCAACCAACAAAAAAAATCTAATTAGACAAAATGTCTAAGCACATTTTAGACTGCAATTTATTATGTTAATTTAGATATCACCATAAACTTTATAATTAAAACAAGTAGTAAAGGAGCAAAATACATGTGAAAGAGAAAGGCTATTATAAACAATAAGTCTATAACTTAACAAAATAGGAAATAAGCACATACCTCCAAGAATAGCTACAACAAGGTTATGTATAAAATGAAGAATAAATACTAATATAATTGAAAAGAAAGCTCAACCTAAATATGATTATGATCAATATAAACTCATGCCAATTGACTTGATGTAAAAGCACATGTGAAACAGATAAATAACTAAAAGTAAAACTAACATCCTATGAAAATATAAGCAGCAAACAAGACTAGCATCCTATAAATAAATAAAGTTAGTAAATGTAGAAGACAGTAAGTAAATAAGTGATGCAATGCAGAAAAGTAAACTAAAAGCAGTAAATCAAAACTGAAAACAATCATGGTTGCATAAGCCATTCAAAATTGAAAGTAAATAATCTCATTAGCCTGATGGGCTAAGGTAGAAGCTCTAAACTGAAATGCACTGAGATCACCTAGCCTGATGAATTAAGGCAGAAATGCTGAACTAAATATCACTTAGCCGGATGAACTAATGCAAAAATACTGAACTGAATATCACTTAGCCTGATGAGCTCAGGCAAAAAGTACTGAACTGAATATCACTGAATAGAAACCACCCACAACTAGTACTACCATATTAGATTTTGACTAATAAAGTTACATGGGTGCAAAATCTATTTCTCACTGCCCTGGGACCCACACTCAACCAGGCATGGATAGACTTACCAACAATAGCAATCCAGCGTGCTATGCCAGACCCACGGATTGAAGAGGCATATTAGTTAGGTCACAACCTATTAAAAACCATAAAATTAAAAACATCGATAAAATATGGATGATATGTATGCAAATTTAAAGATTGACACAAGATACATATCAAATATCCTATGTCCAATATATGTTTACAAGGTATAAGGCTCAAAACAAGGTAAGCAAAGCATCAATTTTTAAAGTGAGCAAGAGACTCTAATAGGACACAGGTGATATCCATTATTGTCTAATTTAATTATTCTATCTACTCTAAGTTACACAAGATCAGAATCATCAGTTCTCATGCTACATGTAACTTAGATTCATGACCTTATAAATTATAAATAATTAGGACTGGTCAAGTCCTAATTTTTCACTGTCGACTACAAGTTAAATAAATGAATCCAATCAACCTATTCAATAATTTTAAGAATCCCAAGCCATCTTTATTAGCCAAATCAAGATGAAAGGATTAAAACTCAAACTCCAATTATTGGGGTTCAAGTGCTTAATCCAAAGGTGATACTGAAGAACTAAGTTTTATCACCCAAACTCATAGATTAAGATTTAGGGCAAATCCTATTAAGTGAAATCATACTTAATAGGATGGATCTCTATTATTAAGTCTAAAGTTAAAAGATTGAAAAATCAATAATAAACTATGAAAATCTATAAAGTATCAAAATCAAGGCTTCACCTATTGAGTAACCCAATTTACTCAATAGATGAAATCTAACCTAAGAGCTAGTCCTAATTCCTAAGAATGAGCTCTTAAATTCTAAGATAAACACTCAAGCTTCAAACCTAACTAATGTTATAAAAAGGATTAAGAACAGATTAGGAAGGTTAAAGGAGAGGTATGATGTGAGTTAAATCTCACATCATACAACTAATAAACTGCTTAGGATTTTCTTAAGGAAAGGAAATTAGAGATTTAGATCTAAACTTAATTAATGACTTAAATAATTAAAATTACAATCTAAATTACTTTACTTACTAATTTTAATTATTATAACAAGAATTTAAGGCCTAAAGGCACTTAACCCTAAATTTGGGCAAAATGACTATTTTGCCCCTCCTTAAGGGTATAAAATCTACTTTTTGAATTAAGGCTCTAAATTAGAAATTTTTAGTGGCAAATGATTACTTACTATCTAATATAAGCTTAGACAGTAAGTACATCCATTTTGGATGATTATTAAGCCTTATGAGATCAACTTAAGAAGTTTGACTCATAGGGGCAATTTGGTAATTTTACTTAATAGAATCTAATTTTTTTGTTAGCTTATTATAGCTTGCTGTCTAAGGTTTCCATAGAATCTAATTGGGGCCAAAAATTTAGGATTTCTATGACTCCGTTAAGGAAATTAGGGTTTCCTAATTGGGGCCAAAAACCTAATTTTTCCAAATTAAGTCCAAATTTAGTAAACTTAGTGGCTATAGCTTCCCTATAATCCACTGAGTACTTTTAATTAAGAGTAGACCTAATTTGGATCTCATTTGGTTAAGTTATGGCTTAATTAGGATTTAGGTGATTAGTGAAGTTAATCACAAAATCACTAAACCAACCACACAATTAGGTTCTACTCTACTCTTAGAGTAATAAGAAATTAAAATTACTCAGTTTGGATTATTAATTATGCTAATATTCATTAATCAAGTTTTAGAGTGATTAAGGTTGATTAAGAGATCTAATCATTAGATCCTAAATATTTTTGAAGTTTATTGTTAATTAGGTCTTCCTGATCAAAATGATATATTGGAAGACCTAATTTTGGGCTCAATTGACCAAGTTATAGTCAATTAAAGATATATAGTTAATTAGGGTAATTAGGGATAGGTCCTAAAAGTGATTAAGCATATACTAATCTAAATAGAGAATTGAACACTATTAGATTGTTCTAGAGGTTTTACTTATCACTTTAAGACCCATATTGCCTATGTTTGGACTAATATGTGAAAAGTTATGACCCATGGAAGGTTAGTGTTTGGGTCTAAGAGTGATTAGGCTAAATATTACCCAAATAGAGAAATTAACCCTACTGGAATATTCTGGAGGGTTTGCTGATTAAAATGAGACACATATTTGGTATATTTGGGTTAGTGGTTACAAAGTTATGATCAAATGAAATTATGTGACATTTAGGGCAAATGTGGGGATCCTAAATGTCAATATGTTAAATATTGACACTACTGAAAATTGGACAGTACCAATGTGTTCTCCTCATTTTTCTAATTCCAATGATATATAATTTTGCTATGTTTGGAATTATAATTTAGGAGTTATTGAGTGCTTAAGTTTTATGCAGGTTATTTAATTCAAATTAACTTAATTATAATTTTAAATTTCTTAAATCTATTTTTAGTTAACTACCAGCAGGTGGGCCCCACGATCTTCTTCAGAAGTGGGCCCCAGTGGACGGACGCAACTAGAACGCGGGACTCACAGTGCTGACCAAATTAGGATTCACGGGGGCAGGTGGTTCCCATAGCCTGCGATAGTCGATGCTATTGCCATGCAGTCCAGTGAGAAGGTGACACGCGGATCAAAGGACCCCCTTGCTGCCACATCATCGGCTCAACACAAATGAATGGGCCAAGGTTCAACCCGGTTTGAAGCAACCCAGAGTCGCTTCACCTTCCTGTAGACGCAGCAGGCGCGATTTTAGGGTTTTGCGAAGGTAATCCTGATCAAGCTCTTAAGAGCTCGATCGAGGATGGGAAGCTTAAAATATGAATGATTTAAGCATAACAATCATCAAAGCATAAAATGAATGCTTAAACAAGATCATTGGATAAATTCAAGGTTAGGAAGAGTACCTTTGAGCTTTCTAGGATCTCTTAAAATCGCACGACAGCAGGAGTACCTGACCGGACCAGTTTTTTTTTGTTTTGACGAGTATTTAATTATTTGATTTTTCAAGGCATTTAAATATATTAAATATATTAAAATATTTGCTGAAAACCCAACAACTTCTAATTGCTTTCAAAACATCACCCCTAGCTAATTTGGTGGTGATAACGCGATGGCGAAGTCAGATTTTTGATTTGAGGTTAATTTAAATAGGTCAAATTCCAATCTTCCTGAAATTCTTAAAATTAGGATTTAATCTATTTAACTCCTGATGTAGATTATGTCTTTGTGGTGAACTCCTAATGACATAATTAGTATATTAGAACCATAATTAAGACTTGGATTAGTCCTAAATAACCTAAGTAACAACCTGGGTTGTTACAAACTCCCTCACTTAAGAATGATATTGTCCACAACATCACTTAAGTGGAAAGAATAAAGTAGATACAGATTAATGAATTGAAATAAGCTAGAGTTAAAGAAGCACGATTGAAGAAATTTTGAATTAATAAATCAATAGAAATAAAAGAAGCATCATAGTTATCAAATAGCTTTTGGTTGAATCATGCTAAAGAAGATGGAGATAAAATTCATGAAAAATAGAGGAGATTCACAGGCACATATAGTCATGCAATAATTGAACTGCAATTATAGCATCTTACTACTATTACAATAATGGATTCAGAAATGAAATCCTCAGCAGAATTGCATTGTCTCAAGAGCTGAAGATCCGATTGGCGATCACTTTTTCTGACTGCCATGAATTCTAGGGGTTAAAATAAGATTCAAAATACCCGAAGAAACTATGACTTAAGGTTATTTGAATGCTCAAGGATTCAAAATTTAAAATCCCTCATTAATTTAAGGTTTAAGGCTGGACCTTCAAAATTCTACTGGTAAGGCTAGGAATTTTAACTAAGGTGCTAAGCTTAAGGAAACTAACCAAACTAAGTGATAACCAACACTTAATAAGGATAGAAATAAAAGTAAGAGAAGCTAATATTCATCCAAGCTGGATACAACTTAAAGGGTTTGAAGGTTAATTCTAAACTCATAATTTATGGCTTATCACTATAAGATAAGACTTTTACTTAGCAGGCGACATTACTTACTAAGTATAGGATGTTATAAGGATCAAAGATCCTAAAGGTTTTACACTTAAGTGATATTCAACTTAAGAAATTTTAGATGAATTAATTTAAGCCACTATAAGACTTAATGAAAATTAAAGGATAACACATATTCTAATTCAATGAGTTGAAATCCAAGGACTTAGCATCAAAGAACTAGCATTCTTTGCTTACTTATTCTATTATAATTTTAAGATTTGGATAAAGATCCATCATTAGAATCTAAATTTATTAATGAATCCAAATGGTTTGGCTTAAAATTTCTAATTAAGTATAAGATGAGAATGGACTAATAGTATAAATTAGTACATACTAGGTTTGAACTAATAAAGATACAATTATCTCTTACTAAAAGATTTTACTTGAGCAAAAAGAGCAATATTTATTTAGGATACTTAATTTTAAAGTTAATGAGAACATAGGTCATTAAGTCATACATAATGAATTAACATCTAAGGTTTAAGAAAAATTACTATCAGCACAAGTCATAAACTTGACTTGGTAATAGCAAGGATCTCACTTATCCTTATGGATAAGTGCTAAGAAGCTTTAATAAGAACTAAGGCTACAATCATAGGTCATATTTTATGACTTAGGCCAAAGTTTCTAGAACCGGTTGCTAACATCTAAGTCATAATATGTGACTTTGATCTTTTAAGAACCTAAATGTTAAATTTAACTTATCTTAAATGAGAACTCATTCCAAGGGAATGTTTAATAAATACTTAATTCATATCATGACTTAGGCATATATTTAATGGTTGGACTTAAACTGCTTGGGAGAGGATAAGATTTTCTGTAATTAGACTATTCACTTAAGTGACAATCATCACTTAATGAAGATTATAATAAAGGAAGTAGAATTCTTATCCAATCAAGATGGACAAGAGAAAGTACTAGATCAGCTTATTTAAGTTATTACAAGTAATTTTAACTAAAAGGTGGTTCCAAGGGATTTAGCCAAAAATTAGAATTCCAAATGCTTTGCAACTTAAAGGAAGGTTTAATCTTCAAAGAATAGAGATTCTTTGACTTAGAATGGGTCCTATGTTTAAAACTAAATAGAACATCCTCATTAGACTATGACTAATGAATGAAACATGGTTCATTATAGCTAAACTTTTGAGTGTACACATACAAGTTAAAAATAATCTAACCATTATATAATCTCATTTTAAGGAATATAGGGTGAACAAATCATAAAATTCATTCATTATAAGGTTTTTATTATTAATTAAATAATCATCTTTAGTTAAGGAATGATACTTAGATAAAAAGGGTGATCATTCAACTTAAATACTTATCCTCATGTGAGAGGAAAGTCTATTGCATCCAGTCACATAAGATGACTTGATACATTGAAATTATAATAGTTAACAAAATAAATCAAAATAATGGGTTGTTGATCATTTAGGATAAGACACAATTATAGGTTACTACTAAGAGTCATAATTATAACTTAATTAACTAAGATCATATGGTTATAGTTTTTTTTCATTTTAAAGGATATGAATACACTCCTCCCAAAGGAATGAGATGCTTGGAATCTAAGGAATAAACTAGGCTAATATTTCAAGTTGCAATTGTGACTTACTTGGCCATAGATTCAAAGATATGAATCAATATAATCTATGAATCTAGAAGCTATTCACCCAAATTGGGTACGTCACCTCTCAGAAGAAGAATTATTTCTATAAGTCACAAAAGTTTGAGTTCATGAATGTAAGACTTGGTTAAATTAAGCTAAGAATAAAACATTTGTCCAATCAAGGATGAGACATCCTGAATACATAATTATGCTTATATGTAAGATTCAAATTTAAAGAATAATCATAGTTAAATCATTACATATAAAGCTTTACGATTGAAAGTATTGATTTAGAATTGAATATGTATACCTGAGACTATATTGTTATTAATTTCTTTTGTTTCCAATAAATGTTGTACTTGAGGTCTAGGAGTAGCTACTTGCTCCTTGCCAGCTGGATACTTTTCTGCAGGCAATGGTGGTGTTAGAATCATCCTTGATTCCAAATTTTTAAGTGAGGTGTCACGGAATGCTCTATTCTGATGATAATAATTGATTATAACTCTATCAATTATTTTGAAAGCATTACATTGCTCGTATCAGTGGCCTTGATGAACACATGTATAACATCGATGATCATAATGATAGCACTCTCCATAAGGGTGTGGTTGTAACAACCCAAGTTGTTATCCCAATCAATTAGGACTAATTTAAGTCATGACTCTGACCTTAGTGCTCTAATGAAGTCATTAGGAATTCACCACCAAGACCTAGTCCAAATTAGGAGTCAAATGGATCAAATCCTGATTTTGGGAATTTCAGGAACCCCAGAAATTGACCTATTTATTTTGACCTCATATCGAAAATCAAACTTCACCATTGCATTCATTGCCCCCAAATTAGTTATGGGTGATGTTTTGGTGGCAATCGGTAGTCGTCGATATTTCGTTGAATATTTTAATATCTAAAAAATGAGAAAATTAAATACTCGTCGGAATTGAAATCCGACTTCGCCGTTGTGTTCCTCACCCCTTAATTAGCTAGGAGTGAATAATTGGTGATTTTTGAAAATCATTCAATTAATTAAAATTGATTAATAAAAAAAACAATTAGAAAACTTATTATTAAATTAATTAAATTCTAATTTAAATAAAATCCTTTTTATTCTTCCCTCTACCTAACCTAAAAGTTTCGATCACACGTAAGGATAGGCCGACCCCCAACCCTCCTCCTTCCTCGCGCGATGTGCATCCTCCTCTCCAGGAGCCTCCGCCGCCGCGCATCTAGCCTATCAGCGCGTCTCCCCACCCCGCAGGCTCCGCCTGGATGGCCATAAGGCCTCAATCGCACTCAGGGTCCCGATGGTTTTGCCCGATTGTCGAGGGACCTCAAGCCGAGCCTGCATCCCTCATCCCTTCCCGTCGGTTGATCGGCAGAGCTCGATGCATCCATCGGTCACCTCCTTCTATGATGGCCTGCAGCCGAGCCTCCCTCTCCCCCGTTTGTCGACTCCAGGTACTCCATTCTATTTGTTGAGCCTCCTTCCAGGCTATTTTCGCTCTCATAAACTAGACCCCTTATCGGGTAATGCAGTGGGTTAGAAATCTTGATGCCACTCATTACTATGCCTTGAACAATGTCAATCTTCTCAGTTGGAGCCTTCTCCACAGAAAAAGGAATCTTCAAGTAAAAGGCCTATCACAAAAGCAAATATCATATGCTTCATTTCACTTTTGAAAGAAAAGAAAGAGGTTCCATTCATCTTTAATATATATATATATATACTAAAGGAAAGCAATTTCATTTTTTTGCTTCGTATGCTCTGTTGTTACCTTTGAAATGTCAAGGACAACTAATTTTTTTTTTTTTTGGAAGGTTTGTAAGGAGGTCTAATACATTTGACTTGTTTGATATACGCACATATGCTCAATAATCTATTTCTTCTCTTTTTACTTTCATTTCTCTTCTCTTGATGCAAATGTTTCTCCTCAGTCTTTCTTCTTTTCTCCAGCAATTTTTTTTGTAAATAGTTAGTCAATATAAAATTTCTTAAGATAAATAATGTAATGCGCAGTCAAAAAAATAAAACATATTACGCCCCATATAATCTATTGAACTTTCATTAAGTTTCCTAGTACCTCTACTTACTTTCAGTCAACTTCTAATTCCTAGTGCTCTTGCTTGATTTATAATTGCATGTTGATTTCAGAAAAGAGATGGTTATTTGTTTGATCTTCTTTACATTATTTATCTTTGCTCGAATAGTTATTTATATTTGCATGTTGATTTTAGTTATTTGTTTGGAAGATCAACAATAATCAATCTTTAAACCACATTATGATTCTTATTTGTTTGAATTGGATAGAGTTTATTTCAGCATTGGTAAGGTGGACCGATCATCAATCATTTCAAGACAAGTATGTTATCTTAAAATTTAAACAACAGGACTAAATGATTTTTAATGTAGAATATTTTAAAAGGTATAGTGAGTCTTTGCAAAGACACTAAGTATGGCTTAATCAAATATTTTGCAAAGACACTAAATGCAGGAAAATGGCCAACACACCTCGACCCGTTTTGGCTAGGCCTCCCCAATGATAGAGATATAATAATGGGCCTACAAGAGCCTACACCCTTGCACCACTAGGTGTGGCCACGAGCAACACTGTTGTTTCAGGTACACATGTTCGACCACTTAAGTATTTTCAGCATTTAAGTTTTATCATTATTCTCTTAGTAACTCTTATTCATATTCATCCTTTAAATTGTTTATCCTGTGTTTGGGTGTCACATTGTTGATTTAACAACTACAGCTTCCTAGCTTAAGTAGTCAAACCTTGGATTCTAAGTCATACTTTTGTGACTTTCAATAACAGCCCTTCTTCTAAGTTGTGACCTACCAAATTGGGTAAACAACCTCTCACCCTTTAGGTTATAAACTAAATTATCAAATTTATCATTAGGCAAGTTATAATTATGCCATAAAATGATAGTTTAGCATTCTCTTAGGTCCCCAACCGATCACTCCATTGGGGTGAGTGTCACCATATCCATTTTGGAGTGGAGAATTATCACCGTAGGACCTTAACCGATCAAGTCATAGTTCATGACTTGATAATAGCCTTATAAAATTTGTCCCCATGCACCATCCTATTGGATGAGAATCCCATCATCCTGATTCATTATTAATCCTCTCGTCCTTTCGACATCAAATCATATGTTGTGACTCGATATATAGGGCATTCCTCCCCTTTGAAGTTGATTATTCATAGTAGTAGGCACTCTCTCTAACTTAACATTATTCCCCCTAACAAGGTTGATTACATTGTCAACATTAGGAGCCTTGGCTTGTATTGACCTTACGATTGGTCTATCCTAGTCCTTCCTAGTGTGAGCTTACTTCATGGTTAGATTATTCTAACTTATGTTGTAAACTCATAAATATAGTAAAATCTATCTCATTAAACTTAGTCTGATGATAATATTTTAGCTAGCCTTATCTATAGAACTCTCATAAGTCAAAGAACATTTGTTCTTTGAAAATCTAATCTCCTTTTGAGTTATCAAGCGCTTGAATTCTAATTCCAGAGTTAGAATTCTTAGATACCCTTAGGAACCCTTCTTAATTGAGTCACTTGTGGTGACTTAATGTGACAGTTTAGTATCTCCCTTGCCCATCCTATATAGATGGTGATTCCCTCCTCTTTAGCATAATCCACCTTAAGTGATAACTGTCACTTAATTTTAGTAATTGGGTTGTGGAGGATCATATTCCCATAGAATGAAAAATTCTCCCTTCCAAGCAGCTTAAGACCAACCCTAAATAAATGCCTAGGTCGTGTTGTGAATTAAGCATTTATCGTTCATTCTCTTGGAATGAGCTCTCCTACAAATTAGGTTAATTTTAACCTGTAAGTCCTTAATGATCTGAGCCACATATGTGACTTAGATATTAGCATTTGTTCTAGAGCCTTAAACCTAAGTCATAGATTATGACTTATGGTTGTAATATAAATACCTGCTAGGCTTCCTATCACTTATCCTTATGGATAAGTGAGCTCCTTACCTTAGCCAAGTCATGGTTCATGACTCGTGTTAATTACCTTCTGGTGAACTCTTGAATCTTTGATGTTAAGTTATCATGTGTGACTTAATGTCCTAAATTCTTTTTAACCTTAAGGCTAAGTATCCTAATTAGGTATTTATCCTATTTGACTTTGCAAAACCCTTAGTAAGAGGTGAATGCCTCTTATTAGTTCAAATCCAGTACAGACTGATTCATATGATTAGTTCATCTCAACCCTATTTCCTAAGTGCGAATTAATAGAAAATCCCTGGGCCTCCATTATTAGACTTAGTTTAATAAGTGGTCATTTAGCAAGTTCTAATCTTATATCCCATTAGGAAAAGTAGTCAAGGAACTCTAGTTCTTTGATGACCAATCTTAGGATTCCGATTCATTAAACTAGAATCGTTAGTGTCCCTTAACCTTGGTTAAGTCTTATAGTGACTTAGATATTTTGCCTAATCTCTTAAGTGATAAATGTCACTTATGTGTAAGACCTTTCGAATCATTGATCCTCACTCCATTACTGCTTAGCATGAGATATCACCTACTGAGCGGTAATCCTATCCTCAAATGCTAAGTCATATGTTATGACTTAGTATTTAATCTTTAAATTATTTAAATCTTATTCAACCTAGTTGAATGTTAGTCTTTCTTCCATTTGATTGCCTTCCTTATTAAGTGATGGTTATTACTCATGTTGGCTAACTTCCTAAGTTCAGAACAACAGCTAGAATTCTAACCTTAGTAGTGAGGTGAGAACATGAAGGTCCAACTTTAAAACTCAAGATTCTAAATAGAGAGATCATATCATTTTTTCATCCCTCTCATTTCTGCTTTATCCCAACCATCCATGCTTTGTTCTTCCTACTTAAGTGATGTCGAGGACGACATCATTTCTAAGTGGAGGAGTCTGTAACAACCCAAGTTGTTACTGCAGTCAATTAGGACTAATTTAAGTCGTGACTCTAACCTTAGTGCTCTAATGAAGTAACGATTCTCTATTGGTAATTTTATAGGCGGGCTTTCAGTCTACTACGCGCCTCTTTTCACTTTACTTTTTAGGCCGGGTAATAGTATAAGTAGAGAAGAACTTGGATTTGGCCAATAACGTTTCTCTTTGCTTTGCTTAAGAAGAACTGACTTAGATCTCTAATAAATCAGAAGAAAAGGTTCAGTTCAACCTTAAGGTCAAATATTAGCTAGCGCAGCGCCCTGGGGGTCATATCTTGGACAATGGGCGAAAGCCCGATCCAGCAATATCGCGTGAGTGAAGAAGGGCAATGCTGCTTGTCAAGCTCTTTCGTCGAGTACGCGATCATGACAGGACTCGAGGAAGAAGCCCTGTTCACCACCTACTGAGAGTCAGCAAAAACCATGAACTTGGCCACTCTTATGCCCAAGGGAGTCTATTTTGGTTGAGCATCTCACCTGTGTCTTATTGTCACACCGGGTAACTAGGGCTGAGCCCGGCTACCGAAGAGTCGTAACTACGGTGGCTAGCTTTTGTTTTAAAGCTAAGAGATTAGCTTAACATCTAAAAGAACAACCTTTTGACTCTCGTCTCACTCTTTGATCTATGGTGTCCGAGTCTCTCTAACTATGACTGGCCTTCCACGAATCCTGGAATCGTCAAATTCTAAATCAGGAGTCAAATGGATCAAATTCTGATTTTGAGAATTTCAGGAACCCCTGAAATTGACCTATTTCTTTTGACCTCAGATCAAAAATCGGACTTCGCCATTACGCTCATTGCCCCCAAATTAGCTATGGGTGATGTTTTGGTGGCAATCGGTAGTCGTCAAAATTTCGTTGAATATTTTAATATCCAAAAAATGAGAAAATTAAATACTCATCGAAATCGAAATTCGACTTCATCATTGCGTTCCTCACCCCTCAAATAGCTATGAGTGACTAATTGGTGATTTTTGAAAATCATTCAACTAATTAAAATCGATTAATAAAAAAAACAATTAGAAAACTTTTGCAATTTCATTTTTTTGCTTCGTATGCTTTATTGTTACCTTTGAAATGTCGAGGACAACTTTTTTTTTTTTTGAAGGTTTTTAAGGAGGTATAATACATTCAACTTGTTTGATATATGCACATATGCTCAATAATTTGTGTCTTATCTTTTCACTTTCATTTCTCTTCTCTTGATGCAAATGTTTCTCCTCGGTCTTTCTTCTTTTCTCTAGCAATTTTTTTTGTAAATAGTTAGTCAAGATAAAATTTCTCAAGATAAATAATGTAATGCGCAGTAAAAAAAAAACATATTACTCCCCATATAATCTATTGAACTTTCATTAAGTTTCCTAGTACCTCTATTTACTTTCAGACAACTTCTAATTCCAAGTGCTCTTGCTTGATTTACAATTGCATGTTGATTTCAGAAAAGAGATGGTTATTTGTTTGATCTTCTTTACATTATTTATCTTTGCTCGAATAGTTATTTATATTTGCATGTTGATTTCAATTATTTGGTTGGAAGATCAACAATCATCAATCTTTAAACCACATTATGATTCTTATTGTTCAAATTGGATAGAGTTTATTTCAGCATTGGTAAGTTGGACCGATCATCAATCATTTCAAGCCAAGTGTGTTATCTTAAAATTTAAATAGCATGAGTAAATGATTTTAAATGTAAAATATTTTGTGGAGTATAGCGAGTCTCTTCTTGGAAATGCATAACTTCGTTCAAGCAATCATACTTCAGCATATACACAAATAAAAAGCTTCTTACCCTGATAATTGTAGGCTACAAATTGGGTAAGAGAAGATATGAACTTGTTGATGCATTAATTAATTATTAGACAAGTGTTTGAACGCGTTATATAACTTAAGGACCCATTTAGAGTCAGCATCCTTCCTTAATTTAATGAAATTAATAGAAGTTTCTATGGGGACACTTGATCGCTCTTCAATAATCTTTCATAAATTTTGAGAGCAATAGATGAACAATTAGATTCATTCATTAGATAGTTCAATGTCTTTTCTTTGATCAAATCTTTGATATCACTTTGTTGAATCAATTCTTTGTGAAAGTGATATTTTGTTCTTAAGTATTGCCTTAAATCATCCTCACTATCGCATGAGTATACTTTGTCAACTATTAAAACATATTTTAGAGTCTCATAATTTTCAAAATACAAACTCAAAATTTATAAAATTATATAGCAAATCGATCCGAAAAGTACCATGAACATCAATATAAGGTTAAATCTGTATTCTCATAATTATTATTATTAATCATTTTTAATATTCATTAAAAAGCATTAAGCCTTAAAATGGGCTTATATCATTCAAGTAAAGTATGCTTAATATCAGAATATTACAGTTGTATCATGAATCTTATGTGTATATGTTATGAAGCATTTGGGTGCTAATGTTATAAATAAAATTATAGCTCTTTTAATTAATGTGGCGCCCTGCTCCCTAAGCCCACAATCATTAAGCTAAGGAGCGGAGGGTCACTTGTGTAAATCTCTCTCTTATTATTGGATTAGGTAGATCTACAATCCACTAATAAGGGAAGGATGTGCATAGAACATTTAAGAGGATCAGTCACTAAACCGGACATACAAGTAGAGTGCGGAAGCTAAATGAAGTAAATAGTACATCCATTCACCATGCATCACATAAGAAACAACACTAAGATAGCTCAAAAAATAATAAGGTGCATAAAGTAAATCACAGTCACAGTACATGTATTATTACAACATTTAAATAATTTAAAAGACTGAAAGATAAATCACTCATCCTCACAAGCGGCTAAAAGGAACTAAGCAATATCCATCTCTCCTAGCTGAAGCTCCTCCTCTAAGTAAGGCACCTCTGCATCAGCACCTAGCTCCTCAAACCTATCTGAATTTGACATTATCAGTTTCATAATGCCAGGGCCCCAACTAATAAAAGAAAATTTTTGTTAGACAGTTGTCTAAGTACATTTTATGCTAAATATTTTACATGTGTTATTAATGTCGCCATTTTTATACTTAAACCCAACAAAAAGTAACTAAGCAATAGGAGTAGTATGCGTAATAAGAAATAGGTACAGTTATAAATATAACATTTATAACTAAATAACAAATGAGGTAAAAGCACACCTCAACAACTAAGCAATGAATGGGTATATACATGTATAGTACTATAAGTAAAAGTATTGAAAGTAAAGTCTAACCCTAAACATGCTGATGATCATATGACATATGCAAATTAAATGACAAAAATATGAATATGGTACATATAGTAAGCAGTAAAGTCTAGCATCTTATAAATACATACAACTGAGCAAGTAAGTAAAGAAACATAGCTGACTGAAATATGCATCAAAATACAGTACACAGTAAGCTGAAAACTGAAACATATATGTAAAGACTGCCATATCAGAAAGTTGGCTTTCGGATCGGTGAAATCCCCAAAACCTTTCTGGGCTTGGGTAGACAAAATCCCCATAGCCTTTCTAGGCTAGAGCAGACATAATCCAGCAGCAGAACTGAGGAGGCAGTAAATACAAATACAGAATCTTTTAGTTATTTTACTTTGTTTCTGTGGACATGACCAAAAATAGCTGAGGAGTCAAGCACGTCTGCAAGACTATATGGGTTCCAAGCTTAACACACACTCCTCAATGAGTAATGTTAAGCATCCTTTTTACTCCTTACCCCTATCCATTAGGGTAAATGTGCACCTGAATCTACTAATATACTGAACCCAAAGGTGACTGTTATCCTAATTATTCTAAATTTTTATTTCATGCAAAAAGTTCTCTTATATGATATGAATAAGTAATTTAAGCACAAAAATAAGGAATGCGTAGCACAAATAATTTAAGTAAGCAAGGGATTCTTCTATACATGGTGACACTATTGTTATCTAATTTAACTATTCTAATTATTTTAAGTTACACAAGTTCAGGATCTCCAATTCCTACTATCGAGTGTAACTTAGAAGTACAATCTTATAAGTTAAAATGATTAGAACTGATTAGGTTCTGATATAATTCAATCAAGTACGACTACAGGTTAAATCAATAAATCATAACGTCCTAATTTGATGAATTCAGACATTTTATCTAAGATCTAATCAAGATCTACTATACTATAGATTATGGATTAAACACCATGAGATTGGGCTTAATCATATAATCCAAAAAGGTTAATACATAAGATCTAGGTTTCAGTCCAAAAGTGATCTATTGATTAAGGTAGATCCTATTAAGCAAATCAAACTTAATAAGATGAATCTTCTTATCCTAAATTTAGGGTTAAAAGACAAAGAAATCAAAATAAGTTGTAAAATTTTTAGAAACTAATAAAACCAAGGATTCATTCATTGAATAACCCACTTATCTAATGAGCTAGTTCTAGTCTTAGGAGTAGTCCTAATGTGAGGTGAAAGATCCTAAGGAAAAGACTTAGAGAATTTTGGGGAAATTTTACTAAGTTGACCTAACGGTTGATTTTTTTTCTCACTTAAACGATTCTAATACGGTTTTAATACTGATCTTAGTAATTCGGAATATAATTTAGAGGTTAATGACGCTTAACCTAAATTTTGGGCAAAATGACCATTTTGCCCTTAACTGAGGGTCCAAAAAGTCAACTTTTGATTTAAAAGTCCAAATTGAAGTTTCTTGGTACTAAATGATTTCTTATTGTCTAGCTTGAAGATAGACAGTAAGTTCGCTTAATTTAGATAATAAACGGGTCCTATAGGTCCCAACTAAGATTTTTAACCTAAGGGGCAATTTTGTAATTTACACTTAATGAAACCTAAACTTTCATGCAGTTTACTGTTGGTTACTATTCAAGGATTCCATAGAGTCTAAGAACATTAAATTCTGAGATCTAATGAATTAATTATAGCCATTTGAATTTCTAAGGGTAAATTGGTAATTTCCTAAGTTAAGAGGGGTCAAAAAGCTAACTCTTCCATTTGGTGTCCAAATTCAAAAAACTCAGTGGTTATAGCTTCCCTATAGCACACTAAGTACTTTAACTGGGAGTAGACCCAAATTGGACTTCGAATGGTTAAGTTATGACTTAACTAAGGTTAAGGGTATTTTAGTCATTTTTCTAATTTTCTAGGATTCAAAGCCTAAATATTATTTAAGGTTATTGTTGGCACTGAAATTCAAAGTTATCTAGCAATTTGCACAATACATTTTAGTTACAAAGTAAGTTTTGAGCACTTATTAAACATGACAAAGTTTCAAACTTAATTTTTCATATAGAATTTTATATATGTTCACATTTAATATAATTCAACCCCACTAAGGTCCTAGGAACCTTAAAATATCAAAACAGTGAAGTTTTTGCCATTTCAGCCAAAATTGGGCAATTTTTTAGAAAATTCTGGGAATTTTGCCAGTTCAGACGCTGTAGCGCTCTTCGCGCGGCAGCGCACTGTAGCGCTTTTCGCACTGGGGTGCGCTGCGACCCGCTGCGGCTCGCTGCGGCGCGCTATAGGCTGCAACAGTTCATTTTGCAAAATTTATTGTTCCATTAATTTATTTTGACATTTCCTAAAGTTTCAAAAAAAAATATTTCCGCTGCAGCAGCCTATTTTGCGAAATCGGGGGCTGCAGCGCGCTACAGCTCCAGACGATGATTTCGTCAGAATGAAACCTGAAAGGCCTACTTTTGAGCTTAATTTCTCTCAATCTAGAGTATTTCATTAAGTAGTGCCATATATCGATGGAAAGGTCTTTCCGATACCATTCCATCAACACTAAAATCGGCACAAACGGAGTATTCTAGCTATACAAAATATGCTGACAAATACAAGGGTATGCATAATACAAGAAAAATAGAGCAGTTTTCTATGATGCTTTTAAGAGCCTTAATGTCTTCCATACATGCTTATGGGCTTCTAAGGATACATTCAAGCATTGTAGCTATATTAAGAAGACAAAAGAGAGGGGTAAAGGGGTACCTTTAGACCTTGCAAGGGGTGGAGGAAGAGAGAACCTTTGTCTTTCTCCAAGGTCGTAGAGGTGAGCTGAACTCCTTCTTCTTCAACACAAGGGGATCAAATGGAAGAGGAAGATAAGAAATTTTTAGCAAAAATAGAAGGAGATTTGAGCTTCTCTTTAAAGAGAAGAAGAAATGATGAGCCTAGGGGATAGGCCATCATGAGGCCTAGGGAAGAGCCATCATAAAGGAGCCTAAGGTGGCATGGGGGCATGGGGGCACCGGCTATTGGAGGGAGGCTGACAGGGAGCAAACAAAAATTAGGGGAAATTGTAATTTATGGATCGAATAATTTCTTATTTATTTCCCTTAATTATTTAAAAAACTCAAAATTTTGAAATGTGCTCCGAAAATTCCCAAAAATTCACCCCTAGCTAATTTGGGGGTGAGGAATCCTACGATGAAGTCGGATTTTGATTCCGACAACTATTGAATTATCCTATTTTTTGGTGCATTTAATTATATTAAAATATTCGCGAAAATCCGATGACTTTCAAACGCGTCCAAAACATCACCCCTAGCTAATTTGGGGGTGACGATCGCAACGACGAAGTCGGATTTCGATTTTGAGATCAAAATAAATACCTCAATTTTCTAATTAATTAAATATTAAAATATTCCAAAATAATCGATTAAGCTCCGAATTGCTCCAAACCTTCAGGGTTTGGCTCTAATGGCTAGATGAGCAATATGATTAGGGTAAAATTAAGCTGGGTAATAATCTTGGGCTGTTACAATTAATGAGCTTAGAGAATTGCAAAATTTCTTATCATAAGTTTTAGACAGACATATATTATGTCCAACTAAGATTAGAATTTCTGTAACCTTGCCTTTATAAATATATAAGCATCATCGAAGAAACTTTAAAGTCTTGAAATATAAATGACCACAATCTTGTTATGTGATCAAATAATAAAACATAGAGCGGAAATTGTTATCTTAGTATGGCCTCACCTTTAGTAATCTATTTAATCCTCCATCAAAATAGATGAAAGGTAATATAAGCAATTAGTACTTTAGACATACAATGTGAATCATCGTATTACCTTGCAAGCTCAAAATTGTTGCTAGAATAATATATTACTTCTTATTTCATTAGATTAATCCATTTTGTGAGTCAAGTCATTAACTTAAGCTAATAATATTTTGATAAACCAAGTGCTTTCTAAGTAAATCATGCCTTTCTAAGCCTTTCAAGCTTAAATATTCAAAACTTGTGCTCTCTTGGTATAGCCTATACTCTCAACCACATGCAAATTACTACTCATGTTCACATCTCTTAAGACTCATAAGTCATCATCTGTGTAAGCTCCTTAATAAACTATCATCTAAAGCACGTATTTAATTTTCAATCTTACAAAGCTTTTGCTCTTCTACAATCTATATAAGAGTGGTAGAACTATATATATGAGTATGACAAAAGGTGCATAGTAATATAATTGACTAAGTTAATAGATTAAGATTCTCAATAGTTTGATTTATAATAAATGTAATAGTTTTAGTTGAATTAGTATAATTAATAAGACCATGTATATATGCTTGATCATATTTGAATAATTGTTCGACTCGTAGTTGTACTCGCTAATCTTGGTAAAAATAGTGAATTCAATAGTAAAAACAGCGAATATAATAGTAAACAGAGTTATGAGTTAAATTGCACCTTTTCTTTTTGTGCAAAATAAATAAGTATTAAGCTTTATGATGTGAGATTCATCTCACCCCATGCCTTCATTAAATCTTCTAATCTTTCAATTAAGCTTTCAATCAGACTAGGTTAAATTCTCAAAAATTTCTCCAAGTCTTCCCTTAGGATCTTTACCACACATTAGGGTTATTCCTAAGATTAGGGCTAGATTATAGGACATATTTTGTTCATTGAATAACGAGGTTATTCAATGATTGAATCCTTGATTTTAATAGTTTCTAGATTTTATAATATAATTTTGATTATTTTGCCTTTCAACTTTAGTTTCTAGATGTTGTTTCTCACGTGATGTATGGTGGATGGATGTAATGTTTATTTCATTTTGCTTCCGCACTTTGTATATATGTTAGATGTAGTGACTAATCTTATTAGTTATTCTGTGCATGTCCTTCCCTTATTAGTGGATTGTGGGTCTTACCTAATTCAATGATAAGTGAGAGATTTGCTATAGTGACACTCCACTCCTCAGTTTAATGATTGTGGGCTTAAGGAGCAGGGTGCCACAGTTGGTATCAAAGAATTCCATAAGATATCATATTGGAATTTGCATTCCACTCTACCTAATGGATGATTCTTCTGTCAATCAGTCACTAACTAAATACTAGAGTTACATCCAAAGCACCATAATCATGAGCTCAGGATAATAAGAGTATACAAATAAAAAATATGCTATCACAGTGATAGGACTTAAGTAAGTAGGAACTTAAGATGAATGAGTAGCTAATTAACCAAAATTAAATATTTGTAAAACTTACAGGATCAACTTAAGTATAATATGTAGCTAACTAATTCAAATTAAACTTTCAAGAGATTTACACAATCAAGAACTTGAGATGTTAAGACTTAACTTCCGTATTAAGACAAATGAATTCCTATAGGATTTCAAACCAGCAATTTGGTTTTAAATCACTCCTAAGTAGCTACCTTCCACTTTCTCAATCTTATCTCCCCAAGAATAACAAACAACACAACCTACTTTTAAGAATCATTAAGGCTACTGATATTTCCCGTAGGAGTTCAAAATATACATTAAGAGTGCATACTAGACATTCATCTTCCACTCTTTTTACACCCCACAATTTCCCTAGAGAAATTAACACTGGTTGAAACACTAAAGCCTTAGCAGACAGGAGGCTGAAGTAGCAACACTAAATTGGGAAACCACTCATTGTATCATGTCACCAAAACTCTCCACTAGCGTCTATGACTTCAACTTCACTAATGCCTTCTCTTCCACTAATCAAGGTAGAAACCCAACATAATGTATTATGAAAAAAAGAGAACCTCGTAATAATACCTACAATAACTTTCATCTCATTTTAGCAGATGGCTACTGTGACGACCCCAATATTGGAAATCACTTAACTCAATATTGATACGTCACCACAATACCTAATACTAGATTAGAAGAAAACTAATCCAAATCATTAAGTATTATGTTTGGCCAAGGATTTAGGAGAGGGTCTTAAGTTAAGATGGAAGGGGAGTTATGAATGGTATTTAGAAGTTTGTAAATAATGATGCAACAAAATGGATTTAAGAATGAAAGTAAAATAGATTTGAACATGCAAATTAAGAAAAAATACATGAGATTACAATTTAAGAAATTGACATGAGTACAGGTAATAGTAATCTAAAACAAATGAATTACTTACATTTAATCCTAGATATGAGATTCTAATTATTTATGGGGAAATTAACATGTGAATTATGGGTTTATACTTTTCCCAAATATTCTAAGTCTAGATTTTCTTAAAAATTTCGGCCAAGTCTCCTTTGTAAATGGTTAAGGAAACACCTGCAGAAGTACATGCAATACTCCCATTCCAATGGGAGTTATAATTTAAAAGAACAGACAACCTAAACTATCATACATTCAATCCACTTTAACTCCAATTCTAATATAGAGTTTAATCCTTTTTATAGGATTGCTAACTTCCAATTCTACAATAGAGTTCAATCCTTTTTATAGGATTGCTCATTTCCAATTCTACATAGAGTTCAATCCCTTTTATGGGATTGCTCATTTCTAATTCTAAAAGAAAAAGGGAGAGAAGTATATGTGTAATAATTATCGACCCTATGGTTTATTTTATCAAGACATTCAATAGTCATAGGAAGATATGCAAAGACTTAATTAATACATAAATTTTATACATTTAATTCCCATTCATCCATTCATTTACTCATCCATTCATTCATCATAAGCATTTAAGTATATTCTAAGCTCTAACAAGTATGGTAAATTAAAGTAAATGACATTATTATAAAACAACAGCAAACTAAATAAGAAAAAAAAATTTACAGCTCACTTGGAGTTCTTAATAAGCTATAAATTTATAATATATGATAGGTGGAAGCAGTTTTAATTTTTAGCATTTGGTCTAGCTCCACTAGCATCCAAGTGCACATGATCTATCACATTTTAACATTTAAATGTGATAGGGCAAAGCCAAGAAATAGAAAACCTGGTTAGACTAAACAGTCTAAGCACAATTTAAGATTGGCTAAACATGTTATTATTATAATTGGATATCACAGTTCTAGTTACAAAGTAAGCACAAACATAGGTGCAATATGGTAAGAATACAAGTAAGGAAGGGAGAAACAAGTGAGTTAGAATGCTCACTCAAGTATACATTATAGCTTATAATTAAAATAAGGGCAAAAGCATCCTAAATAGGCTATAAATGAACTAATATGCATATGAAATTAAATGAACTAAGGCATGTATATGTTCAAATGAACTTATGCTAAGTAAGGGAAAACAAATAGTGAAGCATTTAAATAGAGTTATACAACATTCACTGTAATCTAAATAAACTGTAAACAAGTAAAGTACAGTTCTAAATCATAGAAAATACATAGTAAAGAAATTGAAGGAAGAATCTTAGACTTAAATCTAAGATACACATAGCCTAGGACTATGTAAAGTAGTATAGCTAAAAGTTATGATGAGTCTTAATAATCTATAAGATTGAAGATCTCACAAGTTTATTAATTGAAGTTATTTTAATATGTGCTCATTCTGTGGGCATATTCAGAATGGGATGATGAGTTAAACATGTCTGTTTAACATCTAAGGAAAATGGGGTCCATACCTAAAACACTCACATTCTCCCTCTAAGAATGCGATGTCTTCTTATTACTCCATTTTCAGTCTGCCCTAGACTGGTCCACCATATAGAACCCCTAGCAATTTTTATGTGAAAGTCTTATTTATGCATAATTATTTATGAATGATTCAATGAATAAGGCTCAAAGCTAAGCAAGCTAACAAGGGAAATTCAATATTTGCAACTAAGTGATATCCAAAATTATCTAATTTTAATAATCTACTTAATGATTGGAGCTAATTGAGCTCCCAATTAACTTTGAGATATTGATCTCAAGTTAATTGTAATATAATAGTAATTGGGATTTTGAAAAATAATAGATTCAATTCATTTAATATGATGTGACAAAATAATTCATAAATATAATGATTATTGTTCGAGACTAGCTCTTAACCTCTTCCTAAACTATAAGATCTGACTTCCAAATTGAATCATGGTTTAGGTTACTAATAGGTAGAGATTAAGATAAGGAATTATCTAACTTAAGAATCTTGGATCTAAGGAAATTCTACTACTTTTCATTACAGTTCTCTAGCTAGGTTATATTCGAATGTTCTAATCAAACAACGTTAATCTAGCTAAAATACAAGAAATTGCAAGGTTTATGATAAGTATTACTAGACTTAAGAAGTACAAGTTCTATAATTACTATTGATATAGGTTAAAGGAATTCAATAGGACTCCTAAACTAATCTAAGTTAAGGATTTCTATTACTATATCTTAAAATAATAAAAAATAGGTTTTATGGAATATGATGAATACGCTAAGTTCTAAACTAATCTCTAAAACTATATCTAGTTGATTCACAATTCTATAATTACTAAAATATTAAGATTATCTATTCTTAATGGGTGTAACTAATAGACTTAGGATTCAACTATAGATCAAATGCAAATCAATCATAGGATTTCTTGAAAAGTGAATTAAGCACTTGGCAATTAATTCACATAACTAGGAAATTGAGAACTGAGCTCATAAAATTGCTATCTAAGTGGTAGGGGAGATGATAAATGTGACAAGTTAGCTATCCTAGGGTTTTATAAGACTTAAAGTAAGCTACTTAGAAATTTAGGTTAATCGCAATAACACTAAGTGAGAGTCAAAAACCTAAAATCATAATTTATTGTCCAACGGAAATGTTTTATAAATAATTGAAATCCTTATTTCATAAGGAGAAGATTGACACTAAGTTTGTCAATTATGGACAACTTTGGAAAAATTAGGGTTTTAGTGACTCCTAATTAGGTTAAAAAGTGATTAAGAAAATTAGGTTTCAAATGTTGGATTTTATTCCACATTATTGTCCCTCATATTTTTGTGAGTGAAATGAACTATTTGATCATTTAATTTAGTCTCAATGATCAAATTAGGTCACATAAAAGATTAATATTAATTTAATATTAATTAATTAATCCTAAATATTGACTTAACAAAATAATTGTAAGAACTAAAATTAAATTTCATATTATTGATCTACTTATTTTTGTGATCAAAACATTATATACATTTGTATCATTTAGATTATTAATTATAAAGTTATGATTTATTTAAGATTCTTATCATTTAATTAATAATTACTGTGAAGTAATTGTTAGTTTAATTATATCATTAATAACAATTTAGATGCATAAGTTATGTTTATACATAAAGAAAATCGCACGCACGAATTCCAGTAAAAATTATTACTTGGATTACTGTACAATTTACTGAATTAATTTCTGAAGGAAACGGAGGAAGATATCTTGCCTTCCCGTAGATCGTACGGGACGCATGTCATCCCATTTAGGGAGACAAGTGAGCGAATGGGGGATCAACTAGCTATTGAGTCGTCTCCTTCGCCATCGAAAAGGAGGGGATGCCGACAGAAGAGTATGCCAACATGAAGAGGGTGCCGACAGAAAGAAAGGAAAAGAGGTAGAGTTCGATCGATCCTAATCGTTCCTGGGGACGGCCCACACACCGGCAAGTAAAACTCACCGAAGCTATCCTCCCAGGGTCAAAGGAAGGACTCAACAAAGGTGAAGAAGATGTTGCCCTAAATTTTTCGGAAAGGAAAAATTGATATGCACGTAAAATGGAAAGAGGATGAAGAATGAAGTACCTGGTGTTCCTGCTCAGAACAGTTCTTCGGCAGAGGCTTAAGGTATGCAAGCTTCCTTTCCTCCTTCTCACGGCTCGAGCACCTGCACTCATCGATCGCCTCGGGTAAAAGTCGCAATACCTACGGAGAAGATCCCGCAAGCACCTCAGACACTCAGCAGCTCAAGGAAACTTCAGCAAATGCCAAAATCCCTTAGGAAGGGAATGGAAGGGGATAATAGTCGCGAGAAGGCCAGCTGGAGGACAAAACTGTCCTTCCCTGGCGAGCTACGATCGTTCCTGAGGGGGTGTACAGGGAGCGAGATCTGGCCGTTCGTTCGATCGGTCGATCGAACGGCCAAATCTGATATTTAAGGTTTGGTTAACGTTAGACCGCCGGATCAGATCCAAAAGGAAGAGCGACAGCCAGGATGATGCCGCACGCCCGATCCGTGCAATGCCCGCCACACAGAATCTTCTCCACTACTAAAATAAAAATGCCATTGGATAACTTTAAATTTTATTTATGTTGTTTAACAACCTTTTTAAAAGCTTAATTAATTTATCTTAATAGGAGGCTGTTACAGCTACCGCTATACCTCCTACGTTAATCACTTAATCTAGCATGATCAACAAAGTGAAATCCATCTCATCTAATTCTTATTGGATTCTGACAACTTTGATTAAACTATGAATCCCCCCCACTTCTGCGGTCTCTAACAGTCCCTCAACTGAGGCCACCACATTGTTGAAGATAAAAAGGATCCTGGTCAACACTCGGGCCAAGCTATTCGAGGGAATGGAGAGAGTAATGATCGTACTTGCCAATCAGAACCACCCTCTATCATCAGTAGCCCCACTTAATAATCCATATGATGGCTTTACAAAGCCTCATCCTAATGGAAGGTGCTACCATGGCATGAGATGCTACTACACCTGTGGCCGACAAGGTCACTACTTCCAACATTGCACATATAATAAGACCATTGACGGTACTTGCATTGACCGTTCCAAGCACCCTTAGACTACAGCATTGAATCGAAAGAGGAAAATGGCCAACACACCTCGACCCGTTTTGGCTAGGCCTCCCCAAAGATAGAGATATAACAATGGGCCTGCAAGAGCCTACACCCTTGCACCACTAGGTGTGGCCAAGGGCAGCACTGTTGTTTTAGGTACACATGTTCGACCACTTAAGTATTTTCAGCATTTAAGTTTTATTATTATTCCCTTAGTAACTCTTATTCATAGTCATCCTTTAAATTGTTTATCCTATGTTAGGGTGTCACATTATTAATTTAACAACTACAGCTTCCTAGCTTAAGTAGTCAAACCTTGGATTCTAAGTCATACTTTTGTGACTTCTAATAACAGCCCCTCTTTTAAGTTGTGACCTAACCAATTGGGTAAACAACCTCTCACCCTTAAGGTTATTGTAGCAACCCAAGTTATTATTTAGGTTAATTAAGATTGATTTAAGTCTTAATTATAGTTCTAGTAGCTTAATTAAGTCATTTAGAACCTACCTCTTAGATCTGGATCAAACTAGGGATCAAATAGATCAAAACCTGATTTCTAGAAAATCCCAAAACCCTAGAAATTGACTTTTTATTTTGACCTCAGATTCAAAATCTGACTTCACCATTGCGTTCACCACCCTCAAATTAACTAGGGGTGAAGTTTTGGATGCATTTGGAAGTCATTAAATTTTCGGCGAATATTTTAATATTATTTAAATACCTGAAAATTCAAATACTTAAATACTCGTCGGATCAAAAATTCGAGTGCACCGTTGCGTTCAGCACCCTTCATTTAGCTAAGGATAATTTATTTGAAATTTTTGGAATACATTTAATTAGTTAATTTTAATTAATAAAATAGGTTTGAAAATAATTGAAATATTAATATAATTAAAATATCTTAACGGAGCCGTTCACCTCAACCCCTAACGTTGTTCCTTCCGCTGTAATTACCGTTCCAATTAACGGATTGGCCGAACCGTCCGATCGAATGATCAGACGGCTGCAACATCTTCGTTCCCGAAGACACTCCGCGTGTCCCGGAACGGGCCGCGCGTCGCCCCATCAAACGGACAGGTACCTTCCACCGCCTTTTGCCATCGCCTTAGGACTCCTTTAAGACCTCCACTCCTGTCTGTGCGTCGGTTTCACCTCTTTGAACCCGAAAATTGAACTAGATCACACTGGTGTCTTTCGCGAACCACTGCTGTCCATTTGAGGTACTCCTTACTCTCGATTTATGCTTCCACTTAGTGTATTTCTTTGTTCAGGCATCTATTTCATAACCCTAATTGCAGATTTAGCAGACCCGATCACGTCAATCAGGTCTGATTAGCTTGAATTCGGCTAGGGTGCAACAGTAAAAACCGTTAGATCCCCATTTTGCTGAACCTAGAGACCTAGGGTTTAATCCTCTCGCCGATCTAGACCACCCCAAGTCGTGATTCAACCATCTACGAGAAGGTCTTGAGCAGGGTTGGCCAACACCATGAGAACCCGTTCAATCCACCGCTGGGAGATGCCAGGATTTTAAGCCCAAGCATCGAGAGCTTCGGGAGCGGGCGTCAGGAAGAAGGAGGACTCGGGTCGGGCCGGGTTGACCCGAGTCCGACCCGCATGTTTCGAAGAACGCGTCGGCTGGGCACGTGGAGCAACCTTAGTGGGAGCGCGTCTGTGGCGGGACCCACAACTGATCGACCGATCAGTTCCTTCTCAGTCGTGGGCCCCACCCATTCTAGTCTGCGAGTATTAGGCCGCCATGTGTGCTTCTGTGGGTCCCACCTGCATAACAAAATATTTAATTATAAATAATAATGATTACAGATATTTATAATATATATATATATATATATATATATTATACTAATTAAACATACATATATCTATATGTATAAAATTATGTACTTATATAGTATATAAAAACTAAAATAAATAATAACAGATAATAAAATATTAGTTATATTAGACAATTATAATGAATATAGAATTAATTATGTTAAGATAAAAATATTTAAGCATATTAATAATAAATTAAATTAATTCTATTAATTCCTAAACTTTAAACTTAAATAACTTGCAAAATACATATCCAAATACCATAATTAAATATACTAGATTAATCAGTAAAAATCAAAGAAAAATCTGAGACTATCAAAATTAGATTTGGGTAGATATTTAATTTAATGACATTTCAGGTTAATAAATAATTCAAATTTTGTTACAAATATTCAAATCACTATAACTTTGCAACCTCTAATCTAAACATACCCAATATGGGTCTTAAAATACTCACAAATTTTAAGGAACATTTTAGTAGTATTAACTTTGCTGTTTGGATTAGTATTTAACTAATGACATTTAGAACCTAACCCTAATTAGCCTAATTTGACCTAGAACTTCAAATGACCATAAGTTGGCCATCTTAGCTCTAAATTAGGTGATCCAAACACTAATTTAGATCAGCAAAACCTAATCTACAGGGATCTATAAAAGTATTAAAAATCTAACGATTAGATTTGCTAATCACCCCTAATTACCTTAAAATTTGATTGGTGAATATTAGTAAATATAATAATTCAAATTGGACAAACTAAGTTTCAAAGAACTCCTAGAACCTATTAGAACCTAACTGTAGAGTTGGATTAGTGATTGGGTGATTAATTTCACTAATCACTCACTAATCACCCTAAACCTTAATTAGGCCATAACTTAGCCAAATTGAGTTCAAATTGAGACTACCACTAGTTATTAGAATCAGTGGATCAATTGTGACATACAGCCACTAAAATTATTTAATTTAGACACCAAATGACAAAGTTAGGATTTTTGACCCTTAATTAAGAATCCTTAATTACCCTTTAAACCCTAGAGTTTGTATTGGCTATAACTTAGCCAATACACATCAGAATTCAATAATTTTAGATTCTATAGAAACCTTAAGACATAACCTACAGTAAACTAATAGAAAATTTAGGTATCATTAGGGTAAAGTTACCAAAATACCCTTATAGGTCAAATTCCTTAATTTGACCTTATATAGCTTAATACTTAACCAAAACTAATGAACCTACTATCTAAACTCATATTAGACAGTAAGTAATCATTCCACATCATTAAAATCCAGCATTAAGCCTTAATTTATAAAAGTGAAATTTAGACCCTTAAGTAGGGGCAAAATGATCATTTTGCCCAAATTTAGGGTTTAATATTTCTAAGTCCTAATTTTATCTCTAAATCATAACAAATAGTAATTAAAGTGATTTAAACTATAATTTAAATAATTCTAAGCCTTAAATTAGATATTAGAAGGAAAATCCTAAATTTAGCCTTAAGTGAAAATCTTAAGTAAAGATGAATTCTTCTCCATTCCTTTGAATTTCTTAGATCATCCTTTAGGTCTTATAATTTTAGTTAGGATGCGTGTCTGAGTGATACTCTTATTACTTAAGATCATTAATTCCTAAGATTAAGATTAGATCTTAGGTTAGAATTCATCTAATGGGTAAAGTGGATTATTCATTAAGGTGAAACCTTGATCTTACTAGTTTATTAGATTTTTCATAGTTTATTTAATAATTATTTAATCTTTTAATCTTAGAGATAGGATTAGAAATCTATCCTATTGAACTTGACTTAATTCAATAGGATTTGCCTTGATATTTAATCAGTGTGATGGGATTAAACTCTAGTCGTTAGGATAACCTTGTGATTATGAATTGAACTTCATTATTTAGAGTTCAGTTCTTAATCCTTTCAGTCTTGATTTGGCTAATCAAGATTGGGTTTGGGATTATTAAAAATAATAACTTATGATGATTAATTTACTTATTTAACCTTGTAGGTAACTTAGATTTATTTATAATTAGGATGTGGCCAATCCTAATTATGTTTAACTTATAGGTTCATGATTCTAAGTTACAGATAGTGTAAGAATTGTTGATTCTGAATCTTATGTAACTTAGTAGATAAAACGATTAAATTAGAAAACAGGTGATATTACAAAGTTTGAGTAGTGCTAACTATTTCCTTGATTTGAAATTGTTATGCCTTCCGTGTTATTTAAGCCTTTTTACACCTTTGGACATATTTAAATACTTGATACATACTTTATAATAAACTTTGAGTTCATTCACATATTATATGCATAATTTTAAAAGAAACATTAATAAACAACATTATACTTGTGGTTTATATTTTACTTAGCCTGCCACTTAGTATTACTTTACTTTAGAACAGCTTTTGCCTAAGGAATTTCTTTTATAGTACTTTACTTTGGCATTGGGATGTTTCTCCTATATGCTCTTTAGATACTTTGTGGATTTTACTTTAGGATCTGGGATGTTTCTCCTAGATGCCTCTTTTGATGAACTTTACTTTAATCTGGGATGTTTCTCCTAGATTACCAGATGGACTTTACTTTTTGGCAAACTAAGTAAGAATATCTCACACGTACAGTACTTAAATCTACATTACTTATATTTACTTTTCAGACTTTTTACAATTACTTTACATATTTCTTTACACTTCAGACTTACTTTACTTTACCATTTCAGTACACTTTTCTTTCTTTCATATTTTTCATTTTCTGCAGTTCCTTTATATTTCAGAACTTTTTGAATATCAGTTATTTTACTTACTTGAGAGCATGTTAAGATGCTAGTCTTTATATTTTCAGTACAGTACTTTTACTTATTCTATAATTGGCATATTAATTTGATCATATTCTTTATGACCTTTATTTGTACTTAGTAGATTTACCTTGTACTGTACTTATATTATTTTGCAGCCTGAGTTGAGGTATGTTTCTACCTCAATATTTGTTCTTTCTTTCTTTGTGCTTTACCGCTATATTATGCTTAATTTAAGTTGTGATGTCATTAAAATACATTGAAATTCATTACCTTAAAATATACTTAGACATTTTGTCTAACAAGATTTTTCTTTTGTTGGCTGGGGCCCTACCATTATGAAACCGATAATGGTAGATTTTGATCTTTTTAAGGAGATAAAGCCTACTTAGGAGCAGATCTAGGAGGAGGTTCAGACTACTGAGGGACCTTAGTCTACTGATTAGATTGCTCTTCTTTACTTTTACATTGTGAGGATGAGTGACTCTTTTCATTTTAAGTTTCTTTAAACTTTAAACGTTTGTAATAATACATAACTATTTGTACTTTACTTTCCTGCATGGTATAGATTCTGAGCTGGATGTCTTTATTTTATAGTATGGATGTTTACTTCAGTTGATACTTTTCTTCCGCACTCTGATACTCATTAAGTGATTGTTAATCTTTACCTTATTTAGAAAAGTACCTCTTTTTCTTAAGATTGGATTGGAGTCATAAATTCCAACCTAATGTTAAGTATGAGATGTGCTTAGTGACGACCCCTCCTTAAGCCTTGTGATTAGAAGGGGCGGCCGCCACAGTTATAAACTGAATTATAAAATCTATCATTAGGCAAGTTATAATTATAACTTAAAATGATAGTTTAGCATTCTCTTAGGTCCCCAACCCATCACTCTATTGGGGTGAGTGTCGCCATATCCTTTTTGGAGTGGAGAATTATCATCGTAGGACCTTAATCGATCAAGTCATAGTTCATAACTTGATAATAGCCTTATAAAATTTGTCCTTGTGCACCATCCTATTGGATGAGAACCCCATCATCCTGATTCATTATGAATCCTCTCGTCCTTTCGACATTGAATCATATGTTGTGACTCGTTATATAGGGTATTCCTCCCCTTTGAAGTCAATTATTCATAGTAGTAGGCACTCTCTCTAACTTAGCATTATTCCCCCTAGCAAGGTTGACTACCTTGCCAACATTAGGAGCCTTGGCTTGGATTGACCTTATGATTGGTCTATCCTAGCCCTTCCTAGTGTGAACTTACTTCATGGCTAGATTATTCTAACCTGTGTTGTAAACTCGTAAGTATAGTAAAATCTACCTCATCAGACTTAATTTGATGATAGTATTTTAGCTAGCCTTATGTATCAAACTCTCCTAAGTCAAAGAACATTTGGTTCTTTGAAAATCTTATCTCCCTTTGAGTTGTCAAGCACTTGAATTCTAATTCCAAAGTTAGAATCCTTAGATACCCTTAGGAACCCTTCTTAATTGAGTCACTTGTGGTGACTTAATGTGACAGTTTAGTATCTCCCTTGCCCATCCTAATTAGTTGGTGATTCCCTCCTCTTTAGCATAATCCTCCTTAAGTGATAAGTGTCACTTGATTTTAGTAGTTGGGTTATGGAGGATCTAATTCCCATAGAATGAAAAATTCTCCCTTCCAAACAGCTTATGACCAACCCTAAATAAATTCCTAGGTCGTGATGTGACTCAAGCATTTATCGTTCATTCTCTTGGAATGAGCTCTCCTCCAAACTAGGTTAATTTTAACATGTAAGTCCTTAATGATCTGAGCCACATATGTGACTTAGATATTAGCATTTGTTCTAGAGCCTTAAACCTAAATCATAGATTATGACTTATGGTTATTATAGGTACCTGCTAGGCTTCCTAGCACTTATCCTTATGGATGAGTGAGCTCCTTGCCTTAGCAAAGTCATGGTTTATGACTCGTGTTAATGACCTTCTGGTGAACACTTGAATCTTTGATGTTAAGTTATCATGTGTGACTTAATGTCTTAAATTCTTCTTAACCTTAAGGCTAAGTATCCTAATTGGGTATTGATCCTATTTGACTTAGCAAACCCTTAGTAAGAGGTGAATGCCTCTTATTAGTTCAAATCCAGTACGAACTGATTCACATGATTAGTTCATCTCAACCCTGTTTCCTAAGTAGGAATTAATAGAAAATCCCTGGGCCTCCATTATTAAACTTAGTCTAATAGGTGGTCATTTAGCTAGTTCTAATCCTAGATCCCATTAGGAAAAGTAGTCAAGGAACTCTAATTCCTTAATGACCAATCTTTGGATTCTGATTCATTGAACTAGAATCATTAGTGTCCCTTAACCTTGGTCAAGTCTTATAGTGACTTAGCTATTTTGCCTAAGCTCTTAAGTGATGAATGTCACTTAGGTGTAAAACCTTTCGAATCATTGATCCTCACGCCATTAATGCTTAGCATGAGATATCACCTGCTGAGCATTAATCCTACCCTCAAATGCTAAGTCATATGTTATGACTTAGTATTTATTCTTTAAATCATTTAAATCACATTCAACCTAGTTGAATGCCAGTCTTTCTTCCGTTTGATTGCCTTTCTTATTAAGCGATGGTTATCACTCATGTTGGCTAACTTCTTAAGTTTAGAACAATGGCTAGAATTCTAGCCTTAGTAGTGAGTTGAGAACATGAAGGTCCAACTTTAAAACTCAAGATTCTAAATAGAGAGATCATTGCATTTTCTCATCTCTCGGGTTTCTACTTTATTCCAATAATCCATGCTTTTTCTTCCTACTTAAGTGATGTCGAGGACGACAGCATTTCTAAGTAGGGGAGTCTGTAACAACACAAGTTGTTACCCCAGTCAATTAGAACTAATTTAAGTCATGACTCTAACCTTAGTGCTCTAATGAAGTCACTAGGAATTCACCACCAATACCTAGTCCAAATCAGGAGTCAAATGGATCAAATCATGATTTTGGGAATTTCAGGAACCCCAGAAATTAACATATTTATTTTGACCTCAGATCGAAAATTAGCTATGGATGATGTTTTGGTGGCAATCGGTAGTCGTCAAAATTTCGTTGAATATTTTAATATCCAAAAAGAGAATTAAATACTCATCGGAATCGAAATCCGACTTCACTGTTGTGTTCATCACCCCTCAATTAGCTAGGAGTGAATAATTGGTAATTTTTAAAAATCATTCAATTAATTAAAATTGATTAATATAAAAAAACAATTAGAAAACTTATTATTAAATTAATTAAATTCTAATTTAAATAAAATCCTTTTTACTCTTCCCTCTGCCTAACCTAAAAGTTTCGATTGCATGCCTTCCTTAATCGCACGCAAGGATCGGCCAACCCCCACCCCTCCTCCTTCCTCGCGCGACGTGCATCCTCCTCTCCAAGGAGCCTCCGCCGCCGCGCTTCCAGCTTATCAACGCGTCTCCCCACCGCCGCGCACCCTTATATTATGTGCTTAATTCCTTGGACATATCATATAAGAAACTTTGTGCATGAAATGAAAACTTAGAATAATTAGGATAACAATTGTCTTTGTGTTCAGTATATTCTAATAGATTCTGGTGCACATTTACCCTAATGAATAGGGGTAAGGAGTAATAAGGATACTTAACATTACTCATTGATGAGTGTGTGTTAAGCTTGGGACCTGTATAACCTTGTAGATGTGCTTGACTCCTCATCTATTTTTGGATGTGTCCACAGAAATAAAAGTAAAATAACTAAAAGATTCTGTACTTGTATTTACTGCTTCCTCAATTCTGTTGCCATTCTATCTGCCCTAGCCCAGAAAGGCTTTGGGAATTTTACTGGGCTCGATTGGCCAATTTTCTGATGTGGCAATCTTTACATACCTATTTCAGTTTTAGCTTACTGTGTACTATATTATTAATGCATGTTTCAATCAGCTATGTTACTTTACTTACCTGCTACTTGTATGTATTTATAGGATGCTAGACTTTACAGCTTATTATATGTACCATTTTCAGATTTATGCCTTTAATTAGCATATGTCATATGATCATTAGCATGTTTAAGATTAGACTTTACTGTTAATACTTATACTTACTGCACTGTATATATGTATATGTCCATTCCTTGCTTAGTTTGCTTAAGGTATGCTTTTTGCCTCACTTTTTGTTTAGCTATAAATATTGTATTTATAACTTATCATGTTCCTTGTACACTCACTGTACCTATGCTTTTAGTTCACTTTCTATTGCATTTAAGTTTAAATGGTGACATTAATAATTTATTTAAAATATTCAGTATAAAATATACTTATATAATTGTCTAATAAGATTTTCTTTTCTTGGCTGGGGACCTGGCATTATGAAATTGATGATGTCAAATTCAGATAGATTTGAGGAGCTGGGTGCTGAAGGAGAGGAGCCTTATTTAGAGGAGGAGCACCAACCAGGAGGGCCAGACGTTATCTTGTTCTTTTTTAGCCTTCTGTGAGAATAAAAGATTTTATTTTAGTCTTTTAAACTATTCATTAAATGTTGTAATAATATATGTATTGTGACTCTGATTACTTTTCTGCATTTTATTTTTTGTTGAGCTATATGTTGTTTCTCATGTGATGTATGGTGAATGGATGTAATGTTTATTTCATTTTGCTTCCGCACTTTGTATGTATGTTAGATGTAGTGACTGATCTTGTTAGTTATTCTGTGCACTTCCTTCCCTTATTAGTGGATTGTGGGTCTTACCTAATCCAATTGTAAGTGAGGCATTTGCTAGAGTGATACTCCACTCCTCAGTCTAATGATTCCATAAGGTGTCAGATTGGAAATTACATTCCACTCTACCTAATAGATGATTCTTCTATCAATCAATCACTAACTAAATACTAAAGTTACATCCAAAGCACCATAATCATGAGCTCAAGATAATAAGAGTATATAAATAAAAAATGATGTCTCAGTGATATGACTTAAGTAAGTAGGAACTTAAGACGAATGAGTAACTAATTAACCTAAATTAAATATTTGTAAGACTTATAGGATCAACTTAAGTATAATATGTAGCTAACTAATTCAAATTAAACTTTCATGAGATTTATAAGATCAAGAACTTGAGATGTTAGGACTTAACTTCTGTATTAAGGCATATGAATTCCTATAGGATTTTAAACTAGCAATTTGGTCTTAAATCACTCCTAAGTAGCTACCTTCCACTTTTTAAATCTTGTCTCCCCAAGAATAACAAATAGCACAACCTACTTTTAAGAATCATTAAGGCTAATGTTATTTCCCTTAGGAGTTCAAAATATACATTGGGAGTCCATCCTAGACGTTCCTCTTCCACTCTTTTTGCACCCCACAGTTTCCCTAGAGAAATTAACACTGGTTGAAACATTAAAGCCATAGCAGACAGGAGGCTGAAGTAACAACACTAAATTGGGAAACTACTCATTGTATCACGTCACCAAAACTCTCCACTAGCGTTTATGACTTTTACTTCACTAATGCCTTCTCTTCCACAAGTTAAGGTAGAAACCCAACATAATGTATTATGAAAAAAAGAGAATCTCGTAATAATACCTACAATAACTTTCGTCTCATTTTAGCAGATGGCTACCGCTATACCTCCTACGTCAATCACTTAATCTAGTATGATCAACAAAGTGAAATCCATCTTATTTAATTCTTCTTAGATTCTGACAACTTAGATTAAATTATGAATCGTGGATCATCCCCCCTCTTCTGCAGTCTCTAACAATCCCTCAACTGAGGCCACCATACTATTAAAGATAATAAGGATCTTGGTCAACATTCATGCCAAGCTATTCGAGGGAATGGAGAGAGTAATGACCGCACTCGCCAATCAGAACCCTCCTCTGTCATTAGTAGCCCCACTTAATAATCCATATGATGGCTGTACAAAGCCTCATTCTAATGGAAGCTGCTACCATGGCATGAGATGCTGCTACACATGTGGTTGATAAGGTCACTACTTCCAACATTGCACATATAATAAGACCATTGACGGTACTTGCATTGACCACTCCAAGCACCCTTAGACTGCAGCATTGAATCGAAAGAAGAAAATGGCCAACACACTTCGACCCATTTTGGCGAGGCCTCCCCAAAGATAGAGATACAACAATGGGCCTGCAAGGGCCTACAAGATCCTACACCCTTGCACCCTTGACTCAAATAGCTCTGAGTCTGTCATTGTCGGTTTCACAATGATAAGGCCCCAGCCAACAAAAGAAAATTCTAATTAGACAAAATATCTAAGCACATTTTAGGCTATAATTTATTATGTTAATTCAGATATCACCATAAACTTTATAATTAAAATAAGAAGTAAAGGAGCAGAATGCATGTGAAAGAGAAAGGCAGTTATAAACAATAAGTCTATAACTTAATAAAGTAGAAATAAGCATATACCTCCAAGAATAGATGCAACACGATTATGTATAAAATGAAGAATAAATACTAATATAACTGAAAAGAAAGCTCAACCTAAACATGATTGTGATCAATATAAACTCATGCCAATTGACTTAAAGTAAAAGCACATGTGAAATAGATAAATAACTAAAAGTAAAACTAACATCCTATGAAAATATAAGCAGCGAACAAGACTAGCATCCTATAAATAAATAAAGCTAGTAAATGCATAAGATAGCAAGTAAATAATTGCTGCAATGCAGAAAAGTCAACTAAAAGCAGTAATTCAAAACTGAAAACTGTCATGGCTACATAAGTTATTTAAAACTGAAAGCAAATAATCTCACTTAGCTTGATGGGCTAAGGCAGAAGCACTGAACTGAAATGGACTGAGATCACTTAACCTAATGAACTAAGGTAGAAATACTGAACTAAATATCACTTAACCTGATGAACTAAGGCAGAAATACTGAAGTGAATATCACTTAGCCTGATTAGCTAAGGCAAAAAGTACTGAACTGAATATAACTGAGTAGAAATCCACCCACAACTAGTACTACCATATCAGTTCCTGACAAATAAAGTCATATGGGCGCAAAATCTATTTCTCGCCACCCTGGGACCCACACTCAACTAGGCACAGATAGATTTACCGACAGTAGCAATCCAGCGTGCTAAAAACCCACGGATTGAAGAGGCATATTAGTTAGGTCATAACCTACTAAAAACCATAAAACTAAAAACATCAATAAAACATGGAATGATATGTATGCAAATTCAAAAATTGACACGAGATACTTATCAAATATCCAATGTCCAATATATGTGTAAATGGTATAAGGCTCAAAACAAGATAAGCAAGCATCAATTTTTGAAGTGAGCAAGAGACTTTACTAGGACACATGTGATATCCATTATTATCTAATTTAATATTTTATCTACTCTAAGTTACACAAGATTAGAATCATCAATTCTCATGCTATATATAACTTAGATTCAAGACCTTATAAATTGCAAATAATTAGGACTAGCTAAATCCTAATTTGATGAATCACTGTCGACTATAGGTTAAATAAATGAATCCAATCGACCTTTTTGTTAATTTTAAGAATCTCAAGCCATCTTGATTAGCCAAATCAAGATGAAAGGATTAAAATTCAAACTCCAATTATTGGGGTTCAATTACTTTATCCAAAGTGATCCTAAAGAACTAAGTTTTACCACCCAAACTCACGGATTAAGATTTAGGGCAAATCCTATTAAGTGAAGTCATACTTAATAGAATAGATCTCTATTCTTATGTCTAAAGTTAAAAGATTGAAAAATCAATAATAAACTATGAAAATCTATAAATTATCAAAATCAAAGCTTCACCTATTGAGTAACCAATTTACTCAATAGATGAAATCTAACTTAAGAGCTAATCCTAATTCCTAAGAATAAGCTCTTAAATTCTAAGATGAATACTCAAGCTTCAAACCTAACTAATACTATAAGAAGGATTAAGAATGGATTAGGAAGGTTAAAGGAGATGTATGATGTGAGATTTATCTGACATCATACAACTAATAAACTGCTTAGGATTTTCTTAAAGAAAGAAAATTAGGGTTTTAGATCTAAACTTAATTAATGACTTAAATAATTAAAATTACAATCTAAATTAACTTACTTACTGATTTTAACTATTATAATAAGAATTTAAGGCCTAAAGGCACTTAACCCTAAATTCGGGCAAAATGATCATTTTGCCCCTCCTTAAGGGTCTAAAAATCTACTTTTGAATTAAGGCTCTAAATTAGAAATTTTCTGTGGCAAATGATTACTTAATATCTAATATGAGCTTAGATAGTAAGTAAATCCATTATGGATGATTATTAAGCCTTATGAGATCAACTTAAGAAATTTGACTCATAGGAGCAATTTGGTAATTTTACTTAATGGAATATAATTTTTCTATCAATTTATTATAGCTTGCTGTCTAAGGTTTCTATAGAACCTAAAATCACTAAATTCTGATAAGTATTGTCTAAGTTATACTCAATAGAAGGTTTATGGCTAATTAAGGTAATTAAGGTTGTCAAAAACTTAACTTTTCCAAATTAAGTCCAAATTTATTAAACTTAGTGGCTATAGCTTTCCTATAATCCACTGAGTACTTTTAATTAGGAGTAGACCCAATTTGGATCTCATTTAGTTAAGTTATGGCTTAATTAGAGTTTATGTGATTTGTGAGTGATTAGTGAAGTTAATCACAGAATCACTAAATCAATCACACAATTAGGTTCTACTCTACTCTATGAGTAATAAGAAATTGAAATTACTCAGTTTGGATTATTAATTATGCTAATATTCACTAATTAAGTTTTTGGGTGATTATAGTTGATTAAGGGATATAACTATTATATCCTAAATATTTTTATAGTTTATTGTTAATTAGGTCTTCTTGATAAAAATGATATATTAGAAAACTTAATTTGGGGCTCAATTGACCAAGTTATGGTCAATTGAAGATTTAAGGTTAATTAAGGATATATCCTAAAAGTGATTAAGCGTATACTAATCCAAACAGAGAATTAAACACTACTAGGTTATTCTAAAGGTTTTACTGATCACTTTAAGACCCATATTGCCTATGTTTGGATTAATGTGTGAAAAGTTATGAGCCATGGAAGGTTAGGATTTGGGTCCAAAAGTGATTATGTTAAATATTACCCAAACAGAAAAATTAACCCTACTAGAATATTCCTGAGGGTTTGCTGATTAAAATGAGACCCATATTGGGTATATTTGGGTAAGTGGTTATAAAGTTATGATCAAATGAAATTATATGGCATTTAGGGTAAATGTGGGGATCCTAAATATAACTGTGTTAAATATTGACCCTACTAAAAATTGAACTGTTTCAATGTGTTCTCCTCATTTTTCTGATTCTAATGATATATAATTTTGCTATGTTTGGAGTTATAATTTAGGAGTTATTGAGTACTTAAGTTTTATGCAAATCATTTAATTCGAATTAACTTAATGATAATTTTAAATTTCTTAAATCTATTTTTAGTTAACTGCCAACAGGTCGGCCCCACAATCTTCTTCAAAAGCGGGCCCCAGCGGATGGACGCGACTGGAACGCGGGACCTGCAGCGCTGACCCAATTAGGATTGACGGGGGCAGGTGGGTCCCACAACCTGTGACAATCGATGCAATCGCCACATGATCCAATGAGAAGGCAACACGCACGCCATCGGCTCAACGCGAATGAACAGGCCGATGTTCATCTCGGTTCGAAGCAACCCGGAGTTGCTTCACCTTCCTGTAGACGCAGCAGGTGCAATTTTAGGGTTTTGCGAAGGCAACCCTTGATCGAGCTCTTTTGAGAGCTCGATCAAGGATGGGAAGCTCAAAATATGAATGATTTAAGCATAATAATCATCAGAGCATGAAATGAATGCTTAAACAAGATCATTGGATGAATTTAAGGTTAGGAAGAGTACCTTTGAGCTTTTTAGGATCTCTTAAAATCGCACGACAGCAGGAGTACCTGACCAGACCGATCTTTCCAAAACAAAAAATGCAATAAATCGAGGTGAAGTGAAGGTTAAGAAAGGTTTTAGGCGGTTAAAGACCAGATGTTAGGCATGCCACGGCCGCATGTCTCGCAAGGTGCCGCGTGCCCTAACGCGACTGAGGGAGATGACTCGCGGTTCACTCAAACCGGTGCGGAGCCGAGTCAAGCTGGACTGGCTATTTGGTCCAGCGAAGGGAATGGGACCGCAGGTAATAGCGAGCGAGCCCTACCTTCTATATTTAATTTCTTTTAAACATTTAATTATATATAAACATATATATATATATATATCATTATTTTAATAGTTTAAAAGTGAGTTTCTTTTATTAAATTAGCCAATTAAATATATTCTGAAAATTTTTAACATGTCACTCTTAGTTAATTAAGAGGTGAGGAACGCAATGGTGTAATCAGATTTTTTTTTATTTTGACGAGTATTTAACTATTTGATTTTTCGAGGTATTTAAATATATTAAATATATTAAAATATTTGCCGAAAACTCAACAACTTCTAATTGCTTCCAAAATATCACCCCTAGCTAATTTGGTGGTGATGAACGCAATGGCGAAGTTAGATTTTTGATTTGAGGTCAATTTAAATAGGTCAAATTCCAGGGTTCCTGAAATTCCTAAAATTAGGATTTGATCTATTTGACTCCTGATTTAGACTATATCTTTGTGGTGAACTCCTAATGACTTAATTAGTATACTATAACTATAATTAGTACTTATATTAGTCATAAATGACCTAAGTAACAACCTGGGTTGTTACACGTATAGTCTTGTAGATGTGCTTGACTCTTCAACTATTTTTGGATGTGTCCATAGAAATAAAAGTAAAATAACTAAAATATTTCTGGATTTGTATTTACTTCATCCTCAGTTCTGCTATACTATTCTGTTTGCCCTAACCCAGAATGGCTATGGGAATTTCTGTCTGCCTTAGCCCAGAAAGGCTTTGGGAATATTTGTCTGGGCCCGATTGACCAATTTTTTGATATGACAGTTTTACATAGCTATTTCAGTTTCACTTTACTGGTTACTGTATTATTAATATATGTTATTTCAGTCAGCTGTATTTTACTTATATGCTCACTTGTATATATGTATGTGATATTTAACTTTACTTCTTACTATATGTATCACATTTAGACTTACTATTTTTAATCAGCATATGTCATATGATCATCTGCATATTTAGGATTAGACTTTTCTTTTAATACTTTTACTTACTACATTATATATTTATGCCTATTTCTTACTTAGTTGTTTGAGGTGTGCCTTTTTGCCTCAATTTTTACTTAGTTATAAATGTTGTATTTATAACTCATCATGTTCCTTGTATGCTTACTACTCCCATACTAGTCAATTCATTTTTATTATGTTTAAGTATAAAATGGTGACATTAATAATTCATGTAAAATATCCAACCTAAAATATACTTAGACAATTATCTAATAAGATTTTCTTTTATTGGATGGGGCCTTGGCATTATAAAACTAATAATGTCAGATTCAGATAGGTTTGAGGAGCTGGGTGTTGAAGAAGAGGAGCCTTATATAGAAGATGAGCATCAGCCGGGTGATCAAGAAGTTGCTTAGTCCTTCTTCTGCTTATTGTGAGGATGAGAGACTTTTAGATTCATTTTGTCTTTTAAACTATTCATTTAATGTTGTAATTATACAAGTATTAGGATTGTATTTATTTTTTTGCATTATATTATTTTCTGAGCTACTCTTCATATTTATTTGTATGATGTATGGTGAAATGGATGTACTATTTATTGTATATGCTTTTGCACTTTGTATTTATGTTGATTTATGTGACTGATCTCTTGTATTTATTCTGTGTACTTCCTTCCCTTATTAGTAGATTGTGGATCTTACCTAATCTAGTGATAAGTGAGGGACTTGCCAGAGTGACACTCCACTCCTTAGTCTAATGACTGTGGACTTAGAAGAGAGGCGCCACAAAACTGAACCCAATGTAAATATTGTCCTAATATTCTATGTTTTCATTTTCATGCAACAATGTTTTTCTTATGTGTCATGTCTAAGGAAAAAATGAGCACAAATTCTAAGGAATGTATAGCACAAATCAAGTAGTAAGTAAGGGACTCTACTAGAATATGGTGATATCATTTATTATCTATTTAAACTATTCTAATTATTCTAAGTTACACAAGTTCAGGATCTCTAATTCCTACTATCGAGTGTCACTTAGAAGTGCGGCCTTATAAGTTAAAAAGGATTAGAACTGATTATGTTCTAATATAATTCAATCAAGTATGACTATAGGTTTAAGAAATAAATCACAACGTCCTAATTTGATGAGTTCATATGTTCTAACTAAGAACTGATCAAGATCTACTAAACTAGGAATTATGATTTTAACACCATGAGATTAGAATTAAGCACATAATCCAAAAGTATAATCTAAGAGATATAGGGTTTTAATTTAAATGTGATCTAATGATTAAGACAAATCCTATTAAGCAAAATAAAACTTAATAAGATGATTATCCTATCCTGAATCTAAGATTGAGAGACAAAATAATAAAAATTAAACTATAAAATCTAGAAACTAATAAAACTAAGAATTCATTCATTAAATAATCCCATTATTCAATGAACGAAATCTATCCTATAATCTAGCCATAGTCTTAGGAATAATCCTAATGTTAGGTGAAAGATCCTAAAAAAAGACTTAGAGAAGTTTAAGAGATTTAACTAATTTGATTGAAAAGCTGATTTTATCACTTAGAATAATTCTAATATAGTCCTAATATTGGTTTTACTAATTTAGAGGCTAATTTATGAGTTAAAGGCGCTTAACTTAAATTTTGGGCAAAATGACCATTTTGCTTACCCCTACTTAAGGGTCTAAAAAACTACTTTTTAATTTAGGATTCCAAATTAGAATTTCTTACTACCAAATAATTTCTTATTGTCTAACATGAAGATGGACAATAAGTACGCCCAATTTGGATAAGAAATGGGTCTTATAGGTCCAAATTAAGGTTTTTGACCTAATGGGCAATTTAGTAATTTATAGTTAATAGAATCAAAAATTTTATGCAGTTTATTGTTGGTTGATGCTCAAGGATTCTATAGAATTTAAGAACACTACATTCTGAGGTTAAATGACTAAGTTATGGAGGTTCTAATTTTTATGGGCAATTCAATAATTTCTAAAAGTCAAAAAGGGGCAAAAATTGAACTTTTCTGTTTGAGGTCCAAATTTGGCAAACTCAGTTTTCATAACTTTCCCATAGTATATTGAGTACTTTAACAGGAAGTAGACCCAATTTGGACTTCAATTGGTTAAGTTATGGCCTAACTAGGATTATGAGTATTCTGATCATTTTTAATTTTATAGAGATAAAATCCTAAATATTATTTTAGGTTATTGATGGCGCTAAAATTCTAAGCTAGTTAGCACTTTGAATTTTCTGATTTGGAGTTGAATTGATCAAGTTATAGCCAATTGAAAACTATGGGCATTTTGGTCATTTTTGGATAGGGTCATAAATGTCACTTTTCAAACTAATCTCCAAATGTGAAAAATAATACTACTACAGTGATGGGGTTATTCTCCTGAATATTTTAAAACACATATTGCCATGTTTGAATAATTAAGTTAAAATTTATGGGAGTTTGTTTATGACCTAAAATGTCACTATGTTAAATACACCCGGATCGAATTTTTAATTAGCATCATTTGATTCGTTTTATTTTACTAAGTAAAATGAGACATATATTTGATATATTTGGATTTATATTTTAAAAATTATTAGACTTTCAAGTTTTGCATTAATATTTAATAAATTTTATTTAATTTACTTATTCATTTATACAATTTAAATGAATTACTTTTTAATATGTGATTAATTTATTAGCCACTTTACTTTACTATTTTTAATAATTAATTAAAGCTAATTAAGTTAAACTTAATTTGATAATTATATATTAATTATTTAATTAATCCCACTATTTATAATTAAATTATTTTAATTTAACCAAATTAAACTAATTATTATTTTAATGTTAATTATTTAAGTAATGCTTATTAATTAACTATTTAACTAACCTACTGATAACTATTTAAACTAACTAATTAACTGTTAATTAATAATTAATTAACTTACTAAGTATAATTAATCTATTACTAATACTTATATAACAGTGAGGTTATATAAATATATATAAGTACGCGGCAGGCCTTGATTGGTTGCGGCAGAGAAGGCAGGGCCCACCAGGACACGCGGCAGGGTCAGAGTGGCTGTGGGACTGCACAATAGGGCTCACAATGCCACACAGCAGGCCGCGAGACACGGTGTGGGCCCACGGTTGCGGCCAAAACACCGCAGCGAGACCCACGGGAGACGCCTGCTGCGCTAGAGGCGGGGCCCACAGGTAACGCGCAGACTAATTTGCGTGCACCGACTGGCCCCGCGGGTCCCACAGGCTTCATACGTGAACTCGAGACCTACAGGTCGGGCCCGGGTCGACTCAGCTCGACCCAGCCATCCCTCCTTTCGCGACAGACACTAGCTTCTCCGGCTAGGGCACGAAATTCTCGGCGGCTAGGGAGCTCGGCCAGCATTGCCAGAGGTCGGTCTCGATAAGGCCTACCCAACGACAGTCGGACCGTCAGCAGAGGAGGTCGGGATCGCCGAATAGATCCAACCCTAGCGGCTTGGGATCGGCGTATCGACGGGTAATGGTTTGTAAGATGGACCGTCCCTTGATCCACCCCAATCGGGTGCAATCGAACCTAATCAAGCCATTGGATCTTCAATCCATGCTTAGCAATTATGTTTCGAAATAAGAATGCGGAAATTCAATGGAGATCGGGAAGGTGTGAGTACCTGGAAGCTGAACGGCTACGGATCGAGGGTTCGGCTGAGGGTAGATCCAGACTCCAATCGTCGAAATGAAGGGTCCCAAGCATCGGGAGGGTCCTTTATGGACCCCAGGCGGAGCCTACGGAGTGCGGGGAGGCCCTGGTTAGCGAGCCCAATGGCGGAACTCCGCGTGTCCTCACTCGACACGCGGTGACGTAGCGCTCGAGGACGATAAGTCCGGACCGTCTCATCTTCGATCAGACGGTCAGGATCGACCGTCTGATCTTGACGAGATCCCAAACGACGAGCAACATTTAGGGAAGACGGCGTCACTTGAACTGATGGCGTTGCGGAAATATTAAATACTTAATTTAATTTAAATAGTTAAAACAAATAATTAATTTAATTTATTATTATTATTATTATTATTAATTCTGATTAATTAATTAGTTCCCAAAAATTTCCAAATACTACTCCTACCTAATTGAGGGATCAGGAACGCAACGGTGATGTCAGATTTTTGATTCGACGAGTATTTTATTTTCTTAATTTCCGAGGTATTTAAATATTATTAAAGTATTCAGCAAATTTTTGACGACTTTCGATTGACACAAAAATATCACCCATAGCTAATTTGGGGGCAATGAGCGCAACGACGAAGTCCAATTTTCGATTGGAAGTCAATTTAGACAGGTCAAATTTTAGGGTTTCTGGATTTTCCAAAAACTAGGATTTGATCAATTTGACTCATGATTTGGACTAGGTCTTAGTGGATGACTCATAATGACTTGACTAACACTTAGGATCAAGATTAGGACTGAGATTAGTCCTAATTAACTAGGATAACAACTTGGGTTGTTATAAAAATTCACGAAATTTTCTTTTGCTGAATATAAATTTTAGGTATAATATGTATATAAAATGAAGGCTAGATTTTGTAGAGATCTATTTAGATGTATATATCGAATTAAGTTCTCAATCTCCAAACTATATTAAATTATGTAAGCCATGTATTTATGTACATCTTTTATTTCCATAGATTTGTTTGAATTAACTTATCAAGGTTTAGTTATGGATTTAAAAGCTATTATGCATGATAAATAATTATTTGAATTATATTTTTTTTTCTATAGTTCTTAAAATTGATTGTAAGTAAAGTTTCGATTTAATTACTAAATTATTGAAGTAATTACATTCATACCATGAATATGTAGAACAAAAATTAGTATATTTTTATGGTGAAATTTCACGAGATTTGTGCATATTTTCTTTTTATTCATAACAATTCTAATGAGTCAAGGATTTCATATCGATTTAAATGTCAATCATTAGAAGATTGAAGTATAGCATATATGCCTTATTGTATTAGTGCCGGGTAGTATATGGATGGATTTTCTCTTATTTTTAACCTTGATGATGTGTAGCTACATAAGGATTACCCTATAATATTGAAGTTTCACTCAATTATATTGAAGTTGAATCAATTACAACACTATAATAAGGATATATGTGCACACAAATTACCATATTGCATATCCAAAAACATATTATCTTAAAATCCAATCCAATGTCTTCCAGCTTGTATCGTGCATGCTCCTAGGTTGATAAGGATCGTTTCGCAGCTCTAGTCACAATTAGCTGTCGTGGTTAAACGTTATTGTTACGGCAGCCGGCAGGCAGCGGCTAAGCTTAAGCTGTTGTCTCCAAATATTTCCTTTTCTCTCTTTGCTTACTGTTGTCTCGTTCTAATCACTCTCCTTTCATTTTATTGTCGCCCAAATTGGCAAGATATCACCTAGGCATAATTCCAACTAACGATAGTTTTTCTTCATTCAAAGCAAACCAATGTGCGCTCTATGAGGTTTGATTCGGTCGATAGCATTACGGAAAAAGGTATCGGGAGAGGTAGGGTACTTCGCGCGACTCCTGGAGATCTCGACGCCGAGCCTTGCCTTGCCGTCGCCGCCGTCGCTGCCAGACGCACGGAAGGTCGCAGAGATCGCCCGACTCCCTCTCGCCGCTCGCCGAGTTCGCTGCCTTCTTCGTTGCCTTCACCGAGACGCACGGAAGGGTTGCTTCGTTGCCTTCGCAGAGGTTGGAAGGGGTCGCCGAGACGCACGGAAGGGGTCGCCGAGACGCCCGACTCCCTCTCGTAAAGTCGACAATCTATCGTCTACATTTGTGGTGAGAGTTTCTTCACTTTCATTGGTTTTTTGAGATCGGTTCAAATTGAATTGCAGGCGAATGTTTTTATCCTTTAATTGGAGCAGTCCCATTTGCAATATTCATTATCATGGTTTGGTTTGATGCTATAGATGTGCTGATGTTCCTGTGAATGTATATGTATTATATAAATGATCAATGTTGGGGTTGTTAAAACATTACAACTCCAGAGCGTATTATCATGTATTTGGGGGTATTCTTACCTCATGTGTAATATAACATGAATGACATTGAACCAATCAACATATATCTGAATAACACTCACATCTGTTATTTAAATAACACTGAACAATACAGCCACTGTTATCTGAATAACAATATTATCTGAATAACATGCTATCCGAATAACATGCTATCTTAATAACTTTTCAAATGTCGGTGAACCAAACAGCCCCTTATTAATGTTGTCTTCTGCAGCAAATAGAAAAATGAAAGAAAGGAAGAATCCTTCTGTTCTCAAACGTGTATTGCTCAATTGTTCATCACAGGTAAGTGATCTCTTGTTTTTTTTCAACCGCTGTAAGTTGTTACTGGATTGGTGGAACTCTCCATTTGATATGTTCGACTACTGAATCATAATTGAACATGTTGATTTGTTCATTTGATCTTTATGAGCTATACCATCACAAGAAAATCAAGCGCCTTCATGCAATCCATGAACTAAATGTAACTTTTTTGATCCTGTTCAGGCCAGGGAGTATGGGAGATGTATTGTTGAGAAGGTTCCTGAGATTGATCGGGGTATGTGCTCTAAAGAATTTCAAGCTCTCAAAGCATGCATGAATCAAACTGTATGTGCATAATCTCACAGACATTGATATTATGAAGTTTTTCTTTCAATCCTTAATACATTGATTTTATGACGTTTTTCTTTCAATCCTTAATGATCTTCCTATGGAATAATTTTTGTTTCTAGATAAAAAGGAAGGCTTAGCTACCACAATTTTTTAAAAATTGTAGTGCATTTCTACTGGAATATTTTCTGGAGATCAAAGTGTATGCTTATTTGGCTCTATTTTCACATGAACTACCTTTCTTGTTCCACCTTTGTGAATTTCTCGTGGTATGAATTTTTTTCCAGCAATTCCTCCACTTAAACGAAATTTACAGTGTATTCTTGTAGGAATCCATTAGCAAGTGAAGGCCATGTTTGGAAGCTTTTCTAGAGATTCACCTAGGACAGGTTTAAGTGGTTCAGGTGCTTTATCTCATGTTTATATCCAGCACCCACCTTTGAGATGTAGCATCCCTGAAACTCATGGACTTTTTTATGATGATGGCAGTAAGCTGATTCTTTCTCCAACTTCAGATCAGGTATTGTTGGCTAGTGTGCTGCTGTTCTGTTTGTTGTATCAGAGTAGCATTTGGTCAAATTTGGTAATCTCACGGTGGCCTTCCTTGGCAGGTGTTATCCTGGAAAATTGCTCCTTGTGCGAAGTTTGATCCACCCAATTCTGATTCAGTCAGCGGGGGATCTGTGCTAGCTATCAGATATTCTCTTGATAAAAAGGTTTTATGCATTCAACGGTCAAATCAAGAGATTCAATTCAAAAATAGAGAAACTGGTGAGTCCTTCAACTGGAGGTGCAAGTCAGAATCTGAAAGTATACTTGGGTTTTTTTGGACAGACTGCCCATCTTGTGATGTTATATGCATAAAAACCAGGTATGTTTCTTATATTAAGATACGGCAAAAAGGGTATAACATGAGTTAAGAATAATAATAATCTTTATTTTTTTTTCTTAAGCGTACATTGTATGCAGCTTTTAGTTAAATTGGTATTTTAAAATTTAGTTCACCTACATCTTATTGCTGCTGATTTTAATTGTGCTACTACAGTATACGTTGCTTTGTTTGTTAATTTGATGTCTAGGAAACGCAAGTATCACCCAAAACAAAATTTTGTAGGAAATAATGGATTTATGAATGAAGTTGTTCACTTCGATGCTATACTTTTGAATGAGTGGACACATGCAAGGAGCTAACAGCCATGCAATGAACAATCTGTGCTTCCTATAAGCCAACAGAGCTTAAGATACAATTTAATTAAAAACTTAAATTTAACATATCTCATTGTATTATTACTTTCATATTATGTGATTGCACAAACATGGCCAATTCAATTTTCAAATCTTTTTGTTGTCGTATTTTACGGCGAATGTTTAATTCAATGTTTAAAAGAAGTGTTTTGAAAGCGCTACATTTATGTTCTTAAAGCATATCTTTAGCCATATTTTAACTAAAATTCCTTGGAAAATATCTTGATGCATTCAATAAGAGTTGCTTGTGCCCAATCCAAGCGCAAAAAGATTTTGAGAGTAGATTAATGAAATTATATATAAGAATCAATAAAAATTTTGAGATAGAGAGGCCCTCTAAAATAAATTGGCAGAGGCAGAGGCAGTGTGAAATAATGGAGTAAGAATACAAGTCGTTGGAAGGCATGCAGAGTATACACTGAAGTATTTTTAAGAAAAACTTGGTAGAAAGAAGTTACTAGTGCTGATATAAGAAAAATCTATGTTTGAGGGGCTGTGCAGCAGAGGCAATTAAAAAAGAAAGTTACATAGATTAAGAGAATATTGAACCAGCATGCAACCGCTCATATGCTTATGAGAAATATCAAAGAGAGTGAGCATCTGTGCTGTACTGCCCATAAAACCTTCCTAGTATTTTATTTTGATACAGAATCAAAATGTGGCACTATTCAGCGATTTGACATGCAGCATGATGAACATGCTATGATGCAACCTTGCATTCTGCAGCAAGTCATGCATATTATTCTTGCTCACTGTCAAAGTGTGCTTCTTATAAAATCACTTGATAGATTAATTAGATAGCCTTTTTATCCTTGAATTTTGAATTATCATTAATACTTTCTTATCCACACCTCAAATTTACTTTTATATTCTCACCTTTTCCTGAACTTTTGGGTGGCCATATCAACACACTATTATGACACTCCTTAGAAGGCTCAACAGTGCACACCACAGTTGCATGCTTAATATAGATAATCAATTGTTTGAGCACTTTTCTAAGCTAAGAAAAACCATTTTTTGATATCTATTTTTTCTCTTACATAAACTCCTTTGGATTCAAAAGTTTAGCATCTCATATCTCTAATGTAAAATTGATAAATATTTCCTGGCATCTTCTGGTTCATTTCCTTATTTATCATATTATTTCAGTGGTATGGAATTGCTTTTGTACGAAGCTGAGTTGAAGTCTCTTCGATTAGTGGAAGCAAAGCGTTTCAATGTGAGCTGGTATGTCTACACACATGAAAGTCGAATGGTTCTTCTTGCCTCAGGGATGCAATGTACAACTATCTATGGATTTCAGGTATTTATTTAAAAAGAGAAATTTCCATTTATGTTATAGTGCAATTAACATGAAATGATGACATAAATACATATTTTATAATCTAACAAAGCTGGAATGAGCAAGTGGTTGTGTAACGTTCATAAATTATTTCCCATCTTTTGTAAAATTTATATGTATTTTCTTGGGGCTTTGAAGATTTCACTTGGCTTTGTATTCTATCATATGTACTACTATCTATAAAAAATGCCATTTACGTTATAGTGCAATTAACATGAAATGATGACATAAACACATATTTGCTTTGTATAACCTAATAAAGTTGGAATAAGCAAGTGGTTGTGTAACATTCATAAAGTACTTCCCATCATCTGTAAAATTCATATGTATTTTCCTGGGCTTTGAAGATTTTGCTTGGCTTTATATTTTATTATCGATTTATTTTTAGGATACATGCTTGTTAGATAAATCACCACCTTGTGTTTTCACCCTCATTAATGAACTTTAAATATCTTGTTAAAGACATCCCGACATCCCACATTTCTTAACATTTAAGAGAATGCTTGATTAATAATAACAAGGAAGTTCTATTTTAGTTTAATGCTGCAATGCACTAGTTTGTCTTGACTTTGAATTAATGTACAGTTTTGAGCTTGAATTTTTACTAGTGCTTAGCAATGGAGTGAGTATTCTGACAAATCTAAATAAAAAAACTTGATTCAAGAATTTGTGTTTTGCTGGTACTCAATCAAAATTGTTAGAGGGTAATTTTTTTGTGTCCCTTCATTCGGGCATGTGGCTAACTTGTTCTAAGCGGCTCTCATAGATTAGGTGTTAACAACTTACCAAGGTGGCAGATTTCTTAGTAAACCTCAACTTATGGAAAAAATTGTACGATATTAGATGTGCTAAACACCCATTGTCTAGTAGGCATAGTGATGGAGACTATCCATCAACTTCTAAGACACTATCATGATGATATCACTGCACAACATAAAGCATAATTTTCAAGAATCCAATGTTTTTACTCATTTTTTGTGGTTATAAAATATTGGAACTTTATTTTAATTGGGATAGCTTGTGATTTTTAGGTTTCATTTTTTTAAAGAAATATTTATCTCGATATAGTATATGTAATGCAATTATTTAGATTTGATATATTTTGCCACGTGTTTGGTTTGGTGAAAATATAATATACCAAAAGAATTTTATGTTTATTATGAGATTATTCACTCTCTTGAAATCAGCTAGTCAAAGGGAAAAAGTGCTATCAGAACAGAACTGCATGAGGGCCGATGAAGTTAGTTCAACTAGGCCTTTAGAATTTTGACTAGGGCTTTAGAAGTTCAATCGAAGTTTCTAGACTAAGGGACAGGCTATCATGTCTCATTAATTATCTCGAGTTTTCTTATTGGAAATCAATACTTCAATCCCAAAATGCTTTACCTCTTACGATATTTCTTGATTTTAAGTGTCATTTTACATCAGAATTGTTTGATTTTTTTTCCCTTTAACTGTTCATGACTCGATTCTCCTTAAACAATTATCTAAAACTATATATTAACAACTTTGGCTTATTAAAATGTCGTTTACTATATATATCTTCTTAATCTAATGGTTCCATTATAATTTTCACGGTAACTAAACACTATTTAATGAACCATTTTAAACTCTTTATGAAAACATCTAAAAATTTTAGTTCTAATTTATCTACATCTTTTTATCATCAAAAGAAGCAATTTCTTTTTGGATTGCTTATCTCAATTCACATACAATAATCTTGCTAATAAAAAGAGTGACTCATCCATCTTATTTTCTCACTCACCTTATTTTTGGTCCAATGTTAAACCATATAACACGCTCAAAGTGGCACACTATTGTGTTCATTAAATTCTGCATTGGGCACCCTTATCTCACAGCATTTAGATTTAGTTTTGAGGCTTTTGTAGTTTTCTGTAAAACGATTAAAGATTTTCATTATAAGCTATCCATAAAAATATTTGTTCAATTGTGTTTTAATTAAGTTACAATTCTAACTTAACAAATAAATCATATTTAAGTGTTGATTTGCATGATTTTGATATAAATAATGATAATAAAAATAATTTTATAATGAGCTCGCGTAAATTATCTTTGACTGTCAAAATCTCTTTCTTAGAGTTGAGGATATTATGATATATGATTTATGATTTGCACGAGTCTATAATGTTAGTTTCCTATTATTGGAATGGAAACTAGATGACAATAAGCATGAAAATAGAGAAAAGAAACTAAGAAAGTATGGAAATAAAGACTAAAAAGCGAAGGTGATTAACCCCCTTTGAAATAGGAACTTGCAATGCTTAAATGTTAAAACCTTTCCATTGAAAACTGGATCATGGAAGAGAGAGAAAGATGGAAGATACCGTATCACATCTTGTTTAGGGTTGCATTACGATTGATATATTTATATAGGAACTTGGCATGATGGCATGCTTAAAACCATGCTATCAAAACTTGGATTGTGGAGGAGAGAGGAGTCAAGATGCCATATCACACCTTGTTTAGGGTTGCATTACGATTCTTTTTCTTGGTTTATATGAAAATTGTGTAAAACTTTATGGACATTTATGATAAATCTCTTTGACTTTCAAAATCTCTTCCCTTGGAATTGAAGATTTATTTGGCATTTGATAGGTGATTTGCATGAGTTTACTGTTAATTATTGCTTATTGAAATGGAAACTAGATGAAAGCATGAAAATAATACCTTGAGAAACTAGGAAAGCACGAAAATAAGGACTAAAAAGCAAAGAGGATAAACCCTATTCAAGACGGAGGACTTTGAGTAGGTTTTTGGTGGACCAAATGATATCGAATTTGCATGAAATTTTAGGAGGATATTGTAGAGGATGTTATGATAAGTCTACCGTGCAATCAGATAGACTCGCCATTATTTTTATAATATCATAGAATTGCTGGGAGAAATATATGTAAACACAACTTGATACCAAAAACATCACTCAAGAATTTAAAAGATTAGAAGACCCATGTTAATAAAATATGATATGATTTATTTAATTTAATATGTAAAATTTGGTTAAATATGATAAAAATGTGTTTGATCGATAAATTATGCACAGAAATGTACGTGTGCTATATGTTTGCTTCCTCAAAAGTTGGAGCAAAAATATGGCTATTTATAAAATTCATATATATATATATAATATAAAAATTCTAATTCTAATATTTCTAAAAATTATAGTTCCAATTTATCAAAATATTCAGTTCTAATTTGTCAACATCTCTATATCATCTGAAGATCCCTTTTGGACCACTTATCTCAATATGCTCAAAATAATCTTGATATCAAGAAAAGCGACTAATCTATCTTATTTTCTCTCCTTATTTTTGGTCCCATGCTAAAGGATTATAGTGCTCAAACGGACATACTCTACCGCACTCTTTAAATTTTGCATAGGGCATCCTATCCCACAACATTTATATTTAGTTATGAGGTTTTTGTAGTTTACTGTAAAAAGATTAAAGATTTGCAATAGTATAAGTGATCCAATAAAATAATTGTTCAATTGTGTTTTAAGTCATAATTCTGCTTACAGCTAAACTATTTTTAAGCGTTGATTTTGATGAATAAATAACGACATTACGTGCTTGCATAAATTCTGTTTAACTTTCAAAATTTTTTTCCTTAGAATTGAAGATTTTATGATATATGATGCATGATTTGAAAGTCTAATGTTAATAGCCCTTCACTGGAATGGAAACTAGATGACAACGAGCATGAAAATAAGAATTTGAGAAACTAGGAAAGCATGAAAATAAGCACTGAAAAGCATAGTATCTTTAAATTATTCAAGCAAGGTGAAAAAAAAACACATTTTCTTACATTTTTTTCACTACTAAGACACCATATGGAAATCTTTTGCTTAAATTGTTCATTCACATATAATACATGCATTATCTAATGATGTCACCAAGCTTTATTTACACAACCTTTGTGGATTTTTTATTTTTATGATATCTAAATGATAGGGGGGCCATAGTGGGCACATGACATGACAAGCATTTAATAGCAAGACATGTGTAAATAATTGAAGACATTAATTTAACATTATTTGTAGAATCCCACGACATAAAATAAGTGATAAAATGTAGAAGTTGTAGGACAAGGAATACAAGAAATGAGTGATATCTTATTTACACTACCTTTGTATGTTTTCATTAATAGGGGGGCCATAGTTGGCACATGACATGACAAGCATTTAATATCAAGGCACATGTAAAATAAATGAAAGCATGTAGGATTCCATGGCATAAAATTAGTGATAGCATGTAGGAGATGTACGACAAGGAGGACGGAGAATGGTTGATGAAGAATGTAGAGAATTATTTTATGTGACAGATTATAGAACTATTTGAGAGAGAGGATATTAATTTTACAAGATAAAGTACATTAATGTTCCACCTTCTATTGCAAATAATTATTCTTGGTTAATGCAGCTTATTTCATTACACAATGCATTATTTTCTATTAATGCAAAATACAATATAGCTATTAAATAATTCTTTAGTTAATGTATTCATAGTCCAATCGTTTGTTGATGTATTCTTTAAAGTTTTGCCTAACTTACCACCTAATTGGTAGATTGAAATCATCATCAAGCTTGTCTGGGGATCACACTAATTTATATGGCACCATATTGCATGATAATAATTGAACTTCCAAAACTCAATACTCAATTGCAGGAGTTGCTTTAGGCCAAGTATTTCTTTTTGGGGAGTGTTAGTTTTATTTGTAAAAAAGAAAGATGATAGCATAGAACAATGCATTGATTGAAGAAAGCTAAATAAAGTGGTAGCATGTAGAACAAATATTCTTCAACTTGTATTGATGATTTGTTTTTTTATGAATGATGAGTCACATAAATATACAATTATGTTATTGAAAAATTCTGAATCTCATATATTTGAATGTCAGAGATATAATTATTAACCCATAACTACTATTCTAGAATACGTTATGCTTGATGATGTGCTTGACCAGTGACATGGAGCTTTGATATTTTTTGAGACTGACTTTTGATCAAGATGCATCAATTAAAGATTAATGCTAATGATGTGTCTAAGATTGTTTTCCAAACCTCTTATAGACTAAATTTTCAATATTGGCATTCAAATTAACTGTTGCATCTATTACATTTGTGTCTGGGACTGTGATTCAAAGGAGAATAGAGAGCACTTGGTGATACATTGCAGTTATACGAGTGCCATTATGGAGATTTTTGTACATTGGGACTTGCTTCTGGCCACTCTGACCTCTTGGGACCAGTTTACTTCCCTGTTCTAGACTGCTAATGCGTCTCGTTGCCAGATTGTGGCCTACTCCCTCTATCTGGCCTGGAGGAGTAGTATTGCGTGTTCTCATGGCCGACCGTGCCCGACTCCGTTGGTTTGTGCAGATTCGATTCTCTCTACGCTGGTTCATACTGGGCTACATGACGGATTAGATTCCTGGGGTTCCACGACTCACTAGGGCCTTTCCACCTCCTCTTCTAGATGGTACCCCCTACTCATTGGCTGAAGGCCAACATTGATGCTGCATACATATATGGAGAGCTCGTTGCTTTTGGTGGGGTTGTGGTCCGCGACTCAGCTAGCCACCTACTTGCTACTGCTGGAGCTCGTTTACAAGCCTTGTCTCATCTTCAGACGGAGATGCAGGCAGTTACCATTCTGCGACAGGCCCTCCCTCCTGGCCAAAGATGCTGATTCTAACGGACTCATTATTGAGGGCGATTGCATGGGAGCTATCCGAAGGCTCAGATGTCATTGGGAGAGGACCTTGCAGTAACTTGGGAGAGCTATCTGAAGGCTACATGACGGATTAGGCTCAAACGTCATTGGGAGAGCTATTCGAAGGCTCAGACGTTCACGAGGCGGAAAGCGTCACGCCGATCACCTCGCTTTTCTGCTAGATCTCCCTTGTGTTATTTTTGTTCACCGATCGCGTGATGCGAATCGTGTGGCGGATTTTTGTGCCATGCCCGACATGGCGATTTTTCTTTTGCTATGGGAGATGTGCTCCTCGAGAGGCTTTTGGACCTCCTTGCTTAGGAGACCGTGGAATTTGATCCTGGTTGATGTTGTACTTGATGTTGTACTGATGATTTATATATATATATATATATATGTGTGTGTGTGTTAGGATGCGGCCGTATTTCATGAATAGGGTCTTACAATTCTACTTTTATCTCAATTTTTTTGTTTTTTTGATGACATCTTGATCCCTTTCAATAGTTTGAAGCATGCTCAGCATCTCCAAACAACATTATATATATTTTTCAGGAGAATAAGATTTATGAAAAATTCTATAAGTGAACTTTGGAGTTGAGAGGTTGCTTTTCATCAAGACCTTGTTAGTGTAGCTAGAATTTTAATTAAGCCTGCTAAAATTAAAGCAATAATGGATTGGCCTAGACCAATTATAAATGTCGAGATTCATTGTTTTCATTGGTTAGCTAAATATATAGAACTTTAATGTTTGTTTAAATGCTTTAATATTGGAAGCGCTGTTTATGTTAAATCACACAATTTTTTTTTTGTTCTTGTGCAATATTATTTCTCATGTTGTTTGCTGTAGTTTATATAAAGTGAATCATAAACATTCAAATAATAATTTGTTAATATTAATTGAGGTATAGAAACATTGCATGTAGGATTTTTTTTAATACTTGCTCTAAATAAAAAGAATGTATGTTAGTGTATTTATGCTCAATATACCTTAGTTGAAATGTGAGGTGCTAGCAAGAATGGGGGAGGATTTCAACAATGTGACGAACTTAGAAATCAAATGATTCCTCAAATAATAGCTAAAGCCTATAATTAATTTTTGGATGTATTAATGTTACATAACTATGCATCTAAACATTTATTAAATTAATTTATAAAACTTAATTTGATAGTGTTAGCTTTATTAAAAATATGCACCCGATAGATTTATATTATTTCCTTACTCTTATTAGTATTGCAAAGCAATTCTCTAATTTAATTATGCTTTGTGATTTGTAGCTTGTTGAATTGTTAGCCCAATTGTATAATTCATCTTATTTTTCTTAAGAATAATAGTTATTTTCTTAAGAATAATAGTTATCCAATCTCTTAATTAATACACCCAAATTTCTAAAAAAAATAAGAAGGTTTTTTATCAGAAGTAGTTCATATATAAGAGTGTATATACTAATGCCCATATATATGTATATATGTATATATATATATATATATTATTTTCTTTTTTTGTTCTTTTTATATGTGAGATTTAAACCCATGATTTAAGATAACAAATCTTGAGTCTCAATCACTAAGCTGCAACACCGTTCACATATATATATATATATATATATATATATGTGTGTATATATGTAATTGCAATGATTTCTTATCCAAGAGAGTGTAAAATATATTATGCTATGCAAACTTTGCTTGGATATCTATAGTTGTGAAACAATTGTGTCTGAAGTTACTGCAGAGCTATTGTATGAAGATAATGAGTTTGAAAACTATCGTTTGGGAATCCAAATGTTGCTTTGGTGTATAGAATGAAAAATCAATTGTGCACCACCCTTTGGACAGAGGGCGAGTATCGGCCAGGGGGCAGAGGGAGACCTTGGGGTGTCTAGTGAGGGGTAGTGGTTGGCAATTGAGTAAAGATCGAATCCACTTGGAAGAATAGTGCTCGGATCGAGCCCACTTGGAAGAACATTGATCAGAATAAGAACAACATTCTAGGAAAGATTGAATCCACATGATCATTGAACAAACACTTTCGATTGATAGAAACACATTCAATCAGCAAGAGAATGAAGAACTACGATTTAGGGAAGAATGAATCCACCCGACCAGAGAACAAACATATTTGATTGGAAGAAACATATTTGGTCTGCAGAAAAATGAAGAACAATGATCCAGAGAAGAATGAAAGAGTTCGATCAAATCAAACACATTTGAGAGGGTCAGTCTTCTTCCATGAATGATTCAAAGACACCTTCTATTAAGTGCTTCTCCTTTTGATTTAGAACCACACACTGCACAGATAATAACAATAATAGAGAGAAGAATGATCTAGATCAAGCTTCTTCCTCTTGATCTAGATAAGAATGACATTCCAGTACTCACAGAGAAGAGTAATGTTCTAGTGCGGAAGCTTGATTAGAGAAAAATGACGATTCATAGAGTTTTGATCTAGATTTTGAATTAACACTGAACATCTCTTGAATCAAACATCTTCTACTAGATTCTGTGATTAGCTCTTATGTGAATCCTTTGCAGATTCTTAAGCATTTTGATCAAATTTTGTACATTGTTCTTGAACAAAATGCTGACACATTGATCATGAACATCATCATCCTCTAATTGATTCTTATTCTAAACATCTTTGAGATCATCCTCTAAGGTTCTGCAACTAGATGTTCTGAAGAAATCTATTCTTAACACAATTTTTTTCTGATCTAGTGTATTCCCTACTGTCAGCCTTCTCAGTTACTATGGCAACAAACTCCTCGATCTTATAGTTTGATGAAGAGATTGCTACATCCCTTCACATGGTAGAACTGTAACAGCAAGTAGTGCAGAACATTCTTACCATACCTGCAATTAACTAGGCCCTTGGAGTAAAGCTTGATTGATTGAACCCTCTTTTGTGGAAAATGCTAAATGCCATAATTGTCATTGGATTAGAGACATTCTTAATGGAAAAGGGGCTCACCAACCAATTTTTGAATAGTAATGCTAAAACCAGAATTTTTGTTTGTAGCAGCACCAAAATAGGCTCGTAATATACTGGATCTACTCCTTTCTATTTGAAAGTATCATGACAAATCAGAAGCCTAGAGATTACCTGAAATCTGGAAGAATTTTGAAATATTTTAAATTTACAAGGTCTATACGAAGACGGTATTAACAAAATATCTTCTTACCATAATCTTCACTACCAACAGATCCTAAAACTTAGAGTCATAAGTAGCTGAATGGAGAAAGCAATGGTTGAAGAAATTGCTGCACTAGAACAATCAATCATGGACCCTTGTTCTTTGACCTCACTCCACCATTATCATAGGGTACAAATGGGTTTTCAAACTCTAATACAAACTAAACTGCACCATAGAATGCTACATTGAATGACGAGTTGTTCTATCACTTGCTTTGACAAGAAATTGGCGGATCAAGCAATTAAATGTACATAGTGCCTTTCTAGATGATCTATTTGACAATGTTTATATGACTCAACCCCCATTATTTGTGACCAAAAACTTACCCCATTATGTACGTAAGCTTCATAAAACTTTATATAGTCTTAAATAGGATAAGCTTGACACTACTTGATTGGGCGAAATTTGACACTTAAATGTCTGTCTTTGCTAAACCCAATGCTATGATTGTTAGTCTGCTGTATGCTAATAATATTTTTATCATAGGAAATAATAGTGAATCATATTTAGCTTAATCAGCTGTCTTATTGTTTTGTTTGCTTTAAAAATTCTTGGGGTCATTTTATTTCTTTCTTGACAATGAAGGTTATTGCACCTCCTCCTTATATCTGAGATCCAAAACGACAAAATTTACTTTGTAAAGTCAGACATCAAATTTCTAAACCTCCATGCCAATGGTTTGTGGTACTATTTTGTCAATCTCCGATGTGCTCCATTATCTGATCCTACAATATATCAAAGCTTAGTTGGTGCACTTCAATATTGCACAATTATTAGACCAGGCATTTTCTTTGTTGTGAATAAACTTTATCAATTTACGCACAAGCACGCTAATGCACATTTTCAGGATATCAAATGAGTTTTGCGATAAAAAGGCTCTATTTTTTATAGGATTGTACAAATGTTGCTCTTGTTGCATATATTAATGTTGATTAAGCATCTTGCATCGTTGACAGAAGTACCATTGGCGTTTGCACCTTCTTTGGTGAAAATTTGGTTTCCTTGTCGTTATCAAAATAAAAGTGGTCTTAAGATCAAGCACAAAATTCAAATATTGTGCATTAGCCAATGCTATAGAAAAATTAATGCAGATAAAATCACTTCTCCTTGATTACTCATTTAAAACTATCTCATTTATACTACTATGTGATAACTTAAGCACTACTTATTTTACTTCAAATCATGTCCTTCATGCAAGAGCCAAACATTTGGACTATCACTTTGTCGGATAATAAGTGCAAAGACTCAATGTTCAGTTTGTTCATTTAGATGAACAAATTGCAGATATTTCTACGACACAAGCTTACGGTCTTAAATAAAATCCCTTGAGCTTTGGAGGAGATGCTAGAGGGTATTGTTTGCAATTAGTGTTGAGTTATCACTTGTAATTAACTATAGCATTAATTGTAACTAATTCTATTATTAGGGAGTTGTCATAATTGAACTAGTTACAGCTTACTTTGATTTGAGAACCGTTAAGTGGGTCTCAATTGTACTTATTATTATTGTGAAAAATTTAAATTGTTCTCAACACACTTGAGTTCTTTGCTTCTTTCTTAAGGTTTTGTATCCATGTGTGGAAGAGTAGAATGACAGTTCAAAATTTTATTCAGTATCACATGACTTCTATAGGCTAGTGGGGTAGACTTTCTTAGGTTATCATTATTGTTATTATTTTATGTATCATTATTCTATTTATCATATTTTTTTTCTTGCTTTGTTTTTTTTTCAGTAGAATAACTCCTATGAAGTGCACAGTTGTTAGGAATTAACAAATATGTAGCTCAAACCATTTAATCCCTTAAGTTTACCATTTGAAGAATTTATGCTAACATAAATTTGTTATGGGATTTAACAGACTATCCTATTAAACTTTTTTGAACTAAGCTTAACATAATCAGCCAACATCATTATAAGCAGTGGTGTGGCCAAGCTTAGCGATAAGTAGTTAAATGGGAAACTGTAAGGTTATTAGGGTTGTTTCATTTAAAAGCCCAATATCATTAAAGATAACCTATTAGAGCTTTTAAAAAACTGTACTAATGGCAACCTAGATCATTTGACACCAATAATTTACAGCACCAGAGCTTCTATTTAGATCATATAAATGAAATGTGGGTTTCTAATTGGTCATCATATAATGTAAATGTCATAGTGTAAGGAATTGTTTAGGTACCATAACTTATGACACCAAGACATAATTTACGATACCAAAGTAGCAATGAATAATTTTGATCTTACAATAATACAATGTTTATGTCATATGATTCAACCAAATGTACCTTATAGATGAGCAGTATTACTGATGACACTGCATTGCAAGGGACTCGAATTAAACATAATATATGTCTTAAGATTACAACCTACTCGAACAAATTCATATGGTAAACATTGACACAATTTTAAAACATGCACTTTGCACAATGATCGCACAACTTGCAGCTCTTTTTAAGTTTTGGTTGCTGCTGTTTTTTTCCGCATTTTATATTTCATTTTTTTAGCATTTATTTTTCTTTATTTTTTTTTGCTTTTACTTAGCTATATGATCCATTATTTTGGAAGAGTTTCATCAAGTTACCCTTTTTCCTTACCATTTTTCCTTATACAGTGCTATTTACACATACATAGGGGATATCTATATGATCTGAATATTTTGTGTGTAATATTATGTTAAGCGCTTGTCTTCATGTGTTCTTTGATTTTTTTTCAAATGCCATCTTATGCTGAAAATATTGATTTATTTATCAATCTTCCAGCAAATCTAGCTTATCTTCCACAGTTTCAATGATTTATTTTCAAGCCATACATTAATGCCTTTAACTTTTTGCTATAATTTTCAGTTTTCATCTAATGGAGTTGTCCGATTACCAAAATTTGAGATGACAATGGTCAAAACTGAGGCAAACCATAAGCCTGTTCTTGCTAATGCAGATGTTCATATTGCTACCATGTATGGCTATACTTTAAAATGGCATTGCTAGTTTTTCATTTACCTAGTCAGTAATTGTATTATTTTTCTATATTGTATATCTCTATACTTTTGTTTTGCAGTTATGGAAGGATATACTGCTTGCAACATGATAGGAATGGGATGATATTAAACTTACATAGGTTTTATCGTGATGCTGTTGTGCATCAGGTACTCCTTAACTCTCAATCTTGGTACAAATATAAATTTTCTCATGTAATATCATAATCTGTTTCTTATTTCCAAATCTGTTGATTGACGGTTGTTTTGGATACTGCACGTACTGAATTTCTTATAGATACTATTGATCGATTAGTGTTCATTGTTGTGTTGTTAATACATTTTACCTATTTTAAAGATGTTTGTATTATTGTTACGTAGTTCTTGCATAACAATTATGCTAATTCTGTTAATTTACGCTGCATCATGCATTCTAGTTCCGGATGGTCATTTATTTTATTTAAGGGTATACTTGTAAAACTTTTCTATTGTAACCACCAGGTGTGATTCAATTGTTTGTAATGGCCAATAGGGTGTATATATACATTCCTGTTGTGTTTTTACTTAAGAATAATGAAAAATTGATACAGTCGCATGTATTCTTACACCTATGCCACCTAGTGGTTACAATTTTAATTTAATAGTTTTTGCTATGCTACAACATCAACACACTGAGAGTTTTCATCCTGTAGTCCAACTTATTCAAGCTCAATCAGTTGCCTAGTACTCTCTCTTCTTAGCTCACTATCATAGCCGTGGTCGTGGTCGTACTCATAGCTGTGAAAGAGGAAGGCATACAGTTGTCTGTCAGCTTTGCAATCGATTGAGCTACATAGCCACCCATTGCTTCCAGCAACATGAACTCACTCCACAACAGCATCAACAAGTAGATTTTGCAGCCTTTGATAATTTTTATCACCTAGACTCTATAGCTACACTATGTCGTGGCCAACTTGCAGAACCTCCACATTGAAAACCCTTACCAAAGTGAGAACTCTGTGCAAACTAGAATGATAGATGCTTGCAAATTAGCCACTTTGGTTTTTATCTTTTGTTTATCTGGTCGTAAACTCTTACTACATGATATTTTTCACGTTCTCAAGATCTTTAAAAGCTTGAGATCTATTAGCAAACTCACTTTTGATAATAATTGTTATGTAGATTTTCTTAACGTTAACAATGTGATTAAGGACATCATGATGAGCGATGAACTCCTTTGAGGGAATTTAACCAAGGTATATGCTGCCTGCCTCTATTTCTTCTTCTCAAGCCTCAATCTCAAGCCCTTTGAACATCTACTGATCTCACTTGATTCTGGCACAATCGCTTAACTACCCAAGTCAATATGCAATTCATCATTCTTTGACATGATCACATCACTGTTACTAAATCTGTCTTTCTATTCTTTTGACATCAGGCCATGAGTTACAAGCGTCATTTATTGCCAATCTCCATTCAAGCTCATCTACTGTTTGCTGCATTAACCTAATGTATGGGGCCCAACTGTAATTACCTCCATTACGGATCATAGATATTATAATTTTCATTGGTACTTATTTTATATTTTATTGATTTTACCTGCTACATTATAAATCTGAATCCATTGTTACATTCCTCAATTTTAAAAAGATGATTGAAGGCCCAATACTAAAAAATGACTTCCAGTTTTATGCTGGCGGTGAATTTTGTGCATTCACTCCAATACTAAAAAAATTTGGCATCACACATTGGTTCTCAAGACCACGTACTTCAAGACAAAGGAATTGTCGAACGCAAACTTTTCCATATAGTTGAACTTGGTTTCACCCTATTGACTAAAACTGAATTAACCCTGGCATTCTGGGTTCAAATTTATTTTCAAACCGCATTTTATCCTATAAAAATGTCTTCCAACAGCTCTTCTAAACAACACATTAAACCCCTGTATTATTGCCAACCCAACTACCACTTCCTCAAAATGTTCGGGTGCATGTATTACTCATGGTTTAAACTTTACATAACTAACAAGTTAGAATGTCATTTCAAGGTTTGCATCTTCATACTGTATAACAACTCTCATCAAGCCTACATTTTCTATGACCCCATCAATGACAAATAATGTATCTCTTTGTTCCTAACCCTTGAAGACCATACATTTTCCTAGTGACCACTCATTAACTCTACGACCTTACCAATGCCTAACTAGTCCCTGTACTTATTTCACCTCCACCAAGTGTACAACCACTCATACAATCATACAACACCAACTGTACAACCACTCAGACAACCACACAATGCCTAATTAGTTCGTAACCCTTAAAGACCATACAACTTCCAACTCCAGAATCTACTAACAACTTCAACAAACCCAACTAGCACTTATAATTGAATAACCTATGTGTGGAGCCCCAACCCTTCTGTGGTTATGTTAACACGTATATTAACATGATTACGGTGGAGTGGTTACCTTGACAGATCCTCAATTATAGTCAGACTAGGTTTTCTCCCTATTCTATCGATAACTGCAGGATTTGCTACTTGTTTTTGTAATTCATTCATCAAATAAGCGTACAGTGCGGAAGCAATATATACAACACCCATATCCATAATGCATAAGTAAAGTAATATAGTTCAACTCAGAGTAAAAGTGTCGAAAAGTTAATACATCCAGATCCTGAATTTTTACAATTTGAATAAAGTTCAATTGGAAGGAAACACTCATCTTTACAAACAGAAATAAAAGTTATCTAAGCATCTGCAGCAGTAGGAAGGTCCTCCTCTTGGCTAAGCTCCTCACTTGGTGCTATCTTCACAAAAAGTTCAGAATCTGACATGTTGGTTTTTATATGTCAGTGCCCTAGCCAAGAAAAGAAAAATCTTGCGTTAGACAATTGTCTAAGTACATTTTAGACTGATTTAATGAATTCTACATTTTTAAGATATCACATTTAACTTAATAACAACAACAAGCGTAAGGAGCAATAAGACACAAGGAAATATGAAGCTATAAATAATATATTTATAATTTTATCAAAAGGAAGTATGTAAGAAACATACCTCAAATTAGAAGTTGTAACAAGGTTAGGCAATATATAAATATATGACTGTAAAATAACTATAATTATTGAAAAAAAATACATCCTAACATGCTCATAATCATCTGAAAGTATGCTAATTAAACAGAAAGTAAAATTGAATAGTGATACATATAAGTAAACCAAGTTAAATATTCAATTATGACTAGCATCTTAACATGTATATAAGTACAAGGGCTGTATAAAAGCTGGGACTAAAATAAAAGTGTGCAGAAAAATAGAAAGTAAATATGTAAAATTGCCATATTAGAAGCCTTGGCTTATAAACTCACTGTAACCGTACTGAAATTGTAACTGTCACGCATGTCATTTAGCTTCTCAAAGCTAAAACGAAAAACTTGAATTGAACTGAAGAGATAGAAATACATATGCAGTTAATTTTAGTTATTTTACTTTACCTTTTTGGACAAATCCAGAAGTAGATGAGGAGTCAAACACGTTTGCAAGACTGAAGTGGGTTCTCGAACTAGACACAACTCTCCCTGATGAGTACGTGTTAAGTATCCTTATTTCTCCTCACCGCCTGTCCATTGGCAGTAATGTGTATACACAATCACCCATCTTGATAATGAACCCAATTATATTATCCTAATTTTTTATGTTTTCATTTAATGTATCAAATTTATCTTATATGTTATGTTCAAGGAAAAAAAACTCATAAATAAGGAGTGCAAAGCAACAAAGTTAATAGTAAGCAAGACTCTACTAAAACACATGTGATATATGTTGTTATTTAATTTATCCGTTCTATCTATTCTAAGAGAATACAAGTTCAGGATCTTTAATATCCTACTATCGAATAAAATCTCAGATTCATGGCCTTATAAGATTAAACATTAAAACTTCAAGTTCTAATTCAAAATCAGATAATATCGCCTACTGAAGTTAAAATAATAAATCGATCGACCTAATTGATGTATTTCATTAACCCATAACCAATCTTGATCAAAATAATCAAGATTTAGGGATTTAGAGTTAAATTTCAAAATTAAGGTTCAAGTTTTAAACCCAAGGTGCTAACATCTAAGGATAGGATTTCTCACAATTCTCACTCTAAAGATTTAAGAATCTTTAGTAATGAAGTTTCATTAAGATGGAATTGTAAATCTTAAAAAGGCTGCAAATACTCTAAAGTTAAAAGATAAATTAATTAGACTTATAGCTTCTTAATCTCAAACAGGATTCAATCTATCGAGTAATCGATAATCCCATTACTCAATAGATTTGAAGAGAACTAGAAATTAGAAAATGAAGATCTATGATTACTACTCTTAGGAATTTTTAAAGATTTCACTTATGAATCTACTTAAAGATTTACTTAGGAACATAATTAGGAAAAGTCTAATAAATGTTTAAATTGATTATAGTTGATTTACTAAGCATTGGTTAGCACTAAAAGAGATAGAAATGTAGATTCTAAATCTACATTTGAAATCTTAAAACTTCTCTTATTTAAACTTAGCGAATTTTAGGATTTTACCTTTACATATAATTTCGCAAGTCTAAATGATCTTAAATTAATTCTAAACATTCAATTTACTAATTTTAAGGAAATAAACATATTTCTAAGTTTTAAAGGCACTTAAAACAATCATTGGTCAAAATGACCAAAACACCCCTCCATAATGGTCAAAAATGAGATTTTGAGTTCTAGGGTTCCAAATTGAATCTACTCAATTCCAAAAGGTTCCTTTCTGTCTAAGATGAAGATTGACACCTTAAACATCTAATTTGGATTTAAATTAAGCTTAATTCACTACTAATCAAGATTAGTAGTGAATTCTCGGCAACTAGTCCACGCCGTCGCCTCGTTTTGATCGCTACTCCATCCCACGATTGAGACGCGTCGATCGCACACCAAAGCCCTTTGCGCAGTGGCTGGAGACGCTGAGACTCTACTCGTCCGAGCCTTGGTTCTAGGGTTTATTGTGGGGAGTCTATTCTCCCCACAGAGGCTCAAATTGGCTCATTCTCGGTCTCGACACGTTCAATGTGTCGAGACGGAGCGAAGCCATATGTTGGATGGGTCTGGGGATGGCCGGATCGTCGGGACTCTACTCTCGATCGTGCACTGTAGTGCACTGTCGCGGATCTGACGGTCTTTCATTGATCTGGCTAGCCTGATCGATACCGATCGTCTCGATTGATAGCTTAGGGTCCTAAATAGCAATTACTAACCAGAGAATAATTGCTCGAGCATCTATTGCCAGTATTGACTTGGGAAAATTGGGCCTACCAGTCGCACCCCTCCAGGTAGTGTATCCCACTGTCTGGCTTGTAGCTAGTTACCCGCTGCTTAAATTGACTCCCTAAACGCTCCTAAACGTTCATGCACCTAATACTGACAAGAATTGAGATGAACGTGATTGCCACATAGCACAATTAACTCGATTAGGGAAGTACCTTAAGAGACAGAGTGCTGAAATGTTGATAGGGAGTTCGACACGATCAAAGACTGGGGTGGTTTGCAGAAGGTTCGCTGAACTTTAAGCAAGCGACTGGGGACTGGAACGACAGGTCTCACCCATAGGACGCTGGGAACTGGAGCTGAAATTGCTGAACCGACTACTGATTGCTTGGATGGTCAGCTGGACACAGAGATTGAATGAACTTATGAGGAGAGGCACAGTGAGCAAAAGGGCTCACTGTGAATGAATTCAGGGCTATTTATAGCCCTGATGTTTGTTGGGGAGCTCGGGTTGGCCTCCCATGGTCTACTTGAATCGGTCCAGACCCGGGAGTTTGCTCAGCGAAATGCCGTTGGGATACGACGGAGTGGTGGACTGGGAATATCCACCTGTACTACCAGTGTAGATGGCCGTTGGAGCTGTCGGGGTGGGGACTGCTCGGCTAGGACGATGGTCTACAGCGATCGGAACTTCCCTGGCCGTTGGATTGATCGATTAAACAGACGGAACGATGCAGATGAACTGATGCTTAACGACTAAAGGCGGGAGTGCTTTCAGCCATGGGCTCGTGGATGCGATCTGACGGCTGATGGATCACCCGGGCGAAGGAGGTGATTCGACGGTCCATATTTGACCCACCTTTTAAATAACTGACCGTTAGGAATTACATTAGCAATTAAATAATTAAATAAATTAATTTAAATGAAATTAAACTCAATTCACGTCTAAATGACATCAAAAAATTCTCAAAAATTCATTTTTAGTTAATTTGGGGGTGAGGAATTCAAAAATGCAATCAAATTTCAATTTGGAGATCAATTTAATTTAGCTAATTTTTTGGGTCCTAAAATTTGCAAAATAGCCAATTAATCTAAATGAGGTTCAATTGTCCCCAAATTTTTAGGGTCATGTTCTAATGACTAGTTGAGTTTAATGGAATGAGAATCAAAGTTTGGTTTGGCCTAGATTAACTAGGGTAACAATCTAGAGTTGTTACACTATGTCCCAACAACACCAGGATATCTTGACTACTGCCACATTTTTTGAGTTGCTAGCATCACCTAAAGATCCTTTAGTTCAACCTCTGTTGCCATCATTGCTCATTCGATGACTACTCATTCTTGCATCAATTCTCTATAGACCTTTCCATTGCTTGATATTATATATATATATATATATATATATATATATATATATATATATTATATGTTAGTCCATTCAGAGAAGTTTCAGCTGCCTTAATGAGAAAATTTTCTACAGCTACCTCTTGAACCTGCGTTTAATACCTGCCGGATATCACATTTTTTTTTCTGCAGGAGGCGTGATTGACAGGTCCGGTTTATTGCACAATTAAAGTATCTGAGCCATATGTGCAGTACGCTAATATGGATTGCTGAGTTTGATAAAGAGATTTAGAATTTTTTTATTGAATGATGCATAGTTCGTATTACATCAACTAATGAAAAAAAGAGCAATGTATAAAAGTCACAAGATTTAGGGGAAAACCTAATATCTACCTCTCGAATCCTGATTTTTATGATGGTACTCGAAACAAGAACATTTGTGATTTTCTTCTTCTGTGATTCAGCTTCGAAAGCCTCAATGATTTATCTTGAGGGTTTCCGTTAATTTTTCTGAAGATTTTATTATCAGGTTTTGTATCTCATCTAGAGTTGTTTTCACATCACATCACAAGCAATAAAATCTAATAGAATACTTTTTTGTCGTAGTCTAATCTTACAAGAGATATGCTTGCATGAGAAGATTAGTGAATGAAATTTGTTTTTTATATGACCGATTTTTGCATTTTTGTGGTGAATTTTGCAATGAGTACTTTTTTTTAATGAATCAAAATTTTTAAGTCGACCAACTAAATTTTTTAGCAGATCTTAGAACCTAATTTTTTTTTAGCAAATTTCGGGTCTAGTATTTTTTTTTGAGTAAAATTTTGATGGCCTTGGAGTCAAACTATTCTTTGGAGAAACTTTTTTTAGACATTGTTATTGATTTAGACATGTAGTGCTATGCTTTTGTTATTTTGTTAATTGTACAGAAATTTGTGATTACAATAATCACAGAAAGAAAAATTCTTATAACGCAGTAGTCGCAATATGCGTAAACAACAAAATATAACAACCATGGACTGCACAAATCACAATATTATAGTATGCACAAACCACAAAAAATAGAGATTACAGTAATCACAAAAAGTAGAAATGCCAAAATTACAACATGCATAAACAACACCATGCAACAGCATAAATCATAGAAATCAGAGATTTTAATAATCACAGAAAGTGGAAATTATAAAATGCAGGAAATTATAGCATGTATATAAACAATATGCAAACAATCACAAACTGCACAATTCACACAATCACATAATGCACAATTCATATAAATCAAACAATTCACAAATCATAGATTGCAGAAATTACTGCATGTAGAAATCATAGAATGCACAAGTCACAATATTATAGAATGCACAAATAATTGAATCAAATATTGCAAAAATCATAGTATTCATAACTAACATAATTTATAAATAATATCATGCAACAACAACAGAATGCACAAATCACATAATGCAAGTATGAAGTCTTATGTTTCTTCAAAAGAAATTGAGGCGAGTGTGAAGCATGTGAAGTTGTGAATTATTAATTTGTTAAAATAATAAATATCAGAGCTTTAATTACTGAATTATAATAATTATTTATATGAAGTGATGCTATTTATAATTGAATCAAATATTGCTAACATTATGTCATGGCTACAGTGCTGGAAGTTGCACATCTTAATTATAGTTTGCAAGGCTTGCACACCTTGATTGTCACATTGTCACATATTGCAACATGAACAACTATTGTGTTACTAAAAGATTTTCTGTTGTGGTGTAGCAAAATATTTGCTTGCTGTTGTTTTTTGCTACATAGAAGTAACTAATATTTATTGTTACATTGTAATTGTATTAGTTTGTTTGTAACTGATTTGTAATTGATTTTTTTTCTTGTTTGTAATTGTGTTCGCTTGCTCAATTTATAATTGATGCAGGGCAACACTAGGGTTTGGTGTTGCCGGGCTCTAATGCAATCTTAGAGTTCGTGAATGCTTGTGAATGCAGATTTTTAAAATCTATTAGAAAATTTAAGCACTTTTCGCGCAGCCGCTTCAGATCAGTTAAAGCTTCAGCATTTTCTTGCATAAGATTCCACAATAAGTTGAAAATAACTTTCATTGGCAATGGGGTGTCGTGAGTCACGAACAGGAAGAGCGGTCGGCACCGGTTTTGGATCAAAGGAAAGACTCCGGTCCGGAAAGGTAACTCGCACTTCGAGTTGTGCTTGCCATGCGGGTGTATTCGGAGGTGTTTCCGTTCCGAAACGACTCGCAGTGACTGGATTTAGATTTGCGCTCCTACAACTAATTTCTACCCGAAAATCGCACGAGAAAATAAGTAAAGATTTAGGAAGAATAAACACACGCCGGTTTAAACCGAAAGTGAGAAGGGTGATCAGAGTAGATTTATTGCAACGGCTGGGCAGTGGAGGCGGCTGGACAGCTGCGACTGGGCAGCGGTGGCAGGGATGCGGCGGTGGCTGGGCAGCGGCGGCAGGGGAAGCAACGGCGGCTGGGCAGCGGCGACTGGGCAACAGCAGCAGGGGCGGCTGGGCAGCGGCGACCGGGCAGCGGCGGCTGGGGTAGTGACAGCGTCTGTCCTACAGGGGAGATGTCCGAGGGCAGCAAGGGGAGGGGTCCGGAAGGTGGCGGCTAGGGTTTGGAGAGGGTGGATTTGGAAACTAGGATTTCTCCGGGGGAGAACAAGAGCCGTTCTCGCTGCTCGGAGAAAACAAAATTGAAATTAACATACAAATTTTGGGTATTTATAATTCCCTCAGAATTGTTAGACCTTAGAGTGTTTTTAATAAACGATCGGAGGGCTAATATTCGTCCCTCCGATCAATACATGAAACGGACGAAAATAAATGCATAAAATGAAACTGAAACATCAAGGCCGGTACGGGTCCGGGCGGGCTCGGTGGCGGGACCCGCGTCGAAGATGGTCCCATCAATAATTGTTGGCCGTATTTGTTTGTAAGGATTATCCATAGCTTGTTTGTGACATGAACAACTGTTCTATTATCATATTGTCTTTGCTTTTACAGTTTTTTTAAAATAGTTTCAGTTGCATTGAGCGTACAAGACGAAAATGATTATATTACATGTAGGGTTTCTGATGCTGAAAATGCTGAATATGATCAACTAATTCTAGTTGACCCATGTGACATTCTAAAAATAATTGATCCTCACTCTATTTCCACAACCATGTAAATGTGAGATTGAGGTGAGGTAAAAAAAGAAGTGAAGTGTGAGACTATTTTGAGGTAGTTTAAGTTAAGGATAATAAGGGAAAAATTATTGATAAAATGACTTGTTGGCATTGCCTTGAGTCTTATAAGTATCAAAAGTTGGATCAATTTAAAACTATTTTAGGCACATAAAGTTTTGCCAAGTAATAGTATAAACCCATAAAAGCAACATTATTTAATCCTGTGCATTTAAAAATGGTAAAATGTGTTGACTCTGAAATTGATAGTATTTGTGTTACATTTTCATATGATTCCCAGAATATTTAATACATTTTAGTGAAGGTGATATTCACATATGAATTGCCATTTTGTTTTGTTGTGCAATCATATTTCAATATCTTCTACCATATTTTGAATAAATTATAACAAAATATCTAGAAATATAATAAAGGTTAAGTGTTTAAAGTTTATGATATAGAAATAAAAAAATTGCAGAAAGTTTTAAAGTGTGCTGATCATGTGCTGTTAACATCTGATTGTTGGACATCCAACCAATTAGTTTGCTACTTGTGCTTGACAATACATTTTGTTTACTTATAGTGGGTGCAGGAACATTATATTTTGAGTTTTATAAATCTTGATCCTTCCCATAGTGCAATTGTCATAACTGATACCATTAGTAAGTATAATCATGTAATGGGGGACACATAAAAAAATTATGACTATCATGTTGGATAATGCACACATTAATGATGGGGCATCAAATATAATTCTAAATAATTTTGAAAATAGTAATCTTATTTTTGTTTCAGGGAAAATTTTTTCATGTTCATTGTTGTGTATATGTATTGAACATGATTGTCCAAGATGAACTTAAGCAGATTAATGATGTCATTATTGTTCGAGATGCTATTTTTTACATAAAATTCCCCGGGCCATTTGAATAATTTTGGTGGGATTGCAAGGTTGGTGGGTGTGCCAACTAACATGGGCATTTTTAGTTATGTCAAAACAAGGTGGGACTCGATATTTTATATGCTAGAGTGTCTTTTATTATAAAATTGTGTTGTATGAATTCTTTAGGAAATACAACAACCTCAATTGGAGTTTGAATGATGCTGATTGTGATATATTTGCTAGAATTTGATGTATTTTAAAATCCTTTAAAAGTGATTTTAAGCTATTTTCAAGCACAAGATACCCAACTTTTAAATTTTTTACCTGAAATTATTGAACTGAAATATGTTTTTGAGAGTGGGCATGTGGTTGTGATATGAAGGGAAACTTTGATAAGTATTAGGGCGATATCAATTTACTAATGTGCATTACTATTGTGCTTGATCGAAAACAGAAAATGACTTCCATTAAATTTATCATGGGTTTATTCTTGAAGAATAAACAAAACAGTGTTAGGAAGTTTACACGAATTATATGGCTACTATTTTGTTGGCACATGGGCTCCTTTGAATGCAAGTATAAGTACTGTCAATCATTCATTCCTAATGCAACAAAAAAACATATGCACAAATTACTGGGAACCAAAGAGTTCAATTTTATAAAACTTTGATTCATTTCTCAAATTTGCATGTGCAACACGATTATTAAATCTGGATTGGAGATGTTTTAGATGAGGGTTGCACTAAACTTCCACTTGAGAAGAAATGCTCTTTTGATGGTTTGGAATGGTGGAAAATTGTATCATTGAAGTAACCTACGTTAGCAAAGATGACCAAATATTTTCTAACTATTCTTTTAACAATTGTTGTATTAGAGTTAGCTTTTAGTGCTAGTGATCGCGCTCTTGATAAATATAAAAGTTATCAATCTCCAAGTATAATTTATGTTTTTATTTGCATTTCAAGTTGGCTTAAGGAAAATCAACTCAACATCAATACTACAGATGAAGAAGTTATATTTTCATATTTTTAAATCTAGCCTAGTATCATTTGTAATAAGTTTTAATTGTTGATATTTGCTGTTTGTAGGATCAATGGCTCACCTGTCCTATACCTGTACAAATTTAAAATGCAAGGAGTTTTTAGTAATGCACTATTGCCCATATGTCCAAACATATAAGATATAAATTGTGATATTATGTAACTAAGAAGCTCAATTATCCTTATTTGTGCAAAATTATATATCGATCACTTGTTAGATATTTGGATTACACATATATCTAAAGGAGGATAAAACGGACAAGTATGAAAAACAATCATTAAATTTTATATGTATATGTGATTTTGACTTTCTCAAAAAATCATGATTGTTTTAAATTATTTGTGCATTCTCTAATTTCAGTGATATGTGTATTTTGTGATGCTATGATTTGAGCATTCAATGGTTGCTGTATGCTGTTATTTATGTATTATATAATTTTTGCATTCTATGATTTCTACTTTCAGTGATTATTGTATTCTTTGATTTTTGTGATTTTTGAATTCAATGATTTCAGTGCATTTTGTGATTTCTGCATTTAGTGGTTTACATAGCCTGTGGTTGCTGCCTACTATGACTTTTGTATTTTGTGATATTTTCAATCTGTGGTTTATGCAATCTGTGATTTTTGCATTCAATGGTTTTTGCTTTCAATTGTTTCTGTATCATGTAATTTTTTTGCATTTAGTAACCTCTACATCCAGTGGTTTATGTATTCTATGATTTATGATATCATTTGTTGTTGCATTATGTGATGTCTACATTTTGTAGTTTTTATATTCTATGGTCTTAGTGAACTATTGTTTATGCATTATATGATTTTTGTTTATGATTTGTGCATTTTGTAGTCCTTACATTCAGTGAATTCTGCATTCAATGAATTCTGCAATATTTGTTTTTTGCCTTCTGTAATTTCTGCCTTCTGTGATTGCTGCAATCTGTGGTTTTTACTGTCAGTGGCTTATGCAATTTGCTGTTTTTGCATTTGGTTGTTACAGCATGTAATTGTTTATGTATATTGTGATTTATGCATTTAGTGGTTTCTGCATTCAATGATTTCTGTATTATGTGATTTTTGTATTTTGTTCCATTTGAATTATTATTTGAGACTACTAGATTGAGTATAAAATCATCACGAGTGTGCGAGGTTTGACAAATGATATTGTTAATTTAAGTTTCTCCAATTGATCATATCATATTATCATCATGATCAAAAGCATATAAACAACCACACACTCTTCACATAAATTTTGTGATTACTTCAATTTGTATTTAATTTTTTAGTTATTATGTTTTAGTGTAACAATTAATTATGTTACTCATTTTCTTAAAATGACATACAACTTTTCTATTCCAATAATATGACTTAACAAGTATTTGAATACTTCAATTTTTAAGTTATGATTTTATTTATTATATTTTAGTTTAATCAATTATCCAATTATTTTTTAAAGACGTGTATACAATCAAATTTGTTATAGTAGTAAGTAACAACTAATAGGCCATAGGTTGACAACTAATGGCATTCACAGTTACAATTTTTTTATTTTTTTTGGTTGATGATTACGTTAAATAGTTTGTAAGTTGTAACTTGTTATTGTATGCTTAGATTTTAAAAATTTAAAATATGTATTCAGATTTATTTTTAGATTTGTGAATATTGTTGTAGCCAAGTGGTTGAGGCTCAGGATTTGTTATCCCAGGTCATGTGTTCAAATCCCACCGGCCACACATAAGCAAAAAAAAAATAAAAAAATAAAAATAAAATATGTATATATATATATATATATATATATAATCAGAAATCCTTTAAATTTAATTGGATGGATTTCTATTTTGTATTAAGCATGTATGCTACTCTTATATTTTTTGCTTATTTAATATTATAATTAATTCATGTTAAAATGTAGCTTTAAAATATTTTATTTAAATATTAATATATTTTAATTTTTTTTTGAACTATATTAAATTGGGTTGAGTTGGATCATCTACATTTGATTTATATTGAGTTAACTAGTTGACTCGACTCAGATTCAATCTGAGTTTGAGTCGACATAAACTCGAATATTTCAATTTCGAGCTTAACATGAATCGATGGAACTCAACTTGATTCAAGCCCTATTCACGAGTGAATTTTTAAGGTAAACTATTGTACTTAGTTCATGCTATCTTGTCATTTCGAATAATTATTTGCTTGATTTGTTAATATTCAGCATCATGAATCAAGACGTAACTATTAACTTCTGTGATGCAAAAGATGCATTTAAACTTCAGAAATTATTGACTTAAATTTTTTTTTGTTCTAAATTTCCTTGCAATAAATCTCTTATTTGGTTTCTTACACATGTGGCATTTCAGGGAGCTCTTCCAACCTATTCATACAAAATTGCTGTCAGCGTGGTAGATAATGTCCTTCTTGTCCATCAAGTTGATGCAAAAGTTGTTATAATCTATGATTTGTTTTTTGACTCCCTGGCTCCCGTATCTGCTCCTTTGCCCCTCCTTCTTAGGGGCGCATCTAATAATGGAAAACATGCATCACAACCGGGGAACAACCTTACAAGCACATATGATGCAGTGCTATATTCAGATAAATGGTCTTTTCTTGTTCCTGATCTTATTTGCGATCTTGACCATGGACTGTTATGGAAGATTTACTTGGATTTAGAGGTGAGCCGAAATGCCTAAACTTTCTGTCACAAGCATATTTTATGGAGACAGCGTTGTACTAAAACATGCTTAAATACTTCTCCTTAGGCGATAGCAGCCAGTACTTCAGATATACCTTCTCTTCTCGGGTTTCTACAACGTAGAAAGTCTGATACAAGAAAAGTAAGTAATTTATAATTCATGATTTTAGTACTTAACATTGGCAGCTTCATTAGGATTTTCACCAATAGAAGTGTCCTTTGTTCTTCTGTCAGAGCAAACTATTATGCTTAGCAATTATGCGATCAATTATTTTTGAAAGAAGGCCTGTTTCAGTCATATCAAGTGCATTTGATGTGCTTGTAGCTGCTTACTCTCACGTGGCAAAAATAGGAAATGCTTTCCTTGGTGGAGACAGAAGGGCATCAGAAACATTTCCAGATTCATCTACCCAGCAAATGAACATTCCCGGGTCATCATTCGAGGACTCCATGCATGAGATAAAGATTAATGAAAAATTTCTAAAGGAGGAATCGTCAAGCAATGCAGATAGGAGGCCTCAACAACCTGCATGCACAAATGTAGAGTCTGAAGGCCCCACGGATGCTGAAGTGTCTGCAGCACCTAGGACTGCTCCAGCTTGCGTTGTTTCCAGTTCTGATGCCGATACAGACTTGGAAACAAAGAGCAATTCAACTCAGTATCACGAGTTATGTGATAGCAACTTTAAAGAAACTTGCATTTTGATGCGACATGGATGTAGGGCTGGGACGTCTGTAGTGAAAAGAGAAGATTCATCAGTGCATGCTGAGGCATTTGAAAATAGAAGCAATTTGATTGAATCTAGCATTTCCTTCAATCAAGGTTTGTATCCTTCCACTGCTGCAATTTCACCAGATGAAATGTACCATTTTGTTTTTGCTGTTGTTGAGGATGAAATGGGTGGAGATCCTGCATTTTTGGTCGCTGTTATTGTTGAGTTCTTGCGAAGGTAATCTTTTTGATTGTATAAACATAGCTGATGCACATGTTTTCGACTTGTAAATACTAGCATTAGCTTCTTAAACGATCATTATACTGTATATTATTGTTACCACCTTTGAGATGCAAGTTAAGCGTAACTAGATGCATTTTAATTCTTATAGTTTATTTTTTCTTTGCTTGCAGTATTTCCAAGGAAAAATTGAAGGCTAATCCAAAACTATATGTAATGACTATCCAGTTACTGGTACGCTGTAATCGTTATGCTGAAATTGGGTTATTGGTAATAAACAAGGTAATACTCCCTCGAGTTAGAGTTTGTTTGACCTACTGTTCCTGCCTTGAATGCAGAAGCTAATTGGAGAATGTGCTATTTTCTATATTTTACACTAGAATTTTCATATTCTTGTTTAATCATTATTTATGTGCTACTTATTTCTTTTTATATGATTAAATTTTTAATCTTCTTACTTTTTATTTATAATTGTGATTTTGTATTTGTTATATTTACTATATATATTGTAATGATTTTAATAACATTTTAATTTATTTTAATGTCACATTTAGTAGGATTAATTGTTAATTATATTCATTACTATTTGGTTGTTGGTACTAGAATGCTTTTGTTTACAACTTAATTGCCTTGTAATTTTTCTAATTTTTATCAATTTTGGCTTGTTTAAACTCTTATTCTTCGTATTAGATCTAAAATTAAAGAGCTTATTCTTCCCTAAATACCATATTATAAATTGTGCATTGAATTTTTTTTAATTTTTATGTGCACACTTTTTGTATGCTAATTTGATGGTGATGTTCAAGACCGCAAGTTATAAGGAAATTAAGCTGATATGTCATATGTTAAAATTTTTGGAAAGAGTAATTGAATGCAGATTAGGAAGGGATATTTGTATTTCACATAATTAAATTGGTTTTATGCCAAATATGTCTACCATGGAAGCCATACATTTACAAAGAGGTTTGATGAATAAATTTAAAGAGAGAAAAAAGGTTTTCATTTAATCTTTATTCGTCTTAAAAGAGCTTATGATAGAGCACTAAGAGAAGTCCTTTGGAGAGTCTTGGAGAGAAAAATAATTTATGTAGCATATATTAATGCTAATAGAGATATGTATAATGGTGTTATAATTTGTGTTCGATCGCAAGGTCGCTTGTTTAATGGTTTTTTGTTCATATTGGATTACATTGTGGCTCACCTCTCAGTCCATATTTTTTGCTTTAGTTATGGATGTTCTTGTTGAACACATTCAAGAAGAGATTCCTTGGTACAAGTTATTTGCTTATGACATTCTATTATTTGATAAGACAAGGAATGGTATTAAAGTAAAATTGGAGTTATTGAGGACTTATTTAGAATTTAAAGATTTTTCAATACTGATGTTGCATTAATTTAGTTTACTTTCTTACATTACTTTGGTTTGTAATATAATATCTATGATGTACCTTCTTGTAATGGATTTGTAAAAAAGGAATTAAACTCTGGCGGCCTTATTTCAAATAGATATTATCATATTTTATCTTTTTTTCTATTTTATACCCCATTAATTATTCATTTGTTTCATGACATACCTTAGGTTCAAATATTATTAGGGACACTTTTGTTATTGTGGATATCTGTCACCTGTCTCTCGCTTATTAAATTCACTGTAAAGATTGACGCTGAATGATAAAGTTGCAATTGAGTGTTAAATGATAGATTCAATTGAAATAATTCGATAAAAAGATGAGCCTTTAAAGAAGAAAAATATTCATATAAAAGAAAATAAAAGAAGGCAAGATTATTCTCAATTAACGAGAATATATTGCACGATAATATGGAATATATTATGGCATAGTATTCTTATAAGTAATGATTTTTTAAGTTTGATAAGACTATCAATTGGAAAATATAAATTATTTTCTCTATAGCTTACTTCAAAAATTGTAAAATCAGGTGAGTACCATTTTTGTTAAAGGAAATGTTAACTGATTATCAGTTGAGACTTTAGTGCAATCTTGGGCTGAATGCTATGTGTATGAACTGTTATATTAAGTATCATGAGTGGATGTCTTAAAATCTGTTTCTTTGCAAATTTTTTCCCACATCATTTTGTAGGCTGAATGTGCCATAACTTTCTATATTGTGTTTCCACTCTTTATTTAGATACCACCACATACGTTGTTACTTCTTGGAGTAAATTTTCTCCTTATATTAACACATTATCTTGAACCATACTTTCTATTTTGACATCATAGTCATTTATCTCATAAACTAGGCTCTTTTATGGTGACGTAATGTATCTTAAAAACCTCAATACGACTTCCCAATGTTTTGTTTTTTCTTTTAGCTTATGCTGAATTATTACTTCTACAGCATAGAAATATTTGATTGGATGCTGGTTATGAAAGCTCAATAACCAGACAATGATAGTGAAAGGTGTCTTTGAATATTTTCTCATTTTTTGGTAATTTGCAAATTATTCATAGGAGAATTATCTGGCTAACCCATGAAATTTGGTTTTCTACATTAGATCTAAGGGTTCTTTTTTTGAGAAAGATACATCATAATATTATGTAGGCTTGTTTCCATATGTATAGGATACCCAATTTCTTAGGGGCAAAAGAATATACATCTTCTTTATGCTTTATATCATATTATATTGAAAACGAGATACATATTCTATGCGTCTATGTGGCATCTCTAAGATGATGCATAATATCAAGATGTATAAGATGATGCATAATATCAAGATGTATTTATACTTTTCCCCACATCCACCTACTCACCCACCACCCACCCACCCACCCACCACCCATCGACACACATATGTATACATAAATTCTGTTCACATATACAAAATTGGTCTAGCTTTGATGATAACAAAAGTGGAGATATGATTTTTGATGAATACTAATGTTTAATATTATATTTTTGGAAGTTAGGTTACTTCAGGATAACACTAAACTTTGACTGCTTAAGTGGACACATGACCTTTGATGCTCAGGTGACTTGAACCCTCATGAAGCAAACAAAATTAGCTCTAGATGATAAGCAAGACAATGAACTTATTGAATCATGTAGAAGATTGAAGAAGCATTAACATCAAGCATTATAATGATTATGTACTTTTCACTAGACTTTATCAACATGCCCATGATTTTGAGAAGATAGAAGATTTTATTTTAATTTGGGTTATTATACTTGTTGTAAAAGTTTTTAGTTTTACACTAAAACTCTTACACTTAAGAGCCTAACAAAAGTTTCATGAACCCTAATTTTCTTGGCTTACACTTCCAAGCGAACAAGTCCATCTATCTAGGTGCAGGCGCTCATATGCATGAAGCCACACTTCAAGCGCATTTGTAGTTTGAGGTAAAATCTTTGTGAATGGGATGGATTCGATACTATTGCTTAAAATGCGCACATGGGAGAGCACAAATAGCAATAATCTATCTAGCAGATTGCTAGGCATGTGCCCAACACACCTTTTCTCCCAAAAATTCCAACATACTTATTTGAGCTCCTTTTTCTCCTCACCTATAAATAAGGGCTGAATTCTTAAGCATTTTCAGTCATCCAAGAAATATCCAAAGCAATTTTAAGAGCCTTTTAAGCTCTTCCTTGGCTCTTCAAAGTGCTCTCGTAATTCTCTCAAAGTATAAGTGCTTTTGATCCTAAAGATTTTACTTCAATTTTGTAAATATTTATTTTTATAATTTTCCTTGGATCTCTTAACTTACTCTTTAGAGTTGGTAAAAAATTTTTTTTAGACGATTGCGTTTCAGCTAAGCCTTGGGATGGTGGGTAATTTTTGTAGCTCTGTCGCCAAAGTTTGCTCATGGAGGGATTGTACCTAGGCTTCTTCGCTTGCTATTAGATAATGATGGAGCGACTTGGGTTTGAGTGAATTTTTGAAGGAGATGATGAAACTTTAAAGAGTAGACGTAGGGATTAGAACTAGGCGTCTCCGCTTGATATTTGAGAACAAAGGAGCAACCAGATTTTGAGTGCATTTTTGAAGGAGATGATGGAACTTCGAAGAGTGGATGTAGGATCTTATGTTGGTTTGAACTATCATAAATTTGGTGTTTTCTTTATATTTTTGTGCATTTATTTTTTTGTCATAATATGATTTCGATTATAACTAGATGTCTCCGTCTGCTATTTGGTGTGTTCTTTCTTTTTTGTGCTTTTATTATTTTCATAATATGATTCGATAAAATTTAACACTGGCTGTCGACTATCTCACGCAACTCTATTGATGGATTAATGATATGCTTTAAATAGGTATTGGCATGTTAAAAAAATGTGTTAAAGTAAAATTTTTGGGTAAAAATTTTACCTCGCTATAAAAGTCTCTGCGTAAAAGGATTTTGGCGAAATTCAGTTTAACGCGGAGCATTCTCTCTCGGTGCGCTAGAGACGAGGGAGCGATCTCAGTTGAAGTTTTTGCGAACATGGAGCTTAGTTATTGACCTCAGAGGAACATAGAGCTTTGTCTTTGATCTTGAAGCCAAAAGACCTTTGCTTGCGAGTGACGAAGGAGCGATCTCAGTAGAAGGCCTTTGGTGAACGTGAAGCTTGCTTGAATCATTCGAATGCCTCCCCAAATCTTAATCGAAGAAAAAGCGATGGTCTTCGTCTCCCCTAACTGTTAGAATTGTTTGATTCGTCTGCCTAACGAAGGTCTGTCCTCGTCCGACAAAGTTTCGTAGACAAGGTCGAAGAGACGAAAACTTTTTAAAAAACATTTGAAAAAAAAATTTTAGGAGGTAACTTCACCCTCAAAAATTACTCAAAAATACCATACTCTATAAATTACTTCATTCCAAATAGAACCCTTCAAACATAGTAAAGTAACATGATAAAACTGTAATCAGATTATTTTACTTCATGCCAAATAGCCCTTTAATGTTATTTGAAAGATTGAAAGATGCCAGATTAGTGAAGAAAGATCATTGTTATACTTATTTACAAGAATAAGGTGATTCTCAAGACTGCTAATTATAGAGGAATCAAGTTAATACATAACACATTGAAACTTTGGAAGAGAATATAATTGAATATATATTACAAAAGGATACTTGTATCTCTCAAAATCAATTTTGTTTTATGCCGGGTAGATCTACCATGGAAGCCATACATATTTTTTATTATAAAAATTTGATGAAGAAATTTAGATAAAGAAAAGAAGATCTTCATTATTGATCTTGAAAAGGCTTATGATAGAGAGTACCAAGAGAAGTTTTTTGTAGATCTTAGTAGAGAAAAGGGAATTGCATTGTATATATTGAGGTTGTTGGAGATATGTGTATAATGGAGTGTTAACGTGTGTTTGATCACAAGGTGGCTTGACTCTTGATTTTCTTGCTACTATTGAACTACATCAAGGCTTAATTTGTAGCCCATATTTTTTTGATTTAATTATGGATGTTTTTACTAAGAACATTCAAGAGGAGATTCCTTAGTGCATGTTATTTGCAGATGATATTCTTTTAATTGATAAGACTATAATTGTAGTTAAAGTAAAACTTGAGTTATGGAGAACTATTTTAGAATCTAAATATTTTTTTCTTAATAGATCTAAGATAAAATATATGGAGTATAAGTTCAATTGCATTAGAAGCCCTAATCTCGAGGACATAATATTATTGACCATGTGATAAAAAAGAGCAAGAGATTCAAGTACCTTGGTTCAACTATTCAAAATATTGACGAAATAGAGTAATGTGTTTGGTTGGATGAAATGATGGAGCGCTTTTGGAGTATTGTGCGATCCAATAATCTCACTCAAAAGTAAATGAAAATTTTATAGAGCGACAATATGACCAGCTATGTTATTTGGGGCTGAATGCTGGCCAACAAAGAAGAAATTTATCAATAAAGTACATCTTATAGAGATGATGATGTTTAGGTGGATGAGTGGGTATACTTGTAAGGATAGAATGAGAAATGAGTTTATATTTAGCATAGTTGGAGTGGCTTCAATAGTGGATATGATTAGATAATGTTTTCTTAGATGGTTCAGGCATATTAAGTGTAGATTGGACAATGCGTCTATTAGAAAATTGAGTTTATGAATTTTGCCCACATTAAAAGAGGAAGAAGAACAAAAAAATATGGGAAGAATCTATTAGGAAGAATTTTCTCTATTTGGAACTTAGGGAGGGCTTCTATTTGATCTTACACAATGGAAATAAATGATTTATGTAACCGACCCCACTTAGTGGGATTAAGGCTTGTTGTTGTTGTTGTTGTCATTGATATTTTTTTTCTGTGGGATCTATGAATTTTAGAATTTCTCATATCTTCTTTTGCTTTCTTGATTTTTCAAGTTGTTAATTTACAATTGTTCAAAGTATCCAATTTAGTCCATTCTTGGATAGTATTACTTGATCATCTTAAATCCAACAATATATATTTATGTGCAGTGGTATGGTTCAACTATATTTGAATTTATCTTCAATTGGAGCTACTCCAACCCATATAAGATTGTTGGTTTTATAGTTATTATATAAAATTTTGCTTTTAAGTTTGAGTGGAATTTGTCAATTGTATAACTTCTTAAAATTAAAATAGCTGATGGACAACAATCTTATTGCTTTTACACTTCAACTATTTTAGTTGAGACATTCAAAACCTGTGACGGTGACGGACAGCCAGAGAAACAAGGAAACATGTTACCATCGTTCGAAAGAATGGAAGTATACCTCTATTATGCATAATAATAATAATAATTATTATTATAATTATTTATTTTTATTATATATATATAATATTATAATATATCTATGAACATGTGTATTTGTAAATTTTTGGATCTTATGTTTGATAATTTCTGTCTAAATGCCCACCATTGTTTATGTTGCATGATCATCCGATTCTATTGCCTGAAATGTTTTACCAACTATCTTACGTTTAGTGCAGGTTTTGGAGCCCTCCAAAGAAGTTGTTTTGCAGTTGTTGGAGTTTGGCCGCCAGAATTTACAAATACGGAAGTTAGGAATGGAAATGCTTGTACAACTGTCTTTACATCATGATTATGTTAATATTCTTTTGCAAGATGGATACTATCTTGAAGCTCTACGCTATGCCAGAAGAAATAAGGTGAACTTTTTTTTTTCAACTGCTGGCAGTTTAAGCTGTTATGTATAGAAAAATAATTCATCAGTTTTACATTGTAAGTTGTTTTAAGAAAGTAAAAAGGACAATATCTTGATAAATTTTGGAATCCTAATGCAATCTACTAGGCTCCTCTACAACTATAACTAACCACAACAACATCAATTCTTTATATAGGCAAATAACAATACAAAAATTTAGAAACATGTGTTGGTAGATTAGTATCGTAAATATAAATAATCTGTAATTGAACTAGTAATTATATATTTTATATCTAGTGCTTGAGATGATGATCCACATGCTTTAATTTAATGATTCATATTTTTAAGCACTTCTCTCAAACTATGGTAGGTTGAGATTTTTGATTTACCAACTAGAGTTTGCTAAAAGATTACAGTTTTGTTTCTGGGAGGAGAAGCGTCCATTTCTTCAGAGTATTTTATTGTAAATAGGGTACAAATGGTTAACAACAGAGAGAAGCAGCTTTCGAAGGAGATGGCAAAAAGCTGATACAACTTAAGAAAATAGCAATTTTGTAGGCGACGAGTTTGGAAAGCATAAAACATAGGATTAAGGTTTTAGCGGCCTTGCCACATATTTGTGAGGCAAATATTGATTATTTTCTTACTGTTAATCAACCATAATTATTCTGACATTAGAGTAAGAGGGGATTTTCAGCTAGTCTCTGCTCGAGATTTGATGAAGAGTTGAAGACACGGTTTATTACTGGATAAAGGTTTATTGCTCAATGAATGGTGATACTGAATTAAAAATGAGATTTTTCTTATATTGATCGAGTGCAAAGAGTTTGTAATAGAGTTTCAGAATGTTATAATGACGAGATGATAATCGCATTGAGTGCTAAAAGATTGTTAGAGATAAGGTTAGAAGATAAAAGCAAGCAGTGCTTGTGGATATGAAATTTCACATTAACTTGAGCACCAATGCTTTAATCTATTTAGTTTTTTTATTTCACTATTGTATTTAATTTTGGAGTTTCATTTTGGAGTCAAATTGGGCACCAATGTTTTAATCAATTTATTTATTTTAAATCATGTATTTAATTTTCAAAATTTATTTTGTGGGAGACCATTATCAATACCATTCTTGTGTATTAGATTCATTAATACTTAAGAGAAACTGTACAATTAATATTGTTAAGAACCATTTCACTTCGCTGTTAAAGCATAGTGATGGCTATGCAAGTCACATAAAAAGAAGCTGCTATATCGCAAAGTGCCTCTTCAATGCTCATATAAAGTTAAGTGTGATTCTTTATTAAGACATGGTAGGTTAGGAAATTCAACAGTACATACCTTACTGGATGATCATCAAAGAAACTCAAGTTCTCTAGCAAAGATAGAGTAATTTGATTTTTTAACAAAGGTGTTATATTTGCAAATTTATTAGTGAAAGTGTTGCTATGTTAAGACCTTAATAAAATTTACATGTGAAACAATTTTTATTTTATTAGAATAATTTTAAGAATAGATTCTAGCTAGAATCAGCATTAATGGATGAACGATTGGTTATCTAAAGTGCACTTTGCTTGGCGCTTTACACACCAATGCGAAAATTTGCCATTGCGGTTTGAAAACATTGTCCAACTTTAATCTCATGGAGAGACAACATTTCACAAATTCAACATAATGTATGTGGTATAGTGTAGAATGGTTAATTTTCTACAGAGGAGGCACAACATATGCATGCAAATTTAAAATACATGTTGAACACATGTTAAAGAATGTCATTGCCGGGTCCCAAGGCTTGGATTTGTAAGGAGGGTTGTGTTAGACAGTCGACAACAACATAAAATTTTATCGAATCCTATTATGTCATGAATCCTTTAAATAAAGATGCATGGTGGTAAAATCATGATCTTCAAGTTAAGATTAAAGATAAAAAAGAATGCTATAAAGTATGGTTTAAATGTAAGACTGAGGAGAATTAGAAAAATATAAACTACCTTATCGTGAGTTCAAAATTGTAGTTCGTTATGCTAAACGTGTAGCATCGGATGATTTATATATATTAAATTAGACAATTTTTGCAGGGATTAACATATTCAATATAGATGAAAGTATTATTTTACTTAGTTTTTTAATGAATGTTGTACTAATAAAATTAATAGAAGTGAGTTTAATAGTTGTAAAAATAGTCTCAATTATATTTTCTTTTGCTGTGTTAGTAAGTTGATATTTGGAATATTTTAAAAAGGATGAAGAGCAGAAAGGCAGTAGGATAGGATGCATCCCTATCAATGTATGGTAATATTTTGGTGATGAAAGAATTTCGTAGCTTACTAAGTTATTTAATGTATTTTTGAAGATTAAAAGGATGCCATATGAGTGGCGAAAGAGTATTGTTATACATACTTACAAGAATAAAGGCGATGCTCATGGCTTTGTTAATTATAGAGGAATCAAGCTAATGTGTTATACTTTGAAATTTTAGGATAAAGTAATTGAATATAGATTACAAAAAGATGCTTGCATTTCTTAAAATCAAATTGGTTTTATGTTAGGTAGATCTACCATTGGAAGTCATATTAATTTAGAGGTTTGATGGAGATACCACATACTATGCATACGTACCAATCATTTAATTAATTTGTTCAAGTAACCATCCTCGTAAAACCAGAGAAAATCTGAAAACCATAAAGTAGAGCAAGAGGCGGCAAGTGCAGGCAACATTCCACTCTCAACCCTAACATAGGAGAAAACCCCACTGGTTGGCGCAATGGTCGGAGCCGGTGAGCCGCTGATTTCGCAGAGAGATATTTTATTTTTTATTGATCTTGAAAAGGTTTATATGGATTACCAAGAGAAGTTCCGTAGAGAGATTTGGATAGAAAATAGATTTGTGTTGCATTTATTGATGTTATTAAAGGTATATATAATGAGGCTGTACATTTTTTGATCGCAAGATGGCTTATTTGATGATTTTCCTGTTTCTATCAGATTACATATGGGCTCAACTCCCATCTCACATCTTTTTGCTTTAATTATGAATGTTATTATTGAACACATTCAAGAGGAGATTCCTTGTTGCATGTTAATTGCCGTTGGTATTCTATTAATTGATAAGATTACCTTTGGAGGTAAAGCAAAACTTGAGTTATGGAAGACTAATTTAGAATTTAAAGATTTTTATCTTAGTAGATCTAAAACATAATATATGGAGAGTAAGTTCAATGGTATTAGAAGCCATAATCTTGAGGACATAACTATTGAGGACCATGTGATCAAGAAGAGCGAGAGGTTCAATTATTCAAAATAATGGTGAAATAGGGAGTCATGGGATTAATAGGATCAAAGCTGGTTGGATGAAATGGAGGAGTGCTTGTGGAGTGTCGGCCCGAAAATCCCACTCAAAATTGAAGGAAAAGGAAATATAGAGCGATGTGATTAGTAGGATCCAAGCCGGTTGGATGAAATGGTGGAGCGCTTTTGGAGTATTATGCGGCTCGAAAATCCCACTCAAGATTGGAGAAAATTTTTATAGAGTAGCTATATGACCATCTATTATATGGGGCTGAATGTTGGACAAAAAGATGAAACTTACCAATAAAATAAGTGTTACAGAGATGAGGATGCTTAGGTGGATTAGTGGGTATATTTGTAAGGATAGAATGAGAATAGAGTTTACCCTTAGCAACGTTGGAGGGGGCTCAAATAGTGGATAAGATTAGAGAATGTTGCCTTAGATAGTTTGGGCTTGTTAAGCGTAGACAGTGCAATGCTCTTATTAGAAAATCTGATTTTATGAATTTCTTTCATATTAAAAGAGGAAGAAGAAGACCCAAAAAGACATGGGATGAAATTATTAGGAAGGATATTCTCTATTTGAAACTTAGGGAGGGACTGCTATTTGAGCATGCACAATGGAAACAAGCTGACCCTAGTTGGATTAAGGCTTAGTGTTATTGTTGAAAACATGCTTGTGGTTCCCGTAACTGTATAGGTAATACTTTGATGAGAAGAGAAAAACCCAAGTGCTGGAGGAATTTGACTATCATTAGAGATAACATTGGAGAGTCAAACTGATGTGAGTTATGTTCAACTTCTAAAGGGTTCCTTCAGGTTTCTTTGAACCTTTTTGGGTGAATGTCATGAAGGATTCTTTAGTAGAGTGAACCATAGAGGGTTCAATAGAGAGGGCTTCAACATTGCTTTGTTCAACTATGAGTCTTTGCTAAGAAGAAAATTTGTGGTTTACACTAGCAAAGAACCTTGGCTATGGTCTTTTGTGGAGATTCTAATGCATTCCTCTATGACTTATTTTATTATTTTCATTGGGCTGTAACAAACTCATATAACTTGTTGATTAACTTGCTTATTAGTGTGGGAAAACTTGTGATTTATAATGTTTTTTGGATAGTATCTGTAAGAGCTGTGATTGACTTTATGTTATCAAAAGAACGATATTACTTTGATCTATATATTGTTAATGCTTTTATATTGTTTGAAATATATCTAAAATATGTATGTACTATTTGGGAGATTGGTTTGATTAATATTCAAGCAAGAGGTTTGCAGGACCATTTAAAATTGCTTTTAATAGTGTAAGAAATCATGATTGCCATTCATAGGCTTTGTAATAATGTATATTATGTTCAAATCATTTGTACTTAAATATAAGATGTTTCATTATATTTTCATTATATTTGAAAGTGCTAGTTGTCTTCTGTTATTTCATTTGTATGTTCAAAATTTGCATTTCAATTTAGTTTTATTTTCTAGATAAAAATATGAACTTTAAAACTAGTAGTTAGTAAATTTCACACTTGTCTCATAGAAATGATATACTGCTCTCTATTATAATACTTGCTGCGCCACATGCACGTCATATTAAGTTCATTAGCTTCACACAAGAACACATGTCATCCCAAGTAATATAATATATAAGATATTATTCTCAAAAGAAATATTGCTGTGATTTACTAATTACTGGTTTTAAACTTCATAAGTTCATACGAACAATACATATCGAAAATGCATATTTGAACTTTCAAATAAAAAAATATAAGAGAAATAAGAGATTAGCGCCTAGGATTGTAATTAATGATCATATTTTAATTGCAAATGAATTGAATAAAAAAAGACATTCTTCAAGTATTATGAATGCCATCCATGATTTCTTAAATTGTTGTAGCCTCTTTCAAGGCTTATGCAATCAAATTCAAGTGATTACTATGTCTATGCATAATCACTTGAACAGCAACTAAATTAAAACTTATAATTATTAAATTTTATCTTAAAATTTTACATGCATGTTATTTAGGCCTTTAGGTAATAGTGATGTTTTTTATATCAAAATTTACTCACAAATCATAAAAATAGTGGCCATATACTTATAAGCACTGGATATGAAATATTACATAAGCAAAACAAAATGCTCCTCATGTAAGTAATTAGATCAATTTACAAGTATGAAAAGTTCAATACTTCCTAAATGAAGATATTACCCCATGAAAATGAGGAAAGATCAAGTACTAGAGGACTATAAATCTTTGCAAAAGGTTCCCAATTAATTGTTCTTTACATTTGTAAACCACACGACTACTCAACAAAGGCTCTTTATAGTAGAACAATCTATAGTGGAGTTCTCAATTTGTTGAATCCCTTTGTGGCCAAATATGTTGTAGTCTTTCTCAGAGTCTCTCTCTATGGTTAATGTGTAGCCCCTAGAGAGTTTGAAGAAAGTTGAAGGAAGCCCTTGTGAAGTTTGATAAGACTTTATCTTGATTATACAAAATCATCTCTAGAAAAATGTCTCAATCACTCGGTTCTTCTCTTCTCATTGAAATGTTGCCTCATGCAGTTATAGACCACTAGCATGTCTTAAGAACACTCTTACGCATGTAGTGGAATAGTTTTGATTTATTCAGAACATGTGGAGTTAATACTGCAACCATCTCTCAAAGAAAATAGAGCTGCACACTTGCACAATGCATCAAAACTTGAAAATCATCTCCATCAAAATAAAATTTATGAAAATATACAGAACACCACTACCGCCAAGCCTTAATCCCACTAGGTCATAAAAATATATCAACTTAAATAATTTAATTAAACAATATTGACTGAATTTATGTTTAGGTTTCCAATTTAATGCACAATTTATCACATAATAGGGTAGTTGAGTTGAGCCAGTTCACTAATTACAGTAAGATCTGTTTGTTACTAGGCTTGCAAATTTGGCTTATCAAACTTTTGAGTCAAGCTTGATTTGAGAGCCAAGGTTGAGTCATTGGATAAGCTCAAGCTTTGTGTAACTCAAATTGTTGGCTATTGAGTCTTCTCATTCACTTTATCTTATAAAAACTTTAAATAAAATAAAAACTTATTCAAATTGAGCAAAGTCTTGAGTTAAGATCAATTCTTTAGTTCAATTTCAAGCTTATGAATTGAGTTTGATCTTGAGCTTGCTAAAAAAGATTGACATAAACTCAAGCATAGCAAAAATCTCATATGGCGATTCACAATAAGATCACGATAAGAAGACTAGCTCTTTTACGGAGTGTCACTTGGACTCTAATGCGCTTTCGAGAATCTCTAGGATTTGATCAGACTTACATGTATTAAAAAGGTTCTCATAAAAGTTTACACTAAACAATAGTTATAATACATCAAAATCCTCACTATGACAATACTCACACTTGAATAAATATATATAACTCTCGAACTAAATAAAAACATCACGTTTTCTTACAAAATTGAATATAACCATTCACAACCACAAATGCAACAAAAATTCGTTACTATCTTATAATTGAGGATAACCGTTACTGCACATAAACTAATAAGCAATAGAAGTCTTTCTCTTTTCACTGCCATCACCTACCATTGTGCCTAAAAACAAGTACATAATGTGGATGAGCAAACTACAATAGCTTCTAACACTACTAAGACTTTAGCTTAAGCCTAAAAACTAACATATTATAGCTTAAACTCAAGCCAATTGCTGTTTGGAAAAGTTTGTAGGTTACACTGCCCCCAAATCTATTTTGATATTCTTACAAAAAAATTGTCCTATTTTTATGCATCCTATTAGTAGCTTTTCGATGAATGGATGCTTAGGGCTCATTCGAGGAAATTTCTTAGTTTTCAACTTAAAGAACTATTTGAGGATTTGCTTAATAGCTGTTTCTTCATTATGTCGGCTGAATAAAGCTACTGAACATTAAAGCTGACAATTCCTAATTTTTTTAGCATAATAATTTCTTAAAGAGCCAAATGGCCAAAATTAAAGCTCTGCTGGCCATCTCAGCCCGCTCCACCCCACCATCCTGCTGGATGTGTAGGCCATTTCGTCAGCCATCCTCTTGGTTGTTGGCCATTCTGCCGCCTTGCCCCACCGACTATCCGCCCCAATTTGAAGTCCATCCCACGTCTGGCCAGTCATCCCGCTGGGGTGAACTATGGTACAATTAGACATAAGTACCAAAATAGCTTAACTCTTGTAGCAAGAGTAGGTTGTCAGATAATATTGACTTCTCTTTCAGTAGCTTCTCAACTTCTTCATTAAACTCCTTTTAATCGTGTAATTGCTTTTTATTATTGTATAGATTATTCTATATAATAATTGGCTGCTTTACTTTTCAGCACAGAATACAGCATTTCACAGCAAAATATCATACCAACCGCAACAGTAGTCAGTTTGCCAAACTGGAACTTAAATGAGCTGAATATTTGGAGAAATGTTTCCTTATACATATATGTATGTATACACGAAAAATAAACATAACATATTGGTGAGCAATATTGTGGAAACAAAATTCTGGGCCATGCCTTGACATCACGGAAGAGTAATGGGCCATCGACTAGTATTTAATTTATGGGCGAGTTTCATGCTTTCCATTAAAACCTTTATTAAATATTTATCTAACGCCAAGCTTTTACTAAATTTTGTTTGTATACCAAATCGCCACATTTGCCAAACTACCACCCAAATTTGCATGGTGTAAGATTAGGCAGAAGAGATCCTCTGCATACTTTGTATAATAATATAGGGGGCTTGAACTTGGGCTACGTGTCATTAAAATGACAATTTATTTATGTAAAATTAGGTGATATTTTTCAATGATGAAAATTGGGGGTAAAATAATTTGATTACAGTGTAATCATATTATTTTACTCTATTTGAAGGGTTTTGTTTAGAATGAAGTAAAAATGAGATTTCTAGTAATCTGTGGGAGAAAAATTACCCCTTAAAAATATTTTTTCAGAGTTTTTTTTCTTAAATATCTTCTTTGCCAATATTTTCTTCTATTCCAATAAATCTTGCGGATATCACGACCAATGTTGCGAACGAATTGAAGGTGACCATCGCTTGCGAAAGATGAGGACTTTGGTCGGACGTGGGCCTTCGCTTGCGAGATGAATCGACAGAATCTTCGAACGATTTCTAGGAGACAAGGACCTTCGTCAGAGATTTCGACCTGTTCGAATGATCTTCGTCGTCGCATCGAGCAATAGAATTCTTCTTCAAAGCTCCACATTGAACGAGAAGTCGCAGACGAGGACCTTCGTCACTGCTTTCGTGGACCTTTGTCTCCGCATCAAATGAGAAGTCGTAGACGAACATGTAGCTGCAGATGAAGCGCCGCATTTACCTTTGCCTTCGGCTTTGAGATTGCTCATTCGCCTCATCGTGAGAGAATTCTCCATGTAAAACAGGATTTCGGCTGATTTGGCCAAAATCATTTTACGGATCCGCCTTTATAGCGGGGTAAAATTTTTATTCCAAAATTTTACTTTGCCCTGCTTTTTTTTTTTTTTTTTTTCATGCCAAACACTTTTAATTCTAAATTTTCCGAAAAATATTTACTTTACTCCTGTTTTTCAGCATGCCAAACTCCTAAATTTGAGTTTGGGTCTAGATGTATAAATCCCCCAAACTTTGGTGTTATGCAAGAAATTATTTCTTGAATTAATTTTGTAATAATCAAAAAGTTTTTCTTTCATAGCATAATTATATTGAGGGTCAATCTTACGGTCCATACTTTCTGTATTGGCATGAGAATGATTGAGAAGCTTGGTCTAGTCGGTTATATGCTGTTCTCGTTGATGGGACATTTATTAAAATAACTGAAAATTAAAATTGCGGCATTTTTTTTTTTTTGAAGATTATTCATACATATACATATATAATGTGTTCTTGTTTGTCTATTTATATATAAGTATACTGAAATTTACTGCGTGCAGGTTGTTACAGTGAAGCCATCTTTGTTTCTGGAAGCAGCTCTTGCTACCAGTGACGCTCAGCAGCTCGCAGCAGTTGTGAGGTTCTTCTCCGATTTCACTCCTGGCTTCAAGAATACTGAAGAGTATAGCAGGTACCATTCAATTTTAAGTGAAATGACCTAATAGCAGTCGTAAAACTTTCGTGGTGTTCATTTAAGTGAAACTTAGTGCCCAGATGTATTTATTCTCTTTAGCAGATATTAAAAAAGGGAATATTATAATTTCTTTACCAAAGTATTTGAGAGCTTTTTATGGGCATTTCAATTTCTGTAAATGAATTTCAATAAATAAATATATATATATTACTTTTCCTTCCACATTGTTCACTGTCATTGCCTGTTTCTTGATTTGGATAGCATGGATTATTGCACACTAGAAAAATAAATCACATTTGATGTGATCGTCTTCCCACGCATTTTATTATATGCTTTACAGATCATGTGATGGATGGCAAATTAAGTGGAAAGAAATATGCTTTTTTCCTTGTAAAGAATAATTGTGAGTATATATATATATATATATATATGTAATGTGTTGGTTTTATTGATTAGAAATAAGGTTATTAAAAAATAAATTAAAGGAAAAGAAAAGGTAAAAAAATAAAAAATAGCAAATGATCACCAAATTATCCTAATGAGATTTATAAAATGGAAATGCATCAGATGAATACAAAAAGTAGGTAAATTATATTCAAGTAGGAGAGAAGCAAGTTGATCAACATTCTCATCTTTTTCTTAGGTTGTAATACTATTTGAGGATTTTGAGACAATCTTTCTTTTTTTTTTTCTTACTTTTATTCATTGTGAAATTTTCAATATTATCAAATTCAATTTTCGAATTAGTTATCTTACCATTTAGATCTAAGTTAGAAATTATTTCTTCATTTGGCTCCACCAATGTGCCGTTTTGGCGTCTCCAATAAACACGACAAAAATTAAGTGGCATATGGGTTGAGCACATAGTTCACCCCCTCAATCTCCGAAGGGGTTCTCATCTCACCTTGGTTAGCCAAAGGTGAGGATTGCACATCATTGGCTTGGTACTGTGTCCATCAAATTATGATTGCTAAGGACTAATGGTATTTCTTCCTAACCCAAAAGGAATGAGCATAAATGTCCCATCCTCCTTGTTGCTCTCAATCTCATTATCTCATGTGTTGCTTAAAACATATTTTGAAGCTGATTCAAAGAGAAACATCATAACCTGATAAATAATCAGTGCTTTCCTCATTACAATGGGGGGAAGCAAAGACCAATAGATTCATCTCCTCTAGTGGATTCCTACTCATTTCAGAATAGCTAAATTCAAACAAATTATCATTATCTTTTATGACCTCTATGAGAGAACTTGAGTTCAAGTTAACCAACAAATCATATCAAGCCCTTCCCACAACTTGCTGCCTATTGTAAGAATGACTCGGATTGCATTCTAATCTACAAAGAAATTTTTAAAAGAAAAATTGGCAGTGGCACATCTTTCAACATAATCATCTACCACAATTACTTGATTGTTGGTATTGCATGATTCCTCAACTTGCAAATCTTGCCCAACCAACTCTTATTGAACCCCGCCAACTTCATAGCCAAGCATCTGATCATTTGACACATGCTTCGATGCCACATTTTTTCGAGGGGGCTCAATTCTCTTTGGGATATACATGAATTTTTATTTTAATATTATTTTTTCTTTTCCCTTGCTAAATGTTTGAGTTAGCACACTCCCCCCAATATATGTGTTTTTGAATTGAGGATGAAACTTGAAGCATGTAGACATATCATGACCAATAGTGTGACAATGGGAGCAATAAGCTAGCTGGATTTCAAAAATACATTCATGAAAATATCTGTTCTCTTTACCCCAGTCCAAATTTAAGATATCAAAATTTTCGATTAGGTCAATCTCAACCAAAACTCGAGCGATTGAGGGGCGAAAAAGATTGGCTTTAGCATAATCAACCTTGAGAGGCTTGCCAAAGTAGGATCCCAATGTAAATATAGAATGTGAAATTAGGTGAACCTTTAATAAGGGAAAGTTAATCCACACTAGCACAATTGGAGGCTCACTTGGATCGAAATTAGGGGTCCATTTAGTATTTTCATGAGACAATTAATGATGAAGTAGAAATCTCTTGCAAAAACTTGAGTGTAACCGTCTTCATTTGAAAGCTTAATCAATTTATGACAGAGATTAATCCCGCAATGAATTCTTCGGATAAATCCAAATTATTTGTAAATTTCTGAATAGCCGCCATCGTAGGTTTTACCATTCGAAAAATTTTCAATCAATACGAACTTAAATGATTTAGCAAGGATTTGAACTTTTTCATCGGATAAAAGAAGTGTTGGTTGACCTCACAACGTCATTATCAGTTTAATCCCAACCAATCCACACGCTGAGGAAGAGGACACCAAGGCATCCTGGAAGGACTTTGGAATCGATTTGCTCCTCACACGCCGACTGTAGAGGTTGGGAAGAGAAGATTGGATGCCTCTGACCATCCATCCTGCAGCCAGGATTACTCGAAGAGAATAGAAAAGAAGCTATTAGGAGTGTTGGTAAAATATAGCATAAGACAAGCAATGCGGAATGTCACTTGTAATGCAAACAACAAATCAAAGTTCAAAAACTTTGAGGATCGGGGTGCGTTGACGGTTACCAAGCTAGCATAGAAATCACAAAATCACAGCAAGAAAATCGCAGCACGTACAAATCATCCAAACACAAGCATATACTTGGAAAACCTAAAGATTGGGAAAAACCATGGAGCCACACCAACGAAAAAATCCACTATGAAAAAGCTTCAAAATTTACAGAGTTACAAGAGCGATATCATCTCAGCATACACAACTGTAGCTCTACTCCTAGAATGGAGAAGGGAAGAAGCTGTTATCTCGTGAAGTTTTTTCTTCAAACAACAAGCCTTCTCTTGCTCAGCAGCTCCCTAGGGTTTCTTCTAGGGTTCTCTCTTTTACAGCCTCTAAAACCTCCAAATTGATTGCAAAAGCCTTAGGTTTTCCTCCACTACTTTAGCCTAAGTAGTTAGCTCCATTTCGAACCCTAAAAGTTCAAAATATCAATCAGATTTCTTCAGATCGAGACCTGAACGAAGCAGAACTCCGTCGGCCGCTACAGCACGTTATAGCGGTCGACTTTCAAAATTGCATCCGCTATAGTGCGCTAGAGCGCACTGCGGCGCGCTGTCGCGCCCGCGTTTCAATTTGCATATGTTGTAGCGCCCTACGGCGCGCTGCGGCGCACTGTAGCGTCCGCGTTTGATTCTTCTGTGGGCGTTGCAGTGCTTGCTTTTCGATTGCTGACCGCTGAGGCGCGCCGTAGCGCCTCAGCTTCGAGCTTGGTTCCGCTGTAGCGCGCTGTGGCGCATTACAGCGCCTGTGCTGTTTTTGGACAATGAAGTCTCCACAACACAACAATCTCCCACTTGGAGACTTCCAAGCAACCTTCCTCAGCTTCCTCCATTGAACCTTCGCTGTCAACTTCTGTGTCTGTCAAGGATTGTGGTGTGGCTCACCACCGCCCTCCCTTCATGTATCGAGGCCAACTGAAGCTGCACATAGCTTCAGTTTCTTCACTGTTACTGCTTTAGTAAGCATGTCGGCTGGATTCTTAGAAGTATGGATCTTCTCCAATCCAAGCTGTCCCTCTTCTAATAGCGTTCGGATAAAATGGTAACGGAGTTGAATATGCTCTGTCCTGGCACGAAAAAGTGGCATTCTTATCTAGGTGAATGGCACTCATACTGTCACTGTAGAGCCTCACATCCTTCTGCTCCTTGCCTAGTTCAGCCATGAAACCCTTCAACCAAATCATCTCCTTGCTTGCCTCCATGATGACAACGTACTCTGCTTTCGTTGTAGATAGTGATACAATGTTCTGTAGCCTGAAGATCTAGCACTACCCAATGTATAGACATAGCCTGTAGTACTTCTCCTGCTATCAACATCTCCTGCAAGATCTGAGTCTACATATCCCTACAAAATGATATCAGATCTTCCAAAGCATAGCGCTTTGTCTGCTGTACCTTTCAGATACCTTAGGATCCACTTGACCGCGTCCCAATGGTGCTTTCTTGGGTTTCCCATGAATCTGCTGACCACTCCCACTGTATGGGCAATGTCAGGTCTCGTGCAGATCATCGCGTAAATCAAGCTCCCAACTGCTGAAGCACAAGGAACCTTCATCATATATTCCTTCTCCTCTTCAGATTTCAGCATCTGTTCCTTTGATAAGCTGAAGTGAATTGCTAGGGTAGTGCCCACTGGCTTCGCTTCATTCATGTTGAATTGTTTCAGCACCTTTTCAACATAAGCCTTCTGCGACAGCTTCAGAATTCCTGCACTTCTTTCCCTATGGATTCTGATTCCAAGAATCTGCTTGGCCGACCCCAAGTCCTTCATGTCAAATTCCCTTAATATCTGCTCTTTCAGTATCTTTTTCTCCTCCATGTTTGATCCTACGATCAACATATCATCTACACACAACAATAGAATGATATAAGAGGATTTACACTGCTTTATGTAAAAACAGTGATCCGCTTGGCATCTTTTGTACCCTGATTCTGACAGGAACCTGTCAAACCTTATGTATCACTGCCTTAGCGCCTGCTTCAAGCTATAGAGGCTCTTCTTGAGCTTGTACTCTAGCTCAGACTTTCCTTTTTCTTGAGCCTTGTACCCCTCAGGATATTGCATATAAAGCTCTTCTTCCAGTTCTCAGTGAAGGAATGCAGCTTTAATATCCATTTGCTCTAGATGCAAATCTTCAACTGCAACTAAATTCAGTACAACCCTTATAGTTGTCATCTTCACAATTGGGGCGAAGATCTCACTGTAGTCGACCCCATGCCTTTGCTGGAAACCTTTGACTGCAAGTCTCGCCTTGTAGTGCTTACTTCCATTAATCTCTTCCTTCATCCGGTAAACCCACTTGTTTTAAAGAGTTTTCTTCCCAGCTGGTAAGGGTGCCAACTCTCATGTTCTATTTGACATGAGTGATGCTACTTCATCATTCATGACAGCCTCCCACTTGCTTGAGTCTTCAACTTGAAGTGCATCTTCTAAACTTTCTGGTTCACAACTATTAGTTAGTAACAAATAGAACAAAGAAGGAGAGTACCTCTGTGGCAGTCTAAAAACTCTTGTGGATCTTCTTAATATGGGTGTTTGTGGTTCAACATTGACACCCTCTTGAGCTTCTCCAACATCTGGCTCAGCGCTGTCATCAATCTCTATGTGTCGGGGTTCTCCATTTGAAGCATCCTTGGAGTCAGTCTCGACTCCCATACAATCCTTATACATCTCACTTTCATTGAAAGTGACATCCCTGCTTCTAATGACTTTCTAGTTCTGATTGTCCCAGAATCTATATCCGAACTCACCCGCGCCATATCCAACAAATGTGCACTTGATCGCCTTTGCAGCAAGTTTGCTCTTGGATCCTGCATCAATGGGCACATAGGATGAGCAGCCAAATACCTTGAGGTGGTTCAACTTCACCTCCTTTCCGCTCCAAGCTTCTTCGGGGATCCCTTCATTCAAGGGTACGGAAGGTCCCCTATTGATTAAGTATACATCTGTGTTGATGGCTTCAGCCCAGAACTGTCTTGAGAGACCTGCATGCAATCTCATGCTCCTGGCTCTCTCTGTGATTGTACGGTTCATCCGTTCTGCAACACCGTTTTGCTGCGATGTTCTAGGGACTGTAAACTTCCTCTTGATTCCTCTCAAGGCATAGAACTCCTTGAACTCCTTATCACAGTACTCACTGACATTGTCAGACCTTAATCATTTCAGCTTCAATCCAGTCTCATGCTCCACCAAAGCTAGCCACTTTTCAAACACATCAAATATATCAGATTTATGTTTGAGAAAGTAAACTCATACCTTTCTTGTATGATCATCAATGAAGGTGACGAAGTATGTTGCTCCACCTATGGAAGAAATAGGAGCTGGCCCATGTACATCTGTATGTACCAACTCCAATTTCTTGTTTTTGAGCTTCCTTCCAACTTTGGAGAATGAAATTTTCTTCAGTTTGCCTAGCACACAGTCTTCACAGAAATTCAAATTCACTGATTTCAGCCCTTGGAGCTTCCCATTTGACTGTAGAGATTTCATCCCCCTCTCACTCATATGGCCAAGCCTTCAGTACCATAGATCTGCATCTATCTCCTCTGTAATTGCAATAATATCAGACACTTTATTGATTAAGTAAAGTGTACCTTTTATACTGCCCCGTGCAATAATGAGTGCACCCTTGGTGACCTTCCATGAGTCTCCTGTGAAACAAGTGCTGTAGCATTCTCTGGCTAACTAGCTCACTGAGATCAAATTTCTTCTTTGACATGGCACATGTCTAACATCCTTAAGCTTCCAAACAGCGTCGCTTGGTAGCTTCACATCCACATCACCTCTGCCGATGATATCACACGCCATATCATCTCCTAGATATACTTTTCCCAAGTCACCCTTGGTGTAGTTCTTGAAGGCACTTCTCGGCGGAGTCGCATGAAAAGAGGCGCCCGAGTCCACAACCCAGGACTCCGTGTTAACAAGATAGAGGATCAAAGCATCATGATCCTCCTCAGCTGAAACATTTACAGTGGGGTTCAACATCTTACCACCACCACTTGGCTTCCTTAGAGTAGGACAGTCCTTCTTGAAGTGACCTGCCTTCCCACAATTCCAGCAATCCGGCTTTGCTTTTTTGGGTCTTGATTTACCTCGCCGAGACATAGACCTATTCATGGTATGTCTCCTCTCAGCATGTCTTCCCCTGCTCTCAGCATACAATGCTGAGGTAGATGCTTCTCCATGATAGATATAATCAGCTCATCCCAACTGTCCGACAATGAAGAGAGGAACAACAGGGCTTGGACCTCGTAATCAAAACTGATGCCAACTGAGCTCAGCTGGCTTGTCGCAGTGTTGAACCCATTGAGGTGTTCAGTCACTGAATACCCATCCATCATCTTCATATTAAACAGTCTCTTCATAAGGAAAACCTTATTTGAAGCCGAAGGCTTCTCATACATTCTCGTCAGAGCATTCATGAGATCTACAGTAGTTTTCTCATTAACGATATTAAAAACAATAGAAGAAGATAGTGATAAGCGTATCAAACCTAGTGCAGTTCTATCAAGAACCTCCCATTCTTCATCAATCATAGTTCCAGGTTTCTTGTCGGCTCCTTTCAATGGAAGATATAACTTCTTTTGGTAGAGCAAATCCTCCATTTTCATTTTCCAGAATGCAAGGTTCGTTCCGCTAAACTTCTCAATCTTGTGTCTCATTTCTTCGGCCATAGCTCCCACTCAAACAAGCAAACCCTCCTTAACAACAAGTCAAAAAACCTAATGCTCTGCTACCACTTGTTGGTAAAATACAACACAAGACAAGCAATGCAGAATGACACTTGTAATGCAAACAACAAACCAAAGTCCAAAAACTTTGAGGATTGGGGTGCATTGACGGTTATCGAGCTAGCTTAGAAATCACAAAATCACAGCAAGAAAATCGCAGCACATACAAATCATCCAAACACAAGCATATACGTGAAAAACCCAAAAATTGGGAAAAATCATGGAGCCACACAAATGAGAAAATCAACTATGAAAAAGTTACAAGGTTTACAGAGTTACAAGAGCTATATCACCTCAGCATACATAGCTGTAGCTTTACTCTTAGAATGGAGAAGCAAAGAAGTTGCTACCTCTTGAAGTTTCTTCTTCAAACAGCAAGCCTTCTCTTGCTTAGCAGCTCCCTAGGGTTTCTTCTAAGGTTCTCTCTTCCACAGCCTCCAAAGCCTCCAAACTGATTGCAAAAGCCTTAGGTTTTCTCCACTACTTTAGCTTAAGTAGTTAGCTCCATTTCCGACACAAAAAGTTCAAAATACCTCTCAGATTTCTTCAGATTGAGACCTGAACGAAGCAGTACTCCGTCGGCCGCTACAACACGCTGTAGCGGTACTTTCAAAATTGCATTCGCTATAGCTCGCTATAATGTGCTGCGGCGCGCTGTAGCACCCACGTTTCAAATTTGCATATGCTGTAGCGCCCGCGTTTGATTCCGCTGTGGCGCGCTGCAGCGCCCGCTTCTCGATTGTTGACCGCTGAGGCGAGCTGTAGTGCCTCAGCTTCGAGCTTGGTTCTGCTGTAGCGTGCTGCACCGCCTGTGCTGTTTTTGGACAATGAAGTCTCCACAACACAACAAGGAGAACCTTTAGTCGGAGCAGAACATGACAAAGGAAACGAACACGATGCTCACGTAGACTCGACAACCTTTATGCTGGAGCAGCATCCGACATAGGAAGAAGATACGATAGAGACGATTGTAAATCACATAAACTCGACGGCAACACTGCACCGCAGAGGAAGGCGGCGACGCCTCCCAATGCACGCTACAACATTATTGCAAGGAACATAACCCTACTCGACGACGTGATATATATATATATATATATATTTATTTAAAAAAATATGTATATTTTATTGATGAGCAAAATAAAGATACAAAAAGGGTTGGGTGAATACTATGCTCCAAGAACTAAAAGAAAATTATCAACCCCAAAAGAAATGATCCAAGGTATAACCTAAGAGATCATTTCAAAAAGCAAAAGACTTAAAACGAAGCAACAGACCAAAATAAACATGAGCACTTAGAGATTAAAAGATGGAGTATAAACAGAGCTCTCGATGACAACAACCAAACAGAAAACAAGGAAGCAAAATATCTGCAGCAAACCTCCAATCACCAGGCTACAGTTTGGCGTTGATGAATAGGCCAAAAATATCATCGTCCCCAGCACCTGCACCAAAGTAAGCACATACACATTTAGAAAGCAATCAAACACCCAAAAAACATAGGCACAAAAGCAAACAGAGATTCAGAAATATAGAAGCTCATGAACACCAGCCGGCGCAGTGCCAACATAATGCCGCCAGAGCAGAACCCAGCTCCAGCATGAACTCGAAGCATAACCGCATATCACTGAACAACTAGTAGCACAAGCTAACATAAGAAATCAGATAACCAAACTAGGAAACTACAAACGAAAAACACCCCTCCTAGACCAAGGAACAAAACCAGACTGCACATCAAAAGATAAAATTCCAATGGAAAACTACCGAAAAGACAAAAAGAAACTCTAGATAGCCAATAAAACCAGCGGGCCAACATTACCAGCATAAGCCAACAATAACATTGAGCCAACAAAAGCAGACAACCAATAATACTAGCAAGCTAACACAACCAAGCAGCCAGCAATACAAGACAACCAATAGAGGGCCATGAGTAGCCACCCACAGGAGCAGGGACAACCACCCTCCCAGCTAACCAACAAGATAGCTAGTAGATGAAAAACAAACAAACCTACGACCACCCAAAAAGTAGCTGCAGGAAAACAAAACTGACATAGGCCACCTGAAAGGGCTGCAAACCTCAGGTAACTATATTAAAATAGGAGGTAAAAAAATTTTGTTGATACTTTTTCAACTAAAAGTTTTGTTGGGAAAAGTGTTGATTATAAGGGTCACATCCCAAATAATATTTCTATTGATCAGCTGAATATTGAAGTCACAATTTTGATACTTTTTGTTATTACGAGCATTCCAAATGTTCCAAATAATATAAGCATTAATCAAGTTACCAATGTGGAGTTTATTAGATTTGATAGTATTAGCATCCCAACAATCAATGAGATTTATGTTATTAATAGCTAATTGATTATTCACTTTATTCATGCTAAAGCAATTCCAAATGGAGTGAGAAATAGCATTATTGAAGAACTTGGCTGATGTAGGGACAAAATTCATGTTAAAGCAATATAGAGAATTACGTTAAAGCAATTGATAATGTTAAAGCAATTCTAAATGTATCGACAGAATTCAAGATTTTATCCTGGATACTTGGGGAAATAATAGAGATAATTAAGTTATGATTCCAAGAATTACCCTCATCAAAGCAATCACCTAACATCAACTTAGGTAAAATAGGATTGCGGATAATATGGAGAGGACCAAGAGGACTCCAAGAGTCACACCAGAAAGAAGATGTGTTAAGATTCTACCAAATAATGATATGTTCCATCAGGTCTCTTTTTTCCTGCTTTCTTTTCCAATTTAAAGAATTCATTATTTTATTGGTATACGAACAGGATGGGTGGAGGCACAATACTTGGCTTTAAGAATGTCCACCCAAATGTTGTTCATGGTTCTAAAATTCCACCTGAGTTTAATAAAGTATGCATTATGAAGAGCCTCAAGACTACGAAGACCAAGCTCACCTTCATTGATAGGCTAGGTGATATTATCTCATTTAGTCCAAATTAATTTGTTACCCTTGTCATGAACCCAAAAGAATTTGTTGAAAATAATTTTGATTTTATTTAATGTAGACTTTGTTGGAGAAGAAACTTCAAGTCAATAAAGAGGGATCATGTTGAGGATGTGTTTAATCAAAATGAGGATTCCTCCTTGAGAGAGGTATTGTTTTCCCAACCATGAATCCTTTTTAAAATTTGGTCAATGAGGCTGAATATATCATATTTTTAGTAGGGCCTTTGAAAATTAGAATACCAAGGTAGTTGCAAGGTAATTTACCCTCTTTGAAGCCCAATTTAGTAGTAATAAAGTTCCTTAAAATTAGAATAGGCTTTGTTTCTAATGAAGAAATTCAATTTATTACAGTTAATCTTAAGACCAGAGTCCTTTTTAAGAGTTTTAAGCAATAAATTAAGCTTGGTAATGTTCCTTTTATCAGCGTTGGAGAAAATGATGAAGTCATTAGCATAAGTAAGATGTGAAACAGAGAGTTTACCACCAATGTTAAAATGAAGGCTAGAGTCCATCAAGTAAGTTTTATTAAGGTTTAGGGACCAATAGCTTATGGCAAAGCTGAACAAAATAGGAGATAAATGATCTCCTTGCCTTAGGCCTCTAAAAGAGTTGAAGAAGCCTATCGGGGCACCATTAATCATGATGGAATACCAAACATTGGTAATAGAATTCTTAATCTTAGTGATCAAAGAATCATTAAAATCGTAAGAAATAAGCATTCTGAAAAGAAAGCCCCAGTCAAACATATCAGAATATTTTTCCAAATCCAATTAAAGGTTAAACCCCTTCTTTTTTGTTGAGGCTATGTAACATTTCCTGAGCCGCAAGGATATTATCTTGAGTGTGTCTCCCAGGAATGAAACCATATTGATTTGTTTCAATGATATTAGGGAGCAAAACTTTAAGCCAATTAGCAATGATTTTGGATATGATTTTATTAATGGAAGAGCAAAGACTAATTGGCCTAAATTAATTCCACCAACTGGGTGAGTTAACTTTTGGAATAGAGGTAATAGTGGAATGATTGAAGAATTTAGGAAGGGGAACAGTACAAAAAAATTCCTTAACCCCATTACAAATATCATCACCCAAAATATTCTAGAATTTGATAAAAAATTCACCAGGTAATCCATCAGACCCATGACAAGTGTTATGTTTTAGGCCTTTAACCATATTCCAAATTTTATCATTGGAAGGAATGTTGTTTAAAAAGGTGGTCACTTTGGGAAATGATGGTTTCAGGATGATTCAAGGAAAAATCATTAGGAATGTAAGTATTAGAAGTGAGCATTTTAGTGAAGAAGTGAATGACAGAAGGTTGAAAGAGATGTTGTCATCCGTGATTGAATGAATTTTTTTTTAGTTCTCCGTTTATTGACCCAATTATGATAGAGCTTAATATTTTTTTCTCCTTCCATTTTTCAGCGAGTATTACATTTTTGTTTCCAAAAGGTTTCAATGTTATTGTTGCCTTGAATGAGATTAGTTCGAGCCTTAAAAAAGGCGATTCGGTTGTGGTCATTAAGCTCATCTTCATATATGGTTTCCAAATTGTTAACAAGAGTTTTTAATTTAATAGAATTATTAAATATGTTACCAACCACATTATGATTTCAAACATTAAGAGCTTTCCTTAGATGTTTGAATTTGCCTACCAGTCTAGGAAGACTATAAAAATCACATTTTTCAATCAAAAAAGAATTAATCAAATTCATACAATCAGTTCTATCAAGCTAAAAAAGTTGAAACCTAAAGGATCTATTGATTCCAGATAGGTTATTTTTAGAGCAAATAATGATGAGTTTATGATCATAATTAGAAGGGTTTTGAGAGAAATTTTTGATGTCATGGGATTGATTGCACTAAGCATTATTCATCAAGAATCTTTCAAGGCGAGCAAACTTTCTACCATTTGACCAGGTGAAAAGGGATCAAACATAATTAAAATCCTCTAAACCACAATCAACTATAGCTGAATTAAAATCAAAAGTGGAGGCTGAGTGATTCAGAGCGTAGCCTTTATACCCATTATGATTAAGAACCACATTGAAATCACCACCAACTAACCAAGGAAGGTTTGTATAAGGGCAATTTATTAAGAACTTCTAGAGATTTAACCGATCAGTTCTAAGGTTATTGGCATGAATAAAGGTGTTGATGCTGTTAAAATTTTGATTCTCAACTTTCAAGTGAATAGCTTGATCACATTGGCTATTAGTTTCAACTTTCCAATTGTAGGACTAGAAAACCCAAACTTTATTAGAAAGAGATGTGATACTATTCTCATAATTTAAAAAATGCTAGATTTTGTTGCAAGCTTCTTTTGGGATTTTTGGTTTAAAAATAACAGTAATCTTAATTTTGTGTTCATAGATTAAATGCTTGAGGCGATTTTAGAGGAAGAGTTACTCATTCTCATAATATTCCAATAGAGAACATTCATAGGAACACTGAAGAAGGCCCATGTTGAACCTTCTGTTTATCGAAATTAGCCTTAGGCATTCTTTTGGTAATTTGGTTTAAACTTTTGATTTTTATAGTGCAACCATTTTATTCTATGCAAGCAATAGGAACGAACTGATTAGAACTAAGGAAAGGAGATGTACCTTTTGCTGATGATGGAGAATTACCTTTATCTTGGTTCAAGGGAGATTGGGGGCATCATAATTGGCCAATAAATAGGAATTCAACATCAGGAGTAGCCTCCCCTTCGCCCGGGCAAACAACACTTGATATTGTATTCAATGAAGGGTTCGCAGTATGACTAGCAGTGACTTGCCCAATTTCCTCAATAATATCAGCATTACATTTGTTACATTTGATGTAAGGTGGGCAGTCAACTGGACTACTAATTCAAGATTGACGACCCTATCATCCATATCAAGCACATCATTCAAAGCAATAGGATTCCAAGCATTATTATTATCATAGGCAGCCCATTTATCATTAGAAAGGATAACATTTTTATCAAAATCAAGATCAATTTTAGCAGGAGCAATATAGTTACAAAAGGGAGCAACAACATTATCATAGACAATATTATTAATACCATCACTATTTTAGTCACTTTCAAATTAAAATTAATGGCATTATTAACATTAGCATAGGAGTAACATTTTTAGATTCAAGAGAAATATTTTCATAAGTATAAACATTAAAATCATTTCTTTCATAAATAGCATCCACGAGCATGATAAAATCAACATTGACCATCATTTTTAGGAGCCAATTTTTCAGCATTAACCAATAGATTATCACCAATCTCATTTTCAAAAATATGAGTCTCATTTTCAAAAAAGGACATTTTTCAGTAATTCTATCTATTATTGCCGTGTTAAAAACATTAGTAATGTCCTTAACCAAGTTAACAACATTAATCATTACTTAAATTGGGGCCATAACTAAATTTTTAGCATTAACCTTTGCCATGGACTCCTCATTAGCAACAATACTATCTATTGGAGCTATCACTGCATTAGAAACAATATTAATATCTTTCGATAAGCTAGTAGAAACAATATTAGACATCATGATATTAGAAGTCGTGACTAATTTTTCAGCATTAACACCTATATTATCCCCAATCTCATTTTCAATAACAACCTTTTTAGCAATACTCACCGTATTAGGGACAATATAAATGTTTCCTAAATAATTAGAGGAATCATTAACATGTAGTAATATTTTTGTCAATGACAAAAATGATAGAATTATCAACATAAAAAAAGGCATATCATAGGAATATCAGATTTGACAGTCCCAGAATGAAAAAAAGCATTATCCTCAGCCACCAAGGGGTATCACCAGTTATAGTTTCAGCATTGTTACACAAGTGAGGGCAAGACGTCGATTTATGGCCAATGGTATTACAATGCATATAGTAATATGATAGATTTTAATAAATTACCCATTGGGAATAACCTTTTGCCTCAAAACCTAGCCATATTTTTTTATGGATTTGTTTCTAAGTTAACCTCCACTAAAATCCATGGTGCAGCAAAGTTTCAGTGGATAACAATGTTTCTATCAAGGTGGAGAGGTTTTCCATAAGCTTGAGCAATATTAAACAAAACTTCCTTAGAAGTATATTGTAAGCATAAGTCAGGAAAATTTATCCATACGGGGGCAAGGGGCACATCAAATTTAACATTTATGTGAGGGTTTCATTTGAAAAGTTTGATTATATAACCATTAATAATATAAGAGCCTTTAGAGAACAACCAATCATAGTCTAAATCAAAAGAGAACTTTTGGAAAATTCTCAAGGACCCGTAGTAACAAATGCAAACCGTTCCTGCAAGTTTAAGTCCATTAATAAAGCTGTGGACTAAGCTGAAGTTAGGTTTAGTACGAGAAAATTTGTCGACGAGGGTTAGATCATGTGATGCAGCCAGGTGAGCAATTTATTTATCATTATAAAATAGGGTAGGGCTACCTTTGTAACAAGAAATAGATTTCAAAGGTAGGGTGTTGAAGGAGAACCTTCCAACACCTTATGAAAGGATCTAGGGTTTTCAGACATTAAATCCCATCACTAAAATAAAACATATACTGTTAGATTTCACTTAACAAACAAGGTACATGAAGAACAACTGAGAGGAGAAGGAAGCCCTAAAACTAGAGAGCTGCCTCTAGCCTCCACTGAAGGGGAAGGATAAGATAAATTAAAAAAAAAAAAACCAGATAAGAAAATGTTGGTAAAGAAGGAACCAGAAGCGAAGAGGAAGAAGTTCGGTCGAACGGAAGAGTACCCAGTGCATCGGCTAGGGACCGAGGTAGCGGAAGCCCTAAGTTGCCTGCTCTAGAGCTTTTCTCTCCAACAGTGAACTCACAAAAATGTGCTATATATATATATATATATATATATATATATATATATATATATAATGTAAAAAAACAAGATACAAATGGGATTGAGAGGTTACAAAGATCCTAATCACTATAAAGCATAAACTTAATGTCAAAAGAGTGATCCCATGGTATAACTTAAAAGGCTCCAACAACAAAAAATCTAAAAAAAGAGAGCAATGCGAAACATGAACATAAAGAAAACACATAAAAGCCAAAAAAGAAGAATCAGTAGCAAAGCCTAGAACGAACTGCTGGCAGTTCAGACTTCTTCAACATGAGGCCAACAGAACCAACGCCATCTACCCAAGAATCCTTCATCACATCCTACAACTGATCAACTGTCTTTACCCCACCAGACCACCTAATATACCAACACATCCAGATAAAAAGCCTGAGTAGTCACCACACAACTCAAGAGCTCATGTGGTGGGTGCAAGCAAGTGGGCTCAAAATTACTAGACCAATTAGTATTAGAGTTCAAATAAACATTCACAAAATTAATTGGAACATCCCAATGTCAGATCAGATGCCCTAACTCAACATTGAGTGTCATTATAGTACTTAATACTGAATTAATATCTCTTAACCCATTATTAAGCACTACTGAGGGAAAATGACCAATGCTAGGAAACATAGATGCATTTTATATAAAAATATAAGATATTCATTACTAATACATTCATTCCTCAAAAATAAAAGAAAAATATTCATCTCAGAATTAATAAATAGTTGAGTTCAAACAACATTTAAGTTTTACAACATTTTTAAATTAATAAAATTCTCATTCTCACATAATTGAAAATAAAAGAAAATAATTCCACTAAGCCTTCAAGGATGCTCTTGATCCTCCAGCTTCTCTCCTGGTTCACCTACTACTCCATCCAAGCTCTTGATATATAGTACTTAGTTTTTAATATGATATGACATATCAATTAAAATAAAATAAAGTGGTTAGATTTATAAAGTATAAGCATATTTTAAGGTATCTAACTATTTTGTATTAAAGGATATCACATTATAGAAGTTGTAGTAAAGGAAGCATAATGCAATATCAGTAAGAAAAGAGCTAGAAATAAAAGTAAATAATATTAAATGTAAAGTCAAGTGATTGTGCTGAAGCACATTATGCTTTTATGCAAAATAGAGATTAAGTAATAAAGCATTTATATAAGAGCTATAAAAGATATTTTCTAGCAACCTAAATGCAAATATAGTATTGAAAGTAAATACGAGCTGCAGTAAATACCATTGAATTGAAAAACTAAATAAATACAACTTATTTTTATTTTATATTATATTATGTTCTGTTAGTTCATACAGAACAAAAAGAAAAGTTAAGTATGTCTACCCAACTATCGGTAATGGGGTCTCTTGTATAACTGCACATTCTCCCTCAAAAATATGTGTGGTCTCTTGATCACTTCATAGCCAGTCATGGCTCAATGTCTGTACAGAATAATTCACCATAAGTGAAACCCCTTCTTAATGTAACTTATATTATGATGCAATGAATTATGATCAATTGAATAGGTTCAAAGTATAGTAGCATTTCAAAGGGATAGCCACAAGTACAAATAAAAAAAGTGATATCCATTTGTTATCTAATTTTAGTTATCTACTTTAATGATTGGGGTTAACTGAACCTCAAATTGAAATAAGAAATAGGTCTTAAATCAACTATAATTATATATATATAAGAAAAATTAGGTTTTGTAGTTTTGTAAATAAGGTTTATAAATCTTATAGTTATAAATAACCTTGTCTCCCTATACTAATCCTAAAGTTATCATCCTCAAGTTTCCCTAATTGATCACTAACTAAGATCTTAGCATGAAATGATCTAACATAAGAATCTAACTTAAGTTCTTAGATTTAATCTACCTCAAGGAATTTCTAAAGTCTAAAACCTCACAAGTAATTCCTCTACTCTAGATAAATCCTAAACTCTATTTTTATTCTTCAAAGTCTAGGATTTCACCACAATATTCCCAATCTATTTGACTTAAAGGACAAAATCTTTCATTGACTTATACTAGCACTTATTGAATCTGACCTTCCTTAATAATAATTGGCTGGGAGTTTACTTCAGCTCCTTTCAGTAGGTTCAAATGCTACCCAAAGATCTTAACCTTAAACATTATAACCTAACTATATGATGTCTGACCAATCTCCTCATAATTCATTATCCAACCTTATGAATCATACTTAAATCCTAATTCCTTTATGACATTCTCTCAAACAATCAAAAGTGTCAATCCCTAAAGTTACTCTAAGGGTTCTCTCACATATGCTCTCTTACTTAAGATTAGAAATTTAATATAATTGTGCAAGTTACTCTATAATAGGGTTTAGGGATCCTACTAAGCAAACCTAAATTTAATTCTAAAAAATTAACATAGAGCTAGGCTCCTAAAGTCAAATCTTACAATTGCTATCCAATTTGAGTAAAATCAGTGGATTCACATTCCCAATAACATGACAAGAACAATGACAGTAAGTAGGGCCATTTTGGAGCTAATTGGACATAATTAGGGTTTGACCTAAGCTAATTAAGGTTCCAAAATATTATTAGTAAAAATATTAATCAAACTATAAAATTAATATCACCATAATATTCTTCATATTTTTCTGATCGCTTTAAGGTATAACATTGCTTTATTTAGATCACTGATTACAAAGTTATGAGCAAAATAAGATTCGGATTAACTTAATTTAATTATTAAATACACTATTCTACTCCCCCCACGTGAGCGCTCCAGCACTCGGTCTCTGCATGCATGTGCCTATCCTGCGTGCACTAGCCCACGGACAGTGTCGCACAGGTAGGGGCCGACCCGCCTAGCACTGTTCATCATCTGCGACGGGCACTGAGAGAGGCAGACTAGGGCATCACAATACTTCCAGCACAAGATGAACCTGACCTCACGCCATATATCAAAATTGAGCAGATGATAAGATCTTCAAGACACATCTAAAATCGCAACCTAATTATAACCCTAAGTTTCTAATGCACATCAGTAGGGATGGAAAGTTAGGGTTTACTGTGGAGGGAGGCTTCTCCCTCCACAGGATACCTCGCGGATTCCTCGAATGCTTCACATGTTCACTGGGTCGTGGCTGACGCGGTGAACCCCAAGCCGTGCCTTGAGCGCCACGGTAGGGCTGACGGGCCGATCGCCTCGAGCACTGTACATTACTGTACAGGCTCGGAGAGATCAACTATCGTTTGGGCTCATCCGAGCCCAATTGATAACAGTCGACTATACAACATGATACACAATCAACATTTGAAACATCACAGTACAAGAATCGGTCTTAGATCATTAGGAATGGAAGTACCTATGTTCGTTAGTTGTCGACCCACCGAGCTTCAAAGTACCTTTATGATCGGCTGTTCAACCTCCCTATGGAAGCCGTCAATTCAAACTTCGTACTGGGGTGGACTACCCAGGTTTTGAGTGACCGAAACGGTGGCTTCGACGATCGATCATATCCGTCCGACGCTCATCAGAATAGGGCCAGAGAAGATGATCCTGGTCCTGTCCTGGCCATCCGATCACGTGTGAAGAACAAATGAACGATGGATCTACATCGTTCAATTTTTTCCAACTGCTAATAATTTTAAATAATTAAATATTTAATTAATTAATTATTCTAAATTACTTAAACACAAAACATTAACTAAAAGTTCTACAAAAATTTCTAAAATTTCACCTTTAGTTAAATTGAGCTTAAAGAACTCAAAAATGAAGTCAAATTTTCAATTAGATGTTCAAATAAATATATTAATTTTTCAATTAATTAAATTATTCAAAACATTTACCACACTCAAACGATTTCTAAATTCCACCAAAATTTTAGTATTAACTATGAGTTGTTACATCAGCACAGAACATAAAAAGAAACTTTGAGTGAATATCCATCATCACACCAGTTCATAATATGAGCATAGCCCCTTGAAACTAGAGTCTCATCATCGCCAAAAGAAAACTAAAATTACCCATAACTAACCTGTGGTTGATAATTGGAACCACATAAAATAAGAGGATCAAGACAGAACAGTTAATCTATAAATAAAGCACCAAACCGGTTCCCATTCCTGAAGCAGTAGTAGATACTGACGCAAAAAGAAGGCATCATTAATCCAATCCAATCCCCAACAAACAAGAAGCCAACAGTGACATAACTAAGATCAATCAAACAGATATATAGGGAATAGCAGAAGAGGGTAAATAAAGCTATCTTGAGATAGAGACGTGGAAGGGAATTGATTTTCTATTATTGTTGCATTTATTTTATTTTATTTTTTGTTTAAGATTGCAGACTTTTTTTCTCTATGGTTCTTATTCTCATTCTGAATTAAAAAAATGCAACATTAATTTGATTACTGTGTAATTTCAATATGATGTAATCTGATTAGTCTGCTTATAATTGGCTGTTTATGTTTGCAATGAAATAATGTAGGGAGTATGATTCTCCAAATAATTTATGGTTAAGAATACCCATGAAGGATGAATTTTGTCTTTTAAAAAAAATATTAAAATTGAATCGGATCGAATCGGATGCAGACACGATGACGAATCAAATTGAAACGAATTAGCGAACTGAAACTATGATCGAATTGAGTCGGTGGATCAAATTGAATCAAACAGTACGGAAATTGAATTGGATTGAAATTTTTCTTGTGAATCGAATCGATTCGAATCGAAGATAGAGAATCGAGATCGGTTCGAAGAAGACTCACTCGAATCAGCTCGAATTAAAACTTCGATTTGGCGAATCTAATCGTTCGATTTGGGGAATTCGAATGGAATGTTCGCAACCCTCGTTCGTTTTGCCTGATTCATTAAATAGCGATTTCGAATGGAACGTTTGCAGTTTTCGTTCGTTTCGTTCGATTTGGCGAATTCAAATGAAACAAATCGATGAAGATGTGAGTCGATTCCTCTGATTCATTCGTAAAGGTTTGATTCCTCTATTCGATTTGCTTGATTCCTTTGTTTGTTTCGATTTGATGAATTGATAAGAAGAATCAAATCATAGACGCCGTCCTCGATGAGAAGAAGCTTTGAAGAACTTCATTCCTCAATTTCTCCATTATAACAAAAATTGGATTGAGAAGAGGTTTCGATGAGAAGATGCTTCGAACAATGCTCTAATCGAATCCTTTGAATGAGCTTCGAATGAGAAGAAGCTTCCACGAGCTTCGTTCCTCAGTTCGAATGAGAAGATTGGATCGAGAAAAGCTTTGAACGAGAAGAAGCTCCGCCGAGATTCATTCCTTTGTTCGAACGAGAAGAATCAGATCGAGAAAAGCTCCGAGCGAGTAGAAGCTCCATTCCTCAGCGTAATAAAAAAATGCCTGAATCGGGGGTAAACTTTTTACTTTCCAATTTTAGCATTCCAAACAACCCCTTGTTGATGATTGAAGCATGATATACTTAATACATACAAATGCTAAATTAGGAATGCAAGTAGAAACAAACTAGGAGATGAAACTAAACTAGGCGATTAGATCAAAGTCTTTCTAACACTGCCCATACGGAAGAGGACATATCTTCAAATTGAGTGAGGGCAAATCTCAATAAACTTGGAATTGCCACTTACTCTATTACCTTCTCATAGACCTCAAATTTATCTAAGCGTCAAACAACGATGACAAAAAGCTATGAGCTAGATTCCCAATGTGACTAGTAATAGTCCTTTCATAGGCCAAGAGACACGACCAATGACGATCTATTAATGAGATCATTTGTTGTAAAGATATTCGAATGATCTTGAGAATACTGATGAACTCAATAAATATAATCAATTTCTTGTTAGAATGCATGTTTTTATTAAGATTAGTTATAATTTTAATGTGTTTTTATACTATTTAAGCTATGAAGAGATCAAATTACAGATAAGAAGAGAATTGTGTGAAAAAGAGTGCTACAGTGCGTTGCGGCACGCCACGACACCTTTGTTCCCGAGAGCAAGGCACCATAGCGCACCGCAATTCAAGACAAGCCGAGAGCCAAGCACCACAGTGCGTCGCAGTCTCCGTGTTCTTGAGAGCAAAGCGCCATGGTGCGCCATAGCGTTCATTTTCCCGAGAGCAAGGCGCTATAGCTCGTCATAGTGCCCATGTTCCTGAGAGCAAGACCCCACAGCGCGCCACAGCGCTCTTCTATCCAAGGGCAAGGTGCCGTAGCACGCCACAATGCCAAAATAGCTATTATCCAAGGTGCCACAGTGTGCCACAATGCCCGTATACCAAAGACCAAGGCGCTACAGCGCGCCGTAGTGCACGTCGGAATCTTACCTTGGAAACCTGCTCCAAGCCAGCATTGGGAAGACCAAAAACTTCAATTCATCCATTTTCCCACATCAAAAATTAATTGCAAGCAATCAATACTTTCAGTTCAAAGAAGAATAAAGGAATAAAATTTATTAAACTCTAAGTTTCAAAGGGAAAATTCATGGCATCTTGGAGGAGAGAGGGCCTGAAGAGAATATTAGAAAAGTTAAGAAGAAAAGCTTAATAGGGGTTTTGATTTTAATTTGGGAAAAATACTAATTTTAGAGAAAACTCCATCAAGGACGACCAAAGGCTACTACAACTTCAGAAGGAGATAACATGGAGAGCAAGGAAGAAGAAGGAGATTGAAGAGAAGGATTACAACTATTCCCACGTATCGTGTTCTTTACTTAGTTTTAATTTTTATTCATTGTAACAGGAATGTATTGTCTCAACATTTCATGTAGCTTTCTTTTTGTGTCCATTGGAATGACAGCCTAGCCCTCCCTTTAGGGAGGGAAGGGCAATAACATGTAGTGGTTCTTAGTATTTGTGCATAGAATATATCTTCTTATTAATGAAATATTTATTTAAGCTATTTTTTTTTTATGTAATATTAAATGGAATGAGTTGTAGAATGATGCATATTTCAGAATATTAATTAAAACTAAACATCTTCAATGAAACTTCATTAAGCTTGATGATCACATTGTCAAAAAATTGTGCATTTTTTAGCATTAAAGCCACGGATGAATGTGACATCATTTATTGTGCAAAAATAACTTGTGCATAATTTTTAGATAAAAGCTTGATCATTTGAGCCATGAGAAAATTATGAAATCTCTGAGCTCCATAGCTCAATTCATAACACTTGGATGAGGCATGTTAGGTAGTGCATGAGGTGATATAGTTCACGTAGGCCATTGCCAACTCTAAGTTAAGGTATGGACTTGATGCATGTGAGCCAAGACCCCTATAGAGCTCCATATCTCACTCTTAATTTAGACATTATTGAAAGTGAATATACTCTAGTAATAAATCACACACCATTCTCAGAGGACGATAAATTTCGGGATCTCACAATCCCTTATTACTTTAGACCACGTACATTTGCGTGCAAGCGCAGACTACGTAAATTTGGTCTGTCAAGTTCTTGGCGCCGTTTTCGGGCAATGATTGATTTATATTAGAGATAATCCAATGTTAGATAGTGATTTAAGATTTTGTGTATTTTTGAAATTTTTGTAATTATATTTTCTTTTAATTTTCTTTATAGATACTATCTTTCAATTTTACATTGTACTAAATTCTTGCTGTTGTTTCATTCTAAGTTGTGCATGCTAGAAGGAACGTAGACAATTTTTTGTTTGACCTTAAAATTGAACGTATCTTAGTAAGAAGACAACAATTTAGATCAACCTCTACAACAATACCGATGGAAAACTTAAGGGATAATTTATGAGAAGTGCACCAATAGATAAGGGAAGAGCATTAAGGGATTATGCCTTGTTCACAGTAAAGGGAATTTCTTATGCCATAGTTAGACCTAATGTGGAGCCCAACAATTTTGAAATCAAATTTTCAACTCTACAAATGGTCCAAAATAACCAATTTAGTGGGCAGGCTACCAAGGACCCAAATTCTCATATCTCTAACTTCCAAGAGATATATGATACATTTAGGTATAATGATGTCATTGATGATGCAATTAGATTGAGATTATTTTCATTTCATTGAGAGATAGAGCTAAGAATTGGCTGTGTTTTCTACTTAGAGACTCTATTAGAATGTGGGATAATCTACCTATGAAATTCTTAGCCAAGTATTTCCCCCAGCCAAAATAACTAGGTTGAGAATAGAAATAATAAATTATTCTCAACAGGATGGAGAAACTTTATACGATAGTTGGGAATGCATCAAGGAATGCTTAAGGCACTACTCCAATTACAGGTTTCCGCAGTGGATGCAATCTCAAACATTTTATAACGAATTGAACGCTTTTACTAGGACCCTGATTGATGCAGCGACTGTGGGTTCCTTAAGTATCAAAACCCAAGTAGAAGCTTACAAACTATTAGAAGAAATGGCTAATAAAGTATATCAATGGATGACTGAGCGGCTAATTTTTAATAAAAAAGTTGTACATAACATAGGTGAGTCTAATCAAATCACTGCACTTTAATGAGACATAGTTGTGTTAAATCAAAAGTGGGACAAATACATGTAAACATAATTCAAGAAGTTATTTGCAAATTTTATGGGGGGAAACACAATAATGAGAGTTGTAACTCTAGCAGCCCATTTGCACCCTCAAATCCTGAGCAATTAAACCTTCTCAGGAGCAACAACAATATGAATAAAACTCAGAACAACCCGTACTCCAATACTTATAACCAGGGGTGGAGAAATCACCCAAAAATTTTGTGGAGTAATGAAAATCCTCAAAATCACTTCCCTAATGGATGCCAAACTTTTAACAGGCAATGAAAAACATTTAACAACCCATCTCAAAAACAATACAAAGAGCAGGAAGTAGAAATAGAGGGAGCCTTCAATTCATTTATGGCTGAAACTATTCTATTCATATAGAGGACTAAGCAAATTGTTAACCAACATGAATCCTCTATCAAAAGAATTGAGGTTACTCTAAGAAACATTGAAGTCCAATTGGCGCAAATTTCTCAAAGTTTATCGAACCAACAATAGGGAGCGCTCCCTAGCACAACTGAAATAAACCCCAAGGAAACGGTGAACGCCATCACATCTGATGATGTAGAATTTGGAGAGAAAAATTTTCATCAGATAATAATTTAAAACTGAATTTCAAGATGTGGAAACTAGTAAAAATGTTCTTAGAAGGAAGATAGGAGAAGATATTTGAAACTAAAAATGATTTTAAAGAAAATCTTGTTGCTATGAAAATGAAAGATTCGGGAAAACTTAATATCCCTTGCATGATTGATGGTCAAGTCTTTTTAGTTCCATTGTGTGATCTAGGGGTTTTTGTTAACGTTATGCCATATCATATTTACCGACAACTAGGGATATGGGGAATGGAAGACACCGCTGTGATCTTAGAGTTTGCAAATCTGAATTTAATAACTCTTATTGGAATTTTGAAGAATGTTATGGTACACCTAAGAAGTTTCAAGATTCCTAATAATTTCATAATTTGTGAATGGGATATATGAAATGAAAATTCCACTATCATTTTTGGATGACCTTTCCTTTCCATAACTAGAGCGATAATTGATGTAGAAAATGGAACAATGAAGATAAGGATAAATGGCAAGGAAGAAGATATAGATATAATGCCGACTTTATATAAAAAGAAGAATATTTATTTGAATTGGCAAGAAATGGAACAAAAAAATTTGATCAGATTGAATCTAAAAGTGATAATGAGCACTTATGTGAGTCAGAATCTGAGAGATTCACAGACACCTCATATGGAGGTGTTGATTTAAATGAAATTAAAGCAAAAAGATAGACACGAAGAAGGAAAAGAAAGAAGCAAAAAAAATTAAATCATGGGGATATTATCAACAACACTTTAATCAATGAAAATTCTGAGAAAAGATTGAGCACATCAGGTGTAAACTTTGCTTATGCTCATCTCAACACAATGAATCTATGGAAAGAGGTGACCAAAGGTAGAAAAGGCTGAGTGAATCTGATTTTTCTGGTTGAGGATGTTAAACCAAGCGCTGATTCAGAGGATGTTAATCCTTGCGACAACACGCCACAACACGCTACGAACCCTTAGCTAGCTAAGATTACACAATGCGAACTACAACACTTTGTAGCACGCACCTTGTAAAAATTTTCGTGAACTAGGCCAAAATATTGCAAAATTCATAGGGACTAGTCCTATTTGCTACAACACATTTCCAATAAGAAAATTGGTCAAAAAAGGAGTTAAAGCATGTGTTATTTGGTCTTCCCAATGGTGGAGATGTTAAATCAGACTTTAAGGTATTTATGAACAAATTTTGACCAGCCATTGGGAGGGGGACACTTGTATTTGGAGCAAAAATTTATTTTTGGGTTATTGTCATTAAATACAATGGGAGAAGAAAAAAAATTTATAGCCATTCAAACCTTCCTCCCCTCTTAAGAACCTAGTGCTAGAAGAATTTTTTTTGAAATGGCCTTCTGGAAGAAGTTGAACGTGAGCAAAAATGCCGCAGCTTTCTCCCCAAGGCAGTTTTCGCTGATAAGAGGTTCTCCTCTTTAGAAGTCGAGCAATTCTTTCAGCAAATAACCTCGAAAAGGAAGCTGATTCTTGAACGAGGGTTTGGAGAACAATATTGGTCAACCCATCCATAGTCACAAATAGGAGATGGGAGAACCTTATTGGGCACCCATAAATGGTCTACCCAATCTTAGTTTAGGAGGAATATGCAAATGCCATAAATGCTTGGATGCAGAGCATTTTTGATCAGGGAAGGGCTATTGATTTTGGGATCAACTCAATTGCAAAATTTTACGAACTTGAGTTTGTAGGCATACACTGAATATGAACTTTGAGTTTGATCCCATCTAGGTCACAGAAGCACTCATAGGGAGTTATGCTGACTAGAGTGGGAATTATGCCATCATTTCAAGAGCCTTGCTTACTACAGCAAGTAATGCATGGCATATTCTCATCTCTAGGAAAATAATACCATCTGGGCATTTAAGTGAAGTGACTTGAACCAGGGCTGTACTAGTTTATGTGATTCTATGTCTAGGAGCAATTAATGTTTTTGGAATAATTTTTGATCAACTTTGGCAAGCCTTGACCGAGCATGGTGCAACCCTTGCCTTCGAATCCCTAATAACTGGCATTTGCCTCAAACAAGGGGTAAAGTTCAGTAATAATGAACCCCTACTTTTACCCTGAGCATCTCTCACTTTTAAAAATATTCACACAAATTACTTAGAGGCAAAAAGGAGAATTAAAAGAAGAGAAAGAGTAGGGGAAGGAACTTCAACTTCAACAAGACATCAATCAGAACTAAAAAAAATCTCCAAAGGAGAATGAATAAGTTGGATGAGCACCGAAAGCTGACATGAAAATGCGTGGATGCTATGCTCACTTATTGTAGGGAGGTTCAGGAGAAACAACTTTTCCTCCACCACCAACCTAGTGCCTCCTCCAACCATCCCATAGCCTGAATTTGTTGAAGAAGAAGAAGAAGAAGAAGAAGAGTAAATGATTAGGTTGTAGCTTTTCTTTTTATATTGTTTTTTTTTTTTAAGTCATCCTTATCATTGTAGCAACTTGCTCATTTTGGTTAAATCAATATAATGACTCTTTGAAATATTATTCTTACAATTAAGCTCTACACATTGAATTGTAACTTTGAAAAATATTCATGAATCAATAAGTGTGACGTATGAGCATTTGAGAGAGTGAGTGACCATAACACGTTGAGATTCAAAAAAAACTACTCAACTCACTATCTTGAACTCTTTAATTAAATCAAAGGATGCAATTGAATTAAGTATGGGGAAATAAGGCTAGTATGAGATAAATGAATGGTGGGCAAAATTCGGAATATGTTAGGTTTTTGTAGGACTTTATGAATACAATGCATGAGAAAATGGGATGAAAAAATTCTCTCATAAATAATGAAAAAAAAAATCTGAAGAAAAGATGAAGGGATGAAGAAAAATGTCTCCACTAGAAAAAGATGTATGCATTACATTTCATTAGAAGAAGCATACATGGCATAAAAATTTCCAAGTAAATCACCATTCAAATATACTTAATAGAGCCCAAAACTTCTCCCACATATACTTCAAATAACCATCATAAGATAAAGAGAAAAGAGTTAAGAATAGTGAAAAGAATATTTTATATTGAACCAAAATAATTAAAGCCACCCTATATTAATATGTATCATTGTTAGAACTATATTAAGATGCACAAAAAATTTCAAATCTGCATCAAATTGAAGCAAAATTGTTTAAAATACACTATTCCAAGAAGTTCTTTGTTACTTATTCAAAAACAAGCAAGAAGTTAAGTACGGGGTGTGATAAACTCAATATATTTAGTCAATTTTTTATTAGAATGCATGTTTTTATTAAGATTAGTTGTAATTTTAGTATCTTTTTATGCCATTTTAGATATATAGAGATCAAATTACAAATAAGAAGGGAATTGTGTGAAAAAAATATTATAGGGCATTGCGGCGCACCACAACACCCTTGTTCCAGAGAGCAAGGCACCTCAGGGTGCCGCAGCGTTAGACAAGCCGAGAGCCAAGCGTCACAGCACTAGTGCTCCTGAGAGCAAGGCTCCATATCGCGCCACAACCCTCATCTGCCTGAGAGCAAGGTGCCATTGCATGTCGCATCGCCCGTGTTTGAGAGAAAGATACCATAGCGCACCGCAACGCTCATCTACTAGAGTGCAAGGTGTTGTGACGTGCCACAATGCTAGTGTTCCCGAGAGCAAGCCGCCACAATGCTCTTCTGCCTGAGAGCAAGGAGCACAACCCTCTTCTGCCTAAGAGTAAGGCACAGTAACACGCCACAGTGCTAAACGAATTATTATCCAAGGCACCATAGCGCCTAAATACCTAAGACCATGGTGCTATAGCACACTGTAGCACCAGACGCAATGAGAACCCTATGCTATAGTGCGCCGTAGTGCACGCAGGAATCCATCTTTGGAAACTTGCTCCAAGTTAGTATTGGGAAGGACAAGAACTTCAATTCCTTCATTTTCCCACATCAAAAATTAATTGCAAGCAATCAATATCTTAAGTTCCAGGAAAATAAAGGAATAAAATTATTAAACTCCAAGTTTCAAAGGAAAAATTCATAGCAGCTTAGAGGAGACAGGGGCTGAAGAGGAGATTATAAGAGATTAGAAGAAAAGTTTAATAGGGGTTCTAATTTTCGTTTGGGAAAACACTAATTTTAGGGAAAACCCTAACGCTTAAGGAGGACCAAAGGCTACTACAACTTCAGAAGGAAATAAGTACGGAAAGCAGGAAAGAAGGAGATTGAAGAGAAGAGGCTATGCACATAATTATGATGAACTGCATGTTTGAACCCTAACTCTTCCCAGTTTTCACAATTTGATTTCAAACCAAGTTAATTTAGGATTGATAATTTTAGGAACAAAAACCCCAAACAAATCATTGCCTAAACATTATTGAAAGTGAATATACTCTAGTAACAAATCACACACCGTTCCCAGAGGATGATAAATCTTGAGATCTCACCATCCATTCTTATCTCAGACCATGTAAACTTGCGTGCAAGTGCTGACTAAAATAAATTTGGTATGTCAAATACTTAGAAGGAGGAGAAGACTGATGGTTTGGACCAAAATTTGAATCGGTAGCACGATGAAGATTAGAATGAAGCTCAAAACATTACTATACTCTGTGAGAAATTTCTTATAATATTATCTTAAGGTGATAGGTTGCCTAGACCCAGGTCATCCTATGCCGATTTAAATTTGAGATGAGTATTCATTAGCGATATCCAGTTTATTGAGAATCCCAATGACAAATGGACAAAGAGGTTTTTGGTTTGATCGATAATCTTTAAAAGTTATTCAAAAATTAAGCCGAGAGGCCAAAAAGTGGAGCTGTTATAAGGATAAATACAATCTTTAGGGAAATATACCAATAACATGTTAATTGGTGATTCAATATTCGAATCAAAGTTGGAGCCATTTTTGTAGTTTCATCATGGGAAACTCTCAATAAGAATGACCTTTCGAGAAAAAGTTTAGTATAATTTGGTGAATTGGAAAGCTTGAGAAACACATGTTTGCAGTTGATCGTCAGAAAATTTACGATTAAGAGATAATTTTAATGACTAAGCCATAGCCTAAATTTTCTTATTGGCGATAGAAGAGCACCAATCAATCATACATGAGAAAACATAAACTAACTAATGAAGCATTAACATGGGGGTAAAAGAACAATCACCCCAACTGGGAGGTGAAAGAATGTTATCCTGAGTGACAACATCAACACCAACCAGTTGGGAAAGGCCAAAGGACTAGCCCTTAAACATAGAGTAGTGACACATTAGAGCTGACCCACAACTAGGGGTAGAGCCACGTTGGGGGCACCGAGGGCATGTTCCCCCACTAGTCCAAAAATACTCTTACATATCTAAATATTATATTTATGTAGCTCAAAATAAAATTTTTATATATGATTTTTCAAAATAAAAATTTTCACGTTGGGGGCACCAAGCTCATAATGACGTAGTGTGTTCTTAGAAATAAAAGTGTAGCTTAAACTGAAAATTAAACAGGAGAAAAAAATATAAGTCTTACCACTCTTGGGTGAATAAGAAAAGACTAGTCAATTCCATTAATCAAATTACCACTCCAGAGGATTTTGTCTTAAAAGAGAAAGGGGAGTTGACCTCCTCAATTACTAAATTTTTTAAAGATCTCTACTCCTATATTGAAGGTGTTTCTCCAAGCTCTTGCACAAACCTCTATTCTCATCTAATTGATGATTCCATCGATGCTTAATGCTCATCCTATCGAGGAAAAAATTTGGATGATTATTAAATACTTGAAGAATGATTTGACCTCAGGTTCGGATGGTTTCCCTATTGAATTCTATAAAATTTTTTGGCACATTATTAAAGATGATGTTTGCAATGCTATTCATGAATTTTCTACATGGTCCCATACCTAAATTCTTCACTCACATCATGATTCCTATCATCCCTAAAGATAAATTGGTGGTCTAATTTTTGACCAAGTAGTCTTTGTTCCACTTTCAATAAAGTCATATAAAAATTTTGGTGCTTAGAATTAATTAGATCCTCCCTGATTTCATTGAGCCGAACCAAAGTGCTTTTGTCCCTATTAGGAGCACAAAGGATTATATTTTGTCAATGCAAGAAATTTTCCACAACCTTGATAAACCTCAAAAGGGCCATACTCTTATTTTAAAAATTGACTTTCAAAAAGCCTATAATAAAGAGAATTAGGATTTTTTGTATTTTATCCTTAGGAGTTTTTTCTTTTAATGATACCTTTATTAACCATAATAGGCTTCTCATTGAGAATGTATGGTTCTCTATAATGTTGATTGCTTCCCCTGTGAGGTTCTTTATATCCTTTAGAGGTCTTAGGAAAGGGGACCCTCTCTCACCCACCCTCTTTGTCATGGTCATGAATCATTGGCCCCGTAACTTGAATGCTCTCTTTTCAATGGATCAATCACTGGGATTTAATTTTGGGGGAAAGCTTATCATTTCCCACCTTGCCTACGCCGATGATCAGTTCATCTTTTTAAAATGTTTTAAGAAGTATATTTGCAAAATCTATAATACATTAAAGGGGTGAGTAAGGATATTGGCATAAATATTAACAATCACAAATCTATTTTCTTTGTCGGTAAGAAAGCTCCCAATAACACTTTGTTGAATGTCTCTTCTATATTTGGGTTTAAACAAGGAAAACACCCCTTTATTTACCTTGGTATTCTTATTTACAGAGGTCTTAAGAAAAATTTCATATTTTCTTTTCTCATCAAGAAATTCACTAAGAAGATCAAAGGTTGGGAGCTCGAATTCTTGTCCTCAAGTGGTAGACTCACTCTCATTAATTATGTTCTCAATACCATCCCTATTTTCTCGATTGATGTTTCCTCTCACACTAAATGGTCTTTTAAGCTTTAAAATTCATTCTCAATAAATTTTTGTGGGTTCATGAGGGGGGCTCAAAAATTAGTTGGTCTAGTTGGGATGTCAACAATGTATTTTCCCTTAAGATGTGGTGGAATTTTAGAATGCGTAACTCATTGTGGTCTCAAATTTTAGTACTCGCTACTCGTCACCCTAGTGCTATCAGGTCGAGAGTCCTGGATTTCCCTTGGTGGAAAAGGATGCTGGAGTGTAGAGCTATAATGGAAAATTTAATGCATTAGGACATTATTGATTGTTCAATTTTCTCTTAGTTTGACAGCTGGTCTAATGTGGGTCTTTCATGTGATAATTATGTTATTTCTAATCCGTGCCTCAAGACTTGTAATTGCTACAATGTGCAGATGGGTGGTTCAAGGAGAAGCTTGATGGGTTACTTCATGTTCCATTAATTAATCAAATTTGTTTAACCAACCCTTCGGTTGTGTCCTTTAAATTGGTGACTTCCAACATTGTTATTAATGGTAAATTTGACCTTTTTTTTGGCTTAGAACTACTCTCGTATCCATCACTTGATTTGCTGGAATCCTTGGTTTTGGCACAATAATATTCCTACCCACTAGAGTATCTTTATGTGGCAGGTTTATAACAGGTTTATAAGTGTGGATAATGTCCTTCAAGAGAAAGGGTTCCTTTTGGGCTCCAAATTTGTCGATTGTAAGAACTATGAAACCTTAAATCATGTCATTATTAATTGTTTGGTGAGTAATCATGTTTGAGGTGCATTGAATTTCAACATTGCTCAGTGATGAACTCCAATCATGTATATATATATATATATATATATATATATATATATATATATATATATATATATATATATATATATATATATATATCACAGTAAAATTTAGTATATTTAGTAGAATTATTTTCTATTTCAACATATTTTCGTATATTTCATGATTTTTCAGCTCAATGATCAATCTGCACACAAGAAGGACATTTTTAGCAAATAATTGGACGCTACAGCATGCTGCAGTGATAGTGCTAGATTGAATAATTGGGTGCCACAACACCCGATGTCTAGAAAGCTTAAAAAAGCTGAACGATTGGGAGTTAAAGGGACTGAATTTATTAATCTCTACATCTTCCAAGACTGATTTTTAAGGAAAAGGAGAAACCTTTCAACTCCCACAAGGGAATAAGGGAATAATTAGGGAATGTTCAATTAAAAATATTGGGATTGCTATTTAAGGAAATGAGTAGATGCATATGAGTTGTGAACATATCAACATTTTGTGATCTCACTGTAAATATGTAAATTTTATCACTTAGATGTAAGGATAATATTTATCGCTATAATGATCACAACATTATCTATGTGCTTAATTAGAACCTTTTTAAGTTCATGCATCAACCTATAGGTTGTTACCTTTCTTAATCTATACTAAACCAAGTTCTTATTTTTGTTCCATTAAACTCTAAACGTCACTAGGACCTAACACTATTAATTTGGGATCCATCAAAGTTATATTAGATCAATTGGCTATTTTGCCAATTATTTGACCTAAGAATTTAGCTAATTTAATTTGATATCCAAATTAAAATCTGATTTTATTTTTGAATTCCTCACCCCCAAATTAGTTAATGATGAATTTTTGAGAATTTTTGGAGGTCATTTAGTTATAAATTGGATTTATTAATTAATTAAAGTTAATTAAATTATTCTCTTAATCCAGACATAACAGTCAACAATTGCAGGCGTAAGGAATCCAGGCCCTCCGCATATTCAAAACCCTTGATCAGATGGCCCTCATTCTCCCTTGATCAGATTGCGCTGTAGCCATCAGATCGTAGCCGCGATTCGATCCGTGATTAGCAATTACAGGCCAATCAAATTAGAGTCGTAGTGTGTTTTCTCATAATCCATCGGACTGCTGGTTTTGCACCCACTTATGTTCATCAATGTTCTCTTTCATTCGCTCCTGATAGATGAATCAAGTCATACTGCTGGCGCTAGAACCATGTCCCCCACTATCGTGCTACATCACTAGGTCATTACCCACCTTCACATTAATGGCTAAGCTCTCTCAGCGGGCCATGAGGTTCGGTTGATCTGTCGTTAGCATATCAGAATGCCAAGCACTCGAGTTGAGTCGAATCCATGGCACATCCAATCGAGCTCCCTCCTAATTATAAATTGCTTGGAAAAACTTTAGAGAGTCCCTTTGTACTCTCTGAAGCTCCCAATTATTCTCCAGAGCTCGCTTAACCCTCGCTCTGCAATATAGTTGTTCATCGGTGCTCCTAGTTAGTTTTTACAAGGAAGTTAGTGGGTGAGGCTTGTAGTTCAAGCCCCCATCTCATCACCTGAAGCTTGAGGAAGCTCCAGCAATTAGAACTAGCCTCTAAACCCCAGTGGAGCTCTGTTAGCCATCCCAGTATGTACATGTACTGCATTTCCCCTTACATTGAGCTTAATCTGCTCAATGCCTATCAATTCATTTTCGTCTATTGCTATGATGATATAAATGTGTCCTAGGATTGATTAGCCATTGTTAGGACACTACTTGGGAGTGATAATGTAACAACCTTAGGTTGTTACCCTAGTGAAAACTAGATTAATTTAGCTAAACCAAGGTTTGATTTTGATTCCATTGGATTCAATGGGTCATTTAAACCTAAACTTTGTAGTTTAAAATTAATCGGAGTTAAATTGGAAAATTTGATATTTTTGGCTATTTTTAAGCCCTGAAAAATACATAAATTATTTTGATCTCCAAATTGAAATCTGATTTCATTTTTAAATTCCTCATACCCTAATTAGCTAAGGGTGAATTTTTGGAAATTTTGGAGCTCATTTGGCCCTAAATTGAAATTGAATAATTTTTGAATAATTTAAATATTATTTAAATAATTTTAATTAATTAAATTAAATTATTTAAAATATTTCAGTGGGATTTGCTGTCGGGACTACGGCAAATCCGCTGCGGGGTCCCGACAGCGGCGCATAGCAACGAGTCACCCGATGCTCTAGCACGCATCTCAGTGCCGGATCCGAGGGCTCGTGTCGCTCTGCCCGTGATCTGATCTCAGACGCACGATCGACATCTGGGATCCAACGTCTAGAATTTAATCCACGCGGCCGTTACCTGAGATCTCCATCAGGCCATCCATCTCCAACGACTTCGCGCATCAGACGGCTCCCGATCCCCTGGTCGCTGTTCACCTTCGTCGTCGCCAGGTCACCCAAAGCTGACAGCAAAAATTTGCCACGTCGACTTTGTCTGCCACTCTCCCGCCAGGCCACCCAAAGCTGTTAGCACCTTCCCATTTATGGTCGAGCCTGCTAAGGCAACCCATAGGGTGGGATCACCCCCATTCTAGGCTGGCTAGAGGAGCCTCTGGTCCGAGCCCGAGGTTTTGGCCCAGCTTCAGTTTCCACTCCTAGGATCTTCCCAGTCTGTAAGTACCCCCCAAGAATCACAGTGAGCTCCTTTGCTCACTGTGATCCTTGTCTAGCCGGCTAAAGTTTTCTGGAGCTCTTGGCAAGCCAGGCGACGGGACCTGCTCCAGCTGCTGATAGAGGGTGAGGTCTGGAGTTCAGACCCCCTTGCAGAGCTCCTGGAACCTCTAAGTGCCTTCGAGACGGCCTGCATTGCCTCCTTCACTGCGAGTCTTCGAACGGAGGTACAACCTGTCTTTCCTCTTCTCTGTTGAGCTGGATTCAGCTCGATTCGCTTCTTCACAAGCCTTAGGTGCTGAGTAGGATCTTACCTTAGCTCCTCCATGAGCAATCGAGTCGAAAGACGTGGCCTGGCAGTGACCCAGACGATGAATTCGTCATCTGTGCACACCGCCAGATGAGATTCCTGGTTCGCCTAAATCGGCGTTTCCAGTTGAAATTGATTGTCCATTCGGCCCTAGCTCGTTGGACAATAATTGTGAGCTGGTATCGAGGGTTGAGCCGGACCAGTTCGATCGATTCGACTGGAATCAACTGAACCAGTCGCAGGTTGAAACGGCTGAAAAATGCCTAGTAGCACCCCGGCGATTAAGACCACCCCAGAGCTCCTTGTTTCGCCCTATCGCTTCCTCGTTGATCCTTGAACGTGCAAGGATAGAGATCGTGGCGACTTGTGGACTCAGTGAGGAGAATTATCTCCTCACAGGTGCGCCAGCTGGAGGATCTCGGCCGAGTAAGCATCCAGCGATCCAGAGCTTCCCAGTTAGGGCTTCTTAGTTCAATCGATGCGTCTGAGGTCAAAGAACGTGTAGCCATCAAAATCGCGGCGTGGCGTGACCGAAGTGCAGAGAATTCGGCGCTGGAAGTTGGCCCTACGGTTTGGTCCGCGGGCACAGTCGAGAGGAAGAAGGCAGTGATTTTAGGCAGGGTCGACCCCCCGACCCGCGCCTTTTTGATTTTGGGCCGCGGTTATTATCGAATTATTGAATAACATTTTTTAATGGTTTTGAATTTAATAAATCAAATCCTATGATTCTAATTTAAATAAATATTTAGAATAAATTAATTAAATAACTTCAGTTATATAAATCCAAATGGTATGATCCAATATACCATTTGAATTAGAAAAATTCAAGGAATCTGAATATAAAATAAAATCTCAGATCCAATGGTTGGATTTAAAAATATTGGCCAAACCTTTTCTATTCTTAAATAAATCATATAAAATCATATAAATATCCAATTTATGAGTTTAAGGGCTCTGATTGCTCCTTGTACTCTAAAGAACAATTCTAGACCCTTAAAATTAATTTTGGATAATTAATTTTCTTAATCACTTCTTAATTACCCTAATCAAGGATTAGTGAATTTAACCCAAATTAAGCCTCTGATTTGGGTGGGGATGGTTCCTAATATCATATTAGACCTAGTATAACCTAAGTGTAAAGTTTGATTGCCTTAAAGTGCCCTAATTTCACTAATCACCCTAAGTGGCTTAATTAAGTGATTAGTGCTAATTAAGATCTTTTAGGTCATGAAAACCTAAATTAAGGGTGTTTCCCACTTCATTAAGTGTTATGAAACACATTAAAATAGACTAGAGCAAATTTGGGTAGTTAAACCCTAAAATCCCAATTTTAGCCTTAAGAGGGGCATTTTGGTTATTTTGACCAACATGTGATTTAATATTCCTTAAGGATTGAAAATTTTAGTAAACCACTATAAAATAGTTTGGAAATGTCCTCTGAAGTCCTAGAACAAGGATAGTGATAATGTGATCCTTGATCCATGAAATCTTCATTTAGTCCCTAATAAAGATACTTAAATCTTAAGCATTCCTTATAAAGATCATTTGACCTTAAACTTATTAAATTTAATAATTGAAAAGGGTCAGTTATCTCATTAATAAGTTCAGTTAAAATAAGTTAAGAATTAAGTGTTAATAGAAAAGAAATTGGAAATGTCTAAGTAAAATCTTAGCTTAAGATCTAAAGTGATCAAAACTCAGATCCTTGGACCTTAAGTAAACTAAGAAGGTCAATATGGGTTTAAATGTTAATCAAATACTTGGAATTGTAAATTTTAACCTTAACAAGCTCCTTATAGTTAATTATGAACTAAGATTCTAAAGAGAATCACAATTGGAAACTCTTAAGTCAAAACTCTATTTAGAAGTCCAAAGTGATCAAACTTCAGATCTTTAGATCTTAGATCTTAGACTTAGATCTTCGATTTGAATTAAACCACCTCCAATTGAAATTCCTTAATGATTGATTGTTTAATCCTTTGAAACCTTCCATGTGGGTATATGATGATTCAATCATTAAGATAATGAAGTTTTCTTAAGGATTGAATATAGATCTTAGATTCTCAAGTTCTTAATTGATTATTTTATCTTATAATAAATAGAATAGCCTTTCACTAAGTTCTTAGTTCCTGACTCTTGCAGCTTATAGGACTCTTTACCTTTAAATTGGGGTATTAAGTGTGAACCCTAGATCCTTATTAAGATATTACCTAGGATTTGGGATTTGAACTCAACATAGGGTTTAAGTTATAAATTCTTAAGTCTTGATTTATTTAGTCAAGATTTGGGTAAGAGAGTAGGATATTAATAAAATTTGGTCATTGATTTAATTGTTTAAACTGTATAGTCGTCTTGTGATTTTAGATTAGAACTTGTTGAGTTCTAATATTAATCTTAAGGTCGTACATCTGAGAATTTACTTGAGAGCTGGATATTGGAGATCCTAAGCTAGTTAATGTCTCAGAATAGCTAGTGGGATAAATTAGATAACAATGGATATCACATAAGTCTAGATTGAGTCTCTTGCTTACTTTGACTAGATTGCTTTGCATACCTTGAATTTTGAGCTTTATTCCTTGAGCATAATAGGAACACTTAGGATATGGATGATACATCCTAAGTTAGAGTTTGTAAAGCATATATCATTTCATTCAAGTTTTTGCAGTGCTTTCAACTAGTAGATTAGGTTATGAGTATAGTATTGCCACCTCTAGTATTCAGTATAGTACGGAAGTTACCCATAGCTCTGAGAGGAACGGGGATGGCCTATAGGCTGGGTATTTTGATGATTTTCGGGCTGGAGTGGTAGTGCTATATCTTAGGCCTATTGCTACTTTAGTTCAGTTCAGTTCAGCTTGTATTATTTTTCCACATGTTTCAGTGGCTTTTACTTGCAGTTCAGTTGGCTTCACCACATGTTTCAGTGGTTCTTTGCTTTAGATTTTTGTTGCTTTTGTCACATGTCTCAGTGAACTTGCTTTATATTAATCTGCATGTTGTATGTATATTCTTATAAATTATATAAGCATAAATGGCATGTTTAGGATGTTAGATTTTCTGGATTTATTCAGTACTGTGTTCTTTTATAATTTGCATGTTTACTGTGATCATAATCATGTTAGGGTCAGATTTACATTGTAGACCAGTCACATTTGCTTTGAGCTTTACCTTGGTTATTTTTTAATGTTTTGTATGTCCTGTTACATACCCGTTGATCACTATAGATGGATAGTTTATAATATCCTTTTCTTGTACAGCTTGTCGCAACTTTTAAATGCTTGCATGTTAAAATAATTTAAATGTGATATCTTAAATATTTAGATCATTAAATTAGCCTAAAATGTACTTAGACGATTGTCTAACTGTAGCCTTTTTCTCTTTTTTTGGCTGGGGCCCTGGCACTGCCGTTGGTGAGGAGCCAGTTCAGGAGGAGGACCTTCCAGCTGTTGTTTAGATAGTTTTGCCTTGCTTACTCAGCGAGGATGAGAGTCTTTCATTTTCAGTTATTCATTTCAATTTGTAATAATTAACTTTCTGGATGTACTTTACTTTCTGTATTGTGATGAGTTACTATATTGCATTTTCTTTTCCTACTATGTATGTTTGTGGATATTACTCTATTTTGTACTGCTTAAGTTAGGGATTTGCCACAGTTGGAGCACCGTACTTCCTTATTATTAGTATGGGGACCCCACAGTTGGTATCAGAGAACACCATAAGGTGTCAGAATGGGATCTATGATTCCTTTCTACCTAATGGATCGTTCTTCTGAAATACAAGCATCAATATAAGTGACATCCATAATATAGTAGCATCAGTAACTCTATGCAAAACAAAAGAGGAGAATACTCCCATCCTATTAAATTTATTCGCTTAGAGTCTAACACAAATATAATAAAATTCTGCCCCCAGAGTCAGATGGGATCTGAAGAGTTCGATATAGACTACTATCAGCGTATCTTCAGGAGTGCTTGGAGCTGTAGCTTCAAATGGAGGCAGGAAAGCAACTAGCAAATCGAAGGAGTTTCACCAAGAGGAATTTTGGTCCTGGAGAAGCTTCTACGACAAGCTGTATATCGAGGGCTCAACTTTCTCGTATATGCATAAGAATGGTTGAGCCGAGTGGAGTCCATTTTGGAACACATAGAGTGTCCCGAGTCACTTTATGTAGATACTGTGACTGACTTGATGGTGGACTACGCCAGAGTGTGGTGGTACGAGACTATGGCAAAGCTCGAGAAGAAGAGTAATAGGAAGCGTCGGGAAGTCACCTTTGAGGATTTCTGTGTAGCCTTTATGGTAGAGTACATTGATAAAGTTTAAATGATAGTTAGGCTAAATGTTATTTCAATTTTAAACAACTTCATTTGATTTACAGTTTGGCATTGTAATTTCTAAATTTATGAATAATGAAAATTTTGATTTCCCTTCCTTAGAGTAAATTCTGAATTTGTTCTTTTCTTAATTAAATTAGAATGGATTCTGGATCACCACCCACCATTACTCCTATCAAGAACACTGTAGCCTCCAGTAGTTATGGCGATGAGGTGGCTCATCTGCGAGTTATGGTGGCAACTCTCGTAGAAAACCAAGCTCAGCAGGCACTGGTCATGCAAAAATTATTGAATGATCGTGTAACTCCAGTCACGGTCACTGCTCCTGCTGGGTATGCTCCACAAACTGCTTCATCTTCTCATCACACAGCAGATAACCTCCTTCACAATTTTTTGAGGTTAAGACCTCCAACTTTCAGTGGAAACCTGTCACCAATGGATACTGCAGATTGGTTGAAAGCAGTAGAGAGGGATCTTATAAGCTTAAAGGTCCCATACTCAGAAACAGTCCGTCTTGCCACCCGTCTGCTCCATGCGGAAGCGGAATTTTGGTGGGAAGAGATCAGAGGAACCAAATTTGCCGACTATGAACTAGAAGACATCCCCTGGGATGAGTTCGTAGAGGCCTTCAAGACCGAATTCATTCCCCCATCGGCCCAGAATATTATTTCCGATACCATCCCGAGGTTGACACAAGGGAGTCGTTCAGTGGTAGAATACGAAAGAGAATTTCGTAGATTAATTCATTTTGCGCCAGAAATCACTCACTCTGAATTCGCTAAGTGCCATCGTTTTCTTTGTGGACTCCGAAGTTCACTAAAGAACCAAATTGTGCCGCTCTGTCTGACTAGTTTCTTCAAACTAGTGAAGACGGCTAAGGTGATCGAGCATCACCAATCTGAAGAAGATCTCAAATGAAAGGCACAACCACATCTGAATCTGCTAGGGAACTTCAAGAGGCACGGATCTCATCCTGCAAAGGTATATCAACTGGAAGCTACATCCACTGCCGAACAAACTCTGAACTATACGAGGCCACACCCGTACGGCAAGTGTTATCACTTCGGCCAAAAGTGTTTTAATTGTGGGCGTACAGGCCACCGGTTCTATGACTGCAATTATATTGAAACGATAGATGGATTTCTGATGAAGCCTAATCAGAAGAGGCAGGTGTTCCGAGCAGCTCCAGTAAACTAGAGGGAACCAAAATTGGCCATAATGCCAGCCCCTGCTGCTGAAGTCACTCATGCACGGCCATCAGTCCCAAATTCTCAGAACTATCAGCAACAACAATCTAACAATCGTTCTGCCAGTCCTGCAAGAGTGTATGCTCTAACTTCGATTGAAGCTACAGAAGATAACAATGTGGTTTCAGGTACACAATCCTAAAACCCTTTTTCTTTTGTTAATTTGCATTTCTACATTTTTCAAATTGTTGAGGAAAAACCATGTAAATATTTGGCACACTTTATTTCAACAATCAAACCTGCAATGTACTATTCGATACCGGTGCCAGTCACTCGTTTATTTCTGAACGATTTGTCGATAATCTTAAACTTCATTCATGCAATCTAGTACAAACATTGAGTGTCGGACTAACGTCTAGAACTCAATTAAGGGCACACAAATATTGTAACATCAAGATTCCGATAAACGATCAAGAATTTCAGGCCAAACTAATTATTCTTCCAATAGCTAACTTTGATATTATTCTCGGGATGTACTGGCTCAGTGACAATAATGCTGTGATAAACTGTCATAAAAGAGAGTCACTCTCCATTCTCAGGGTAAGCCTGAAACATTTGTAGGAAAAACTAGCACGCAGTTATCTTTAATAAATGCTATTAGAGCTGAATAACTGATTGACAAAGGTTGTAGTGCTTACTTAGTCACCATGATGGGCGAAACAAAAGGAAATATCTCCCTTGCTGATTGCAGTATAGTCAAAGAATTCACCGATGTATTTCCAGAAGAGTTGCCTGGTGTACCTCCTTCCAGAGAAGTGGAATTCTCTATTGAATTAATTCCTGGTACACAACCAATATCCAAAGCACCATATAGAATGACACCTAAGGAGCTTCAGGAACTCAACGAGTAGTTGCAAGAGCTCCTGAGTAAAGGTTTCATTAGGCTAAGCATGTCTCCTTGGGGAGCGCCAGTTTTATTTGTGAAAAAGAAGGATGGATCTATGCGTATGTGTATAGATTATCGTGAACTGAACAAGGTCACCATAAAGAACAAATACCCATTACCTAGAATTGATGACTTGTTCGACCAGTTATCCGGAGCTGTTATATTCTCCAAGATTGATTTAAGATCTGGATACCACGAGTTGCGTGTAAAGGAAAATGATGTAGGAAAAACTGCTTTTCGCACCCGTTGTGGCCATTTTGAATTTTTGGTGATGTCATTTGGCCTCACCAATGCCCCATCCATCTTTATGGATTTAATGCAGCGAGTGTTAAAACCATATCTGGACAAATTCGTGATCGTCTTCATCGACGATATCCTCATTTACTCCAAAACTCTGAGAGACCATGAAGAACATCTGAGGCTAGTGCTGAGAACCTTGCGTGAGCATCAATTGTATGCAAAGTTCTCCAAATGCAAGTTCTGGCTCAACTCCATTACATTTTTGGGACACGTGGTTGATGCTCAGGGCATTCGAGTAGATCAGAGCAAAGTAAAAGCTATTCAGGACTGGGCTCAAGCTAAGTCTGTCACTGACATTAGAAGTTTCCTGGGATTAGCAGGATACTACAGAAAATTTATTAAGGGCTTTTCCCAGATTGCTTCTCCGTTGACTAAGTTGACCCAAAAATTTCAATGAATATTTTAATAATCTTTAAATACCCCAAAGTTTTAGAAATTAAAATACTCGTCAGATCAAAATTCCGACCTCACCGTTGCGTTCCTTGCCTCTCAATTAGCTAAGGGTGAATATTTGGAATTTTCTTGAAATCAATTTAATTATTTAGAATTAAATAAGAAATTGAGTAATTAAAATAATTAAATAAATAAAAATAATTAGAAATTCCTTAACGGGTTGGATCCCCGCTACCCTTTTCGGATCTGACCCGATAGAAAAGCCGATTCGAACCCGCAGATCCAACGGCCCGGAGATTGCCTTCTCTCTCGCTTGATCCGCCCCCCTCCACACGTCGATCGACCACCGTTCTCGCCCAATCGGCGAAGCCCGGGACCTCGGTGAGTCCGTCCTGAAGCCCATAAGGATCCTCCGCGCACAAAAGGCACACCCATTTGGCGCGATCGTGACTGGTTGATCCTCAAAGAACCCTAGTTTCGGCCCATCCATTTTCTAGGTACTCGATCTCCCCCGTTTACATTCCATAGCTATCAATGATTGTTCGCATGTATTTTCTGCACCTCCGATCGCTGATCCACTGGCTTTGATCAGGTCCGACCGAACTTGATCGAAGGAATTTGAGGCATCGGTAATAGTGATTATCATTAAAACCCGAGGTGCTCGAACCCGTTAGACTAGGGCTAGCCTTACCTCGCGACTCCGGACTCCTCCGGCGCCGGTTCGGGTACTGGTGGGTAGGCCTCGTCGAGGTCTACCGTCAGCCATACGGGCCGGCACCTAGCTCAGTTGGGACGACCACTTATCGGCGTGCCCTAATTCGACAGTTCGGGAAGACGAGATTTTGGGTCGGGCCGGGTCGACCTGAGCCCGCCCCGCGTCTGCCGGCTCGTGGGACCCGCAGGGCCAGCTGGCGCATGCGGGTACGCCCGCGTGTCGCGCGTAGGCCCCGCCTCAGGTCAGCGTGCATCATGTTTGGGCCCCGCTGCGGTTGTTTCGGCCGCAGCCGTGGGGTCCACCCCGCGACAGGTGGCCCCTCTGGAGCCGCCACGTGGTGCTGTGGGGGCCTGCATGCAAGTCGTAGCCTCTCATAGCCCGCCACGTGGCTAGTGGGTCCCACCGCAGGTCAAATCCTGCAGAAAATATTTAATAATATTAGTATAATTAATTAGTGTTAATTATGGTTAATGATTAGATAATTATGTTTAGTAGTTAGATTAGTAGGATTAATTAATGATAATTAGTAGTCAATTACTATTAAATAGTAAACCTTTAATTAACTAATTAATTAAGTATTAGACTAACTGTAATTAATTAACATTATATTATTAATAATAATTAATTAATCAGAACCTAATTAAGATTAATTAACTACTAATCAAATGGTAATAGTAATTAGCATTAATTAATTTAATTAAGAAACAGTGAATGTAATTAATTAAATTAATTAGGTTTAATTCAATAAACTAATATTAAGAGTAGTTAATTAGGATTAATTAACACTAATCATAAGAATTTATTTAAATAAATATTTAAATATTATTAAATAGATAATTAATTCATTAATCAAGTTTAAACAGTAATATAATTAATCAATTAACACTAATCCTAATTAAATAGTAATATTAATATTTAAAAATATAATTAAAATATTTAAATCAATTAAACAACATATTAATTATTAATTAATTAATAATTAATGCAAATTAAATATAGATGAGAGATAATTAAATAATTAATTAATAATAAAGAAAATTCATTTTTAATCTTAGGAATAAATAGTAAATTAATACAATTTGAATAAATGAATAGTAATTTATTTATTTAAATTATTTAATTCAAAATCTCTAAAAGTTTAATAACTTTTTGTAGGATGATCCAAACAAAGTCAATATAGGTCTTATTTTACTCAGAAAAATAAAAAGAATCAAATGACGTAATGCAAAAATTAGTTTCGTAGTACGTATAACGTAGTGACATTTTAGGACATAATTAAACACTCATAACTTTTAACATAATTGCCCAAACATAAACAATATGGGTCTTAAAATACTTAGGAGAATAACCCCAACACTATAGAGGTGTTAGTTTCCCCATTTGGAGCTTAGTTTGAAAAATAACATTTAGGACCCTACCTTAAAAATGACCAAAATACTCCTAGACTTCAATTGACCATAACTTGGTCAATTCAACTCCAAATTCCAAAATTTAAAGTGCTAACTAGCTTAGAATTTTAATGTCATCAATAAACAAAAATAATATTTAGGATTTGAATCCTAGAAAATTAGAAAATGACTAAAATACTCCTAACCTTAGCTAGGCCATAACTTGACCATTTGAAGTCCAAATTGGGTTTACCCACTGTCAGCACTCTCAGTATATTATAGAGAAGTTATAGAAACTGAGTTTGATAAAATTAGACTTTCAAAAAAAAAGTGCAGTTTTTGTCCCCGTTGATTGACAAAATTACAGAGTTGCCCTTATAAATAAAAATAACCATAACTTAGTCATTGGATCTCAGAATGCAGTATTCATGGATTCTATGGAATCCCCAAACAGTAACCAACAGTAAATTGCACAAAAATTTAGATTCCATTTGGTGTAAATTATAAGATTGCCCTTAGGTCAAATACCTTAGTTTAAACCTATAGGATTTGTTTATTGTTCAACTTATAGATCAATTAAACCAATGTTAGAACTCTAATAGAATTATTTAAGAAGTCAAAATTAGTAATTCAAGAAACTTAATAAAATTCCCTAATTTTCTCTAAGTCTTTTCTTTAGGATCTTTCACCTCACATTAGGGCTATTCCTAAGACTAGGATTAGATCATAGGTTAGATTTCATTCATTAAAAATAGGGTTTTTCATGAATGAATCCTTGGTTTTACTAGTTTTTAGATTTTTTACAACTTATTTTGATTTTTTTTGTCTTTTAACCCTAGATTCAGGATATGAGATTCATCCTATTAAGTTTGACTTTCTTAATAGGATTTACCCAAATCAATAGATCTCCCTTAGACCAAAACCTAGATCTTTTGTCTTATCCTTTTTGGATTATGTGATTAAGCCTAATCTTGTGGTGTTTAATCCATAATCTATAGTTTAGTAGATCTTGATCAGATCTTAGATAAATGTCTAAATTCATCAAATTAGGACATTATGATTCATTGATTCAACCAGCAGTCATACTTGATTCAATTAGATTAGAACCTGATCAGTTCTAATCCTTTTAACCTATAAGGATGTACTTCTAAGTTACACTCGATAGTAGGAATTGGAGATCCTGAACTTGTGTGACTTGGAATAGTTAGAATGTTTAAATTAGACAACAAATGATATCACAATATTTAGTAGAGTCCCTTGCTTACTACTTAATATTGTGCTACACAATCTTTGAATTTTGTGCTTGTTTTCTCTTGGACATATCATATAAGAAAAATATTGTTGCATGAGAAAATGAAAACTTAGAATATTAAGAAAACATTTGCATTTGAGTTCAGTTTATAGTGAATTTTGGTGCACAATTACTTCAATGGACAGGGGTAAGGAGAGATTAAAATGCTTAACATCACTCATTGAGGAGAGTGTGTTAAACTTGGGACATGTTTAGTCTTGCAGACATGCTTGACTCCTCAGCTGTTTCTAAGATTGTCCACAGAAACAAAAGTAAAGTAACTAAAAAATGTTTGCATAGTATTATCTATCTCTTCAGTTATACAGTATTATATTATTGTGATATGTTTACCCTAGCCCATAAAGGCTAATGGAATGAATATATCTTGGGCCAAATTGGCCAATTCTTTTTGATATGGAAGTTATATGTTCCTTCAGTTTCTAGCTTACTATTTATTATGTTGATGATGCATTTTATTTCAGTTAGCTGTATTTTCTTATTTTACATGCTTACTTGAGTAGATGCATATATATATATATATATATATATATATATATATATATATATATAGGATTCTAAACTTTACTACTTATTATATGTACCATTTTCAGATTAATATTTTAAACTAGCATATGTCATATGATCATCAACATGTTTAGGTTTAGACTTTGCTTTCTAGTATTTTTACTTAATGTATTATATAGGTATGCCCTACCTTATTTAGTTTACTTTAGGTATGCTTTTGCCTCAATCCTTGCTTAATTATAAATATTATATTTATAACTTATTCTCATCCCCTTGCATGCTTACTTGCTCCTATGCTAGATAGATGTTTTATTTTGTTAGAGTAAAATAGTGATATTAATAAATGCTTAATAAATTACTTACCTAAAATATACTTAGACATTTTGTCTAACAAGATATTTTTTTATTGGATGGGGCCCTGGGATTGTGAAACTGACAATATCAAATCTTGAGCAGTTTAAGGAGCCAGTGCCTGAAGAGGAGCCATACATAGAGGAGGCACAATAGCTTGGAGCAGAGGATATATAGTTGCAATTATATTCATTGTGAGGGTGAGAGTATTTTTATTTTGTTTCATTAACTTTAATTAAAATGATATAATAATACAGGTTCTGTGACTATATTTACTTTCTGCACATTATTATTTTTGAGCTATCTCATTTTATTTCATGTCTGATGTATGGTGAATAGATGTAATCCTTACTTCTTATTGCTTCCGCACGCTGTATGTATATATAGATTAGTGACAGATTCTCTTATTTATACTGTGCACATCCTTCCCTTAGTAGTGGATTATGGATGTTAACTAATCCAGTGTTAAGTGAGGGATTTGCCAGAGTGACACTCCACTCCTTAGCCTAATCATTGGGGACTTAGGGAGCAGGGGCGCCATAGTAGCTCCCAATAGTAAACCCTAAATTCATACAGTAGGACCAATTAGGGCAAGTGGACTCCCGGCAATCCAAGCACTCCCCCATGGAGATTCACTATGCTATCGGTGTGGCAATTCATATGGAGTATTTTGCGATTAGAATCAGGCTGTTAGGTTTTATGAGCATCCCTGATTTTGGCTTTGAAGCTAGCTCTAATTCGCATCTATTGGGAAGCTGTTGCATGGAAGATGAGCAATAGCAGGCTGGGTTGGACCTCGACCTGTGTGGTTTTGAAATCAGGTTATCAAATAATCTGATTTGTTAGATTATTTTTTCTTCAGTAAAATCCTTCAGAAATTAAAAACCTTATGATTCCTTAATATTAAAAACATTCCATTTAAATTATTGAAATAACTTGCTCAATTTAAACTAAATTTTTGTGATCCAATATACTATTTTGATCAGAAAATTAAGAGGAATAATAAACTACAAAAATATTTAAGTTTGTGTGAGTAGATTTGTTAATTTTGCCCAATTACCTTAGAAAGAGGATTAATGAATATTAAGCTCATTCCCTAGCCAATATTATATTTAAGGTCTAATTCTTTATTAGACAGAGAAGAACATTTTGAGAAGATAATTTTTGTGTGTGTTTAATTTACTAATTACTCATTAATCACCATAAACCCTAATTAGATCATATTTAAACTCATTGAGCTCTGATTGTGGAAATTTTAGTGCATATTGATTTCTTAGTCAGTATAGAACTTATTTATAGCATAAGATCTTAATTTCCATAATTAAATTATTAGTCAATTCTTAATGAGCTCATTAACCCCAATTCTTAATCCAAATTAAGTGTTTAAGGTGTAGTATATTTTCTTTAGATAGTAAGAAACCATTTGGCATTGAAAAAATTTAGTTTGGAACCCTAGGATCCAAAGTCGCCTTTTAGACCCTTGATAAGTGGCATTTTGGTAATTTCAGCCAAAACATGTTTTAAATGCATTTAGGACTTCTAAATTTACCATTTGCTTCTAAATTCAGTAAGGTGGTTATTTGGAACAAAGTTGAAGTTAATTTGATTTATGGTTGAGCTTCAGTGCCCTAACCTTAGTCTTTGCCTTGAGTTAATTAGCTTAACTATAGGATACTTAAGTGTGGGTTTAAAAAAAAATATCCACCTTTCCTTTCTTAATGTTTAATGAGACATATCATATCAACTGTAATCATATTAGAGTAAATTCTAGACCTTTAAATGTTTTCTCAAATTGAATTTCTTTAAGGCTTAAATAATTTTTATGTAACCCTATAAGTGTTCTAATGATTAAATCTTCTAAATCTTAACATTAGACCTTCACTCACTATTTCATTAGTCCAATTCTATTGAATAATAGAATTATTTAATAGATTGTACCCTAATTTTAAGATAAAGCTTTCAATTAAGTTTAACTATTATGAATCAATTTTGATTATTTTATCTTTTGACCCTAGTTGATTATCCCTCCTTATAAGATTAGTGTTTCTCATCTTATTGGGTTTGATTACACTCAATAAAATCTCCTTAACTCATAGTGTTTGAGAGTTGCTTGAGAAAACTTAGAACTTAGATGTTAGTACTTTGGGTTAAAATGTTAAAACATCATATTTTGAAGTTTTATCTCTTAGTCTTTGAATCTTGATTTAATTAATTAAGATTAGTTTTGGGATGTTAAATATATCAATTAGGTTGATTTATTTATTTATTTAACCCTTGTAGGCGATGTTGTTAGATTTTTGGATTAGAACTTGATTAGGTCTAATGTTTGACCTTTTAGGTTTGTGACTTTGAGTTATACTAGATAGTAAGATATTAGAGATCATGAGCTTGTGTATTCTTAGAATAGCTAGAACAAATTAATTAGAAAATAAAAGATATCACATATTTTGCTTACTTTACTGCTTAAAATTCTTAATTTGAATGCTCCGCCTACCATATTGTTTGAGCATTGCTACCTTGTGCATAGTTATATGAGATATGGGATATTTGATGGATATTCTATATTAGTTTTGTTAAACATATAATCATTGCATAAATTAAAGTAAAATTTAGTAAATTAGATAATAGTATAGTGGAGTGTGTTCTAATTAATCTGCCTCCTCAGTTCTTATTATGATAGAATCAACTTGGATCCAACCATGAGTTATTTGGGTGATACATGTATGATTTTATAAATTGTCTTGAGTCTAGCCATGAGTGGTCTATTTGATACATGTGGGAATCTTTGTTCAGTGGCTATGTTTAGTCAGTTACTATTATGGCAGATTGGTCTAGACATACATCCAAATTAAATAATTATTTCAGTTTAGTTTACTTTCAATTTAGCTCAGTTCAGTGTTAGTTTTTAGTATTTTTTTGTGTTTGAATACCCTTTAGCAGTTTTCTAACTTTTCTTATATATAAGCATGTTATGATGCTAAATTCAACTCAATTATACATATTTTAATATTTATCAGTAAAATCAGCAGTATAATTTGATCATATCTGCTTAGGGATTCCATTTTGTTCTATATTAGTTTTATATACAAATGCTTAACCTTTTTGCAACTATTGGACTTGGAGATTTGCTATTGCACTTATCCCATCTTGTTAAAGTTATAAATGGATTATTTATGGCCTTTTTGTTCTGTTGATGCATTGTTGCTCCTTTCTTTATAGGCTATTTCCAATATATTAGAATTTTGTAATAATTTATTAGCCTAAAATGTACTTAGATATTTTGTTTAATATAAGATTTTTTCTTTTCTTGGCTAGGGCCATGGCATGTAAAACCAACATGTCAGATCTAGAGATATTTGAGGATTCAACATAAGGTGAGGAGTAGAGCAAGAGGATGATCCAACTACGATTAGTTTATTTTAGCTATCATTTTATTTGGAAGAGAGTGATTTTCAGCTTTTTGTTCTCTTTACTTTCATTAAACTTTGGTCTATAATAATTAAGTTCTATACTTTATGTTTCTTATTTCAGTACTGTACTATCTGAGATAAATGCTTTATAATGTTATGCTTTTTATATTATTTGAGGGTGATAGATGGATGTATATATTTCCTTATATCTTCTGCACCCTGTGATGAATGTTTGAATATATCAACATTGTACTCATAATAATAATTATTATTATATGATAATTCAGGGAACAATAATATGTTAAAGTACTTAGCTACTTAGACATTCTAGTAGGATTAGTGTGGGCTATGTAAGTGTCTCTTAGCAGGCATTTATTTTGTCAGCACTAATCTGGGGTTATCATTGAGCGATGACCCATTCCGTTGCTAATTTATACTTTGTTTGTGCAAGCGGCAGGGTGGGGCACTACAATTCATGACATCACTAAATAGGGAATAAGTGCAAGGAATGTTAATCTATCAATAATAGCTCCTTGATAAATGAAATAGTAAAAATAAAATAAGAAAATATCAAAGAGATTAAACGAAGAAATCTCATGCACTGGTCTATTACAAATCATATACTTGAAACATAATTCTCCTTATTTGTGTCCAACATAACAAATTATTGATCATTCAAACATTATTAAAAGGAGAAAGTATTTAGTAACTAGCACACGCCATTCTCAGAGGACAATAAAATCTCGAGAATTAACAATTCCTATATTATTTCAGACTACTTGCACTTGCGTGTTCACGTAGATATACTAATTTTAGGTTTGTCAAGTTTTTAGTGCCATTGTTGGGGAGTTGTTATTAGTATTAAACAAACCTCTTATTAAATAGTGATTTTAACATTTCTTTTTCTTATATGATTTTTTAGATTTTATTTTCATTATGCTTATTTATTTATTCATATATGGGTATTTGATTTCATAGTAATGCATAATAATAATACAAATTGGTGTAGATTGTATAGGGAAGTACATCTGAATTTTGATTGTAATACAAATAATATTTTCTTGTTAACAAGATTGATTATACATACAACTTTCAACACTATCTCATTTATCGTGACATGAACATCCATAACACAAATTGGACAAATGAGAAATCACACAGAATAATCCATGGAAGAATTTAATGGTATGTGAAGAACTATGATTGTAACAACCCTAGGTTATTACCCTAGCTAAAACTAGATTAATTAAGCTAAACCAAGGTTTGATTTTGATTCCATTGGATTCAATGAGTCATTTAAACCTAAACCTAGAAGTTTGAAATCAATTGGAGCTAAATTGGAGAATTTGGTATTTTTGGCTATTTTTAAGCCCTGAAAAATACCTAAATTATTTTGATCTCCGAATTGAAATTTGATTTCATTTTTGAATTCCTCATACCCAAATTAGCTAAGGGTGAATTTTTGGGAATTTTTGGAGCTCATTTGATCCTAAATTGAATTTGGGAAGTTTTATAACAATTAAGAATTAATTAAATAGTTTTAATTAATTAAAATTAAATTTTATTTAATTTTTAATTATGTGGGATTTGCTGTCGGGACCACAGCAGATCCGCTGCGGGGGTCCCGACAGTGGCCCACAGTTTCGAGATCAGGGCTTGGCGTGGCCTGTGCGCGGGGAATTTTGTGACAGGAGGTAACCCTAGGGTTTGGTCCGCGGGCGCAGTCGGGGAGGAAGACGAAGGTGATGTTTGGGCCGGGTCGACCCCCGACCCGCGTCTTTTGATTTTGGGCCGCGGATATTAACGAATTATTAAGTAACATTTTTAATAGTTTTGAAATTAATAAACCAAAACCTAAAGTTCTGATTTAAATAAAAATACAGAATGAATTAATTAAATAACTTTAGTTATACAGATCCAAATGGTATGATCCAATATACCATTTGAATCAAAAAAATTCAGGGAATCTAAGTATAAAATAAAATTTTAGATCCAATGGTTGGATTAAAAATTATTTGCCAAACCTTCTCTGTGTTTAATTAAATTATATAAAATCATTTGATTGTCCAATTTATGAGTTTAAGGGCTCTGATTGCTCCTTGTACCCTAAGGGACAATTTCAGACCCTTAAAAATTAATTTTGGATAACTAATTTTCTTAATCACTCCTTAATCACCCTAATCAAGGATTAGTGAATTAAACCCTAATTAAGCCTTTGATTTAGGTGGGAATGGTTCTTAATATTATATTAAACCTAGTAAAACCTAAGTGTAAGGTTGGATTGCCCTAAGATGCCTTAATTTCACTAATCACCTTAAGTGGCCTAATTAAGTGATTAGTGCTAATTAAAACCATTTAGGTCATCAAAACCTCAATTAAAGGTGTTCCCCACCTCATTAAGCAATATGAAACACTTTAAAATAGATTAGAACAAATTTGGACAATAAAACCCTAAATTCCTAATTTTGTCTTAAGAAGGGCATTTTGGTCATTTTGACCAAAGTATGATTTAATGTTCCTTAATGATTGAAAATTTCAGTAAACCACTATAATGTAGGGTGGAAATGTTTCTCTGAAATCCTAGAACAATAATAATCACCAATCCATGAAATGTTCATTTAGTCCTTAATAAAGATACTTAAATCTTAAGCATTCCTTATAAAGATCATTTGACCTTAAACTTATTTAATTTAATAATGAAAATGGTCAGCTATCTTATTAATAAGTTTAGTAAGCATAATTTAAGAATTAAGTGTTAAAGGAAAAGTAATTAGAAAGAGTCTAAGTAAAATCTTAGCTTAAGATCTAAAGTGATCAAAACTCAGACCCTTAGATCTTAAGTAACCTAAGAAGGTCAAAATGGGTTTAATGTTAATCTAATGCTTGAAGTTGTCAATTCTAACCTTAATAAGCTCTTTATAGTTAATCATGAAATTAGGTTCTAAAGAAAATCACATATGGGAACTCATAAGTCAAAACCCTAATTAGAAGTCTAATGTAATCAAACTTCAGATCTTTAGATCTTAGATCTTAGACTTAGATCTTCAATTTGAATCAAACCACCTCCAATTGAAATTCTTTAATGATTGATTATTTAATCTTTTGAAACCTTCCATATGGGTATAGGATGATTCAATCAATAAGATAATGAAATTATCTTAGAGATGGAATATAGATCTTAGATTCTCAAGTTTTTAATTGATTATTTTATCTTATAATCAGTAGAATAGCATTTCACTAAGATCTTAGTTCCTGAATCTTTCAACTTATAGGATTCTTTACCTTTAAATTGGGTATTAAGTGAGAAACCTATATCCTATTTAGAATATCACCTAGGATTTGGGATTTGAACTCAACATAGAGTTTAAGTTCTAAATTCTTAAATCTTGATTTATTTGATCAAGATTTGGGTAAGAGAGTGAAATATTCATAAAATTAGGTCATTGATTTGCTTACTTAAACTATATAGTCGTCATATGATTTTGGATTAGAACTTGTTAAGTTCTAATATTTAACTTTAAGGATGTAAATCTGAGATTCTACTCGATAGCTGGATATTGGAGATCCTAAGCTTGTACCTTCTCAGAGTAGTTAGATTTGGTAATTTAGACAACAACAGATATCACATAAGTCTAGATTGAGTCTCTTGCTTACTTTGACTAGATTGCTTTGCATACCTTAGATTTTGAGCTTTAGCCCTTGAGCATATTAGGAAAAACTTAGGATGATACATCCTAAGCTAGTATTGTAATTTCATATCATTCAGTTTTGTTTTGTTTGCAGTTAGTAGAATATGACCTAGCTTAGTCTGCCTCTTCAAAAGTAGTATTGTATAGACTGGACTCAGACCTAGCATATTTGGATGGCTAGGCTGGGGATTGATTGATTGATATTGGAGGCCCTGTATGGCTTATTGGATGGTATGGTAGTACTAGGACTTAGGCTTATTACTACTTTAGCTAAATTATTTATTTCTGATTTGCTTTGCCACATGCTTCAGTGGCCTTATTTTCAGTATTTGCTCGCTTTGCCACATGTCTCAGTGGTTTTATATTTCATATATTGCTTTGCTTTTGCTACATGTCTCAGTGGCATTCCTTTTCATCTTAATCTGCATGTTGTATGTATACTTTCATGGCTTAGATATATGTATGAATGGCATGTTTAGGATGCTAGAATTTTATCGTATTCAGTACTTGAGTTCTTTTATACTCAGCATGTTTTACTTCGATCATAATTATGTTAGGATCATGTTTATTAAGCAGTTGTAGTTATTTTTGCTTTTAGCCTTACCTTGCTTATTTAGTGTTTTGTATGTTACTTCACATACGTGTTGCATGCTATAAATAGATAATTTATAGTAATCCCCTTCTTTCATAGCTTGTTGCACCCTTTACTGCTGCATGTGTAGTTAAATTAAATGTGATATCCTTTAATATTCAGTTCACTTTAAATAGCCTAAAACGTGCTTAGATAATTGTATAACTGTAACCTTTTTATTTTGTTTGCTGGGGCCCTGTCATTTATGATACCGACAAATATCAGATTCAGACGTGTTCGTGGGCAGTGTCGCTGAGGAGGAGCCAGTTCAGGAGGAGGACCTTCCAGCTGCTATTTAGCTAGTCTTGCCTTGTTTATTTCAGTGAGGACGAGAGTCTTTCATTTTCAGTTATTCATTTCAGTTTGTAATAATTAACTTTCTGGATGTACTTTACTTTCTGTATTGTGATGAGTTACTATATTGTATTTTCTTTTCCTACTATGTATGCTTGTGGATGTTACTCTATTTTATATTGCTTCTGCCACTTTGATATTTATATTAATGAATGTTATAGCACTTGGTGACAAGTCCTTGCCTTAAGGCAAGTTGGGTTTGCCTAACTTTACTTAAGTTGGGGATTTGCCACAGTTGGAGCACCATACTTTCTTATTACCAGTACGGGGGCCCCACAATGATAAATCCAAGATTTATAATAAAAGAAGAGAAGAAATACAAGCATTTTAAAACTTAAATGGTATACTTTGATGTTTTTTTTTACTTATTTCAAGATAAAATTGTGCAAGACAAAAATCTAAGCCAAATATAAAATTTTGGAAGAAATTGCCTAAGCACGCCACAGCGCGCTGCAGTGGGTCCAAACTCGAGACGTAGGTGCTGCAGCGCACCGTGGCAGAACCTTTTAAAACCCAGACTGCAACTATTCAAAAGGCACCAGCTACAACGCACCGCAGTGGTCTTAAATAAAGACACTGGCACTACCGCGCACTATAACGGATACAAAATTGAGATCATGGCGCTATAGCGCGCCACAGTGCAACCATCTGAACCAAGATTCAACAATCTTATAAAAGCCCTTGCTATAGCGCACCCCAACAGTCTCAACCCAAGACTTTGGCACTACCTGCGCTGTAGCATATTTAAATAGAGAGCTCGGCGCTACAGCATACCTTATGGAAAATCAACGGGCTAGGACATAAGGAAAGAAAAGATAAAGGCATTCCTCTACCGTGCACCCAAGCATGTCATAGCATGCTCAAGCCATCCAATCCTGAGAGCTCTGCGCTGTTGCGCGCCACAACGGGTCCAAACCCGAGAGCTCGGGGCTACCGCACGCCGCAGCGAGCATTCATTTGACAACTATTCTAAAGCAAAACCACTGCTGCACGCTCAAGCGCGCTGTAGTGCACCACAATGTTCGTCGTATTTCCATCCAGGATCAAGCATTAAATTCAGCAAAAGGAAGGCCACAAATTCAAATATTTTGCCTTCCCCAGCTGCTTGAAACCTTAATTTCATTAATTCCTTGTATTTTTCAAGAGAATATCAGAATATTTTTATTACATGCCATAAAAGCAAGGGAGTTGAAAAGGTGTCAGCTTTGATTATAAAGGAGGTTGAGGGCTATTTTATTTAAGCTGGCACACAGTATTAAGAGAGGGTTTCTGTAAAAATTATTGTGTTATTACCCATTAATTAGTAATCTAATTGACTCTAATCATCTTTCATTAGTCTTAAAATAGTATTAAGAGCCTCCATTTCAAGTTTTGTGCGATTTAGAGATCGTTTGGCAATTTCCAACATTTACTAGTTATCTGATGATCGTGATAATGCATAAATTATTTAGTCCTCAGAATTGAAAATAGAGTTCACCATTGGACTCACCACACCCAAATTAGCTATAGGGGTAATTTGGAAGTGTTTAGAAATTGTTAAATTTTTTTTGAATATTTTAATAATATTTAAATACCCAGAAAATTAAAATAATTAAATTGCCCTCCAATAGAAAATTCGTTTACATTTTTGAGTTCTTCACCCATCATTTAGGCAATGGTGAATTTTTGAGATTTTTTGGAGTCCATTTTATTATTTTATTTTGAGTAATAAATTAAGTATATTTAATTAAACAAATAAAGTAAATAAAATAAATATCAATATATTATTAAATTTTTAAATCCTTCGGCCATTTGTAAAATGCAGATATTCGCTGTGCTGGATTGAACACGAGGCATCCATCCTACATAATCGCAGCTGTCCCGTGTTTTGATAGTAAGATCTGACGGTCTAGTTTTGATATGAGCTTATGCATAAGATCTGGCCATTCGATCGACCGATGGAACGAACGGTCAGATCTCATTCCATGTACGGTGTCCCAGATACGACTGAGTGTAGATGTACGTCTGTCCTTCTGCTGCTCCTGGCGTTCCCTCTTAGCCGTTTAGGACTCCTTCTCCCCATCTTTTCCCATTCGTTTAGCTGGCTCGGGGAGCTCTTGGGGATTAAAGGCTTTTACTATCATCAGTTTGAGCGCTAAGCGATCTGCATTGTGAACCCTAATTCCTTCTTAAGCCATCAGTAATAAACTGCTTGGTACCTATCCTTTTAACTCCTTATTAGTTGTATGTGTATTTTCCTCTCTTTATGGTCTGGAAATTGTATCGGGGAGGGTCAATCGAGTTCAGTTAAGCTCAAATTGACCCTGTGTGATTAGGGTTTTGATTTTGTAAATAAAACCCTAATCCCGTAAATTAGGGCATGGTCTCCATCGACGTTGATGTCAGTGATCGGTTATGGCATAATACGAAGTGTGCAAGACATGCCGATATCTTCTCTTTAGCATGCAATTTTGCATGAGCGCAGTGCTGATCAAACCAGATATTAGGAACCTTTATCTCGATCCTTCCGTCTCTGTTGTCGAGGACAAGGGATAATTGCTCAAATTGGCTTTTTGAACTAAACCGATCCGGTCTAGTGCAATTTATCCATGCTGCCGCGTTTTAAGTGGCACCCAGTCCTGTGTCGACATGCGTTGCCCTTACAGATCGACGCGTGCTGACGGCTGACAGCTGCCAATCATTGTTTGCTTGCATTTTCAGTGCAGTCTCAAACTTAGTGCCGACGGTTAATTGATTCAATGGAAATGCATTTAATTTAAATCCTAATTAATTAATTCTATTGAAAGTTTATTTCTTTAATAACTTTAATAATACTTAGTCAAATAATACAAATCTATATACTATTTTGATTGCAAGAATGTGTAGATTATTAAATGCCATTTATTTTCTATTTTTATGAATGTATTAATTAATCATTATTTTAGATTAAACTATTTAATTTCAAATAAATTCTAAAAAATCAAACAGTCTATTTGACTCATAAAGATGTGAGGAATATTAATATGAGATCAAATATAAGTTTAGAACCCTAGATCTCATAGTGACTTTTTAACCCTAATTAGGTGTCTCAAAAACCTTAAAATCTCAGCATTATCTAAGTTTGACATAGTTAGTGTCATTTTACTCCTTATGTTATGAGAATTTCATATTTATATATATTATTTCATTTGGACAATGTTTAATGATATTAGGTTCTTGGCTCATAAATTAGGGTAATTTTGTTAATTTTCTAATTTCTTAAATTTCATGTTTTAGGTATTTAAACTTCAGGACAAGAAATTTGTCACATTATTTACTGCCCAATGTCAATTTTAATTTTATGATTTGAGCTTAGTTCTTTTAAATTAGATGCTCGAATCCTTAGAAAACTGCTCGATATATCTTTTAACCTTAGGATAGAAGCTATAGGATTGATTTACAACTTGAATTGTAGGTCATCTTTAGAGCTAGATTTTGTACCCATTAAGTGTGTCTAACCTTAATGCTTGAGTAGTGTATGATGTGAATCTATTAGTACTAATCATAAGTACCTATATTGGATCCTTAATGAATTCACCTTTAATTATCAAATCTTCATTTAAATCCTTTAAGGAGTTAAATTAGGACTCATAAACTCATTAACATATTTTAGGAACCCTATTGATTTCATTAACCTTTAAATTATAGAAATTGAAGAGCTTATAGCTTACAATCCATTCCTCTCCTATACACTTAGATCTTCCTCAAACTATTTCAATCTAACTAGATTAGTAATTGATTTGATTAGATCCTTCCAACATAATCTAATTAGATAAGTTGAGCTTGTAGAACCTTAACTTCCACCCTGTCCTAATGTGATAATTCCATAACTACACCCTTTCCTAACTAGTTCCTAAGTCATGATTTAATTACAAATTTAAACCAAATGGTTTAGAATAAGGATATGATTAGTTTAATGTAATATTATTATACTTATAAATTATTTTGCCATTTCATAAATCAATTTAAACTACTATTTTCTAAGACCCCAACTACTTCTATTACTTATATTTGACTTGAGATCAATATTTGTAAGTCAATTAGAAGCTCAATTAGCTCCAATCATTAAGTAGATTACTAATATTAGATACTTTTGGATATCACATAGTTTGCAATTATTGAATTTTTCCTTATATGCTTGCTTAGCTTTAAGCCTAATTCATTTGACACATTCATATAAGATATTGTGCATAAATAAAATTTTCGTATTTAAAATTATAGGGGTTTACTATTGTTGGTTAAACCAAGGGCAAGCTAATGAGGACTAATAAGGAGACCTCACATTCTCAGAGGATGAATGTGAGTGTTTTTTGTTTTCAACCCCGCTTTCCTTTACCTGTTAGCAGACATACTTAACTCATCGCTTCATTCTGCATTTTCCCGGAGAATGAATACTTTCATAAAATAACTTCATTTTAATAAAATATGAGTTCTTCTATAATCTTATTGATTATGAAGACTCATTATTGCTCTTAACCTATATTTACTTTCATAGTCTTAAGCTATGAACATCTTAGACTTATAGTCTAAAACTTTCTTTCATTTACTATACGTTGCACTTTCTATATTTTTAGTACTGTACTTTACTTATTTATAGTTCATTTAGATTATAGTGAATATTGCTATAATTTCATTTAAACGCTTCACTGTCTTCTTTTCTTTACTTGGCATAAGTTCATTGAACATATACATGCTTTATTCTATTTACTTCATATGCACTTTAGTACTTTTTAGCCTATTTAGGATGCTTTTACCCTTATTTTAAATTTTAGACTAGGTTGTCTAGAATTATGAGTATTCTTACTCACTTTGCTTTTCATTAGTCTTTCTTACTATTTCCCTTATTTTCTTTCCCTTATTTAATGCTTTCAATTGCACTGTTGTTTACTTTCATATTGTACACTAGTTGTGATATCCAAAATAAATGTTAAAATATTTAGCCCATTCTTAAATTGTGCTTAGACTGTTTAGTCTAACTATACTTTCTTTATATTTGGCTATGCCCTATCACATTTAAATGCTAAAATATGATAGACTAGGTGCATTTGGATGCTAGTGGAGCTGGACCAAGTGCTTAAAGCATTATAATTGCTTCTGCATTAATTAGTTTAACTTGCTTTTATGTTAATTGTGAGAGAGAGACTTTACTTTCTTATTCTCCATTTAAATTAGCATGTAATAAGTTAATTCAATTGTTTGTCTTTACTCATTTTATGATGGAAGTAATTCTTTTACTTAAATTACTTGGTTTGGGATAAATGGATAATTGAATGGATAAATTGCATAAATATTTCATATTATAAACTCATTTATCATATGTAATTAATTGAATCTATCCTTACTTGTAGCATAATTGTGCATGCATTACATAATGTCAAACTTATATTGCTTCATATAAATGTTCACATCTACTACTACTTGCAAATGTTATGCTTCTATATGTAATTTTAATCACTTTAAGTCCTATTGTTGATTGTAATTACGTCTATGAATTACTTCATAAATTTTGCACGTATTTTTCATTCACATATTTCATTTCTTTTATTTATGATTGCATCTACACTTTCATATTCAAGTAATTGTGATTACTTCTTTTGTTATATGATTAGTTGCCTTGTCCATGCATATAATTATAACTTTCATATATATATATATATATATATATATATATATATATATATATATATATATTTGTAACTACTTTGATCACATGAACTTGGAATCACATTTATTATATGCATTTTTCTTCTTCTAATTTTTCATCTTAACTTAAGACCCTTTTCATGGTCCATGGCCAAACTTAGCATCTAGCATTTACTTAGTTTTCCTCTAATTAGATTTTAGATGCTAAGGTGATGCTCTAATGTTGGGCTTAATTATTACTCCATATTGGGGTCGTTACAGTTGGTATTAGAGCCAAGTTGAGAACTTTAAGTTAAGATAAATACATCCATTTATCCAAAAGCAAAGAACACAGAATATTAAAGATAATTGAAATGACACCCAACACATTACTAATCCAATAATTGATTTAAATTTCTAACTTAAACTTTAATTAAATTTTTAGATGCAAAATTGTGAATATGAACTAAGGTTCTTCTCTAGATCATTCTTTCATTATTGGGAGGATGATCATTGGTTATGTTCAGCTTATGGTCATGAGAACTTTAGTGTATCTCAAGCCAGAGGTGCAATTTTGGACAAAAATTTGAAGTATTGTGTGTTTCAAGGTGACTGCATTCTGTAGTTAGCTAGAGAATGGCTTTCAAGAGTCTCTACAACTTTTGAAGCCAAATATTATCCTGATCACATACGCTTCCAATTTTTGGACGAACTCTTCAGCGACTATGCCATGGATTGGTGGTGTTGTGCTCATGAGGTGCTAGTTCGTGGAAGTAGACATCTCCACCGTGCTCCTACCTATGAAGACTTCAAGCTTATGTTTTATGCAAGGTTTTGTAACTTGTAGTGCTATTTTCTTTATGCACTAGTTTTTTTTTATTAGTAGCATCTTGTAAATCGCTCCTATCTTACTTATGTCTTCTCTTCTCTCTTCAAAATTGTATCTCTTAAACCTCTTAAGTTTAATGAGAATCCTTTTCCCATTTTCTTAAACTTCTAAATTGTGTTTTTCTTTTCTTTCTTTAGAATGAATCCCGATTCAAACAACCGTGTTCCACCTGTAGTGGAAGAACCCACTTCCACGACAACTTTTCATATCGATCAAATGCAGAATCTTTTAGAGATGATGGGTTATGATTGAAGCTCAAACCTATTATGCAGAAAGGATGGCCTCATGCTGTACCCCTTCCCAACCTTCTCCTACCCCATCTCAGCTATTTCCAACTCCTCCCCAAGCTTCTTTTCCCATTCCTACTGAAGTTCTTGTGGCTCCACCGCCAACTCATGGCCCTGTAGTGGATGCCTTTCACCTCACTTTTCCTTGTTTGTATCCCCCGACATTCAATGGCTCTATTTCTCCCTTCGAAGCTGTTGACTAGTTCAAAGCAATAGAGAAAACCTTGGCTAGTATTAAATGTCCTGAAGTGAATGCATTCATCTTGCCACTTATCTGTTTCATGGCGAGGCTAAATATTGGTGGGATAGTGAATTGAAGACCCATATCTCAAGCGTTCAGTTAGAAGATATTCCATGGGATGAGTTCGAACAAGTTTTTTGCGAAGAAGTCATTCCCCCGTCTGCCCAAACCATAATCGAGAATGACTTGATACAACTTACTCAAGGAAGTCATTCTGTTCATGAGTATGAAATGAAATTTCGCAAGCTTTCTTATTTCACTCCCAATCTAATTCACACTGATGTGGCAAGGTGTACTAGATTTTTATCTGGTCTGAAGGATTCCATCAAAAGTCATCTGATATCTCAAGATCATGACGATTTCCCTAAGCTTCTGGAAGGTGCCCGCATGGTCGAGTACCACCAAGCTCAGATGGAGTTAAAGAAGCATTCTCACATTCAACCTTATAGATTTGAACCGTTTAATAGAAATTGTCCTCATGGTCCTAAGGTCTTCCAGCTTACTCTAAGTCAGAATAAAAATCATAAGCAAAAATAGATTCAACAAGGAAGACTTGGTGTTAGATGTAACAGGCTGCATCCTTATGGGAAGTGTTACCATACTGGCGGTCGGTGCTATATTTGCGGCAGAACCAATCATCGTCATTGGGACTATCAAGCAAATTAGACTATGGAGAAAATGCAGATCAATCACCAACCTTTCATGCAAAACCCTACTCCTATTAATTCTCAAGCGCCAACACTTGTCCTAATGCCTCCTTCTACTAGTAGAAGTGCATAGCATCAAAAAGGTGCACCTATATTTCCCCCAGAGCAAGGTTAACGTGGTAGAATGTCAAAGGCAAGTCTACTTCTCAACCTCCTATTGTACTGTGTGTCTACACACTTTCTCCTTCTATTGCCGAAGATGACAACAACGTTGTTACCGGTACGTTCTACTTTTAATTTTCAATTTTTTGTCTTTCATTTCTTCTGTATTTTATTTCCAATATTTTTGCTTTAATTTTCACTAGTTGTAATTAACATTTAATTTTCCCTACTATAGGATTATTAAGAATCAGTTCTGTAATACAATCTTTGGCACAGGTGCTATCCACTCATTTATGTCCGAGAGTGATGCTTCTTCCCTTAACCTTCAATATTTTAGCCTAGGTAATGCCTTGAAAGTGCTGATACCATCTGGTGCTGAAATGTGTGCTACTGAGTTATGTTTGGTAGACATCCCAATCATCAACCAATTCTTTCAATCCAAATCTATCATTATGTTAATTATAAACTTTGACATAATTTTAGGTAAGGATTGGTTGAATAAGTTTAATGCTGTTATAGACTGCTTTAGAAAGAGAGTTTTGCTTAAGGTTGGAAGAAAACTTGAAGTTTATGTAGGAAAGCTTAGCTTGAATGCATCCTTAATTAATGCAATTGAAGCTAAGTGCCTCATTAGTAACGATTGACATGCAATTATAGTAACCTTAATCAGTGAAGAAAAGTAAGTTTGAAGTCCTAAAGAGACTATCATTGTTAGAAAGTTCCTGGATGTATTCCTTGTAGACTTGCCTGGATTACCTCCTTTGCATGAGGTAGGGTTTTCTATTGAGCTTATTCATGGGACTCAACCTAAATCTAAGGCTCCATATAGAATGGAACCGAAAGAATTGTAAGAGCTTAGAGAGTAGTTGCAAGAGTTGTTAGAGAAAGGATTCGTTCTCCCTAATATGTCACTTGGGGAGCTCCTGTCCTATTCTTTAAGAAGAAGGATGGATAAATGCGGATGTGTATATACTACCTCAAGCTTAACAAAGTGACTGTGAAGAATAAGTACCCTCTCCCTAGGATCGATGATTTGTTCGATCAGCTTGTCGGAGCGAAAGTCTTCTCCAAGATTGACTTAAGGTCAGGTTATTACCATATTCGAGTCAAGGATGAAGATATTCCTAAAATTGCATTCAGGACTCGATATGGGCATTTTGAGTTCTTAGTCATGTCTTTCGGACTTACGAATGCTCCTTCTTAATTTCATGGACCTGTGCAGCATATTCTTAAGCGGTATCTAGATGAGTTTGTTATCATTTTCATCGACGACATCCTAATCTATTCTAAGTTAGCTACTGAGCATGAAGTGCATCTGTGTGCCATTCTTGAGTTGTTAAGAGAGTATAAATTGCTTACTAAGTTTTTGAAGTGCGAGTTTTGGCTCAAATCTGTGGCATTTCTAAGTCATGTTGTTGATGCTAAAGGCATAAGAGTTGATTAAAAAAACTATGCGCTATTCAACTGTGGGTCCAACCTAAATCTGTAACAGAGATTTGCAGTTTTCTAGGACTCACTGGATATTACAGAAGGTTTGTTCCTGGTTTTTCTCAAATCTCTTCATCGTTAACTCAGTTATCTATAAAAGAGGTTCTGTTCATTTGGAGAACTTCCTGTGAAGAATCTTGTCAGAAGTTGAAATAGTTATTAACTTCTACTCTTGTTCTAGTACTATCTCGAGAGGGTAAAGATTTTTAGGTTTATACTGATGCCTCTAAGGTAAGCTTTGGTTGTGTTCTGATGCAAGATCATTGTGTAATAACCTATTCCTCTAGACAGCTTAAACTCAATGAGAAGAATTATCATGTACATGATCTTGAGCTTGTAGGGGCATTTTTTGCTCTTAAGATCTAGAGACAATACCTGTACGGAGTTAAGTGTGAGATGTTTACTGATCATCAAAGTTTTTAGTACATCTTCACTCAGAAGGAACTTAACTATAGTCAGCATAGATGGCTTGATTTACTTTGCAACTACAACTTGGAAATCCAATACCATCCAGGTAAAGCTAATGTTATAGCTGATGCCTTGAGTCGTAAAGCAACTTTATATTCCCTTGGTTGCAACAAATTTTTGATCAAAGATTTTTCAGATTGAATCTTGAGCCGATCAGATCTGCTGAATTGGGCACTCTATTATTTGCTATTTAGTCAGATGATTCTCTAAGGTCTAAGATTGTCGAAGCTCAGAAGGAAGATGCGAATTATTCTATTATAGTTCTTAATATCATTAGTGGAAAGAGATCCGAGTTACATCTTGATATTGAAGGTGTAAACTTTCAGAAAACTAGATTGTGGATTCCTAAAAACCTATAGTTACAAATACTATCAGAAGCCCATAACTCTGGCTATATAGTTCATTTTAGAAATAATAAGATGTATAAGGATGTAAAGAAATCATCCTGGTGGTCTGGCATGAAGAGAGATATTACCATTTTCATTTCTAAGTGTCATTCCAGTTTGTTAGTTAAAGTGGAACATCAGAAGCCTAGTGGACTTCTCAAACCCTTAGACATTCTTGAATGGAAATGGTTTGATATTTCTATGGACTTCATTGTGAATCTGCCTAAGTGCAAATCTAGTTTTGACTCAATCTGGGTGATAATCGATAGACTCACCAGTCAGCTCACTTCCTTCAAATTTATTAGACAGATCCTGTGGAGAAGTTAGCTAAGCTTTATCTTAAGGAAATCGTTCATTTGCACAGTATGCCAAATTGCATTATTTCAAATAGAGATAGTAGATTTACTTCTAAATTTTCATTTGCTGTTCATCAAGACTTGGGGATGAATTTAACTTTGAGTACCGCTTTTCATCCCCAGACTGATGGTCAACCTGAGAGGATTAATCAGATTTTAGGAATTCTTCTTCGTCTTTGTGTTCTTGATTTTGGCAGATCATTGGAAGATCATCTTTCCTTAGTTGAGTTCGCCTACAATAATAGTTTCTAGTCCAGTATCGGTATGGCTCCATACAAAGCTCTTTATGGAAGGAGGTATACAACTCCTATTGCTTGGATTGAAGTAGGAAACTCTTAACTCTATGGTTCTGATTTGATCAAGGAGACTACTAGAAAAGTTCTTCTGGTTAAGCGTAATATGGTGACAGCTTAGGATTGACAGAAAAAGTATCATGATGCTCGTCATTGTCCGCTAGAGTTTCAAGTTGATGATCGTGCATATTCAAAAGTAAGTCCAATGCAGGGAGTGTAGAGATTTGGTGCTCTTGGAAAGCAGAGTTCAAGGTATCTGGGACCCTTTGAAGTGATTGAAAAAGTTGAAACCTCTACATATACGTTGGAGTTACCTGATAACTTCTTAGCCATGCACAATGTGTTTCACATCTCATAATTAAGATGGTGTTTACTAGATCCTAGTCAGCAAGTTTAGATTCCAGCAATCGAGCTGTAGCATAATCTGACTTTATTGTTAAGCCTATTGTAATTTTGGGGCGAGATCTTAAGTAGTTAAGAAATCGCAACATTCCTATGATCAAAGTACACTGGCAGAGTCATCCACTTGGTGAACCCACGTGGGAGAAAGAATAGGATATGCGAAAGAAATTCCCAGAATTTTCTTCTTAATCGGGTAGTTTTGGTTCTTTCATTTTCATTATTGTTTCCTTATACTTCCTTCATGCATTTTCAATTTCTTATTTTTATTTGTTGCGTGTCATGGGCAACACTCTTTTTAAGGAGAGGAGTTTATAACAACCCTAGTATTATTACCTTGTCAATTAGTGGTCTAATTGACTATAGTATTTTTTCATTAGTCTTATAATAGTATTAAGAGCCTCTATTTCAAGTTTCGTGTGATTTGTCGTTTGGAAATTTTTAGTATTTCTAGGTTTTCTGTTGATCATGAGAATGCCTAAATTATTTAGACCTCAAAATAAAAAATAGAGTTCACCATTGGACTCACCAGACCAAAATTAGCTAGGGGTGATAATTTGGAAGTATTTGAAAATCATCAAATGTTTCCCAAATATTTTAATAATATTTAAATACCCATAAAATTAAAAGAATTAAATTGACCTCCAATCAAAAATCCATTTGCATTTTTGAGTTCCTCACCCCTCATTTAGGCAATGGTGATTTTTGGGATTTTTTAGAGTCTATTTTTTTTAGTAATAAATTAAGTGTATTTAATTAATCAAATAAAGTAAATAAAATAAATATCAATATATTATTAAATTTTTAAATCCTTTGGTAGTTTGTAAAATGCGGAAATCCATTGTGCTGGATTAATCCTACGTAATAGCAGTCGTCCCATGTTTTGATAGTATGATCTGACGGTCTAGTTTTTATTTGATCTTATGCCTCAGATTTGGCTGTTCGATCGACCGATCGAACGAATGGAAATATCTCGTTCCCTGTACATTGTCCCAGACATGACCAAGCACAAGCGTATGTCTGTCCTTTCATTGCTCCTAGTGTTCCCTCTTAGCCATTTCAGACTCCTTCACCCCATCCTTTCCCTTTCGTTTAGCTGGCTGGAGGAGCTCCTGGGGATCAAAGGCTTCTACTATCGTCAGTTTGAGCGCTAGACAATCTACATTGTGAACCCTAATTCCTTCTTAAGGTGATAATGATGAACTGCCAGGTACCCATCCTTTGAACTCCTTATTAATTGGATGCATCTTTTCCTCTCTTTAAGGTCTGGAAATTGTATTGGGGAGGGTCGATCGAGTTTAGTTGAGCTCAAAACGACCTTGTGTGATTAGGGTTTTGATTTCGTAAAAAAAACCCTAATCCCATAATTTAGGGCAAAGTCTCCATTGACGTTGATGTCAGCGATCGTCTATGGCCTAATACCCAGTGTGTAAGCCATGCCGATATGTTCCCTTTAGCATGCAATTTGGCCTGAGTGCAGTGCTGATCAGACCAAAGATTAGGAACCCTAATATCGATTCTTCTGTCTCTGTCATCAAGGACGAAGGGATAATCGCTCGGTTTGGCTTTTTAAACTGAACCGGGCCGGTCCAGTGCATTTTATCCACACTGCCGCATTTTAAGTAGCGCCCAGTTCCATGTCAACTTGCGTCGCCCTTATGGATCGACGTGTGTCGATGGGATGGGTGTCTTTTGGCGTGCGTCTTTTGGTACGCTGACGGCTGATAGTCGCCAATCATTGCCTGGTATCATTTTTAGCTCCGTCTCAAACTCAATGACGACGGTTAATTGATTAAATGGAAATGCATTTAATTTAAATCCTAATTAATTAATTAATTCTAATGCAAAGTTAGTTGTTTAATAACTTTAATAATATTTAGTCAAATAACACAAACATATATACCATTTAATCACAAGAACATGTAGATTATTAAAATGGCATTTATTTTATATTTTGGTAAATGTATTAATTAATCATTATTTTAGATTAAATTATTTAATTTCAAATAAATTCTAATAAATCAAGTGATCTAAATTGATCATTTAATATCCAAATTAAATGATCAAATAGTCCATTTGACTCATAAAAGTGTGAGGAATATTAATATGAGATCAAATATAGGTTTAAAACCTTAGATCTAATAGTGACTTTTTAACTCTAATTAGGTATCTCGAAAACTCTAAAATCTCAACATTGTCCAAATTTGACCTAGTTAGTGTCGTTTTACTCTTTATGTTATGAGGATTCCATATTTATGTATATTATTTCATTTGGACAATGTTTATTGATATTAGGTTTTTGGCTCTTAAATTAGGGTAATTTTGTTAATATTCTAATTTCTTGAATTTCATGTTTTAGGTATTTAAACCTTAGGACAACAAATATGTCACATTATTTTCTTCCCATGTCAATTTTAATTACATGATCTGAGCTTAGTTCTCTTAAATTAGATGCTTGAATCCATAGCAAACTGTTTGATTCATCTTTCAACCTTAGGATAGAAGCTATAAGATTGACTTATAACTTTAATTGTAGGTCATCTTTAGAGCTTGATTTTGTACCCATTAAGTGTGTCTAACCTTAATGCTTGAGTAATGTAGGATGTGAATCTATTATTATTAGTCCTAAGTACCTAGATTTGATCCTAATTTAATTCACCTTTAACTCTTAAATCTTCATCTAAGTCCTTTAAGAAGTTGAATTAGGAGTCTTAAACTCATTAGCATAGTTTAGAAACCCTCTTGATTTTATTAACCTTTAAATTATAAATTGAAGAGCTTGTAGCTTACAATCCCTTCCTGTGATGACCCACTTAAGTGGTAATAAGTGAAACTCTTAAACATCGAGGCGCCTTTTCAGATAACGGTGGAGTTCCTAATAAGAATTCCAAAGTTAAGCGTGCTCAGGTGGGAGCACTCCCAGTATGGGTGACCTGCTGGGAAGTTATCTTTTGAGGGCAAAACCGTGAGGCCTTTCTGGCAAAGCGAACAATACCTTGGTGCTTAAGAGTTTGGGCTGTTACAAATGGTATCAGAGCAAACCATAGGGTGTCAGATAGGAGCTAAGTGCCATACAGGGCAAAGTACCACTTCATGTGAGCAGCCTCTTGAACCCATGATGGTTAAGGTGCTACATGGTTGTGGGTACCTCTTGCGCCTGTAGGGGTCACCTCTAGTTCTATCTACCCAATGGATGGTTCTTGGATCTGTGTGTGGTTACTGATGAGGACGTCAGTTACTTAAGTTGGGGAGATTGTGATGACCCACTTAAGTGGTAATAAGTGAAACTCTTAAACATCGAGACGCCTTTTCAGATAACGGTGGAGTTCCTAATAAGAATTCCAAAGTTAAGCGTGCTCAGGTGGGAGCACTCCCAGGATGGGTGACCTGCTGAGAAGTTAACTTATGAGGGCAAAATCGTGAGGCCTTTCTGGCAAAGCGGACAATACCTTGGTGCTTAAGAGTTGGGCTGTTACACTTCCTCTCCTATACACTTAGATTTTCTTTAAACTATTTGAACTAACTAGATTAGTAATTGATTTGATTAGATCCTTCCAACATAATCGAATTAGATGAGTTGAGCTTGTAGAACCTTAACTTCCACCTTGTCCCAATGTGATAGTTCCATAACCACACCCTTTCCTACTAGTTCCTAAGTCATGATTTAATTAACTAATTCCAACCAAATTGTTTAAAATAAGGATATGACTAGTTTAATATAATATTATTATACTTATAAATAATTTTGCCATTTCATAAATCAATTTAAACTACTATTTTCTAAAACCCCAAGTACTTCTATTACTTATAATTGACTTGAGATCAGTATCTCTAAGTCAATTAGAAGCTCAATTAGCTCCAATCATTAAGTAGATCATTAAAATTAGATTACTTTGGATATTACATAGTTTGCAATTATTGAATTTTTTCTTGAGTGATTGCTTAGCTTTGAGCCTAATTCATTTGACACATCCATATAAGACATTGTGCATAATAAAAAATTTTACATTTAAAACTATAGAGGTTTACTATTGTTGGTTAAGCCAAGGGCAGGCTAATGAGGAGTAATAAGGAGACCTCACATTCTCAGAGGGTGAATGTGAGTGTTATTTATTTTGAACCTCGCTTTCATTTACCTGTTAGGCAGTCATGCTTAACTCCTAGCGTCATTTTCCATTTGCCCACATAATGAATACTTTCATAAAATAACTTCAATTTAATAAAATATGAGTTCTCCTACAATATTTTTGATTGTAAAGACTCATTATAGATCTCAAGCTATATTTACTTTCATAGTCCTAGGCTATGTATCTTTTAGACTTATTGTCTAAGACTTTCTTTTATTTACTATACCTTGCACTTTGTATATTTTTAGTAATGTGCTTTACCTGTTTACAGTTCATTTAGATTATAATGAATGTTGCTATAATTTTATTTAATTACTTCATTATCTTCTTTTCTTTACTTAGCATAAGTTCATTGAACATATGCATGCTTCATTCTATTTATTTCATATGCACTTTAGTACTTTTCTAGCCTATCTAAGATGCTTTTACCCTATTTTAAATTTTAGGCTAGGTTGTTTAAACTTGATAGTATTCTTACTCACTTTGCTCTTCATTAGTCTTTCTTACTATTTCCCTTATTTTCTTTCCCTTATTTAAATACTTTTAATTGCACCGCTATTTACTTTCATATTGTAGGCTAGTTGTTATATCCAAAATAAATGTTAAAATGCTTAGCCCGATCTTAAATTGTGTTTAGACTGTTTAGTCTAACTATACTTTCTTTTTATTTGGCTTGCCTTATCATATTTAAATACCAAAATGTGATAGACCAGGTGTATTTGGATACTTGGAGTTGGACTAAGTGCTTAAAAATTAATAAAAACTTTCGCATTAATTAGGTTTACTTGCTTTTATGTTAATTGTGAGAGAGAGACTTTACTTTCTTATTCTCTATTTAAATTAGCATGTAATAACTTAATTTAATTGCTTATCTTTACTCATTTTGTGATGGAAGTAGTTCTTTCTTACTTAAATTGCTTGGTTTGGGATAAATGGATAATTGAATGGATAAATTGCATAAATATTTTATATTATAAACTCATTTGTCATATGTAATTAATTGCATCTATTCTTACTTGTAGCATAATTGTGCACGCATTTCATAATGTCAAACTTATATTGCCTCATGTGAATGTTCACCTCTACTACTACTTGCAAATGCTATGCTTCTACATGTAATAATAATTACTTTGTCCTATTGTTGATTGTAATTACATCTATAAATTACTTCATAAATCATGCAAGTATTTTCCGTTCACATCTTTCATTTCTTCTATTTATGATTGCATCTACACTTTCATATTTAAGTAATTATGATTACTTCTTTTGTTACATGATTACTTGCCTTGTCCATGAATATAATTATCACTTTCATATATATATTTGTAACTACTTTGATCACATGCACCTAAAATAACATTTATCAGATGCATTTTTCTTCTTCTAATTTCTCATCTTAACTTAAGACCCTTTTCATGATCTATGGCCAAGCTTAGCATGTTGCATTTGCTTAGTTTCCCTCAAATTAGATTTTACATGCTAAGGTGACGCTACAATGTTGGGCTTAATTACTACTCCATATTGGGGTCATTACAGTTTCTCTCTTTGACATTCCAAAACCTAAAATTAGAGCCTGCTGTGAGAAAGGAAAGGAGACCCCCACCAGAGAAGGAAAAGAGAACCATTCAAGAAGAGAAAAGATGAACATCTCGAGGAACCTTCTAAAACCCAGATTCAACGCTGGTGCTGCAGCGCGTCGTGGTGGAACCTTCTAAAACACAGAAAACAATTATTCAAAAGGCCCCCGCTACAGCGCACTGCAGTAGTATCAACCTGAGACACTGGCGTTACCACACATTGTAGCGGATACAAAATAGAGAGCGTGGTGCTATAGCTCACCACAGCAGAATCATCTGAACCCAAATTCAGCAACCTTTTAAAAGCCCTCGCTACAGCGCGCCACAGTGGTCTCAACCCGAGACTCTGGCGCTACTGTGCGACGTAGCGGATTAAATAGAGAGCTCGATGCTACAGCGTGCTGTAGCGAATCAATGGGCCAGGACTTAAGGAAAGCAAAGATAAAGGCATTCTACTACCGTGTGCCCAAGTGCACCATAGCGTGCTCAAGCGGTCCAAACCCGAGAGCTATGCGCTACTGCACGCCATAGTGGGTCCAAACCGGAGAGCTCGATGCTACCGCACGCCGCAACGGGCATTAATTTGACCACTATTATGTATCAGAACCACTAGAGCACGCCCAAGCACGCTGTAGCGCGCCACAGTGCCCGCCGTATTTCCAGCCAGGATCAAGCATTAAATTCATGGAAGGTCACAAATTCAAATCTTTGCCTTTCCTAGCTGCTTGAAGCCCCAATTTCATTATATCCTTGTATTTTTCAAAAGGATATCAGAATATTTTTTATTGCATGCCATAAAAGCAAGGGAGTTGAAAAGGTGACAGCTTTGATTGCAAAGGAGGCTGAGGGCTATTCTATTTAAGTTGGCATGTAAGACTAAGAGAGGGTTTCTCTCTTTGACATTCCAAGACCTAAAATCAGAGCCTACTGTGAGAAAAGAAAGGAGACCCCTACCAAGGAAAGAAAAGGGAACCATTCAAGGAGAGAAAGGACAAACATTTTAAGGAGCTGGAAGAGAAGAAGTTAGAGAGCAAGGAAAGATTTAGAGAATGCCAAAGGACTATTCCTAGTAATCTTCTCAAAACTCATCTTTTGACTTTCATTTAGTAGAACCATGCAAAGGTTCATGTCCTTGTATGTTATTTATTATATTTCTTTTGTAATGGAAGACTAAACCTCCTTTGGGGATTGTTGGGGCAAAAATATATAATAAGTTATGGGCTGAAATGGTGCTTGTATTGATCTTTTTTCAATGAATTAAATCTTTAACTTTTTGGTTTAGCTTGTGAATGCATGTTGTGTGGACAAATGTTTAAATCTAAAATTAAATAGTTAAAAAATGAGGAAAATATCGAGTCAGTAAATCACATCAAAGTTTAAGGGAAATGCACATAAAGGTCCTTGCCGCGAACTTATGTTGATCAAGCGAGGATTCTCGGTGTGAACATCCTAAAATTAATATGATGAGTTAAGTTGGTAACTTAACCCTCTTAGAGCTCCATAGCTCACCAATTAGCGTAAAGCTAGGAATTTGTGCATTAGTGCTTAGAGGTCAGTGACAAACTCTTGAGCCTAATAACACTATTCCTTGAGCTCAGTCAAAAGGTTGATGCATGTGAGCCAAGAGCCACCGATTTTGCTCTGTAGCTTAGCATACGTGAAAGGAGGAAGAGAAATAATTGTATGCTTGTGGATGAAAGTGACATAATCTACTTAGCACAATAATTCACTTCCTTATATAAACTGTGCATATAATGCTAATCGAGTGGAATCAAGTTTGTGCGATCGTAGAATTAAATAATTAAAATTGACAACTTAGACGTAAGGAATTGAATTTAACTTTTGTCGATCACACAAGGGGTTGGATAGGGGTAGTCGTTTCCATCCAGCCAGTCTCAATTCTCTGCATAACGGGAATGGACCAGGGCGCTTGTAGAGCCAAAAATTCGCTAGTCCACCCTCTGGGTAGGTTTAGGGGCTAGGCTCCTTGTCAGCCATAGTCGGCGGGACTGTTTGAGATCGAGGACTACGTCGACGATATAGTGGTCTATGTGCCAAGATCAAACTTCCTTGAGTTCATCTTGTGAACTAGACATGAAATAGTAGGAATTAGAAGACCAATATAAGGAATACTATTTTCACTTGAATATAATTTTGCATGTAAACAAGCTTCATTAAAATTTTATAAAAGTAAGTACTTGCACTAGTCTTGTAACAAATTATGTAATAATAACCCAATTCTCCCTTCTTCTCAAATAGTATTTTCGAATTAAGATCTTCAGATTGCTAATTTGGAGCCAACCAACACAAAATATCATTAGTCTAAACATTATTGAAAACAAATATACCTTAGTAACAGAACACTCCATTCCTTGTAGACAATAAATCTCGAAACTCACCTTCCAATTATTACTTTGGACCCCGTACACTTACGTGCAAGCGCAGACATGTATTTTCAATCTGCCAAGTTTTTGGCGCCATTGCTCGGGAACGGTGATTTGATATATATTAAGGACAATTTTCAAGTAAATAGTGATTGAGTTATTTTTATTTATTGCATATAATTTTTATCCTTTTGTAATTATATTATTGTTAATTGTAGCAATAGCTCGATAAATTTAGTAGCTTTTCATTTCATTTGTTGAACTGCTGAACTACATTGCTATACTTGTTCTATCTAGCTGAATTTTTGAACTGCATGAATAGGAGAGAAAACATAGACATCCATTTTGATCCTAAAATTGAGCAGACTTACTTAAGAGATAGGAGAGAGAAAAACCTATTAAATAGAAACCAATTTGCCATGGATAATCTAGATGCAAACCCAATAGGAGAGCAGAGGGGTAGGGTCTTGAGAGAATATGTTTCCCATAGTGAGAGGTATACCACATGCGATTGTTAGACTAAATAGAGAGGCCAACAATTTTGAGATAAAGCCCTCAACCTTAAGTATGGTATAAAATAATCAATTTGTGGGATTAGCCACCGAAGATCCCAATTCACGTATCTCAAACTTTTTGGAGATATGTGATACTTTTAGGTTTAACGAATTTTCTGAAGATGCCCTTAAACTTAGGCTATTCCCATTTTCCTTAAGAGATAGAGCCAAAAGTTGGCTCAGTTCATTACCGAACGATTCAATTGGCACATGGGATGATTTGGCTAGGAAATTCCTAGCCAAATACTTCCCACCAGCCAAAATGGCCCGGTTGCGAATTAAGATCACTAATTTTAGCCAATTTGAGGGAAAGACATTATATGATAGCTGGGAAAGGTTTAAGGAGTGCCTGAGGCACTTCCCACATCATAGGTTCCCTCAATGGATGCAAGTTCAAACCTTTTATAATGGTTTGAATGCACCAACGAGGACACTCATTGATGCAGCAGCCAGAGGGTCTTTTAGTAGAAAGACCCAGGAAGAGGCATATGATTTTTTAGAAGAGATGGATAATAATGAATACCAATGGCCTACTAAGAGGCTTAATCAAAGTTAAAGGGAAGCTAACCAAACTAATGAGACAAATCAAATCTCTGCCCTTGAGAATAAATAAATGCTCTAAATAAGAAAATAGAAAACATGAATGTAAATTGTGTTCAAGGAATTTACTATGAATTGTGTGGATGAAAACACTCAAGTGAAAACTGTAACCTAAACAACTCCTTTGCACCATCCAATACAGAGCAAGTATATTTCTTGAAAAACAATAATCCAAACCAAAATAACATAATGAATAACCCTTACTCCAACACATACAATCCCAGATGGAGAAATCATCTAAATTTTTCATGAAGTAATAACAATAACAACAAAAACTTTAATGGGGTAAATTCTTCTAATAAATAATTTTACAATAATGGGCATAGCCCTCAACCTCAACCATCAAACCTAGAAGGAGCCTTTAATGCCTATAAGGCAGAAATGATTCAATTCATGCGAAGGACTGAATTGACCATCACCTGATACGATGCGTCCATCTAAGGGATAGAGGCATCCTTTAAAAACATTGAAGTTCAACTAGGACAAATCTCCCAATAGCTGTCCACTCGACAACAAAGAGCCTTGCCTAGTTCTACTGAAGTGAATCCTAGGGAAATGGTGAGCATCGTTCGCTCTGATGGGATTGAGAGTGACTACCTTAATAATAAGATTGCGATAAATGAAGCTGAATTTGGGGTTGAGAGAGAGATTGGAAAATCTAAGAATGGAAGTTTAGTTGAAGTTAAATGTGAGGAGTCGAGTAGACTTAACATCCCTTATGTGATTAAGAGTGAAGTTGTTCTAGATCCCTTATGTGATCTTGGAGCTTTGGTAAATGTCATGCCCTACCATATTTATGAGCATCTTAAATTAGGAGGGATGGAAATTACTTCAATGATTCTTGAGTTTGTCAATTTAGATTCATTGACCCCTTTAGGTGTAGTGAAAAATGTGCCCATTGGGTTAGGAAGTTTTATTGTCCCCACTGACTTTATCATTTGTAAATGGGAGAGATGGAATGAAAATTCCTCTATCATCCTTGGACGACCCTTCTTAGCCAGCACTAAGGCTATAATTGATGTAGTTAGGGGTGTGATGAGCATCAAGGTCCATGGAAGAGCTGAAGTAATTGATCTTAAACCCACACTGCTTTAGCAGAAGGCTATGGAGTTAGAGTGGAAAATGAGGACTAGAAAAGAGGAAGTGTGTGATGTAATTGATCTAAAAAATATTGCCTTGAGTGATAAGAAGTCTGAAGGTAACCTTAGCACCTCATCTGGAGTGGAGGCTAAGGAGAAGGTTATTAAAAAGAAAAAAACTAGAAGGGGCAAAAGGAAAAAGAAGGGAGCCTCTTTGCTAAATGCCGAAGAGGGGTTGGGGAATATAGTAACTAAAGAAGTCATGAGTTTGAGCACAACTTCTATTAGTGCTCACTCATGTAATTCAAAAATCTTGAAAAGAAAACTGCCACCTCATTTAATGCTTGAAAGATCTTAACTTGTCGGGCTGAAGACACTAAAACAAGTGCTCTTTGGGAGGCAACACAATAATTTTTGCTTACTTGAACTTAGGAGTAGTTAGTTTAGAATCAATAACAAAAAAACAACTTGATAACAAACCAATAATTATGGAAGAATATTTAAATTATAAGGAAAAATTTTTTTTAGTAGGCGTCATAGTGCGCTACAGCGGATTTAGCCGCTACAGCGCACCGCAGCGGATTTAATTGCTATGGCGCGCTGCAGCGGATTTTGCTGCTACAGCATGCTGTAGCGGACTTAGGCACTTAAGCAAAATTTTTTATAAGTCCTGAGGCGCTATAGCGTGCCACAACGCGTGGCACATAGCTGGAGCAGCTATTAACTGCCTGGGATTCCCCAAGCAGTCAAAGTCGCTACAGCGCGCCTAAGGACTTAAAACTGAAATAAAGTGCTGAAAAGCTATTTTTCCCACCTCAATTAAAGTTGAATTCTGATCCATTGAAGGCATGACTTTAAAACTTCTTTGACTAGCCTTAATCATGCCTTAAATGAATTGTTTTTTTGCAAAATCCTTCCAGAATTTTGGCTATATAAACTAGGAGAGGGGGAGAAAGCATTCACTTTGTTTGAGCCTTTAAAATATTTTTGTATTTATTTACTTCACACTCAAAACCTCCTCCCAAAGAAACATGTCTGCACAAAATAAAAGCGTGGTGAGCAAGGAAGCAGCCGCATCAACATCTGGTGGCACCTTCAACAAAAAATGCTTTTCTTCGGTGGAGGCAGAACAAAGATTTTTTTAGATTACGTCATGGTAGAAGCTCATCCCAGAGAGGGGATTCAAACACCCCTACCATGTTTTCCATGGATATATCCACAACCGGGAATGTCATAGACTGGTCGATCTGCAGACCAATGCATACCCTTCCACCATGCAAGAAGTTTACGCCAACACAGACAATGCGAGTGAGCGTAAAAGTTTTGTGCGAGGGAAGGATGTGTCATTTTGGCTCGAGCAGATCGAGCAATTTTATGAGCTAAAGGCAGTAGAAGAGTGTTCCTACCAATCCTTAATAAATTATTAATATGAACCGTCGACGATAGCTGCGCCCTCACTTACAATGACGCTGGTTGGATAGGAAATTTTTCCAACATTCCATGAGCTCTACATAAGTGCTCGTACAGTGCATGGCATGTTCTCATTTCTAGCATAATAAAGACATCTGGGCATCTAAGTGAGGTGACATGGTCTTGGGCGCTCCTCATTTGTGCTATTGAGTGCCTGGAGATATCCACATCTCCAAGATTATTTTTGAGCATCTTTGGAACGCCTTGACTGGGTCTTGTACTGCATTCGCTTTTGGGTCACTTATATTTGGGATATTCTTTGCCCAAGGGGTCAAGGTATCCTTCGGTGATGTGGTTGTTCCTCCCCGAGTTCCTATTACTCGAAATAACTTAAAATATCTCCATGAGGGTAATAGGAGCAAGAAAAGAAAGGGGGAGGTAAGAGAAGCCTCACCTTCCTCCAGTAAAAATTTGTTAAAAATAATGGAATGGATAGAAGCCTAACAAGTGCAGTTGGGTAAATCCATGGCAGCAGACATGCGGTTTTGCAAGGGCAAGTTTTCCCGACAACACCAATTCCAAATCGACTTCCATGCAGCTCTAGAGACTATGTTGTCAAACTGGAGCCTGCATGGAGGGCCGGGAGATGCTGTCCTGCCGCAACCCTAGCTGGTGACCCCGTTCCGGACACTCTATGGCCAGAGGATTTTGAATATGAAGACAATAATGATGAGGATGAAGAGGATGAAAAAGAAGATTAATAAGGTTGTTGTAGTTCTGTTAATTTTTTTTTGTATTTTCTTTTTTTTATTTCTTTTTGTTTTTCTTAATTTTTGTAATTGTACTTTCTTTGAATGAATCTTGGAAGTTCACAATCCCCATGTGCTGCTGTGAAATTTTGAACAGCTTACATTATAAATATTTTTTGAAGGTTTAAAGGCTATGGATTCAAGGTTAAATTAATGGTGAAAATTTTTTCTTGATAATTTGCTTTAACATGTGATCAAACCAAAAGGATAGCCCTAAAACTTTCCAAACCAAGTATTTTCCCCAAAAACTACTTTGAGTCTCCAAACAATTCCAAATAAAATGATGCTTAGGATCTAAGTGTGGGGGTGGGGAATCTAAGGAACTTGTCTAATGATGGCAGGAAAAGTTGAATCTGAGAGCGTGCTAGGCTTTTGTAGGACTTCATAGTCACAATAAATTTGGACAAGGTTGAAGAAAAAATGTCTCTCCCTGGAAACAGAATGCAATATAAAAAACTTCTAGGATGAAGAGAAAGAGATGAGAAAGTTGAGAAAAAATAGGATGAAAGAACTATCTCTCCTGAATTTAGAAATGTTTATTATGATTTATAAGAAGAAACACATATAGCACAAAACTCTACTTCACCAATTCCAGCCTATCACAGTTGTGAATTTCTTAAAATCTCCCCCCCCCCCCCCCCTCGGCAATGAAGAAGCAAGCATCATGATTAAGGAGAATGGAAACTAGAAAAATAAACAAGAGGAAGAAGATGCATTTGGAATTTATTAGAAGCTAAAATTTTATAAATCACACTATTAGGCAAATCATGAAATGATAAAATACTTCACACTTTATTCATAATTGAACTCCATAAGTATAAAAATCAGAAAAATTTATTTTGAGCTTACTCAAGAACGAGCAAGAGTTTAAGTGTAGGGGTGTGATAAATTCAAGATTTATAATAAAAGAAGAGAAGAAATACAAGTATTTTAAAACTTAAATGGTATACTTTGATGGTTTTTTTTGCTTATTTCAGGATAAAATTGTGCAAGACAGAAATCTGGGCCAAATAAAAAAATTCTGGAAGAAACTGCCACAGCGCGCCAAGGTGCGCCACAACACGCTATGGCGCGCTGTGGCAGGTCCAAACCCGAGACGCGGGTGCTGCAGCGTGCCGTGGCGGAACCTTCTAAAACCCAGACAACAACTATTCAAAAGGCCACCGCTACAGCGCTCCATAGTAGTATCAACCAGAGATGCTGGCGCTGCCACCCATTATAGCAGATACAAAATAGAGAGCGTGGTGCTATAACACATCGCAGCAGAATTATCTGAACCCAGATTTAGCAACCTTTTAAAAGCCCTCACCACAGCGCGTCGCAGCGGTCTCAACCTGAGACTCTGGCACTACCGTGCGCTGTAGCGGATTCAAACAGAGAGCTCGATGCTATAGCGCACCGTAGCAAATCAACAGGCCAAGATGTAAGGAAAGAAAAGATAAAGGCATTCTACTACCGTACGCCCAAGTACACCGCAATGCGCTCAAGCGGTCCAAACCTGAGAGTTCTGCACTACTGCTGGCCACAGTGGCTCCAAACCCGAGAACTCGGTGCTACCGCACATCGCAATGGGCATTTATTTGACTACTATTCTGAAGTAGAACTATTAGAGCATGCCCAAGCGCAATGTAGTGCACCACAGTGCCCGCTGTATTTCCAGCTAGGATCAAGCATTAAATTCAGGGAGGGTCACAAATTCAAATCTCTTGCCTTCCCCAGCTGCTTGAAACCCCAATTTCATTATATCCTTGTATTTTTCAAAAGAATATTAAAATATTTTTTATTTCATGCCATAAAAGTAAGGGAGTTGAAAAGGTAACAACTTTGATTGCAAAGGAGGATGAGGGCTATTCTATTTAAGCTGGCATGTAAGACTAAGAGAGGGTTTCTCTCTTTGACATTCCAAGACCTAAAATTAGGGCCGGCTATGAGAAATGAAAGGAGACCCTCACAAAGGAAGTAAAAGAGAACCATCAAGGAGAGAAAGGACAAACATCTCAAGTAGCCGGAAGGGAAGAAGTTGGAGAGCAAGGAAAGATTCAGAGAATGCCAAATGACTGTTCCTAGTATTCTTCTCAAAACTCTTCTTTTGACTTTCTTTCAGTAGAACCATGCAAGGGTTCATGTCCTTGTACGTTATTTCTTATATTTCTTTTGTAATGGAAGGCTAAACCTCCCTTGGGGACGGTTGGGCCAAAAATATATAATAAGTTATGGGCCAAAATGGTGCATGTATTGATCTTTTTTCAATGAATTAAATCTTTAACTTTTTGGTTTAGATATGAGTCTTGTGAATACATGCTTTGTGGACAAATGTTTAAATCTAAAATTAAATGGTTAAAAAATGAGGAAAATATCGAGTCAATAAATCACATCAAAGTTTAAGGGAAATGCACATAAAGTTCCTCGCCGCGAACTTATGTTCGCCGAGCGAGGATTCTCGGTGTGAACACCTTATAATTAATATGACGAGTTAAGTTAGTAACTTAACCCTCTCAGAGCTCCATAGCTCACCAATTAGCATAAAGCTAGGAATATGTGCATTAGTGCTTGGAGCCTAGTGACAAGCTCTTAAGCCTAATAACACTATTTCTTGAGCTCAGTCAAAATCTTGATGCATGTGAGCCAAGAGTCACTAATTTTGCTCTGTAGCTTAGCATACGTGAAAGGAGGAACATAATTAATTGTATGCTTGTGGATGAAAATGACATAATCTACTTAGCGCAATAATTCACATCCTTATATGAACTACGCATGTAATGCTAATCGAGTGGAATCAAGTTTGTATGATCGTAGAATTAAATAATTAAATTGGACAACTTAGACGTAAGGAATCGAATTTAACTTTTGTCAATCACACAAGGGTCTATGTGCCAAGATCGAACTTTCTTGAGTTCATCTTATGTAGTAGACATGAAATAGTAGGAATTAGAAAACCAATCTAAGGAATGCTATTTTCACTTGATTATAATTTTGCATGTAAACATGCTTCATTAAACATTGATAAAAGTAAGTACTTGCACCAGTCCTATAACAAATTACGTAATTAAAATCCAACTCTTCCTTCTTCTCAAATAGTATTTTTGAATAAAGATCCTTGGATTATTAATTTAGAGTCAACTAAAACAAAATATCATTAGTCTAAACATTATTGAAAACAAATATACCTTAGTAACATAACACTTCGTTCTTTGTGGACGATAAATCTCAAAACTCACATTCCAATTATTACTTCGGATCACGTACACTTGCGTGCAAGCACAGACATGTATTTATAATCTGTCAAACTACATGCAAGAAACTGAGGCAACATTGATTAGGCATGTGATAAATTTGGAAAGTCAAGAGAATGCATATAATAGAATTGAGGTTTAGTTGGAGTTGATATTGCAACAATTGATTAAACCTGCCCAAGAGGCAGTTGCAAATGAGCATATAAGGGAAAACACTCAAGAAGTACCAATGTGGAGGGATGAAAATTTAACTCAAACAAATAATGATATTATGAATGAGTTAGAGTATTAATTTAAATTAGAACATTCAAAAAATATACAACATTTCCAAATAGAAAAATTTGATCAAATGCAACTCAAAACTTATATCCCCTACATAGCTCAAGTGTATCTACCTCAATGTCTAGAAGTAGGTTATACATTAATTATTACGAAACAAAATAAATTGATACAACATTATGATAGTGTTGAAGCCATTTGTAACATCTTCAATAGTATAAAACCCCATAGCAATCTTGGTGATAATTGTGTGCAAGTTGAATTTGTCGAGAAATGTTTGTACCCTTAGAAAAATTGAGTTACGCCAATTTATAAAATGAAGTTGAGAATGAGGTTAACGATGAGTTTAGAGAGTTGTTTTAAAAGCAAAAGGCAAGACATGGGAGGAAAGAAAAGATGAGGAAAAATAAGAATTATTGTAAGTCAAATGATATAGGCAAGGCCTGGAAGGGTAAAGATAGCATAGGTGATATCCATAAAGACTATATTACTTAATGATCTCGTGCATATCCTAAAGCCTTAAAAAAAATTTGGAAATAGATTATAAAAGGATATAAACTCTAATTGGTCGACTAAGGATGTTAAACTAAGCTCTAATTGGGAGGCAACCCTTTCATGGTGATTGACAGACTCTAAAATACACGTTTGCACTTGCACACAAGTGTACGTGGTCTGAAGTAATAATTTGGAAGGTAAGTTCTGAGATTTATTGTCCTTAGGGAATGGTGTGTCTTGTTACTAAGGTATATCTATATTCAATAATGTTTAAATGGTATGATTTCAGTTTTTGATTTGGTTCCATTAACAAAGCAATAATTCTGATTTAAGAAACTATTTGATTTAGAGAAGAGAGTTAGGTTTCCTCCATGTGAATTGATAGGGACTCATGTTGAATTACTTCTCAAGCACTTCTCATTTTTTCATGGTCATGCCAAATAATCATGTGCACATTGCATTCCTTAGATTGACCTTTAATTGATACAAGTTTAAATCTTATGTATGAAATGAATACACTAGGGTTCGATTTCAGCACAAAGATCCTCATAAGATTGCAATTAGGGCATCTCAGTTTTCCTACATCTCGGTTGCCAAAATAATAGTTTTAGTAAGGAGATCTCACGAGCATTGATTCCACTAACGAGCATCACGCGCATCATGCACAGTTCAGATAAGGAAGTGTTTCATTGGGCTCCATGGACTATGTCACATCATACATGAGCTCTCAATAAATCTGCTTCCTCCTTTCACATATGCCGAGCAACAGAGCTACGTTAGTGGGTCTTAGCTCACACACTTCCACTTCTTAGTTGTGCTTAGAGCCTGGCGCAATTAGGCTCAAGAACTTCTCACATAGTTCTAAGCACCAATGCACGTATGTCCAACTCTAACAAAGCAACGAGCTATGGAGCACAAGACATTAATTTTGATGTTCATATTTATAGTTATAATTACTTAACATATTTTTTATTTAGTCCAGAGCATTATTTTTCAGTGATCTCATTAAGTCATTCAAACACAAATTTTTATTTCAATGCTTGAGGGAGTTCTCCAATATTCATTAAGTCCCTTACATTTCACAATAGATTCAACCCAACCCTCCCCAAGGGGTCTAGCCTTCTATTACAGCTGAGACAAGAAGAAAAACATTCAAAAATGAAGAGCCTTTCATGATCCACTAAAAAGAAATCAAGATTTAGAGTGTACTAGGAATAGCCATCAATGGGGTTCTCTGGATCTCTCATATTCTTCCTCTCTTCCTTTCCCTTAGCTCCCTAGTGCAGCTTGACTTTGTTCTCCTCTAGCAATAGTCTCTCCAACCTCCCTTAGAGTGGTCTCTTGCTTCTTTTATGCAGCCTTCTAAAAAGCTAGAATTTTTGAGTGAAAATTGGGAACCCTTCTCTTGTAAAAAGAAGCTGTATTTATAGAGGAATCAATCCCCTATCTTGCATTCAAATTCTGCCTCTTTCCCTCCATATTTATGCTATCATGAGTGCTCAGCCCACTTGAGGCATCAAATAACATCTCCTTTTCCACTTTTAAATCTCATAATCATTTCAAAACCTTCTTTTTCTCTTAAAAATTATTCTGCTGCAGAAGATATGGCAGTTGGGAGACAAGCAGCAGGCTGGGGGTCTTGTCTCAACCGCAATTAATGCCTTGAGAAGATAGAAATTCAGTGCATGCTGTAGCGCGCTGCAGCGTACTATGGCGCGCTGCAACGGTTTAAGTTTGTAACTCCATCCGCGGTAGTGAGCTGTAGCATTTTTTGTCTTTCGAACTAAATTCATGGTTGTGCCCTGCAGCACGCTGTGGTGAGCTGTAGCGGTTAAAAGTTCAAAAACCTCTTCGCCACAGTGTGATGTAGCAGTTTAAGTTTGAAAATTTACCCACTGTAGTGCGCTATAGTGATTTAAGTTCGAGAACTTACCCACCGCGGCACACTGTAGCGATTCAAGTTCGAGAACTTACCCGCCGCGGCGCGCTGTAGCGGTTCAAGTTAGAAAACTTACCCATTGTAGCGTGATATAGCGGTTCTAGTTTAAAAACTTACACGTTACAGTGCGCTATAGCAGTTTAAGTTCAAGAATTTACCCACAGTGGCACGCTGTAGCGGTTCAAGTTCAAAAACTTAACCCGCTGCAGCACGCTGGAGCAGTTCTAGTTCAAAAACTTACCCATTATAGTGCACTGCAGCGGTTCTAGTTCGAAAACTTACCTGCCACAGTGCGCTGTAGCAGTTTAAGTTCGAAAACCTACCCGATGTAGCGATGTAAGTTCGACTCTTCTTCCCCGGTTGGCGCGCTGTGGCGCACGTTAACGAAATCGCTCCATATTCCAGAAATCCCCTTAGGTTAGTGCTTTCTGCTTGCTAGTAGCCGGAGCACGCTGTGGTGTGCGATAGCGCGCTGCAGCGGTTTTCTCCCATAAATTGCAAAAATACTCCAGATTCTCCCAGAAATTGCTGAGCTCACATTTTACCTGAAAATAAGTAAAATTTGATCAAGGTGGGCTATTTCTAGTAAGGATTTGTATGAGATTTTGCCTTTATTTATGATATAAATTTTGGATTCATTAGTCATGTTAACACATATATTAACATGATTATGATAGAGTGGTCACCGTGACAGATTCTCAAATTATGGAGCCGCAACCATTCTATGGTCATGTTAACACGTATATTAATATGATTACGATAGAGTGGTCACCGTGACAGATTCTCAACTATATCCATATTAGGTTTTCACCCAAATTTACCGATAATTGCAAGATATGCCACTTGTTTTCGAAATTCAATCACCGAATATGTGTACATAACAACATAGTGCAGAAGCAATTTAAATAATATTCATGTCCATAAGAAAAAGAATATAACTCAACTCAAAATCAAATTGCAGAAAAGTAATTACATCCAAATTATGAATCATTACAACATTTGAATAAAAGTTTAACTAAAAGGAAACACACATCCTCACAAATAGAAATAGAAGGCTATTTAAACATCATTAGCAGTAGAAAGGTTCTCCTCCTAGCTAAGCCCCTCATCTGGTGCTATCTCCATAAAAAGCTTTGAATCTGACATGTTGGTTTTTACATGCCAAGGCCCAGCAAAGAAAACAAAAATCTTACGTTAGGCAATTATCTAAGTATATTTTAGATTGATTTAATGAATTTTACATTCTTAAGCTATCACATTTAAACCTAACAACAATAATAAGCTAAGGGAGCAACAAGCCACAAAAAAAATGGAAAGCTATAAATAAAGCATTAATAACTTTTCAAAATGAGGTAAATAAGGAACATACCTAAAAACCAAAAGCTGCAATGAGGTTAGGCAATATATAATAAGGCTATAAAGTAAGTGTAAAGATTAAAAGAACATCCTAACATGCATATGATTATCTAAGTAAATGCTAAGTAATAGAAAGTAAATTGAGTTATGGTACATATAAGTAGACCAAGTCCAAACAATTAATTAAGATAAGTATCCTACATGCATATAAGTACAAGGCTATATAAAAGTTGAAATATAAGTAAAACTAAAACTAAAATTGAAGAGGCAGAAATACATATTCAAGTTGATTTTAGTTTTTTTTTTTCTTTATAACTGTGGACACATTCATAAGTAGCTGAGGAGTCAAGCACATTTGCAAAACTAAAGTGGTTCTTGAACTAGACACAACTCTCCCAAATGAGTACGTGTCAATTATCCCTATTTCTCCTTATTGCCGGTCTATTGGTAGTAATGTGTATACACAATAACTTGTCTTGAAATGAACCCAATGCAAATGTGATCCTAGTTTTCTTTGTTTTTACTTTCATACATTAAAAATCTTATATGATATGTTCAAGGAAAAATACTCAAAATAAGGTGTGTAAAGCAACAAAGACAAATATTGATCAAAACTCTTCTGAGGACTGATGTGATATTTGTTGTTATCAAATTTATCCATTCTTTCTATTTTGAGAGAATACAAGCTCAGAATCTCTAATATCCAATTATCAAGTAAAATCTCAAATTTACAACCTTATAAGGTTAAACATTTGAACTTAACAAGTTCTAATTCAAAAATTAGATAATAATAATTACTGAAGTTAAATAATTAATTAATCAACCTAATTGATGTGTTTCCTTAAGCCATAATCAATCTTGATATAATAGATCAAGATTTAGGGATTTAGAGTTAAACTCCAGATATGGGATTTGAACCTCTATACCCAAGGTGCTAACATCTAAGGATTTAGAGTTTTCTCATAATTTTAATTCTTAGGATTAAGGAATATTAATGAATAAACTCAAATTCATTAAGATGGAAACTTGAAATCTCAAAATGGGTTGAATAACTAAAGTCAAAAGATAAAATAATTAGATTTATAATTCTAAATGAAAACTTAAACTTAATCTAGATTTAATTTGTTGAGTAATTCCTTTAGTCATATAATTGAATTTAAAAGAACTAGAAATGAAAGTCTAAAACAAAACTAAGGCTTAGAAGATTTAGATCCCTTAAAAGCTTTCTAAGAATTTCACTTAAGACTTCACTTAAGGATATTTGAAGTTTGAGTTGGCTACAACTAATTTAGATGAAGGAAATTTGGTTGCCAAATCCACATTAAAAATCTAAATAACTCACTTAACTAAGATTAGAGAAACACTAGGGTTAAGCCTTTTAAGCTAAAATACAAGCCTAAATGACCTTAAATTGATTCTAAACATTTAATTTACTGATAATAAAAGAAATGGGCTCAAATGCCCAAAATGACTCAAATGCCCCTACTTAAGGCTCTAAATGAGGACTTTAAGTTCTAAAGTTCCAAATTAAATAAAATTAGTTCATAATTATTTTTAACTATCTAAGAAGAAGATAAACACCTTAAACATTCAATTTGAACTAAAATTGGGCTTAATAGGTGCTAATCTAGTCTTTGGTGATTAAGAGATGATTTAATCAACTTTAACTATAGAAATGGATTTGAACCGACCAATAGGTTCCATACTACTTAAGAAGTTCAAAAGTACTAAGATCACTGAAATCAAAGCTTAATTAGCCTAATTAAGTACAGCCGGCTTGTCTTGCACGAGTTTATGCTCTCACTCCTACTGAAGCTGCAGAAGATAACAATGTGGTGTCAGGTACACACTTATGAACCAATCTATCTTTTAAGTATTACTTGCTTAAAGTAGCTAGTAAATTAATGCATCCATAATTAGGTACAATATATGTAAATAATAAGCCTTGTAACATCTTATTCGACACTAGAGCGAGTCACTCCTTTATTTTTGAGAGCTGGACAAAATCTCTCAACTTATCATTACACCGTCTAGCAAACCCTCTAAGCGTAGGACTGCCGTCTGGAGCTCAACTACAAGCCCATCAATTCTACAAGATACAGATCCCCATTGGAGAAACAAAATTTGAAGCCAAGCTTGTAGTTTTGCCAATAGCCAATTTTGATGTTATCATGGGAATGAATTGGCTAAGTCAGCATAACTCCACCATTAATTGCCAGAAGAAAAAGATCACCTTGGGTGATGGTAGACAAGTAAGGTCATTTATTGGGAACCTTAGTACAAGAGCTTCTTTAGTCAATGCTATCAAGGCCAAGAAGTTAATAAGTAAAGGTTGCAGCACCTTCCTAGTGACAATACTAGGAGAAAAGAAGGAAGACATTCCCTTAGCCAAGAATCCCGTTGTTTGAGAATTCGCCGATGTTTTTCCCGAAGACCTACTCGGTCTTTCACCTATACGGGAAGTAGAGTTTGCATTCGACATTGTCCCAGGAGCCCAGCCAATCTCCAAAGCACCCTACCAAATGGAACATAAAGAATTGCAGGAACTAAACAAGTAACTGCAGGAGCTATTGGAGAAAGGTTTTATCAAGCCTAGTTCTTCCCCATGGGGAGCGCCAGTATTATTTGTCAAGATGAAGGATGGATTGATGCAGATGTTCATTTATTATAGAGAGTTAAATAAAGTGACGGTAAAAAACAAGTACCCACTGCCCCGCATTGATGATCTGTTTGATCAATTAGCAGGAGCAAAAGTATTCTCCAAGATCGATCTATAATCAGGATACCCCCAGTTGCAGGTGAAAGATTCTGACATAGCAAAGACTACCTTTAGAACCAGATATGGCCACTATGATTTCTTAATGATGTTATTTGGATTGACAAATGTGCCTTCAATCTTTATGGACTTAATGCAGCATATCTTGAAGCCCTACCTTAACAAATTTGTCATTGTCTTCATAGATGAAATTCAAATATATTCTAAGACAAAGAAGGAACACGAATGTCATCTCAGGGCAGTATTGGAAGAATTGAGAAGCCACCAGTTGTATGCCAAGTACTCAAAATGTGAGTTTTGGCTGGAATATGTCGCCTTCTTAGGCCATGTGGTAAATGCCCAAGGGATCAAAGTAGATCAGAACAAGGTCAGCGTATTCCAAGAATGGGTGCAACCCAAGTCAGTGATAGAAATTAGAAGCTTCTTGGGTTTGGCTAGTTATTATAGAAGGTTTATGAAAGGAATTTCTCAAACAGCCTCTCCACTCACCAAACTCACCCAGAAGGCAATACCATTTGAATGGTTGCCAGCTTGTTAAGAAGCGTTCCAAGCACTAAAAGATGTGCTTACGTCTGCCCCCATTCTGGTTCATCCTAAGGAAAGAGTGAACTATGAAGTCTACATTGACGCCTCTAGTATAGGCTTAGGTGCCATGCTAATGCAAGAAGGGAAGGTCATCACATACGCTTCTCGTCAGCTGAAGCCTCGTGAAAGGAACTATGTTCAATACCTCCAACTAACTATTATAGTGTTCACTTTAAAGATCTGGCATCACTATCTATATGGAATCCAGTACTCAATATTCACACATCATCAGAGTTTGAAGTATATATTCACTCAGAGGGAGTTAAATTACTGACAAAGAAGATGGCTAGAACTGATCAGTGACTATGACCTAGATATCCAGTACCATCCTGGAAAAGCAAATATTGTAGCTGATGCTTTGAGCCATCATGCTACTCTCAATGCTCTTATCTCTAAGAGTACTCTTGAAGAAGAATTTTGTAAGATGGATATCAAATCAGCGTGTAGTGACCGGGTGAGTACAATGATCTCAATAATTAATATAAAGCCCACATTCCATAGAGACGTATCTATCACTCAGGCGAAAGATGATGAGTACCTAAATTTTAAACAAGCCATCGAAAGTGGTCGTCATACTTACATCGGTTCCATAAAGGTGCTATCTATTAAGGAGATCGCTTATGGATTCCTAAGTCCATGCATCAGGAGGTGCTAATTGAAGGCCATAACTTTGGATATCAAATTCATCCTGGGAGCTCAAAGATGTATCAAGATCTGAAATAGTCCTTCTGGTAGCCAGGAATGAAAAAAAGAGTAGTTGAGTTTGTTGAAAAGTGACAAGCTTGCAGTTTGGTCAAGGCAGAGCATCAAAGGCCCGGTGGTTTACTTCATCTGCTTGAGATTCCCAAATGGAAATAGCTGGATCTATCATTGGACTTTGTTATGGGTTTGCCTTATGCAAAATCTGGAGCTGATGCTATTTGGGTCATAGTCGATCGATTGACCAAATCCATTCATTTCATTCCTATCTGACAAACAGACTCAGTTGAGAAACTTGTGAAGCTCTATATCAAGGAGATAATCATATTGCATGGAATTCTTAAGTCGATTGTATCTGATAGAGACAGCCAATTTACCTCCAAGTTCTGGCGAGCCATGCACCAAGATCTAGGCACAACTCTAGCAATGAGTACATCCTTTCATCCGTAAATGGATGGTCAGACAGAATGAGTAAATTAGGTTCTTGAAGATCTACATAGACTATGTTTCCTTGATTTTGCTGGATCTTGGGAAGATCTTCTTCCATTAGTAGAGTTCACTTATAATAATAGCTTTCAAGCCAGTACAAAAATAGCTCCATATGAAGCCCTGTATGGCAGGAAGTGTAGTATTCTGTTGGCATGGTTAGAGATAGGTAGTGTCAGCAGTACGGATTTGAATTAGTAGAAGAAATAAACAAGAAGGTTTAGCTGATTCAACTGTGGATTCATGTAGCCCAAGACTGTCAGAGTAAATACCACAACATTCATCACCATCCTCTAGAATTCAGAATTGGTGACTTCGCTTACTTGAAGGTCTATCTAGTGAAAGGAGTCTTCAGATTCAGCATAGCAGGGAAACTTAATCCCTATTACATTGGTCCGTTTGAGGTAGTAGCTAGAATAGGTTCTTTCGCCTACAAACTAAATCTTCCAGATGACTTTGCAGCAGCCCACAATGTATTCCATGTATTGTCACTAAGGAAGTGCCTTAGAGATCCATCTCACCTAGTTCAGTTCCCAAAAATCCAAATCTAGCCCAATCTGTCATATGCTGAGGAACTAATTTGAATTTTGGCCTGAGATCGCAAGCAGCTTAGGAATCGTGCTATAACCATGATCAAAGTTCAGTGGAAGAATCATTCTCAAAATGAAGCCACTTGGGAGAAGGAATCAGATATGTGAGCCAAATATCCTAGACTCTTTGAGAATCCAGGTATTCTTTCCTAGCAATTTAAGGTTTCCAATTTCAATTCAGGTTCTTTCTCTTACCTTTTCTTTCCTTGAGTGATCTCGGGGACGACATCGTTCTTAACTGGGGGACCCTGTAACAACCCCGGGTTGTTATCCTAGTTAATTAGGGCTAATCTAAGTCCTAATTTTGATCCTAAGTGTTAATTAAGTCATTAGGAATCATCCACTAAGACCTAGTCCAAATCCGGGGTCAAATGGATCAAATCCTGATTTTTGAAAAATCCAGAAATCTTAGAAATTGACCTCAGATCAAAATCAGACTTCGCCATTGCGCTCATTACCCCAAATTAGCTAGGGGTGATGTTTTGGTGGCGATCGGAAGTCGTCGAAATTTTGACGAATATTTTAATAATATTTAAATACCCCAAAAAATAGGAAAATTAAATACTCATCCGAATTAAAATCTGTCTTCATTGTTGCGATCCTCACCCTCGAATTAGCCGAGGGTGAATTTTTGGGATTTTTTGGATATCGCTTTTAAAATATGATTTTTGAGATTTACTAAATTAATTTATTATACTCCACTTTTGTCTTCTTTCCCTCCCTCTCTTCATTGGCTGGCTGGGACCCACAACCATCCAATCCCAGCTAAGCCCTCTTTCCCTTCAGTCTAGCCCCTTATTTTTCTTAATTCTGCTCCTGCCACCATTGTTCCCCTTCCCCTCTCTCAACCTCCTGCCACATCCCTTATCTCCACAATTGTGATGGGACAACTCAGGCCATCCCATCTTATGTCAGGCCTCCCCTCCATTAAGAGAGCCTCTAGCTCTCAATTCTCTATCTTCTATCTTATCTTTTCTCGGCTGCATTCCTCCCATTGCTGTAGTTGCTGAAGGAAAGATCTCCCAAGCTTTCAAGCCTCCCTTAGAAAATTTGCCATTGTTAAAACCAAGGTACTCCCCTTTCCCTCCATTGGTTAATCTAATGGCTATTCCATTTTATTTTATGCTCAGTTGTATGTCTAAGAATCTGTGTTACCTTAGTTGTACATCTATAAAATTATATTTAAGATGTAGAATCTCATTGAAATCTGTAAATAATAGGGAAAGATATATAAATCTGCTAATACGAATTTCTGTACACCTAGTCTTTTAACTCTACTATTTGCATTGATAATATGATCATTTGGTGTTGATTTGGGTATCAATGGAAAGGCCTCGAAAATCAGTATATGACATCGCACGTGATGTGCTCTAGGTTGAGAGTATTTGAGCCCGAATGATGACCCATTGCAGTTTTTGCACAGGTAAAATCATTGTTGGGCACCGCAGCGTCCAAAGTTTCAAATACGGGTCATAATAGTTTAACAAAGCATAAAAATATTTCATTGATGATATTAAATATTCCCGCCGTAGCGCGCCACAATGCCTGAAAGCGTCGCAGCGCGCCACAGCGCTGCAACGTGCCGCAGCACCAAAATTTCGGACAGTTTTTTGCCACATCATTGCAACCCATCGCAGTTCGTCATAGCGCCTAAAAGTGCAATAGCGCACTGCAGCACACCGTAGCGCCTGGCTTTCTGCCAGAAGGCGTCACAGCGCGCCGTAGCGTCCAGAACTGTCCAGATTGGCCCAGAACCAGCTGAAATGGTCAAAAATTCACAGTTTTCAAATTTTAAGTACCTAGGACCCTAGTGAAGCCAAATTATATCAAATTAGAACCTAATTTAAGTAAAATTAAGTACTGTATAAATTCGTATGAGAAATTTAAATATGGAAAAATTTAGTTTTGTATCCCTTTCAAGAAAATAGAACCCTAAATATTTATTTGACCATACCTTTGTCAATTAGACTCCAAATCTAGAAATTTAAAGTGTTAATTAGCTTATAATTTTAGTGCCAACAACAATATAAAATAAAATTTAGGTCCTGAGCCTTAGAAAATAAAAAATGACTAAAATACCCCTAAATATAATTAGGTTATAACTTGACAATTTGAAGTTTAATTTGGGTCTATTTCCAGTTTAAGTACTCAGTGTGATATAAGGAAGTTATAGCCATTGAGTTTGCTGAATTTAGACACAAAATGGAAAAGTTAGCTTTTTTGACCCCTCTTAACTTAAAAAATTACCAAACTACCCTTAAAAATTAAAATGATTATAATAAATTCATTATATCTTAGAATTTAGTGTTCTTAGACTCTATGGAATCCTTGAATAATAAGCAATTATAAACTGCATAAAAAGTTAGATTTTATTAGGTGCAATTTACTAAAATGTCCCTTAGGTCAAAAACTCTAGTTTAGACCTATATGACCCATTTATTATCCAAATTTGGTATACTACTGTCTATATTTATGTTAGACAGTAAGAAATTATTTGGCAGAAAGAAATTCTAATTTGGAGCCCTAAATCAAAATATAGCTTTTTGGACCCTTAAGTAGGGACAAAATGGTCATTTTGTCCAAAATTTAGGTTAAGTATTCTTAACCCTTAAAATACCTTTTAAATCATTAAAATCAGTAATAAAACTAATTTAAGATAAATTTAAGTAATAAAGCCCTTGATTGGAATAGTTTGTAAACATCTTAATTTTTAGGCTATAAAATCCCTAAGTAAGGTTAATATGCCTTAGCTAAAATTCATCCCTAACCTCCATAATTAAATAAAATCAATAAGTGTAAAGAAATTCAATCAATTCTTAGAAATTCTCTAAGTCTTATCATTAGGAATCCTCACTTTACCTTAGGATCCCTTATTTAAAAATAAGGTTAGATATTAGGTTAGATTTCATTCATTAAATAATAAGATTATTCAATGAATGAATCCTTGATTTTTATTAGTATTTAAATTTTCATAATTTTAATTTTAATTTATCTTTTTATCCTAGATTAAGAATTGGAGAATCACCCTATTAAGCTTGACTTGGCTTAATAAGATTTACCTCAATCATTAGTTCACTTAGAACTGAAACCGTAGACCCTTAGACTCTACCTTTGGATTATGTACTTAACTCCAATCTCGTGGTGTTAAAATCATAATCTCTAGTTTAGTAAATCTTGATCAGATCTTTCTACTCAAATATTTATATTCATTAATTAGGTCGTAATAATTTATTATTTAACTTATAGTCGGCATTGATTTAATCATACTAGGACCTAGCTAGTCTTAATATTTTGTAATGTATAAGGCCGTATTTTTAAGTTACACTCGATAGTAGGAATTGGAGATCCTGAACTTGTGTAGCTTAGTATAGATAGAATGGTTTAATTAGATAATAGTAATGTCATAATGTGTAGAAGAGTCCCTTGCTTATTTAATTTATTTGTGCTACACATTCTTTGTATTTTGTGCTTAATCCCTTGGACATGTCATGTAAGAAAACTTTCTGCATGAAATGAAAACCTAGAATAATTAGGATAACAATTGCCTTGGGTTTAGTATATTTTCTGGTAGGTTCTAGTACGCATTTACCTTAATGAATAGGGGTAAGGAGTAATAAGGATGCTTAGCATTACTCATTGAGGAGTCTATATTAAGCTTGGAACCCGTATAGTCTTGTAAATGTACTTGACTCCTTAGTTATTTCTGGATGTGTTCACAAAAACAAAAGTAAAATAACTAAAAGATTCTACATTTATATTTACTACCTCCACAGTCCTATTGTTCTGCTCTGTCTGCCCTAGCCCAGAAAGGCTTTGGGAATTTTTGTCTGGGCCCGATTGGCAAATTTTTTGATATGGCAGTTTTACATACCTATTTAGTTTCAATTTACTATTTTACTATACTATTGAAGTATGATATTTTAGTCAGCTGCATTTCCTTACTTTTCTACTCACATGTACGTACATATATATATATATATATATATATATATATATATATAAATATATGATGCTAGACTTTAATGCTTACTATATGTACCATGTTCAGACTTACTATTTTTAATTAGCATATGTCATATGATCATCAGCATGTTTAGGCTTAGACTTTTCCTTTAGTACTTTTACTTACTGCTTTATATATGTATGCCTATTTCTTGCTTAGTTTATTTGAGGTGTGCTTTTTGCCTGAATTCTTGCTTAATTATAAATGTTGTATTTATAACTTACCCTATTCCTTGTATGTTTCATGCTCCTATGCTAGTTAGTTCACCTTTGTTATGTTTAAGTATAAATGGTGACATTAATAATTCATGTAAAATATTCAACCTAAAATGTACTTAGACAATTATCTAATAAGATTTTCTTTTATTGGTTGGGGCCCTGGGACTATGAAATTGAGAATGTTAGATTTAGATAGGTTTGAGAAGTTTGGTGATGAAGAGGTGGGACCATTTATTGAAGAGGAGCATCAATCAGGTGATCCAAAAGTTGCTTAGTCCTTCTTCTATTTATTATGAGGATGAGAGATTTTTAGATTCATTCTCAATCTTTTAAACTATTTATTAAATGTTATAAGACTGGTATCTTGTAATGTGCTTACTTCTCTGCACCATATTATTTCCTGAGCTACTCTTTATTATTATTTCATGTATGATGTATGGTGAAATGGATGTACTGTTTATTTCATATGCTTATGTACTCTATATTTATGTTGATTTAGTGACTGATCTCTTGTATTTATTGTGTGCAGCTCCTTCCCTTGTCAGTGGATTGTGGATCTTATCTAATCCAATGATAAGTGAGGGATTTTCCAGAGTGACACTCTACTTCTTAGTCTAATGATTGTGGACTTAACTGTAGGGGCACCACAATTACTCATTGAGTGTTATACTAAGTTTGGAACTTGTATAGTCTTGCAGACGTGCTTAACTCCTCAGTCACTTCTGCTCATGTCCACAAAAGTAAATTAAATAACTAAAATATTTTTGCATTTGTGCTTACTGCCCCTTCAGTTTAGTTTCAGTTCTGTTATTCCAGCCTAGCCTCAGATGACGCTAGGAATATTTTGTTGCCTTAGCCTCCGCGTTGACGTTAAGAATCCCTTTGATATCAGCAAGCTAGGTTAGCCTCTTTTGATATGGCAGTACTTACATACCTATTCACTGTTTAATGTTCATACTTGACTTTAGTCTACCTTGCTTTACTTGTTTACTTGTATGCTATAGGATGCTAAACCTTTACTGCTTACTTATATGTACCACTGTTGGATTAATTTCTTTTAAATTAGCATGTCATATGATCATCAGCATGTTTAGGATTAGATTTTCCTTTCAGTACCTTACCTACTATATTATACATGTATGCCTATCCTTGCTTAGTTTACTTGAGGTGTGCCTTTTTGCCTCAAGTCTTGTTTAGTTATAAATATTGTATTTATAACTTATCTTTCTCCTTGTATACATACTGCTCCTATGATAGTTGGGATTTTTATTTTGTTTAAGTAAAATGGTGACATTAATAACAAATAAAAAATATTCAGCCTAAAATATACTTAGACAATTGTCTAACAAGATTTTTCTTTTCTTTGGATGGGGCCCTATCATTGTGAAACCAACAATGGTAGATTCTGAGTTATTCGAATTAGTCGAGCCTTCTGAAGATCAAATTCAGGAGGAGGAGCGTGTTGCCGCTGGAGATCCTTAGTTTAGCACCCTTTTATTTTGTGAGGATGAGAGCTTTATCTTTTTCATTAAAACTTATTTAATGTTTGTAATAATTCAGGTGCTTATGCATGTTCTCTTATTGTACTATTCATTATGAGCTGCATTATTACTTTCTTACTTATATTATGGTAGATTTGATGTATGAATTATTATTCCTTACTTCCACACTCTATGTATTTATGTACTTAGTGATTGATCTACCTTACATACATTCTGGGCACACCTTTTTCTTATTAGTGTATTGTGGATTATACTTAATCCAATGATAAGTAGGGGATTTGCCAAAGTGCCACACCACCTCTTAGCTTAATCTTGTGGATTAAGGGGTGGGGCGCCACAGCTGAAAAGCAAGAAACTTGAGTTGGTACACACAGACGTATGGGGGCTAGCTCCTACTTCTTCCATAGGTAGAGCCACATATTTCATCACCTTCATTGATGACCATACAAGGAAGGTGTGAGTTTACTTTCTTAAATATAAATCTGATGTGTTTGATATGTTGGAAAAGTTGTTAGCTTTGGTAAAGAATGAGATAGGATTCAAGCTAAAGTGCTCAAGGTCTGATAATGGCAGCGAGTGCTGTAATAGGGAGTCAAAGGAGTTTTGTGCCTTGAGAGGCATCAAGAGGGAGTTCATAGTCCCAAGAACACTATAACAAAATGGTGTTGCATAAAAGATGAACATGACAATCACAAAAAGAGCCAGGAGCATGAGATTGCATGCGGGTCTCCCAAAGCAGTTATGGGCTGAAACTGCTCACACAATTGTTTACTTGATAAATTGGGGACCTTCCATACACTTGAATGAAGGGATTCCTGAGGAAGCTTGGAGCAGAAAGAAGGTGAAAATAAACCACCTTAAGGTATTTGGTTGCTCATCATATGCACACATTGATGCATAATTTAGAAGCAAGCTTGATGTTAAGGTGATCAAGTGCACATTTGTTGGATATGGTACGGGCGAGTTCAGTTACAGATTCTAGGACAATCATAATTAGAGTCATCAGAAGCAGGGATGTCACTTTTAATGAACGTGATATGTACAAAGATTGTACTGGAGTCAAGACAGATTCCAAAGATTCTTCAGATGTTGAGCCCCAACATATAGAAATTGATGACAGCATTGAGCCATATATTTCAATACACGAAGAAGCTTAGGAGGGTGCTAATGTTTAACCACAAACACCCATGTTAAAAGGATCCACAAGAGTTATAAGACCGCCATAGAGGTACACTCCTATTTTATTTTACCTATTACTAGCGGATGGTGGTGAACTTGAAAGTTTGGAAGAGGCACTTAAGGTTGAAGATTCAATCAAGTGGGAAGCTATTGTGAATGATGAAATGACATCACTCATGTCAAATGGGACATGGGAGTTGTCACCTCTACCCGTTTGAAAGAAGGCCCTTCATAATAAGTGGATTTACAGGGTGAATGAAGAATCGAATGGGAGCAAGTGCTACAAGGCTAGGCTAATAGTACAGGGCTTCCAACAAAGGCATGGGGTCAACTACAGTGAGATTTTGCCCCAGTGTTGAAGATAACAACCATCAGGGTTATGCTAAACATTGTTGCAGTTATGAATTTGTATATGGAGCAAATAAATGTCAAAATTGCATTCCTTCACAAAGAGCTGGAAGAAGAGTTGTACATACAACAACTTGAAGGGTACACGACTCAAGAGAAGAGAAAAGCTGAGTTAGTGTGCAAGCTCAAGAAGAGCCTCTATGGCTTAAAAGAAGTGCCAAGACAGTGGTACAATAGATTTAATAAGCTTATGTTATAATTATAGTACAAGTGATGTTAGGTGGATCATTGTTAATATATAAAACAGTGTAAGTCCTCCTATATCATTCTGTTGCTGCATGTGGATGATATGTTGATCGTAGGATCAGACAAGGAGGAGATAAAGATGCTGAAAGAGCTTATGTCAAAGGAGTTTGACATGAAGGACTTGGGGCCAGCCAAGCAGATTCTTGGAATGAGAATCAATAGGGAAAGAAGTGCAGGAATTTTGAAACTGCCGCAAAAGGAATATATTGAAAAGGTGCTGAAAAGATTCAACATGAGTGAAGTGAAGCCAGTGGGCATTGCCCTAGCAAGTCACTTCAGCTTATCAAAGGAACATATGTCAAAGTATGAAGAAGAGAAGGAGCATATGCTAAAGGTTCCATATGCTTTAGTAGTTGGAAGCTTGATGTACGCGATAATCTGCATGAGACTAGATATTGCCATGTAGTGGGAGTGGTCAGCAGATTCATGGGGAACCTTGGAAAGCACCATTGGGATGCAGTCAAGTGGATCCTAAAGAATCTGAAAGGTACAGCAGGCAAAGCTTTATGCTTTGGAAGATTTGACATTATTTTATAGGGCTATGTAGACTCAGATCTTATAGGCGATGCTCATAGCATGAGAAGCACTACAGGTTATGTATATACATTGGGAAGTGCAGTGGTGAGCTTAATCTCTAGGCTACAAAATATCAAGTCGCTATATACCATAGAGGCAGAATACATTAATATCACAGAGGAAAGTAAGGAGATGATTTGGGTTGAAGAGTTTCATGGTAGAATTGGACAAGTAGCAGGAGGATAAAAAGCTTTACAGTGATAGTATGAGCGCTATTCACCTAGCAAAGAATGCAGCATTTCATGCTAGGACAAAGCACATTTAACATCGTTACCATTTTATTTGGACACTGCTGGAAGAAGGATAACTCAGATTGGAGAAGATCCACACTTCTAAGAGTCCAGTTGATATGCTTAAAAAAGTAGTAACAGTGGAGAAATTGCAGCTATGTGCAGTTTCAGTTGGTCTCGATACGTGAAGAGAGAGTGAGGGTGAGCCACACCACATTTTTGATAAGAATAGAAGTGGACAATGAAGAGTTAAAGAAGGAAGAAGGGGTGATTTCCTAAAGGTCTCCAAGTGAGAGATTGTTGGTTGTGGAGACCTTTTAGTTCATCATGAAGAGCACTACCGCGCATCGCAGCGGGTTCCATCCCGAGACGCGGGCGCTACCGCACGTTGCAGTGGGTTTCATCTTAAGGTGCGGGTGCTATCGCACGCCGCAGCGGCAGGCCATTTAAAACACGGGTGCTACGACACACCGTAGCGTCTGGCAGAGTTTTGCTCTAGTCTAGATTATGCCCTAAGTAAATTGGAGGGCCTTTTGGACCTTTTAGGGTATGAAATTGAGCTGGGTACTTAAACAAACAAGTTGGGACGAGTTTACAAGATTGGTATTTTAGATTGGAGGCTGATTGCTGCTGTGAGGAGGAGATCCCAATGTGAAGCCCTAAGGAAGCTGCAGTGTAAGAAACCTCTTGCATGTTGAAGAAGACACTCTAAGTGGTGACTGCTTCCTCTCTTCTCCATATTAGAGTAAGAGCTTGTGTATTTCCAGTCAAAGGATAAGCTATTTGTAACTCTATAATTTTCAAATCTTATAGTGAAATTTCTGTTGTGTGGCTCCGTGATTTTTCTTATTCTTGAGTTTTCCACGTAATATTTTGTATTTGGATGTTTGCATGTTTGTGTTTATCTTGCATGCATGTGCTGTGTGATTTTCTACTTATGGTTTTGTGATTTTGGATTTGCTTGGTAACTACCAACGCAATCCCGATCCTCAATCGAAAAGCGCACTAAGTCGGTTCATGGAAGAGCTAGTCTACACACATTGGAAGGCACTAAAAAGGATTCTACAATATATCTGAAGAACAGAATCACTCGAGTTATTTTACTCAAAAACGAAGTAGTATAAATTGGTGGGTTACTCCGACAGCGACTGGTGCGGGGACATAGATGATCGAAAGAATACATTGAGGTACATATATTTTTTGGGAGATGCGACATTTACATGGTTATCAAAGAAACAATCGATCGTGACACTTTCAACTTGTGATGCAGAATATATGACAGCCTTGATGAGTGGAAAATTTGAACATAATCTGCACGCAAATGATGAGTGGAAAAATTTGTCATCCACGAGCTACAATGACAGATGACCACCCTTGACTGACAATGAAAGTTAGATAATGAAGAAGATGGTGAATGGCAATGCCATCAAGCTGATTTGAAAATGAGCTATGAGTTAACTCTCAAACAATCATGTTGTGATTAAAATAAATAATAACATTAAATTGCATCAATTATAAATAAAGCAAAAGGCTTGATATTGATGGTTAAGATCGCAACAATAAAAGTATGTAGCCAAAAGTTCGCAACAATAGTTTTGTATGATAGAACTTGAATGGTAGAGCTAAAGCTTAAGAATAGTAGGGCTACTGTATTTTTAAATGATGAAAGGGCATAATTGGTTGAGAACCAGAGAGAGGACTAACTAATCCTAAGCGATCAGAGGTGCCTCGGGGAACTACGAGGGAGGAGCTCGTGGGACAAGTTGCTGCTACGGCCACAGCCAAGGACGACAAAACCTTGGACGATTACATCACATCCAGGAAAGGATCCAGTTACAGAACCTTCAACAACTGTACAACCGTCCACATGATTGACAACAACGCAAATCATGTAGTAGTAGATGAAGGAGCCATGGCACTGACGAGGACAGGGACTGCTGCTACAAAGAAATAGGGGAACAAGCATGTGGTGTGCATAATAACAAGGATATAGGCAGAGAACACTTGCGTCCACTCCCAAACCCTTCCACGTCTGTGTCGCCAACCCATGGGACATCACAATTGATGGGAAATAAAAGGAAGCCGTTGGTGGGGAGGATATGAAGAGACCAAAATGGAATCTATTGAGTCCACCGCGGAAGAAGGCGAACACTCCTAAGCCTGCAAAGGACCGATGATCGCAATGGAAGGCTTACAGGAGATGGTTGCATGTACGGGCTAGCACATGATCTAGCCATTGCAGCTAGGGCATAGAGCCATTCATCATATGTGTGAGCCCATAATACAAATATCAAACTTTGTTATTGAATATATAAATATATTATTGTTAGTGCCTCATTATTACTAAAATATTTAAAATTAATATTTAATTTATAATTATTGAGATTTATTATTCAAAATTATGATTAAAAATCAATAATTATTTAAAAAAAACTATATAATATTTATTGGACATTAAATATTTTCCATAAATATAAGCATCCACAAAGTATCAAAATTTTTAATAAGCTTTTTATTCGAATTGGTGAGGGCTTTTGTGTGAAGTATTTGTAACACATTTATAATCAAGTAAGATAGCTTCCAAACCAAAGAATGTGATATGGATTGACAACCTTGTCTATCATTGCTCCAATCTAACCAAAACATGAAAACCAACATATTCAAAACACTAAACATGAAGGCAGCACGAGAAGGACCGCATGCAATAAGTCCCTAATATGCAAACACGAAGACAACATGAGTAGATTCCAAAAACTATAAGAAGCTGATGAAAAAAAAAAGTAAACAATCTTAACAAAACAAGTCTAGTTAAGTATCGAATAAAGCCAGAGCAGGTTCAAAATGTCAAAATAAGACCCAACAAAGCGAGAGATGAACTGCACACGTGCTGCAGATGAAGTTAGGACAATAGAAAGGAAAAATCAAATATAATTGAGTTAACATCACTGTCAATTTTGTGTTTCCAATTTCCTATAACCCATTGATTAGCCTTTTACATTCAAAGAAATTGACATGCACCAGGGTCCTTATGCAAGAATAAACGATCATTTCAGGCAATATATAAAAGTAGCAACAACAATCAAGAATCTCAGAGTCGACCATTTGTAATGAATATTGCCAATAATATGCATGGCTTGTAATAGAGAAGGTGGAAACAAAAATTTTTCGCTAATGGGGAGAATAGTATTTGCAAGCTTAAAACTAAAATCACTAAAAAAATAATGTGGAAATGAGACTCTTTTTCAAACAAGCAAAAGGGGTAGATGGGAGATATCTTTATGCCACGACCAATCAAGATGCAGCTATTTTAAGACTCTTATTTACCACTATTCAAAGAGTGTAAGAAAGTTTCAATTTATGTTTCTAGTGCCAGACTAAACTATATGCCTATCCACAGTAGGAGTACCAGCAAAGAGAAATTGAGCGTCTTTGAAAGTAAACAAGTTCTTATCTTTGAAAGGAGGAGAGACATCCACTAATCTCAAGTGCGGTATAAGCATATTTGTCGCTTGCTTCAACTTTTTAGAGTTACAAGTTGTAACCTTGATGAGATTAAGATATGTAAGATTATCATATTTCCAACATTCAACTAACTTGGAGGTGTTACAGAGAAGAGGCCAATAGTGAGAAAATTTTCACCCCATTAGTAGTGTATTAGGAGCAACTAAACCAATTCCCCCTTTTTCTTTTCACGTGGCCATATGTTATGCTATGGAGATCATTTAATTCCTCATAAAGATGCAAATGGTGCTCCGATGAGCTTCCGGGAGGTTTCGAGGCGATTCGGAACAAAGTGTAAAGTCCAGCTACAGCACATGCGCTGCAGCGCACTGGGGCGCTCCACACCAGAGAAGGAGGCACTATCGCGCGCTTCAGCGCATGCAGACTGAGAAGCGGGCACTACAGCATGTCGCAATTGAAATGGGAGCTACAGCACACCGCAGCCAAAAAAGGCATTCTAGGGCGCCACAGTGGCAAACACCCGAGAAGCGGGCGCTACGGTGCGCAACAACGGCAAGCAAACAGAGACCAGGGTGCTACATCTCGCCCTGGCGCTTGGTGTAGCACGTCGTAGCACCTGGTGGAATTTTGCTCTAGTTCAGGTTTTGCCCTAAGTCAATTGGGAGGAATTTTAGACCATTTGGGGTTTGAAATTGAGTTGGATGCTTAAGGGAACAAGTTGGGAGAAGTTTTTGAAGTTGACATTTCAAATTGAGAGGCTTTGTCTATTGTGAAGGAGATTCCAAGGAGGAACCATTAGGGGGAGCTGCTGTGCAAGAAAGCTCTTGTATGTTGGAGAAGATACTCCATGTGATAACTGCTACTTCTCCCCTTTATCCTAGAGTAAGAGCTGGTATTCTCTGAAGAGGTTAAGCTCTTTGTAACTCCGTACTCTTCGATTTTATATAGTGGAAATTTCTGTGTGGTGTGGCTTCGTGGTTTATTCAGTTCTTGGATTTTCCAAGTAAATTTCTGTGTTTGGATGTTTGTATGCTTGTGCTTATATTGCAAGCATGTGCTGTGATGATCGATTGCTTGCAAATTTTATGATTTCGTTGTTTGCTTGGTATCCGTCAATGCAACCCCGGTTCTTGATCGAGTGCACTGCTAAACCACTTCCACTACGTTGTGCTCTTGGTGTAAGAAGTTCTCAGTCTTATCAACAGGTTGTATTAGATAGAGATTGCCTTATTGGTTCTAGGGTTTTCTATTTGAGTGGAAGCAATGGCCTACAAGATGAGACACAATATAGAGAAATTCAGCAGTATGAACTTTGCATTATGAAAAATGCAAATGAAGGATTTAATTAACCAGAAGAAGTTGTATCTTCTATTGAAAGGAGCCGATAGAAAACCTACAATTATGATTGATGAGAATGGGAAGTTCTCAATAGAAATGCACTGGGTTTGATTTGTTTATCATTGTCCTCTTCTATTGCATTTAACATCGTTAATGAGAAAACTATTATAGGTCTCATGGATTCCCTAATGAGAATGTATGTGTGGCGGCCGCCCCCTAATCATCTGGATCAGGAGGTGGTCGTCAATGGGCAAACCCTCACTTAGCATTCAGATTAAGGAATAGGCCTTCATAATCAAATGCGAAGGGAAGATGTGCCCATAAAGAGAAGAAAGAAAGAGAGCCAATCACTGAATGAGCATACTATAGTATACCAAAGTGCAGAAGAAAGAAAAGTAATAACATCCATACAATCCAAATAAGAACAATACAACTCAGAATATATAAGCATGAAAAGTAAAGCAGTTTAAACTTGTATTATTACAAAATAATATTTAAGTTTAAGCAGTAAAGTAAAGATCACTCAACCCTCAAAAAGTAAAAGAAAACAACTAAGGGTCTTCTCTTATACGCTCCTCCTCTTGAACCAGATCTTTAGAAGGTTCCACAACCTCGAAAAGCTCAGAATCTATCATTATCGGTTTCACAATGATAGGGCCCCAGCCAACTAATGAAAAATCTAAATAGACAAAAAGTCTAAGTATATTTTAGGTTGTAAATTATTAATTTAAATGATATCACAATATCTAAGCAAAGTAGGAGCAGTAAAGCATCAAAGAAAGGTGATAAAGTTATAATTAACATAATTATAATCATACAAGGTATGAGGTAAGCACATACCTCAACTCAAGCTGCAGAAAAAGAATAAGTAGCACATAATGAAATCTACTAAATACAAGAAAATTCCTAAGTAATATGATCAACTTAAGACATGCTGGTTACAATATAAAATGAAAGTACTAAACTGAAAGTAAAGTTCTAACATCTTAACATGCCATAAAGTAAAAGTGAACTGTTGAAAAATACAATGTACATGTAAAGCTGTAAGTACTAAAGGAACTGTTGTATATAAGTATATTGAACTGTAAAGTAAAAGATATGCCAAAACTTTAAAGTAATGATAAAATAAATGTAAAGTAAAGATATAAAGTAAAGTGATGTGGAGGTACTCCTACTTAGTCCTGCCAAAAAGTAAGGTCCATTTGATCATCTAGGAAAGAGTCCCAGATTAAAGTTAATTCCATCTAAAAAGTACCTGCTGAACATCTAGGAATGTAGTAACAAATTAAAGTATCATGCACTAGGTAAGTAGTTCTAGTCAAAAGCAACACGCAATAGGAAAGTAGTCATAGGCAAAAGTAATACGCACTAGGAAAGTGTCACAGGCAAAGATAACATGCACTAAGAACGTGTCTTAGGCAAAAGTATCACTCACTAGGAAAGTGTCCTAGGCAAAAGTAACACACACTAGGAAAGTGTCCTAGGCAAAAGCTATCTTAAAAGTAAAGTTATACTAGAAGGTAGACTAAATAAGACACAACTCACACAATTTAATAAAGTTATTTCCATCAAAATTCCTCCTTAAGTTATGAAAATGCCATATGAATGTATTCAAAGTTTAACATAGAATATCAAATATTCCATGTTCAATATAATATGTCTAATCGTATAATGAATTTCAAAATAAGGAAGGCATAGCATACAATTTTTAATGAATAAAATAGCACTAAAAAACTTTGTGATATCACTTTATTTTCTAATTAAGCTGGTCTATCTAATATGAACTTATGCAAGTTTAGGATCTCCAATATCCAGCTATCGAGTATAAATCCAAAATATCGATCCTACAAGTTCAAAGAAATTAGAACTTAATCAAGTTCTAACATATATAAATCACATGATGCTTAATTAAGTTTAAATAATAAATCAAATATCCTAATTGATGATTTTAGGAATCTCAAACTAACCTTGATTAATATAAATCAAAATTGAGGGATTAAGATGTTAAAATCCAAGTATTAGATTTTAACTTCTTAATCCAATAGGTTCTAATCCTAATGGTATTATGTTAACTCAAATCTCATGAGCTATAATTAAGGCTATCTTATTAAGCAAAATCAAGCCTAACAAGATAGATCTCTAAACTTAAATCTAAAGTTTTAATACAAAATAATCATAAATAATTGATAAAATTCTAGAAAACTATAAAACTAAGGTTTCATTTATTAAGTACCCATTTACTTAATAGATGAACTCTAACCTAATTTCTAAGCTAGATCCTAAAGAAGTAAGACCCTAAAGAATTGAAAGAAAGTCCTAAGAGAATAATTAACTTTTAGGTTTGATATTATTTAACTACTATTATGATGAATTTAACTTAAGAAAGATATAAGATGAGCTAAATTTACCTTATAAGAGGTGGATTAAGACTTAGAATATTTTTAGGTGATTTTCATAAATTAACATTTTAATGAGTTTAAATGTTCTAAAATAATCCCAAATCAGTCATATTATTGATTTAGAGGCTTATGAATGAATTTAAGGTTTAAGAATTTTAAACCTAAATTTGGGCAAAATGACCATTTTGCCCCTACTTAAGGGTCTAAATTTTAACTTTATAAATTAAGGCTCAAATCTAGAATTTATAGAAGTGTAATGATTACTTACTGTCTAATATGAGTTTAGACAGTAAGTACATCTATTTTGGTTAAGGATTAAGCCTTATAAAGTCAAATTATGGAGTTTGACTTATAAGGGAAATTTGATAATGTGGCCTAATAAAACCTAAATTTTGATAAGTATTAGCTAAGTTATAGCCAATATAAGCTTTAGGCTAATGATTATGGTTTAATATTATTAGTGAGTGATTATTGAAATTAATCACAGAATCACTAAACCAACCACACAACTAAGTTCTATTCTACTCTAGGAGTAATCTAAAATGAAAATTTATTAATTTAGATTATTAACTATGCTAATATATGCTAATCAAGTTTTAAGGTTATTATAATTGATTAAGAGATCTAACTGTTGGATCTTAAATATTTTTGTAGTTTATTATTAATTAGGTCTTCTTAATTAAAATGAAATATTGGAAAACTTAATTTGGAGCTCAATTGACCAAGGTATGGTCAATTGAAGTTTTAGGGTTACTTAGGGTAATTAGGGTTAGGTCCTAAAAGTGATTAGGCAAATACTAATCCAAATAAAAAATTAAATACTGCTAGATTGTTCTAGAGGTTCTACTGATCACTTTAAGACCCATATTGACTATGTTTGGGCTAAGAGTTGAAAAGTTATGTGCCTTACAAGATTAGGTTTTGGGTCAAAAAGTGATTAACCTAAATATTATCCAAACAGAAAAATTAACCCTATAGGAATATTCCAGAGGCTTTGTTGATTACTTTGAGAACTATATTAGGTATGTTTGGGTTAATAGTTACAAAGTTATAGCTAAATAAAATTTTGTAACATATTTTGAATTATTTAATATCCCTAAATGTCACTATGTCATATATAGCTCCAAATGGAAAATTGATAGTTCCATGATAATTCTCTAATTTTATTGATCAAATTGATATATAAATTCAGTATATTTGGAGTTCAGGATTAAAAGTTATTAATAATTGAAGTTTAGTAATTAATTAAATAAATTTAATAATTCATATTATTACTATTTAAATTTAACTAATCCATTTTATTTCACGGTTGGGACCCGCCGTATCAGACGGGACTTGCCACGTCAACCAAAGCGGATCCCACCCGTCAATTTTAATGCAGCCGATGGGATACAGCTGCAAAGGCGGGCCCCACATTTGTGCAGCTATCGAAAGACAGCATGCCCATGAGATGACATCATAATGCGCGCCCCACCTTAGTGCCACGCCATCTCCAAATGGGTCGGGTCGACCCGCCCTGACCCGAGACGAGATCTCGACTCTTCGTCCCACGTGCGAAGGGCTAGGGCATCAATTATCGCGATTCTTCCGGTGACGCCGACAACCGGACTGCACGGCAACATGCAGGGAACTGCCTAGCCTTCTTATCGGTAGATGAACCAAGACCTAAGGTGGTTCGTGCCGTCGATAGATGCTAACCCTAGGTATCCGAGAACGGGAGGCTGTGAGAATAACGGTATCGACTGTCAATCACTCACCAAATTGACTCGATCATACTGTTTGATTGACGATCAGATTCATTCGATTGTTAATCAAGGGTGGGGAATAACAAGCACATTAGTAATATTGCAATTTGAATCAGGATAGAAGGAGTTGATGAGTACCTCAAATGAATGGCTGAGGTTCTTGACGCAAACGAGAATTCAATCCTTCGGATTCTTAGGCTCCGCAGATTCCCATAATGGAAAACAGAGTAGAGAAGTCAAATGGAAGCTTTAATGGAGTTTCGAACGGTATCTATCAGCGGCGGGAGCTCCATTTGTCAGGTGAAGGCGCCGCGCGACAGTGAAGAGGACACGTGGAACCATCGGGGAAGATGGATTACGGGTCGTTCGATCGGGTCGATCGAACGGTCCGTTTCTTTCGCTCGATCACACGGCGCCAATGGTGGAGGAGACGGCGTAAGTGGGTGAGGAAACAGAGTCGTTTGTTTATGTAATAAATATTATTATTTAAATTATTTTACATGTATTTTATTAATTAAAATTAATTAAATAAATATTCCAAAAGTTTCTAATAAATCACCCATAGCTAATTGAAGGGTGAGGAGCGCAACGATGAAGTCAAATTTTTGATTTGACAAGTATTTAATTATTCGATTTTCTGGGGTATTTAAATAATATTAAAATATTCGACAAAAATTCAACGACTTCCAAATGCCTCCAAAAAAATCACCCATAGCTAATTTGAGGGTGATGAGCGTAATGATGAAGTCAGATTTTCAATTTGAGGTCAATTTAGACAGGTCAAATTTTAGAGTTTTTGGATTTGCTAGAAATCAGAATTTGATCATTTGATTCCTAATTTGGACTGGATCTTAGAGGTGAGTTCCTGACGACTTAATTAATGTACTAGAATCATAATCAGGACTTGATTTAGTCCTAATTGACCTAAGTAATAACTTGGGTTGTTATAAACTCTCCCACTTAAGAACGATGTCGTCCTCGACATCACTAAAGTGGAAAGAATACAGTAGATGCACAATAACATCTTATGTCTTATCCCTTTAGATTATGTGATTAAGCTCAATCTCATGATGTTTAATTCATAATCTATAGTTTAGTAGATCTTGATCAGATCTTAGATAGAACATTTAAACTCATTAAACTAGGACGTATGATTCATTGATTGAACTTGTAGTCGTGTTTGAATTGACTTAGATTAGAACCTGATCAGTTCTAATCCTTTTAACATATAAGGCCGTGCTTCTAAGTTACACTCGATAGTAGGAATTGGAGATCCTGAACTTGTGTAACTTAGAATAGTTAGAATGGTTAAATTAGGTAACAACAGTGTCACCGTGTATAGAAGAGTCCCTTGCTTACTTGATTTAATTTTCGTTGCTACACATTCCTTGTATTTTTTGTTTAATCCTTTGGACATATCATATAAGAGAACTTTATGCATGAAATGAAAACTTAGAATAATTAGGATAACAATTGCCTTTAGGTTCAGTATATTTTAGTAGATTTGGGTGCACATTTACCCTAATGGACAAGGGTAAAGAGTAATAAGGATACTTAACATTACTCATTGAGGAGTGTGTGTTAAGCTTGGAACCCATATAGTCTTGCAGACGTGCTTGACTCCTCAGCTGTTTCTGGATGTATCCATAGAAACAAAGTAAAATAACTAAGAGATTCTGTATTTGTATTCACTGCCTCCTCAGTTTTGCTGCTGGATTCTGTCTGCCATAGCCTAGAAAGGCTATGGGAATTTCTGTCTGCCTAAGCCCAGAAAGGCTTTGGGGATTTCACTGGCCTGATGGCCAACTTTTTGATATGAGAGTCTTTACATACCTGTTTCAGTTTTAGCTTACTGTGTACTGTATTTTAATGCATATTTCAGTCAGTTATGTTTCTTTACTTACCTGGTCACTTATACATATTTATAGGATGCTAGACTTTGCTGCTTACTATATGTACCATGTTCAGATTTTTGTCATTTTATTTACATATGTCATATGATCATTAGCATATTTAGGATTAGACTTTACTTTCAGTACTTTCACTTACTGTACTATACATGTATGTGCCCATTCCTAGCTTAGTTGTTGAGGTGTACTTTTGCCTCATTTGTTGTTTAGTTATAAATGTTATATTTATAACTGTCCTTATTCCTTATTATGCTTACTGCTCATACTGCTTAGTTACTTTTTGTTGTGTTTAAGTATAAAAATGGTGATATTAATAACACATGTAAAATATTTAGCCTAAAATGTACTTAGACAATTATCTAATAAGATTTTTCTTTTATTGGCTGAGGCCCTGGCATTATGAAATCGATAATGTTAGATTCAGATAGGTTTGAGGAGCTAGGTGCTGAAGCAGAGGTGCCATACTTAGAGGAGGAGCTTCAGCTAGGAGAGTTGGATATTGCTTAGTTCCTTTTAGCCGCTTGTGAGGATTAGTGATTTATCTTTCAATATTTTAAATTATTTAAATGTTATAATAATACAGGTACTGTGACTGTGATTTACATTATGCACTTTATTATTTTCTGAGCTATCTTATTACTATTTCTTAGGTGATACATGGTAAATGGATGTACTATTTACTTCATTTAGCTTCCGCACTCTACTTGTATGTCAGATTTAGTGACTAATCCTCTTAATTATTCTGTGCACGTCCTCCCCTTATTAGTGGATTATGGATCTTACCTAATCCAATGATAAGAGAAGGATTTGCACAAGTAACCCTCCGCTCCTTAGCTTAATAATTATGGGCTTAGAGAGCGGGGCGCCACATCGAGATAGGTGAGTCATTCCCTAATGAGAAGCTATACGCTATTGCTTCAACTCACTCTCCATGGTTTGCAGACTTTGCAAATTCTTATGCAGGAGGAGTCACACCAAAAGACATGAACTAATAACAAAAAAAGAAATTCTTTGTTGATATTAAAATTTATTTTTGATATGATCCCTTTTTGTATAAATGTTGTAATGATCAACTTCTAAGGAGATGTATTCCCGACTCCAAAATCAGAGAAATTCACTATCACTACCACATATCTCCTTATGGAGGACACCATGAGATTGATCGAACAGCAGCTAAGGTGCTTCAATCCGGGTTCTTTTGGCCTCACCTATTCAAAAATGCTGCTGATTATGTCAAAAGCTGTGATAAGTGCCAAAGAACCAGAAACTTAAGCAAAAAGGACGAGCTTCCTTTGAATGGAATTTTTGAGGTGGAGTTATTTTAATGTGTGGGGAATTGATTTCATGGGCCCATTTCCCTTATCCCAAACTATATGTATATTCTTGTTGTGGTGGAGTATGTGTCCAAATGGGTTGAGGCACTAGCATGTGTGAATAATGATGCTAAAACTGTTATCAAATTTCTTAAGGAGAACATGCTAGCTAGATTTGGGACACCCCGATTCCTAATTAGTGATAGGGGAAAACACTTCTGCAATAAGCAGCTGAAGAGTGTTATAATAAGCTATGGGGTAAGACATAAGGTGGGAACTGCTTACCACCCCCAAACTGTGGGCAAGTTGAAGTCTCAAATAGGGAGCATAAGCAAATCTTAGAGAAAACTGTAAATCAAAATAGAAAGGATTAGACTTCAAAGCTTCAGGATGTCCTTTGGGCATATAGAGATGCCTTTAAAACCCCTTAAGAATGTCTCATTATAAACTCATTTATGGAAAATCATATCATCCTCCAGTAGAATTGGAGCACCGTGCCTTTTGAGCCATTAAAAAATTGAACTTAAATGTCCAAAAAGCAGGTACACGGAGAATGTTCCAATTAAATGAGCTTGATGAATTCAGATTTATTACCTATGAGAGTGCAAAATTATATAAAGAAAAAATAAAAAATGGCATGATAAGCTGATTAAACCAAAATAATTCCAACCTGGGATGAAAGTACTGCTTTTTAACTCAAGATTAAGATTATTCCTAGGTAAATTGAAGTCAAGAAGGACAGGGCCATTTATTGTCACTAAGGTCTTCCTTCACGGAGTAGTTGAAGTCGCTTCAAATGATGGCACCTTTAAGGTGAATGGAAATCGTCTAAAGCTTTACTTGGAAGAGAGTATTTACAGGACAAAGGAGGATGGACCCTTCAAGACTTTCTGGATGAAGGGATCACATAAGAGAACTTACATGGCTTAGATGTTAAAATAAGCGCTTATTGGGAGGCAACCCAAGAATAAATAGGTTGTCCTTTTTCTTTTCTTTTGGTGTGTTTATTTCCTTTTTGTATTTTGATGAAGGAAATTTGGATTCTCCTACCTTCATTGCTTTTGCTAAACAAATAAAAAAAAAAAAAAAAGAAGAAAATGAATTTTATCTAAATATTTTTAAAAGTATGAGAAGTTATGAAAACACAAAAAAGAGAATTTTATCGTCAAACCAATAACTTAAACAACAAATGACACACCAAGTGGATGCTCTAAACAATTCTAAGCAAGGAATAGTCTGAAGTTGGGTCTAGTCTCCAAACATTTAATGAGAACTATGCAAAGTTCTAAGTGTGGGGGAAAAAGAAGGATGTGTAAGCTAGTGATGAACCAAATGTTAACTAATGAGTGTGCTAGGCTCCTATGGGACTTCATAGTCACAAAAATCCAAAAATTGGGATGAAGAAAAATGTCTCTCCCAATAATTAAAAAAAAAAAAAAAAGACTAGGGATGAAAAAAAAATCTCCCTCAAGAAAAAGAAAAAATGAATCAGGATGATGAAAAGTATCTCTTCTAAAATTTCTTGTATCTTTGTGATTCATAAGAAGGAGCACATATGGCATAAACTCTTAGTTAGTTACTATCTCACTAGTATGTAATATCTAAGCATTTCTCCAACACAAATTGTTAGCATAACAAAACTTAAAATTGGAGATTAAACCAAACAACTAAGGATTATGACCTAAGTCAAGGAATTTTTTAGCAACTAGACATTGGTGAATCATTCCAATTAAAGCGAGTTTTTGAAAGACAATAAAAATGATATCTTAAATAGCCTCTCATTATTTGAAAAATTAGATAAAAATCAATTCATGAGCTTACTCGAGGACGAGCAAACAATTAAGTGTGGGGGTGTAATAAATCCATTATTTACTTCATATATAAAGGAATTTTCATAAACAATCTATGTTTGAATCAGCCTACTTTGATAAATTTGTGTAATTTCAAGGAAAAGACAATGATCGGCAATTTTGTGGAAAAATCTAAGCGTATCTACAAAATTTTGGAAATCGTCTGCTACCGCGCGCCACAGCGATCCAGGAATTATCAGGAAGAGTTATGGCAGATACCACTGGCCAGGAGCATTATGACACTACAGCGCGCTATCATGCGCGGTAGCAGAATGCATCTCCGAAACTTTAGCGGACAGGTTTTCAAAACCTGACCACTGCAGCACGCTATAGCTGATGCACTTTCGAAATCTGACTACGGCAGCGTGCTATAGCATATGCATACTCGAAACTTTAGCCACCACAGCGCGTCACGATGCGCTATCGCGCGCTATAGCAGACTAATAGAGAAGAGCCAAAACACCACAGCGTGTTGCCAAGGACCGTCTTACGAAACTTGACTGCTGTAGCACGCTCCAGCGGGCACCGAATTCCTGTCTTCTCAGAGCATTAAATGCAGCTGAGATTTGACCCATAATCTAGATCTTGTCTTCCAGCCATTTTTCTAGACCTGCTGCTTGATATTTAAGTGGGAGGAGGTGATTTGAAATAAAATAAAAGAATAAAAAAATGGAAAAGAAGTTGTCACCTCAAGCTCCACTTGGTTTGGTAATGATAGCAGAAATTTTAAATCAATTTTTCAAAGTTTAAAAGGTATAAGAATGGATGTGCACCGCTTCTATTAATTTAGCTCTTCAATTCATTAGAGGGGTTCCCAATTTGGCTTACAAAACTTCTAAGTGAGGAGAGGGCTGCATAAAAGAGAAGGAGAACTCTCCAAGGGTGGAAAAACTTCAATTGCTAAGGAGAAGAAGGGAGAAATGCAGTACTACGGACCTAAGAGAAACAACCAAGAACAAGAAGAGGAGAAATCTGGAGAACCCCATCAAAGGAACGTTCCTAGTAATCTCTAACTCTCTTCTTTGTATTTTTCTTAGTTGTTCATGAAAGGGTCATTATCCATGTTTGTGTTCTTCTTTATCTCAAGTGTAATGGAGAGATACCCCCCCCTAGGGAGGGTTGGGCCAATCCTATATATCATGTAAGGGACTATTATATATGAAAATTTCCTCAAGCTTCTAATTTGTGAAATAAATGACTTATTAAAGAAATAAAAAAGGGACTTTTTGTTAACTTAAATGTGGACCATATAATGAAGGAACTAAATGACATCAAGATTTAAACGTCTTGTGCTCCATAGCTCATTCTTAGTTAGGAGCTGGAATCATGAGTGCATAGGAGTTTGGAATTATGTGAAAAAGTTCTTGAGCTTAGTGCACCTTGATCAATGCCCAACTAGGTGTTGATGCGTATGAGCTAAGACCCACTAAATGAGCTCCACAGCTCAGCATATGTGATGGGAGGAAGATAACTTGTTGAGAGCTCATGTGTGACGTGACATAACACATTGAGGCAAACTAGTCATCTCCTTATCCGAACTTCGCATGATGCGCGTGATGCTCTTAGTGGAATCAATGATTGTAAGCTCTTAAATAAGGAAACAACTCTCATATCTATAATCCATAAATGAGAGGAAAACTAATGATCTAAATTCTTATGAGGGTCTTCATGTCGAAATAGAACCGACTGTGTGTTCATTTCAAGCAAGAGATTTGAACTTGTAAATATTAGAGTTAAACTCTAAGGAGGACAATGTGCACTTGATTAAATTATATAAAACTAAGTAAGAAAATAAAAAGGGCAATTATTGAGGAATTATCCTACATGAGTCTCTAACATTTCATGTGAGAGACACCTAACTCTCCTCTCCTTTTATCATAGTTACTTTCTACCAAGACTTGTTGTGCTTGTTTAGGAACCTAATCAGCAAAATGCGCATAGTTTAAACATTATTGAATGTAGATTTACCTTATGAACAAAACACCTGATTCCCTGAGGACGATAAATCTCGGAACTCACATTCCAAATTATTACTTTAAATCATGTACATATGCGTGCAAGCACAAACATGTATTATACATCTGTCAAGATCCTTGCCCCAGTTGTAAAGACGACAACCGTCAGGGTTGTACTGAACATTATTGCAGTTGAGGATTTGCATCACGAGCTAATGAATGTTAAAACTGCATTTCTTCACATAGAGCTGGAGGAGGAGTTGTACATGAAACAATCTGTAGGGTACAAGGCTCAAGAGAAGGAAAACATTGAGATAGTGGGCAAGCTCACGAAGAGCTTCTATGGCTTGAAGCAAGTGCTAAGGTAGCTATACAAAAGATTCGATAGGCTTATGTCTGAATCTAGGTACAAAAGTTGCCAGATGAATCACTGTTATTATATAAAATAGTGTAATTTCTCCTATATCATTTTGTTGATGTATGTGAATGATATGCTGATTGCAGGATCATATATAGAGGAGATAAGGATGCTGAAAGAGCTAATATCAAAGGAATTTAATATGAAAGACTTGGGGTTGGTCAAGCAGATTCTTGGAATGATAATTAATTGTAATAACCCAAGTTGTTACCTTAGTCAATTTGGACTAATCTGAGTCTTAATCTTGATCCTTAGTGTTAATCAAGTCATTATGAGTCAATCACCAAGACTCAGTCCAAACTAGAGGTCAAACGGATTAAACCCCTATTTTGGGAATTCAGGAACCTCGAAAATTGACCTATCTAAAACAATCTCCGATTGAAAAACGGACTTCGCCATCGCGCTCATTGCCCCCAAATTAGCTAGGGGTGATATTTTCGTGTCAATCGGAAGACGTCGAAATTTCGACAAATATTTTAATAATATTTTAATACCTCGAAAATTGGGAAATTAAAATACTCGTCGGATCAAAAATCTGATATCACGCCGTCTCCTATGCCGTCTAATCCACCGCGGGCGTTATGTTTCGCCGTTCAATCGAACGGCGAACCGTAGCCGTTCGATCCAGCGATCGAACGGCCGCCAACCATCGTCCCGATCGCGTCGCAGGCAGCGACCAATCTCCGCCCTCACAACCTTGACGGCTCCGCCACCTCCCGTTATAGCCTCACTCGAGCTCTAGGGTTCGATCTCTGGAGGATACCGGGGTGACCCCCGACGCTAGAGATGACTCAGGAGCTGATCCGAATACTCGATCCGCCTCCAGCCGTCAAATCAGGTACCCTCTCGATCTCTATAATTCTTTGAGCGATTGCTCATCCATCGAATCACATGCTTATTCTGCACCTTTGATTGCTCGTACCCACTCTCCGATCGAAAATCTGACGGCTCGATCGAGCCAATTGGCTAGATCGTGTACAGCACTTACCGTTAGGGGTAACCGTTTCGCGAATCGTCACCTAGGGTTATGCATTCCAGGCCCGTCCGTTGTCCCCCAGTCTCGAACCAGCTGCCAATGGGAAGCCACCAGCATTCCCTTTCCAAAGCCGTGCGGTCCCGTCCCCGGTGTCGGCGTCTTAGTTGCCGTTCGGCATGCCCTAACCCCCCCGACTCGTCTCTGACCGGGTCAAGTGACTTGTCCAAATCGCGGCGGATCGGCCCGGTCCGCTGCTCTTTGGAGCGGGAGTGGACCCGTCTCGGGGTCTCGCTGTCGCGCTCTCGCGTAGCCGCGTGGCGCGCGGGCTCGCATGCATCAGCCGGTCACGTCCGTCTCGGCAGGTGGGTCCCTCCTGCCTCTGCCGAGCCAATCAAGAGGCGCCGCGTGGCCGTGGGGCCCGCCCGTGGTCAAATTCTGCAGAGAAGAAATGTTAAGTAATATAAATGTATATATTATATATTATACGGTTTATATTATGTAACTTTAGGATTAGTAGTTAGTTAATGAGAGGATTAAGTTAGTTTAATTAGACACTAAAAGAAGTCAGTAATCTTAAGGAATTAATTGCAGTAAGTGTATAAGTATGAATATGGGTATATATGTATACACATATAGGTGCTCGATTATGGGCTTAATAATTAACAAGGAGGTTAAATAGAATATTAAATTAATTAGTAATAATTAGTTGAATTAATTAATCAGTTAATAGTGAATTAATTAAAATATTAATCTGATTAGCAGATTAATTAGGTGATTAAATTATACAAACACTAATAATAATAATTAGATTAATATTAAGTTGATTAATCTGTTAACTAATATTAATTTAAATAAATTAAATTTAGATAATCTGTTAAATAATAATGTTAATTAATCATAGATTAATTAATTAATTATTTAATTCAGTAAAATAATAATAACTTTTATAATTAAATTAATTAATGGATTAATTAATGTTAATTAATAATTAAACTCTAACTCATGACTAGATAATTAATTATCAATAATTTCAGAAATATATATATATATATATATATATATATATATATATATATAACTTTAGGAATGAACAATAAATTAATTTAATTTGAATAAATGAATAGTAAATTAATACAAATTATATTTTTGAATAGTAAAACTTAAAAGTTTAATAACTTCTTATAAGATGATCCAAATATAGCCAATATAGGTCTTAAAATACTCAGAAAAATAATTAGAATCAAATGGAGTAATGTAAAAATTAATTTCGGGGTACGCATAACGAAATAACATTTTAATACCTCTTTAGGATCCCATAACTTTTGACCTAGATGTCAGAACATAGTCAATATGGGTCTTAAAATGCTCAGGAGAGTAGCCCCATCACTGTAGTAGTATTAGTTTTCTCATCTGGACATTAGGATAAAAAGTCAACCCTAGAATTTAGAGTTGACTTTAGTGAAAAATGACTAAATTGCCCCTAGATTTCAAATGACAATAACTTAGTCAAATCAACTCCAAATTCAAAAATTCAAGATGCTAACTAGTTTAGAATTTCAATATCACCAATAAACTGAAATAATATTTAGGTTCTGAACCCTAGAAATTTAGAAAATGGCCAAAATACCTCCCAACCTTAGTTAGGTCATAACTTGACCATTTGAGGTCCAAATTGGGTCTACTCCCTACCAACATACTCAATAAATTATAAGGAAGCTATAGAAACTGAGTTTGCTAAAATTAGACTTCAAACAGAAAAGTTCAGCTTTTGTCACCCGTTGACCGACTCGAATTTATCAAATTGCCCTTCAAACTTAAAATGTTCATAACGTAGTCAATTGACCTCAGAATGCAGTGTTCTTGGACTCTATGGAATACTTGAATAGTAATCTACGATAAACTATATAAAAAATTAGTTTTCAGTAGAGTGAAAATTACTTAAATGCCCTCAAGTCATAAACCTTCGTTTGAACCTATAGGATCCGTTTCTCGTCCAAATTTGATGTACTTACTGTCTATATTCAAGTTAGACAGTAAAAAATCATATGAAAAAGTGAAAACTCATTTTGGACATTTAAATCAAAAGTTGAATTTTTGGACCCATAAGTAGGGGCAAAATGGTCCTTTTGCCCAAAAATTTAGGATAAATACCCTTAACATTTAATTAATCTTTTAAAATACTAAAACAAATATTATAACTATATTAGTGACATTTAAGTAAGTAAAATCAACAGTTAGGTCAGATTCTAGAATTTTCCTAAGTCTTTAACACTACACCTTAAGGACTCTTTCTGAGACTAGGACTAGATCATAGGGTTGATTTCATTTATTGAAAAACAGGATTTTTCAATGAATGAATCCTTGGTTTTAGTAATTTTTAGAATTTTTTAACTTATTTTTGATTATTTTATCTTTTAACCTTAGATCTAAGATAGGAGATTCATCCTATTAAGTATGATTACTTAATAGGATTAACCTTGACTATTAGATCACTATTAGAATTAAACCTAGATCTTAGGTCTTATCCTTTTTGGATTATGAGATTAAGCCCAATCTCATAATGTTTAATCCATAATCTATAGTTTAGTAGTCTTAAGTTAGAACATCAAAAAAATAATTAATTAGGTCATAATGATTTATTACTCAACTTTATAGTCGACTTTGATTTGGTATATTAGGACCTAGCTAGTTCTGATATTTTGTAACTTGTAAGGACGAATTTCTAAGTTGCACTTGATATGTAGGAAAATGGTGATCATGAACTTGTGTAACTTAGAATAATTAGAACAGATAATAGAAAACAGATGGTATCACTATATTAGTAGAGTCCCTTGCTTATTTTGATACTTTGTGCTACGCATTCCTTGTGTATTTGAGGTTACTTCCTTGGAAATTTCATATAAGATAATTTTATGCATGAAAATGAAAACTTAGAATATTAGGATAACACTTGCCTTTGGGTCTGGTTTGTGGAGATTATGGTGCACATTTTCCCCGATGGATAGGGGTAATGTGTGATCAGAATGCCTAACATTCTCATTTAGGAGAGTGTGTTAGGCTTGGGACCCGTATAGTCTTGCAGATGTGCTTGACTCCTCAGTTGTTTTTAACAATTGTCCATAGAAACAAAAGTAAAATAACTAAAATATGTTGCATAAGTATTGTCTACCTCTTCAGTCATGCAGTATGTTCAGTATGTTTGCAGATTGAGAGGTATATATATGTGGGCCAGTTTGGCCAAGTCTTCTGATATGGCAGTCAGTATACAGAGTTTGATGTGCAGTTTTAGTATTTGGTTATGTTTTAGCATTACTTATTTAGTCGGCTATTTCTTTGTACAGCTTATATACTGTAGGATGTTAGATTTTGTTACTATTTATATGTATCACTGCTGAGATTTATTATTATAATTTGCATATTTTATTTGATCACCAGCATGTATTCGGATGTAGCATTTTCTTTCAGCATATGTTTAGTTACTTATATTATATGCCTTATCTTGTTTACCTCACTTTTGAGGCATATCTTAAGCCTCCTTTATTTCAGTTATAAATATTATTTATATCTTTTCCTCTTTATTATTGTATTGCTAGTCGCTCCTTTATATATTGTTGCTTAGGAAAATTGTGTAAAGTGGTGATATTACAAAATGTATAAAAATGTATCAGCCTAAAATGTACTTAGACAAATTGTCTAACCAGATTTTCTCTTTTTGGGCTGGGGCCCTACATTGTGAAACTGACAATGGCAGGCGTAAAGCAGATAGAGGATCCATCACCTGAGGAGGAGCTATATCTAGAGGAGGAGCAGCAGCTCGGACCAGAGCATATTTAGTCCTTAGATTTATTTGTGAGGATGAGTGCAATTGCATTTTCTTTTTATTTGAACTTTAAATGTTATAATAATACAGGTACCCTTGACTGTGCATTTGGATTTACATGCTTATATTCTGAGCCGTATTTTGCACTTATATTATATTATGATGCTTGGATGTCATTTATTGCTTCCGCACTCTGTACGTTTACTTATATAGTGACTTTTAGATTGATTTTGTGTAAATCCTTCCCTAATCAGGTGGATTGTGAAGTTTATTCTAATCCAATGGTAAGTAAGGGGTTAGCCAGAGTGACACTCCACCCTTAACCTAATCTTTTGGCGGATTAAGGGTGCAAGGTGCCACATTAATAGGGAAAGAAGTACAAGCTATCTCAAAAAGACTATGCTGAAAAGGTGCTGAAATATTTCAACATGAGTGAGACAAAGCTAGTGCGCACTCCTTTAGTAAGTCACTTCAGCTTATCGAAGGAACAAATGCCCAAGTCTAAGGAGGAGAAGGAACACATGCTGAAAGTTCCTTATGCTTCAGTAGTTGGGAGCTTGATGTACGTGATGATCTGTACAAGACCAAATATTGCCCATTCAGTGGGAGTGGTTAGTAGATTCATGAGAAACCTAGGGAAGTACCATTAGAATGTGGTCAAGTGGATTTTATGGTATTTGTATGCTTTGAAAGATCTGACATTATTTTACAGGGCTATATAGATTCAGATCTTGCAGGAGATGTTGATAGCCAAAGAAGCACTACGAGATATGTGTATACATTTGAAAGTGTAGAGGTGAGCTGAATCTTCAGGCTACAAAATATTATGGCGCTATCTACCTGAAGGCAGAGTACATTACCATTACTGAGGCAAGTAAAGAGATGATCTGGTTGAAGAGTTTTATGGCAGAATTGGGCAAGGAGTAGGAGGGTGTGAAGCTCTATAGTGATAGTATGAGCGCTATTCACATAGTGAAGATTGTAGCATTTCATGCAAGGACAAAGCACATTAAACTTCGGTACCATTTCATCTAGACATTGTTAGAAAAAGGGCAGCTCGAATTGGATAAGATTCACACATTTAAGAATCCTACTGATATGCTTACAAAAGTAGTAACTGTGAAGAAACTAAAGCTATGTTGAGCTTCAATTGGCCTTGGTACGTGAAGAGAGAGCGAGGTTAGCCACACCATGTTCCTAACAGAGATTGAAGAAGATAATGAAAAATTAAGGATTTAAGAGGGTGATGGTTAAAGGTCTCCAAGTTGGAGATTATTATATTGTGGAGACCATTTAGCTCATCATGGAGGTGCTAATGGTGCTCTGGTGAGCTTCCTGAAGGTTTTGAGGTGATTCGAAACAAAGTGTAAAGTCCAGCTACAGCATTGGCGTTGCGGCACGCAGCAGCTCCCCACACCCGAGAAGGAGGCACTATCGAGCGTCTCAGCATCTACAGACCGAGAAGCGGACGCTACAACGCGCCGCATTGGAAAAAGGCTCTAAATCGTGCTGCAGCTACAGACACCAGAAAGGAGGGTAATAGGGCGCGCCACGGTGACAGGCAAACAGAGACCAGGGTGCTACAGCACGCCTTGGTGCCTGGCTACCTGAAGCCCAGGCACTACGGCGCACCGTAGCGCCTGACGAAATTCTGCTCCGGTTCATGGTTTGCCCTAAGTCAAATGTGGAGCATTTTGGACCATTTGAGGTTTGAAATTGAGTTGGATATTTAATGAAACAAGCTGGGAGGAGTTTCTTAAGTTGACTTTTTAGATTGAGAGGCTTTGACTACTGTGAAGGATATTCCAAGGAGGAACCCTAAGGGAGAGCTGCTGTATCATAATATAATATAGCCCATTCCAGAATTAATTAGGGATTAATGGAAAATGAATTGAGCAAACACTTAAATTATGATTAAAATAATAGTATTTCAAGTCCTAAAAATGATATTTTTTATTTTGATATCCAATTAAAGTAAACTAATGAATTTACCATTTTATAGCCTAAGGATTACAATGACTTGTATTAGATTCAATTTGGAGCACTTTAGACTTAATTGGACACTAATCACTCTTAATGGTGATTAGAGGATCATTAATAAAATCTTTTTACTCCCCAAAGCTATGCTGATTCAAGTGAGTTAACCCTCTGATTGGGTTAACCCAATGAACTCAAGATCAAGCCTAGAGTGACCTTCACTCCATGAATGAAGGCAAACCACTCTCCTTTATCTTGACTTGGTCTTAGAAGAAAGTGCTATGGAGGATTCTAGAAGTGGCTTACTCATCTAGAGTACCACATGATTATAGTTTGAGAGGCTTCGGTGATAATTGTTTTGAGAAATATTTTGCTTATGAAACTCTTTTTACATCTTATTTTCATAATATATTTGCATCATTGCCCTTTTTATGATTAGTTCGAAACATCTCCTAATCTTGCATGTTTCTATAAATGTCTCACATATTTAGTTCATGCTAATTAGAATTTGAAAACGATATGTTTCATATGCTAGGTTTTGACAGTTGATTGTATCTGATGTTGAGCATCGTGCTTGCTGGATTTGGAAATTTAGAGGTATACTGTTATAATATATTGTTATTCATACTAAGTTGGTTCGTGTTAATTATGTAAACATTTTTTTTTTGTTTTGCATGTTATTATGTAATATTTGCAGTATACTTTTTTGCTCTTATGATGTGAAATGAGCTCAATCAATTTCCTAATAAATGCATATTTTTCTACAAATAAGCTCTATCAAATCATCAATTATCATACACATAACAAACCTTGCGATTATTTATCATGTTTAACAATTTAAAATCTACAGTTTACTCAAATTTGCACTGTAATCTAATGTATTAGGCTACATATATTTCTCCTTTACAAAAATAGTACCTTGATTATTAGCTATGATAACAATTCTTTAGCTCTTTGTTTCTAAATAAAATAAAGAGTGAATGGTAATATGGGTCTGATTGGTTGTCATGTCAGTTAATTTTTCAATACAATACATTTACTAATTATTTAATTAATTACACGTTGCAACTCCTCTCATTCATCATTGTCTGGGTATTAACAGCTTGGAAGGACTGTTCGTGCTGTCGATAGGACGATGGATTTTAATTCTATTTATTTGTAACTTATAACTTTGAACATATATCTTTTCATATAATAGTATACAGTAATAAAATAAATTCAAAGAAACTTCACATATCAAAATTTTGCCTAATTACTACTTAAGTACTAATAATATTATACTTTAAGCATACTTTAACTATGATAGACTCAAAAGTCAGCATATTCTTTAAAATCTTAGCCTTAAAACTCTTTTGATCATATATATATTTCAAATATATTAGCCCAACAAAGCATGAAAAGATTAACACAACAAGACCAAGAGTCAATACCATCTAATCCAGTAAGTAATTATTTCTATGTATCTGTGTTATTTGTTTCGTGACGTTTTTTGTGTTAATTCCGACAATGATCGGTTGTGGCCGAACTTGTTTGATACCTATGCTAGATTGCATATTTAGTAGGGCATCCTTCACATTATTGGCTGGGATAGAGGCTGGGTTGATCACATTGGCTATTGACTAGGAGTAGATCATTTATTTTTTCTTGCAGGAAGCTCTTTTTTTTTTTGGCAGGTGTACCAGATTGATCTAGAAAATTATGATGGCGAACAATTAGATGCTATGAAGACAAAGTGCTAGGGACTCAATTTGATTTAATTTATGGTTGTAGTGTCTTTTTATAGTTTCACACTGCATTTTTATTTTTATTTTGAAGTTGTCATTTTAGTATATTTCCTGGGTTTCATTTTTCGGAATGGATGATTATCTTCGATTCGTTTTCTTTCTATTGATTAGGCGTGGATTGTACTCATCCAACCAGCTCTTGTACCTCATTTTTTTCCGACTACATATTTATTTCTTATTTGAAGCTCACATTGTAATATATATATATACACACATTGAAAGGGGAACTCTCAATCACGTTTTAATTGATAATTGCCATAGCATCAAGGTTTGGAACACTTTAAATTTAAACACATCTATTGCAAATTACACCAGCATCCCATTTCAAATGGCCAGATGGCTCAATTGTAATCAAACGTCTAAAAAGCTTCATATGGGTCAACTTTTTGATGCTTGTACTCTTTGGCATATAGGAACAAATCAAAATATTCGAATTCACAAATTTGTTCATCCAAAATTATATTGTCTATTCTCTCGAATGTTCTAGCTACTGTAAATGCTTATGCGAATACAAATTTTATATGAGCTGATTTGAAAGATACTATATCTGCCTTGTTTATCAAATTTAATCCTCCCTAGGGGATGTGATTGGTTGTGTTGGTTTTGTGGGTTGGTGTTGTTTTGTTATCATTTTGGCTACTTGTTTCTGGTCGTGGCTTTTCCAGTTGGATCTGATTGTGGTGTGTTTGGCTGTATCCTGTTGTGTTTGCTTGTGTGCTTTTGCTTTTTGCCTTGCGAGTCTCACTGTGGTGGAGTTGCAAATTCATGCTGTTGGGATTCTGATGTGAGGTCGGAGGGCTATATTGATGCAATTGTTGCAGCTATGTCTCCTCTTTTTTCTATTTTTGTTTGTCAGTTTCTCTTTCTTGCTTTAGTTAGCTTGTAATTTTATTCTGAACAATATCTAAGCTTTGTGTGACTTTTTTTCTTAATTTGTATGCATATCACCTCTTAGATTATGCCCTCCCAGCCCTCTCATGTATCCCTTTGCTTTATTCAATAATAAATGTGTAGTCGACTTAATATATATATATATATATATATATATGTATTAGTAGTAGTAGCTTATTTTAGCACTTATTTGATTGAACAAGGCAGCATTACTCTTAAAGCAATATAAGCTGGAATGGGGTCACTTGGGGAAGAGCTTTTAGTCGGAGTACTATGGTGGGGTTTACTTTCCATACTTTGAGACATAAAAATATAAGGACAAGCTTAGATCTATTAATTTGCATGATTAATTTGTCTCTCCCTGAGTACATTTGATGTTATGAAAGAAGTGGGTGGAGCATCTGCCCACATTTGAAATTTTGAACAATCACCATGTGATCTATTCCACTGTTATACAGTTCCTAAAGAGAGGGGATAATGATGTTTGAACAGATCATTTATGGAAGTAGGTTTAGTTTGGGACACCAGCCTAAGATCATATATATATATATATATATATATATATATATATATATTAAGATACTATAAACCAGCTGAAATGTCAATTAATCAGAGCCTGTGCTTTTTATTACTATTTTCAAAATGAATTATTCAAATAGAGAGAGAGCACTACATAATTTATATATAAATTATATGTATTGGAGGCTAGTGTACTCACATTATACCCTACATATAAATATATATACAAGCATGATACCCGTGCAATGCACGAGAAAAAATGTCACAAACAATTATTCTACTTAAATATTACAGACAACTCAAAAGTGGATGAGTGCAATTTATATACACATTTAAGCCTTATAAATTATAAAACTAAGTACAAACATTAATGCTTTGTATGATACTCTAACAACTATTTTGTAATTAAAATGTGCCAAGAAAATAAAAAAAAAGTAGATGGATTACTAAAATCTTGAAAATTATTTAAAAAAATATTATGACAATTTCTTTTATGCATTATAAGTGTTACTTAGTAATTAAATTGGAATAAAATATTATAGCATGTTTTATATCTTTTGTATAATCTTTAAAGAGAAATGAATTTAGCATCAATTTTATCAAAAACTTGAAACTCTCACAAAATTCGCCTCGAGTTGAGTTCGAGTTGAATAGCTTGACTCGAGCCCAATTCGGACCGAGTTCGATCTGGACACATGCCGCAAAGTTCTTATTCTTATTGAGGTCTTAGGTTCAAATGAGTTCTATATTTAAGTAAAAATATGAAAAAAGTAAAGCATAAATTTGATCATAGCCAACAAATATCTTCATCAAATGCAAGGCTACTTTTATTTTTTATATTTCAAGTCTAATTTGAATCAAGCTTGAGTAAGCTCAAAATGACTCGATATTTAAGAGTTTGAGCTCGAATAAAATCAACACTAAATTTTTAATAATAAAATAACATATATTGAAAAAGTTGAGTTTTTAATACAAACATGTTCGCTAAAATTTGAAAAATTCAAGAGCTCAACACATTTTTACACAGACAAACACATGCATATAAATGTTCATCATGCAATATTACATTTACATTAAATTACTATTTTAACCATATTCATATTTTTATTCTAAGAAAATTTTTGATTGAAATTTGGGAAAAAAAAAACTGCATAATTTTGATTATTTAAATATGCAATCAAACCTTCCAAATTAAATCTTAATACTTCCATACATAAATATAAGTTGAAACAAAAATATAATTTGAAATCAAAATAAAATTACATCCATGGCATCATTTAAGAAGAAAAATGAAATTTGATCACTAAGAAATTATAGTATACTCTCTATTCCTCAATAACAAATAATAAGAATCATCATCATCAACAACATCATTAGCATGACAAATGTATGATTCCATCCATGTTACAAATGAAGAGAATGTAAGATACAAGCCTTTTATAAAGGATTCTGTTAGAACATGTTAGCATCTTCCTGCTAGCCTCTGGAGAATTAGTAGCTTCTGTAAGTCATGGTTAATTAATTTGCTCATTAACAACAGGCTTAAATAGTAGAATGAAACATTTACAAAGTAAAAAAATTTTAAAAATTAAAACGGTCCGTCGCAGGGCTCGTATCAACCATCAGCTTTCTGCAGGGCAATGTTCAGTTCGTGCTCAAACTTTGCAATCGATCCTCCTCTCTTGCAAAAAAAATTCAAGAAAAAAATTCTGTTCTTGCAGCATAAACGTTAGACTTTGCACGGACCCGGATAGTTGGTATGCAAATTTGATTTATAGATCGCTCAAAACTGCAGAAAGTCTGAAGAAGAGGCGGTCGGGTCCCAAAGTAGCGCAAAGATGAGAAAATCGGCTAAAGAAGAGGCTTACCAAAGTCTTGCTCTCCTCTCTCGTATTGCGACGGAAGAGAAGCAGCTATTTAAGAAGAAAGCCTGCCTCAAGGAAGACGAAGAGGCAACCTCGACACTAAATGATTTAAAAAAAAAAGAAAAAGCAGAGAGGCCACCGTTTGCAAATGGCAACATTTGCATATATTCATATAAATGGATGGATTGGCAAAAAAGAGAGCAGGAAAAGAATGCAAGAAAGAAGAAGAAGAAGAGAGAAGACCTGCTGGAAGGTGCCCAGGGATGCGAGGATGGATTCACTGAGCCAGACGCTGTACTTCCTCTCTGGGGGAGCGACGACCTTGACCCGAATGGAGGAGGGGGCGAGGACGGAGGTCTTCTCGGCAGCCGAGGAGCTGCTCTCCAACTCGCACTGCTAATCCAGGAAGGCGTAGCCGAACTTCTTCTTGATGTCCCTGATGATCTCAAGCTTGATCATGGTTTCGAAGGAGTAGCCCATCTCGGTGAGGATCGTCATGAGGCTGTCGGTGAGGTCTCTGCCGGCCAGATCCCGCTGCAGAATGGCTTGGGGCAGGGCTATTTAAGAAGAAGACTTCGAAGAAGACGAAGAGGCAACCAAGACACTAAATGATTTAAACAAAATGAAAAATCGGAGAGGCCATCGTTTGTTAATGGAAGCAGCAGATGTGTGAGAATTACTGTAGCCCATTTTTCTCTCACCTACATGAATATATATATATATATATATATATATCCATTGCAGCCCACTTTGATACCACAAAAAGATCAGGAGTAAGAGATCGCTCACTCAAATCCAGTGATCACTTCCTCCACTAAGTACCTCGTGGGGCTAAAGCTCCCTCTCTCGCGTAACAATAGTGATGACTTGGAAGTGTAGATTGTAGGCCAGGAGTTCATAATCACTTCCAGGTAGCCATTGCCCAGAAGTCTCGGAAGAGAGCAACAAATCAAATGGCGGGAGACAGGTTGCTCTTCCCTTGCTGAGCTATTCCCTCTTGCTGCTGAGAAAATCTACAAAGAGGAGATAGTAGAGGAAATTGAAGAATAAAAAGGGTCTTGTGTGCTTTAGAGAGGATATTGCTTGCTTCTTTAGATGGATAATTGGGAAGACGAAATGAATTTTCTCTCTCCTCACAAAATTGAAAGATTTGCAAATGAAGGCATCCAATTTACTCATCATTTTCTCTCTCCCATATGCATATATATATACTTTTATATATATATATGTATATATATATATATATATATATATATATTTTTTTTTTTTTTTTTTTTTTTTCTTTTTGGGAAAGCCATCTTGATAGATTTTATTTCATCAAAATTAAACTAAATAGGACTGGGGCAGGGACGTTATAGAACCTAGAGAAACTAAGAGCCTAAACCATGATCGAGCCTGAGATCATTCAAAAAGAGGAGAGGGCTCGGCGAGCGCCTTTTCCAAAGACTACAAAAACCGCAATAAACAAGGATCCAAACCACCTCAAAAATGTAGTGCAGCAGAGCCACCAGAATCTCGGACAAACTGCTCAGACCCGAGCCAAGAACCTGCAAATTCATACACCCAAACCAACAACCAGCAAATTCATACACCCAAACCAACAACCAGCAAAGTCCCAGCCAGCAACTGCAGCCAAACCACCATTTATACCTCTAAGCATCAATAAAGAATAAACGTAGTTGAATCTCCAAACAACAAAACCAAAGCAGATAAGGAGCCTAATATAAACCATCCAAATGGGGATACTAAACAAAAAATATGGGCTATTAACATTGAAAATAAACTTGCACTTAATCAAACCAAACCCAGAAATGCTGAAACCCAGCCACCAATCAAAAGCAACAAAAAATTGGGAAAAAACCATTCTGCCGATAAAACCAGAAGGTCACAATACCAACCATCAACCCGGCAAACATCCTTAGGCCACCAGCCAACACTGGGGAGGCCACTATAGATATTTATATTATAGGAGCAAGACCTCTGCTAAGAGAACTGACTGAGACTAAAGCACAGCAAGAGGCTACCATAAACAATCAACCAAAGCCTGCCAGCCAACAATAAGAAAATAAAGAAACCACCAGTCAACGCGGGCACACACACCAAATCATAATCCACATCCCCACCAACCTCCAGCAAGATATGCACACTGGATCGAAAGTGCTCCCTCAGCTTGCCAGAAGAACATACCACTAAATAGAACACGCTCGAAATAGAGACTGACAAGTGGGAATCCATAATTGAAACAAACCACAAAAACTAGAGACCAAGGCTAAGACCCTTACCTGAAAGCATGGTAGGACATGTGGACATCCCCAGGAAGAGACCCCTTCCACATGACTCTATCCACCTTTTAGGATAAAACTGAACCTTAAAAGTCTCACCCGAAATTAAGCTTCCTTTTGATCTCAGTAGCATCAATGCTTTTCCAACTAAAAGTTTTTTCCCCATAACTGCTTAGGCAACTCTTAACCTCCTCCAAAATTTTTGGAACGATGACCGCAGCATTGAATTTAACATTTGAATACTTTGCTTCATTTCTAGCTCTCCAGATTTGCCAGAGAGTAAAAGTGTCAATAAGATTACCAACGTGGACTTTACCTTTTTTAACTGTGGGCCAACACAAAAGAATATCAACGGTAGTAGCAGCAGTAGGTAGGGGGCGGTAAAGGGATATTTTGCCAAATTAATTTGCTAAACTTGTTTTCAATAAAAACACGATTTACAGTTTCAGTATCTTGACAGTAGCAGTAACGAGAACCAAGGGAGAACCCCAGCTCTTGCATTTTGGTGTCCACGCTGATATGATCTTTATAAATTCTCCAGAGAAAACTACTTATAAGATTTGGAATGCAAGCATGCCAAAATAAGATTGGGAATGAGGGTAGATTATGAAGTCTGCAGTAGTTCCATAAAATATCCAGACGAATTTTCCTTTTAACACAAAACACCGAGTTTATAGCCTTGGAGGTTTTCAACTTAGGTTGAAGCTTAACAATATTTTGCACCTCCATTTCAGAGACAATATCATGAAGAAGAGGAAGATTCCAGCCCGAAGACTGCAAATAAACTTCTCCTAACCTTAAATTAGGAAATTTAATGCTTCTATTGTTAATGAAAAGAGCGTTGTTGTTGTTCCAACAATCGTACCAAAAGGAAATAGAGTTGTCCAGTTGATCCCAAAATATTTATTTCTCGATCATATCTCTAAAAGCCAGCATTCTTTTCCAATTGATAGAATCTGTGATTTTATTTTTAACCACAACCAGGTGGGATGAGGCACAATATTTATATATATATATATATATATATATATATATATATATATATCCATTGCTGCCCACTTTGATACCACAGAAAGATGAAGAGCAAAAGTTTGCTCACTCAAATCCAGTGATGACTTCCTCCACTAAGTATCTCGTGGGGCTAAAGCTCTCTCTCTCACGTAACCATAGTGATGACGTGAAAGTGTTGATTGAAGGCCCGGAGTCCATAACTACTTCCCAGTAGCCATTGCCCAAATGACCCGGAAGAGAGCAACAAATCAAATGGCGAGAGACGAGTTGCTCTTCCCTTGCTGAGTTATTCCCTCTTACTGTTGAGAAAAATCTACAGAGAGGAGATAGCATAAGAAATTGAAGAAGAAAAAGGGTCGTGTGTGCTTTAAAGAGGGTATTGTCTGCTTCTTTAGCAGGAAAATTGGGAAGACGAAATGAATTTTCTCTCTCCTCACAAAATTGAAGGAATTGCAAATGAAGGCATCGAATTTACTTATCATTTTTTCTCTCTCATATATATATATATATATATATATATATATATTGTGTGGCCAATGTGATTTGAACTAATTGCATGTATTAACAAATACTGAGCCTTAACCACTAGGCTACAACACCATTCTCTCTCACCACACACAAACACACACACACACACACACACACATATATATATATATATATATATATATATATATATATTAACATAAATATGCATATTTTATTAATAAGCAATAAAAAGATACAAATGGGTTGGGAGGTTACAATGATCATAAACTAAAATTTTGAAACTAACCCCGAAAGAACGGTTCCATGGTATAACCTAAAAGATCCTTTCAAAGTGAAAAATAAAAAGAAAAAATTATAACTATAGAAACATATAGATAAATGATAGATAGAGAACAACTTCATCAAACCATACACACTCAAAGCTCAACAAACCAAGGAGGTTGAATCAAGAAAGAAAGCAAACCTAACATGAACAAACTCAAGCAGAAAAGGAAGCACGCTGCATTCCAACAATCAGAGAACACGACCTCAACCCAAATATACAAATATAATGCTGAAAAAAGAACCTCTACCAGCCAAATCAAACCAAACAAAATAAAAAAGCTAACAACAACGAAGATAAGCAGGAACAAAACCACCCAATAAGCCGAGTAAAATCCCAGACAGAGAACACTACCTAGGAAACTAACAAAGCTTAACAATTGGATGCCAACAACAGAACAAACAAGAGCATTATATAGACAAATACAGGATTTGGCGACCTCCAACTAAAAGAACAAATAAGAAAAGAAAAAATAATGAAGAAAATCAAAACCGTTACCGAATTCATATTTAAAACAAAACGTTCAATCGATGGTAGCGCCTTTGTATGTGGTAGTACAGAGATTTCCTGCTTGAAAGGAAGTCTTTTGATTTTTTCTTATTTACTTTTTTCTTATAATTCTTTTATGGCATTCAGTGCTTCTAACCTCATCCCCCGAACTTGATACAAAATTGTCTAACTAGGAGTCTTTATTTTCTACTTATATAAGAATGTTTTGTTATGCATCACCATATGGATTGACTTCCAGTAAAGAGTGCATGCTAAGTATAATAGGAATTTAATCAACAACTTATTGGAGCTAGTCCAAAGGAGATCCCGTCAATCCACTATCTGTGGTATGAACATCAACCACTCTTGCCTTCCATATTCTTAAGATTCTAATGGATGAAGAGAGAGTATGTTAAAGCTTTCTAAGGAATATTTACATATCTTGTTTAGGTGTCATTTGCAATAATTCTAGGCGTATGTTCAATATTTCCTATTCCACTCTTGGGATTCACAATAGATTCCTCTAGTAAATATATGGGAGTGATCTACTTCATTGGAGAGCATTTTGGGTATATAAATGTAATGACATTGTTACCAGGCTAATTAGGAAAAAACTCAACTAAGAAATAAAGATCTCTGACAAGTTCAAAATTAGATGAAACATAAAATATTGTTGGGAATAGCATACTTTTGTGATCATAATGCATAAATTTGGGAGAAAACTGGATAACGGATGCATCTAAATTTATTTTTGAAATTTAAAATAATAAAAAAAGGAAGATAAAATATAAGTGCAAATTCAAATATTTTGGAACCATTAGATTAATAATATTAAGAAAAAGTATATTTATAAATGTTTCATCATAGTTGGAGATCTAGATTGCCCATAATTAATTTTAGAAATTTAAAATTAAAAAATTAATATAAAATATTATATTATAAGATCATCTCATTGAAAGGTGCTATCTGCTCTAGTGTTGTTAATTTTGGAAATAAAATAATAAAATTTAATACAAAATTTATTTGATTTTCTCTCTCCTCCCTCTCCCATAATCCCCACAAACAATCCTGCCCACCCGTACGCAAAAATTATATAATGGGATCCCTAGATGGAACGTGATGCCACCCATCCAGTGCGTGGGCCCCATGCCGGTTAGATGGCTGGGGCTTCCTCCCTTCAACTTCTATAAATGTCCCCACTTATTTACCATTTCCATCAAACACTAAAAGCTCCCTCTCCCCTTAATACCCTGGGCTGCCGTCATAGCACCATCTTCGATCACCCTTCGGTTAAGCGAACCCTTAGCACCTCAATCAAGCAATCGAGAGCCAATGTCCCCGCCTTCCTAAGTTCGCTAGTGGCTACCTGTGGCTCCCCGCCCCGTTGCTGCACGTAAAAGAAATAACATTATCGATTTTTCGGCGGCTGAGCGGCGCGCCTATCGGGAAAGAATATCCTATCTCCCCTAATAGCTGAAACTAACACTAAAAAGAAACCCATCTGAAGAGCTGCTGACTCAACCCTAAAAGAGGGTTGAGAGCTAATATTTAAGATAAGAGTAGTATCATTATCTTAAGTATTAGACAAATACATACATTGGATTTAATATACAACATGGGAAATCCAATATATGTATAAAATATCAACATTTCTAGTACGTTGATCGCATCACAATACTAAATATAAGTAATATATAAACAGAGTGCGGAAGAAAAGTATACATCTAGAACATTCATCACAGAATTGAATAGGAACATTCATCTCAGGATAGAAAAGTAAATGCATCCAAAATTATTGCAAATTATTTACTAAAATAGTATTGAAATAAAGTTTAATTACTAAACTGAAATAAACACAGAAAGAAAATGGCAAGACTGAAGGATGGTCCACTGAGGCTCCCACAAACCCCTCCTGAATCTCCTGAGAGTCCTCCTGACATGGCTCAACATGCTGCTCAAGATCTAGCAAATTGCCAAATCCCAAAAATATCACGTGTTAGACAATAAGTCTAATACATCGAAACTAATTTAAGCAGTTTTAATTATTTATAATTAATAGTAAAGTAAATAAAGCTGCATAAAGATTATAAAAGTAACTAAATAAATAAAACTGCTTAAAGCTAAAGTAAGGTAAAGTTGATTGTATACTGAATACTGAAAATAAATAAAAATAGTATATGATTTGAAATTGAGTAAATAGCATGTAAACATATGTTATATGCCATTGAAATTAAGTATCTGAATATGCCACAATACAGTATACCACTGATATGCAACTGAATTATCATTAAACTACTATGATTTATACAGTCCAATATCTACATACATCCTATTGGGAAATATAGTTTACTGTGATGTATGAACATTCTAAGTTTCCCCTATTGATGTATGCAATATTCTGTAGCTCATAAATCATCATTGATACTCATACATTATGCTTATGCTCATGCTCATATCTCTACACTACATGACTTAAAATTCAAAAAATATAGAAATGCTTTAAAATCAGATTATGACTTAAATGTCTCCATTGTGCAGAATCCAGCAAGAAGGATTCTATCTCCTAGATTTTAATTTCAATAATTAGTTTCTCTTGTTTAGGGTTTTCACTTGAACTAATCAATTGGAAAGGTTGTATACACATGGTTGTATGTTCCCAAGAGGGTGAGTTTAGCACTTAGTTTGCTTATAACTGCACTTATTGAGGTGCATATAAGATAGGAGGCAGAATCCTATTGCAGTTATTATTCTCCCAAACTAAGATTCTAGCTTACTCTCTTAAGTTTAGATAATTTACTCTAGTGGGACTGTATTCGGCTTATCCCTCAGGAAAGCACCTGGTCATAAGTCCACATTAGAGTGACTCATCCAAACCTAAATATTACTGAAGTGACTCAGCACCAAGGGTATGCATGATCATAACCAACCAATAATCCAAGCTTAGTCAATTTTAATTAATAACCAAGGGTTTAACAAAACTATAAATCCTTACTCTAATTGGGTGAGTCCTACTAGAGGCTCTAAGGATGTGACCAAAAGGTCACTCAATATGGGTTACTACTACATGGGATAAATTTTATTCTAATGTCTTAGGTGAATTCTACCACAAAGTTTAAGATCAACTTCTAAGGTTATGGAGGATCATCTAGGTTCCTATCTCAATATATCATAATAAGCCTTTCATACCTCAATGTATTCGCATTAATTAGGCCTTTTAGACATTTCAAAACACTCCTACAGCAAGATCATCAAGATCTTACACTTCTAAGAATTTAACTAAATTCAAAAGGTTCACTTATTGGGCTTGGATTAAATTGATCAGATCAGATGACTAGACCCATCTGATCACATCCTATTCTACAATCATGGGATAAAATCAAAAATATTATTATGATTAGATCATTCCATAAATCAATATATTTTTATTATCATTTTTATGCTAAGAGTCTTATATGAGAGAAAATCAGGGATATTAAGCTTAGATTTAGATGTTTTAATCACATAAGTTTATTATTAACCTTAGCACTTCTACTTTAATTATTTAAGGTCAATACTAAATCAGATGCATTATTGGAATACTGTCAGTTGAATTATATTTCAATCAAGTTAATTGATTAAGTGATTAAGGGTTCAAGTCTTAATCAAATAGGTTAGGGTTTAACCCTTATTCTTACCCAATTAAGATTAATTTGTTGATTTATAGATCAATGACCAATCAATGCATTATTGGTGTATTACCAATGGAGAATTTCAGATTTAGATTAAGTATCATTTATATAATCAAGTTCTTAGGATTCATATGTTCAAATATCATTTAATATCAAATTAAGTAAATCAACGTGTCCAAATCAATACTAAGGTTCTCTAACACACATAAACATTACATTGATTAAATAATGAGATTAAGGCTAATCAATCTTAAATCAAATGCAAAAGGGATTAGCATGTGATTACAAATGTAAAGCACTTAAATTCCAAGTAATTTGATTATTTAGTTCTACTTAGTCATACAAGAAATCAAAGATTTTAACATTAACATTTGGCACAAAAAATATTTAAGTAAGTGCTTAAGAGATTTAGGACATACCATTTTAGGGTAAGATGGTAGATTTCTCATTGAATTTCACCTATACATTCATATAATGCTTACTTTTACTAAATCTAGGTTTATATTTGATCAATTTCAGCCCCATTATTGTCCTAGAGTCATTATAATGCAAAAAATCACATATACAGGCAATTCTGGATACTTCTGAGCACTTTTGGACATTTCTGGACGCTACGACGCACTGTAGCACCTTCTGGCCGAAAGCCAGGCGGTTTGGCACACTGTGGTGTGCTACGACGCACTACGGTAGATTGAAGTGCTGTGGGGTGCAGCAGTGCTTTTAGGCGCGACGGCGCGTTACGACACCTGTATTCTGAGGTGCAGACGCTAAGGCGTGCAGCGACAAATTTCAGTGCTGCAGCAGATTTCATTTAATTTCGTCAAATTATTATGCCACTGCGTCATGCTACGGAGAACCTAAATTCGAATCTTCGGGTGTTGTGGCGCCCGATGGTGATTTTTCCTGTGCGAAACTGTAATGGGTCTCCTTTCGCACCAAAATACTCCCAATTTTGGGCACCTCATGTGTGGTTCCATATACCAATTGAAAGGTCTTTCCAAGACCTTTTTATTGATATCAAAATTTGCATAAATGGATTATTCTAATGAGCAGAAGTTGATACCCTAGCTACAGGTATACAGAAATCTTGCATCATTTTGACAGTTTTCTAATGAAGAACAAGATTCGACTGGACTCATTTGAGTTCAATTGAAGCTCGATGATCACACATAAATTCCATACAATAGCTAATGAACATGCCAATCAAAGTACTTGGTAAATTAGATGAAGAGAGCACAAGGAAGAGTAAGCAAAATGATACCTTTGACCTTGCAAGAATGGAGGAAGAAGACTCTTTGCTTTCTTCAAGAACTTTGGAGACTTGAAAGCTTTCCTTCAGCAATAAGCTTAGTAATGGAGAAAAGAGAAGATGCTTAGGGAGGAAGAAGGGATTTCAGCTTGAGCAAAAATGGAGGAGAAGGGGCTGAGCTTCCTTCTAAAAGGAGGAGAACAGGGGAGGGCTCCATCAAGAGCCTTCACATCAGCGTGGAGGGAATGAGAGAGGCTGAAGCCCTCTTGCATGCGAATAAGGGAGGCGCCAAACTAGGTAAGGTGCCATCCAGAAATGGAGAAAAAGAAATAGAAAAAGGAAAAATATAAAATAAAGAAATAATTAATTATTTCTTTTTAAATAAAAAAAAATAAGATTTGATAAACACACTCTAAAAATCCAAAAAATTCATCCGTAGTTAATTTGGGAGTAAGGAATTCAATAGCAAAGTTGAATTTTGATTCCGACAATTATTTAATTATTTTATTTTTTGGTGCATTTAATTACATTAAAATATTTGCAAAAATCTGATGACTTCCAAACGCGTCCAAAACATCACCCCTGGCTAAATTGGGGGTGATGATTACAATGGCGAAGTTGGATTTTGATTTCAAGGTCAATTTAAATATCTCAATTTTCTTTTAATTAAATATATTAAATATTCTAATTATTTGATTGAGCTCCGAATTGCTCCAAATTTTTGAGGTTTGGTTCTAATATTTAAATGAACTCAATAGAATGATAATTAGGCTACGATTAACTAAGATTAGACTAAGTAATAGCCTAGGATTGTTACACTACCTAAATGCCCAAGTCCTTCTCCGATGCCTCCTTGATCTTAGTGAACCTTTTAGGACCCTCTGAGCCTGATCCTGAGACCCGATCTCTAGCGACTCCTCTTTACTCAATAACAAACTCAAGAGGACTCAAATTTTAGTTAGGCTAGCTTAAGTCTAGCCAAAGGCAAGACAAACTGCACCATATGTTGTCTAATCCCTCTACCAGGCTGTGCAAGCCCTCGAAGCATCTGGGTGAGTCCTTCTAACACTAACCTCTTGTATGTGGATTTTGGCTAGACTCAGACTAGCTTGAGCTAGACCAAGCCAAGCAAAGGCTAGGCTAGCCAAAAAAAACTTAAGGATGGGTAGGGTTCACCCCCCACCATCAATAAATATTGGCTAGGAACATGGACAACTATATGGAGGCAAAATTCCCCAAGGTTAGAAAATAGCTCCCTTAGGCTAGCTCAAGCTAGACTAAGTGAAGCTAAGGACTTGAGTAACCCAACCCCATATGAAAGAGGTTTGGGCCAACCAAAAGCATCACTAGCCTCCATTATCCATGGGTGGGGCTAAAGCACAGTGCTAGGACTAAAAGCCCATTAAATTAACTAAGGGTTCATTTGGGCTAGTTTAGGCTAACCCAAGCCCAACCTATGCTAATTATTGGTTCAAACATTTGCAATGCTGCTTCAACCTATCATTTAACACCTAACCAAATCACCAATCCAAATATCTTTACAAGATATTAATTTATATCAGGGTGGGATTCACAGTTAGAGAATGAGTGTTTGCGCTTACACATACATCAAATTCTAGACTTGACATATAGACAATCAATAGCCTATGAGAACATATGTCGAACCATCCACTACTTAACATGCATATCTCTTTGTGTCTAGTTGAGCAATGAAGAATAGAGATTTCTTATATTAGTCTACATGGCTTGGATGTGTCAAGTATTCTGATTTTAAGCAAATGCATGAGCAATCAAGATCAATAAACTTATGTCACATCATTCTCTGCTAGATGCTCTAGGTGCATATAATTTAAATTAGTGACAGTCATCTAGCTCAGTGAAGCTTTTTATAATAAAATCTAATTTTTATAAATTCATTTCAAGCATTTATAATTTATCATTCATTTATAAAGATTGACAAGTTCAGCACAAATTATAATTATCATTTTATTAAATCAAAATCTTAATACATACATAAGGACTAAAACACTTTTATAGTTCTCATCCTAATTCTCTATAAAAGGGAGGTTTAGGCTACCATTAAGATGAAAATAAAAAGGAAACTATAAGAACAACTAGTAGATTTCATTTTTCTCTTACAAGTGATTGAATAATAAAACAAAGATCAGAATATGGTACACAGGAACAATGCTTAGTGTTCACTTTGTCTTCCTTTTTTCTAAGTTTCATCTTCCTCCTGGATATTGTACTTCTTCTTTTTCCTTCAAGTGTAGCCTTTCTCCTTAGGATCTCTATGGAATATGCTATGGTGGCTAGGGTCCCTTTCCTGTGAGGTCCCTCAATTATGAATCCCAGCAGAGGTACATAGATTGGGGTGGCATCAACTGACTTGCTAGGGATTGTAATCGAGATTTAGGATAATAATATAAACATCACAAATAATTGCTCAATTAATTTGAAAATATAAATATTTTATTTTTGGATATCATTTATATTATATTATATATATAAGCGAAAACATGAAATTAAATTTGTAAAATGCAGAGGCAAAGTAATAAAGATTGAAGAGATAATATTTTCTTCTATGTGGATTTTTGTGCCTTTTTCTGTAAATCATCATTGAACAATAATTGAAATAATAATAAAAGTAATATGTCACTAGTAAGTCATACTACAAAAATTGATATATCTATCTTGAAAATGAATAAATAATAATAACATCATTCAAGCGGGCAATTCTAGAACCTTGAGGAATCAAGCATGTGTGCTTGATTATCATAATTTGAGTTATAACATAATATATATATATATATATATTCATCTATGCTAGCCCCCTCATAAGCATAGTCATAGTATCCTTATATCTTCCAAATCACGAGGATAGCGAATTAGCCTTGTTATAAATATAAATTTGCATTATGTACAGATTGTAAATAATTTCTGTAAAACCCCATTTTTACTCAATTAAGATATATTATTTATTTTTGATAGTATTTTAAATAATGACAATATACTTAAATCATGAAATTTGTAAGGCTAATAAGTATATAATTAAATCAATGAAATTTATGAGATTCAAGGTGAAGCAAAGAGCATGTAATTAAATCAGCATATATAAATATAATTTATGATATTTAGGGTACCTATTTTTCTTGCTAAGTTGAACTATTATAAATCTGTATGTAAACTTTTTGATTAGCAAAGTGATGCAGAATTTTTCATAAAAATATAGATTTTTATTATCTCCTCTCACTTTGTTTCTTTGTTAGTAAGAATAATAAACATAAATAGAGAGAGAAGATGATGATTAAAATGGCAAAGATGTAGGGTAATGCAAATAATAATAAGGATAATGATGACAAAAAATTGTGATAATAATAATAATAATAATAATAATAATATGTCAATATTATTTTTATTATTTATATTTATAAGATAAGAATATTATATAAAAATATGAATGTTATTATTATTTAGAGAGAGAATAATATATATATATATATATATATATTTGCTTAGAAAAGTAGAGATAATAATTAGGAATAATACTAATAATAATAATATTATATTATTATTATTATCATTATTATTTATATGATAATTTACATATAAAGAGTATTATTATTTATCATAGTGAGAGAATATGATAATGAGAAGGAAATAATATTGTTGACTTTTATGATAATTGTATGCACATATATTTACTTGGAGACATATTATAATAATAATAGGATAATAATAATAATAATAATTATTATTACTATTATTATTATAATTTATAAAAGAATAATAATAATAATAATAATAATAATAATGATAATAAATATAATAGTATACTTATTATTGTTATTATTATTAATGAAAAATAGAGAGAGAATATTATAATATTATTATAATAACATTATAAGTATTATGATTATAATTAGATGATAATAATAGTAATAAGTAAGATAATATACTTATTTTATTATTAATATTAGAAGATGTTACTAAAGAGATAATAATATACTAGTAATAATATGAGATAATTACTCTTATAATTTTTTTTATAATAATAACAATAATACTATTTTCATTATTATTATGCACATAATAATAATATAACAATTTAAATACTTATTATTATTATTATTTATTATCCTTAGTGATAATGATAATAAAATTGCTTATTATAATTATCTAATGGTAATAATAATAACATTTAAGAATTATTATTATTAGTATTATTATTATTATTATTATTATTATAACATAATATAATTATAACTATAATATTACACTATACCATGAAAATGCATAATGGGGAGGTTCATCGTAGGGAGGTGGCGACTTGCTGGGGAGATGAGGAATGACTTGGAAGGAGTTTAGCAGGGTGCCAGCAAGGTGTCGACACAATGAGGTGGAGGGGTAAGAGGTGATTGTTGGCTAGGGAAGGAGAAGAAGAGAGGAAGAGGAGGGGAAAGGATTTGGTGTTGCTGAAGGGCGAGGAAGAGAAAGGTTAGGAGTCACCAGCGAGTTGGGAGAAAAAGGAGGGGGGAGGAAGCTCAGCGACCTGCAGAAGATGGGGGAGGACATGTCTTGAGTGAGGAGAGAGTGGAGGGGGGCTTTTATAAGGAGAAAAGGTGGGGGGGGACCACCAACGAGGTGGCCTGGAACCCCCTCTGAGCAGAGGCATGCGACCCCCCAAGGGGGGTGGCTCTTTGCCGCGTGCCCTTAGGGCACAGGGGAGGGGTAGGCAATGGGGAGAGAAAAATTAGGGGAGGAGAGAGGAGAGGGAAAATGGGGAATTTAAATAAAAAATATTAATTGCATTTTTTTGTTATCTAATTTTCAAATTTGATGAAACTTGATCTAAAGGTTTGTTTGAATGAGATGAACACCCACAATAAAAAAATTCTCAATTTGAAGCTATATTTTATTTTTCATTAATTTTTGAAGGTTAAGAACTTTAAAAATTAATTACGGACAATCCGAAACTCAAAATTTGACGAAACTTTTTGTGTAGTCGTCTTTTATTATTATAAACCCAACTGCACTAGAGTTTTTGAAAGAATTATATTTTAGTTTCCTAATTTATTATGTTTTAAAATTCAAAAATTAGTATATGAGTATCTATTTGTGAGATTGCCTACAAACCTAGGCATTACGATTAGAAATATATACTCTTTCCAATAGTATATTTGGTTCAGTCTAATTTTAAACTTATTCAGAATCCTAATTTTGTCTTAATTGAGTCATCTATTTGGCCATAATTGCTTTAATGAAAATTTAGGTTATTACAATCTCCCATACTTAAAATGGATGTCGTCCTTGACATAATAGGCAGTTTGGGTTGATAATTACTCTAAAGAGATTTGGATACTTTATGCGCATTTCATTTTCTTTTTCCTGAGTGACTTCTTTTGAACTTTGATTGCTCCATTGTATCTTTACCATGCGAATTGATTTGTTGCAAAGTTAATGAATGTCTTTTGCTAATACTATGATAGGTATTTCAATATACATTAACTTTAGCTAAATGCATTCTTTTGGGATGCATGTTTGTTGTCCTGGTTTGATCAGATATTTATAGAGAGTTGATCAAATATTTACAGAGAGATGATACATGAAATCCATCAAGTACTGTTGAAAAATCCTCTTGTAATCTTAATTGATAAGATGAGCTTTCTACTTAGGCCAATACTTTAAATGGTCTAACATATCTGAGGCTCAATTTTCATATTACTCCAAAATGGTGAATTTTTCTTATTGGACTTACTTATAGTTAGGAAAATTCTCCTAATTGAAGTTCGACTAGCTTATGTTTATGATTATAACATTTGTTTTATCGATCTTGTGCTGCTTGTATCCTTCATTGTATTAATTGAACTTTTCTTTTTTGTAGCTTCTATTAATTTTGATCCATAAATTTGAGTGTCACTTACCTCAAACTAAGATAATGGTGATTACATTTTCTTCCATATAATACTTTGTAAAGAGCCATTCTTATGCTTTTTGATGACTATTATTATAAGCAAATTCTATCAATGGTATATGTTCTAACTAATTGCCAGCAAAATCTAGTATGCATAGTCTTAGAATATCTTCTAATACTTGAATAACTTATTTTGTTTAGCCGTTAGTCTAAGGATAAAATACGGTGCTCATAGCTAGATTAGTTCCTAGATCTTGATGTACTGATTTCCAAAAATGTGATGTAAATCAACTATCTCAACCAGATACTATTGTTGAAGGGATACTGTGCAACCTGATAATATATATATATATATATATATATATATATATATATATATATATATATTCTAATTTCTCAAAATTATTAGTTTTCTTGATTGGAATAAAATGTGCTAATTTTGTGAGTCTGTTTATTATCACCCAAATAGTATCAGCTCAAGATTTACCTCAAGCAAGTCCGTCTGTGTAGCCCATGGAGATCTCTGTCCATTTCTATTTTAGAATCTATAATGGTTGTAAAAGTTCTCCAGGCTTTTGAAGTTCAGCTTTTATGAGACTACATGTGTGATAATGAGCTAGGAATTTTCCAACATCTTTCTTTAATTCTAAACACCAAAATACTTTCTTTAAAGCTCTATACATTTTTGTACTCCCTAGATGTAGTGTCCCACCTCATCGTTATGCGTAATAAACTAGTATTAGCAATAGAATGGGTCACTACTTAATATATAAAAGCCATCTTCTACTTAATATTCCAGGTTAAAATATGATAATTAACCTAGGACATTAACAAAAGGAGGTAGAATGAGAGAACTACAGTACTCCACTATTAATCAAGTCAAGTATTTTATTAACCTGATTAATAATGTAAGCCTACTAAATTAATGATCACAATATAATATAAGTAGGATAGTATAACATAAAGAATAGAGTGCATAAGATAAAGACATATCATCCATATATTCATACAACAATATTAAGTAAAGACATACATCTTTGAAAGAAATCAAAGAATATATCCAGACAAGTTTAATTATTACAAACTTTAATGAAAAAGTAGAAATAAACTCTCATCTCACTAAAACTAGAAAAAACAACTAAGGAAGAAGACCACAACAGCTACTTAGCAATAGCATGCTTCACTTCATTTTGAGTCTCCTGCAGCTCCACCAACAAAGGCTCCTCAAGGCAAACTGAAATTGACATTATCAATTTCATAATGCTAGGGCCCTAAAATAAAAGAGAAATCATACTTAGATAATGAGTCTAAGTACATTTTAGGCTCACTAAATATATTAATTAAATTACAAGGGTATTTAACAAAACACAATAAATAAACAAAAATGTAACTGAAAAATAAGTAAACTACTCCAAATAATTGTAACCACTATAAAATAAGAAATTTAATATGCAGTAAACATCAAAACTAAATGCTATAATATACAATATGGAACTTCAATACATATGCCAACTCAATTGCATATGCTATAAAATGTAACAGAAATGTGCTTCCACAAAATGTACCCAACGGTACCCATACAAAGAAATTTGTGCCCAATGCACCAAAATAAAGGAGTGTGCTTAACACACCAAAACAAATGAGCTCAATGCTTCTGATATAATATGAGCCGAATGCTCCCAATATTATATATATGAGCCCAACAGTCCCGATATAATATGAGCCCAACTCTTTTGATATATATATATATACATATATATATCCAATGCTACCGATATAATATTGATGATTGCAAAATGCTGAGAGCACACACCGCAGCGGAAGCGATTTGTGAGCGCTCAATCGAGGATTGGGGATGTGTTGATAGTTAACAAGCAATATACAAAACTACAAACATAGAAATATAAAGATCAAAACACATGCATGCATCCAAAAATACAAGCACATCCAAAGACAAAGATTTACATAGAAAACCTAAGAATGAGAAAAATTACAAAACCACACCACACATAAAATTTTCACTCTGTAAAATGAAGAATATAGGGTTACATGAATCTACACATTCTCAAGGAACACTAGCTCTTACTCCAGAACGAAGGAGAAGAGAAGCTGCCACCACCTAGTTAAGGATTTCTTCATATATAAGAACTTCCTTGCACAATAGCTCTCCCATAGAGTTCTCCCTTGAAAACACCTCCAACAGTAGCCAAACAACTTGGAATCACTTATGCCAACCCTGGAAACTCCTCTTTAAGTTTCCCTTAAGTTCCTCGCTCAATTTTAATCCCAAAATGGTTCAAAATACCCCTCAAATAGCTTAGGGAGAAACCTATCCTAGAGTTGAAATCTAACAATTGCTACATCGCACCGTAACGGCCAAGCCTTAGGTAGTTAGATTCTAGGGAGCGTTGTAGCACCATGCTCTCATAACGCCTGCTGTAGAGGCACGCTGTAGAAGCTTAGTCTCTATCTGCTTCCGCTATGGCATGCTATGGTGTGCTATAGCACCCCAGCTTCTGAACTCCATCTGCTAGGGTGCACTGTAACGCCCTAGTCTTAGTCTATTGGCTGTCATGGTTTGCTTTGGCACCTTCCTCTTAAATGCTGGATGCCATGGCGCCCTGTGGCGCTTAAATGCATCTGAATTTCCAACAATATTTTAAATCACCTCGAAACCACTAGGGAGCTCATCGGAGCACCATTAGCATCTTTAAGATGATCTAAATAATCTTCACAACATAATAAATATGAGCCTAACGCTCCCAATATATATGAGACCAACTTTCGATAATATATATAGATATATATATTATAAGAGTTGCGCCACATACATTGATAACATAACATGAGATTGTGCTCAATGCACCACATTTTGAAATTGTACCTAATTGGCAACTAATCAATAACATTATACTATGCATGACATGCCATCTAAAACATGCACAAATCATAAGACATAAGTTCATTAAACTAGGATATGCTAAAATGCCATATGAAATCTGAAAGCATGATAAAATAAAAATCATCAAAAGCACAAAAAAATATCCCTTTTTATTATATATTTATCTTGGTCTTATTTGTCTATTTAGATGCTAAGACATAATCAAGTCTTAGCCTAATCATAAGGCTAATAATTTTGATTAACAATTTGAATCAACATTCTGATTTATTATAATAATAACTTAATCTTATCATTACAGATCTAAACTAGGTTAATCAATCTATCTCATCAATTCATCTTAATCATTCAATATTTAGCTATATAATATTTATCCATACAATGTTCAACTATATATATATATTTAAAAGTCATCTCAGCACACATTTTATTTCATAAAATAAGAACTTACACGACTGGAGCTGGGAGGGTACAGAATCATTGAAGAGCTAAAATCCTAAAGCCAGCCCCAAAAATAAGAGACCCAGGGAATAAACCTAAAAGGTCTCCTGACACAAAAAGAATAAAGAGAAATAAAAAACCTTAAACAAAATAGGTAAACAAAGCAGCACAAAAAATGCAGTAGAGAAAATAGGATATAAAACCAAATTGCAAACAACAAAATGGAGTAGGGAGGAGAGGCACCACTCGAACAAAACTAGCAAAACCTTTTCTCGGTGGCTATGCTCCATAAGCTTCAAAACAAGAGTTGGCAACCGTAAACCTGGAGCATTTTCAGCCAAAACCTGCACACAAACACATCACAATTCTTACCATCATCCCCAATGGTAGGAATGACAAACACAATAATGTAGGCAAGAGTTCCAGGCACATCATTTCTCACAGAGAATCCTGCATCCAACTCAATAGCATCAGATATGGCAATAGTTGGAGCATTTGAAGCAATAGTAGGAGCAGTAATTTTAGCAATAATAAGAGGAGCATTGGTGTTAAGATTGATGTAAGTAGTAGGTTTAATGTTTCTAGCCAAAAAACCCCATATTATCTCAGAGATAAATCATTCACGTCAACGCAAGAATTAGAAGGAGTAATAATATTTATGTTGCTAATAAGGTGAGCATTGACAGCAAATTTCATTTCTAAATGTATATAGCAACTTTCATTTATATATATATGATTCCAGCAACTTTCATTTCTAGATATGCATTGAAAGATACTTTCATTTCTATTTAATCCGCCCTTGACAGCAGAATTAATCTACCTGAAACAAAATTGAGGGGCAATCACATCATTTTAATCAATACCAAATTCCCCAGTAGCAGTACCAATTTTAATATTAGAAATAACAGAATTTGCATCACCAGATAAAATAAGATTTGCATATCACTAGGTAAAGCAACAACAAAGATTAAATAATAGATAGAAGGAGCATTCGTATTAATTTTGATGTAAGCAGCAGGTCTAATATTTCCAGCCAAAAAACCCCAGATTTATTCAGAGATAGTTTCATTCACGTCAGCACAAGAATGAGCATTGACGTCAACTTTCATTTCTAAATATATAGCAACTTTCGTTTATATTAATATGAATCCAGCAACTTTCATTTCTATAGATGCAATGATAGAAAAAAATTAAAGAGGAAAACACATCATTTAAGTCATTACCAAACTCACCAACAGCAATACCATAGATAATCCCTAAATAACCAATGAATTTATATATAGCAGCAATACCAATTTCGACATTAGAAATCGCAAAATTTGCATCACTAGGTAAAACAGAATTTGCATCACCAAGTAAAGCATCATCAATATTAGAAAAAATAGATAAAGCATCAATACCAGATAAAGCAGAATTTGCATCACCAATTTTAACATAAGAAATAGCTGCAAACTACCAAATGCAGAAAGTTCAATGAATATAAATATACCTCCACTTATAAGAAGCCAAAACCAAACTAAGGAATAAAAACCAGCGACAAATGTTATAAAGATAGCACATATTTAGTATAATCAGCATTAAGAGATTTCCAGTTGAAATTTTTACCACTATAATTATTGATAGAGTTGAGAACATCCAATTTGGTTGCTTCCATAATTTTATAAGCATTGAAGGGAGACTAAGAGTATTTTGACTTGTTTTGCTCATTCCAAATATTCCAAAGAATATACCAATCAACCAGTTGCCCAAAATGGATTTTTTTCTTATGCATAGGCCATAGAACACAAATATTTTTAGTCTCAGCTGGGATGGCCTCATTTTTTTTATATTCAAAAAATACTAGGCTTTATTGATAGTATTGTTGCTAATAAAAATATGGTTTTTAGTTTCAATGTTGTCAGAACAACAATGGCTTTTAGAGGCTAAATTGTACCCCACAAGTTTTATAGTACCATCCACACTAATAAAATTGTTATAGAAGCACCATAAAAACATACTTAAAAGGGTTGGAACATAGCTGTTCCAAATCCAGATGGTGAAATCCGAATTTTTATGGGTCCTGCTAATTTACCATAGAGAAGAAAGGCTAATTTTGTTATTGTAACTATAAAAATTATATTTATATATATATATATATATATATATATAATTCAAATGAATGAATTAATTTAATTGAATTAATTAATTTAATTGAATTAATTAAAGAAATTCAAACTTTAAACACTCATAATTATTAATTCAATGATCCAAACATAGCAATATTATGTGTTATTTTGATCAACAAAATTAGAGAATCATTATGGCAGTGTTTGTTTTCTAGTAGAATATGTATTTCACCTAGTGACTCTTAGGATCGATCCTCAATTAATTACCAAAATACCCCCAATCTTTCAAATGATCATAACTTTGCACACACTCACTCAAACATAGCCAATATATATCTCATTTTAATCAGGAGATCCTCAAGAATGTTCTAGTAGTGTTAATTTCTCTGTTTTGTATGTAATTAGCCTAATCACTTTTAAGATCCTACCATAATTACACCATTAAATCTTAAAACTTCAATTGACCACAACTTGATTAATTGAGCTCCAATATAGGACTTCTAATATACCATTCTGATCAGGAGAATGTGTAGATCAGTAATCTGTAAGACTATTTAGGTTTTGGTTATTAAATTTCTTAATCAGCCCTAATCACTCTAAATCTTGATTAGTAAAGATTAGCATAATTAGTAATCCAATTTGAATGATTTAAGTTTTTGATAGCTCCTAGAGTAGATTAGAACCTAGTGGTGTAGTTAGTTTTGTAATTTTTTGATTAATTTTACTAATCACTTACTAATCACCCTTAACTTTAATTAGGTCATAACTTAACCAAATGCAGTCTAAATTGGGTTTACTCTCAGTAAAAGTAATCAGTGTGTTATAGAAAAGCTATAGCCACTGAGTTTGCTAAATTTGGACTTCAAATGGAAAAATTAGGTTTTGCCCCTTTTGAAAACCTTAAGTTTACATAATTAGCCCTAGATTTGTTTTGGCCATAACTTGGCCATTTGATATCAGAATTCAGTAATCTTTGGTACTATGGAATCCTTAAACATTAAACAATAATAGTATAACTGAATTTTTTAGATTTCAATTAGTAAAATTGCTAATTTTCCCTTAATTTTCAAAAATCTTAATTAGATCTCATTAGGCATAATCCTTATCTGATTTGGGTGTACTTACTGTCTATCTTCATATTTGATGGTAAGTAACCATTTGCATTCAATAAGTTTCAATTTGGAACTCTAAATCTTAAAATAGCTTTTTAGACCCTTAAGTAGAGGCAAAATGGTCATTTTGCCCAAATTTAGGTTTAAGTATTATTAAGCCTTAAAAATCATATTCTAATATCTTAAATTAGTATTATAACTAGTTTGGAATTAATTTAGGATGTTTAGACTCATTAATTTGTTATTTTAAGAAGAACCCTAAAATTCACCTTAAAATTCTCGTAACTCCTAATTTAAGTTTCATAAGTGATTTTTGTTCACCTTATGCCTTCCATAAGATAACCCTATCAGGAAATGAAGATAGTTAAGATTAATTAACATCAATATTTAAATCTTCTTATTTTCCTAAAACCATTCCTTAGGATTTTCTTTTAATCTTTAGATTCTTCTTCCTTAGGAATTAGCTTTAAAAATATAAGTTAAAGTTCATTCATTGAGTAAATGGGTTTTTAAATGGATGAAACCTTGATTTTATAGCTTTCTAGAATTTCAGCCCTTATTTATGATTTTCTTGTATTTTAACTTTAGTTTAAGTTTAGAGATCTATTTTATTAAGCTTGACTTTGCTTAATAAGATAACCTTAATTTGTAGCTCATGAGAGTTGGGTTAATCTCATACCATTAATCTTAGAACTTAATAGATTAAGAGATTAAACTCCAATATTTAGAGTTTGACTCTTAATCTCTTAATCTTGAATTGTATAAACCAAGATTGGCTTGGGAGTTCTTAAAAATCATCAATTTAAGACGTTTGATTTATTATTTAATCTTATATAAACATCATTGATTGAAATATATTTGAACTTGATTAGTTCTAATTGCTTTAAACTTTATAAGGCTAATAATCTGAATTATACTTGATAGCTAGATATTAGAGATCCTAAGCTTGTATAATTTTAGATTAGTTAGAACGAATTAAATTAGAAAATAAGTGATATTACAGAATTTTATTTAGTGCTACTTACACCTTATATTTGTATGCTTTGCTTCCTTGATTTTGGACTTTTATATTTGTGACACATTAGATGGAACATAGTATATTTGATGAATGTTCTATGTTAGATTTGAAATTTCATAAATGCATATTCATAAATAATCAAATGAATGGATCTTTAAATAATAAACTTAGTAATTACAATGGAATCTATTCTACTTAGTCTGCTTCTACAATATTGCTTCATATGAGATTCAGATGCAGTTTTGTGCCTAGGTGTTTGATCCTAGAGGATATATTTGTGATATTTTTTCCAGGTGTTTGGTCCTAGAAGGTGATATTTTTATCTGGGGTCTTTCTCCTAGATGGTATATTTTATGGGATGTTGATCTATGGTGTTTGATCCTAGATGCTTCATAAGATTACTTAAGTGGCTAGATTATCTACCATTTTTATTCTGTTATGGCAGGTCTAAGTTGACATATTCCTTAAGAGATAACATATTTTATTATATATTTAGTTTGATTTTCTTCAGCATTTTATGCAACACTTTTATATGTTTGCAGTACTTTTCTAGCAAATATAAATATTTATATGCTCTATAGAAATTGGTTTCATATGAAAGTGACAGACTGTGAAATACACGTTTGTGCTCGCACGCAAGTGTACATGGTATGAAGTAATAATTTGAGGTGAGTTTCGAGATTTATCGTCCTCAGGGAATGGGGTGTTTTGTTACAAAAGTATATATAATTTTAATAATGTTTAAATGGTACAAATTCAGCTTTATTTGGTTTTAATGTCAAAGCAATAATTCAGATGTAAGAAACTAATTAAAGTAGAGAGGAGAGTTGAACTTACTCCATGTTAAATGATGAGGACCTCAAGTTATATTACATCTCAAGCACATTATATTTCTTTTATTAAGCTAATTAATCAAGTGCACATTGTATTCCTTAAAGTTATCCTCTAATTCCTTCAAGTAAAAATCTAGTGCGAGAGATGAACACACTAGGGTTCAATTTCTGTACAAATATTCCCATGAGATTGCAAGAAGAGCACTTTAGTTTTCCTATGTTTAGGTTACCAAAGTTGACAGTTTTAATTAGCCAATCTCAAGAGCATTGATTCCACTAATGAGCTTCTCGCACAACATGCGTAGTTCATATAAGGAAATGATTTCATTGGGCTCTATGACTATGTGTTGTTCATGAGATCTCAAGAATCCACTCCCTCCTTTCACGTATGCTGAGCAACGGAGCTCTAATTAATGGGTCTTAGCTCACACGCTTCGACTCCTTAGCTGAGTGTAAAATATGGTGCAAGAAGGCTTAAGAACTTGTCACTTAGTTCTAAGCACTTTTTTCACGCTTACCCCGCTCTTCACCAAGAAATGAGCCATGGAGCACAAGACTTTCATTTTGTTTATCAGTATTTATATTTATATTTTTTATAACATAAGATTTTCATTTGTTACACAACTTATTCTTAAGATGATTTCATTGAGTCATTCAAAAATAGAATTTATTTAAATTAATGCTTGAAGAAGTTCTACATCATTCATTTAGTCCCTTACATTTTACAATGGGCTTAGCCCAACCCTCCCCAAGGGAGTTTAGCCGTCCATTACAGTGGAGAAAAGAAGAACATCATAGAAGGATGAAGACCCTTTCATGATCCACTAATAGAAAAGTAAAAGCAAGATTAGAGTTTACTAGGAACAGCCCTTAAAAGGGTTTTTCGGATCTCTCTTCTTCTTCCTCTTCTCCTCTCCTTTAGCTCCCTAGTACAGCCTCCGGTTCTTTTCTCCTCTAGCAATGATTCTTTCCATTTCCCTTGGAGAGTTTTCCTTCTTCCTCTATGTAGCCCCAAAAATCTAAATTTTTTGGATGAAAATTGGGAAGCCTCCTTAAGTAAAGAAGAGTTGCATTTATAGAGGGGTCAATCCTCTTCCTCGCCCTTCAAAATTATGCATATTCTCTCCAAAATTCTATAGCAATGAGTGCCTATCCAATTTGAGGCATGATAAGACAATCTCTTTTCCATTCATTAATCTCCACATCACTTCAAGAATTCAATTTTCCTTTTAAAAACTATTCTACTGCAGAAGAAATGATGGCTGGGAGACAAGGAACAGGTTGGGGGTCTTGTCCCAGCCGCAATAAATGCTCTGAACAGACATAAATTTGGCGCGCCACTGCAGCGCACTGTCACCGCTGTAGCGTGCTGTAGCGATCGAGTCTCGCAACTCATTTGCTGTAGCGTGCTGTGGCGATTTTAAGTCATGTAAATTGCCCGCTGCAGCATGCTGGAGCGGTTGAGTCTCGCAAGCTCTCCTGCTGTGATGCGCTGTAGCGGTTGAGTCCCGCAAGCTTACCCGCTGTAGCGCGCTAGGGCGCACTGTAGCGAAAATGCTCCAGAAAATAGAAATATTCTTATTAAAAGTTTTATGTAGGCTAGTAGCTATGGCGCACCGCGGCATGCTGCAGTGGTTTCCTTCAAAAATTTGCATAAACATTCCAGAATTATCCAGAAATTACTGAGCTTGTATTTCTCTTGAAAAATAGGCAGAATTTGATCAATGAAGCTTTTAAAAGTAATGATGTGAATGAGCTTTTTCCTTTATTTAGGATATAAATTATGGATCTATCAGAAAGCATGTTTGGATGCTAGTATTTTTTTTCAATTCAATTATATTCATTTTATATTATAAAATCATCATCTGTAAAATTGATCATATTTACTTAAGATATTTCTTGTACTTAGCAGTTATTCATATTTATTTTGCTTAACCTTTTCTGCAGCTTGAGTTGAAGTATGTGCTTACCTCACAATTTGCTTAAGTTATAATTATATGATTATAACTCTTATCACTTTCTTTTGTTGCTTTATTAATCTTAAAATACTAAGGGTATTTTTGATATCATTTAATATATAAATTGCTTAGCCTAAAATGTACTTAGACATCTTGTCTAATCATATTTTCTTTTTCAATTGGATGGGGCCCTGTCATTGTGAAACCTACAACGGTCGAGCTATTTGAGGTTGTTAGGCCTTCTAAAGAGCCTGTTCAGAAGGAGGTGCGTGCCGGTGTAGATCATTAGTTTTTTTTCTTTGCTTGTGAGGCTGAGTGCTTAGTTTCCTTTTATTAAACTTTTAAATATTTTGTAATAATATAGGTTCTGTTTGTATTTTCTTTTCCTGCATATTTATTATGAGTTAGATTTTCTCTTTTTTTATTATGGATGAATGTATATTAATATTTGGTATTTCTTCTTTCGCACTCTGATATTTTAGTATACTCATTTAGTGAATGTCTCATTTACTCTACTTAAGGCATATCCTTCCCTTATCAGTGAATTAGGAATGTTTATTCTTAATCTAATGCTAAATGAGGGATTGCCCAGTGATGACCACCACTTAATCTTAAATGATTAAGGGGCTGTCGCCACACCAGTTGTCTGATCGAACAACTAGATGGGTTGATCAAGATAAAATAAGAAATTAATCTAATTAATTATTAATTAACTAACTAATAGTTAAATATAATTTAATTATCCAAAATTAATAATTAAATAAGCTCCAAAAAATCTCAAAAATTTACCCCTAGCTAATTTTAGGATGAGAAACTCAAAAATAAAATTAGATATTAAATCTGAGATCAATTTAATTATCTTAATTTTATGAGCATTTAAAATATATTAAAATATTTGGGAAAATTTGATGACTTCCAAGAATTCTCAAAATCTTATCCCTAGCTAATTTAGGGGTGAGGAGTTCAATGGCGAAGTCGGATTTACGATCCAATGTCAAATTAAATATCTTACTTTTCTTATATAAATAATTAGCTAAGATATTGGATGATCTAATTGATTTCCAAATTAGATTAAGACTTTAGGGTTCACTCCTAATGATTATTTAAGACTAAAGAAAGTGGTTTAAGATTGATCAGGCTATGTTCAGCCTTAGTAACAATCTCAGGCTATTATAGACTCTCCCACTTAAGAACGATGTTGTTCTCAACATCATAGCAAATAAAAATATGAAGTGAGTTAGAGTAGACATTTGAAAATGAAAACTAATTTTGAAATTGAAATTTGCATATGATAGATTGGTACTTGACACAGATATATTAGTTTTTGGGGCAGTGATAGGGATCAGCTTAGAGAGTTTTGGCAAAGTTTAATGTTGAGTATTAGAATTAGGTTTTCCTTGTAAGTTTTGAGTTGATGTTCTAGGCATGGCAATATGAATCTTTCTTGAAATGAGAGTATTAAATTGTGGAGGCACTGCTGCCACAAAAAGAGCTTCTTTGATGATATCACATGATCTTTATGTTTGATTAATAATTGTTATTCCATCTATAGTTTCCTTCTGATTACACCTATAGGATTTATGTCTTAGCCTTCCATAGATGAAGCACACTTTACCCTGATGATAACACTTTCCATAGAGATGTAGCTTCTTATAGTTTTAGATTTGGATAGGTTGAAGTCCATCATTATATTTGGTTGACATCAGCTGAATGAGGCTTTTTGAACATTTCAACTTGATTTGATTATGACTAGATTTTTCTTTTCTTTTTCATCCGAGGCTAATGATGTTCTTGGCTACGTGCTTCTTATACTAACTCAACAAAGTCTTTATGGATACGGGATACCAAATGTTTTGTGTCTCATTAATTAGTGGTTTAGCAAGAGTTGATATAGAATTCAAGTCCTCCGCCATACCGCTCGAGGACACGGAAGTCTTGTTTGGTGTAGGACTGGAAGGTGATTCATGATTCAAGATTAAGCTCTAGTACTGAAGAGAAGGCTTCAAAGTGTTAGCTAATGAATAATCAAAAGAAGGAAAACTTCACTCATTAAAAAAGAGAGAAATCAATCTATGAAATTTTATAAGATCACTACTTTAAAATATTAGTTTCAAGAACTTTCCACTTAACTAAATTCTTGCTAATTTCCTTGCTACTATTATTCAAAATTTCCAAGTTATACAGTTATTTATTCAGTTCATTTAGGATCCTAAGATGACTTTTCTAGATATTTCTTTCTATTCAAATTCTGAGATTACTGCATAATATGAACAATGAACAATACTAATATTATGCTTTATTTATTATGATCATACTTCTCTTTAAAGTATGATCCATTAGGCAGACAATAATGAAGTTCTTGTTTAATACCTTATGGTACTCTTTAATACCAACTGTAGTGCTCCACCTTATCGCTACGCTGCATAGACTAGTATTAGCGATGAGACGGGTCGCTACTGAATATATAAAAGCCACCTTCTGCTTAATGCTTCAGGTAAAACTATGATAGTTAACCTGAGTCATTAACGAAAAGAGGTGAGTTGAGAGAACTGCAATACTCCATCACTAATTAAGTTAAGTATTCTATTAACTTGATTAATAATGCAAGCCTATTAAACTAATGATCACATCAAAATATATGTTTCATAATATAACATAGAGAATAGAGTGCGAAAGCTAAGGACATTTCATCCATTCATTCATATGGCAACAATAAGTAAAGATATTCATCTCAGAAAGAAAACAAAAAATGCATCCATACAAGTTTAATTATTATAGACTTTAATGAAAAAGCATAATAAACTTTCAACTCACTAAATCTAAAAAAAAAAAACTAAGGAAGAAGACAACCACAACTACTCACCAACACCATGCCTCCCATAAAGCTCCACCAGCAAAGGCTCCTCATGGAAAACTGAAACTAACATTATCAATTTCACGATGCTAGGGCCCCAACTAAAAAAGAAAAATCTTACTTAGATAATGAGTCTAAGATCATTTTAGCCCCACTAAAATAAATTCATTAAATTACAAGGATATTTAACATAAAGCAGTAAATAAATAGAAATGTAATTAGAAAGAAAATGAACAACTGCAAATAATTGTACTTAAAAAGATGCAGTAAACATCAAAACTAAATGCCATTAAAGGCAATATGGAACTTCAATACATATGCCAACCCCATTGGGCATGCTCTAATATGTAATAGAAATGTGCTTCAACAACACCTACAGAAATGTACCCAATGGTACCCATACAAAAACAATTGTGCCCAATGCATCGAAATAAATAGGCCCAACACTCTTCATATAATATGAGCCTAATGCTCCTGACATATATGACTCCAACATTCACAATATAATTTGAGCCCAATGCTCCTGATTTATACACACACACACACACACACACACACACACACACACACACACACACACACACACACACACACACACACACACACACACACACACACACACACACACACACATATATATATATATATATATATATATATATGAGCCCACCTCTCACGATATAATATAAGCCCAATGCTCCTGATATATATGAGCCCAATGCTCCCGATATAATATATATAATATGTAACAACCCAAGGTTGTTACTTAGGTTAAATTTCACCTAATCAGTCATAAGCAACTTTCATTAGTTGTAAATCATAATTAGGAGGGAACCTCAAAGTTTTGGTCTGATTTGGAGATCAATCAGATCATTTGATAATTTTAGGTAGTTATTTAATTAGAAAAAATAAAATAATTATTTTTGATCTTGGATCATAAATTTAACTTTTCCATTGAACTCCTCACCCCCAAATTAGCTAAGGGTGAAATTTTGGGAATTTGTCAAATTTTTTTGAATATTTAAATACCCTAAGAATTAAAATAATTTAATAAATCTCAAATTAAAAACTAACTTCATTTTTTAGTTCCTCACTCACAAATTTGCTAGCAGTAAATTTTTGAAATTTTTTGAAGCTCATTTGATTATTTAATTTTTAGATAATTAAATTGTATTTAAATATTAATTAAAAAAAACTCCTATGCACCTGCACGTGTCGCGCGAGTGCGCTCGCGGTAGGCGGCCACCACCAAAAAAGGCCCCAAAAAATCCAATTCACTTCAAAGCCTCGTTTACATCACCTAATATAGAGGTCAAACATGTTGGATCAGCTTGTTCTCCTTCCCGAAGCTCCAACCAAACCCTAAAGGTACTTATTTTTAATTTAAAGCCTGAATTAGGGCATCAAAATTTCTTGAGTTAAAGGCAAAATCAGAAGGCATATTTGGTACCAATCAAATGGCCTTGAAGAGACATTTCATCGATATATGGCACACTTCGTGAGGAGCTTTGTGTATGGAGAAATTTGATGCCCTATGTGAACCATTTAATGTTCGGTGCATCCGTTTGATTAGGTCAAGCAAGGCTGGCCCAATCCACGGGTCCTGCGTGTGTGCGGTTTGGCTCGTCCGTGCATGGGGTTAGCGTGTGCACAGTTTGGCTTTCTCGCGCATGGGGCTAGTATGCGCATCATTCACATGAACAATAAAAGTACTGTTCATATGAATAATAATTTCAAAAAAATAAAAATTTAGTTATTTAACTACAAATTTTTAAAGCTTCATATCTTATTAATTACAACTCCAAATATATTAATGCTATCTCAAAATGCTTCAAAAATTGCAAGGATTAATATTATATCATTAGATTCTCTATTTGATAATTAATTTCACTAATCACTTTTTCTGTCAATTAATCACTTAAAATTCAAAGCCTTATAACATTTTAACAACATATCCAAGCATATTGATATTATATCTTAAAGTTCTTTGAAAATTGCAATGATTAATACTATGCCATTAGTTTTTTAATTTGATGATTAGTTCCACTAATCAACTTTTTAGCTAATTAACCTATTAATCATAAAATTTGATAATATCATAGCTTAGTCAAATCACATCCAAATATAGTAATCCAATATACCATTTTAATTATAAAAATGTAAGGAGCACTAATCTACAAAAGTATTTAGGTTTTTGTTATTAGTTTTTTTAATTATGCTTAATCATTTAGAAAATAAAATAATGAATTTTAAGCTCAATAATTAGCTAAATTTCAGATTAGATCATTGATCACTCACTAAACAGAGGTGAATATAATTGTGAAGTGAAAATTATTTTTCTTTAATTAATTTCACTAATCACATACTAATCACCCTAAATCTTTATTAAAGCTTAGATTGATTAATTGAAGTCCAAATTTAGCATACTTACTATCATTAGACTCAGTATACTATAGGGAACCCATAACCATTAGTTTTGTTTAATTTGGATATCAATTTGTGAATCTTAGTTTTTGACCCCTCCCATAATTACCCATGTTAGGGCTTTTCCTTGATTAACTTATAACTAAGCTATTTGACCTTAGAATTTTGTAAACTTAGTATCTATGAACTCTTTAGACTGAATAAAACCTTAGTATATCATAAAATTTATACTTTCAAAATTAATTTTATTGACCACCCATTAATGAGCTTAAACTCTAATTTGAGCCATTAGCCTTAAACCTTTCCCAAATATGATGTTCTTAGTGTCAATCTTCATATTAGAAAACAAGGAACCATTTGACATTATAAGAAATCAATTTGGAACTTTAGATCCTTAAGTCTTATTTTAGACCCTTAATGAGAGGCATTTTAGTCATTTTGACCAAATGTTAAATTAAGTAAAATTAAAGTATTCCAAGGTGTAGCTTATAACAACCCAAGATTATTACCTTAAGTTATCTGAGCTAAAGTAAGTTGTAATCTTTGTTCCATTAGTCTGAATTATTCATTAAGAGTAAACCCTAAAGTTTGGTTCCAATTAGAGATCAATTAGACAAAACCCTAATTTTGGGCAATTAATTAAATAGAAAAATAAAATAATTATTTTGACCTTGGATCAAAAATCCAACTTCGCCAACGAAAAATCCTCACTCCCAAATTAGCTAGGGAAGATATTTTGGAAATTCTTAGAAGTCAACCAATTTTTAAAATATTTTAATGTAATTAAAATACTCTTAAATTTAATATAATTAAATTTATCTCACGATTAAAAATCCAACTTTGTCATTGAGTTCCTCGCCCTCAAATTAGCTAGAGGTGAAGTTTTAGGATTTTTTGGAGTCCATTTAATAATTATTTTAATTATTAAAAATCCCTAAATCTAAATAAATTAATTAAATATTTTAATTAAAGTGAGGCCCACCTTTTCACTTAACGAGTCAGGCCCGTAAATCCGAATGGTGCGTTTAGCATCGTTTGATTGGGTCATCCTGATCGGACGTCCCAGAGCAGTTTCCCTAGCGCGAACGTGCGCGTGCCTGAGCTTGTCAGGTGCGTGAGCACGCGGTAATCACCCGCCCCTCGTAGGTATTTACATGTACCTTTGAAGCTCTTCCTTTGCTCCATTTAGCCTAATCAGCTTTTCAAGCTTCATTTTGACCTATTGGATCTAACATAGAGCCAAGTTCTCCTTCTGCGGCTTCATCCTGAGTTTCACTGACCTCCCGGAGGTACCCTTGTTCCAGTCTATTTGTATATGAAATTATTCATTAATGGAGTTTTGTTTACTCATTCCTCCTTATTGTGAATCCATTCATCAATCAATTGAGCTCAAACGAGCTCAATTTGATCGTAAATTATCGCTCTTCGCTATAGTTGCGTACAGTCTTGTCATCATCCTGTCCGCCAAATGGAACATAGGGCTGGGGATTACCGGAGCTTGGGGCCACCTCGGATGATGATTTGGCCATTGTTCGAAAGGTCTCTCCAAGACCTTTCCAATGGTGGGTGGCCAACCTTCGGCGGCAACTGGATCAGCTTCGATTTTGTTGCCATAGGTTTGTACCTCCCGTTTTCACCAATTCGGTCTTTCGGGCCAGTTTTGGCCGGGTCCGGCCTGGCCCGTCTCGCATGTTTCATTTCAGGACCACTTGCGCACCTTCATGCATGCGGCGGAATGTGTGGGGCTAGCATTCTCTCCTTTGGGTTGTAGTATTAGGGTTTATAAATTTTATTAATTGGATTAATTAATTAATTAATTGCAAAAATTTTGAACCTTGATATCTTTGCATCCATAAATCCAAACATAGTGAAGTTACCTCTCAAAATACTCGGACAAATGTAGAGATTAATTTAGTACCATTAATTTTTCTGTGTGGTGTTAAGTCTCACTAATCACCTTTTAGGCTAATTAACCTCTTAGTCTCCTAAATTAATAAATCCATAACTTAGTAAAATATACTCCAAATAATATGATCCAATATAGAATTTTGATTAGAAAAATGCAAGGATCAATAAAATATAAGAAAATTTTGATTTCTGTGATTAGATTTCTTAATTTAGCCTAATTGCCTTAAAAATGAATTAGTGAATATTAAACATAATAATTAACCCAATTTTAGGCTTTAAGTCTTTGAGCACTCACTAAACAGAGAACACATTAGTGAAGTTAGATTAATTTTTCTATATTTAATTTCACTAATCACTCACTAATCACCCTAAACCATGATTCTGGCTTAGATTAATTAATTGAAGTCCAAATTTAGCATACTCACTATCATTATACTAAGTGTGGTATAGGGAACTTAAAGCCACTATTTTATTTGATTTGGACATCAATTAGTGAAAATGAGATTTTGAACCCCTCCCTTAATTATTATTTTTATAGTTTTTTCTTAATTAGCTCATAATTAAGCCATTCGACCTTAGATTTTAGCAAATTTAGTATATATGAATTCCTTAGACTAAATAAAGCCTAAGTATAATATAAAATATTGATTTTTATATTTAATTTTACTAATTACCTATTAATGAGCTTAAATACTAATTTGAGCTCATTAGCCTTAATCTTGGGTCAAATTTGGTGTTATTAGTGTCAATCTTCTTATTAGATAGTAAGGAACCATTTGACATTAAGAGAAATTAATTTAAAACCCTAATTCTCCAAATCTCATTTTAGACTTTTAAGGAAGGGTATTTTGGTCATTTTGCCCAAGTTTTGGCTTGACTGTACCTAGGCCTTAGAAATCTATCATTTCCCTTAAAATTAGTAAAGTTAATGTTTACAAATTCAACTTACACCATTTATGCTTATTAGCTCGATTTTATGGAAAACCCTAGATTTCTACTATTTTTTTCTTAGGTAAAGTTGTTAAATTCTTAATGGGGATTTGAATCCACATTATGCTTTACTTAATCACACTTCAATAATATTTAAAAATATATTAATCTTACTATTAAGTTATTAGACTTTTCTTAAGTCATTTCAATAAGAAAATCCCTTAAGTAAATTCTTTTATGTAATCTTCCTAAGTTAGTGTTCATTTTATTAGGTAAATGGGTTACTCAATAGAATGAGTCCTTGATTTAGATTTCTAAATTTACCTTTTTCAATTTTGATTATTTTATCTTTTAACTTTAGCTTAAGATTAGATATTTATCTTATTAAGTTTTATTGTACTTAATAATATTGTCTTAACCTTTAGTTCATTAGAGTTGAGAAATCTTAGAACCTTAAACTTTAATACCTTTGAATTAAGAGGTGTAAACCCCAATATTTTGGAGTTTAACTCTTAATCCATTAATCTTGATTTGATTTAATCAAGATTGGTTTGGGTCAATAAAAATCATCAATTAAGATAATTAAATTATTATTTAACTTATATAGATGACATTGATTGATTTAAATTAGAACTTGATTAATTATAATGGGTGATTTTATAGGATAATGACTCTGAGTTTATACTGAATAGTAGGATATTGGAAATCCTGAGCTTGTATAATTTTAGAATAGTTAGAATGAACAAAATAAATATAAATAATATCATTGATTTTTGTGTAGTACTGCTTTAAATTCCTTGATTTGTACGCACTACTTTATTTTATTTGAGCCCTTCCTATTTTGACACATTCACTGAAACATTAAATATTTAATGAATATTCTATGTTGGTTTTGAAATGCATAAAATATTGGCATTAATAATCAGTATAATCAATAAATTCAAATAAGAAATTCAGTGGAATGTGTTCTAATTAGTTTGCCTCTGTAGTTTTGCTTTTTAGATAGAATCAACTCAGATCTAACCATGTGAGTGTTTGAATGATACATGCCTGATTCTATAGTCCGGCTCGGATTTAGCCATTATTGGCTTATAAGATACATATGAGACTTTTTATTTTGTAGCTAGGTTTACCTATTTAACAACCTATAATAATCTAGGTTATTACTTAGGTCAATTAATGACTAATATAAGTTCTAATTATAGTTTTAGTATATTAATTAAGTCATCAGGAACTCACCTCTAATATCCAGTCTAAATCAGGGATTAAATGGATCAAATCCTGTGTTTGGGATTTTCCAGAAACCTTAGAAAATGACTTATTTAATTTGACCTCAAATCAAAAATCCAACTTCACCATTGCGTTCACCACACCCAAATTAGCTAGGGGTGATATTTTGGAGATATTTGGAAGTCATTAGATTTCCGTTGAATATTTTAATATTATTTAAATACCTTGGAAAATTAAATAATTAAATACTCGTCGAAACAAAAATCCGATCACGCTGTTGTGTTCCTCACCCTTCAATTAGTTAGGGGTGATTTATTGGAAATTTTTTGGATGTATTTAAATATATAATTTTAATTATTAAAATTAGTATACATTTATTTAAATATTAATATTTTATTTATTAAACTAACGATGCCGTCCACTTAAACAAGACGCCATCGCCTTTTTCATTTCTGCGCTGTTTGATGGAACGGTAAGTGTCGACCGTTCCATCGAACGATCAAACGGTCCACGTTCGTCGTGTCCGCGGACCTCCTCACACTCTGTGCGTGGCGTGCGCCCTGACGCGCGGCACCCTCCGTTCGACAGGTGCCTCCTACCTCAGAGATGCACTGCTCCAAGTTGGGATTAAGAGTTCTGATCATCATCCTGATACCCTATTTGCTCACACTTGCTCTCAGAGAAGAAGCGTGTCGTCCCGAGCTATCCAGCATTTCCGTCAATTGAATTGGGTACATCTCAATATTCTTTATCCTTCGTTTATATTATGTGACCTCCTTTTGTACACTTATTGCATAGTGTAGATTAGCATTTGGACAGACTTGATCGAAATCAATTAGGTTCGATCAAGCCTATTTGGCCGATCACATACAGTACATATCTTTATTATGCCTCATCCCGATAGTGCTCGCTAGGGTTTGATATTGCCAAATCTGTGCACCTTCTCCGACCGCACTCCTTATACCAATTGAAAGGTCTCTTCAAGACCTTTCGATCGGGGTATGGACCAGCTCCCTTCGGCAACATTTCGGCCGCCAATTTTGATGCCCTAGGAATCTGCGTCTAAAGTGGTTGCGGGCTTCGAGAGAAGTTCTAGGTTGGGCTGGGTCAACCCGAGCCAGACCCGAGACACTGCGTCACCTCGGTCTGAGGCAGTGGGCCCCACCCACGGGTCTGCAGCATATGGTAGGCCACCACGCATCCTCATTGGGTCCCGTAGCGTTGTCGAGCGCCAACTAGTGGGCCCGGCCACGTGGCTTTGCCCATCGAAGTGGGACCCGCCACTGTCTGGCACCCAATCCGATTATGCCACGTGGGCGTGGGACCTGTCGTCGATTGTATCCTACAGAGATAAACATATATATATATATATATATATATATATATATATATATATATATATATATATATATATATATATAAACAGATATAATTATATATATTACTAATAATACATATAATTATACTAATGTATATTCATTGCATATATGATTATATATGCAATTAATTAATTTAATTAATCATCAAACTTTAAATATCTATAACTTACAAAATACAAGTCCAAATAATACAAATAAATATATGAGTTTGATCAGCAAAAATAGAGGAATATTATGGTATCATTTAATTTTTCATAGGATTATTATTTTGTATAGTGACATTTAGGGTATTGAAATAATTGCAAAATTTTACAAAATTTCTTTATGTCATAACTTTGTGGGTGTTCACCCAAACATACCCAATTTGGGTCTCAAAGTAATCAGTAAAGCCTAAGGATTAATCTAGTAGTATTAAGTTTGCTGTTTGAAACATATTAAGACTAATCACTTTTTAACCCAAACCCTAATCTTGTAAGGCTCTTAACTTTTTAACCACTAGTCCAAACATAGGCAATATGGGTCTTAAAGTGATCAGTAGAACCTCAGAATAACCTAGTAGTGTTCAATTCTATATTTGGATTTGTATTTGCTTAATCAATTTTAGGACCTAACCCTAATTAACCCTAGAACTTCAATTGAGCATAACTTAGTCAATTGAGCTCCAACATAAGTCTTCCAATTTACCATTTTGGTATGGAAGCCTTAATTAATAGTAAACTACAAAAACATTGAAGATCCAACTGTTAGATCTCTTAATCAACCTTAATTACCTTAACACTTAATTAGTGAATACTAGCATAATTAATAATTTAAATTGAGTGATTCAAGTTTCTAATAGTTACTAGAGTATATTAAAACCAAATTGGTTTTATGATGATGTGATTAATTTCACTAATCATTCACTAATTACCATTAACCCTAATTAGGTCATAACTTGACCAAATGAGAACCAAATTGGGTCTACTCCCAATTAAAGTAATCAGTGGGTTATAGGAAAGCTATAGCCAATAAATTTATTGAATTTAGACTTCAAATAGAAAAGTTAGGTTTTTGACCCCATTTAGGAAACCTTAATTTGCTTGATTTGCCATAAAACTTATATTGGCTATAACATAGCCAATACATATCCAAATTTAGTAATTTTAGGTTTTATGGAACCCTTACACATCAAGCTATAATTAACTAATATAAAAAGTAAAATTCATTAAGTAAAATTACAAAATTGCTCCTATGAGTAAAATGTTTTAATTTGATCTCATAAGGCTTAATAATCATCCAAAATTGATGTACTTACTGTATAACTTTATATTAGACAATAAGTAATCATTAGCCACTAAGAAATTTCTAATTTAGAGCCCTAAATCAAAAAGTAGATTCTTAGACCCTTCAGGAGGGGCAAAATGGTCATTTTACCTAAATTTAGGGTTAAGTGCATTTAAACTCTAATTTCATGTTATACTTGTTAAAATCAATAAATAAAGAAGTTTAAAAAGAAATTTAATATATTTAAACCATTATTTAAGTTTTAAAAAAAATCCTTAATTTCTTTCTTAAGAGAATTCTAAGTAGATTTAAGATGTATGATGTGAGATAAATCTCACATCTTACCTCTTCTTTAAACCTCTTATCTCTTTTCCTTAATCTTTCTTATAACATTAGTTAGGTTTTGTGCTTAAGTGTTCATCTTAGTATTTAAGAGCTCATTTCTTAGGAATTAGGATCAGCTCTTAAGTTAAAATTCATCTATTGAGTAAAATAGGTTACTAAATATACGAAGCCTTGATTTTTATAGTTTATAGATTTTCGTAGTTTATTATTGATTATTCAATCTTTTAACTTTAGATTTAAGAATAGAGATCCATCCTACTAAGTGTGACTTTACTTAATAAGATTTGCCTTAACCTTAATCTGTGAGTTTGGGTATTAAAACCTTAGTCCTGTAGGTTCATCATTTATTACGTAACTAAACCCCAATATTTGGAGTTTAATTCTTAATCCTTTTATATTGATTTGGCTAATCAAGATGTTTTGGGTGGTTTAAATTATTAAAATAGAACAATTAATTTATTATTCAACTTATTGTCGACATCAAGTTATTTATAATTAGGACCTAGCGAGTCCTACTTATTTTCAATTTATAAGGTCGTGAATCTGAGTTACACTCGATAGTAGGAATTGGAGATTCTAAACTTGTATAACTCAGAGTAGATAGAATGAATAAATTAGACAACAATGGGTATCACCTGTGTCGTTATAGAGTCTCTTACTCACTTTGAAAATTGATGCTTTGATTACCTTGTTTTGAGCCTTATACCTTGCTCACATATTGGACATAAGATATCTCATGTCATCTTTGAATTTGCATAAACAACATTTGCATTTTATTGGTACTTTTAGTTTTACCAAATCTAGTTAAGTAGAGTGTGATCAAATTAATCTGCCTCTCAGTTCCTCTGATTTGATCTTAGACTTCTAATGTGGCTGTTGGCCCAGTTTTGACATGGTAGTACTAATTTTAGGTGCACTTCTACTTAGTATTTCTACCTCTCAGTTCCTCTGATATGATCTTAGACTTCTTATGTGGCTGTTGGCCCAGTTTTGATATGGCAGTGAGTTAATATATTTTTCCATTCATATGGCAAGTTTGGCCAGTGCAGTTTTTCAGCTTATACTTACTATTTTCAGTTTACTTTTCTGCATTTTAGCACTTTATTACTTCTTTCTTACTACATTTACTAGCTTTACTTCTACTTATAGGATGCTAGTCTTGCTCACTGCTTATATACATAGGATGTTAGTTTTGCTTTTAGTTATTTAATTGTTTCACATGTGCTTTTATTTTAAGTCAAATAGCATGAGTTTATATTGATCATCAGTATGTTTAGATTGAGTTTTCTTTTCAGTTATATTAAGTACTTAGTCTTTATTTTATAACTAATCTTGTTGCAGCTATACTTGGTGGTATGTGCTTACTTCCTATTTGTTAAGTTCTATACTTATTATTTATAACTGCCCTTTTTCTTTTCATACGTATTCTGCTCTTATACTTGCTTGTGTATTTAGTTTTCATGGTGATATCTCCTTTTGAGTCAGCACAATAAAGAAAGTATGTCTCCGGTCTTTAGCCAATTCCAGTTCAATAACCGAGCTTAGCGTAGATTTCCCATCCGGTCTAACGAGTCATACACTGAGCATAACAATTAAAAATAAAAGGATTGACCCAACTTTTATGGAATCATAAATATTTTTTTTCTTATTATCATTCTATTTTTAATACGAAAGTAACTAATAACCATTAATAAAAAGAGTAAATACTTTATGCGATGCATATTTGGTTGGAGTACCCCCTTTCCGGGTAGTGAATAGGAATATTAAGGCTCTTGGATATGAAATGGACAACTCAAAGGGCCAATCGAGAATCGATAGAAGAGGGCAGGCAGAAAAAAGGGCGGGCAAAAAAAGGTCATGTCAAAGGACTCCCCACTACTGGCTAACGCCTTGGGTCTGGTAGCCAAAACACTCAACTCTGAAAAGGGTTATCTATCGCTTTTAAGCGAGCGTGAAAGCAGCTTTGATATGGATCATTTTTCACTTTAGATCATCTCTTTTTTTAACGCTTACTACGACTTCTTATTCTTAATAGAAAATAAATGAAATAGAGTAATTCTAGAATATTTTTTGATACTGAATGTGCCAAAAATATTTTTCTATTTATAAATTTTTTGAATAGGCTCTTGGAGACCTACTAAACTTGCTTACATTAGCATTTGCCTACAGAACCTCCACCACAGAATTTGTTAAAAACTTTGATGTATATAAAAAAAGCCTTGGATCATTCCAATTAAATCACTTCTTTTTAATATTATAAACAAAGTAAGAGTACAAATAACATAAACGGAGTTCAGGTTCAAATTCAAATCCGACACAGGGATATTGTCGCTTTCGCTATGTAAGGCTTCGGCCGCAGCAATAAGATCTTCGGCACTCTTGTGAATAAGAAACTCTACCAATTTCTTGTGTATATCAGATTGAAGCTCTACTATACGTTCACTGGACGGATTCAGACCCGGAAAAATCCTGAGAAAGACCAGAATAACCTTCTGACGATTTCAGACTATAATCGTTCATAGTCGTCGTACATTTCAGATTTCGTGCTTCGCTCCTTTCTTTCGATTGATCTATACACTAATTTTCATTATTTCTTTGATTCTTGAGTGATATCACTCTGCTTAGTATGTCGCGACTGATGTGAGCCGACTTCCTGAGCTAAAGAAGAAAGAGTCTAATTTATAGGCAAAAAATCCCCTGCATAACAGCAATTATCCCGGATCTAACTCCGCCCACGTACATTGCTTTGTGAGCTCGATAAAGCCTTAAGATGAGAGTGAAGCTGAAGTCTATACTAATTACCTGAGACGTAGTTTCATTGTAATGCAATGTTCTTTGTTAGTTTCTTCTTTGAGTGAGTCGATTGAACTGGTCGTTGAGTCGGAAGCTGGATCGAATGATAGATTTAATTAGTTTTTTTATTGCTTTCTGTTCACATTAGATTTCCTCCCAATACATTAGCTGGTATTAAATTGGGATGTGAGGAAGTCCTACGTAGGGTCACCTACTTTCTTCTATGAGTTCATTAAGCGATTCTTTCATGCTTTCTAGAAAAGTCTCCTCCCTTTCTCGTGCTCCTGAACGCGAGGTATGCTCGGCCCGTGTCACATCATCTGTGAATCGAGAATTTGTAATCTGAAGGGCAGGGCAGCCTTTCTCTTTAATTCAAAGAGTAGCCAGTCAGGTGAATAGCGTCAACTCCATATCCTTGTACGAGTCCACAATCACTACACGAGATGAACCTAGGTTTGTGAATTGACTCCCTTTGCTTTGCTGCAGCCGCGAAGCAAAATGAAAAATTGCTCCCACCCTAGGGGCAAAGCCTAGCAAACTCACCCGGAGCCGGAGGCCACCCGGAGGGTAGGACGCGCAGCGTATGAGACGCTAGTCGAAACGGTAGGCCACCCAGAGGGCCGAAGGTGGTTGCTATCTAGCACACCTTGCAACTACAATTTAGATAACAAACCTTTTTCCTAAGGTCGCAACCTTGCAAGTCGACGATGAACACCACCGCAAAAGAATCTCAAAAAGGGGTGCAGATTATATTCATCAGATCCATGAAAGCAGCTAGGGCTTCATCAAAAGCAAAAGATCTAAGGATAACCTTGACCACAAACTCGTAATGCCCCGGACTTATCTAGTACTAATAACTGTCTTGGGAATGGCATCCTCCTTGACTTTAGTTGATGGTATTCGGTTTCAAGTCGACGGTGCCGAGTGGTAGGGCTGTCGCTCAACGGATAAAAGTTACTCTAGGGATAACAGGCTAATCTTCCCCAAGAGTTTACATCGATGGGAAGGTTTGGCACCTAGTTTTTATAGTTCATAAGGAACCAGGATTTTTTAGTAATTTCACCCCAACCCCGCAAAGCTGCCCTTAATTTCTATAATATAGATAGACCTATGTCACTTAAGAAGGTTTAGCCTAGCCCTATGAGCGTAGCTCATGAACGAACGTAAGCCAATTTCAGCATGCTATTCCAGTCTAGTAGCTATAGTCCAATGCTTAGCTTAGAGCAGAGGTGCTTCCATTGCAAAACCCAACATATTGGTCTCCATCCTAATTCGTCCCGCCTCTCGGCAAGGGGATAAGAAGTGAATGCCAAAATCAAAGGTCAGATAGGCCGCGTAAAAGATTATAGCATACCATGGTTCAGACTGCTCAGCTGACATTATTGTACCTATCAGGATCAGGTTAGTGATCGAGGGCTACTCTAAAGAATGTGTAGTATATAATTTTTCAATGAGATATGCTTCGCAGCCTTCATCTAATTCGATGATCTTGAAATATATTTTTGCTTTTACCCTTAATAGTCGACTATCATCTCACTCTTTCATAGATTCTACTCTCGTCTCAACTCTATGAGCCTAACCAACTCCTTCTCAATCCAGATGCAGATCGTCTGCTATTTCAGCTTCCAATTCAAAGATTTTAATTAGTCGACTTTTTTATTTACCAACTTGATACTATTGTCCCTGGTAGCATCACACAGTCATAATAGAGAGATAGAGGTCAATTTACGAAGAAACCCACAGAGCGGTAGACTTCGCCCTTCGACTTCTGCTGCGCTGCCTCTTGAAGATCGACTGAGGTAGATAAACTGAGATTTGATAAGTAGAGCTCGACTATTCTTCTCATTTAGGCAGGCTCCTGAATCCATGGAGTTTAATAAATACTCTTCTTATTTATGACAGGAGACCACTTTGCCCAGCTATGGGGTAGAGCTACCATTGCCGCTCAGTAGTCCCTCCGGGGGCCGGATTATTGTAGAACCTTTACATAACCGAGAAAAAGTACTTTTCAATCAGAACCCACCTTCGGTGGCCTACGGGCTGCCTACATTCTCCTAGCATCTCATCATCTATTCGACTAGCATCTCCCTCTTGAGATCCTTACCTCTTCTCCTACTCCAAATCCAAAACGTTTAGCCAAAACAAAATCCTAGAGAAAAAATGGTTAAAAACCCATAACAAAGGCCTATTACAATTACAATAACTGATGTCTTCATAAATAAAAATGGACGCAAAAGAATCTGTTTTTCCTGACAAGTTTCAATAAGATCTAGAGTACATACAAAGGCCACATAACGGAATTGTGAGCCGTAATGTTAGATGATATGCGTAGCGGATGAAGCGATGGATTGCTTCCTTTGAGCTGATAGGTTCATGTTATACATTGAGTCGAGAACTATCTTCAAGAGGCCGTGCAGCGGAAGTAGTAAAGAACTTTGAATTTGCTTATTCACATTTATAATCTTTTTGGTTCTCATTTTATGAGAAAACAGATTGGGAGTTGCCAAGGATAAATCACATTAGTAGGTTAGCTTGCAAGAGAGCATTCCAAAGAGAATCAAAGTATACTATTGTATCTATTCGAAGATCTTTGAAACAACTTAAAATGTACTCAGACATTTTGTCTAATTAGAATTTTCTTTTGTTGGCTGGGGCCCTATCATTGTGAAACTGGCAATGGTAGACTCTGAGCTATTTGAAGTTGTGGAGCCTTCTGAAGATAGGATTCAGGAGGTGGTTCAAGCTGTTGAAGACCCTTAGCTTTTCTTTCCTGCATTGTGAGGATGAGTGGATTATATTTCTATTTCTTACTTAACTTTTAAAATCATGTTGTAATAATACAGAGTTAATTTTACTTTTTGCTAATTTAATTATTTTGAGTTAGATGTTTAGTTCCTTATATTGTAATGAATGGATGTTTACTATTTTGCTTCCGCACTATGCTTTATAGTACTTATCATTTAGTGAATATCTCTTGAAAATGACATTTTCCTTAATTATGATGGGTTAGAATATGTGCCTAATCTATTCATAAGTGAGGAAATTATCATTTAGGTGACCACTTCACAGTAATCATATTAACTTAAGAGTTAACAAGACCACGGCGGGTTCGGGCTACGATAGCTAGTATTAGAGAACTCCATAAGGTTTCATATTAGAAATTTGTATTCCTCTTTACCTAATGGATTGTTTTTCTGCCACTTCATCACTAAATGAATACTTAAAATAACATCCATATCATTATGAGTATAACTCAGAATAAAGTAAGGAATGAGAAAACTATAGTAAACACTAAAGTATAAATATCTAAATAATAATATATGCTCAACAAACTAATGGGATTTAATGATAATTATAGGCATAAAAGATACTTAAGAATGGCGTTCATGAGTTACTTAAAAGAATTCAAGGCCATTTGGAGATATGAATTCTAATTGGGGCTAAAGCAAGGAAGATCTATAGAAGGGGTGTCAAATGAAGGAGCTCAAATATTAAATTAACTACTAAAGGAAGGCACTTATAGAGAGCTTGATTTTCCCATTTTGGCTAATGAAAGGCTCGCAAGGGTGAACCATATTTTTAGCACTTTGGAATGGCAATATAATATTAATGTAGATGTAGTGTTATGTCTTCTGAGAGATCTTGCAAGAGAATGTTGGATTGGCACTTACAAGAGTTTATCCAAGAAACTTCAAAGAGAGCGTCGCAAACTCACTTACGAAGATTTTTGTGTAGCGTTTTCTACTAAGTATATAAGCTAAGATCTTTATTATGATAAAGATCTATTCTATGTTTTCTTGATTTGTAATAACTTCATGTTTGAAGAATAATGAAATGCTGGTGATGTTCTAGTTCTTTAAAACTAAGAATGCTGAATTTTATTTTCAAAAAATGAATCCTGCAACTTCTCCTAATAATACTCTAATTATGATGTCCCATCTTTCTAATGATCCCCCAAATAATACTGTTGCGACATCTAACGACACTAATGCGGATGAATCAGTTTCTATGAGAAGTGTGATGAATACTCTGAATCAACATGCACTAACCATTCAAAAGCTAGTATCTGGTCTTCCATCTGTCAATGCTAGTACTTCACCTGCATCGCTAGTTGCACATTCATTTAATCCCAATCGATCGTCTGGTGATGGAATGCTACACAGCTTCTTAAGATTGAGGCCACCTTCATTTGATAGAATATTATCTCCAATTAATATAATGGCATGGATAAGGACAATAGAGAAAATATAGGTAAGCCTTAGCTATCCAAATTATCAAATTGTTCGATTGGCCACACATCTGCTTCAAGGTGAGGCTGAACACTTGTGGGATAATATAAGAGAAACTCGTTTTGAAGAGTATGATTTAAAAGACATAAAATGGGAACGGTTCGTAGAAGTTTTCAAGGAAGCCTTCATACCTCTGTCTTCAAAGAATATCATCGGTGATCCCTTATTAAAGTTAACTCAAGGTAGCCAATTAGTGGCAGACTATGTGGCAGAATTCAGAAAACTAGCTCATTTTACACCAAATCTAGTACCTACTGAAGAAGACATGTGCTATCATTTCCAAATTGGATTGCGTGAATCCATCAAGGATCATGTCGTCCCATTCCAATTAAATAACTTTGAGAAGTTAGTGGAGACTGCAAGGGTGGTTGAGAACCACCAATCAGCGAAATAATTTAAAAGAAAAACATTTACTCCTTCCCATCGCTATGAGAGTTTCAAGCACCACCGTCCCAATTAAGGGAGAGCCTACCAGATGGAGGCTAAGGAATCTATCAACCAAAACCAAGAATGTCAAAAGTCCCATCCCTATGGGAATTGTTACCATTTCGATTATTCATGTAATTCATGTGGTCGTCAAAGCCATAGATATGAGCAATGTAATGCTTTCAAAATAATAGATGGAGTTATAATTAATCATTCTCATTGAAATTAAGTATTCATACCCACTCCTTTGAATAAGAGAGAACCAAGGATGGCCTTAATGCCACCTCCAGTCAAAGAAGACCAAGCTCCTACCAAGATTCAAACAAATACCTCTCGACCCCTAGTTCCAATTCAAGTAAGGGTTCAAGTATTAAGTAATAGACCTGTTAGGATAGCCAGAGTTTATAATCTTACTCTTATTCAGGCCACTGAAGACAACAATTTAGTTTCAGGTACATATCCATAATAATCCTTTAATTATAGCATTACAATATTTATTAAATGCTTTTTCATTTAAATGGTTAATTAGGCACCATAAATATAAAAGAGAAGCCCTGTAGCATATTATTTGGTACAGGGGCTAGTCATTCTATCATCTCAAAAAGTTTTGTTAAGAATATAAAATTACCATGTTATAAACTTGCCAAAACCTTAAATGTTGGACTTCCATCTGGAGCTCAACTAAGTATGACTAAGTTCTGCAATCTGCAAGTACCGGTGAATAAAAGACCCTCTTAGGCTAAGTTAATAGTACTACCCATTACAAATATTGATATTATACTAAGCATGAATTGTCTTAGTATGCATAATGCCATTGTAGATTGCCAAAAGAAGAAGATTATTCTTTAGTCATCTGGTATCTCAGAAACCTTTGTGGGAAGGTTTAGCACTCAAGGTTTTAATAAATGCACTCCAAGCAGAGAAACTAGTGAGAAAAGGTTGTATGATATTTTTGGTAACTATGATGGGAGATAGTAAAAGAGAAATTTCTATTTCTGATATTAAAGTACTTTAAGAATTCATAGAAGTATTCCCTAAAGAATTGCCCGGACTGCCACGGGCAAGAGAAATAGAATTTGTGATTAACTTAGTTCCGGGTACTCAGCCATTATCAAAAACTCCATATAGTATGGCTCCTAAAGAGTTACAAGAATTAAATTAACAACTCTAGGAATTATTGAACAAAGGGCTTATAAAGCCTAGCATGTCCCCATGGGGAGGTCCAGTCATATTTGTAAAGAAGAAGGATGGATCTATGAGGATGTGCAAAGACTATAGAGACTTAAGCAAAGTAACCATTAAGAACAAGTACACTCTTCCCCGAATAGATGATCTCCTTGATCAATTAGCTGGTGCAGTAGTATTTTCAAATAATGATTTGAGATTTGGATACCACCAGTTGAGGGTAAAGGATTCGAATGTGGAGAAGATAGCATTTCACTCACGATATGGAAATTATGAATTTCTCGTAATGTCTTTTGGTCTCACAAACGCACCATCTATGTTTATGGACTTAATGCAAAGAGTCCTATTGCTATATTTGGATAAATTCATTATTGTTTTTATCGATGATATCCTCATCTATTCAAAAACCCTAGAAGATCATGAAGATCATTTAAGACTAGTACTGGAAATGCTTCGGGAACATGAATTGTATGCTAAATTTTCTAAATGTGAAATTTAGTTAAACTTAGTATCATTTTTTGGGCATGTGGTAGATGCCCGAGGAAACAAAGTAGATCAATAGAAGATCAGTTCCATATAAGATTGGGCTCAGCCAAAATCAGTTACAGAGATTCGTAGCTTTTTGGGATTAGCAGGATATTATCGAAATTTTGTTACTGGTTTTTCTCAAATTGCTTCTCCTTTAACAAAGTTGACCCAAAAGGCAGTTCCATTTATTTAGTCAACAGAATGTGAAAATGCATTTCATACTTTAAAGGATGCATTATCTTCTGCTCTCATGTTAGTTCTTCCAAAAGAAGGAGTTAATTATCAGGTATATACAGATGCCTCAGGAATCGACTTAGGATTTGTACTTATGCAGGAAGGCAAGGTTATAGCTTACGCATCTCATCAATTGAAGCCTCATGAGAGGAATTATACAGTCCATTATTTGAAATTAGTAGCAGTTGTTTTTGCCTTACAAATCTGGTGTCATTACTTGTATGGGATACAGTGTTCTATATTTATTGATCATCAGAGTTAAAAGTTTATCTTTACCTAAAGAGAATTGAATTATCAACAGAGAAGATGGCTGGAATTGATTAGTGATTATGATTTGGATATTCAGTACCACCCAGGTAAGGCGAATGTTGTAGTAGATGCCCTCAGTCGTTGTGCGACACTATCAACTTTAATTGCTACAAGTTCATTAATAGAAGAATTTCAGAAGATGGAAATTGTTCCAGTTTGTCGTGACAGATTGAGATTTACACTAATTAATATCAATGTAGAGCACCTTTCATAGAGATGTTTTTATCTCTCAAACTAAGGATGAAGAATATCAGAAATTCAAAATGGATATTGAAGGTGGCCGCCCTCATGATTTGTAGATGCATGGGACAGTAATTTATCAAGATAATCGTATATGGATTCCCAAGTCAATGCCTCAAGAAGTACTTGTAGAAGGCCACAATTCTGGTTATTAGGTCCATCCTGAAAGTACTAAATTGTATCAAGATTTGAAGAAATCATTTTGGTGGCTTGGCATAAAAAAGAGTGTAGCAGAATTTGTAGCCAAATGTCATGCTTGTAATCTGGTTAAAACAGAACACCATAAGCCTAGTGGTTTATTGCATCCACTAGAGATTCCAGAATGGAAATGGACAGATATATCTATGGATTTTGTTATGGGTTTACCTCATGCAAGATCTGGAGCTGATGCAGTATGGGATATAGTTGGTCATCTTAATAAGTCAGCTCATTTTATCCCAGTCTGTCAAATTGACTCGGTGGAGAAGTTAGCAAAACTGTATATTAAAAAAATTGTCAGATTGCATGGAATTCCCAAAACAATCATGTCTGATAGAGACAACCATTTCACTTCAAAATTTTGGCAAGTTGTATATTAAGATTTGTGTACCACCTTAGCCATGAGTACAATATTTCACTCATAAACTGATAGCCAAACAGATAGAGTTAATCAAGTATTAGAAGATCTTCTCCGATTATGTATGTTGGACTATTCAGGATCTTGGGAAGAGCACATTCCTTTAGTGGAATTTGCTTATAATAACAATTTCTAGTCAAGTATCAAAATGGCACCATATAAAGCCTTATATGGTAGGAAGTGCTCCACTCCACTAGCTTGGTCTAAAACATGAGATACTCAATTATATGGTTCAGAGTTAGTGGAAGAGACAAATAAGAAAGTGAAGCTCATTCAATAGAGAATCAAAACAGCTCAAGATAGACATAGTAAATATCATGATAACCGTCACTGTCCTCTTGAGTTCTAAGAAGAAGACTTAGTATACTTAAATGTATGCCCAATGAAGGGAATTTACCATTTTAGAGTTTCAAGAAAGCTCAATCCAAGGTATGTAGGCCCATTCAAGATCATCAAAAAGATTGGGTCAGTAGCTTATAAACTAGAACTGCCAAAAGATTTTGCTGCTGTTAATAATGTATTCCATGTATCATCATTAAGAAAATGTCTTCGAGATCCTTCCCATCTTATTCAACTTCCAGTAATAGAGATTCAACCTGATCTTTCTTAAGTTGAAGAACCTATTAGAATTCTAGATCATGATCAAAAGCAATTAAGAAATCATTCTATTTCAATGATCAAAGTTCAATAGAAGAACCATTCGTAGAATGAAGCCACTTGGGAAAAAGATGTGGACATGTGCCAAAAATACCCAAGTCTTTTTATACAAGGTACTTTCTTGACTCTAATGTATTTCAATTCATTATTATATATATATACTTTACTCTTTCCACTTGAGTGATGTCGAGTACGACATCATTCTTAAGTGGGGGAGTTTGTAATAACCCAAGTTGTTACTTAGGTCAATTAAGGACTATAACTAGTTCTAATTATAGTTCTGGTACATTAATTAAGTCGTTAGGAACTCACCTCTAAGATCCAATCCAAATCAAGGATTAAATGGATCAAATCCTAATTTTTGGGAATTTCCAAAAACCCTAAAAATTGACATATTTAATTTGACCTCAAATCAAAAATCTAACTTAGCCATTATGTTCACCACACCCAAATTAGCTTGGGGTGATATTTTGGAGGCATTTGGAAGACGTCGGATTTTCATCGAATATTTTAATATATTTATATACCCCAGAAAATCGAATAATTAAATACGCATCAAAATAAAAATTTGACCGCGCTGTTGCGTTCCTCACCTTTCAATTAGTTAGGGGTGATTTATTGAAATCTTATGATGCATTAAATTATATAATTTAATTATTAAAATTAATATAAATTTATTTAAATATTAATATTTTATTTATTAAACTAACGACGCTGTCCACTTAAATAAGGCGTCATCGCCTTTTTTGTTTCTACGCCATTTGATGGAACGGTAAGTGTTGACCGTTCGATCGAATGATCGAACGGTCCACGTTCGTCGTGTTCGCGGACCTCCTCGCGCTCTGCGCATGGCGTGCGCCTAGACGTGCGGCACCCTCCGCTTGACAGGTGCCTCCCACCTCAGTAATGCACTGCTCCAAGTTGGGATTAAGAGCTCTGATCATCTTCCCGATACCCCATTTGTTCACAGTTGCTCTCAGAGAAGAATTGTGTCATCCCGAGCTATCCAGCATTTTCGTCCAATGATTCGGGTACGTCTCAATCTTCTTTTTTCCTTCATTCATATTATGTGATCTCCTTCTATACACTTATTGCATAGTATAGATTAGCATTTGGATAGACTTTATCGAAATCTGTTAGGTTCGATTGAGCCAATTTGGCCGATCACATACAGTACATATCATTATTACGCCTTGTCCTGATAGTGCTCTCTAGGGTATGATATTGCTGGAGCTGTGCACCTTTTCTCACCGCACTCTTGATACTAATCGAAAGGTCTGGACCTTTTGATCGGGGTATGGACCAGCACTCTCTAGCAATGTTTCGGCTACCAATTTTGATGGCTTAGGCATCGGCGTTCGAAGTGGTTGCAGGCTTCGGGAGAAGTTCTGGGTCGGGCAGGGCCGACCCGGGCCCGACCCGAGACCCTGCGTTGCGTCAGATGCGCGTTCATTAACTGTGGGTCCCGCTGTCGCTTTGGTCCGAGGCTGTGGGCCCCACCCGCGGGTCTGCAGCATATGGTAGGCCACCACGCATCCTCGCTGGGTCTCGCAGCGCTATCAAGCGTCAGCTGGTGGTTTCGGCCACGTGGTTTGCCCGTCGAAGTGGGACCCGCCGCTGTCTGGCGTCCAATCCCATTGTGCCATGTGGACATGGCACCCACCGCCAATTGTATCCTGCAAAGATAAATAATTATATATATATATATATATAAGCAAATATAATTATATATATTACTAATAATACATGTAATTATACTAATGTATATTCATTGCATATACGAATATATATGCAATTAATTATGAAACCAATTAATTAACAAATCATAGTATTAGATTATTTAATTTAAAAAGAGCAAAAATGGAAATTTAACAATAATATTTATGTAATTAATTAATTCAATTAATCATCAAACTTTAAATATCTATAACTTACAAAATACAAGTTCAAATAATACAAATAAATATATCATTTTGATCAACAAAAATAGAAGAATATTATGGTATCATTTAACTTTTCATAGGATCATTATTTTGTATAGGGACATTTAGTGTATTGAAATAATTGCAAAATTATCACAAAATTTCCTTAGGTCATAACTTTATGGGTGTTCACCCAAACATACCCAATATAGTTCTCAAAGTAATCAGCAAAGCCTAAGGATTAATCCAGAAGTGTTAATTTTGTTGTTTAAAATATATTAAGACTTATCACTTTTTGACCCAAACCCTAATCTTGTGAGGCTCGTAACTTCTTAACCACCAGTTCAAACATAGGCAGTATGGGTCTTAAAGTGATCAGTTGAACCTCTATAATAACCTAATAGTGTTCAATTCTCTATTTGGATTAGTATTAGCTTAATCACTTTTAGGACCTAACCCTAATTAACCTTAGAACTTCAATTCACTATAACTTGGTCAATTGAGCTCCAATTTAGGCCTTCCAATATATCATTTTGATCTAAGAAACCTAAATAACAATAAACTGCAAACATATTTAAGATCCGACGGTTAGATCTCTTAATCAACCCTAATTACCCTAAAACATCATTAGTGAATATTAGCAAAATTAATAATTCAAATTGAGTGATCCAAGTTTCAGATAATTACTAGAGTATATTAAAACCTAGTGGTGTGATTGGTTTAATGATTATGTCATTAATTTTACTAATCACTCACTAATTACCATTAACCCTAATAAAGTCATAACTTGACCAAATGAGATCCAAATTAGGTCTACTCCTAATTAAAGTAATCAGTGGGTTATAGGAAAGCTATAGCCACTGAATTTGTAAAATATGGACTTCAAATAGAAAAGTTAGGTTTTTGACCCCATTTAGGATACCCTAAGTTGCTTAATTTTCCCTAAAACTTGTATTGGTTATAACTTAGCCAATATTTATCAAAATTTTGTAATTTTAGGTTCCATGGAACCCTTAGACAGTAAGCTATAATAAACTAATAGAAAAATTAGAATTCATTAAGTAAAATTACCAAAATGCTCCTATAAGTCAAATTTTTTAATTTGATCTCATAACACTTAATAATCATTCAAAATTGAATTACTTACTGTCTAACTTCATAATAGATAGTAAGTAATCATTAGCCACTAAAAAGTTTTTTATTTAGAGCCCTAAATCAAAAAGTAGATTTTTAGACCCTTAAGAAGGGGCAAAATGGCCATTTTACCCAAAATTAGGGTTAAGTGCTTTTAAACTCTAATTTCATGTTACAAATGTTAAAATCAGTAAATAAAGAAGTTTTCAAAGAAATTTAATTAATTTAAACCATTATTTAAGTTTTAAGCAAAATCCTTAATTTCTTCCTTAAGAGAATTCTAAGTAGATTTAAGATGTATGATGTGTGATAAATCTCACATCATACCTCTTCTTTAAACCTCTTATCTCTTTTCCTTAATCTTTCTTATAACATTAGTTAGGTTTTGTGCTTGAGTATTCATCTTAGTATTTAAGAGCTCTTTTCTTAGGAATTAGGATCAGCTCTTATGTTAGAATTCATTTATTGAGTAAAATGGGTTACTCAATATATGAAGCCTTGATTTTTATAGTTTATAGATTTTCATAGTTTATTATTGATTATTTAATCTCTTAACTTTAGATTTAAGAATAGAGATCCATCCTATTACGTGTGACTTTACTTAATAGGATTTGCCTTAACCTTAATCTGTGAGTTTGGGTATTAAAACCTTAGTCCTGTAGGTTCACCATTTGGATTAAGTAATTAAACCCTAATATTTGGAGTTTAATTCTTAATCCTTTCATCTTGATTTGGCTAATCAAGATATTTTGGGTGGTTTAAGTTATTAAAATAGGACGATTAATTTATTATTCAACTTATAGCTGACATCAAGTTATTTATAATTAGGACCTAGCTAGTCCTAATTATTTTCATGTTATAAGGTCGTGAATCTGAGTTACACTCGATAGTAGGAATTGGAGATCCCGAACTTGTATAACTCAGAGTAGATATAATGAATTAGTTAGAAAATAATGGGTATAATGTGTCTTAGTAGAGTCTCTTGGTCACTTTAAAAATTGATGCTTTGCTTACCTTATTTTGAGCCTTATACCTTGCTCACATATTAGACAAAACATATTTGATAAGTATCTCATGTAATCTTTGAATTTGCATAAACAACATTTGCATTTTATCGGTGCTTTTAGCTTTATTGAATCCAGTTAAGTAGAGTGTGATCTAATTAGTCTGCCTCTCGGTTCCTCAGATTTGATCTTAGGCTTCTTATGTGGCTTTTGGCCCAGTTCTGACAAGGTAGTACTTGTTTTAGGTGCACTTATACTTAGTGTGTCTACCTCACAGTTCCTCTGATCTGATCTTAGACTTCTTATGTGGTTGTTGGCCCTGTTCTGATATGGCAGTAAGTGAGTTCATATATTTTTCCATTCAAATGGCAAGTTTGGCCAGTGTAGTTTTTCAGCTTATACTTACTATTTTTAGTTCATTTTTCTGCATTTCAGCACTTTATTACTTCTGTCTTACTACATTTACTAGCTTTACTTCTACTTATAGCATGCTAGTCTTGCTCACTGCTTATATACATAGGATGTTAGTCTTGCTTTTAGCTATTTAATTATTTCACATGTGCTTTTACTTTAAGTCAATTAACATGAGTTTATTTTGATCATCAGCATATTTAGGTTGAGTTTTCTTTTCAGTTATATTATGTACTTAGTCTTTAATTTATAACTAACCTTGTTGCAACTATACTTGGAGGTATGTGCTTACTTCCTATTTATTAAGTTATAGACTTATTATTTATAACTGCTCTTTTTCTTTTCATACGCATTTTGCTCCTATACTTGCTTGTGTATTTAGTTTTTATGGTGATTTCTTAATTAACATAATAAATTGTAGCCTAAAATGTACTTAAGCATTTTGTCTAATTAGATTTTTCTTTTGTTGGCTGGGCCCTATCATTGTGAAACTGATAATAGTAGACTCTGTGCTATTTGAGTTTGTCGCGCCTTCTGAAGATAGGATTTAGGAGGAGGTTCAAGCTATTGAAGACCCTTAGCTTTTCTTTCCTGCATTGTGAGGATGAGTGGATTATATTTATATTTTCTACTTAACTTTTAAAATCATGTTATAATAATATAGGGTTAACTTTACTTTTTGATGCTTTACTTATTCTGAGTTGGATGTTTAGTTCCTTATAATGTAATGAATGGATGTTTACTATTTTACTTCCGCACTCTACTTTTTAGTACTTATCATTTAGTGAATATCTCTTGAAAATGACAATTTCCTTAATTATGATGGGTTAAAATATGTGCCTAATCTATTCGTAAGTGAGGAACTTATTATTTAGATGACCACTTCACTGTAATCATCTAACTTAAGAGTTAATAGGACCATAGCGAGGTCGGGTCACCACACAACCAAAGGTTGTTAGCATTATCAATTAGAACTAAACCAAGTCCTAGTCTTTGTTCCAGTAGTTTTAATACATCATTAGGATCAAGACCTGATGTTTTGGTCTAAATTAAGAGTCAATCGGACCAAACCCTAATTCTGGAAATTTGAATAATATGGAAAATGGGATAATTAATTTAGCCTCAAATAAAAAATAAGATATCGCTATTGTGCTCAATACCCCCAAATAAGCTAGGGGTGATGTTTTGTAAGTGTTAGTAAGTCGACAGATTTTCTCCAAATACCCTGAAAAATAGAATAATTAAATTGATTTTGAAACCAAAATTTGATTGGACCGTCCGATCGGACGGTCCCGATCTTCCTCTTCCTTACACAACGCATGCTGTGCGCACTGTACGTGTCGTGCATCAACGAGCGGCATGCTTTGCTGAAGCTAAGGAGTTGTCACCGCTCTTGAGGCTTCGTAGACTATACTTTAATCCTTTCTTGGTATTTAGAATTCATTAGGATCATATGAGGCATGAATTGGAGCTCAGCGTGGTGGTTGAGCTCATCTCCATTGCATAGAAGGCTCGACAAATATTTTGAAGGTACTCTCCCATTTATCTATTAATACATAACAATTCTTCCCAAATTTAGTTTTGATTGCTTATTTCACATGTTGTTAAGCTCAATCATCAATCAATCGAATCATGTTAACTTATTTTGATCTCCAATTTTGCAAGTTTTATGCAGTCATTCACCGTAGTTGCTCCATCTCCGCTGGTATCATCATCATTCGTCTAGGGTTAAGGATTGACGGTGATCCAGGCTGCCTCCAGTGATTGTCCAGCCACCATTCAAAAGGTCTCAGAAGGTCACTCCGAGACCTTTCTAATGGCATGTGGGCTGGCCACCGATGACGATGATGAAAGGGCAGTCGATTTGGATGCCCTAGGTGTTGGTGCCCGAGGTTCGCCTCGTCTCTCTCAGGCTTGCCTTGGGGAGGGACCTTCCCGCGTGTCTGCTCACGGGCTGATATGTGGCATCTCTCAGCATCAGCCGTTGGCGCTGTGACCCGCTAGCGTGGTTAAGACCCGTTGGTTTTTGAAAAACATTTAAATTATTTTTTGTTAATTAATATTAATTAAATCAATTTATTTGAAAAACTTTAATCATATATAACTTTAAATCTTGAAATTCAAATATAGCAAAATTATGTCATTTTAGTGGGTAAATTAGCTAATTTACCTATAAATCATATGATCAAATATATTGTTTTGATCAGAAGGATGTAAGGAACAATAAACTGCAAGAAAATTTCAATTTTAGTGGGTAAATTTCTTAATTAGGCCTAATAATCTAAAAAAATGAATTATTGAATATTAAGCTCATTAATTAGCCAAATTTCAAAATTTAAGATTTTGATCACACACAAAATAGAGTAGAACATATTGGAAAAGTCAAAATAATTTTATAAAATTAATTTCAATAATCACTCACTAAATACCCAAAACTATAATTAAGGCCTAGATTAATTAATTGAGTTCCAAATTGAGCAAACTCACACTATCAATGTGATCAGTGTACTATAGGGAACTCATAGCCATTAAATTTACTCAATTTAGATATAAATTAGTGAAGTTGTATTTTTGGACCCCACTCTTAGCCTTCCTTAATCACCCTTTTAGGTTAAAACTTGTATTGTTCATATTTTGGTCATTTGACCTCAGAATTTAGCAAAGTTAGTTTCTATCGAATACTTAGATAGAGCAAAATTTAAATATAGAAAAAATATTACATTTCCCTTAGCAATTCACTAATAAACCTATAATAAGCTTAAGCCCTAATTTGAGCTCATAAGCCTTAATCCTTAGTCAAATTAGGTGTTCTTAGTGTTTATCTTTATATTAGACAGTAAGAAACTATTTGGTATTAATAGAATTTAATTTGGAGCCTTAAATCCTAAAATCTCATTTTTGACCCTTAAGGAGGAGCATTTTGGTAATTTTACCCAAATTCTATTTTAGTGCCCTTAAGTCTTACAAATAAGTCATTTACCTTAAATCACTAAAGTAACTATTTAGGAAATCAAAAATTTATATCCTATGGTGATTATTGTGATTTATTATATTGATCAAAACTTAGATCTCTTAAAATTAAATTATAGCTTAATGAATAATATAACTATAGCTAAGATAATCTTGAGGTAGGAAATGCCTTATTGAACACATATTGAGATAGGCCCTTAGGTAAATCTCATGAACTTTAAATACTTGATCTCTTATCTTGTGCTAACAATAACCTAATAAACTATAGATTGAACTTATTCAATTGTGGTAGTTCACCCAACTTGAATGACTTATATGTCATCTCCTTGGAATCAATTGATTAGAACCTATTGCAATGGAGAATGGATTCAATAGTTTGAAATTTCTTGCTAATTAAACAAGCCAGTGTAGATCATAATGCATATCTATAAAAATGATTTGATTTAGTAAAGATATGTAATTAGTTGATTCATACTGAATGGAACTGTAAAGTTCGAATTTCATCGTAGATGAATAAACAAGTACAATTCAGGATAAATTCTCTATTTCTAAAAAGTGTGCTTATAAGTAGGGAATTGAATAGCTTAGTTTGAGAAAATAAATTGTAAAAGGGTTTCGTCCCCTTATCATTGTGCGCATTGATAAGTGCAGTTAAACAAACTAAGTGTTTTAAGTTACCTTTCTTAGAATACTTTAAGTCATGTTTATAAGTAGGGGATTGAACAACTTAGTTTGAGAGAATAAACTATAAAATAGTTTCATCCCCTTATCTTTGTGCGCTTTGATAAGTGTTGTTAAATAAACTATGTATTTCAAGTTACCTTTTTTAGAAACATACTAATAATGTATATATGCTCCCAACATATGAAAATTTTGAAAGTTATACGAATATAGTTGAATTGAACATTAATTTCAGTTGAACAAATCTGGTTTATAGTAATACTTATAATTAATTTTTAGATTTATGACAGCTACAAGTATATGTGCTTATTAAGATAATCAAAGTTAATAATTAGATAATAAAAAGGGATGGTTTCTTTTATTTACTTTTCTTAGTTTTTCGATGATTTATAAGAAATCAGATTGTTTTGAGAGAATTATTTCATAAACTGTATAAGCATAAGCATCAGGAATCATTTGTGAACTATAGGATGCAGCATGGATCAAGATTAAGTAGGAACTACTGGTTGCAGCAGACATCAAGATATTAGGATTTCTGTTGGATGTAATGTGGAATCAAACTGCATATTCATAACATTTTAATGGCATATTCAGATGTATTTATAGTGACATACAACATGGCTCTATTTCAGTATTTTATTTATTTTTTAGTCTTTATAATTGGTTTGTTTCATCACCTTCTTTCAATTACTATCTTACTCTAAGTTCAGCTTTTAGTACTTATTTTTAGCATTAATAGATTTTTGTTTTATTTAATGTTAAGCAAGAATATTCCCTAAACTATAAGAAGGTATTGTTGCAGCCATTGAATGTGTTAAACTTATTATATAACATGATGTCTTTCTTTTCTTTCTTTCTTTTTGGTCGGGTGCTAGCATTGTGGAATTGAAAATATTTCAGATCTTGAGCAGTTTGAAGAGCCAGCAGTGGAGATTATCCAAGAGATGCAAAATAACCCGGAGGAGCAGTAAGAGACATAACTTTACTCACTTGTTTAGCTTACTTTTTGTCGTGAGATTGAGAGACCTTTTAATTTCTGCTATTTTATTTAAGTAATGGTTTGTAATAATTAATCTATATGTATTTTCTTTTATTTCTTTTTGAAATGAATGCTTATATTTAGTTCTGTGCTGAATGTCTGGATGATTACTTATAGCTTATGTTTTAATTATTTTCCACTACTTATACTTAGTATTGTGATATGATCAACAACAAATACCTTTATAATGTACTCAAATACATTGGAAATATTATTATTATTTTACCAAGTCTAATGTGTATAAGTATTACAGCTAATACTTAAGATAAGAATATGACTGGTCTTAAGGATTTATTCTTAGCTTTACCTTGGGTAGAATTTCTGTAGTAATGTGTGGGGAGGTTTAGAAACCCTTCCCGAGTAAAACATTGTTCTGCCGCCAACTATTAAAGTATCTATTTATTAAACCTCTTATTACGTGTGGCGATGGGATGGGATGGGGAGTTAGAAGCTAGCTTCAGTTATGGCAGAACTAGTCTTGTCACATGTAAAATTAAAATAAAATGATTTTATGCTTTAGCTATTTTTAGTTGAGTTTTTTGTATTTATAATATTTACAGTATTTTACAATATTTTCAGTATTTACGCATCTTTTAGCAGTTTTATATAGAATTTTTGGCATAAGAATGTTAAGATGCTAGTTTCAGTATTGTTTTACTTCCTTTGCATTTTTATCAATAATGTTAGCATGTATAAATTGATCATATTTATTTAGGGATTTATCTTTGTACTTTAGTAGTTTACATTTACATTTTCTTAACCTATTTCGATAGCTATTTTGTTTGAGGTATGTTTACTTACCTCATGGTTTGCTTAAGTTATAAATATATTATTTATAGCTTTAATCATTTGAGTTGATGCTTTGTAGCTCCTTTATTGCTTCGGATGATTTGTGATATCTTAAAAATTTAATAAATTATCAACTAAGATTTTCTTTCTTGGTTAGGGCCCTAGCATGTAAGAACCAATATGTTAGTTTTAGAGTAGCTTGAGGATCCAGATTCAGATGAGGAGTCAGAGCATGAAGATGACCATTTTATAGTTCCTTAGATTTTATTTTACTATATGGGAAAGAGTGATTATTCATTTCAGTCTTTCTTTTTTAAGAATTATTATTAATGGTTTGTAATAATTAGTATCTACACTATATATTTCTATTTTAGCACTATATCATCTGGGATATAATATTCAGTCTATTTTTTATTTATTTCTGAAATGTGATGGATGGTTGTATTTTAATTTTGCCAGCTTTCGCATTCTATTTTTTTATTGTACCTACTTTTTTGTACTCCAAATTATAATTATTCTCATATGATAATTTAGGGCACAATTGTATGTCTAAATAGTTGATTACTTAGACACCTTAGTAGTATTAGTATTAACAAAGTAAGTGACTTTTTAGTAGACATTTACTTTGTTAATGCTAATCTAGGGTTATCTTTGAGTGATGACCTATCCCGATGCTATCTTTCACTCCCTTTGCATGGACTGGCAAGGCAGGGCACCATAGTTGGTATCAGAGAAAACCATAAGGTGTTATCTTGGAATTCTATTCATATCTACATAATGGATTATTCTCTAAAAAGAATGTAATCATATTAGGTGTAATTTGCTTACATCCATAATATCACCCTTATATCATCCCAGGATATAAGGTAAAAAGAGAAATGTATAATATTTAAAATCTTAGATAAAACTATAACAAACTCTTAGAAATAATCTTAGTAACTGAATGCTTATCATAATAAAAGGAGATCTTAAATTAAATATTAAAGCACTTTTAAGTCATAAAATTATATAGGATGCCATTTAATCGCACAGGCACCGAGTACTTCCTCAAAAGGTTCAAGTATGGGAAGAAAAATTTCAAAACGGAAAACTTCATGGAAGATCTATAGCAAGAGTCTCATAAAGGAACTTTAGTTTAAGATAAAATTTTGTATCATCATATCTATAGAGGACTGTATTTCTCCACCCTAACTAAAGAATGGTTGCAATGGGCCACTTTCTCCTTCAAAATAGTTCAATGCTCTGACAACAATCACCTTATGATTCTGTCTCAGCTCCTTCAACATGAAGTGACAGACCGAAAATACACATCTGCATTTACACGCAAGTGTATGTGGTTTGAAGTAATAAGTGCAAGTTTTAATTCTAGGATTTATTGTCCTCTAAGAATGGTGGTTCTAATACCAAATTATATTTTCTCTTAATAATGTTTAGATGTCAATTTTTGGAATCATTTTTGGTTCCTAATTTTGCAATACAAATTTCCTTAAGTTAAGATACGATTTGAATAAAAAGTAGAAAGTTGAGTTTTTATTGTACTAGTTGCAAGGGCTTGGCAACATAACTTCATTGTTGAATGTATACTTTAAATCTTCATACTTAATTCAATCAAGGGAATACTTTTGGAATTGGAGCTACCTTCCTATTACAAAAGGATCAAGTTTAGTGCATAAAGAGAACTCTCATGTGGGTTCTTCCTTAGCACATAAACTTTCATGAGATCATGATTTATTAATTATACTCGACTCCCAACGTCTAGGTTACCAAATGATATCTTTATTCCAATTAATCTTAGAAACTAGATTTCCATTAACCATACATCATGCTCTTTACACTTAGTTTAGCTAGATGGGAGGATACATTGGGTCAATGGAGTATGTCACATCATCCATCAAGTTTTCCAATGTCCTCTCATCCCTTCTACTTTGTTGAGCAGCAGAGCAAGTTAATGGATAACTTGGTTCACAAACATCATATCTCTTACTAGAGCCTTTAAGGAGAGGTGCAAGTGAGCTTGAGAATTTGTCACATAATTCTCAGCTCTACTTGCACTGCCTTCCTTGCTCTTTCCCAATTTATGAACTTGGAACATAAGTATTTTAACTAAATAAATTTAAACTTTATTCCATCCAAACATTCATTCTAGCATTAATAATAAATAATAAGAACATCTTTCATTCATTCAAACAATTCATCATAACACCACCATACCCTTATAATTTCATACAATTACATCTCAAACCTCTCCAAAGGGATTTTATCCTTCCATTACTAAATAAGAATAAACACACATACAAATGAAAGTGACCTTGCCATGAGTTTACAGCAGAAAGAGATCAGAGAAGTTAGGAAGAAATACTAGGAATCACCCGTTGGTTTTCTGGGGTTCTCTTGGACTCCTCATGCACTTCCTCTTGACAGCTCCGCCTTTTTTCCCTTTCCATTTCCTTCTCCTTACTGTTCTTGGTAAGCCTTCCACCCTTTGAAAAGTTCTCCTTTGCTACAGCTATTCCTTTTGGGGACTTGATTGTCAAAAATTGGAACCCTCTTAAGGTCTGAGATTAGCCCTTAAATAGGGAAGTTCTCATCCCCCAAGGCATTAATCATGTGACTCTTCACCTTCCTTGGCCTTAATTTAAACCCTTTATATGTTTGTCCTATTTATTCTATTGAGATTCAGCAGAAATATTGTATTTCAATTTTTATGAGGCTGGGGAAGGCCAAATGTTGCATTTTGTGGCCTTCCCTATGCTGCATTTATGGCTGTTCTGGAAAATTTTGGATTGTTCGCTGCAGCGCGCTGTGGCGCTGTAGCAGCAACGTTCCAAACATTGTTCTGCTATGACGCGTTGTGGTAGCAGCATTCCAAACACTGTTCCGCTATGGCGTGAAGTGGCAGCAATGTTCGAAACATTGTTCCTGCTTGAAAGTTAGTATCTTTTCCTTTGGTCATCGCAATGTCCACTGTGGCGCGCTACAGGGCGCATCAACGGATAAAACTTTGAAATGACTATTCCAATAGTTCACCTATAGTTCTTATGATTAATAAAATATCTCGCTGTGGCACGCTGCGGCGCGTTATAGCGAAAAATACTTCAAAAATGCGGATCAATTAGTTCACATATAGTTTGTGTGAATAATCAGAAATGTCGTGGCGCGTTACGGCAGTTGAAAGTTTGAAAACATAGAAGATTTTCTATTCAATTAGTTCATATAAAGTTCTTGAAGATTAATTAAATATGTCGTCGTGGCGCATTGTGGCGCGCCGTGGTAAGCTACAGCGATTTTGTTCCAGGTCAGTGCAAATCCTTATGAGGCATAGCACATTTTGGCGTGCTTGGAGCATGCTGCAATAGTTTATTTTACAAAAAAATAGATTTTGCACTATTCAATTAGTCTGCATAAGGTTTTAATTCATCTTCAAGAAATGGCGCTGTAGCACGCTGCGATGCACTGTGGTGCGTTGGAGCGGAAAGACTTTTGAAAACACTGTTCCATTTCTCTTTTATATGATTTTTATTTAACTTAGAGAAATAACACTGTGGCGCGCTGCGGTGTGCTGTAGTGCGCCGCAGCGGTCTTTCTTCCAGGTCTGTAATTTAACATCTAGGTAAGGGAGTTAATGAGATAGCCATGGCACGCTGCGGTGATTTTTCTTCCAGGTCTTTTTAGATATTCTTCCAGGTGAAGGATTTTTGTGAGTTTCCATGGCGCAGCGCGCCATGGCGCACTGTGGCGGTTTTGACCCATATTTTAGTGTTTCAGCTCATGCATCCCAATTTTCTTCATTTTCCTGCAAAAACATATGATTTCATTCAAAGTACCTTATTTTATATGGTGTTTAGTGATGTTTTGATGCTAAATTTAGCTATAAATTCCGCATATATCACACCCCCATACTTAATTTCTTGCTCGTCCTCGAGTAAGCATTAGAGATTGATTTCCTAAAATTCTTAGTTTAGGGATTCAATGTGCATGTCAATTGTGTAAAGAACTTAGCTACCAAGTAATACTCTAAGTTAAGATGACTTCAAACTTTTCAATTTATACTATCCCTTTCAATAAGTTCAAATTTCTACTCTCAATTTGATTTCACATCAAATTTTATACTTAATTTTTATTATGGGGGAGGTGATCAGAAAATTCAAACCATAGTGGTGCAATTGGTGAGTACTTGAGCATTATGCCATGTGTGCCCCTTCATATAATTCATAAGGAATATTTTAACATTTTAGGAGAAATATTTTTCTTTATCCTAAATGTTCAATTTTAACTTGGGATAGGTACTTTTCATCATCCCTATAGTTTTGTTTCTTTTGGATTTTCAGCTCTAAGGGGGAGAAATTTTTCTTCATCCCTCAATTTAGTTCCTTGTGGTCATTAAGTCCTACAGGAGCCGAGCACCTTAATTTCTTACTCACCTCTTACAACTTTGGTTTAATTCTCAGATTTTTACCCCCCCACACTTAAACCTTAGTACATTTCATTTTAATTTATGGAAACCAAGCATTAGTAGAGCCTTAAACTGAATAATAGGGTATCAGATTGAAGTTGATTTACCTCTTACTTGCAAGCATACTTGAGTCTTAATTTTTACACAATTGATTTTAAACTTAATTTCAAAAATTTATTTCATTCAAAAAATTATATTTGAAGTTTAATTATAGCAATGATGAGGGTGCACTAGATAAGAAATCTATTTTATTAAACAGAAATATAAATTACAAAAACAAAAAAGAAAAATAGAAAGCAGAAATTCAAAAATAGTACAACTTTATTATTCATTAGGTTCATCTTCCTCCCCTGAGTATCGATAGGTGTAATCTGCTGGCCAATCATCGTCTAGGAATGGTTCTCTTGCAGAAGGGTGCGACAGCCTAGACCCATCTGATCCTCCACACAATCTCCACTCTTGGAACATTGTTCTGAGAGCTTCGTGGAATTCCATTTGGAATTTGCGTTGCCGAGCTACCTTTTCTTCGAAGAAGCGCATATCGCGTGCTAAGGAGATGCCCGAATCTCATTGATGCACTTACATACGTGTCATCATTTTATTAGTCAAGGTCCGTCCAGCGGACGTTGATGCTTCGCCTTTGTCTCCCCTCCTCTTGGGTGCGGGCTCTCAAGTTTGTAAGTTCTAGAGGAGCGCGGGGCGGTGTCACGACATCAGAAGAGAGAATCTTTACCCCTTGAGCCTCGCATAAACTTAAAATCAGTGACCCAAAAGCTAGAGTAGCACATGGCCCGGCCAAGGCATTTTAGAGTGCTCCTTTATAATGCTGGAGATAAGAATGTCTCCCTCTCTTTGCAATGCACAATGACTGGGTTACTTCATTGAGATTCCCCGATGGCATAACAAAATTGGAGACGAACACATGCCAAGCATTGCTCGACTCCATGAGGAGTGCTCGAGGAATGTTGGCCAAGTTCCCAAGTTCCCTCTCCATCCTGCATCGGAGCGGGTAATCTCACTCGCTATTTCTGCAGAGTCGTATTGGGAGCTCAGCAGGTTAAGATAGATACAATTCTCTACATCCTTTAATGAATAAAAATTTTCGATGTTTTTGTTCCCGAACTCCATAGCCTTGCCTCTCACAAAAATTTTATTCCCCACCGCATTAATAGCGTTGGCATAGATTTCCTGCATAATGGAGAGGTAAGTAAAATTTGTGGGACACACCAGGTGGTCCCATCCCTATTTCAGAATTTGGTCAGGGTTCAACTAGTATGGGAGCCCAAATCCCCACCCTGGGATTAACTTCCTTTTTATTATAACTTTGTTGAAGTGTTGTTCTGCTTCAACTGAAGAAAATCTCTTCTTATTAAATGCTCCACCAGCTGTAGAGGTAGAAGCTCCCTTGCTCGTAGTTGCTTTCTTACCCGAAAACATTACTCTCTTAATGATAGAAAGAAAATATTGGGAGGAATGAAGATTGAGAGCAGTTTGAGGAATTAGAGCAGAGGTGCTTGAGTTTTAATGAGGTGCAATCCTCAAACTCCCCCTCTCAGCCCTTTTATAGTTGATAGAAAAGAAAATTCTATGTTTTGAGTTAATCACACTTATGGCACATCAATTCTTGGTCAAAGCTAGATTTAACTCATGCCATAAGTGTGACTTAATTTTTATTCAAAAAGGCAAAAAAATTCATCTTTTTCAACACCTAACTTGTCAATTTAGAGTTCCAAGGTGCGTTGTAGCGTCTTTGACTGCCTTGGGAATCCAAGGCAGTCAATTTCTACTTCAGCTAGGTATTTTTTGCTGCAGCGCGCTGTACCACGCTATGGCATGTTGTGGTGCCTTGAAACATTCATGCTAAGTTATCAGCTATAGCGCGCTGTGGCAGCAAAATCTCTTGCGGCGCGCTGTGGTGAGTAAATCCGCTGCGGCGCGCTGTGGCGAATAAATCCGCTGCGGCGCGCTGCGATGATTCTTAAGCAAAAATTTTCAATGTTTAATATCACTTCCTGAATTCTTTTCATAAAATTTTTTTGGTTTTTTGTTGATTCCATACTAATCTTAAAAGCAAAAACTTCAAACAAAACAAAAAGGGTTGGGTTGCCTCCCAAAAAGCGCTTGGCTTAATGTCGTCAGCCCGACACGTTAAAGGTTAAATTGGATTCAAATCCTTAGGTGGTTTCTTTACCCATATTTCAAATTGAATTTAGTGAGCACCAACTGAAGTTGGGCTCATACTCATTTGTTCAATGTTGGTTTTCTTCCCCACCTCATTTTCCATATTAACAAAGGGAGCTCCCTTTTTCTTCTTTTTTCCTCTTCTAGTCTTTTTTTTCTTCTTCTCTCCCCTTATGTCACTTCCTCTAGATGAGGTGTCACAGTGACCAGCATAATCTACAGTGCTCACAATCTCCTTTTTCTTCCAACTCCATATTAGCTTTTTCCCATTTTGCTTTTGTAAATTTTTCTTTAAATAAAGAAGGCATTAAATCTATAACTTCTTCTAATCCTTTAACTCTCACCGCCATTAGTCTCTTTCCACATCAATAATAGCTGGAGAGCTGGCAAAAAATGGTCTCTCAAAAGATACAGTGAAGTTTTCACTCCAAATGTCCCATTCACACACCATGAAATTAGTAGGGATCACAAAGCTCCCTATTCCTACAGGGACATCCTACACCATTCCTAAGGGGGTTTGAGAAGCTAAATTTGCAAATTCTAAAATTAATAGTATTTCTTCCATCCCCCATATTCCTAATTTAGTGTATATATACCATGGCATAACGTTAATCGAAGCCCCTAGATCACACAAGGGATCTAAAAGGACTTTGCCCTCAATCACACATAGGATATTCATTCTACTGGGGTCCCCCTTCTTAGCTGCTATTCTACCTTTTCCAATATTCAGATTAGAAATTTTCATTGTTTTTTTCTTTTTATTATTGTTAAGACCAATGTAATTCATTTTTTTAGTGTCTACATTAATTACATTCATAGTTTCTCTAGGATTCAACTCAGTTGAGCTAGGGAGCATACCTTGATGTCTAGTAGACAGCTGCTTGAAAATCTATCCCAATTGGACTTCGATATTCCTTATAGATACCTCAATTCCTTGAATTGAGGTTTCATGATGGTTCATGGTCATTTCAGTTCATTTCATGAATTGTATTATTTCAGTTTTAAATGCCCAAAACAATTCTTCTAAACTGGTTCTTATTTATTATTTTGATTTTTCTAATAAGAATTGTTGATGTTTCGAATCAATCTGTTTTGTGGTTGGGAGTTAAAGTTTCCTTGTGCATTTCCCTCACTCCAAGAGAAGTTTGGATGATTTCTCCATCCTGAATTGTATGAGTTGGAGTAAGGGTTGCTATGGGGATTATGGTTTATATTGTTGTTTCTCATGAAGTTAACTTATTCAGTTTGTGAAGGGGCAAAAGGATTATTTAGATTACAATACTCACTATTATGATTCCCTCCACACAACTCACAACTGATTTCATGAACAGCACTTACATTTAAGTTCTCAATTTTATTAGTTAAAATTTCCACTTCCCTTTGCAAGGAGGCCAATTGGTTTGATTCATTTTGATTGTTCACCTCTTTTTTGTTGTAGTTCAACCACTCAGTTGGCCATTGGTATGCATTGTTTGCCATTATCTCAAGGAGATCAAAAGCTTCCTCAAGGGTCTTACTTCTTAAAGACCCTCTTGCGGCTGTATCAATAAGGGTCCTTGTGGGTACATTTAATCCATTATAAGAGATTTGCATTTATATCCATAGAGGGAACCCATGATGTGGGCATCTCCTTAAGAAGACCTTAAAGCATTCCCAGTCATCATACAAATTCTTACCATGTTACTGAGAGAAGTTTGAGATTTCATTCCTCAACCTGGCTGTCTTGGCAGGTGGGAAATACTTAGCTAGGAAATTTCTTACCAAGTCGTCCCAAGTCCTAATAGACTCACCAAGTAGAGAACTAAGCCAAACTTTAGCTCTATCTCTCAGTGAAAATGGGAATAATCTCAATCTTAAAGCATCATCAGATACACCGTTAAATCGGAAGGTGCGACACATATTTCCAGAAAGTTTGAAATATTCGCGTTCAGGTCATTCGATGCTAGCCCGCTAAATTGATTATTCTGAATCATATTCAATGTGGATGGTTTAGTTTTAAAATTATTAGCTTGAATAGGAGGTCTAACAATGATATTAGGCTCCCCTTCTACAGTAGGAAGTGCATATTCTCTAAGAAGTCTCATCCTAGCATTTACCATTGGTTCTACTTAGTTTACTTCTAAATCTTCCATCTGTGCATTTTGTTGATTAAGAAATACTTGTTCTATCCTAGCTCTTAGATTAGTTCTATCAATTTCAGGATCGTAAAAGAATTCAGCAAAGTTTCTCCTACTTATACGGTTAGAGATTCACTAGCTAGAGCAAGTTATAGTAATCAAATCAGCAATGTAAATTCACCCACAAATGGCCAGCAGATAAAATTTTTAGTAATGATAAACAACAATAACTTTCAGCACAATTATTAAATTTTTTTTTTTTCAAATTTTTCTTAAAAAGTAAGTAACTAAAGAAATCTTAAGCAATCTAGTTTATTCTATAAAAATAATCATAGATATAATTTATAGCTAAGTAAGATTATACGCACAAATTAATTAGATCTAAATCACTAGTTACTCGAAAAAGTTATACTTGATACAAAACAAAACTGTTCCCCGGCAATGACGCCAAAAACTTGACAGACGTAAAATACACGTTTGCGTTTGCATGCAAGTTATAAATGGAAGTTTTAATTTTGGGATTTACCATCCTCTGGGAATGGTGGTTCTGATACCAAGTTATATTTTCTTTCAATAATATTTAGATGTCGATTTTTGGAATGATTTTGGTTCCTAATTTAGCAATACAAATTTTCTTAAGTTAAGATACGATTTGATTAAAAAGGAGAGAGTTGAGTTTTTATTGTAATAGTTACAAGGGCTTGGAGGTATAACTTCATTGTTGAATGTATACTTTAAAGTTTCATGCTTAATTCAATCAAGTGAACACTATTGGAATCGGAGTTACCTTCCTATTACAATAAGTTCAAATTTAGTGTACAAAGAGAACTCCCATGTGGGTTCTTCCTTAGCACATAAGCTTTCATGAGATCATGATTAATTAATTAGACTCAATTCCCTATATCTAGGTTACCAAATGATATCTTTTGTTCCAATTGATCTCACAAACTAGATTTCCATTAATCATGCATCATGCGCTTCACACGCAGTTTAGCTAGATGGGAGGATGCATTGGGTTAATAGACTATATCACATCTTCCATCAAGTTTTCCATCATCCTCTCATTTCTACTACTTTGATAAGCAGTAGAGAAAGTTAATGGAGAACTTGGTTCACAAGCATCAAATCTCTTGGTTGAGCCATTAAGGAGAGGTGCAAGTGAGCTTGACAATTTGTCACATAATTATTAGCTCTACTTACACTACCTTCCATGCTCTTACCCAATTGATGAGCTTGGAACACAAGTTCTTTAACTAAATAAATTTAAACTTTATTTCATCCATACATTCATTCCAACATTAATAATAAACAATAAGAACATCTTTTATTCATTCAAACAATTTGTTACAACACCACCATACCCTTACAATTTCATATAATTACATCTCAACCCTTTTTAAAGGGATTTTAGCCTTTCATTACTAAATAAGCATAAGCACACATACAATGAAAAGTGAACCTCGCCATCAATTCAAAACAGAAAGAAATTAGAGAAGCTTAGGAAGAAATACTAGGAAACACCCGGAGGTTTTCTGGAGTTCTTTGGACTCCTCTTGCACATCCTCTTAACTGCTCCGCCCTTTTTCCCTTGTTGTTTCCTTCTTCTTACTGTTTTTGGTAAGCCTTCTTCCCGTGGAAGAGTTCTCCTTTCTCCTCTTGCTACAGCTATTCCTTTAGGGGACTTGAATGTCAAAAATTAAAACTACCTCTCAATCTTCAAGTCTCTCTTTTATAGACTTCTTTCACCTATTTAAAATTTAATTCAGCAAATAAATCCCAATTAGCAATTTGTGCTTTTATTAAATGATTATTCATTTATTCCTTTAGTAATGAAGGGGTTTAGGCTGTTTGTATTTTTGTTTTACTGTGTAAAATAATTAAATTAGCCTCTTGCTCTTCTCTATGATGGCTTAAACATGTTCCTTTTATAATAATCATTATAATAAAGATTCCTTAGTTTTTATTGCATCTACCATTTCCATCATCCTCATATCCTTAATTTATTTCTTCATGAAATATTTCTTGAGAATGAGAAGTTTTAAATTAATTTGATATAATTTCAGCAGTGGGAAGGGGAAGAATTGAATTCTTTGGCCTTTCCTATGCTGCCTTGAACGCTAATTTTTGGCAAGAACTCTGTCGGGCGCTATAGCGCGTTGCGACATACTGTGGCATCTCAGTTTCGAATTGGCCCTCCCGCTGTGGCGCGCTATGGCAGATCAAATAAATCTAAATTTGATATTCATTCTACTGCGACGCGCTGTAGTAATCGAGTTTTGATTTTGGTCCACTATAACGCGCTGTGGTGGCTCAATTAAATTTTATTTCTTCTGCCTAAAATCCACAGGCGTCTCCTTGGCGCGCTGCGGCGCGCTACAGCGGGTTTCTCTCAGATTTGCTTATTTAAGCAAAATTTTAATTTGCTCAACTTTTATCCTGAAAAGCAGCAAAAACACATCAAAAATTATAATTATCAATTGAAAAGTGTTCATTTGTATTGACATATTTTACTATAAATCTTGGAGTTATCATTAGTATCTTTTCCTTCGATCGCCAGAGTGTCTGCTGTGGCACTTTGCGGTGCGCTACAGTGGATAAACCTTCAAAATGACTATTTCAATAGTTCACCTATAGATTTTATGATTAGTAAAATATTCTGCTATGGCGCGCTGCGGCGTGCTATAGTGAAAAATACTTCGAAAATGTGGATCAATTAATTCACATATAGTTTGTGTGAATAATCAGAAATTCCATTAGGGCGCGGTGTGGCGCACTGCGGCGGTTGAAAGTTCAAAAACACGGAAGATTTACTGTTCAATTAGTTCATATAAAGTTCTTGAAGATTAATTAAATATGCCGCTATTGCGCACTGTGGTGTGCCGCGGCAAGGTGCAACGATTTTGTTTTAGGTCAGTGCAAATCCATATGAGGCATAATATGTTGTGGTGCGCTTGGAGTACGCTGCAATAGTTTATTTTACAAAAAGGTGAATTTAGCACTGTTCAATTAGTCTGCATAAGGTTTTAATTCATCTTCAAGAAATGACGCTGAAGCGCGCTACGGCGCATGACAGCAAAAAGACTTTTGAAAACACTATTCAATTTCTCTTTTATATGATTTTATTTTAACTTAAAGAAATAATGCAGTGGCGCACTGCGGTGCACTATAGTTTAGCTTCCATGTATATGAGTTAATGAGATAGCCATGGCGCATTGTGGAGATTTTCCTTCCAGGTCCTTTTAGATATTCTTCCAGGTGAAGAATTTTCATGAGTCATCATGGCACACTGTGGAGGTTTTGACACAGATTTTAGTGATTCGGCTCATGGATCCCATTTTTCTTCATTTTCTTGCAAAACAAATGATTCCATTCAAAGTACCTTATTTTATATGGTGTTTAGTGATGTTTTGATGCTAAATTTAGCTATAAATTATGTATATCTCATGAATCATGGAGTTGGTGGGAGAAATCCTACTTGAAGACAGTAAAGGATTGTTGTAAAGTGCATCATACACCAAATTACCATAACTTTTATGTGGCATTTGCTGCATAATACGTTAGTGATTGTGCTTAGAACCTTCAAGCTAGAATAATATTTTCCTTAAATTATGATGTAATCTCAGTTTCACTTCTATCATTGTATCTCCTTAAGTTTATTTTTGCATTTACTTGTATCTAAGGAGAATTAATAAAAATGTCATTTTTGTCATTTGAGAGCTTTCTCTTATCACTAAGCAATTGATTTTTTTTAATCCAGTAAAATGAATACTGGATCGTCATTCACCACCCCTGCTGCATTAAGAAGTTCATCATGAGAGATAAGTGATTTGGTAGTGACAGTTAGAACATTGGTTGATGCTCACTTAAGGCAAGTAGAGTAAATAGAAAGGTTGTTGGCTTCACAAGGTAACCAGAACCCACCACCTGCATCTACAGCTCCACTACTCTATTACCCTCCTCAGTCTCACTACCAGCCTTCTAATGGAAAGCTTCATAGCTTCATCTGCCTGAGAACCCCCACATTTAATGGAAATTTATCTACAATGGACACGGTCAGCTGGCCGAAGCTAGTGGGAATGAATTTAACCAGCATCAACTGTTTTGATTTAGAAGCCATTCATCTCACAGTTCACACTTTCTAGGAAGAGTCAAAATTTTGGCGGGATAATGTAAGGTACACTCATTTCACTTATTTTGATATCAAAGACATCACTTGGGAAGAATTTGTGGAAGCTTTCAAAGTAGAGTTCATTCTTCCTTTAGTGCAAAACATACTAGAGGTCACTCTCCTAAAGATGAAGTAAGGCAATCACATTGTGTCTAAATATGAGATGGAGTTTTGTCGACATACTCGCTTTACTCAAGAACTCATGAAAACAGAGGCAGCTTGCTGCCACCGATTTCAAAGTGGTCTCCATGAATCAATCAAGGATCATATAGTACCATTGAAGCTCTTTATTTTCACTGAACTTATTGAAATTTCAAGGGTTGTTGAACATCATCATTCCCAGAGGGATGCAAAGTAATATTTTGGTGATGCTTTCTACAGAAGTTATTCCTTTAAAAGGGCAAGAATCCCATCTGGTAAAATTTATCAGATTGAGGCAGCTGCTACTACCTCGGAACCGTTCAAAGGTTGCACAAAGGCTCACCCATATGGAAAGTGCTACCATAGTGCTTAGTGATGCTATACTTATGGTAGACCGAGTCACCTTTTCTTCCACTGCACTTATGCAGAAATGTTGGATGGTGTCCGCATCATTCACTCCAGGAACAAACAAGTTCTCAACCCCACTTCTTTAAATTATAGAGATCAAAAATTGGCAATTATGTCTCCTCCTTATGAAGAAACACAAGTTCAGAAGAAGGAATAATATTTTGAACCTTGAACATTCAATGATAAACCTCCTCGAAAGCATGCTTATAGCAACTAGCCTTCTAGTCAAGCTAGATTGTACAATTTGACACCTGTAGAAGTGACAAGCTAACAATGTCGTGTCAGGTATACAATCACAATCCTATTTTTTGTTTAAATATTTTCATTTTTCCATGCCTCCAATTATAAAATTGTTAAATGCTTTAAAATTTAGAACCTTTTGCATTGGGGATAAGTCTTGTAAGGTGTTATTCGATACTGGAGCAAGTTATTCCTTTGTATCTGAAAGTTTTGCCAATTGTGCAAGCTTACCATTCTACACGTTAGCTAAAACCTTAAGTGTTGAACTTTCCTTTGGAGCCCAACTCAGGGTAACTAAATTCTATGATTTTTATATACCCTTGAAGAAAAAACCTTTTAAGCCAAGTTGGTAGTTTTTTCTATAGCAAACTTAGATAACATATTAGGCATAAATTAGCCCAGCATGCATGTTGCCATAATCAACTACTAGAAGAAGAAGATAACCCTACATTCGCTTGGTATTCTTGAAAGATTTGTAGGAAGGTTTAGTACCCAAGCCTCATTAATTAACACAATTAAAGCAGAGAAATTATTAAGTAAGGGTTGTGTTGCCTATCTAATCACTATGATGGTAGTGCCAAAAAAATTGTTCAACTTTCTAATAATGAGGTCATCAAATAAATTGTCAATGTCTTTCCTAAAGATTTGCCTAGTATACCTCATGTCCATGAGCTAGAATTCTCTACCAAATTAATTCATGGAACCCAACCTATGTCTAAGGATCTTTATAGAATGGTGCCCATAGAACTGCAGGAGTTGAATGAGCAACTACATGAGCTATTAAACACGGGCTTTGTTAGGCCAAGCATGTCTCCTTGGGGATCGCTTGTTCTTTTTGTTAAGAAGAAAGATGGTTAAATGCGGATCTGCATAGATTAATGTGAATTAAATAAAGTAACCATCGAGAATAAATATCTACTTTCTAGAATTGATAATTTGTTCGATTGGCTTGCTGGTGTTGTTATATTTTCAAGGATTGATTTGAGATTTGGCTATCATCATCTACGAGAAAATGATTTAGATGTTGAGAAAATTGCTTTTTGTACTCGCTATGGCCACTTTGATTTCTTATTGATGTCATTTGGACTCACTAATGCACTCTCAAATTTCATGGATCTAATGCAGCGTGTACTTAAACCATATTTAGATAAGTTTGTTATCATCTTTATTGATGACATTACTATATATTCTAAGAGCGAATTAGATCATGAAATTCATCTTAGATCTCTTCTGAAAACCCTCAAGACTTATAAGCTATATGCAAAATATTCCAAGTGTGAATTCTGGTTAAACTCCTGGGGCATGTTGTCGATGCCCAGAGAATCAAGGTCGATCAGAATAAGGTATGTGCCATTCAAGATTGGGCACTGCCTAAGTAAGTAATATATATCCATAGCTTTTTGGGATTAGCTGGATACTATAAAAAACATTTCAAGGCTTTTCTCAGGCAGCTTCTCCTTTAACCAGACTAACTCAAGAAGTCATGCTTTTTATCTAGGACTTTGTATGTGGAGAAGCATTTCAGAAACTCAAGGATGCACTCTCATCTGCTCCAGTGCTAGTCCTACTAAAAGAATGACTAGATTATCAAGTCTACACTGATGCATTTGGAATTGGTCCGGGTTGCATTTTAATGCAAGAAAGAAAAGTTATTTATATATGCTTCTTGTCAATTAAAGCTGTACGAGCAGAATTATCCTGAGCATGACCTTGAGCTTGTTGTCGCTATTTTTTATCTATATGGCACTAGTGTGCCAATTTCAACGATCACCGGAGTCTAAAATACATCATCACTAAGCGTGAACTAAATTGTAGATAAAGAAGGTTGATATCATTAATCAGTGACTGCGATCCAAGTACTCAGTATTATTCTGGCAAAGCAAACGCTGTAGCTGACGCTCTCAGCTGTCGTGCTACATTATGTGCCATAATTGATGAAAGTACTATCATCAAAGAATTTTGTAAGCTACACATTAAGCATGTCAGAGGTGAAATGCTTAGTCAAATGATAAAACTAAGTTCAGTAGAGCCAACTTTTCATAGAGATGCATCCATCTCTCAAACTAAAGATGAAGACTATCTTAGTTTTGAGGCTGAAATAAAAAGTGATCGTCATCATGATTTATAATTACGTGAAAATGTGATTTATTAAGGAAATTGATTTTGGATACCAAAATATATGTATCTAGAAATCCTTATAGAAGATCACAATTCTAGATATAATATTCATCCTGGAAGTACCAAGATGTATCAAAACCTGAAGCAGTCATTTTGGTGGCCATGTATCAAGAATTGTGTAGCATAATTTGTAGCAAAATGCAATAAATGTAATCTAGTTAAAGTTTACATGAGAGATTTGGAGGTCTACTACACCCATTGAATATTTCTGAATGTAAATGGTTTGACATCTCCAAGGACTTTGTATGGGATTGCCTCGCGCAAGATCAGGTGTCGATGTAATCTGGGCCATCATTGATCGTCTGACCAAATCTACCCACTTTATTCCTATTTGTCAAACTAACTCTATTGAGAAGCTTGATATAAAAGAAATTTTATGGTTGCACGACATTGTTAAATCAACTGTATCAGGCCGAGATAGTCAATTTACTTCCAAGTTTTGGCAGGCAGTGCATCAAGATTTGGGAACCACCTTAGCAATGAGCATGGCCTTTCTTTCTCAAACTAATAGCCAGACTAAAAGAGTGAAGGAAATTATTGAAGATCTGCTCAGACTCCATATCTTAGACTTCATTGGAAGCTAGGAGGAGCATTTGCAACTAATCAAATTTGCTTATAATAACAGCTTCCAGTCTAGCATAAAGATGGCTCCATATAAGGTTCAATAGGGAAGAAAATTTTGCACTCTGTTGTCTTTGTTTGAAACTGGAGATGTCAAGTTATACGGGTCTAAATTAGTAGATGAAACTAAAAGGAAAGTCAAACTCATTCAGCAAAGGATTCAGACTGCCCAGGACCACAGAGTATGTATCACAACTCTCATCACTGTCCTCTCGAGTTCCATGAAGGTGATCTCATCTATCTGAATGCAAGCTCGATGGAAGGAATCTATAGTTTTGGCGTAACTGGCAAGCTTAATTCAAGATATATTGGACCTTTCAAAATTCTATCCAAGATTGGATCATCGGCGTACAAGCTTGAATTATCTGATGACTTCTTAGCTGTGCATAATGTGTTGCATATTTAATCACTCAAAAAGTGCTTGAGAGAGCCTCATCATTTATTTGTATTCCTCATGTACATATTCAATCGGATCATTCCTTCATCAAAGTACTTGTTAAGATTCTGGGTAGAGATCAAAAGCAACTTATGAGCTCATCTATCCTAATGTTTAAAATGCAGTGGTAAAATCGCATTACTGATAAAGCCAGTTGGGAGAAAGAATACGATATGTGAACAAAGTACCCGAGGCTATTTGAAAATCTTAGGACTTCCTCAACTCTTCTTTTAAGTCCATGTCATCTCCATTACTATATTCTTGTTCCTACTTAAGTGATGTCGAGGATGACTTCGTTCTTAAGTGGGGGAGTCTGTAATTACCAAAGTTATTACTTTAAATTATCTGGACTAAACCAAGTTTTAATCTTTGTTCCATTAGTCATAATTAGTTATTAGGAGCAAATACTGAAGTTTTGGCTCAAATCAAAGATCATGTAAACCAAACCCTAAATTTAGGTAATTAATTAAATAAAAAATAAAATAATTAATTTCACCTCGGATCAAAAATTTGACTTCGCCATTAAACTCCCCGCCACCAAATAAGCTAGGGGTGATGTTTTGGAAATTTTTGGAAGTCGTCGAATTTTCTCAAATATTTTAATGTATTTATAATAACCTAAAAATTAATATAATTAAATTGATCTTAAAATTTAAATCTGATTTTGTCGTTGAGTACCTCACCCCCAAATATTTAGGGGTGAAATTTTGGGAATTTTTGGAGTCCATTTAATAATCTTTTTTAATTATAAAAAATCTCTAAAATGAAATCAATTAATCAAATGTTTTAATAAAAGTGGGGCTTGCCTTTTTGTCTAACGTCCCAGAGTTTTCTCCCTTGCGCGAACGTGCCCGTACCTGCGCGTGTCAGGCGCAGAAGCACGCGACCATTGCCCACCCCTTGCAAGTATCCAACCGCTACTTTGAAGCTTCCCAAGCTCCATTTTGTTTAATCGGCTTTTCAAACTTCATTTTGACCTATTGGATCTAACCTAGAGCTAAGTTCTCCATCTATTGCTTCGTCCCGAGATTTGCCGACTCGCCATATTTTCGTCTATTTTAATGGCAATTATTCATCAATGGAGTTTTGTTTACTCATTCTTCTTCTTACAAATCCATTCATCGATCAATCAAGTTCAAACATCTCTATTCGTCACCTCCCCATCCGCCAAATGGGCCTAGGGCTTGGGATCGACTGAGCATGAGGCCACCTCCGATGATGAGTTTGCCATGTTAGAAAGGTCTCTCAAAGACCTTTCAATGGTGGCAGGCCGACCTTCGATGGTGACTCGATCGGCTCTGATTTTGATGCCCTAGGCTCGTACCCCATGTTTTTGCCAATTCTGTATTTCAGGTAGGTTCGAGCCAGGCCTGACATGCATGTTTTGATTTAGGCCTGCTCGCATGCCTTACAACACGAGGCGAATGCGTGGGTTTATAATTTTGGTCATTTGGCAGTAGTATTAGGGTTTATAATATTTATTAATTGGATTAATTAATATTTACTTATAAAAACTTTGAACCTTAATATCATTGCATTCATAAATCCAAACATAGTGAAGTTATATCTCGAAATGCTCAGAAGAATGTAGAGATTAATTTAGTGCCATTAATTTTTATATTTAGTGATTAGTTTCATAATTAACTTTTAGGCTAATTAACCTCTTAATCTCCTAAATTGATAAATCCATAAATTAGTAAACTCAACTCCAAATAATATGATCAAATATATAATTTTGATCAAAAAATGCAAGGATCAATAAATTACAAGAAAAATTAGATTTCTATGATTAAATTTCTTAAATTAGTCTAATTACCTTAAAAATAAATTAGTGAATATTAAGCTCATTAATTAGCCAGATTTTAGGTTTTAAGCCTCTAACTACTCTCTAAATAGAGGAGAACATATTGCTGAAGTTAAAATAATTTTTCTATATTTAATTTCACTAATCAGTCACTAATCATTCTAAACCATGATTAGGGCTTAAATTATTTAATTAAAGTTCAAATTTATCATACTCACTACCATTATATTTAATGTATCATAAGGAACTTAAAGCCACTGATTTTGTTTTATTTGGACATCAGCTAGTGAAAATAAGATTTTGACCCCATCCCTAAATTACCATTTTTTCTAATCGCCCATTAATGAGCTTAAACCATAATTCAAGGTCGATAGCCTTAATCCCTAGCCAAATTAGGTTTTCTTAGTGTCAAACTTCATAATAGATAGTAAGAAAACATTTGACATTAAGAGAACACAATTTTAAACACTAATTCCCCAAATCTCATTTTAGACCCTTAAGGAGGGGTATTTTGGTCATTGCACCTAAGTTTTGGTTTAAGTGCTCCTAAGCCTTAGAAATCTATCATTTCACATAAAATCAATAAAATTAATGTGTATAAATTAATATTAGATTGCTTAGGCTTGTTAGCTTGATTTTAAGGCAAACGACCCTAGATTTCCTCTAAATTTTATTAAGTAAGGTTGTTAATTTCCTAATGTGGATTTGAATCCACATTGTGCCTTCTTTAATCACACTTCAATGATATTTAAATCAGTATTAATCTTAGTATTCAATTATTAAACTTTTCCTAAGTCATTTCAATTACAAAATCCCTTAAGTAAATTCTTTTGTGTAATCTCTTCTTAAGTGCTTAAGTGTAGATTTAGTTTAGTGTTCATTATATTCAATGGAATAAGTCATTGATTTAGATTTCTAGTTTTACCTTTTTGGTTTTGATTATTTTATCTCTTAACTTTAGCATAAGATTAGAGATCCATCTTATTAAGTTTGATTATACTTAATAAGGTTACCTTAACATTTAGTTCATGATAATGAGAAATCTTAGAACCTTAGACTTTAGTGCCTTTGGATTAAGAGGTGTATATCCTAATATTTTGGAGTTTAACTCTTAATCCCTTAATCTTGATTTGATTTAATCAAGATTAGTTTAGTGTTCATATGTACTTAGGGATTTTTTTTAATAATTTAGTAGTTTACATTTACATTTGCTTAACCTTTTGTTGTAGCTATTTAGTTTGAGGTATGTTTACTTATATTTTGCTTAAGTTATAAATATATTGATTATAGCTTTTATCATTTCAGTTCATGCTTTGTAGCTCCTTTATTACTTAGGATGTTCTATGACATCCTAAAAATTAATAAATTATCTGCCTAAGATGTAGTTAGACAAATTGTCTTATTAAGATTTTTCTTTCTTGGGTGGGGCCTTGGTATGTAAAATCTAATATGTCAGTTTTAGAGTAGCATAAGGATCCAGATTCAAGTGAGGAGCAGGAGTATGAAGATGATCCTACTATCATTGTTTAGATTATAATTTACTATCTAAGAGAAAGTGATTTATTCATTTCAATCTTTCTTTATTTTAGAGCTGTTATTATTTATTTGTAATAATTAATTTTTGGACCATATATTTTTATTTTAGCACATGTCATATGGGATGTAATATTCACTATATTTTTTAATTAGTATTAATGTTAGAAAAGTAAGTGACCTCTTAGTAGACATTTACTTTGTTAATGTTAATCCAGGGTTATTTTCGAGAGATGACCTGCCCTGTCGCTATCTTTCACTCCCTTTTCATGGAGCAGTGGGGTAGGACACCACATAGCTACCTACCTTTGGCATTGTTGACCTTAGCCTTAGAACCTTTAAGTGCTAAGTCACATTTTGTGACTTATAGTTTTAGCCTCTTCATTCCTTAAGGTTAACATTCAATGTAGTTGAATGATAGTGCTCTTCCCTTAGCTTGATCCTTGGTAAATGATGATTATCACTTAGGTTGTTAAGTTCCTTTATAATATTAAGAGTCGTTGTTATCTTTGTCCAATCTTAGCTAGTAAATGAATTTTGAAGGTTTAGTCTGAACCCTTAAGTTCGATATCGGTTTCTAAAGTTAGAACCCTTGATTTATTAAGTATCCTTTTGAGCCTTAGTTTCTTAGCTTACCATCCTTTAATAGTTTGGAATCCCTTATTCTGGATTAGATCATAAGTCTAAAATTAGTAAATACCCTTAGAACCTTATTAAAGTAGCTCTATGTTATATTATTAAGGACTTAGATTAGGTTATTTTTCAATAAATTTGATCAGATAAAAGCTTAAGGTGTTATGCTTGTATAGTTGAATATTGTATAGTTAAATGTTGTATAGTTGAATATTAAATGATTAAGATGAATTGATAAGATCGATTTATTAGTCCAGCTTTGATCTGTAATGATAAGATCAAGCTGTTAATAAGTTAAATTAGAATGTCAATTTAAGATATTAATCAGAATTGTTAGTCTTATGATTAAGCTAAGAATTGATTATGTCTTTGCCTTTGAGTAGGCAATTAAGCTCATGATAAATAGATAATAAATCTGATATTGTTTTATGCCTTAGATGCTTTTCAGTTTAATGTGCTTCAAATTTCATGTCATTTTAGTATATCCTATTTTGATAGATTTCACTCATATTATTTATGCATGTTTTAGATGGAATATTATGCATAACATATTATTATTGATAAGGTGCTAATTAGGTACAATTCTTGAATTTGGAGCATTGGGCATAATCTCATATTTTATTATCGATGTGTTGGGCACAACTCTTATTATGTATATTACATCGGGAGTGTTGGGCTCATATTTTATTGAGAGTTTTAGGATCATATTATATCAAGAGCATTGGGCTTATATATATAGGGAGCATTGGGCTGAAATGGGTTTATATATATCTAGAGTGTTGGGCTCATATTATATCAGGGGCGTTGAGATCATATTATAATGGGAGTGTTCGGCTCATATATATTAGGAGCGTTGGGCTCATATTTATCAAGAGTGTTGGGTTCATATATTTATTATATCGAGAGCATTGGGGTGCATTTGTTTTTGTGCGTTTGGCACACTTCTTTGTTTTGGTGCGTTTGGCACAACTTTCTCTGTATGGGTACTATTGGGTAAATTTTTGTGGGTGTTATTGAAGCACATTTCTGTTATATATTGTAACATACACAATCTAGTTGGTATATGTATTGAAGTTCAATATTGCATATTAAGACATTAAGTTTTGATGTTTACTGCATCTATTTTTAGTACATTCTATAGATTAGACTTCCTATTTTATAGTGGTTATAATTATTTGCAGTAGTTTACTTACTTTCCAATTATATTTTTGTTTATTTACTGCTTTATGTTAAATATTCCTGTAATATAATGAATGCATTCTAGTGAATCTAAAATATACTTATACTCATTATCTAAGTAAGATTTTCTCTTTTTTGGCTGGGGGCCATAGCATTGCGAAATCTGTAATGTCAAATTCTATTTGCTTTGAGGAGCCTTTGCTTGTGGAGCTGCAGATGACTCAAGGGTTTGTGCAGCGTAGTGTTGATGAGTAGCTATTATAGCCTCCTTCCTTATATATTTTCCTTAGCTGTTTTCCAATTTTAATGAGATTAGAGTTTAAGTCTACATTTATATTAAAGTTTGTAATAATTAAACCTATATAGATGTATTTTCTGCTTTTTTTTTCTAAGACATATGTCCTTAATTACTATTGCTGCATGGATGAATGCTTTGATGATATTTCTTTAGATTCCGCACTCTGTATTCTCTGTTATACTAAAAGCATATTATGTTGTGATCATTAGTTTAGTAGGCTTGCAATATTAATTAGGTTAATGAAATACATAACTTGATTAATGGTGGAGTATTACAATTCTATCATTTCAGCTGCTTTCAATAATTTCCCATATTAAATATCATTGTTTAACCTAGAGAATTTAGCAGAAGGTGGATATATTCAGTAGTGGCCAGTTCTATTGCTAATACTATTATGTTGCACATAATGATGGAACTGGGCACCACATAATAAAAGTTGTGCCCAACGCACTGATAGTAGAACATGAGATTGTGCCCAACACACCAAATTCAAGAATTGTACCCAATTGACAACTTATCAATAACAGTATGCTATGCATGATATGCCATTTAAGACATGCATAAATCACGAGGTTGAAATATATCAAAATAGGATATGCTAAAATGCCATATCAAATCTAAAAGTATGATAAAATGGAAATCATTGAAAGCACAGAAAATATCCTTTTTGTTATCTATTTATCTGAAGTTTATCTGCCTATTCAGATGCTAAGACAGAATCAAATCTTAGCATAATCATAAGTCTAACAATTGTGAGTAACAATTTGAATTAACATTTTGATTTATCTTAATAATAGCTTAATCTTATCATTATAGATCTGAATTGGGTTAACCAATCTATCTCGTCAATTCATCTTTATCATTCAAAATTCAACTATTCAAGCTTAACACCATAAGCTTGTATCTAATTCCTATTGAAGATTCACACCATAAGCTCGTATCTAATCTGACATATGGAAAATACACGTCTGCGCTTGCACGCAAGTGTACATGGTCTAAAGTAATAAGTGGAAGGTGAGTTATGAGATTTATCATCCTCAGGGAACATATTTTTTGATACTAAGTTATATGTACTTTTAATAATGTTTAGACTAATATATTTTGGCTTTTAATTGCTCCTATTTAACAATGCAAAGATCATAAATTAAGATACTATTTTGATAAAGAAGGGAGAGTTAAGCTTTCATCATGTGAGTTGCTAATGATTAGTGTTGTATTCAATTCATGCAATTTATAATGTTCTTGTTATCATGCCAATTAGTCAAGTGAACATTGTGTTCCTTAGATTGGTCCTCTAATTTCGACAAGTTCAAATCTAGTACACGAGATGAATACACTAGGGTTCTATCTCAGCACATAGACTCTTATGAGATCATATTTAAATAATTTAGAATTCCTATGTCTAGGTTATCAAAATGGATTTTTAGTTTGGTGATCACACCAGCACTAATTTGCACTAACTAGCATCATGTGCTACACTCACAGTTCAATTAAGGAAGTGGATTCATTGAGCTTTATGGACTATGCCACATCATCCATGAGCACTCAATGTGTCCTCTTCCCCCCTTCACGTCTGCTGAGTTGCGGAGCTCTTTTAGTGGCTCTTAGCTCACATGCATTGACCTCTCGATTGATCTCAAGGTATAGTGCAGTAAGGCTCTAGAACTTGTCACATAGTCTAACCACTAACACACACACAGATACCTTGATTTATGCCAATTGGCAAGCCATGGAGTGCAAGATAGTTATGTTGCTGAATAAACTATCCACTTCAATCCTGAGGTGTTTTACACTAAGATTTCTCGCACGAAAAACATTGTTCGTGATGAGGACCTTTATGTGCATTCCCTCTAAGCTTGAAGTATTTGGTTTACTCAGCATTATTTCATTTACAAGCATTTTAACTAACACAGAATTCTCAATCATTCCATAGCATGCATTCACAAGAACAATCTAGATAAACATTTAAAGCAGATTTTGCAGAGAAAAGACATACATCACCAATTGTCCCATACATTTTCACATGACTATGGCCCAACCCTCCCCAAGGAGGGTTTAGCCTTCCATTACAGCAGAAATATAAAGAGAAACATACAAAGATAAGAACTTTTTCATGGTTTGACTAAAATGGAATCAAGAATAAATTTTAAGGAGAATACTAGGAACAGCCTTTTTGGGGGTTCGCTGGATTATCCTTGGCCCTCCTCTATTCTTACCTTTTGGCTCCTTGGTAGTTGTCTTCCTTTCTTTCCTCTAGCAATGGAACTCTTTCCCCTTCCATGGATAGCTCACAACCCTTTGAAAATAATTGTTGTCCAACCCTCCAACTCCTTCTCCTTAATATCTTGCCTTTAAATTATTCTGTTATGTCCCTTGAGAATACTAATCTTAATTGAGTTTGGAGTTAAATACAGTTGAGAAAGGCAAATGGTTTTAATTTGTGGCATTCCCCATGCTGGCATTAATGCCTTGAATCTGGCTAGATTTTTGGCGGCCGTTGCGGTGCGCCGTAGTGCTGAGCTCTCGGGTTTGGACTCGCTGCGGTGTGCGGTAGCGCTAAGCTCTCGGGTTAGGACCCGCTGCGGCGCACGGTAGCAGGACGCTTTGAACTTTTTTTCTTAAGTCTATTCCTTGTTGATCCGCTGTGACGTGCGATAGCACCGAGCTCTCTATTTGAGTCCGCTGCAGCGCGCGGTAGCGCCAGTGTCTCGGGTTTGGGTCCACTGTGGCATGCCATAGCGAGAGCTTTTGCTACGTTGCGCAGTAGCGTTGAGCTCTCAGGCTTGGTCCCACTGCAGTGCACGGTAGCACCGAGCTCTCGGGTTTGGACCCACTGCGGTGCGCGGTAGCAACGAGATCTCAGGTTTAGACCTATTAGAGCGCGCTATGGCACACCAAAGCGCACTGCTGTGGATTTCTTCAAGATTTTCTATTTTTCCCATAATTTAGCTCAGCTTGTCATTTTTCTTGAAAACCGTTAAAAACTACATCATAGATCCCTATTCCTTAATTAAATTGCTAGAAATTCTTGGCTTATTTTACTATAAATCTTGGGTTCATCACTTAACACCATAAGCTTATTTCTAATCTGATTTATTGGAAAACAACCAATTATAACTCATTAATAGTCTAACTTAGAACTACCTTAATAAGGTTTTATGGGTATCTACTTAATCAAGACTTATGATCTAATCCATTAATATAGGATTCTAAATCTTTCAAGGGAAGAAAGCTAACAAGCTAAGGCTCAAAAAAAAACTTAATAAATCAAAGGTTCTGACTTTAGCGACTGAATCAAGCCTAAGGGTTAAGACTAAACTTTGATAAATTACCATACAAAATAAGGTTAAATTAAGATAATAATGTATCTTTAAGCTTACAAAGGAACTGCACAGCCTAAGTGATAAGGTTCAAGCTAAGGGAAGATCAATATCATTCAACTACATTAAATGTTAATTTGAAGGAATGAAGAGGCTAAAAAATTAAATCACAAAATATGACTTATAACTTAAAGGTTCTATGGATAAGGTCAACTATACAAGAGGGAAAGTGTTTATACTTTGGAATACTTTAATTTTACTTATTTTAAAATTTGGTCAAAATGACCAAAATGCCCTAATTAAGGTTCTAAATTGGGACTTATATATTTAAATTTCCAAACTATTTTCTTTTAATTCCAAATGGTTTCTTGTTATCTAAGATGAAGATTTACACTAAAAACACCCAATTTGGCGATAGTTTAAGGCTAATGAGCTCAATTTTAGGTTAAAGATTATTAAGGGGTGATTAACAAAATTAATAATGGAAACCAAAATTTTATGATATAGTTATGTTCTATTAAGTCTAAGGAGTTCATAGATACTAAGTATGATACATTATGAGGTCAAATTATTTAGTTATAAGCTAATCAAGAAAAAGCACTAAAAGGGGTAATTAATGAAGGGGTCAAAAGCTCATTTTCACTACTTGGTGTCCAAATAAAGCAAAATTAGTTGCTATGGATTCCCTATAGCACATTGAGTACAATAACAATAAATATGCTAAATTTGAACTTTGTTAATTAATATAAGCCTTAAAAATGGTTTAGAGTGATTAGCAGGTGATTAGTGAAATCAATTATAGAATTACAATATTACATTCACAATTTTATTCTTATTTGCTTAGTGAGTAATGAGAGACCTAAAAGCTAAATTTGGCTAATTGTTGAGCTTAATATTCACTAAAATATCTTTTAAGTGATTAATAATATCTAAGAAAACTAATGATAGAAACCTAAATATTTTTGTAGATTTGTGTTCCTTGCACTTTTTAGATTAAAATGGTATATTGGATAACTATATTTGGATGTAATTTGATTAGGTTATGGTATTATCAAAATTTAAGGTTGAGTAGTTAATTAGTCAAAAAGGAGATTAGTGAAACTAATCACCAAACAAAAATATTATTGGTATAGTATTAATCCTTGCAATTTTCTAAGCACTTTGAGATATAACATTAGTATGCTTGGATTTGTAGTTATTAAGTTATGAGGCTTTGAAGTTTAAATGATTAATTGAATAAAAAGATGATTAGTGAAACTAATCACCAAATAGAGAATCTAATGGCATAATATTAAACCTTGTATTTTTCTAAGCACTTTAAGATATTTGGAGCTATAATTAACAAGCTATGAAGCCTTAAAAATTTGTAATTAAATAAAAAAATTTTTATTTTCCTCAAATTATTGTTTGTATGAACATTACTTTTACTATTCATATGAACAATGCTCAAGCTAGCGCCAAGCATGGGCGGGCCAAACTGCTTGCACACGGACCACGCGCAGCCCATGGCTGGACTAGCGGGGAGTGCTTGACCCTACCTGACCCAATTAGGTGCACGTGGCGCACCTGACAAGGTCGTCCTAGGGCATTAAAATTATCCATACTGAGTTCATCATGAGGCATGTGATATGCCAATGGAATGGCCTTTTTAAAACCTTTCAATTGGTGCCAAATATGCCGCCTAATTTTTTCTTTTAACTTAAGAAATTATGATGCCATATATTGGACTTTAAAGAAAAAATGGGTACCTTTGGTTTGTCTTCTATGGCTTGGATGGTGCAGGCGAGCTCCTTCGCTATAGGCTAGACCTAAATAGAGAAAAATAAAGCTTAGGGTGAGAGGTTGGGATTTAATGGAGGTCCTAAAAGTAATGGACAAACACCTCCCATCCCCCCCGTCAAAGGAGTGGCTGCGCGACACATGTCGCATGCGTGTGGGTCCGTGCATGGAGGGTTTGCTGTCGTCTGATCGGATGGATGGATGGCTTGATCGAGAGAAATTAATTAATTAATCTAATTAATTAATAATTAAGATTTAAATACAATTTAATTATCCTAAATTTTATAATCAAATGTACTCTAAAAAATTTGAAAAATGCACCCCTAGCTAAAATTTGGGGGTGAGGAACTTAAAAATGAAATCGAACTTTTAGTTGGTGATCAATTAGCTAGGAACCATCAAATATAACTATCCTTAGCTTGTTGTAGTGGTGAACCTATAAATTGCACCTTCTAAGTATAGTGAATTTACCACCCTTATCATTCTTCCATAGTACCTTAAACTTTGAATCTAGCAACTAATAAAGATTGTGTGGCTTAGGAATAATATAGCATTTGTGTCATGTTGCATAATTATACAAATAAATTATTTTATCATTTAATTAAATTTAAATAAAACTACTATTTTTGAAACTTAATTTACTTATAGTATTACTTTCAATTAACACAGAGATTAATATGTCTAAGTCAATTGGGAGTTTAATCAGCTCCAATCATTAAGTTAGATAACTAAATCTTAGACAACAATAAATGTCACATAATTTATAATTACTTATATTCCTTGATTATTGCTTTAGTTTGAAACTATAACCTTAAAAATTCATAAAGATATTATGCATAAATAAAACATTCAAAACATAAAACTTAGGGGTTTCAGATGTAGGATCACAGGCTAGGGCTAGCTATAGAGTAACAAGGAGACCTCGCATATCCTATAGGGGGAAATGTGAGTATTTTGGAGACCTCACTTTTCTACGTAGTTAGGTTGACATTCTTAACTTCTTACTCATTCTGTAATTTATGCCCACAAAATGGATAACCTTAAATAACTTGAATAATTAAAAATTATTTTATCACAATCTTATTGATTGTGAGTACTTTTTATAGCCTTTTGGATATGCTTACTTATCATAGTCCTTGACTTGTTTACTTAGTTCATATGACTAAGTCACAGTTTACTTTACTTTACCTTACTTACAATTCAGTTCTTTCTAATTTACTATATATTCTTTACTTTATGTAGTGTATATTATTTTTTATTTATTTATGCTTCACTACTTCAGTCATTTTTACTTAGTATAATTTTCATTGAACATATTCGTGTATGCATTTTATGATTTCATATGCATTTTAGTAGTTTATAGCCTTATTAGGATGCCTATTTTCCCTTACTTGTTGTTGTAGGATAGAGAAAACCTACTTTTGAGTTCTTATTCTCTTACTTTACATATTGGTTTTATACAGTTCTTACCCTTTACTTTGATGCTTAGCGCTCCGCTTATAGTCTCTTAATAGAAAAATTGTAAATGTGATATCTAGCAAAAATTTAATTAAAACTTATCCTAATTTTAAAATGTACTTAGATTTTTTAGTCTAATCACTTATTTTTATTTAATTCCCTGTGTCATACCATATTAAAAATCAAATATGGTAGATTAGGAGCATCATTTGGATAGTGGTGCTGGGACAAGTACATTCCACTTGTCGACTGAAGATTCTGCATTCGCATTCTTTTACTGCTTTAGTGAGGATGAGCAAAATTTACTATAATTTTATTTAATTTAGTTTGTAATAACTTAATTTTTGTGATGTTTTTACTCTATTTCAGTGATAGATTTATTTTCATTTTACTTGTCTAGTTTGAATAGTGGATTGATTGCATCTAGTTGCTTCATACTCTTACTTATTTATTTTTATTACTAACTCACCCACCTCACAAAGATACTTGGCCCCATTGTACTTAATGTTGGGTTAGCTTCCTTTTGATTCAATTTAAAGTGCTATCGTAACACTCTACTAGTGGGTTGGGTTCCTGATCTGATATTAGGGGCGTTACAGTTGATATCAGAGCCAAGGTTTAGGAAGATGAGTTAAGTAAATATCCACTTATCCAAGTTAAACAATATAGAAAAGTAGAATAAAAGCATTAAAGAATGTCACCATATGTTAGAAAATGCCTTACTACTTCAATAATTAATCTAACTTAACTTGAACCTTTAATTAAGCTTACATATGGCAAACTCTAAGACCGATTTAAAATTCTATACTAAGTTGTTCTTTTATTACATGGATGAAGAATATTAAAGTGAACTTAAGTATGGTAGACTCTACATTAGTTTATCATCTGAAGGTGGAGACATCCTCAACAAAATTCTCAAGTCATCGACGTTTAAAGGCAATTGCATACCCGAATTGGCTCGAGAATGGCTATCTAGAGTGATCGAGACTTTCCGAGTGATTGACTGTCCAAATTATATCCATTTCAGAGTGATGTATCAAATATTTAACGACTACACTGAAGAGTGGTGGGACTCTGCTTTTGAGAGACTAGTTTGTGAGATCCGACATTTCCATCGTGCTCCAAATTATCAAGTTTTTTGAGATTTTGTTATGTTAAGTTTTGTAGTTAATTATATTAGCTTATTTAGTAGTACCTTTCAACTATCCGTTGTTGCTTTTTTGCACTTTCCATATTGTATTCATGAATTTTTAGTCTTAAAGAGAATTAAGTACCATCTGGGTAAAACTAATGTAGTAGCTAATGTCCTTAGTCGTAAAGCAACTTTGTCTTCTCTTTGTAGTAATGAATCTTTGATTGAAGATTTTGAAAGGTTAAATGTTGAGCTGATCAAATTTGCTAATTTGTGTAGAGTTCTATTTTCTATCCAGTCAGAATCCTCTCTAAGGTTAAGGATCATCGAAGCTCGTACCTCGTACCCGGCATCACTAGTGGAAAGAGATCCAAATTGTGTCTTGACGCGGATAGTGTGATATTTTTGAAAGAAAGTTTATCGGTTCCCAAAAGTTTGCAGTTGCAAATTATATCTGAAGCCCATAACACTTGTTATCCTTCCTGGTAGCAGTAAGATGTATCAAGATTTGAAGAAGTTGATTTGGTGGTCTGGCATGAAGAGAGACATCACTATTTTTATCTCTAAATGCCATTCCTATTCCGTAGTTAAGGCCAAGCATCAGAAGCCTAGTGATCTTCTCAAGCCCTTAAATATTTATAAATGTAAGTGGTTTGACATTTTCATTTATTTTGTTATGCATTTGCCTAAGACTAAGTCTGGCTATGATTCAATTTGGGAAATTGTCAATAGATTCACCAAATCATCACATTTTCTTCCAATTTGTCAGATCAATTCTATAGAGAAGTTAGCCAAGCTCTGCATCAAGGAGATCATCAGTATGCATGGTACCCCAAACTCTATTATTTCAGATAGAGACAATATGTTTACTTCTAGATTTTTGTTTGCTGTTCAGCAAGACCTGGGGACCAACTTAGCCTTGAGCACTGCAGATGGTCAAATAGAGCAAGTTAATCATATCTTAGAAGATCTCCTACATCATTTTGTTTTAGATTTTGGTGGATCGTGGAAAGATCACATTGCCTTACTTGAGTTCTCCTATAATAAAAGTTGTTAGTATAATATTGGCATGGCTTCATAAGAGGCACTTTATGATAGCACGTGTACTACTCCTGTTGCTTTGGCTAAAGTAGGAGATTCTCAGCTATATGGTTCCAAACTGATTGAAGAGACAACCCGAAAGGTTTTGCTCATCAAGAGTAACATGTTGGCTACTCAAGGTAGATAGAAGAAATATCATGATGCTCGTCATCGTCCGTTAGAATTTTAGGTTGGAGAGCATGATTATCTGAATGTTAGTACGATGCGTGGTGTGTAGAGGTTTGGTGTGTTATCAAAAATGAGTCCAAGATAATTGAGACCCTTCAAAGTGATTATAAAATTTAGAACTTCTACGTATAGGTTGGAGAAACCAGAATACTTTTTAGCCCTGCATAATGTGTTTTATGTTTTGTCATTTAGGAGGTGCTTGCTTTACCTAAGTCATTATGTTTAGATTGTAGTTGAATTACAACCCAACCTAACTTTCATTGTTAAGGCTACCATAACTTTGGGAAGTGACCACTGGCAATTGAGAAACCATAGTATTCCCTTAGTAAGAGTTCACTTGAAGAATCACTCAATTGAAGTAGCCACATGAGAAAAAAAAGAGGATATACGAAAAAAGTTTCCATAGTTCTTTTTTTAATTAGGTACTTGCATTCTTTTGTTTTCATTTTTGTGTATTTTTCGCATTAAATTAGTTTGGGCATCGAGGACAACACCTCTTTTAAGGAGGGGAGTCTGTAAAAATCTTAGTGCTATTACCCATTATTAGGTAGCCCAATTAACTCCACTTCACTTCTAGTGCTCTTATAATAGCATTAGATGCCTTCACCTCAAGTTTGGTGTGATTTGGAGATCATTTGCGATTGACAAATATCCTTGATTGTCTTAATAATCATTTTAATTTAACTTCAGAATCAAAATCAGAGTTTGTCATTGGACTCCTCACCCTCAAACTAGCTAGGGGTGGTATTTTGGGATTGTTTGTATGTCGTCAAACATTTCCCAAATATTTTAATAATATTTAAATACCCAAAAAATAAAGATAATTAAAATGACCTCTGATTGAAAATCTGGTTGCATTTTTGAGTTCCTCACCCCTCATTTAGCTAATGGTGAATTTTTGAGTTTTTTGGAGTAAGTTTGGTTATTTAATTTTGATTAATTAAATAGGTTATTAATTAAATAATTTAAGCAATTAAATTAAAATATATACTAATATGATTATTTATTCCAACTTTTTTTTAACGAACGATGGGGATCCGTTGCAGGTTCCCGTTCATGGGATAGTGAAGCGAGTTAATCCTGGCCATCGTGCCATTTGCTGAATAAATCCAGCAATGCTGGCGCAAATCGCTACTCTGACCATCGAATCGAGATAAGGATATGATGGTGCAGATTGTTTCTCCTGTACGTCATCTGCCCCGTCAGCCATGACGTTTGACCATTGTTGTCTGTAGCACAGCTTGTCCACCCTGATTTCCCCAACTCGCTCTAAGCCTACCGATTGAGTTCCCATCCCTCATTCGATCGTTTGTAGCCCCTACTAGAGGCTGAGAGTTGATGTGGTGACCGTTGGACGCGTAGAACTATCACTAGGATGGACATTAGGTATGACTCTAGCTTCGTCCTCGATTCACATTTTTTGCATTTTATGTTTAGAAATTACATTTCTAGACCTCTAGTATCGTTTCTTGAGCTCGATTGAGCTCGGGTGTGGCTAATCGAACCTAAAGGGTTCATATTTGTACAGTTTTGAATAGTATCGAGCCCTACCCTAATGCAACCATGGCCTCCCTACCTCTTCGATGGCAAACTGATAGTGCCCTTGGGTCAGCTAAAACCTGAGTAGTCGATTGGCACCATCTCCCATCAGATCACTCACTGTGGATGGGAATTACTGGTCCACAGTGAACCCTATGGTTGGCCGGAGTTTGATTTAGGGTCTTAGTATATATACCATTTCACATAGAGCTTTTGGGTTTGTTAGGTATATCTTGATGTCAACTTTCCAATGTTGGGTAGCTCGGTGCCTGGGACTATCGGACAAGGGAGTTAGGCATAACCCTGATTCCTACTCCTTGGGTGCTGGAGGAAGAAGATGCATAGTACTACTATTCTGTTGAGCAGAAGCACTGTGTAGTCTACTGTTCATATCGATTGATTCAAAAGCTGGAAGACTGTGTCAACCTTCCAGAAGGCTCGGGTTTCTCTTAGTGGGCGACTGCGCCGATCGTAGTCGCTCGAGTTCTGCGTCATGTGTCACTGTCAACGTCACCTTTTATTCTTCACTTTGACAAGTGCCTCTGATTTTTGTGCTGACAGCTACCTTCTGAATTCCACACTTACAGTCTCCTTGTTTTCAACGTTGTGGTTTTTAGTGCTGACGATTAACCTGAATTTAATGGTTTAATTTTTTTATTAAAACATAATTAATTTGTTAATATCTAATTCATTTTTTTAGTCATAACTTTAACAATAATTATCCAAATTATACAAAATTATATATCATTTTATTTTGAAAATGAGAGGAATACAATTGTGAAATTTAATTTGGGATTTGAAGCTTAATTTTCTTAATCACCATTTGATCACAATTAGGAGTCACGAAAATCCTAATTTTTCATCATTGTCTGATTTTAGCCTACTTAGTATTATTATTTTTCTTATGATATGAGGATTGCATATTTGCTATTATTTTTCTGATTGGACAACAATTGGATAACGTAGGTATTTGGCTCCTCTAATTCTCAAGTTATATGATTTTTTTTAATTTTTTAACTTGCATGTTTAGGTCTTAATATCTTAGGATAGTTAGTATATTTAACTATTTGGACTTTTATTCACTTTCAATTGTGAGATTAAGCTTGGAATAGTGTAGTTAGATGCCTTGTGTAGCTTAGTAAGCCTGTGATTTAAGCCTCAATATTAGGAGAGATAGTGTAGTATGTGAATCCCTAGCTTTGATTATTTGCCATTCCAAGTGTAGCTAACCTATCTAATATGTGTAATTAGCCATTAGCATACTTCTACTTATTTTTTGTAAGCCTATTAAGATCAATTGTTAGCACTTAGAATTCGGTTCATTGAACATACCCTTTTTTTCCTCAAATCTCACATTAAGCTCCTTAATCCCCATTTTAGTATTGTAACAACCCAAGTTGTTACCTCAATTAATTAGGACTAAACCAAACCTTAACCTTGATTCTAATGCACTTAGTTAGTGATTAGAACCTCACCCTGAAGTTTTGGTCCAAATTAGGTGTTAAATGGATCAAACCTTGATTCTGGAAATTCCAGGAACTCTGGAAATTGACATAATTATTTCGAACTTGAAATCAAAATCTGACTTCGCCATTGCGCTTGTCACCCCTAAATTAGCTAGGGGGTGAGGTTTCGGAAGTATTTGGAAGTTGTCGAATTTTCTCAAATATTTTAATTTATTTAAATACTCTGATAATTAGGATAATCAAATTGATCTCCAAATTAAATTCTGACATAGCTGTTGAATTCCTCACCCTTGAATTAGCCAGAGATCAATTCTTAGGATTTTTTGGAGCCCATTTATTCATCCATTTTTAATTAGAAAATTAGGTTAATTGAAAATTAGAATTAAATAAATAATTATTTATTTAAATCCATTTTCTTTTTCCTCTAGTTGGCTCCATACCCTGTTCGGCACCTCCTCTCCCCTATTCGCACATAAGGGCCTTCCTTGTTGCTGAGGGGAGCCTTCTCCTCCATGCCTTTGATGGGATGGCTCCTTCTCATCCCATCTTAGCCATGCCTGCCACCTCCTCTTCTGCTTCTTTAAAATGGAGCCTCATCCCTCCTTTCTTCCTTTTCTATCAAGCTGAAGCTCCTCTTCCCCTTCCCTTTACTTGTTATACTTGCTGCTGAAGGAACCTTCAAGCACTCAAGTTCCCAAGAAACCAGCTGAAACAACCTTTATTCTTGCAATCCAAGGTACCTATTGCTCTTATCTTCTTTGTGCTTCTTATTTATCTATTTTTGTAAGACCAAGGTACCTCTTTGGTACCTCTTCTCTTTATCAAATAGTTGCTACATTTATCTTACATGTCTATTTCATGATGTTAAGAACCTGTGCTTGAGATGTAGAGATCATTAGAGCTCATTAAGATTGTAAATTTTAGAGTAGATTAACAGCTCTGATTTTCCTTCTTCCTGTATACCTAAACCTTTAGCATCATTGTTTGTATTCTTAAAATGACCATTTCTTGTCAATTTTAGTATCAATGGAAGGGCTTTGGAAAGTCCTTTCCATCGGTATATGGCACCGCTCATGAGGTGCCATAAATCAAGTGTATTTGGGTTGGCTATGCCGTAGTGTGCCACCATGCACCACAGTGTGCCGTAGTGCCTGGCTCTCGGCCAGGGGACGCTACAGCGCCCCACAGCACCCACTCTCGGGAAATATGCAAACGTAGCGCCTGAAAGCACTACGACATGTCACAACACTGAAATCCACCGCAATGCAACGCAGTGCCAAGAAGTGCTGCCGCATGCCGTAGCACCCATGCCTCAAGAAAATTGGCGCCATAGCGCGCTGCAGCACCTGACTCTCAATCAGGAGGCGCTACGGTGCGCCGTAGTGCCCAAAACTGTCCGGAATGGCCTAAACTTTATATTTTTCATATTTTCATAACTCTAGAACCCTATTGGGGCCAAATTATAACAAAATCAAACCTAGATTTAGTAACATCAAGTAGTGTGTAAATTTAGAGATGATTTTGAATATGGAAATCTACTATTATCCTAAAGGGTATGTTATAAATCATAAAATTACGCTTTTAGTCCTTATAACAGTTTTGTTCATAATTTAATTATTAGACATCAAAATTCAGTGTTCTTAGACTCTATAGAATCCTTGGTCAGTAAACAATAATAAACTAACTAAATGCTTAGTCTTCACTAAGTAAATTACCAATTTGCCCTTATAGGATGAAATTTTTAATTTGATCCCATAAGACTTAATACTTGCACAAAATTGATTTACCTACTATCTATCTGTATGTTAGATAGCAAAAAATCATTTGGCATCTTGAAAATCCAATTTGGAGCACTTAATAAAAAAAAAGCATTTTAGACCCTCAAGTAGGGGCAAAATAGTCATTTTACCCAAAATATAGGTTTAGTGCCCTTAACCTCTAAAATATCATTTAAATCATTAAAACTAGTAATAAAATATATTTGGAGTCAATTTAGAGCCCTTAACCTCGTAATTAAGTAATTTGGTAAAATCTATGAGTTTCTAACCTAGTTGCAATTTCACATCCTTAATTACCTTAAGTGAATTAGATCAATAAATGATGATAAATTATAATAATTATCATCATATCTTAAAATCCCTAAATCATCTATTAGGAGTTCCTTTAGGATCTGTTCTTCACTTTAGAATATTTTTGTTAAGATTAGGAACAGATACTAGGTTATATTTCATTCATAGAGTAAATGGGTAATTCAATGGATGAAACCTTGGTTTTATTAGTTTTTAGATTTTCATACTTTAATTTTGATTATTTTATATTTCAACTTTAGATTAAGATTAGGAGAGTCATTCTATTAAGCTTGATTGTGCTTAATAGAATTTGCCTTAATTAGTAGTTCACAATTAGACTTAAGCTTTAGTCCTTAAGCTTTACCCTTTGGATTATGTGATTAAACTCAATTCATGGTATTTAATTCAAAATCCCTAGTTTTAGTAAATCTTTATCAGATCTTAGCTTAGAGCATCTAATTTCATCAAATATGATGTGTTGATTTCTTATTTAACTTGTAAGCGATATTGATTGAATTAAGTTAGAATTTAATTAGTTTTAATTGCTTTTAACTCATAAGATTGTACTTTTAAGTTATACTTGATAATAGGAATTAGAGATCCTGAACTTGCATAACTTAGAGTAGTTAGAATGGATTAAGTAGATAATAATGGATGTCACATGTATGTATTAGGGTCCTTTGCTTACTATTGAATTACTTATTTCCTTTGCATTCCTTGTACTTTGTGCCTTTACCTTCAGCATGTCATATATGAAGATTGATGTATGAAATGAAAACATAGAAAAGCTAGGATAATATTTGCATAAGGTTCATTTCTAGTTAGATTTGGGCACTTTTACCCAACTAGATTAGGGTAAGGTGAAATAAGGATTATTTAACATCACTCAATGAGAAGTGTTATGTTAAGTTGTAACCCGAACACTCTTACAGACATGTTTAATTTCTTAGCTACTTATGGATGTGTCTATAGAAGTAAAGTAAGTAACTAAAATATTACTGCATTTGTACTTATTGCCTCCTCAGTTCAGTTCAGCTTCATTATTTCACATTAGCCTCTTATGATGCTACGAAACTTACCGGCTTAGCCTCTTATGATGCTAAGAATATTACTTTTTTCAGTTTAGTAGGCTAGTTTAGCCCTCCTTTTGATATGATAATCAGTACATACTTATTTTCTATTTTATAATTACCTTTTTACTGCAGTTATCCTTTACTTTACCTTCTTACTTGTATACTTATAAGATGCTAGATTACATGACTGCTTACTTGTATGTATCACAGATCGATTGCTTCCTTTCAAACTTGCATAACTTATATGATCATTAGCATGTTTAGGATGAGTTTTTTCTTTCAGTACTTTTCTTACTTTATTTATACATATATGCCTAACCTTGTCACAACTTAGTATTGAGGTATATTCTAATGCCTCATATGTTGCTTGGTTATAAATTCTTTTATTTATAACTCATCACATCCCTTTGTATGCTTATCGCTCCTATATGCTTGTTTATTTTGTATAGCTTAAGTAAATGGTGATAGTAATAAACTCATGAATAATAAATCTTAAAATGTACTCTGACAATATTTCTAACAAGATTTTCTTTTCTCGGTTGGGGCCATGGCATTGTGAAAATGACAATGTCAGGATCTGATCAATTTGAGGAACTTGCGCCTGTGGAGGAGCGATTCTTGGAAGAAGAGCAGGTTGGAGCAGAAGAATAGTATATTATTTTCTCTTTTATTTATGAGAATGAGAGATTCATTTTCTTTAAAACTTATTTAAGTGTTTGTAATAATACAGTTACATATGACTATTTCCTTACCATATTATTTATTCTAAGCTGCATGTTTATTCCCTATCTTACATTATGGTGGATTGGGTGTAGCATTTTACTTTCCATTTCTTCCGCACTCTGATGTTTGTATATACTTAGTGAATGATTTCACTACATTATCCAGGGCACATTCTTTCCTTATTATTGGATTGAAGATTACACTTTATGATAAGTGAGGGATTTGCCAAAGTGACACACCGCCCCTTGATCTAATCCTATGGATAACCAGGGGACGGGGCTCCACAAGTATCCCTTAACTTTCTAAGTATGTTTTAGATCTCTTTAAGCATTAACACTCTCATAGGCATAAGATGGCCTATAACTTAAAGTTTGCAACCTTTCCTTCTCCCAAGCATTTAGAACCTCACAATGGAGTACTTAGCTACTTTGGTGACCAAATGAGCTAGGAAGCATCAAATTTAAGTTGCCTTAGCTTGTTGTAGTAGTGAACTTATAACTTACACCTTCTAAGTATAGTAAACCTATAACTTATACCTTCTAAGTATAGTGAACCTACAATATTTATCATTCCTCCTTAGTACCATAAGGCTTGAATCTAGTAACTAATAAAGATTATGTGTCTAAGGAATAGTGTAAGATTAGCTTCATGTTGCATAATTATACATATAAATTATTTTATCATTTAATTAAATCAAAATTATACTATTATTTTCCAAACTTAGTGTTACACTTAGTTTACTTATAGTATTACTTTCAATTAATTTTTAGATCAATATGTCTAAGTCAATTGGGAGCTTAATTTGCTCTAATCCTTAAGTTAGATAACTAAATCTTAGACAATAATAGAATTCCTTAAATGCTGCTTTACTTTGAGACTACAACATTGAACATTCATAAGAACATTGTGCATAAAAAAAATGTTTGAAACATATAACTTTGGAGTTTTTGATGTAGGATGTCAAGCCAAAGCAAATTATGGATTAATAAGGAGACCTCACATATTCTAGAGGGGAAAATATGAGTGTTTTGGAGGCCTGCTTCTCAACTTAGTTAGGTAGACGTATTTAACTCCAAACTCGTTCTATAATTTATGCCCACAGAACAGAAATTTTAAAATAAATTGAACAATTAAACCTCATTTTATCAAAAAATATTAATTGCGAGTACTTTTCATAGCCTTTTGGATATGCTTATTTATCATAGTCCCTGACTATGTTTACTTAGTCCATGTCACTAAGTCACACTTTACTATACTTTACCTTACATACCGTTCAGTTTCTACTTCTTTACTTTACAGTCTTTACTTTATGTAGTGTATGTTGTTTTAAGTTCATTTTATGCTTCACTGATCCATTCACTTTTACTTATTAGGATGCCTGCTTTCCCTTACTTATTGCAGGCTAGAGAAAACCTACTTGTGAGTTCTTACACTTTTACTTTACTTATTGTCTTTATACATTTTTTACCCTTTACTTTGATGCTTAGCGCTCTGCTTATAGTCTCTTAATTGTAAAATTGCAAATGTGATATTCTACTAAAATTTAATTAAAACTTAGCATAATGTTAAAATGTACATAAACTTATTAGTCTAATAACTTGTTTTTATTTTGTTGGCTATGGTCCTATTGTATTTAAAATAAAATACGATAGATCAAGAGTGTCATCTGGATAGTAAAGCTAGGACTAGTACTGGCCACTTGTAGGCTGAAGATTCTGCTTCTGCATTCTTTTACCGCTTCAGTGAGGATGAGCAAAATTTACTTTAAATTCATTTAATTCAATTTATAAGAACTTAATTGTTGCGATGTTTTTAATTTATTTCAATGATGGATTTATTTGCATTTCACTTGCTTGGTTTTCTTTGTGGATTAGTTGCATCTAGATGCTTCATATTCCTACTTTTTTTTTCTTACTAATAACTCACCCACCTCATAAAGATTCTTAGCCACATAGTACATAATATTGGGATAGCTTCCTTCTGATTCAATGTTAAGTGGAATGGTAACACCCTAGTATTGGGTTGGGTTCCTGATCTTATATTTGCTGCGTTACACTTCATCCTTTGAATCATTAACTTATTAAATCAGAATTAATTTAATTAAACTTCATTTAAGTTAGAAGAATTATTTAAGTAACTCTTCATGTTAATCCTTAGGATCCATCTTAGTGATTAATCCCTTAAATCCTTAGCTTTTGATTCTTAAGTCCTTCCTTATTGAGTAATGAGATGACTCAATATCTTAAGTCTAGTTTAGATTGTAGCTTTTGAATTTAAGAGTTAGATCTTATAATTCTTAGTCTTGATTATTTTCCTTTATCTTTTGATCTTAGATTAAGATTGGAGATCCATCTTATTAAGTTTGATTATATTTGATAAGATTTGCCTTAACCTTTAGTTTGTGAGAATTGTGGCATCTTAGATATTTAAACCTTTAGTTCCTTTGGATTAAGAGGTGTAAACCCCATATTTTTTTATAGTTCAACTCTTAATTCCTTAATCTTTATTTGTTATATCAAGATTGGTTTTCGGTTTATAAATTCATCAATTAAGGTGATTGATTTTTTATTTCTCTTATGACGACATTAATTTATTTAAATTAGGACTTGATTAGTTTTAATGGGTAACCTTATAGAACCGTGACTTTAAGTTTTTGGATAATAAGATATTGGGGATCCTGAGCTTGTGTAATCTCAGAATAATTAGAATGAATAAATTAGAAAACAAAATATATCATAGATGTTTGTCAGTACTGCTTTACTTTCATAATTTGCATGTATTTCTTCCTTGTGATCTGAGTTTTATTTCTTTGACATACTTAATTGAGACATATAATATTTGATGAATATCCTATGTTCGTTTTGAAATGCATATGACATTGGAATTAATAATCAATAAGGTTAGTAAATTAAAATAAAAATTTAGCGGTGTGTGTCATAGTTAGTCTGCCTCTACTGCTTTATTTTTGAGGTGGAATCGACTAGGATTCAACCATGAGAGGATTTGGATGATACATGTCTGATTCAATATTCTAGCTCGGATCTAGCTATTGCTAGTCTAGATGATACATGTGACTTCCTATTTTGTGGTTATATTTAGCCAGCTTTTGTTATGGCAGGAATAATCTAAGTACATGTCCAATTAAAATGAAAAGCATTTAGTTCAGTTATTTTCAGTATAACTCAATTCAATTTTCAGTATTTATAATATTTTTAGTATTTATGCACTTTATAGTAGTTTTCTAGTTTTATTCAGGATTTTTTGTATAAGCATATTACAATGCTAATTTCAGTATTATCTTACTTATCCTGCACTTTTATCAAAAAATTAGCATGTATAATTGATCCTTTATGCTTACGACTTTTTCTTTGTACTTTAGTAGTATATAAATTGCTTAATATATTCTTGCAGCTATTTAGTTTGAGGTATGCTTATTTACTTCATGCTTTGCTTAAGTTATAAATGTATTATTTATAACTTTTATCATTTCAGTTAATGCTTTGTAGCTCCTTTATTGCTTAGGATTATTCATGACCTAATACTTAATCAATTATCAGCATAAAATATACTTAGACAAATTTTTTAACTAAGATTTTCTTTTCTTGGTTGGGACCCTAACATATAAAAACCAACATGTTAGTCTTAAGAAATTTTAAGGACAAAGTTTCAGGTGAGGAGTAAGATCATAAATATGATCTTTCTGCAGCTGCATAGTTTGTTTTATTTTATTTTATGGGGGAGAGTGACTTTTCATTTAAGCTTCACCTTCTTTAAATTATTATTAATTATTGGCTTGTAATAATTAAATTTTGCATCATATTTGCTTTTTTAGTATTGTACTATCTAGGATGATTTCTTATTACTACTTACTATCTGACTTCTTCAATGTGATGAATGTATATATTTGAATTCTGTCATTTTCAATATTTTGTTTACTTATTGCATCTGTCTATTTGAACTTTGATTTATAATTATTATTATATGATAATTTGGGGCACAATTGTATGTCTAATTAGTTGGTTACTTAGACATCTTAGTGGTATTAGTATTAGCAAAGTAAGTGGCCTCTTATTAAACAATTGCTCTATTAATGCTAACCCAATGTTATCTTCAACTAATGACCTGTCCCGTAGCTATCTTATACTCCTTTTACACTAACCTGCAGGGCAAAGTGCCACTGTTGGTATCCGAGACTACTATAAGGTGTCAGATTGGAGTTTCATTCCTATCAACCTAATAGACTATTCACTAAATGATGCAATTATATCATGTGTAATTTATTTACATACATAATATCACATTCTTGTCATCCAAATATATAAGCTAAAAAGAGAAATGTATAGTTTTTGACATCTTAAAAAATCATAACGAACTCTTAGATGCATCATTAATGTGATAAACATTAAATTAGCAAAAACTCCAAGTAAATAATAAAGAACATATGAGTTTTAAAAATTGTATAGGAAGTCATTTAATCTCTCAGCCACTGAGTACATCCTTAAGAAGTTTGACAAAATCTGGGCAGAAGAATTCTAGTATGACCAGCTTCATAGAAGAACAATACCAGGAATCTCTGATGAATGAACCTTAGTATTAGATAAGATGTTGCAGTACCTTATCTTCAGAGGGCTATATTTTCCTATCTTAGCTTAAGAATGGTTTCAGCGCACCACTTCAGCCTTGAACATCGTCCAATGTCCCGACAATGTATGTCTGATGATTCTGCTTCATCTCCTTTAGGATGAAGCATGATGCTTGTGGGACAAAGCCAAATGGAAATCAATGAAGGATTGCAATCAAGAGCATCGTACACCTAATTACTATGACTTTTGTGCTGCATTTACTGTAGACTACTTTGGTGATTGTGCTTAGGGCCTACAAGCTAGATTAGCATCTCCCTTAAACTTATTATATACTCTTAGTTTTATTTCTATCATTGTATGTCCCTCAGTTCATCTACTTGTATTCCAAGAAGATTTAAATAAAAGATTGTTTTTGCCATTTGAATACTTTCTTTATATTACAAAATAAATGATTATTTTTAAATCCAGCAAAATGAATCATGTATCTTCTTCCTCTACCCTTACTGCATCAAGTAGTTCTTCTGGAGAAATCAATGCCTAAGTAGAAATAGTTAAAACCATGATTGACACTCATATAAGGCAGGTGGAGAGAATTGAGAGGTTGCTTGTTGCACAAATCAATCATAACCCATCCAATGATTTTGTAGCCTCAATGCCTTTCTACCCTCATCAACCATATTACCAGTCTACTGGTGGAATGGTAAATAATTTTATCCACCTTAGAACTCCCACATTCAGTGGTAACTTATCAGTAATGGGCACTGTCATCTAGCTAAATCTAGTGGAGAAGAATTTAACTAGTATCAAGTGTCTCAATTTTGAAGCCATCTAACTCACTGTCCACATGTTCCAGGAAGAAGTAGAGTTCGGGTGGGACAATGTGGGGTACCACATTGTGGATTTTGATATTGAAGACATACCTTGGGAAGATTTTGTTGAAATTTCAAGGAAGAGTTCATCCTTCCTTTAGCATAGAACATCCTGGAAGACCCTCTCTTAAAGATGAAGTAAGGTAACCACCATATGTTTGAGTATGAAATGGAGTTCTGTCAACTTACTCGTTTGGCTCCTAAATTGGTGAGAAATGAGGCAGCTCGTTACCACCATTTCCAAAGCGGTCTTTGTGATTTGATTAAGGATCACATAGTGCTACTATGACTTGTTAACTTCACCGAACCCATAAAAACTGTGAGATAAGTTGAGCACCATCAGTCCTAGAGGGACTCAAAGCGAAGTATTAATTCTACATCCTATAGAAGTGATGCCAACAAAAGACCAAGAACCTCATCCAGTAAAGTTTATCAAATTGAGGCAGTTGCTACCACCTTGAATCCATTTAAGGTTTGTACAACTCCTCACCCTTATAAGAAGTGCTACCATAGTGGTCTACTCTGCTATACTTGTGGCAGACTAGGTCACCTCTTCTTCCATTGCACTTATGCCAAAATGGTTAATGGTGTACTTTTAACGATCACTCCAGGCACAAGCAAGTCTTTAAATCCATTCCAGTGAACCATAGAGATCAGAGGTTGGTAATCATGCCTCCTTAAGAAAAGCTATGATTCAAAAGAAGGAAAATTTTCTTACACCTCGAACCTTTATTAGGAAACCTCCTCAGAAGTAGGCTTTCAACAACAAACCTTCTAGCCCTGCTAAACTATATAATTTAACTCTAGTTAAGTAGCTGAAGATAATAACATCATGTCAGGTATATATTTTTGATTCCATCCTTATCTTTGTTGTTTAGCCATTTTAATTATGCAAGTTTATATGCCTACAATTAGTTAATTAATAAAAATTTTTAATTAGGAACCATATGCATTGATGATAAGACCTATAAGGTATTATTCAATATTAGGGCAATTCACTCCTTTGTGTCTGAAAGTTTCGCCAAATTTGTGGACTTACCATTCTACAAGTTAGCTAAAACCTCAAGTATTAGACTTCTTTCTGTAGCCCAACTTAGCACAGCTAAATTCTATGATCTTAAGATCCCCTTGAATAATAAAACATTTCAAGCCAACTTGATAGTTTTGTCTATAGCAAACTTTAATATCATATTAGGCATGAAATAGGCTCGGTATGCATGATGCCACCATTCAAACGAAGAAGATAGCCTTGCATTTGCTTGGTACAATATTTTAGTATTTATGTACTTCTTAGTAGCTTTCTGGTTTTATACAAGATTTTTTTGTATAAGCACATTAGGATGCTAGTTTTAGTATTGCTTTACTTATCTTGCACTTTTATAAAAATAAAGAGTGTGTATAATTGATCATATATGTTTCCAACTTTTCCTTTGCACTTTAGAACTATAAATTTCTTAATCTATTTAGTTTGAGGTATGTTTATTTACTTCATGTTTTGCTTAAGTTATAAATGTATTATTTTTAGCTTTTTCAATTTTAGTTGATGCCTTATAGCTCCTTTATTGCATAGGATGATTTGTGATATCGTAAAACTTAATAATTTATCAGCCTATAATATACATAGACAACTTATTTAACCAAGATTTTTTTTCTTGGATGGGGCCCTAGCATGTGAAAACCAACATGTCAGCCTTAGAGCAGTTTGAGGAGCCAATTTCAGGTGAAGAGTAGGAGAATGAAGATGATCTTTCTGTAGCTGCATAATTTTTTTCTATTTTATTTTCTGTGAGAGAGTTTCCATTCATTTCAACTTCACTTTCTTAAAATTGTTATTAATTTAAGGCTTATAATGATTAAATTCTGCACCGTATATTTTGTTTGAATATTGTACTATTTGGGATGTTTTCTTACTACTATTTATTAACTTACTTCTTGATTGTGATGAATATAGCCCTCTAAAGATATCTTCACCCAACAAGAAGTAAACTGTTGTTAGAGGAGGTGGCTAGAATTAATCAAAGAGACTTAAGAATACAATATCATTCGGGAAAAACTAATGTTGTAGCCGATGCATTAAGTAGGAAAGCTACTCTGTGTTTACTGATATCACTTAGTCCCTTGATTGACGAATTTCAAAAGCTTGGCATTGAGCTAGTTAGGGGAGTTATTTTGCAAGGAACTCTTGACCAAAGCACCATAAAATATACTTTCAAAAGGGATGTTGAGATATCCCAATTAAAGGATGAAGATTATTCAAAGATGAGAGCCAACATCAAAAGTTTTCATCATAGCTACATGCAGCCTTGTAAAAACTCAATCTATCAAGGTAATCAAATTTGGATTCCTAAGTCCATGCAGTAAGAAGTTTTAGCAGAAAGGCATAATTTATAGCTATAAGATTCATCCTGGAAGCACCAAGATGTATCAGGATTTATGGCAATCTTTTTGGTGGCTAGGCATAAAGAAATGTGTTGCTGACTTTGTTGCAAAATGCCATGCTTGCAATCTGGTCAACACCAAATTTCAAAGTCCTGGCGGATTGTTGCATCTGTTGCAAAATCCATGAATGAAAATGGCTCAATATTTCGATGGACTTTGTAATGGAATTGCCATGTCCAAAATTAGGTGCATATAAGATAAGGGTTATTGCTGATTGTTTATCCATGTCTGCTCATTTTGTTCCTATCCATCGAACTGACTCTGTGCAGAAATTGGTTAAGCTCTACATTAAGTGTTGGAAGGGATATAAGACTCCAAAATTCACCTTTCAAAATTATGCTTAATTAGGATCCAAAAATAGTTCCACTTGACTCACAACAACTTTAGGTATCTTATGGAAAAATTTAGAGTCAAATCGAATAATGTTGAAAATTTGGAATATTTTAATATTAAATTAATACCCAAAAAATACAAAAATTATTCAGACCTTGAATTCAAAATTTGACAGAACATTTGAATTCCTCATATCTAAATAAGCTAGGGTTGCAAGTTTCATAATTTTTGAACTTAAAATGGTGAAAAAATGCATAAAACAAATTTGGAATTTTTATTTAATTCAAATTTTTATTTGAATTCAATTTTCTGAATTTATTAAATAGACAAATTCAAATTTTCTGAAATAGTGAGGACCTGTGTCCCAGCCCAAACATGGGACAACAGATCCGTCCTATCCGGACCTTCTGATCCCAATCTAACATCCCGCAGTTTGTCCATATCGAATCAGATCCGACGGTCCAATTTGGCTCGAATTGCTCGGCTGCCAAGCGGCAGGCATGGGTTGGGAGGGCATCGGTAGTGCCACGTTGCTTCCACGTGCTCCGATCTTAGAAAAGCTAAAGAGGGAAATGCCCTTTCGTTGAACCATTTACCCATTTAAGTAGTTGGGGGTTTGCAAGGATGACCCAAAGGCTTGATTTTTTGACAAAATCCTACCCGCCCCCCTCCCCCAATCGACGAACTTTCAAACTTAGGTACCGCCTATTCTGTCCATTTGTTCTAGAAATTTAAGTTTCTAAAATTAATTTCATGTTGCGCTCTACATTTTTGAAAATCCATTTTTTTCAAAACACCACATTTTTGCCACCAATTGAGAGAATGATGAATAGTAACTTTGCCGAAGAAACCTTTCTGGCAGCTCATGAGAGAGCTTTTGGTACACACTGGTAGGTCACAACTAGAGGAGTCCTACAATGATTGAATCACAATAAAAGGAAGTCAGACGGTGTCGTAATTCTGTCGCATATGGTGAAAGGGCTCGGTCGCTCGCTGGTACGATGAACATTAATTTTAAATGTATCAGTCAAATTATTGTAGCACTGGTTCGCTACAGGGAACCGGTAACGTAGCAACCAGTTCGGTCACGCTGTTAATGGCCGTTAAAGACCATTAGTCGTTAAAAGGAATATTCGTTGAGTATTCCCTTTCCGTTAGGTAGTTTGACGGTTTCCATCAATGACCTTTAACGGAACTAGGGAAGATGAATAGTAACTTTCACCATAGCAACTGGTTCAGTTGCTCTGTTAGACTGTCGTTAATCCATGTTAGCTGTTAGCGAGAATATTCACAGAATATTCTTTTTCCGTTTGGCATTTTGATGGTTTTCATCAACTTCGGTTAACAGTCATTAACGACCACTAACCCTTAACAAAAATTTTAGAAAATAAAAAATAAATTAAAAAAATACATATTTAATTATTTAAATATCTTAAAAAATATAATTCTAAATATAGTCAAGTTATGTCAAAATACTTGAAAAAATGAGAGTAATATTCTGGTAGGTTGAAAATTTGATTTCATCGGGTAGTTTTGATAACAACATTTTGAGCCTATGTTAATGTGTATCGCTTAGCGTGCTAATCTCAAATTTAGCAAATAATGTGTGTATAGTCTCCCTGTGAGGTAACCCATCTAATGATAGTAATATTGAGTAATCTGAGTTGTTATTTTGCAAATTAGGTTTTTGAATCCTAAGTCAGTTTAATTACGACTCGATTAGTGTATGAAACCCTGATTTTAGCAAACAAGCTATATACAAACTCTCAGTGACACAACCAACCCAATAATAGTAAGATTAATTGATTTTGATCACTAGATTTCAAATTTACATTTTATAACCCTAATAAAGTATACTTGTTCCTCGTAAGGCACACAAGAGCCTAATTTTGTCAAACAAGATATCTATGGAATCCTAATCACATGTGGCACATTAATCCATCATAATTAACAAATTTAGCAATTCAAGTTATAAGTCAAATCTTTGATATATCCCGTTTAAATAATTAAGTCTGTTAAAAACTTGAATTATAATAAAGTGGTAGATTATATAATATATTAATTAGGTGAATTGAATTTTAGTTATCCATATTTTATATCAAGATACTTAGTACACAAATTTTTAGTATTAATTAGGATAATTGAACTTTAATTAATCATATAGAATGAATCTAGATTTGGATAACCCCATTGTCTTAATGAAGATTAAAAGAAAGACTTGTTAAGTCTTCGGTTCATTATAAGGACAAATAATTTAATATAATAGATGGATATCACAAATTACAATTTATTGATTTGATTATTATGTTTATGCTGGAATGAAATTGTGCCAAATCAAATTGAACTTATCATTCAGATAAACTTTGAGGCTTAAGATAATTATAAACATGAAATATATATATATATAGAGGTTCACTCAGGGAGGATTGCAGTTTGTATAGATCATTAAGCCAGGGTAGGCTATGGAGAGATTAGAAGACTACACATGTCCTTGAGGGCGAATGTATAAGTTATTCAAGAACCACATATTTAGTTGGTTGGGTAGACGTGTATAGCTCCTTAGTTGTTCAGTATAGTGCCCACAAAATATATCAGTAAAATAAATTATAATTTTAAATACTTGCATTTTTGAACAATATCTTAATAGTGTTTACTTTAGCTCAAATGCAATCTAATAGATTGCATATTCAGATACATTTTTCAAGAATTGCATTATTTGCTTATAGTTCACTACTTGCTTTATACTTATAGCTTACTTTACTTCTTACTATATTTAGTTTCAATAGATTATCATTTTTATAGTACTTGAGCACTTACCATATACTTAATTGATCATAATTCTGTAATATTACTTATTTTCTTACATCATTTTTGTATGTTCATATATATGCCCTATTATCTATCTTATGTAGGTAATCCACTTTAATTAAGAATATATGGTATAGTAATGTCTATCATATTATAGATTTTCCTTACTTGCAGTTATTTTACAATTTTTGAACCTGTACATTAAATTAATTTCAAAATAAATTGTAATATCCTTAAAGAAAATAAATTAGGAGCCTAAAATGTACTTTGACAAAATGTACTTAGACAATATGTCTAATCATATTTTTGTTTTTGTTTTGTTGTGCACTGGCATATGATATCAATATGTCAGATTAGGAGCTTGAGGACATGTCAACTTTGGAGGTGGATCCAGCCCAGGAGTAGCCCTCCATTCAGTATTTCCATCTTCAGCGTAGCAGTTCTTTTTGCTTTTATTTTAGTGAGGATGAGAGATATTTTTATTTATAAAGATTGTTTGCAATAGGCAAATTTATCTGTACATTTTACTTTCTTTATGGGATGCATGTATATTCGATTTAGGATGTATGAATTTTGGATGCTTCTATGTATATTTCTCTTTTTCTGTAATTATCATTGTATTGCACTTTGACAGGACCCTTGGCAATGTGACCCCTCATATTGGACTAGTACTTTTGATCCAAGGTAAGGAGTCACAGTAATTCAAAATGTTGGCTTAGTCACACTAATTGGGTGTTAGGGCGTTACATGAAATTCCATTGGTGTCATTTGATATCGTGCTTTAGAGCTAGGCTGAGTTCCAGGAATTAATTCAATAGAAAATTCTACCTCTCGCATGGGTTGTAGTCCAGGTAGAACTTCAAGAAAGGCATTAGAAAATTCCCTGACTCCTTTGTTTTCAGATAGTGGGATATCCTTTTTTGCTTTACCCATTATGGTGATGAGATATACATCAGATCCTTTCTTGATTAACTTCTCCACCCTATTCATATTGATTAGGGATGCTTGAGTACTAAACATTCCTATAAAGGTTTTTGGCTCACTAAGATAGTGAATAATAACCTTCTTATTTTGGAAATTTATCATTGCTCTATGCTTACGATGTTAGTACAAGCTTAAAAAAATTTCGAATAGGCTATAGGCAAAATGACTAGTTTAGCTTCATAATCTTTATTGTTTATCGAAATATTAATGTTGCTGAATTTGTGAGTGTTCATCTGGGCTCCAAGAAGTAGTCAATGTTCAAAGTTTTTTCTAACTTATAGAATGGTAGATTGAGAAATTTAGCAAATTGCTGATGAATGAATGATTTGCCCTAATATCGAATAATATTTTGCAGGGTTTATTATTAAGGCACATAGCTCCTTAATTGAGGTTTATATAATTTAGACTATTTGCAAACTACTAGAAGAAATTTGACAACGCAATTGAAAAGAAATACATTAAATTGTGTACATGAAACCACTTCATTATCTTTTGTTACAATGATGGGAGTCAGAGTGTATACATGAGCAGTACCAGCACGAAAATTATTATTAACCTGCTTCTTGGGTTGATTTTGTGCTTGCACTTGGGGTGCTGCGGGTTCCTCTCTGGCTAATTCAAAAACTTAATTTTGAGGTTGTGGCATGATTGCCAACCTCGGATCTCTTTGTTTATTGATGTAACCCTAAACAGTTGATCACAGTGAGAACAAGTGATGTGGACACCATCTTCTCTCTCTTATTGACTGCATTGATAATACATATGCCCTTACCTCTCACAAATCAAACAACAACACCCAAAATAGTTGCACTTATCGTAAGGGTGAGGCTTGTTGCAACCATTGATTGGTTAAAAGTTTGAGGTGCATCCATTTGAAAAACTTTTGCTAACTGTGGTTAAAGCCTTTTAAAAGAATCATGACAGTTTGAAGTAACTTGAATCTTCCTCTTTTGATGTTTCTATGTTTGGTAGTGTTCCACCACTCTGGCAGTTTCCACTAAGTAAGAGAAATTCGTGAGTCATAGAGGAACTACATGGTCTTTAATAGAGTCTCTTAGACCACATTAAAATTGTTGGCAGTGAACTGCATCCATTTTAACTAAGTTGGGAGCAAAATGAATTATCCTATAAAATTCCATCTTATATTTGGAAATTGACATGCCTTTTTGCTTTATTCATAAAAGAGTGTCTTCCACTATGTTCTAAGCTGAGGGTGGGATAAACTCTTCCTTTAATGAATCCACAAAGGAATCCTAATAAATATCCTCCATATCGAAGTTAGCAAAGTGAGTGTTTCTCTCATCATCCCACAAAAATTTTACTTCTTCTTGGAAAAGATGTGTAGTCAGATGAATCACTTCAGAGTTGGGACACTAAATGCTAGTGGGTTCTTTTATACTAGTTTGATCCAACTTGAAGTATTCGTTGGTGACAGGTTTCCACTAAAAATAGAGGTTCTCAACCTTAAGAAACTATGCAGAATCCCATTTGCAAAGTTGTGCGAGGTGCTTGAACAAAAATAGCTGCAATGTTACTTGGTGGGGACTGATTAGAGGTCAACTTCTGAATCATTTATGATTGCTGGGTTAAATTCTCAACTAGAGCCATAACCATGACCATCAATGAGTTGATTTCTTCAAAAGTGTTGCTTGAAGCAACAACCATCTTGAATAGAGTAATCATGGATGGGGCACTATTATTCATTATGATTATTTAAAAATATTCATCAATATAGAAATAGATGGAAAATGAAAATTTCAGTCTTTACATTTATAATATGATAAAAGATATGCTTTCATTAATTTATTTTCAAGTACAATCATAAAATGAAAGACATCATATACTCGAATGATAAATAACCAAAAATAGTCATGATACTACTGGGAAGGAAAAGGCATAAAATAGGGTTGCTACTACTACTGAACACAGTTATGTTAAAGGAAATACAATAATCAAAAATATTTGGTGGAAAAAGCTGCACAAAAGCTATCATAGACAGAACGATGCTCTCTTGAAAGACTGGATACCACATAATCCTAGACATGTACTATACTAAATTGAAATAAACTAAAAAGAAAGAAATACATATGCAATATTTATTTTAATTATATTACTGCACTATCGTGGGCATATACATAAGTAGGTTATGAGTTAAGACCCACCCAGCACTGTTCTCCATCGTCTTGTGTTAGAGATGGAGACTGAGATTAGGGTTTCAAAGAAATCATAAATTCTTAGTACACAGTTCGAATTAAATTGCAAATATTAAACTAAAATACTCAATGGAATGAAGGATTTCAATGGACTCTACAACCCCTATTAGTTACTGGCTAAATCTTTGAGACCTAATTACAATTTTCATAGACCTAGGGTTTCACTATGAAGAAAAATTCTCACTCCACAGTAAATCAATGGGTTCATTCCGACCACCAACATGTTCCTTGGGTCAACCCAAGGACGCCAACATTGGCCACTACGAAGGCACGGGTGGTTGGAACCCTAATCAACTCGAGGCACTGTACCCCACTGTACAAGCTTGCTCGAAAAGAGCACTGATCAATCTCAATAATCAATTTAGGATGATGCTCAATATGTAAGGAAACATTCATAGATGCAATTGTAATCAAATTGTAAGGGATAAGGAGGGTACCTTGGTCCACCAAGCTCGTTGATTTGTTGTGTCCTAAAGCTATGAATGGGATCGTGAATCTCTACAGTGCCTCCCAATCGACTACTGGTTAAATAGAATGAAATCAATTGTCGGCATTAAGGAGTGGGGGAATGCGAGGGGAGGACACCCGTAGGATATGGCAGAGCAAAGCGATTGCGGTTGTGGCTACGCTGGATGGAAGGACAGTGGCACAGTGCCCTAGTTGATGGTGTAAGCACGATCATGTGCACGAATCAGATCCCATTCCGCATTCAAATTAACCGCAGGGCTGATCCTGACTATTGTATCTGATCTCAGACCATCAAATGAGATCAGATAAGACACTAGTCATCTGATCAGACCTAAAGAGACGGCGGGCGACCTAGATCACGGAATTTGACTATCCCACATGATGCAGATTTCGGCAGATTGTTTGCCAAAATGGTTAAAGCTGTTGGATGCAAAATTTAAATTTTAAATAATTAATTAAATTAATATTAATTAATACAATTTGTATTAATTAACATATTTTGTCCAAATGAGCTCTAAAAGATCCTTAAAATTCACCATTAACTAATTTGGGTGTGATGAGCTCAAAAATTCAATCAGATTTTGATTGGAGGTTAAATTTATTTTCTTCTTTTTTTAGTTATTTAAATTTAATAAAATATTCAATTTATTCAAATGACTTCCAAATTAGTTTAAAATTTTGGGGTTCGATCTAAATGATGATTGGAGTTTAATGGTGACAAAATTAGGGTTTAAATAAGCCTAGATTATTTAGAGTAACAACTTAGTGTTGCTACAGCCACTCTTATGTGCCTTTATATATTACTACCATATATTCAAATGAGATACCTGTTCCAATTCAGAATATCATGGCCTATATAGTGCCACGATGATTCAATGTAGGCTGTAGTCATGTTAGCTAAACTAGTGTAGATCCTCCTTCATGCTAAGCATAGACCAATTTGTGCATTAAATGCAATCATTTAACCCATTAATTAGGTTAAATGATTTTTGTTTATAGATGCAGGTCGTTTGATGGAATTCTTAGGAAAACCAATATCTTGAACATGTTAGGATAACCCACTTTTGTCTTATCTTTTTTACCGATAGATTTGGGATATTTGTGCTAAAATTAACCAAAATATAGGTAAGAAAACTCTTAAACATCATGACACAAATTGAAATAATAATGCTATTTTTGATAAGTAAGAACCATAAAGCTAAGTTTGCTTCTCCAAATTTGGGTGATATTTCGAGAACAAAATCTTAAGATCAAATGTGTAACCATTAATATTTAGAACCCCTAAACATCAAATATTTTTTAATAGAATTTTAGAATTTTCAAATAATATTGACATCATCATTGGAAAAGTAATATATTTTGTAGATTATTTATTAGTGTTTATTTATTTATTTATATTAAAATAATTCAAATATTATTTTTTAAATTTATATTAAAATGATATCCAAATTTCTTTGATTAGTTTTTTGGGTGTCATATCAACGAGTCTAAATAATATTTCTCTTAAATATATAAGGAAAATGCTTCAATACCTGAATAAATGCCCAAGCACTTTTTCCTAGGTTATTATTAGTCCTTAATAAATTTTAATCATAATTTTAGCTAGCTAATCTCATTTATTATGAATTAATCATAAATTTTAAATGCATTAATGACTGTGGGGCATTGGAGGAGATATATTTGGGGGTATTATAGCACCAAGACAAATAATCTAGAGGGGGTATTATAGCAGTGATCTTCTTCTAATTATTTATTTATTGATTAGTGCGCCTAATTGATAATAACAGTGTTTCAACCGACAGGCCCATAGCTTGTTGAGCCGGTTTGGCCTATTGCCTGCATGGACAAAGATGTACGTACAGTGCAAATCTGTACTGTACTTCGTTTAAGTAGTCCCGAAGCCATAAGGATTTTGTACTCTCTCACTGTTTAGATTGTCCTCCTTATGCTCAATGGCCCCACGCACCCTTTAGCATGCATGCATCCTGTTGATGCTGGGTTCCACACTATAATAATTGTTTTATATAAGAAATGCTCGTTTCAGTTATAATATTTACGTTACAGTTAATATCATCTTCTTTTTTACTGATTTTTAGAAGAAGAGAGAGCTTTGGAGCATTGATTTATGAGATATCAGCACTCATTTATTAGCTATTATGTCGTTTTTCAATGCTTCTATAATAAAATACTAAAAAGAGAGATGCCAATCTTCCAAAAACATCACTTACAAGATTCTTCATAAACTAAAAAAAACTGTAGAGAATAATTATGATAAAAAAATACATGCTAATCTCCATTAAGTACTGTGTTCATAGTTGTGTGGGCAAAAGCACAATATAATCTTATTTTTGACAAAAGTAATGTATTAAATATATATTTTTTGATACTTTGATGATAGTAATAACGTATTAACTCGGCATTTAAGAATCAATGGCCAAATAATCTATATTGTCTACAGTTCTTGGTGGCATACTCTCTCCCATACTTTATGTGTTTTCCAACTCTTGCTATTACTTTTTCTATCTCCACAGGGTGCTTTTGTTTTCCATAAGATATGTTTTGAGTCTGATTATAGGCACGCATCTTATTTTATTTCTTATGGACAATGCCTTCACCAGCTTTAAGAAGCTCTCCTTCGCTGTGAAGCTCTCCTCCGAAGACCAAAGGCAAAAATGTCCATCTGTTTAGGGAAATTATGAATGATGGTGGATGTGAATCAAGCACTAATTTCTTAAGGCTGATATTCCTTGATTTGTATCCATATATCTTTCTATTATAAGCTTGTATTTTTTTTGAGATTGCAGAAAAGAGATTGTATACAAAGATAACATATTTAGATAGTTGCACAGGTGTAGTATCAGACAGAGATATCGGTTCAAACAGACAAAGACCATCTGAATCCGAATTAAGCTGAAATAGCTTGAAACATATATTAAGCTGCAGCATGGATGTCTAAACCGATCCATTTAAAATGCAATCAATCAGATAGTTTCTTTAAGACAACCAAGAAATAATCAGTTTCTAAGCTCAATCACAACCACAACTAGCTGCTTATAATAATAGAATATAAATCTATGAACAGGCCCTTGAAAAATGATATGAGATCACCAATTCCACCACAATAAAAGCTACAAAATGTTCAACAAAGCACATAACAAGAGTGTGAAAAGTAGCCCAAATTTTTAAATTTCGGCATATAATGGACAAGACAAAGATACTCATGATGAAATATATTAAGTCAGCCTGTTTATATTCATGAAAGTAACGCAAACGACAATGCCTTCCAATGTAAACCAATATTGTTGAAGAACCAAGCACAATAAAACTTAGTTAGGCATATTTTTTCATTCATGAAAATTCTAAGTCGTGTTTTCTATTCTATTTTTTTCCTCCTACATGTCCTTAAATTCTTCCAAAACCTACAAATCAGTTATGCTGTGGCAGTATAGTAGCAATGAATTTATATTTGGACAATCTATAGTAGCATTGAATCAATGGGCCAAAATAATTATCGTACTTACTGAGCAACTATTAATGTAGATGCCAATGCAAGAAACGTTGGGAATCACCATAAAGGGCACAAGTTTGTTTTTATAGTTTGCTATCATTAGAGAGACAATATGGTCATGATTTGCACTCTTTTTTGAACGAAAATTTGCAAAAAATAAAAAAAATAATGGAATTTTTGTCTAATAAATAACTCAACTGGTGAAAATTAAAAAAAAATAGACAAAAAAAACTGATGAAAAGAGAAGAAAGAAAGGGGCCATACCTATGAAAAAATTGGGAATCCTCTCCTTTTTATTCATTTTTTTTCTAATCTATTTGATCATATGCGTGTAACAACGTAGTATAGTTCAAAATAAAAAAGAAAAGCCATGCGTACCGAAAAATAAAATGAGGCTGGTCCGTCGCGTTTTCGAGCTAGGGTTTTTAAGGTGGTTTTTAACGCACTGATGGGGTCGCAGGCGCTGGCTTCTAAATCGTAGACTTGTATTCTTGGCCTCCCACTCTCTTCTTCCTCTGCTCAACATAGCATTATCGGGTATATCATGAAAATCTTACTTTTCTTCTATTCGGTGGACTGAAAAATCGTTCAATCTTGTTTAAGTCCCTCCATCTTTCGATGCGATCACTATAATAGATGAGGAAGTAGAGAAGGAGGAAAAGCAATGGGTTGAATGCCTTGTTGGCATAAGCCCAGGGAAGAAGCACATATACAAACCTCTTCTAGAGGCTATGCAGCAGGCTTGGAGATTAATGGGCTCGTTGTCTTTATTCGCTTTATTTGCGAACTGCTATTTGATTAATCTAATATGTGAGTAAGATGTGCAGTGTGTGCTTCAAGGGGGGCCATGGTTTCTCTTAAACATTCCCTTTCTTATTAAGCCTTGGACAAGGGATTTCTTTCCCTCGACATAAACTTTTACTACCCTTCCAAAATGGATAACTTTCTTGAACTCCACCCTTGAAAGTGTTGTTGGAACGCCAATAATGGCAGATTATTTAACTGTCTCTCAATTGAGGCTTACTTTCGTATGTGTTTGTGTCAAAATTTATATTTCCTCCACTCTTCCTGATTTGTGCAATATTATCAAAAGGAAAAATTGTTACTCAATGAGTGGAGTATGACTAGACTCCTGAAGTGTTTGAGAGTTGTACAAATTTTTTGAATGTTGGGAGTTTGTGTACAGTCTATACGTCTTTTAACTCATCTAATGTTAAGGGGAGAAGCAAATCTCATAAGCCAAGGCATCGAAGTACTCGTCCTACTCCCTTACATGTTGTTCCTAAAACAATTACGGACGAAACAAATGATGAGCATTCTTTCCCGTCATCTCCTGCACTTGATATTGGGACCGTTGTTTGTTTTTTGGTCCCAACTTCTTCTCTTCCTTCCCCTCCTCCCCCCTGGCCTATCATTTCCAATTGTTGCTCGTACTTATGATTTAAATAATGAGCTACCGTTAGATCCCCTTCAATCACCGGTCACCTCATTTGGACCTCATTCACCAAGAGAGGATTATATTCATTGTGCTAACCTTCTTCTAATTCTCTTATTTTTGGTTGCCTGATAATGTGAGTTCTAAATTAATGATGCACATAGTCTGTGACCCTTCAAAGCTAGTTGAGATCCGTGGTCGTAGCCACTTTTTAAGGGCTCAACTAAAATGATTTTATGTTTACTGCTGGTTAATATGGATGTGGCTTGGTTTTGCTAATGTTAACTATTGCTTGGTTTTCTTTTAATCTTTGTATGTCTACTTTTAATCCAAATAATTTGGTCTGGAATGTTAGAGGACTTCACTCTGACCAGCGATTGCATTTTTATATTTTCAGTTCAGCCAAATTTGATATTCTGGCATTTTGGAACCCAAGATCTCAATTTCTGATTTGGTCAATGCTTTTCCTGCCTCTAGGTTTCAGTTGTAAAAAGATGAAGTCAAATATCATAACTTTTGTTATTCTTAAGTTGGTAGAATTTGGGTCAAATATAATTTAAATAAAGCGGACCTCATTCTTGTTAACATTGCTTTATAATGCATCTACTTCAAGTGTTAATTATAACTGCTAGATATCCTTAAAAATTGCTTCTCTAATTTTGAGCAGGACAAGAAACTTCAATGGAAATTATTGGCTGAAATGAAGCTATTATTGATGGGGCTTGGTTTGCTATTGGTGATTTCAATTGTAATATATTCATTAAAGATAATGGTTTCTTTTCATACCACATATGCTCATAACTTTCAATGAATTCTTCCTAGTACAAGGTACAACTCTAGTGCAATTGAACACATAGGGAAGCAATTTTACATTGAAGAATCAATAGGGATGAAGCAAATATCAAAGAAAAAATGGATAAGGCATTGTGCAGTAGGATTGGCGCTCACACTTTCCTTCCTCAGTTTGTCATTTGTTGTTTCCTTCAGTTTCTAATCATTCCCCCATGTTGGCTCACATTCCTCAATTAATTCCTAATCCCAATGATTTCCATTTCAAGAATTTATGAACTCTCTATCAAGTACATGACAATATGCTTAAAAACACTAGAGTTGAGTCATATGGAGGTGACCCAATTTTCTCTCTTCAAGGAAATCTTTTCAAAGTAAGAAAGTGTTGAAACTAATAAATTTAGGTTGGAACAACCAGAATAGTATAGTTGATCAGCTTAGGAAAGAGTAGGCTACTATCTTTGATCTGTTTCACATAGAACCTCAACATGATTTTTATAATCTTCAATACTTATCAATCTCAAATGCTTTAAAGTCTACCATTGCAATGCAAGTTTCCTGAGCTAAATAGGGCTCTAAAGCCCATTGACTTTCTTTTTGGGAAGAGGACCTCAAATTTTCTTACCCACAAATGGCTTCTCAAAAAAATAAGAATATGCAAATTTCTTGCAATATTGGTGATAATAATGTGTCCATCTTCTCTACTTTACATAATAGAAATTGTGGTAGTGGGGTGATCGACAACAAACATCATTTTTTTATGAATCACACAAGTATACGTGTTCGTAAGTAATAAAAGAACTGTGAATTTCATGTATTGTTCTCAAGGATTGTAGCAAGGGTTACTAGCTTATGCTTAATTGCCAATGTTTAGTCAATGCATGAGTTTTAATTATACTAAATTGATTCCAAGAGCTGTAAGAAAATTCTAGCTAATAAGAGATTAATTATCAATAAGGTGAAGTTGGGAGGTTAGGCATAACCTTTGGATAATAAATATTGAACTGAGAACTTATTACATGCTATGATTTAATATTGAATTCTATCATTGCTGTGATGAGAATTTGGCTCTCTAGTGCTCTCTCTCGCACACAAATAACTTAAGAATAAAATTCCTAAGGTCATCAAAAGCCAATCTCCTAACAATACCCTATGACTTCTGATGAATCCATAGATTATATCTAAATAAGGAAAAAATTCATCTATTTAAGATCTTTATGCTGCTCTTAAAATCAATTTTTCTATCTTTTTTAGGGAAATGGAATCCAAAGGAGTTCTAAAGCATTTCTGCAGAGTTTTTAAACTTTATTAAAGAAAACTGCTGCAGCGCGCGACCGCGCGCCGCAGCAGAATGCAGCGGGAAATTCTAAACTATATGAAAATTAATCTCAACTAATTGAACAATGCTTTTTCGCAAAATGACCCACTACAGCACGCGGTTGCGCGCTGCAGCGGTTTGCAGCAGAAATATTCATAACTTTATAAAACGGGGGCTCAACTAATTGAGCAGTGTTTTTAGCAAAATGACCCGCTACAGCGGGCGGTCGCGCGCTGCAGCGGTTTGTAGCGGAAATATTAATAACTTTATAATACGGGGGCTCAACGAATTGAACAGTGATTTTCACGGAATGACCCGCTACAGCACGCGGTCGCGCGCTGCAGAGGCCTGCAGCGGGACATCTACAATAGCTCAACCGCAGCACACTACAGTGCGCTACAGCACGCAATAGCGCGCTGCAGTGGCTCGCACAAAATTTTCCTAGACATGCATTAAATGCGGCTGGGGACATGACCACTATCCTGCATTTTGTCCCCAGCCATCATTCCCTGCTGTAGCCCGTTTTATTTGAAAAAGGAAGCTTTGAGGTGATATTTTGGGTAAGCAATTGAGGATTATTGTCACCTCACCATAAATGGAGGTTATTGTCATGATGAATTTAAATTTTTATATGGAAAAACTGGTTTGAAATGAGGAGGAGGATGGTAGCCCCCCCCCCCATCCTATAAATACCCCTCCTCTTTCCTAGAGGAGGGTTCACAATTTTAGCCAAATTCTACTAAGGAGGTGAGCCAAGGGAAAAGAGGAACTCCTCAAGGGTGGAAAGGCAAGCTCTTGCTTTGGAAGAGGAGGAAGAAGGCAGTATTAGAGGGTTCAGGAGGGAACATTGAGAAGGAGAAGAAGGATTCCAGAGAACTTCTACGGAGTGTTCCTAATATCTTCTAAACTCCACTCTTGTATTTCTTTTTAGTTGACCATGAAAGGGTCTTTATCCAAGTAAGTGTTTTTCTTCTTTTCTTGTGCAATGAGTAGCTAAACTCCCTTGGGGAGGGTTGGGGGTGAATTCCCATTTGCATGATATAATATTAATGTATGAATTTTTTTCCCTCAAGCATAGTTTGTTTGTGATTTTAATGCCTTACTAAGAAATTTTTATCTAATTAGTTTTGAAAGTGATTATGAGAAAAGAACAAAAAAAAAAAAAAAAACTCTAAGAACTAATTATCTTGTGCTCCTAAGCTCACCTTAGGATTGGATGCTAGATTATGAGTATATGCAGGCTTGGAACTATATGAGAAAATTCATAAGCTCAATGCACCTCAATCTAAGCTCAACCAAAGAGTTGATGCAAGTGATGCTAAGACCCACTAATTGAGCTCCTTAGCTCTACATAATTGAGGTAGAGGAAGGAAGTGTTGAGTGCTCAAAAACTAAGTGACATAGTCGTTGAGCCCAACATGTGAATTCATCATCTCAACTATGCATGATGCGAGTGATGCTCGTAGTGGAAATCAATGCTTGTAAGATCCTAAGCTTTAAAAATCAAGCTCTCCTTGATCAAGAGAATAAGATTAAAATTTAAATCCCATGAATCTTACAAGAATCTTTGTGCCAAAATAAAACCGAATGTGAGTTCATTTTGTGCATGAGATTTGAACTTGTAAGATCTTGAGCTAGACTCAAGGACAACAATGTGCACTTGATTTTAATTATATTAAATGATAAAGCTTGAGGAACCAATCTACATGAATATTTCATCATGGCATGTGGGATGGCCCCAACTCTCCTCTTTCTTTAATCTTGCTATTTTTACTTAGTGAATATTTGTGCTAATTTTAGACCACTCATCCAATACATACTATAGCTTAAACATTAGTGAGAATAGATACACCCTAGTGCCAAATCAACTAATTCTCTGAGGATCGATAAATTCCCAGAAAATCAGACTTTCCACTTACTACTTCAGACCACGTACACTTGCGTGCAAGTGCAGACGTGTATTTACAGTCAGTCAACTTCTGTAATAACCCAAGTTGTTACCTTAGTCAATTAAGACTAACCTCAGTTCTAATCTTGATCCTAAGTGTTAATCACATCATTAGGAGTCAACCTCTACGACCCAGTCCAAATCAGGAGTTAAATAGATCGAATCCAGATTTCTGGAAAATCTAGAAACCCTAAAATTTGACCTATCTAAAATGATCTCAGATCGAAAAATGGACTTCGCCATTGCGTTCATTGCCCCCAAATTAGCCAAGGGTTATATTTTCATGTCAATTGGAAGTCGTCAAATTTTGGCGTATATTTTAATAATATTTAAATACCCAGAATATTGGGAAATTAAAATACTCGTCAAATTGAAAATTTGATCTCGCCGTTGCATTCCTCACCCCTCCATTAGCTAGGGGTGAGTATTTGGAAAATTTTGGGAGCTAATTAATTAGAATTAACTATAATAATTAAAAGTTTAAATAATTAATTAATTCAGTTATTTAAATAAATAAATACAAAATTATTAATTAATCTCGCGCCGTTTAAACCTTGACGCCGTTTGCTTGTTTACGCGTGCCGTTAGGCTCGTCCGTCAGAAATCTGACGAGATCTGAGGCGTCGGATCTAGGATCGGACGGCGCTCAGTCTTCGTCGTGTTCGCCCGTAGCGAACGGGACGCATGGCGCACCGCCGCTCGCACCGGCCAACCCATGCCCTCGAACCTCGTTCGCTCTACCCCGAGGTCCTTAAACCTCCTCTGCGTATCAGAATTAAGCCGTGGTTGGACGATCTGGAATCAGTCGTAGCTCTGCAAGCCCTAGAACTATCCAAGCCGTTGATCGCAAGGTACGCTCCACCCTCCCTAAACTTCATTTGATCAATGCGTTTTTCATTCAATACTCTATTGCTTAGGATATATTAAGGCGTAGACAACTCGAATGGAACTCCTGATGGATTGATTGAGTGAATTTTGAGATCGATCAATAGCTGTATTCGTTAAAACCCGCCGTCCGTAAACCTAGAATCTAGGGTTAGGCTTTGCCGGCGACACCGTCCATCCTAGGCACCGGTCCAGCTACGGCTGGCAAGACCTTGGTGTCCTCTTTCGAATGGCATGCGGGCCGAGCCCCTCCAGTGCTAGGAAGCCGTCCATCCAACAAGCCCTAGATCCATCGGCTCGGGGGAGAAGAAGGAGTCCTTCGGGTCAGGCCGAGTCGCCCAAGCCCGACCCAAGCGCGTCCAAGACCGCGGATGCGAAGCACTGGGGCCCCTCAGGTCGCACTGTTGCGACCTCTGGCGGCCGCGTGGCTGCGGGTCCCGCAGTCAACTCAACTGCAGCCGTGGGACCCATAAAGATCCCGTCCGCGTATCTTACTTCGAGTGGGGCCCGCTCGCAGCGCAGCTGCCAGTGTCGGTGCGCCGCGTGTCTTCAGTGGGGCTTGCGTCTGCTCCGTCGTCAGCTAGTGGGGCCGCCCCTTAGGTTCAGCCAACTAGAGGGCGCCATGTGTCCTGCTGGGTCCCGCCGTATGTCAACCTGCAGATAAAATAATATATATATATATATATATATATATATATTTTTTTTTTTTTTTTTTTGGGGGGAAAGCCATCTCGGCATATTTTATTCCATTTAAAAAGACTTACAAAGACCAGGTCTGGGAGGTTACAAGGATCCTAAAAAACTAAAAGCCAAAAACCAGACCCAAAAACTAGGAGACCCAGGGGATAGCCTAAAAGGTCTCCCGACACTACAATAAAAAAACAATAAGAACAAAAACCAAAACAAAAAAGAAACCTCCTAAGCCAAACACTTGGCCAAAGGGAGCCCAAACAATCGCGGTCAGCACCACGCCGAAAGAAAGATGACGCCAACATGAATACGCTGATGCCGACAATTAAGGAGCACATCGACCTGCAACAAATAAAGACCAGAGCAAAGCCAAATACAAGACCCATACCAATATCTGCGAAATGGAACAGATGGGGAATAAGCAGAATCGACCGGACTACCACGATTCCAGCACCAATAGCCGAACACATAACAACCGGGCCATAAAGAATAGCCTTCATCCAAAAAGAAAATAATGCCATACGAAACCAGCAACTATCCTTGGCAAAAATCACTGCTCCAGCACAAAGTCTTCGCCAAATAAGCCCAAGCCACAGCACAGCCAGACAAGGGAAACAAAACCCAGCTCCGAATAAGATAAACTCAACAGCAAATGATCCAAACCACCAGATAAAGCCAACATAATGCCATAAAGATTTTGAAAAATATACCCAGCGCCAATAACAATGACAATCCGAAAAAAGCAGATGACTCTACCAATAATCAAAAACCTCCCAACATAACATAACGGTAAAATTGAATCAAGCAGCAAACAGACAGCAGCATACGCAATCTGAAAAGCCCCTCCAGCCCTCTCAACGAAAAGAACCGCTGCCAGAATCAGACATAGCACCAGAAAAACCATAAGCGCAACATCAACACCTCCACCCCAGCCAGCCAACAAGGCCAGATCCATAATAATAAAAACAAACATTTGCTGAACAGCCAAATAAGGGAGCCGAAGAGAATCAGTCCAGCAGTAAGAGGGGAAAAGGAAGGGCAGCCCCAAAGAGAGACCACTCCCTCCATTATCTCCCCCAACGCCGGGTAGATATCAACCTCCCCAACATTAAACGATAGTAAAAAGTCTTTTGGTATTGACGACATCCATCCCTCTCTAGCTAAACATTTTCTTCCCATATATTTAGATATACCAATTAACCTTCTCAATAATTTTCTCAGTCGTTGAGTCAACATTAAATGCCTCGTTCTCATATTTCGCACGATTTCTAGCCCCCCATAGGGACCAAAGGATGAGAGCATCCATGAGACTGCCAAAATTAAGTTTGCTTTTTTTTTTTTTTTTTTTTGGGCCATCTAACAAGAATGCCAGCAATGTTCTCCGGCGGCTGGCCATTGGACAAATTAAAATAATTCCATATGGAATTGCAGAATTGACTATTCATGAAAACATGATTTAAAGTTTTCATTTCATTACAGCATTGGCAACGGGAAGCAAGGGCAAAACCAACATTTTGCATTTTAGTGTTGACATTAATGAAGTTATTAAGAAACCTCCAAAGGAATATACTAATGAGATGAGGGAGACATCTATGCCATATCCAAGGAGGCGAGGAGGGGGGGCCATGAGATCTGACGGAATCCCAAAGCAGGAAAAGGCTAATTTTCCTATTATAGCTGTAAATGGATTGAGCAGTTTTGACATCACTAATGCTAGGCTGGAAGGAAACAATATCATTAAATTCATCTTCAAGGCAGATGTCCTGGAGGAGTTCCGTATTCCAACCAAAGCTTTGAGAGAAAACATCAACAACCTTGAAATTGGAAAAAGAGGAGCTGGGATGGTTAGAGTAAAGAGCCTTGTTGTTTATCCAGCAGTCATACCAAAAGGACGAGGAGGAATCAAGATTATCCCAAAATATTGTTCCACCACAGCTTTAAAGATAAGGCTTTGTGAATGTCATAAAGTTTTCTAATGCCAAAACCTCCTTTTAATAAAGGACGGGATATGGAACTCCAAGAGCACCATATTTACTACTGTTAGGATGAATCCAAAGGAATTTGTTGAAAATTGTTGAAAGTTTGTTTATAATGTTCTTCGTGGGGGTGCAGACTTCAAGCCAATAAAGAGGGATGGCATTGAGAACATGCTTAATTAAAATGAGCCTACCACCTTCGGAGAGATACTTGTTCTCCCACCCTTGGAGTTTCTTAAAAAAATTTTCAAGAAGATCTTTATAAATAGCATGTTTGTTATGCCCAATGAAGTTGGGGATTCCAAGATACTTAAAAGGGAATCTACCTTTTGTAAAATTAAAGATATTTTCAATTTTGGAACAAACTCTTTGAGGGCGGGAGGGGTGCACATAGTAATTTGATTTGCTTATATTAATATTGAGACTCGATACCGTTCCCAGACTAGACAACAAAGCCGACAGTTTTTTAAGGGAATTGGTATTGCAGTTTGAGAAAATTATCAAATCATCAGCATACGCAAGGTGAGAAATCCACATTTTACCCCCAATGTTGAAATGAAGCTTAGGGTTATGCTGAAAAAGATTGTTTATATTGAGCGACCAAACATTCATGGCTAAAATAAACAGGAGAGGAGAAATAGGATACCTTGTCTCAAACCTTTTTCCGCACTGAAGAAACCAGTGGGGTACCCATTCAACATAATGGAAAACCAGTTATGCTGAATGAGGTTTTTGATCTTAGAAATGAAATTATCATTAAAACCATACGCTTTGAGAGAGTTAACGAGGAAATTCCAATTCAACGAGTCAAAAGCCTTTTCAAGATCAAGCTTAAGAATAAGGTTTTGCCCCCAGCATTTCTTTTTCAAACTATGAAAAAGTTCCTGAGCCGCAAGAATATTGTCTTGAATATGACGGCCCGGAACAAAAGCGGACTGATTTAGGTCTATTATTGAAGGAAGGATGGTTTGAAGACGCTTGGCAAGAATTTTGGATATGATTTTATTCATCGTGGAGCAAAGGCTGATTGGTCTGAAGTTGCTCCACCATGAAGCATTATCCATTTTAGGAATAAGGGAAATCATAGTATGAAGGAAGAATTTGGGGATTTTAGCCCCGCAGAAGAATTCTTTCACCTCGTTACAGACATCTAGCTTAATGATCTCCCAATAAGTTTTGAAAAATTCCTTAGGAAACCCATCCGGGCCAGGACAGGAATTCTCCTTAAGATTTTTGATAGAGCCCCAAATCTCATCATCGGTCGGCATTTGATTAAGAAAATTATTAGTTTCTGTGGAAATTTGGATCTCCGGGTAAGCAATCCTGACACGATTGCTACTCGGAAGGAGGGGAATAGGGTGGTTAAAAAGCCCTTGGAAGTAGCTAGGTGCAGAATTTTGCAAATCAGGGAGGGAGGAAAGAACAAGCCCTTCCGTGGAGGAAATCTGATTGATATGGTTTACATGCCTCATTTTCCTAACCCAGTTATGATAAAAAGCAGTATTCCATTCGCCTTCTAAATTCCACCGAATAGCACACTTTTGTTTTCAGAAAGATTCTACATCATTGTGTTTGGCAATAAGAGAGGCTTTGGCTTTATTAACAGTCGTCCTATTGAGATCTAAAGGATCAACACTATAAATAAATTCAAGGTTATCAACTAACACTTCCTGAGTAGAAAGGTTAGCAAAGATATTCCTTATGGAAACTTTATTCCAAACCCCCAAAGCTTTTCTAAGAGCTTTGAATTTTTCAATAAGCTGATACAAACCAAAGGAATTGCAAGGTTGCTGCCAAATATCCTGAACTATATCCTTACACTCCTTTTTTTGAAACCAAAAGAGTTGAAATCGAAAAGACTTGGGGGTGAGGTTTTTTGTATTCCAAGAGGCGAGAATGATGGGTTTATGATCAGAGACAGTAGAATTTAGAGAGGAGCATAAGTAATTGGAGTAGGAGTTGCACCACAAATTGTTAATTAGGAAATGGTCAAGACGTGCAAATTTTCGGCTAGAATTCCAAGTGAAGGAGGAACCCGAATAGTTGAAATCCTCTAGACCACAATCTAACATTGCCGAATTGAAATCAAAAGTGGATTTAGAATAGTCGGTAGCATACCCCTTATATTCATTTAAATTTAAAACAGCGTTGAAATCTCCTCCCACTGCCCAAGGAATCGAGGGAGGAGCACAACTTTTAAGGAAAGACCACAGCTCCTGCCTATTAGTTCTGAGATTATGAGCATGGACAAAGGTTATTGCAAATTTATAATCATCATTGAAAAAAATAATATGGATCGCTTGCTCACATTGGGCAATGACTTCAGCTTTCCAGATGTTAGTCCACATGACCCATATCTTGTTCGAATCAGAAGCAACAGAATTATCAAAATTTGCAAATTTACTAATTTTACCAATTTTCTCAGCATGCAACTTTGGTTCCAAAATAGCAGCAATATTAATTTTATTTTCAAAAATAAGATGCTTAAACCTGTTACGGGAGGAGACATTGCCTATGCCTCGAATATTCCAGCACATAACGTTCATTGGTTAACCATAGAAGTGCCACAAGGGGACTTTTGACCGCTTTTGCTTGCATAAGTTATAGCATTAGATTGACCAATAAAAGAATCATCAGAACTTAAATCCGCTAAAGTAGATAGAGATTTAAACCTGTTTGCAATCGTGGTGGTCGGGTTTCTGGCCATGGAAGATCTGCAGCTCGAGGATTTCAGCGGGCTTTTAGGAGCTGAGAAAACAGGCGATTCCACAGCCACCTGCACAGAAGAAAGGGATGGAGCAATAGGGATAACCTTACCGAAGTCCATTGTGGTCCGAGACTCCCCCAGAGGGCTGGACGGAATCTCCAAAGACATGCCTTGCTCATCAAGAGAAACTTGGACCAAAACATTAGCAGCACAAAGACTTCCGAGAGTGTTATCAACCGGCTCCAGCTGAGGAACTAGAAACACAGAATTAGATTCAATAAAAGCATCTGCAATATTTTTGTTCAAATCTACATTTTCCTTATTAATCCCCTCAACAATTTGAATATCAGAATTAAGAGAGCCCGAAACAGAGAGCAAGGAGGGCAGCTCTCTAGGCAAGATCTGAACATTTCCATATTCTAAGTCTTTATTTAGCTGAGGCGAATTTATAACAACATTAGCTCGAATTAGGGGTTCAGAGTTGTCAGCTAAACCGTCAATTAAAACAGGATTCTCCACCATAGGGGTCACCCCCACTGCACCATAATGATGAAACACAACAGAAGGAGGAACTAGATTAGGTTCCCCAGTAATTAACTGAGCATGATCAGGGGGCAGTTGTTTCTCTAAAACCATACCAAAATTATCAAGCGTTTCAAGATCCATAGGGGTCCCAGCCTTTGAGGCCAAAGGGCTGTTTCGGCGAAACGTAAAATTATCCGTATTGTGTCCAAACGAACTGCACCAATTGCAGAATAAAGGCAAATTTTCATATACAATATTTTGTAGCTATCCCCTATCCTTAGATCCCAGCCAAATGGCACTAGGAGGGGGGGATTCAATATTTAATTCTAGGAGCATTCTCGGGGAAGCCACGTTTCTTTGAAGAGCCGTATTTTTTTCTAATTGCAGCGGCTTACCTATAGCATTTTCGATATTCAGCAGAGTGTCTTTAGAAACATAATGTAGCCTAAGTCCAGGAAGATTAATCCAAACTGGAGCTATAGGGACATCATGCGCAACATCAGAGAAAGGATCCCATTTGCAGAATCGCAATGTGTTACCTTTAAGATCGAAACATCCTTTCAAAAATAACCTTGCATAATCTAAATTAGAGTCGAAGGTAAAAAACACACGGTGCGCATCTAAAGAACGAATGTTAACCGACGAAACAAGTTTGAGCCCTTTAATAAAGCTATCAATTAAATCGAAATTTGGTTTGGGCCTAGCAAATTTACCAACCAATGTAAGTATGAGAGGAGAGGCCAGAGTGCGAACCTCCGCATCCGAGAAGAGCAAAGCAGGAACATCTCTATACCTTTCAATCGGTTTAGGAACACGGTGGGAGTCGGCACTAACCACATCTCTGAAGGAGCGGACCGATGCCGGTACCGAGTCCGACATCAAACCACCGAATACGCAAACCACTTACCACAGCAAACTGAAAAAAGAGAACAAGAAGCGACCTTTCCATCCGCAAGGGCCGGCCACCAAGGCCGGCGGCCAAACGGAGAGTACACAGGGACAATCGCTAGGAAAGAAAACCCTAGAGAAAAAAATCGCAAAAAAAAAGCATATATATATATATATATATATATATATATAGCTTATAAGTATATGTATAAAATGCATATGTATATTCAGAACTATAGGATACAGTTATATTTATATGATATTAAATAGATGAGTTAGTATTAATAATGATTAATTTAATAATTAGTTAATATTAATCATTAGTTAATTATATGAATATAAAAAAAATCAATAGTAATTTAATGATAGTTAGTTCAAATAGTAAAAATATTTAATTAACTTAGTTAATAATAATAAAATTAATATTAATTAACAGAAATAATAATTAGCATCTGTCCTTAATCCTTAATAGTAAATAAATTGATTTAATTTATATTATTTAATTAAATAGTAAATTCATTTAAATTGAATAAATGAATACTAAATCTAATTAAATTAATTTAAATTAAATAAAATTTTAAAGTTTAATAACTTTTTATACAATGATCAAAACATAGCAAATATAGGTTTCATTTTACTCACAAAAATAAAAGGAATCAAATGGCATAATTCAAAAATTCATTTCGGGGTACGTATAACGTAGTGATATTTTAGGACATAAACAAACTCTCAAAACTTTTAACCTATTTGTTTAAACATAGGCAATATGGGTTTTAAAATACTCAGAAGAATATCCCAACACTATAGGAGTATTAATTTCCCTATTTGGAGGTTAGTTTGAAAAGTAATATTAGGACCCCACCCTAAAAATGACCAAAATGCTCCTAGTATTCAATTAACCATAACTTGGTCAATTTAACCCCAAATTCAGAAATTCAAAGTGCTAACTAGCTTAGAATTTTAGTGTCATCAATAAACTAAGATAATATTTATGATTTGAAATCTAAAATATTAGAAATGACCAATATACTCTTAACCTTAGTTAGGCCATAACTTTACCATTTGAAGTCCAAATTAGGTTTACTCACTATCAACACACTCAGTATATTATAAGGAAGCTATAGAAACTAAGTTTGCTGAAATTGGATTTCAAACAAAAAAATTTGATTTTTGTCTCCCTTTGACCAACAAAATTATCGAATTACTCTTAGAAATTGAAATAGCAATAACTCAGCCATTTGACCTCAGAATGCAGTGTTTTTGGATTCTATGGAATCCTTGAACAGTAACCAATAGTAAACTGCATAAAATTTTAGGTTCCATTAAGTGTAAATTACTAAAATGCCCGTTAGGTCAAGAACCTTAGTTTGGACCTACAGGACCCGTTTCTTATCCAAATTGAGCGTACTTACTGTCTATCTTCATGTTAGACAGTAAGGAATCATTTGGCTATAAGAGATTCTAATTTGGAACCCTAATTAAGAAAGTAGCTTTTCAGACCCTAAAGTAGGAGCAAAATAGTCATTTTACCCAAAATTTAGGTTAAGCATCTTTAACTCCTAATTTATTTAGTAATTCACTAAAATAAGTCATAGAACTATAATAGAATCATTCTAAGTGATAAAATCAACTGTTACATCAAATTGGTAAAATTCCTAAATTTTTTCTAAGTCTTTTCTTAGGACTTTACATCTCATAATAAGATTATTCCTAAGATTAGGACTAGCTCATAAGTTGGATTTTATTCATAGGATAATTGGGTTATTCAATGAATGAATCTTTAGTTTTATTAGTTTCTAGATTTTACAAATTATTTTGATTATTTTGTCTTATAACCCTAGATTCAGGATAGGAGATTTATTCTATTAAGTTTAATTTACTTAATTAGATTTACCATAATCAATAGATCACTTTTAGACTAAAATCTAGATCTTATTTCTTATCCTTTTGGATTGTGGGATTAAGCTCAATCTCATGGTATTTAATCCATGATCTATAGCCTAGTAGATCTTGATCAAATCTTAGATAGAACGTCTAAATTCATCAAACTAGGACGTTATGATTTATTGATTTAAACATGTAGTCGTGCTTGAATGAATTAGATTAGAACATAATAAGTTCTAATCTTTTTAACTTATAAGGTCCTGCTTCTAAGTTACACTCGATAGTAGGAATTAGAGATCTTGAACTTGTGTAACTTGGAATAGTTAGATTAGACAACAAATAATATCACCATGTATAGAAGAGTCCCTTGCTTACTTGATTATTTTATTGCTATGCATTCCTTATATTTTGTGCTTATGAAATGAATACTTAAAATAACTAGGATAATAGTTGCCTTTGGGTTCTGTATATTATAGTAGATTTGGGTGCATGTTTATCCTAATGGAGAGGGGTAAGGAGTAATAAGAATGCTTAACATTACTCGTTGAGGAGTGTGTGTTAAGCTTGGAACCCATATAGTCTTGCAGACATGCTTGACTCCTTAGCTATTTCTGGATTTATCCACAGAAACAAAAGTAAAATAACTAAAAGATTCTGCATTTATATTTACTGCCTCCTCAGTTTTGCTGCTGTTTTGTCTGCCCTAGCCCAGAAAGGATTTAGGAATTTCACTGGGCCTGATTGGCCAATTTTTTGATAAGGCAGTCTTTACATACATGTTTCAATTTTAGCTTACTGTGTACTGTATTACTGATGCATATTTCAGTCAGCTATGTTTCTTTACTTACCTGCTCACTTGTATATACTTATAGGATGCTAGACTTTACTGCTTACTATATGTACCATTTTCAGATTTCTATGTTTAGTTAGCATATGTCATATAATCATCAGCATATTTAGAATTAGACTTTACTTTCAGTACTTTTACTTACTGCACTATATATATGTATATGCTCATTCCTTACTTAGTTTGTTGAGGTGTGCTTTTACCTCACTTTTTATTTAGTTATAAATGCTGTATTTATAACTTATCCAGTTCCTTAATTACTTACTGCAACTATGCTTATAGTTCATTTTCTATTGCATTTAAGTGTAAAATGGTGACATTAATAATTCATTTAAAATATTCGGCCTAAAATGTACTTAGACAATTATCTAATAAGATTTTCTTTTATTGACCGGGGCCCTGGCATTATAAAACTAATAATGTCAGATTCAGATAGATTTAAGAAGCTAGGTGTTGAGGAAGAGGAGCCATTCATAGAGGAGGAGCACCATCCAGGAGAGCCAGACATTGTTTTGTTCATTTTTAGCCTTCTATGAGAATGAGAGATTTTATTTTTAGTCTTTGTAAACTATTCATTTAAATGTTGTAATAATATAGGTACTGTGATTGTGATTACTTTTCTGCACTTTATTATTTGCAGAGCTATAATACTATCTCTTACTTAATGTATGGCGAATGGATGTAATACTTATTTTATTTTTCTTCTGTACTCTGTATGTATGTCTTATTTAGTGACTGATTTTCCTAGTCATTCTGTGCACGTCCTTCCCTTATTAGTGGATTGTGGATCTTACCTAATCCAATAATGAGTGAGGGATTTTCCAGAGTGACACTCCACTTCATAGTCTAATGAATGTGGACTTAAGGAGCGGGGCGCCACAACTTCGGACCTTTACTTTTTGAGAGACGGCACTACAATTACAACAACAAAGCCCTACTTAGCGCACGTAGTCGAGTAATCTTGCAATTCAAGTGGCGTTGGGTTGAAGTCTCTACTTCAGCAGCTTCTTTTAAGAATCTTGCATTATATTTATGCGAGAGGCTCACAATATACAAGTAATTCACAAGATCAAGAATAAGATGTAGCAATGACATATAACATAAAATCTCTTTATCATTTCATATTTATAACCATGGTAAGGCATCACACAAATTCAACATCAACATACAATTAGAATAGATTCCTCAGCATAACTCTTTCTTAGAGGTTTAAACTATCATGTTTATTTCTCAACAAACTACCTCTTAAATCATGAAGAGTCTCACCCATTCAGGGATCTGGGTGCCCAGTTTACTGGTGGCACTGGAAAGGTTGGCGCCTAAGCACCTAGCTTACTAATTTTTGGGTTCTTGTTTGCTAATGAAAAGCATCTAGGTGCCCAACTCACTAGTGTATGGTGCTAGCTTGATGATCTCTTGGGCGCCCTACTTACTATTTTCTTTAACATAGTAACACCTTGTATTCAAAATAACAACATAACCTGTCGATCTCCAGAACACCTACACAAAGATAGAATAACACACAAAAATACTTGAATAATATGAAATTTATAATAAAAAAAACATAATAATGAGGATAAAATTTTATAAAATTCAGTTCAATCATGGGGTTTATAACTTTTTGGTTCTCTTATTGTTGGATTCCTCTCATCACACTGATATGTGCAGTCCAGTTACATTGTTGGAGTTAAGAAAGGCTTTTTATGATATTAGGGACATTGTCTGTCTTGGTCCATATGGATTTAATGCACATTCTTATAAATATTCATAGAAGACTAGTGGCAATTCGGCTTGTGCAGGTATTACTCATTTCTTTAATTCTAGGAAAGCACCAAAATCCAGTAATAGTAACACAATTGATTATTATAGGCTTACTCTCTTTGTAATACTATTTATAAGACCATTTCAAAGGTCACTACAATAACTAGCTCTTATTATTTGTTAAACTAGATTCACCTAGCTCATGTGTCTTTTTGTAATAACCCATGGTTGTTACCTAGGTCAATTAAGACTAATCTAAGTCTTAATTATATTTCTAGTATCTTAATTAAGTCATTTAGAACTCACCTCTAAGATCCTATCCAAACCTGAAGTCAAATGGATCAAAACTTGATTTCTAGAAAATCCAAAAACCCTAGAAATTGTCTTTTTATTTAGACCTCAGATTGAAAATCCGACTTCGCCAATGCACTCACCACCCCCAAATTAGCTAGGGGTGAAGTTTTGGATGCATTTGGAAGTCATTGGATTTTTGTCAAATATTTTAATATTATTTAAATCCCCTGAAATATCAAATAATTAAAGACTCGTTAAATTAAAAATCTGAATGTGCCATTGAGTTCCTCACCCCTCAATTAGCTAGGGGTGATTTATTGGAAATTTTATGACTGAATTTAATTAGTTAAATTTAATTAATGAAATGTGTATAAAATAATTTAAATATTAATATTTTATTTAAAATAAATGGCGCCGTCCTCCCCGTTTCCTCCATCCCATTCAATCAGACAGTTCGTTCGAACTGTCCGATCAAAAGATAGGACTGTTGGAGCACGCCTTCCCCGATCGCGCGGTGTGTGGCTCGAGCTCGTACACGCGCGCCTCCTCTTCGTCTCGCTGGTGGCAGCCACCGCTGAAGACACCGCTTTAAGCCCCTGTAAGTGTGATCTATAATCACTTTTGGCTCAGGAGAAGAGCTAAGGGATTCAGGCATCGCGTCGTTTCTTTGAGCTGTTGGGACCGTCGAAGCAGGTACCCGATTTCTTCCATTTATCCAAATAATCAAACTTCGATTATTGCATTATGTATGTCTTCCTTCCAATTTATCCTTCAAATGATCAATTTGTTAGATTATGCACCTATTTTAATGCATTGATTGTATTAGTATCGCATCCTGGAGATCGACCCACCCGTTCGCTAGAAGTGATCTAGGGTTTGAATCCATGGACGATTCAGTCCACCTCCGAGAATGGGGCTGGTCCGGTTCAGTAGGACTCGGAGAGACCTACCTTCGGCCATGCAGGCCGGTCCATCTCACCATTATTTGCACAAGTAAATCGGCCGCCCTAGCCCTCCCTGTCGCGGAGGCAAGGTGAGCAAGAAGACAGATGACGGGTCGGACCTGGTCGACTCGGGCTCGACCCGTCCCAGTGTATCACATCAGCGGGCGTTAATAGCGCCATGGGCCCCACCTTTGTGAGTGCTGTTGAGTGTTGGGTCCCACCGCCTGATCCAGCGGATGCTAGCGCCAATCGCCGCCTTCCACGTGGCTGGTGGGTCCCGCCCGCTGTAATGAACCTGCAGGATTCATTAAATTATTAATTATATATATAAATGTATATATATATATATACATATGTATTATAAATGAATTAAAATAAATCAATTATACTTAAACTTCAAACATTAATAAATAGCAAAATACAACTCCAAATTTAGCAAATAAATATACCATTATGATCAACAAAAATAGAGAATCACTTTAGTACTGTCCAATTGTTCATAGGGTCCATATTTTGCTTAGTGACATTTATGGGTATTAAATAATTCAAATTATGTCACAAGACTTTCTTTAACCATAACTTTGTAACCAATAACCCAAACATACCCAAAATGGGTCTCAAAATAATCAGTAAACCCTAAGGATTAATCTAGTAGTATTTATTTTGCTGTTTGGATTAGATTTGGACTAATCACATTTAGGACCAAACCCTAATTCGGTCAATTAACCCTAGAACTTCAATTGACTATAAGTTGGTCAATTTAACTCCAAATTAGGTGATCCATATATCCATTTTGATCAAAAAAACCTAATTAACAGTAAACTATAAAAGTGTTTAGGATTTAACGGTTAAATTCCTTAACCAACCCTAATTACCCTAAAACTTGATTAGTTAATATTAGTAAATTTAATGATCCAAATTAAGAAATTCAAGTTTTAGAGAACTCCTAAAGTATATTAGAACTTATTGGTGTGGCTGGTTTAGTGATTTGGTGATTAATTTCACTAATCACTCACTAATCACCATAAACCCTAATTAAGTCATAACTTAGCCAATTGGAGTCCAAATTGAGCCTACCACTAGTCAATGTGATCAGTGGATCAATTGTGATCTATAGCCACTAATTTTACTCAATTTGGACACTAATTAGAAAAGTTAATATTTTTGACCCTTACTTAAGAACTCTTGAATTACTATTTTACCCTAGGATTTGTATTGGCTATAAATTAGCCAATACATATTGGAATTTGATGATTTTAGGTTCAATGGAAACCTTAGGACTTAATCTTTAATAAATAGCTAGAAAATTTAGGTTTTATTAGGGTAAGATTACCAAATTGCCCTTATAGGTCAAATTCCTTAAATTGACCTTATAAGGCATAATACTTAATCAAAATAAATGTACTTACTGTCTAAACTCATATTAGATAGTAAGTAATCACTACACTTCAATAAATTCTAGAATTGAGCCTTAATTCATAAAGTTGAATTTTAGACCCTTAATGTAGGGGCAAAATGGTAATTTTGCCCAAATTTAGGGTTAAGCATTTTTCAGCCCTAGAATCATTGTCTAAACATTCTTATCAGTAATTAAAGTAATTTAGACTTTAATTTAGATAATTCTAAGACTTAAATCAAAGCTTCAAGGAAAATCCTAGTTTTGGTCTTAAGTAAAAATCTAAGTAAAAATGTGAGTTCTTTTCCCTTCCTTTGACCTTCTTAGTTCACCTATAGGTCATAATAACATTAGTTAGGATGTGTGTTTGAGTGATACTCTTAGTATTTAAGAGCCTTAATTCCTAAAAATTAGGAGTAGAACTTAGGTTAGAGTTCATCTATTGTGTAAATTTGGTTACTCAATAAGTGAAACCTTGAGTTTATTAGTTTATAGATTTTCATAGTTTATTAAATGATTATTTGATCTTTTAATTTTAGAATTTGGATTATAGATCTATCCTATTGAGTTTAACTTAATTCAATCAGATTTACCTTAACATTTAATCAGTGAGATGGGATTAAACTCTAGTCCTTAGGATAACCTTGTGATTAAGAATTGACCCCCATTATTTAGAGTTTAATTCTTAATTCTTTCAATCTTGATTTGGCTAATCAAGATTTGGGTTGGGACTATATAAAAAAACCAATTAGGATTATTGATTTACTTATTTAATCATATAGACAATATTGATTCAGTTATAATTAGGACTTAACTAATCCTAATTATGTTTAACTCATAGGATCATGATTCTAAGTTATAGACAGTGTAAGAATTGATGATTATGAATCTTATGTAACTTAGAGTAGTTAGAATGATTAAATTTAGAAAACAGGTGATATCACAAAGTTTGTGTAGTGCTATTTATTACCTTGAATTTGAAATGCTATGCTTTCCTTATTTTGAGCTTCATTATACATTTGGATACATTATATTAAACATGAAATATTTGATGAATATTCTATGTTAAACTTTGAATACATTCATATGGCATTTTCATAACTTAAAAAGAAAACTTTATGAAATAAACTTTACTACACTTTATGGGTTATGTCTTACTTAGTCTGCCATTTAGTATAACAATACTTTTGAGACAGTTTTTGCCTAGGACACTTTTCTAGTGCATGTTACTTCTTTTGCCTAGGACACTTTTCAAGTGCATATTACAGCTTTTGCCTAGGACACTTTCCTAGTGTGTGTTACTTCTTTTGCCTAGGACACTTTCCTAGTGCGTGTTACTTCTTTTTCCTAGGACACTTTCCTAGTGCGTGTTACTTCTTTTTCCTAGGACACTTTCCTAGTGCATTTTACTTTTGCCTAGGATACTTTTGTAGTGTGGCATACTTTAATCTAAGACACTTTCCTAGATTATCAGATGGACTTTACTCTTTGGCAGGACTAAGTAGGGGTATCTCCACACTATACTTTATACTTTTACTTTACCATTATTTTACAGTTACTTTACAGTTATTTTTAAGTTACAGTTCTGATTCGATTTTACCTTACAGTTCAGTACACTTTCTTTTAGACTTCCATTTATTGTAGCTCTTTTCTATTATAGAATTTTCTATCATCTTCTTTTATTCAGTCACTTTACCTTATTAAAAGCATGTTAGGATGCTAGATGTTCCCTTTTTAGTATAGTATCTTTACTTATTATTACAAATTGGCATGTTTAGTTTGGTCATATTACTTAGGACTTTTCTTTGTACTTAGTAGATGTTCATTAGCACTTTACTGACCTTTTTATGCAACTTGAGTTGAGGTATGTGCTTACCTCACACTTTGTTTAAGTTATAATATATTATTATAACTTGATTTTCTTTCTTTGTTGCTTTACCGCTTTTTATGCTTAAGTTAGTTTTGTGATATCATTAAACATATAAAAATAATTACCCTAAACTATACTTAGATATTTTGTCTAACTAGATTTTTCTTTTATTGGCTAGGGCCCTATCATTATGAAACTGATAATGATAGATTCCGAGCTGTTTGAGGAAGCAGAACCTTCAAAGGAGCAGATCCAGGAGGAGGTCCAGATTGCTAACGATCCTTAGATTATATTTTTCTAGTTTCTTTATACTTTTGCATCATGAGGATTAGAGACATTTTATTTTAGCTTTTAACTTTAAATGTGTGTAATAATACATGTTTAAATTGTACTTTTATTTTCTTTCATTTTATATTTTGAGTTGGATGTTTCACATTTCATTATGGATGGATGGATATTACTATAACTTGTTCCTTTTTTTGCCGCACTCTGATTATGTAGTATACTCATTAAGTGATTGTTCTTCTTTGCTCTATTAAAAAGGGCACATCCTTCCCTTAAGATTGGATTGGAGTCTTAATCTTTCAACCTAATATTAAGCGAGGGATGTGCTAAGTGGCGACCACTCCTTAACCTCAAATGATTAAGGGGGCGGCCGCCACACTTTTATTCAAGGTAGGCAGTCTAATCATCATTTTATTTAGCTAATAAGGTTAGTCGTATGTTCAACTCCATAGGGAAAAGGCCATTTTGTGCAAAAATAGATCTGCAAAAGGCATTTGATAGCTTGAATCATTTATTTATCATTAATGCATTATTCAATATTAACTTTCTAACTAAAGTGATGGATTGAATTTGTGCTTGCATTGATCGAGTTTACTTTTATATTAATATTAATGGAACAATTTCAAGTTATTTTGCCTCTTACACTAGCCTTTGGCAAGGATTTTCTTTATTTTTTCTTTTCTCATCCTAACTATGATTAGACTATTTTCTCTTCTTGATGAGGCAGTTAATCATAACAAGATTATTCCTTTATTTCTTAGTGAATTTATATGCTCCCATTTTTGGTTTATTTATGATGTTTTATTATTTGTCGAAGCTTCTTCCAACAATATTGCAATGTTTAAGGGGTTTTGGAATCATTCTTAGAAGCTTCAGATTAATCCTATAAAGCTAATAAATATACTTCTTACTTCTATAAATCTGTTGATAATGGGGTGTATTTGGCTTATATATTGAGTATAGTATTGTTGCATTCCCTTTTAAGTATTAGGTCTGCTAGTTTCACTTAGCAAGATTTATGTTAAGCATTGTAATGCGCTTGCAGATGAAATTTTCATATGAACATTTGGATGGGCCCTCATGCATCTCTCGTTGGTAGGTAGACTTCAACTTCTTAAAATATTTTATGTGGCAGTTATTGGCTTAGATCTAGTCATGTTTCCTTAGACCATCATTAAAATTATTAAAAGCTCATGTGTGAGATTTCTGGATCATTGTTCAAAAGCAAAAAACTTCATAATTGGGCAAGGATTCTGTTACGAATCCTAAGGTTAAAGAGGAGATAGGGTTGATTTGCCCCAATAAGTTGCTCATGAATTGTAAATTAGCTCTCTGTTGGCATCATCTTTATGTTCAATCTCTGCTAACAGAATGGTGGAAATCTCACAGGTTAAAGCTTTATTATTCTTATATTTGAGCTAATTAGCATGCCTCATCATTTTGGAATAAGATTATTATGATTACATGAATTTTGAAGCCCCTTCTTTCTTTTGATAGTGACAATTGTGCATGTTTCAGAGGGAAGAGCTTTTACATTTAGAGATGCTCAATATCTACTTTTCTCTCATCTTCCAAATATGTGGTGTCTCCCATTGTATCGGCCAAAGGTAGTAAGATGAAATACAAATTCATACTTTGGAAGGCTCTTAGAAGTGATTTTAAAATCAAGGCTCTCCTTTTGGCTTGAGGAATTAATTGTGATACTAGTTTTATTTGTTAAGAAGTGTTAGAATCACATAATCATATCTTCTTTTCTTGTCGCTTTCCTCATGAAATATTCAAGTTATTCTTCCCCAATTTTTTGGCCTATCTTCTCCTCCCTCTCTTCCTCAATTGTTTGAGGATATTAATTCATTTATTTGGCAAGAATGTGATTAATGGGGTCTGGATGGAAGGAATTCTCAAGTTTTCTATCAATCATTTAGCTCTTCTATTGCTTTGGCTACAATTTTGAATGTTATTGCCTTTATCATTCATAATTGGTGGGCCCCCAGATATGCACCACCCATATTTTGCCATATTTGATGATTGAAGATATTTATTTTCAGTTAATGTTTCTTTAGATACTATTCATTTTTTGTTGCTTCATTATACTCTTGCATTTGTAATCTTGGTTGGAATTTGGTTTTGGTCTGGTTGGTTGCATTGAATTAGAACTTGGACTTGTTTGGATGTAAGCCCATTATGGCTTTTTATTTTATATCTTTTGCTTGGTGTGGGCTCTTTGGTCCTTTAGGATGGTTAATATGGGATTATGCCAACTTTTATGAGTCTTAAGATGCCAGTTTTGTGATTTTTTCGGTTGCCTTAGTGAAAAGGATTAGCTGATGGTTTTACTGAATGTAGAACTTAAACAATCTGGCTTTCTTATCAGGGAAAACATAGACTATGAGGATACATGAGATCACATCAATTGGTCTTGAACACTACCATATATAATCTTAGAATTTTATAGATACTAATATAAAACCCTTCTTTGGCAAGAACACTAAAGGGTCACAGGTCTCTATTTTATATTCTTTGAATCTGTAGTCCCATTACTGTGTTTGTTTGTATTTTGATTTCACTATTTCTATTTTCAAATCATATATTTTAAATACTCACTTTTATTGAGATTTTCATATACATTATTATTTAATATATTGGGATTGACCATCATGAGTTCCTAAGAATGAGTACCTACATAAGACTTATTTACTAAGTAACACTTAAGCAATTGAGTTGAATATAAGGAGAAACTTGTACATACTAGATGCTAAATACTAAAAAATAAGCTATGAAAAGTTAGCTAAGATCCTTGATAGATTAAATTAGTACTTCAAATTCTATGCGAAGATAAGTATTATAGTCAACTTCAACATTAAAGACAAAAATATTAACAAAATATATATTTCTTCAAGATATTAAACATAAATTTAATTGTGAAAGAAGAAGAGCCAAGGAAGGTAAGATAGAAAATCTATAACAAAAAGAAGTACTTATGTGAATGTTATTGTAGCTCATTGATTATAATTCTTAGATTTGTACTTTAGATTAGTAGTTCAAATCTCACCATCTGCTTTATTATCTCTAGTAAGACTCCCATCCTTAAGAAAAAGGAGTGCTCACATTTATGATAAGATAACTTAAATGGATTAGAATCATGATTAATGATTTATGATGCAATATGTAGTTTTTTATTATTATTATTAGTTAATTGGAGGATTATTTAATAAGCTTAGGCTATCCACTAGTAATTATTTACTTAAAACCAAATACTAAAGGCAACAAACACAATTAAAAATAAAATTCAAATAAGGATCTTAATATCCAAACATTCAAAGCTTAAATCACAAAGGTAAATCCAAATGGGTTTCTAAACAATCAAAACAATAAATAATTCATAATTAGGATAATTAAATATATGTTATAAGTTAGGGTTTACATTTTTTTCTATTTCTTGTGAAAAATTCTTGAAGGAAAATGCAAAGATAAACTATTCTGAGGGGCTTACTACTAAAAGTTAAAAGAAAGATTTTTTCATTATATTCTTATTAGTGTTTTTTCACTGAAATTAGAGAGAGATGATGTACTTAACCTTATGACCAGTGAGCCCCATTTATCACATTAGCTTGTTGAGATGAGTATTAGTTGTTAGTTATCAATGTCAATTTCAATAGGACATTTAGCTTAAACAATCAATGTCATGTCCATGATTACCTTTTAAAGGCAATTCTTCTTTTATTTTTATGTTTTAAAAATGTTTTGATTTCAAGAACACTCAAAACTTTTCTTATCACAAAAGCAAATTTTATATGATATTAAATATCTAGAAATAAGTTTAAATGTCTCCTCATAGTAAAAAGTCCATACTTCTCAACTAACTATGATTTATGCTTAAATATTGTTCAAACAACATTAAACTTTAATTTGGGCTATTTTAAAACTATTACATTTTTGCCTTAAAAATATTTGTTGGATATTTAAGCCTACGATAAAAAACTTAACCTCATTTTGGGATTTAAGAGATTATATGATTTTACAATAAAAGGTATAAAAACTAATAAAAATTGCAACACACACAAAATACTATAAGTAAAATAAAAATAAAAATAATTGCACTTAGAAAATTATAGTGGAGAATGTTTTACTCTAAAATTTCATTCAACCTCGAGTAATATTGCACAAACAAAAAAAACTTTCCTCTTTCACAACAAATTTGACTATATAATAGTGGAACATTCTCTCCTTCTCAAGTTAGTATGAGTCAAAGATGTTTAAAAAACAAGTCCTCTAACACAAACCCTACTAGAGCTGGGTTAGAAAAATAATAAAAATAAAAAAAACTTACAAAAAGCTTTTTGGGAGATATTTTTTGAGAGCTTTCTATTCTTTGAGATTTGAGAGAAAGAGAACATTAAGAGATCCACAAAATTTTAAAACTATCTGATAAATGCCTTCTTAAAGATCCAAGAAAGTTTTTGAGTGATTAAGTGCTTTAGCATGTGGCCAGAGGGTTTATATTTATAGTGGAAAAACTATGGTCCAAAATATGGCAATAGTATATTTGAAAAATTTAAGATGCACTTGGGTGCGTATTAAATGTGTATTGGTGCTTTGTTACGATCATGGGTGCATGATTTTTGTTTTCATGCCATGGATGAGTCAACAATAGATCTTGTGAAATTATATGTCAGGGCATAATTTTTTGTCCATGGGTGCGATGCACCTGGGCGTGAGCTATAATAAATTTATTTCTCAAGTCTTTTATTCGTTCTCTTAGTTTTAATAACAAAGCTTAATAGCCTTACATTTTTATGAATCTATTTCTCGCCTTACAAATAAAATACACCATAACAAAAATTTAAATTATTTTTCTTAATAAGATGTTGAAAGGGTTTCTTAATTGTCTTAATGCATTCTCTAATTTGAAGTATAACATTTCTTAAGCTTCTAAGCAGTATTCTAAATTTGAATTTTGCTAAAACCTATGAACACTATGTCAAGAAAATATTATGTAAGCATTTGGTTATTTTTTATCAATATTTTGTTATTATCAAAAAAGAAATAACAAATTGACTAAATGTGCTAGATTTCTAGAGTAATAATCTCTCTCTTTTTTATGATAATAATATACTTTAATAACTTCAATTAAAATTATTAAGTGTAAGAAAAACAAAATCCTATACTAATGCAGGTATATATATATATATATATATATATATATATATGCAGAAAAAAAATCACTAAAATCAACAATAAACACCTCCTAAATAAGATAATATTAAAAATTAATTTCTCTAATGACTAAGACAAAAGTTGAGATCTTCTCCCCCCTTTTATCATAATAAAAGAAGAAATAATAGAAAAACTAAGGTTGGTTAATTATTTTCAGTTAATGTCTTAGCTAGTGTAATATTGGGGTAATCACTATGTGAAGAAATTTGATAGCTATTCTACATTCTCATGAATTGTATCACTAAATCACCTCTTGCTATGTGATCTCTAATGAAATAATGCATGACCATGATGTGTTTTGAGTGTGAATATTTTAAGGTTCTTAATGAAATTAATGGTGCTTGTGTTATCACACTTTTGAGGAATATCTTACTACTTAAATCCAAAAACTAATAGCTACTTCATAATACATATGACTTGAGGAATACAACTTCCCTCTACTATGTCTTATACCTTAGTAGTAGACAAAGCGATCAGATTAAATTTCTTACTTAACCAATAAGGGAATGAACTACTATGAAATTTGCATGTGAAGAAATTGTTCCACCTATCGGTTCTTGATCCAAAAAGGTCTGACTCAAACTAATAAGATCAAACAATTTCATATCGTGAGTGTGCCAAAGTCCTGAGATAGAGGTGCTATTAAGATATATAAGGATACACCAAATATATATTAGATGGATTTCCCTAGGGCTAGATTAGAACCTAGCACATAAGTAGACATTGAATATAATATTAGGTTTATTTAATAACAGATAAAAGAATGATCTTATTATATTATGATAAATTTTGTGATCTTCTATTTTACCAATAAGTGGGGAATCTAAGGCTATGGCTGAACTAATGAGGGTATCTATGGGTTTAATAATGTAAAAATTTAAATAGTTAAGTAACTCTCTAGTGTATTTTATTTGTGATTTGAAAGACCCATGTGTATGTTACTTGATTTAAAATCCTATAAGAAAATTTAATTCCCCCATTAAAGACATTATGTATTCATTGCATATAAGGGAACTGAATTCCTTACAAAACGTTTTGCTAGTGGAACCAAATAAGATGTGTTAGGACTTTTCTAAGGAAAAAGGGCAGTCTTTATAGATTTACTAGTGAATTTGTTTAGTGTGAGAAAAACATTAAGCCTATCATACCACTTTTTAGATGTATGGTTCAAACTATATAGTGCCTTTTTCTATTTATGAACATAATCCAAGGGAATACATCAATAAATGTAGAGGATAGATCCATGTGTGCATCCTGATTAATGTATCCTATAAAAAACTTTCTCTTAACATCCATTTTATACAATTTTAAGTTTCAATGGGTTACATATGTAAGTAATTATTTAATGTATTTAGTCATACCATTGATGCAGAAGTCTCTTCAAAATATACACTTTCTAATTGCTTAAATCCCTTAGCCACAAAACAGGCTTTATTTATCATAAATAGACCATCATTATTAATTTTTTAAGAATCAGTCCAATTACACTTGCAAACTTAGGCTTAGATATTAAATCCTAATAAAAGTTCCTTCAAATTCACTTACTTCATCTGGCATTGCTACAATCCAATTTTAATCAAGAAGTGCTTCAATAATAGACTTAGATTCTATCAGGGAGATAATATTAACATAATTAATTTTATTCCTTAGAGGTCAACTAGTTTAAATGTCATGGGAAGGATCTTTGATGATCAATTATTTAGGATGACTACCATTTCATCTCAATTTCCTAGGTAAACTATTTCTAGATCTAATATATCTTTCTATATTTAGTTTTCTCAAGTTATTTTCTATTTCATTATCCGAAGGATATTGATTTGAGGTTCAAAATTAAAATCATCAAAAAGCACAATAGCTAATTCCTCAATCTTAATTTTCTTCTTATTAATGATCATATATACCTTTCAATTTGCTTTTACTATCCCTAAGTATTTATAACAAAATCTATAACACTAAGATATTTTTGGTTTTCATTCATTAAGAAATTAAAATGGAGTTTTCCTAAGAGTCTTCCAAATATAAATTTTGGTTATAATAAATCATTTCAGCCTAGAAATATTTATGTAAATGACACTCAAGTTTCATTAACGCAGTCATCTTGCATAGGGTCTTATTTTATGTTTTACAAATACATTTTGTTGTGGTGTCCTTAATAAATAATTATTATACTTAATTCTATTTGAAGCACAAGAATCATCAAAGTTATTATTTTCGACTTCTTTTTAATGATCAGAATGAATTATTGAAATTAATATTCTAAGAATTCGACCCAAGTAATTCTAGAAAATTTATCTACATTTACAAAACAAAACCTAGAACCTCGAAGGCTTACTTGACTAATAGGACATAGCAGTGTGTTCTTTAAATAAGATGAAGAAAATATGTGCCTTGTTTGTTGGTTAAATGGACATCCATTATATGGTGAATATTTCAAATATTCTAGGCTATACAAACTAGCAACTAATTTTAATTTTGATATCTTTGAGAGTGTCAAAGAGCTAGCATGACATAATCTCTTATTGCACAGCCACATGTTATCATTATCAATTTTAAAACAATTTGTTTTAGATTAAAATAGTGAACTTTGATTTAGTTGATACATATTCTTACTTTTTACTATCTATTTTAATAGAAGAATACTAAGGGTGAAATTCAACAAATAATGCAACATCACATCAATGACTAATTCTCAAAAGGTTATGCATAAGACCATCAACATAAAGTGAATACTTAATACAATAAGTGTCTGACATAGCTGTTTTCTAGATACCCTTGACCTTCATTTTTAGGTTATCTCTTAATATGAATTTACTTATTTTTATTTCCAATCTATAGAATTTAGATCTATCATATGTAATATGCTAATAAAATCCATTATCAAAGCATCACATGTCATCTCTGCTCATATTACAAGAATGTAACTGCATATAAGAAATTAAATGCTATTGGTTTGTATGTGACTAAACTTTCTTTTCTATTATTGAGTAGCCATACCATGTTCTTAGATTTATTTTATCTACACAATTATGAGTCATGATAAAAAAAACCACATTTAAAATATTATTTCGTTGATAATGGTCTCAGTAAACTATTTTTTTTCCCTTATTTGTATATATCTAGTACTCCTAAGTATTAGATCAAATTTATTTAACTTTTTTATCTGAAGATTTTAATGTTCTTTAAGTCTTTATTTAGTCTTAGATTCTTATTGTATTGAACTTCATTTGACTCACTATAATTAACTAATTCAAAATTTATAAGCTAAGTTATAAGTTTTTATAAGACTTCTTTTTGTGTTTCATTTAAATATTTAGATTTTTCAATTCTTTCTTTATTGATTTATTTGATTTTGTAACATTATTCTAATGAACATATAATTCCTCAAACATATATTCTAATTAAGAGTAGGTTATATATTTTACTTCTTGATCAGATATTTTTGAGCTTATTTTTGCTTTAGTTTTCATCATTAAGTAGAGGCTTGCTTCTTTCACTTTTAGTAATGTGTTGTTCTTGGATTCAAAATTTCCCTTAAAATTCTCCAATTATGGTTCCACTTTTTGTGCCTTTCTCCTTAAAACATTCTTTCTTGTCACAATTCTCTTTTTTATGCGTTAATCTAAGACTTCCATTTGAATACGACATCTTTCCTTACATTTGTAATAAATAATGTTATTCTCAAATTTAACATTTGAACTTTTACATTTGCATTTGCTCTATTATTATTGCCTCTATCTATCATTTCAATGATCTTTCCTTATTATTCACTTGAGTTTTCCTTTAACAAAGGATAATTCATCTTCATCAATGCTTTTGCTTCCACTAGATGCTTCCAAATTGAGTTTTCCTTTTTCTATGATTCTTCCTATATTTTTTCTCTTAAAGCTTGCACTTGCTTGCCAGAATTTAAAGATCCCAATCACAAATTAAAAAAAAAGTTTTTAAATCCCTTACTTCCCTTATTGCATGAACATTAGGATCCCAACATTCGATAAGACTTTGGAAAACTTTGTTTTCTTTACCTTTATTTATGAATGTCTTTCCTAAGGTATGCAAAGTAGTAAATACCTTCATGAGTTGTATTTATATATCTAATATGGCTTTTTAGATTTCATCTAAAAAAGCTCAAATTCATGAATAGGAGAGTTTATGTTATGGTCATTCAAAAAAAATTTGCGAGTGTGTTCATCTCATCAAGATAGACCTCTATGTCAAATTTTGTTTTGTTTTTGGAAATAATGGAGGAAAGGGAAAGAAGAGAGACAAAGAGGAGAGAGAAAGATGAAAGAGGAGGAAGAAGAGAAAGCTAATTTGAATACTCAAACCATTTAAGAATAAGAGAAGCCAAATTTCTCACTCTTGAATAATGTAGGAGAGAGAAAGAGGAGAGAAAAAAAAGTTTATAAATACACCCCCTCCCTCCTTTCTCCCACTCATCCTCCCATCTCCTCTCCCCTTCCCCACTCCTCCCCAACTCCTCTTCTCAATTCCACTTCCTCCTCTTTTTCCTTGTCCACCACTGGTTCCCCCGCCGACTTCCAATAAAACTCATCAATAGTAAGAAATGAGAAAGAGATGATTTTTTTTTTATTCTTTTAATTTCTTTCCATCTTCTTTTATTAATATATAAATGTGATTATTATTATTATTATTATTATTATTATTTTCATTTATGCAACTTTTATTTCAGTCTTTTTTTCTTTCTATATATATATATATATATATATATATATTTTCTATTTTCTGTAACTTTCATTTTTGTCATTTACTTTCTTTATATATATATATATATATATATATATATATATTTCATAATTTATGCAATTTTTATTTCTATCATTTTCTTTACATATATATATATATATATTAATTTTTTTATTTTTGTTTTTTATAAAAGCCATCTCGATAGGAATTTATTCCATAAAAAGAACACGTACATGACTAGGACTGGGAGGGTACAAAACTTAGAATATATAAACTAGAAACAATGCCCTAAAAACAGAGACCCAGGGTATAACCTAAAAGGTCTCCCAACACAAAAAGAAAAAAGAAAGGCAAAAAAATAGGTAAAGGGATCTAGCAAGTAGATAAATCTAACCAGCATGAAGCTGTACATCCATCACGAGAAAACCTACAAAATGAAAGACTACAGCCCCATATATTCAATACAAACAAAACCTGCTTACAAAACAAGTTCTGCAACATCTCTAAACTTAGAAAAGCAGCGCCCTCAAAGCCTAACCAAGAAGTCCAAAAAGAATCAAGCCCAAAAGAGCAAATGGACAGCCCCGGAGAGAGACCACTTCCAAATGCAACAACCCACAGATCTAAGAATGAAATCAAAACAAAACATCATGCCAAACTAAACCTGATCACAAACAGGACTGCAAAATGAAAAAGCCAGCTAGGGAAAAATCAAACCACAGGGATATAGCAGAATATAACACCACCGCACAAAGAGTAGAACTTAACAGCACAACAAAGATTGAACCACCACAACCTTCAGAACAAATATCACCACTACAATCGAAATAGCAGCTGAGAAGCCCAGCTGAGAGTAATAGAAACCAAAACATTCCAAAATCAGAGCAAGAGAAGCATAAGATAGCCCAGTTAGAAGTGGACATCCCAGAAATATTTATGCAGAAGTATCATAAATCTTCCAAGGGGAATGCACATAATCTTACAACTGGAGAATTAAGAAACCATAAAGCTATAGAAGTAATTAACACCACCTCAGAGAGAACAAATTTAAATTCAACCTAAATCTAACCACAATATATTTCAGGACAAAAATTATAGCAGATAATGAAACAACAACTAATTAGCCCAGCTGAGAAGCCATAAATCAAAAATGCAATAACCAGCTTTAACATCAGCTCACAATTTTTATCAGGATTTAACAACACAGAAAGCACCAGTTTATAGCAAAACAAAATAGTTGAGAAATTATAATTCAGCAAAGCTAGAACAATTTTTGATCTCACTTCACTGCTTTTTACAGATTTTAACATCACCTCATAAACATAATTGAAAGATAGAGTGAAAGAACCCCAACCAATTTTTAAAGGATTTTCTCGTAGAAAATTCTAACTGATTTGGCCAACTGGGAAATAATATAAAACCAAAGCAATACCAGTTTTTAACATAACTTCCCAGATCAGAAAAGTTTTTATCATCTTTGTAAGCACACGGTCACAGCAGAAGTTACCAACTAGGAGAATATATATCAACCATTCCTTAACAATTTTTAAACACACATCCCTAATTATAACTAATTTAAACATCACAACATGCACTGTGTCACAGAAAGAAACCATGAAAGAACCCTTACAATTGATAGTATCAAGCACTACATTGGGATGGGAAAAACACAAATAATGCAAATTAAAGAAACCAGCACCAGCTATTTCAAACAAGCAAAACAAAACAGATTCAACCCTACAAGATGTGAGGGGGCAGAAGGAATCCTTCGAATAGCAACCAACCTCAGATCTATGGGTGAATCAAAAACTAAACCATCACTCCAACCTAAGCATATTCTTGATAGAAATTGCATTAAGGTTTGTCCAACTAAAAATATTTTTATCATAAATGCTAAAATACTTTTTAACCTCTTCAATAATGTTTAAAACAGAAACACCTGTATTGAATTTTGCATTTGTATATTTAGCTTGGTTTCTAGCACTCCATATATGCTAAAGGGTGAAGGCATCGAGATGGCTGCCTATGTGAATTTTACCATTCTTTACTTTAGGCCAACAAAAAAAAATATCTTCAGTATTAGCAGCTGGAGGGAAAGGAAGCAGACAAATGTCATTCCAAATCAATTTACTGAAGGCATTTTCAATGAAAACATGATTTAGGGATTCAATTTCATTGCAACAATAGTAGCGGTATGCAAGGCAAAAGCCCAAATTTTGCATTTTAGTATCCACACTTATGAGGTTCTTATAGAGACTCCAAGGGAAGATACTGATAAGGTTTGGGATACAAATATGCCAAATCCAGTTTGGAAAAAAGGGAACATCATGAGATCTACAGCAGTTCTACAGGATGGATAGGTTAATTTTTTTGTTGATTCAGAGAATAGAGTTAGCAGATTTAGTAACTTCAATCATTAGATTAAGGGTAGAAATATCATTAACATTCTCATCAAAGAGCATATCTTGAAGAAGGGGAATATTCTAGCTAGTACTATGGGAATAAACATTAGCAAGCTTTAATTTTGGGTGATTGATGTGGCTATAGTTATTGAATAATGCTTTATTATTATTCTAGCAATCAAACCAAAAAGAGATAGAAGAGTCCAGATTCTCCCATTTTATAGTTTCCTCAACAGTGTCTCTAAAAGAAAGCATTCTTCTCCAAGTAGTAGAATCAGCAATTTTGTTTTTAACCACAGTTGGATGAGCGTTGGCATAATATTTAGCAAGCAAAATTTTAGACCATATGGAGGTGGAGGTTCTAAATTTCTACCACAGCTTAAGAGATAAAGCCTTATGAATTTCAGAGAGGTTTCTAATCCCAAGCCCACCTTTAGCATAAGGGAAAGTAAGTTGACTCCAAGGGAACAAGAAGATTTTGCTACCCTTTGGATGGATCCATAAGAATTTGTTCAAAGTGGTGGAGAGCTTTTTTAGAATATGGTTAGTGGGAGAGCAAACCTCTAACCAATAGAGGGGAATAGCATTTAGCACATGCTCGATTAGGATAAGCCTACCTCCTTGAGAGAAATATTTATTTTTCCAACCTTGAAGCTTTTTGAAAATTTTGTCAAGAAGACCTTTATAGTTTATGTGTTTATTGTGGCCAATATTTATAGGGATCCCAAGATAGATGAGGAGGAATTTCACTATTTTGAATTTTAAAGTATTTTCAATTTTAGTGCAGTTCCTTTGGGGGATTTTGATATGCACAAAATAGTTGGATTTGCTGCTATTGATACTAAGCCCATATTCAAATTCAAGATTAGAGAGGAGAACCGATATATTTTTTAGGGAGTTGCTGCTACAGTTTGAGAAGATGCTCAGATCGTCAGCATAAGCAACATGGGACACCATCATTTTGCCACCAATGTTAAATTGCATTTTTGGATTTTGGTGGAACAGGAGGTTTATATTATGAGACTGTATGTTCATGGCTAAAATGAAAAGAATGGAAGAAAGAGGATCCCCTTGTCTAAGCCCTATTTTAGAAGGAAAAAAACTAGTAGGAGTGCCATTTAGCATAATAGAGAACCAATTATGATGAGTTAAATTTTTTATTTTTGTAATGAAATTGTCATTGAAACCATTGGCTTTACAAATTTGTATGCGGTATTTCCAGCCTAATTTATCAAAGGCCTTTTCAAGATCAATATTGAGAATAAGATTGTGGCCCCAACATTACTTTTTTAAACAGTGGAAAAGCTCTTGAGTAGCAAGGATATTATCCTGAATGTGTCTACCGAGGACAAAAATAGATTGATTGAGATTTATAAGGGGGGGGGAGAATGGTTTGAAACCTTTTGGCTAAGATTTTAGAAATTATTTTGTTCATAGTGCTGCAAAGACTAATAGGTCTAAAGTTATTCCACCAAGAGGCTTTAACAGTTTTTGGGATCAACGTAATCATAGTGTGAGTGAAGAATTTGGGAAGGGGAACATCACAAAAAAATTCCTTTATTCGATTACAAACATCCAACTTTAAAATATCCCAACATTTTCTGAAAAACTCCCCAGAGAAACCATCAGACCCTGGGCAAGAATTTTCTTTAAGGTCTTTAATAGTATCCCAAATTTCTTCTTCACTAGGCATCTGATTTAAAAAGTTATTTATGCTAGTAGTAATTTGAGCCTTCGGGGTAGATAGTTTGCTTTTGAGGGGGGGGTGCAAGGAGTTCTTAATGGTTTCTTCAAAATAATTGGTGGCTGAATTTTGCATCTCAGCTAAGTTGGATATTTTTTGGCCATCAGGGGAAGTGACTTCATTAATGTGATTTATATGTCTTCTTTTTTTCACCCAATTATGATAAAAGATGGTATTATACTCACCTTTGAACTTCCAATTAATAGAGCACTTTTGTTTCCAAAAGGATTCAACATCACTGTGATTCTTGATCAGGTTGGCTTTAGCTTTATTGACCGCTTACTAAATTTTCTTGACGGGACAAATTAGTGAAGATATTACCAATGGAGGACTTGTTCCAAATTCCAAGAGCTTTTCTTTGTTTTTAAAACTTATCTACCAATCTATATAGCCCAAAGTAATTGCAAGGTTCATTCCAAATAGAATTGATAATCTTATGGTACTCCTCTTTTTGAAGCCAAAAAAATTGAAAATAGAAGGACTTCAGGAACTTGTTTTTGTTATTCTAAGAGGATAGGATATTGGTTTATGGTCAAAGGCAGTGGAGTTTAGAGAGGAATTTAGGTAGTTAGAAAAATCATTACACCAATTGCTATTTATAAAGAAACTATCTAAACGAGCAAATTTCCGACCAGCATTCCAAGTGAAATGAGCACCGGTATATTTGAAATCCTCTACACCACAATCAAGCATAGCCAACTTAAAGTCAAAGGTTGAGTTAGAATAGTCAGAGGAGTAGCCTTTGTATTCATTGTTTTTCAAGATAGCATTAAAATCCCCTCCCATATCCCAAGGAATGGAAGTGGTGACATAATCTTTAAGGAAGGACCACAAAGATCAGCGATCATTTCTAAGATTGTGAGCAGGAACAAAGGTAATTCAAAATATATAATCAGCATTAAATAATCTGATGTGATTGGCTTGCTCACATTGGGAAAGGATTTCAACATTCCAAATGTTAGACCACATGACCCAAATTTTGTTAGAAGCCGAAGCCTCAGCGTTATCAAATTTAGCAAAATGGCTAATATTATGAATGTTTCAAGCAGACAACTTAGGCTCAAGAGTGGCAGTAATACTTATTTTATTTTTAAAAATTAGATGCTTAAATCTATTTTTAGAAGAGACATTACTAATGCTTTGAATATTTCAGCATAAAATATTCATGAGTTAACATTAGAAGTGCCTTTAAGGGACTTCTGATTGCTTTTATTGGTATGGGATAAAGTATTTGCTTGGTTTTCTGAAATAGTATCATTACCTATATCAGCAAGAGTAGATAAAATTTGGCACCTATTTGTGGTTATTGTATTTAGAATTCTAGCACAAGTTGATCTATCTGCAATGAATGATCTTTAAGGGACTCTTTGGCATTTGGAAGTTATCTCTCTATTCGTTCGCAACCTGCAAAGTCACTTGGGGAAGCATGTTAGAATTATTGGTAGGATCCATACCAGCCTCAACAGGTTTCCAAACGATAATTTTCGTAAGTTTTTTTTCCACCAGTGGGAGCTAGATCAACATAAGATGAAGTTGATACAGCATTTGTTTCAATCTGCAAAGTTACTTGAGAAAAAACATTAGTATCATTGGGATCAAAAGTATTATCTGTATCAGCCTTGATAGAATTTCCTTTGACAACTTCAACAATATTGTTTTCAGCAATGTTAGCAGATACAAAAATAGCATTATAATCATCCCTAGCCATTGGATTTAAAGATTTTTCAGGGAGGTTCAAACCATGGTCAACATTTACCACAGGGATAGCTAAAGTATATGATCCATCATTCTTTGCATGACATACCTATTCCTTAGAAGAATCAAAACTATTTAAAGGATTATTATTTGCATTATCAGTGGTACTTGCGGACAAAATAACCTCTTTAGTATTCGCACTAGGGCAAAAACCGCAATCTCAGTATTAGTGGCAACCTTACCAGAACATTTAAAGATGTTTTCATGAGAGAAAATGTGATCAACAAAATTTTTAAAAGCCATAGTGTTAGCTAAAACATGAGACCCATCATTATCATCATTAGCCACAAAACTTTCAATAGCCACAATGTTGGCTAAAACTTGAGCTCCATCATTGTTAACATAACAATCCAGAGCATTATCTATTCTAATATTAATATCAGTCACATTTCCATCCTGAACAAGGACTTCCCTATGTCGGATTATAAGTAGGGGGCTATTTTGACAAATACCTAATTATCTGTGTTATGGCCTAGAGTACTACACCAATTGCAAAAAAAAGGCATATTTTCATAAATAATAGCTTGGAGATAACCCCTTTCCCAAGATCCCAACCATATAGCATTTGAGGGAGAGTATAGATGTTTAACTCTAATAACATTCTTGGTGCAGCAATTTTCCTAAGAAAAGTAGTGTTTTTATCTAGCTGCAGAGGTTTACCAATAGCTTTTCCAATGTTTAGGTGGATATCTTCAGTTATACAGTGTAATCTAAGACCATGTAGGTTAATCCACATTGGAACAATAGGAACATCATGCGTAACATTAGAGAAGGGATCCCATTTGCAAAACTGCATAGTATTTCCTTTAAGGTCATAAGACCCTTTTGAAAACACTCTAGCATAATCCAGGTTAGACTTAAATGTGAAATAAATGCGATAAGAATCAAAGGACCTAATATTAACAGGGGTAATGAGCTTTAAGCCTTTAATGAAACCATCAATCAATCCAAAATTAGGTTTAGATATAGCAAATTTACCCACCAGAGTTAAGGCATGTGGATTGGCCAAGTTAAGGACCTCTTCATCAGAGAAAAATAATGTAGGGGCTCCGTTAAGAGTTTTTATTGCCTTTGAGAGGAGCAGGGTGGAAGATTCCACCGCATCCTTGAAGGATCAGACAGAGGTCGGGATCTCTATCAGCAAACATAACCAAAATAGAAAAAGCAACTTCAGTAATAAACTGAAAGTTAAGAGTAACAAAAGAGGGATTCACTAAACTTCGACGAAAGGCCGAGAACGCAGAGCGAGGCCGAAGCCCAGGCTTGACGGCCATGTCGAAAAAGAAAACCTAAGTCGCCTCCAAAATCGCACCAGCGCCCTAAGCAAGAGCGCCGAAAAAAAAAATATTGATATATATATACTAATTCTTACAACTTTTATTTTAGTCATTTTCCTTATATATATATATATATATATATATATATATAAATATATATATATTAAATTTTTTTTCTTATAAAAAGCCATCTCGGCATAATTTTATTTCAAAAAAAAGACTTACAAGATCGGGGCTGGGAGGGTACAGAGTCCTAGAAGCTAAAAAACCAGAAGCCAGCCCCAAAAATAAGGACTCAGGGAATTTCCTAAAATGACTCCGACACAAAAAGAAAAAATGAAACAAAAAAAGTAAATTAAAAGTAGTAGCAAATAAGAAATACAAGCCAAATAAAATAAAAAATACAATAAAGAGAAGAGAGGAATGATCCATCTGCATAGAAAAAAGGGTCAAGAGACAACACATCCAAGCGAGCAGCTCCACCAAAACCTGATGACAAAATAGCTAAAACCTTTCATCTACCTGAGGGACCTTGCAACTAAACAAAATGCCACCACCAAAATGAGCGAGAAAGATGAGCCAGCCACCGCAAAACACCTGCAATACGAAAACAACCGCAACCAAAAAATGAAATAGCAAAAACAAACTCTAAAGCAAGAGAGAGTTCGAGAAAGAGCACCGCCAGAAGCAGCAGCCCACAGAGCATAGAAGATCAAAATAGGTAAGGCAACTGACTCCATGTGGTGCCCCACCCTATGGTCCACAAGATTAGACTTAAGAGGTAGTGTGCCACTCTGGCAAATCCCTCACTTATCATTGGATTAGGTAAGATCCACAATCCACCAATAAGGGAAGGAGGTGTATAGAATGAATACGGAGATCAATCACTAAATCAACACAAATATAGAGTGCGAAAGTATATGAAATAAATGGTACACTCATTTCACCATACATCAAACATCAAATAAAATGAAATATAGCTCAGAAAATAATAGTGTAGAAAAGTAATCACAGTCACGAGTACCAGAATTATTACAGCATTAATAAATAGTTTAAAGAACTAAAATAAAAATTTCTCATCCTCACAGAAAGATGAAAAAGGAACTAAGCAATGTTTGGCTCTCTCGGCTGAACGTCCTCTTCAATATAAGGCTCCTTCTCTTCAGCACCCAACTCCTCAAACTTATCTAAATTTGATATTGTCAGTTTCACAATGCTAAGGCCCCATCCAATAAAAGAAAAAAAATCTTAGCAAACAATTATCTAAGTATATTTTAGGCTAAATATTATTACATAAATTATTAATATCACCATTTATATTTATAAAACTAAAATAGTTATCTAGCATAGGAGCAGTAAGCATACAAGGAGCAGGATAAGTTATAAATACAACATTTATAACTAAGTAAGAATTGAGGTAAAAGGGCATACCTCAAGCAAACTAACTAAGGAATAGGCATACATATATATAATGTAGTAAGTAAAAGTACTGAAAGAAAAATCTAATCCAAAACATATTGATGATCATATGTCACATACTAATTAAAACAAAAATCTAAAAGTGTTACATATAGTATGCAGTAAAATCTAGCATTCTATAAATATGTACAAGTGAACAGGTAAGTAAAAAAATATAGCTGACTGAAATAACATGCATCAATAGCATAGTCAACAGTAAACTGAAATTAAAATGGGTATGTACACCTGCCATATCAGAAACTTAGCAAATCGGGCCTAGCATAATTCCCAAAGTCTTTCAGTACTAGGGCAGACAAAAATTTCTAAGGTCTTTTCGGGCTAAGGCAGACATAATAGAACAGCAAAACTGAAGAGGCTGTAAATACAAATACAAAATCTTTTAGTCATTTTACTTTTGTTTCTATAGACACATCCAGATATAATTGAGGAGTCAAGTACGACTACAAGACTATACAGGTTCCAAGCTTAACACACACTCCTCAATGAGTAATGTTAAGCAACCTTGTTACTCCTTACCCCTGTCTATTAGGGTAAATGTGCACCCGAACTAACTAGATTATAATTGAACCTAAGGCAACTGTTATCCTAATTATTCTAAGTTTTCATTTCATGCACAAAGTTTTCTTACATGACATGTCCAATGGATTTAGCACAAAATACATGGAATGGCAGCACAAAAATCTTATAGTAAGCAAGGGACTCTTCTACACATGGTGACACTGTTGTTATCTAATTAAACCATTCTAATTATTATAAGTTACACAAGTTCAGGATCTCCAATTCCTACTATCGAGTGTAACTTAGAAGTACATTCTTAAAGGTTACAAAATATTAGGACTAGCTAGGCCATAAAATGATTAAATCAATGTCGACTATTTAAGTTAAATAAGAAATCATTACGATCTAATTAATGAATTTAGATGTTCTACACTAAGATTTGATCAAGATCTACTAACTAGAGATTATGATTTTAACACCACAAGATTGGAGTTAAGCACATAATCCAAAGGTAAAGTCTAAGGGTCTAAGGTTTCAGTTCTAAGTGAACTAATGATTGAGGTAAATCCAATTAAGCAAAGCCAAGCTTAATAGGATTATTCTTCTATTCTTAATTTAGGATTGAAAGATAAAATAATCAAAAATGAAATTATGAAAATCTATAACTAATAAAAATTAAGGATTCATTCATCGAATAACTCCATTATTCAATGAATAAAATATAACATAATATTTAACCTTGTTCTTAAGGAATGAATCCTAAGGTGAAGTGAGAATTCCTAATGATAAGACTTGGAGGAGGATGTCAACGATGTTGAGTCGAATACAATATGGGTACCCCAGATCATCGAACACTTTGGTTACTCTTTGTAACCACTACCTGGCTAGGATGGGGAAATCCAATCCCCAGTAGATAGCGTCCTCCAGCATCCTTTCCAACATGCTGGCTTCTGCTGGGGAGACTCCTTGGACTACTCTCTCGTATTATTTTGCTAGGTACACGTTGAACTCCCACCTTTCTTCAAAGTGGGTGTAAAAGTTGTACATCGACATGATCATATAGTAATGCCCCTAAGTATCCATATTAAGTGATTTGCTTTAGTTAGATTAAGCATTTTATCTTTCTTATAATTGCAATTTCATTTTCATACTATTACTATTTTGAGCTCGTAAGTATGGTGCCTTGGATGCAACTCTAATATTCAGTTAGTGACTGGTTGGCTGAAGAATGATCTATTAGGTTGAGAGGAATACAATTTCCAATTTGACACCTTATGAAATTCTCTGGTACCAACTATGATGCCCCACCCTTTAATCCGCAAGATTAAACTTAAGAGGTGGTGTGCCACTCTGGCAAATCCCTCACTTATCATTGGATTATGTAAGATCCACAATCTACCAATAAGGGAAGGAGATTCACAGAATGAATATAGGAGACCAGTCACTAAATCAACACAAATGCAAAGTGCATAAGCATATTAAATAAACAGTACACCTATTTCACCATACATCAAACTTGAAATAAAATGAAATAATCAAAAAATAATAGTGCAAAAAAGTAATCACAGTCACAAGTACTTGAATTATTATAGCATTAATAAATAGTTTAAAGAACTAAAATAAAAATCACTCATCCTCATTTTGGAGCATTAGGAATTAAGTTAGCTTCTTAATTTAGGATTTGAGTAGTTCGTTGTTCTTGCGCTACTTAGATAGAAATCTTATTTCTCTTCTTCCTAATTAGAATAACAAGGAGTTTACCTCAGCATCTGTTTAGATCTTATTAAGGAGTAAGATGAGCTAGCTTATTTCTCTACTTAAATAGGATAATAGGAAGATTTCATAGTATCTGGGTAGATCTTATTAGTAATAAGATAGCTAGTCTGTTAAGTTCCTACATAAAGTGATAGTTAGGACTTTAGCTTTTAAGTGATTAGAAATCCTAACCCTTATATGTTTAGAATCGTAAGTTAAGAGACTTGAACACCATATTTGGGGTTTGATCTCTTGACTATTAATCTTGATAGATTATTTCAAGGTTTGGTTCTAGAGTAATTAAGATGATTGATTTAAATTGTTTAACTCCATTAGGCAACTTTGACTTATTGAAGTTAGAACTTGATGAGTTCTAATGCTTTGACTTTTATAGGACCGTTCAGCTGAGTTTACACTGATGGTAGGATCTTATGGATACTCTTAGTATAGTTTAGACTGATAATTTCACCAATAATAGAAATGTGAACGATAAGTATAGAATCTGTAAATTTTGCTGCAGACAAGTCTACAGAAACTACACTTGTGTCTGTTCTTTTAATATTATTGGGTGGAAATAGGCTGTATTAGCTTTTGTGGAAGTTGTTTTGGTGGCCGAGCACTAAAAGTGGTATTGCTATCTTTATCTCTAAGTGCCTACCCTATGGTTGGTGGAGGATGTGTAGTAGAAGCTTAGTAGACTTCTTAAGCTGTTAAGAATCTCTTTTAGGAGTAGCTTAGCATTTCCATGGTTAATCTAAGCTTGCTAAAGAATAGACCATGGAAGTGTTGTAATTTGGGTGTTTGCCAATAGACTAACCAAGCCATTTCTTTTCTTTTCAATTTTCCAATATGATTCAGTAGAAAGGTTAGTCAAGCTCCATTCTTTAATGATCTTTTATCGAGACACTGAATTGTATCTGTAAGGCAGAGATGGCATACTTACATCTGGATTTTGATCAACTGTTTAGCAGGACCTGGGGACTATCTTAGATATGAGTACTATAGTACATCCCCAGATTGATGATCATGCTGAATGAGTAAATCAAATTATGAATGTTCTCTTGCGTCTCTATGTTATAGATTTTGGTGAATCATAGAAAGATCATTAAGTGTTAGTTGAGTTTGCCTACATTAACAATTATTAGTCCAATGTTGGTATGACTCCTTCTGAAACCCATTTGGAAGTAGATGTACAACTCCCGTTGCTTAGACTGAAGTAGAAGACTCTCAACTTTCTGATTCTGAGTTTACAAAAGAGACCATTAAGAAAGTCCTTCTGATCAAGCGTAGTTTAATTGTCACATTTAATAGATCAAGGAATCTGTAAGGCGCTTGCAACTAACTCTTGTAGTTTCTAATCAAATAGATTTAGTTCTTTCATTTTTATTATCATTTCCTTAGACTTCCTTTTTGCATTTTCAAATTTCCCTTATTTTTATTTGTTGTGTGTCATGAGCGACACTCCTTTTAAAGAGGGGAGTCTGTAATAACCCTAGTGTAATTACTTGTCAATTAGTGACCTATTTGACTCTAATCCTTTTTCATTAGTCTTATAAGAGTATTAGGAGTCTCCAATTCAATTTTAGTGCGATCTGGAGATCGTTTGGCAATTTCCAACATTTCCTGGTTTTCTGATAATTCAGAGAATGCCTAATTTATTTAGACCTCAGAATTGAAAACAAAGTCCACCATTGGACTCACCACACCCAAATTAGCTAGGGGTGGTAATTTGGAAGTGTTTGGAAGTCGTCAAATTTTCCCCGAATATTTTAATAATATTTAAATACCCAAAAAAATTAAAGATAATAAAATTTACCTTCGATCAAAAATCCAATTGCATTTTTGAGTTCCCCACACCTCAATTAGGTAAGGGTGAATTTTTGGGATTTTTCGGAGTCTGTTTGGTTATTTAAATTTGATTAAATAAATCTGTTAATAAACTAATTAATTATTCATTTAATATAATTAATAATCATATAAATTATATTTATTCTATTGATTTAATTAAAGAATAGCAGAGGATCTGCTGTTCTCCTTCACATGCCAAACAACAAAGTGCTCTGATCAAAGCCCTTGATCTATTCCTAATTAAATCCAACAGCTAAATTTTTAGATCTAAATCTGGACCATTGGATCGTCAATTAGATCCAACAGTCATAGCCAATCCTCTGTGCATCTTCCACCTTCTGCTGCAAACCGTATCTGCCGAACGAGTGGGGGGTACGACATCCTTCTCTTAGTGCCTTTAGGCCTCTCCAGAATTAGGTTCATTGCATTTCCTTTTACTTTTCTTCCTTCCCTAGCTGTTGATGCCATCCTAAGCTCCTACCGAAGCAATTGAGCTACCTCCTTCTGTCGAATCCAGAGCTGCAGTTCTTTGGCGTAAGGTACCTCTTTCATTACCCGAATACCTTCCCTTGTTTCATTATTGTTTAATTCTTATTTTAGATGTCATGATTAGGAATTTAAAATTTAGATATTATATGATTTAATCCAGTTAGAATGAAGTTGAATCAACTTCCCCAGTCTAGCTGATTTTTATGCCTCCTCCATGTAAATCTATAAACCATAAAGGGTTCGAGGCATAGGGGTTTTTGGTCCATGACTTAGAGCTCTTAATTAGCTTCAGATAGATAGGTTGTACGTCTCGAGAGGATGCTTAATAATGAATCTAGAGCTAACCCTAATTTTGTGAAGGTTCTGACCTTCTCGGACAAAGGAGAAGCACAGTGTTTGGTTTGAGTAAACTGTAACACTATGCGGTTTGCACATCCAAACCGTGCATGAACCAATCTTTTCCAACTGGTTCGCTCCGTCTTCAGTGCCAGGGAACATGTCGACTTACCGTGAGTCCCACCGTCGCATGTGGGACCCGATTCTGACGACTATCGGCGCCATCATCCCTTTCTGTGCCATCTTGAAGACCGTGCTGTTTTATTATCTTTTGCATTCTAAGATTTTGTGCCGATAGAAAATAATTTCGATTAATAATGATTTAAATATATTAATTAAATACCATTCTTATTTCATTAATAATTCTAAAAATTTACACTCAAATTATACAAAATTATATATCATTTTGATCACAAAAATGAGTAGATAAATAATCTATAATTTAATTTCAGTTTTGACAAATATTTTAATGGGTCAATATTTAGGATTAATTAATTAATTACAAATTAATTTCATTATTTCATGTGACTTAATTTGATCATTTAATGTCGAAATTAAATGATCAAATTATCCATTTCACTCACAAAAAATGTGAGAAATAATAATATGAAATAAAATTTAGCATTTGAACCTTATTTTTCTTAATCACTTTTTAACCTAATTAGGAGTCATTAAAACCCTAATTTTTCCAAAGTTGTCCAAAATTGACATACTTAGTGTCATTTTTCTCCTTATGAAATAAGAATTTCATTTTCATATAAATCATTTCCATTGGGCAACAATTTAGGATTTTAGATTTTTGACTCTTACTTAGTGTTATTATGATTATTTCAAATTCTTAGATAGCATGTTTTAGGCTTTATAAAACCCTAGGATAGCTAACATATCACATTTATTATCTCCCTTACCAATTAGATTTCATTTATATGAGCTTAGTTCTCAACCTTCTATTATTGTGAATTAATTGCCAAGTACCTAATTCACCTTTCAACCCTAAGGTAGAAACCCTAGGATTGATTCGCAATTGATCTATAGTTCATCCCTAGATCTATTGGTTACAACCCATTAAGGATAGATAATCTTAATGCCTTAGTAATTGTAGATTTGTGAATCAACTAGATCTAGTTTTAGTGATTATGTTATGACCTAATTTATTCATTCTAATCCCTAAAGCCTTTTCTTAGTTATTTTAAGATGTAGTAATAAGGATCTCTAACTTACTTAGATTAGTTTAGGAATCCTATTGACTTCCTTAAAGATCAACTAATAGTTTACTTAGAACTTGTAGTTCTTAAGTCATATTAATTACTTACCTAAACCTTACCATTACTTATAATAAAGCTAGATTAATAACTAATTGATTAGGTCCTTCAAAACTACAACCTAGCTAGTGAACCCTAATGAACCATATTGGTTTTGTCTTAGTTCTAATTTCTTAAGTTAGATATTTTTCCTATCTTGATCACTTCCTACTAGACACCTAAACTTGATTTAATTATTGTAATTAGATCTTGTAGTGTAGGATGAGATTAAGAACTAGTTTTTAATAGTAATAATTATACTTATAAATTATTTTGTCACATCATATTAATTAAATTGAATCTACTATTTTCAAAATCCTAATCACTATTATATTACAATTAACTTGAGATCAATATCTCAAAGTTGAGCTCAATTAGCTCCAATCATTAAGTAGATCATTAAAATTAGATAACTTTGGATATCACTTAGTTGTAATTATTAATTTTTCTTAAGTGTTTGCTTAACTATGAGCCTTTTTCATTTGAATCATTCATATAAGACATTGTGCATGAATAAAAACTTTCACATTAAACTACTAGGGATCTATATGGTAGATCAGTCTAGGGCAGACTGAAATTGGAGTAATAAGGAGACCTCACATTCTTAGAGCGCGAATGTGCATGTTTTAGGTAGACCCCGCTTTTCTTTAGTTGTTAAACAGACGTGTTTAACACCTCATTTCATCCTGAATATGCCCACAGAATGAGCACAGATTAAAATAACTTTAATTAATAAACATGGGAGATCTTTAATCTTATAGATTGTTAAGACTCACCATAGCTTTTAGCTATTACTTTCCATAGTTCTAGACTATATGAATCTTAGACTAATTGTCTAAGGTCTTCCTTCAATTTCCTTACTATGCATTTTCTATGATTTAGAACTGTACTTTATTTGTTTACAGTTTATTTAGATTACAGTGATTGTTGTAAAAATTACATTTAAATGCTTCACTGTTTTATTTTTCCTTATTTAGCATAAATTCATTTGAACATATACATACTTTACTTCATTTACTTCATATGCACATTAGTTTAATTTTTGCCTATTCAGGATGCTTTTACCCTTGTGCTATTTGCAGGATAGGATGTATATTTAAGTGAGTCTTTTAACTCACTTTGTTTTTCTTACTTACTCTTCCTTAATTATATGCTTACCATATTGCACCCATGCTTATGCTTATTTTTGTAACAAGGTAGTGATATCCAATTATAACAATAACATGTTTAGCCTGATCTTAAAATATGCTTAGACTATTTAGTCTAACCAGATTTTCTATTTCTTGGATTTGCCCCTATCATATTTAAATGCCAAAATGTGATAAATTAGGTGTACTTGGAGGCTAGTGGAGCTGAACCAAGTGCTAAAAATTAAATTGCTTCTACTTATTATATATTAAAATTATAGCTTAATAAAAACTTCAAGTGAGCTATCAAATTTCTTCCTTTCCTTTAAATTATTGTTGGTTTGTAATAATGTCATTTACTCTAATTTTACTACACTTGTTGGAGCTTAGTTTATATTAAATGCTTGTGATGAATGAATGGATGAATGTATTGAATGGATGAATGGTCACTAATGTATAAAATTTGCATATTAATTAAGGCTTTAGTTGTATACTTACTTAGAATGGTAATTAGAACTAGTTGTATATTCAATGGCTTATAGATTTGGAAACTAGTTTCTTAACTAAGTAATAGTCTTAGCATATTTACATATGAGTGTTGAATGTTGTGATGAAGCAAATCTTAGGGTAGACAATTGTTTCATATGTGATTTTCTCCCTTTAATATTTTAGAATTGTAAGTGAGCATCCTATAAAATGGATTGAACTATACTTTAGAATTAGAAATACGCAATCCTATAAAAAGGATTGAACTCTATACTAGAATTGGAGTTAAATTGGATTGATTGCATGTTAGCTTAGGTTGTCTTTTCTTTTAAAATATAACTTCCATTGGAATGGAAGTCTTGCATGTCTACCCTGTAGGTGTCTCTTTAGCAATTTACAAAGGAGACTCTGCCGAAATTTTTAAGAAATTTTAAACTTAGAAATTTTTTTGAAAATATAGACTTATAATTCACATGTTAAATACTCATCAATTACTTAGAATTTTATATCTAAGATTACAAGTGTGTATTTCAATTATTTAAATTACAATCACACGTCTTATTATTTATGTCACATGCTCAAATCTACTTCACTTTTTTTTTTAATCCATGTATTGCATATATACTTATAAACTACTAAATACCATTCATAATTTCCCTCCCATCTTTACTTAAGACACTCTTCTAAATTCTTGGCCAAACACAATATCAAATGATTTAGATTAACTTTCTTCTAATCTAGTATTAGGTATTGTGGTGACATATCAATATTGAGTTTAGTGATTCTCAATATTGGGGTCATCACAAAGGGTCAAAGGTTTTCGTTCTAAGTGAACTAATGATTGAGGTAAATCCAATTAACAAAGTCAAGCTTAATAGGATGATTCTCCTATTCTTAATCTAGGATTAAAATATAAAATAATCAAAAATAAAATTATGAAAATCTAGAACTAATAAACTTTAAGGATTCATTAATTGAATAACCCCATTATTAAATTAATAAAATCTAACATAATATTTAACCTTATTCTTATGGAACAGATCCTAAGGTGAAGTGAGAATTCCTAATGATAAGACTTGGAGAATTTCAAAGAATTGATTGAATTTCTTTATACTTGCTGATTTTATTTAATTAGGGAGGCTAGGAATAGATTTTAACTAAGTAAGGCATAACCTTAAGGATTTTTAAGCCAAAAATTGAGATGTTTTACAAATCATTTCAATTGAGGGATTTAGGACTTATATTGATCCTAATTCAATTTTCATACTAATTTTAATGATTTAAAAGGTATTTAGAGGGTTAAGGATACTTAACCTAAATTTTGGGCAAAATGATCATTTTGCCCCTATTTAAGGGTCCAAAAGCTACTTTTTGATTTAGGGCTTCAAATTGGAATTTCTTACTGCCAAATGATTCCTTACTATCTAACTTGAAGATGGACAGTAAGTACACTAAATTTGAGTAAGAAATGGGTCATATAGGTCCAAACTAGGGTTTTTGACCTAAGGAACATTTTAGTAAATTACACTTAATAAAATCTAAATTTTTATGCAGTTTATTGTTTTTTGCTATTCAAGGATTCCATAAAGTCCAAGAACACTAAATTTTGAGGACTAATAAATTAGTTATATATATTTCAATTTTAAGGGCAATTTGGTAATTTTCTAAGTTAAGAGGGGTCGAAAAGCTAACTTTTCCATTTGGTGTCCAAATTCAGCAAATTTAGCGGTAATAGCTTCCCTATATCACACTGAGTACTTTAGCTGGGAGTTGACCCAAATTGGACTTCAAATGGTCAAGTTATGACCTAATTAAAGTTAGAGGTATTTTGCTCATTTTTTAATTTTTCTAGGGCTTAGAACCTAAATATTATTTTGGATTATTGTTGGCACTAAAATTCAAAGCTAGTTAGCACTTTAAATTTTTGGATTTGGACTCCAAATAACTAAGATATGGTCAAATCAAATTTCTAGACGCTACGGCGCGCTGCTGCGGATTTTGGCGCTGTAGCACGCTGTAGCGCGCTGTAGCGGAACCTAATTCAAAAGTCGGGCACTGTAGCAGACCCTAATTTGAAACTCAGGCGCTGTAGCACCCGACAGTAATTTCACCTGTGCGAAAAACTGCAATTGGTCAAGTTTCGGGCTCAATTACTCTCAATCTAGAGCACTTCATGTGCGGTGGCCATATACCGATGGAAAGGTCTTTTTGAGACTTTCCATTGATACCCAAATAGACACCAAAGATTATCAATGTAAATAGTGGGGTTAAATGATAAGGTATGCAGAAATGAAGAAAAATAAAATAGCTTCATCTTCCTAAAATTACAACCTTAATGAGCTCTAATGAACTCCATACCTTAAATACATATTTTAAGGATGCAAATTAAGAATAAGAGTAAAATAAAGTAGCCATTAAATACATTCAATGGGGTAAAGGGAGTATCTTGGCTTTGATAATAGCAAATTCTCTAAGGGAGGCTTGAGAGCTTGAGAGATCATTTCTTCTTCTTCTTCAACTACTAGCAAGAAGAGGAAGGGGCTGAGGTTTCTTCCAATAGCAAGTGCAGCAATGCAGGGAAGAGAGGAGCTTAGCTTGGAAAGGGAGATAGGGGGGACATGGGGCTGTGAGCTAAGGCACTTTTAATGGAGGGGAAGAGTGGCTCATCAATGAGCCTTCCCATCAACATCGAGGGAAAAGGAAATGGCAGCAACTTACTTGAGTGTATAGCATGGAGAGGAAGCTGCTGGGAATGAGGGAATGGATAGCATAGGGAGTATCTAAAAGGGAAATGGAATTTATTTTTGCTTTGAATTAATTTAAGTAATTAATTCTTTAAATTGAAGAAAAATTTGGATTTTATAAATGTGCTCCGAAAAAATCCCAAAATTTTACCCATAGCTAATTCGAGGGTGAGGAAAGCAACGGCAAAGTCGGATTTTATTTCTGTTGAGTATTTAATTTTCCTATTTTCTGGGGTATTTAAATATTATTAAAATATTCATCAAAATTTCGACGACTCAGATTGACTCGAAAAGATCACCCCTAGCTAATTGAGGGAATGAGAGCAATGGCGAAGTCCAATTTTCAATCTAAGGTCAATTTAGATAGGTCAATTTCTAGAGTTTGCTGGATTTCCTAAAAATCAGGACTTGATCTATTTGACTCCTGATTTGGACTTGGTCTTAGTGGATGACTCGTAATGACTTGATTAACACTTAGTATCAAGATTAGGATGGAGATAGTCTTAATTGACAAGGGTAACAACTTGGGTTGTTACACCCCACAACCCATAAGACCAACAGATGGCAACTGAGCGCACAACAATACCAAACCACAAAACTAGTAGCAGGGAAATTAAGCAAACCAAAAGAATAAAAAGGAACCATCACTGCAGGGAAGAAAGGAACCAATGTTCAAGGGGACACAATAACAACGATAAAGACAACATAATATAGCAAGCAGAGGCAGCAGAAACACAAGGAAATAACTTCCATTAAGTACATTTCAAAAAATACCCTTGTCCCAATACAACAAATAAGGTATAATTTATCTAGCAATAAAAACCCAAGGCAGAGGCCATTCGAGCAAAGGGACTGTAGTAAATCCAACACTAAATTAAACACCCCCTCTGTGATATCCAAAAGGTGAAGCAAACACCCAACAGGGCAATAGACAACATCCCAGCTTTTAAAATCACCTCACAGGTAAAAACAGTAGAAAATATCACTGCATAACACAAAGAAATAACTTCCATTAAGCACATTTCAGAAAATACGCCTATCCCCAATATAACAGATAATGTATAACTTATTCAGCAATAAAAACCCAAGGCAAAGGCCATTCAGCAAAGGGACTGCAATAAATCCAACACCTTTTTAGGCACCCTCTCTGTGATATCCAAAAAGTGAAGCAAACACCCAATAGGGCAATAGATAAACATCCCAGCTCTTAAATCACCTCATAGGTAAGAACAATAGAAAATATCATAACATACACGAAAATGAAAATAACAAACATGAGAGAACTCCAGCAATTTAACGCAGCAAGAGCAACCAACACAGAACAAAACTAGGGAATCAGCTCGTGACTCAAAACCATAAGGTGGGAGAGGGCAAATGGTCAGCCCCAAGGAGAGACCACTTCCAACTACAAACCCCCACACTTCTGGATAGGAATTAATGCCAAAAACCTCACTCCAAACTAAGCTTGCTTTTGATAAAGACATATTGAGGTTTTTCCAGCTGAATAGATTTTATCATAAGTATTAAAGCATTTTTTGACCTCTTCCAAAATTTTCAAAATAGTATCAATAGTATTGAAATTAGTATTTGAGTACTTTGCTTAATTTCTAACTCCCCAAATGTGCTAGAGGGTGTAGGTATCAAAAAGGTTTACCAATATGGATCTTGCTCTTTTTAACCTTAGGCCAGTGGAAAAAAAAATATCTTTAGTATTAGCAACGAGAGCCAGAGGAGCTAAAGAAATATTATTCCAGATCAAATTGCTGAATTGCATTTTCAATGAAAGTATGGTTTAGAGATTCAGTTTCCTTATAGCAGCGGCAATGGGAAGCAAGGTAGAAACCCAAACTTTGTATTTTAGTGTCAACACTGATGTGATTTTTATAGAGACTCCAAAGAAAAATACTGATGAGGTTAGGGATGCATTTATGCCAAATCCATATCGGGAAAGAGGGGGATCCCATGAGATCTACAACAATTCCAAAGAATAGAAAGGTTGATTTTTTTGTTAATTGCGTAAGTAGAGTTATCGGCCTAGAAGCTTCAAACACTATGGATGCAGCTTAGAGATATTGTTTGACTTCCTCATCAGAAAATATATCATGAAGAAGGGAAAGATTCCAACCAGAACTATGAGAAATAAACATCAACCAAGATTTAGATTTGGGTACTTTATGTTGCCATTATTTGGTGAAAAGAGGTTTTTTTTATTCCAGCAATAATACCAAAAAGAAATAGAGGTTTCAAGAGTTTCCCCAAATAATAGTTACCTCACCGTGTCCCTAAAGGAGAGAATTCTCTTCCATGTAGTAGAATCAGTGATTTTGTTCTTAACCATGGCCAGGTGCGAGGGTGGCATAATAGTTAGAAAGTAAGAATTTAGACCATAAATAGAGGAAGTTCTAAAAATCTACCACAGCTTAAGGGATAAAGCCTTGTGAATTTTGGAGAGTTTTCTAATCCCAAGCCCACCTTCAGCATAGGGGAAAGTGTTTTACTCCAAGAGCACCAAATGATTTACTTCCCGTAGGATGGATCCATAAGAATCTGTTGAAAATAGATGTGATCTTTTTCAAAACTTGATTGTAGGAGAACAAACTTCTAAACCAATAAGGAGGAATAACATTAAGCACATGCTTGATTAAGATAAAGCCTACCTCCTTGCGAGAGGTATTTATTTTCCCAATCTTGGAAGTTTTTTGAAAATGTTATCCAGAAGACCTATATAGTTTGTGTGCTTGTTGTGACAAATGTTTTAGGGATCCTGAGATAAGTGAGGGGAAATTTTTCTTTCTTGAATTTGAAATGTTTTCTATCTTAGAGCAGATCCTTTGGGGGTTTTTGCTATGGACAAAATAGTTGGACTTGCGTATATTTATGTTTAGCCCAGATTCCGATTCTGGATTAGAGAGAAGGACCAACAGCTTTTTCAGGGACTTGCAGCTACAATTTGAGAAGATGATCAAGGCGCCAATGTAAGCAAGATGAGACACCATCATTTTGCCACCAATGTTAATTGCATTTTTGGGTTTTGTTGGAACAGGAATGTTATTATTATGAGACCACACATTCATTGCTAAAATGAAGAGAAGGGGAGATAGGGGGTCCCTTTATTTAAGCCCCTCTCAAAGGGAAAGAAGCCTATAGGAGTGCCATTTAGCATAACTGAGGACCAATTATGCTGAGTTAGATTTTTTGTTTTTATAATAAAATTATCATTGAAGCCATAAGCTTTTAAGGGTGGTGAACGAGGAAGTTCCAGTTTGGCCTATCAAAGGCCTTTTCAAGATCAGTTTTGAGAATAAGATTTCGCCCCAGCACTTCTTTTCAGACGATAAAAAAGCTCTTGAGTAATAAGGATGTTACCTTGAATGTGTCTACCGGAGACAAGAGCAGATTGATTTAGGTCAATGAGAGAAGGAAGGATGATTTGGAGTCTTTTGGCAAAGTTTTTGACATTATTTTTGTTTATGGTGGTGCAAAGGATATGGTCTAAGGTATTCCCCCAAGAAGCTTTTTAGTTTTTGGGATCAACGTAATCATAGTGTGAGTAAAGAATTTGGGAAGAGGGACATCACAGGAAAATTCCTTTATCCCATTGCAAATATCCAGCTTTAAAATCTCCCAAAATTTTCTAAGAAATTCCTCGGGAAACCCATCAGACCCAGGGCAAGAATTATCTTCAAGGTTTTTAATAGTGTCCCAAAATTTCTTGATCACTCGGCATCGGAGTTTTTGAAATTTTTTTGGAAATATTTGGTGACAGAGCTTTGCAACTCGATTAATTTCAAAATATTTTGGCCTTCAAGGGAAGTGACCTCATTAATGGGATTAATATGTCTCCTTTTCCTTACCCAATTGTGATAAAGGCGGTGTTACGCTCACCTTCTAACTTGCAATTTATAGAGCACTTTTGTTTCCAAAAGGATACGACATCATTGTGATTTAAGATGAGATTAGCTTTAGCTTTATTGACTGCCATCCTATAGTTATCAGACAGGTCAATGTCAAAGATAGATTCCAGAGTGGAGAAGAAATTTTATTGATGGGACAAATTTGTGAATAAGTTTCCAATGGAGGTTTTGTTTCAAATACCAAGAGCTTTCCTTAACCTTTTAAGCTTATCAACCAATCTATAAAGTACAATGTAATTACAAGGTTGATTCCAATTAGAGTTAACAATGTCCTTACAATCTTCTTTTAGAAACCAAAAGAGTTGAAAATGGAAGAACTTCGGGAACATATTTTTATTGTTCCAAGAGGAAAGGATGATTGGTTAATGGTCAGAAACAGTTAAGTTTAGGGAGGAGTTAAGAAGGATGGAAAAAGCATTACACCAATTACTATTCATAAGGAATCTATCTAAGAGAGCAAATTTTTGGCCGACATTCCAAGTGAAATGGGCTCCCGAATATTTGAAATCCTCTAAACCATAGTCTAATATCATTGAGTTGAAATCGAAAGTAGAGTTGGAATAATCAGTGGGGTAACCTTTGTACTCATTGATTTTCATGACAGCACTAAAATCATCTCCCACTGCCCAAGGTAAGGAAGTGGTGACACAATCCTTCAAGATGGACCACAACATTAACCGATCATTTCTTAGATTGTGAGCATGAACAAAGGTGAAGCAAAAATTATAATCATCATTAAAAAATCTAAAATGGATGGCTTGCTCACATTGGGATATGATTTTAGAATTCCACATGTTAGTCCATATGACCCAAATTTTGTTAGAGACCGAAGCCACAGCATTATCAAAATTTGCCAAATGGCTTATTTTATCAATTCTTCCAGCAGGTGACTTAGGCTCAAGAATAGCTGCAATACTTATTTTATGCTCAAAAATTAAGTGCTTAAATCTGTTCTTAGAAGAGGCATTACATATGCCTCAAATAATCTAGCAAAAAATAATCATAAGTTAACAGTAGAAGTACCCTTAAGGGACTTTTCAATGCTTTTATTAGCATTTGTTAGATTATTTATATGAGTTTTCGGATCAACATCATTATCTATATCGACAAGAGATGATAAAGATTAGTACCTATTTGTGGTTGTTCTATTTGGATTTCTGGTAGACAAAGACCTACAATGGATGATCTTTAAAGGAATTTTTGGCACTTGGAAACAGTGTCTCTGTTCGTTCACGGATCAGCATCATTATCTATATCGACAAGAGTGGATAAAGATTAGTACCTATTTGTGGTTGTTCTATTTAGATTTCTGGTAGACAAATACCTACAATGGATGATCTTTAAAGGAATTTTTGGCACTTGGAAACAGTTTCTCTGTTCGTTCACGGATCAGCATCATTATCTATATCGACAAGAGTGGATAAAGATTAGTACCTATTTGTGGTTGTTCTATTTAGATTTCTGGTAGACAAAGACCTACAATGGATGATCTTTAAAGGAATTTTTGGCACTTGGAAACAGTTTCTCTGTTTGTTCACAGCCTGCAAAATCTCTTGAGATAAATTAAGGGGATCATTAGTAGTTTCCATACCAAACTTCATAAATTTTTGAAGAGAGCCTTCAATAGATTTGTTTCAGCCAAGGGAGGAGGGACAACAGAATGAGGGGCAGGAACAGCCATCATACCGAGCCTTAAAGGCACTTTAGAAATCACATTAGTATCAGTTGGATCAAGGTTAAATTCTGGATCCACCTCGAAAAGTTTTGCTTGGGCAGTAACGACATATTTTTTCCATCAACTATGGCACTAACATTAACATTAGATATTTTGAAGGACAAAACCTGGTCATCAATAACCCCATCATTAATTAAAGCATCACTTTCAGAATTTATAACATTACCATCAACCCTTTCAGCATTATCATTCGGGGCAAAAGCCACAAACTCAGAGTAATAACATCCTTACAAGCATTTTGCAAAATATATTTTATAAGCAAAATTTTGATCAACAGGACTCATTAATATTTCAATAAACTCATCATTCGTTAAAGCATGAGACCCACCATTTTCAACATTTACCTTAAGGATATCACTATCCACCGTGTTAACTAGAACCTGAGATCCATTATTTCCAGCATTTTTGATCAAATGATCCATAGCCATAGAGTTGGCTAAAAATTGAGCTTCATCATTATTAATAAAACAATTATGAGCATTATCTATTCTAATATTAGTATCATTAATAGGTTCATCTGGCACAATAAATCCCAGTGACGTATTCATAGGGGGGGCTATTATGATGGAAAGTGCAATTATCTATGTTGTGGCCAAAAGTACTGCACCAATTGCAATAAAAAAGGCATATTTTGCAAGCAGTTTCTTGGAAGTAGCCCCTTTCCCTGGAGCCCAACCAAATTGCATTTGGGGGGGGAGGGGTCGCAATGTTTAACTCTACTAGCATTCTAGGAGCAGCAATATTTCTAGAATAAGATAGCAGTATTTTTATTTAGCTACAAAGGCCTGCCAATAGCATTTCCAATGTTGAGAAGAATATCTTTAGTTATACAGTGTAATCTAAGACTAGGTAGATTAATCCACACTGGAACAATAGGATTATCATGACTAACATCAGAAAAGGGATCTCATTTACAGAACCATAAAGTATTTCCTTTAAGGTCATAAGACCATTTCGAAAATAGTCTAGCATAATCCATATCAAAAACAAATGTGAAAAAAACTCGATGCAAATCAAACGATCTAATGTTCACAGGGGCAACAAGCTAATTAACCCTTTATGAAACCATTAATCAAACCAAAGTTGGGTTTAATTCTAGCAAATTTACCAACTAAAATAAGAGCATGTGGGCTAGCTAGATTACTGTCCTCACAATCAGTAAAGAGTAAAGTAGGAGCTCCATTAAACCATTCTACCGGCTTTGAGAAGAAACGGGTGGAGGATTCTACCACATCTTTGAAAGAGCAGATAGTGGTCAGGATGGGGACTCTATCATCTAGTCTAATACAGTAGCACAGAGTGAGAAAAAAACTAAGAAAAGGGAGATGAGAGAACCACTGGACACAGCCCAGGGTCGGAGCCCAGGCCCGACGGCCAGCCGAAGGAGAAGACCAAATCGCCTCAAAATCGCCCAAGAACCCAAGAAGAAACAAAAGCTCAAAAGTGCATAGAGGAGATAAGAGAGGAGGGGAGCAGGAGGAAGGAAGAGGGAAGCAGAAGATGGAGAGAGATGATAGTAGAGCGAGATATAGAGAAAGAAAGAAAAGGACGAAAACAAAAGGGGCATGAGGGAGAAAAGAGAGAATAGATATAGAGAGGAGAGAGAGAGAATAGAGTAAGGTCGACAACGGGGAGGTCATAATTTCGTTCGATATATATATATATATATCCTAATTCAGTAACTATTATTTTAGTTAGTTTATTTCTTTCTATATATATAATATTATTAAAAAATATTATTAATAATGAAAATAAAGCTATTATTATTTTGATACATATTATAATATATGTACATATATATTATAAAACTAAATATTATGATTATATAAAAATTTGAAATAATAAATATTATTTTAATATCTTTATTTTTATAGTTATTATTATATAAGAAAGAGAAATGATAAATTCAAAAGGATAATGAGAGAATGCAGAAATATTATTTCTTTTTTATATAATTGTTATAAATATTATTTGTTTTGCTATTATTTTGTTTTCTTATAAATAATTATCCTATTAAATAAATTAACTTTTAAATTTTTGAGTAATTGCTTATCAAGCACAAAATTATATAGATACTTGACTTTTGACTTTTTGATTCATATATTAAGAAAAGGAACCAAATATCTTTAATTACTCTTATTTAATATGCTTTGTGCCCAATATCATATAAATTTAATAAAAATGCTTTTAAAAGTCACATAAGATAAATATAAAAATGTTTGTATAATTGAGTAACAAGGTTCACAGTTGATCTATTTTGTCTGTTCAAATAACTGCTAGGACGGGTCTGTCCGACATCGGGAGGCATAAGGAGCATATAATGATAAGCCTTTAGAGGGGCAGGTATAGAGGGAAGTTGGGATATGTAACACAAAAGAGAACCCCCATTTTCCTCTTGCCCGACAAAATTATGTTTTGTGCCAGATATAAAATTCTAAAATTCTCTATTTATTTTTGTAATAGTAATTTTTTTAATGCTAAAGTTTTAGTGTAATTGAAACATACTTGCAGGGATAAATTTATACAATTGTTTATTTCCTATCAAATTATTACTTATTATTTAATAATTATAAAGTTAATATCTATCAATACTTAGTTTCACAACTAACTAATATTCAAATATCCGCACTTTTGAAATGTGCCCAGATCATGAGCTTTATCTTAGAGGAAATACATTAAGAATTAAGCAGTGCTGATACTACCTACTGATTTATTATTTTTGAGTCAATTTAAAGTTTGTTACTTTTTACTTTATTTAAATCTTTGTGATCAAAATTTTGTGATATTTCTAAATTAAAAATATATGAATTATATTTGATGCATACATATTATGTCTTTTAAATCACTCAATTTGATCATGCAGCTAGGGAAATACCCCCAGACACCGGTACTGGATTAGCTCATGCAAACCTAGCATCGGGTCCCCTCATTAAATGTTTCTCATTTTTAGTTTATAGAAACTAAAAACAATTCCCTCAAATAATTCCCTTACAAATTCATCTATTTTAATTTAAATTTTATTTTATGCATCTTTAGGTCATTGTGAATACAAACTTAGTAAAGTTTTAGTAAGCAGTGTATTTAAATGTATGGAATCTAAATCAACAAATATTATAAATTTTTAATACTAAATATTATTACTAATTTGTATGTGTTTGCCTAATTTTGTATACATAAAAATAATTCTTAAATGTAAAACAAGTAATCTCATTGGGAAGGGTGCCCTTTAAAAGTTTTGTAACAACTTTAAAAATTGAGGATCCACAATACCCCAAATTTGTAATACTAGTGCCATGGTTTTCCATCTTGATACTTGACAATTATGGTACATCATTTTTAACACTCATGTAACCTTTGCATAAATTTCATTTATTTAATTTTGCTTTATTTTGTGTTAATTGCTAAATTAGCATGTTAATAACCTAGAATTGTTATTTTGGTTGACTAGATTCTTCAATTCTACCATGTATACTAGAAACACTATTTGTATTTATTAAAAATAATTATTGTAGCAAGGTCATAAATCAGCTACATGCATTTGATTTGTAGTTTAAGAAATACCTTGTCATATTTTTTCATTTATATATTTAACAAGCATTTTATATTATCATTCACAATTGTTACTATATATAAATAAAAGTAAAAAGTAGTAAAAAGAATAACGTACCATGGATTTCATGAATAAAATAATGAAACTTTCTAAATTTTTTTACCTTAATTATTTAAAAAATTAAACTAGTAAATCCCAAAAAGCTTTAATATTACAACTCAATTAAATTTGAACTTTATATATTTTGAAGAACTTCTCATATGTATATTAAAATAGACATATTTTCATAGTTAATTGTAAAATTAAAATTATTTAGTATAATTAATTTGTTGATGATGAGTATTCATTTATTGGAGAATCCTTAGCTAACTTCTAGATATTTGAAAATTTAACACAACAGAAAAGTTATAATATTAAGATCTACTGTATACTAATAATTATTGGATAAATTTTTTGAGCTCTAGATTATTAGGACTGCTAATAAATACATAAACATACATATTAATTAATATACACAAGCTTATCGTACGAGGATCTATCAAAAGTTGTAATAAAACTACTTATAGCAAAAATTAACAAAAGTAATGAAATAAAGTTCATGAGATTTAAAACATCTACACATGGATTAACATTTGAAAGAAATACAATCACAAATAGTTTACTTACTGTATAATCTATGATTAAGGAGTGAAAGAATTCATTTATCTGTTATGAAATATCTTTACAACAATGAGATTTTTAGCATGATGACAAGTCTCTAAATTTAAACCTCTCCAGTATAATAAGATTGGTAAACTCACTTAAACTAGTGGTTTTAGATTGGGAAAAATTGCTAAATTATGGTGTATAATTGGGATACTAACCTGGATCATTAAGGAAAATAAGGTCTAGCATATGATAAGATTAATAAAATAATAATTACATTGAAGGCTTTGTCTAGTTCTTACCAAAAAAATGAAATTTTAATTAGCTAATTAGATCTTATTTAGGATATTTTAAGTCTTAAACAGGACGAGTGAGTTTATAAGATAACTACTTAAGAGAAAATTAATCAACACTATTCTTGAATTATATATTTTAATAGAAAATATGAAATCTAATGAACTTAATTAATGACTAAGTTAAGTAGGGGTTATCATTGATATTTTTTGGAAGAAAAGCATGTTGATAGAGGAAGTGACTTGATGAGGCTCAAGCCTTATAATTATTTTGTCAATATGCCCAAAACATATATGAGGGATTTTATAGTAACTCGATTGCTAATTGGCTCATTCACAAAAGTTAATCACCTAATGGGTTAGTAAAATAGAAAAGTCACCAATCTCCAATATTTAAATTCTAATTTGGTTTCATTTTAAGAGCATTATGGCTATCTAAACAAAAAAGGGAAGCAATGTCGATCCAGACAAAAGATATGAAACTACAAGTAAATAGGAAAAATTGGGAATCTTAAGATACTTAATTGATTATGGAAATTAAGCTCTTAGAAATGTTTTAAGGTTCGGTAAAACTAGGAGAAGATAGTTATAGTACCTGGTAATTAATAAAAGGAAGATAGGAGCAATAGTGTTTTTCCATTTTTGTGAGATTTAGGCATCAAAGGTTCTCCACCATCTTTGAATATATTGATTCAGGAACATTTAGAGGACTTAGGTTATTAATTTGTAATTATCAACTTAACTATTGATAGAATTTAGTAAAAGAAAGTCCTATATGTTATTCTTGATGGTTTTGATTAAATTTATCATAATTAAGATAAATTAATGGCTATTGATTATGTGTTGGGGGGTTTAATGAAACCAAAAAAAATAAGAGATTAAACAGATGGTTGGCTATGTTTTCATCAATTTGAGATTTTGGGCGTCTCATGTGAGAACACAAAAAGTTAACACTCTAAAAAATTTTGAGAGAGTGAAAGCAAAACCAAATTTATTTTAATGGAGTTTTATTAAAATATTGTTATTTAATATTTATATAGATTATATATATTTATAAATTATTTAATTAAAATGTATCTATTAATGAACCCATCCTAATAAATGCCAAAATTTATGAACATGCAAATTTATTAAACATATAATAGTTGATATCATACTTACCGCTATAATAAATAAAATAGCTAATACTAGAGACAAGAGCTCTAGTACCCACTAAAATGATCTATATTAGAATTATCAAATATGATATAAATAGTTACATCCAATATCATAATCTAAATCTTAAAACTATCTATTATCTATAACAACACCATATTAAGGTACTTAAGCATAGAGAAACTAATAATAACTCATAAAAATTGATTCACATATAATCATAAGTCCATGTACCCCACCACCACAATTTAATGTTACAACTAATAGCATAGAAGCTTCAAAAATTTATTAGAATAAAAAAGCATTTGCATATAAGGGTATATTTTTATATATAATGATGTTAGGAGACTTAGCAATAGAAATTTAAGCAAGCCAGGCCTTTTAACCTTAATGCTCACTTTTGTTCCTTCATTATTCTTTAGTCTTTTTGACCTGACACATAAGAGGTGCCAAGGAATTGAATCTAATAAGAGTGATCTAAGTATTTAGATATTTAAGTTGTTTATAATTAATGCAAATATTGGGAAAGTTAAGAATGCTAATGAAAAAGTGATGTAAGATTGGTCTTCTCTAATTACAAGAGAGTATAAGGATTTAGTATGGAGCAACTAACCATTATAACATTAGGGGTTGCGATCAAGTAACTGTTGAGTCACGTTGAGCAATCATGTAATATTCTGTATAATCAAATATGGTATTTGATTAGTCAACTTGTCATTATGTGCAAGAATATCAAGATGAATTTGGTTTGATTACAAGAAAGCTCATATTTCAAAAGTACTAATTAAAAGTATTAAAAGATTGAAACTACTATATCACCTTATCATTTCTTATTGGGTATACACACTTCTTATGGAGGGTTTTTATGCTTCATTATATCTATTAGGTTGGTTGGTTTCTATTTTTACTTGCCCCACCCCTCCTCAAAGGTCATTCAAGAATTCCATTTTAAACTAGTTGACCATTTTGCATCAAAAATATGTACATATTTTAGTATGTGGAAGCATCTTTATTTCACATTTAGTCTACCATTATATTTAACAAATTCATGCAGTTTGGGATAATTAAATGCACAAATTGTGTATAACTCAAATAATTTGAATTCAAGTTTTAACAAGAGATGTTAATGCATATTTCAATGTTCATGAACAAAGGAAGCGTAAATTAATTATAAATACAAATTATGTGCATACCAGCTAATCAAATATTAAGAGTACAAGTAGAGGCTCTAAAAATCTCTCGTGTCTAAAATTATATTGTAGCTTTTGTGCAATCATTATTTGCAACTTCATCTAAAATGACTATATTAATCTTGGGGGGCTTACTAGTTTCACAAGTTTATATATATATAGCTCATAATGTTCATCTTAAAGGGTCCTTATGATTGTGCATTGTTCAATATTTTACAAGTTTTCCAATCTATGGCTAGCTTCTAAGGTTTTACATTACTTAATATCCTTAGCTGGACAACATAGACATATCAAAAGTTCTTATAATTGTGCATGTTCCAAGCCTCATCTCATGTGGAGGGAGAGTTATTGGAATTCCATTAGCCATACTTCAAACCTTGGTTTAGTCTTGAATAGGGATTGAGTTAGCCTTGATCAAGCTTAGTTAGCCTACCTTAGTAGGATATAATGGGATCCTAGAGTCCTTATTGATACTAGTTAAGTAACGCTATCCTTTAAATTAACATGGTATGATAAGTTTGTTACTATTGCTTTGCTTGGTCCTATTGAAGCTCAAGGTTCTTGGGCTTAGCCATTTTGCTAAATCTTTAGACCCTTAAAAGAGGTACTTAGTGGTCTTTCATTTTCATTAATCAACTAATGTATATTCCCAAGTGCAGAGTGGGTCGCTGATATCTCATTGGTTACATTCCTTAAGTTGGTGAAGCTTTGGTGGGGGTTGAGTTAACTTTTGTGAAACCCAAGTTGACTTAATCTAATGGTAGAGTCACGAGGAGTGGCTTCCTCAATGACTTCTCAAGTAATCTCTTAGTCAAGTATAAAGCTAACCTTACTATTATAGAATTATAAGACATGATCTCACAGTATTGTATTTATTACTTAATAGTTAGTAAGCTTCACTTGGTAATATCTATCCAATCATTAGCTTAAACTAGATGTTGGATTAACCAAGGCCCTTAAGTGATCAACCTCACTTACCCTAGCCTCAAGGGTCAATGTAAGATTAAATTAAAAACACTAAGGGTATGATTAGATCATTGCTTGGTTCCCTTTCTATTTGGAATAGTCCAAGCCAATCAATTTTTAAAGAATGGTTTAAGGTTCTCTGGTTGAGGTTTAGGTTAGACTTTAGTTTGCCCAAAGGAGGTGACTAAGTGGTTTCATCCTCAATCTCCAAACCCAAGTCATAATATTTTAAGGTGGTTTATCATCATCATTAAATCTATCTTATAACCTGGGTTGGGCAAAATCTTCTTTTAGGATCATTATTGCTTTAGTTGACCCTATATGCACCCATGGTGAACTAGGTTTGCCCATAAGTGCAAATCCCAAGATTCCATGTTCCTAATTTTTCAAGCCCAAATCAATGACCCTATGGATGATTAAATCACACCTTTAGATTGGCAAAGGATGGCTTGGATTGATATTTATCTCATTTGGGTTTACCCAAACTCATGGTTCAGCTCAAGTTTTCTTATAATGGTGTTATTGAGTTCTAAGATACATTAAGTACTTGTTTACTAATTCCATCAATCAAATCAAAGGTAAGCTAGGGATAGGACATTCCCATCATTATGAGTAGTATTTAGTGCTTTCCTTGGCTTATAATTAACTAAGTTAGACCATTGGGTGTGATTATCATAAGTCCTCATGGTTAACATAAGGGTTCTTATATACTTCAAGGGAAAAATAATTTAAATGGATTAAACTTTACACACCTTAAAGGAAGTAATCAATTGGATGTACAAGATACTACAATGGACATATAATAATGAGTTATAGTCAAGTTGAGTAAGTACAAACTATTGCCAAGTCAAGGAAGCGAGGCGGTGCTTACTTTTATCTGAGGATGGAACCTCTTTCATTTTGACTCTCCATAGAGCAATAGAGGCTTCCATGGATCAAGCTTACTTCCAAAAAAGTGAGGAGAATTGGGTTAAAAAGCTCAAGTAAATTTTTACATAAAGCTAATACACTAGATTAGTAGACTATAATTGATGGATATTAGCACAGTACTAGTCCCATCCTAGAATTGTGTGGCTTAGCCGATAGTGGTCTCAAAGGTGATGGAGGCACTGTTAGCCCTTGGAGTCTTCAAAGAAAGTGTAATCGAGGCTATAAGGAACCTCTAGAACAATAATGAGCACCTAAAGTATGCTCTAATAGTTGGTAAGCTACAAATAATGAAGAGTTAAAGGAGGGGTGAAGAGAGGAAGAAATAAATAGAGCAGGTTATCAAGGGAGATATGTACCTTGAATTTGTAAATGAAAGAATTGTGGTCAATGAGGGTTTAAATCAAGCTTATGGGGCTTAAGGAAAGCCAAAAGAGGTTAAACCACCATATGGCAGGTCTTAGCTTGAGAGGTCATGTGGTTAAGACCTAACTCATGATACAACCATTGTTGTCTCAGATAATAGGTTGATGCATTCTTATGGAAATATTCTAATTCGATTTGGTGCAAATACTAAGTCAAAAAGTTATAAGATGGAGCCATGGTGTTGTAACAACCATAGTTGTTACCCTAGCTAAATTCAGATTAATTAAGCCAAACCATGTTCTAATTTTAATTTCATTTGACTCAATGAGTCATTTAAACTTAACCCTAGAAGTTTGAAATCAATTGAAGCTACATTAAGAATTTTGGTATTTTGCCTATTTTTGAACTCTGGAAAGTACCCAAGTTAATTTGATCTTCAAATTAAAATTTGACTTCATTTTTGAATTCCTCATACCCTAATTAGCTAAAGGTGAATTTTTGAAAATTTTTGGAGCTCATTTAGGCATATTTTGGAATTTATTTAATTTGGTTCAATTGCACATAAAGGTTTGTAACAATTCCTAATTGCATTTCTACCCTTCTTCCAACGGTAGGCTGACCCCAAACTGCGAACACCATCCAGGCCATTCATTATGCGGATTTGATCCAATGGCCCGTGCCATCGATCGGATCCCTCTTATCTCGACCGTTCCGCAGTTCCCGATTGCCCGCTCGATCCTTAAATCCGATCCGATGGTTGATCCAGCCTCCTCGCTTGGCCATTAGATGTCGGGAGATCAGAGTTGTTCCGTGTCAACTGATGATCCATCAGACGGCTCTGGAGACCCCCGCGACTGTGGATCGTCTTCCTCCTCAGCTCGCGCCCGATAGTATAATCCCTTCGTATAGCCACATCCTCAAGATGGTCTGCTACTCCCGTGCCACGTCAGAGAAGCCATTGCGACCATGCCCTCGTCTCCGTAGCACTCCCAGCAAATGTTGAGGCTTGGTCCATTTCATTTTTGGAACCTGAGGGAGCAACCCTCGGGCCAAGCCTATGCCATGGCTCCCGACCTCGGCAACCATTTTAGACCTTCCCTTCGCCTATAAATACCTCTAGGTTGTCACAGTGAGTCCCTTTGCTCACTGTGATACCTTAATTACTCAGCTGTATTCCCTTGGAGCTCCCCGTCATCTCGGTGAATCCCGACACCTCAGGAGCTGTGAACCGCTGATAGAGGGTGCATGTCTAGTGTTCATACCCCCTACTAGGTCGCTATGATCCTCTGGAAGCTCCAGCTACAACCAATTCCCTTCGGTCGTGCACAACCTCGACTTTAGGTACAGCCTTCTCCCAATAAATTTCTTAAGTCCAGTTCTCCATTCTGCCTCTGGTTTGAGCCTCTGGATGTCATCTAGCTAGCGTATGGGCTAGCCTACCATGATCGATCAGTGGTTTGGGCTATCTATCGTGATCGATCGGTGGTCTGGTTTGCGCCACAAACCTGTAGCTGAGCTTGAGTAAGGATCCAACGATCCAGGGCACCCCAAGGCTCGTGGCCAGAGGGCTTTGATCCGCCTCATCACCTGTATGGTGTAAGGATCGAGCTCTAGCCAAATGGTTGCTTTTATGAGGAGAATTACTCGCTCACAGGAAACCCTTATGCTCTTCCCTCAATATGTTTTGGTCTAGTAGCTCCTCGATGATCCGATGCATCCCAGATGGGGATTCGTAGCCCAATCGATGCGTCTCGACTTCAGGAATGTGTAAGGATTGAATTGAGCCACCATCATCATCGAGGTGCCAAGAATTTCAGCGCCGAAGGTTCTTTATGGCGGAGCCATCGTGAGGAAGAAGATGAAGTCACGGGTCAGGCCGACCAGTGACCCGCGCCTTTTGAATTTGGGCGGGTTGTTAATATTCAAGGATTTTTGAATTAATTTCCTTAAGGAAGTTAATTCAAAAAATTAAACCTATGATTTTAATTTAAATAAAAATACAGATTAAATTATTTAAATAACTTTAGCTATACTTATCCAAATAGTATGATCCAATATATCATTTTAATCAGAAAAATACAAGGAACCTGAATATTAAATAAAATTAAAGATCTAATAGTTAGATTTTAGATAATTGCCTAATCTTTTTATATTTTTAATTAAATCATAATAGATTTAATTAATATCCAAAATTTTTGATTAAGGTCTTTGATTACTCATGAGACCATAAGGAACTTATATAGACCATTAAAAGTAAATTAGGAACCTTAATTTCATTAATCATCTCTTAATTACCTTAATAAGGGATTAGTGAATTAAACCATGATTAATCCTCTGATTTTGGTGAACTCAGTTCCTAATGCCTTATTAAAGATATTAGAACCTATAAATGCAAATGGATTACCCTAGTATGCCCTATCTTCCTTAATCACCTAATTTGGCCTTAAATGGTAATTAGTACTAATTAGGCTAATTAGGTTATCAAAACCTAAGATAAGTGTGTATCCTACTTCTTTAACCAATTTGGAACCCATTAAAATAGATTTGTATCAATTTAAATAATTAAATCCTAAAATCCTATTTTTTTGTCTTAAGAGGGGTATTTTGGTCATTTTGACCAAAATGTGTTTTAGCACCCCTTAAGCTTATAGATTCAGTAAAATATCTATAGTTAGATTATTAGTAGCTTTTTGAACTCCTATGTTAACAATATTGATGCTAATTGGAGATCTTAAGTTAGTCCTTTTAAGATCCTAAGACCTTAAGTATCCTTAAAACCCTCTTTCTTAAGAGCTAAGCCTACTACCTTAAAGTACTAGATCTTTAATTAATAACTTAATTGAGTTGGTCCATAAGCTTAAATTCTAAAAGAAATACCTTGGTAAAAATTCTAAGTCTAAACCTAGCTTGAGTCTAAAGTGATCAAATATTAGAACATAGATCTTAGATCTTAGACTTTAGATCTTCTAATTGAATTGAACTACCTTCATCTGGAATTCCTTAAGTGATTTATTGTTTAATTCTTTTGAAGCCGTCCATGTGGGTGTAGAATTGATTCAATCTAATGATGATATAATTATCCTAAAGATTGAATATAGATCTTAGATTCTTAGTTCTTAATAATTATTTTATCTTATAACATTAGCACAATCTTTCATTAAGATAATAGCTTCTAAGTCCTTCAGCTTATAAGATTCCTTATCTTTAATTTGGGTTTTAAAGTGTGAACCCTAGATCCTTACTAGGATACTACCTTGGATTCAGGATTTGAATACCAAGTGGAGTTTGGATCCAGAATCCTTAAGTCTTGATTTACTAAACCAAGATTTAGGTTAAGAGATTAAAACAATAATTTATGAGTTAGAACTTGTTAAGTTCTATCACTAACATTAAGGTCATAAATCTGAGATCTTACTCAATAGCTAGATATTGGAGATCCTAAACTTGTATCTTCTCAGAATAGTTAGCTGGATAAAGTAGACAACAACGGATATCACATAAGTCTAGATTGAGTCTCTTGCTTACCTTGACTTTGATTGCACTGCACACCTTTAATATTGAGCCTTGTTTCTTGAGCATAATAAGAGAACTTAAGATATGGAAGATACATCCTAAGCTAGTGTTGAAATGCATAGCATTCAATTAGTTCTTTTAGTGTTTTTAGTTAGTAGGGTATGTTCTAGCTTAGTCTGCCTCTTCAATTTTAGTTTTGTTATAAATTAGACTCAGACCAGGCTCTGTAAATGTCTAGGATGGATACATGTCTTATTCTATAAGTTCAACTAGAACCTAGCTCTATGGATACCTAGGATGGACACATGTTGAACTTTCAGTTTAGAAGCCATGTATGGCCTATTTCTATTATGGCAACACTTTATCTTAGGATTACTTCTACTTTAGTTCAGTTTTCAGTATTATTTTTACCTTGCCACATGCTTCAGTGGCCTTACTTTTAGTGCTTGGCTTGCTTTGCCACACGTCTCAGTGGCGTTATTTTAGCTCTTGTTATATACTTAGTTGCTTTTGCCACATGCTTCAGTGGCCATTTTCATATTGAATCTGCATGTTGTATATACGTTCTTATTTGTTAGTTATTAATATTTGCAAGTTTAAGATACTAGAATTGTATGTTTATTTCCATACTTTTGTTCTTTGTGTACTCAGCATGTCTCCAAGTGATCATAAGCATGTTAGGATCAGATTTATTTCAATAATTGTAGTTACTCTGCTTTTAGTTTCTCCTTGCTTAGTTTCATGTTTTGTATGTTATTGTTACATACTTTTTAATTAGTTATAAATGATTAGTTTATAGCTACCACGTTCTTATAGCTTATTGTACCTTATAAACGCTTGCATGTTAAAACTCTTAAATGTGATATCTTTAAATGTTCAGTTTACTTAAATAGCCTAAAATGTACTTAGACAATTATCTAACTGTAACCTTTATCTTTTGTTGGTTGGGCCCTAGCATTTGTAATACTGATAAATGTTAGATTCAGAGTTGTTCATTGGCAGTGCTGCAGGAGAGGAGCCGGTGCAGGAGGAGGATCTTCTTACTGCTTATTAGATAGAATTTCTCTTTTTGCAGTGAGATTGAGATATCTTTATTTTCATTTAATTCAGTATGTAATAATTAAACTCTGGATGTATTTACTTTTCTACATTTGATCTGAGTTATTGTTTTCTTTCTCTGGATTATACATTCTATTTTCTTCTTTCGCTACTTTGATATGTATTCATTTATGTTTATAGTTCATCAAAGTGACAGGTCCTTGGCTTAAGGAGAGTTGGGTCCTACCTGACTCTACTTGAGTTGGGGATTTTCCACGGAGTGGAGCACCGCACTCCCCGCGATTATGCTAATATCAGTACTAACTTGGCCGAGGGAAAGTAAGGGGCCCCACAGTTGGTATCATAGAATACCATAAGGTGTCAAAATGGAATCCATGATTCCTTTCTACCTAATGGACCATTCTTCTGAGGTGCAAACGTTAATATATAACATCCATAACATAGTATTATTAGTAACTCTTTGAAGAAATTGTAGAATGAAAATACTCATATCCTAGAAATCTAGTTATCTCTAGTTTAACAAGACTTAGTAATTTCTCCTCTTAGAGTCAAATGGATTCTGGAGAGTCTGGCGTGGACTACTATCTGCATACCTTCAAGTTGGCTTGAAACTATAGTTTCAAATGGAGACTAAAGAGTAACTGGCAGATTGATGGAGTTTCAATAAGAGAGACCTTAGTCTTGGACAAACTTCTACATCAAGCAGTGTACTGAGGGCTTGACTATCCTATATACGCCAAGGAGTGGTTGAGCCAAGTGGAGTCGGTCCTGAGACACATAGAGTGTCTCGAGTCACTCTATGTGAACATTGTGATGGATTTGATGCTGAATTATGCAGGAGTATGGTGGTACGACACCATTGGGAAGCTCGAAAGGAAACATAAGAGGAAGCGTCAGGAAGTGACTTTTGAGAACTTTTGTATGGCCTTTAGGGCTGAGTATATTAAGGATGCCTGAGTGTTAGTTAGAATGATTGTCATCTTTTGACTTACATGATTCGAGTAGAGTTATGCTTTTTGACATTTTCTAAATCTTATGTAATCCCTTATTTCAGCAATTAATGAAAATTTTTGATATCTATCGTAACTTTAAATGACTGTCTTCCTTTAAGAAAATTATGAAATATGGTTTGCATTTTTAATTAGAATGAATCCTAGATCACCATATGTTGTTACTCCTATCAAGAATACTATCACATCCAGTAGTTCTACTGATGAAGTGGCTCATCTATGGGCAATGGTAGCAACCTTGCTGGAAAACCAAGCCCAACAAGCGATAGTCATGCAGAAGATGCTGAATGATCATTCCATTCCAGCCACTGTTACTATTCCTACTGCCCCTGTTCCACAACAAACATTCCCTTCCCATCACTCGATGGATAGTCTTCTCCATAATTTGTTAAGACTTAGGCCTTCCACCTTTAGTGGAAACCTACCGCCAATGGACACAGCCGACTGGCTGAAAGCAGTGGAGAAGGATCTTATTAGTCTAAAGATCCCAAACTCTGAAGCAGTCAGTCTCACTACACGCCTATTTCATTCTGAGGTAGAATATTAGTGGGAGGAGGTCAGGAATACCAAGTTCGTTAATTATGAGTTGGAGGATATCCCTTGGGATGAGTTCGTTAAAGCATTCAAAACTGAATTCATTCCCCCTGTCTGCACAAGACATCATTGCAGACACAATTATAAGGTTGACTCAAGGGAGTCATTCCATTGCAGACTATGAAAGGGAATTTCATAGGTTGATTCACTTTGCTCCAGAAGTTACTCATTATGAACTCGCTAAGTGCCACCACTTTCTCAGTGGACTCCGAGATTCACAGAAGGACCAGATTGTTCCACTTTGCCTAACTAGCTTCTTTGAGCTAGTGGAGACAGCTAAAGTGATTGAGCATCATCAATCTGAAAAGGATCTCAAGCAAAAGGCATAATCAGCATCTAACCAGCATGAAGCCTTCAAGAGGCACAGGCCTAACTCTGCAAAGGTCTATCAATTAGAAGCTGCACCAACTGTTGAGCCCATTCAAGGTTGTAATAGGCCTCATCCATATGGCAAGTGTTATCAGTTCAGCCATAAGTGCTACAATTGTGGACGAACATGCCATAGGTTCTATCACTGTACCCATACATAAATAGTGGATGGAGTTCCAATAAAACCATATCAGAAGAACCAGGTGTTCTGAGCTCCTCCACCGAACAGGAGAGAGCCAAATTTGGCCATAATGCTAGCCCCTGCACCTGGAGTTGCTCTAGAGCAGCCTTCTACTCCTAAGTCCTAGAATAATCCCAGGAGCCAGGTAAACAACCGTCCTATCGGTCTTGCACGAGTTTATGCCTTAATACCTTTGGAAGCCACAGAAGACAACAATGTGGTTTCAGGTACTCATTTCTGAACTTCTCCTTTGTTAATTGCATTCCTGTACTTTAATTATTGCAATTTGTTAATGTGATTCATATGAATATATTTAGGCACACTTTACTTTAATGACTAGCCCTGCAATGTGTTGTTTGATATCAGTGCTAGTCATTTATTTATTTCTGAATGATTTGCTAAAATCCTTAAGCGTTGGACTTCTATCTGGAGCCCAACTAAGTGCCAATAAGTTTTGTAACATCAACATTCCATTAAATGGTCTGGAGACTAACTTCAAATTTATCATCCTGCCATTAACGAACTTTGATATCATCCTCAGAATGAACTGGCTCAGTGACAATAATGCCGTGATAAATAATTTGAAAAAGAAAGTCACTCTCCATTCCCAGGGCAAGTTTGAGACTTTTATAGGAAAAATTAGTACACAGTTATCGTTAATAAATGCTATCGAAGCCGAGAAACTGATCAGTAAGGGTTGTGACGCTTTTTTGGTCACCATAATGGGTGAAGCAAGGGAAAGTACACCTCTCTCTAATTGTAAAGTAGTTAAGGAATTTGTCAACGTATTCCCAGAAGATCTGCCTGGTGTACCTCCTTCTAGAGAAGTTGAGTTTTCTATCGAATAAGCTCCAGGTATCTAGCCTATATCTAAAGTGCTATACAGAATGACACCGAAAGAATTATAAGAACTCAATGAATAGCTGTAGGAGCTCTTGAATAAAGGCTTTATTAGGCCGAGTATGTCTCCTTGGGGAGCACCCATTCTGTTTGTAAGGAAAAAGGATGGAGCTATGCGAATGTGCATATATTACCATGAATTAAATAAAGTCACCATAAAGAATAAGTACCCATTACCTAGAATTGATGATTTATTTGACCAGTTATCTAGAGCTATCATATTCTCTTAGATTGACTTAAGGTCTGGATATCACCAATTGCGAGTAAGAGAAGATGATGTAGGAAAGACCGCTTTTCGAACTCACTATGGCCATTTTGAATTCTTAGTGATGTGATTTGGACTCACTAATGTGCCATCGATCTTTATGGATTTGATGCAGTGAGTTCTCAAGCCATACTTAGACAAGTTTGTGATCGTCTTCATCGATGATATCCTCATCTATTCTAGAACCTTAAAAGATCATGAAGAACACTTGAGATTAATATTGGAAACTCTGCATGAACATCAGATGTATGCCAAGTTCTCCAAGTGTGAGTTCTGGCTTAAATCCATTTCATTTTTGGGACATGTAGTCGATGCCCAGGGTATTCATGTAGATCAAAACAAAGTAAGTGCTATTCAGGATTGGGTTCAACCTAAACTAGTCACAGATATTAAAAATTTCTTGGGATTAGCTAGATATTACAAAAATTTTATTAAGGGATTTTCCCAAATCGCTTTACCTTTGATTAAGTTGACCCAGAAAGCTGTTTCATTTATTTGGAGCCCGGAATACAAGAAAGCATTCCAAACCTTGAAGGACGCACTATCTACCGCTCCAGTTCTCCAAAGAAGGCTTGGACTATCAGGTATGCACCGATGCCTCTAGAATTGGTCTAGGTTGTGTGTTAATACAAGAGGGTATGATAATCACTTATGCCTCTCGACAGGCAAAACCCCACGAGAGAAATTATCCTGTTCATGATCTTGAACTTGCTGGTGTGATCTTTGACTTAAAGATTTGGCATCACTATTTATATGGGATTTAATGTTTGATCTTCACTGATCATCAAAGCTTGAACTATATCTTCACTCAAACAGAACTAAATTGTCATCAGAGGAGATGGTTGGAACTCAACAGTGATTATGATCTTAGTATCTAGTATTATCCAGGAAAAGCAAATGTAGTGGCCGATGCTCTTAGTCGTCATGCTACTTTATCTTCCATGATCGCCTCCAGTTCGTTAGAACAAGAATTTCATAAGCTATATATTTCTCCAATCAGTGGCAATATGCTAAGTTCTATTCTAGCAAATATCAATGTGGAACCAACATTCCACAGAGATGTCTCTATCTCACAAACTAAAGATGATAATTATTTAAAATTCAAAGCAGATATTGAAGGTGGTCATTATCATGAGTTGCAAATGTGCAACGGTGTAATTTATCAAAATAATTGTTTGTGGATTCCTAAATCCATGCATAGTGAAGTGTTGGTTGAAGGCCATAATTCTGGGTATCATATTCACCCAGGCAGTACTAAGATGTACCAGGATCAAAAGCAATTATTTTGGTGGCCCGGTATGAAAAAGGATGTGGCTAATTTTGTGACTAAGTGTCATGCCTATAATCTAATAAAGGCCGAGCACCAAAGACCTAGTGGTCTTCTGCACTAATTAGAAATTCCAGAATGGAAATGGTTTGACATATCTATGGATTTTGTTATGGGATTGCCTCGTTCTAAATCTGGTGCCGATGCAATCTGGGTTATAGTAGACCGCTTAACTAAATCAGCCCACTTTCTTCCTATTTGCCAGACTGATTCAGTAGAGAAGCTAACAAAGCTCTATACCAAGGAATATATCAGACTGCATGGGATTCTAAAATCAATCATATCTGACAGAGATAGCAGATTTACTTTTAAGTTTTGGCAAGCTGTGCATCAAGATCTGGGTACTACTCTAGCCATGAGTACAGCTTTTCATCCTCAAATGAATAGTCAGACTGAAAGAGTGAATCAAGTTCTGGAAGAATTGCTTAGGCTGTGTGTTCTTGATTTTGTCGGTTCCTGGGAAGATCATATTCCGTTAGTGGAGTTTGCCTACAATAACAATTTCTAAGCCAGTATTAAAATTGCTCCTTATGAGGCATTGTATGGTAGAAAATACAGTACTTCGCTATCCTAGTCAGAAAAAGGAAGCGTTCAACTTTTTGGTTCAGAGTTAGCTGAAAAAACTAATAATAAGATTCACTTAATTCAGCAGAGAATTCATTCAGCTCAAGATCATTAGAACAAGTAACATGATGCTCATCATCATCTCCTAAAATTCAATGTGGGAGATTCTGCTTATTTGAAAGTCAATCCAATGAAGGGTATCTACAAATTTGGCGTAGTATGGAAACTCAGTCCCCGCTATGTTGAACCCTTTGAGGTTTTAGCCAATGTAGGATCATTTGCCTATCGATTAAACCTTCTTGATGACTTTGCCACCGCCCACAATGTGTTTCATGTATCATCATTAAGAAGATGTCTCAGAGACCCTTCTCATCTTGTCCAACTTCCAGTAGTAGAGATCCAACCTGATCTCTCTTATGCCGAAGAACCTATCAAGGCCTAGCTCGTGATCAGAAATAGCTAAGAAAATGTTCAATTCTGATGATCAAAGTCCAGTGGAAGAATCGATCTTTAGAAGAATCTAATTGGGAGAAAGAAGTGGATATGCGCAATAAATATCCACAACTCTTTGCAGGCCCATGTACTGTTGTTTCTTTATTATCTGTCCTATTTAAATTTCAGTCCTTATAGTACTTTCTTCACTAAGTAATGTCGAGGATGACATTGTTCTTAAGTGGGAGAGTATGTAACAACCCTAGTAATTACCATAGCTAAATTCATATTAATTAAGCTAAAGCAAGTTCTAATTTTGATTCCATTTGACTCAATGAGTCATTTAAACTTAACCCTACAAGTTTGAAATCAATTGAAGCTAAATTGAGAATTTTGGTATTTTGCCTATTTTTGAACCCTGGAAAATACCTAAATTAATTTGATCTCCAAATTAAAATTTGACTTGCACTGCGAGCCCGTAACCGAGCTCAAGTAAGGATCAAATCATCCAGGGCACCCCAAAGCTCATGGCCAGAGGGCTTCGATTCACCTCATCACCGGGATGGTGTAAGGATCAAGCTCTGGGGAAATGGTTGCTTCTATGAGGAGAATTATTCGCTCACAGGAAACCCTAATGCTCTTACCTTAATGTGTTTCCATCGAGTAGCACCCCGACGATCCGATGCATCCCAGACGAGGGTTCGTAACCCAATCGATGCGTCTCGACTACAGAAACGTGTACGGATTGAATTGAGTTGCCGTCGTCATCGAGGTACCAAGAATTTCAACGCTGAAGGTTCTTTAGGGCGGAGCCCGTCGCGAGGAAGAAGACGAAGTCACGGGTCGGGCGACCCGTGACTTGCGCCTTTTGAATTTAGGCCGACTGTTAATATTAAAGAATTTCTGAATTAATTTCCTTAAGGAAATTAATTCAGAAAATCAAACCTATGATTTTAATTTAAATAAAAATACAGATTAAATTATTTAAATAACTTTAGCTATAATAATCCAAATGGTATGATCCAATATACCATTTTAATCAAAAAAATACAAGGAACTTGAATATAAAATAAAATCAAAGAGCTAATGGTTTGATTTTAAATAATTGCCTAATCCTTTTCTATTTATAATTAAATCATAATAAATTCAATTAATATCCAAAAATGTTGATTAAGGTCTCTGATTACTCATGAGACAACAAGGAACCTATGTAGACTATTAAAAGCAAATTAGAAACCTTAATTTCATTAATCCTCTCTTAATTACCCTAATTAAGGATTAGTTAATTAAACCATAATTAATCCTCTAATTTTGGTGAACTAAGTTCCTAATACCTTATTAAAGATAGTGGAACCTATAAATGGAAATGGATCACCCTAGTATGCCCTAACTTCCTTAATCACCTTATTTGGCCTTAAATGGTGATTAGTACTAATTAGCCAAATTAGGTTATCAAAACCTAAAATAAGTGTGTATCCTACTTCTTTAACCAATTTGGAACCCATTTAAATAGATTTGAATCAATTTGGATAATTAAATCCTAAAATCCCATTTTTTTATCTTAAGAAGGGTATTTTGGTCATTTTAACCAAAATGTGTTTTAGCACCCCTTAAACTTATAGATTCAGTAAAATATCTTTAGTAGATTATCAGTACCTTACTAAACTCTTATGTTAATAATATTGATGCTAATTAAAGAGATCTTAAGTTAGTCCTATTAAGATCTTAAGACCTTAATTATCCTCAAAACCCTCTTTCTTAAGAGTTAATCCTACTACCTTTAAGTACTAGATCTTTAATTATTAACTTAATTGAGTTGGTCCATAAGCTTGAATTCTAAAAGAAATACCTTGGTAAAAATTCTAAGTCTAAATCTAGCTTGAGTTTAAAGTGATCAAATATTAGATCTTAGATCTTAGATATTAGACTTTAGATTCTAATTGAATTGAACTACCTCCATTTGGAATTGCTTAAGTGATTTATTGTTTAATTCTTTTGAAGCCTTCCATGTGGGTGTAGGATTGATTCAATCTATATGATGATATAATTATCCTAAAGATTGAATATAGATCTTAGATTCTTAGTTCTTAATGATTAGTTTATCTTATAACATTAGCACAGCCTTTCATTAAGATCATAACTTCTGAATCCTTCAGCTTAAAAGATTCCTTATCTTTAATTTGGGTTTTAAAGTGTGAACCCTAGATCCTTACTAAGATACTACCTTGGATTCAGGATTTGAACACCAAGTGGAGTTTGGATCTAGAATCCTTAAGTCTTGATTTACTAAACCATGAATTGGGTTTAGAGAGGAAAAGAATAATAATTAAGTCATTGATTTGTTTACTTTAAATCTTTATAGTCATCATATGATTATGAATTAGAACTTGTTAAGTTCTATCATTAACATTAAGGTTGTAAATCTGAGATCTTACTCGATAGCTGCATATTGGAGATCCTTAACTTGTATCTTCTCAGAATAGTTAGCTAGATAAAGTATAAAACAATGGATATCACATAAGTCTAGATTGAGTCTCTTTCTTACCTTGACTTTTATTGCTCTGCACAGCTTGAATATTGAGCTTTGTTTCTTGAGCATAATAAGGAGTACTTAGGATATGGAAGATACATCCTAAGCTAGTGTTGAAAAGCATTGCATTCAATTAGTTCTTTCAGTGTTTTCAGTTAGTAGGGTATGTCCTAGCTTAGTCTGCCTCTTCAGTTCTAGTTTTGTTATAGAATGGACTCGAACTTAGCTCTATAGATGTCTAGGATGGATACAAGTCATATTCTATAAGTTTGACTCGGATGGACACATGTTGAACTTTCAGTTCAAAGGCCATGTATGGCCTGTTTCTGTTATGGCAGCACTTTATTATAGGCTTACTTCTACTTTAGTTGAGTTTTCAGTATTCTTTTTACCTTGCCACATGCTTCAGTGGCCTTAATTTTATTGCTTGGCTTGCTTTGTCACATGTCTCAGTGGCATTATTTTAGCTCTTTTTATATACTTAGTTGCTTTTGCCACATGCTTCTGTGGCCTTTTTCATATTGAATCTTCATGTTGTATATATGATCTTATTAGTTAGTTATTAATATTTGCTTATTTAGGATGCTAGAATTGTATGTTTGTTTCCATACTTTTGTTCTTTGTGTACTCAGCATGTCTCCAAGTGATCATAAGCATGTTAGGATCAGATTTATTTCAATAGTTGCAATTACTTTTGCTTTTAGCTTCTCCTTACTTAGTTTCATGTTTTGTATGTTATTGTTATATACTTGTTGATTAGCTATAAATGATTAGTTTATAGCTACCACATTCTTGTAGCTTGTTGCACCTTATAAATGCTTGCATGTTAAAACTTTTAAAGGTGATATCTTTAAATGTTAAGTTCACCTAAATAGCCTATAATGTACCTAGACAATTGTCTAAATGTAACCTTTTTCTTTTATTAGCTGGGGCCCTGGAATTTGTGATACTGACAAATGTCAGGTTCAGAGTTGTTCGTTGGCAGTGCTACAGGAGAGGAGCCGGTGCAGGAGGAGGATCTTCCTACTGCTACTTAGATAGAATTTTTGTTTTTGTAGTGAGATTGAGATATCCTTATTTTCATTTAATTTAGTTTGTAATAATTAAACTCTGAAGGTATTTACTTTTCTGCATTTGATCTGAGTTACTACTTTCTTTTCTTCTTTTATATTATGTTATGCCTGTAGATGTTACATTCTATTTTCTGCTTCCGCTATTTTGATATATATTGATGTATGTTTATAGTTCATCTAAGTGATAGATTCTTGGCTTAAGGAGAGTTGGTCATACCTGACTCTACTTGAGTTGGGGATTTTCCACGGAGTGGAGGACCGCACTCCCTACGATTATGCTAATATCAGTACTAGCATGGCTGCAGAAAAGTAAGGGTCCCACAGGTGTTCAGACCACCATAATTAATTTTTAATTTTTGATCATTGAAGTGCACTACTACCAAATAGTTCAATTCTAGGTTCTATTTTCAACTTTACATCAAGTGAAGGTGATTGGATTTAGTTTTCGTGATGACAATGCATTTGAAGTGACAACTTCATTAAATTGGGATTTCGGAGAGAGTTCTAACTTTTTTAATCTGCATGAATTGAATCTATATTTTTTGCTCAGTGAGTTCTAAATTCAACTATGCACATAATTGAATCTTAAAGATCAAGGTTTTGTCGTGGTATGAAAAAGCCCTAATCTTGGCTAATCCCAATTTTAGAGAAGAGTCATCGGGGTGAAGGCATTGTACCTTTAACCAACTTGTAGGGCCATATATCAGTTTGGTCTATTTATGATCATTTATCCAATGACAATTTAACTCCAATGGTCCACAGTGTAACAACATTTAAGTAATATCAATCCATCATTTGCTCTGTGCCTTGATTCCTATGACAATGATAAATATCATGATTATTTAATAAATGGATTTGATCCTTGTCATTCACCTTGTTATAGTGGATCTGATTCTTTCTATAGTTCTAATAGATCTTTAGAGTTGGATTGAATTTGGTGATTCAGTGATCAGGGATCATCTTGCCATTTATACTAAGGTAGGTAAATTAAACATAATTAATTAAAACTTTTTGTATATTTTTCACTCATTTTAATTCAAAGAATACTAAATGTTTAATAAAATGTGTATTTAGTAGTGGGGAATTTAATAACACATAAGGATTGTATTTTCAGCCTAGATTTAGTTTATTTAATTTTTAAAAGCTTAAATCTTCAAAAAATCATTTAGTGCGATCCCTTAGTCCAAATGATCTCAATTTTGAGCCATGGGTTCACCATAGGGTCTTGATATAATAAAGTGATCATCTAAATTTATTTATTAATTTTTTATAAATATTTTAAAAATTCAACTAGCTTAAATTAATGTGAGTTAATCTTATCTAATTATGTCATTTAACTTGTAAGTACTCTAATGTTTTTGATAAGAGAGAGTCATTAAAATATATATTTTTCATTTTTAGAGGTTCTAAACTACCAAATCTCAAGTTTTCCTTGACCTTGAAAGGCTTACTCAATAAATGGATTAGTGGGATCTTAAACATCTGAACATCAATTAACGCCATTGGATTTTAGTACTTATGTATAATCTCTTGGGCTACCTAGACCATCATGATATTCACAACATAATGTAATCATAATCACACATAGTAAGAGCCATGGTGAATAATTGTCTAAATTGGCCAAAAATATATTTAGAGAGTATGCCACTATATGTTAAGTATTTCATTACTTTAGGTTTTCTTCTTATTGCGTTTTTATTGTTGGAATTATCTATTAAGGTTTTGTAGGTCTCATCTAATACAAATACTAAACTCTCATAGACATGAACGAACACTTAACTCATAATACATAAAAGTAATTAGGACGACCATTGTGTTCAATAATTAAACATAAAATTCATGCCCTTTTTTATAGAAAGCTTAATTTTACAATTTCGTAGCATCCTAATAATGAATTTGATAACTTGTAAATAGAAAAATGTACAATAATAATTAATTAGCAATGATCTTTTCTTTTGATACAAAGGTTTTCTTTCTTTTTGTGTTTGTTGTTGCAATTAGCTATTAAAGTTTTGTAGGTCTCATCTAATACAAATAATAAACTCTTATATATTTAATGTCAAAAACTAACACATAATTCATTATACACAGAAGTAATTTAGATAACCTATGTGTTCAATAATAATACACAAAATCCATGCCCACTTATATAGAAAGCTTCATTTTTTCATTTTTTGTAGCATCCTCTAAATGAATTGCATCACCTGTAAAGAGAACAAATGTACAATAATAATTATTTGACAATGATCCCATTTTTTTGATAGGTGTTTTTGATCTTAGAATACTATGGTTTGGTTATTGATCATTAAACACTTCATTTAACAACTTCTCATTTTCTAACATAACATTTTATTTGCATCTAAAGTGTGTTCCTTCAAATTCAATATAGCATCTTTCCTTTCAGGCATACTAACTGAAAGAATATGCTAGCACAAATCTACATTCATGAAATGTCTTACTTACATGTTGTTCCCAAGAAGTTAGCTTTTGATTGTTATTGTCACTTTATTTACAACTTTTGAAAGTAGCTAAATTCAACTAAAGCTCTATGCTAGCCATAGGTTCAACTATCCATCCCAATATGATGGCTAAATCAAACATGCCATCCTCATGTTAGAAGCATTTTACATCAATGTCTTAAATCCAGGAGGTTATTGGAAAGAACAGTTACCCTTGATCAAGTTTTCTAATAATAATAATTTTCATGTGAGCATTGGCATGTCACCTTACAAAGCTCTATATGATAAGAAGTTTCCCACCCCATAATCTTGCTCTAAAGTAAAATATGCCCAAACATACAATTCAACCCTAGTTGAAGAGTGACAAACCAAAATTAGGTATTCTGCGCTCGCATGCAAGTGTACAGGGTCTGAAATAATATGAGATGGTGAGATCTTGAAATTTTTGACCAATGGGAATGGTGCGTTATTTATTCTTAGAGTATGTCTACTTTCAATAATTTTTAAATAAATAATCAAGTTGAGGTTGTTGTTCTTAAAAATTAATATCGCTAAACTAAATTGGTTTTGTGACAAGTAAAGAAAATTGGGGAGGGCTAGGGTCCAAACATGTAGTTTGTCTTAATTGTGTGCACATTTACTTACTTTCTAATGACATTTCATAATTGAGTTGTTTGACCTTTTATTTTATTATCAAGGGATTTAATTTTTCAAATAGGATATGTAAATTGCTAAATACTATCTTGTGCTTTAGATGAACACACTTGGGTTCAATATAAGTACATAGACATCTTCATGACCTTTTAATGAGTGAAAGTTGCCCTTACATCTAAGCGATAAATTTCAATATGTTAATTTCATGATCACTCGGTCTTAATACTATCAATGTCACACACCCTTCAACTCTTGGACATGACCCCCAACCTACTCCTTGTCTCCCACCCATCATTCCTTCTGCAGCGGAATTTTTTTTAATGGAAAAATGACATTTTGAAGTGATGTGGAGATTAAAGAATGGAAAAGTAGAGGTCACTTCACCCCTCAAGTTGGATTTGCAATCATCATAGAAAATTTTGGAAGAGGGAAAAGCAGACTTTGAAAGGGAAGAAGAGGAATGCAGCCCCTCTATAAATACAGCTCTTCTTCACTTAAGAAGGGTTCCCAACTTTGCTCAAGCAAAAATCCTAAGTAAGGAGAGGACTGCATAGAAGAGAAGGAGAACTCTCCAAGGGTGGAAGAACTCCTATTGCCAAGGAGAAGAAGGAAAAAATGCAGCACTACGGACCTAGGAGAAACAACCAAGAGCAAGAAGAGGAGAAATCCGAAGAACTTCATCAAAGGAACATTTCTAGTACTCTCGAACTCTTGTCTTGAGTTTTTTTTTTCTTAGTTGATTATGAAAGAGTCTTTATCTATGTATGTGTTCTTTTTTATCTCAAGTGTAATGGAGAGCTAAACTCCTCCTTGGGGAGGGTTGGAGCAATCCTACATGAATTGAAAGAGAAGATTATGTATGAAAAATTTCCTCAATCATTAATGAAAATTTGTGAATTAAATAACTTGTTAATGAAATGAAAAGGATTATTATGGGCTTGAATGTGGACCAAATGATGAAGGACTAAATGACTTCAAGGACTAAAAAGTCTGGTGCTCCATAGCTCACTGATGAATCCATAAATTATATCTAAAATAAAGGAAAATTTCATTCATTTTTGATCTTTAAACTACTCTTTAATCAAATTTTGTCTATCTTTTCAGGAAAATGGCTTATCCAAAGGAGTTCTGAGATATTTATGCAATTTTCCATATTTTTTCAAGGGAAACTGCGGCCGTACATTGCAGCGCGCTAGAGTGCACTGCAACGGGTCATGTTGCAAAATACGGGCGCTATCGCGCGCTGCAGCAGAGCATTTTACAAAATGTCACCGCTCCAGCGTGCTGCAGCGGGTCATTTTGCAAAATTTGGCGCTGAGGTGCGCTGCAGCAGGTCAAGTTGTGAACCGTTGGTGCGATCGCGCACTACAACAGTTCAAGTTGCGAACAGCGGGCGTGACCGCGCGCTACAGCGGTTCAAGTTGCCCCGCGCATTGCAGCAGAGCATTTTGCAAAATGCTGCCGCTCCAGCGTGCTGCAGCGGTGCAATTTGCAAATTCTGGCGCTACCGCGCATTGTAGTGGAGCATTTTGTGAAATTCTCCAGCTACAGCGCACTGCAGTAGTGTGTTTTGCAAAATGCTAGTGCTACAACGCACTGCAGCGGGACACTTTGCGAAAAATAGACGCAGGAGCCCGCGGCAGCGGGGCACTTAGCAAAAATTGCTTGCACCATTGCATGCTGCAGCGCGCTGCAGCAGCCCACCGCAATTTCCTATGGCAGGAGCATTTAGTGGCTGGGACAAGAGACCCAACCTGCATCTTGTCCCTAGCTATCATTTCCCCTACAATTGCTATGTTTTTAAATAAAAAGGAGGGTTATGAGGTGATGTATTGTCTAAACAAATGAAGATATTGGTCACCTCACCATCAATTGGGATTTTTGCCATCATTTCTCAGAATTTTCAAATGGAAATTCTAGTTTGGATCTTAAGTGGGATGATTGCAGCCCCTCTCCTATATATATCACTCCTCTTAACTAGAGGAGGGTTCCAATTTTTGCTCAAATCACTTAAGTAAAGAGAAGGGATGCATAGTGGAAGAGAGGAACTCCCCAATGGTGGAAGAGCCAATTTGCCAAGGAGAAGAGGAAGGAAGGCAGCACTAGCGACCTAAGAGAGGAAGTTCAAGAAGGAGAAGAAGGATCCGGAGAACTTCTAAGGAACATTCCAAGTATCTTCTAAACTCTTCTTTTGTAATTTCTTTTCTTAGTTGATCATGAAAGGGTCTTTATCCATGTATGTGTTCTTTTTCCATCTCTTTTGTAATGGATAGTGAAATCTCTCTTGGAGAGGGTTGGAGTAATCCCATGTGTTTGATAGTTACATTTTAATTGTATGAAGTTTTCCTCAAGTATTAATAAAATGTATGAACTCAATGCCTTGCTCAAGAAATGCTTTGTATTACTTTATTTTTGATTGTGAATTAAAGGAAAATGAACTAATGAACTCAAGAACTAAAGTGTCTTGTGCTCCATAGCTCACCCTTGGTTAGATGCTAGATTTATGAGTGCATAAGAGCTTAGAACTATGTGAGAAAGTTCTTGAGCTTAGTGCACCTTAATCTAAGCTCAACTAAAGTGTTGATGCGTGTGATGCTAAGACCCACTAAGTGAGCTCCTTAGCTCAACATAATTGAGGGAGGGAAAGAAATAGTTGTGTGCTCATGAACGAGGTGACATAGTCATTGAGCCTAATATATTATTCCCTCATTTCAATTATGTGCGATGCGAGTGACGCTCCTAGTGGAATCAATGCTTATAATATCCTAAAAATTTAATAATCCTCATCTCCTTGATCAAGAGATAAGATGAAAATTACAAATCTAAAGTCTTATAAGAATCTTTGTGCCGAAATAAAACCGAGGGTGTGTTGATTTCGTGCACAAGATTTGAACTTGTGAAACCTTGAGATAAAACTCAAGGAGGAATAATGTGCACTTGATTTTATTTAAAGTAAATGAAAGACTATGCTTGAGGTATCATCATGCATTAGTAACTTATCATGACATGTGGGATGAACCTAACTCTCCTATTCCTTTTATCTGATTTAATTTCTACTTAGTGATTATTGTGCTTAGTTCAGAACCAACTCAACCAATTACACATAGCTTAAACATTAGTGAGAATAGATAAACCTTAGTAACAAAACAACCAATTCTTTGTGGTTCGATAAATCCCAGAAACTAACACTTTCCACTTATTACTTCAGACCACGTACACTTGCGTGCAAACGCAGACGTGTATTTACAGTGTGTTACTCAACCTTAGTTTGGAGCTGGAATCATGAGTGTACATAAGCTTAGAACTGTGTGAGAAAGTTCTTGAGTTTAGTGCACCTCGATCTATATTTAACTAAAATGTTGTGCTCGCCACGTGGACTATGGCTGTGGGCTATGGAACAGAGCCGTGCCATGACCTGTTTGAGAGGGCTTAGGCCAGCCCCTCCCGCATCCTTTAGACCCCCGCGTTCAGACCAAATTGCATTGCTGATCCTTTGAGCACCGTTGGGAGCTTTGAGATCACATACAGATGGAGGAATCAAGTGAGAAAGACCATGTCGAACTAACCCTTGGTATGGAGATTTACCCAATAAACTCTTCCCAGTTCTCTATTTTGGAATTTCATTTAAGTATTACATTAATTTTAAATCCCATTGGTAGTCAAATTGTTGCTCAATACAACATGGTTAGCTCAATTAAACTTGGGCCTGTACAGTAGCGTACAGTGCTAGAGTTCAATCCAACCCTAACCTTAATAGTTCCCTCATCGATTAGCATAGAGGGAAGCCTCTATATTTTGGGCTTTTCATCCCTTGGTGTAGGTCTTGTTGTTACCTTCCGAACGAGCAGTAGCTCGAGGTCTGGTATGGTCAGGGAGCTGAGGAATTCAGGTATTGCTGAAACCCTAACTACTCAAGCCTCCTTTGTATACTTTGTAATAAAGGAGTTCAGAGCTAGACGGGTCAGCCTGTAACTCACGCGGCACTATACGGAGGCATATTCAGTGAATATAGGTTTTAGGGTTTAGGGTGCGAATATGCCTCAACCCGTCGGGCCTCGATGACCCAACTGGCATGTTCCCAAAAGTGCTGTGACCAGTAGGGAATATACCCTGTGGATGCTGAATTAAATAACTTCTTACTCGGAAAGAATAATTCAGATGAAATTATTTAAATAACTTCTTAAATGTATATCCAAATATAGCAAAATTATATGTTATTTTATTCATAAATTTGAGAGGAATAATAATATGCAATTTAATTTTAAATTGGAATGTTAGTTTTGCTAATCACTTTTTGATTATAATTAGGAGTACTTAAACTATAATTAGGCCAAATGATGTCCAAATTGAACCTACTTAGTGTCATTTTATTCCTTATGTTATAAGGATCATATGCTTTTTGATTTTATTTCAATTATAAATCTAATGGAGAATTTGTATTTTGGACATCTCAAATGCATAAATAATGACTTCCATATTTTGTAATTTGTAAGTCTTAGAATCCTAGTCTTAGGATAGCAAACTTAAGCCTAGATTGAACCTATATAACACCTTAGAGTGTGGGATCAACAAAAGAGAACTTAGGTGGTTAACTGATGGTTTAGTTTAGTAAACATAAAATTGAGCTTCAGCATAAAGATTATAAGATAGTATGAAACCTTAGGACTTGATTGGACACTTGATTTATGTAGAAGTTCTAAGCCTTAGGATGAGATTGGCTAATCTAGTTTCTTATGCTAGTACGAAACACTATTAGAACCTTTGACTATTAAGTTGAGCAAGGCTTAGTACCTTACCTCTTTCAAGTGTACATTCCATTCTAGTCCTTCTAGCATGTAATTTAGTATTAAGTAGCTCCTTGTAGTTGTTTAGTCTCTTAGTAAACTCTATGATTCCTAGTGAACTTAATCAAACCAAGAAGTTATTATACTAAAAGCTTTCCCTTAGCTTTATACATAAAACTTCACTAGCAAGTAGTTAGTCAACTTAATGTAGCTTATAAACTAGCATCACTTCAAACCCTTAGATTCCATAGTAAGTTTTAGTAACCCTACAACCTATTTTCTAGTTAAGGAATCTTAGCCTTAGTCTAAGTCTAGTAGCTAGAGAAAATTGATAGGTTTTGTAATAGGATAGGAATGAAATCAACATCATTTACACACTTATAAATTATTTTGTCACTTAAGTAATTCCTAATAGGGCACGACAATCTTAACCCATCCGGTCCTCCACGCAAACCCCACTCGTGGAACATCGTTCCAAGAGCTTCGTGAAATTCCATTTGGAATTCATGTTGCCGAGCCAATTCTCCCTTGATGAAGTGCACGTCACATGCTAAGGAGATGCCCACATCTCGCTGACGCGCGTACATGCGCGGCAACATTCTGCCGGTAGATGTCCTGCCAGCTGACGTTGAAGCGTAGCTTTCTTCTCCCATCCTCTTCTTAGCTCGCGCCCCCTCTTATGTACGAGTGCTCAAGTTCTTCAGCTCTAGAGGAGTGTTGGGCAGAATCGTAATATTGGTAGGGAGGAGTTTCACTCCTTGGGCCTCGCAAATTCCTGAAATTAGCGACCTAAAAGCAATAGCAGCACATGGCTCGGTCAAGGCGTTCCAGAGCTGCTCCTTTATAATGCTGGAGATGAGAATATCTCTCTCTTTTTGTAGTGCACAAATGAGTAGCGCCCGTGACCGGGTTATCTCGCTGAGATGCCCAGATGGCATAATAAAACTAGAGATGAACACATGACAAGCATTTCTCAACTCCGTGATGAGTGCTCAAGGAATGTTGGTTAAGTTCCCTCTCCATCCTGAATCAGAGCGGGTAATCTGGCTTGCTATTGCTGCTGGATCGTATTGGGAGCTCAGCAGGTCAAAATAAGTACAACTCTCTACCTCAACCAATATATAAAACCTTTTGATGTCCTTGAGCCCGAACAATCTTGCAAAAATGTACTATGAATCAGACCGAGTAATTCAGCCCATGCAATCAATTTTTTTCATTTTCCTGAAAAAGACCATTTTTTACTCAAATTATCGGGATATATATGATGATATGAATGTTTAAGCACTATATTTTTCCTATAAATTCTGGATATATCAGCTTATTTGATGTAGCGCCTAAATCAAACTACTTGTGAGTACTCTACTTTCCTTACTAACTCTACTATTTTTTCATAATTTTAGATCCTTTCCTTTTTATTCTTTGTGCTCTGCTTACTCTAATATATGCAAATGACTAATGGGATATTAGCTTAAATCTAAAATAAAACTTAGTGTAACCCTAAAATGTACTTTGATTTTTTAAGTCTAATCACTTATTTTTGTTTAATTGGTTGTGCTCTACCATATTAAATACCAAATACGGTAGATTAGGAGCATCTTGAAAAACTTAGAGTTGGGATAAGCATTGGTCATAATTAGATTTTGAAGAGTTGCACCTTTACTTTTATTTGTGAGGATGAGTGCATTTTAATATACTTATGACTGTCTATAATAACTTGAACTCTAGATTTTCTTACTTTCTTTTTTGTGGTGGTAGCATTTTCATTCTTCTTTATATGCTTAACTTGGATGATGGATGTGGATGTTCCAATACATGAATACCTTGCTCTTTTATATTTAATATAATTTTCTTATCTAAAAAAGAATATTGGTGATGTAGTACTTAATAGCGAGTTATATTCTTACTAATTTGTGTTAAGTACTATGGTAACGCCTAGTGTTGGGTTATACTTCCCTAACTTAACATCGAGTCGTTACATTTGGTATCAAAGCCAAGGTTGAGAGAAGGAAGTTGAATGAATATCCATCTATCCAAATCAAATAACACAGAAAAGTATAAAGAGAACACTAAGGATCTAGCCATAGGTTAGTAAATGTCACGTCATATCAATAATGAACTTAACTCAATTTAATCAAAATTAGCTCTCAAATGGAGAACCAAGAATCAGATCTAGACTCTTACAATAGGATGTTCTTCTAATATTGGGATGAAGACTTCCGTAATGGGCTCAAGTATGAAAGACTCTATGTTGGAGTGTCACTGGAGGGACGAACTCAACAAAATTCTCAAGTCACTAATGTTTAAAGGCAATTGTCTAGAGAATGGCTTTTTATAGTGTCTGAAGCCTTTCATGTGATAGAATGTCTTGATCTAATCTATTTTAGAGTCTTGAAGAAACTCTTCAACAACTATGCCAAGGAATGGTGAGAATGTGCTTACTTGAAGATAGATCGTGAAAGCCGAGGATACTATCATGCTCCTATCTTTCAAGACTTTGACATTCTCTTTTATGCTATGTAATGCCTTCTCCCGTCTCTATGTGCAACAATATATCGTTAGTGGCGTAACGGTTCATTAACTGAAAATTAAAGGTCGCCTTCTATTTAATGCTCTGTATTGAGCACCAATAGTCAACCTGAACCATTAATCATAGAAGGTGATTGGAGCTAAGGAACTCCACCATTAATGAAGTTAAGTATTTCATTAATTTGATTAACATTACAAGTCTGCTAAAATGATGATCACAACATAATATATGTAGTATAGTATATCACAAAGAATAGAGTGCAGAAGCTAAAGATATCATCCATGCATTCATTCATTCAGAACAGTAAGTAAAGTCATACATCTCAGAAAAGAAGACAAAAAATACATCCAGATAAGATTTTATACTTTTAACAAAACTGCAAAAAGTGAACATACATCTCACCAAAGCAGGAGAACACTCAAAGATGAAGACCGCCACAGCTACTCAGCAACACCACACTTCACATCCTCATTAGCCTCTTGTAGATCCATAAGCAAAGGTTCTTTCAAGTATCCTAAATCTGACATTGCTGATTTCGCAATTCTAGAGCCCAAGCCAAAAATGAGAAAATCTTACTTAGATAATGAGTCAAAGTACATTTTAGGCTCACTAAAATGCATTCATTTAAGTTACATGGTTATTTAATTTTAAGCAGCAAATAAACAGTATAGGTAACTAAACAAAATGTAACTACTGCAAATATTGAAAACACTAAAAGCAAGTATCTGAACTAATACCATAATGCAACATCTAAACATATACAGTATATATTAAATCTACAACTGAAAACAATTGAAATATGCTTAAACAGCACCCAACTGAAATGTACTCCACATTACATATGAAAAACCAATGTGCCCAATGCACCCAAAAATCAAATGGGCCCAACGCTTCCAAAAACACATATACATATAGAATTACACATACATACACATATTCATATACAGGTATCCAATCCACCTGAAGACAAATGAGCCCAATGCTCTTGAAAAGAAATGAGCACAACGCTCCCATAAGAAAATGAGTCCAACGCTCTTGAAAATATATGTATGTATCTATGTAATGTTTATCTAATTTGTGCCCAATGCACACATAACAAATGAGCCCAATGCTCTTGAACTCAATAGACTTGTGCCCACTTGGCACCTGGTCAACATGGCATACATATTCATAAAATGCCATCCAAGATATTCATGAATCACATGACTAAATCATTAAGTATGTATTGACTACTGTATACAACATGAAAGTAGAAATCAATGAACACAACATCCCTTTTTATTATCTCTTTATCTTGAAACTGAATTGCCATTCTTGATACTAAGACATCAACATGCCTTTGCCTAACCACCAGGCTAATAGATCTTATTAACAACACAACATTCTTATTAATTGAAATGGCAGGTTAATCTTAACAATTCTGATCAGAATTATATTAAATCAATCAATCTCAACAATTCTTCCAATTCATCTCAATGAATCAACTGACTATACAAGCATAACACTTTAAGCTTGTATCTAAAATGATTTATTGAGAAAACAAACCTAAAGTAAGTCCTTATTAATCTACTCTTATAACTACCTTAAGGTTTTAAGAAGAAACTATTGATTCAGAATTAAAGACATAATCTACAAATTAGGATTCTAAACTAAGCAAAGAACTAAGGTTTAAGGATACTAAAAGGGCTCAAGGATTCTAAATATATATCCAAATAATCAAACTTAAGGCTTAAGGCTAAACCTTTATATATCTACCTTAAAGGTTAAGGTTAGAGAATTCTAACCACAAAACTAAGCTTAATAGGGTGCTAACCAAACTAAGTGATAATCATCACTTAATAAGGAAGGCAGCTAAGGAAAAGATGCTAACATTCAACTAAGTTGAATGTAACCTTAAAGGATTAGAGGTTAACTACTAAGTCATAAAATATGATGTAGCATTATAAGTTAAGGCTACTACTTAGCATGGGGCATCACATACTAAGCACAAGATAAAATAAGGATCAAGGATCCTAGAGGTTCTATACTTAAGTGATACTCATCACTTAAGAAAGCAAATGAAAACTAGTTAAGTCACCACAAGACTTCACTCAGGCTAAAGGATACTAAAAATCTTAATTTAATGAATTTGAATGCAAAAGACTTGGAATCAAAGAACTAGAGTTCTTTGACGACTTATACTATTTGGATCTAAGCTTAGGAGGTAGCTAAAACACCATTATTAGACTAAGTCTAATAATGAAACTAAGGGATTGGCTACCAAGCTCTACACATGATATTACACTTATATGATATATCCATTTGACTAAGTGTGATATCACACTAAGGAGGAATTAGAATGAACTAATAATGGAATTAATCCACTCTAAGGCTTCTACCACTAAAGTGATATTCACCTCTTGCTAAAGAATTCTTCTAAGCCAACAAGGGTAAATACCCAATTTGGATACTTAACCTTAAGAGGCATGGGGAAAGCTAGAGCATAAAGTCACATACTGTGACTTAACATAAAAAGGTTCTAAGGGTTACTAAAGACTATCCACACAAGCTAATTGGATAAGTTCAAGGAATCTTAAGGAAAGATTTAGGATACAACCATACGACATAATTCATGACTTATGCCAAAGGTTTAAAGCTAATCATCTAAGTCATAAGTGTGAATTTGAACACTTAGGACCTAAAGATTAAACTTAACCTAGCTTAAAGGAGATCTCATTTCAAAGAAATAATCAACCAATTCCTAAGTTATATCATGGCTTAGGCACACACTCTAGGACTGAACTTAAGCTTCTTTAAGAATGAGATCATCTTATTCAAAGTGAATAAGACTTACCACAAAATAGGTTGTAGTAGTAAGTCCCAATTGTGACTTAGTCAACAAGGCAACTTTGGGTTGAAATGGCTAATCCTAAGTGAAGAGGTTGCTATCCAAGAACTGTAAGCACACTTTGGATACAAGAATAGAATTCCAAAATAGAGCACTTAACATAAGCAAGGAGATAACCATATGCAATGGGCAAAATGGTCATTTCCAAGATCTAAACCAAATTTAATCAAAATGGTATCAAATCAAGGAACTAGACTTGTAAAATTGATTTAATACATCCTAATGAAAGCATAGACAGTAAGATCTCCAAAATTGGAGGTCTAGAACTCCTAATCTGAGCTAATTACCCTAAAATGATTAAGAGGCAATTAACAAGATATAAAGTAAATCACAGAAATTCAACTAGCCAATAAATTCTCTAAGTCTTAATAAACAACTTGAAATAAAGTTTATAGAATTCTAATGTCAAATCACAAGGTTATTGACTAATCTATGTTTGACCTAAACATGCACAATTTAGAAAATCAAGCCACAGAATTATAAATATTATTGCACAATTTGAATCTACACATATTTCTGATCAATTTGATATATAAATAAGCAATGTTTGGATAAGAAATGAACAAGTTATGCTAAACCTAATTTTATTAAATTGTTCCTAGGTTTAGGACTTAGGAAATGCAATAATGCAATTTAATAATTCCATTTGGCCGCTGCTGTCGGGTCAACCGGGACACGACAGGCTGGGCCAGTTGAAAGCATGTGGGTCACAGCGGGACCTGGGGCATCCACACTATAGCACCGCTCAGGCCTGGGCTGACCTGGACCGCAATGACAGTGCGTCGTCCCTGAGCGAGGGAATTAAGGTTTTGCTTAAAACCCTAATTCACTCAACACCAAATGCCAAATGCAGCGATTTAGGGTGATAATCACTCACAAGGTTGGGCTCTGCAATCAAAACCTAGAATTCCCCAGTAGAGTGCACAGGGATGGCGAAGCCCCAAACCCAATTTTTCTATACTAGGTATTCATTGTGGAGGTGAAATCACTCCTCCATTGTCGATCCATTGAATAGTAATGGATCGCTGCACTATCCTTGGGTACAGGATGACCCCATGGGTATACTGACCTAAAGAGAGACCGTCATGAATGCTAATTAGCATTAGGGCTCAGGCACTGCACCGAGCCCACAACCACTTGATCGGGTTCAATCAAACCCGATTAATGCAATCGATAAATGGGCAATCAATTGTAAATGAAATTGGGACTTCCAAATGCAAAAAAGCGCAATATGAATACTCTGGAAATGGAATGCTTAAAGATCACTGAATTACCAATCCGCCAAGTCGCAAACGAGCTTCAGATGCCGATTTACATGAACGATACTCATGGCTTTAGAAGCTTCAATTGATGCCGAAGGTGGTTGGACTGCTCGCTTGGAAGAAGGGCAGAGCTCACTTGGACAAAAAATAAGGAGAAAAGAGATTGGGGTAAAGCTCTTGAGCTCACAAAAGCTTCAGCAGAGGGGTACTGAGCTGGAGTAGAAGCTTATGAGGTGGTGAGAGGTTTGTTAGGATGCCATCGGGGAATGGCCGACAGGCTGCAGGCTGGAAAAGGCAGAGTGAAGCAGAGGGGGAGGGACCAACTATGCAGACACATAGCATAGACATGCGCATGAATGCGAGCGCATGGCTCGAGGTTCGGGTGAACCCGGCTAACCAGTCTGGGGTACCAGCCACTGGATCTAACCTTAGATCCAACGGCTGGGATTTAATGGCGTGGCATGATCGTCTGATCGATCAAGAAATACACAGAACAACAAAGATCACACGATCTAGCCATCTTGTGCTTAGCATGGCGCAGTGAATCTAGTGCGGTGGAGGGTAAAACTGTTATATCTATTGGAAATATTGAAATAAATATGAAAATAATATTTTGATTTCTTAAAAATGCTAACTTAAAAAATTGGACTACGAAAAATACCAAAATTTTACCCATAGCTAATTTGGCTACTAGGAACTCAAAAATGTGATCTGATTTTTGATCTGAGGTCTAAATAATTGTTTTATTTATTTGGATATTTAATTATATTAAAATATATGAAAAAATATGAGCGATTTCCAAAATTCCCCAAAACTTCACCCCTAATTAATTTGGGGGTGGGGAATTCAATGGTGAAGTCAAATTTTGATTTAGAGTTCAAAATAATTCTCTTATTTTCCATAATTATTTAATTATCCTAAATTAGGGTTTGGTCCTATTGAATCCCAAGTCGAACTAAAACTTTGGGGTTCACTCCTAATGATGATTAGAGACTAATAGATGGGATCTAAGAATGATTAGGTTAAGTATAGCTTAAGTAACAACTTTGGCTTTTATAAATGAGTGTACTAGTTTCATATTAGTAGTTTCCCTTAAAAAATACTCCTTAGCATTTCTAAACTTGTACTCTGATCTAGTATTAATGAAATAATTCCCATTTATGGTTCTTGAATTGTATCTTTCCTCTCTATAAGATGAATCTTGAACTAGATGCCCCAGTTCCTTCCATCATGAAGACAACTGCTTCTTGTTCATCAATAATTGCAGAGATCAAGACCTTGGTTGAACTGATAAAGGTAATGGTGGAGGCTCAAATAAGTGCTACTGAGAGAATCCTTGAACCCCATGCTCCTTCGATAATTCATGTGATCTCTCAACCCGCATTTGGGATAGTTGTGAATGGATTCCTTTGCACCTTTCTAAGACTCAATCCTTTTTCTTTCAATGGTTCTGCAACACCTATTTAAACTGCCAATTGGCTCAAACTCATTAAAAAGGACTTGTCTAACATTAAGTGCCTAGAAAGTGAACCCATCCATTTGACTATGTAGCTCCCCCCTAACATCAAATAAGGAACCCAATCCAATACTAGGGTGTTACCATAGCACTTAACACTAAATTAGAAAAACACTAACCAAATATTAAGTGTTATGTGGCCATGAATTTTTGTGAGATAGATAAGTTAGTAATAAAATTAAAAAGAAGGAAATATGAAGCAACTAAATGCATCCAGTCCACTATCCAAACTAAGCAAGTAAAATGAAAATAAATCCCTCGCAGAAATATAGTAAAAACATTGCAGAAATTAAGTTATTACAAACTAAATTAAATGTAATTAAGGTAAATTTCACTCGTCCTCACTAAAGCAGTAAAGGAATGTGGAAGCATAGTCTTAAATCTAGAAGTGGCCAGTACTAGTCCCAACTCCACTATCCAGATGATGCCCATGATCTACCATATTTGGTTTTTTTAATATGGTAGGGCACAACCAACAAAATAAAGACAAATGATTAGACTTAAAAAGTCTATGTACAATATAAGGTTAAGCTACATTTTAATTAAGTTTAAGTTGGATATCACATTTGCAATTTTACAATTAAAAGACTGTAAGCAGAGCACTAAGCATCAAAGTAGGGAGCAAAAATTGCATAACACAATAAGTAAGGAAAGAGAGTAGAAATACACAAGTGGGTTTACTTTAGCCTACAACAACACATATAAGGGAATATAAGCATCCTAATATGGCTAAAAACTACCAAAGTGCATATGAAAGCATAAAATTAATACATGAATATGTTAAATAAATATTATGCTAAGTAAAAATGAGAGTAATAGTGAAACATAAATGAATGTAAAACAACATATGGTACATAAAGGAAAGACTGTAACTATAAAATAAACTACAATAAGAGGTAAGAATTGAATAATAAAGTGAGACTTAGTCACATGGACTAAGTAAATATAGTCAAAGACTATGATAGATAAGCATAGCCAAAATGCTATAAGAAATACTCACAATCAATAAGATTATAATAAAATATTATTTAACTGTTCAAGTTATTTTAAGTTTTCCATTATGCGTGCATAAATTACAGAATGAGTAATGAGTTAAGCATATCTGCCTAACTAAGTTGAAAAGTGGCGTCTCCAAAACCCTCATATTCCCTCATTAGGATATGTGAGCTCTCCTTGTTACTCCGTGGCCTACCCTAGCCTGACATCCTGCATTTGAAACCCCTAAGTTTTATGTTTTAATATTTTATTAATGCACAATGTCCTTATAAATGTTCAAGGTTGTATTCTCAAGGCAAAGCAGTGTTCAAGGAATTCAAGTAACTATAAATTATGTGATTTCCATTATCTAACTTAATGATTGGAGTTGGTTAAGCACCCAATTGACTTAGACATATCAATCTCTAAGTCATTTGAAAGTAATACTATAAGTAAATGATTTTTGTAAAATAGTAGTTTAATTGAGGTTTAATTAAATGACAAAATAATTTATGCATATAACCATGCATTATGACACTAATCCTACACTAGTCATAAGCTACATAACCTACATATGTTGCTAAACATAATGCTTCAGGTGATATCATGAAGAGATTTAATTTGTAGGTTAACTACATTTAAAAGGTGTAATTGTAGGTTCACTACTTCAATCTAGATAAGGCAGCCTAGATTTGATAGTTTCTAGCATAATAGATCACTAAAATAGGTAAGACAGCTTTACATGGATCTAAGAGTAAGGTCAAGTAAAGGTTGCAATTACAAGGTCTAAGTTAGCTTATGACTATAAGGATGCTAAGGCTTAAAGAGGATTTAGGTCACATTCTTAAATATTTAAGTGGTGCTTAAAATAGAGATTTGAGAGCTTAAGGTGAGGTTTAAAACTATAATGGAAAGTTCATTATGCCTAATTCTAAGTGATAGAAATTGATCATAATAGACTTACATACTAGAAGTAAAGGCATACTAATAGTTAACTACACCAAATGGATAGGTTAGCTACACTTAGAATGTCATAAAGACAAGGGTAGGGATTTCTAATCTATACTATCCCTCCTAATGTTGATGCTTAAATCACATGCTTACTAAACTATACAAGGCATCTAATTGCACTAACCAAAGCTTAATCTCACAACTGAAACTGATAAGAAAGTTCAAATAAATGATTAAGTTTCCTGCCCTAAGGCTTAAAGGCCTGAATATGCAACAAAATATGAGGAATTAAGGAGCCAAATACCAAAGTTATCCAATTGTTATCCAATCAAAATAATAATATCAAATATGAAATTCTCACATTATAAGATGAAGAATGACACTAAGTAGGCCAAAATTGGATAATGTAAGAAAATTAGGGTTTTATGATTCCTAATTGTGATTAAAATGTGATTAAGAAAATAAGGGTGCTCCTCTCATTTTTTTGAATTTGCATAATTTGGATAATTATTTTTTAAGTTATGAATTAATTAAAATTTGCATTAATTTTATTAATAAATATTAATTAATTATATTAATCTATCATCATGTAAAATGGGGAGTGCAAAACTGAGCGACAGCAGTCTGGCTTTGATAACTAGGTGCCTACCTCAAAACTATGCATGATTCAGCATCGCAGTTCAGAGGAACCGAACCGACCCGGTTCAACAAAAGGTACGCGTGAACAACATGCACTTCAAGGAATTGCATCATCTTCCCCAACATAAGTCACAATGAACCTGAGCTAGGGTTTCGATTCCTGACCCATTATAAGCTTCTCGCAGTCTAGCCTGCACAACAATGTGAAGCATGCTCCACGATAGACGTGATGGGCCCAACATTGCTCCCGATGATGATTCCAGTACTAAACAGAGTGACGCCCTAGCCACCATTATGTCGGGCTAAGGTTTTGCTATTTAGGACTGTAGTTACCTGAATGAAATGGTCAATTTGAGCTCGTTAAAGCTCGATCGACCCCTCGCAATTAATCCATGAAGGCAAAAATTGATAAACAAAACCTAACTTATGCATCAAGAGGTGGAGAAAGGCGTACCTTTCTTTGTCGATCTACCTGGTAGGGTTAGGGTTAGGGTTAGGGTTGCACGAACCGCAGACAGAGACCCTCCAATTGACTTATTGAGCTCATGGATGAAGAGGGAAATGGAAAATATGAAGAATTAAAATCCTAATGGGGCTAAGGAGTGAAGGAAGGAGCTTGGCTAGGTACGGCATATGCTCTCACCTGCAGCTACAGGAGCATGATCGATCGAATTTGGAGATGTACAGGGAACCCATCCCGGTCATAGAATCAGAAGAGAAATCAGACAACCAATCAAACCCATTGTGCCTATCATTGAATTTACTCTAAAAAGATAGGCAATGGCCCAGATGTGTGGAAATGGTTGTTCAGTGTTCAACACATGGCAGTTGTTCTTTATAGTTAAGTTTAGATGATCATTGGCTTCGATTGGAAAATATTAAATAGTGATGATTTTAATCTAGTTGGACTACTCAATAGTGGGTAACTATACTAGGGTTATTACAAACTCCCTCTCTTTAAAGAGGTGTCATCCTTGATGCACTAACAAATTCATTATGAAATAAACATAGTTAAAAATAAGAGATTGCAAATTACTTGATTAAAGGAGGAATTCTGGAAACTTCTTCCTCATATCCTCCTCCTTTTCCCACGTGGCTTCTTCAATAGAATGATTATGATAGTAGAGTTTGACTATAGGGATACTGTGATTCCTCAATTGCTTGAGATCTAGTCCCAGAATTGCAATAGGTTAGACAATGAAAGCCAAGTCGGGATGCAGTTTGATTGCAGAAATCTGAACTTGCTAATTATGAACATGCAAACACCTTCTCAATGATAAAATGTGAAAAACATTGTGTCCAGCCAAAAAATCTTCAGGCAGATATAACTTGTACACTGACATTCGCACTTTATCAATCTCCTTGAAAGGTTCCAAGTATCTAGGAGTCAATTTTCTGATACACCGAACCTTTGAATTCCATGTAATGAACTAAACTTCAAACAATCTCGTTCCTCAATCTAAAATTCTAAAGGTCGATGGTGAGCTTTATGATTTTTTTTTGGCTATCTTGTGCCGCCAATATATTACGCTTAATCTGCAAAACTTTTTAATTAGTTTCCTTGAATAATTCGAATCCATATAGCTGAGTGTCACCCGCCTCACTCCAGGCTACAAGAATATTGCATCTCCTTTTGTAAAGTGCTTCAAAAAGAGCCATACTAATACTGGATTGATACCTACTATTGTAGACGCACTCAACTAAAGAAAGATGATCTTTCCACGATCCAATGAATTCTAATACACAGCGGCATAAGGGATCTTCCATAATTTGGTTTACACATTCAGTTAGACCATGAGTCTAAGGATGAAAAGTAGTGCTCAAGGCTAAATTTGTCCCTAGATCTTGCTAAATAGCTAACCAAAATCAAGAGGTAAGCCTACTGTCTAAATCATAAACATTATAATTCGGTGTTATCTGCAGACAAACAATCTCCTTAATATAGAACTTGATCAACATTTCTACTGAGTCAGTCGGACAAATTGGTATGAAATGGGATAATTTGGTAAGTCTATCGATAATCACCCAAATTGCATCAGCTCCTTACTTACCCTTCGGTAATCCCATTACAAAGACCATAGAAATATCAAACCATATTCATTAAGGGATCTCTAATGATTTAAGAAAACTACCAGTATTCTGGTGTTCAGTCTTTACTAACGAGCTGGAGTGGCACTTAGAGATTAAAATAGTAATGTCTTTTTTAATTCCCGGCCATTAGAAATATTTCTTATGGTATTGATTCATTTAACCGCTACCGGGGTGAACAGTGAAAACTAAGTTATGTGCTTCAGAAAGAATTTCAAGCTGCAAATTTCTAGAAACACATAACCTTTCTTTCTAAGAGATTACACCGACAACATCAAGATGGAACTCTGATTTCTTTCCTACCTCAATATCAGACTTAAGTTTGGAATACTCTTCATCTTTCCATTGGGCTTCAATAATCCTTTATCTCAATGAGGATTCTGACTAACAAGCAAACAGAATTTTGTGCAAGTTTGCCGATTCGATTGGTTACAGATTCAGCCTTTCAAATTCTTCAGCTATGTCATTACTGCAGTAAAGAGAAGGTAATGATGCTTTACAGCTTAGGGCATCATCTACTACATTATCTTTTCTGGATGACATTGAATTTCTAAATCATAGTTGCAAACTAATTCGAGCCATCTACATTGTCTACAGTTAAGCTCTTTCTATGTGAAAATATATTTTAAACTCTGGTTATCTGTAAATAACTCGCACTTTACTCCATACAGGTAGTATTTCCAGATTTTAAAAGCAAAAACTACCACTGCTAATTCTAGATCGTGAACAGGGTAATATCTTTCATTAGGCTTTAATTGTCTGAAGGCAAAGGCTATCACCCTTCCATCTTGCATCAAAGCACACCCATGTTCTATTTTAGAGGCATCAGTGTAAACCTAGAAATATTTTCCATGTTGGAGTAACACTAGGATTGGTGCAGAGGTTGAAGTTATCTTTACATTCATAATTCCTGATAAATGGCACTTCATTCTTGGTCAACTGGGTTAACAGGGCAGCTATTTGGGAAAAACCTGGAGAAAACCTAATATAGTAGCCAACAAGTCCCAAGAAACTTTGGATTTCAATCATGAACTTTGGTTACACCCACTGCTACACATCATTGATCTTCTTCTGGTCAAACCTTATCCATTCAATATCAATCACATGACCCAGAAATGCCATGGAGTCGAGCCAAAACTTACACTACAAAAATTTAGCAAAGAGTTTTATTGCTTCTGAGTAGTTCTAAAATGGCACGAAGGTGCTTCTCATGGTCAGCTTCTACTTAGACTAAATCAAGATATCATTAATAAAAAATATTATGAAATCATTGAGGTAGGGCTATAGAATGTGTTGCATCAGATCCATGAATATGGATGGAGCGTTACTTAATCCAAAAGAAATGACTAAGAGTTTATAGCGGCCATAACGCATTCTGAATTCTATTTTAGGGATGTGTCATCATTAACCCTAATATGGTAGTAACATGACCTCAAGTCTATCTTGAAAAAGACTTAATCTTCACGATCACTTTATTCAACTTGCAGTAGTCTATGCACATTTGCCTCAAGTCGTCATTCTTCCTTACAAACAAGACAAGAGCTCCCCAATGCGACGTACTTGGACAAATGAAGCCTTTCTCTAAAAATTCTTGCAGTCGCTCTCTTTTCTCTTGTGGCTCCTTAGGACCCATTTGATATGGGGCCTTGGAGTTTGGTTATGTCCTTGGAATCAACTCAATGGAAAATTCTACCTCTCTTAAAGAAGGTAGTCCTAAAAAATCTGTTGGGAACACATCCAGGAATTCTTACATGATATTGGTGTCTTCCGTATATATATCTTTTTTGGCTTCACCCAACATAGTTACTAGGACTGAGTCTCAACCCTTACAAATTAAATGCTTGGCTTCAACTGCATTAATCAAAGATGCCAGATACACTAAGTTTTTCTATAAACATTGGGCTTCTTTCCTACTCTTAGGGTGACTTTTCTTTTGTCAATCAGTGACAGCATTGAGTTTACTCAACCAGTTCATGCCCGAAGTTATGTCAAAATTTGTGATTGGTATAACTATTAGCTTAGCTTGGAAATGCTTGTTATTAAAGGGAATATTAAGGATGCAAAATTTAATGGCAAGCATTTCCAGCCTTGACAGTGTTTGTACGTGTAAGGCTTTGCCTAAACTAAATTATTGGAAATAGCCACACATTTCAGATATGTAGTGACTAGAACCCATATCGAAGAGTGTGTCATTGGATTGATTAATTATATGCAGTGTTTGTACAATGAAATAAAACTTTATTTTAACAACTAATGTAGAAAGGTAAAAAAAGAACTTGAATATGTGCAAAGGAAAGACAAAATATGGAATTTAACTTAGAGCAAGCCTGTAACAACTTTAATGTTCTCTTGGGCGACAACAAGAGTTAAGGCATAAACTCATGGTAAGCCAAAAGATTGGGAAACAGTTTTGCCCTTAGTGTTGTATTTAGCTTGAACATGATTTTGGACAGATGGAGGTGCCCCTCGCTGATTCTAAGTATTCCTGCAGGCTGAGGATGGCATAATTGTTAATGTCGATGCTTACACATTAATTGGCACAGGGTTATAAACTATAGGAGGACAGTGGATCTTTATCCATACTACCTTGTAGTCCCAATACATGTGTCTAGGTCTGCCACATGTATAGCACTTGTTACCAATATGGTAATACTTTCCATATGGATGCGATTTTTACATCAAGCACCTTGTCTACCTTATTGATGTTGAGTCATCTAGTAGACGTTAGGTCATTGAGAACAATTTATTTTGAATGTCTATTACTTGGGAGTGCATGAATGAGGTTATTTCTTCAACTCTTTCTGCATTTGATGATGCTCAATTGATCTAGCTCCCTCAAACAACTTGTTCAATTTATTATGATGCTGCAACCTAAGGTGGTCCATTATGGAATCTCTTAATCCCTTCAAGAATCCACTGCACCTTGTCATCTCAGTACGAATGAGGCCAGGAGCAAATGTTGATAGCTTTCTATACTCCATCTTGTATGAGAGAACTATTCTATTCCCTTGGATCAGTTGGATGAATTTATCCTCTATTATTGTTTGTGCAAAGGGTAGGATGAATTCTTCCCTAAAGACTTCTTCAAACTTATGACGACCCCAATTTTGAGAATCACTTAACTCAATATTGATATGTCAGTACAATACCTAATACTAGATTAGAAGAAAACTAATCCAAATCATTAGATATTGTGTTTGGCCAAGGATTTAGTTGAGGGTCTTAAGTTAAGATAGAAGGAAATTTATGAATTGTGTTATGTAATTTATATATGAAGATGCAATACATACTAAGACATGATAGAATGTAAATTCTAAAGCAACTGATGTGAATACTTGCAATTTTTGATGTGAAGATTTTAAGTATTTAATATGTGAAACATGAATCTACTATTTGCTAAATTATTTGAAGTTATTATTTTCTTAAAAAGTTTGACAGAGTTTCCTTTATAAATGGCTAAAGAAACACCTGCAAGGTAGATATACAAGACTTCCATTCCAATAGAAGTTGTAATTGAAAGAAAAACAACCTAAAACTAACATGTAATCAATCCATTACATAGGATTGGTTAGTTCCAGTTCTAGTATAGAGTCAATCCATTACATAGGATTACTCATTTCTAATTCTAAAGTAAAGTAAATCTGTTACATGGGATTACTTATTTCTAGTTCTAAAATAGAGTCAATCCATTACATGGGATTGCTCATTTACAATTCTTAGAGTTTAAAGGGAGAAAATCACATATGTAACAATTATCTATCCTAAGGTATGCTCAATTCACAAGCATTCATTTCATACATATAGATAAAGAGAACTTCTCAACCTATACATGAAACTATTTTCCAATTCTATGAGTAATGTAGTATTCATCTAAATCTAATTAACATTTAAAGTAGATTTGCAACTAATGACTTAGTTAATATTCATTTTTATACATTTATAATCATCCATCCATTCATTACATCCATCTATTCATTCATCACAAGCATTTAAATATAAAATAAACTCCGACACAAGTGTAGTAAAAGTAAAGCAAGTAACACTAATTACAAACCAATAGTAAACATAAAGAAAGGTAAGAATTAAAGCTCACTTACAATTTAATATTAAGCTATATATTTTATTATATCATAAGCGGAAGCAGCTAGCTTTTAGCACTTGGTCCAGTTCCACTAGCCTCCAAATGCACTTGATTTATCAGATTTTGGCATTTAAATGTGATAGGGCAAAGCCAAGAATAGAAAATCTGGTTAGACTAAATAGTCTAAGTACATTTTAAGATTGGCTAAGCATATTTTTGTTTTAATTGGATATCACTACTATGGGTGCAATAAGGTAAGCATACAAGCATGGAAAAGCAAGTAAGAAAAAGATAAAGTGAGTGAGAATACTCACTTAAGTATACATCTTAGCTTACAAATAGAACAAGGGTAAAAGCATCCTAAGTAGGCTAGAAAGAAACAAATGTGCATATGAAAGTAAATGAAGTAAAGCATGTATATGTTCCAACAAACTTATACTAAGTAAAAAAAAGAAACAGTGAAGCATTTAAATGTAATTTTACAATAGTCACTGTAATATAAGTAAACCGTAAACAAGTAAAGTACATTATTAAATCATAGAAAATGCTTAGTATAGAAATTGAAGGAAGATCTTAGACTATTAGTCTAAGATTCACATAGTCCAGAACTATAGAAAGTAACATAGCTAAAAGCTATGATGAGTCTTAACAATCTATAAGTTTGAAGAAGATCTTACATGTTAATTAATTGAAGTTATTTTAATCTATACTCATTATGTGGGCATATTCATAATGAAGAGAGGAGTTAAACACGTATGTTTAACAACTAAAGAAAAGCGGGGTCAAATGCTAAAACACTCACATTCACCCTCTGAGAATGTGAGGTCTCTTTATTACTCCTTTTTAGCCTACCTTAGGCTAATCCACCAATACAAACCCCTATTAATTTGAATGTGAAAGTTTTATTCATGCACATTGTCTTATATGAATGATTCAATTGAATAAGGCTCAAGACTAAGCAAGCATTCAAGGAAAATTCAATAATTATAACTAAGTGATATCCAAAGTTATTTAATTTTAATGATCTACTTAATGATTAGAGCTAATTGAGCTTTCAATTAATTTTGAGATATTAATCTCAAGTTAATTGTAAGTATAATAGTAGTAGGGGTTTTGAAAGTAGTAGATTCAATTCAATTAGTATGATATGACAAAATAATTTATAAGTATAATTGATATTATTAGAAACTAGTTCTTATTCACATCCTAAACTATAAGATTCAGTTATATAATTAACTCAAGGTTTAGGTGTTTAATAGGAAGGTATTAAGATAAAGAAAATATCTAAATTAAAATATTAGAGTTAAAGTAAATTCACTATAGTTCACTAGCTAGGTTATAGTTTGAAGGATCTAACCGATTAAGTACTAATCTATCTAAGTTATAATGAAGTGAAATCTTTAAAGTAAGCAATTGATAGGACTTAAGAGCTACAAGTTCTAAGTTTCCTAATAACTAAAGTTTAAGGAATTTATTAGGATTCTTAAATTACTCTAAGTAAAATATAGGTATTCCTATTACTAGCTATTAAGAGATTTAAGAGAAGGCTTTAGGGATTATGATGAATGAACTATGTTCTAATCTAACTCACTAAAGCTAGATCTAGTTGATTCAATAATCTACAATTACAAAGATAATAAGACTAACTATTCTTAATGGGTGTAACTAATAATTCTAGGGATCAACTATAAATCAATTTGTAAATTAATCCTAGGGTTTCTACCTTAGGGTTGAAAGGTGAATTAAGCACTTGATAATTAATTCATATAGTTAGAAAATTGAGAACTAAGTTTATATAAATGTAATCTAAATTGACATGGGGAATAATAAATGTGACATGTTAACTATCCTAAGATTTTATAAAACTTAAAATATGCTATCTAGGAAATTAAAAATTATCACAATAACACCTAATTAAGAGTCAATAACCTAAAATCACTAATTATTGTCTAATAGAAATGATTTACATATTATTGAAATCCTTATATCATAAGGAGAGAAATGATACTAAGTAGGTCAATTTTGGACAACATTTGAATTTTAGGGTTTTTAGGACTCCTAATTAGGGTTAAAAAGTGATTAAGAAATTTAAGGTCTAAATGTTATACTTGATTTCATATTATAGTTTCTCACATTTTTGTGAGTGAAATAGACTATTTGATCATTTAATTTGGACATTAAATGATCAAATTAGGTCACATAAAATGATGAAATTAATTTGTAACTAATTAATTAATCCTAAATATTGACTAATTAAAATATTCATTAAAATAGAAATTAAATTACATATTATTAATCTACTCATTTTTGTGATCAAAATGGTATATAATATTGTATTATTTGGATATATATTCTTAAAGTTATAATGAAATAAATTTGAATAAATAACACTTAATAAATACAAAACTAATAATTACATTAATCTGTATTAATCAGTAGCACAAAAAATAAGAAAAATACGGAAAACGACAAAGTCAACAAAATTTGAGCGGCGCAGAAAATGAGGAAGCGACAGCTGACGGGGCACATTTTTATGCGCCATGCAGGACGCGTGTCATCCCATTACAGGAGACACGCGTCACGACGGGTCCCACCTCCAACCGAATACGGTCCAAAATGAACTGGGCGATTTGGGTATGGAGACAAGGCATCGACCGATTCGCCGAATCGGCTTCTTCTTCGTGGAAAAGGGATACGTAGAGGGATAACTAGGGTTAGCAATTTCCTTATAATTAGTAGGTCTCATAGAGCTTATGATCCGTCGATGGAAAGCCATTGATGAGTTCTTGTCAAAGAATTCAAAAACCCTAATTCTCAGATCCTCTATGCGCATCAATTTATTGCAAGAAATAAAGATATTGCGGCCAAGATTGGGGATTAAATTAGCTCAAATAGTACAGAGTTAAATTCTTGAATCAAATCGTATACATCTAACACCCTATTAAGGATTTAACTACTGAGATTGAGCAAGATAGGTGGAAGGTAAGTATCTGAGGTATGATCGGCCGATTAGGGTTTTCTTCTTAGTCATGTACCAAGGATTTCGCTTGCAGCACCTCTCGCTCCTTTGCAGCTCAACCAGGCAGATAGGAAGAAAAATGCCAACCCTTTTTCGGATTAGGATAGGCCTTTACACTAAGGGGGAAGCATGTGCTCGGTCGTGCTAAAAGAAGATGGCGAATAGGTGAGCGGTCCCAGCCGCTGATTCGAGCTAGAGATCTAACGTCATGGATTTAATCACCGCTCAGGGAAAGTTCTGTGCCGATGGATCAGATTAGATTTGCTTAACGGTTTGGATTGCACGGGACCGTTGTCCCGTGCCTCATGCCTTACAGCGGATCTCCGCGGTTCAAATATTTAAACCGTAGGAATAAATAATTATTATTTATATTAATTTATTTAATTACTTTAAATATTTAATTAATTATACGCAATTTAATAATCATAATTAAATAACCAAACGCACTCCGAAAAATCTCAAAAATTCACCCCTACCTAATTGAGGTGTGGTGAACTCAAAAATGCAATCAGATTTTTGATCAGAGGTCAATTCAATTATCTTAATTTTTTGGGTATTTAAAAAACTCAAAAATTCACCCCTACCTAATTGAGGTGCGGTGAGTCCAATGGTAGACTGCATTTTTATTCTGAGGTCTAAATAAATTAGGCATTCTCAGAATTATTAGAAAACCAAAAAATACTAGAAATTGACAAATGATCTCCAAATCGCGTGAAATTTAAAATGGGGACATCTAATATTATTAGTAGACTAATAGAAAAGGATTATAATCAATTAGGTCACAAGGGTTCTTACAAAACTCTTCCCAAGAAATTTCAGCGACACAAACTCCCAGAAAATGAATTTTGAATTCGTTGTCCCACCAAGACTCGACTTCCTCAGCAAACATAAAGGTCATTAGATGGAAGGCTTCATTCTTTGGGCACTTAATGCTAGGCAACTCCTTTTCAATGACCTTGAGTCAATTAGCAGCATCAATAGGTGTTGCAGAACCATTGAAAGTAAGAAGGTTGAGTCCAAGAAAGGTGTGGAGGATCCCATCCATAACTGGCTTAGATGCCATTCAAGGAGTCACCTGAATAGTCAGTAGAGCAGGAGGTTCAATGATTCTCTCAGCTGAATATGTCTGAGTCTCTACCATGACCTTCATCAGTTCAACAAAGGTCTTAATCTCCTCAGGTATTGATGAACTAGAAGCAGTAGCCTTTCTAATGGAAGGAAAAGGGGTATCTGGTTTAGGATTCATTCTATAGAGAAGAAAGAGACAATTCTAGAACTAGACAATATGAATGATTTCCTTGATGCTAGATTGAAGTACAACCTTAGAATTTCTAAGAGAAAATAGTAAGGGGAACTACTAATATGAAATTAGTCGACTCATTTAGAAAAGATAACATAAAAGAGAATTTCAAAGTTTTGATAAATATAAACATGATAGTTTCCTCAACTCTCTTGAGCGATCTTCAAGTAAGCACTATCCCACCATTTTTTGGTGTAGTTGTTGAAGAGCTGCACCAAGACTCTAAAATAGTTTGAATCGGGACAATCTATCACATGGAAGGCTATAGCACTCTAGAGAGCCATTCTCTACCCAACTGAGGTATACACTTCTCTCTAAACACTGGTGACTTGAGAATTTTATTGTGTATACCTCTTCCTTCCGGCAACACTCCAACATAGAGTATTCCATACTTAAGCTTATTCTGGTAGTCTCCATTCCTGTATTTAAAGAACATCCTAGTTTCTAGATCTTATTCGTGATTCATCACCTGAGAGTTATTATTGATTAAGTTGAGTTAAGTTCATTATTGATATGATGTGACATTTGCTAACCTATGGCAATATCATTGGTGTTCTTGTTTTACTTTTATATGTTGTTTGACTTAGATAGATGTATAGTCACTTGATTTTCTTCTCTCAACCTTAGCTCTGATAGCCACTGTAATGCCCTTTGTTATGTTAGTGAAGTATAACCCAACACTAGGCATTGCTATAGTACTTAACATTAAATAAGGTGTTCGATTGATCTTAATTTGCAAGTTCTGATTCATGCAATTGAATTGCCTCTCGACTTAACTTTTGTAGTCAAACCTAATTCAGTTATGGGATGAGACCTCAAGCAATTGAGGAATCATAGTATCCCTATGGTCAAAGTCCACTAGCAGAATCACTCGATAGAAGAATCCATGTGGGAAAATGAGGGTATGTGGAATTAGATTCAAGAATTCATTGTTTAATCAGGTAATTTGCAAACTTTTATTTTTGATTTTGTTTAATTCATAAAGAACCTGTTAGGGCGTCGAGGACACCTCTTTTAAGAAGGGTAGTATGTAGCATCCCCAGTGTGTTTCCTATTATTAGGCTCCTAATAGCATTAGGAGCCAACCCCTGAATTTGTTGTGATTTAGAGATCGTTCGTTTTCAACAAATATTTTGAGCAATTTTAATAGCCTGAAAATTAAAAAAATTAAATAGACCTTTCATAAGAAGTCTGACTTTATTTTTGAGTTCTTCACCCCAAATTAGCTAGGGGAGAATTTTTGGAAATTTTTGGAGCTCGTTGGATAGCTTAAGTTTAATTATTTATTAAAATTTAAATTATTAAATTAATTATTTAATTTAATTCCTATTGAACGACATTGCCACCGTTAGGTTAGATATGACATTCCAATCCAACGGTCCATCTTTTTCCTTACTTTGATTGTGCAATTATGATCTTTCTTGGATAGATTAAGCGATCTGGACATTGGATCGAGCGCAATCGAATGACCCAAAGCATGACAGGGGCTTTTCTTTGTCAAGCTCGCCATGTCAGCCATGACTGCAGGTCGTGGAACAGAGCCGTGCCACGGCCAGCAGAGGAGGGAGCATGTGTAAAAACACAATTGTTATTACTTTGTTTTAGACATCTAAATTAGGCAAAAAAACATTTCCATTGCAATCCTTATAGCATTTGGAGCCAACACCTAAAATTTGGTGTAATTCGGAGATCATTCTTTTTCGGCAAATATTTCGAGCAATATAAATACCCTAGAAATTAGCTAAATTAACTTGACCTCTAAATAAAAATCGGAGTTCACTATTAAACTCCTCACCCCTAAATTAGCTAGGGGCAAAATTCTGGGATTTTTTAGAAGTCGTCAAATTTTTTCGAATATTTTAATATATTTTAAGTGCTTAGAAAATAATGATAATTGAATTGATCTCTGATTCAAAATCCGACTTCATTTTTTAGTTCCTCATCCTCAATTTAACTAAGGGTAAATTTTTAGAAATTTTTGGAGCTCATTTGGTTATCCAATTTTGATTAATTAACTTGTTGATAGCTATTTTATATTATTATAATAATTATTTATATTTAACCCGAGCGACGGCGTCAGACCCACTATCTCATCAAACGATGGATCAATCCCATCCGCTCATTCGCATGATGGCTTCACTCCCGATCGTACTCCATGATTGGACGCTGTCCAGGGCCGTACCCACAGCCAATCCTCCCAGTGCCATTTAAAGTCTCTCAAGTTTTCTTTGCGTGGCATTTACCCTTACCAGTCTGTAGGGTGCTCGGTGCAGTTGCGTTCGGCTGAGGTAAAGCTTGTATATTTCACCTAACCCTAATCTTATCAAAGCCGAGGTACCTACAAATTCCCTCTTTTCAACTTTGGAATCATCCCCATATAGTTTCAATTATCTATTTCAAATAACATAGGCTCGTCGGATAAGGTTATATCTAGCTTGATCGAGCCTAAACTGACCTTCGTATACACTGATGCACCGTAGTGCACAGTCAGCACATTGCTTGCATCTATAATAAAACCCTTATGACATCATCGTGCCAGAGTAAGGGCAATCTCCAGTAAAGGTTAGGATACTCAATCGGCATGTGAGCTGGTCGTCGATGACCATCGAAGCTATGGTAATTTTGATGCCCTATCTCTGGATGTCAGATTCTTGCAACCATGGGCCACGTCTCGAGTCAGCTCGACCCGAGCGACCCAATCCATGGGCCCAACCCGGCCAATGCACGTGCATCCAGGTCCGCCCGTCCACGTGCGACAGCTGCGTGCGAGCACCTTCGTTATGAATAGTAAACCTATAAAATTAATAATTAATTAATTAATTTCAAAACTTTAATGCCTCATAACTTTCAAAATAAACATCCAAATATATTGATGTTATATCCCAAAGTGACCAGAAAAATGAGAGGAATAATAATATACCATTAGTTTTTTAGTCTGAAGATTAATTTCACTAATCACTAATTTAAATAATTAATTAATCAACAATTTAACCTAATTTTCCAAGGGCTATAACATGGTCAATTCTCATCCAAATTTGATGATACAATAGTCAATTTCGATCACAAAAATGCGTAGAATAGTAATATAATATTAATTTTCCAATTTAACAATTGATTTTGCTAATGACTATTTAGGTGTCATTAAAGTCCCTATTAGCCATTTGATGTTCGGACACTACTTAGTGTCATTCTTCTTATTATGCTATAAGACAGTTATGGCCACTATGTTTATATGATTTAGATATAAAATGGAAAATGTGAGTTTTTAACTCATGAATAAAATAATATTAAATTCCCAAAATTGGGGTTTTGGATGTGTAGGTCTCCTAAAGACTAAGATACCTTAGATAACTTCCCCTATGACAAGTTTTAACATTAGATGATGTATTGAGTAAGAAAATAGCTAGAACAACCTTGTTTTAGATTGGTGCTAGTGTAATTATGTAAGAGCCTCAACATAAATATGAAGTCATTGTAGGAGCTCTGAGGGCTTGATCTAGTGTATAGAGAGTGTAGTAGTTTTATTCCATAGATTAGTTAGATCTCTATGATTTTAAGAGCCATTTAGTAGAACCCTTAAAGGATTAGTTGAGCTTAGCCAAACTTATTGCACTCCTTAAGCAAGGAATTAACCCTAAATATTATGGTGTGCAGCTAGACTTTAGATTCTTATGGTAACCTAACTTCTAAATAAACTCTAGAACCTCTAGTGCTTTGATTTGAACTTAGGAGTCAGAGGCTAGAGAAACCTTTACAATGTGACCCTTCATCCTTTAGCAAGAAGTTAGTTAAATTTAATAGGTTGATAGATTAGGACTTTCTTGAATCATAAATATATTAATGAGCTTAAAGTTAGTAATCACCATGCTAATCTTCTAGCTAAGGATACTAGTGCTAGTCTATGTCCAGTAACTTGATGAGATTAGTAAGTTAGTAATAAGTTAAGCTTTTAATTTAACTTAGATTAGCACTTAGACCCTTATTGCAATCTAGATAACATAGAAAGGATCCAAAGTTGTAAGTTAAAGATAGTATGGATCACACCTAGATCATGTGAACAATTTAAAATAGTATTAAATAATCCTTAATATAGTACTTATGACTATAAGAGGACTTGTAAGATGAATATAAAGAGATCACCTTAGGAGGACTAGTTCCTTCTACTTGGACTTAGAGACTAATTTAAGTGACTAAGCACAGCCTACTTAAGATTGTATGAATAGTCATGGCATGCTAAGTGTATATCTTAGAACAACTTAAAATGAATTATCATTAAGGTTACAAATTCCTTTGATTGATTAAGTGATCATGCTAATACTTGAAGATCTTAAATAATAAGTAGGATTAGAACTTTAAGGCTTTGATCAACTAATTTAGAGCTATGGCTTAAAATCCTTTAAGTGTTAACCATCATATAAGAACTTTGACTTAGCATCACTAATTAATTAAACTTAGAATTCTTAAGTGCTTAGTAATGAAGTTATATAAAAACTAAGCCTTATGAATATTAGACTTTAAGAAGAGAAACCTATGACCTAGCATAAAAATCAAATGTGAACCTCAATTAGACAATAGGTACCTTATGTATTATCATTCCTTTAGTCTTGACATGATAGGATAGAAGCCTTATAAAAACATCTAAGTCTACTATTAGACTAAAATTGTCCCACAAAGGTTACATCTAAGAATAAGAGAACTTAAGAGATAATATAGAACAACCTCCCTATGTATTGAACCTTAAGATGTTAAGAAAATAAGTTAATTAGAAATATTAGTAATGTAGAGGTTTAAGCTTAGTAATTATAGAACCCTTGCAACCTTTGTAGTGAGGTATTTAATTAGACCTTCAAGTAACTTAAGAAGAGTAGGAGAGAAGCACATAGCTTATATATTAGAATTGTTCCATTAAAGTATAAGTGAATTTAGTACTTTAGATAAGTGTAGTGTTAGCAATAGGATATGATATATATTTGTAACTTTGTATTTATATTTTTAAACTATTTTGTCACATCAATAATATCTTAATAAAATCATAGCTTCACTATATATTCTTATGTATCAATTGATGAAGGCATTTGATGAATGTCAAAGTCAATTGAGAAGCTTGATTAGTTCTAGTCTTAGGATAGATAACTAAAGTAAATAATAATAGATATCACATAATTTACAATTTTCTTTGAACATCCTTGAATGCTACAATGCATTGAGATTAATTCCTTGAAGACATTATGCATAAATTAAACTTATAACATTTTTTTGGGGTTTCGTATGATAGACTATGCTAGGGCAAGAAATGGAGTAATAAGGAGACCATACATATCCTAAAGAGGGAGTGTGTGTGTTATGGGTAACCCCCTAACTCAGATAAATAGATGTGGTTGACTCATCACTTGTTTTTGCATCCACAGAATAAGATTTCAAGATAAATAACAACATTTTACAGTCTTTTTTGATTATTCTTATGTTTCTCACAATCTTCTTCATTGTGAATCATAGTCTTTTTGAGTATTCTTACTTAATTCTTTATGCCTACCTTTACTGCATACTCAGTCCTTGAAACTAAGAACTTCCTTACTTGTATATGATACATGTTCACCTGTATTTACAGTTCTCTTAATTACTTACTCGCAGTGTATGTTGTTATTATTTACATTTATGCTTACACTGCTTCCTTTTTTGTCACTTAGCATATGTCCATTTGTACATATTTCTTATTATTTTTATTGCACATTTATTAATATAGCCATACCTGATTTTCCTTACTTACATATTTGATGTAGGTTGTCACTAACATTCCTCTTTTTACTACATTTACCTTTTTTTTGTTGCTTACATATATTTACTTTACTTTGTTCTACTTCCCTATTTTATGCATTGAGCTCCGCTTAATAACAATTATAAATGGCTAATGTGATAACCACTTAACTTAAAATAGATTATTTGCCCTAAAATGTGCTTAGAATTTTAAGTCGAATGCCTTGTTTTTCTTTTATTACTTGTGCCCTATCGTATTAAATATCAAATACGGCAAATCAAGAGCTTGGAGTAGATCTTAAACCTGAGGTAGATCAGATCTAGTAGTTGTTGATTGAAGACCTTTACTTTCTAGTGTGTTTATTTTACTTTATGCATCCCGTGAGGATGACTGTCATTTCATCTAAATGTTTGTATAACTTTAATTAACTACATATGTTTACTTTACTGTTATGTTGTGTTTTTACTTTCTTTCAGAATGACTAGAATGATTTACATTTACTTTTTATTAACCATCCAATTTTTACTTTATTGTGACCCTTGGCTTCCCGTAGTGTTTAATAATGGGTTAAGACAAATCCCGTGCCCTCTAATCCCTAGCATTCGAACCAAATTCCGTTGTTTACCATTTGACCGTAGTTGGGAGCTTCGACATAGCCTACGCATGGAGGAATCGAGTGAGGAAAACCACGTCAAACAATCTTTTAAGTATGGAGGTTTAGCCATTAAACTCTTCCCAATTCTCTATATTGGCATTTTTTTTGTTATTACATTGATTGTATATCCCATTGGTAATCAAATTCCTACTCGATATGATTGGGTTAGCTTAATTGAACTCGAGCCTCCACGGTAGCGTACAATGCCCGAGTTTAATCCATTCCTAACCCTAATAATTCCCCCATCGATTAGCATAGAGGAAAGCTCTAGGTTAAGGAAATTTTGTCTCTCTGTGTAGGTCTCATTCTTACCATTCGAATGAGCTGTAGCTCGAGGTCTGGTATGGCCAAGGATCTAAGGAATTATGGTTTCTATAAAACCTTAAGTCCTCAGCCCTCTTCTGTATGCATCACGATAGAGGCGTACAGTGCCGGGCGGGTCATCTCGTGACCCGCGCGACACTATACCGAGGCATTTTCGGTGAATATGCTTCGAACCGTTGGGTCCTGTTGACCCGACCGACCCATTCCTAAATGCGCCATGACCAAAAGTAACTATTCTCCATTGATGCAGAATTAAATTATTTTTAACTTAGTAAAAATAATTTAAATGAAATTATTTAAATAACTTTTTATATACTTATCCAAATATAGCAAAATAATAAATCATTTTAATCAAAAAAATTAGAGAAACACTAATATGTAATTACTTTTGGATTGCACAATTATTTTTGCTAATAACTTTTTAATTATAATTAGGAGTACTTAAACTCTACATAGGCTAAATGATGTCCAAATTAAACCTACTTTGTGTCATTTTATTCCTTGTTCTATTGGGATCATATTCTTCCTAATTTTATTTCAATTGGACATCTAATAGAGAATTTGTATTTTTGGCATCTCAAATGCATAAATAATGACTTGTATATTTTGTAATTTATTTGTTTTTAGGCTCCTAGCCCTAGGACAACAAGCCTAAAACTTAGATTGAAGCTATATGACCCCTTAAAGTGTAGGACTAGCCAAGGAGAACATAGGTAAATAATTGATGGTTTGGTTTAGTAAACATAAAATTGAGCTTCAACATAGAGATTGTAGGATAATATGAAGCCTTAGGACCTGATTGGACACTTAATTTATGTAGAGGTTATGAACCCTAAGATGAGATTTGCTAAGCTAGTTTCCTATGCTAATATGAAATACCATTAGAACTTTTGAGTGTTAATTTGAGCTAGGCTTAATACTTTAATTCCTTCAAGTGTAGGTTCCACTCTAGTCCTTTTAGCATGTAACTTAGTATTAAGTAGATCCTTATAGTGGTCTAGTCTCTTAGTAAATTCTAGGATTCCTAGTTCAATTAATCAAACTAAGAAGTTATTAGACTGAAAACATTCCCTTAGCTCTGCACTTAAGACTTCTTAACAAGTAGTTAAACAACTTAATGTAGCTTATAAACTAGCATCATTATAAACCATTAGATGACAAATTAAGCTCCAAAGCTTATAACCCCATAACTTATCTTATAGTTAAAGAACCTTAGCTTTAGTCCAAGTCTTGAAGCTAGAGAAGATTGATAAGTTTAGCAATAGGATAGGAATGAAATCATCATGCATTTATATACTTACAAATTATTCTGTCACTTAAGTAATTCCTAATCAAATTATTATTTTCCAAACTACATGTTCTCATAGTTGTATCTTTAATTGACTTAGAGATTGTTAATATATAAGTAAATTGGGAGCTTGATTAGCTCCAACATTATGATAAATAACTAAATTAGAAAATAATAGATATCACATGGTTTATAATTAACTTGAACTCCTTGAATGTTGCTATGCTTTGAGATTACAACCTTGAACATACATTAAGACATTGTGCATAAATAAAACTTTAAAACATTAAACATAGATATTTCATATAGTCAACTATTATGCCAGGGCAAGCTATGGATTAATAAGGAGACCACACATATTCTAGAGGGGGAGTGTGTGGGTTATGGGAAACCTTGCTTTACTTAATTAGGCAGACATGCTTAACTCCTCATTTGTTCTATAACTTTGCTCACATAACAAAACCTCAATTAAGATAAACAATGTAACATTTTTTTTATCATAATCATATTAATTATGGATGACTTATCATAATCTCTTGACTATGCCTACTTATCATAGTCTTTGACTATGGTTACTATATAACAACCCAAGGTTATTACCAAGCTTAACCTTAGCTTAATCACAATTAAAATTTTTTTTTTTTGCATTCATATGGTCATTAGGATCTAACCCTAAAATTTTGTGGTCAATCTGACCTTACTAAGATAAATTGGCCATTTTGTCAAATTAGGACTCATAGAATATAGCCATAATATTTTAATATCCAAATCAAATTCTGATTGCATTTTTGAATTTCTCCCTCGCAAACTAGCTAGGGATCCAAGTTTAGGTATTTTTTGGAAGTCATTTAGGTCATAAATGAATTTATATTACATAAAAAAAATTGCACAATGGGGCCTCCAACATTTCAAAATTGCACTTGTACCTACAGCGATCGCTAATCATCCAGAATCCATTATACGAACACTAAGCGATATGCTGCGGGGCCCGGGTCCCATGACAACAGATTAAAACATCTTCTGGCCATTGCCTACTCACACTCAATAAACTAGGTTTAATAAAGTGCGGGCACCAATTGAACATTAGATTGGGACCAAGAATCCCATGGCTCGGATCACTCCGGATCAGGCCATTAGGATCCGAGAAATTACAACTGTTCTACAGTTCTGATCAATAGATCAAACAGTCAACAGTGCTCCCGCACTTTGGATCCTTGCCCCAAAAGAAACCACGTGCCTGACAAGCGAATCCAATGTACCTCGACTGCAGAGCCTGTCCCCCACTCCTCCTCCACCTCAGCAATAAGTTAACCAATTCCACAGACTGGTTAAACAACATGATCAGGTCCCTAAGACCGATTTCCTTCATATGGAAGCTATGAGAGCTCCACCCTGACCTGAGCTCTCGAATCAGGCAAGGCTCCAGTCTCCAAAATTGAGACCCACTGAGGCTATAAATAACCTCAGAAGTCTTACACTGAACCTTTTGTTCACTGTGAAGCTTTAAGTTTATCGCCTTCCCAAATTAATTTCTCCTGACTATTCTTGAGCTCTTAGCTTCCCTCAACTCCAACTTGTAAGATTTGAGAGTGAGACTTAGAGTTCAAGTCCCCTAGCTGCCTCCTGTAGCTTGGTAAGATCCTAAAACCCCTTTGACACTCAAACTGGCTCCAAGTTCTTCAAACTAGGTACCTTCCTCCCTCATAGTGAGTTGGGTGAGCTCACTACCTAACTTATTAGTTCTATCTTTGGTTTTTGATTAGGTACCTGTGGACTAGAATCATCTACAATAGTTTCAGATCTGTCTGTGAGTGACGATGTCTCAGCAATGTAGAGCATAGCTGAGATGGATCATTGTTTGGAGACAGAGACTCAGCTATGTCCCTGGTAATTGGAATGTTGTGGGATCACTAATTACCGAGTGGCTGTATTTTGTATTGACACCCAGTCGGATCAATACAATCTGTGCAATCTGAGCCCATAGAGTGGGCCATTCCTTAATCGAGCAGGACCATCTATGGCTAGAGTAAGGATCCATCACTTGAGCCACCCTCAAGCCCTGATAATGAGGATGGTGTATGGATTGAGTTGGGCCTGAGTGGTGGACTGTGGATAATGAATTGCTCCCTCAGAGTAAGCCCAATAGCCTTAAAAGTTCAAATGGGGTCCCTGCAATTGGGCATCCCTTAGTTGGTGCTTTAGGGAATAATTAATGCTTCTTGAGCTAAGTAAGGTGTGTCGATCATCCGAAGGAGTCAGCGCGGTCAAGAGCCAAAGAATTTTGCTGATTAGGGTTAACCATAATCGGCCTGTGTCAGGAGTTGGCGTGGGAGGAAGGGAATGTGCGGGTCGGGACGTCCCGTGACCAATGCGGTTTTATAGTAATGGGCCATTAGGCCCAGCCGACTTACGCCTTTTAATTGTGCTACCTCTGTGATTATTAAAAAGAATTTTTTGATTTATTTTCTTTAAGGAAAATAAATCAAAAAATTAAAATTTGTTAAAAAATATTCAAATTGTATTAACAAAATAAGTTTATCATCTTAGCTCCAAACCATATAAAATTATACTATTTTCTTTAGAAAAAATATAACAAATAAGGGGATGTATAAAAATATTTTAGTGTACTGTGAGACATTTTTTTAATTTTGCTTAAACACTCCTATGGCTTGATTAGCAAATATTAGCACTTACACTTTTCCCAATGTCTTGATTTTAAGTTTCTAAATATTAATATTGGCATGTAGAATGAATACAGTGCTAGTTTAATTTTTAACAATATATTTGTGCTAATTATGTCCTAATCACTAATTTGCAGGAATAGTAATAATTAGGGTATTTGCTTATTCTTAATGGCACCTTACAGCTTCTGATTATTCATTTATATATTTAAGATCAGTTGGTTAAATCAAAATTAGTTTTTTGAAATTTAATTGTTAATTAGATGCTAATTACCTCAGGATTTGATTAGTGTTAATTAGTTTTAATTATTCTCTAATTTTGATAAATTTAGTATTCTTATGATTATTTAAACAGTAAGAAATATATTTGCAAACATCATAATCTAATTTGAACACCTTTAATTCTTAAATCTCTTCTAATTAGAGTGAAACCCTAATTAAATTAATTAAGTACTTGAATTAATTAAAGTGAGAACTATTGTTGTCTTAGCTTTAATAATGGATAAGTCAATTAATAATAGTTATGCATTTCTAATTTGGTATGGGAAATATTTAATTATGTCATATTAGTGTTAACTCTATGTTTCCTTAATTGAACTTCCAAATAATGTAAGCATTGGTTAAATCATTAATTTTGCATTTACTAATTTTGCGTATATTTAACTAACTCCTGCTAATTTTGCATGAACTTAGTTAACACTTGCTGATTTGATATTGACTCTAAGCTAGTAAATTAGAAGATTTAAATCTTATAATAACTTATGTGATTAACAATCTTGATTAAATATTTAGATCCTTGATTTTCTCCTAATCAAGATAACAAGCATACATTAATACTTGCTAAAATATAGTTGATTTGCAAACAATCAATTCCTAGTAATTATATTATTTTGCACCACCATTCATATGCTTATGATTAAGATATCGTTTAAAAGAATTGCATGCTTAATTTTTGCATCTGAATCATGTGATTAAACCTGTAGACCTGCATGTGATTTCATTGTAATTTGATTGTGATTTGATTGTGATAATTAGTAGCTTTAGATCCTTAAGATTAAAGATAGTTCTAAGCTTAAATAAAAGCTCTACCTTTAATAAGATAATTTTGAGGTAGGGAAATGCCTTAATTGTCCTCTCTTGAGGTAGGACCTTAGATGAACCTTAATAATCTTAAATGATTGTTCCTATGCCATGTGGTAGAAAGACTTAAAGAGACTTAGATTGAGATTATCTTTTTGTGGTAGTAATCCTAAATCGAATGACTTATATGTCACTTTTTTGGAAGCATTTGTGTAGGACTTACCACCATGGAGTAAGTAATCATTAGCTTGTAAATCCTTGATCATTAAATAGATTGCTAGAATGAGAATATTAGTATTATCATATTGAGATTATAGTGCATATTTATAGAACTGATTCGTTTAGTAGAATATGGAATTGGTTGATTTACCCTGAATAAAATTGTAAAGTTTTGGTCTTATCTTAGGAAACTAGATAAGTACATTTCAATTCTTGATAAATGTCCCAAGTCCAAAGTGTGCTATAAGTTGGGGATTGAACAGCTTTGTTTGAGAGAATAAACTGTAAGAAGATTCTGCCCTTTATCCTTGTGCACATTAATAAATGCAATTAAACAAACTAAGTGTTTAAAGTCACCCTTTTTAGGACATATCAATTATACATATGCACTCTTAATATGTAATGAATTTGGATGTTATAAAATTACAATTTGAATTAAATATTAAATTCAATAGAACAAAAATAGAATGATATAGTTCAAACAGCTTGTAGCGCCCCGTCCCGCCGCTGTGTGCAAAAATAAACTAAATTTGGCGGCAGAGCAGTGCGCTACTCGGGAAGGCATAACACATCTCGCCGAATAGGCGGGCCTAAGAAGCTAGCCACACTGAAGGCTGCTGACTCAACCCAAAAGAAGCGATGAGAGCTAATACTTAAGATAAGAGTTAGATACTTATCCTAAGTATTAGACAAATACATCAGAGTAGATAACAAATTCATGAGATTAACGATAATGTCGCCAGTACCGTAGAGTTTGAACAACTGCATAAAACTCACAATCATATGTGGAATATTTTTGGTGGGGATCATTTAACTTCTCACTGAAAAAGGCTATCAAATGGCCTTCTAGCTTAAGTACTCCACCTATTCCTACCCTAGAAGCATCACATGAAACTTCAAAAACTTTATCAAAGTCTGGCAACTTTAATATTGGTGGACTGGTTAGACGCACTTTTATATCAGCAAATACCTTAGTGGCTGCAATAGTTCATTTAAAACCACCCATTTTTAGGCATTGTGTGATAGGTGCCATGAAGGTATTGAATCCACGAATGAACCTTCTATAAAATGTGGCATACCCATGAAAACTCCTAACATCATGAATGGATCTTTGTGTAGGCCGTTCTTTAATAACTTTTATCTTTTCAAGATCAGCTGAGACTCCATGGTTTGAAATAACAAATCCTAAGAATATGACAGATGAAGTCATGAAAGAGCATTTCTTCATATGAATATAAAATTTTTCTCGATGAAGTGTTTCAAAGACTTTTATTAAATGACTTAGATGTTCTTCTTTGGTCTTGCTAAATATTAAAATATCATCAAAATACACAACTAAAAAGACCTCAATATAAGGTTGAAGTAAATGTGTCATGCGCATAAATATACTAGGAGCATTAGTTAAAATAAAAGGCATAATTAACCATTCATAAAAGCCATTTTGTGTTTTAAAAGTTGTCTTCCATTCATCACCATCACACATTCTAATTTGATTATATCCACTTCGAATATCAACCTTTGAAAATATTATAGATCCAGCCATCATATCAAGAATGTCATCCAAACATGGAATAGGAAATCGATACTTGATGCTGATCTTATTAGTTGCCCTACTATCAATACACATGCGCCAAGTTCCATCTTTCCTAGGTGTAAGAAATGATGGAACAGCATAAGGGGACAAGCTCTCATGAATGAATCCTTTGTGTATGAAATCATTAACTTGGTGCTTAAGTTCAGCATGCTCAATTGGATTCATTCGATAGTGTGGCAAGTTGGGCAAGGTAGAGCCAAGTACCAAATTGATAACATGTTGTATGCTTCTCAATGGGGGTAGTTCACTTAGAAGTTCTTCGGGACAGAAGTCTTGAAATTCAGTCAAGAGTTGAGTGACTTCACATTATTGGGTTGAATTTTCATTCTCTTTTAAAGACTCCAAAACAACAAGAGCATAGACAATATTATTTTCACTAGAATGCTCAAACTCTTACCTACTAATACTAGTTAAAGGTTGATTCTCTATTAGTGCAAAAGAGTCTTTTGGGATCTCTATCAAAAGTTCCTTTGGCTTTGCCAAGTTTAAGATAATTTTCTTTCCCCCAAACATAAAGACGTAAGTATTAGCCAGCCCAAAGTGAGTAACATCTAAGTCATATAGCCAAGGTCTCTGTAAAAGTACATTTGCAACATCTATAGGAAGAATATCACACCAAATGTGATCAGAATATGATGCTAAGTTGAGGAGAACATGACATCTTTGGGTAATAGAGATACTAGTCTTATCTACCCATGCTACCTTATATGGATGTGGATGAGGCTCCGAGATTAGTTTCATTCTTACTAATGCACTAGCTGAGATAATATTCATGTAGCTACCACTATCAATTATAAGTTTATAAGACTTATCTCCACTTTTAAAGTAGGTGTGAATGATATTTCTTCATTTGCAATCTGTATTGGTTTGTGGGGTAGTTAAGACATAATGAACTATTGTTAAATGTGGATTAATTAATGCTCCATCAGCATCACTAGCATCTTCACATGGATCACACTCAACATCATTTCCTTGATGTCATCTTGTAATTTTGGATCGATGAAATATACATGAATATTCCTATGTGGACAATTATTTGCATAATGTCCCGTCTTTCCATAAGTAAAGCATGTAATGTTTGATTTAGCATTTGAACTTCTAGATAAGGGTTTTACTCTTTGATCATTTGGTACTTTAGGAATAGATGGTGATGATTGATTTGGCTTAAGAGGTGCACCTTGCACATTGTTAAATTTGCGTTGAGAAATTGGCCTTAAGTATTGTTCTATTTGGAGGGCTCTTTGAAATGCTTCTTCAAGTGTATACACCTCTTTAGTCAACATCTCTTGATGACTGTCAGGTCTTAATCCAGCTCAAAATCTAGCTATAGTAGCTCTAGAATCTTCAATAGTATCACATCAAATTAATACCTCATCAAGGGAAGTCATATAATCTACAATACTCATAGATTCTTGCCTAAGTGTTATAAGTTCATCTAACAGCTGGTCTTGAAATATTGAAGGAAGATATTTTTGCTTGAGCATCTCTTTCATTTCTTCCTAAGATATTGTAAATAATTGGCTTGATCGTAGTTGTTGTCATTCTAGATTTACCTAGTAAGTTTTAGCATGACCAACAAGTTTCATACTAGCAAATCTAACCTGATAATTACCAGACATTGCCATCCTATCAAAATACTGATCAATTTCTATGAGCCAATTAGAAAAAAATTTAGGATCAAGATGCCCATTAAAGGTTGGAGGGTCTACTCTAACCTTCTTAGTAATGTCTATATCTTGGTCATGTTCAATGCCCTTGTGGTGGCATAAAATTGATCATTACCTCGATAAGGTTCTTTAAAGCGTAGATGATTTTGGTTTTGTTTAAAACCACCTAGTCAACCCAAAGGTGCATTAGCTCTACGAAGAGTTTAAAATGGAACATCTTCTGCCTCAGGATATTCAAATAAATCATTCCTTGGAAATGTCCTATTTCTTCGTATTCAAAATATAAGTGGAGAAGAATTTGTGTGTGGGTCATAAGATGTATTTTGCTCACTATTTTCTTATGGGGTATCTGGTGTCGGGTTAGGTTCTTGAATTATGTTGTTGTTATTTTTGTTTTCTAGGGCCTCCAATCTTCCTCTGAACTCTCTATAAGTCTGTTGATAGAGAAAAGTTAAATTGTCAAGCTGCTTTTACAGATTAAGAATAGCATTCTCACAACTATGACTGTGGATTTGATTTTGCCATAGGTTATCACTGCGAGTAGTCATAGCTATCAGAGCAGATGATGAAACTCTTTGAAAGCTTGAAAGGTTGAAAATGACCAACTATGAAATTATAAATTTCTTGTCGATTACCAAAAAACTAGATTTATAATGATAAATACAGACAACTTTTTTTTTGAATGATTCTAATGAGGCGTATGTGAATAAATTAAGAGAAAGAAAAAAAAAGAATTATTTTATTATTATTATTATTTGTTTCTTTATTTTTTTTTTGTTTTGGTGTGGCAAAGGATGATATAAATTATAATCCTACTAAATATTAATCAAACTAACGAACCTTTAATAGTTATTAAAATAAAAATCATTATGAATTATTATAGAAATGTAGGACTAGATATGAGGATAAATTTCTTTGATATCAATCTGATATAGGATGGGGGTGATGACATTTAACTTAATCAAATCCACCAATTAATTAACAAAATTAACCTTGCATATTTAATTTACTAGTAGATATGTGAGTCCCTTGTTGAGAATAAAGAGAGGTGTCGTAAGCATTTACAAGTAATGAGAGTTGTGATTAAATGAGCACACTTGTAAGGTAGGAGGAAAGAAAATTAAAATTCAAGGAGAAGATCTTATGGGAGCCTTATTACCGAATATGCCGCTTACGATAAAGAAGATTAACTTCTACGAGCAGTCCTTTACCGTAGATCAAACATTTTATTCTTGGAAGTCCTTCTCCAAGAATTGCAAATCACATCTCAATAAGTCCTTCTCTCAATAATGAAGCTCACATAACACAAAGAAGAAGAGAGTATTTTTTTTAATCACTTGCAATGCCATAATACAGGTGTGGGTGGTCAATTTATAGCTAGAAAATATATGCCAAATGACCATAAAAACCATTAACCAACCTCTCATGAAGCACTAAAGTGTCATTTCCTCTAAAAGACCAAAAAAATAATATACTCACTCTCTCATGAAAGATTAAAATGTCATTTCACATAAATGACCAAATAAACTATAAACTAACACTGTCATGAAGGACTAAAGTGTCCTTTCACATAAATAACTCACATGACAATATATGGGCTAGGATGAAGGCCCATTTATGGAACAAATACAAAAGTCCATATTACTCAAAAATAAGAAAATAAAATATAGTACAATTAAACTAATTTATGATCTGACATGTCGATTATGATTTCATTGATGCCCTGCATCAAAATTTTGGCTAGATTTTGTTGAGGTCTTGTAGTTGATGCCCAAGGAATCCGTGTAGATCAAAACAAAGTTACTGCCATCCAAGATTAGGTACACCCTAAGTCAATAACTAATATTTGAAGCTTTTTAGGATTAGCTAGCTATTACAGAAAATTTGTTAAAAGTTTCTCTCATATCACCTTTCTGTTAACTAAACTGACATAGAAAGCCGTACCTTTTGTTTGGAGTTCTGAATGTGAAGAGGCATTTTATATGTTAAAGGATGCACTCTCAACTGCCCTATGATAGTCCTGCTAAAGGAATGTTTAGATTATAAAATATTCACTAATGCATCTGAAGTTGATTTAGGATGTGTGTTGATAGAAGAAGGTAGAGTGATTGCATATGCTTCTCATCAGTTAAAGTCTCATGAGAAGAACTATCCAGCGTATGATCTCAAACTTTATGTCGTCATTTTCTCTTCAAAATTTTGGTGTCACTATCTGTATGGAGTCCAGTGTTTTATTTTCACCGATCATTAGATCTTGACATACATTTTTGCTATGCACAAACTGAACTGTCGATAGAGATGCTGGTTAGAATTGATCAGCAACTATGACTTAAGTATTTAGGATCATCCTAACAAAGCAAATGTTGTAACTAATGCTCTTAGTCGTCATGCTATCTTAAGTGACATGATCGCAGAATGTCCCATTGCAGATGAGTTTTTTTTATAAGCTGTGTATTGATCCTATCATAAGTGATATGCTCAGTCAGTTGATAAAACTAAGTTATGCAGAGTTAACCTTTCATAAAGACGCTTACATTTCTCAGACCAAAGATAAAAACTATCTAAAGTTTAAAGCTAAAATTGAAAATGATCATCATCATGATCTACAGCAGCGTGGAAGTGTGATCTATCAAGGAGATCATCTTTGGATTCCTAAATTCATGCATCAAGAAGTTCTTGTTGAAAGCCATAATTCTATATACAAGATTGTGGGGCCCCTCACTTTCCCACGGTGACACTAATACTAATATTAGCATAATTGCGGGGAGTACGGTGCTCCAACTGTGGCAAATCCCCAACTTAAGTAAAGTCAGGTAGGACCCAACCTGCCTTAAGCCAAGGACTTGTCACATGGAACTGGTAAACATACATCAATACAAATCAAGTGGCAGAAGCAAGAAATAGTATAATATAACATCCACATCACAATATAGTATAAGAGAGTAAAAGAAACATTAACTCAAATTAAATGTAGAAAACTAAATACATCCAGAGTTTAATTATTACAAACTAAATTAACTGGAAGTAAGGATCTCTCAAAACCCCACTAAAGAGTCAGACTAAGCTAGGTCCGAGTCTATTCTATAATAAAACTAGAATTGAAGAGGCAGACTAAGCTAGGACATACTCTACTAAATGAAAACACTAAAACAACTGAATGAATGCTATGCTTTTCAAATACTAACTTAGGATGTATCTTCCATATCCTAAGCTTACCTATTATGCTCAAGGAACAATGCTCAATATTCAAGGTGTGCAAAGCAATCAAAGTTAAAGTAAGCAAGAGACTCAATCTAGACTTATGGGATATCTGTTGTTGGCTAATTTATCCAACCAACTATTCTGAGAAGATACAAGTTTAGGATCTCCAATATCTAGCTATTGAGTATAACTCCAGATTCACAACCTTAATGATAACATTAGAACTTAACAAGTTCTAATTCATAATCCTATGATGACTATAAGGATTAAAGTAAATAAATCAACGACTTAATTATTATTATTTTCCTCTTTTAACCCAAATCTTGATTTAAGTAATTCAAGATTAAGGATTCTGGACTTAAACTCCATCTTGGTGTTTAAATCATGAATCCAAGGTAGTATCCTAACAAAGATCTAGGGTTCACACTTAAAACCTAAATTAAAGATAAGGAAACTTATAAGCTAAAGGATTCAGAAAACAAAGATTTTAATGAAAGGTTGTTCTAATGTTATAAGATAAAATAATAATTACGAAAAGAATCTAAGATCTATATTCAGTCTTTAAAATATTTGCATTATCTTATGGATTGAATCAATCCTACACCCACAAGGAAACTTTCAAAAGGATTAAACAGTTAATCAAGTAAGGAATTCCAAATGAGGGTAGTTCAATTTAATTGAATGATCTAAAGTCTAAGATCTAAGATTTGATCACTTTAGATCTTAAGCTAAAACTAGACTTAGGAGTTTTACAATAATATTTCTCTTAAGATTCAAGCTTAAGGATCAACTTAATTAAGCTATTAAACTAAGGGTATGGCACTTAAAGGTAATTAGGCTTAACTCTTAAGAAAGAGGGTTTTAAGGGCACTAAAAGTCTTAAGATCTTAATAAGACCAACTTGAGATGTCTTCACTTAGCATCAATATTATTAACATAAGATTTCAGAAAGGTGCTAATAATCTAACTAGAGATTTTTTACTGAATTTTCAAGGTTTAAGGGGTGCTTAAACACATTTTGGTCAAAATGACTAAAATACCCCTCTAAAGGCTAAAGATGGGATTTTAGGATTTAATTATCCAAATTGATTCAAGTCTATTTTAATAAGTTCCATATTGGTTAATGAAGTAGGATACACACTTATCTTAGGTCTTGGTAACCTAATTAGCCTAATTAACACTAATCACATTTAAAGCCAATTAAGGTGATTAAGGAAATTTAGGCATACTAGAATGATCCAAGCATATTTAAAGGCTCTACTATACTTAATGAAGCATTAGAAATTAGATTTACCAAAATTAGAGGTTAATCTAAGGCTTAATTTACTAATCTTAAATTAGGGTAATTAAGGGGTGATTAGCAAAATTAAAGATCTTAAATTACTTTTAATGGTCTATATAGATTCTACATGATCTCATGAATAATCAGAGACCTTAATTATCATTTTTGGATACTTAATGAATTTAATATGATTTAAATTAAAATAGAGAAGGATTAGGCAATTATTTGAAATCTAACCATTGGATTATTGATTTTATTTTATATTATCATTCCTTGCATTTTTCTAATTAAAATGGTACATTGGATCATACCATTTGGACATGTATTGACAAAGTTATTTAAATAATTTATTCTACATTATTATTTAAATCAGAACCTTAGGGAAATCATTTACATTAATTATTCTGCCATTTATTAGAAGGAATATAATTCATTAATGCCTGAATTAATCGACAGCCCAAATTTAAAACCATGCGGGTTGGGGTCTTATCCGGCTCGCTACTGTGGATCGTCTTCGCAAATACCTCCCCGATGCTAGGATCCCTAGGGCTAACTCCCAACGCTAAATTCTCTGCGCTCCGATCACGCCACACCAGGATCTCGACGGCTACACCTTTAGTGGCCCAAAACTTGTCGAATGAACCATGAAGCCCTGTCTGGGAGGTGCCAGATCGCTGGAGTGCTACTCGACTGAGGCATATCTTAAGGCGCACCTGTGATGAGTGATTTCTTCTTACAACATTCACGCCAGAAGCCAAAGTCGATCCCTACACGTTCGGGGATTGAAGGTGAATCGGTTGGGTAACTCCGTTGGTCCCGAGCATGAGGGAATCAACAGAGTGCTATTCGAGGCATTTTACAGATGCAGGCTCACTCTGAGTCAATTGATACCAGTCGAATCAATCGATCAGGCTGAGCCCAATGATTGTAATTACCCTACCATCACTCCAGGAAGAGTTTAGGAATTAATTGGGACTCAAAGGTTCAGGAAAATGCCGATATCCAACGTCTTAGGGATCGGCTGCCAGTGCACATCCAGACGGATTTACGCTATTTAGTCCACTGTCAGTCCCCCACCAGAAGTCTTAGGTGCCTAGTAGAGAGCTAAGGTAAGAAACTATCACAACATCTAGGGTAGAAGAGCTATGGGGCGAGCTGGAACCAGCTCAATAGAAGGAGGGATGGAGGCTGTACCTAAAGATGGTAGAGGCGACGGAGGCCAAACGAGTAGCTCAGGGTACTCTAGATGATCGTAAAAGCTTTAGCAAGGGGGTCTGAACTCCAGACATTACCCTCTATCAGTGGTGCATAGTAGGGAGTTCCACTGGGAGGCTTTGACCAGCAGCTGAACTCAGCAGGAATGGCAGGAGCTCCAATGCTTCAATGCCAGGGAAGATAGTGAGCAGCTGCTTCACTGAAAGGGCTACAGGGAGTATTTATAGCTAGGGAAGAGGCTAGGGGTGGCTGCCATGGTTGTGAACCATGACGCAGGCTCGGGCCGAGCTGTTTTTGCAGCCCACCCCAAATGGGATTAACCCCAGCCTCAGGGTTGCCTGGGAGGGCTCGGCCGTTAGTGGGATGACTCTAACGGCCTTTGGAGTGAGACTGAAGAGTGGCAGATAGGATCGATGTGGAAAATATTGGCGAATCTTTGCGGTCAGGCTGGGAGTCGAGCGGGGATGACGATGAATAGCTGGGATTTGCCTTCTGCCGTCTGATCACGCAGCCGTTAAAGATGGATGGATGGATGTGGGCTTCTAATAACCAAACCGCAGAAGAGATCTCAAGCATTTGATGTGAGACGTAGATCGAGCGGACAGGATTAGATCATGATGCAGGGCAGTGCGAGCCGCAGGATCGAGTGTGCTAGGATGCGTGCTAGGGCATCCATACGACGGGGTATGCTGCCCCGCTGTCGGGACCCTGCAGCGGATCTGCTGCAGTCCCGACAGCAAATCCTGGAATATAAAAATATATAAATAAATAAATTTAATTAATTAAAATTCATTTATTTAATTACTTAATTTATTTTAATTTATTAAATCCAATTTAGGTCTAGATGAGTTCCAAAAATTTCCAAAAATTCACACTTAGCTAATTGAGGTGTGAGGAATTCAAAAATGAAATCAAATTTCAATTTGGAGATCAAACAAATTTAGGTATTTTTTAGGGCTTAAAAATAGCCAAAAATATCAAAATTCTCAATTTAGTTCCGATTGATACCAAACTTCTAGGGTTAGGTTTAAATGACCCATTGAGTCTAATAAAATAAAAATTAGAACTTAGTTTAGCTTAATTAACCTGAACTTAGCTATGGTAACAACTAGGGTTGTTACATACTCCCCCACTTAAGAACGATGTCGTCCCCGACATCACTTAGTGAAGATAGTACTATAGGGATTGAAATGTTTAAATAAAATAGATGAGAAAGAAAAGAACAGTACCTGGACTTGCAAGAAGTTGTGGATATTTATTATGCATATCCACTTCTTTCTCCCAAGTAGATTCTTCCAAAGATCGATTATTCCACTGGACCATGACCATAGGAATTGAACGATTTCTTAGCTGCTTATGATCACTAGTTAAAACTATGATTAGTTCTTCAGCATAAGAAAGATCTGATTGAATTTCTACTGCTGGAAGTTGAACGAGATGAGATGGGTCTCTGAGACATCTCCTAAATGACGATACATATAATACATTGTGGACAACTGTAAAGTCATCAAGAAGATTCAACCTGTAGGCTGATGATCCTACTTTGGCTAAAACCTCAAAAGGTCCAACATAGCGGGGACTGAGTTTTCCTACTATGCCAAATCTGTAAACACCTTTCATTGAACTAACTTTCAAATAGGCAGAATTGCGACATTGAATTCTAAGAGATGATGATGAGCATCATGATACTTACTCTGATGATCTTGAGCTGAATGAATTCTCTACTGGATTAATTGGATCTTTTTATTAGTTTCTTCAACTAATTTTGACCCGTAAAGTTGAATGCTTCCTGTTTCTGACCAAGCTAATGGAGTACCACATTTCTTACCATACAATGCCTCATAAGGAGCTAATTTAATACTGGCAAACTGCACTAACGGAATATGATCTTCCCAGGAATAGGCAAAATAAAAAACACACAGCCTAAGCAAATCTTCCAGAACTTGATTCACTCTTTTAGTCATACCATCCATTTGAGGATGAAAAGCTGTACTCATAGCTAGAGTAGTACCCAGATCTTGATGCACAGCTTGCAAAAACTTAGAAGTGAATCTGCTATCTCTGCTGGATACGATTGATTTCAGAATGCCATGCAGTCTGACAATTATTTTGATATTGAGCATTGCTAGCTTCTTCACAGAGTCAGTCTGACAGATGGGAAGTAAATGCGCTGATTTAGTTAAGCGGTCTACTATAACCCAGATTGCATTGGCACCAGATTTAGCACGAGGCAATCCCATGATGAAATCCTTAGATATTTCAAGCCATTTCCACTCAGGAATTTCTAATGGGTGCAGATGTCCACCAAGTCTTTGGTGCTTAGCCTTTACCAAATTGCAGGCATGACAGTTAGCTACAAAATCAGCTAAATACTTCTTCATACCGAGCCACCAAAATGATTGCTTTAAATCCTGGTACATCTTGGTACTGCCTGGGTGAATGTGATACCCCGAATTATGACCTTCAATCACCCCTTAACGGTGCATGGATTTAGGAACCCACAAACGATTATTTTGATAAATTACACCGTTGCGCATTTGTAATTCATGACGACGACCACCTTCAATATCTGCTTTGAATTTCAGATAATCATTATCCTTGGTCTGCGAGATAGAGACATCTCTAAGAAAGGTAGGTTCTACATTGTTATTTGCCAAGAGCAAACTTAGCATATTGCCACTAACTGGAGAAATCTCTAGCTTACAAAATTCTTGTTCTAAAGAACTGGAGGTAATCATGGAAGATAAAGTAGCATGACGGCTAAGAGCATCGTCTACAACATTTGCTTTTCCTGGATGTTACTGAATGCTCAGATCATAATCACTGATGAGTTCTAACCATCTTCTTTGACAACAATTTAGCTCTCTTTGGGTGAAGATATACTTTAAGCTTTGATGATCAGTGAAAATTAAACACTGAACCCCATACAGGTAGTGACGCCAAATTTTTAGAACAAAGATTACAGCGGCAAGTTCAAGATCATAAATCAAATAATTCTTCTCATGAGGTTTTAACTGACGAGAGGCGTAAGCGATTACCTTACCCTCTTGCATTAACACACAACCTAGTCCAATTATAGAGGCATCGGTGTATACCTAGTAGTTCAAGCCTTCCTTAGGCAGAACAAGTACTGGAGTAGTAGAGAGTGTGTCCTTCAAGGTTTAAAATGCTCCCTCGCATTCCGGGCTCCAAATGAACAAAACGGCTTTTTGAGTTAACTTAGTCAAACACGAGGTGATCTGGGAATAGCCCTTAATAAACTACCTGTAATATACGGCCAATCCCAAGAAACTTGTAATATCTGTGACTGTTTTAGGTTGAATCCAGTCCTGAATAGAGCTTAGTTTATTTTGATCTACACGAATACCCTGGGCATCGACAATATGTCCCAAGAATGCAATGGACTTAAGCAATAACTCACACTTGGAGAACTTGGCATACAACTGATGTTCACACAGAGCTTCTAATATTAACCTCAAATGTTCTTCATGATCTCTTAAGGCTCGAGAATAAATAAGGATATCGTTGATAAAGACAATTACAAATTTGTCTAAATATGGTTTTAGAACTCGCTGCATCAAATCCATGAAGATTGATGGCACATTGGTGAGTCTGAAAGACATCACTAAGAATTCGAAATGACCATAGCGAGTACAGAAGGCAGTCTTTCTTATATCATCTTCTTTTACTCGCAATTGATGATATCTAAACCTTATGTCAATCTTAGAGAATATGACAGGTTCAGATAACTAGTCGAATAAATCATCAATTCTAGGCAATGGGTATTTATTTTTTATGGTGACTATATTTAGTTCACGATAATCTATGCACATTTGCATAGATCCATCCTTCTTCTTTATGAAGAATGGGTGCTCCCCAAGGAGATATACTTGGCCTAATAAAGATTTTATTCAAGAGCTCTTGTAACTGTTCGTTGAGTTCTTGAAGTTCCTTAGGCACCATTCTGTATGGTGCTTTAGATAATGGCTGGGTACCCAGAGCTAATTCAATAAAGAACTCGACTTCTCTAGAAGGAGGTACACTAGGCAGGTCTTCTGGGAATACATTGACGAATTTTTTAACTACTTTACAATCAAAAAGGGGGACACTTTCCTTTGATTCACCCATCATAGTGACCAGAAAAGCATCACAACCCTTATTGATCAATTTTTCAGCTTTAATAGCATTTATTAACGATAACTGTGTACTCTAGTTGATAGACCTTTGCAGAGTTAGGTTTGTGCCTCTTGAAGGCTTCATGCTGGTTAGGAGTTGATTGCGCCTTTTGCTTGAGATCTTTTTTTGAGTGATGATGCTCAATCACCTTTGCTTTCTCTACTAGTTCAAAGAAGCTAAATAGGCGAAATGGAACAATCTGATCTTTCAGTGAATCTCGGAGTCCACAAAGAAAGTGATGGCACTTGGCCGATTCTGAGTGGGTGATTTTTGGAGCAAAATGAATCAACCTACGAAACTCCCTTTCGTAGTCAACGACAGAGCGTCTTCCTTGAGTCAACCTTAGAATCGTGTCTGCAATGATGTTCTGTGCAGATGGGGGAATTAATTCAGCTTTGAATGCTTCAACAAATTCACCCCAAGGGATTTCTTCCAATTTATAGTCAACAAACTTTGTACTTCGGGCCTCCTCCCACCAGTATTCTACTTCAGCATGAAACAGGCATGTAGTGAGACAGACGACTTCTGAGTTTAGAATCTTCAGACTAATAAGATCCTTCTCTACTACTTTCAGCCAGTCGGCTGTATCCATTAGCGATAAGTTTCCACCAAAGGTGGAAGGCCTTAGTCTTAAGAAGTTATGGAGAAGATTATCCATAGAGTGATGGGAATGAAAAGTATGTTGTAGAATAGGGACAACAGGAGCAGTAGCAATAGCTGGTACTGGACGATCGGACATCATCTTTTACATTACCAGTGCTTGTTGAGCCTGATTCTCCAACAAGGTTGCCACCATTGCTCGCAGATGAGCTACTTCATCAGAAGAACTGCTCGAAGCGACAATATTCTTGATTGGAGTAATAGCAGGAGGTGATCCAGGATTCATTCTAATTAAGCAGTACAAATCTAGATTTCAGAATCATTCTAAGGAAAATAGAAATTGAAATTTCTAATAGCTGCCAAAAATTCTCATTACTTTTGAAATGATAGATTACATAAGATTTAGAAAATACCAAAAATCACAGCACTACTAAAATCAAGAAATGACAATTACTCTAACTAGCACTCAGACTATCTTAATGTACTCAGTCTTAAATGCAACACAAAAATCTTCAAAGGTCACTTCCTGACACTTTCTCTTACATTTCTGTTCAAGCTTCTTAATGGTATCGTACCACCATACTCCCACATAGTTTAACATCAGATCTATCACTATGTCAACCTAGAGGGACTTTGGACACTCTATGCACCTCAGGACTGACTCTACTCGGTTCAACCACTCCTATGCATAAATGGGAAAGTCAAGCCCTTGGTACGCCATTTGATGTAGACGTTTGTCCAAGACTAGGGTTCCTTTTGTTGAAACTCCTTTGATTTGTCATTTGCTTTCTTGTCTCCATTTGAAACTATAACTCCAAGCTAACTCAAAGGCATGCAGATAATATTCCAAATTAGACTCTTCATGATCCATTTGATCATAATAGTAGAATGTATTGGTTTTTGTTAGCTATAGATGTCTAGATATTTAGGATATGAGTATTTTCATTCTACATTTTTCAAAGAGTTACTGATAGTACTATGTTATGGATGTTATGTCTTGATGTTTGTACTTTAGAAGAATGGTGTTCTCTGATACTAACTGTGGGGCCCCGTACTTTCCCGTGGCAACACTAATACTGATATTAGCATAATCACGGGGAGTACGGTGCTCCAATTATGGCAAATCCCCAACTTAAGTAAAGTCAAGTAGGACCCAACCTACCTTAAGCCCAGGACTTGTCACCTGGAACTAGTAAACATACATCAATACAAATCAAAGTGGCGGTAGCAAGAAACAGTATAATATAACATCAACATCACAATATAGTATAAGAGAGTAAAAGAAACAGTAATCAGATTAAATGCATAAAAGTAAATACATCCAGAGTTTAATTATTACAAACTGAATTAAATGGAAGTAAACATCTCTCAAAACCTCACTGCAAGAAAGTAAATCTAACTAAATAGCAATAGGAAGATCCTTCTCCTGCACCGGCTCCTCTCCTGCAGTATTGCCTATGAACAGCTCCAAATCTAACATTTGTCAGTATCACAAATGCTAGGGCCCCAGGCAACAAAAGAAAAAGGTTACAGTTAGATAATTGTCTAAGTATATTTTAGGCTATTTAAGTGAATTAAATATTTAAGATATCACATTTAAAGGTTTTAAATATGCAAGTATTACAAGGTGCTACAAGCTACAAAGAACGAGATAGCTATAAACTAATCATTTATAGCTAATCAACAAGTATATAAAAATAATATACAAAGCAACAATTAAACAAGGTAAGGCTAAAAGCAAAATAACTGCAACTACTTAAATAAATTTGATCCTAAATTGCTTATGATCATATGGATACATGTTGAGTCTATAAAGAACGCAAGTGCTGAAATAAACATACAATTCTAGCATCCTAAACATGCCAACATTTAATACTAAACAATAAGAGTATTTATACATGCATGTAGATTAATAAGAAAAAGGCCACTGAGGCATGTGGCAAAAGTAAACTAAATACATGAATGAGAAAAAGTAAAGCCATTGAGACATGTGGCAAAGCAAGTCTAGCACTAAGAGAAAGGCCACTAAAGCATGTGGCAAAGCAAAACAAATACTAAAAACTAAACTGAAGTAGAAGTAAGCCTAAGACATAGTACTGCCATAACAGAAACAGGACCTCTGAACTGAAAGTTCAACATGTATCCATCCTAGGCATCCGCAGAGCTAGGTCTGAGTTAAACTTATAGAATAAGACATGTACCCATCCTAGGCATCTGTAGAGCTAGGTCTGAATCTATTCTATAAAAAAACTAGAACTGAAGAGCAGACTAAGATAGGACATACTCTACTAACTGAAAGCACTAAAAGAACTGAATGAATGCTATGCTTTTCAAATACTAACTTAGGATGTATCTTTCATATCTTAAGCTTACCTATTATGCTCAAAGAACAAGGCTCAATATTTAAGGTGTGCAAAGCAGTCAAAGTCAAAGTAAGCAAGAGGCTCAATCTAGACTTATGTGATATCTATTGTTGGCTATATTATCCAACTAACTATTCTGAGAAGATACAAGTTTAGGATCTTCAATATCCAGCTATCGAGTATAATCCCAGATTCATGATCTTAATGTTAAAATTAAAACTTAACAAGTTCTAATTTATAATCCTATGATAACTATAAGGATTAAAGTAAATAAATCAACGACTAAATTATTATTATTTTCCTCTCTTAACCTAAATCTAGATTTAAGTAATTCAAGATTAATGATTCTGGACTTAAACTCCATCTTGGTGTTCAAATCCTGAATCCAAGATAGTATCCTAACAAAGATCTAGGGTTCACACTTAAAACCCAAATTAAAGATAAGGAATCTTATAAGCTAAAGGATTTAGAAAACTACGATCTCAATGAAAGGTTGTTCTAATGTTATAAGATAAAATAATCATAAGAACTAAGAATCTAAGATCTATATTCAATCTTTAAAATATTTACATTATCTTATAGATTGAATCAATCCTACACCCATAAGGAAAGTTTCAAAAGGATTAAACAGTTAATCAAGTAAGGAATTCCAAATAAAGGTAGTTCAATTCAATTGAATGATCTAAAGTCTAAGATCTAAGATTTGATCATTTTAGATCTTAAGCTAAAACTAGACTTAGGAGTTTTACAAGAATATTTCTCTTAGGATTCAAGCTTAAGGATCAACTTAATTAAGCTATTAAACTAAGGGTATGGCACTTAAAGGTAATTAGGCTTAACTCTTAAGAAAGAGGGTTTTAAGGGCACTTAAGGTCTTAAGATCTTAATAAGACCAACTTGAGATGTCTTCAGTTAGCATCAATATTATTAACATAAGATTTCAGAAAGGTGCTAATAATCTAACTAGAGATTTTTTACTGAATTTTCAAGGTTTAAGGGGTGCTTAAACACATTTTGGTCAAATGACCAAAATACCCCTCTTAAGGCTAAATATGGGATTTTAGGATTTAATTTTCCAAATTGATTCAAGTTTATTTTAATGAGTTCCATATTGGTTAATGAAGTAGGATACACACTTATCTTAGGTCTTGGTAACCTAATTAGCCTAATTAACACTAATCATATTTTTAAGCCAATTAAGGTGATTAAGGAAATTTGGGCATACTAGAATGATCCAAACATATTTAAAGGCTCTACTATACTTAATGAAGCATTAGAAACTAGATTTACCAAAATTAGAGGTTAATCTAAGGCTTAATTCACTAATCTTAAATTAGGGTAATTAAGGAGTGATTAGCAAAATTAAAGATCTCAAATTACTTTTAATGGTCTATATAGATTCTATATGATCTCATGAATAATCAAAGACCTTAATTATCATTTTTAGATAATTAATAAATTTAATATGATTTAAATAAAAATAGAGAAATATTAGGCAATTATTTAAAATCTAACCATTGGATCATTGATTTTATTTTATATTTTTATTCCTTGTATTTTTCTTATTAAAATGGTATATCGGATCATACCATTTGGACATGTATTGCTAAAGTTATTTAAATAATTTATTCTGCAATTTTATTTAAATCAGAACCTTAGGGAAATCATTTATATTAATTATTTTGCCATTTATTAGAAGGAATATAATTCCTTAATTCTTGAATTAATCGACAGCCCAAATTTAAAACCACGCGGGTCGGGGTCTGACCTGGCCCGCTACAATGGATCATCTTTGTGGATACCTCCCTAATGCTAGGATCCCTAGGGCAAACTCCCAATGCTAAATTCCCCGCTCTCAGACCATGTCATGCCAGGATCTAGTGCACATTCAGACGGATTTACGCCATCTGCTCTACTGTCAGTCTGCCACCAGAAGTCTTAGGTTCCTAATAGAGAGCTAAGGTAAGAACTTATCACAGCACTTAAGGTAAAAGAGCTACGGGGCGAGCTGGAACCAGCTCGACAGAAGGAGGGACAGAGGCTGTACCTGAAGATGGCAGAGGTGATAGAGGTCAGATGAATAGCTCAGGGTACTCCAGACAATTGCGGAAGCTTTAGCAAGGGGGTCTGAACTCCAGACCTTACCCTCTATCAGCAGTGCTCAGCAGGGAGTTCCACTAGGAGGCTTCGACCAACAGCTGGACTCAGCAAGAATGGGAAGAGCTCCAACTCTTCAATGCCAGGGAGATAGTGAACATCAACTTCACTAAAAGGGCTACATGAAGTATTTATAGTCAAGGAAGAGGCTAGGGGTGGTTGCCATAGTTGGGAACCATGCCATAGGCTCGGGCTGAGCTATCTCTGCAGCCCACCTCAAATGGGATTACCCCCAGCCGGGTCGCCTAGGAAGGCTCACCTGTTAGTAGGATGACTCTAACGGCCTAAGGAGTGAGACTGAGGAGTGGCAGAAAGGATTGACGTGGGAAATATTGGCGAATCTTCGCGGTCGGGCTGGGAGTTGAGCGGGGACGATGATGAACAACTGGGATTTGCCTTCCGTCGTCTGATCACGCAGCCATTGAAGATGGATGAATGGATGTGGACTTCTAATAACTGAACCGCGGAATTGATCTCGAGCGTTCGATGCAAGATGCTGATCGAGCGGATAAGATTAGATCGCGATGCGATAGTGCGAGTCGTAGGATCGAGTGCGTTAGGATGCGTGCTAGGGCATCCATACAATGGGTATGCTGCCCCGCTGTCGGGACCCCACAGCGGATCTACCGTAGTCCCGACAGCAAATTTCAGAATATAAAAATATATAAATAAATTAATTTAATTAATTATAATTCATTTATTTAATTACTTAATTTATATTAAATTATTAAATCCAATTTAGGTTTAGATGAGCTCCAAAAAATCCCAAAAATTCACCCTATGCTAATTGAGGTGTGAGGAATTCAAAAATGAAATCAAGTTTTAATTTTGGAGATCAAAGAAATTTAGGTATGTTTTAGGGCTTAAAAATAGCTAAAACTACCAAAATTCTCAATTTAGTTCTGATTGATCCCAAACTTCTGGGGTTAGGTTTAAAAGACCCATTGAGTCTAATGAAATCAAAATTAGAACTTGGTTTAGCTTAACTAACTTGAACTTAGTTATGGTAACAACTAGGGTTGTTACAAAGATCCACCCTGGTGGCATAAAAATGTACAAAGACTTAAAGGAGTCCATCTTGTGGCATGGTATGAAGAAAAGCATACCAAATTCATAACAGAGTGTCATGCATGTATTCTAGTTAAGACTGAACATCAAAAGCCTAGAAAATTATTACATCCGTTATAAATCTTACATTAGAAATGGTTTGACATTTCGATGAATTTTGTTATGGGAATTCCCTCATACAAGATCTGGTGTCGATACAATCTGGGTCATCGTTGATCATTTGACTAAATCTTCATATTTTATTTTTATTAGTCAGACTAACTCTATGGAAAACCTTATAAAACTTTATATTAAGAAAATTGTTAGAATGCATGATATTTCTAAATCGATCAAATTGGACAGAAACAACAAATTCACTTCAAAGTTTTATAACGTTAGCGGGAGCTAAGCTAGAACCAATTTTGGGGTAGTTCCCAAGCCACAAGATCCTATTGAGTGATTTAGAAGACATAATATGTAGGCATAAAATATAACTCATTCATTCATTAATTAAGAAATATCACAAAATTTTGAACATAAAGATCTAAATAAACTAATAAAGTTACAAACTTCAAATAGATTAAAAAAAAGTAAAAAATCAATAAGTAGCAGTATCAACACTTCATCTAGGATGAGCTCTTGATCTGGGCTTGTTTCAAAAGTGCGAGCATTTGAATACCAACTAATTTTGAAACTAAGTACTGATAGATGTCAACTTTACAATTATTAAATAATAAGTAAAATAATCAATAATTTGAAAGAAATCAAGAAGCTAATCAAATTTATCCTTGCATACCTATTTCAATTGTACTGAAACTTTAGCTTAAAAATAATTGTAGTCACAAAAATAAATATTAAATTTTAATATTTAATATTTGGCACAAAAATCTTATTTTTTTGGGCAAGTTCAAAATTGAGAACAATAGAAATTCTATTTTGTGTTACACATCATAATTTCTCTGCCCCCTCAAAGGCTTATCAGTAAAGGCTCCTTATGACTCTCAATATCAGACATTGACTTTTAAATGCACTTTTATCAAATTTGTGCGATGTTGAGCGAAAAAATATATTAAACAAGAGTAATAAAAAATATCTAGTACCTTTCCTTAAAGCTTGAATCAGAAACTCAAAAGTCAATTATCTGCACGAGTTTGCACTTGATAAGTAATTACTCAAAAACTTAAAGGTTAATTTCTTTGATAATGTTAATCATTTAAAAGAAAAATAAATTATAATTACAAAATAAAGCAATATTTATAATAATTATATAAGTGAGAAATAATCTTTTTTGCATTCATTCTCTCATTTTCCTTTTGAATTTATAACTTCTCTTTCTTATATAATAATAACTAAAATAAGAACGACTAAAATAAGAATGATATTAATATATTATTTTTAATTATTATATAATGATAATACTTTCTTTATAATATGTGTACATATATTTATAATATGTAGCTGAATAATAATAGTTTTATTTTTATCATTATTAATAATAATGATAATAATAATAATAATAATTCTAATATTATATATATATATATATATATATATATAGATAGAGAAAAAGGAAGATGATTAAATTTAAAGTTGTAGAAATTAGGAAATATATACATATATTGAAAGAAAGAAAATGATTAAAATGAAAGTTACAGAAATTAGGATATATATATATATATATATATATATATATATAAATGACTAAAATGAAAGTTGCAGAAATTATGAAATATATATATCGAAAAAAAAAGAATGATAGAAATGAAAGTTACATAAACTAAAATATATATATATATATATATATATATATATAAAGAGTGAATGCTATTGTAGCCTAGTGGTTGAGGCTCAGGATTTGTTATCCCAGGTCATGGGTTCAAATTGCATCGACCACACATAAGAAAAAAAAAAAAAAAAAAAAGTATATATATATATATATATATATATATATATATATAAAGAAAGAAAATGATAAAAATGAAAGTTACAAAAATTAAGATATATATATATATATATAAAGAAAGAAACTAATAAAAAGATAAGTTGTAAAAATTATGAAATATATATATATATATATATAGAAATAATAAAATGAACTGAATTGAATGTTGTAGAAATTAAAAAGTATACATTCATATATATTATATATATATATATATATTAAAAGAAAGAAAATGACAAAAATGAAAATTTTTGAAATTAGTATATATTTATATATAAAAAGAAAATAACATAAATAAAATTAACAAAAATGATAATAATAATAATAGTAATAATAATAATAATAATTATTATTATTACATTAATAATAGTAATAATAATATTATTATTATTATTAAAAGAACAAGAAAATAAATGAAAAGAATAGAAGAATTTTCATCTCTTTCTCAATTCTTACTATTAATGAGGCTTTACTAAAAGTTAGTGGAGGAATCCGGTGGTGAATGAGGAAGAAGAAGGGAAAATGGAGGGATGAAGAGAAATGGGGAAGGAATGAGTGTATTTATAAATAATTTTTAAATACTCTCTCTTTTTTCTCTCTCCTCCATTATTCAAATATGAAAAATTTAGCTTCTCTTCCTCTTAAATATGTTGAGTAAATAAATTGGCTTTCTCTTCCTCCTTCTCTCTTATCCTTCTCTCTCTTCTTTCTCTCTCCTCCAATATTTTCAAAAATTAATGAAAATTTAATTTTCTTAATTTATTGAATTTAAATAATTCAAAAATTAATTCAAGAGTATTAGTTGTCCGGATTTCTCTCAAACTAAGACATTAGAATCACAAAAATATACTCCATCCAATGATATTTTTGGTTTGCTCTAATTTTGATGTCATTTGGGATACTGATTTCTGAGTCAGATTTGGTCATAATTTGGATGGTAACGACTTGTGTCGTTACAGACTCCCCGAGTTAAAAATGATGCCATCCTCAACGTCACATAAACAAAACTTAATTATAGGTGAGATGAATAACTGAGATAAAGAGCAATGTCGGGTAATTCTTCTTCTCTTTCCAAAGTAGCTTCTTCTTCTAATGAATTTTTCAATTCTACTCTTACCTTTGGGATGTAGTAACTTTGCAATTTCTAACTATCAGAACCCAATATTTTGGTGGTTCATCTTTATAAGTTAGATCTAGTTGAAGGTTGATTGATGGAAATGATACTTGCTAGAAATCTTGGTGATGATGCAATGTGGAATACATTGTGAATGGCAAAAAATTATCTAATAGTTTGAGCTTATAAGCAACATCTCCAATTTTGGTGATTATTTCAAAGGGTCCAATATACCTTAGACTTCCCTATTATGCAAATCTGTGAACTCTACTTATTAGGCTTGCCTTTAGATATGCATGATCTCCTACCTAAAATTCTAGCGTATAATGATCTTCATTGTGATATTTCTTCTGTCTATCTTGTACGACAAAAATTCTTCTCTTGATTAGACTAATTTTCTCATTTGTTTGTGTTACTAGCTCAGATCCGTAGAGTTGTATCTCTTACTTCAATTCATGTCAGTGGAGTGCTACACTTCTTACCATATAGTGCCTCGTAAAGTGCAATACCTATACTGGATTGGTGGCTATCATTTTAAGCAAATTCCACAAGTGGGAGGTGCTCCTCCCAAATTCAATAAACGTAAGAGATCTTCTGGTACTTGGTTGATTCTTTCTATTTATATGTTAGTTTAAGGATGGAAGGCCATGCTTATGGCTAAAGGAGTTCCCATACCATGGTGTACTACTTGCAAGAAATGGAAAATAAACCTGCCATCTTGATCTCAAATTATAGTCTTGGGGATTCCATGCAGTTTGATCATTTTTCTAATATATAATCTTGCTAGTTTCTCCACTGTGTATATTTGCTTTAATGGGATAAAGTGGGATGATTTTGTTAATCTATCAATTATGACCCATAGGGCATCCGCTCCTAATTTTCTTTTTGGCAATCTCATTACAAAATCCATAGAGATATCTAACCATTTTAATTCTGAGATTTCTAGTGGGTGCAAAATTCCACCAAGTCTTAGGTGCTCTGCTTTGACTAGGCTACAAACTCGACATTTAGCCACAAGTTTAACTATATCTTGTTTGAGCCCATGCCACCAAAAGGTTAATTTAAAATCTTGATACATTTTGTTGCTTCTGGGGTGTACCGTATAGCCTGAGTTATAGGCTTCATTTAATATTTAATTTCAAATGTGAGAATTATTTGGGACCCAATTATATTGTCGTTATAAATATGAATTCATTTTCACAGTTATAATTATGTTCTATAACCATCTTCTAATTTTTGCTTTCAGCTTATGGTATTCCTCGCTGACTTTTTGAGCATCCAATGCTTTATATGATGGTAGGTCCTGCAGTATTAACGTCAACTCATCTGTAATGATGGGTCTTATATTAAGCTTTTAGAATTTTTCTCCAAATGATCTTACTGAGATTAAAGTGTTCAATATTTCTTTTTTACTTAAATAATCTGTGGCTAAGTTAGCTTTGCCATGATGATATTGAATATTCATGTCATAGTCACTGAGTAGTTCCAAGCAACTCCTTTGGTGGCAGTTTAGTTCCTTCTATGTGAAGATGTATTTTTAACTTTGATAGTCTGTGAAGATCTCACATTTCACTCCATAAAGATAGTGCCTCCCATATTTAATGCAAAAACTATCACAACTAGCTCTAAATCATGAACTGGGTTGCTCTTTTCATGCATCTTAAATTATCTTGAACTGTAAGCAATGATGTGCTTATCTTGAATGAGGACACACCCTAGTCCTATTAATGAAGCATCCGTGTACACCTTGTAGTTCTTCCATTCTTGAGGTAGTATTAGGATAGGTGCAGTTGTAAGGGCTTGCTTTATTCTTAGAAATGATTCCTTGCACTTCTAATTCCATAAAAATTGTGTTACCTTTTGAGTTATTTGTGTTAATGGCTTTGCCAATTTTGAGAATCATTCGACAAACTTTTGGTAGTGTCCTTCCAGTCCTAGGATGCTACGAATCACAATCATGGATGTTGGTTAAGGCCATTGTTGTAGGTTATTAATCTTTCTTTGGTCTACTTTGATTCCCTTAGCATTTACTGCATAAACCAAAAATGCTACTAAGTCCAACCAAAACTCACATTTTGAGTATTTGGAAAATAATTGATACTCCCTAAGAGTTCCCAATACTACTTTCAAATGGTCCTCATAATTCTCCATAGACTTAGAATATATTAATATTTACACTCATGTGTGGTAATCTAGGTAATTTAAGTAACACATCTTCAGAATCTCAAACAATGTGTGCTTCTGATAAAGGTACATATTCATTACTTTTTCCCATCATTATTACTAAGTATGTGTTGCATTCTTTCCTTATCAGCTATCTTATCTTCAAAAGATTTATTAATGCTGTTAGCAGGCCTTATCTTCCTGTAAATGTTGTGGATGCTTACCACTTTTGATTGTGACCTTTTTATTCTAAAAACTGATTATAGCATAATGCTTACTTAACCAATCTATTCCTAGAATACTGTCAAAGTTGGTGATGGGTAGGATTACTAATATAGCCTTGAATAGTTCTTTTTTGATTGTGATATTAAAACTACAAAATTTTTGAGCCTTTATTCTAGCTCCAAAAGGTAGTCTATTATGAGAGGATGGTAATTATAGTGTAGCACAAGTTCTTTAGATATGATAGAGTGGCTTGCTCCCATATCAAATAAGGTACCGCATGAAATGGCATTAATGAATAAGGTGCCTAAATATTATTAACGAACTATGAGTATTTTGTACAAGCTTTATAAGTGCAATAGGAAAAAGGAGAGTGGGAGGAGTGGCATACCTGATACTATGTCATTGTCCCTAGGTGCTAAGACTGGACTGTATGTGTAAATTCTTGCAGGAGCAGGGTTACAAGGTGCGGGTCCTTTTTTTTGATTGGATGCCAGTGTAATTGGTGGCCTTGAGATATTGGCTAGTTTTGGGCCTCTTGTTTGGGCATGGAGCAGGATTATAGCGGTTGTTTTGTTTGTGCCTCTTTTAATTTTCACACAATCCATTGTTCTTACAGATCGACATTCTCAAATTTTGTTGTCGGGCTTGCTACATAGAAAACACCTCTTGTCCTTGTGGTAGCACTTGCCGTAGGGATGGGATCACCAACACTTAATATTGGGGTTCTCAAAAGTTAGCTAGAAGATTTTAGAATGTGGGTTGAGTTGTTGTCTTTTGAAAGTCCCTTGGTCTTTTGTGGGAAGATCTTGCCTCTTCCCTTATCTTGAGCGATTAGAAGACTTGCTCATTTCTTCGTGTTCCATAATTAGTGCACATTCTAGAAGTTCGGAGAAATGAGTATGCCTAACTGGAAGTATGCACCAATGGAGGGTGTCCTTCATCCCTAACAGAAAATGGTTGTACCTTTCTTTCTCTAGAGTTTTCAAGTTCTAAGCGTATCTTGACATTCTTGTGAGCTCAGCCTCATAGTTGGCCATAGAATTGCTACCCTGAACCAATTTCATGAATTGGTTCTCCATATTGTTTTGAGTAGCTTGTGGCACGCATTTGTCTCGAAACACTTCAGAGAATGTTTCCCATTTTATATTCACCAATTCTATGCCAGTGAATAAGTGTTGGCAAAAGATTCCCACCATCGGATAGCTTCGCCTTTAAATAGGCAGCGAGTCACTTGCATTGCCTTTTTGTTTGGACACTCCATACTTATTATAGTATTCTCTATATCTCTTAGCTAGTCTTTTGCCTCCATAGGACAAGTAGTCCCATATAATATTTGTAGATTTAATTTTTGAAAAGATTGGAGAATCCCATCAAAATGATGCTTTTGGGGTGATTGCATGGAATTGGATAAGGTTACTATCTCTTGGTTAGCTAGGAGCTCCAAAATAGTGTATATGAAGGGGTTGTTGGTACTTTCTAGAACCTCCAATGAAATATGTTTATTATTATCATTATTAATAATAGTGATAATAATAATTATATATATATATATATATATATATATATATATATATATATATATATAAAGAAAATGAGAGAATATGTCATCGTATATGATCTACATAGACAAGCTTCTAAACATTTATTAATACATCATTAATGTATCTAAATTTAATATTAAACTGTTCAGAATTATAATTTATTAGTTAAAATAATGATTATATCTATGTTTAAGACATTGTAATGATTGAGAAAATCTATGTCTAAAAAAATACTTTTTATATATTTTTTGTGAATTACTTGAGAACTATATGAGTGTTGAGCTCTTAAATAATTACCATTATTGAGAAAGGAGGGGGCGGTAAAACCAAGAGATTATCCCAAGGACACGCGCCATTGATCGATCCTACGTAAAAATCACTCAACGAGACCCACTGCTCACTCACCTGTACTGAGCTAAGGAAGGCAACAGCTATAGAGAGAGCCTTACAGTCTCTGGTACATTTTATTTACTATTCATTATCACTGCAGTAGACTAGCATGGCTTCTCTCTGACATATAGTTATACTTGCATAGTTCTTGCACATAAAGAGTGAGAAAAACGAAGTTAAATATTTAATTGGAATGAATAAAGAGTCTGATTCGATACTGATTTTACAAACAGCAAGATTTGAATGTAAAGCAGTTATTATATTTTCTTATAATTGAGATCTTCATAGAAAAAAAAATAGAAATAGAGGGGTGTCATTTCGGCCACCTAAGGGTGTCTAGTGGACCTTAAGGTTCTCAACAGTACAAAGTACCACTGTGCTACAACTAGAAAGACCTTTATTTCCCTTAAATTTCCCATCAGAGTTTGTTCATCTCTAACTTTATCTTTTATTTGTCAAAAATAGGGCCCCATCAGAGGAAAACGATACTGTTTTGAACTATGTTGCTGCTCATATTTTTTTATTGAAAGATTCGTTTTATTAAAAAATTAATCTTCAATTACTCATCTTTTAATGCCCCCTCCATCAAATCTATAGTAATAATACAAATTGCCCTGTTTTAATGCCCCGTTTTCAAATCGATATAGTGGTGATATAATGAGAAGCACTGTTCTGTGTATAATTGGTATTAGGTTAAATCTTTATTTTATAATATTTAATCATTAAATTCTTTCTCTCTCTCTCTATATATATATATATATATATATATATATCATTTATTATTATATAAATTCTTACATTAACTTATATAACGAAGATGGAGAATGAAAGTTATGATCACAAACGGTAAAAGGTCACCGGAAGAAATGTAACAGAGCCACATATAAACATATATATAATTTTTATCCAGACCAAAGGCAGCAAGCTGGAGATCACTGATGTAGACAATCCCAACGTCCAAGGCAAACCTACAATATTAAGCCAAATAGAAACAGTGGGCATCTGCCCGACCAACCACGCCAAAGAGCGAAACATGCACAATAAATTCTAAACAAAACAAAAGCTAAATACAAAGAATGCACGATTGCCCATAGCACCGATAGGCATCCTGCATACCTGCAAGCCAGCCTAAAGGAAACTAGCAGCCTGTAACCACCAAACAACAGCAGGATAAACAATAATAGCCGCACAAACTACAAATGAGAACAAATGAGAAGAAAACATGCAACAACACAAATAGGAAACATTAAACCAAACACCCAAAGCCACAACACAAACAAAGGAAACAAGAACCTCTGACTATATAGCCAGACAAAGCACCTCCCTACAAGCAACCTAAATACAAGCAAAGCACCTAAACAAACCATATATATCCACCAACGAACAAAAACATACCACCCAAGGTCACCTACAGAAGTTAAAAGATAGGGACAACCACAATACAACAAAAGCATTTTTGCAAGCACTAACCACAACCAGAAGCTGCTAAAATAAGCCAGAAAAACTATTTCTCTACTAATAAATAGAAGGAAACAATGGTCAAGAGTCCAAAACCTTCCAACCAAACAGGTTGCAGAGCCTAGGGCAAGAAAATAATAAAACCAGCAACAAACCAACAACCACATAGATCAACAAGAGATATTGATAATTTTACTGATCCTAGTCTTGTCGACAACATCCCATTTAATACCAAAGGTAGGAATACCTTTGAGAAAAATTCTCATTTTAGAATAGATTCTCATTAAAGTTCTCTTGATGCTATAAAACGTACTGTGATACTTACAATTTTTTTTTGTACACCAAGTTTCTCACATACACACAACATAAATAAATATTGCCAATATGAATTTTGTTCTTTTTAGATTTGTTCACAAAATTCCATCTATCAAGTTATATAAGCAAGTTCTTACCATTAGAACAGTGAGTTTGAATGTTGCAGTTTGCACAAAGAGATAAGGAAAATTTAATTTCCCAATAAATGTGGTCAATATATTCAATTTGGGACCAACATCCACATTTAGATGTAAGATGGATGCCCCGCAACTGTATGATCCTATCTGCTCTCACCAAACTTATATAGATATGCCAAATGAAGATGGTAATTTTGGTGGGGATGATAGAATTCCAAAAGAAAGGATCGGACATGTGATAATCATGGGTTTTCACAAAATTTTAGGCAAACTTTAAATTAAACTTATCCAAGACAATGTAATCTGAGAAAGATATAGCCTTATAATTAAAACTTTGGGAGATGGAATTAATTTTACTCTTAATCTAGTTATTAAAGTCGCTATCGATGATATTCCAATTTAAACTAGAATTAGTCTCAAAGTTGCTATTAATTTTCAGCTTAGTGTGAGGACAATCAAAATTAAAACTAAGAGTCATGAGGTTAGACTAGTTGTCAATCCAGAAGTAGGAATAAATAGAACTTTATTTCAGATAATGAAATGTTTCATAGAATCTCGACAACTCTTAATTATTTTCCATATGAGAGAGTTAAGCATCTTCCAATTTACACGATTGGGTGTTTTGTAGCACATTATTTGGCTTTAAGAATAAGATCCCAAATGGAATCACTCAAACAAAAATGCCACAAAATCTTAAGGGTCATAACATCATAAACATTTTCTAACATCTTGATACCCAAACCTTTTTCATTAAGAGGCTTGGAAATAGGTTTCAACTACCCAAAATGATCTTAGAACTCCCTTGTTTAGCTCAACTTTTCATGTAAACTTTATCATTTGTATACTTGAATGATAATATAGAAATTGTAGCTTGAGAGCCTGTTTGGTGTGGATAACTAAAAGAACTTCTCATTGGTGTGCATAATCGAAACTCTTGAAGGTGTACATAGCCTTCAAGAACCCAACATGTGGATAATCTTGGGATTATCTTTATTTTTTGTTAATTTTTATTTTGATTGTCATAGTAATTTTTGTAAGTTTTCAACTCCACCTTATTTCACCCAAATATGCTTATGTTTCAGCCTTCTAACATTCCTCCTACAAAACTTATGCACAAGCCAATATCATTTTACTTCACCGTCCATAACCTCCTCAAACAATCATCAAATCATACATAACAACCTCTTACATATTTTTAACATTCACCCCATTTTTCTAAAGTTTCATGTCAATTATCCCAAAGTCTCTACAATCATATATACAATCCAACCATATTATCCCCCATCCTTTTTTATATTAAAGGAAGTTTTATTTACTAGGTCTTGTTGAGAATTATGTGCTAAAAATTTACATATACTTTTTTTTTTTAATTTTTGGAATTATTTTGACCTTGTTTTGATCCCAAAAACCCCAAGGGGTCATTTTCTAACAAAAAATTGCCATCATCGCCTTCCCACTACCGTCGCTGCCACCCCTGCCACTGAACTGAACTGTCAGCCTACCAGTTCACACCCGCGGAACCCGAACTGGCTCAGCCCACTAAAATTGACCTGGCCCCCCTGGACTGATTGGCCCCATCCGGTCAGTCGCACAAGCGCATGTACGAGCACACCAGCACACACGCGAACACAGGTTAGCTAGCATGGACAACTTTCCTTTTACACGCCAATTTTTGTGTTCTGTTCTCCATTATTCGACCACTAATTTCAGTGTCGTTAACACCATTAGAAAGTAGAGATCCACAACTATACTCTAGTAACATATCTAAAAATTATAGCCATCGGGCAAGGAGAGAATATCAAAAATATTTGACATGTGAAGGGGATGCGTTCTCCTTCACAAAAGGTACACCTTTGTTTTTCTTGCAATATTTAGTGTAACCCATCTCTCTAATTTGTAATGATATTAATATATTGGACATTTTCAATTTATTTGGCTTGTTGTGCTTAATTGTGTATTTCCTGTTTGATTTAGTGTACCTTCACCTTAAATTAGCCAACAAACTATCTATACACATTAGCTGAACTTTGAACAACCAGAGGGTGTGTTCTACTCAAATAGCACACCTTGCTATGATTGAGCAACATTTGTGCCACTTTTACTATTCATACTTACTCTGTGTGTGTTTTAGTTTAGCTTTTTTATATTTTATTTATTTATCCATTTTACTACTTAGATTACTTGTTGCATTTTACTTAAGAACTTTGGCAATTAAAGGGTAGCATGGCTAACAGCCAATAACTTATTGGGAATTGCTTATATTAGAGAGTTGAGGGCTTGGAAACTTCTTTGGTTATGATAGAAGACCAAATTAGGCAAGTTTTAGAAACACTAAAAATCAAGAATGATATAATAATCTCCCCCACTACCTGAATACCCTACACACTAAACTAAGACTATGAATGATCCTATATATGAGATTAGATATAATCCAAACAATAGGTGTGGTAGAGTATTACAGAAAATAATTTGAGGATAACTTTGATGACATGTTTCTTTGAGGATTTTATCATCGGAGAGAATATTATATTCATGGTAGACCAAGGACTAATCCATATCTAGGACTTGGTGCATATGAAAGAGATCACCATGAAAAAAATATTTTGGGCATGCTTAAAATAGAAGCCTCTGATGGAACCCATCACCCAAGATTAGATGTCTCCATCTGAGGAGTTCTTTGATTGGCATGACTTAGATGATTACTTCTAAGAAAAATTTACTAGGAAGAAGCTAACTTATCATGCAAAATCTTTTGAAATAATTATATCCAAAGAGAATTGAGGAGTGGTCATAGGAGAGTTTCATGGGTCGAGATGATGGAGACTCTAAATGACTTGTATTGGCCATGTTTTTATCACAACCAACACAAAGTTTCTTATACTTAGTCAAGGCACAATGTCCTCTATTGAGTATTTAAATATATTTGAGGATTTAGTTGCATGTGCTGATTTACAAGTCTTAGATTGGTAATTATCCAATAGTTTTGTTATGAGCTTTTGGGTATACAATATACATCATAATGAAATAAATGATTAGCAAACTATAAGGGATGCATTACACATCGTCCTCCTCATTGAGTTCCAATCAAAGACATTGCCACTATGATGAAACCGTTGACTAACACTTTTAAGTCTATTCAAAAGCTTGCTACTTCACATAGTGTCTTCAGAAAGACACTTGCTACTCAAATGGGTAGGTTTGTGCATGATGTTGTTGTTATAGGTGCAAACAGAAGGGGCACTTTAAGCATGAGTACAAGGTAATCTTATCCACTGTAATTATTGAAGGGGAAGAAGTCGAGGATGATGAATTAGAATTTGTTCATGGGGATGACAATGTTGAAGTTATTGAAAAAGAAAAAAAGACATATCTAAGAGTAGTGAGATGCCTCATTACCTCTTTAAGAGAGGGAGACAAGAGACGAATGAGTCTCTTTTGTGTGCCAATGACTTGCTAAGGCATTGCATGTATGATGGTAATTGATGGTGGCAGTGCAATGAATGTAGTATCCACATATACCTTGGTAAGGTCAAAGATTCAAGCTGAACAACATCTGAGCCCATTTAATATTAGTTGGGTGAACCATACCTCACTTTTTGTTACCAAACAATATTTGGTTCTCATCAAGATTGTAAGTTATGAGAATAAGATATGGTGTGGCGAATATTCCATGGATATATCACGCATGTTTTTGGGTTTAACTTGGTTATTTGATATGAATGTCGCACTATAGTCATGAAAATACATGTGTATTCAAGTTTAATAACAAGACCATAAAAATTTATACTTCCAAGCATAATCTAAAAGCTGTTATACATACATCAGGGTCCCATTCATTAACATCCACTCCACCCACCAGTTCTAGACCTTCTACTTCTTCTATATCTAAAGCTTTTATTAATTCAAAATACACACCTTCACTACCAAAAAGAGTAGCTAAACTTTAACTTATCACCTTTTGCACTCTTTTGATTATGTCTGATACACAATCCATGATCTTACCTAAAGGTCCTGAGTTTCACCTCTTTGAGCCAATTGTGGATACAGTAGAATATCGCACTATTAGAAGAGAGTTTAGTAGTTTAGAAGGGGTACATATGTTGCTTCTAAAAGAAGTATCCCCTATCTTTGATGATGCTATCTATCCTTCTCTTTTTGTCAATCTCTTGAAAGCTTCTAGAGACCTCCCTTGAGAATCTTAGTGATTACTTTCCTCCCCTTAAGGGCATATAGCATGTTATTGATTTAGCCGTTAGATCACAAATACTTATCCCACCTCATTATCAAATAAATCTTGTAGAGCAAGTTGAGCTTTAAAGACAAGTTATTGAATTACTAAGGAAAGAATTTTTGAATAAAATTTTGAGTCTTTGTGCTGCTCCTGCCTTACTTACACCCAAGAAGGATGGTACTTAGAGAATGTCTGCTAATAGTGATGCCATGAATAAGATTATAATAAATTATAGGTTCCTCATCTCATGATAAGATGATAAGTTTTGTCTTGTAGCCAACTTTCATATATTTTATAATATTGATTTTAAGAGTGGCTATCATCAGATTCATAATTGGCCTGGTGATGAGTGGAAGTCCTTATGGCGCATTTTGGGTAGTTTCCTAAAATTTTCTTCTGCATTCCACTTGTAGATAGATGGGAAAATTGAGGTGGTTTATAGAACCTTAGAAAATATACTTAGAAGTCTTGTTGGTGAGGTACTTGAATCTTTTCTTACAAATTACTTAATTTTCCTAATTGCACTATCTTTAGAACAACCCAGCAGATACCCTTTGAGATCATTGATGGCCTTAGTCAAAGAAAGTTAGTAGATCTTGTTAGCTAACCTAGTCATTCTTAATCAGATGTTGCCCTTACATTTGCCAAAAAATTTCATAAAATGCATCATAAGATAAAGAGTCAAATAGAGGAATCAAATGCAAAATATGTAATTAATGCTAATACTACTAGATCAAGTACTATAATTATTGTAGGTGATTTTGTGCTCATTCCCATCCACCCAAAGCGTTATTCCACCATAAAACACAAAAAAGTGCTTGCTAGAGTAACGATACCATTTAAGGTTCTTAGGATGATTTAGGTTCATATACTAATGAACTCATGCAAGAAAAATACAGGCGCTACTTCTTGAAAGCCAAACAATAAAATCTTTCAAGGATATGCTTGACCTTTTTTCTTTGATATTGATGTAATAATTTTTTTTGATGTGATCACGAGTGAATATGGGGAGCACATGTTTTTGATGAGATGGAAATATAATCCACCTTTATAAGCACATAGTTAAGTTATGAAGAGCTACATAATCTTGACCTTGATCACTTGGATGATTATGTGAATTTAACTCTACATAGTAGAATTCTCATGTAGGGGTAGAATTTTATGCAGCATTAGTTCTTGCACAAGAATGTGTGATGACATAAGCATACTCAACGAGATTGATGGAGGCTACGATTTATGATAGGATGTTTTATGGATCCACATTATTTATGCATTTTATTTTGTTGTTTTGCATTTATGTATTTTGGTATATGTGCTTTCATGAAAATTTATTATGTGTGCATTGGGATGATAAATGGTCACCTAAAAAAGTGTATCAGGGACCTATTGCCTTTATTAGTGCCATTATGGGTATGGTAAATTTATATATCTCATGTAAACCTTATTTGTTGGATACTTGAATGATAATATAAAAACTATTTCTTAAGAGCGTATTTAGTGTGAATAATCAAAAGAACTTCTCTTCGGTGTGCATAACCTAATGCCTTGAAGGTGTGCATAGCCTCAAGAACCCAAGGTATGAATAAGCTTGGGTTATCTTTCCTTTTTTTTTCTATTTGGTATTATAGTACTTTCGGTTAGCATTCATATCAACCTTGTTTTTCCCAAATTTGCTTCCATTTTAGTACTCCTACAAAAGCTATGCGCCATCTATTGTCATCTCACTTTACTGACCATATCTTCCTTAAATAACCATCAAATCATAAAAAATAACATTTAACAGATTTATAACATCTATCACAACATACTCCTTGAGTTTCATGTCAATCCGACATCATTTGGTCCACAAAAAGACCTCTTGAAGTCTCAAAAATCATATATACAATCCTACCACCTTAACTCCCATCAATGATTGATAGAAGAAATGGATGGTACAATTAGTAATATAGTTGTTCTCCATAGTAAAACTATGTTGGATATGTTATAGTTGTTTATAAAAGGTGCTATGAAGCTACGACATAGTAAGTTACTATGAAGTTATCGGAATGAAAGTTGTTATTACTATTATTTGAATACCTCTATATCAAACTATTCTTAGTTATAAAGAAATGGAGAAACGATTTTTTGGGGTGCTCAAACGTACTTGAATTTATGAGTGATTAAAATAAAAATGTTTTGGATGAATGAGGCAATTGGCTTATATGCATATGTTTAATTATTAATGTGAACATTAAATGGGTGTGGAAAAAAAGAAAAAATAATTTTGAAGCCAATTATTGAACCCTATAAGGATAGTTCATTGAAGGGTATACTACCTTACAAAATGATTGATTAAAGTGAATGATATCATTATTGGTAGAATAATTTAGAACATGTTTGATAATAAAAGAGAGAGAGAGGTGTGAAAATTGTATAAAATAACAATACAATTATTTAAAGTTTGCAAATATTGTCACCTAAATGAAAAATGTAATATTGGACTTTTTTTTCAATGTGATTGTGGACACATGCAAATCTTAACGAGCCACTTAATCTTTCTTATTTCTTGAGCAATGTTTTGGCAAGCTATTTGTGCTAAACATAATTAATTTTAATTCTTATTCATACCAAATAATAGTTATTGGAGGAAAATTATGAGTTCTATATTATTAATAAAGCTTATTATTAACAAGTTTTTTAAATAAAATAGACTCAAACTTCTAGAGGACCAAGATGCAAGGAACTCTTATTGATTTTAAGAGTCAAAAGCACATATCTCTTAGCAAAGTTATGATTTTCATGATAATAAGCTTTTGAAAATTGCTTTTGATACTAATCAATATGTTGAGTAGTTCAAGATTTCTTAGATCATTATCTCCATGATATTATTTACTCAAGAACTTTGGAATTTAAATATGATCAAGGCAAAGACATGGACAAGACCAAGCTTGCAAGAAAGTTTTACAATTATTTATAAGGATGCCCTATGTGGCAACTTAAAGATTAGATAATTAATTAAATTATTATTTTATTTTAAGTTTGATGCATGGGTGTCCAAAAGGTGAAACTAGGTGCCCAGTTTACATCTAGTTGAAACATGCTTAAATTTATTATTTGATGTGTTCTAATACATTCAAATAAGCTTGGGCCAAGCTAGAATCTGACACATAGCATAGTTTGCTTAAGATTGGTGATTCATAAGAGTTTCAAGCATAGTACTCAAATGATTTTTATGTTTTGGTCTACTCTTAGAGTAAATAAGATTATTAATAATAAAGAAGAAAATACATTGATAAAAATATGGACACATAAGTCAATGTATAAGATCCATAAATACAACGGGTGCATTTGTGAGTTTAAAAAGGCATTATATAGGTATTCATAATGTTCATCGCACAACCTAAAAGTAAACTTACATACAACTTCCTCGCGAAATCAAAGTTAATGCCTAGCAGAGCAAAGATTATTGTAAGGAAATACTATCGTTTGAGCTAATAAATCATCTATTTAAGGAAATTTGTATTTGTTTTTAATGGTTACAATATTAATATCTCTTTGATTAATACATAATACGAAATCAATAGAAGAATTTCCCTATATATGCAAGAATCCACAATCCATAAGCTCTTATAGTTGTCTTTTAAGTTCTTGTAATTTATTTAGAGACATTTGATAGGTAGCTTTTGAATTCAATATTGTGTTTGACATTAACATAACTATAAATTCTGCTTCTAGGCTAAGTTTAAAGCATGAAAATGCATCTAAAAATACAATTTTAAAATCTCTTACTACTTGTGTAACAACCAATGATATTTATTTGAGTTTTAAACATCAATTTAGCTTAAGAACCTCTCCATTTGTCTTAAAATAGTCTAAAGACTAATCCCTAAAGATTTGGTGATGTTTGGAAGCTATTTGAGTGAAACAAATATATTAATCAATTTAATTGATTGGAAAAATGAGATAATTATTTAGACCTTGATTCAAAAATTCAACTTCCTTTTTTAGTTCATCACACCCTAATTAGCTAAGGGTGAAATTTTAGCATCTTTCAGAGCTCATTTAGTTATAATAATTTAGTTAATACAAAGAGATTTAATTAATATTAATTATAATTAATAATTACGATAATTAATATTAAAAATCATTAGATGCGATTTCCATCCCATCTGCTCCATCTGATCCCTCTTTAGGGTTGATTGGACAGTGGAGCAGGCATTATTCATGCAGCCTAGAAATAATCTGACCGTTGGATCAAAACTCTGATCCAACGACTCAAAATCCATCAGCTAAAAGTCAATCAAATGATCGATGAATTGAGAAGTGATAGAGCACTATGATATGTCACCTTCTCTAGCTGTGTTGCGCCCATTTGGGGCCGTTTGAGAGCGGCCTTCCCACCCCTTCATTGCGTCTTATGTGTGCTAGACAATTATGTCAGCTCAATTTCTTTGAGATATATCGTGTATAACCCATTTTTGGTGCTCTCAACTTCTCAGCCTAATGCAAGGAGTCGGCAAAGCCTATATTTGACAGACCTTAGGTATGGTATATTCCCATTAAATTTGTTACAATTTTCCTTCCATTACTTTTGTTTGCCAATTTTAGTGATTGTAGCATATTCTTCTGAGCTTGAATTCCATGGATATAATTTGGATAAATCAAGTGAGCCTGGGTATATACATTGTAGTACAATGCTTGAGTCTCGTTTAAAGTTGAATAGGGCACCTAGCAGCTCCCGTCATCCCATATGGAACCCTAAGATGTGATAAGACATAAAGTTAACCTTTAATGTGGCTCGAGCATGTTGGCCTCTTAGGATTTGTTGTGGTAGGATATTGATCCCTCCACATTGAACTTCAGGTCTTGTCACATGTACCATTTGAAGTTGAATTAATTAGTAACTTAGCTTATTGATGCCAATGGTACATGTTAGACTTAGAATAGAATAAGAATTCTCTCACCTTATAACCACAGGAGAGGAAGCTCTAGATGTACCTATTATAGATTCTCCATCTATAAGCATTTGGTAGAATTGTGAAACTCATAGGGTACAAATGTTGGGATGATAGATTTAAATTGGATAAGGATTATTTATACATGTATTCTTAGGAGAGGAGAACCTAAGTTAGATTATTATAGAACCCTCATCTTTAATATTTAGTAGAAGAGCTATGTTTTGTAGCACAGATGTTGAGAGATGTAGAGGAAATCAACATTAAATATTTGTGGTAATTAGAGGGTTGGAACTTAAAATCACCAGATTAATCAATTATTAAGCTATTTCTATTGATCTAAAGTTAGTAAATATTATGGCCTTAAAGATCATAGTTAAGGATTCTTCTTTCATTAAGGTTATCAAATGATGATTTTGGATACTTCCAACTTTGGGAATTTGGAGAGTGGAGTGCTAGAGAGCTTGGGATTTGTTCAAGGAGATAATCTATAATTTGATTAGTAGATAAGACTTATGGGAATTTAGGATATTGAATAAACATTCTCAAGACCCTGAAAGAGCCTAGCAGCCTCTAAGTTGAGGATTAATGGATTAATGGATGATTTAGGTATATAGAATATTAAGTTTAGGTTAGGTGTTAGAATCATTAATTTCTTAATATAATTAAAGAGTATTGGATCAAAATATTTGTATTTTCAAGTTATACTTCTATGAGTATATATAAATATATAAATTATTTACTCATTTGACAAAAGACATGTGTTTAATGCCTTGAGTTAAATGGGGGTTCAATTGACCCCAATCATTAAGATAGATAACTAAGTTCGATAACAAATAGATGTCACATCTTTGTATTTTAGTTTGGTAATTCTATAGAATGCAAAAATACCTTGAAAACCTTATTTAATTGATCATAGCTTATATACATAATATAAACTACAAATTAAGCTAAGATAGGGTTTCACTCAGGGTAGATTAATCTCAAAATATATTGTTGAACCAGAGCTGGCTATGGAGTGACCAGGAGACCACACTTGTTGTAGAGAAGAAATGTGTGGTTATATAGGAGACTCTCATACACACAGTTTGGTAGATGTACATAACTTCTCATTATTCTTTATGAGCCTATAGAACTAAACATAAATAAAATGATAATAAATTGCATTTACTATTTATAGCTTACCTTTATTTATTGGAATTCAGCTTTACTATATAACATATTTACTCTACCTTTAGGTTGCTAGAATTTTTTTATATAGCTCATACTTGTATATTATTATTTCTTGACCAATCTTTTATAGAGAAACATTGTGTGTTTCGACACACCTATTAGTACTTATTTTGTCAGTTTATTTTTATTATTTCTTTTATAAATGCATTGTGCACCTTACTATTACTTGCTAAAATGTGATATCCTCTAACTAAATTTATATGGATACCCTAAAATATGCTTATAATTATATAAGTCTAACCACTTGTTTTTTTTTTAAGGCAAGTAAGTTAAAAGTAAAAATGAACAAGTAGGAAATATGAAGCAAAATAGAAGCATCTATGTCCACCATCCAAACCAAGCTCCATTGAAAAAAGTAAAAACATCTCAGAAATTAAGTTATTACAAATTTAATTTAAAGTAATTAAAGTAAATTCACTCATCCTCACTAAAACAATTAAGGGAGAAGTAGAAATCTTCAAGCTATAGGTGGCCGGTACTAGTCCCAGCTCCACTATATAGATGATGTTCCTAATCTAGTGTATTTGGTTTTTAATACGGTAGGGCACAACAAAGAAAATAAAAATAAGTGATAGACTTAAGAAGTCTAAGTATATTTTAAGATTACACTAAGTTTTAATTAATTCTAGACAGATATCATTTTTGCAATTTTAAATTTAAGAGAGTATGCATAGAAATAAGCATCAAAATAGGGTATGTAAAAGTGTACAAAAATAGTTAGTAAAGTAAAAGAGTAAGAACTCACTAGTAGGCTTACTCTTGCTTGCAACAAGTAAGAGAAAATATACATCCTAATAATGTTAGAAGGCTACTAAAGTGCATATGAAAGCATAAATGGATACATGAATATGTTCAATGAATATGATATTAAGTATAAATGATAGAAAGAAGTGAAGCATAAAATGTAAGTAAAGCAACATACACTGCATAAAATAATGACTATAATGTGAGGTAAGCAATAGTAAGAAGTAAGAATTGTACAGTAAAGTAAGGAAAAGTGAGACTTAGTCACATGGACTAAGTAAATATAGTCAAAGACTATGATAAATAAGCATAGTCAAAAGGCTATGAAAACTAGCTCACAATCTATAAGATTGTGAAAGTAATAATGTTAAGCTATTAAAGTTATATAAAGTATCATTCTACGTGCATAAATTATAGAATAAAATGAGGAGTTAAGCACATATGCCTAATAAGTAGAAAAGTGGGGTCTCCCATAACAAACACATTCCCCCTCTAGGATATGTGAGATCTCTTTATTACTATATAGCCTACCCTAGCTTGTAGCCACCTCATGAAACCCCTATGTTTAATGTTTTAATGTTTTATTTATGCACAATATCTTTATGAATGTTCAAGGTTGTAGTCTCAAAGCAAAGAAACATTCAAGGATTTTAAGTTAATTATAGACTATATGATATCCATTATTATCTAAGTTTAGTTATCTAACTTAATGATTAGAGCTAATTAAACTCTTAATTGACTTAGACATATCAATCTCTAAGTCAAATGAAAGATAATACTATAAGTAATTGAGATTTTGAAAATAGTAGTTTGATTGAGATTTAATTAAATGGCAAAATAACTTATATGTATATGCATGCAACACAACACTAATCCTACACTATTATGAAGCCGCATAATCTTCATTAGCTACTAGACTTAAGCCTTGACGTTCTACATTAAGGTGATATGAGTTGTAGGTGTACTACTATTAGGAGGTATATATTGTAGGTTCACTACTTAAAAAATCTTGCTAAGGCAACTAGATCTAAGGGATTATAGCTCAATAACTTACCAAGCTAGCTATGATATTCTCTTGGAAGGTTCTAAATACATACCTAAGGGAAATGTTGCAATCTAGAAGTGCTAGGTTTACTTATGCCAAATAGGTGCCAAGGCTTAATAAGAATTAGATCACTCTTAGATATTTAAGAGGTGCTAAGTTAAGAATTAGGAAGGTTAAGGTAAGGTTTGCAATTAAAAGGGAAGGTTTACTATGTCTAATTCCATGTGCTTGTAATTTATCCTAATAGGGTCACATACCACAAGTAAAGGCAAGCTATTAGCTAATTACACATAATGTATAGGTTTGCTACACTAAAAATGGCAATTAGACAAGGCTAGGGATTCCCATCCGACACTATTCTCCTATTGTTGAGGCTTGAATCATAAGCTTACTAAGCTACTCCGCATCTAACTATAAAAATCAAGGCTTAATCTCACAAGTGCCATGAAAGCTCAAATACTAAATCAAGCTTGATGTCCTAAGATGAAAAGCCTAAATTATGCTAGTATCAAAGTCAAGAAAATCATATTAAATTATGATTTGAGGAGCCAAATTCTTAAATCATCCAATTGGTGTCCAATTACAACAATGTTAGCAAACGTGGAATAATCACATTACAAGGAGAAGAATGACACTAAGTAGGTCAAATTTGGATAACGTTAGAAAATTAAGAATTTTGAGACTCCTAATTTCAATTAAAAATTGATTAAGAAAACTAAGCTTCAAATCCAAAATCAAATTTCACTATAATGTTCCTCTCATTTTTCTAAATAAAATGATGTCTAATATTGCATAATTTGGATAAGCATTTTTAAAGTTGTGGATTAACTAAAATCTACATTAATTAATATTATTATAAAGTTTAATAATCCATTAGTTAAAATAATTCCTCTCAGCACTAAAAGCCAGGCGCTGACTTGGATTGTGCTAACATCGAGACAGGAGAAACCGCGCGGCTTAGCGGCGTGGCATGGAGCAACCAGATCAGCCTAGTTCGACAGGGCCCGATGAAAAGGGTGTTCCTCTAGACAAAGGTCATTAAAGCCCGAGCTAGGGTTCTGATCTCTGGCTGATCCCGAACTCCTCACGGCCTGGCCTGCACGTTGGCGTGTAGCCAACGTCACGACCGACGTGCCGAGCCCGACGACACAACCTTCCATCAACAGTAGCCCAAGGAAGGTAATGTTAGGCGAGTACATCAAAGTATTGTGGACAGATGGCTAAATCATGGTCGAATCGAGCTCTATCAAGCTCGATTGACCCCATAGATTGGTTACCCACCGATCAGAATATTGAATCAAACCAAGAATGGAGATGAATGCTAAGTAAAAATGGAAATAGAGGGCATGCATTCTTTGTTTTAGTTGGAGAGGGTTAGGGTTAGGGTTCGGTAGGTTGCAGCTTGAACCATCGATAGCAGCACACCCAAGCTCCTCAAAAGAATGCAAAAAACAAATGGAGATTAAGAGGAAGGCGAAAGGTTTAAATGGGAAGGCAAAGCTCAGTTAGGAGCTGGCTAGCTGTAGTCGTATAATGACCTATACTCGGCGCAGGTGAACGGCCTCGTCTCACAGCAGAGATATACAAGAGAAGATCATGACCATCGAATTAGCCAATCAATCCAATAATCTGATCACCAGATTGCTTGTGCACAGTTGGATCAAATCCAAAATGGCTCGCAATGGCTATGATCGCGCTACGTGGTTGTCCATGTTCGGCCCCTCATAGTCGAATCCTGCAGTTTGATAAAAAGTGGTTAATGGCCAAATAATTTAAATTATAAATATTATTTATTTACTTTAATAAATTAATTAACTATAACTTTCTTATGTAATCAAAATTAAATAATCAAATAAGCTCCAAAAAATCCCAAAAATTCACCATTAGCTAAATGAGGGGTGAGGAACTAAAAATTGAAGTCAGATTTTAAATTTGTGATCAATTTAATCATCTTAATTTTTTGAGTTTTTTAATATTTTATAATGTCTGGGAAAAATTCGGCGACTTCCAAACATTCCAAAATACCACTTCTAACTAATTCGGGGGTGAAGATTTCAATGGCAAACTATGATTTAGATTATGAGGTCAAATTAAATTAGGTATTTTCAGGTTGATTAAAATAATAAAAAATATTTGTCAATCGCAAATGATCTTCAAATCACACCAAACCTCAGGTGTAGGCTCCTACTGCTTTATAAAAGTACGAGAAGTGAAATGAAGCTAATTGTTAAAAGTGAACTAGTATCGGTTAATTAACAAACTTGTTAAGTAAGGCTAATGAGACTTAATGATATTCAGCTGATGGCCAACAATGGGATGGATTTTGACACTAAACTATTCTATTTGTACTGGGATAGTAAACATCAGCCCTACACCACATTTGGATGATCATATTATGAAGTGTACCTAGCCAGAGCAAAAATCTTTAACAAGATACTCAAGTCTTCTATTTATAGAGGTAGTGATCTTTTGCCACTAGCAAGAGAATGGCTTCACAGAGTGACTGATACTTCTTATGCTATTGGAGGTCCAAACTATTCGTGTTTCCAAATACTGGATCATCTCTTAGAATGAAGTGCTGAAGACTAGTGGAATCATACTTACAAAGAAATGTCCAAGGAAGGTAAGAGACATCATCATCCACCTGTTTTCATATATTTTTACCTTAATTTTTCTTACAAAGTTTTGCAAATGAGTGTACTTTTGACATTAGATAGACTATAACATTCTCTTATTCATTTCAATACATTTCATCTTGTACTCAAAAGAGCTAGTCAAATAAATTAGCATTTCCTTTCTTGATTTATTTTCTTGGGTCACCTTTAATAGAATGAATCCCAAATCAAATCCTTCTTCTACCCCAATAAAGATAGTAATAAAATTAGAGCCCTCCTTCACTACTAAATAAATAAGGACACTAGTAAAATTGGTGAAAGTTATGGTGGGAACTCATACTCAAGCAGCACAGAGGTCATGATGAACCCAAAATTTATATTAAAATAAGTGAGTAAGAATAAACAAAACACTATATGAGCCTGCATACTTTGATTAGAATTCTTACTTTTTCAGGAAAATTTGGAAAGAAGACAAGTTGGACAAAATGAAAAATTCTGGAAGAAAACTACTGTGGCACACCACAGTGGGCATTGGGGGTCTACTGAATAGGGATCACCTAGAACCATATATGCAAGCCTAGAAGGAGAACCGATGTAGTGCGCCATAGCAGACCACGACAACATTCCAGAATATTATTTTGAACTATATGGAAACTAATTGAACAGTAAAGTTTAAAATATTAAGCACTCCAGTGCACCATAACACGCTAGACTCCACTAAAATAAAATGCAGACCTGGAAGGAATCCGCTACAGCGCGCCCCAGTGCGCTTCAACGGGCCACAACATCATTTCAGCTAAACTATATAAATCAAGGGGAAAAATTAATTGAACAGTGAATTTGAAACTCAAACCGCCTCAATGCACCACAGTGAGAATCTGAGTTAACTCGACTCACTACTGCGCATTGCAGCGAAACAGTGTTTCGAACGAGGCTGCTGTAGTGTGCTACGGCAAATCCATTGTAAACAGTATGTTTGGAGCCATGCATAGCATGAATGAGATGCAACCGCTACAACGCGCCACGGTGGTAGATACAGTTTTTCCCAGGTTAATGCATTAATGACAGCATAGAGAAGGTTGAAAAATCAAATAATTTTCCTTCTCCAACCATTTGGAAATTGCAAAAGTAATAAATCCTACTGTATACAAGAGGAATAAAGGAATAATATTAAATGGCTTGCCATTAATTCAAGGAAGAGGAAGGGCTAGATAGAATTTATACATAAGGGTGAAAGAATCCTTATATAAACAACATTTTGAAACAAAAGAAGGTTTTCCAATTTTGATATTCATTGATCCAAATTATAAGCTATCGTGGGAATAAGAAGGAGAACTCTATAGGGAAGAAATTTCAGAATGACCTTGCAAGTTCAAGAGGGAAGAGTAGTAGAGGAACTTAGAGAAAGTAAGAGAAGGAAGGATAAAGAACTAAGAGAACCCCAAAAATTTAGGGTTATTCATAGGTACCATTTCTCATCCCTATCTTGTATTCTTTATTTGTGAACTAATGTTAAGGTTCATGTTCTTTTTTATATCTTGCTATATTGAAACTATAATGAAAGGCTAAGCCCTCCTTGGAAAGGGTTGGGCTGTAATTATGTGCTGAGTAAGGTGTATGGTGTTGTATGTTGAACTTGTAATGAATAAAATTTGAGCTAAATTTTTATTTAATTTATTGAATGCCTAGAATTATTATCAATTATAAATCCTTATTAAACTAAATATGGAATAAAAATATTTGTATAAGATATTAAAAGACTTGTGCTATAATGCTCACTGATTGGAATAGAGCAAGGAGTGAGTGCAATAGAGCTTAGAGCTACGTGATAAGTTCTCAAGCCCATAGCACCAGTCCTTAAGCTCGTCTGAGAAGTTGAAGCTTGTGAGCCAAGCCCCCTTGAATCATGCTCTTTGACTCAGCAAAGTAGAAGGAGAGAGAGAGATCATCAAACACCCATGGATGATGTGACATAGTCCATTAGGTATGATGAATCCTCTCCATTAGCTAAACCGCATGTGTAGCGCACGACACTGATTGGTGGGAATTAAAGCTTTTGAGATCCATTAAACTAAGAGAATGTTTTGGTAACCTAGATGTAGGAAATCAAAATTAAACTAACTATGATCTCATGATGATCTATCTGCCGAGGTAGAACCCCTTGGGTGTTATCCTTGTGCACTAGATTTGAACTTGTTGTAATCAGAGGACCAATCTTAGGAAGGCAATGTTCACTTTATTGATTAGGCCTAGTAAAATTACTTTATGAATTGACATTACTTATGAGTCACATAATGAACCCCTAACTCTCTCTCTTCTTATATCAAATAGTATCTTTAATTTAATCTTTGCTTTGTTAAATTAGGTACCACACCAAAACAAAAATATGAATTATCTAAATATTATTGAACATAGATAAAACTTAGTAACAAAATCACCGTTACCTGTGCATGATATAAATCCGGAACTTACCATTCCAAATTATTATTTAGGACCACGTACACTTGCGTGCAAGCGCAGACGTGTATTTACAGTCAGTTAAGTTTTTGGAGCCATTGCCGGGGAGCAGTATTAGTTTTGTATTAACTATAATCTATGAGTAAATAGTGATTTAAAATTTTCTTTATTCTGCACATATTTTCAAATTGCTGTAATTACTTATCTATTTTTATATTTTTTATTTATATTATAAAGAACACTCGAATTTAATTAACATATATGAATCCATTATTTACTTCATATATAAAATAATTTTTCATAAAATTCTATGTTAGAATCAGCCTACTTTGATAAATTTTGTGTAATTTCAGGAAAAATACAAGCTCAGCAAATTTTGAACAATTCTAGAATATTTCTACAAATTCTGGAAGAAAACCGATGCAGCACGCTACCGCACGCTATAGCGCGCCCTAGCGTACCACAATGGATGAACTTACGGTACTTGATCGCTTTAGCGTGCCACAGCGAGAGGACTTACGGGACTCGATAGCTACAGCGCGCCACAGCGAGAGGACTTACGAGACTCGATAGCTACGGTGCAATATAGTGGGAGGACTTGCGGGATTCGATCATTGCAGTGCGCCACAGCTAGAGGACTTGCGGGACTCGATCACTGTAGCATGCCACAGCGGGAGGACTTGCGGGACTCAATCCCTACAGCGCGCCTCAGCGGGAGGACTTGCATAACCCAAGCGCTACAGCGCGCCATTGCTGGAGGACTTGCAGGACTCGATCGCTGCAGTGCGCTATGGTGGGCGCCAAAATTTTGTCTTCTCAAAATATTAAATGCAGATGATATTTGACCCAAAATCAGTATCTTATCTTCCAGCCATCTTTCCAGACCTGCTGCTTGATATTTAATTGGGAGGAGGTGATATGAAACAAAATAAAAGAATAAAAAAGGAAAAAGAAGTTGTCACCTCAAGCTCCACTTGGTTTGGCAATGATGGCAGAAATTCTTAATCAGTTTTTCAGATTTCAAAGGGCTGAAAATGGATGTGCACCCCTACTATAAGTACAGCTCTTCAATTCATTAGAAAGGTTCCCAACTTGGCTTACAAACTTCTAAGTTAGGAGTGGTCTACATAGAAGAGAATGAGAACTCTCCAAGGGTGGAAGAACTCTTATTGCTAAGGAGTAAAAGGGAGAAAGGCAGTGCTACGGACCTAGGAGAAACAACCGAGAACAAGAAGAGAAGAAATCCGGAAAACTTTATCAAAGGAACATTTCTAGTAATCTCTAACTCTTGTTTTTATGTTTTTCTTAGTTGATCATAAAAGGATTATTATCCATGTATGTGTTCTTCTTTATCTCTAGTGTAATGGAGAGCTAAACCTCCCTTGAGGAGGGTTGGGCAAATCCTACATGTCATGTAAGGAACTATTATGCATAAAAATTTTCTCAAGCTCTTAATGAAAATTTGTGAAATGAGTGACTTGTTAAAAAAATAAAAAAGAACTATTTGTGGACTTGAATGTAGACCAAATGATGAAGGAGCTAAATGACATCAAGACTTAAAAGCCTTATGCTCCATAGCTCACTCTTAGTTTGAAGATGGAATCATGAGTGCATATGAGCTTAGAACTATGTGAGAAGTTCTTGAGCTTAGTGCAGCTTGATCTATGTCCAACTAAGGTGTTGATGCGTGTGAGATGAGACCCACTAAATGAGCTCTGCAGCTCAGCATACGTGATGGGAGGAAGATGACTTGTTGAGAGCTCATGTGTGACGTGACATAGCACATTGAGCCAAACTAGTCATCTCCTTATTCGAACTGCGCATGACACGCATGATGCTCTTAGTGGAATCAATGCTCGTAAGATCTTAAATAAAGAAACAACTCTCAATTCTATAATCTAGAAATGAGAGGAAAACTAATGATCTAAGATCTTATGAGGGTCTTTGTGCTAAAATAGAACTGACTGTGTGTTCATTTTAAGCTCGAGATTTGAACTTATAAATCTTGGACTTAAACTCTAAGGAGGACAATGTGCACTTGATTAAATTACACAAAATAAAGTAAAAAAGAGTAATGCTTGAGGAATTATCTTACATGAGTCTCTAACATTTCATGTGGGAGAAACCCAACTCTCCTCTCCTTTTTATCATAGTTACTTTCTACCAAGACATGTTTTGCTTGTTTAGGAACCGAATCAATAAAATATGTATAGTTTAACTATTATTGAATGTAGATATACCTTAGTAACAAAACACCTGACTCCCTAAGGATGATAAATCTCGAAACTCACATTCCAAATTATTACTTCAGACAGCGTACATATGCGTGCAAGTGCAGACGTGTATTAAACGTCTGTCAAGTTCTTGGTGCCGTTGACGGGGAATCGGTAACTGTTTTGTATTAAAGAAAATCTATCATTAAATAGTGAGTTAAACAAGTCTCTTTGCATATATATATTTTAATTTCTTTAGTTTGGTTTTCTTTTAATTTTCATAGATTTTATCTTACTATATGGAGTACTCAAATTTTATGGGTGTGCTCAATAATAATCAAAACTCCTGTATTTTGTGTGGGGGAACACATTCAAGTTTTGATTGTAATACAAATAACCCTTTTGCACCTTCGAGAACAAAATTGATTAATGACATTAAGTTTGGTCATAACTTGCAACACAATTACACTCACTCTGATATGTACTTTAGCAACACAAATTGGATAAGTGAGCAATCTTATTTAGAAGAATTGGTGGAAGATTCTAGTTGTTATGTGAACAACAATTTGCACAAAATTGAACCAAACTTGATTAGGCATGAGTTTAATTTGGATGATCAAGAACATATATGTAAATCAATTGAGGCTAAGTTAGAATTTATATTACAACAACTAGCTAACCCCGTCCAAGAAATTATCATAAATGAACGAATAAAAGATCAAGCTGAAGAAGTGCTGATTTGTAAGGAAGATTATTTAACTTAAGCAAACAATAAAAATGAAAAAGAGTTGGAGTATCAATTTGAATTAGACAACTTGAAAATGCAACAAATTTTTCAAGCATAAATAGTTGATCAAATGCAATTCAAAAATTATATCTCCTACACACCTCAAATGCATCTACCTCAATGTTCAACATTAACTGATGCATTATTTGAGGATAAGCAAGGTAAATTAACTCAAAATAATGAAGGTTTCAAAACCATTTGTGATCTCAAACCTCAACAAACCTCTAAGTAATATTGATGATTATTGTGTGTAATTTGATTTTGTTGTGAAATGCTATGATGTTACTCCAAAGGAAATTGAATTTTTTGCCCTTTTACAAAATCAAATTGAAAATGATGAATTTGATGAATTTGATGACAAACATAAGGCAAGAAATAAAAAGAATAAAAAGATAAATAAAGAGAAGAACTATTGTAAGTTAGAAGACACAAGCTGGAACTAGAAAGAAAAAAATAGTAGAGCTATCATTCATAACGATTACATTATTAAACAAGCTCGTACTCATCCTAAAGCCTTAATGAAAATTTGGAAAGAAACTTTAAAGGGATACAAATTATTTTTGGTCAGGCTAAGGACATTAAACTAAGCACTGGTTGGGAGGCAGCCAAACAACTAATTTTATATTTTTGTTTGTTTCAGATTCTGAGTAATACATGTGTGCGTCAATAAAGGAGAAGAAGGAATCTCAAGCATGATTGCAGTAATGAGAATTTGTCATTATTTATATTAGGTTGTTTTATTCCTTATTACTCATAGTAAAGTATGTTCGTTTTGCCTTTTTAAAGAAATAAATTATGGATTTTCATATTTTTCCAATTTTTCAATATTGTGTATGGACTAAATTTTTTTTGAACTTTTCAAGATTATGGAAGTTATAAGATGTAGAAATTAATTATCAACCAAAGTTTTCTTAACAAAAAAATGACTAAATTCATTGACAAAATTAAATCATCTAAACAAGGGAATGATTTCAGGTTAAATCTAGTCTCCAAATATTTAAATCAATGCTAAGGTCTAAATGAGGGGGAAGACTTAAAAATCAAAACTAATGATGATATTAGTGAGCAAAAGAGTGTGCTAAGCTCCTGTAGTACTTCATGATCACAAAAATTTAGAAGTGGGATGAAGAAAAATATCTCTCCCTGAAGGATGAAAAAGAAAATAAAAATAAGGATGAAGAAAAATATCTCTCTCAAGAAAAGAAATGAAATAGGATGATGAAAAACATCTCTCCTAAAATTTTAAATATCTTTGTGATTTATAAGAAGGAGCACATATGGCACAAAACTCTTGACTACTCATTACCACCCTACTTTAGTAATTCCAAGGAACCTTCCCCATTACCTAGCACCAAGCGTTACAAACTTAAAATTGGAGACCAGTTTATCAACCTTGGTTCATAACCAAAGTTTAAAAAATTTAATTGATGAAAAATGTGCTTGTCATTTTAGTTAAGCATAAACTTTAAATTGCAATTAAACTAATATTGACATTACTTATAGACTCTCATACCTTAGGAATAGAAAATATCATTTTGAGCTTACTCGAGGACGAGCAAGAAACTAAGTATGGGGGTGTGCGAATCCATTATTTACTTCATATAAAAAGGAATTTTTCATAAAAAGCTCTGTTAGAATCAGCCTACTTTTGATAAATTTTGTGTAATTTCAAGGAAAATATAAGCTCAGTAAATTCTGAACAATTCTGGAATGTTTCTGCAAATTATGGAAGAAAACCGCTGCAGCGCTCCACAGCGGATGAACTTGCGGGACTCGATTACCTTAGCACGCCATAGCTGGAGGACTTGCATGTCTCGATCACTGCAGTGCGCCACACTGGGAGGATTTCAGGATTCGATCACTGCAGTGCACTACAGTGCTATAACGGGCGCCGAAATTCTGTCTTCTTAGAATATTAAATGCAGCTGAGATTTGACCCAAAATCTGGATTTTGTCTTCCAGCCATTTTTCCAGACCTGCTGCTTGATATTTAATTGGGAGGAGGTGATTTGAAATAAAATAAAAGAATAAAAAAGGAAAAAAGAAGTTGTCACCTCAAGCTCCACTTGGTTTGGCAATGATGGCAAAAATTCTTAATCAGTTTTTCAGATTTCAAAGGGCTAAAAATAGATGTGCACCCCTCCTATAAATATAGCCCTTCAATTCATTTGGAGGGTTCTCAACTTGGCTTACAAACCTCTAAGTTTTGAAGAGAAGGAGAACTCTCCAAGGGTGTAAGAACTCCTATTTCTAAGGAGAAAAAGGGAGAAAGGCAACACTACGGACCTAGGAGAAATAGTCGAGAACAAGAAGAGGAGAAATCTGTAGAACTTTATCAAAGGAATGTTCCTAGTAATCTCTAACTCTTATCTTTGTGATTTTCTTAGTTGATTATGAAAGGATCTTTATACATGTATGTGTTCATCTTTTTTTCTAGTGTAATTGAGAGCTAAATCTCCCTTGGGGAGGGTTGGGAAAATCCTACATGTCATGTAAGGGACTATTATGTATGAAAATTTTCTCAAGCTTTTAATGAAAATTTGGGAAAGAAATGACTTGTTAAAGAAATAAAAAAGGACTTTTTGTGGACTTGAATGTCAACCAAATGATGAAGGAACTAAATGACATCAAGACTTAAAAGTCTTGTGCTCCATAGCTCACCCTTAGTTTAGAGCAGGAATCATGAGTGCATAGGAGCTTAGAACTACGTGAGGAAGTTCTTAAGCCTAGTGCACCTTCATCTATGCCCAACTAAGGTGTTGATACATGTGATCTGAGACCCACTAAATAAGCTCCGTAGCTCAGCATACGTGATGGGAGGAAGATGATTTGTTGAGAGCTCATGTGTGATGTGACATATCACATTAAGCCAAACTAGTTATCTCCTTATCTGAACTATGCATAATGCACGTGATGCTCTTAGTAGAATCAATGCTTGTGAGATCTTAAATAAGGAAACAACTCTCAATTCTATAATCTAAAAATGAGAGGAAAACTAATGATCCAAAATCTTATGAGGGTCTTTGTGCTAAAATAGAACCAACTGTGTGTTCATTTTAAACACGAGATTTGAACTTGTAAATCTTAGAGTTGAACTCTAAGGAGGACAATGTGCACTTGATTAAATTATGCAAAATAAAGTAAAAAAGGGCAATGCTTGAGGAATTATCTTATATGAGTCTCTAACATTTTATGTGGGAGAAACCCAACTCTCCTCTTCTTTTTATCATAGTTACTTTCTACTAGGACTTGTTGTGCTTGTTTAGGAACCGAATCAACAAAATATGTATAGTTTAAACATTATTGAACATAGATATACTATAGTAATGAAACACCTGATTCCCTGAGGATGATAAATCTCAGAACTCACATTCCAAATTATTACTTCAGACCACGTACACTTGCGTGCAAGTGCAGACGTGTATTAAACAACTGTCAGACATGCACAACAATAATCAAAATTGGTGTATGTAGTATGGGGGAATGCATGCAAGTATTCATTGCAACACAAACAACTCAAGATCAAAAATTATTAATGACATGAAGTTTGATCAGAATTTTCAACACCATTACACTCACTTTGATATGAAAATTAATAACGTAAACTGGATGAGTGAGCGATCATGCTTAGAAGAATTGGTGAAAGATTTTAGTGGCATGGAGAACAACCATGTGCATGAAACTGAACCAACCTTGATTAGGCATAAGTTTAATAGGGAAGATCCCAAGCATCTACGAAAGTCAATTGAGGCGAAGTTGAAATTTATATTGCAATAATTTGCTAACCATATCCAAGGAGTGCCTAACTATAGGAAAGAACCTCTAACCCAAATTAAAAATGACAATGAGGAAAGTTAGTGAATCAACTGAAAATAGGACATTCAAAAATGCAACAAAAAGTGCCAACCTGTAGTTAAGAAGCTTTAACTCAAACAATTAAAGAAGATGAAGAAGATGTTGAGTACCGATATGAATTAAACAATTTGAAAATGCAACAAGAGTTCCAAATTGAAATAATTGATCAAATGCAATCCAAAACTTATGTCGCCTACACACCTCAAGTGCATATACCTCAGTGATTAACAATACGCAACACATTATGTGAGGACAATCAAGATAAGTTGGTTTTAAGTAGTGAAGGTGCCAAAATTAACTGTAGCATCTCAAACATAAAAAAACCCCTTAGCAATCTTGATGGTTATTGTGTACAAGTTGAATTTGTTGAGAAATTCTTTAATGATACTCCCAGAAAATTTGAATTTTTTGCCTTTTTATAAAATGAAATTGAAAAAAATAAATTTGATGAGCGTGATGACTACTATAAAGCAAGGAAAAGATAGTGCAGCTGACACTGATAATGATTACACTATTAAACAAGCTCGCACTCATCCTAAAGCCTTAATGAAAATATGGAAAAAATATTTAAAAGGATATAAACCCTTTTTGGTTAGACTGAGGACATTAAACTAAGCGCTGGTTGGGAGGCAACCTAACAAATAATTTTATATTTTTGATTGTTTTCGATTCTAAGTAGTACATGTGTGCGTCAATAAAGGAGCAAGAAGAATTTCGGGCATGATTGCAATAATGACAATTTGTCATTTTTTATATCAGGTTATTTCATTTCTTACTACTCCTAGTAAAGTATTTTTATTTTGCCCTCAATTTTGTGCTTGTTTTTTTTGTTTTTTGCATTTTCATTTTGTGTTTTTCCTTTTTGAATAAATGAATCTTAGATTTCCATAAGCCTCACATGCTGTTGTGGTTTGAAAGATTAAAATTTTTTGAAATTTTCAATGCATGAATTCAATAACCAAATTCAAATGTGAAGAGTAGATCGTTAATCTTGCTTAAAAACAAGTGATTGAACTTTGAGACATCCCTAATGACTTCTAAATAAGGTGATAATCCAATGTTTCCTTGAGTTTCCAACAAATTAAAATGAAGGAATGCTAAAAATCTATGTGTGGGGGTGGGAAAACTTAAGGAACCAAAACTAGTAATTGGCAAGAATTGACAGAACAATTAGGTGTACTAGGCTCCCGTATGATTTCGTGATCACGTAGAACTGATATGGGGATGAAGAAAAGTGTCTCTCCCTTGAGCTGAATAAAAATTCCAAAATAAAAATTAGGGATGAAGAAAATATCTCTTCTAAGTGTAAAATTTGAGAAAATTAGGAATAAAAAAAATATTTCTCTTAAAAATTTGATCTGTTCCTTATGATTTATAAGAAGGAGCACATATGACACAAAACTCTTAGTTACTCATGAATGCCTACCTAGTGTTTGGAATTCCCAAGAAAACCCCCCCCCCCCTAATGAAGAAATATGCATCATAATATTTAAAGTTGGAAACAAGTAAGAGCAACAAAGGATTTGAACTTGAATGTAGATGTTATAAGTGGATGAATATCTATAATCACCTTAGCTAAGCAACATTAAGTGACAAGCAACTTCACATTGACATCAAAAATTGAATCCATAATCTTAAAATTAAAAAATTCACTATAAGCTTACTCGAGGATGAGCAAGAATTTATGTGTGGGGTGTGATGAACCCAAGATTTATATTAAATTAAGTGAGTAAGAATATACAAAACACTATATGAACCTGCACTTTGATTAGAATTCTTACATTATCAGGAAAAATTGGAAAGAAGGTAAGCTGGAGCAAAAGGAAAATTCTGGAAGCAAACCGCTGTGGCGGTCTACTGAATAGGGCTCACTTGGAACCATATCTGCAAGCCTGGAAGGAGAACCACTGCAGCCCACCACAGCACGCTACAGCGAGCCACAGTGATATTCCAAAATATTATTTTGAACTATATGGAAACTAATTGAACAGTAAAATTTGAAATATTAAGCTCTCTAGCGCGCCACAGCACGTTAGGCTCCACTAAAATAAGGCACAGACCTAAAGGGAATATGCTGCAGCTCACCCCAGTGCGCTTTAGCGGGCCGCACTGTTATTTTAGATAAACTATATAAATCAAGGGGGAAAATTAATTGAACAGTGAATTTGAAACTCAAACCGCCTAAGCATGCCATGGTGAGATCTAAATTAACTTGACTCGCTACAACGCGCTAGGGAGGATCCCTAATAAATAGATGTCTGGAGTCATGGATAGCAAGAATGAGATGCAATCATTGTAGCACACCACAGTGCACTATAGCGTGCCACAGTGACCGACGTAGTTTTTCCCAGGTCAAGGCATTAATGACAGCATAGGAAGGTGAAAAATCAAACCATTGGCCTTCTCCAGCTGTTTGGAAAATGCAAAAGTAATATCCAATATGAATAAAGGAATAATATTTAATGGATTTCCATAAATTCAAGGAAGAGGAAGGCCTAGATAGAATTTATGCATAAGGCTGAAGGAATTCCTATATATATAGCATTTTGAAAATAAAGAAGGGTTCTCAATTTTGACATCCATTGATCTAAATTATAAGCTGCTATGGGAAAGAGATGGAGAACTCTCCAAGGAAGAAATTTCAAAATGACCTTGCAAGTTCAAGTGGGAAGAGAAGGAGAGGAACTTAGAGAAAGGAAGAGAAGGAAAGAGAAAGAACCAAGAGAACCCCAAAAATTTAGGGCTGTTCCTAGTATAATTTCTCATCCCTATCTTGTTTTCTTTATTTGTGAACCGATATCAAGGTTCATGTTCTCTTATATCTCTTACTATATTGAAATAGTAATGGAAGGCTAAATGCTCCTTGGAGAAGGTTGGGCTGTAATTATGTGCTGAGTAAGGTGTATGGTGTTGTATGTTGAATTTAAAATGACTACAATTTGAACTGAATTTTTATTTTTTTTATTGAATGCCTTGCATGATTATCAATTTTAAATCTTTATTAAACTAAATTTGAAATAAAAATCTTTGTATAAGACATTAAAGGACTTGTGCTCCAATACTCACTGATTGGATTAGAGTAAGGAGTGAGTGCAATAGAGATGAGAGCTACGTGACAAGTTCTCAAGCCTATTAGCACCACTCCTTAAGCTCATCCAAGAAGTTAAAGCTTGTGAGTCAAGCCCCCTCTCATCATGCTCTCTGGCTCAGCAAAGTAGAAGAACGGAGAGATCATCGAACACCCATGGATGATGTGACATAGTCCATTGGGTCCACTGAATACTCTCCCTTAGCTAAATTGCATGTGTAGCACATGATGCTAATTGGTAGGAATCAAAGCTTGTGAGATCCATTGAACTAAAAGATTGTTTTGGTAACCTAGACGTAGGAAATCAATATTAAACTAACTATGATCTCTTAAGAATATATGTGCTGAGGTATAACCCCTAGAGTGTTCTCCTTGTGCACTAGATTTGAACCTGTTGGAATTAGAGGATCAATCTAAGGAAGGAAATGTTCACTTGATTGATTAGGCATAGTAAAAATATTTTATGAATTGCAATGACATGATTACAACACCGAGTCCTTACGAGTCACATAATGAACCCCTAACTCTCTCTTCTTAAATTAAATAATATCTTCAATTTAATCTTTGCTTTGTTAAATTAGGAACCATACTAAAACCAAAATACGAATTGTCTAAACATTATTAAACATAGATAAAACTTAGTAATAAAACCATCGTTCCCTGTGGACGATATAAATCCAAAACTTACCATTCTAAATTATTACTTCGGACCACGTACATTTGCGTACAAGCACAGACGTGTGATTACAGTTTCTTAGGTCTCTGAACCCACGCAACTCTAAGGTTATAAAACTTAATTCTGATAAAGCACTTGGACCCATAGAGGATAGATTTTCACATGCATTCCTTTGCCTAAATCCGATAATATTCAATGAATCTGCCACTCCAATTGAGGTAGCTATGTGGTTAAGCATAGTTGGAAATAATTTGCTAAATATAAAATGCACTGACAGAGAAGAAGTTCATCTAACTACTCACATGTTAATTGAAGAGACTGAATTCTAGTGGGAAAGTGAGTTAAACTCCTAATTCACTGGGCAAGGTATGAATTCATTCTATGGGAGAAGTTTGAAAAAGCATTCATACAGGAATTTGTTCCACCATCTGCTCAAACCATTATTGAGGATGAGCTAATCTATTTTACGCAAGGTGACAAGTCAGTGTTGACTTATGAGATGGAATTTAGAAGATAATCAAGGTTTACCACAAACTTGATAAGGATAGAGACTTCATGGTGTAGTATTTTTCTGAGAGTATTAAGGGATTCAATTAAGGATTATTTAGTCTCCCAGCAACATGATAATTTCACCAAACTACTAGAGGGAGCTCGATTAGTGGAACATCACTTACAACAGATTAAGTATAAAAAGAGGTTGTTACCATCGCCAGCTAGAATTTATGATAGTATAAGGATTAGGCCACATTCACTAAAGGCTTACCAAATGTCTCATCAACAATGGACATGACAAGCACTAAGATTCCAAAGGCACCATCTGTAACAACCTTTGTGGTGTTACCCATTATTTGGTAGAACATTTATCTTAAAAACATCACAATTAGATACTCTCAACCTCTCAGCCTGATGCAAGGAGTCAGCAAAGCCACTACTCCACAAACATTAGGTACGTCATTTCTCCATTGATTTCCATATAATTTTTCATCCATTGCCTTTTTTATTGATTTTAGTGATTGTAGCATCTTTTTTTGAGCTAAAATGCATTCAATCAAGTTTGGTTGGATTAAATGACTTCGGGCATGTATAGTGTAGTATAGTGCCTGAGTCTCATTTTATGTTGAATCAACAATCCAATACCACCCATCATCCCATATGGAGGTCTAAGGTCAACTATGATCCTAGGATTCAAATGGGACATTTGTCAAGACTTGAAGTTTCTTGTGGAGGGATCAATATCCTTGCACAGTAAACCCTAAGAGGCCAATGTGCTTGAGCTGCATTAGAGAGCTTAAGTTAGGTTCATATAGGGGTTTTAGATGTGTTTAGAAGGTCTCAACATCTACTTTATTTTGGTGTATGGAGTGTGGGCTGGATCACACCGTGCTGGAAATATTAGGATGCATTAGATTTCCTAATCTAGATGCCCTGATAAAAAAGATAAACAGTGCTGGTGGGTCGACTCTGATCAGTGCGACACCATCCTTCGGGCCTCTGCACGCGGACAGACTGCGTGCTTGCAGCAACTGCAAAAGGAGGCACTTGCATGCGTAGGGTAACTTAGGTTTATTTAAACAATAAATTAATTAGTTAAATCTTCATTTATTTTTAACTTTTTAATTACTTGTCCAAATATGCCAATGTTATATCTTAAAGTGATCAAAAAAATTAGGAGAACCTTAATATGACATCAAAAAATAGATTAGGTGATTAATTTTGCTAATGATATTTTCTAATCATAATTAAGTTGCTTAGTACATATTTGAGCTTAGAGAGCTCCAATTTTTGCATATTAACAGTTGATAAAACCCTTATTTTTTGAGGATTATTATTTTACCATATTTATAAGGGCTTAATTTGTAAATCAAATTTTTAAGTTTAGGATACTTAAATATTATAATTTTATTTCATTCTTGAACCTTGACCTAATTTAGCATCATATGAGCTCTTTAGATGATTTAAGTAGTAACTTAGCATATTGAATGCTAATGGTAGGTGTTAGACTTAGAATATAAAAAGATTTCTCTAAGCTTATAACCATAGAAGAGGTAGCTTTAGATGTGACTATTATAGATTCTCTACATATAAGTTCTTGGTAGAATTGTGAAACTTAGACGATACAAATGTTGGTATGATATATTTAAATTGGATAAGGATTATCTAGACCTATATTCATAGGAGAGGAGAGCCTAAGTTAGATTATTATAAAACCCTCATCTGTAATGTTTGGTAGAAGAGTTAGGTTTTCTAACATAAAACTAAAGAGATGTAGACAAAATCAACATTGAAGATTTGTTTAATTAGTGGTTGGAACTTAAAGTCACCCAGATTAATCAATTAATAGGCTATTTTAATAAATCTAATGCTAGTAAATAGTATGGTCTTAAAGATCTTAGTTAAAGATTCTTCTTTCCTTAAATTTTGAGATGATGATTTTGGGAACATCCAAGTTTGAAAATTGGGATAGTGTTGGAGAGCTTAGGACTTGTTTAGGGTAATAAACTATAACTAGAATAGTAGATGAGACTTAAGGAAATTTAGGATAATGAATAAACCTTTTGAAGACCCTTAGAGAACCTAGTAGCCACTAAGGTGTTGATTTATGGTTGGTGATAATATTGTTACTTATGAGAATTTAAGTAAATCATGGAACTAGAAACTTAGGTTTGTGTTAGAATCATTCATTTTTTTAATATAATTAACAAGCCTTAGATCAAAATATATGTATTTTTAAGTTATAATTCTATTATTATATATAAAAAATACCTTTGATGAATCTATAACTTATATCTTAAATAAAGGAAAAAAAAAATCATTCATTTCCTTATTTTAAACAGCCTCCTTGATCAAATGCCGCCTATTTTTCAAGTAAAATACAAGCTCATCAATTTCTAGACAATTTTAGAATGTTTCTACAAATTCTTGAAGAAAATCACTGTAGCGCGCCACAGCTACTTGCATACAGAAGACTCTTAAGAAGGACATTTCTAAATTTTAGAGTGTTTTTGCTACGGCGCGCTGCAGCGGGTGAGTTTGCGAAACTCAATCACTATATCGTGATACAGCGGGAGAGCTTGTGGAACTCAACTACTACAGTACGCAACAGCAGGAGAGCTTACAGAACTCAACTGGTACAGTACGCAACAGCAGGAGAGTTTGGGGGACTCAATCGCTGCAGTGCGCTGCAGCTGGAGAGCTTGCGGAACTCAACCGCTCCAGCGCACCACAGCAGGAGAACTTGCAGAACTCTATCGCTGCAATGCGCCACAGTGGGAGAGCTTGCAGAACTCAATCGCTTCAGTGCGCTGCAACGGAAGAGTTTATGTATCTCAATCGCTACATCGCACTGTAGCGGGCTGGTTTCATGACTAAAAATCGCCACAGTGCACTGTAGCAAATGAGTTGCGGGACTCGATCGCAACAGTGCACTGCAGCGCGCTGCAGTATGCTGAATTTCTGTATGTTCAGGGCATTTATTGTGGTTGGGACAAGACCCCCAACCTGCTCCTTATCTCCCAACCATCATTTCTTTTGCGGCAGAATAGTTTTTAAAAGGGAAAAATGAATTTTTGAAGTGATGTGGAGATTAAAGAATGAAAAAGAGATTGTCTTATCATGCCTCAAGTGGGATAGGCACTCATTGCTGTATAATTTTGGAGGGGAGATGCAGAATTTGAAGGGCAAGGAAGAGGATTGACCCCTCTATAAATGCAGCTCTTCTTTACTTAAGAATGGTTCCTAATTTTCAACCACAAGTTCAATTTTTAAGGGGGTTGCATAGAGGAAGAAGGAGACCTATCCAAGGGTAGTGGAAAGAACCATTGCTAGAGGAGAAAGAACTAGAGGCTGCACTAGGTAGCTAAAGGAGTGGAAAAGAGGAAGAAGAATAGAATTTCAGAGAACCCCAATAAGGGCTGTTCCTAGTAAACTCTAATCTTGCTTTTACTTTTCTTTTAGTGGATCATGAAAGGGTCTTCATCCTTGAATATTTTCTTTCTTTTCTCCGCTGTAATGGAAGGCTAAACTTCCTTGGGGAGGGTTGGGCTAAGCCTATTGTAAAATGTAAAGGACTTAATGAATGATGTAGAACTTTCTCAAGCACTGCTCTAAAGAAAATATTATTTTGAATGATTCAATGAAATTATCTTAAGAATAAGTTGTGTAACAAATAAAAATCTTATGTTATGAAAATATAACTATAAATACTAATAAACAAAATGAAGTCTTGTGCTCCATGGCTCATTTCTTAGTTAAGAGCGGGATATGTGTGAAAGAGGTGCTTAGAACTAAGTGAGAAGTTCTTGAGCCTTCTTGCACCATATTTTATGCTCAACCAAGGAGTCAAAGTGTGTGAGCTAAGACCCATTAATTAATGCTCCATTGCTCAGCATACATGAATGGAGGGAGTGGATTCTTTGAGAGCTCATGAATGATGTGACATAGTTCATAGAGTCTAAATGAAATCACTTCCTTATCTGAACTGAGCATGATGCGCGAGATGCTCATTAGTGGAATCAATGCTCTTGAGATCGGCTAATTAAAACTGTAAATTTTGGCAACCTAGATATAGGAAAACTAAAGTGCTCTTCTTCCGATCTCATGCGAATCGTTGTGCAGAAATTGAACCCTAGTGTGTTCATCTCTTGCACAAGATTTACACTTGAAGGATTTAGAGGATAACTCTAAGGAATACAATGTGCACTTGATTAATTAGATTAATAAAAAAGAATGAAATATGCTTGAGAAATAATACAACTTGAGGCCCTCATCATTTCACATGGAATAAGCCCAACTCTCCTCTCTACTTTAATTAGTTTCTTAGATTCGAATTCTTGCCTGAACAACAAAACCAAATCTAACTAAATTTGTACCATTTAAACATTATTGAAATTAGATATACCTTAGTAACAAAACACCCCATTCTCTGAGGATGATAAATCTTAAAACTCACCTTCCAAATTATTACTTCAGACCATGTACATTTGCGTGCAAGTGCAGACGTGTATTTCACAGTCTGTCGAGTTTTTGGAGCCGTTGCCGGGGAATCGTATTTGTTTCGTATTAATAAGAATCTATTAGTAAATAGTGATTTAAACAATTCTCTTTGCAGATATATTATCTTATTTCCTTAGTTTACTTTTCTTTTAATTTTTATTGATTTTATCTATTTATATGGAGTACTCAAATTTCATGGGTGTGCACAATAATAATCAAAACTTGTGTATTTGGTGTGGGATAACACATTTAAGTTCTGATTGTAATACAAACATGCCTTTTGCACCTTTTAAAACAAAACTGATTAATGATATTAAGTTTGATAACAACTTACAACACAATTACACTCACTCCGATATAAACATTTACAACACAAATTGGATAAGTGAGCAGTCTTATTTAAAAGAATTAGTGAAAGATTCTAGTTGTTATGTGAACAACAATTTGCGTGAAATTGAACCAACCTTGATTAGGCACAAGTTTAATTTGGAAGATCAATAGCATATACGTAAATTAATTGAGGCTAAGTTAGACTTTATATTGCAACAATTAGATAAACCCATCCACAAAGTTATCATAAAGGAACAGGTAAAAGATCAAGCAGAAAAAGTGCTAATTTGTAGGGAAGACACTTTAACTCAAACAAATGATGAAAATGAGAAAGCATTGGAGTATCAATTTGAATTAGACAACTTGAAAATGCAACAACATTTTCAAATAGAAATAGTTGGACAAATGCAATCCAAAAGTTATCTCTCCTACACACCTCAATTGCATCTACCTCAATGTTTAACATTAAGTGATGCCTTATTTGAGGATAAGCAAGGTAAATTAATTCAAAATAATGAAGGTATCAAAACCATTTGTGAGATCTCAAACCTCAACAACCTCTTAGCAATATTGATGATGATTGTATGCAATTTGATTTTGCTGAGAAATGCTTTGATATTACTCCTAAAGAAATTGAATTTTTTGCCTTCTTACAAAATGAAATTCAAAATGATGAATTTGATGAATTTGATGACAAGCATAAGGCATGAAATAAAAAGAATAAAATGAAAAATAAAGAGAAGAACTATTGTAAGTTAGAAGACAAAAGCTGGGACCACACTAAAACCAAAATACGAATAGTCTAAACATTATTAAACGTAGATAAAACTTAATAACAAAACCATCGTTCCCTGTGGACAACTCAAATGTTTTTTATTAATATTGGTAACCCATGGCTATGGCATTAACAACTATGCCATTTTAGGATTCACATAATTTTAAAGATTTGATATTAGAAATAGTTTATGGATGGCCTACATGGCAATGGCCTCTTGAATCATTATTTTTCCTTGAAGTGTTCCTCTCTTTTTCTATTATTTTCTTCTTTCTTTAATTTTAAGAATTCCTTACATTCAAAATAGGTAATGTCATTATTGATTTTATAATTAAAATTTACCTTTTCCTTGCTTAGATGTTGTGTTCTTTTGCTTCTTCTTTATCATTAATATTCTAACAACCCTAGGTTATTGCAGTGCTAATTCAAATATGAATCAAGTCTTAATCAAGTTTCCAATATGTTCGAAATGTTATTAGGACTAAGCCCTAGAAATTTGGGATCTATTAGATCAAAATAGAATTTATTGATTTTTGATTAATTAAATAACCTTGAAATTATCAAAATTGCATTGACCTTTAAATATAAATTTGATTGCATTTTTGAATTTCTCACACCTAAAAAAGCTAGAGGATTTTCTTGGAATTTTTGGAGACCATTAATCCCTATATTAATTTTAATTAAATTTGGCTAATTATTCAAAATCAAGTTTAAATAAATTTATTCCTTTTTTCCCAACTGGGATCTGCTGTTTGGAAAGCGGCAAATCCAATGTGGAGCTTCAACTGCACGACAACAAGCCTGGTGCCATTAAGTCATTCCTCCGCTTCGTTCTGACGGCTCGAATCCAATTCCGTCCAAAATTGCCTCCACCCATTAGATGGCACTTTAGATCCAATGGCAAGTTGATCCTCTTCCGGCCATTATGATCTGAAGGATCTTAGCCATAGTGTCTTTAAAGGAGATATATCATACAATCAACATTGCTCTCGATGCTATTTATCATCGTTCCCAGATCTTCTCGTGTTGATAGCAGAAATCCACCCATATGCCCGCTATCAAGCATGTCCCCACTACCTCTAAGGGTTTCTAACAACTTGCCAAATGGAGCTCAACCATCTAATTGGGTCTTTAAGGCCTGATGCTACCTGTATTAGCATTTGGGTAGCTTCCATTGGGCCCAGGCTGCCTCTGGCTAATAAGCTCCATTCGAATTCCTCAGTACCACAATGGGTTAAGCTTGGGGTTCAAGCTCCTAGTCAAAAGTCAATACCTTGATAAAGCTCTTAGAAATGACTCTAGCTTTTGGAATTGCCCTACTATTTAGCAGTCAGCCAATTCATCCCCAGTCTAGGTACTCCCCTTCTCCCAAGCCAATTAAGTTCATTCCAATGTTAATTTATCTGTGGTTAGGTTGCTGAAAAGCTTGCAAATGAATTTGGGTTTAGCCACATCTGGTCTGAGGGTCAAACTAGGTTCTAGTTTTAGTCCAGATAGTAATTCTCACTATTTGGAAGGAGCCATCGAGCCATGAAGCAATTTAGTTCCCCACTGACAATAGACACCCTATTGAGTTCTTAATTGCCAGCGAGCACATTCCATATATTTTTCTTTTGATAGATAGTCCTTAGGCACCTCGGGTTAGCACGAATGGCTGATGGCTTAGCAAGATGTGCGATAATACTTTATAGTACTAGGTGCGAGTAGGGTTTTGGGAGTCCAACTTTCCATTTGGCTTCCTGTTAGGGGCATTCGCTCCTTTTTGACTTGCTGAACATGTGAGGATTGAGAAAGTACAACAACTTCATTCTTATGAATAGATGTAACTCTAGACAATAAAACTCTAATTAGGATTTGGGCTGAGTAAGGATCCACCGATCCTGAGATTAGCACATAGGGCTTTCCTTGGCAATTGGCATGCCATGATTATATGGGCATGTGGGCATTATAAATAGGTCAGGATTTGTTCTGTGGAATGCAAATTTAGGGGAAAACATATCCCTAATTCTACTGTCATCGAGGAAGCGAAAAAGGGGGGTAGGAGCATAGTGTTGGGCCAGCTCAGCCATGACCTGCGCCTTTATAAATCAGGTTATTCAAATAACCTGACTAATCTTATTTATTTTATTTTGTTAATTCCCTAAATAATTAGTAAACATTTAGTTAATGCAAAACATCCCATTTAAATTAATTTAATTTAGTAATCAATTCAAAACCAATTTCAATGATCATATATACTATTTTTTTCAAAAACTCATGAAGAATCTTATTATGTAATAATAATTAACCTTTTATCATTAAAATCCTTAATTATTCCCTAGTTAACCTAGAAATAAATTAATGAAAATTAAGCTTAATCCCTTACCAAATTTCATGATTAAGGTCTCAATTTTCTCATTAGCCAAAAGAGAATTTAATTATTTATTTAATTATATCTTTTGTGGCTAATTTTGCTAATCACCCAGTATGTATCTTAAACATTGATTAGTGAAAAATATGAGTATAAGTGATCTAAATTAAGTGTTTAAGGTGTCAAATGACTCCTTAGACAATAAGCATCTTAATTATAAGTTAAAATCTCAATTCTTGCAATTAGATTTGCTATTAGCAGAGTCAATTTATAACCAAATTTAGCATTTAATATGCCAATCTTCTCCTTTGATAGTAAGAAATCATTTAGAATAGAAATAATTCATTTTGAAATCTTAAATCATAAAGTCAATATTTAGACCCTTAAATAATATTATTTAATACAAAAAGTTAAAGTGCCTGTAAAGATGAGATCATAACCCATAATATGTTCCATACCCTTTAAATGAGAAATTAAGATGCTTAGAACAATGGTTTTCTTCAATTTAAATCCTTAATAGGCCTTTAGCTTAAACATTAATATTGACATAATTGATATAATGTAAATCCCTAGAACATATGAAATGTGGATTTATAAATGTTTATAGATAATGTTCTTAATGAATTAAAATCAGTCTGTATTCATTTAGATTTAAAAATCATTTACTAAAGTTAAGCCCTAGTTTGACTTTATTAAACATATTCCTCTTTCCTTAGTCTTTAGTTTAGTATTAGGTAAGTGTTAGATTAGATTGAGATTGATTTAACTCAACATAAGTGCTTCTAAATTAGCTACTAGTAAATTTCAGTTTAGTTTAGATTAAAGCTTTAGAAACTTATAATATGGATGAAATTCATATTATGTTCCTAACCTTTGAAATCAGTAGTAGTGTCATTAGCCATATTGAGACTTATTTGACTCAAAAAGAATCTCTTAAAATGTCCTTAAGGTAAGTCTAAATATGAGTAACTTAGACCTTAAATGTATATATTCTCAAGTTAAGAGACTTAAATCCCATGATTGGAGGTTAATATCTTAACTCTTAAGCCTTTATAAGATATATCAAGGTTGGGTTGGAGAAATGAAAGTAAGAATAGGATGAATGATTTAATCATTGAATTTTGATAGGTGGTATTATTTTATTTTGAATTAAAACTTGTCAAGTTCTAATGTTTAATCTTTTAGGACAATGAATCTAGAACTATACTGGATAGTAGGATATTGAAGATATTGAGATTGTGTATTCTTAGAATATTTAGAATGAATTATTTAGATAACAAAAGATACCACAAATCCTATTATAGAATTTCTACTTAAGCCTTGATTTGTTACATTGCTTCTTGTATTTGAATTGTTAGCTTTGAGTATAATATAATTTAAATGTTATTATGTATTTGATAAATACTCAATAATATTCTTATGCATCTCATAAAATCATATTATATCAATAACTCAAAATGATAAAGAAGCTAAATACTCAGTGAAATAAGTCCTTGTATTTTTGCCGCCTTGGTTATTATTGTTCAAATTGAATCGAATCAAGCTCTTGGACAGCTAGAAGATACATGCATGATTCTGTAGTTCAGCTCAGACCTAGCTCTTAGATAGCTAGATGATACATGTGGGACTTTTTTTTCATTATTTTTATGGTAGATTTACTTAGGCGTATTTTTAGACTATGTATATATTCAATTTTGGTTATTCATTACATATGTATTTATAAGCTCGTTAAATTCATTCTCAAATTTGGTTATATTTACAATTCAATCATTTTTAGTTTTTCTGCAAACTATTTAGTGCCTTTATATATGCATCTTAGGATGCCATATTTTATTCAATCTTTTAAAGTACTATTTTCTTTAAATACAGTATACTAACATATTCTTAGTTGATCATTTACTTATTTAGAATTTTCTTTATTACTTTAGTCATATTTATATTACATGGCAAAATGTATTATAGCTTTTGGAGTGAGGTGTGCTTCTATAATTACCTCAAATTTGAATAAGTTATTAATACTTTAATTATAGCTTTTCATATTTAATTTATTACTTGTTGCACCTAAATTGCTTAGGATAATCATGTGAAATTTTTTATTTTAGTAATAAAATAATCAGCTTAAAATGCACTTATGCAAATTTTTAACACAATATTCTTAATTTTTTTTGGTTGGGGCCCTGGCATATAAAACCAACATATCATATTTAGAGATGTTCGGGGAGCCTACTTTAGGTAAGGAGCAAGAGCGCGAGGATGATCCTGTTGCAATTATTTTGTTTTAGTTGTTTTTTCACTTGGAAGAGAGCAAATATTAGCATTTCATTATCTTTATCTTTCTTAAGTATTGGTTAATAATAATAATTCAAAACTTGTATGTTATCATTACAGTATTTTTATTATGAGATGAATGCTTTTTCTTTCTCTTATTTCTGCCTAAATGTAAAATATGAATGTTCGCTTTTAGCTTTGGCACTCTATGATATTACACTTAATATTTTACTCAGTAAAGTTCACTTAGTATTCTAAATTATTATTATTATCTTGTAAATATAAATTCAGAGCACTAAAGTAAGATTTAATTGTATCTAAGTACTTCAATTACTTAGATACCTCAAGAATATTAATGTCGACATCAGAAAGTTTTTGACTGACATATCTTGGTTATCAATCCCGATCAATTCTAGAAATGACCCATCATTAAGAGAAATTGATTATGTGCAAGCTACAGGGTGGGGCTCGACAGATATATATATATATATTCTTATGCTGAAGGCAAGTTCTTCTTCATCCATGCTTTCACTATCACAAGATTTTTCATTGCCAACCTTGGTTCCTATTTTCTTTTTCATAGGCTCTTCTTTAGTTTCTTTTCTTTTTGATAGTACTTGTTCATAAGTACTTAAGGATTCTCAGATTAATTTAAAGGGTAATGTTTAAATCCATTGCTTCCATTATCATCCAAAAATTAGGATCCTTTCTTTTAAGAAGACTTTAAGGAACCTTTTTACTTTATCCATATTAATGAATGTCTTTCCTAAGCAATGTATGGCTATAACCCTCTTCTTGAGTCTCATATACATATTGATTTAAACTCTTCAGATTTTATTCAAGAAAGTTCATATTATGAATTCGAGAGTTAATTGGGACTCACCTAAATCATTCGTGCCTTCATAGGTGGATACAAGATAGTTATAAATTTTACAAACAAAAAATCATCATGCTTTAATGCACATTAAAATTTGGTGATTGCCTTTGCATTTAATTATATGGCTTTGAATTTTTTGTCAATTCATTCGTTATCTGGGGTAAGAGATTCTATGTGATTTTCTTGAGCTATAACTCATATGTAACATTCTGCCAACTTAAAAAAAAATTCATTTTAGATTATTAAAAGTGAAAATTAATACCATCAAATAATGGAGAATTGGTGTAAAGATGCACCCTCCATCGCATGAATGCTACCATTCCCATTAATAACTTGTAAGTGATAAATACTTTCTCTATTATTTGTGAGATCAAGTATCGTAGGGATGCACTCTAATAACACTTATTGGCTATCAAAGCTACGGGCACTATCCAAGAGGGTGGGGGTGAATTATGATTTAATAAATCTTCTTTAGAAAACAAACTTATAACTTTATTTTAGATTTTAATGATTAAAATAAATGATAATAAGATAAAGTATATATCACAACATAAAAACAAAAATAAATAAAAGAAATAAACTACACAAATATTTTCAGTGTTTCAAATTCTTTTAACCCTACGTCCAGTACTAAAATGATTGCCTCTTCAGAAATCTATTCCAATGAGCACTCATTCATAGGCAAAGAATCCTTCCCTCCTTTGTAAGAACATGGCCTAGGAGTATCAGAACAAATCCTCCTTCCCAATTCATTTGATAGGTAAGGATGTCTAAACAAGCTTTTCACTAGCACAATATAAGTTGAGATGTGTAAGAAATAAATTGAAAATACAAAAGTAAGAACAAAAACTTATAAAACTTTCTAAGAAGAAATCCCAAATCACTTCCTATTCTCTGGAATTTTAATGTAGGAATATTTTAAGATAGAGACTTTTGTTTCATGAATTTCACTAAAATTACTCTTGAATTTAATAATATTTAATAGCTTGAAAGTTGTGGTCCGGGAGTTTGATAAGCCACACATTTACACAAAAATAGCTCCATTTTGTTATGTTGTTTAGTATTATAATAGACTACTTTTAATCCATTTTTTGGTGTGTTTTGTTTGTATTTTGATTTCATAGTTATTTAAGTAATTCCATTAGTTTCTTCTTCTTTATTCTATTAAAGAGAGTAGCCATGCACTCAAGTACGTACATGTGAGCAGCTAAACTGATGTCGTGTGCTCAGACGAACTTTGACCATCGAGATGACAGAAACATATGCACTTAGGCATGCCTTGAGTGCCAACCCGACAGAAGCATAGGCACACAGGCATGCCCATGAGCAAGGAAACACTTCACTGAAGTAAAGCGCATGCTCGGGTACGCCTAGGTGCCTGACAAAAAAATTTAGAATGTGAAACAACTTATTAATAGTGGAAAATGATGCGACTCTTGGCCTTCCTTGGGTGGTGTTAGAGAAGAATAAAATCCAAACAAAAACCTTAAAATAGGAAGATGAATTGTGGAGAAAATAAGGGTTCCAATGAGTGAAAACTTCAGCCACCGTAAGACAGAAAAATATGTGGAAACCCTAAAGCTACGATTGGAGGATTGTAGATGGAAGAAGAAGAATGTGAAGACCAAGAGAACCTTTTGGGGTGTTCCTTTAGTAACCTCTTTACTATTCACTTTTCTTATTTTTATTGCACTATATTGTTGTAAGAAATCATGATGCCTTTGAGAACAAAAATCTTGTATGCTTGTGATTCCTTTTCAATGGCAGCTTAAACCCCCCATTCGGAGTGGTTAGGCTAGGCCTATGTAGTAAATATTTCTATGTGAATGTTGAATTTAGCTTTGAGATATGTTGTGATGAATGTCTGTACTTTTTCATGTAAATATTTAAAGATAAATGTTAAGAAATAAGTATCCAAAGAAAAGGGTATTCTCATATTATCACAAGTTCCGATTAGGACATATGTTCATGTGTATACATGTCATTCAAGTAGCACTAAAGCCTTGATCGGAGCAAAACTCCAGATCAACGATCTATGTGCAATTATTCATTTCATGACTTGTGTGTTCCACAGCACATACGATTTCTCGCTTAGACATATGGCTAGACCAAGTAAAGGGTTGTCAGAGTAGAGAGATCTACATGCTCTCCTTTGAAGATAGAGATGCCTATGAGCATATGAAAGCAATAATTAAAATCTAGTTCCATTTGCACAAGATACGGAGTGCCAATAGGGCATAAGAAAGCCATCATGTAGATGTTAAGGTTCAAAGTCAAGGGGTCTCGTACAACATCAGCTAAAAATAAATCTTATGGTTTTGTGAGTGACCCATATGCATGAGAGATTACTAGTGTGTATAATTATTTGTAGCCCCTTGAAATGTAAGATTTAACATTCTCATGAGATGATTAAATTCAAACTCAGCAGGAACCCGCTTTATTAAATCATATTCCATTGGCCAAACTCCCTCGATCTCTTAAAACTTTATTACATCCTCTTGATTCTATATTTATTTATTTTTCATGTGTAGTTCTATTTTAGAGACAAAACCTAGTTTCAATTCTTCAATTTAAAAATGTGTATATGCGTCTGTGTTCATATACACACTTTTGGGCACATGATATTATTTCCAACTTTAATTATTGTTAGTTAGGTTAACCTCATTGCAAAATAATATAATGTGTTTGAGTGTAAATTTGAAAGATGGTCGTTATGCACTTGTGTGTACAAGCTATGCATTTATGAGTAACTAATTTAAGTTTTTCTTAATTATGTTTTTTTAGGCTCTCTTTTGATTAATATCAAAGTTTTGAAGCTCCAAAAAAAAGCTTGGTTAGCAATTAAGAAAAGTGACTTGATCATTACTGTAAATTTTAATTTGTTACAGAACATTTTTGAAATGCTAATATTCCTAAGAATCATTAACTAAAAAGAAAAAGCTTGTACTGTAAAATTATAGTAAAACTTAATTGTGATCATTAGAAGAGAAATATTCAATTTGTATGATGTGTATGACTCTTAAAGTCAATAGACATAGCCACCAAGTTCATATGTTAATAAAGTTGATGAGTGGAGTGATGGAAATAAGTTGAGTGCAATAATAGGAGCAGCTTGGTTCTTAAACTGGTTGAAGAAAAAAGTAACAACCAAATTGACTATATTATCCTCTACAAAGTAGGGATAGCCTTCATTGGACAAATTTTAAACAAATTTAAGTGTCTAAACTCATGAACCGAAGTATAATTGAAGCAAATGTTTCTATCACCTCTTAACTTCTACTTTATACATCCTTTTGGTTTTCATTATTATTGAATTAGTCTGTGTTTGGGCAGAGAAATATTGTTTCTTTGTTCTTAAAAGGATTGTCTTTAATTAATTTATAAGGGCCATGACACTATATTCTTATAATTTATATTTGGATAATATCATTTTATAAGTTTTAATGCATAAAAGTGGGCCTTCCTAGGCTTTTTAGATTAGATGTAAATCTTAGCAAACCAGAATAATTAACATGTTCTTCCTAACTTTTCTTACAAAAAACAAATAAATCCACACTTAAAAATCACATTGAATCAAATCAAAAAGCTTTAGGCTCATTGATATTTTCCTTGCATATAATAAAAATGATACATATGGCATTTGGAACATTGGTATTAAGAGTTAAAGTTAGTATGGTGTTAACCTTATCGACCCACTGATTTTTAAATAGAAATATGATTAATTTAATTAGTTATTCTTATATGCATATAACCTCGCCAAGCTCACAATCTATCACAAATATGTCAAAGCCATTAGTACATAATTAAAAAAACCTAAAATTGCTCTTATAATAATAATTAAAAGGACAACACTAAAATCACCGCCCACAAATAATGGAGCAAAAGTTCTAGCATATTATTTTTGATAAAATCTCAAGAACATAACATTTTATAATAAGTGTATCCCCATTAATTAACTAACTATAAAATAAGTTCTCATTATTAATCACTAAATGAAAAGCTTGATCAAAATCATTAATAAAGTTTTTTATTTCATTTATACATCCTCAAAGTCTTGATTAGTAGTATGAGAGCCTTGATGTAAATACATTTACTAAATTAAGGTTATTCTTAAAGCTCATAGTTTTTGTTTAATGATAATTATTAGTGCACATGGAAATGATACTATACAGAATACCATTGGTGGTTACCAGGCAACAAACAAAATTATACTAACAGAAAAGAGTAAAACCACAGAACAAGAATCACACCATAAGCCACACAAGCATCCAACCACACAAAATTTAATGTAAAAAATCCAATAATGGGAAACACCATGGAGTCACACCACATAAAAAAAATCCAATTGAATAAGAAGATTACAAAGTTATAGAGAGAGTCACCTTCAAAAGAACAAGAAGGATCTACCTCTTACAAAGCCCCTTGATCAACTTCTTCCTCTCCAAAAAAACTCCAATTCTCACTCTAGGCTTAAGTAGATGAATAGCAACCATAATGCCAAATTAAGGTTAATCTCACCTTAAAGAAACATCCACATACATTTCCTTATATACTTAGGCTTCACATCGACCAAAAATAACCCAAAATGCCCATAAAAGTACTTAGAGGCTCGCCAAAGGTCGTAACTGAGTTTCAACGGGCTCTATGGCACGTTCGTCCCCCAAAAAGCACCACGGCGCGCCCAGGCCCTTGACTGTAATGACAGCAGGATGCGCCAAGGCATGCTGGAATGTTCAAATTTTCCCCGACTTGTTCTGGAACCCTTTGGCACCTCCCGTAAACCTATCAAAGCTTCATTGACACATCCATGACTATCTAAATGGTCTCCACATCCCGACAATCTCCCACTATGAGCCTTATTGGAATCATTCCTTGTTCAATCTTGGATCTTCATTGTCATCTTTCATTATTTTTAAGAATGTGGTGTGACTCACCCCCACCCTTCTCATCATGTACTAAGGCCAACAAAAACAACACAAAGCTTCAATTTCTCCATTATTACAGTTTCTGTAAACATGTCAGTGGGATTCTTCAAAGTGTGAATCTTCTTTAATGCTAAATGACCTTCTTCTAATAGTGTTTAGATGAAATGGTATCAAAATTGTATATGCTTTCTCCTAGCATAAAATACATCAATCTTTATGTGGTGAATCACACTCATACTATCATTGAAGAGTTTCATATCATCCTACTCATTCCCTAATTTTGCCATAAATTATTTCAGCCAAAAATCTCCTTACTTGCCCTAGTGATGATGACGTACTCAGGCTCTATGGTAGATAGAGCAACTTTGTTCTGTAGCCTAGAGATTTAGCTTATCAGTACACTTCCTAATGTGAACACATATCAAGTAGTGCTCCCTCGACTATCAATATCTTTTGTAAGGTCTGAATATACAAAGCCTTGTAGAGTGATATATAGCCTAACAAAGCAAAGTATTTTGTATATTGTACCCTTATAATACTGACAGATGAAAAATATATGTCTGCGTTTGCACACAAGTGTACATGGTCTGAAGTAATAAGTGAAAGTTTTAATTCTAGGATTTAATGTCCTCTGGGAACGGTGGTCTTGTTACTAAGTTATATCTTCTTTCAATAATGTTTAGAAGATTGAGTTTTGGTTTTGATTGGGTTCCAAAATTATCAACGCAAATGACTTTAAGATAGGATATTGTTTATTCAAAGAGAGACAGTTGAGGTTTCATTGTAGTACTTGTAAGGATTTGGTGTTGTCAATTCTTTGTTTAAATATATAAATTAGTTTAGTTATGCTAAATTAAATCATGTGATCACTATTATAATTGGATCAATCCTCCAATTACAATAAGTTCAGATTTAGTGCAACAAGGAGAACTCCCATTAGGGTTCTACCTCGGCACTTAAGTCTTTGTGAGATCATAATTTAAATGATCTTTGATTTCCTACATCTAGGTTACCAAATATCTTCTTTTACTTGTTAGATCTCACATACATGAATTCCATCAACAATGCGTCATGTGCTTACAAATGCAGTTTAGCTAAATTAGAGGATGCATTGGCTCCAATGGACTATGTTACGTCATCCATTGGGTTTCCAACGTCCTCTTTTCCCTTCTACTTTGCTGAGCCATAGAGCATTGAGTTGATGGGAGCTTGGTTCACAAGCATTAAGTCTCTAGGTAGAACTCTTAAGGAAAAGGTGCAAGTGAGCTTTGAGAACTTGTCACATAGTTCTCAGCTTTACCTACACTACCCTCCTTGCTCTAGTCCAATTGATGAGCTCAGAACTCAAGTTCTTTAATTAATAATTCATTGAAGTCTTTTTTATGAGCAAAAATGGTTTGACATAAAGTTCATCCAGGCATTCCTTCACATAGATAGTTTAAAATAAAAATCATTTTCATTCATTTAATCATTTCCATCACAACACCATAATATCCTTACATTTTCCTACAACTCTATCCCAACCCTCCCCAAGAGGGTTTTGCTTTCCATTATAAGTTGAATATGAGCATACATGCCTAGGGAAATAATCCTTGTCATTAGTTAACTACGGAAAATAATCAAAAAGGAAGTTAGAAAAATACTAAGAAGCACCCAGAGGTTTTCTAGGGTTCTCTTGAATTTCTTTCTGCACTTGACGTCTCTTCCTTCTCTCTTGCTGTCCATTTCTCTTCACTCTTCATGGATCATTCTTGGCCCCTTGGAGAGTTCTCCTCTTTTTCCTTGCTGTAGGCTTTCTTTTAGACTTTTGAATATCATAATTTGGAACTCTTTCTCAATCTTCAAGTCTCCATTTGATGGACTTTCTTTCACCTGTTTAAAATTTAACTCAGCAAATAATTCTCATTTAGAAATGTGTGCTTCTATTAAATAATTATCATTTATTCCCTTGGTAATGAAGTGATTTAGGTTGTTGCATTTATATTTTATTGTGTAAAATAATTAAAATAGCCTCTTGCTCTTCCTCATGATGTCTTAAATATGTGCTTTTTATGATAATTTTTATAATTAAGATTCCTTAGATTTTATTGCATCCACCTCTTCCATCTTCCTCATAATTTTAATTTATTTCTTCATGAATTATTCTTTGAGAATAAGAAGTTTAAATAAATTTGATATTAATTTCAGGTGTGGGTATGGGAAAAATTCAATTCTTTGGCCTTCCCTATGCTGCCTTTAATGACAATTTTGGAATTTTCGATGTCGGGCATGACGGCGCACCGTAGCATCTCAATTTCGAATCGGCCCCCATTGTGGCATGCTATGGTGGATCAAATATATCTTAATTTGATATTTATTTCACCGCGGCGCGCTGTAGCGATCGAGTTTCAAAGTTGGTCCGCTATAGCGCGCTGTGGCGGCTCTATTAAATTTTATATATACTTTGCCTAAGTTCCATAAATGTCGCCCTTGGCACGCCTCGACGTGCTAGGGAGAGCTACAATGGGCTCCTTTTAGAATTGTAGAATTGCTCCAATATTTGTTAGCTGCTCCCATGCCGTTAGGGCGCGCCACGGCGGTTTTCTTCCATAATTCCATATTTAAGCCAAATTTTAATTTGCTCGTCTTTCATCCTATAAAGCAGCAAAATCACATCAAAATATATAATTTTAATTAAAAAGTGTTTACTTTTGTTAACCTATTTACTATAAATTTTGTAGTTATCACACCCCCACACTTAAATTCTTGCTCGTCCTTGAGCAAGCTCAAAAATAAATTTTTTGATTTTCTCAATTTGCAAAATTCAATTGAATATGTGTGAAGGGTATTTACCATTTCATGCATTACTTCATAAAAGTGATTAGAAGGATTCAAATTCTAACAAGTCTCATACTAGTATTTTATTTTATTTTGATTATTTGAGTTTCTAATTTCTAAATATATGATACTCAACTCATAATTCCTAGGGGGGGGGGGGGAGATTTCTAGGATTGCTTAACTCAGAAAAGTAAGATTTAGTGTGTAAGAATCTAGTGCCATTTGTGCTTCTTTTCTAAATCGCAAATGATTATTTTTTATCAGGAGATATATTTTTCTTCATTTTATTTTTCTCACTTATTTACTTTGGGAGGATATTTCTCTTCATCCCTAAATATTCTTTTTGCATATAGTTCAATGGAGAGATATTTTTTTTCATCCTTATCTATTTTTATTGCATTCAGTAAGTCCTACGAAAGCCTAGCACATTCTTGTTTCACTATTTCTCACATTTCTACATTAAGTTCCTTGACCTCACCCCCACACCTAGATTTTGAGCATCATACATTTCTGATGTTGGAGACTTATAGTAAAATGAGTGTAAAATGATTTAGCATGAAAAATCTTAGAACTATATGCTTTGCTTAATCACCTCTTGTTAAGAAAATTATAGTAAAGAAAATCTTCACATGCTTATTACAATTGAATTCAGCCCATTGAACTTTTTAGTTATGATTATATTTCATAGTCCTTAGCTATGTTTGTCTTTGCCAAGAGTCTAAGATACTTCTTTACTTTCTATGCTTTACACTCTCTATTTATAGTATTGTGTTTTGCTTACTTACGGTTCATTTAAATACAGTGTATGGTGCTTAATTTCATTTAATGCTTCACTGTATTTTTATTTGCCTACTTAGCATAAATTTTATTGAACATATAATACTTCCATTTCATTTACTTTAGTAGTTTCTAGCCTTTTAGGATGCTTTTCCCTTACCATTTTTGTATGCAGACTAGGTCTTATATACAAGTGAGTATTCTTACTCAGCTTATTTCATACTATTTTCCTTACAGCTATGTTCACTTTCTCTTTCCATACTTGACAACTTTTATAGCTCCGCTGCTTAGTTTAAATTATAAATAAATGCTTATGATATCCTATTAACTTAAAATATAGCCAAATCTTAAAATGTGCTTAGATTGTTTAGTATAACTACACTTTTTCTTTTTTTTTTTGCTTTGCCCAGATTGACTGTTAAATACACGACTACGCTCACAGACAAGTGTACGTGGTCTTAAGTAATAATTTGGAAGGCGAGTTCTGAGATTTATCATCCTCAGGGAATGGGGTGCTTTGTTATTAAGGTATATCTAATTTCTTTAATATTTAAGTGGTACGAATCCAGTTTGATTTGGTTCTATTGTTCAGGAAATAATTCAGATCTAAGAAACTAATTAAAGTAGAGAGGAGAGTTGTGCTTATTCCATGTGAAATGGTGGGGGCCTTAAGTGTATTACTTCTCAAGCATATTTCACTCTTTTTTATTAAGATAATTAGTCAAGTGCGCATTGTATTCCTTGGTGTTATCCTCTAATCCTTCAAGTGCAAATCTTGTGCGAGAGATGAAAACCCTAGGGTTCAATTTTTGCATAAACCCATGAGATTGTAAGAAGAGCACTTTAGTTTTCCTACATCTAGGTTGCCAAAATTTATAGCTTTAATTAGCCAATCTCAAGAGCATTGATTCCACGAATGAGCATCTCGCGCGTCATGCGTAGTTCAGATAAGGAAGTGATTTCATTTGGGATCCATGAACTATGTCATGTCATTCATGAGCTCTCAAAGAATCCACTCCCTCCTTTCACGTATGCTGAGCAACGTAGCTCTAATTAATGGGTCTTAGCTCACATGCTTCGACTCCTTGGTTGAGCGTAAAATATGGTGCAAGAAGGCTCAAGAACTTCTCTCTTAGTTATAAGCACAAATTTCACACATACCCCGCTCTTAACTAAGAAATGAGCAAATGAGCACAAGACTTTACTTTGTTTATTAGTATTTATAGTTATATTTTCATAACAAAAGATTTTCATTTGTTACACAACTTGTTCTTAAGATGATTTCATTGAGTTATTCAAAAATAGATTTTCTTTAGAGCAATGCTTGAGGAAGTTCTACATCATTGATTTAGTCATTTACATTTTACAATGGGCCCAGCCCAACCCTCCCCAAGGGAGTTTAGCCTTCCTTTACAGCAGAGAAAAGAAAGAAAATATATAAGGATGAAGACCCTTTCATGATCCACTAAAAGAAAAGTAAAAGCAAGATTAGAGTTTACTAGGAACAACCCTTAATGGTATTCTCTGGATTTTTCTTCTTCTTCCTCTTCTCCTCTCCTTTAGCACCATACTGCATTCTTCGGTTCTTTCTCCTCAAGCAATGGTTATTTTCACTTCCCTTGGAGAGGTCTCCTTCTTCCTCTATGCAACCCCCTAAAAATTAAATTTGTTGGATGAAAATTGGGAACCTTTCTTAAGTGAAGAAGAGCTACAATTATAGAGGGGTCAATCCTCTTTTTGCCCTACAAATTCTACATCTTCCCTCCAAAATTCTACAACAATGAGTGCCTATCCCACTTGAAGCACGATAAGATAATCTCTTTTCCATTCTTTAATCTACACATCACTTCAAAAATTCATTTTTCCTTTTATAAACTATTTTGCTGTAGAAGAAATGATGGCTGGGAGACAAGGGGCAGGTTGGGGGTCTTGTCCCAGCACGCTGTAGCGCACTGAGTTGGCAAAAATTTGGCGCATCTCTACAGCACGCTGTAGTGCACTGCAACGCGCTGTAGCGATCAAGTTTTGTAAACTCTCCCGCTGTAGCGCAATGTAGCGATTGAGTTTCCTAAACTCTCTTATTGTGGCGCACTGTAGCAATTAAGTTGCTCAAACTCACCTGTTGGAGCGCGATGTAGCAGTTGAGTTTCATAAACTCTCTCGTTGTGGTGCACTGTAGCAATTGAGTTGCGCAAACTCGCCCACTGCAGTGCACTGTAGCGGTTGAGATTCACAAACTCTCTTGCAGTGATGCGCTAGAGCTGAGTTGCGCAAACTCAACTGCTGCAGCGCATTGGAGATGTTGAGTTTTGCAAACTCTCCCGCTGTGGCGCGCTATAGCAGTTGAGTTGTGTAAACTAGCTCGCTGGACCACGCTGGAGCGATTGAGTTTCGCAAACTCTCCCGCTGTTGTGCCCTATAGCAATTGAGTTGCGCAAACTCATCCGCTGCAGTGCGCTAGGGCGCGCTATGGCACGCCGTAGCGATAATGCTCCAGAATTTAGTAATGTCTTTGATAAGAGTCTTCTGTATGCCAGTAGCTGTGGCACGTCATGGTGCGCTTCAGCGATTTCCTTTCAGAAAATGCAAAAACACTCTAGAAATTCCCATAATTTGTTGGGCTGGCTTTTTACTTGAAAATAAGCAGAATTTGATCAAGAGGGGCTATTTAAAATAAAGACATGAATGAGCTTTTTGCTTTATTTAGGATATAAATTATGGATTCATCATGCCCTATCATATTTAAATACCAAAATATGATAGATCAATGGCTCTTTAATTCAGGTAATACAAGTCCGAGTGCTTGAAGAGCTTATAAGGAATTTTGCTCCTGCTTAATTTAAATATTTACTGGCAGTTTATTACAACTGAGATAGTGACTTACATTCTCTTACTCTTACTCTTAAAAGGCTTGTAATAGATAAATTTTAAACTGCTTAAGTTACTTTTATTTATATTTGTATATTTATATTGTGATTACTTATTTTATAATTATTTGGGTTGAATAAGTGGATTATATTAATTGCTTGTATTGTATATACTTGAAATGCTTACATGTATCTCCTTAACATGTATCCTCTATTACTATTCATTATAAATTTTATTTTAACTTAATATTTGCTCATAAAGAGACTTGGCCACTTAGCATATATATTTGATTAATTTTCTTCTAATTGAATATTGAGTGCTAAGGTAACATCACAATATTGAATAAATTCTTCTATCCAATATTGGGGTTGTTACAGCTGGATTTTTTTATACTTAGTGATTATGATCATAACTGCTCCAGAGAATATATCATAAAGTAGATAGGAACACATTCCTTATCTGACATTTTTTGATACTTTTCTGATACCAACTCTAACACCCCACCCCATCATCGTGCGCAATTAATTTAAGGAATAATAATTGGCGGCGGAACAGTACGTTAATCGGGAAGGAAACACCACTTCCCTGTATAACCCTGCTGAGCACAAGAACTACTGAAACTTAACCTCAAGAGAGTAGGCCTGAGTACTAATCTATTAGATAAGTGTAGTATCCTTATCATAAGTATTAGATAAGGTACTCATGTATATGGGATTATGAATACAATTAGGATCCAAGTTACACGATTATTAGCATTTTATGAATATTCTGATCATATCACAATACTAAGTATAAGTAGAAGTAAATGCAGAGTGCAAAAGCCAAAGCATTAATCCAAAAAACATTTATCACAAAAGCTAAATGAAATATTTATCTCAAAAAAAAGAAAAGATAAAATATCTAGAGTTATTATAATATTTTAATGAAATACAAAATAGAGTTTACTGAACTGAAAATAAATAAGTAGCAGGTAAAGGCTGTAGGAGAGTCCACTAATGCTCCTCGAACTCCTTCTTGATCTCCTGAGTATCCACCTGACCTGGCTCTGTGAACTGCTCAGGATCTAGCAGATTGCTAGATCCCAAAAGTACCACATGTTAGATAATAAGTTTAGCACATCGAAAACTACTCTAATAGTTATAATCATCAACTATTTAATATTTAAATAGTTTAAGCAAAAGTATAGGAAAGATAGTAAAATAGCTATAATCTCAAAATACTATAAATCTAAAAGTAAAGTAAATTAAAACCATACTGAATGTAAGGAAAATAGTGAATAAATTTGAAACTGAATAAATGCTAATTTAAAATTGTGTGGTATGTCACTGAATTCACAATTATGCATCTGAATATGCCACAAAATTGTATGACATTGATATGCTAACTTGATGTCTCATGGACACTCCACAGATTCCTCAGTGAGCGAATACTCAGCAAAAATACTCCTTAGGTGAGCCAAGCTCTCCGCTAATGCTGACATGATATGCATTTATGATATGCCAAGGCTTTGATGATTGTATGCTTTCAATCATCAAAATCCCAAAATCAATTGAATATCAAATACCGATTCCATTTATCTCCATTGTGCAGAATTCACCTAAGTAAATTCTAACTCCTAATTCTAATTTATTGAATTATCTTAGTTAAGATTATATAGAATGATCAGCTAAAGGGATTATATTTATTTACAAGCTTTAAATAATCTATTTATTTCCTACTTTTTCTTCTTCCCTGGCTGAACCCCACTTTCCCTCTTCCCCTTCCTATACACTAATGCATGCAATTACTACTAACCCTCCCGCTACCCCTTCCTCCCCTCTAATGCATGTAATTACTCATAACCCTCCCTCTTCCCATTCCTCTCCTCTAATGCATGCAATTACTCCTAACCCTCCCTTCCCCCTTCCATACTTGATGGGAGAATTCAAGGGAGAGCCAAGCTCTCCTTCTCATTTAATTGGATGCTCAGCCATCTCTTACTCTCCATTTGGCCACTAGCTAAGCTCCCATCTTTCTCTTATTATGCTGTTGTTGAAGGATCCTTCAAGCCCTCAAGCTCTCAAAGACCCTCTTGCTAAACTCTTGCTTGTGCAATTCTCTTCATATATAGTAAACTGTTGTGAATGATATTTTGATTTACTGAATGGAATATATGCAAGATTGTCACCATGCCTCAATCGGACTCTAATGCGTCCGATCAAAGGTCATTCTTTCATTTAAAATTTCTGTCAAAAAAACTGCATGAAATCTGTATACATATGGCTAGAACTTTAATTTATATTTATTAGAATAATCTATTTGTGCCAATTTTGGTATCATTAGAAAGATCTCAAAAAGGCCTTTCCATCGATATATGGCACTACACATGAAGTGCTCTAGATTGAGAGTATTTTAGTGTGAAAAGTGACCCATTACGATTTTCGCACAGGTGAAATCTCTGTCGGGAGCTACCGCGCAGCACCCGAATTTTCAACAATGTGTCCACTGTAGCCCATTGTAGCGTGCTACCGCGCGTCACAACAATATTTAAATATTAATTAAATTAAATTAAATGAGCCGTAGCATCTAGAATCATCTAGAATGGTCAAAACTTGATATTTTTGAATTTTAAGTGTCCTAGAATCCTAATGGGGTCAAATCATATTAAAATAAAAACTGGATTTAGTAAAAATAAGCATTGTATGAATGTGTAGGTGAATTTCAATATGAAATCCACTGTTTTAGCTTGTATAGTATGTTCTAGACCTCATAAAGAAATTGCTTGAATATTTTGTACCGAATATAAATGTTAGGATCTTTAATTGCTTGTATGGTGAATATAGAACTTAATAATCAAATTGTATAAAACTCAATTATTTTATATTTGTAATCAAGTGCTAATCCCTTTTGTATTTGATTTAAGATTTGATTAGCCTTAATTACTCATTATTTTAATTAATATGATGCTTATGTATGTTAGAGAACTTTAACTTTAAATTGGACACCTTAATTTACTTAATTTGACATTAAACTATATTTAAATATAAGAATCTTAAGAACTTTATTAAGTAATTGATACTTAATTTAAATATGAAATTTGTCATCAATAGTTTACTAATAACACAATGATTTGTCCTTGATATATAAATCAACTATTGATCTTAAGTTGGAAAGACTAGGGGTTAAACCCTATTTTATCTGATTAAGATCTAAACTCTAATCACTAAATTAATCAACTTGATTGAAATACAATTTAACTTACATGATTCCAATAATGCATCTAATTTGACATTGTTAATAAATTATTAAATTAGAAATGTTAAGACTATTAAAAGTAATTATGTGATTAAATATCTGGACTTGAGCTTAAGACCTTTGATTTTCTCTTATATAAGACTCTTAGCATGAAGATAATTATAAAACTATGTTGATTTATTACAAGATTAAATCCTAATAATATTCTTGATTTCATGCCATAATTATAGTATAGGATTTGATCAGATGGGTCTAACCATGTGATCTGATCTGATTAATTCAAGTTTAAATAAATGAATTTATAAATTTAGTATAAATATTAGATGTGTAAGATCTTGATGATCTTACAATAGGATTTATTATGTAATTGAAAGCCTTAAAAAATATTAACACATTGTAGTAGGAAGGATTTATTGTGACATCTTGAGATAGGAACTTAGATGATCCTTCTTAATCCTAGAAGCTTAATCTTAGATCCTTGTGATATAATCAGCTAAAGTACTTAGAATGTGATTTCTCCAATGAGGTAAAAACCTATATTGAGTGACTTTTTGGTCACATCCTTGACTTTTTGATCATAGCCTTTGTAATCCTTGTTGATTAAATAGCATTGACTGAACTCAAATTATTAGTTGAGTATAATTATGTATGCCTATAGTGCTGGATCACTTCAGCAGTATTCTGAATCTGGTTGATTCATTTTATTATAGGACCATATTTGTGTTATATCCTGTGGGCTTAGTCAGATATAGTCCCACTTAGAATAAATCATCCAATTCAAGTGTGTTAAAATTAGTGAACTAGATCCTTAGTTTGAGATATAAACTGCGATCGGGTTCTGCCTCCTATTGTCATGCACATCGATAAGTGCAGTTTTTACCAAACTAAGTATCTCAAGTCACCCTTCTTATATTACTAAGTATGCTTATAATTAAGGTATTAATAGCTTGTCTTGATATATAAAATGCGATCAGGTTCTACCTCCTATCGAGGTGCGATTCGATAAGTGCAGTCTTAAACAAGCTAAGTGTTAAAATTTACCTTTCTTGGATACATACAACCATGTGTATACAACCTTTCCAGCTAATAATTTTAAGTAAGATCCTAAGTAAAACTAGTTATTGAAATTAGAACTATATGTTAGAATATATTTAGATGGATTCTGCACAATGGAAACATTTGATTCATTATCTGATTTTAAAGCATTTTTCTAGATTTTTGGATTGAAGACACGTAGTGTAGAGACATGAGCATAGGCATAAGCATGATGTATGAGTATTAGTAATGCTTTATGAGTTACAGAATATTGCATATAATAATAATGGAAATTCAGGATGCAACGGCATCACAGTAAACTGTATTTCCCAATAGGATGTATGTAGATATTGGACCGTATGGCTCATAGCTGTTCAGTGATATTTCAGTTGCATATTAATGGCATACAGTATTGTGGCATATTCATATGTATGACTTCAGTGACATACAGCATAGTCTTACATGATAATACTCAGTTTCAAATTATTTACCATTTTATTTACTGTATTATTTACTTTTAGCATTCAGTTACAATTTAGTTTTACTTTACTTTACCTCAGTTTTGTATAGTTTATTATCTTTAGTTATTTCAGTATTTATATATTTTTGTTTACATTATTTATAGATACAATGAATAATTAGAATTGTTTATATTAGTTTCAATGTGTTAGATTCATTGTCTAACAAGAGGTACTTTTAGGATCCGGCAATTTGCTAAATCCTGAGCAGCTTATTAAGCCAAGTCAGAAGTACGTACAGGACATTCAGGAGGAGTTTATGGAGCCTTAGCAGATTTCTTCTTAATCTTTACTATTTTCGATTAGTTATATTCAGTTCCGTACTTAGACTAAATTTTTATATTTCGGCAAACTAGTTGTATTAACTCTGGATGTGTTTTCCTTTCTTTTCTGAGATGAATAATTTATTCAGCTTCTGTGATGAATGTTTCTGTATGTATGCTTAGCTTCCACACTCTATTTTTAAATTACTTATACGTAGTATTGTAATGTGTTCAGCATACTGGAAATACTGATATTTCATACATATATTGGATTCTTCACAATTGTATTTTAAATCCAATATATGTATTTGTCTAATACTTTAGATAATAATACTACTCTTATCTTAAGTATTAGCTCTCAGCCCTCATTTGGGATTGAGTCAGCAACCCTTAATATGGGTTTAATTTTAGCTATTTGAGGAGATGGTTTACGCCTATTCCCAAGTGGCGAACCGCTCCGCCACCAAATTGATTAAGTTACCCCTTTTGCACACGGCGACAGGGCGGGGCGCTACATGCACTTCCTTCTTCTCTTGCTTCTTTAGAATTGATTTACACTATGATTTACACTATTTCCACAGCTCTTACTTCTTTAGAATTGATTTGATCTGATCGGATGGGTAAGATCACTACCTTTACTAAAATTATGTGTTTCAATCATGTACATTATTAGGAGTTGGTCATTTTACAAATCAATGTAGGATTATGACTTAGCTCATGGTAAGAGTCTTATATAAGAGAAAATCAAAGAGTTAAGGGTAAGTATTCAGATCTTCAATCATAAGACTTTATTATAGACCTTAGCACTTCTAGTTAATGGTTTAAGATCAATGTCAAATTAATAAGTATTATTATAATTATGAAAGTTGATTTATCTTTCAATCAAGATGGCATACTTAAGGTGATTAAGGTTTAGATCTTAATCAAGATAAGTTAGGGCTTAACTTTGAACTTAACCAAATCAAGATTAACTTTTTGGTTTATGGATCAATGACAAATCAGTGAATTATTGAAGCATTATTGGTGTCCACTTCAAGTTTAAGATCTTTTATTAATTAACTTAATTATTTAGGATTGTTAAGGTTTGAAGTTCATTAGTATCTAATCAAACATTTAAAGTATTCAATTCATGATTTAAATTCTCTAACATACATATTACTGTTAATAGAATATATAAACATCATATTAATAAAAATAATAAGTAATTAAGGCTAATCAAATAGTAAATCAAACCAAAAGGGATTAGCACTTGATTAAAAATTTAAAACACCAAAATTTCATGCAATATGGCTATTAAGTTCTACTTATTCATGCAAGTAATCAAAGATTATAACATTTTTATTTGGCAACAAATATTCAAATGAATCTTTAGGAGGTTTAGAACATGTCATTCAGGATATAAAAATAGATTTCATAATAAAAACCACCTATATATTCATAAAATGCTTAATTTTACTAAATCCAATTTTAGTTTTGGTATATTTTGGCCCAATTAGGGTCCTAAAGTCATTAAAATGCAAAAAATCTCAAATATGGGCTATTCCGGACAGTTCTGGGTGCTACGGCATGCCATAGCGCCTCCTGGCCGAGAGCCAGGCGCTCTGGCACGTTGTCGCGCCAGTTTACCCAAGGCGTGGGCGCAAAGATGGATTTCAGTGTCGTGGTGCGCAGCAGCACTTTCAGGCGATGCGGCGTGCGATGGGGCCAAATTTCCCAAGAACTTGGTTCTACGGTGTGCTCAGCGTGGCAGTGTGTCCTGGCCATGAGCCAGGCGGTACTGCGCTCTATAGCGCTTGACAGACGTATAATACATGTCTACGCTTGCACGCAAGTGTACATAGTCTGCAATAATAATTTGGAATGTGAGTTCCAAGATTTATCATCCTCAAGGAATCGGGTGTTTTGTTACTATGGTATATCTACCTTTAATAATGTTTAAACTATCCATATTTTGCTGATTAGGTTCCTAAACAAGCACAACAAGTCTTGGTAGAAAGTAACTATGATAATAGGAGAGGAGAGTTGTGTCTTTCTCATGTCAGATAATTTCTCAAGCATTTCCTTTTTTTGTTTTTATTTTTTACTTAGATTTATGTAGTTTAATTAAGTGCACATTGTCCTCCTTAGTGGTTAACTTCAATAACTCGTGCTTGAAATGAACACACAGTCGATGTTATTTCAGCACAAAGACCCTTATAAGATTTTAGATCATTAGTTTTCCTCTCATTTTTGTATTATAGAAATGAGAGATATTTCTTTATTTAAAATCTTACAAGCATTCATTCCACTAAGAGCATCACGTACGTCATGCGAAGTTCGGATATAGAGATGACTTGTTTCGCTCAATGTTCTCTGTCACGTCACACATGAGCTCTCAACAAGTTATCTTCCTCCGATCACGTATACTGAGCTACGGAGCTCTTTTAGTGGGTCTTAGCTCACACACATCAACACCTTAGTTGGGCATAGATTAAGGTGCACTAGGCTCAAGAACATCCTCACATAGTTCTAAGCTCCTATGCACTCATGATTCTAGCTCAAAACTAAGTGTGAGCTATAGAGCACAAGACTTTTAAGTCCTGATGTCATTTAGGTCATTCGTCATATGGTCCTCATTAAGTCCACAAATAGTCCCTTTTTGATTTCTTTGACAAGTCATTCATTTCACAAATTTTCATTAGAAGTTGGAGAAAATTTTCATACATAATAGTCCCTTACATAATATATAGGGTTGGCCCAACCCTCCCCAAGGGGGCAGGGGGGGTTTGCGCTTCATTACACTTTAAATAAAGAAAAATACATATATGGATAAAGACACTTTCATGAGCAACTAAGAAACATACAAAGACAAGAGTTTGAGATTACTAGGAACATTCTTTTGATGGAGTTCTCCAGATTTCTCCTCTTCTTGTTCTTGGTTGTTTCTCTTAGGTCCGTAGTGCTGCCTTTCTCCCTTCTTCTCCTTAACAATTGTAGTTCTTCCACCCTTGAAGAGTTTTCCTACTCTTTTATGCAGCCCTTTTCTCACCTAGAAGTTCTTATAAGCCAAATAGGGAACCCTTCAAATCAACTGAAGAGCTATATTTATAGGAGCGGTGCACATCTATTTTCAGCCCTTTGAAATCTGAAAATTGATTTAGAATTTCTGCCATCATTGCCAAACCAAGTGGAGCTTGAGGTGACAACTTATTTTTTCTATTTTATTCTTTTATTTTGTACAAATCACCTCCTCCCAATTAAATTTCAAGCAGCAGGTCTAGAAAAAATTGCTGGAAGATAAGATCCAGATTCTAGGTGAAATCTCAGCTGCATTTAGTGTTCTGAGAAGACAAAATTTTTGCGCCCACTGTAGGGGGCTGTAGTGCGCTGCAGCAATCAAGTCCTGCAAGTCCTCCCGCTGGGACGTGCTGCAGCGATCGAGTCCTGCAAGTCCTCTTATTGTGGCGCGCTGTAGCACTTGAGTCCCCCATGTCCTCCCGCAGCACCGCGCTGTAGCGCTTGAGTCCCGCAAGTCCTCCTGCGGTAGTGTGCTATAGCACTTGAGTCCCGTAAGTCCTCCTGCTGCATCGCGCTAGAGCAGTTGAATTCCACAAGCTCATCCGCTGTGGCGCGCTAGGACGCGCTGCAGCAGTTTTCTTCCAAAATTTGGAGAAACATTCTAGAATTGTTCGGAAATTGCTGATCTTGTATTTTCCCTGAAATTATAGAAATTTTATCAAAGTAGGCTGATTCAAACATAGATTTTTTTATGAAAATTCCTTTATATATGAAGTAAATAATGGATTCATCACACCCTCATATTTATTTTCTTGCTCATCCTCGAATAAGATCAAGAATTGATTTATTTATCTAAATTTTCAAAATATGAGAGGCTATTTAAGATATCAATTTTATTGTCTTTCAAAAACTTGCTTAAATTGGAATGATTCACCAATGTTTAGTTGCTAAGCAATTATTTGACTTAGGTCATAATGCTTGGTTGCTTAGTTTAATCTCCAATTTTAAGTTTTGTTATATTAACACCCTGTGTTGGAGAAATGCTGAGATATTATATACTAGTGAGATAGTGACTGACTAAGAGTTTATGCCATATGTGCTTTTTTTATGAATCACAAAAATGCAAGATATTTCAGGAGAGATACTTTTCATCATCCTGATTTATTTATTTATTTATTTATTTTTTATTGGGAGAGACATTTTTCTTCATCCCAATCTTCAGATTTTTGTGATTATAAAGTTCCATAGGAGCCTAGCACACTCATTAGTTAACATTTGGTTCATCACTAGCTTGCTCATTCTTCTTTTTCCCCCACACTTAGCACTTTGCATAGTTCTCATTAAATGTTTGGAGACTAGACACAACTTCAGACTATTCCTTTATGTCGAATTGCTTAGAGCATCCACTTAGTGTGTCATTTGTTGTTTAAGTAAGTTATTGGTTTGACAATAAAATTCTCTTTTTGGTATTTACATAATTTCTCGTACTATTGTAAATATTTAGATAAAAGTCATTTTTTTTATTGTTTAACAAAAGCAATGAAGGTAGGAGAATCCAATTTTACTTCATCAAAATACAAAAAGGAAATAAACAGACCAAAAGAGAAGAAAAAGTGCCACCTATTTATTCTTGGTCTTCATCATCCCCCTCTTCTTCTTCCACATTCTTGGAGTAGTCGCATGGATAGCGGGTGCCAGAATGGGGTCACCGACAGGTGGTCGCGGCAGCACGGACGCGTCCGGTCCTCCTTGCAAGCTCCAATCATCAAACATTAATCCTAAAGCTTTATGGAATTCGGATTGGAATTCGCGCTGCTAGGCGAGTTCTTTTTTGAAGAGCTGCATGTTGGTTGCCATAGCTTTTTCTAAATCTATTTGTTGCTCGTAAATGCGCTGCACTAATTTGTTGGTAAGGGTATGGCCGGACAGAGCTGACATTTCCCTATGTTCGCCCCTCCTCTTCTTGGGTTGCTTTTGCTCACTAGAATGGACGTTCAAATTTGAACACGCAAGAGCGGCGCTGGGGGGGATGACAGGGTTGGAGGAGAGGGTTTTGACCCCTTGGGCCACGCATATCCCAGAGATCAATGACTCTAAGGCCAATGTAGCATAGGGCCCCTAGAGAGCGCTCCAAAGCTGCTCAAAAATGATACTAGAGATACGGATCTCTCCCGGCCTAATTAAGGAGCACATTAGGAGGGCTCTAGAGTGAGTCACTTTAGTAAAGTGTCCTAACAGCATGACAAAGCTAGAAATGAAAACCAGCCATGCACTACTCGTGTCCGTCAATTCGGAACGAGGAATGTTGGCTCGGTTTCCTTCCCAGTCCGAATCTTCGCGTATGAGCTCCATAGCAAGATCAAAGGAATTAAAGAGAGATTCCAAGAGTTGCAAGTATGAATAAGTTTCTAGCTCCCCTAACCCATAGAATTGCTCGATTTGAGCAATACCAAAGGTTACTCCTTTACCCCGAACAAAAACCGTCCGTCCGGCCGTTTTATGGCACTTGCATAAACTTCCTGGACTATAGTCGGGTATGAGGGATATTTGTTAGTCACCATCTCTCTCCATCCCCTTGGATTGACTTGCTCATTAGAGACGGGCAAGAAATTCCCAAAACTCTTCTCTGGGATCAACCTCCGCCGAGAGGTTGTGGAGAAGAAGTGGTGCTCAGCTTCAACAAAGGAGAACCTCTTCTTGTTGAAGGATCCTCCTGATGATGATGCCTCCACTTCCCTACAAGGAATTGCCTTCTTACCAGATGATATGGTTGCAAGAGAGAAGAGGACTTAGAGGCTTTGAAAAAATAGTAGAGATTGGAATCTTGAGAGCTAAAGGTGCAAAGGATAATTGCTCACATCCACCCTTATAAATAGCCAAATAATTCAGCCAGGCATTTGGCACAAGGATTTGGTCAAGAGATTCCTTGCATGCCATCAATGTGACTAGCCATCAATGGGAGAAGTGGGCAGCTTTTCCAACCACTTTTTGACTACCTAGGAACTCCAAACAATAGGCATTGAGTAGGAACATTGGATTCCCTAGGAATCTCTAGCCAACACAGCTGGAAGGACTCGCTACAGCGCGCTGTAGCGATAGTGTTCTTTACAGCTGGTTTGCTCATCCGCACACCATAGGGCACTGTAGCGGTCAAGTTTTGAAATCCTCCCGCTATAGCGCGATGTAGCGCGCCATGGCGCGCTAAGGCGCCTAGCTACTATTTTTTTTTTTGGGTGGCCTCCCAAAAAGCGCTTAGTTTTATGTCCCTAGCTAGACTTGATAGAAATTATTTAGACTGCTATGGGGGTTTTCTTTTCCATAACTTTGAGGCACTCGGGTGAGCACAACCATTTGGCGTGCTTGACCCCTCTTCCTTATTGTTATCAGTACACACTTCTTCACACTTGGGAAACATGGGGGTTTTCTTCTTTCGCTTCCCCCTTCTAGTCTTTCTTTTCTTAGCTACCTCCATAATTTCCCTTTCATTCGAGGAACTAGAGCTATCTCTAATACAGGGATTTTTTATATTGGGCTCGTTATGAAGTTCTGCCTCTCCAATCTGTCTCCTCACTTCTCTTTCCATATTTTTTTGTTTGAAGAAGGTGGGCATAAGATTAATTTCTTTAGATTTGCCCTGTATTCTAATTCTCATTATCCCACTGCACACATCAGTTACAGCCTTAGTGCTCATCAGAAAAGGTCTCCCAAAAATAATGGTGGAGTTTTCATTCCACATATCCCAATAACAGACCACAAAATCTGTAGCGACATTAAAGCTTATTAATCACACCATAACGTCTTTGACTATGCCTAGAGGTGTTAACAAATCTATATTTGCAAATTCTAAGATCATGGAGGTGTACTCCATTCTTCCTACTCTTAATTGTTCATAAATATGGTAGGGCGTGATATTGACTGCAGCACCAAGATCACACGAGGTATCTACAAGTGCTTCATTCATGATCATACACAGTATGCACAATCTTCCAGGATCTTCACATTTTGGTGTAGTGAGTTTTTCACAATTAATACCCCTTTTTTGTTTCTTACTTCTAACTCCTTCTCTACAGTATTGTAACTTTCGGTCTTATCCTTACCCTTCATTCCATCATAGTTGATTACGACTACCAGCTCCTTAGGATTTATTTCAGTTGAACTAGGGAGAGTTCCCTCCTGCTGAGTGGTCAGCTGCTTGGAGATCTACCCTAGTTGGGTTTCAATATTTCTTAGGGATGCCTCAATCCCTTGGATTGAGACATCATGGCAGGTTATAGTTGCTTCAGTTCTCCTCTTGAATTGGATGGTCTCAGCCTTAAAGGAGTTGAAGGCTCCTTCCATATTTGTTTGGTGGTGATTGATATTATTCCCTTGATTATACCCTTGTTGGTTTCACAACCCTCCCCCATTAGGATTTCCATTATTGTTATTATTGCTCTAAGAGAAACTTGGGTGGTTCTTCCAACTGGGATTATAAGTATTGGAGTAGGGGTTATTCATGTTGTTGTTGTTTCTTAAGTAGTTAACTTGTTCGATATTCGATTGTACGAAAGGGTTATTTAAATTCAGTTTTCACTAGCGTGCCTTCCCCCGCACAACTCACATTGAATTTCTTGAACAACTTTAATATTCATTTTCTCAATTCGTTCATTTAAGGCATGGATTTCATTTTGTAGGGCCGTTATTTGATTTGATTCATTCATTTTAATTTATTCCTTTTTAAGCCGTTCAGAAGGCCATTAGTATGCATTGTTTGCCATTTCTTCTAAGAGGTCATAAGCCTCTTCTTGGGTTTTGCTACTTATTGAGCCTCTGGCGGCCGCATCAATGAGAGTCCTTATTAGAGTGTTCAAACCATTGTAAAATGTTTGAACTTGCATCCATAAGTTAAACCCATGATATGGGCATCGCCTTAAGAACTCCTTAAAATGATCCCAACCATTGTACAATGTCTCCCCTTCAAACTGGTTAAAGTTAGCAATCTCACTTCTCTAGCGAGCACTTTTTGCCAGAGGAAAATATTTGGCTAAGAATTTCTTAGCAAGATCATCCCTAGTACGGATCGAATCACTCGGGAGAGAGCTGAGCCAACCTTTGGCTCTATCTCTTAAGGAAAATGGAAAAAGCCTCAGTTTAACTACATCTTCAGAGACACCGTTAAACCTGAAGGTGTCATAAATTTTAAGGAAGGTTGAAATATGTGAGTTAGGATCTTCTGTGGCTAATTCACCGAACTGGTTATTTTGAACCATGCTTAACGTGGAAGGTTTAATTTCAAAATTATTGGTATTGATGTTAGTCCAAACAATAGCATGGGGGATTCCCCTAATAGTAGGTAATGCATAGTCTCTAACTGCTCTTCCCCTATGCTCTCCAAGAGGTTCTCCAAGATTTTTATTAATGTTTTCAATAACAGCTCCCTGATTTCGTAAAAATTTTTGTTCTCTTCTAGCTTGTAAATAGGTTCTAACAGCTTATGGATCAAAAATATATTCAGTACTAATTCTTCTACTCATACAAGACTAAAATTAAGCTATCAAGAACAAATATAACAATAGTGTTCAATGATTTAGTAAACAAAGATAAATGAGAGAAAAGTAAATGATTAGTACATAAACAAAAATTAAAACATATGCAAGAGATTTGCTTAAATCACTATTTAATGACAGATTTTCCTTAATACGAAACAATTACCGAGTCCCCCGATAACGACGCCAAGAACTTGACAGGCGTATAATACACGTGTGCGCTTGCATGCAAGTGTACGTGGTCTGAAGCAATAATTTGGAATGTGAGTTCCGAGATTTATTGTCCTCAAGGAATCGAGTGTTTTGTTACTAAGGTATATCTACCTTCAATAATGTTTAAACTATGATATTTTGCTGATTAGGTTCCTAAACAAGTACAACCAGTCTTGGTAGAAAGTAACTATGATAAAAAGAGAGGAGAGTTGGGTCTTTTTCACATGAAATGTTAGAGCTCATGTAGATAATTCCTCAAGTATTGTCTTTTTTTTTTTTTTTTACTGAGTTTTATGTAGTTTAATCAAGTGAACAATGTCCTCCTTGGAGTTTAACTCCAAGATTTACAAGTTCAAATCTCTTGCTTGAAATGAATACACAGTCGGTTCTATTTCAGCGCAAAGACCTTAATAAGATTTTAGATCATTGGTTTTCCTCTCATTTTTGGATTATAGGAATGAGAGTTGTTTATTTATTTAAGATCATATAAGCATTGATTCCACTAAGAGCATCACGTGCGTCATGCACAGTTCAGATAAAGAGATGACTAGTTTGGCTCAATGTGCTATGTCACGTCACACATGAGCTCTCTACAAGTGATCTTCCTCCCATCATGTATGCTGAGCTATGGAGCTCTTTTAGTGGGTCTTAGCTCACACGCATCAACACCTTAGTTAGGCATAGATCAAGGTGCACTAGGCTCAAGAGTTTCCTCACATAGTTCTAAGCTTCTATGCACTCATAATTCAAGCTCGAAACTAAGAGTGAGCTATAAAGCACAAGACTTTTAAGTCCTGATGTGATTTAGGTCCTTCATCATATAGTCCACAATTAAGTCCACAAATAGTCCCTTTTTTATTTCTTTAACAAGTCAGTCATTTCACAAATTTTCATTGGAAGGTTGAGGAAATTTTCATATATAATAGTCCTTTACATGAGATAAAGGGTTGGCCCAACCCACCCCATGATGGGGGCTTAGCTCTCCATCACACTTACGATAAAGAGGAATACATTCATAGATAAAGACCCTTTCATGATCAACTAAGAAAAATACAAAGATAATAATTAGAGATTACTAGGAACGTTCCTTTGATGGAGTTCTTCGGATTTCTCATCTTCTTGTTCCTGATTATTTCTCTTAGGTCCGTAGTGCTGCCTTGTGGCGGCCGCCCCTCCTAATTATAAGGCTTAAGGAGTGGTCATCACTAAGCACATCTCATACTTAACATTAGGTTAGAATTTAAGACTCCAATCCAATCTTAAGAAAAAGAGGTGCTTTTCTAGATAAGGTAAAGATTAAAAATCACTTAATGAGTATCAGAGTGCGGAAGAAAAGTAGCAACTGAAGTAAACATCCATACTATAAAATAAAGGCATCGAGCTCAGAATATATACAATGCAGGAAAGTAAAGTACAAATAGTTCTGTATTATTACAAATGTTTAAAGTTTAAAGAAAATTGAAATGAAAAGAGTCACTCATCCTCACAAAGTAAAAGTAAAGTAAGCTAGTAAGTAGACTAAGGTCCCTCAGTAGTCTGGATCTCCTCCTAGATCTGCTCCTCTGCAGGCTCAATCTCCTCAAAAAGCTCAGAATCTATCATTATCAGTTTCATAATGGTAGGGCCCCCAGTTAACAAAATAAAAATCTTATTAGACAAAATGTCTAAGTACATTTTAAGGTAATGAATTTTAATGTATTTTAATGACATCACAACTAAAATTAAGCATAATATAGCGGTAAAACACAAAGAAAGGAAGAACAAATATTGAGGTAGAAACATACCTCAACTTAGGCTGCAAAACAAGATAAGTAAAGTACAAGGGAAACTCTACTAAGTACAAAGAAAAGTCCTAAGTAATATGATCAATTAACATGCCAGTTATAATATAAGTAAAAGTACTATACTGAAAGTATAAAACTAGCATCCTAAGATGCTCTTAAGTAAGTAAAACGGCTGACATATAAAAAGTTTTGAAATGTAAAGGAACTGTAGAAAATGAAAAAAAAATATGGAAGAAAGAAAAGTGTACTGAAACGATAAAGTAAAGTAAGTGTGAAGTGTAAGGAAAATATGTAAAATAACTGTAAAGATTCTGAAAAGTAAATGTAAGTAATGTAGATTAAAGTACTGTACATGTGAGATATTCTTACTTAGTCTGCCAAAAAGTAAAGTCCATCTGGTAATCTAGGAGAAACATCCCATATTAAAGTAAAGTTCATCAAAAGAGGCATCTAGGAGAAACATCCCAGATCCTAAAGTAAAATCCACAAAGTATCTAAAGAGCATATAGGGAAACATCCCAATGCCAAAGTAAAGTACCATAGGGGAAATTTCTTAGGCAAAAGCAGTCCTAAAGTAAAGTCATACTAAGTGGTAGGCTAAGTAAAACATAAACCATAAGTATTATGTTTTTTATTAATGTTTCTCTTAAAATTATGTATATGATATGTGAATGAAACTCAAAGTATGTTATAAAATATGTATCAAGTATTTAAGTATGTCCAAAGGTGAAAAGGGCTCAAATGACAAGGAAAAGCATAGCGTTTCAAATTCAAGGAATTAATAAATAGCACTATAGAAACTTTGTGATATCACCTATTTTCTAATTTAATCATTCTAACTACTCTAAGTTACATAAGATTCAGAATCCTCAATTCCTACACTATCTGTAACTTAGAATTATGAACCTACAAGTTAAACATAATTAGGATTGGCCACAACCTAATTATAAATGAATCAAATGTCGCCTACAAGGTTAAATAAGTAAATTAATCATCCTAAGTTATTATTTTATAAATCCTAAATAAACCTTGATTAGCCAAATCAAGATTTAAAGGATTAAGAATCAAACCCAAAGAATGAAGTTAAATTCTTAATCACAGGGCTATCCTAAGGACTAGGGCTTAATCCCATCTTACTAATTAAAGGTTAAGGAAAATCCTATTGAATTAAATCAAGTTCAATAGGATATATTTCTAAGCCTAATTCTAATGTTAAAAGATTAAATAATCAATTAATAAACTATGAAAAATCTAATAATCTAGTAAGACCAAAGTTTCACCTTAATGAGTAACCTATTTTACCCATTAGATGAATTCTAACCTAAGATCTAATCCTAATCTTAGGAATTAAGGCTCTTAGATACTAAGAGTATCACTCAGAAAACTCATACTAACTAAAGTTATAAGACCTAAAGGATGATTAAAGAAGTTTAAAGGAATGGAGAAGAATTCATCTTTACTTTAAGATTTTCACTTACAGTTAAATTTAGGGTTTTCCTTCTAATATCTAATTTAAGGCTTAGAATTATTTAAATTATAGTTTAAATCACTTTAATTACTATTTGATATGATTTAGAGATGAAATCAGGTCTTAATTTCATTAAACCCTAATTTTGGGCAAAAAGACCATTTTGCCCCTACTTAAGGGTCTAAATTTCATCTTTATGAATTAGGGCTTAATTCTAAATATTAATGATGTGGAATGATTACTTACTGTCTAATATGAGTTTAGATAGTAAGTTCTCTAAATTTGGTTAAGTATTAAGCCTTATAGGGTCAAATTAAAGAATTTGACCTATAAGGGCATTTTGGTAATTTTACCCTAATGACATATAATTTTTCTATTAGTTTATTAAAGCTTATGCTCTAAGGTTTCCATAAAACCTAAATTTATTGAATTCTGAGGTGTATTGGCTACGTTATAGCCAAAACAAGTTTTAGGGTTAAAGTGTAATTAAGGATTCTTAATTAAGGGTCAAAAATCCTAATTTCTCCAATTGGTGTCCAAATTGACTAAACTCAGTGACTATGAATTACAATTGATCCACTGATTTCATTGACTAGTAGTGATTTCAATTTGGACATTAATTGGCTTAGTTACGGCCTCATTAGGGTTTATGATGATTAGTGAGTGATTAGTGACATTAATCACCCAATCACTAATCCAACCCTATAGTTAGGTTCTAATAGGTTCTAGGAGTTTTCTAAAACTTAGTTTGTCCAATTTAGATTATTAAATTTGCTAATATTCACTAATTAATTTTTAGGGTAATTAGGGGTGATTATCAAATTTAACCATTAGATCCTAAATATTTGTATAGATCTCTATAGATTAGGTTTGGCTGATCTAAATTGGTGTTTGGATCATCTAATTTGGAGCTAAGATGACCAACTTATAGTTATTTGAAGTTCTAGGTCAAATTAGGCTAATTAGGGTTAGGTCCTAAATGTGATTAGGCTCAAACTAATCTAGACTGCAAAATGAACATTCTCAGATTAATCCTTAGGGTCTTCTAAGTATTTTATGACCCATATTGAGTATATTTGAATTAAGGGTTACAACGTTATGGTTATTTGAATATTTGAACCATTTGTGTCACATCGAATAAACCCTAAATGTCACTATCTCAAATATAGTCCTAATTGGGATTCTAATAGTTCCATAATATTCTTCTATTTTTGCTGAACAAAATAGTATATTTATTTGCTATGTTTGGACTTATAGATTGATAGATATTTAAGTTTAAAGCTTAGCATTTAAATTAATTTAATTAATCAATTTGAATTATCTTTGTTTATATTATTTTGAATCACCTAATTCCATTTAACCAAATCTCTGCGGTGGGCCCCACTGGCAGGATCAGTCGACGAACGACTGACCTGAATGCAAACATGCGGGTCGGAGTGACCCGACCCGCCCAGGACAAGCTGTCCTCCTTCCGCAAACATCCCGCAAGCGAAAATCTAGGGCATGCATTTTAGAGATCCAATCGGACTCAACAGAGGCCAGCCCGCACGGCCGCAAGTAGGATACGACGGGAGCTTTTCAACGACGGTTGAACCTTGGCTCGAGATAGCCTGAACGGTCAACTAAGGTTAACCCTAGCCCAGGGTATACGTATGAAAATCGCAGTGAGACTGATCAATACCGCATGTAGGGTTTTAAGATGTCGATCGAATTGAATGTGTTTGAACTCAATTGATTGTCGGTAGATTCATAGACAACTGAAATTTATAATTCGAATGAGATACATAACAATTGAAAGCAAAATGGGGAAGAAAATGGAGGTGCAGAGGTGACGTACCTGCGACTCAGAGGGAGTTTCTGCCAGCAAAGGAAGATGAAGGATCAAGCGTTCTTTACTTAGGATAGATCTCAAATTTTATGATGTAACTTCCCTGAAAGATTTAATCCTCTGAATTGAAGGATCCTGAACGGTGGAAGCTGCGGAAGGCGCCACGCGTGCGCCTCGATTGGCCGATTGCCACGCCCTCAGTGTGTGGCACACGACGGCAAGGAAGATAGGGCTACCGTCCGATCTGATTGGATGGTAGAGATTAACCGTCCGATTTAATGTGTGCATTGAACGGCGTCAAAGGAAAGGTAACGACGCCGTTATATATTTTAAATAATAATATTATTTGAATTCTTTTACACAATTTAATTAATTAAAATTAACTTATTAATTGTATTCTAAAAATTTTCAATAAATCACCCCTAGCTAATTGAGGGGTGAGGAACGCAATGGCGCAATTGGATTTTTGATCCAACGAGTATCTAATTATTTGAATTTTCAAGGTATTTAAATATTATTAAAATATTCGTCAAAAATTTAATGACTTCCAAATGCATCCAAAACTTCACCCCTAGCTAATTTGGGGGTGGTGAACGCAATGACCAAGTCAGATTTTTAATCTGAGGTCTAGATAAAAAGTCAATTTGTAGGGTTTGGGATTTTTCTAGAAATCAAATTTTGATCTATTTGACCTCTGATTTGATCTAGGTCTTAGAGATAAGTTCTAATTGACTTAATTAAGCTACTAGAAACATAATTAAGATTTAGATTAGTCTTAATTAACCTAGGTAACAACCTGGGTTGTTACACTTTCTCCCTTCTTCTACTTAGCAATTGAAGTTCTTCCACCGTTGGAGAGTTCTCCCTCTCTTTTATGAAGCCCTTTTCTCACCTAGAAGTTTTTGTAAGCCAAATTGGGAACCCTTCAAATGAATTGAAGAGCTATATTTATAGGAGGGGTGCACATCCATTTTCAGCCCTTTCAAATTTGAAAAATTGATTTAGAATTTCTGCCATCATTGCCAAACCAAGTGGAGCTTGAGGTGACAACTTTCTTTTCCTTTTTTATTCTTTTATTTTGTTCAAATCACCTCCTCCCAATTAATTTTGGAGAAATGGCTGGAAGACAAGATCCAAATTTTGGGTCAAATCTCAGCTGCATTTAATGCTCTAAGAAGACAAATTTTCGGCTCCTGCTGTAGCGCGCTGCAACGATCAAGTCTCGCAAGTCCTCACACTGTGGTGCGCTGCAGTGATCTAGTCCCGCAAGTCCTCCAGTTGTCACGCACTGCAGCGATCAAGTCCTACAAGTCCTCCCGCTGTGGCGCACTGTAGCTCTTGAGACCTGCAAGTTCTCCCACTGCAGCGCACTGTAGCGCTTGAGTCTCGCAAGTCCTCCCGCTGTGGCACGCTGTAGCGCTTGAGTCCCGCAAGTCCTCCCATTGCAGCGTGCTCTAGCGGTTGAATTCCGCAAGCTCATCTACTGTGGCGCACCAGGGCGCGCTACAGTGATTTTCTTCCAGAATTTGGTGAAACATTTTAGAATTGTCCGGAAATTGCTGATCTTGAATTTTCCCTGAAATTGCACAAAATTTATCAAAATAGGCCGATTCAAACAAATTTTTTTATGAAAATTCCTTTATATATGAAGTAAATCATGAATTCATCAGCGCTCGATGACGATTTTGCCTGGGCAAAAATGAAATGTGTCCCCTTTCGCACTCAAATACTCTCGATTTAGGACACCTCACGTGCGGTGCCATATATCGATGGAAAGATCTTTCCATTGATACCAAAATTGACATGAAAATATTATTTTAATGGATCAAATAATGATGCTAAAGGTTCAGGTATACAGTAATCCTACTTGCATAAACAATTTTAGTAAAAAACAAAATGAGCTTTATTCGGACTCGTTCGAGTCCGATTGAGGCTCAACAATCAAATATGACTTCATTCCATAGTTAATCAAAATTTCATTTCACAAATGCATTGATTAAATCAATGGAAAGAGTAGAACATTGAGGATGCAAGAAAGAGGTACAAGGAAAGTTACAACAAATGGGTACCTATTTGCAAAGGAGAGGTCCCAGCTAAGCTTCCTTTAAGAGCTGGAGAGGAAGGAGCTTCTTCTTCTTCTGCAATCAGCAAAGGAGGGAAGATGACTGATGATTGGGAGGAAGAAGCTTCAGGTATTAGACAAAATGGAGGGAGGAGAGCTAAGGAAGCTGCCTTTATGGAGGAGGAGAATGTATGGGCTAGGGGAGGGGATGGAATGGCAGTATTCATGGTGCAGCAGGCCCTCTCCCATCAATCGCATAGGGAGGAAGGTTCCTTGTGCTTAAAGTGAGGAGGAAGTTGCAGGGAAATGAGGAGAAGGTAGAAGGAAAAAGGGAGGGAATGAAGAATTAAGGAATTACTTAAATTAATTTCTAAGTTTTAATTAATTCATTTCCCAAATTAAAGTTGAATGAATAAAAGAGCTCTGAAATATCTAGAAAAATTCACCCCTAGCTAATTTGAGGGTGAGGAACTCAACGACAAAGTCAAATTTCGATTTTGATGATTATTTAATTATTCTATTTATTGGGGTATTTAAATTTATTAAAATATTGCAAAAATCCGACGACTTGCAAACACTTCTAAAATATCACCCCTAGATAATTTGGGGGTGACGAGTGCAATGCCAAAATTAGATTTTGATTTCAAGGTCAAATTAAATATCTCAATTTTCTAATTAATTAAATATTATTAAAATAATCCAAATATTTGATTGAGCTCTGAATCGCACAAAATCTTCGAGGATTGATTTTGATGACTAAATAAACCTAATGGAATGATAATTAGGAAACAATTAAGCTAAGATTATGGCAAGTAATAACCTAGGGCTATTACAGTATGGAAGGTCCTTGATTTATCATGTATACCGCTGTATTAATAGCCTTGGCCTAGAACTTCTTTGGGAGACTTGCATGCAACCTCATGCTTTTGACGGATTCTATGATCATCCTGTTCATTCATTTTGCAACACCATTTTGATGTGGTGTTCTTAGAGCTATAATTTCCTTCTTGATTCCTCCCAAGGTATAGAACTTCTTGGACTCCTTGTCACAGTATTCGCATCCATTGTCGAATCTTAAGCACTTAAGCCTTAACCATGTCTCATTCTCAACCAAAGTTAACCGCTTCCCAAGAATGTCAAACACATCAGATTTATATTTTAGGATATATATCCATACCTTTCTTATATGGTCATCAATGAAAGTGACAAAATATGTGGCTCCATATATGGAAGAAGTAGAAGCTGGCCCCCATAAATTTATATGCACTAACTAAAGCTTCCTACCTTATAGGTCTCTTCAAACTTTAGAGAATGTGACATTTTTCTACTGGCCCAGTACACAATATTCACAAAAATCCAAGTTTGCTGACTTCAATACTAGAATTTTCTTTTTGATTATAGGGATTTCAAACCCTTCTCGCTAATATGGCCAAGCCATTGATGCCATAGACCCGTGTCTATTTGCTATGCCACTATAATGAAATTAAACACTTTTATGATCTGGTAAAGTGTACATTCCATGTTACCCTGTGCAACAACGAGTGCACCCATGGTGATGTTCCACGAGTTCCTTATAAATGTTATATAATAACCCTCCTTGACTGGCTGGCTAACTGATAAAAGTTACCTCCTTAGATACTACACAAGTCAAACTTCTCTTTACTTCCAAACAGCACCACTTAGTAGCTGAACATTCACATCATCTTTACTTATGATGTTGCATGCCTTGTTATCTCTTAGATACACCTTCCCATAGTCAGTACTGGTGTAATTCTTGAAGGCCACCTTCATACGAGTAGCATGAAAAGATGCACCTGAATCCACCACCCAGGACTTCATGTTGACAAGTGATAGGATCAATGCATCATAATGCTCTTTTATTAAAACATTCATTGTAGGGCACATATCCTTACTCCCACTAATTGCCTTTTACAGGATAAGGCAGTCCTTCTTGAAGTGACCTGCCCTTCTATAGTTCCAGCAATTAGGCTTTGCTTTTATATTTGATTTTCCTCGCCTTGACATAGACCAATTTATGTTATGTTTTTGATCTACACCTCTTCCTTGGCTTTCAGCATTTAACACTGAAGTAGATGCCTCCCCATGGGATCTTTTCCACCCCTCTTCATTTAGCACTAGCCAGACAATGTCATCGATTTTCAATAACACATATCTTAATGAGTTACTGATGGTTGTCACCAACCATTCCCAACTGTCTGGCAATGAAGAGAGGAATAACAGAGCTTGAATATTATCATCAAACTTGGTGCCCACCAAACTCAGCTGACTTGTCAGAGTGTTGAATCCATTCAGATGTTCAGTCACTAAGTAGCCATCCATCATCTATATATTAAAGAATCTCTTCATCAGAAAAATTTTATCAAAAGCTGAAGGCTTTTCATACATCCTTGTTAGAGCATCCATTAGATCTACAGTAGTTTCCTCATTAACAATATTAAATGCAATTAAATAAGATAATGAAAGATGAATTAAACCCAACGTTGTTCTATCAAAACTTTCTAATCTTCATCTGATATAGTGGCTGATTTCCTATCGGCTCCACTGAGTGGTAAATACAACTTATTGTGGTAGAGCAAATCCTCCCTTTTCATTTTCCAAAAAGAAAAAATTAATGCCGTTCGACTTCTCTATTTTGTGTCTCAATTCATCGGTTATTAATCCCACTCAAACTGTAAACCCTAGAACAACAAGGACAATGAGAAGAACCTCTCTCTGACACCACTTTGTTGTGAGCATTTTTGAGCTCGATGATTGGGGTTACGTTGACTGTTACCAAGCAAGATATGAAATCAACCAAGCACAAAAATAAAATACAACACAATTAGATGCACAAATCACAAGTATCTAAAACACAAGGATTTTTATGTGGAAAATCTAATGAAGGGAAAATTACGGAGCCACACCCTACATAAATTTTTACTAAGAATTAAGAATATTATAAAGTTACATAGAGCTTCACTTTCACAAGAACAATAAAAATCTACCACTTACACAAAATCCTGATCGATTTCTTCTTCTCTCGGAACTTTCAACTCTCATTATAGGTCGAAGGAGAGGAGCAGCAGCCACCACCGGATTTGGGTTCAACATGCAAAAGCCCTTGCCAAAATCATAGCCAACACTCCATAATGTTCTCTTAAATACTTAGGCACTATTCAGACCCCAAATAGTCCAAAATACCCCACAAAGCACTTAAGGCATTGCCTAAATCCGGAGTTGAAACATGTTTATAGTGCAGCGATTTTGGTCTGCCAAGCCCCTGGGCGCTCTGTAGCGCCCTAGTCTCCGGTTGCTTGGCGCCATGGCATGCTATAGTGCCCTGGTCAGTGGATTCTCGGTGCCAGGGAGAGTTGTAGTGCCCCAGTCTTTGGATGTTGGGCACTAGGGCGCGCAACGACGCCCTTCAGCACTTGAACTTCTCCAACTTGTCCCGGATCATCTCGGGACTTCCCGAAAACCCACTGAATCTCCATTTGCACCTCCACGATGATCTGAATGGTCTCCACATCCCAACACCAATTGGTAGATAGAAGCACTCTCCTTATCTAACACCTTATGGTTCTCTCTGATGCCAAGTGTAATGCCCCGAATTAACTGCCAACAAATAACCCGGGACATTAACTCGAGATAACCCACCCTAACCCGTCTTCAGCCAAACACTTAAGTTGAAATGATTAGGGTCAAATGAGTTAGAACTTAGTGGCACAAATTTTTAGGTCAAATTAAGCACAGATTATGCATGATAATAATTTAAGGTTGTTAAAGTCTCCTATTTTAACTAAAGAGAATTATTATAACTTGATTCACTTAAGTTGGAAATCGTTAGGTCCTTCACTTCAAATATTTTTTTTTGTCAAGATTGGCTTCCCGAAAGCTTTCGAATGTGTTAGATATTGTCGATTTCTGCTCCTCCGACTCCAGGTTCCAACAATATCGCCCGCTCTCTCCACCTTTCTTGGTCATTGACATGAATGGCCTATCCGATCTCTTTGAAATCGCAAGCTTATGTATCTAATCTCTGCAACTGTAAACCAAACATCATGTTCTTCTCCAACTACGTTCTCTAGATATATAGCGTGCCTTCCTGTTCTCAATATCAGCTATGCTGTCTATAATGTTTGCCGAGACAGAATAAATGAAAATTCAGTCGTCCCTCCAAGTTTACTGTTTTGCTCCATTTGTGTTGATTCTGTTCTTGCTTATTCAGTATAAACCTGGTTTTGATTAGCTAAGCAGACTCTTATCTTGTACTCACTCATGTAACAAAAGTACAAAAAATGTCATATAAAACATGCAGAGTTAGGCAAAAAAAAAAAATCAGTTGATGATTATGATTTGCATTTAACTATTATTTTTTAGTACCTGTCATAATACAAATATATATTTAATTCTAGAGTAATGCTATTCACATCCATGAGCATAAATTACTCTTAACTTTAATTTTTGAATTTCATATCAGTGGGTATGAGTAGCATTAGTCTTAATTAGATACAACAAAATACTTAAAAAGAGTTTAATAATCTTTCAAATCCTTAGATGAAAAGTTTCATTTGCTTTTAAAATCACTCAATTAGGATTTTTTTGGCACCTATTTAGACAATAAAAATACAAATTATATTTTTCTATTATTATTTTTGTATATCTAAAATAATAATAGACCAAAAGACCAATGCAGAGAGATGTGATTGAACATGACATATCTTCTTATTATATATACTAAACCTAACACTCTAGAAAAGTTAAGAAAATAAAAACTAAATAGAATAAGAAGAAAACTAAAGTCACTCCTTTCCTCTTAATCATCTAATCCTAGATATGAACAGTAGCCTACCAAAATACTTCTCAAGCATTCCGAGAAAGAAAAGGCCAATACAGTGAGCCACACCCCATGAAGAAACACATATATATCTCCCCACTCCTAAACCCTTCTTTCCCCCCAAGTCCCCAAGACACAAATGTATGAAATAGAAGGCTCTCAAGGCTTCGTGAATGTGAGCACCTTCTCCTCACAACTCCCTCTCCTCCTTCCAACTCCTGCCAAGCCCAAGCCCCCGTTCCCTGCAAACGCCATCCGCCTCTTCGGCTTCGACGTCCCCGCGGCCGCGCCGGAACCGGGCAGAAACTTCGAGTGCCACTTTTGCCGCCGGAGCTTCTCTACCTCCCAAGCCCTCGGCGGCCACCAGAATGCCCACAAGCGAGAGCGTCAGATTGCAAAGCGCGTGCACCAGCAAAGCGTCCCCGCGGGATACCGCGCAGACCATTTTCTTGCATGGAGATCTTCTATGCACCATGGTGGTATGAGGCCATTAATTCCCTTCATGGGAAGACTGCTGGATCAGTCCTGTTCATCTTCTTCTTCCTCCTCCATCTCTCTTATACTCCCTAGAAATAACTTAGTTTTTGATGCAATGGAAGGAAAGAAGGAGAGCAATGTGAGCCTTGATTTGCACTTGTGATCATAAGAGGCATAAAGTCTAAGTTTTGCCCCCAAGATATTGTTTGTAGCAGCCCTCTATGCACCTTAAATTTGATGCAACAGATTGAGCTTCAAAAAATAATCAACCATGCGAACCATTATTTAACATTAATTACCTTTTTTGATTCAGATTTTCTTACAATTTAGCATTACTCACTGTACCTTTTTTTTCAGCACGGAAACAGATTTGAAGTTTTTTAATTTAGCGTAAAATAGATTTATATCCTCTTTTTTTTTTTTTTTTTTTTTTTTGTGAGAAAATAAATATTTTAATTCTCACCAAAATATTAGTATTTTGATTCTTATATTTTGGTGAGAAAAATAAATATTCACCGAAAAAAAAAAAAAAAAAATTAAAACTTATTTACTTAGAGAAAAATCATTTGTAGATTCTCTAATAAGCAAGTGTATGGAATTAATCTTATTTTTACATATGGTGTTTATAAACCATTAATTGAGTTTTAAGATTTATTAAATATTGTTTGAAGTTGATCTACGGCTCTAAATACTTGTTGTTATGTCAGGCAAGATCTGCATTGTTGAAGAGTAAATTCTCTCATTAACAGCTTAAGTATGTAATTAGTGGCTTCAATCATTAAGCAATGAACTCAACTATGCCATGGATTTCTTTTCGATGGATCAAAAATCTAAAGAACCTTGTTTCTCTTTCTTGCATCGTCTTCCATGAACGGTGAAACCTTCCTAAACAAAGCTTTTTAAACCACATTCCAAGTATTCAATTGCTAAGGGAGAAACTTATATGAGCCAAAGACTTTAAATAGTTTTTGTCCAATCTCAATCTCTGTCACTTGTTTTGAAATTACCTTCAACTTTCAACATCACATTAGCTCAACCTATATGGCTAGAATTGGGATTCAAACTTTAGATAGTTTTTAAAAATTGAATGGAAGAAATTATAGGATCTCAACCTATATGGCTAGAATTGAACAAGAGAATCCTTCAAAAGAATACTATTTGTGACAAAATTAGCGGGCTAATCTAGAAGCAAATATATTTAAGCATGATTCCACAAGACTCTGCTGTGTTATCAAGAATAGTGACAATCATAATATCACATAACATTAGTTCCCAAAAGCCATTCATAAAATACGATCTGTTCAACTTAATTTAAAACATTCATATGATATTCATATTCATTAATTATATACCAATATTAAGTTGCAAAACGTATAAGAAAAAATAGTCGACTAAATATTGAAATTAAATTGCATTTATGCCATTCATGTTGACCTAACATAAGAAATGTATCAAGGTACTCGGAAATCACTAGTAAAAACCTCTAAAGTAACACTTGCTCGGGTACTGATGGTTTTCTTGGAGAATTGCTATGCAAATATTGGCACATTATTAAAAATTACATTTGTAATGGTATTAAAGAATTTCTTTGTTGTCCCTTTGCCCAAAATTTTCCTGCATTTTGTGGTCTCCTGCATTCCAAAAAAAGTAAAGGCCAACCGGTGGTCCTACTTATGACCAATTAATCTTTGCTCCACTCTTAATAAATTTTTGGCCAAAATCATTACAAATAGACTTCAAACTCTGATTCCCAAAATGATTGAGCCAAATCAAACTGGGTTTGTTCCAGGTCGCAAAATTCAAGTTAACATCATAGCAACCCAAGAACTTTTTCATTGCTTCAAGAACAAGAGTTGGGTCACAATCTCATTGTTAAAATTGACCTTGAAAAGTTTTTTGAAAAACTTGATTGGACTTTTTTTCATAGACTCTTAAAGGTGTATAGATTCGATGAAAGATTTTTAATAAAATCTAGAACTCCATCAATAATAATTGGTTTTCTATCCTCATAATTGTGATCTCATACTTCAATTTAATGTGGGGGGCAAAGTTATGGTTTATCACCTTGCGCATGCTGATGATCTTATCCTTTTCACAAAGGGTAACATCTATTTAGCTAATAAAATTAAATATTTCCTAAGCATACATGAACAAGATTTAGGATTAAAAGTTAATCTATTTAAATCCCAATTCCTTACTAGTGATAAAGTTCCATTGCACAAGAATAGTACTATCACTAATCTGTTAGGTTTTAAACAAGGAAAGTTCCTCTTTAATTACCTTGGGATACCTATATTCAATGGGCACAATAAAAACACCCACTACAAAGATCTTCTTGATGCGATATTATCAATGATTTGTGGTGGGAACACAAAGTATCTTTCTCAATTTGGTAAGCTTGTGCTTCTCAAATTTGTTAAAAATACTATCATGTTTTACTGGCTTGAGTTTACTTCCTCAACTAATCATGTAATGAATAAAATCAAGATCATTTTTAACAAATTTCTTTAGGTCCTTAGTAAAGGTTCTAAAATCATTTGGTGCTTTTGGGATCACATGACTCTTCCTACATATGAAGGTGGGCTTGGTTGTGATGTCTTGAAACACATCACAAAACTTTTTCCATAAGACTTTACTCGAATGTTAAGACTTCTAATTCCATATGGGATCCTATTAATGATAAATACTATGCTAAACATCACCCTTCACAAGTTAAAAATAAAATCACAGACTCTCAATCTTGGAAAATAATGCTTGAACATAGAAAAAGTATTGAAGATCTCCTGGTTTGAGATAAATTTGACCCTCAATTTCTTTTTGTTTTAATAGATGAAATGGTTCTAAAGTGTAGGAAACTTACAAAATGTCATTCTACCAAAATTAACTTTGGGTGATTATTTTATTAATTCTCATGACCGGGACTCTACTATAATTCAGAAAATTCTTCTTGATGAGGTGGCTTACAAATGTATTTCTCTTATTCCCTCATTTTCATTGGTCAAATAGGCTAACTCCAGTCTTTGTAATCACAATAAGTTAAAGCTATTCGAGCTTTGGAACATCTATCGCCCCAATGCTTCCCCTTCTTTCCCTAATTCAATGTGGTAAGAATCTATTTCCATGCTTATCAATCTTTTCTTATGGAGGATTCACAATAAATTTGTTAGTGTTATGAAAAACTTCAATCTATAGGCTATCACCTTGCCTCAAAGTGTCAATGTTGTTCTGAAATTGAAACTCTCAATCATGTTTTCATTGACAATAACCATAGTCTAATTGCTTGGAAAACCATGTCCTTAAACTTAAATATTTTTAATTACTCTAGTATCCCCTCTTTAATGGAGTGGTGGCCAGATATTAATCAAAACACCAAATAGTTACATATGGGTCAATTGTTTAATACTTACATGTTTTGGCATTTAAAATGCTATAAGCAAATCTAAACATTCAAACAATCCAATTTGAGCCTCCCAAATATTCATTGCCATCCTTTCAGATGTTCAATATGCTAAATGCTTACATTGTTAAGTGTTTTAACTAGGGCAACTTTAAGGAAAATGTCAATGATTGGTTTATCAAGTTTAAACATCTCTATGTTTTTTGTGTGCTGTTCTGGTTTATAGTTTGGCATTTGTTTGGGTATTTAATTAATGTTGTTTTGTTTGTTGTTTGTCTTGTTGTTTTGGTTTACTGTCTGGTTGGTTAGTTTGGAATTCTTCGGTGCAGTTGCTGACTGCCCGAAGTTTGCTGGGCCCTTGTTTTGGTTAAACTATTTAATGTTGTTATTTTTCAGCTGTTCTTTTTTCCTAGTTGGTGATATAGTCTAGTGTTGGTGTTGATTTTTGTTGGTGCTTTTTTGGCTAGTGCTGCTTCTATGATATGGTTAATATTGTTTTGATGTTGGTTGCTTTCTATTATTGCTATTCCTCCCTATTATTTTTTGGGATGGGAGGCTACTTATTAGAGTTGTCTGATGGTGCTATTCTTTTCAGTTTGGTAGGCTAGTCTGTGCGATTCCCTAAGTATATAAGGCTGGAAGTGTTGTGCCCTATGATAACTGCTAATGGATAACCTGGGACATTAAACTGAGATAACACATCCTGACCTGTCATCAACTCAACACTTATGTTTATTTTATTAGGATCAAATGAGTTATTTGTAAATACTTCATCTGAGGACTAATCCTTAAGAAAATTATGATATTTATCTCAAGTATTAGCCATCTTATCCTTATGCATCGGTGGTATTTCTAACTTATAAGGTTCACTAATTAATATCAGGTAAGATTAATAATAGAAAGATCACATTGTAATACTAAGTATAAGATAATATGAAATCAAAGTGCAGTAGCTGTATTCAACCAAAACATTAATCATAGATATTAAAAAATATTCATCTCAGAACATAAAATAAAAATACATCCAGAGTTATTTAATTATTACATACCAATATTAAATAATCAATAAAATGACTATCTCATTTCACCAACTGAAAGGAATAGATCTTAGTTCTAAACACAACAATCCTGTGACTGCTGCCCTTCTGCCTCCTCCGGAAGCTCCAAGATCTCCTTAAAAGTAGGCTCCTTAAACTGCTCCAAACTTGACATATTGGGCTCACATGCCTGGGACCCCATCCAAAAAAGAGAGAAATCATATGTTTGATAATAAGTCCAAGTACATTTTAGACTGATTATAAAATTTCTTATTATTTAAGAGACATCATTCAACAATAGAAACAAAAGTAAAATATAGAGTGAGACTGAATAAAATTGTAATAAACTAAGGGTAAAACTATAACTCTAAACCAAGGATGCATAAGATAAAACTAAAACTAAAACTAAATACTACTAAAAATAAAACAAAAGTTCTCTAAAAAAAATAATAAAAAAATAATTGTAAAAAGAGTAAACTATTGAAAATGAATTAAATAAAATGCTAATACTGAGTATGCCACTGAATATTCCTCATGTATGCATAACCCAGATGCCTACACAACATCTAACTGATCCTAGGTGTGCTCCGAATTGCGTTGCTAACAGAACTTAGGTGTGCTACACATTGCGCCGTAATTACATATAATGCCTTAAGATTCAGATTATGCCAATATTGAAAGAATTAAATGAACAAAATTCAGAATTCAAAAATTGACATGAAAGATATCCCCTTTGTTGTCTAACTATTTTATCATGATATTCTTTAACATACATGGTTAATACCATGCCACAATATCCATGAACTTACACATAAAAATGTCTATTCCTGGTACAATTCAAATCCTGATTATGCTTATTCATCACATGTTAATCTTGTTTCTAATATTAATCAACTGGCTACATTTCCATATCTTGGTCAAGTTCTAATTTATCATACATTAAGAGTGCATAAATACAACTTGAAAGTTTCAAGAAAGGTGAATTTGAATACTTAGGTTGCTTAACTACATTTATCCCCATGCACAACAATAGGAGGCATACTCCATTTCACATTTATTCCTCCCAAACTAAGGTGTACAAACCCTAATTCATAATACACGTTGGGATTGAGATGTTTATCTTGAAATAAACTAACTTATCTAATTACCTAAGCTAAGATAGAATCTCTGTAGTTCCTTATAAGGCAAATCAGCCAATACCTAAGTCAATGGAAAATCAAATTTAGGTTTTATACATGCACTTCATTCCTATATGATAATCCTATTATTATCACCAAGTTAAATTCTAAGCAAAATGTTTCAGGTTTCAAGGACTTTCAAAATATTATGAGACTTCAATTAATAATATCGCAATAATGCTAAGTTCACCATAAATAATCATATAAATCCATCATTTGGATTCACTACCACCAAATGTAAGTTTAAGCTAACTCTCCCTTGATTTTAATTACAATAACAAGTAGGTTCAAATCTTATGATTCACATGATAAATATAAGGTACTACTATGAAATATTTAAATTAAGCCATCCAACTTCAATGGTATAGTTTAGCTATGGTTCCTGAACCTCATGACCACTACTTAATAGGTTTCAGTACAATAGTTCTAACTCCTTTTATCATTAAGATGGTAACTAAAAAATGAGATTCAAAGATCAAAAGTCAACCATAATGAATCATTAATGATTATGATTTCTTTGTAATTATTACTCACTAATGTGACTTAGATGTGTTACTCATGAGGATATTGGTTCTCTTTCCTTATATTTGCCTCTAGGATTAATAATTATCATTTTGAACATTTCAATCAATTCTTTCATCAATATTGAAGTTTAGTTTATTGAATGACCAATGCTTCCAAATATATCTAATAAACTAAACTTCAATATTAATGAACTAATTCACAAATTTTGGGAGAAATTCATTGATTATAGACCAAATATTAGGTCTTATGCTTCCTTAAATCTAATTGTTCACATTAAGTGTTCTAAAGTTCATTCAATGAATTTGAGTTCAAAAATGAGATTTATCATTACTAAATATTTATTACTATCTAAAGAGAGCATAGATAGTAATTAGACTAATTTTGGCTAAGAGATTAACATAATACTTGCTAATTAGTATTTAAGGCTATATAAAGGTTATTAACAAATAAAACCTCCTAACATGAAAAATTAAGTTATATTTTGGTCTTATACTCTCTCATGAGTTATTAGACACTTAAATTACTAAATTTAGAGCACAAATGGATTTAATATCCACTATGCAAAGTTTGGGGTGATTAGTAAATAATTAATAAAATTAAGTACCTAAAAAAATTTCTAATTCCATAACTAATTTCTTCTTTGTATAAAAAAGAGAATGCGACCTTAGTCCTGCAATTTGGCAAAGGATTTAACCTAATATTCATTAATCCATTTTTAAGATGATTAGGGCGTAATTAATAAATCTAGTAACATAAAGTAAAATATTATCTTAGATTAATGTTCTACATGTTTTCTTGATAGAAATGGTATATAATATCAGTAAAATTGGATGCATATTGATTGTAAAATTGTAAACCCTAGTCTCCATTTAATTCTATTTAATTAGGCTTTTATGTTTCATAAAAATCATATCACATTATTCAATTTTGGCTCACGGGTTCTGTCAGGTAGACCGGAACCCAATGAGCTAGCACAAAATGGAGCCATGCTGGTCGACCAAGAGCCGATGATCCACTATTGTCGAACAATGCATGTCGCGATCATCCTGAACCACACTATTCTTCTTTTCGATGAACAATAACTCGTATCGGGAGTTTAGAGTTTCAGGGAAACCATAAATTCTTGATATATAGAGCCTTTCACTTTACTTAATATGGCTTAAAAGAATCATAGGATTGTGCCTTATACACTGGGACTTGAAGCCCTATCTAGGATTCACACATTCAATTGATCCTAGTTTCCCAATATCTGTGGCGACCCGTGCCCCAACAAGCAAGGGTTGGAGAGGCTGTCACTTGGCAAATCTCTCGCTTATCATTAGATTAGAGTATTGTCCCCATTCCACTAACAAGGAAAGGATTTGCACTATGTAACAGCGGAACCATTCACTAAATAACATACATAATAATCAGAGTGCTAAAGAAAGAAAATAATTGGCTTACATTCATTAAGAACCAAAATGCCATAAATAGAGAACATGCAGCTCAGAATAAAAGTATGCAGTAAAGGAAAATACACAGAGTATCTATATTATATCAAGGTTTTAAATAAGTTCTATAAGAAATAAAGGGCACTCTTCCTCACTTAAAATAAAATAAGTAACCTAAATTAGGGCTCCTCATCTCCAAGGTGATCCTCCTTCTAGAACTGCTCCTCCACGAGTGCTAACTCCTCAAATGGCTCAGAAACTGACATTATCAATTTTGCAATGCCAGAGCCCCAGCCAAAAAGAAAGAAAAACTTGTTAGATATATTGTCTAATTACATTTCTGGCTATTAATTTTCATTTATTTAATGATATCACAAATATCATAAGTATTTTAGGAGCAATAAAGTAAATAAAGAAAGTGGCAAAAACTATAATCAATCAATTATAACTTAAAGCAAAATGTGAGGTAAGTACATACCTCAACCCAAAGCTGCTAAAAGGTTAAACAATAAATATGTAAGAGAAACTACTAAGTACAAGGAAAGATCTAAGTAAATATGATCAATTTCACACATGCTAGTTTTATAAGTAAAATGCAATATTGGTAGGACTGAAATAGATATAGCATCCTAACATGCTTATATGTCAAACCAAGAGCTGCGGAATATGAAAGAATAAATACTTGAAATACAGAAAATACAGAAATGCTACATAATTGCTGAAGAATACAAAACTGAAAGTATAATGAAACTGCTATCACAACATGGACATATGCCTACTTAGAACTACCATAATAGGAAATTGTGGCTCATCTAGCCACTAAGTAAAACTTCTAAAGCATCTAGGAGAATTTTCCCATATCAATAGGTCCATTGAAAATATACCATCGAGCTAAATTTCCTAGGTGTTCATCATCTCAAATATATGCAACAACACTATAGAGACATACTAAGTAGGACACATTCTAATTAAAATGTTATGTAATTCATAAATTTCATCTAGTTTAGCTATTCATGGATATATCTCATGCAAATTTCAAAATTAATATAGAATATTCATCAAATATCATATGTTCATCTATTATGTGACAATGTAAATACTTAAGTTAAGAAAGCATAGCATCAAAATAAGGTAATACATAGCACTACACAAAATCTATGATATCTCTTATTTTTTAATTTAATATGTTCTAACTAAACTGAGAGAATACAAGTTTAGGATCTCTAATATCTAGCTATACAGTACAGACTCAAAATTATGGTCCTATAAGATTTAACAATAATTAGAACTAATCAAGTTCTTATGTAATTCAATCAATAACATTTACTTAAGTTGAATAATGAATCAAACGTCCTAAGTTAATGATTTTAAATATCCTATGCCAATCTTGATTAATACAAAATAAGATTGAGGGATTAAGAATTAAACTCCAAATAGTGGAGTTTAATCTCTTAATCTAGAAGTGATCTTAGAGGCTAAGGTTTAATATTAGTTCTCATGTTCTACAAGTTAAGCCTAACTTATTAAGCAAAGTCAAGCTTAATAAGAAGGATTTCTAAACTTAGACTTAAGTTAAAATACAAAATAATCATAATAAAGGATGAAAACTGGAATCTAACAAAATCAAGGTTTCATCCATTGAGTAATACATTTACTCAATGAATGAACTCTTACCTAAACCTACCTCTAAATCCTAAGGAAAGCTCCTAAGGTTTGAGGAAGAATCTAAACCCAAGAAAAATTATTAGTTTTTTTTGGAATACAGTATTAGCGAGCTTAATTTATTTAATATTGATTCTAAAACACTTATTAATTAATAATTTTGCTAACTAATTCAGGTTTCTAAGGCTTAAAAATACTTAACCCTAATTTTGGGCAAATGACCATTTTGCCTCTACTTAAAAGTCTAAAAATGCAATTTTTTTTTATTTAGGGCTCTAAATTGAAATTTGTTAATAGAAATTAGTTATTTACTATCTAATATGAAGATAGAAAGTAAGTACACTAAAATTGGATAAGGATTAAGCTTTATGAACTCAAATTAAGGTTTTAGATTATTAAAGGCAATTTAGTAACTTTGCTTAGAAAAATACAAAAATTAAGTTATATTTTTGTTATTTATTATCTAAGATTCAATAGAGTCTAAGATCACTAAATTACAAGGTCATTTGGCCAAGTTATGGCCAAAACAATATTAGGGTCCAAAAGGGTAATTAATGAGCTTTAGGAAAAGTCCAAAAACCTAACTTTTCCAAATAATATCCAAATTCAGCAAACTCAACGAGTACTATGACTGGGAGTAGACTCATATTCAACTTTATTTGATTAAGTTATGTGTTAATCAAGTTTTATGGTGATTAGGACAAAATAGAAAATATAATTATCAAAACTTAAATATTCTTGCACTTTACTAATCCTTAGGTCTTCCTGATCAAAATTATATATTGCATGATCTTATTTAGAGCTAAAATGGCTAAGTTATTACCTAATGAAGTTTCGAGGTTATATATGGTAATTAGGGAAGGTCCTATAAATCATTAGTCAATCTACAAGTTCAATAGAAAAATTAATATTATCAAAATATTCCTGACATTCCTCGGATTAAAATGAGAGCTAAATTGGCTATGTTTGGAGATAGGGTTGCATAGTTAGGGCCATTTGAAGTTTCTTAGGGTTTGGGGTTAATTAAGGGGTCCTATAATGTCACTAAGCCAAATACTCATTCAAATGGAAATTTGATACCACCATAATGCTCCTCTCATTTTTCTGATTAAATTGAGATATATTTGCTATATTGGAATTATTGGTTTACAAATTATGAAGGTTCAAAGTTCTGTTATTAACTGATTAAATGAATTTGCATTATTTTCTTAACAGGAATTAATTTAATTAGACTGCTTTAATTAAATGGTGGCGGGACCCACATGGCCAACAACTCAGCACGGTGGGTCATACAGATGCACACTTCTGCACGGACGGGTCCCACCAATGCTGATTGCCGTATCATGGCGAGACCCACTGATGCAATGCAACGGCAAGGAGTAGGCCCACCTGACGCTTCCACGACTTATGCATGGCGGCCTGAAATGAAAATCCGCTGGTCCGGTCAGGCCCATCCCGACCCAGGACAAAATTCCTTCACGCTAGCTTGTTTCGGCATGGCCTAGCTAGGGCACAAAAATTTGCGTCTGTCCCAGTGATGGCGAGGCACGCCCGCACGACAGTGGATAGGCCCAGACCAGACCTTCCTAACGACTGTTGCACCGAGACCTGAGAGCAATCTCTAGGCGACTAGGTGCAGCTTAGAGTTTTGAGATCGATATGATATTAAGCCTTTGATAATATAGGAATAATTGCATCAAAATTAGTAAGACAAATGAACATTAATCCAAGTGACAATGGAGAAGAATTGAAGAGAAAACAAAACATTAAAGTACAAGGATGGGTGAGTACCTGAGAATGATGACCGAAGCTTAGATCTACGGGGTATCGAATGTACTAGAAAAAATCCTTGAATGTGCAAATGGGCAATACGACAGTTGATGAGAGCCCTAATAAAGGTCAATGGCGGATGTTGCGAGGACCTAGGGTTACTATGAGAGGCCCACATAGGCGGTGAGGGAGACAATGATCCCACCATCTGATCTAATGATCAGATGGCTCATATTAGCCATGTGATCCGATGACAGAGAGATATAGCATAAGCATCGAGCAGATGACACCATTAAGGAGAATTTAAATAATAATTATTTAAAGAATAATCTCATATTTTATTAATTAAAATTAAATAATTAAATGACTTCTATAAATTTCGAATAATTCACCCCTAGCTAATTGAGAGGTGAGAATGCAACGGCAAAGTTGAATTTCAATTTCGATGAGTATTTCATTTTCTTATTTTTTGGGATATTTTAAATATATTAAATTATTTGACAAAAATCCAACGACTTTGAATTGCCTCCAAAACTTTAGCCTTTTCTAATTTAGGGGTGATGAGCATAATGGCAAAGTTTAATTTTTAATTTGAGGTCAATTTAATTAGGTCAATTTCTAGGATTCTTGAAATTCCTATAATCAGGGTTTGATCCATTTGACACCTGAATTGGACCAAAACTCAGGGTGTAGTCCTAATGACTATTTAAGAGTGATAGAATCAAAATAAGGACTAGGTTAGTTTTATTTGACTAGGGTAACAACCTTGGGTTGTTACAGACTCCCCCATTTAAGGATGATGTCATCCTCAACATGACTTAAGTAAGAATAATGATATAGGAATGAAATTAATAAAACATATATAAGATAGATTGAGGAAGTACCAGGATTTTCAAATAGCCTTGGGTACTTTGATCACATATCTGACTCCTTCTCCCAAGTGGCTTCTGTAGAGGAACGATTCCTCCATTGAACTTTGACCATTGGAGTTGTTCGACTCCTTAGCTACTTCTGGTCTTTTCCCAAAATTCTTATAGTTTCTTCAATGAATGATAGGTCTATCTATATCTCTACTAGGGGATTAAAATAAAATGATTAGGCTCTCTTAAGAATTTCCTGAGCAATGACACATGTAAAATGTTGTTCACTATAGAGAAATTATCAGGAAATTCCAGTTTGTAGGCTGAATATCCAATCTTGGATAATACTTTGAAGAACCCAACATATCTTGGACTGAGCTTCCTAGCAACTCCAAAATGGTAGATTCCTTTCATTTGATTTACCTTCAGGTATGCAAAATCTCTAACACTGAACTCCAATAGACAATGATGTGCATCATGATATTTACTTTGACGATCCTAAGCACGAATCCCTTGTTAAATGAGCTTAACTTTTCTGTTAGTTTCTTCTATTAAATCAGACACATATAATTGAACAACTCCAATTTTTTACCATGATAATGGAGTGGATCACTTTCTCCCATATAACGCTTCATATGGAGCCATTTTAATGCTTGATAAAAAACTGTTGTTATATGCGAATTCCACTAGAGAAATATGACTCTCGTAAGAACCAGAAAAATCCAAAATATAGAGATGGAGAAGATCTTCCAGAATTTGATTTACCCTCTCAGTTTGGCCATCTATTTTGGGATGAAATAATGTGCTCATTGCTAGGGTGGTTCCTAGATCTTGATGCACCGTCTACCAAAACTTTGAAGTAAATCAACTATCTCTATTTGATACGATCAATTTGGGCATACCGTGCAGCCTGATTATTTCTTTGATATATATCTTTGCAAGTATTTCAATAGAATTAGTTTGACGGAATGAGATAAAGTGAGCTGATTTGGTAAGATGATCAAGGATGACCAATATTGAATCCACACCAAATCTTGTGCATGGCAATCCTATCACAAAGTCCATTGAGAGGTCAATCCATTTCCATTTAGGGATCTTCAATAAGTGGAGAAGACCTCCAGGCTTCTGATGTTCAGCCTTAACAAGATTGTAAGTATGACAATTCGTAACAAATTTTGCTGCACTTTCTTTATACCAGGCCACCAAAATGAATTCTTCAAATCCTGATACATTTTGGTACTTCCTAGATGAACTTGATTTCATAATTTGTAACCCTCTGTAACAACCCTCGTGTTTCTGCCCATTAATTAGTAGTCTAATCAACCTCGTTTCTTTTCCATTACTCTTATATTATAGTTAAGAGCCTCCGCCTCAATTTTGTGAGATTTGGAGATCAATTGAGACTTTCCAACATTTCTTGATTTTCCCAATAATTTTGAGAATGCCTATTTTAATTAGACCTCATAATAAAAATTGGAGTCAGCCATTGGACTCATCACTCCCAATTAGCTAGGAGGGGTATTTTGGTAGTGTTTTGAAGTCGTAGAATTTTTCATGATTATTTTAGTACTATTTAAATACTCATAAAATTATGATAATTAAATTAACCACTGATCAAAAATCCACTTGCATTTTTGAGTTCCTCACTCCTCAATTAGGTAAGGGTAAAATTTTGGGATTTTTTGGACTCTGTTTGATTATTTAATTTTGAGTAATTATTTAGGATATATTTATTATTTAAAGAGTGCATTTAACTTAATCTAGTATAAATATTAATTATAGTTAAACCAATAACTATTCCAAAAGGAGGAAATCTCATGATCTGGCTTTTAAATGAAACACCATACGCCAGGATCAGAATTGTCCATCCTTCTTTAGTTTTAATTAGACGATGACTTGGATGATTCCTTCTGTACACCTCCCTGCTCCCCAACTGGGCATAGAGGCATACGTCGCGCAGTGCCTAGCTGCCTCTTTCTGTAACCATTAGGTATCTTCTAATGCTCCTTTTCTCCATTTGCTGTAATTCTGCATAGTGGAGCTGCAAAGAAAACCTGAAGAAAGGAATCTACTACAGTTAAAAGTAGAACTGCCCCCTAACCATAATAAGCGAAATTAATACTTTTTTGCAAGCTACAAGGTACAATCCCCCATTGATCCTCTTTCTTGTAGTAATTCATTTAATAGTTTCATTTGCTTACTTTTACTTTTGTTAGAATAATCTGCATGAGCTGATTAGATTCATAATGTTTGATCAAGCTCAGTGTATTGTCCATCATTTCCTATTTAGGATTAGTGATATTAGAAAGCTTCATGGATTAATATCTATGTTAATAAATCGATTCCAATCTTAGCCTCTTATTGATTGTAGCTTTGGCATCTCACGTCTCCTCTTCACGCCGATCTTGCATTACCCTAGGTTTTAGGGTTTTCCTTTGGTTGATTTTGTCTACGTGCGTGTAAAGGAGAAGTGGCTTAACGGGCCAGTAGCCACTGCCCAAGTTTGGACCCAAGACATTTAGTGTGTGTGGCGCATGTTTGGGCTAGGCAGGCCTTAAACTTGATTTTGGCCCATTAAGCATATTGTGCATGGCCCATTTTAGCCAGAAGCGGTGGTCGACGCACAGTAACTTTAAGACAATTAAAAATTAAATGTTAATCAAATGATATTAATTAATTAATGTAATTTTATTTATTGCAAAACTTTAATTTTACTCAGTCAAAATATGCAATATTATATATCATTTGAACCATAGAATAATATTATGATATCATATTTCTGTTTCAATGATTATCTTCCTTATTCACTATTGTAGTTTGCTTAAGCAATTGAAAATTAGTTCACGCATTGTAAGTGAAATAATTTAGTCAAATTAATGTCCAAATTTGACATTCCAATAGTCTATTTCAAACACAAAAAATATGTAGGATAATAATTTAAAATTAGATTTAGGTTTTGAACCCTAAATTTCTTAATAACTTTTTAACCCTAATTTCCCAAGATTGTCCAATTTGACTTACGTAGTGTCATTCTTCTTCTTATGTTATAAGGATTTCAAATATGCGTACATTATTTCATTTGGGCAACATTTGGATATTTTTGTTTCTTGGCTCCTAAATTAGTGTAATTTTGCATTTTCATAAATTCTTAGAATGCATGTTTTAGGATTTTAAATCCTAGGACAGCAAACATGTCTCATTTTAATTACTTCCCATATACTTTTAATTGTATGCTTGAGACTTAGATTTCAGAGTTTAGATAGTTGGAATACTTAGCAAATTATTGATTCAACCTTCATCCATGATAGGGATACTGTAGTAGTGATTTGAGATCATGATTTGCTTGTGATCCTTAGAGATATATATTATTACCAATTAGTGTTGATAACATTAACACTTATGTGATTATAAGTTATAATCCTATTAGGACTATTTGCAAAGCACCTTTTTAGATTTAATTTTCATACATAGAATACATCTTATAAAGTTTGGGAATCTAGCTTGTATGAATTACAACCACAATTTTAGCTAACCTATTCTATAAGTGTAAAATACTAATTGTATGAACTAGTGTACAACAATTAGATTCAAACTTAGTGATAGTTCCTTAACTTCTAGTCCTTACATTAAGTCCTCTAGTAAGATGAGAATTAGTATGCTAGTAGTATACCTTATTTCACTAAGTAATCTTAATAAGTCTAGTACCCAACGATTTGATTAAATTATAAAATTCCTTAAATTCTTAATGTGCTTTAGATAGCTTATAGACTTCTTTTAACCTACGATCTAGAATAGCCTAGAATTTGTAGTTAGTAGTCAATTCTTTCCCTTACACTTAGACAAATCCTACCAATTGATCCTTGCTAGTTTAGTGATTAACTTAGTTGGGAACCTTTCATTTTGTAAGCCAGTTTGATGAAGTAGTATGTATTAAATTAACCTTTACTTCTTTTAGTTTAGTAATCTATTAATATTACTCTTACTACTAGTTTCCTTAATCTTAATCATTAAACTACTCAACATGATTGGCTTATGATTAGTGTAAGATAAGTATCATCTTTGCATGAATATACTTATAAATTATTTTCTCATTTCATAAACGAAATCAAACTACTATTTTCCAATACTCTTTCACTTATACTATTACTTATAATTGACTTAGATAATAATATCTATAAGTTAATTGTGTGCTCAATTAGCTCCAATCACTATATATATCATTAAAATTAGGCAACTTCGAATATCACATAGCTTACATGTATTTAGAATCTTTAAATGCTCTCTTTGCTTTGAGCCTATACTTTTGAACATACATATAAGACTTTGTTCATAAATAAAACTTTCATAAAACACTTGGGGTTTTTCCATGATGAATAGCTAAGGGTAGTCTTAAGAGGGGATATAAGAACACCTCACATTCTTAGAGGGTGAATGTGAGTGTTTATTTTCTATGAGTCCCCATTTTTATTTACTTGTTAGGCAAATGTGCTTAACTCCTTGCATCATTCTGAATGTGCCCGCAGAATAAGAAATTCCATAAATAACTTCAACAAATAAAATATGACTCTTATTGATTGTTAGTTCTCATCATAGCTTTCTAGCTATATTTACTTCACATAGTCTTAGGCTATGTAATCTTATACTAAGAGGCTAAGATCTTCATTTACTTACTTACTTTGCACTTTCAATTTTCAGTTTTGTGCTTTACTTACTTACAGTTCATTAAAGAATGCAGTGTATGTTACTTTAATTTAATTTAAATGCTTCACTACTTTTGTTTATTTTACTAAGAATAATTTCCAATAGACATATATATGTTTCCATTTCATTTATTTTCTGCACATTAGTAGCTTCTAGCCTTATTTAGAATGCTTTTCTTTTACCTTTTTGGTTGCAGGATAGAATGATTATACTTGTGAGTTCTCTTACTCTTCTTCCCTTTCTACAGTTCATCTTTATAGTTTCAATTACTTTCTTCCTTTTCTTGAATGCATATGAATGCTCTACTGTAGTTTTCAAATTATAAATTTGCCTGTGATATCCAATTAAATTTCAATGAACAATTAGCAAATTTAAAAATGTGCTTAGACTATTTAGTCTAACTACCTTTTTCTTTTTCTTGGCTTTGCCCTATCATATTTTAAATACCAAAAATACGATAAGTTAGGCGTAATATTAGGCTAGTGGAGTTGGACCTAGTACTTAAAGACTATTAACAACTACTTCTACTTTTCTTTTGCTTTCATTTACTTAAGTGAAAGAGATACTTTTTATATCTCTTAATTTCTAATTCATAAGTTTGCAATAATTAATTTCTGTGATGTTCTTACTTCTTTCTGTGATGAGTATACCATTGAATTAATGCTTGAATTAGATAAGTGGATAGTTTTTTATGCTATACTTGCACTTGTTTCTTATTTTTCCTCCCTTACTATTGCAATTTTTCTTAACTTAATACCCTCACAAAGATACTTGGCCACATGACACTTAGTGTTGGGTTAGCTTCCTTCAAACCTAAAAATAAATTTCATGGAAACACTCCATTTTTGGATTGGGTTTCTTATTCAATATTGGGGTCATTACACCCTCGATAAGAATCTCCTGGTGCATGGACTTAGGGATCCATAAGCGGTTACCCTAATATATTATGGTTCCATGCAGCTACAAATCTTGACAGCGCACACCTTCAATATCGACTTTGAGCTTTAAATACTCTTCATCTTAATTTTGTGAGATGGAAACATCTCTATAAAATGTGGACTCCATGGCAATATTAGTTAGCATGGAGCTTAGCATGTCACCATGCACTGGGACAATGCCTTACTTACAAAATTCTTCCTCTATTGGGCTTGCTGAGTTCATAGAACTGAGAGTAGCGTGATGACTAAGTGCATTAGCTACAACATTAGCCATGCCTGGATGGTACTGGATATCTAAATCATAATCGATTATTAATTCTAACCATTGCCTCAGATGACAATTTAACTTTCATTAAGTGAATATCTACTTCAGACTTTGATGGTCAATGAAGATTGTGCATTGAACACTAACAGACTATTTTATCAAGTCTTAGCAAATAAAGTTTCTTTAATCAGAAACTACTTTTACAGAAATTAGGGAGAGTTAGGTTTCAGCATGCTACTTAACAAGAATTCATGTAGTACTCTTTGATATCAATTTAGTGTAAATGAGATGAATGATCTATTCTAATCGAGATACATAGTCTTCTCTGGAGTATCCCCCAAATTGACTAAATCTAGCCTAGTGCGCAAGATAAGCATGTAAATGCTCAATCATGGCACTTGTGTTTTCATATGAACTTCTAGTGATTTAATTCAGTGCTTATGTCTAAGTGATGAAATTCATAAGTTGAGCTTCTCAATCATATGAACTTGATTCCATTAATGGCTCACATGCATTAATTTTAGGTTAAGCCAAGGAGATGATTCATTAGGCTACATGGGCTATGTTACATCACCTCTGAGCACAGAATGCATCATACTCATCTCATAAACCAAAAATGAGCTATGGAACTCGACTAATGGATCTCGACATCTCATGCATCAACTTCTCAGTTCAGTAGGACGTCGCGCAGTTACTGTCATTATGCACCAACATCGCACATAAACTGATGGTGATCCATGGAGCTCAGAGATTATTTAATATTCATGGCTCAATTAATCCACTTAGAACTAAGGGGTTGCACTAGTCATTATCGCACAACTAATGTTGTCACGCACATTAGCAGCGAGGACACTCAGCATGCAAACCCTTAGCTCTTAATGAATCGTGAGCTCAATGATTTTCATAGATCTAATTCCATTCATTCATCAAGATATTTTCATATTAACATTAACCCATCCATTTCATTCATCGCAACATTTAGATCAAAGATAAAAATACACTCATTGATTATTCATGAGCACAACACTTTCTATTTATTTATTTGTTACATGCCTATATTCAACCCTCCCCATGAAGGATTTAGGCTGCCATTAAATAGAAGTTGCAAAAAAGTATACAAGTAATAGAAAGCCTTTGTATGACTTTTACAAGAAAGAAAATAAGTTATAAGGCCTTACTACGCAGAGAACTACTGTCGCATTCACCAGCTTGTCTTCTCTTTTTATTGCTCTTATTCCTGGCGTCCAGTACTATATCTTCTCTCTTTTAAATTACAGCTTTCTTCCTTTCTTAGGGGAGGGTAAAACTCTCATTTTATTTCACTTGCAGCAGCTGGTGGAACAATATTTATTTGCTCAACCAAAATCTAAAACCTTTTCTTAATCCTCAATTCTCCCTTTTATAGACACCTTTCAGCTGTTTCAAATTTAATTTAACCAATAAATCTCATTTAGAAAATTGTATTTTTCATTGTTGGAATTTATGTCTTGCTACGTAAGAGAATTAATTTAGCTCTTTGCTCCCCCTATGCAACTTCGAATGTGTTGGCTGGCAGTTTTTATGGTGAGCCCTACGGTGCATGTTGTGCTTATGTTTCCCTTTTTTGACTGCTGGAGTGCATTGTAGCACGTGAGCTTTTAATTATATAGCATTGCGGCATGCAGTAGCGCCAGAGTCTTGGTCTTAAGACTGCTACAACGCACGGTAGCAGGATGCTTTCAAATTTTTGCTAAGTCTAAGCAACAGTTGCTTTTGCTGTGGTGTGTGGTAGCGCCCAAGCCTCTGTTTGGTTCCGCTATGGTGTGCGGTAGTGCCAGTTTCTCTGTCTTGGGATTGCTATGGCTCACGGTAGTGCATAGCTCTCTACTTTAATCTGCTGTTGTGTGCAGTAGCGTGTAGCTCTCTGTTTGGATGCGCTGCAGCACGTGGCAGCGTAGAGCTCTCTATCTTAAGAGCATTATAGCGCACAGTAGCGCGGAGCCCTCTGTCTTGATTCGCTATAGTACGCTATCGAGCGCCGGGGTGAGCTACAGCGGTTTTTTTTTAAGAATTTCTGAATTCAACCCAAGTTTCAATTCAGCTCCTCTTTTATCTTGAACACAGCAAAAGCATATCAAATATACATTTCTTATGAAAAAGTGTTATTTTTATAACCTAATTTACTATAAATCTTATATTTATCACACCCCACACTTAATTTCTTGCTCGTTCTCGAGTAAACACAAAATGAATTTTTTTTTATTTTCTTAACTTGCACAATTCAAAATGTGAGCGTGAAATGTTTTCATCATTTATACTTTAACTTAAGAAGGTGATTAGAGAAACATAAATTCCAAAAGTCCCATACCAGTTGCTTCTTCTCTTTTCACTACTTAATTTTTCTTCTTTATAAATGGATAATGCTTAACTCATATATTTCAATGGTGGTTCCAGATTTTATTAATTTGGAAAAGTTTAGAATTGGTGCTTTAGATTTTGCTTGTACCATATGTGCTTCTTCTTATATACAACAATGACTATTCTATTCAGGAGAGATAATTTTCTTCATCTTATTTTTTTCAATTTTCTCAATTCATTTGGGAGATATATTTTTCTTCATCCCTTGATTAGTATTTTATATTCAATTCAAGGGATAGATAATTTTATTTATTCCCATTTATTAATCATTGTATTTAGTAAGCCTTATAGAAGCCTATATATCATTCTTTATTTCACTGTTTCTTGTTCCCCTAATCATGTTCCTTGATTCCTCACCCCCACACTTAGATTTAAGCATCATTCATATTTAAATTAGAAAAACTAGAGTGATTAAAGAGTAAGCTCACTCAGCACAAAAAATTTCAGAACAGTTTCATGTTAAATGTTCGGCTTTTCTTAAGTAGTTCAAAATGCTGAAATTTTTTGCATGTTCCATAACAGTTGAATTGTGCGCATTTAAACTTCAAAAAAATATTTGAAGATAAGATTGAAAATTTCAGTCAGCTCAAGATAGTGGGGAAATGAAAATTCATTAAGATTTATTAAAAAAAAACAAAGTACAAATCAAAACAAAATACACAAACAAAAGAAAAAAAATGCAACTTAAATCATGGTTTTCCTCCTCCTCTTCTTCTTCTTCTTCTTCAACTTTTTCATCCTCATCTTCTTCGGGCCATTGTGAGTATGGAGGGGGTTCATATTCTGGGGGTTGTGAGAGGACACACTCTCCTAGTTCACTATGCAAGCTACAATTCGAGAACATTGTACGAAGAGCTGTGTGGAAATCATGCTGGAATTGGAGTTGCTTAGACAAGGTGGTTTGGTTATACCACCTGTCTTCCTCAAGACACTTCCCCATTTGTGATTGATAAGCCCTCATCACAATAATTCCTTTTTGTATATTTTTAGTTTTGACATTATGCCCAAATAAGTAGAAGCCTCTCTTACCTCCCCTTTTTTTTTTCTTGCTCTTCTTACCCTCTTGAAAATGGGAGCTTAAGTTGTGTTTGGTAAGAGGAAAACGGGAAAGAATTACTGTGTCACTAAAGGATATCTTGACCTCTGGCTTAGGAAAATCCCAAAAATCAATGATCCAAAAGCTAAAGGGGTGCATGACCCGGTCAAGGCATTCCATAGTTGTTCAAGAATAATCTTGGAGATATGGATATCTCCAAGTTGTTTGATTGCATAAATTAATATTGCTCTTGATGAAGTCACCTCACTTAAATGCCAGATGGCATTACTCTACTCGAGATAAGGATATGCCACGCATTGCATGACTCCCTAAGGAGGGCTCGTGGAATGTTGGCAAGGTTCGCTCTCCACCTAGCATTATGAGAGGTGAAAGTGCCTGCAATAACTATAGGATCAAACTCACAATTCAGCAGGCCTTGGTAGGCACATTTCTCTACCATCCTAAGTCCATATAATTGCTTGATCTGCTCGAGCCTGAAACTTATAGCCTTCCCTCATACAAAAATTTTACGCCCGTTCGCATTTACTGAATTGGCGTAAACTTACTGCATAAGAGATGGGTAAGACTCAATCTAAAGGCCGACCAAGTTTTCCCACCCCCGGAGCGACACATCACCATGGTAAACAGGATAGGGGAGTTTAAACCCCCTCTCCGAGATGAGTTTCCTTCGTGACATGATCTGGACAAAGCATTATTCTGCTTTAACTGAGTAGAACCTTTGATTGTTGAAAGAGCTTCTAGATGCTAAGGCTACATCTCCCTTGCTTTCCATGCTTTTCTCTTGGGAGGCTAGGAAAATAGCTATGGATGGTGACAGATGTTAAATAGCTATGGATGGTGATAGATGTTAAATACACATCTACGCTTGCATGCAAGAGTACGTGATTTGAAGCAATAATTTGGAATGTGAGTTCTGAGATTTATTATCCTCAGGGAATCAGGAGTTTTGTTACTAAGGTATGTCTATGTTCAATAATGTTTAAACTATACAAATTTTGTTGATTCGGTTCCTAACAAGCACAACAAGTCTTGGCAGAAAGTAACTATGGTAAAAAAGAGAGGAGAGTTGGGTTTCTCCCACATGAAATGTTAGACTTATGTAAGATAATTCCTCAAGCATTGCCCTTTTTTACTTAATTTTGCATAATTTTAATCAAGTGCACATTGTCCTCCTTAGAGTTTAACTCCAAGACTTGCAAGTTCAAATCTCATGCTTGAAAAGAATACATAGTCAGTTCTATTTCAGCACAAAGACCCTCATAAGATTTTATATCAATAGTATTCCTCTCATTTCTAGATTATAGAATTGAGAGTTGTTTATTTACTTAAGATCTTACAAGCATTGATTTAACTAAGAGCATCACGTGCGCCATGCGCTGTTCGGATAAGGAGATGACTAGTTTGGCTCAATGTGCTAGTCATGTCACACATTAGCTGTTAACAAGTCATTATCCTCCCATCACATATGCTGAGTTCCAGAGCTCATTTAGTGGGACTCAGCTCTCACGCATCAACACCTTAGCTAGGCATAGATCAAGGTACACTATGCTCAAGAACTTCCTCACATAGTTCTAGCTCCTATGCACTCATGATTCCAGCTCCAAACTAAGGGTGAGCTATGGAGCACAAGACTTTTATTCTTGATGTCATTTAGTTTCTTCATCATTTGGTCTACATTCAAGTCTACAAATAGTCCTTATTTATTTCTTTTACAAGTTAATTCATTTCGCAAATTTTTATTAAAAGCTTGAGGAAATTTTCATACATAATAGTCTCTTACATGACATGTAGAATTTGCCCAACCCTCCCCAAGAGAGGTTTAACTCTCCATTACACTAGAGATAAATAAGAACACATATATGAATAAAGACCCTTTCATGATCAACAAAGAAAACACAAAGATAAGAGTTAGAGATTACTAGGAACGTTCCTTTAATAAAGTTATCCGGATTTTACCTCTTCATGTTCTCAATTATTTCTCCTAGGTCCGTAGTGCTGACTTTCTCCCTTCTTCTCCTTAAAAATAGGAGTTCTTCCATGCTTGGAGAGTTCTCCTTCTGTTCAATGCAGCCCTCTATTTTCTTTAGAAGTTTGTAAGCCAAGTTGGGAACCCTCTAATGAATAGAAGAGCTATTTTTATAGTAGGGGTGCACATTTATTTTCAGCCCTTTTGAAATTTGAAAATTAATTCAAAAATTTAGCCATCATTGCCAATCTAAGTGGAGCTTGAGGTGACATATTCTTTTCCCTTTTTTAATCTTTTATTTTATTTCAAATCACCTCCTCCTAATTAAATAAAAGTAGCAGATCTAAAAAAATGGCTGGAAGATAAGATCCAGATTCTGGGTCACATCCTAGCTACAGTTAATGTTCTGAGAATATAGAATTCGGCGCTCGCTGTAGCGTACGGTGGCGGGCGACAGCAATCAAGCCCCGCAAGTCTTCCCATAGCGGTGCACTATAGTGCTCAAATTACGCAAGTCTTCCCACTGTGGCGCGCTGCAGCGCTCGAGCCCTGCAAGTCCTCCCGATGTGATGCACTGCAGCGATCGAGTCCTGCTAGTCTTCCTGCTGTGGCGTGCTATAGCGCTCGAGCCTCACAAGTCTTTCCGCTGTGGCGCACTATAGCGCACGAGCCACACAAGACTTCCCGCTATGGCGCGCTATAGCGATCGAGTCCGCAAGTCCTCCCACTATGGCGCGTTGCAGCGAACGAGTCCCGCAAGTCTTCCCACTCTGGTGCGCTATAGCGCTCAAGCCCCGCAAGTCTTTCCGCCGTGGCACGCTACAGTGGTTATCTTTTAGAATTTGCAGAAAACATTCTAGAATTATCCAGACTTTGATGAGCTTGTATTTTCCCTGAAATTACACAAAATTTATCAAAGTAGGCTAATTCTAACATAGGTTTTTATGTAAACTTCCTTTATATATGAAGTAAATAATGGATTCATCACACTTCCAAACGTATTTTCTTGCTCATCCTCAACTAAGATCATGAAGTGATTTTAATCTACATTTTCAAAATATGAGAGGCTAGTTAGAAAATCAATTTTATTGTCTTTCAAAAGCTCGCTTTAACTTGGGATGATTCACCAATATTTAGTTGCTAAACAATTCTTTGACTTTGGTCATAATCCTTGATTGCTTAGTTTTGTCTCCAATTTTAAGCTTTGTTATGCTAACACCTTGTGTTGGAGAAATGCTTTGATATTACATACTAGTGAGATATTGATTGACTAAGAGTTTATGCCACATGTGCTTCTTCTTATGAATCACAAAGATAGAAGATATTTTAGGAGAGATACTTTTCATCATTTCATTTTTTTCTTCTTTTTTTTTTTATTATTATTATTATTGGGAGAGACATTTTTCTTCATCCCAATTTTTAGATCTTCGTGATTATGAAATCCCATAGGAGCCTAGCACACTCATTAGTTAACATTTGGTTCATCACTAGCTTGCTCATCCTTCTTTTTCCCCCTCACTTAGCACTTTGCATAGTTCTCATTAAATGTTTGGAAACTAGACACAACTTCAGACTATTCCTTTGTTTAGAATTGCTTAGAGCATTCACTTAGTGTGTCATTTGTTGTTTAAGTAAGTTATTGGTTTGACGATAAAATTCTCTTTTTGGTGTTTTCATAACTTCACATACTTTTGCAAATATTTAGATAAAATTCATATATAAATATATATATATATATATATATATATATATATATATATTGTTTAGCAAAAGCAATGAAGGTAGGAGAATCCAAATTTACTTCATCAAAATACAAAAAGGAAATAAACACAAAAAGAAAAAAAAAAGTACAACCTATTTATTCTTTATCTTCATCATCCCCTTTTTTCTTCCATGTTGTAGGAGTAGTCGCAAGAATAGCGGGTGTCTGGAATGGGGTCACTGGCAGGCGGTTGCGGCAGTACGGACCCGTCCAGTCCTCCTTGCAAGCTCCAGTCCTCGAACATTAATCCTAGAGCTTCATGAAATTTAAATTGGAATTTGCACTGCTGGGCGAGTTCTTTTTTAAAGAACCGCATGTCGGTTGCCATAGCACTGCCTAAATCTGTTTGTTGCTTTTCAATTCGAAGCAACAAGTTGTCGGTGAGGGTACGGCCGGGCGGAGCTGAGGTTTCCCCTTGTTCGCCCCTCCTCTTCTTGGGTTGATTTTGCTCACTCGAATGGATGTTCAAAGTCGAAAGTACAAGAGCGGTGCTGGGGGGAATGATGGGGTCGAAGGAGATGATTTTTGCCCCTTGGGCCACGCATATCCTAGAGATCAATGACTCGAAGGTCAATACAACATAGGGCCCTTGGAGAGCGCTCCAGAGCTGCTCAAAAATGATATTGGAGATACAGATCTCTCCCGCCCTAATTAAGGAACACAGTAAGAGATACGGATCTCTCCTGTCCTTGCCTTGCCCCTTCATGGAACCATCCTTTCCAAGATTGGCAATTTGGGGAATCTTCTTTTTTCTTTTTCCCCTTCTAGTTTTTCTTTTTTTCACATCCTCCTTATTTTCTTTCTTTGATGAAGAGTTAGAACTATTTTCAGAATTAATCTCTCCTAGAGTTAGATCTTCAAAAACAAGATCATTCTTCATTCTTTCTTCTCTATCTTTTCTCCTCACCTCATCTTCCAACATTCTTTATTTAAAAGAGGTGGGTTTTAAATCAATCATTTGCGATCTCCCTTTAATCTTAAAGCTCATCATCCCATGGCAGACGTCTATAATAGCCTTGGTGCTCATTAGAAAGGGTCGCCCAAATATAATGGTGGAGTTTTTGTTCCATCTATCCTACTCACACACAGTAAAATTAGTCAGGACATTGAAGTTCCCCAATCTTACGGTAATATCCTTAACTATTCCTAGAGGGGTCAAGAATTCTAGATTTGTAAATTCTAAAATTATGGTGGTATACTCCATTCCTCCTACTTTCAGATGTTTATATATATGGTAGGGCATAATATTTACTGAAGCACCAAGATCACACAAGGGATCTAAAAGTACTTCACTCCTTATTATGCAATGAATGCACAATCTTCCAGGGTCATCACATTTTGGAGCTGTGAGCTTCTCACACTTAGTTCCTCTCACCCCTTCTCTAGCCTCTAGCTCTGCTTCAACAGCACTATAATCATTAGTTTTGTACTCTTCATCCATACCTTCAGAGTGAATTACACTTACCAACTCCCTAGGATTTATTTCTGTAGAACTAGGTAGAGCTCCTTACTACCGAGTGGTCAGCTTCTTGGAGATCTGCCCTAGTTGAGCTTCAATGTTTCTTAGGGTTGCCTCTATTCCTTGGATGGAGGCATCATGGTGGGTAATAGTAGCTTCAGTGCGGTGCATGAATTGAATTGTTTTTGCCTTAAAGGAGTTATAGGCTCCTTCCAAATTTGATGGGTAATGATTAAGATTGTTTCCGTTATTAAAGCCTTGTTGATTTGATGAACTCCTCCTATTATGGTTTCCGTTATTATTATTGTTACTCCACGAGAAATTTGAGTGATTTTTCCACCCAGGGTTATAAATATTGGAGTACGGGTTATTTACGGTGTTGTTGTTTCTTAAATAGTTAACTTTTTCTGTGTTTAATTGCATGAAAATGTTATTTAAGTTGCAGTTTTCACTAGCGTGTCTTCCCCCGCACAACTCACATTAAGTTTCTTTAACAACATTAACATTCATTTTCTCAATTCATTCATTTAACGCATGGATTTTATTTTGTAGGGCCATTATTTGATTTGATTCATTCAATTTAATTGATTCCTTTTTAAGCCATTCAAAAGGCCATTGGTACGCATTATTTGCTATTTCTTCTAAGAGGTCATAAGCCTCTTCTTGGGTTTTGCTACTTATTGAGCCTCCGGCGGCCGCATCAATGAGAGTCCTTATTAGAGCATTCAAACCATTGTAAAAGGTTTGAACTTGCATCCATAAGGGAAACCCATGATGTGGGCATCTCCTTAAGCACTCCTTAAAATGATCCCAACCATCATATAATGTGTCCCCTTCAGATTGGTTAAAGTTAGTTATCTCAATTCTCAAATGAGCATTTTTCGCCGGAGGGAAATATTTGGCTAAGAATTTCTTAGCAAGATCATCCTAAGTACAGATCGAATCGCTCGGGGGAGAGCTGAGCCAACATTTGGCTCTATCTCTTAAGGAAAATGGAAAAAGCCTCAGTTTAACTGCATTTTCAGAGACTTCATTAAACCTGAAGGTGTCACAAATTTCAAGGAAGGTTGAAATATGTGAATTAGGACCTTCTGTGGCTAATCCACCGAACTGGTTATTTTGAACCATACTTAATGTGGAAGGTTTGATTTCAAAATTGTTTACTTTGATGTTAGGCCTAACAATAGCATGGGCGATTCCCCTAATTGTGGGTAGTGCATAGTCTCTACATGCTCTTCCCCTAGGCTCTCCTAAAGGCTCTCTTAGATGTTCATTAAAGTTCTCCATAATAGCTTATTGGTTCCTTAGAATGTTTTATTCTCTCCTAGCTTGTAAATGGGTTTTTTCAATTTTTGGATCAAAAAGATATTCAGTGCAAATTCTTTTACTCATGCAAGATAGAAATTGAGCTATTAAGAACAATTATAATGATAATGATCAAAGATTCAGAAAGATAACAAAAAGAAAAGAATAATAGTCTAACTATAAGTTAGTTCATATAAACACAAAGCAAAACTATATGCAAGGGATTTATTTAAATCACTATTTAATGATAGATTTTTCTTAATATGAAATAATTACTGATTCCCTGGCAACGGTGCCAAAAACTTAACAGATGTTTAATACACGTCTGTGCTTGCACGCAAGTGTATGTGGTCTAAAGTAATAATTTGGAATGTGAGTTCTAAGATTTATCATCCTCAGGGAATCGGGTGTTTTGTTACTAAGGTATATTTACATTCAAAAAGGTTTAACTATACGTATTTTGTTTATTCGGTTCGTAACAAGCACAACAAGTCCTAGTAGAAAGTAACGATGGTAAAAAGGAGAGGAGAGTTGGGTGGGGTTTCTACCATATGAAATGTTAGAGACTTATGTAAGATAATTTCTCAAGCATTGCCCTTTTTTACTTAATTTTGCAAAATTTTAATCAAGTGCACATTGTCCTCCTTAGAATTTAACTCCAAGATTTATAAGTTCAATTCTTGTGCTTGAAATGAACGCACAGTTAGTTCGATCATTAGTTTTCCTCTCATTCCTAGATTATATAATCGAGAGTTGTTTCTTTATTTAAGATCTTACAAGCATTGATTTCATTAAGAGCATCACGCGCATCATGCGCAGTTCGGATAAGGAGATAACTAGTTTAGCTCAATGTGCTATGTCACGTCACACATGAGCTCTCCACAAGTCATCATCCTCCCATCATGTATGGTGAGCTGCAGAGCTCATTTTGTGGGTCTCAGCTCACATGCATCAATACCTTAGTTGGGCATAGGTCAAGGTCCACTAGGCTCAAGAATTTCCTCACATAGTTCTAAGCTCCTATGCACTCATGATTCCAGCTCCAAACTAAGGGTGAGCTATGGAGCACAAGACTTTTAAGTCTTTATGTCATTTAGCTACTTCATCATTTGGTCCACATTCATGTCCACAAATAGTCCTTTTTTATTTCTTTAAGAGGTCATTTCATTTCATAATTTTTTATTAAAAGGTTCAGGAAATTTTCATACATAATAGTCCCTTACATGACATGTAGGATTTGCCCAACCCTCCCCAAGGGAGGTTTAGCTCTCCATTATACTAAAGATAAATAAGAACACATACATGGATAAAGACCCTTTCATGATCAACTAAGAAATACACAAAGAAAAGAGTTAGAGATTACTAGGAACGTTTCTTTGATAAAGTTCTCCGGAGTTCACATCTTCTTTTCTCGATTATTTCTACTAGGTCCATAGTGGTGCCTTTCTCCCTTCTTCTCCTTAGCAATAGGAGTTCTTCCACCCTTAGAGAGTTCTCCTTCTATTCTATGCAGCCCTCTCTTTTCTTTAGAAGTTTATAAGCCAAGTTGGGAACCCTTCTAATGAATAAAAGAGCTACTTTTATAGGAGGGGTGCACATTTTTTTTCAGCACTCTTGAAATATGAAAATTGATATAAAAATTTAGCAATCATTATCAATCCAAGTGGAGTTTGAGGTGACATCTTCTTTTCCCTTTTTTAATCTTTTATTTTGTTTTCAAATCACTTCCTCACAATTAAATAACAAGCAGCAGATCTGGAAAAATAGCTGGAAGACAAGATCCAAATTCTGGGTCACATCCCACCTGCATTTAACTTTCTGAGAAGACAGAAACTCGACACCCGTTGTAGCACTCTGTAGCGCGTTGTGGCGTGTTGCAGCGATCAAGCCCAGCAAGTCTTCCCGCAGTGGCGCACTATAGCACTCCAGCCATGCAAGTCTTCCCACTGTGACGCGCTGTAGCGCTCGAGCCCTGCAAGCCCTCCTAATGTGGTGCGCTGCAGCAATCGAGTCCTGCAAGTCTTCCCGCTGTGGCACGCTATAGAGTTCGAGCCCCGCAAATCTTTCCGCTGTGGTGCGCTACAGCGCACAAGCCACGCAAGACTTCCCGTTGTGGCACTCTATAGTGATCAAGTCTCACAAGTCCTTCCGCTGTGGTACGCTGTAGCGATCGAGTCCCGCAAGTCTTCCCGCTGTGGCGTGCTATAGCGTTCGAGCCTCGCAAGTCTTCCCGCTACAGCGCACTGTAGTGCGCTACTGCAGTTTTCTTCTAGAATTTGTAAAAAATATTCCAGAATTGTCCAGACTTTGCTGAGCTTGTGTTTTCTCTGAAATTGCACAAAATGTATCAAAGTAAGCTGATTCTAACATAGATTTTTATGAAAAATTCCTTAATATATGAAGTAAATAATGAATTCATCTGATGGGAAACTGAAGATTGGGGAGTTGGGACAATCAGTGCTATGATTTTAGAAGGCAAAAAAATGTGAGGACCCTAGTCGGATCAATATTCCTTGCTTCATCAAGGGTGAGGTTCTCTTAGATCCCTTATATGATCAAGGAGCCCCAGTCAATGTGATGCCTTATTACATTTATAAAAGACAGAGAATTAGGGGAATGGAGAGCACCCCAAACAATTTAGAGTTTGTTGACTTAGATTCATTAACCCTTTTAGGTGTGGTGAAGAATGTCATTGTGGGCTTGGGAAGTTTTATAGTTCCTACTGATTTTATAATATGTGAATGGGATAGATGGAATGAAAATTACACTATCAATTTTGGGATACCTTTTCTTGCTACTGCCAAGGCAATCATAAACGTAGCAAGGGGGATAATTACAATTAAAATAAATGGAAAAATTGAGGACAAAGACATGAAACTCATAGCTTACAAACAAATGGTATATAATTACATTGGAGAAGAAAACTCAAGGGGGAATTACCTCTCAGGGGTATTAAACTAGAGAATCTTAGGTTAAATGATCAAAATTCCGTGAGTAGCAAAAGCACCTCATCTGGAGTAAATGCTAAAGAGTACAAAAAAAATAAGAAGAAAACTAGAAGGGGTAAGAGAAAAAAGTCAAGGGTTCCTAGACCCAACTTTGAGGAAAAGGAAGAGGAAAAAGAGCACTTTGAAATGATGGGTTATAGCACAAGTTCTGTAAGTGCTCATGTACACACTTCTAAAATTTGGAAAGAAAGATCCCTAGATAAATAGTCACTTAAGTTCTTAAACTAGTTGAGCTGATGACATTAAACCGCTGATGGGAGGCAACCCACATTTATTTTGAGTTTTTAATTTTAGGTTTTGATCTAAGAAAAAAAAAGGCACTATAGCCCGTCACAGCATAATTTGACGTTGCAGCACACCGCAGCAGAATTCGACGCTATAGCTCATCGCAGTGGAATTCAGTGCTGTAGTGCGTCGTAGTGAAATTAAATAGAAATGTGGGTGCTATTGCGCGCCGTAGCACGCCCAGCGCATTGCGGGCTGCAGCGCGTGATGTCCTGCTAGAGCTTTTATTGACTGATTGGGAATTCCCAAGCAATCAAAGTCGCTATAGTGTGCCTTGGATACTGCAACCTATTACAAAAAGCTTAAAACACTCCGCTTTCTCTCTTTTTTTAAGAACTAATTTTATTCCACGATTACTGTATGCCTTAGGACCCCTATGACCAGCATTTAGTGTGCTTGAATGCTATCATGCTAGAATCCTGGGATATATAAATAGGGGAGAGGAATTGTGTTTCACTCTATGCCTTAGAAATTTTCCATGCTCTCACTTCTCTTAAATCCAAACACTTTTGATCTATTCCATAGCCTCCCAAGAGAAAAGTGTGGCAAGCAAGGGAGCTGCAGCCTCAACATCTGAAGGCTCTTTCAACAATAAAAAGTTCTCCTCATTTAAGGCAGAACAATGCTTCATCCAGATAATATCACGAAGGAAACTCATCCCAGAGAGGGGGTTTATACTCCCATATCATGTTTACCACTATGATGTGTCACTTCTGGGGTGAGAAAACTTGGTTGACCTGCAAACCGAATCTTACCCATCTCTCATGCAAGAAATTTACGCCAATGCAGTAAATGCGAATGGGCATAAAATGTTTGTACAAGGGAAGTCTGTATGTTTTGGGCTGTCAGAGGTGTGTGCCACCAAGCATTGCTAAACTAAAAAATAATTAGCCCACAAACCCAAGCTTATTTATATTAATGAGGCTGTCTTGATCCATTTATTAGATTTAAAGGAATGGCTACACTCAGAGAGGACTTGCCTTAGTCCATTTACTTTTCTTGCCCACCTGTGTGCTCCGCCTCTCTCGTATCACTTGCTTGTTTCTTTGTTGATCCAATACCAGTAAACCCTAGCTCGTTTTTTGCTCTCATCTTCAATCCATCTGTTACAATTCATCCCCTTCTTTCAAATCCACCGACCAATCACTGTCGGAAGGTCAATTTGCATTAGTATATCTGAGGCATCAACTCTAAATAGAATTTGATCCAGGTTCTTTATCGTCATTTTCTTTTTTGCATTTCATTGCATTTACCGATATATGTTCTGTTCGATCACCCTTTCTATTGTATCAGACGGTCTTCCATTTGTTGCAATTTGATTAGAGGTGCTTTTAACAGGAAATTTCTGGTGGGTTATGGAAATGTCAGTTTCGGACGATGGAAGCTCAACTCCTCAATCGCAGGTGGGCTCTTTTCGCTGTCATCAGAATAACGAATAGTATGTTAGCGCTAATTTAAGTTAATGATAGTTTGACGCTTGATTTGTACTTAACTGAACGTTTAAAAATTCCTTAAATGCTTGTGATTTGTGTAATTAACAAAAGATGAACTTAGGATGTTAGAGGAATGTGCCACCAAGCATTGCTAAACTATGTGTACGATCCTGCAGCTATAGCAAGCACCCTCACCTCTCATGATGCTAGCTGGAGGGGGAACCTTACCAATATTTCACGACCCTCCTTAAGGATTAGTGTAATGTGTGGCATGTTCTAATCTCAAGCATAATTATGTCATATGGGCATTTAAGTGAGGTGACCCAGTCAAGAGCAACATTAACCTGTGCAATCAAACTACCTAGAGATATCCATATCTTCAGGATTATTCTTGAACTGCTATGAAGTGCCTTGACCGGGTCGTGTGCCGCTTTTGCTTTTGGATCATTGACTTATGGGATTTGCCTTGACCAGGGGGTTAAAAAATCATCTAGTGATACATCGATTCCTCCCTGTGTTCCTCTTACCTGACACAACTTAATCTCCCATTTTCAAAAGGTTAAGAAGAGCAAGAAAACAAAAGGGGAGGCAAGAGAGGCTTCTACTTCTTTGAGCATAATTTCAACACTCATAAATATATAAAAAAAATGACTAAGATGACGGCTTATCAATTGCCAATGGGGAAGTGTCTTGAGGAAGACAGGCGATATAACCAAGCCACCCTGTCTAAGTAGCTCCAATTTCAGCATGATTTCCACACAATTCTCAAAACTATGTTCTCAAATTGAATATTGCACGATGAACTAGGAGAGTGTGTTTTCCCATAGCCCCCAGAGTATGATCCCCCTCCAAACTCACATTGGCCCGAAGAAGATGAGGATGAGAAAGATGAAGAAGAAAAAGAAGAGGGGGAAGACGATGAATATGTTGCATTTCTCTTTTCTTTGGTTTGTACTTTGATTTATTTTATACTTTTGTTTTATTTTGATAAATCTTAGTGAATCTGCATTCTCCCACTATATTCAAAGTTGCGCTAACTGAAATTTTCAATCTTGTCTCCTAATATTTTTCTAAATTTTTAATGCGCACATTTTAATTGTTATGGAACATGTGAAAAATTTTAGCAGTTTGATGTGCTTAAGAAAAGATGAACATTTGACATGAAATGGTTCTAAAATTTTCCATGCTGAGTGGATCTACTCTCCAATCACTCTGGATTTTCCAACTTAATTATGAATGATGCTTGAATTTAAGTGTGGGGGTGAGGAATCTAGGAACTTTATTAGGGGAACAATAAATGAGGAAATAAAGAATATGCTTAGCTTCTATAGGACTTACTAAATGCAACGATTAAATAGATTGGGATGAAGACAATTGTCTTTCCCCTGAACTGAATGTATAGTGCAAATCCAAGGATGAAGAAAAATATATCTCCCAAATGAACTGAGAAAACAGAGAAAAATAGGATGAAGAAAAATATCTCTCCTAGATAGAACATTCATTGTTGTTTGTAAGAAGAAGCACATATGGCACAAACAAATTCTACAACTCTGATTCTTAACTTTTCCTAATTAAGGAAATCTGGAACCACCCACGGAAGATATGAGTCAAGCATTATCCATTTATAAAGAAGGAAAATTAAGTAGTGAAAAGAGAGAAGCAACTGGCATGGGACTTTTGGAATTTATGGTTCTCTAATTACCTTCTTAAGACAAATCATAAATGATGAAAAATTTCACACTCATCCTTTTGAATTGTGTAAGTTAAGAAAATCATAAAAATTCATTTTGTGCTTACTCGAGGATGAGCAAGAAAGTAAGTGTGGGGTGTGATAAAATTGGGATTTATAGTAAATTAGGATAATAAAAACAACTCTTTTCAATTAGAAATGTATACTTTGATATACTTTTGCAGTGTTTAGGACAAAAGATGATCTGAATTGAACTTGGGATGAATTTTGAAATTATAAAAGAAATCTGCTGCGGCAAGCTAGGTGCACCACAGTGTGCTTCAGCAGATCAAGACAAAGTGCTCTGTGTTGTCGTGCATTATAGTGCTCTCAAGACAGAGAGCTCCACGATACCATGCACTACAGCAGATCAAAATAGAGCTCCACACTGCCGCGCACTGCAGCGAAGCAAGGCAGAGACCTCAGCACTACCGAGCGCTGCAACGAACCAAGACAGAGAGCTCTGTGCTATCGCGCACAGCAGCAGACCAAGACAGAGCTCAGCACTATAGTGCGCCATAGCAATCTCAAGATAGAGACACTGGCTCTTTCGCACGCCATAGCGGGACCAAACAAAGGCTTGGACGCTATCGCGTGCCACAGCAGAAGCAATTGCTGCCCAGACTTAGCAAAAATTTGAAAGCATCCCATTGTCGTGTGCCGTAGCAATCTGATGATAGAGACTCTGGCACTACCATGTGTCGCAGTGCTACAAAACTTAATGCTCACATGCTACAGTGCACTGTAGTGGGCCAAAAATAGAAACACGGGCACTACGGTGCGCTGCAACGCCCGCCATAACAACTGTCAGCCAATAGTTTTTTAAGTAGCATATGGAAGAGCAAAGGGCAGAATTAATTATCTTAGACAACAATGACATAACTACCAATAGCTTGAACCCTTCATTACCAAGTACTTAAAGGAATGAGCATTAAAGGAAAACACAATTTTCTAAATGTTATTTGTTGGCTTACTTAAATCTAAAATAGCTGAAAGGTGTCTATATAAGGGAAAATAGAAGATTAAGAATAGGTTCCAGATTTTTGTTAAGCAAAGTGTTGTTTTACCATCAACTCCTGTAAGAGAAAGAGGAGGAGAGTTCCACCCTACCCCAATGAAGGAAGAAGTTGTGTTTTGAAGAAGAGGATACATAGTGCAAGAGGTGAGAAAGAAGAGCAGTAAAAAGGGAAGATAAGCCGATGAATGTAACAGTAGTTCCCTGTGTAGTACTACCTTCTTACTCATTTTGTTTTTTGTAATAGCCATTCAAAAATAGAAATACACGCCTGTGTTTGCACGCAAGTGTACGTGGTCTGAAGTGATAAGTGGAAAGTTTAGTTTCAGAGATTTATCGAATCTCAGGGAATTATTGTTTTAATAGCGAGTTGTATTTTCTTTCACTAATATTTAGTTGACAAATTTAGTTGATTTTTGTGGTCCCTAATTAGCAATACATAAAACTTGAGTTGAGATATAATTTGATTAAAAAGGAGAGAGTTGAGATTTCATTGAAATATATGCAAGGGTTGGTTATATAACTTTATTGTTTGAATGTAGATGTTTAATTTAATTACTTTGTTAAACCAAGTGAACACCATTGGAATAGAAGTATCCTTCAATTACATTGGGTTCAAGTTTAGTGCACAAGAGAACTACTTTTAGGTTGCTCCTTAGCACATAAACTCTTATGAGATATGGTTCAATTAGTTAGATTTTGATTCCCTATGTCTAGGTTACCAAAAATATCTCTTAATTATAATGATCTCTCAAGCAAGGTTCTAGTACCACGCGTCATGCGCTTCACGCACAGTTTAGCTAAATGGGAAGATGCATCGGGTCAATGGATTTTGTCACATAATCCATGAAATTCCCAATGTCCTATCATCCCTTCTACTCTGCTGAGCAGCAGAGCAAGGTAATGGAGAGCTTGGTTCTCAAGCTTCAATTTTTTGGAGAGCTATTAAGGGAGAGTGCAAGTGAGCCTTGAGAATTCTATCACATATTACTCAGCTCGACTCGCACTACCTTCCTTGCTCTTACCCAATTGATGAGCATTGGAAAACAAGCTCTTTTAATAAAAATAAATAAAAGTTCAGTTCATCCAAGCATTCATTCAATATGGAAATTAAATAACACAAATAGTTTTTTTATTACATTTAAATAATATCATCATACAACTAATATTTCCCTTACATAATTCTACAACTATATCTCAACCCTCTCCAAGGGGTTTTTAGCCTAACATTACTGAGCAAGAAAGATCATACATGCAAAGAAAAGTGAACGTCGCCATCAGTTCACAGTAAGAAATTAATTTAGGGAGTTTAGGAGAAATACAAGGAATCACCCGGTGAAATTCTGGGGTTCTCTTTACTTCTCCTGCGCTGTCCTCTTTAAGCTCCACCCTTCATTCTTTGCTGCCTTTTCTTCCTTCCTATTCTGGGTCCTCTCTTACCCTTCGAGAGTTCTCCTTCTTTCTCTTCCTGCAGCCATTCTTTTAGGTCTTTTCAGTAGCCAAGGTTGGAACCATTTCAAGGTCTGAGATTGGCCCTTAAATAGGGATGCACTCAGCCTTAAAGTTTTTTGTGTGTGAGCTTTCATCTTCCTTCATTTAATTCTATTCCCTTCTAATATTTTTATCTATTTAATTATTAGGATTCAATAGGGATTTAATATATCAATTTTCAAGAGGATGGGGGAGGGCAAAGGTCACATTTTTGTGGCCTTCCCCGTGCCTCTTAATTGCTATTTTCTGAAAATTCTAGGCCATCTGCTGTGGTGCGCTGTGGTAGTGACGTTTCATTTACTCTTTTGCTGTGGCGCGCTGTGGCAGTGATGTTTCAATCACTATTCTGCTATGGTGCGCTGTGGTGGTAGTGCTCCAAACGCTCTTCCTGCATTTAAGTTAGTATCTTTTTTGTTCGGTCGCTACAGCGTATGATGAGGCGCGCTGCAGCACGCTATAGCGGACGACTTGCAAGTTCACTGTTCAATTACTTGTTTATAAAGCTCAAATAATAATCAAGAAATGACGTTGTAGTGCATTGAGGTGCGCCGTGGCGTGCTACGGCGTGCAACTTGCAATTTCCCTGTTCAATTACTTGCTTGTAAGGTTTCAATAATTAACGAGAAATGACGTTGTACCATGCTGCGGCGCGCCGTGGCACACTGTGGCTTGCAACTTGCATTTCTTACTATTCAATTACTCGTTTATAAGGTTTTAATTTATCCTTATCAATATGACGTTGTGGCATGCAATGGCGAGCCATGGCGCACTGCAGCGGTCATGCTCCATGTCTGCAGTTGTACTTCCAGGTTAGGCAGATTTATGGGGACGTCATGGCACGCTACAGCGCACTGTAGGGCACTGCAGCAGTTTTTGTCTAGAATTTGGTAAATCACCTTTGCAATTTGTTTTCTTCATTTTCCTAAAAAGACATCAATTTTTACTCAAAGTATAGAGAAATATATAATGATATAACTATTTAAACACTAGAATTTTACTACAAATTTTGACTACATCACATCCCCACACTTAAATTCTTGCTTGTCCTAGAGTAAGCTCAATAAAGGTGAAATTCTGAATTTGTCCTTGTCTAAGGATTCAATGCGTTACCCTCATGTATCATGAATTTAGATGTCAAGCATACTCTAGTTCAAATTACTTTATGTCTCCAAGTTTTACTACCCCTCTAATTGAGTTCATGTGTCTACACTTCCTTTGGTTTTAATTTATAATGTCATGCTTAATGCTTAAATATGGGGAGGTGATCCTGAAATTCCTAACCTTAATGATGCAATTGGTAAGTCTTTTGAGTGTTGTGCTATGTGTGCTCATTCTTATGATTCACAAGAACATTTAAACATGTTAGGAGAGATATTTTTGTTCATCCTAAATGTTCACTTGTTCAGCTTGGGAGAGATAATTTTCATTATCCATTTATATATTGATTTCATTTTTTTCTTTTTTCAAATTCCTTTTTTTAAAAGGGAGAGCCATTTTTCTTCATCCCTTAATGCAGTCCTTGTGATCACTAAGTCCTACAGGAGCCTAGCACTTCAAATAATACTCACCTCTTACCACCTTGGTTTAATTTTTAGATTTTTCACCCCCACACTTAAACTTAAGCACATTTCATTTTAAGTACTGGAAATCAAGCTTAGTAGATTCATGAACTAAATAATGCGTATGTCACTTAAATTCATTTTCATCTTTCTCTCAAACAAGCTTGCATCCTAATTCTATACCATAAGTGTTTTTGACATTGAATCTAAAACTTGTCCACATTCAAAAAATTCAATTTAAGGTTAAATTTTAGCAAAAATGTTGGGTGTGCAAAATAGGGAATTTATTTAATTATTGAAAACAAACTATAAAATAGAAAACATAAAAAATGAAAACACAAAATCAAGAAACATCACAACCTTATCAATCTTCACTCCTCATCATCTTCTCCCTCGTAGCGATATGAATAGTCCACTGGCCAATCATCTTCCGAAAATGGTGCTCCTGCAGGAGGGCACGACAAACATGACCCATCCAGTCCTTCACATAAGCTCCACTCTTGGAACATTATTCCGAGAGCTTCATGGAATTCCATTTGGAATTCACGCTGTCGGGACACTTCTACCTTCATGAAGCGCATGTCACGTGCCAAGGAGCCGCCCAGATCTCGTTGACGTGCATATATGCGTGTCAGCATATTTTCAGTCGATGTTTGGCCAGCTGATGTGGAAGCCTCACCTTCTTCTCCCTCTTCTTCTTAGCTCGTGCCCCTCCTAGGTGCGACCGCCCACGTTCGTCAATTCTAGAGGGGCTCGAGGTGGTATCAGCACATCGGTCGGGAGGAGTTTCACCCCTTGGGCTTCGCAGATTCCTAATATTAGCGACCCAAAAGCTATAGCAGTACCTGTCTAGGTCAAGGAATTCCAGAGCTGCTCCTTTATAATGCTGGAGTTGAGGATATCTCCTTCCCTTTGTAGTGCACAAAGGAGCAGCGCCCGTGACCAGGTTACCTCACTGAGATGCCCCGCTGGCATCACAAAATTGGAGACAAACACATGCAAGCATTACTCGACTCTGTGAGGAGTGATCGAGGAATATTGGCAAGGTTCCCTCTCCAACCACAATCGGAGCAGGTAATCTCGCTTGCTATTATTGTTGGGTCATATTGTGAGCTCAGTAGGTCAAAATATATACAGCTCTCCACCTCACCCAAGATGTAAAAACCTTCGATGGCCTTGATCCCAAACTCCACAGCTTTACCTCTCACAAAGATTTTGTCCCCCACCACATTGATTGTGTTGGCGTACACTTCCTACACTAACGAGAGGTATGTGGCATTTGTGGACTCACAAAATGGGTACATCCTTGGTTCAAGATTTGGTTCAGGTGTACGGGGTAAGGGAGCTCGAATCCCCACTCGGGAATCAGCTTCCTTTTGATAACTACTTGATTGAAGTGTTGTTTTGCTTCAATCAAAGAAAACCCTTTTTTGTTGAATGCTCCACCAGCTGTGGAGGTAGAAGCTCCCTTGCTAGCAATAGTTTTCTTTCCCGATGACATGGTTCTCTTGATGAGATTAAGGGTGGATTGAGAGAATTTTATGTTTTAAGAATAGTTGAGGGGATTTATAGCTGAAGAATTCATGTTACAATGGAGTGCCCCTTCAACCCATCCCCTCTAGGCCTTTTTATAGAGGGTTTATGGAAAAATCTGGAAGGGTTAGTTAGGCACATTTATGGCACACTAAGACTTGGTCAAAGATGATTCAATGCATGCCATAACTGTGACTTGATTTCTGCTCAAAGCAGATAAATTTTTTTAGCATTTCCTAGCATATGTTGCAGTTTGGGAGTTCCAAGGCGCGTTGTAGCATTATTGACTGCCTTGGGAATCCAAGGGAGTCAATTCTGCTTCAGCTGGGATTTTTCCACCACAGCGTGCTGTGGCGCACGGCGGCGCGCTATGGCGCTCTTGAAACATGGGTGCTAAGCTATCCGATGCGGCGTGCTGCAGCAACAGAATCCGCTGCAGCGTGCTATAGCCACGAAATCTGCTGCAGCGCGCTGCAGCAGTTTTCAAGCAGAAAATTTCTGAACATTAAGATCGGCTTCCAGAGAAAATAAAAAATTGGGTTGTGATTAAATTTATTCTACTCCTAAAACATAATTAAATTAAAAATAGTAAACTAAGTTGGGTTGCCTCCCAACAAGCACTTTGGTTAATGTCGTTAGCCCGACACATTCAAGGTCAACTTGGGTTTTAATCCGTAGGAGGTTTTCTAGCCCAAATTTGTAAATGAGATGAGTGAGCACCAACCAAGATTAGGCTCAAATTCATTTGTTCGCTATTGGAATCGTCTTCTACCTCTCCTTCCTTGTTCACAATGGGCACTCCCTTTTTCTTCATTTTACCCCTCCTAGTTTTTCGCTTCTTCTTTTCCCCTTTTAAGTCCTTTCCTCCAAACAAGATATCCTAGTGATCGGCAGAATCTACAACACTTTAACTCATTCTCTCCCTCCGACTCCTTATTTACCTTCTCCTATTTTTCCTTTATAATTCTTTCCTTAAATAATGAGGGCATTAGATCAATCACTTCCTCTAAATACTTGACTCAAACAGTCATGAGTCCCCTTTCAATATCTATGATAGCCCGGGAGCTAGCTAAGATTGGCCTCCCAAATATTACAGTGGAGTTTTCGCTCATGTTGTCCCATTCGCAAACTACTAAATCTGTGGGGATCACAAAGCTTCCTATTCCGACTGGGACATCCTTAATAATTCCCAAAGGGATTTGTGATGCAAGAATTACGAATTCCAGAATTATTGGTGTCTCCACCATTCCCCTTATTCCTAGTTTGGTGTAAATGTGCCATGGCATAACATTCACCAAAGCCCCTATATCACACAACGGATCTAAAAGGACTTTGCCTTCGATTATGCATAGAAGATTCAATCTTCCAGGGTCACCTTTTTTGTTACTACTATCTCCCTCTTATCATTCAGCTTGGGAATCCTTAATAGCACCTTCTTCTCCTCATTATTATGATTAATGTAGTTTATCTTTTTAGTGTCTATATTTATAACACTCACTGTTTCTCTAGGATTTAATTCAGTTGAGCTAGGGAGCATACTTTGCTATCTAGTAGATAGCTATTTAGAAATTTGTCCTAAATGAACTTCAATATTTCTTAATGAGATACCTCAATTCCTTGAATGGAGGTTTCATGGCGATTCATTATCAATTCAATCCTTTTCATAAACTGCATCGTCTCATTTTTAAAAGCCCAAAATGATTCTTCTAAACTGCCATCTTGTTTATTATTCTGATTTTGCTTATACAAATTATTTTCATTGTGCATTGGCCAGTTTTGTTGGGGGGCATTGATGTTTCATTGAGTATTCCCCTCACTCCAGGAAAAGTTGGGATGATTTCTCCATCTCTGATTGTAAGAGTTAGAGTAGAGGTTGTTGTGGGAGTTGTTATTCATGTTGTTATTCCTCATAAAATTGACTTGTTCCGTTTGTGAGGGGGCAAATGGATTATTTAAATTACAGTATTCACTATGGTGACCCCCCTCTCCCACATAACTCACAACTAGCTTTATGAACAACACTAACATTCATTATCTCAATTTTATTAGTTAGAATTTCAATTTCTTCTTGCAAGGAGGCTAATTGGTTAGATTCGTTTAGATTGTTCACCTCCTTTTTGGTAGAGTTTAGCTACTCAGTCAGCCATTGGTATGCATTGTTAGCTATTTCATCGAGGAGATCAAAGGCCTCCTTGAGGGTTTTACTACTTAGTGATCCTCCTGCGGCTACGTTTATGACTGTCCTTGTGGGTGCGTTTAATCCATTGTAAAATGTCTGCACCTGCTTCCATAAATGGAACCCATGATGTGGGCAATGTCTTAAGCAGTTCTTAAAATGTTCCCAGCCATAATACAAGTTCTCACCATGCTGCTGAGAGAAGTTTGAAATTTCATTTCTTAGCCTGGCGGTCTTTGCAGGTGGAAAATACTTAGCGAGAAATTTCCTTGCCAAGTCATCCCAAGTCCTTATAGACTCACTGGGTAGAGAACTGAGCCAAACCTTAGCTCGGTATCTCAGCGAGAATGGTAATAGTCTTAATCTTAAGGCATCATCGGATACCCCGTTAAAGCGGAAGATGTCACATATTTCTAGAAAAGTTGAAATATGTGCATTCGGGTCATCCGATGCCATCCCACTAAATTGGTTGTCTTCGATCATGTTTAAAGTGGATGGTTTTATCTCAAAATTGTTGGCTTGTATAGGAGGTCTAACAATAGCATTTTGAACTCCATGGGATGTGCGTATTCTCTATGCAATCTTCTCCTAGCATTTACCATAGGTTATGATGGGTTCATATCTAAATCTACCATTTGTGCATTTTGTTGGTTTAAAAAGACTTGCTCTCTCCTTGCTCTCAAATAAGTACTCTCTATTTCGGGATCATAAGATAATTCAGTAAGGTTTCTCCTACTCATGCAATTTAGGGGTAACTAGCTAGAACAAGTTCAACAATCAATATTACAGCTCAAAATATAGCACATAATTCAATAAGATAGTATGCAAAAGAATTCAACAGAAGTTCTTTTTAGAAAAATTTTTAAAATTTTTTCTAAGCAAGCTAATAAAGAAATTTACTACAGCTATGAAAAATATGCACAAGTTCATTAATTCTAAATCTCTAGTTACTAGAGAATTATACTTGATACAAATAAAAAACTGTTCCCCAGTAATGGTGCCAAAAACTTGACAAACGAAAATATACGCTTGTGTTTTCACGCAAGTGTACGTGGTCTGAAGTAATAAGTGGAAAGCTTAGTTTCCAAGATTTATCGAACCTCAGGGAACGATTGTTTTGATACTGAGTTGTATTTTCTTTCACTGATGTTTAGATGACAAATTTGGTTCCTAATTAGCAATACACTAGACTTGAGTAAAGATATGATTTGATTAAAAAAGAGAGAGTTGAAATTTCGTTGTAACATATGCAAGGGTTGGTTTTATAACTGCATTGTTTGAATGTAAATGTTCAATTTAATACCTTTATTAAACCAAGTGAACACTATTAGAATTGAAGTAACCTTTAATTACATTGGTTCAAGTTTAATGCATAAGAGAAATCCTTTTGGGTTCCTCCTTAGCACATAAACTCTTATAGGACATGTTTCAAATAGTTAGATTTTTATTCCTTATGTCTAAGTTACCAAAAATATCTCTTAATTATAATGATCTCACAAGCAAGATTCCATTACCATGCGTCATGCGCTTCACACGTAGTTTAGCTAAATGGGAGGATGCATTGGGTCAATGGATTTTGTCACATAATCCATGAAATTCCCAATGTCCTCTCATCCCTTCTACTTTATTGAGAAGTAGAGCAAGGTAATGGAGAGCTTGGTTCTCAAGCTTCAATCTTTTGGAGAGCTATTAAGGGAGGGTGCAAGTGAGCCTTGAGAATTCTATCACATAATTCTCAGCTCAACTCGCACTACCTTCCTTGCCCTTACCCAATTGATGAGCAATGGAACACAAGCTCTTTTAATTAAAATAAATAAGAGTTCAATTCATTCAAGCATCCATTCAATATGGAAATTAAACAACACAAACAATTTTTTATTACATTTAAATAATGTCATTATACAACCAATATTTTCCTTACATAATTCTACAACTATATCTCAACCCTCTCCAAGGGGTTCTTAGCCTACTATTACTAAGCAAGAAAGATCATACATGCAAAGAAAAGTGAACGTCGCCATCAATTCACAGCAAGAAGTTAATCAAGGGAGTTTAGGAGAAATACAAGGAACCACCCGGAGAAATTATGGGGTTCTCTTTACTTCTCCTGTGCTGTCCTCTTGAAGCTCCACCCTTCGTTCTTTGTTGTCTTTTGTTCTTTCCTATTTTTGGTCCTCTCTTCCCCTTGAAAAGTTCTCCTTCTTTCTCTTCCTACAACCTTTCTTTTAGATCTTTTGAGTAGCCAAGGTTAAAACCCTTTCAAGGTCTGAGATTGGCCCTTAAATAGGGATGCACTCAGCCTTAAAGCTTTTAGTGTGTGACCTTTCATCTTCCTTCATTTAATTCCAGTCCCTTCTAATATTTTTATCTGTTTAACTATTCGGATTCAACAGGGATTTAATATATCCATTTTTTAGAGGATGGGAGAGGCCAAAGGTCACATTTCTATGGCCTTCCCCTTGCCTCTTAATTGCAATTTTCTGGAAAGTTCTGGGTCGTTCGCGGCAGCGCGTTGTGGCGCACTGCGGTGCACTGTGGCAGTGACATTTCATTTACTATCTCGCTACGATACACTGTGGCAGTGACGTTTCAATCACTGTTATGCTGCGGCGCGCTGTGACGGCAGTGCTCCAAACGCTCTTCCTGCATATAAGTTAGTATGTTTTTTGTTCGGTTGCTACAGCGTACGCTAAGGCGCGCTGCGGTGCGCTATAGTGGGAGACTTGCTATTTTCACTATTTAATTATTTTGACTATAGTTTTATAAAATAAAAATTTATCCGCGACAGCATGCTTCAGCGGACGACTTGCAGAATCATGTTCAATTACATATTTATAAAGTTCAAATAATTATCGAGAAATGACGCTGTTGCGCGCTGAGGCGCGCGGTGGCAAGTTGCGGTGTGAAACTTGCAATTTCATTGTTCAATTACTTGCTTATAAGGTTTCAATAATTAACAAGAAATGACGTTGTAGCCCGCTGCGGCGCATCGTGGTGCGCTGCGGCGTGCAACTTGCATTTTTTACTATTCAATTACTTGTTTATAAGGTTTTAATTTATCCTTATCAATATGATGCTGTGGCGCACTATGGCGAGCCATGGTGAGCTGTAGAGTCGTGCTGCTGGTCTGCAGTTATACTTCTAGGTCAGGCAATTTTAAGGGTACGCCATGGCGTGCTGCAGCGCGCTGCAATGATTTTTGTCCAAAATTTGGTAAATCTGCCTTTGCAATTTGTTTTCTTTATTTTCCTGAAAAGACATCAATTTCTACTCAAAGTATAGGGAAATATATAGTGATATGACTGCTTAAACACTAGATTTTTGCTACAAATTTCGACTACATCGGCCATGCAAAGGCTTTCCAATACTTGTATACTTTTCCGTGTTTTTCATCTAATGATAGCCTAAACTGTCCTTGGAGAGGGTTGGGTGTACGCATGTAAAGAAGTCAAGAAAATAGAAAGTGTTGTAGTGTTGAATTATTAATGAATGTATTTTGATCTTTGATTTAAATACCGTGATGAAGGAAATGTTTGAGTTAATATTATTATGAATCTATCATGATGAATTAATATGACTATTTTCATAATTAGGTTCTCCTCTATATAAGGAAAAGAATGAGACCCTAATTATGCAATTTAATTAAGTATTTAGCCTAATTATCACTAATAATGACCTTTAGTAATTAAGGCATAATTAAGAAATATACTCACATAAAGTTAAATATTATTGCATATTATTGTTTTACATGTTTACTTGATAAAAATGGTATGTAAGGTCCTAAAATTTGGATACATATTGACTGAAAAATTATAAACCTTAATTCTCATTAAAATTTTTAAGATTATAACTTTAGGTGTTTATTAAATATATGTGCATTGTTTCCATTTTGGGATTTGAGTTCGGTTGGCTTAAATGGGATCAGTGAGCTTGCCTTCTGCGGGATAGCGTGGGTTAGCCGGTACCCGATGAATTAGTAATGTCAAGCAGCGCTGACTACGAGTTGGCCTGATCCATACTATTCTTCATTTCAATAGACGAGAACATGTATCAAAATTTTAAGGTTTCAGGAAAATTCTAAATTCCCCATACACATCGCTTTTCACTTCAAATTTTATTGTCTAAAAGTATCCTAGCATTAAGCTCTACGCTCTGGGACTGGAAGCCATATCAAGGGTGCACTTGATTTATCAATCCTAACTCAAAAGTATTAAACCCAAGAGTTTATTGTGGATGGGAAATTCTTTTTTTATGGTTCACCAATCTTGCTATTCAACAGCCCAGCAATTTTCGTGGGTTAAGTCTGACCCTGGGGATGTTTCAATAAGCTGAGGGACACATAGGATTGATGGGTCCTTACTAAGACTCGAACACTGCACCCCACTATACATGACCGAGTAAATTTTTACTTGATCATGTTCAATAGAGCTTAATCAGAGATGGAAAACACTTTAGTGTCATTTGGGATAGCAATCAAAACCTTCCGTTGCAGAAATAATGATCTCAATACTTGGGATGGGGAGTTCTTGAACTGCAAGGATATTTGACAAGCTGCGGGCTGATGGGAGCTATCCAGAGGTTTGACTAGATTCAATGGGCTTCCTAATGTGCTCAGGGATCTACTAGGAGCACGAACACCAAGCTTCACCCAGTTTGGCACCGAGAATTGGAGCTTGAGCTTGCCAGATCGGTTGGTTGGAGTAAAAAAGAGTTCGGAAGAATCGAAGCTGGTTGGGAATAATTTGGGAGTCATTTAAGATTGCAATAAAGTGTAAAGGGACTCTCTGAGGATCCCAGAAGATTTTAAATAAGCTGGGGAGGCTCAGAATGATTAGGCCATGGTTTAAGGTCCCTACATAGAAATAGCTTACCCACTTATATTAATGGAAAGACCAAGCTAATATGGCTTGGTGAAGGGTTTGTTTCAAAGCTGTAATGGAAGCTAATAGCTTTGCTGAGGTGAACAGGGAGCAGGGAGTAGCTCTAACTCAAATGGTACGAGCAAATTCTATTGTCGGACGCGAGAGAGCCTGGGACAGAGGTAAGTTGCAGTGGGTGCTCACTTGGCTATATGAGGGATCGAAGGAAACCACATAATGGTCTTAATCCATCATGATGTAATGGTCGATCGCGGGAGGCCTCTAGACCATATGATCTACAAGATTTGATAGCTCGATAACGCCAAATTTTGCTATGATGTGGACCGAGCTACAAAGTAGATTTGCCATGATCCGCACACCGAATCTGGGTGATCAGTTGACTGTTAGAGGTTTTAACCTGCAATTATTTAAATTTAGTGCCCTCTATGCGCAATTTCTTCAATTTAATTATATTTGAATAAAGAGCCAAATGACCTCCAAAAATTCCCAAAATTTTACTCCTAGTGAATTTAGGTGTGAGGAATTCAAAAATACAATTATAATTTGATTTGGAAATTAATTTAATTTAGCTATTTTTTAGGTCATTAAATTTATTATTTAGCCAAAGATCCAAACAAATTCTAATGGATCTCAAATTTCAAGATTTGGTCCTAATGATGCTTAGTACTTAATGACACAAGATTTATAATCTAATTAAATAAAAATTAGACAAAGTAATATCTTAGAGCTGTTAGAGACTCCCCCACTTAAGAATGATGTCGTCATCGACATTATAATTAAGAAGAGTAGGAAATTGCAAAATTAAGGACATGAAACTAGAATATGGGTACTTGGATTCTTGGATAGCTTTTGATATTTTAGACGCATATTTGGATCTTTTTCTCGATAGATTCTTGAAGGCTATGAGTTTTCCATTGCATTTTTATTATACAAATAAAGCATCTTCTTAGTTGACTTTGACTGTGACTAAGATTTTAATCGATTCTTCCATGTATGAGAGATCATGTTAGAGAGTTACTTCTAGAAGTTGGACGATAATAGAAGGACATCAAAGACACCTTCTCAATGACTATACATGAAATTTGTATTGAATCGCTGAAAATACGTCTAAAAGTCTTAACTTCTAGAATGCAGATCCTACTTTTAGCTCTTACTTTTAAAGGTTCAACATAACAAGGGCTAAGTTTCTTAGCTAAGCCAAATCTATACAAACCCTTCATTGGGCTGACCGTCAAATACACAAAATAACCAATTTGAAGTTTCAGAGGATAATGCCTAGTATCGTGATACTTACTTTGATGATCATGAACTGCACAAATTCTCTGTTGAATGAGTTGCACTTTACTGTTGGTTTCTTTGACTAATTCTGACCTTAAAAGTTGAGAGCTTCATGTTTCTGACAAAGGTAGCGTTGCATCTTCTCCCATACAGGGCTTCATATGGAGCTATGTCGATGCTTACTTGATGGCTATTAATGTAAGCAAACTCAACAAGTAGAATATGATCTTCCCAAAAACCACCAAAATCTAAAATATAGAGATGCAGAAGATCCTCAAGAATATGATAAACTCTTTTTGTTTGGCCATTAGTTAGAGGGTGAAAAGCAATGCTCATGGCTTAGGTAGTTCCTAGATCTTGGTGCACAACTTTGTCAAATATATAAGTGAACCTGCTATCTCAATCCAATATGATTGACTTTGGAATTGCGTGGAGTCTGACAATTTCTTTAATGTAAATTTTTTGCAATTTCTCCACTGAATCAATTTTTCAGATCGAAATAAAGTGAGCTGGCATTGTCAAACAGTCGACTATTACCCATATAGCATCTGGTCTGGATCTTACTTTTGGTAATGTAAAAACTCGTGGTTGTTACTTGGTTTTAGACATCTAAATTAGGTTATAACCATCACTAGTATACTCCTAATAGCATTTAGATCGTACACCTAAAATTTGGTGCGATTTGGAGATCATTCATTTCAACACATTTTTTGAGGCAATTTGAATATCTTAAAAATTACTTAATTTAATTTAACCTATAAATGAAAATCAGAGTTCATCATGGATTATTCAAACTCAATTTAGCCAATGGTGATATTTTAGAGATTTTTAGAAGTTGTCAAATTTCCCCTGAATATTTTAATGTAATTAAGTGCTCAAAATATTAAAATAATTAAATTAATCTCAAATTTAATATCTGACTTCATTTTTGAGTTCCTCACTCTTCATCTAGCTAAGGTTAAATTTTTTGGATTTTTTAGAGCTCGTATGATTATTTAATTCTAATTAAACTAAAAGAAGTTATTTAATAATTAAATAATAAAATTTAAATAAATACTAAACTATTATTCTTACAGCTATCAAAAACACCTGAATCTCATGCATGAATCCAACGCAAATGACATTGTGGAGGGGTGATCAGGCCGTCATTTCTAATTTGGGTTGATCAAGCGACCTGCGTCTTTTCCCTGTACGTCTCACACACACATGATTGTGTGCCGCAGTGGCGCAGGCGCCATACCCCCATGATCCTCTCGCATGAAGTAAGCTCTCCAAACTGATAGCACTCGATCCATTTCGCCGAAACCTAGCAGTAGAAGGGTATGGGAGCTATTTGTGCTGCTGATCTTTCTAATTTGAGCTAACCCTAATCGACGTATCGAATGATCAAGGTACCTCCTAATTGCCGACAAATAATCGCAATTTCAATATGCAATTGCTCCATATACTCACTCCATTAGGCATAGAAACATCGTTCAGGGTCTGATCGAGCTCGATCCAACCTTCCTCTACAGTGTGCAACAGTAGTGTGCAGTTGGCGTTCGTGACCGAGCCGCTAGGGCATCCCTTATGAGGTGTTCGGGGAGGCCACCGATGTCAAATTGAGTATCGTTCAATTTGACACTAGGCCTAGCCTGGGCATCATAGTTCTCATAGTGTCTGGGCACATACCAGGTCGACCTACCCCAACCTGCGAGGGCCCAACCCATTCGGGCACTACCCGAGTGGGCCCTTAACTACAGCCTGCATGCAAGCCCAAGGCAAGCCATGCGCATATCCAGAGCGTGCATATGTGGAATTTTGGGTTAGACTAATTTTATAATTTATGAAAATTAATATTATTTAATTAATTTAATAACTTTAAAAATAATTCTCCAATTATAACAAAATTATATACCATTTTGACTAGAAAAATGTAAGTGATAATAATATGATATTCGATTCTTAGTTTGAAGATTAAATTTGCTAATCACTATCTTTATTAAATTAATAAAGTTATTAATTAACATAATCTTGCAAAGCAATAAATTAGCCAATTCTCATCCTAATTCGACAATCAAATAGTCCATTTCGATCATGAAAATGTGTAGGACAATAATATGATATCAAATTTCCAATTTGACAACTAATTTTGCTAATGAAATTCTTAGTGTCATTAAGAGTCATTAAAATCTTGATTAGCCATTTGATATCTGATTTGACCTTACTTAGTGTCATTTTACTCATTATGCAATAAGAAAGTTATAGCCACCATATTTATGAGATTTGAACATCAAATGGAAAATTTGAGTTCTTGAACCTTAATAAAACTGCATGTTTAGACCTCTTAAAGGCTAAGACACCTTAGAAAACATATCTTATGACATATAAGAACATTAGATATTTTGATTTGGAAAACAACTAGAATATCCTAATCTAAATTTAACACCACTAATCTAGTATAGAGCTTCAATATAGAGATGAATTGATCTACTTTGTTCCTAATGCTTGGTTTAAATACTCAAAGGTTGTAGTAGATCCTAAACCCTAGTTGATTATGAATTAGTCATTTTTCCTCAGGAATAGGTTATTTGTTTGTAGAACCTTTAAGAGGTTAGCTAATGCCTAACAAAGCTCCTTACACTCTTTAAGTATAGGGTTGACCCTAGCTACCCTATTTAGTGGCTTGGTCCTATTGTAGTGAGTCTAACCCCTTAGTTGGCTCTAGAATTATTAAGTACTACGAGGTGACCACTTTGAACTTCATTCTTTAGGATCGCATCATTGTGAAATAACTATATAAGTGTAATTGGTTATTAGAATCTCCCAATCCTATGATTTCTTTAGTGATCTTAAGTCTAGGAGTTCTTTATGGAAACCTTCTAGTAAGAATGATAGTATAATTCTAACTATAGTACTTAATGAAATTTAGAATTTAGAGATAAAAAAAATGCAATTTACCTTAATCAAATACTTACACACTTAGTGCCATCTAGATAACTTAGATTGAATCTTAAATTGTAGAATAATGAATTTTAAATCATATCCATATCCTATGAACTATTTAGAAAGATATTAAGTATTCATAATATAGTATTTATGTTTAAGAGGGAGAACTTAGAAGATAGTTAAAATAGAGATATGTTAGGAAGTTAATATCATCCACTTAGATCTAAAAAATAACCTAAGTGGCTAAGTGCAACTTACTTTGGATTATATTAATAGTCTTAACATGCTAAGTATTGAACTTTAAGAATAATTAAAGTAATAAATGCAACCCTGTTAGTGTAGTGTAGTTAGTCATTTTATTCCAAATATGATGCTTAGGATCTTTTAGAAAGACTAAATTATTAATCTAAGACCAAAAGTAATCTTAAATGATGAAGAGGATTAGATCCTTAAGGTTTTGATCAGCTAAGTTAGAGCTAGACTTATAATTCACTAAGCTTTATCCATCTTAGTAAGATCTCTGACTTTATGTCTATATCAATTAGACTTGAAATCATTGATTTATTTAAGACGATATATTATTAGAGTTGGAACCCTTTTGAAAGATTAAGTATAAAAGCTAAAGCTAGTTATTGCCTTAAGTATTAAAAAGATTCAAAGTCCTTTAAGTGATTAGTATTAGAACTAAACTTAGGATCTTAGTGATTATAATACTAAGGTTTGGAACCTTAGGGTTAAGAGAATAACTATAATGTTATATTATTAACTTAATGTTGGGTGTGGTTAGATAATACTAACTTAAGTAATATCAACACTTTAGTCTTACCACATTAAACTTGTAGTCTTATAAAACACTTAAGTCTCGAATTAGACTAGAATCATCCTACTAGCATCATATCTAAGACTAAAACTAGGAAAGAAAATAGATGTTTGAACCTCCTTAAGCATAGAACTCTTAAGATGATATTAAAATAGGATGCTTAGAAGAGAGTATTAACTTGAGTGCTTTGATAGAATAAGCTAAGGGAACCCAATACCTTAAGTGTAGTATGACATTAAGCTTTGTAAGTATAGCGTCTTATAGCTGAACCTTCAAATAATCTAAGTCATAGGAATCTAGTAACTTAAGTAGTGTAATGGTGAAACCTTTGGTATCTATTCTAGAGTATTCCCTTAGAGTAGAAGTGTTGGTTGTTACCTTAGACAAGTGTAGTGCTAATAATAGGATAAGATGTTATTTATAATATCACTATTTTTAACCATTATTTTGTCACATGAATAAAACCTTAATCAAATCAATATTTTTAAACCTCATGTTAAATAGTATTATTATTGTATCAATTGATGGAGGAATTTTTTGAATGTCTAAGTTAATTAGGAGTGTGATTAGCTCCAATCATAGGATAGATAACTAAAGTAGATAACAATGGATATCACATGATTCTCAATTTACTTTGAACATCTTCAAATGCTGTGACATAATGAGACTAAATCATTGAATACATTCATAAATACATTGTCAATAAAATAAACCCCCTTTACTTAGTTAAGTATATGTGCTTGACCCCTCACTTATTTCTGCATCCACCCACAAAATAAGAATATAAGATAAATAACTTAACATATTACGTTCCTTTATGAATGTTCTTACTTATCCCATAATTTTCTTGATTGCGGATGCTTTATCATCGTCTCTTGACTATGTTTACTCTGTTCTTTATGAATAATTTTACTTTGCATTTAGTTCTTGAGACTGAAACTTTCCTTACTTGCATATGTTACAGGTTCACCTATATTTACAGATCCTTTTCTTGCTCACTTACTTGTAGTGTATATTGTTATCACTTAACTCTATGTTTACACTTCTTTCACTTATGTTACTTAGTATATGTCCATTTGTACATATTTATTTACTATTTTTATTGCACACTTGTTAGTATAGCTAAACTTATTTTACTTACTTATATAAATGATGCAGATTGTACCAACTTTTCTCTTTTATTGCTTTAGAGATTTTTTGATTGTTGCATACAATCACTTATATTACTTTGCTTTACTTAATTTATTTTCCCTTTTTATTGCATTGAGGATCACTTAAATAATAATTGTAATTGGTTAATGTGATATCCATTTAACTTAAAATAGATTAGTTTCCCCAAAAATGTACTTAGACTTTTTAAGTCAAATCACTTATTATCATTTTATTGGCCATGCCCTATCATATTAAATACTAAATATGGCAGATCAGGAGATTCGAGTGGATCTTGTACCTGAGGTAGATCAAATCAAGTAGTCACAGCTTTGATGACCTTTTATTTTTCCACTATTTTACTTTATGCATCCCGTGAGAATGCGTGTCATTATGTCTAATGGTTTGTATTACTTTAATTAACTTTGGAAATTTTAGTTTACTGCTATGTACTATGTATTTACTTTCTTTTCTAGATGACTAGAATGCTTTACATTACTTAGTATTATACCTCTTATTTTCCTCTTTAGAGACCCTTGACTCCCCATAGTACTTAATAGTGGGTTAAGACTCACTAACTTAGTACTAAGTACTATAATAACACCTAATGTTGAATTAGGTTCCTGATCTAATATTGGGGCCCTTACGGGTAATCCGATAATGAAGTCCATAAATACATAGAACAACTTCATGTTGTTTACTACCTTGAGTACACGAGCACCACAGAGAAAGCAATTTTAAGCTCAAGGACCAGGGTTACATTTATAATTATCTAAAAATAACAAAATCAGCAAAGCTTAGTAAAATAAAAATAATAACATAAACTCATGTACAGCCACAAGCATTCAAGTATACAAATTTTTTACATAGAAAACCCACAGATGGGAAATTAAATTGTGCCACACCACATAAGAGCTTCATTATGAATCAAAAAGATTTTAGAGTTACAAGAGGTTTACCTTCACAAGAACAAGAAAGATTTAACATTTACACAACCTCCTAATCAGTTTGTTCTCTGGCAGGGAACACCACTCTTACTTTAGGTTGAAGATGGAGAGCAGTAGCCACCACCACTTAGGGTTTTCTCAAACATGCAAAAGCCATAGCATGCTATGATGCCCCAGTCTTGAGAAAATTGGCACAGGGCACACTACAACGCCTTAGTCTCAGTGGTTGGGCGCCTGCTACAGTTGAACTTTTCAAACTTCATTTTGTATTACCTCAGAACCACTTGAAAGCTCATCGGAGCTTCGCTAGAATCTTCATAAAGATCTAAATGGTCTTCACATCCCAACAATCTCTCACTCGGAGACATATTTGAATCATCCTTCTTCTAACCTTGAAGCTTCGTTGTATTCTTCAATCTCTATCAAGAATATGGTGTGGCTCACCCTCACTATCTTATCACATGCCGAAGCCATCTGATGAAGCACATAGCTTCAGTTTCTCCACTATTACTGCTCTTGGAAGCATGTCAGTTGGATTCTTCAAAGTGTGAATCTTCTCTATACCAAGCTCTCCTTCTTTCAACAGTGTCACGATGAAATGATACCAAGCTTTATTTGATACCAAGCCTTATTTGCTTCATCCTAGCATGAAATATTACATTCTTTTCAAGGTAACTAGCAGTCATACTATGGCTATGGAGCTTCATATCCTCTTGCTCCATGCCTAATTCTACCATCAAACGCTTCATCAATGTCATCTCTTTACTCACCTCAATGATGGCTACATACTCCGCCTATGTAGTTGATAGAGTAATAATGCTATGTAGCCTTGAGACTTAACTTACCATTATACTTCCCAATGTGAACATATATCTTGTAGTGCTCCTCTGGCTTCAATATCTCCTGCAAGATCTGAATCTATATAGCCTTGTAGAGAAATGTCAGACCTACCAAAAGAAAGTAATTTGCTCGCCATACCTTTAAAATACCGTAAAATCCACTTATTTGCATCTCAATGGTACTTCGCTGGGTTTCCAATGAATCTGCAAACAAGTCCCACTACATGTGAAATATCCAGTCTCATCAAGCTCCCAACCGCTGAAGCACAAGGAACCTTTGGCATGTGTTCCTTCTCCTCCACCGTATTAGGTACCTAAGCCTTTGATAAACTAAAGTGACTTTCTAGGGGAGTTCCCACAGGTTTTGCTTTGCTCATGTTGATTATTTTCAGCACCTTTTCAAGATAGTATTTTTGAGCTGTTGATTCTCATCCCCAGATTCTACTTGGTCAGTCTCAAGTCATTCATATCAAACTCCTTTGACATATGCTCCTTTGGTATCTTTAATTCCTTCATATCTGATCCTACAATTATCGTACCAAGCACATACGATAACATAATAGCATAGGAGGACTTATACTATTTCATATTACAACAGTGATATGCTTGGCATCTCTTGTACCCAGGTTTCTTACCTATCAAATATCTTGTACCATTGCCTGAGCACTTGTTTCAAGCCATAAAGGATCTTCTTGAGCTTCCATATGAGCTCAACTTTTCCTTTCTCTTGAGCCTTGTATCACTCCGGTTGTTGCATGTATAACTCTTCTTCTTGCTCTCCATGAAGAAGTATAGTCTTTATATCTATCTGCTCCAAGTGCAAATCTTCAATTGCAGCAATGTTTAATACAACCCTGATGGTTGCCATCTTTACAACTGGGGCAAAGAACTCAATTTAGTCAGCTCCATGCCACTACTAGAATCCCTTTATCAAAAGCCTCACCATATAGTATTTGCACCCATTCGATTCTTCTTACAGCCGGTAAACCCAGTTATTTTGAATGGCCTTCTTCTTATCTTGTAGAGCTTCCAACTGCCATGCCCCATTTGACATGAGTGATGCCATTTCATCATTCATGGTTGTCTTATACTTGATTGAATCACTCATAAGAAGCAACTATTCAAGGATGTATGGTTGTAACGCCCCATCACGTCGCAACGCGCAAAAGGGTTAACAATTGGTAGTAGAACGGTGCGTTGCTAGAGAGGGACTGTTGAACCTCCCCAAATATAATTTGCTGAATACAGAGCTGCTAATACTCAACCTCATAAAAGAAGAGGGTTAAGTACTAATGCTTAAGATAAGTGTAAATTCCTTATGTATTGGGTAAAGTACTTATGTACATTAGATTATAAATGAAAATAGGATTCAAGTTACACAAGTACTAGCATTTCTCCAATGCCAATCACATCACAATACTAAGTATAAGTAGTAGTTAACATAGATTGAAAATGCTAAAGCATACACTTAGAACATTCATCACAGAAGCTAAATAAAGCATTCATCTTAGAAAAAAAAATAAAATATATCATAAGTTATTACAAATAGTTTACTTAATAAAAAATAGAAAATAGTCTAGACACTGAACTAAAAGTAAACTAAAGTAAGGAAATATAATGCTAATGGAGAGTCCTCTAATGCTCCACAAACTCCTCCTGGCCCTCCTGTGAAGCCTCCTGATTTTGCTCCACAAGCTGCTATGGATCTGGTAATTGCCAAATCTCAAAAGTACCACATGTTAGACAATTAGTCTAACACAATGCAAGCTATTCTAAACAACTATTGTTATCTAATATTTAACATATAAATAGCTTAAGAAAGACTGTAGAAAAGATAGTAAAATAAATAAAAACTTAAAACTGTACAAATCTAAAAGTAAAATAAAACTGAGACTGAAAGTTGAATACTTAAAGTAGAGAAAAGAATAGGAACTGAATCTACATAAATAATGAATTAAAACTATGTTGTATGCCATTGAATTTGTATATATACATCTGAATATGTCACAGAATTGTATGTCACAAATATGCTGACTTTGTGTCACATGACAGCCCACAGATCCTATGTGAGCGAATGCTCCACTAACTGGGTCCTTAGGTGAGCCAATAGCCCGCTAATGCTGACATGACTTATGCATTTATGAAATGCCAAGGCTTTAGTGACTATATGCTTTAAAATCATCAAAATCGCAGAAATCGATTAAAATTCAGCAATGATTCCATTTTTCTCCATTGTGCAGAATTCACTAAAATGAATTATAACTCCTGGTTTAAGTCTACTGAGTCATTATTATTTCATAAAAATACATTCCAAATCAACTAATGGGGAGAGATGTATATACTTGATTGGTATGTTTCTAAGAAAGGTGGATTTAACACTTAGTTTGATTAGCTGCACTTATACAATGCATGATGATAAGGGACATAATCCTTTTATAATTTATTCTCTCAAACTAAGTTGTTAAATACCCTAATTACAAGCATACTTATAGTGTCCTATGAAAGATAACTTGAAATACTAAATTTGTTAAACTGTACTTATCTAAGCGAATGAAGATAAGGGATAGAATCCATTTACAGTGTATTCTCTCAAACTAAGTTGTTCAATCCCCTACTTATAGCACTCTTGGACTTGGAATATTTATGCTGAACTAAACTACACTTATCTAATTACTAAAGATAAGATGTAAACTCTATAGTTCTATTCAGGCTTATTCAACCAACTCTATTTTTCACTAAAATAAAGTAGTGCTAGGGATGTACACTAACATCTCTACCTGATAATTTTATTACAACTTATTCTTACAATTCTATTATAAATCAAGGGATACAAGCTAATGAATATGCACTCCATTATGGTGAGTGCTACACAAAGGTTCCATGAATATGACATGAAAGTCACTCAACTTAGGATACTATCACAAGGAATAATCTCATTCTAGAATCTTTAGGTTATCCTACTACAAGGATCTAAGATCATAATCTAATGATATTAAGGGTTCATCTAAGCTTCTACCTCAAATCAGACAATAATCTCTTCCTACCTCAATAGTATAGCAAACAAAAGATATAATAATTGATTGAATTAAACCACTAGATTTTTCTATCTTAAAATTCTATGCACTAAAATATACAAGTATAACCTAAATTATAAGATTCATAGTAAACCTACAATCCTTAATACATTAAGCTAGATTATACAAATCAAATGGGTAAACCAATCTAATCACAACCTATAATATAATTATGAGATACAATTGTATGAATTATTAGGAGTTGATTATTTCATAAATCATTCTTATTTTATAATTTAATTTATGCTAATAATCTTTCTTATGAGTAAATTAAAGATCTAAAGGTTAGATTCAGATATCAATTATGTGAGTTTATTATAGATACTGATGCTTCTGACTTATTGGCTTAAGATCAGTATCAAATCAACAAGCATCTTTGAAATTATGCAAGTTCCTTAAATATTCAAACCAGGTGGCTTATTTAAGATGATTAAGATTTGAGTCTTAATCCAAACAACTTTGGGTTTAGCTCATAACTTGACCAAATCAGGACCACTTGCTTAGTTATTGGTCAATAATAAAATCATTGAATTTATTGTGCATTATTGATGTCCAAATTGATGTTAAATCAATTGTTTTTTAGAATAAGGTTTTCCTTATGTTCATTAAGAGTTAAATCTTATTTAATGCAAAATGAATTATTTAAGTGTCCAAATTAGAGCTTAAGTTCTCTAACATACATACTACTATTATTGAAGCATAAGAAAATCACATTAACAAAAATAGAAAGTAATTAAGGCTAATCAAACCCTAAATCAAGCCAAAAAGGATTATCACTTAATAATAAAATTATCAATCTAAATTTCATAAAACTTGGCAATTAAGTTCTATTTATTCATGTGAACAATCAAAGACTTAATTTACTAGACTTGGCTAAGTATAAACCCTAATTTTCACTAATCATGCATTTCTAAGATTAGGTCATAATTAACAAAACATAAATAAGAAAACTAATTCACTTGGCACATGCATTCCACAAAGTCTAAGGAGCATAATGAAACTTGAATCATGCAATTTGGCTATGTATACATGCTAATCAACCCTAATTAAGTTCTAGAGTAATTAGGTATAATTATAAAATCCATTCATAGAAACCTATATATTTTTGTATATTATTATTCCTCATGATTTTTTGAACAAAATGATATATAATGTCATATAGTTTGGTGTATAAGAAGTTATTCAATTAATTTAATGTGCATTTTTCTAATTAAATTTACCTATGGTTTGAATAATAAGATTATTTTCCTTAAGGAAAATAATTATTATTATTCTTTTATTATTAAATGGGCTCGGCCCAATTCAAAAAGGCATGGGTCAGCTGGGGCCCGGGCAACTCGGGACTATCGCATAGCACGGGTCACGATCGACCATACTCGCACAGTGCCATCATCCTTGATCCCCCTATCCCAACCATAAACTGATTAAAAAAATCCTAATCGCTAAATTGCCTAGTGTTTAGACCATGGCGTGATCACCTGAGGATTGCTACACATTCACCATGATTAGATGCATCGATTAGAACCCTAATCCTTATCTAAGATTGTCTGGATCATCAGAAGGCTATTACCTGTAAATGATCCTCATGGGCTTTACAGTGGGGAGACAATTCTCTACACAGAGACCATGCTAGACCAAGGATTCAATGGCACCACCGTCAGGAAAATGAGGTGCACCTAAGCCCCTTACTGGCAGGGCCTGGGAGCTACTAGATACCTAGGACCTTACTCAACCCAATTTCCAAAGTGGACGGTAGCTCGATCGATCAATCTGATCTATCTAGGCTATCCTGAGCCTCAACGGCAATTATGTTGGGTTCAATTAGTGCAAAAGATTATTTACAAATCAAAGGGAGCAAGGTATTGAGCCTAATTGGCTTGGACCACAATGGGGTACTTGGTTCGATCAGAAGAGCAAGCTGGATCGATTGAGAGCAATCTAGAGGCTAGGATTCCAGAAGGTGTTAGGGGTCCTAAACTCTAGGACACACCCTCTGATTTTAGTTGGAAGGAGCTAGGATAGTCAGGAGAGTTTGGGATTGCAGAGGAAAACTGAGAACTAGAAATTGGGGGAGTAGCTTCAATTAGATCAAACTGACTAGCAAGGAGCTCTAGAAAGATTCTTGGGGCTATTATAGCCTTTGAGAATGGATCAGGGGTGGTGGCATGGGCTGGAGATGGCCAAAGCGCTCATTCCATGACCGAACTCTCAATTTCTATTTTGAGATCGGCCAGGCCATGGGGCCCGATTGGGTTGCTTAACTATTGAGGGAGAATCCCCAATGTCTTGCAGAGGTGGATTGAGAGAGTTGGGCATAGGGCCTATGCTCGGGTATAGCGAATTACAGCTATTAGTGATAAGAGCAAGGTGGGGATGATAATCCACAATCGTGGATACCTCAGATGCCATCTGATCGATCCATTAGATAACGTTATGGCTAAGATCCATCGGGTCCTAACAACTGATCGTGGGAGCGATCCAGACCTTAGGATCCATGGGGTTGATCAAATGGTAGACCTGTGGCTTTCTGGATCTGAATCATAGCAGTAGGATTGGGGAGGGTGACAATCAAATGGAACCTAATGGTTAAATTAGTGAAAGGTATATTTGTAATTAGGAAATATTGGGAACCCTTTAGTGCAATTTTTCTATTTTATTTTATATTCAATTAAGACCTAAATGTCCTCCAAAAATTCTCAAACTTGCACCCCTAGCAAATATGGGGGTGCGAAATTCAAAAATGCAATTGGAATTTGGATTTGAGATCAAAATATTTCATATATTTTTTAGGGTATTTAAATTGATAAAAATGCCTAATTGAACTAGAAAGATCCGATTGACTCCAAATTTTCAGTATTAGCTTCTAATAATCTAGTGAATTCAATGAGATTAAAAAAGAGCATGATTAGGCTTGTGATTATGCTAAGTAATAATCTAGGGTTGTGACAATGGTTCACCACTATCCGTACACAACATATAAAAAAAGAAATGAGATTACCTCTATGGAGGTCTAGTGACTCTTGTGGATCTCCACAACATGGGTATTTGTGGTTCAATTTTTTCAACACCCACTTGTGCATATTCTTGTACATGCTTCTCTGGCTCACTGCTATCATCAACTCCCATATGTTGGGCCTCACCATCTGAAGCAACTTTGGAATCAGTCGTCACTATATCCAATAAATGTGCACTTGATTGCCTCTGCATCAAACTTGCGCTTGGATCTTGCATCAATATGCACATAGGATGAACAACCAAATATCTTGAGTTAGTTCAATTTCACCTTCTTTCTGCTCTAGGCCTCCTCAAAAATTTCTTTATATAGGGGTATATAATATCCCCTATTAATCAAGTAAACCACAGTATTCATAGCCTTGGCCCTGAACTTATTTAGGAGACCTACTTGCAAACTCATGCTTTTGGCGCATTCTATTATCCTCCTTTTCATCTCTCCTACAACACTATTTTGCTATGGTGTTCTTGGAACTATAAATTTTCTATTGATTCCACTTAAAGCATAGAATTTCTTGAACTTCTTGTCACAATACTCACCTGCATTATCAAATCTCATGCACTTAAGCATCAATCGTGTCTCATTTTCCACCAAAGCCAACTATTTCTCAAACAAATCAAATACATCTGATTTATGCTTTAGAAGCTAAACTCATACTTTTCTTGTATGGTCATCAATAAAGGTGACGAAATACAAGGATACAATTATGGAAGATGTAGGAGTAGGCCTTCATACATCCGTATGCACCAACTCAAGTTTCCTTCATTTCAGCTCTCTTTCAACTTTAGAGAATGAAACCATTTTTGTATTTTCCCAACACATAGTTGTCATAGAAATCCAAGTCCACTACTTTAGTTTCGAGACTCTTCCCCTTGAGTGTAGGGATTTCAACCCCCTCTCCCTGATATGGCTAAGCCTCCAGTGCCATAGACCCACGTCTATCTGTTCTGCATCTGCAATGGAATCAGTCGCTTTATAGATCATGTAAAGTGTACATTCCATGTTGCCCCATGCAGTAACAAATACATCCTTGTTGACATTCCAAGAGTCCCTTGTAAAGGTTGTATTGTAACCTTCCCTGACTAGCTGGCTAACTAAAATAAGGTAACTCGTTAGACACGACACATGTCCAACTTCTTTGAGCTTCCAAACCGCACCTCTTGGAAGCTGGACATCAACATTATCTTTTCTTATAATGTTGTATGCCTTATCATTTCCAATATGTACCTTCCCCAAGTCATTATTGGTGATGTCATTGAAAGCACCCCTCGTAGGAGTGACATGAAAGGATGCACCCAAGTCCACCACCTAGGATTCTTTATTGACAAGTTCTAGAATCAGTACATCCTATTCCATTTCTACTGAAATATTCCCTATAGGGCACATATCCTTATTCCTGCCATTTGTCTTCTTTAGGGTAGGGAAGTCCTTTTTGAAGTTACATGCCTTTCCACAGTTCCTGCAATCAAGTTTTATTTTTCTAGGTCTTGATTTTCCTCTTCTTGAAATAGACCTATTTTTGTATGTGTCTAGTATACATTTCTTCCTTGACCCTTAGCATTTAATGCTGAAATAGATTTCTCCCCATAGGATCTTTTATGCACCTCTTCATTCAGCACTAGCCCAAAAATGTCATCTAATTTCAATGAAGCATTTCCTGATGAATTACTGATGGTTATAACTAGCCCATCCCAACTGTCTAGCAATGAACAGAGGAGTAACAATGCTCGAACCTTGTCATCAAACTTGATGCTCATCAAACTCAAATGACTTGTTACAGTGTTGATCCCATTCAGATGTTCAATCACTTAGTAGTCATCTATCATCTTCATATTAAATTATCTTTTAATCAGAAAGACTTTGTTAGAAGATGAAGGCCTCTCATACATACTTGTTAAAGCATTCATGAGAAATACAGTAGTTTTATTATTAACATTTTTTAAATGCTACAGAAACAGACAATGAAAGACAAATCAAACCCAATGCAGTTCTATTAAGAACCTCCCAATATTCATCTGAAATAATAGCTAGTTTTTTATCAGGTCCACTTAATGGTAGATACAACTTTTTATGGTAGAGCAAATCCTCCATTTGGCATTTTTCATAAAGAAAAATTAGTGCCATTGAACTTCTCTATATTGTGTCTCATTTTGTTGGCCATTGCTCCCACTCAAATAGTAAACCCTAGAATAACAAGAAACTATCACTCTGATAATAGTTGATGTGAACTACCTCAAGTAAACGAGCACCACAGAAGAAGCAATTTTGAGCTCAAGGACTGGGGTAAAATTTACTATTACCAAGCAAATAATGAAATCAACCAAGCAGAGTATAATAAAAATCATATCGCATACACATGCACAACTTCAAGCATCCAAACATAAGGATTTTTTATATGGAATACCCAAAAATGAGAAAAATCATAGAGCCACACAATAGAAATTTCACTATGAATTAGAATAATTAAAGAGTTACAAAGAGCTTCACGATCACAATAATAAGAAATATCTAATGCTTACACAACTTCTCAATCAATTTATTTTTTAGCAGGAAACATCAGCTCTTACTCTATGATAAAGAAGTAGAGCAGCAGTTACCTCCCCTTAGGATTTCTACAACATACAAAAGCTCTTGCACAGCTACTAATATTGGTGTAACTTTGATCCTATTTTCATTTATTATCCAATGTACATAAGTACCTTACCTAGTACTTAAGATAAGGAATTTGCACTAATCTTAAGGATTGACACTTAGCTCTCCTTCCTTTGAGGTTCAGTTTTTGCATCAGCATCTCATTTTACTCAGCAAATTTTTGGGGAGGTTCAGCAGTCCTTTCCTAGTAACGCACCGTTCCACTATAAATTATTAACTCTCTTGTGTGCAGTGATAAGATTGGGTGTTACAGTTGGTATCAGAGAGATATCATAAAGTGTCAGATAAGAAGAATGTTCCTACCTACTTTATTATCTATTCTCTGCAGCAGATATGATCATAATCACTAAGTAAAAGAAGCAGCATATGCTCCATATGCACCACATTTCTCAGCATATGGTTTTTTGCACAGTTTCCAGCATCTCTAGATACATATTGTCAATGGGGCACTAAACCCAATGGACACAATCAACTTGTTAAAATTGGTTGAGAAAAACCTAACAAGCATAAAGTACCCAAACTCTGAGGCTATTCGTCTAACCACCACCTATTCTAAGATGAGGCCAAATATTAATGGGAAAATGAGCGCAACACCAAGTTCGTAGACTATGAGCTAGATGATATTTCATGGGATCAATTTGTTGAAGCCTTTAGAGAAGCTTTTATTTTGGTGTTTGCTCAAGTATTATTTGAAGATGAACTACTTCATCTTACTCAGGGTGGAAGATCTATGGCGGATTTCAAGCTCAAATTCCGTCGACTATCTCGTTTCACTCCACATTTGGTTAAATCTGAAGCCTCACGATGCCACTGATTCCAAAAAGGGTTGAGAGACTCTATAAAAGCTCACTTAATCTCCCAATAAAATAAAAGTTTCTCTGAATTTGTCGAACCCGCTTATTAGCAAGAGAATTTTCGAAGTTAAATGGATCACAAGTGAAAAGCTTACTTTGTATCATCCAGAAGAGATGATTTCAGTCATCAGAAGGTGGCAAAAGTAATTAATCTTAAAGCAGACCAACCACAAGAAGAACTCTCTTAATGTATGTGCCATCATCTGTAAGGAAAGTGTTACCATCAAGGTAACTTATGCTACACATGCGGCCAACAAGGCCATCATTTTTATCACAACATCTCCAAGACTACTATCAAAGGAGTACTCATCACTCACTCTCGGTGTGATCAAGTGTTTTGCCCTCAATCGCTGAACAATCAGCTCCTGCCATGGATGTAATGTCATCTTCCACTGCTACTACAAATCCTAAAGCAACAGCACTTGCTCCTTAGCCAGCCTATAATCGTCAAGGCCAAAAACCTCATAACACGCAACCAACAACTCTTGTGTCAGCTCCTAAGGATGATGACAATGTATCAGGTATGTCTTAAATTTTATTTAATTCCTATTCTATTGTTTTAGTATTTCATGAATATTTCAAATAACAATCCTCATTGCCCTTATAATCATAGGCACCTTAACAATTAATGACAAACCATGCAGTATTCTTTTTGATACTAGAGAAAGTCACTCCATTGTATCAAAAAATTAGGTCAAATCCCTTAATCTACCTTTATATCATTTGGAAAATTCATTAAGCATATGGTTACCTTCTATGCAATCGCATCAATTCTGTAATATAAAAATGCCTCTTGGTGAACAAATGTTCGAAGCTAAGTTGATTGTACTACCGATTGCTAATTTCAATATAATTCAGGGAATGAACAGGTTAAGCAAGCACGGCGCTACTATCAATTGCTAGAAGAAGTAAATAATGTTAAGTAGCAGAAGTTAAGCAAGCAATTTTGTTGGCCAATTTAGTACCCAAGCTTCATTAATCAATGTGATGAAAATTGAGAAACCAGTTAGAAAATTCTATGATGCATACCTAGTGAAAATTCTAGGTTAAAAGAAAAGTAATATCCCTATCACCGAATATTAGATAGTACATGACTTTCCTGATGTATTTCCCAAAGACTTACCTGGCCTTCCTCCTGTCCGAGAAGTAAAATTCGCGATAGAATTAATTCTATAAACACAACTGTTATCAAAGGTATCTTATCGCATGGCACCTAAGGAGTTACAAGAGTTGAATAAACAACTTCAAGAACTGCTCGAAAAGGATCTTACCAGACCTAGTTCATCTCCTTGGGAGCACCAGTATTGTTCATAATGAAGAAGGATGGTTCGGTGCGCATGTGTATCGATTACTGTGAGCTAAATAAGGAAATAATCAAGAATAATTATTCGTTACCTCGAATTGATGATCTCTTTGATCAACTATCCGAAGCCAAGGTATTCTCCAAGATTGAATTACAATCAGGTTACCACCAATTGTGAGTTAAGGATTATGATATAAAAAAGGCCGCACTCAGAACTCAATATGAACATTACGAGTTTCTGGTAATGTCATTTGACCTAACAAATACGCCATCTATTTTTATGGACTTAATGCAGTGTGTACTTAAGACATTCTTAAACAAGTTCATCATTGTCTTTATTGATGATATTCTTATTTATTCCAAAAGTAAAGTGGATGATGAAAATCAATTGCGGACAGTGTTAGAAGAACTTCGCATTCATCAACTTTAAGGCAAATGTTTCAAGTGTGAATTTTAGCATGATTCAGTCGCCTTTCTGGGTCATGTTGTAGATGCCCAAGGTCATTATCGATGCTTTCAGCCGTCGTGCCACTCTTAGCACTAAGATTGCTAAAAGTTCAATCGAAGAAGCATTCCATAAATAAGAGATTGTTCCAGTGTGTGCTGACATGCTATGTTCAATGTTAGCTAATATCACCATGGAACCCAAGTTTCTTAGGGATGTTTCTATCTCGCAAACCATGGATGACGAGTATCTGAAGTTCAAAGCCGATATTGAAGGTGGTTGTCATTTTGATCTGCATATGCATGGAATTGTAATTTATAAAGGAAAAAATTTATGGATTCCTAAATCCATGCACTAAGAGATTCTCGTTAAAGTCCATAACTCAGGATTTCAATTTCACCCTGACAATACTAAAAATGCATCAGTATCTGAAAAAGTCATTTTGGTAGCCTGATATGAAGAAAAGCATGGCAGAATTTGTAGTGAAGTGCCATTCTTATTATCTTGTCAAGGCATAACACTAAAGGCCTGAAGGAATTCATCATCCCTTGGCTATCCCTGAATAGAAGTGGTTTGATATTTCAATGGACTTTGTCATGAGCTTGCCTAAGTTAAGGTCTGGTGCTGATTCAATCTGGGTCATAGTCGACCGACTGACCAAGTAAGCACATTTCATTCCAATGCATCAAACCAATTACGTGGAAAATTTGGCAAAGCTATATTTTAAATAAATTGTCAGACTTCATGGTATTCCAAGATCAATTGTTTCCATCATGATAGCATGTTCACATCAAAGTTCTGGCAAGTGGTACATCAAGACTTGGGAACTGCCCTAGCCATGAGAACTACCTTCCATTCATAAACTAATGGACAAATAATATGAGTTAATCAGGTTCTTGAAGACATTCTACTTTTATGTATTTTGAATTTCAAATGTTTCTAGGAAGACCACATTCCTCTGGCTGAGTTAGCTTAAAATAATAGTTACTAGGCAAGTATCGGCATGGCACCGTATGAAGCATTATATGGATGGAAGTGCGACACTCCATTGGCATGGTCTGAACTAGGTAGTGTGCAGTTATTGGATCAGATTTGGTTGAGGAAACAATCAGGAAAGTATAGATAATCTAATAAATAATTAAGGCAGTGCAAGATCTCCAGAGTAAATATCACGATGCAGATCATCATTCTCAGGAATTTAATAGCGAAGATTTTGCTTGTCTCAAAGTCAGCCTTATGAAAGGAGTATTCCATTTTGGTGTACCAGGGAAGCTCAATCCTCGCTACCTTGGACCATTCGGAGTGACAGAAAAGATAAGCTATGCAGCCTATATATTAAAGCTTCCCTAGGATTTCTCTGCAGTCCACAATGTATTCCATATCTCCTTGCTGCAAAGATGACTTCATGATCCATCTCACATAGTTCAACTTCCTACAGTATCTCTCTAGCCAGACCTTTCTTATGCAGAGGAGCCTATCAAGAACTTAGCTCATGATCAAAAGCAATTGAGAAATTGCTCAATTCCTATGGTGGAGGTTTAGTGGAGAAATCATTCTCTTAAAAATCAACTTGGGAAAAAGAAGCCAACATGTAACGGAAATATCCATGACTCTTTAAAAATTAAGGTATTCTTAAATTCTAAATTCTATTCTTAAAGTTTTGCATTTTTCATTTCCATTCTTAGGATGATGTCGAGGAAGATATTGTTCTTAAGTGGGGGAGTCTATAATAATCCTAGATGATTACCTAGCTTAATCATGAGCTTAATCATGTTCCACTACATTAACTAGATCATTAAAGGTTAATCCTAAAAATTTGGAATCAATCGGACCTCTCTAGGTAAAATGGGTATTTTGGTCAATTTAGGTTCCCTAATTAATAGCCAAAATATTTTGATCTCCAATCCAAAATCGGAGTGCATTTTTGAATTGCACACCTCCAAATTAGTAAAGGGTGCAAGTTTGGGAATTTTTAGAGGTCATTTAGGCATTAATTGACTTTAATTAAAATTTGGAAAATTGTGTATAAGGAATTCAAATAATTTAGAATTGTACATATACCTTCTAATAGTCCAAATCTACTATCGGGACCATGAGAGATCTATTTCGAGGCCTCGATAGTGGCTCAACTTTTCGTGCCTACTAGAGCACATAACACACATCTTGACACCTCCATCTAACGGCCTTAGAGTCTTGCGCTATGATCACCTATTAGCCGCAGGATCGTGCCTACGATAAAATGTCTGATACACCATCCATGACTATTTGTTAAGTACGCCACATCTAAGTTTTCTATCTCTAATGGATGATGCATCATACAACTCCTGTTTCCCTATTCCTGTTCATCTCCATCCCAAATCTCTATGAAGTGACCCGACAGCTTTGTGCGGACCGTTGGCATGGCAGTATGGGGAACCCTTTCATTCCCCATGAATTCCTCGACCCAAATGCTCAAGTCTTGGGCAAACCATAGGTGCTAGCTCGAGCTCTCTCCTAATTCTCTCAGGCTATAAATAGCCTTGGAATTTTATTAGTGGAACTTTTGCTAACTCGAGAACTCCCCTAGAAGCCCAATTTTTCACTCGTCTACACCTTGCTCTGCAGTGATCTGTCGGTGTATCAGCTCCAATCCAAGTAAATTTTGAGGGCTAAGCTTGGCATTCAAGCTCCTTATTGCTTTGTCAGAGCCTGTGAAGGTTTGCAACAATTGTGCCAACTTTTGGCTTAGTCCCAGTTACCTACAACTTATGAATCCAGCCACCTCTCATTTTTATTTAGGTGCCTCTCTTCCACAATGAGTCGAGTGGACTCACAGTCTTCTCCCGTATGATTAGATGATTGTGTATCGATCCTTGATCGATCGATACAGTTTGGTCAGCTAGGATTTGACCCAGCTGTTGACTCATGCTCGAACTGAATTTGCAATTTTCATTTTCAAAATAAGGTTTGAGTAAGGACCCATGAACTCATCCACCCTCAAGCCCCGCTAGCAGAGGCCCGACATGGTCCCAATGGGGAGTATTGTCTCCCCACAGTAAACCCTAGCATCCACCGTAGTTGCTAGTTTGTGGAACTAGCATTCCAGGCATTCCTTTCCTAGGAGTTAGGGCATTTATGCGCAATCCCTACACCATCACCTGTGGATGGTGTAAGGATTGACTTGAGGCTCTGGCATGGCCTGAGACACCCTAATTTTATGATTAGGGTTTCTTTGATCACTAGGGTGTTGGGGAAAGTGTTGTGAAGGAGATGCACAACATGGGTCGGGTTTTACCCTGAGCCGCATAGTTTGGTTATTGGGCCAGGGCCCGTTAATAAATAATAAGTATTTCTAGAATTATTTTCCTTCTGGAAAATAATTCAAAAATCAAAATCTTAAATAGAAAAATTAGACTAAATTAGTTGCATAATTTCTTATCCACTCATCCAAACCATATGAAACCTTAAATCATTTTGTTCAGAAAATCATAAGAAATTAGAATATAAAATAAAATCTAGCTTTCTACGAGTAGATTTTCTAATTATGCCTAATTACTTCAAAACTTTATTAGGAAGGATTAGCAAGTATACTTAGCCAAATTACATGATTCAAGTTTCTTTATGCTCTTTATGCCTTGTAAAATGTTTGTGCTAGTTGAATTAATTTTTTGATTAATATTTCATTAATTATAGCCTAATCCTTGCATTGTATGATTAGTAAAAATTAGGGTTTGTAATTAATCAAATCTTACAATCTCAGTCTCTGGTTATTCACATATATAAGTAAGACTTAATTGCTAATTTGCATGAATTTTAGAATATTAATATTATTATTAAGTGCTAATCTATTTTGGCTTGATTTAAGGTTTGATTAACCTTAATTACTTTTTGTTTTTATCAATGTAATATTTATATGCTTCAATAATAGTAGTATGCATGCTAGAGAACTTAATTATCAATGTGGATATGTAAATACTTCAATTATAATTAATTAGCACTTAAAACCTTAATGATCATAAGGGAAAAATCTTAATCTAAATAATAATTGAATTATCATCAATATGGACATAAATAATGAACAATAACCTTACTAGTTTGATTATTGACCAATTCATATGTAAACAAACTTAATTTTATTAAATTTGGGGTTAAACCCTAAATTGATTAAATTAGGTCTTAAAATAAGCAAATTGAATAAGACACTTGATTTAAGCACTTAAACAACTTGCTTGATTTCAATAATACTTATTGATTTGACATTAATTTTAAACTAGTAAGTTAGAAGTATTATGATCTATAATAAACTCATATGATTGATCATATGAATCTAATATAAAATAAGAATGATTTATGAAATAATCAATTTCTAATAATTTATATAATTGTATCGCATGATTGTAGTATAGTTGTGATCAGATAAATTTACCCATCTAATTTGTATAATCTATCTTAATGTATTAAGGATTGTAGGTCTACGATGAATCTTAAAATTTAGATTATACTTGTATATTTCAGTGCTTTGAACTTTAAGATAGAAAACTAGGGGTTAATTAAATCATATTACAAGTCCCTTAAATAGTCAAACTATTGAGGTAGGAAGAGCTTATTGTCAAATTTTGAGGTAGAAACTTAGATGAACCCTTACTATCTTGAGATTCTAATCTTAGATCCTTATGTTAGAATAACCTGAAGACTCTAGAATGAGATTATTCCGTGCGGTAGACTCATAAGTTGAGTGACTTTTATGTCATATCCATGGCACCTTTGGATAGGACTCACCACAATGGAGTGTGGATTGATTTGCTTGTATCCCTTGATTTATAAATAGAATTGTTAGAATAAGTTTCAGTGGAATTATTTGATGGAAACGATAGTGTATATCCATAGAATTTATTTATTTTAGTGGAAAATAGAGTTGGTTGATTTACCCTAAATAGAACTATAGATTTTTAATCTCATCTTAGGTAATTAGGTAAGTGCAGTTCAGTTTAAGATGTACACTCCAAGTCCAAGAGTCTTATAAGTAAGGGATTAAATAACTTAGTTTGAGAGAATAAACTATAAAAGGATTTTACCCCTTATTGTCATATGTTTTGATAAGTGCAGTTAAATAGACTAAGTGTTAAATCCACCCTCCTTAGAAACATAAGAATCATGTATATGTAACTCTCCCCATCTTGTGATATAAAATGTAATTATACTAAGAAATTTTAATAATTCTATAGATTTAAATTAGGAGCATAATTCATTTAGGTGAAATTCTGCACAATGGATTTAAATGGAATGATTATGTGGTTTTTGATCGATTTCTGAATTTTGATAATTTAAAGCACAGAGTTAACAAAGCCTTGGCATATCATAAATGCATAAAACTTGCCAGCATTAGCGGAACACTTGGCAACACCTAAGGACTGTGTTAACAGAGCATTCACTCACCTAAGATATGTGAGGTGTCATGTGACACCGAGTTAACGTATAAGTGGCATACAGTTCTGTGGCATATTCAAATATATATGTATATATTTTGTGACATACAACACAATTTTAATGTATTAATTATTCGATTACTGTTTCCTTACTATTTTCTCTACCTTTAGTATTCAGTTTTCAACTTCAATTTTACTTTGCATTCAAATTTATACAATTTTAGATTCTCAACAATTTTTAATATTTTCTACAGTTTTAGTTAAATGATAAATATTAGACAAGTGTAGCTTTTGGCAGACTGTAAAATACACGTTTGCGCTTGCACGCAAGTGTACGTAGTCTGAAGTAATAATTTGGAAGGTAAGTTTTGAGATTTATCGTCCTCAGGGAACGGTATGTTTGTTACTAAGGTATATATAAATTCAATAATGTTTAAATGAAATGATTTCAGCTTGATTTGGATCTGTTACCAAGCAATAATGCTGAGTTTAGAAACAATTTAAGTTAGAGATGAGAGTTGGGCTTATTCCATGTGAAAAGTTGGGGACCCCAAGTTGTATTACTTCTCAGGCACATTTCATTCTTTTTATTAAGCTAATTAATCAAGTACACATTGTATTCCTTTGAGTTGTTCTCTAAATCCTTCAAGTGCAAATCTTGTGCGAGAGATGAACACACTAGGGTTCAATTTCTTCACAAAGATTCCCATAGGATCGCAATTAGAGCATCTTAGTTTTCCTATGTCTAGGTTACCAAAATTTATAGTTTTAATTAGCCAATCTCAAGAGTATTAATTCCACTAATAAGCTTCACACGCATCATACACAGTTCAGATAAGGAAGTGATTTCATTGGGCTTTATGAACTATGTCACATCATCCATGAGCTCTCAAAGAATCCACTCCCTCCTTTCACGTATGCTGAGCAACAAGCTCCAATTGTTGGGTCTTAGCTCACATGCTTTGACTCTTTAGTTGAGCATAAAACATGGTGCAAAAAGACTCAAGAACTTCTCACTTAGTTCTAAGCACCCCTTTCACACATATTCTGCTCTTTACTAAGCAATGAGCCATGGAGCACAAGACTTTCATTTTGAATGTAGTATTTATAATTATATTTTCTTAACATAGAATTTTTATTTATTCCACAACTTGATCTTAAGATATTTTCATTTAATCATTCAAAAGTAGATTTTTTTTATTTCAATACTTGAGCAAGTTCCACATCATTCATTGAGTCCTTTACATTTTATAATGGGCTCAGCCCAACCCTCCCCAAGGGGGTTTCACCTTCCATTACAACTGTTAAAAGAAGAAAAACATACAAGGATAAAGACCCTTTAATGATCCACTGTAAGAAATGTAAAAGCATGATTAGAGTTTACTAGGAACAACCCTTAATGGGGTTCTCTGGATCTCTCCTCTTCTTTCTATTCTCCTTTCCTTTAGCTCCCTAGTGCAACCTTTGGTTCTTTCTCCTCTAGTAACGGTCCTTTCCACCTCCCTTGGAGAGGTCTCCTTCTTCCTCTATGCAGCCCCTAAAAATTGAATTTCTTGGATGAAAAGTTGGAACCCTTTCTTTTGTGAAGAAGAGCTGCATATAAAGAAGAGTAAATCTCCTTCTTTGCTTTCAAATTCTGTCTTTTTCCCTCCAAATTTATGCAGCAATGAGTGCTTAGCTTACTTGAGGCATGATAAGACATTCTCTTTTCCATTCTTTAATCGCCACATCACTTAAAGAATTAATTTTTCCTTTAAAAACTATTCTGCTGTAGAAGAAATGATGGCTGAGAGAAAAGGAGCAGGCTGGGGGTCTTGTCCTAGTGGCAATAAAGGCCCTGAATAGACTAAAATTCAGTGCACTGCTGTCGTGTGCTGCAGCGCACTACAATGATTGAGTTTTAAAACTCCTTTGCTGCAACACGTTGTGGCAATTTTAAGTTTTGAAACTCTTCCGCTGCAGCTCACTGTAGCGATTGAGTTTTGAAAGCTTTCCCGTTGCAGCGGGCTGTAGCGATCGAGTTTTGAAAACTCTCCCGCTGTAGCTCACTGTAGCGATCGAGTTTCAAAAACTCTCCCTCTGTAGTGTGCTGGAGTGATCGAGTTTTGGAAACTAATCTACTGTAGCGCGCTATAGAGATTTAGTTACGATAACTTTTTCGCTGCAGCGCGCTAAGGCCCGCTATGGCGTACCGTAGCAAAATTGCTCCAAAATTCAATCATTCCCTTGATAAGTGTCTTCTACAAGCCAGCAGTTGTGGTGCATAGTGGCATGCTGCAGCGCGCTATAGCGCGCTGAAGCAGTTTTCTTTCAGAATTTGCGAAAATACTCCAGAATTTCCCAGAAATTGTTGAGCTCATTTTTTACCTGAAAATAACCAGAATTTGATCAAGGGGGGGCTATTTCTAAAAAGGATATGAATGATATTTTTCTTTTATTTATGATCTAAATTATGGATTCATCAACTTTCGTTGTGTTAGACTTATTGTCTAACAGATGGTACTTTGGGATTCGATAATATACCAAATCTAGAGTGGCTAGTGGAGTAGGATCAGGAGGCTCACAGTAGATCCAGGAGGATTTCATGTAGCACTAGAGGACTATGCATCAGCAATTACTTTTCTACACTAGTTTAGTTTTAATTCAGTATTTAGACTATCATTTTATAATTCATTAAGTAAACTTTCTATAATAACTCTGGATGTATTTTTTTTTTTTGAGATGAATGCTTTACTTATATTTTGTGATGAATGTTCTAGATGTTTGTTCTATCTTTCACATTATGTATTGTCTACTACTTATACTTAGTATTGTGATGTGATTAACATTCATGAAATACTAGTATTTGTGTAACTTGGATCCTATTTTCAATTATAATCCAATGTACATAAGTACCATACCTAATACTAAAGATAAGGAATTTCACTTATCTTAAGGATTAGTACTCAGCTCTCCTTCCTTTGAAGTTATGTTTCAACATATTCAGTAACTAATTTTAATTAGCAGATATTCGGGGAGGTTCTACAGTCCTTCCCAAGTAATGCACTGTTCTGCCGCCAATTGTTAACTCTTTTGAGCGCAGTGACGGGACGGGGCATTATACATATGGTGAACTATGCCAAAGTAGGCAGTGGCGTGATAATGAGACCTCACATATCATAGAGGGGGATGTTAGTGTTTGGGAGTCCCCATTTTACTTAGTTAAGCAGACATGCTTAACTCCTCACTTGTTTCTGCATCCATATAACAAGAATATAAGATAAATAAAATAATTTTTACAACTCTTAATATTTGTTCTTACTTTTCACATATTCTTCATGGTTGTGGATATTATGTCATAATCTTTTGACTATGTCTACTCAGTCCTTCATGACTGACTTTTCTTTACACTTAATCATTTATGGCTGCTTTCACTATGTACTCAGTCTTTTAGATTGAGACTACTTTTACTTGCATATATTATAAGTTCACTTCTATTTACATCTCCTTTTCTTACTTACTTGTAGTATATGTTGTTATCGCTTATATTTATTCTCATACAGCTTTTACTTTTGTTACTTGGCATTGTGTATATTCCTTACTATTTTTATTACACAGTTGTACCTACTTTCCTTGCTTACATATATGATACAGGTTGTACAAGCTTTTTCACATTTACTGCTTTATAGCCTATTTATTGTTGCATATAATCATATAATTTACTGTACTTTGCTTTACTTTACTCAGTTTTCTTCCTTTTTAATGCATTTAGCTTCGCTTAAATAGCAATTGTAAATGCCTAAATGTGATATCCACTTAACTTAAGTAAATTAGTTGCCCTAAAATGTACATAGATTTTTTAAGTCTAATAACTTATTTTTCTATTGTTGGTTGTGCCCTATCATATTAAATACCAAATATGATAGATCAAGAGCATGGAGTGGATCTTGTACCAAAGGTAGATTAAATTTAGTAGTTCCGCTATTTTTACTTAATGCATCCCGTGAGGACGAGTGTCATTACGTCAAATATTTTACTTTATTGTTATGTGATGTGTTTTCTCTTTCTTTTATGGATGGGTGGAATGCATTATATTTACTTAATGTTCAAGCCTTTAGTTTCTTTCTTTAGAGACCCTTGGCTCCCCATAGTGCTTAATAATGGGTAAGGACTCATTAATTCAGTATTTAGTATTACAATAACACCAAATGTTGGATTAGCCTTCTGATCTGATATTGGGGTCATTACATTAGGGTTTCAAGGAAACCCTAATTTCTTGCCATACAGAGTATTAGGCCATGCGTGCAATGACTCAAGAGAATCATGGGTTTGAGCTCTATCTATTATTCTAAAAGCCCTATCTAGGATGCACTCTACTGAATGATACCAATTTGTAATCAATAATTCTAGGGTTTACTATAAAGGGAAAATTTCCCCTATATAGTAAACCAACTTTACTAATCAAACTCCTACACATTCCTTCGATCAAGACTGACCCAAGGAATGCATCAACAGAGTGGGAGATGGTATAGAATGGACAGAGCTTACTATGGATTGGGTACTATACCCCACTGTACAGGCCCTAGCCCCTCATCGATCGAGTTCAATCCAACTCAATCAAAAACAATAATTAACTAAAGATCAATTATAATTAGCAATCATAACATACATAGTGAAACTGATGATTTAGTACACGAGAAGTGGTGTACCTAGACTGAGGGAAGGTTTGACTAGTTGTGAGCGACTTGGGGCAATCCAAGAACTGAGCTGACTTGCCCTAACTTCCTTAAGTCTTTGTAGATCTTCAAGGAGCTTGAACATCAATCGCATTTCACTACAGCATCGGGAATTGGAGCTTGAGCTCACTGGATCTACTGGTTGCAATAAGGATGAAAATTAAGGTTCAAGAGAGACCAGGGGAGCTTAGTGACTTCTTAGTGGGCCAAGAAGCTCACTAAGACATTTTGAATACCTATTTATTGCTAAGGGATGCTTGGGGAGGTTGGACCATGACTAATCACCCAGACCTAGGAGTTGGCCTTCCAACTGCCAAATGGAGTGAGAGAGAACCAAATTGGCCCTATGGAGATACCCATTAGTGGGAATGGTGCAAATGACCTACTAACGTGGTATAGTGCCCCGTCCTACTGTGGTCATGTTAATACTTATATTCACATGAGTATAGTAGAGACGGTCAATGTATGATGAATCCCTAACTATAGTATAGTTAGCTTTTTAGCCTAGCCTACTTTAATTATAGATTATGCCACATGTAAGTGTAAGCCATTCATTAATATATAACAAAGAGCAAAGTGTGGAAGCAAAGACAAAATAAAACATACATTCCAAAGCATATAAAAGGCTGAACAAGAGCTCAACTCAGTATAAAACTGCAGAAAAGTAAAAGCATCTAGAACATTAATTATTACAATACTGAAATGAATTTAATAAAAAGGCATACTTGTCCTCACAAGCAAGAAATTAAATCTATCTATGTGTTAGCAATAATAGGAAGGTCCTCCTCCTAGCTAAGCCCTTCATCTGGTGCCACCTCTACGAATAATTCTGAATCTGACATTATCGATACAACAATGCCAGGGACCCAGCAAGAAGAGAAAAACTTATGTATGACTATTGTCTAAGTACATTTTAAGTTAATTTAGTGAAATTACATGTTTTAAGATTTCACATTTTACTAAATTTAAAAGCATTCAAAGAATAGGATAGTTATAAATAAGACTTTTATAACTAGACAAAATGAAAGTATGTAAATAGCATATCTCGACCAAAAGCTGCAACAAGATTTGGCAATAAACTTATTTACAAATAATGAAACTGTAGAAAATAAAACACATCTTAACATGCTTATGATCATATGAATACATGCTAATTTACAGAAATTACAAGCTAGACTGAAGCATTTAAGAAATTGAAATAAGCATTACCAGCATTTTAATATGAAATCTGTAAAAGTGTGCAGAAATAGAAGAACATATATAAAATGCTAAAATAGAAAAAATAGCTAAACAAAACCACTGAAACTATAATGAGTCTAGAGATGTGCCTATGTTAGTATTGCCATAGCAAAAATGATCTAAACAAAGCTGCTGAATAAAAAGTCTAGCATGTAACTTCTAGCCAACCACAGGGCTAGATCTGAGCCGGACTATTGAATCAGACATGTATCAGCTAAACCCTACTGACAGACGGAAATACACGATTGCGTTTGCATGCAAATGTACGTGGTCTAAGGTAATAATTGGAAATTGCTAATTACTGTGATTTATCAATCCTTAGGGAATAGTGGTTATGTTACGAAGTTATATTTTCTTTTACTAATGTTTAGATATCAAATTTTGGTTAATTTTGGTTCCTTATTTAGTGATACAAAAGACCTTAAGTTAAGATACGATTTGTATAAAAAAGTGAGAGTTGAGATTTTATTGTAGTAGTTGCAAGGGTTGGTGATATAGCTTCATTATTAAATGTATACTTTTATATTACTTGCTTTATTAAATTAAGTGAACATCATTGGAATTGGAGTACCCTCTAATTATATTTGGTTCAAGTTTAGTGCACAAAGAGAACTCCTTATGAGCTCTTCCTTAGCACATAAACTCTCATGAGATCAAGTTCCATTAATTAAATTTTGATTCCCTACATCTAGATTACCAAAGAAAATCTTTTAATTCTGATGGTCTCACAAGAAAGACTTCCATTAACTATGCATCATGCCCTTGAAACGTAGTTTAGCTAGATAGGAAGATGTGTTGGATCAATAGATTATGTCAAATCATCCATTAAGTTTCCCAACATCCTCTCATCCCTTCTACTATGCTGAGCAGTAGAGTAAGGTTAATGGAGAAATTGGTTCACAAGCATCAATCTCTTGGTAGAGCTTTTAAGGAAGTGTGCAAGTGAACTTGAGAATTTTGTCACATAATTCTCTGCTCTACTTGCACTACCTTCCATGCTTTTACCCAATTGATGAGCATTGGAACACCAATTCTTTTAAATAAGATAATTCAAATATTTTGTTCATTCAAGGTATTCATTCCAAAATATAAATGATAAAAATATTCACTCACTATATTCAATAATGTTATCATACACCATTTATCCCTTACATATTCTTACAACTACATCTCAACCCTCTCCAAGGGGATTTTAGCTTTCCATTACTAAGTAAGAATAAGAATACAAACAAGGAAAAGTGAACCTCGCAATCAATTCATAGCAGAAATAAATCAAGGGAGTTTAGAAAGAAATACTAGGAATGACCTGGAGGTTTTTTGGGGTTCTCTTGGATTCTTCTTGCGCTGTCCTCTTGAAGCTCTACCCATTTTCCCTTGCTATCTTCTATTTGTTCCTGTTCTTGGTCACCCTCTTTCCCTTGGAGAGTTGTCCTTTATCCTCCACCATCAGCCTCTCCATATTGGTCTTTTAATATCAAAAGTTGGAACCCTTTCTCAATCTTCAAGTCTCCCTTTTATAGACTTCCTTTCACCTATTTAAAATTTAACTCAGTAAATAAATCCCATTTAGAAATTTGTACTTTGATTAAATGATTATTTGTTTATTTTCTTAGGAATGAAGGGATTTAAGTTATTTGTATTTATGTTTTATTATGTAAAATAATTAAATTAGCCTCTTGCTCTTCCCCATGATGGCTTAAATATGTGCCTTTTATAATAAAAATTCCTCAATTTTTATTGCATCCACCCCTTCCATATTCCTCATACCTTTAATTTATTTCTTTATGAATTATTTCTTGAGAATAAGAAGTTTTAAATTAATTTGATATTAATTTTAGCTGTGGGAAGGGGAAGAATTCAATTCTTTGGCCTTCCCTATGCTGCCTTGATTGCATATTTTTGGCAAAAACTGCGTCGGGTGGTATGGCGTGCGACAGCGCGCAGTGGCGCGCTGTAGCAGTTGCGTTCCAAATAATGTTCCGCTGTCGCGCGCAGTAGTGGAGAAACTTTCGAAAGGTTGTTCAATTTCTCCTTGTATGGTTTTAATTTTCCTTCGAGATATGGCGCCATGGCGCGCCGCGGTGATTTTCTCCTAAAATTGTATATTTCAGCCAAATTTTAATTTACTCATGTGGGGCCCCAGTACTGACAATAGGAAGTACGGTGCTCCAACTGTGGCAATTCTCTAGCTTAAGTAAAATCAGGTGAAAACCCAACTTGCCTTAAGCCAAGTACTTGTCACCAGAATACTATAAACATTCATCAATATACATACAAATATCAAAGTGGCGGAAGCAATATGTGTGTAGTAACATCCACAAGTACAACATAGTAGAGAAAAGTGAGAACAATATGGTAACTCATCTCAATGCAGAAATGAAATACATCCAGAATTAATTATTACAAACTAAATTTAAAATAAAATGCAAAGGTCTCTCAATCTCACTGAAAAGAAATACAGAATCTATCTAAACTGCAATAGCAAGGTCCTCCTCCTGAACGGGCTCCTCTCTTGCAGCACTGCCCACGAACAAGTCTGAATCTGACATTTGTCGGTATCACAAATGCCAGGGCCCCAGCCAACAAAACAAAAAAGTTACAATTAGACAATTGTCTAAGTACATTTTTGGCTATCTTAACAAACTGAGTATTTAAAGATATCACATTTATATTTACAAAGCATGCAAGCTAATTATGGGTGCGACAAGCTATGAAGAAATGGGGTAACTATAAACTATTCATTTATAGCAAGCAACTAGTATATAAAATAGCATACAATACAAAATAAACAAGGTGAGGCAAAAAGCTAAAAGTAACAGCAAGTATAATACAATTCTGAACTTAACATGCTTATGATCTCATTGAAATATGCTGAATATAAAAGAATATAAATGCTGAACATAACAAGAAGTTCTAACATCTTAAACATGCCAATATACATAAGTAAGCTATAAAAGTATACATATAACATGCTAATTAATACAAAGAAAAGAAAGGCCACTGAGACATGTGGCAAAATAGGAGCAATCTATGCAACGTAAAGCCACTGAGATATGTGGAAAAGCAAGCAAGTACTGTAAGTAAGGCCACTGAAGCATGTGGCAAAGCAAAAAGAAAATAACACTGAAAAATCAAACTAGGGTAGCAATAAGCCTAAGACATAGTACTATCATACCAGCCAATAGGCCATACATGGCCTCCAAGATCAATTAATACCCAACCTAGACATCCAAATCTGCTAGGCCTGGGTCCATCCTATACAATACTAATACTAAAGAGGCAGACTAAGTTAGGACATATTCTACTACCTGAAAACACTACAAGAGGTAGATGAATGATATGCCTTACAAACACTAACTTAGGATGTGTCATCCATATCCTAAGTTCTCATATTATGTTCAAGGGATAATGCTCAATATCCAAGGCATGCCAAACAAATCTAGTCAAAGTAAGCAAGAGACTCAATCTAGACTTATAGATATCTATTGTTATCTATTTATCCAATCTAACTACTCTAAGAAGGTACAAGTTTAGGATCTCCAATATCTAGCTATCGAGTAGATTCTCAGATTTACGTCCTTAAAGTGAATATTAGAACTTAACAAGTTCTAATCCATAATCATGTGATGAATATAAAATTTAAGTAAATAAATCAACGACTTAATTTGTTAATATTTTACTCACTTACCCAAATCTTGATGAAGTAAATCAAGATTTAAGGATTTTGGACTTAAACCCCACTTTGGTGTTCAAATCCTAAATCCAAGGTGGTGTCCTGACTAGGATGTAGGGTTCACACTTGATACCCACATTAAAGGTAAAGAATCCAATAAGCTGAAAGATCCAATAGCTAAGAACTTAGTGAAGGGTTGTTCTACTGATTATAAGATAAAATAATCCATTAAAAACTTGAGAATCTAAGATCTATATCCAACCTTTTAGATAATTTTATTATCTTATGGATTGGATCTTCCTATACCCACATGGAAGGTCTCAAAGGATTAAACAATGAATCACTTAAGGAATTTCAATTGGAGATAGTTCAATTTCAAGTAGGAGGTTTAAAGTCAAAGATCTAAGATCTGCTTGTGTGGTCACTTTAGACTTAAGCTAGGTTTTTAACATAGAATTTACTAATTGTGCTTTCTTTAGGCATTTAAGCTCATAAGTTAACTTAATTAAGCTTATTAATTTGAGATTCAACATCTAAAATTATTGGATTCAATTATTAAGGCAAAATGACCCCTTTATGATCACTTAAGATCTAAGTATTTTAATTAAGACTAAATGAAGATTTCTTAATTTAATATGAACATTATTAACACTATTAGCTTAAGAGTTCAGAGAACATTAATAATCTAATTAAGGATAATTTACTAAATTTCTCAAAGTTTAAGGGGTACTTAAACACATCTTGGCCAAAATGACCAAAAGACCCCACATAAGGCTAAAATTGGGATTTTAGGGTTTAGTTCTCCAATTTAAATCTAATCTGTTCTAATGTGTTTCATATTGATTAATGAAGTGGGAAACACCCTTATCTTAGGTTAAGACAGCCTAATTTAAGCTAATTAACACTAATCATATTTTTAGGCTAATTAGAGTGATTAGTGAATTTAGGGCATTCTAGGACAATCCAACCTTACACTTAGGTTCTAATAGAGTTAAGATGGCATTAGGAATTAACCTACCCAAAATTAGAGACTAATTTAGGGTTTAATTTACTAATCCTTAATTAGAATAATTAAGGAGTGATTAAGAAAATTAAATGTCCAAAATTAGTTTTAAAGGTCTGAAATTATTCTCTAGGGTTTACTAAGTAATTAGAGCCCTTGATCAATTAATTTGGTTATTAATTGAATTTATTATGACTTAATTAAAAATAGAAAAAGTTTAATTAATTATTTTAAATCCAACCATTGGATCTGTGATTTTATTTTATATATAGATTCCTTGCATTTTTTTGATTCAAATGGTATATTGGATCATACCATTTGGATCAGTATAACTAAAGTTGTTTAATTAATTTAATCTGCATGTTTATTTAAATAAAAACTTTAGGATTTGATTTATGAAATAATTTCCTTAATGATTTTAATTCCAAAATCCTTTATAGTAATTCGGTCGGCCCAATTCCAAAATGCGCGGGTCACGGGTCGGACTTCATCCTCTTCCTTCGGCTGGCATCCGAAGCCCGGTGGCCTAGGGTTACCACCCGATGCACAATTCTCCACGCTCTGGCTATGCCACGCCAAGATCTCAATGGCTACTCCAACCCTGACTCTAGACGCGTCGATTAAACCAAGAAGCCCCAACTGGGAGGTGCCGGATCACCGGGGGACTACTCGGTAGAGGCATCTCTAAAGGCCCACTTGTGAGGAGTGAATTCTCCTGACAGAGGCTAAAAAGTGATCCCTACACATTCAGGGAATTAAGGGGAAATGATAGGATGAATCGAGGAGTTCTGGGATGGTCTAGATCAATCGGGTGCTACTCATGGTATTTTGCCGATGAGAGTTACGACTGGATCGATCGAGTCCAGTTGAATCGATAGATTTGGTCGAACCCAGCCTTCGATATGGTTCGACAATTATCACTGATATCTTTTACTACCTATTAGAGGGCCAATCACCTCGAGGGAATGCAGCATTTGGGTGAATTGGCTCGACTAACAGTGCACACTCAGGCGGCAGATACGCCATCTCGCCCACTGCCAGGACTCGCCAAAAAACTCGAATGTCAACTAGGAAGCTGGGAGAGGTCCTAACGCAGCATCTAGGATTAGAGAGGAAGCGAGTCGAGCTGAAACCAGCTCGACAGAGGAGTTAGGACATAGACTGTACTTGAAGACGAGGGATGGCTATGATAGAGGCAATGCAGGTAGCTCCGGCTACTTGTAATGGTCGCAAAAGCGCTAACAAGGGGGTCTGAACGCCAGACCTCGCCCTCTATCAGCAGACGTAGCAGGTCCAGTCATCGAGTCACCGAAAGCTCCAAAGCACACACCAGGGAAAATTGAGGCAATCTCAGTGAGCAAAGGAGGTCATTGGGGCACGCCGAGGGTATTTATAGGCGTTAGGAGCTATGGGGGTGGCTTCCTGAGCTTGGGCCTGGAGTAGAGGCTCGGGCTGAGGGCTCTTTCCATTTTCTCGCAATTGGGAGGGTCCAAGCCTCCCGCGTCGCACAACTAGGCTAGGCCATTCTTGGAAAGGCGCTACCAGTCTAGGTGACCTGGAGAGGGGGGTGGCAGACAAGGTTACGTGGCTTGGTACGATGAAATTTCCTATGTCGGGCCGCATCACTGCGAGAACGAAGATCCACAGTGGTAGGGTTTGTCTCCGACGTCTGATCACGAGACTGTTAAGGATAGACAACCTGATGCAGGCCCTACTTAACCAAAATGTGGATGAGAGCCCGTGAGTTGGATGCCAGATGTCGATTGGGTGGATTGGATTCGATCAAGGCGTGTGTTATGAGAGCCATTGGATCGAGAGCCCTAAGATGCGTGCTATTACATCGGGTGGCTTATACGCATGCGCCGCTATCGGGACCCCGCAGCGGATGTGCCGTAGTCCCGAGAGCAAATCCTACCATTTTATTTTTTATTAAAATTTAATTTAAATTTAATCAAACCTAATTAAATAATATATAATTATTCTTAAATATTCTAAATCCAATTTAGGACCAAATGAGCTCCAAAAATTCCCAAAAAATCACCCTTAGCTAATTAGGGTATGAGGAATTCAAAAATGAAATTAGATTTTGATTTGGAGGTCAAATTAATTTAGGTATTTTTCAGGGCTTAAAAATAGCCAAAAATACCAAATTTTCCATTTCAGCTTCGATTGATCTCAAACTTCTAGGGTTAGGTTAAAATGGCCCGTTGAGTCTAATAGAATCAAAATTAAAGCTTGGATTGGCCTAATTAATCCAAATTTAGCTAGGGTAACAACTAGGGTTATTACAGACTCCCCCACTTAAGAACGATGTCGTCCTCGACATCACCTAAGTGATGAAAATTCTACTTGGCTTTAACAAATCTAAGAATGCAGAAGATAGAAAAGAGAGAAGAACAATACCTGGGTTTGCGAAGAGCTGTGGATATTTATTGCGCATATCCACCTCTTTCTCCCAAGTAGATTCCTCTAAGGATCGTTTCTTCCACTGAATTTTGACCATAGGAATTTAACAATTTTTTAGAAGCTTCTGATCATGAGCTAAGATTCTGATACGTTCTTCGGCATAAGAAAGATCGGGTTGAATCTCTACTGGTGAACGTTGAATGAGATGAGAAGGGTCTTGAAGACATCTTCTCAATGATCATACATGAAATACGTTATGAACAGCTGCAAAGCCATCAGGAAGATTTAATCGGTAGGCAGATGATCCTACTTTGGCCAAAATCTTAAAAGGTCCAACATAGCGGGGACTGAGTTTCCTAGCTATGCCAAATCTGAAGACACCCTTCATTAGACTGACCTTTAGATAAGCAAAATCTCCCACATTTAGTTCTAAGAGACAGTGATGAGAATCATGATACTTGCTCTGATGATCTTGAGCTGAACGAATTCTCTACTGAATTAATTTGATCTTATTACTAGTTTCTTCAACTAATTCTGAACCAAAGAGCTGAACGCTTCCTATTACTGACCAAGCTAGCGGAGTACTGCATTTTCTACCATACAACGCTTCATAAGGAGCCATTTTAATACTGGCTTGAAAACTGTTATTGTAGGCAAACTCCACTAACGAAATGTGATCTTCCCAGGAACTGGCAAAATCGAGAATACAAAGCCTAAGCAAATCTTCCAAAACTTGGTTTACTTTTTCAGTTTAACCATCCGTTTGAGGATGAAAAGCTGTACTCATGACTAGAGTAGTACCCAGATCTTGATGCACGACTTGCCAAAACTTGGAAGTAAATCTGCTATCTCTATTAGATACAATTGACTTCCGAATCCCAAACAATCTGACGATTTCTTTGATGTAGAGTTTTGCTAACTTCTCTACTGAATCATTTTGATGGAAGGGAAGAAAATGCACTAATTTAGTTAAGTGGTCTACTATCACCCAGATTGCATCGGCGCCAGATTTTGCACGAGGCAACCCCATGACGAAATCCATATATATATCAAACCATTTCCATTCAGGAATATCTAATGGATGCAGAAGACCACCAGGTCTTTGGTGTTCAGCTTTTACTAAATTACAGGCATGACATTTAGCCACGAAGTCGGCTATATCTTTCTTCATATCTGGCCACCAAAATGATTGTTTTAGGTCCTGGTACATCTTAGTACTGCCTGGATGAATATGGTACCCAGAATTATGGCCTTCGATTAACACTTCTTAATGCATGGACTTAGGAATCCACAATCAATTACCTTGATAAATTATACCATTCAGCAACTGCAGTTCATGACGAAGACCACCTTCAGTATCTGCTTTGAATTTCAGATACTCATTATCTTTGGTTTGCGAGGTAGTGACGTCTTAGTGGAAAGTGGGTTCCATATTAATATTTGCTAATAGCGAACTTAACATATCGCCACTGACCGGAGAAATTCCGAGTTTATAGAATTCATGTTCTAAAGAACTGCATGTGATCATGGAGGTTAAAGTAGCATGATGGATAAGAGCATCGGCCACTACGTTCGCGTTCCCTGGATGATACTGAATACTGAGATCGTAATTGCTGATGAGCTCTAACCATCATCTTTGGCAGCAATTCAATTCTCTCTGGGTGAAGATGTACTTCAAACTTTGATGATCGGTGAAACTTGAACAATGTACTCTGTACAGATAGTGATGCCATATTTTCAAGGCAAATATCACAGCAGCAAGTTCAAGATCATGAACTAGATAATTTCGCTCGTGGAGTTTTAACCGACGAGAGGAGTAAGCAATTACCTTACCCTCTTGTATTAACACACAACCTAGACTGATTCCAGAGGCATCAGTATATACTTGATAGTTCAAACCTTCTTTAGGTAAAACAAGAACTGGAGCGGTAGAAAGTGCATCTTTTAGAGTTCGAAATGCCTCCTCGCATTCAGGACTCCAAATGAACGGAACGCCCTTTTGAGTCAATTTAGTCAACGACGAAGCAGTCTGGGAAAAGCCTTTAACAAACTACTTATAATATCCCGCTAATCCCAGGAAACTTCTAATGTCGGTGATAGACTTAGGTTGAGCCCAGTCCTGAATAGCACTTACTTTACTCTAATCTACCCGAATACCCTGAGCATCGACTATGTGCCCCAAAAATGCAAAGGAATTAAGCCAGAACTCACACTTGGAGAAGTTGGCATATAGTTGATGCTTGTGTAGAGTTTCTAATACCTCAAATGTTCTTTATGATCTCTTAGAGTTTTGGAATAAATGAGGATATTGTCAATGTAGACGATCACAAACTTAACCAAATACGGTTATAGCACTCAATGCATCAAATCCTTAAAGATTGATGGCACATTGGTGAGTCCGAATGACATCACCAAAAACTCAAAGTGGCCATAAAAAGTACGGAAAGCAGTCTTCCCTACATCATCTTCTTTTACTTGCAGCTGATGGTATCCAGACCTTAAATCGATTTAGGAAAATATAACAGCTCCGGATAACTGGTCGAACAAATCATCAACTCTAGGCAGTGGGTATTTATTCTTAATGGTGACCTTATTCAATTCACAATAATCTATACACATACGCATAGATCCATCCTTCTTTTTCACAAATAAAATTGGCGCTCCCCATGGAGACATACTTGGCCTGATGAAGCCTTTATTTAAGAGCTCTTGTAATTGCTCGTTGAGCTCTTGAAGCTCCTTAGGTGCCATTCTATAAGGTGCTTTGTGCTTTGGATATTGGCTGGGTATCAGGGATCAATTCAATAGAGAATTCTACCTCCCTGAAAGGAGGTACACCAGGCAAATCTTCTAGGAACACATCGGTGAATTCTTTGACTACCTTACAATCAGAAAGAGAGATAGTCTCTTTTGTTTTGCCCATCATGGTAACTAGGTAAGCATTACAACCCTTAACAATCAACTGTTCAGCTTTAATTGCATTTATTAAGGATAACTGTGAGCTGGTTTTTCCTACAAACATTTTAGGCTTGCCTTGGGAATGGAGAGTAACTTTCTTTTTATGGCAGTTTATCACAGTATTATTATCACTGAGCCTATTCATCCCAAGGATGATATCAAAGTTTGCTATTGGCAAGATGATTAGTTTGGCATGGAATTCTTGATCATTTATCGGGACTTTGATATTACAAAATTTATGGGCACTTAATTGGGTTCCAGATGGAAGTCCGACACTCAACTTTTGTGCTAAGTTGTGAGCGTGAAGTTTAAGGTTATTAGCAAATTATTCAGAGATAAATGAGTGACTAGCACCGGTATCAAATAATACATTACAAGGATGGTTGTTGAAATAAAGTGTGTCTAATTCATACGAATTGCATTAATGACTTGCAAGAATTTAGAGTATAGCAATGCAATTATCAAAGGAAAAGTTTAGAGATGTGTACCTGAAACCACATTGTTATCTTCTGCGGCTTCAATAGGAGTTAAGGCATATACTCAGGCAGGACCAGCAGGACAATTGTTAGTCTATCTTTGGAGATAGTTCTGAGATTTAGAAGTTGGTGACTGTGTGGGAGCAACTTCAGAAGCAGGTGCTAGCATTATAGCCAGATTTGGTTCTCTCCGATTTAGCGGAGTTGCTCTGAACACTTGCTTCTTCTGATAGGGCTTCATTGGAACCCCATCCACTATTTCCGTGTGGTCACACTATTAGAACATGTGGCCTGTACACCCACAATTGAAACACCTTTGGCCAGTGTGGTAACACTTGCCGTATGGGTGTGGCCTCTCGCAGCCTTGAAAGGGTTCCGAGGTTGGTGCAGCTTCTAGTTGATAGACCTTCGCAGGATTAGACCTGTGCCTCTTGAAGGTTTCCTATGGATTCTGAGTCGTTTGTGCCCGCCGTTTGAGATTATCCTCAGATTGGTGATGCTCAATTACTTTAGCTGTTTCCACTAACTTGAAGAAGCTAGTTAAGTAGAGTGGTACGATTTGATTCTTCAGTGATTATCAAAGTCCACAGAGAAAGCGGTGGCACTTAGCTGATTCAGATTGAGTGACTTCTGGAGCAAAGCGAATCAATCTACGAAAATCCCTTTCATATTCAGCGATTGAACGACTCCCTTGAGTTAACCTTATAATCATGTCTGCAATAATGTTTTGCGCAGATGGGGGAATAAATTCAGCCATGAAGGCTTCAACAAATGCATCCCATGGGATGTTTTCTAGTTCATAATCAATGAACTGGGTGTTCTTGAATTCCTCCCACCAATACTCTGCCTCGGCATGGAACAGGTGGGTGGTGAGATGGACGGTTTCGGAGTTCGGGATCTTCAGACTAATCAGATCTTTTTCCACAGCCTTCAGCCAGTCGGCTGTATCCATTGGCGACAAATTTCCACCAAAGGTTGGTGGTCTTAACCTCGAGAAATTGTGGAGGAGATTATCCGTCGAGTGATGTGAAGAAGAAGCAGCTTGTGGAGCATGAACTGTTTGAGCAGCAACAGTGACTAGAGTTGCACGATCATTTAGTAATTTATGTACAATGATCGCCTATTGAGCTTGATTCTCTAACAGAGTTGCCACCATGGCTCGCAGATGAGCCACCTCGTCATTAGAACTACTAGAAGCGACAGTATTTTTGATAATAGTAACGGCAGGTGGAGATTTGGGATTCATTCTAATTAAATAATTGCAAAACCAAACTCATAATTTACTCTAAGGAAGAAAAATAAAAAATATTTCATTAATAAAGGATTACAATGCCAGAACTGTAATTCTATTAGGGTTGTTTGAGAATAAGATGACAATTATCCTAACTAGCACTCAAACATTATCAATATAATCTACCCTAAAGGCTACACAAAAGTCCTCAAAAGTTACTTCCTGATGCTTCCTCTTATGCTTCTTCTTGAGCCTTGCAATGGTGTCATACCACCAGACTCCTGTGAAATCCAACATCAGATCTTTCATAATATCTACATAAAGTGACTTGGGACACTCTATTTGTTTCAGAATGGACTCCACTCGGCTCAACCATTCCTTTGCGTATATGGGAAAGTTGAGCCCCCAGTATACTGCTTGTTGTAGAAGCTTATCCAGAACCAAGGTTCCTTTTGTTGAAACTCCTTCAATCTGCAAATTGCTCTCCTGCCTCCACTTGAAACTATAGTTCCAAGCTAACTTGAAAGCATGCAGATAGTATATATATCGGACTCTTCAGAATTCATTTTACTCTGAGGACAAAATTTTATTAAGTTTTTGTTAGACTCAAGATGACTTGATTGCTAGGATGTGAGTATTCTCCTTCTACTTTTTTTGTAGAGTTACTGATACTACTATGTTATGGATATTACATATATTGATATTTGTATTTCAAAAGAACGGTCCATTAGGTAGTAAGGAATCATAGATCCCATTTTGACATCATATGGTGCTCTCTGATAATAACAGTGGGGCCCCCGTACTGATAATAGGATGTATAGTGCTCCAACTCTGGCAAATCCCTAGCTTAAGTAAAATCAGGTGAAAACCCAACTTGCCTTAAGCTAAGTACTTGTCACCAGAATACTATAAACATTCATCAATATACAAACAAATATCAAAGTGGCAGAAGCAATATGTGTGCAGTAACATCCACAAGTACAACATAGTAGAGAAATAGAAGAATAATATAGTAACTCATCTCAATGCATAAATAAAATACATCCAGAGTTAATTATTACAAATTGAATTTAAAAGAAAATGCAAAGATCTCTTAATCTCACTGAAAAGAAATACAGAATCTATCTAAACTGCAATAACAAGGTCCTCCTCCTGAATTGGCTCCTCTCCTACAGCACTGCCCATGAACAAGTGTGAATCTGACATTTGTCGGTATCACAAATGCCAGGGCCCCAGTCAACTAAACAAAAAGGCTACAGTTAGACAATTGCTTAAATACATTTTAGGCTATCTTAATGAACTAAGTATTTAAAGATATCATATTTATATTTACAAAGCATGCAAGCGAATTATGGGTGCGACAAGCTATGAAGAAATGGGGTAACTATAAATTATTCATTTATAGCAAGCAACTAGTATGTAAAATAGCATACAATACAAAATAAACAAGGTGAGGCTAAGAGCTAAAAGTAACAACAACTATAATACAATTCTGAACCTAACATGCTTATGATCTCATTGAAATATGCTGAGTATAAAAGAATATAAATGCTGAACATAACAAGAAGTTCTAACATCTGAAACATGCCAATATACATAAGTAAGCCATTAGAGTATACATACAACATGCTAATTAATACAAAGAAAAGAAAGGCCACTGAGACATGTGACAAAAGCAGAGCAATCTATGCAATGTAAAGCCACTGAGACATGTGGCAAAGCAAGAAACTACTATAAATAAGGCCACTGAAGCATGTAGTAAAGCAAAAAAAAAACAAGGCTGAAAAATTAAACTAGAGTAGCAATAAGCCTAAGATATAGTACTGCCATACCAGCCAATAGGCCATACAGGGCCTCCAAGATCAATCAATACCCAGCCTAGACATCCGAATCTACTAGGCCTGGGTCCATCCTATACAATACTAATACTGAAGAGGCAGACTAAGTAAGAATATATTTTACTAAATGAAAACACTACAAGAACTAGATGAATGATATGCTTTACAAACATTAACTTAGGATGTATCATCCATATCCTAAGTTCTCCTATTATGCTCAAGGGATAATGATCAATATCCAAGGTATATTAAGCAAATCTAGTCAAAGTAAGCAAGAGACCCAATCTACACTTATGTGATATCTATTGTTGTCTATTTATTCAATCTAACTACTCTGAGAAGGTACAAGTTTAGGATCTCCAATATCCAGCTATCGAGTAGAATCTCAGATTTACGTCCTTAAAATTAATATTAGAACTTAACAAGTTCGAATCCATAATCATGCGACGACTATAAAATTTAAGTAACTAAATCAATGACCTAATTTGTTAATATTTTACTCTCTTACCCAAATCTTGATTAAGTAAATCAAGATTTAAGGATTTTGGACTTAAACCCACTTTTGGTGTTCAAATCCTAAATCCAAGGTGGTGTCCTGACTAGGATGTAGGGTTCACACTTGATACCCACATTAAAGGTAAATAATCATATAAGCTGAAAGATCTAATAGCTAAGAACTTAGTGAAGGGTTGTTCTACTGAGTATAAGATAAAATAATCCTTTAAGAATTTTAGAATCTAAGATCTATATCCAACCTTTTAGATAATTTTATTATCTTATGGATTGGATCTTCCTATACCCACATGGAAGATTTCAAGGGATTAAACAATGAATCATTTAAGAAATTTCAATTGGAGATAGTTCAATTTCATGTAGAAGGTCTAAAGTCTAAGATCTAAGATCTGATTGTGTGGTCACTTTAGGCTTAAGCTTGGTTTTTAACTTCGACTTTACTAATTGTGCTTTCTTTTGGCATTTAAGCTCATAAGTTAACTTAATTGAACTTATTAATTTGAGATTTAACATATAAAATTATTGGATTCAATTATTAAGGCAAAATGACCCCTTTATGATCACTTAAGATCTAAGTATTTTAATTAAAACTAAATGAAGATTTCTTAATTTGATATGAACATTATTAACATTATTAGCTTAAGAGCTCAAAGAACATTAATAATCTAATTAAGGATAATTTACTGAATTTCCCAAAGTTTAAGGGGTACTTAAACACATCTTGGCTAAAATGACCAAAATAACCAAAATACCCTCATAAGGCTAAAATTGGGATTTTAGGGTTTAGTTCTCCAATATAAATCTAATCTATTCTAATGTGTTTCATATTGATTAATGAAGTGGGAAACATACTTATCTTAGGTTTTGACAACCTAATAAAGCTAATTAACACTAATTATATTTTTAGGCCAATTAGAATGATTAGTGAATTTAGGGCATTCTAGGACAATCCAACTTTACGCTTAGGTTCTAATAGACTTAAGATGGCACTAGGAACTAACCTACCCAGAATTAGAGACTAATTTAGGGTTTAATTCAATAATCCTTAATTAGGATAATTAAGGAGTGATTAAGAAAATTAAATGTCTGAAATTAGTTTTAAGGTTCTGAAATTATTCTCTAGGGTTTACTGAGCAATCAGAGCCCTTAATCAATTAATTTGGTTATTAATTGAATTTATTATAATTTAATTAAAATAAGAAAAGGTTTAATTAATTATTTTAAATCCAACCATTAGATTTGTGATTTTATTTTATATTTAGATTCCTTACATTTTTTTGATTTAAATGATATATTAGATCATACCATTTGGATCAGTATAACTAAAGTTATTTAATTGATTTAATCTGTATGTGTATTTAAATAAAAACTTTAGGATTTGATTTATGAAATTATTTCCTTGAGGATTTTAATTTCATAATCCTTTTTATTAATCCGGTCGACCCAATTCCAAAATGCACGGGTCACAGGTCGGCCCGACCCATGACTTCATCCTCTTCCTTCGGCTGGCATCCAAAGCCAGGCGCCCTAGGGTTAGCTCCCGACGTGCAATTCTCCACGCTCTGGCTATGCCACACCCTGATCTCGATGGCTACTCCAATCCTGACTCCAGACGTGTCGATTAAACTAAGAAGCCCCAACTGGGAGGCACCGGATCACCGGGGGACTATTCGGCTGAGGCGTCTCTGAAGGCGCACCTGTGAGGAGTAAATTCTCCTCACAGAGGCCAGGAAGTGAGGCCGTATCGATCCCTACATGTTCAAGGACCTAAGGGGAAACGATAGGACGAATCGAGGAGTTTTGGAATGGTCTAGATCTATGGGGTGCTACTCGTGGTATTTTGCCGACGAGAGCTGTGACTGGATCGATCAAGTCCAGTTGAATCGATCGATCTGGTCAAACCCAGCCTTCGATATGATTCGACAATTATCACTGATAGCTTCTACTACTTATTAGATGGCCAATCGCCTCAAGGGAATGCATCATTTAGGCAAATTAGCTCGACTGGCAGTGCACACTCACACGGCAGATACGTTGTCTGGCCCACTGCCAGGCCTCGCCAAAAGACTCGAACGTCTACTAGGACGCTAGGGAGAGGTCCTAATGCATCATCTAGGATTAGAGAGGTAGCGAGTCGAGCTGAAACCAGCTCGACTTAGGAGTGAGGGCATAGGCTGTACCTGAAGACAAGGGATAGCTGCGACAGAGGCTATGCAGGTAGCTCCGGCTACTTTTAATGGTCGCAGAAGTGCTAGCATGTGGGTCTGAACTCCAGACCTCACCCACTATCAGCAGACATAGCACGTCCAGTCACCGGGTCAATGAAAGCTCCAAGGCACACACCAGGGGAAATTGAGGCGATCTCAGTGAGCAAAGGAGGTCATTGGGGCATGCCGAGGGTATTTATAAGCATTAGGAGCTATGGGGGTGGCTTCCTGAGCTCCTGCCTGGAGTAGAGGCTCGGGCCGAGGGCTCTTTCCATTTTCCCACAATTGGGAGGGTCCAAGCCTCCCGGGTCACACTACTAGGCTCGGCCATTCTTAGAAAGGCCCTAACAGTCTAGGTGACCTGGCGAGGGGAGTGGCAGACAAGGTTACGTGGCTTGGTACGTCAAAATTTCTTCTGTCGGGCCGTATAACTGTGAGAACGAAGATCCACAATGGTAGGGTTCGTCTCTGCCGTCTGATCACAAGACCGTTGAGGATAGACGACCTGATGCAGCCACTACTTAACCGAAATGAGGATTAAATCCCGTGCGTTGGAAACCAGATGCCGATCGGGCGGATTGGATTCAATCAAGGCGCGTGTTATGAGAGTCATTGGATCGAGAGCGCTAAGATGTGTGTTATTGCATCAGGTGGCTTATACGCATGCGCCACTATCGGGACCCCACAGCGGATCTTCCGCAGTCCCGACAGTGAATCTCACCATTTTAATTTTTATTAAAATTTAATTTAAATATAATAAAACCTGATTAAATAATATATAATTATTCTTAAATATTCTAAATCCAATTTAAGACCAAATGAGCTCCGAAAATTCCCAAAAATTCAGGGTATAAGGAATTCAAAAAGGAAATCAGATTTTGATTTAGAGGTCAAATTAATTTAGGTATTTTTCAGGGCTTAAAAATAGCCAAAAATACTAAATTTTCCATTTTAGCTTCGATTGATCCCAAACTTCTAGGGTTAGGTTAAAATGACCCATTGAGTCTAATAGAATCAAAATTAAAACCTGGATTGGCCTAATTAATCCAAATTTAGCTGGGGTAACAACTAGGGTTATTACAACTCATCTTTTATCCTGAAAAATAGCGAAAGCATATCAAAATATAAAATTTTAATTAAAAAGTGCTTACTTTAATTAACCTGTTTTACTTTAACTGTTGGACTTATCACACCCCCACACTAAAATTCTTGCATGTCCACGAGTAAGCTCAAACTAAACTTTTCTGATTTTATATATTGCAAAATTATATTGGATATGTGAGAAGTGTTTTTCCCTTTTCATGCATTACTTGATACGGGTGATTAGAAGGGTTCAAATTCTAACAAGTCTCATACTAGTGTTTTCTTTTCTTTTGACTAATTGAGTTTCCAATTTCTAAATGTATGATACTTAGCTCATATATCATGAATTTTTTTTTTCAAGAGAGATATTTTTCTTCATCCTATTTTTTTTTCAATTTTTTCTTTGGCAGAGAAATTTCTCTTTATCCCTGGATTTTCTTTTGCATTCAGTTCAAGGGAAATATATTTTTCTTCATCCCCATCTATTTTTCATTACGTTCAATAAGTTTTACAGAAGCGTAGCACCTTCTTGTTTCACCATTTCTCACTTCTCTACATTAAGTTCCTTGACCCCACCCCCACACTTAGATTTAGAGCATCATACATTTCTGATGTTAGAGACTTATAGTAAAATGTGTGATAGACGAAAATACACATCTGCGTATGCACGCAAGTTTACGTGGTCTGAAGCAATAAGTAGAAAGTTTAGTTTCTGGGATTTATTGAACCTCTGGGAATAGTTGTTTTGATACCAAGTTGTATTTTCTTTCACTAATGTATAGATGACAAATTTGGTTGATTCTTTTGTTGGTTCCCAAATTAGCAATACACAAGACTTTGAGTAAAGATATGATTTGATTAAAAAGAAGAGAGTTGAGATTTGGTTGTAATATATGCAAGGGCTGGTTATATAACTTCATTGTTTGAATGTAGATGTTCAATTTATTTACTTTATTAAATCAAGTGAACACCATTAGAATTGGAGTACCCTCCAATTGCATTGGGTTCAAATTTAGTGCATAAAGAGAACTCCATTTATGGTTCTCCCTTAGCACATAAACTCTTATAAGATAATAATTTATTAGTTATATTTTGATTTCCTACGTCTAGATTACCAAAGATATGTTTTAATTATGATGGTCTCACAAGCAAGATTCCATTTACCATGCGTCATGTGCTTCACACGCAGTTTAGCTAGATGGGAGAATGCATTGGGTCAATGAATTATGTCACATCATCCATTGAAGTTCCTAATGTCCTCTCATCCCTTCTACTTGCTAAGTAGCAGAGCAAGGTTAATGGAGAACTTGGTTCTCAAGCGTCAATCTTTTGGGTGAGCTATTAAGGGAGGGTGCAAGTGAGCCTTGAGAATTTTGTCACATAATTCTCAACTCCAGTCGCACTACCATCCTTTCTCTTACCAAATTAATGAGCATTAGAACACATTAAAATAATTTAGAATTCAATTCTTCCAAGCATTCATTCAATATTAAATTTAGCAACACAAACAGTTTTTTTCATTTCATTTAAACAATGTCATCATACACTAATATACCCTTACATAATTTTACAATTATATCTCAACCCTCTCCAAAGGGTTTTTAACCTTCCATTACTAAGCAAGAAGGAACATACATGCAAGAAAAAGTGAACATTACCATCAGTTCATGATAAGAAATTAATCAAGAGAGTTTAGGAGAAATACAAGGAATCACCCAGAGGTTTTCTAGGGTTCTCTTTACATTTCATATGCTGTCCACTTGAAGCTTCACCCTTTGCTCTTTACTATCTTCCCTTTCTTCCTGTTCTTGGTCCTCTCTTCTCCTTGAAGAGTTCTCCTTCTTTCTCTTCCTGCAGCCTTTCTTTTTGGTCTTTGAATAGTAAAAGTTGGAACCCTTTCAAGATCTGAGATTGACCCTTAAATAGGGATGCACTCAGCCTCAAAAGCTTTCAATGTGTGACCTTTCCTCTTCCTTGACTTACTTCCAATCACTTTTAATGTTTCCATCTGTTTAAACCTGTTGGGATTCATCATAGATTTTATTTATTTATTTTCAAGAGGTTGGGGGAGGCCAAAGGTCACATTTCTATGGCCTTCCCCATTCTCCTTAATTGCTATTTCTGGAAATTTTGGGTCGTCCGCTGCAGCGCGATGTGGTGCGCTGCAGTAGCAATGTTTCAAATACTGTTCCGCTGTGGCACTCTGCGACAACCGTATTTCAAATCTTGTTTCGCTGCGGCGCGCTATAGCAACAGTGCTCCAAACGCTTTTCCAGCATGTAAATATCGCTGCAGCGTACGCTGTGGCGCTCTACGGTGCGCCACAGCAGAAAAATTCGTGGGATCACTGTTCAATTAGTTTAACTATAGTTTTATAAAATGAAAATTTAGCCACCATGGCTCTCAATGGCACGCTATAGTGGATAAATTTTGCAGGATCACTGTTCAATTAGTTCAACGATAGTTTGATAAAATAAAATTTTACCCACGGCGGCGCTGCGGCGGATAAAGTTGTGTGATATAGTTCAATTACTTATTTATAAAGTTTTAATAAATCCTCTAGAAATGATGTTGTGGCGAGCTACGGCGTGTAAGCTAGTGTATTACTGTTCAATTACTCATTTATATGGTTTTAAGTTATCCTTATCGATATGATGCTGTGGCGCACTGTGGCGCACTGTGGCAGGCCGTGGCACGCTGCAGCGGTCTTGCTCCAGGTCTACAGTTTTGCTTCCAGGTAAGGTGTTTTTAATGGGCCGCCATGGCGCGCTGCGATGATTTTTGTCCAAAAATTTAGTAAATCGGCCCATGCAGTATATTTTCTTCATTTTCCTAAAAAAATTGTTATTTTCTACTCAAAGTATAATGAAATATATGGTGATATGAATGTTTAAACATTACATTTTTTCTACAAATTCTAGGCTATATCACACCCCACACTAGAATTCTTGCTCGTCCTCGAGTAAGCTCAAAAAATGTGATTTTTTGAATTTGTCTTTGTCCAAGGATTCAATGTGTTAATCTAAAGAAATACTGGCCAAGGCTTCACTAACTCAATATCAGGTCGATACATATCTTTCTCCCAACTAGCCAACTTCTGTTCAATTCTGCTTTCAATTCCTCCATGAGTATATTCCTTAAGAGTCAAATTCATTAGGTCCTTTACTGATCTATGTTCAAGGTTGTAGTCTTAAAGCATTATGTGACATAATGCGCTTGAGCAGTTTAGTGCTCGAGTGCACTGTGGAGGTTTTCTTGCTTACTACCCCGTGCGGCAGCACATTGTTGCGGTTTCCTTGCGAATTCTGGCCCCCTGCAGTGCACCATGGCACCCTGTAGTGCCCCATGGGGCCCTTTGTAACAACTTTAGGTTGTTACCTCAGCAATGCTAAGCTTAAACATCCTCTAATATTTTTTTTATTAGTTTTATCAAGTCATTCGGACTTAACTCTGAAGTTTTGGGGTCAATCAGACCTCAATAGGTTGAATTGATAATTTTGCCAATTTTGGAACCCTAGAAAATAGCCAAGTTAAATTGATCTCCAAACAATTTCTGATTTCATTTTTAAATTCCTCACTACAAAATTATCTAGGGGTGCAAGCTTAGAAATTTTTGGAGGTCATTTAGGTCATAATTGAATTTATTTTAAAAGGGAAAATTGCAAAATAAAATTTCCAACACTTAATATTTGCATTTTGAACCCTCCCAAAAGCTAGCTCCTCTGGGATCCGCTCGGCGAACCATGGGCGATCCACTATGGAGCCCAGGTGACGCAACAGTGGAGCCAGTGCCATCTAATTGTCTCTCCATGCAAATTGGATGCTCCAATTTTGATCCAAGGTGTGTATATTTGTAGACTTAGAATCACACTCGTGATGCGATGGTCAGGATTACCCCACAATAGGCCGTTAGGATCTGTGAGATCAGGGTCGTTGCACCTTTTCTCTTGATCATATGGATGGTTACTCAGCATCTTAACACTTCTCACCTTCATCTCCAAAGTGCCCATGCCCAACAGATAAAATCTGCCCGTACCAATCTGTCGGACGTTGTCCCCCATTGTCTCTAACGTCGCCAACGCCTTTCCCATTGAGGAATGAACTTCTCATCAAGTTGCCTCAACCCGACCTCGCCAATCTTAGCAATTGGGACCAATTTTTCCTGGGCTTTGGTTCGATGCCGTGGCCCAAGCTACTTGGACTCCCTGAGCTAAAAATAGCTCGTGACTCTCTCATGAGGTTCCTTTTCATCTTCTGAGCTAGCCTGTTCCATCTAGCACCTTGATTCCCCAATTTATTCTCCTTGCTATCCCAGCTAACCCAGCGGTTTGATGCTCCAATCCTCGATTAGTTTAGTGGGTGAGAATTAATGTTCGAGTCCCTAGTAGCTTTCCTGAAGCTCAAGGAATTTATCTATGATTACCTCGGTCTCTAAAATGCCATTGTTTGATCGTAGCCAGTTCAGGTACTCACCTTTTTTACAGTGCATTGTGTGAGACCACTACCTACAAATGATTTCCATGTCAATGCTATGTCTAAAATCTTGTGAATTAGGATCATATAAGATTATATCAAAGCCATCAATGGGACGATGGCGGTTCAAAGAGTGCAGAGCATTATCTTAACTGGGACGTGGTCCAACAATGGTATGCCCACTCTCCTCAATAAAATTGGCACCCAATTGGATCTCCAATTGCAAGGATAACTCATCCCGTATTGAGCACATTCAAATTGATACAGTGAGTTTAGATGGAGATCGGCCAATTGGTCATTCTCCACTCGAGCCAACACTGTTCTAAACAACACCAGGCTTGAGTAAGGACCCATCAACTTAGCCACATCTGAACTCTACAACCATAGAGTTTAGCTTCACCTTCTCATGGTGAATGTGTAAGAATTAAGAACCTGCTTATTGGTGGTTTTGCGGGGAGAATTTATCCCCCACAATAAACCTTAAGAATCCAAGTAGGCCAATTTAGGGTAGTCGGTTATCTGACAATCTTGGCCACCCCGCAGAGGGCTTCATTGTCTAATAGACAATCTCAATGTGTGGAGAGCTTTTGCAATTAAAATCGGGGAGCGAGACCGTCAGAATGTTGAGAATTGTGGGCTTAACCATAACCTTAGGCCACTGGAGTCGGGAGAAGGGCACGAGAGAGAAGCATTGTAATGGACTAGGCCAGTTCTGACCTGCACCTTTTGATTTTAGGCTACAATTCTTGGCCGAATAGTTGGAATTAGTTTCCTTAAGGAAATTAAATGAAAATTGGATTATTAAACCTACCCTTATTATTGAATTAAAGTAAATAATTCCATTTAAATTAGTTGAATAACTTGCTCAATTTAAATCCAAATGGTATGATTTAATATACCATTTTGATCAAAAAAATGCAAGGAATCAAAAACTGTAATAATATTTCAAGTTTTGGGATTAATTTTTTTAATCTTGCCCTAATCACATTTCACCCTAATTAGTGAAAATTACCTCAAATATATTATCCAAATGGTATGCTTATAGTCTTGAATTGCTCATTAAGATATTTAGAATTAATTAGGGAAACTAGATTTATTTTCTATAAATTATTAGGTTAATTATATGCGAATTACTTTGGAATCTTGATTAGTGCATATTTTGATAATTACCAATCCAATCTGCATGCTTTTGTTCATATTACTTGATAATGTTAGGTAGAACCTAATTGCAATGATTAGAATTGTTTTCTTAGTTAATTGTAATAATTAGCTACTATTTGTATAAAACCCTAATTAGCAGAGATTAGTCACAACACTTAATTAATTTTGATGATTTTAGCATCTAAGATATCCTTAAGCAACAAATAACTCAGTAATATCGTTGCATTTAAATTCTTGCAAGTTTGAATTTTAATAATGCTTAATTAAGCTAAAACACCATTTAGCCTTTATTAATGATTTTTAGTAAATTAAACTAGATGTAGTTGCTAATTTTGCACTCAATAACCAACAAGGATTAACTTAACATTTATTGATTTCTTGTCACTTAACCTTTTAATGGCATGTAAAATAGTTAAGCTCAAATGTGATTAATGTGATTTTTAACTGAATCTAAATATTAAACTCTCATGATTTTCTATTAAGTAAGAGGACTCATCTGAATTGGTTTTTAATAAGATAATGAACTCCCAATAATTCTATGATCTTATCCCATGACTTGAATGCGTAAGGTAAGAATAGGAATTAGGAGATTGGCATCTTGATTGCTTCATTTATTCGAATGATTAACTCTTTGAATTTGGTATGATATTGTATTCATCTAAATTTTATTAATAAATTTATAGTGATTATGGGTTGTAAAGATAAGAGTTATTACATTTAGTTCTCTTAAGTGTTAAAGTTAGATTTTATGCTTAAATAAGAATACAACTTTAGTAAAGGTGACTTTGAGGTAGGAGATGCCTTATTAGTGATGTGTTGAGGTAGGATCTTAGATGAACCTTATCAACCTTAGATGAATGATCTTATGTTTTGTGGTGTGAAAACCTAAAGATACTTAGATAGTGTTATCTATTTGTGGTAGTTAACAACAATTGAATGAATTATATGGCACCTATTTGGAGCCATTTAATTATGACTTACTAGAATGGAGAATGGATTCTATACTTTGAAATTCCTTGACTTTTAAATTGGTTAGTTTAGAATAATAATTGGTGATAATATTAGTATTGTCATGTGGAGATTATCGTACATATCCATATAGCTAACCTTGTTCAATAGAAGAATGAATTGGTTGGTTCATCTAGGATAGAATTTTAGAGTTCTAGTCTTATCTTAGGTTAATAAATAAGCACAATTTAGGATAAATTTCCCATTTTAAAGTTATGTTATAAGTAGGGGATTGAACATCTTAGTTTGAGAGAACAAACTATAAAAGGATTATGTCCCTTATCTTTGTGCGCATTGATAAGTGTAGTTAAATAAACTAAGTGTTCCAAGTTACTTTTCTTAAGACACACTAGCTATGTATATGTGCTCTTAACATGTGGTAATCTGGGGTAATATAAAAGTATAGTCCTTAATAGATACTGATTTTAATTGAGTTAAATTTGTATTAAGGTAATTCATACTTGGTTTAATTTTCTATTGGTATGGCATTTAAAGTAAATGTGCATATTAAGAAAAATAGGTTAAAAAATAAGATAAATAAAAAGGGATGCTTACTTTTGTTTTCTTTTAGTTTTTAGTGTCTTAAGGCATTTAACATAAATTGCATACACTTAAGCATCAAGATCATTTGTTAATTATGGGATGCAACAAGCATCAAGATTGAGTAGGAACTACGGGATGCAACGGGCATGAGGATATCTAGGATTCCTTTGAATGTAGTGTGACATCAAATGCATATTTCAACATAAATTCAGTGGCATAATCAGACGTATATACAGTGACATATTCATAGTTCTACTTTTAATTAATTTCAATTACTTTTCCTTTTTCAGCTAATTTACTCTTTGCATTTTTCTTAGTTATATTTTCTCTACTTTCAATTTTAGTATTTAAATTTATAGTTTCAACTTACTTTAATTTTCTATAGTTTGATTTATGTTTTATTTAATGTTATGAAAATTCCCTTAAATGTAAAAAAGTACTAATTGCAGACTAAGATGTACTTAGACTCGTTGACTAAACAAGATTTTTTCTTTTTTTTGGATGTGTCCATGGCAATGTGAAACCGATAATGTCAAATCTTGTGCAGTTGGTGGAGCCAAATTTGGAGGCATCTAAGGAGATCCTGGAGGAGCAAGCGGAGCAGTAGCCAGCACAGCGCTTACTTACTTGCTTAGTTTAATTTCTGATGAGAGATGAGGGACTTTTACTGTTCATTTTATTTTTAACTATGGTTTGTATGAATTATCTCTGTATGTGTTTTCCTTTCTTTTCAGAGATGAATAGTTCTTACTTAACTCTTGTGATGAATGGTATGGATGAATACTGAAGCTTCTGCACTATGTTATTTCTACTACTTATACTTAGTATTGTGATGTGATCCTAAAGAAACTCATATGAAATACTCATATATATTAGATATATTTTTATTATCCTTCTTAAGACCAATGTATATAAGTATCTTAACTAATATTTGGGGCAAGAATACTACACTTGTCTTAAGAATTAGTATCCAACAGTAGGCCAAATCAAGGGAAGTTCAGCCTTCCCAAGTAATGCATTATTCTGCCACCAATTTTGTTGTCATTATTGTTCTGTTGGGCACGATGATGGGACAAAGCATTATAGTTGTTATCAGAGAAGAATCATAAAGTGTTAGATAAGGAGAGTGTTCCAAATATACCTTATAATTTGTTCTCTGTGGTAGTTATGATCACAATCACTAAGTGTAAGGAATGCATTATCCATAATTCATCAAGTTGAATCTTAGAAATGAAAACAAGAACATCTAGAAAGGACACCTTAGAGTTTGAATGAACTTTAAAAGAATAAAAGACATTTAAAATAAGTTAAAATAAAAATTAAATCCTGATCATTAATAAAATGAGAGTCTAGGAATGGAGATCCATTGTTATGGGTTCAATCACTACCTTCAACTTTTCAATGACTACTAGATGGATGGATTTTTGGACAACAAATTTTATAGTAAAACCATTAATGGATTAACTCTTGTTGGTGCAAAGATGCTCGACAAAAGCTTAGTTTGTCCAAACTCTTGAGGAACCAGCCTTCTAGCCCTTGCATGGCTGAATCGTGTTTATACTGCTTTCAGAGAGACTGCGTGTCCCTACGATTACCTCCTTCAAATTTAAGGAGCATAGCTCAATGGACCAGCTGAGAGATGGTAGTTCTGGATGTGTCAAACACTCGAAAAGAAATGCAAGTGAGGGTAATACATAGTCACTTATAAAAATTTCTGCAATTCTATAATAATTGAATTTTGTAGTTGATCCCTTTATCATCTCTTACATTATTCTTTCATAATATCTCATCACTTAGCTTATCCATTTCAAGTAACTTCTTCTTTATGATCTAATAATTGAAAAAACTGTTAATACATTTCTATTTATCTTTTGAATTGTTGTTCTTGAATTGCAGTCAAGAATCTAGGATCTCCTTCCATGACTACTCCCATCAATAAAACTATCTCTTCATCCAGTGGGTCTGATGACATTAACTCATTAGTGGGCTTGGTCAGAACTATAATTGAGAACTAAGCTCAACAAGCCCAAGAGAATTGCAATATCCTCAGAACTCCGCAACCACCTGTGATTCACGTTGCAGCTCCGTCTACCCCACACATTTCAGCACATGGTATTCTGCATAGATTTCTCCGTCTGAAGACTCCCACTTTTAATGGGGCTCTGAACTCCAAGGATACAATTAGCTGGTTAAATCTAATGGAAAAGAACCTGACAATCATTAAATGCCTTAATTTCTTGGCAACCCATTTGACCACCCTTCTGTTCCATGATGAAGTAGAGTATTGGCAGGAAAATTAGTGAAAAACAAAGTTTGTCAATTTCAAAATAGAGGACATTCCATGGGAATCAATTCTGGAAGAATTTAAAGAGGCCTTTATTTTTTTATCTGCCTAGACCATTCTCAAAGATGAACTACTTTAGCTCACTCAAGGAGGGAGATTTATCTTGGAGTATGAAATGGAATTTCTACATCTATCTCGTTTTACACCAGACTTGAAAAGATCAGAAGCGTTAATATGCAACTGTCTCTAGAAAGTATTATGAGACTCAATCAGAGTGCATATTGTTTCCCATTAGTTCAAACACTTTTTAGGACTCATTGAAGCAGCGCATATGCAGGAACAGTTTCAAGGTTGGATAGATAGAAAGGGAAAAGCTCACTTCGTTCCTGCAGGAAGAGAAGCTTTTAAGCATCAAAAGGTAGCTAAGGCTTACCATATTAAAGTTGAACAACCTCCGGTGGATGCCCAGACATGCAAATGTCTCCATCCCTTTGTTAAATGCTACCATCAGGGAAACATCTGTTTTACTTGTGACAGGCAAGGTCACTATTTCTTCAACTGCGGTTTTGAGAAGATGATCGATGGAGCTACCATTGCTCACTCCAAAAGAGATCAAGTCTTTCACCCTCAACCTTTGAATAACCAAGCTCTTGCTCTAGCAGTTATTTCCTGCTTTTGATGCAACTCCCAAGAGAGCACTGCTAAGCCACATATCTTTAGTTATTTTTATATTTAAAATGCATGATTTTTTTGAAACCAGTCATTATTCTAGTATTTTGTTTTGGTATTGTAGCTTGGAAGTCATCAGATTACAAAAATGATGGAAATTGATGAAAAAGGAGAATGATGAGCGCTATAGCGCACCGTGGCGTATTCTGGCACTACAGCGCGCCGTAGCGCCCCTCCTTCCTGAAAGTACGGTGCTATCGCGCACCGTAGCAGACGATAACCAAAAGGACTAGACTACAGTGTGTCGCAGCATGACTCATATCTGACAGCCTGGCGCTACCGCGCACCATAGAGAATCAGGCCCAAAAGGTCCACGCTACAGCATGCCATAGCGCCTCTCAACCCAGAAGGTCCGCACTATAACAAGAGCTAAGGAGAAAGGCTAAGAAAGGGTTACTATTTTTTGCAAAGAAAAGGGATCTTATATCAACAGCTACTACAAGAGATAGAGAAGGAGAGTTCTCCCTGCCCAAAGAAAGAGAAGGCTATATCTTAAAGGAGAAAGGACTAAGTACAAGAATTCAAGGGAAAAGAGCTATGTGAAAGGAAGACAAGTTGATGAATGCGATAGCAGTTCCCAGTATCATACAACCTTTTAACTTAACTTTTTTTTTTGTAAAAGCCATGCAAAGGCTTTCTATTGCTTGTAATTTGACAAACTGTAAATACACGTCTACGCTCACATGCAAGTGCACGTAGTCTGAAGTTATAAGGGATTGTGAAGCTTAAGGAATTTATTGTCCACTGATAACAGAGTGTTCAATTATTAAAGTATATTTATTTTCAATGATTTTTGGACAAATGATAACATGTGATTTTTGTTCCAAATTAACAAGCAAAGTTTGTTAGTTAGAAATTACTAGTTAAAGAAGTAGGGAAAGCTGGGTTTAATATGCAGTTCATTAAGGGGGTTAGTGTAGTACTCATCTTTGTCAACTTTACATGTCAAATTACTCGAATATTTTAATTATGATCAAGCAATAATATGCTTCCTTAAAGTGTCCTTTAATTCTAACTATGTCATATTCAGTGCTCAAGATGAACTCAAGAAGGTTCAACCCCGACACATAAACCATCATGTGACCGATATGAGTGAAATCTGATACTTACGTCTAAGTTCTCAAATCTAGTATTTTAATTCTTAAAGTCATGAAAACTTGATTCCACCAAATAGCATCATGTGTGTCTATCATAGTTTTGCTAAGAAAGTGAATCGTTGGGCTAGCAGATTATGTCACATTCACCCACAAGCACTCAATTCTTCATCTTCCTCCTTTAACTAGAATGAGCAATCGATCATATTTGGTGGATCTTGGCTCAAATGCGTCAACTTCTTAGCTTAGCAAGAAGAATAGTGTAACAATGCTTAAGAGCTTGTCACAGGGCTCTCAATTATTGTGCACTTGTTCCTAACTTTAGCCATTGGTGAGCTGGGAGCTCTAAGATTGCTTAATTCCTTATCGCTCAGCTCATCATTTCAGATTCTAAGTAGCTTTGCATTGGTCATCCTTGTGCAGTGAATATTGTCAAAGATATTTGTGATGAGGATGCTCAATGTGGAAATTTTTAGTTTTAAAATAATCTTCAAGCTTGACAGTTCTCTTGTTCAAAAATATTTAACTTAATTAAAATCAATCATTACAGAGCATGCTAATGAACCCATAAATTATATCTAAATAAAGAAAAATTTCATTTATTTATGATCTTTAAAGTGCTCCTAAATAAAATTATGTCTATCTTTTCAGGAAAATGGCTTATCCAAAAGAGTTATGAGACATTTATGCAAATTTCCAATTTCTTTCAAAGGAAACTGCTGTCGCGCACTACAGCGGGTCATTTTGCAAAATTTTGCGCTGATGCGCGCTGCAGCGGGTCCATTTGCAAACCACAGGCGCGATCGCGCATTGCAGCGGGTCCGTTAGCAAACCGTGGGCGTGGTAGCGCGCTACAGTGGGTGACTTTGCGAAATGCGGATGTGGCAGCGCTCTGCAACGCTTCAGCTTGCAAACTGTGGGCACGGTAGGGCGCTGTAGCAGGTGTCTTAGCGAAATGAACCGCTACCGCGCGCTGCTGCAAAGCATTTTACGACATGCCCCCGCTACAGCATGCTGCAGCCGTATGATTTGCAAAATGCTAGCGCAGTAGCCCGCGGCAGCAGGGCACTTAGCGAAAATTGCTTGTTCCATTGCACGCGCTGCGACGGCCCGCTGCAATTTCTTCTGTCAGATGTATTTATTGTGGCTGAGACAAGACCCCCAACTAGCATCTTGTCCCAGCCATCATTCCCTCTGCAGCTGCTACATCTTTAATTGAAAAGGAGGCATATGAGGTGATGTTTTGGCTAAACAAATGAATATATTCGTCACCTCAACATCATTTGAAATTTTTGCCATCATTGCTCATAATTTTCTAATGAAATGGCTAGTTTGGATCTTAAGTGGAAGAATGCAGCCCCTCTCCGATATATATCACTCCTCTTAACTAGAGGAGGGTTCCCAATTTTGCCCAATTCACTCAAGTAAAGAAGAGGGGTGCATAGTGGAAGAGAGGAACTCCCCAAGGGTGGAAGAGCCATTTTTGCTAAGGAGAAGAAGAAGGAAGGCAGCACTAGCGACCTAAGAGGGGAACTTTAAGAAGGAGAAGAAGAATCTGAAGAACTTCTAAATTATAGTTTTAGTAAAATTGAGCAGTATATGAAATTATTTGTGAGTTTTAAATATGAAAAATATTGGGTTTTGACCCCTTTCAAGAAAATAGAACTCTAACATTGAAATGACCATAACTTGATAATTTGGACTCCAAATTAAGAAATTCAAGGTGCTAGCTAGGTTAGAAATTTAGTGCCAATAGTAAATTGAATTAAAATTTGGGTTTTGACTACTAAAAACCCTAGGTTGACCAAAATATCCATAACCCTAATTAAGTCATAACTTGACCAAATGAGGTCTAATTTGGGTTTACTCCTAGTTAAAGTACTCATTGTGATATAGGGAAGCTATAGCCACTGAGTTTACTGAATTTGGATCTCAAATAGAAAAGTAAGGTTTTTGACCTCTCTTAACCCTAAAAATGATATATTTTACCCTTAAACTTAGAACACTCATAAGTAATCCAATAGACCTCAAAATTTAGTGTTCCAAGACTCTATGGAATCCTTGAATAGCAAGTAACAATAAACTGCACAAATTTTTAGATTCCATTAGGAGAGGATTGCTAATTCACCCCTTGAGTTAATTTCTTTATATTGAACCTATATGACCCATTTCTTGTCCAAATTTAGTGTACTTACTGTCTATCTTCATCTTTGATAGTAAGGAATGATTTGGCAATAAGAAAATCCAATTTGGAGCACTTAATCAAAAAGTAGCTTTTTTGACCTTTAAGTAGGGGCAAAATGGTTATTTTGCCCAAAATTTAGGTTATGTGTTCTTAACCCATATAATATCTTTTAAATCATTAAAAATAATAATAAAACTAATTTAGGATCAATTTAAATCTTAATTCTTATAATTTGAATAATTTGTCAAACATCCCAATTTAGGTTTGAAAATTTCTTAAGGATAATATGTCTTACTTAGCTAAAATTCATTCTTAACTTCCCTAATTAAATAAAAACAACAAATTAAGTTAAATTGAAATAAATTCAATTAATTCTTAGAATATCTCTAAGTCTTTTCATTAGGAGCTTCCTTAGGAACATCACTTGCATCCTAGGACCTTTTCCCTTATGATTAGGAATAGATCCTATGTTAAAATTCATTCATTGAGTAAATGGGTTATTGAATGAATGAAACCTTAGTTTTATTAATTTCTAGATTTTCATACTTTAATTATGATTATTTTATTATTCAATTTTAGATTAGGACTAGGCAATACATCCTATTAAGCTTTAATTTTACTTAATATGATTTGCCTTAATCATTAGTTCACAATTTAAACCATAGTACTTAAGTATTACCTTGAGATTATGTGATTAACTCAAATTGTGATGTTTAATGCATAATTCCTAGTTTTAGTTGATCTTGATCAAATCTTAGTTTAGGACATCTAAATTAATTAATTAAGACGTAATGATTTCTTATTTAACTAATTGTCCTTATTGATTGAATTAAATTAAAACCTAATCAGTTCTAATTTCTTTTAACTTATAAGGCTGTGCTTCTAAGTTACACTCAATTGTAGCATTTGGAGATCCAAAATTTGTGTAACTTGGAATAGTTATGATGGTTTAATTAGTAACAATGAATGTCACCTTGTGTAGCAGAGTCCCTTGCTCCCTATTGTTTTACTTATACTTTCCCATTTCTTATACTTTGTGCCTTATTCCTTGAACATGTCATACAAGATAATGTTGTTGCATGAAATAAAAACATAGAATATCTAGGATAATAATGCATTGGGTTTAGTTACTTATTGATCTCGTGCATTTTACCCTAATGGATAGGAGTAAGGAGAAATAAGGAGTACTTGGCATTACTCATTGAGGAGTGTTGTGCAAAGTTTGGAACCCGTATAGTCTTGCAGCCATACTTGACTACTCAGCTAATTCTAGATATGTCCACAGAAGTAAAATAAATAACTAAAACATTACTGTATTTGTGACTACTTCCTCTTCAGTTCAGTTTTAACTCTATTATTCCGGCCTAGCCTCAGATGACCCTAGGAATAATTTGTCGCCTTAGCCTCTACGTTGACACTAAGAATTCTATTGATATCAGCAGGCTATATTAGCTCTCTTCTGATATGGCAGTACTTACATACCTATTCATTGTTTACTATTTACTGTTTATTATTCGCTATTTTCTATTTACTGTCATACTTGACTTTAGTTTGCCATGCTTTACTTGCTTACTTGGATATTATAGGATGCTAACCCTTTGTTACTTACTTATATGTACCGCTATGAATTAATTTCTTTTAAATCAGCATATGTCATATGATCATCAGCATATTTAGGATTTGATTTTTTTCAGTACTTTTACTGATTGTATTATACATGTACGTTTATCCTTACTTAATTTACTTAAGGTGTGCCTTTTTGCCTCAAATCTTATTTAGTTATAAATGTTGTATTTATAACTTATCCTTCTCCTTGCATGCTTGCTGCTCCTATGCTAGTTAGGATTTTTGTTTTGTTTAAGTAAAATGGTGACATTAATGACATATGAAAAATGTTCAGCCTAAGATCTAATTAGACAATTGTTTAATAAGATTTTTCTTTTATTGGCTGGAGCCCTAGCATTGTGAAACTGACAATGTCAAAATCAGATAAATTTGAAAAGCTTAGTGCTGAAGAGGAGCCCTTTCCAAAAATAGAGCCATATCTTGAGGAGGGATATCTGGAAGGAGCTAAAGCTGTTTAGTCTTTTCTGATTATTGTGAGGATGATTGATTTCACTTCAGTTCATTTAAACTTAATTAATTTTATAATAATATAGGTACTATTTGACTGTATTTTCCTTATTGCACTATTTATTCTGAGTTGTATGCTACATTTTCTCTATTTATTGTGGTAAATTGGATGTATGCTTACTTTACCTTGCTTCTACACTCTGATTTTGTATCTTCTTAGTGACTGATTACATAGCATACATATTTTAGCTTAAGTCTTCCTTACTTGTGGAATAGGGTTTACACCTAATCCAATGTCAAGTGAGGGGTTTGCCAAAGTGACACACCATCCCTTAGCTTAATCTTGTGGATTAAGGGGTGGCGCACCCCACGCATTCAGGCGTTGCGGTGCTCTACGGCACCAAATTTCTCAAGAGCTGGGTACTACAGTGTGCTGTAGAGCCTCCTGGTTGAGAGTCATATGCCACAATGCACTGTGGCACACTACGGTGTGCTACGGTGTAGCCAACTTGAGACGTGGGCGCTACAGCAGGCCGGAGCAACTCTTGGCCGTTGGCTAGGTGCTTCGGCACACTATAGCGCTCGACGATGATTTTGCCTGTGTGAAAATTAAAATGTGTCCCCTTTGGCACCCAAATACTTTTGATTTAGGGCACCACAAGTGCCATGAAATATACCGATGAAAAGGCCTATCCAAGGCCTTTCTATAGATACCAAAATCGATATAAAATGATCATTTTAACAATGCAAACAATGAGGCTAAAGGTCTCGGTATACAAAAATCATACTTGCATAATAAATTTTCTTCCCTAAAACTTACTATCTTAATGAACTCTGAAGATCTTTACATTTCAAACACAAGTTCTTCTTAGCATGAAAAAGACATGTAAGGTAAATATAACAACCATTTGATAAATAGAAGTGGAACCAAAGAGGTAACTTGGCCTTTAAATGAATGTAGGAAGAGGACTCTGATTTCTGCAAGAACTTGGGAGCTTGTGGGCTTGAGGGGAGAAGCTTCTTCTTCTTTTTCAACTGCTAGCAAGAGAAGGAAGAGGCTCAGGGTTCTTCTTTAGCTTGGAAATGAGCTTGGGAAGAGGAGAAGAGTTTTAGCTGAGCAAATGGAGATTGAGGAGGGATTTTCAGCAATTGAAGGTAGGAGGGCTAAAGGTCCATCTTAAAGGAGGATGGGACATGGCTCCATCAATGAGCCTTCCCATCATCATGAAGGGGAGGCAGAGGGACAGTAGCCTCTTGTGTGCAGGGTATAGGGAAGAAGGTGCTGGGAAGGGAGGAAGGTGCAGAGTTGGGACTAGCCAAAGGAAAAGAAGAGGGTAAGATGAATTTTTGATAATTTTAATTTAATTAATTAATGCTTTAAAATCAGATTTTTTAAATGTGCTCCGAAAAGTTCCAAAAATCACCCCTGGCTAATTTTGGAGTGAGGAATGCCATGACAAAGTCAGATTTTGATTATGAGGATTAAATATTTATGTATTTTCTGGGTATATATATATATATTAAAATATTTGGAGAAAATCCGATGACTTCCAAATACTTCGAAAACATCACCCTAGCTAATTTGGGGTTGATAAGCGCAATGGCGAAGTCAAGTTAAATATCTCAATTTTCTAATTAATTAAATATTATTAAATATTCCAAATATACGATTGAGCTCTGAATCGCTCCAAAATTTCCAAGTTTGGTTATAATAAGCTGACGAACTTAACGGAATGATAATTAAGATGTGATCAAGCTAAGATTAGGCTAAGTAACAACCTAGGGTTGTTACAAGCCTATTGCTGACAAATTTTGTAAGTTGTGCAATGAGCCTGTCAGAGGTGATATGCTTAGTCAATTGGCAGAGCTAAGTTTGTAGAGCCAACCTTTCATAGAGATGTCTCCATCTTTCAGACTAAGTATGAATAACATCTTAAATTTAAGATTGAAATTGAAGGTGGTCATTGCCATTATTTTGCAATTGTGTGGGAATGTGATTTATCAATGAAATCATCTTTGAATTTCTAAATCCATGCACCAAGAAGTTCTTGTTGAAAGCCATAATTCTAGATATATGGACCACCCTATTAGAATGCAAATGTATTATAATAACCCAGGTTATTACCCCAGTCAATTAAGACTAAGCCAATCCTTCACTTTGATTTTAATGCACTTAATTAGTCATTAGGACCTCACCAATAAAGTTCTGGTCCAAATGAGGGGTCAGAAAGGATCAAACCCTAATTCAGGGAATTCCAAAAATCCTAGAAATTAACCTAATTATTTTGACCTCGAATCAAAAATTGGACTACACCATTGCACTTATTACCCCCAAATTAGCTAGGGCTGATGCTTTGGAGGCAATCGAAAGTCTTCGGAAATTAATCAAATATTTTAATATATTTAAATACTTTGAATAATAGAAAAAGTAAATACTCATCGAAATCAAAATCTGACTTTGTTGTTGCCTTCCTCACCACTCATTTAGTTAGGGTGAATATTTGGAATTTTTCTAAATACAATTAATCATTTAATTTTAAATAAGAAATCAATTAAAATTAGATAAACAATAGTAATATTAAAATTTAAGCTTAACGGTGTCGTCCATCTTTGCAATCATCGTTTGGGATCCGTCATCAGGATCAGATGGCAGATCTGAGGCATCAGATCTAGGGTTGGATGGCACGCAATCGTCTTCTCCTTCACATCTTCCACGTGTCGCACTGCGAGAGGTAACCGTCATGGTCACCATTCACCGCGTAGGGGAACACCTCGATGGATCCATCGAGACCCAGTTATCTAGTTCATTCCACCTCAATCCCTCAATTCAAGCCCTAACATTTTCATAGAAAGCCCGAACCCATTTGCCGACGAATCTTAGATAGTCGACCATCCGTTGAGGTACCCCCTGTACATCCTTGATCTTCATTCATTTTATGCAACGTTGTTTCGAATCTTAATTCTGTATGGCTGATTATCGACTGAGTGGTCCTGATAAAACTCAAATGAGTTTGATTAGTCTGAATTAGGGTAGTCTTCACCGTTCATGCTATTATCACTCACGTCCCGTGCCCGAGGATACTATGGCTTGCCCATTATAATAATCTAGGCCATCTCCTCTAGCATCTCATATACCGAAGAAAAAGAGCCCATCGTACTCTTTCGATCGATGTGTAGGTCGAGTGTCGCCGACACTGGAGTAGCATCCTAAACCCCTGACCTAGCCGCAAGCTTGCGGGACCCGTCCAAGAAGACATCGACCCATCTCAGGTCGGGTCGGGTCAGTCTCAACCCAGAGACTTCTGTCGGGTCTGTTCGCTCACCCAATGCCTGAGCTGCAGGCCCGGTGTTGCGCGTTCATTAACACGGGCCCGCCTGCATCACACAACAGTGCATGTGGGTCCCGCGGTCGACCATCCTGCATTCACGCGCTACCATGTGTCTAGTCATGGGTCCTTCCGTTTAATGAATGCATTATTAAATTAAATTTGTTAATTTTAATCAAACAGTTAAATTTATTTTAATTTTCATGAATATTATGGTAGTGTCATTTAATTAAATCCATAAACTCTTAACACTCATTACTGTTAATCCATAAGTTCAAATATATTAAATATATATCTCATTCTGCTCAGAAGAATGAGATGAATATTATGGTAGTGTCAAATTTCCAATAAGACACCTATTACCATAGTGATATTTTAGGACCCCTCACTTAACCCTAAATCATAGAAAACTTCCCTTAGCTATAACTTTGTACCCATTGATCCAACTATGGTCAATATGGGTCTCATTTTAATCATAAAAATGCTTAGATTAGTATTTATTTTGCCGCTAGCTCAATATTTTGACTAATAACATTTGGACCCTTTCCCTAATTACCCTAATTAACCTAGAAATTCATTTGGCCATAACTTAGTCAACTAAACTCTAAATTAGGTCATACAATATACCATTTAGATTAGAGAAACCTAATTAACTGTAAACTGAAATAAAATTTGTTTTGACAATTAGAAACCCTAATTTACCTTAATCACCCTTAACCCTAATTAGGTTATAACTTAACCAAATGGAGTCAATATTGGGTCTACTCCTAGTTAAATTGCCCAGTGTGTTATAGGGAAGTTATAGCTACCAAGTTTGCTTAATTTAGACATCAAATAGAAAAGTTAATTTTTTGACCTATTCATAAAAACCCTAAATTTACATAATTGAACCCCCATATTGATTTGATCATAACTTAATCCTTAGATATTATAACTTAGTGTTCTTGGACTCTGTAAAATCCTTAACTAGTAAATAATAATAAACTAATAGAATTTTTGGACTTTAATAGGTAAAATTACCTAATTTCCCTAATAAGTTAAAATCCTTAAATTGAACTCTTAGGACTTAATACTTATCCAAACTTGATGTATCTATTGTCTATCCAATTTATAGCCCTTAATCAAAAAGTAGTATTTTAGACCCTTAAGTAGGGACAAAATAATCATTTTGCCTAAAATTTATGTTAAGTTTCCTTAACCTCTAGAATATTAATTAAGACATTAGAATCAGTAAAATGAATAATTTGAAATCAATTTAGAACTATTAGATTCATTAAATAAATAATTTGAGTGAATCCTCACTTGTGGTTCATAAATTTTAAGTAAGGATAATGAACCTCTAACTTTGTTCTAATTCATCCCATAATCCTTTAGAAAATTATACCAACAAATATAAATAAATTACTCTAATTATTATCAATTCCTAATTTTTTTAAGTCATCCTTTAAGAGCTTCCTTAGGATCTGCACTTCACTTTAGGATCCTTTTCTTAAGATTAGGAATATATATCAGGTTAAATTTCATTCAATGAGTAAATAGGTTATTCAGTGAATGAAAACTTAGTTTTATTAGTTTTTAGATTTTCATATTTTAATTATGATTATTTTTTCTTTAAATATTAGATTAAGATTAGGAGATCCATCCTATTAAGCTTTGACTTTGCTTAATATGGTTTGCTCTAATCATTGTTTGACAACTTAGACTTAAACCTTAGTCCTTAAGTATTACCTTTGGGATTATGAGGTTAAACACCAAAACTTGGAGTTTAATTTCTAATCCCTAGCTTTAGTAGTTCTTGAGGATAACTTAGCTTAGATTATCTAAATTCATCAAATAGAACGTATTGATTAATTATTTAACTTATAAGTGTCATTGATTCAATTAAATTAGGACCTCATCAGTTCTAATTGGTTTTAACTCACAAGGCTGTGGATCTAAGTTATACTTGATAGTATGAATTAGATATCCAGAATATGTATAATTTGGAATAGTTAAACTAGATTAAATTGATAACAACAGATATCACCTATGTGTAGTAGAGTCCCTTGCTTACTATTGAATTATTGTTGCATTTGCATTCCTTATGGTTTGTGTCTTTTTTGTTGAACTTGTCATACAAGATAACATTGCAGCATGAAATGAAAACATAGAATAATTAGGATAACATTTGCATAAGGTTCAGTTTCTTATTGATCCTAGGTATATTACCTCCACTGGAAAAGGGGTAAGGAGAAATAAAGATTATTTAACACTTATTAATAAGGAGAGTTTTGTTAAGTTGGAACCCGATTAGTCTTGCAGACATGCTTGACTCCTCAGTCACTTCTAGATGTGTCCATATAAGTAAAGTAAAATATAAAAAATCTTACTGCATGTGTATTTTCTGCCTCCTCAGTAAAGTTCCTGTCCTAGCCTAGAAAAGCCAAGGGATCTTACATATCCTCCCCTAGCCCAGACAGGTTATAGGAGTCTTACAGTATAGTGGCCCGTTTGGCCAATCTTTCTGATATGGCAGTCTTTACATACTTACTTTTCTACATTGCACTTTACTTTTATTGCAGCTAGCCTTTAAATTACTACTTGTATACTTATAGGATGCTAGCTTTCTTTCCTACTTACTTATATGTATCATAGTTAAATTACTTTCTTCTAAATTTTCATAATTCATATGATCATAACCATGTTTAAGATGAGTCTTTTCTTTCTATATTTTCCTTACTTTATATATATATATGGCTAACCTTGGCACAACTTTTGTGTTGAGGTATAATTCTATTTGCCTCATATGTTACATAATTATAAATGCAGTTATTTATAACTTCCTCACATAGTTTGTATACTTGTTGCACCCATACATATTGCTGCTTTGGTAGTATAAGTAAAAATGGTGATATAATAAAACACATGACCTTAAACAACTTAAAATGAACTTAAACAATATGTCTAACTAGATTTTTTTTTCTTTTGGCTGGGGCCCTGTAATTATAAAATCGATAATGGCAGGTTCTGAGAAATTTGAAGATCTTGTGCCTAGAGGAACCATTCTTGGAGGAGCAGCAGATTTGAGCTGAAAATTAGAAGAGTAGCTGTCATTTTGTTCTGTGACGATGAGTGATTTAAATTATTATATTAATTCTAGTATCCATGTATGCTCTTTTATTGTATTATTTTATTCTGAGCTACATGTTTATTATTTATGCCTGTGTTATGGTGTAATTGGATGTAAACTCTTACCTTTCCTTGATTTTGCAATCTATTGAAATATGAGCACTTAGTGAATGATTCTGTTGAATTATTCAGGGCACATCCTTCCTTTATTAGTGAAATGAGGATTACACCATAATATAATGATAAGTGATGGATTTGCTAGCATGGCACGCCGCCCCTTGATCCAATCTTGATGTGTCCTGGGGTGGGAAGCCACATGTACCAATAGTTAAAGCTATCTTTCTGGTGGTATGGTATGAAGTAGAGTGTAGCATAATTCATTGCAAAGTGTCATGCATGTATTCTTATTAAGATTGAACATCAAAATCTTGGCAGACTCCTTCATCCTCTAAAAATCTTTGAATAGAAGTGGTTCTATATATCCTTGGACTTCATCATGGGTTTGCCTAAGTCAAGATCTGGAGCAAATTCAATTTGGGTAAAAGGTGATCAACTAACCAAGCTGGCTCATTTCATATATAATCATCAAACTGATCATGTGGAGAAGTTGACAAAGATCTATATCAAAGAAATCGTAAGACTCCATGGAATCCTAAATTGATCATATCCGACAGAGATAGTATATTCACATTAAAGTTCTGGCGAGCAGTGCATCAAGACTTGGGAACTACTTTGTCCATCAGCACTGCCTTTCATCTTTAAATAGATGGGCAAACAGAATGTGTTAATTATGTTTTCAAAGATGTCCTGTGTATGTGTATCTTATATTTTGGCTATTTCAGGGAAGACCACATTCTTCTTATAAAGTTTGTTTATAATAATGGTCATTAAGCATTCATTGGCATGGCCCTATATAAAGTTTTATATGGGAAGAAGTCCAGCACTCCAGTTGCTTGGTCATAAATCGACATTGTTCAACTTTTGAGGTCTGATTTAGAGGAAGAAACCAACAAGAAAGTGCAGTTCATATGGCAGATGATTCTTGTTCTTCAGGATCGTCAAAGCAAGTATCATGATTCCATCCCGCACTCTTTAGAGCTTAAAGTTAGCTATTTTGCGTATCTCAAAGTCATCCTGATGAAAGTTATTTTCCATTTTGGCATTGTAGGGAAGCTCTGTCCCCGTTACGTCAGAACTTTCAAAGTAGTAGCGATAGTAGGTTATGTAGCCAACAGGTTGAAGCACCCCAATAACTTCTCGGCAGTGCACAATGTATTTCACATTTTTTCATTATGTAGATGTCTTCGTAATCCTTCGCATTTAGTTCAACTTTTAGTCGTACCTCTCTAGCTCGATCTTTCTTATGTGGGGAAGCCAATCCAAATCTTAGCTCGTGATCAAAAGTAGTTGAGTAACTACACTATCCACATAGTAAGGGTTCAATGAAGGAATCACTTTACTGAAGAATATACTTGTGAGAAAGAGGTGGATATGCATCAAAGGTATATAAGTCTCTTTGAAAATTCAGGTAGTCTTCTTTTTAAGTATTGTTCTTAAATTTTATGTTTTCTTTTCCTTCTTTAGATGATGTCGAGGATGACATCATTCTTAAGTGAGGGAGTATGTAATAATCCTAGCTTGTTACCCCAGCAAAACTAAGGCCAACAACCTCTAATTTTTATTTAATTGGCTTTATTAAGTTATCAAGACCTAACCCTGAAGTTTTGGGGTCAAACAGACCTCAATAGGTTAAATTGATAATTTTGCCAATTTTGGAACCCAATAAAATAGACAAATTAAATTGATCTTTAAATCAATTTCTGACTTCATTTTTGAATTCCTCACCCCCAAATTAGCTAGGGTACAAGTTTGGGAATTTTTGGAAGCCGTTTAGGCCATAATTGAATTTACTTTAAAGCAAAGTACTGAATTAAAATAAACTGAGCAGGAAAGTAAAGCTAAAGAAGAGCCCACTAGTGCTCCACAGGCTCTTCTTGAAACTCTTAGGCATCTTCCTATCCTGACTCAATATACTACTCAAGATCTAGCAAATTGTCGGATCCCAAAAGTACCCCGTGTTAGACAATAAGTCTAACACATCAAAACTAATCTACATATTTCTAATTAATCATTTAACATTTACATAATATAAGTAAATCTGCAGTAATACTATAAAGATGACTGAAAGTATCAAAACTGTAAGAAATTGAAGTAAAGTAAAGTAAAGTAAAGATGTACTGAAACTTGAATACTGAAAGTAAACAAAAATAGTAATGGATTCGAAACTGAGTGATAGCATTTAAAACTATGCTGTATGCCACTGAAACTGTGCATATGAATATGTCACAATACTGCATGGTACTCATATGCAACCAAAATATCACTGAACTACTATGAGTCGTACGGTCCAATGTATACATACATTTAGTTGGGAACTGCGAGGCCGATGCATCCTGAAATTTACACAGTCAATGTATGTAACATTCTGTAACCCATAAATCATCACTGATACTCATATATCATCACTGATACTCAAACATTATACTTATGCTCATGCTCGTACTTCTAATCTACATGAGATAAATCCAAAAATCTAAAAAATAATGCTTTGAAATTCGATAATGAATTCAAGGTCTCCATTGTGCAGAATCCTATCAAAATGAAGGATTCTGACTCCTACTCTAATTCAATGATTGGTTAAAGTTGAGAGTTTACTTAAAAATGATTAGTTGGGAAGGTTGTATACCCATTTTTAGCATGTTTCCAAGAAAGGTGGATTTAACCCTTAGCTTGATTTAAACTGCACTTATCGAAGCGCACTTCAATAGGAGGCAGAACCCAGTCACAGTTTATTTCTCAAGCTAAGCTGTTAAATAACCTAATTACAAGCATACTTAGTGTTCTATGCAAAGTGACTTGAGATACTTACTTTACTTAAACTACACTTATCAAAGTGCACTACGATAGGAGGAAGAACCCGATCGCAATTTACATCTCAAACTAAGGATCTTATTCACTAATTGTAACTCTCTTAGCCTTAGAAAATTTACTTTAACAGGACTGTATTCATCCAATCCCTTAGGATAGCACCTGATCATAAGTCCACATTGGAGTGAATCAACCAATCCTGAATACTACTGAAATAATTTAGCACTATGGGTATACCCTATTATACCCCACCAATAATCTGGGTTTAGAAGATTCTATTTAATCAACAAGGATTTATCAAAGCTATTAATCCTTACTCTAATGGGTGAGTCCTACATAAGGCTCCAAGGATATGATCAAAAGGTCACTCAATATTGATTTCTACCACAAAGGTGAAGTTCTATTCTAACTACTTTAGGTGATTCCTACTACGAGGCATCAAGATCAACTTCTAAGGTTATGAAGGATTATCTAAGATTCCTACCTCAATAAGTTACATAAGTTTTACCTACCTCAATATATCAGTAATTAATGTCTTTAAACATTTCTAGAACGACCCTATAGCAAAACCCTTAAGATCTCACTTTTCTACTTCTTAAGTTAACATTCAAGGGTTACTTATTAGACTTAGATTAAAGTAATCAGATTAGATGATTAAAATTCATGTGATCCTTTTCTAGTCTATAATTATGGGATAAAATCAAAGATATTATTAGAGTTAGATTATTTCATAAATCATTACAATTTTATTATCCATCTTATTCTAATAGTCTTATATAAGAGAAAATCAAACATCTAAAGTTTAGATTCTGATGGTTAAATCACACAGTTTTAATATTAGCCTTAGCACTTCCCATGATTTAAGATTAATGTCAAATCATATGCATTAATGGAATCATGTCGATTGAATTATCTTTCAATCAAGGATGCTTTAGTTATGGTGATTAAGGTTTAGATCTTAATCAAGACAAGTTAGGATTTAACCCCTCGCCTTACCAAATTCAGGACCAATGATTAATTTAAAGATCAATGATAAATCAATGTATTATTGGTATATTATTGATGTCAAATTTTAGATTTAGATTAACTATCATTTACTTAATCAAGTTCTTAAGCTTCTTATGTTCAAATATAGTTTAATATCAATTTAAGCAGATTTAGGTGTCCAAATAAATGTTAAAGTTTTCTAACATACATCCTAATATCATGAAAACATAGGAATGTAAAGTAACTTAAGATTAAAGGCAATTAAGGCTAACCAAATTAACCAAAGGGGTTAGCACTTGATTATAATTCTAAAAGACTTAAGTTTCATGTCATTTAGTTACTGAGATATACTTGTTTAATATAAGTAATCAAGGGTCCTATTCTTTAACATTTGGAACAAGATATTTAAAATATATAATGGGTTCTAAGCACTTGTTAAAAATGACAAAGTTTTAAATTTAATTTTTCACATGAAATTTTATGGAATGCTCAATTCTAACTAAAATAGGATCAAATTTGATATAATTCAGTCCCACTAGGATCCTAGGGACCTTAAAATACAAAAACGTGAAGTTTTAGCCTTTTCTGTCAATTCTACGCACTTTCAAAATATTCTGGGAGCTACGGTGGAAAATGATGCTGCAGGGCTTTTGATGCTGTGGCGCACTGTGGCAGGACCAATTCGAGAGCTGGATGCTACGGCACGCGGCTGCACTTTCAGGCACTGCAGCGCAATGTGGCGGATCAACATGTGGAAACACTGTTCAATTAATTTTTCTTCTAGTTTCATATAGTTTCCTAGAAATGATGCTGCGGCCCACTGTGGTGTGCTGCAGCGGTCTAACTTGCGGGTTACTGTTCAATTAATTTTTCTCTTGATTTCCTATAATTTTCCCTGAAATGACGCTGCAGCCCGCTACTGCGCATTATGGCGGGCCGTAATAGTCTAACTTGTGGGTTACTTTTCAATTACTTTATTTATCAATTTCATATGATTTTTCCTGAAATAATGTTGCAGCCCACCGCAATGCACTATGGCTCATGGTAGTGGAAACTATTTGGGCTTCGGGCGCTACTGCGCGTGGTAGCGCCTGACGGTGATTTCACCTGTACGAGAACCGTGAAGAGCCACATTTCGAGCTCAAATACACTCAATCTAGAGAATTCCATGAGTAGTGCCTTATATCAATGGAAAGTTCTTTCCAATACCTTTCCATTAATTTTAAAATTGGCACAAATGGATTATCTTAACTATACAAATAATAGAGTTAAAGGTTCGGGTATACAAAATAGATGAAAAACAGAGCATGATATTTTTAAGTAATATGATGCCTTAATAAACCTCAATGGCTTCTCATACAATCATGGATCTTCTAAAGATACAAAGCAGCACAATAGCAAGCTGAAGGAGACAAGGAAGAGGAGCAAATGGGTACCTTAGCCCTTAGAAGAGGAAGAAGGAACCTTGGAAAGCTTGGAGGAGGAACTTCTTCTTCTTCTTCTTCTTCAGCACCAAGCTCAACAATGGGGGATTGGTGAAAGCTTGTGAGCCCTAACTTGATAGCCAAAAATTGAGAGGAATAGTTGAGCTTCCATTTATAAGAGGAGAAGGAAGGGGGAGGCCATCATGAGCTAGGGAGGAGAGGGATGGCCTTAGCCATCAATACACAATGGGGAGGCAAGGGGTCAGCCTAAATAAAGGAGAAGGGGGAGAGGGATTAGCCAAATGAGGAGCCAGTTAGGAGAGATAGGAAAGAAAAAATTAGAGAAAAAAATTAAGAAATAAAATACTTAATTCCTTTTCTAATTTTTCGATTTTATAAAAATTTAGATTTTATGAGCGCGCTCCGAAAATTTCCAAAAATTCACCCCTAGCTAATTTGGGGGTGGGGAATTCAATGGTGAAGTTAGATTTTGATTACGACGATTATTTAATTATTCTATTTTTCGGTGCATTTAATTCTATTAAAATATTTGCGAAAATCCAACGACTTCCAAACACGTCCAAAACAATCACCCCTAGCTAATTTGGGGGTGATGATCACAATGGCGAAGTTGGATTTCAATTTTGAGGTCAAAATACATATCTCAGTTTTCTAATTAAATAAATATTAAAATAATCCAAAATATTTGATTTAGCTCCGAATCGCACCAAATCTTTAAAGATTGATTCCAATCGCTAGATGAACTTTAAATAATGATAATTAAGATATGATTAGGCTAAAATTAAGCTGGTTAACAACCTTGAATTGTTACATAACTGAATAACTAAAACTATGTAAAACTGAGTAAACTAAAATTGAACTAGAAACTGAATGCCAAAAATAATAAAAAACAACAACAACATCTAAATTGTGCTATATGCCACAAAATTTATGTATCCAAATGTGCCACAATACTATATGCCTCTAATATGCAACTGAACTACCACTGAACTGCTATGAGCCGTGCATACCAATATCTCATACATCGTATTGGGAAATATTACTGCGATGTCTCAGCATCCTGAATTTCCCCCGCTGATGTATGCAACATTTTGTAGCTCATAATTCATCACTAATACTCATACATCATGCTCATACTCATGCTCATACTCATGCTCATATATTACATGACTTAAATCCAGAAATCCAAGAATGCTTGAAATTAGAATATGACTCAAATGTCTCTATTGTGTAGAATCATACTAAAAGGATTCTGACTTTTAGATTTTAATTTCAATAATTAGTTTTACTTAGAATTTAACTTAAAAAATTCAGTTGGAAGGATTGTATATACATATTAGGATGTTTCCAAGAAAGGTGGATTTAACACTTAGTTTGTTTAAAATTGCACTTATCGAAGCGCACTAAGATAGGAGGTAGAACCCGGTCGCAGTTTATATCTCAAACTAAGCTATTAAATACTCTAATTACAAGCATACCAAGTCTCCAATAGAGGTAACTTAAATTACTTAAAAAATTTTAAAACTACACCTATAAAAGTGCACTAAGATAGGAGGCAGAACATGATCGTAGTTTATATTTCAAACTAAAGATTTATGTCCCTAATTATAACACTCTTAAGATTTATTAACTTACTCTAAGCGAAATTATATCCACCTAAGTCCGCATGATAGCACAAAGATAAATCTTATATAGAGTGACTCAACAATTCCTGAATATAGCTTTAGTGATCTAACACTATGAATATACACTACTATACTCAACTAATCATCTAAGTTTAATCATTATATTTAATCACCAAGGATTTATCCAACACTATCCATCCTTACTCTAATTGGGTGAGTCCTACACAAGGCTCCACAGATGTGACCAAGAGTTCACTCAACATGGGTTACTACCACATGGAATAATCTCAATCTAATATCTTTGGTGTATTCTACCATAAGGTTTAAGATCAGCTTCTAAGGTTAGGGAGTGTCATCTTTCTTCCTACCTCAATATGTCACAATAAGTCTTTCCTACCTCAAGCAATAACATTCTTTAAGGCTTTTAAACATTTTAAAGCACTCCTAAAGTAAGATCTTTATAATCTCACTCTTCTATCACTTAAGTTAAAGATTTAGGGTTTACTTATTATCTTAGAAAAAATTGAATAATTCAGATGGTTGGATCCATCTAATCACATCCTATTTTACAATTATGGGATGAAATCAAAGGTGTTATTCAAAATAGGTCATTGCATAAATCATTACAATTTTATTATCCGTCTTATGCCAATGGTCTTATATAAGTGAAAATCAAAGATCTAAAGCTCAGATTCAGATGATTCAATCACATAACTTCACTATTAATCTGAGCACTTCTAATTCAATGATTTAAGATCAATACTAAATCAGATGCATTATTAGAATAATATCAATTGGATTATCTTACAATCAAGTCATTTGATTAAGTGATTAAGGATTTGAATCTTATTCTGATTAACTAGGGTTTGACCCCTAATTTTACCCTAATTAAGATTAATTGTTCCTTTATAGATCAATTACAAATTAGATAGATTGGAGGTGTATTATTGATGGCAACCCAAGATCTAGATCAAGTACTAACCACTTGATTAAGAACTTAAGATTTCTTAAGATTAAAAGGGTGAAATTTTCATTTCACAAAATTAAGAATTGAAGTTACATAAGAGAGTATATTTACCTTCATGCTATTGTTATGAAAGCATAATAATAGAAATTTACTAAAATTAGAGGGTAATTAGTGCTAATCAAACCCTAAATCAAGATACATGGATTATTACTTAATTACAAATCTAACACTTAGAAATTCATGAAACTTGGCATTTACATTCTATTTATTTATGTGAACAATCAGAGACTGAATTTTCTAAATTTGGATAATTAGATATCCTAATTTTTATTAATCATATATTTACAAGATTATGGCATAACTAAGAGTACATAAATCAAAAATTAAATCACTTAGCTCTTACATTCTACAAAGCATAAGAAATACAATGGCACATAAATCATGCAATTTAACTAAGTATATAAGTTAATCTGCCCTATATAAGTTCTGCAATATTTGGGCTAATCCAAAATTTTCATCCATTAAAAGTTCAATATTATCTTATATTCGAATTCCTAATGATTTTCTGATCAATTTGGTGTACAATATCATAGGGTTTGGACCAGTGGATCAAAAGTTATCACAATAATTTAATTTGCATTTTTGCAATTAAATATTCCAATGATTAGATTAATTGGATTTTTTTCCTTAAGGAAAATAAATCCAATTAATCAGATTTGTTAAAATAGTCTCGGCCCATTAACAAAAGGCGCGAGTCGGTCGGGGCCCGAGAGACCTAGAACTATCGCACTGCGCAGGTCACGAGTCGGCTGACCTGTATAATGGCTTCGTCCCCAACCCCTCGTTCCGATGGGATCCCAATTACGGAAACCCTAATCGGCCAATTCTCATGCATCTAGACCATGGCATGCTCAGCTGTAGGTTGCGCACCTTCACCATCACCTGATAAATCGCCAGAGACCTGAAGCCCCAAGTAAGGTGGTCTACATCAGCCGGACCTTACTCAACCAAGTGCTCCCTCAATGGAGCTATTGTGGGGAGACAATTCTCTTCATACAGCCATGATTTTCCCAAGAATCAATCCCTACACCTTCAGGGAGGTGAGGTAGATAGAGTAATACACTGGATCGTTGGGTCCTTACTTGGACCCAGGCTGCTTTATGGACTTAGCTTGATCGATTGAATAGATCGATCAGGACTATCCTAAGGTGTAATTATAGGTGCAATGTGTTCGATTCAGCAATACGCAACCATACAAGTCATGGAGAGAAATCTGAGCCACATTAGCTTAGAATGAGCAAACTAGAGTACCTAATTTGACGGGAAAGCTTGCAGACGACCCAGGGAGCAATCTAGAGACTTAGCTAAGCCTTGAAAAAGAGCAAGGGGTCCTGAATGCCAGGATGCACCGACTATTAAAGATAGGCAAGCACTAGAACGCTTGGAAGGAGCTTAAACAGGCTGGTAATCGCGATTAAGGGGAATACTCAAAATTATCAGCAAGCCTTACATAAGGCGAACCTAAGGCTATTTATAGCTGTAAAGGGAAACTAGAGAGCTACCAAGGAGTTGGCTTGAGCTGGGGAGGCCCAAGAGATCAGTCCATGGCCAAGCTCTCAAATTTCCAAATTGAGTTCGATCGGGTAACGAGGCACGATCGGGCCATTATGCCATTGAGGGAACATCCAAAATGTCAAGCTGAGGTGGAGCAAGTTGTGGGGAACATGCCAGGCTATCAGGAATCCACAAGATTTCATCTATCGGGCACGGGCTAGGTGAAGATGAAGATCCGTAGTCACTGGAGGGTCCGGAGCCGTCTGATTGATCTATCAAAAAGGCACAACTTTCCTGATCCTCCAGATCCTAATGACTGGATCCGATTGAATTCGTGTCATAAGATCCACAGAATGCATCTAATGGTAGATTCGCAGTTCCACAGATCTGAATCCTAGCCATCGGATTAATAGAATAAAAGGTGGATATAGCGGAAGCACCACTGTCAAGCGACCCGGGCTCCACAGCAGATCACCCATGGTCCGCACAACGGATCCCCTCGTTTAAATTAGTTAAAGGTATATTTGCAAAATAGAAATGTTGGAAATGCTAGAATGCAATTAGACCATATTTAAATTTTACCAAACTTTCACCCCTAGCTAATTTTGGGGGTGGGGATTTCAAAAATGTAATCAGATTTTAATTCTGAGATTAAAATATTTTAGGTCTTAATTAGGATATCTAGACTGATCAATATGCTAACTGGACTTAGAGAAGTCCAGTTGACTTTAAATTTTCAGGATAAGCTTAACTTGATATTCTAAATGCAAAGGGGATCAAAATTAATGCCTGACTAAACTCAGATTTAATAGGGTAACAACCTTGGGCTATTACAGACTCCCCCACTATGATGTTGTCCTCGACATCATCACAAGAGAGGAAACAACCATGCATAGATTTAAGAACAAAATTACAAATTCAAAATGTAATGAATACCTGGATCTTCAAAGAGATTGGGATATTATCTTCGAATGTGAGGCTCTTTTTCCCCAGTAGATTCTTCTAGAGAGTGATTCTTCCACTGAACCATTACCATTAGAATTGAGCAATTTCTCAGCTGCTTTCGATCATGAGGTAAAATCTTAATTGGCTCCTCTACATAAGAAATATCTGGCTGGAGAGATACCGCTGGAAGTTAAATTAGATGAGAAGGATTGCAAAGAAATCTTTATAGAGAGGAGATGTGGAACATATTATGGACTATAAAGAAATCTTCAAGAAGCTTCAATCTATAAGCTACAGAACCAATCTTCTTTAGAATATCAAAGGGCCCGACGTAGCGGGGACTTAGCTTCCTGGCTACAGCTAAATGAATATACCTATCATTGGGCTTACTTTAAGATATGCAAAACTTCCAACATCAAATTCTAGACATGCTGGATTAGCTAAACTTTACGATTAGTTTCTTCAACTAATTCTGAGCTATATAACTAAACACTACCAGTTTTAGACCATGCCAGGGGAGTACTGCACTTCCTGCCATACAAGGCTTCATACGAAGCCATGCCAATACTTGCCTGGAAATTGTTATTATATGCAAATTCTACTAGCAGAATATGATCTTTCTAGAAACCTCCAAAATCTAGAACATAGAGATGAAGGAGATCCTCATAAACTTGGTTGATTCTTTCTGTTTGACCATCTGTTTGAGGAAGGATAACAGTGCTCATGGCTAGGGTAGTCCCCAAGCCTTGATGCACTGCCTACCAAAATTTAGAAGTGAAATAGCTATATCGATCAGATACAATAGACTTTGGAATTCCATGGAACCAAATGATTTCCTTGATATATAGCTTAGCCAATTTCTCTATGGAATCAATTTAACGCATAGGAATAAAATCTGCTGATTTAGTCAGTTGATCGAAAATGACCCAGATTGAATCAGTACTAGATCTAGATTTTGGCAAACCCATTATAAAATCTATAGAAATATCAAACCACTTCCATTCAAGAATTTCTAGAGGATGGAGAAGCCCTCCAGGCTTTTGATGGTCAGCTTTGACTAGACTGCAAGCATGACACTTTGCCACGAATTCAGCCATGCTTTTTTTCATTCTAAGCCACCAGAATAATTTCTTCAACCCTTGGTACATTTTAGTACTCTATGATACACTTGATAACCTGAATTATGGCCTTCTAATAAAATTTCTTGTTGTATGGATTTAGAAATCCATAAGCGATCTTCTTAATAGATTACATTACATCACAACAAGAGATTGAAATAATCACCACTTTCAATTTCCATTTTGAACTTCAGATAGTCTTCATCCTTTGTTTGGGAGATGGAGACATCTTGATGAAACGTTGGTTCTATGGTACTCATAGATATTAGTTTACTTAGTATAGCACCGCGAATTGGCATGATATCAAGCATTCTGAATTCTTTCTCTAAAGGACTTAAAGTTATTAAGGAGGAAAGTGTAGCATAAAGACTAAGTGCATCTGCTACGACATTCGCTTTATCGAGATGGTATTGGAAACTAAGATTGTAATCACTTGTTAGTTCAAGCCATCTTCGCTGTTGGTAGTTGAGCTCATGCTATGTAAAGATATACTTTAAGGCTCTGATGATCTATGAATATAGAACACTGGACACCATACAGATAATGATGCCAAATTTTAAAGTCAAAAACTAAAACAGCAATTTCCAGATCATGGACAGGATAATTCTCTTCATGCGTTTTTAGCTAATGAGACATATATACGATGACTTTTCCTTCCTGTATGAGAACACATCCCAAACCTATCCCAGATGCATCAGTATAGACTTGGTAGTTGAGACCTTCCTTTGGTAAGGCCAGAACTAGCGCAGAAGAAAGAGCATCTTTTAGCGATTGAAATGCCTTCTCACACTCTAGACTCCAGTTAACATGTACTACTATCTGCATCAAATTTGTGATAGGAGATGCAATTTGTGTGAAACTTTTAACAAATTTATTATAGTAACTAGCAAAGCCCAGAAAACTTCTGATATCGATCACGGACTTTGGCTGCGCCCAATCCTGAATTGCGCTTACTTTATTCTGATCATCCTTGATTCCTTATGCATCTACAATGTGACCCTAGAAAGCGACTAAGTCAAGCCAGAATTTGCACTTATAATACTTAGCATATAATTCGTGATTTTGAAGCTCTTCTAACACTGACCACATATGATTTTTGTGTTCAGCTTTGCTTCTTGAATAAATCAAGATATCATCGATGAAGAGGATGATGAATTTATCTAAATATGCTTTCAATATGCGCTGTATTAAATCCAAAAAAATGGATGATATTTGTTAAGCCAAAAGATATTACTAAAAATTCATAGTATCCATAGCTGGTTCTATTTGAGGTTTTCTCAATATCTAAATCTTTAAACTGCAGTTGGTGATAACCTAATCGCAAGTCATTTTTTAAGAAAACTTTAGCTCCAGATAGTTGATCAAATAGATCGTTAATACGCGGCAACGGATACTTATTCTTAATGGTTACTTTATTCAGTTCTCTATAATCGATGCACATCCACATCAAACCATCATTCTTTTTCACAAATATGACCGGCGCTCCCTAAGGAGATGAACTTGGGCGGATAAGACCCTTCTCCAATAACTCTTGAAGTTACTTGTTCAACTCTTGTTGTTCATTGGGCGTTATATGGTATGGAACCTTCGATAGCGGATGGGTTCTAGGGAATAACTTAATTGCAAACTCTACTTCTCTAACTGGAGGAAGACCATGTAGGTCTTCAGGAAAGACGTCGATAAATTAATGAACTATTCGATTCTCCAAAATAAGAACAACTTATTTCTTATCTCCTAACATTATTATGAGATACACATCGCAGCCTTTCTTAGCTAATCTTTCTGCTTTCATCGCATTAATCACGATGCTTGAGTACTAAATCTACCTATAAAATATTGCGACTGACTGCCAAAAGTGATCTTTTTCTTATGGCAATTTATGGACGCACCATGTTTTTTTAGCCAGTCCATACCCATAATTATATCAAAATTTACAATTGGCAACAAGATTAATTTGGCCTCATATTTTTGTTCTCCAATAGGAATATCAATGTTACAGAATTGCTGGGATTGCATATGAGCATCAGAAGGTAACCCGGTGCTCAATGAATTTACTAATCGTTAGGTTGGCAGATTAAGAGTTTTAACCCAGCTCTTCAATACAAAGGAATGACTTGCTCCCGTATCGAAAAGAATATTGCAAGATTTATCGTTTATCATTAAGGTGCCTATGATTACAACAATTATAATGAGAACTGATATTCAAACATTCAAAAATACTAAAATAGAAAAGACTGAATACTGAAACAGTAAGAACTAAATGTAAAATTTAAGACATACCTGAAACGACATCATTATCTTCAGGAGCTGTGGCGAGAGATAGCATGTAAACTCTAGCAAGAGCTGATGGTTGCTTGCCATGAGGCCGATGACCATGGCCATTATAGGCCAGCTTTAGCATAGGAGGAGATGTGTTCTTGTTGGTTGTAGGTACTAAAGCTGGCATCATTACTAAGACTGGAGCCTGACTATTCAATGGTTGCGGGCGGAATACTTCATTGCGACAAGAGTGATCAATGAGAACTCTGTCAATAGTTATTTTAGAGTCACACAGGTAGTAGCGGTGAAGATCTTGGCCGCAGGTGAAACATACATTGCCAAAGTGATAGCATTTACCATATAAATGAGTACGTTTGCACTCGGGAGTTTCAGACTAGGACTGTTCCGCTTCCAGATTGAAGACTTTAGCCACCTTGCGATGACAAAAATATTCTCTTCTTGGTTGTACAAATGCAGCCTTACGCTAACAATCCATTTGTCCTTGAAATCCTTTTTGGAGGCAAGCCACCTCAATCAATTTTGCAAAGTTCTTGATTTGATGGGACACCAAACGAGCTTTAATGGAGTCCCTCAAACCCTTCAAGAAGCGATGGCATCTGGCTGCATCCGTTCTCACCAAGTCTGAAACAAATCATGCTAACTTTTTGAAACTCTCATTTGTAATCGAACACAGACTTATTTAGTTGCGTAAGGTGGAGAAGCTCATCTTTTAGAATGGCTTTAGCTAATGCGAGGATGAATACTTCATGAAATGCTTGTAGGAACATATCCCATGGGATATCTTCTATTTCATAATCAACAAACTTATTATTCGCTCATTTTCCCACCAGTACTTTGCTTCATCTTGAAATAGGTGGGTGACTAAGTGAATAGCTTCCAAGTTTGGACATTTTATGCTAGCCAAATTATTCTCGGCCATTTTCAACCAAGTAATAGTGTCCATGGGGTTGAGTGCCCCACTGAAGGTAGGTGTCCATAATCGCAGGAAACTATGAAGAAGCCCGTGTCCTGAGAAGTGAGAGGAGGATGAGCTCCTACTTGAGGAAGAGATTATTGGCAAATGCTTAATATAAGGGCACAATTCTGTTGCACTTGTTGTGCATTACTCTCAATCAATGCCTTCATTAGATTTGCCATAGGAATTATTTCTTAGGGTACGCCCAAGGATGAGACTGTATTCTTAATTGGTGTGGGAGCAGAAAGAGATCTGAGATTCATGGCTGTAAGTGCAAGTATAAACTCACCGAATAATAAAATTTCATTATTATTTAATTCATTACTTTCTCAAAAGAGAAGTTACATAGATCCACAAAGTGCATAAATGAATCATGAAAGGAAAGACTCAAGGGATACTAGTTAAAGTATTCTAACGAAAAGGCACCACGTATATCATCATAAGTGACTGCATGACTCCTTCGTGCTAACCTCCTATAAACCCAGAACCATCAACGACTCACTAATCCCCAAACTAAGATCTCTACAATCTAAAGACGGTGCTCATCGGAACAGGACATCTTTCGAAGGGCAGTGGTTGTATAATTCAACCACTCCAAAGGATGGATGGGTAAGGTTCTTATCCAAAACTTCTACTCCTCGAGCAGATACTTCATCAATGATCCTACCATAGATTTGACCATCTCAAAGATCATCTATCCTGTAGTTTTCAAATCTCCTAAGGTAGAACTAGAATACTGACTGAGCATATTCCATTTCTAAAAGTAACTCTACTTGTAAGTATTTGTTTCATATCTTTATTATTATCTTTGAAGTTCAATGGAATCCTAGGATATCCCATTTATTTTTAATAGTTTGTTATTTTTATCAATTTATTTTGTGCATTCAATTCTTAGGAAGTCCTTATTCCAGACATACTCAAATTTTTATTTTTGAAATAATTTGATTAACTTTTAGAAGTTGTTTTTCCTACACTTAGTAACTTGTGATCTTGACCTGATATAGAGAACTGATCATAAAGTAGATAAGAGCAAGCTCCTTATCTGACACTTTATGATACTTTTCTAATACTAACTGTAGTGCCCCGTCCCATCGCCATGCACAAAACAAACTAAATTCGGAGGTGGAGTGGTGCACCACTCGGGAAGGAATACCCCATCTCCCCAAATAGGCTAACCAATAAAACTAGCCACACTGAACGCTGCTGACTCAACCCAAGAGGAGGGTCAAGAGTGAATACTTAAAATAAGAGTAAGATACTTGTCCTAAGTATTAGACTAATATATACATTGGATTATGAAGGCAAGTAAGGAATCTAATATATGTTCTCAAATATTAGCATTTCCAGTATGCAAATCACATCATAATACTAAGTATAGTAGTAGAATAACAGAGTGCAGAAGCTAAAGCAAAACATCTAGAATACATTCATCCTAGAACAATATTAAGTATTTGTCTCAGAAAAGAAAAATAAAAGTGCATCCAGAATTATTACAAACTGTTTACTGAATAATACAAAATTAAAGTCTAGCTAATGAACTAAAATAAAAGCAGAAAAGTGACAAGGCTAAAGGAGAGTCCACTAAGGCTCCACGTACTGCTTGTGGATCTCCTGAGAGTCCTCCTGTCCTAGCTCAACTGACTGCACAGGATCTAGCAAATTGTGGGATCCCAAAAGTATCATGTGTTAGATAAGAAGTCTAACACATTGAAACTAAACTAAGCAATTTTAAAAATAGGTACAATGAAATAGTAAAGTAAATAATACTGTAAAAAGATTGTAAAGGTAATTGAATAACTGAAACTATGTAAAACTAAGTAAAGTAAAACTGAACTGTAAATAGAATATTAAAAACAACAAAAACATCCAAACTGTGTTATATGCCATTGAATTTATATATCTGAATATGCCACAATACTGTATGCCACATATATGCAACTGAACTACCACTGAACTGTAATGAGCTGTACGACCCAATGTCTATATACATCCTATTGGGAAATGTTACCTCGATGTCTCAACATCTTAAATTTTTTCCCCGCTGAGGTATACAGCATTCCATAACTCATAATTCATCACTGATACTAGTACATCATGCTCATGCTCATGCTCATATACTACATGAGTTAAATCCAAAAATCCAAAAAAACCTTAAAATTAGATTAGACTCAAATGTCTCTAATGTGCAGAATCCTGCTACAAGGATTCTGACTCCTAGATTCTAATTTCAATAATTAGTTTTACTTAGGACTTTACATAAAATCATCAGTTGGAAGGATTGTATTTATATATTAGGATATTTCCAAGAAAGGTGGATTTAACACTTAGTTTGTTTAAAACTGCACTTATCTAAGCACACTAAGATAGGAGGCAGAACCCAGTCGCAATTTATATCTCAAACTAAGCTATTAAATACTTTAATTATAAGCATACATAGTATCATAAAGAAATAAACATGAATTACTTAGTCTATTTAAAACTACACCTATAAAAGTGCACTAAGATAGGAGGCAGCACCTGGTTGTAGTTTATATCTCAAACTAACGATTTAAGTTCCTAATTATAACACTCTTAAGATTGATTGATTTACTCTAAGCGAGATTATAATCACCTAAGCCCACAAGATAATACAAAGATAAATCTTATATAGAGTGACTTAACAATTCTTGAATACTGTTGGAGTGATCCAACACTATGGATATACACCACTATACTCATCCAATAAGTTAGTTTCAGTCAATTCTATTTAAATACCAAGGATTTATCTGACATTATCCATCCTTACTCTAAGTGGCTGAGTTCTACACAAGGCTCCAAAGATGTGACAAATAGGTCACTCAATATGGGTTACGACCACATGGAAGAATCTCAATCAAATATCTTAGGTGTATTGTACCACAAGGCTTAAGATTAGCTTCTAAGGTTAGGGAGGATCATCTATATTCCTACCTCAATATGTCACAATAAGTCTGTCGTACCGTAAGATGTAACATTCTTTAAGGCTTTTAAACATTTTAAAGCACTCCTAAAGTAAGATCCTTATAATCTCACTCTTCTACCACTTATGTTAAAGATTCAAGGTTTACTTATTATCTTTAATAAAAGTGATTAATGCAGATGGCTAGATCCATCTAATCACACCCTATTTTATAATTATGGGATGAATTCAGAGGCATTATTCAAATTAGGTCATTTCATAAATCATTACAATTTTATTATCCGTCTTATGCCAATAGTCTTATTTAAGAGAAAATCAAAGATTTAAAGCTCAGATTCAGATGATTTAATCACATAACTTCACTATTAACCATAGCAGTTCTAACTCAATGATTTAACATCAATACTAAATTAGAAGCATTATTAGAATAATGTCAATTGGATTATCTTACAATCAAGTCATTTGATTAAGTGATTAAGAATTTGAAGCTTATCCAATTAACTTGGGTTTGACCCTTAATTTTACCCCAAGTAAGATTAATGGCAAATCAGATAAGTTGGAGGTGTGTTATTGATGGTAACCCAAGATCTAGATCAAATACTAACCACTCGATTAAGTTCTTAAGATTTCTTAAGATTAAAAAGGGTTTAATTATCATTTCATGAAATTAAGAATTGAAGTTGCATAAGAGAGTGCATTTACCTTCATGCTATTGTTATAAAAGCATAATAATTGAAATTTATAAAAATTAGAGGGTAATTAGTGCTAATCAAATCCTAAATCAACATAAATAGATTAGCACCTAATTACAAATCCAACCCTTAGAAATTCATGAAACTTGGCATTTACATTCTATTTATTCATGTGAACAATCAGAGACTGAGTTTTCTAAATTTGGTTAATTATAAATCCTAATTTTCACTACTCATGTATTTACAAGATAAGGGCATAACTAAGAGTACATAAATCAGAAAATTAAATCACCTAGCACGTACATTCTATAAAGCATATGAAATATGATGGCATCTAAATCATGCAATTTGACTAAGTTTACAAGCTAATCAGCCCTAATTAAGTTCTTAAATAATTGGGCTAATCTAGAAAATCGAACCATTAAAAGTTCAATATTAATTTATATTCAAATTCTTGATGATTTCTGATCAAATTTGGTATATAAAATCATAGTGTTTGGACCAGTAGATCAAAAGTTATCACAATAATTTAATTTACAATTTTCCAATTAAATTTCTCTATGATTGGATTAATTGGATTAATTTCCTTAAGTAAAATTAATCCAATTAATCAGATTTATTAAAATGGGCTCTGCCCATTAGCAAAAGGCGTGGGTCGGCCGGGGCCCGAAAGACCCAGGATTGTCGCACTAAGCGGGTCACGTGTTAGCCTGACCCGCACAGTGGGTTCATCCCTGACCCCTCATCCCGATGGATTCCCGATTGGGGTAACCCTAATTGGCCAATTCCCATGCATCCAGACTATGGCATTCCTGACTGAAGGTTGCTGCACCTTCACCATGGCCAAACGCACTGGTAGAGACCTGAAGCCCCAAGTGAGGTGGTCCGGATCAGCGATCTTACTCACTGGAGAGCTCTTTCAATGGAGATAGTGTGGGGAGACAATTCTCTCCACTGAGGCCATGATTTTCCCATGGATTAATCCCAACACCTTCAAGGAGGTGAGGTGGAACAAAGCCCCATGCCCAGAGGGTCTGAGGTGGGCTAGATTGCTGGGTCCTTACTTGAACCCAAGTTGCTTTATGGACTTAGCCCGATCAATTGAATCAATTGATCAGAACTATCCTATGGTGCAATTACAGGTGCAATGCATTTGATTCAACAATATGCAACCATACAAGTTAAAAGGAGGGAAATCTGAGCTACATTGGTTCAGATAGAGCAAATTAGAGTACTTAGTTTTACATGGAAGCTTGCAAACAATGCGGGAGCAATCTTGAGACTTAGCAGAGCTTTGGAAGAGAGCAAGGGGTCCTAAATGCTAGGACGCACCCACTATCAGCGGTAGGCAAGCACTAGAATGCCTTGAAGGAGCTTAAGCAGACTGGCAATGGCAATTTAGGGGAATACTCAAATTGATTAGCAAGCCTCACCTAAGGCAAACCTAAGGTTATATGTAGCCTTCTAGGGAAATTTGGAAGCTTCCAAAGAGCTGGCTCTGGCTGGGGAGGTCCGAGAGATCGGGCCATGGTCGAGCTCTCATATTTCTAAATTGAGCTCAATTTGGTCACAAGGCCTGATAGGGACCGATATGCCGTTTAGGGAAGATCCCCAATGACATGCTGAGGTGGAGCACGTAGTGGGGAACAGGCCAGGCTATCAGAAAGCCGTAGAATTCTATATATCAGGCGCAGGCGAGGTGAAGACGAAGATCCACATTCGTGGGAGGGTCCAGAGTAGTCTGATTGATCGATTAGAAAGTCGTGATGGTCCTGATCCTATGGATCCTAATGGCCAGATCTGATTGAATCTATGCCGTAAGATTCGCAGGATGCATCTTACGGTAGATCTGCAGTTCTGCGGTTCAGAATCCCAACCGTCGGATTAATAGGATGAAAGGTGGATATGGCAGAAGAACCGATGTCACGCGACCCAGGCTCCATAGCGGATTGCCAGCGGTCCGCAAAGCGGATCCCAACCATTTTAATTAGTTAAAGGTATATTTACAAAATTGAAATGTTGGAAACCCTAGAATGCAATTAGACTATATTAATTTAAATTTAATTATGGTCTTAATGATCTCCAACTTTTACCAAACTTTCACCCCCCAGCTAATTTGGCGGTGAGGAATTCAAAAATGAAATCAGATTTTAATTCTGAGATCAAAATATTTTAGGACTTAATTAGGGCATCTAGACTGATCAAAATGCTAACTGGACTTAGAGAAGTCCAATTGACTTCAAATTTTTAGGATGGGCTTAACTTGATATTCTAAATGCAAAGGAGATCAAAATTAATGCCTACCTAAATTGAGAATTAACAGGTTAACAACCTAGGGTTGTTACACCTCCTTAGGAAGGGTTGTGCATAAGCATGGAATGATTTTAGAGATTTAAAAATGTTTGTTCTAAACATTTTCAATGAATAAAGTCTTTAATTATTTGTTTGATTTTTGATATGAAGAATGCTTGGGTGAATGATGTGTCATGAATGTATTTTATTTTTGTTAATGCTCTTAAACTAGGAAAACTATCAAGCAAGTTTAGCTTTTTAGAACTTAGGATATGCACGTAAAGCATCCACGTCATGAATATCTATGATAATATTCACTATGCGAGGATGATCAATGCAAGTCTATAGGGTTTGAAAGATGAATAGAGCAATTGGAAAACTAAATGATCTTAGAGCTCCACTGATAACCATTAGCTTAAGCTAGGAACATGTGCATAATTACCGAAAGCCCAGTGACAAGCTCTTGAGCATTATAGCATTATTCCTTTAGTTAAGATGAGAAGTTGAAGCGTGTGAGCCAAGTGCCACCAAGTGCGCTCCATAGCTCATTCTAAGTTTATGCGAGTATGAAGAAGCATTGAGTGCTTGAGATTAATGTGATATAACCCAATTAGCGGAATGACTCTCCTCTTTAGCTAAACTCAGATTTGATGCAGGTGATGCTATTTTGTTGAATTATGCTAATGTGATTGCACAACTAAGACTATATATTTGAGAACTTAAATATAAGTATCAGATTTAATTAATACTGATCACATGAAGGTTAGGTGCCAGGATTGAACCTTTGTGTGTTCATCTATGAGCATTAGGCATAACTTAGGTTGATTTAAGGGGCACCCTAGAGAAGATTATGTTTCTTGATTATAATTAAAACACCTAAGTAATATGACACTTAAAATTAACAAAGAAGAGTACTAACACAATATCCTTAGATAGATTGCATGTTAAGCCCAACTCTCCCTACTTTCTCAACTATTAGTTTCTAATCAACAAAACTCTAGTTGTTAAATTGGAACTAACATCACAATGTAAACCATTAATCAAACATCAGTGAAAATAAACATACTTCAATAACGAAACACTCCATTCTCAGTGGAAGATAAATCTTGGGACTTCCAATCCCTTATTACTTCAGACCACATGCATTTGCATGTGAGCTCAGATGCGTATTAAAACGTCTGTCAAGTTTTTGGCATCATTGCCAGGGAATGGTGAATTGTTTTATATTAAAGACAATTTGCTAGTAATTGGTGATTTGAAACTTTACTTACTGCACTTTTTTTTATGTTTTTATAGTTGCACTTGTTTTCACTTTTAGCTTATTTCTTATTAAACTATTTTTTCTTTAATTTAATTTCTACTGTTGTGAATTGAACCCCCTTGATTAGAAACTAGGCTTGCATTAATAAATGAGATAATTCTGATATACGGTTTGATCGAGAAATATAAAGAACTTATTTATGAGCTAGAGGAGGAGAATTATTCTTAAGTCAAACTCAATTAGATTGGGATAATGTAAATGACAATCCGATGGGGGGAGTAGGAGAGCAAAGGGGGAGAGCATTGAGAGAATATGCTTTACTTACTGTGAGGGGAATCCCTCATGCAATTGTTAGGCCAAACTTAGCTGCTAATAACTTTTGCCAAAATGAGGGGGAGACACTTTATGATCGCTGGAAACATTTTAAGGAGTGCTTGAGGCACTGCTCTCATCATGGGTTCCCACAGTGGATGCAAGTTCATACATTCTATAATGGACTGAACGTACCCACTCGAACCCTAATTGATGCAGCTACTAGAGGGTCCCTAAGTAGCAAAACTGAAGAAGAGGCTTACGACTTATTAGAAGAGATGGCCAATAATGCTTATCAATAGCCTACTAAAAGGCTTAACCCTAATAACAAAGAAGTTAATAATGTTGATGAGGCAAATCAAATCATAGCCCTCCAGAATGAGGTAAGCGCTTTGAATCAAAGAATTGGTAACATGAACATGAATATTGCGTAAGAAATTTACTGTGATCTGTGTGGGGGTACAGAAAATAGTGACAACTGTAACTTAAATAGCCCTTTCGCACCTTCAAGGACTTAGTAAGTAAATTACTTAAGAATCAATAATGCAAACCAAAACCATGGGCTGAATAATCCCTATTATAATACTTATAATCCTTGATGGATAAATCATCCAAATTTCTCATGGAGTGAGAACAACACAATTGGAATTCTAATGGAAATAACTCACAAAATAGACAAGGGAAAAATTATAACAATAACCAGCAACCCCAAAATGTAGGCCTTAAAGGAGCATTCAACACTTTCAAGGCAGAAACCACTCAATTTTGGAGAAGGACCAAAATGACTATAAACCATCATGATGCCTCAATCCAAGGGATTGAGGGATTGAGGCATCCCTTTGGAAAATTGAAGGCCAACTAGGACAAATTTCCCAACATCTGTCCATTTTCCAAAAGGGGACTTTATCTAGTATGATTGAAGTGAATCTTAGGGAGACAGTTAGAGTCATTAATTCTGATAAGATAGAGAAGAATTGCTAAGAAATTAGCTATAGAAAGGAAATTGAAGATTTGGGAGCTGGGACAATCAATGATAATATTTTAGAAGAGAGCTTAATTATAAAAAATGTGAGGACCCTGGTCGAATGAATATTCCCTGCTTCATAGAGAGGGTGAGGTTCTCTTAGAACCCTTGTGTGATCTCGGAGTCTCAGTCAATATGATGCCATATTACATATATAAAAGTCTAGAAATTATGGGAATGGAGAGCACCCCTACCATTTTAGAGTTTGCCAACTTAGATTCATTTCCCCTTTAGGTGTGGTTAAGAATGTTGCTGCGGGTTTGGGAAGCTTTATAGTTCCCATTGATTTTATAATATGTGAATGGGATAGATTGAATAAAAACTCTACTATCAACTTTGGTTGACCTTTTCTAATGATCACCAAGGAAATCATAGATGTATCAAGGGGGTGATGATAATTAAAATAAATGGAAAAATTGAAGATATAGACCTTAAGCCCACATTTTACAAATAAGGGAATATGGAATTGCATTGGAGAAGAAAATGCAGGAATGAATCACCTAAAAGAGGTATTGAACTAAAGAATCTTAAGTTAACTGATCAAAATTCTATGAGTAACAAAAGCACCTCATCTTGAGGAAATACTAAAGAGCAGATAAGAAGTAAGAAGAAAACTCGATGGGCTAAGAGGATTAAGAAGAGGGTTCCTGGACCCAACTCTGGGGAAGAGGAAGAGCAAAAAGAGTACTGTGAAATGATGGGTTTGAGCACAAGTTTTGTTAGTGCTCACCCACACGCTCCTAAAATTTGGATCCAGATAAATAGACAATTGAGTGCTTAAATTGTTCGGGCTAATGACATTAAACCTAGCGCTAATGGGAGGCAACCCACATTTATTTTGAGCTTTTAATTTCAAATTGTGTGTAAATAATAATGTAAGAAAAAAAAAATTAGGCGCTACTACGCACCACAACAGAATTCGGCGATGTCTCGCATCGTAGCAGAATTTAACAAAAACCTGGTCACTATGGGGCGCCGCAGCGCGCTGCAGTGCGTGACGTACAGGTGATGCCTTTACTGACTCCTTGGGAATTCCCAAGCAGTCAAAGTCGCTACAACGCACCTTGGATGCTGTACAATTTTACAAAAAGCTGAAAAGACTCCCTTTTCTCTCTTTCCAAGACTTATTTCAATTCACATTTATTGCATGCCTTAAAGACCACTTTGACCAGCAATTAGTGTGTTTGAATGATATTACGCTAGAATATTAGGGTATATAAATAGGGGAAGGGAAGTGTGCTTCACTCTATGCCTTAGAAATTTTCCTTGCTCTAATTTCCTTTGAATCCAAACAATTTTGATCTATTCCATGACCTCCTAAGAGAAAAACATGGAAAGAAATGGAGCTGCAGCCTCGACATTAGGATGCTCTTTCAATAATAAAAGGTTCTCCTCAGTTGAGACAGAACAGTGTTTTGTTCAGATCATCTCACAAAAGAAACTCATCCAAGAGTGGTGGTTTAAACTCCCCTATACTGTTTACTAGGACGATGTGTCGCTCCATGGGTGGGAAAACTTGGTCGGCCTGCAGACCAACCTTGCCCATCTCTCGTGCAAGAAGTTTATGCGAATACAATAAATTTGAAGGGGCATAAAATTTTTGTATGAGGGAAGTCTGTAAATTTTGGGTTCGAGCAGATAAAGCAATTCTATGAACTTTGGATGGTAGAGGATTGTACCTAGCAAGCATTGCTGAACTCTGAGTTTGATCCTGCAGCTATTGCAGGCGCCCTCACCTATCATGATGCTGGATGGAGACGGAACCTTGCTAACATCCACAAGCCCTCCTTAGAAACTCATGTATTGCGTGGTATGTTCTTATCTCGAGCAGAATAATGCCATCTGGAGATTTAAGTGAGGTAACCCAGTCAAGAGTAATATTAATCTGCGCAATCAAACAACCTGGAGATATCCATATCTCGAGGATTATTCTTGAGCAACTTTGGAATGCCTTAATCGGGTCATGCACCGCTTTAGCTTTTAGATTTTTAATTTCTGGGATTTGCCTTGACCAGGGGCTCAAGATATCATCTAGTGACACAGCAATTCCTCCCCATGTTCCTCTTACCCGACACAACTTAAACTTCTATTTTCTGGAGGGTATAAAGAGCAAGAAAAGAAAATGGGAGGAAGGAGAGGTTTCTACTTTTTTGATCATAATGTTAACACTCAAAAAAATAGAATAGGGCTTATCAGTCGCAATTATGGAAGTGCCTTGAAGAAGTTAGGAGGTATAACCAAACCACCTTGTCTAAGCAGCTCAAATTCCAGCATGACTTCCACTCAGCTCTCGGAATGATGTTTTGAACTAGAGCCCGCATGGTGGACCGGGAGATGCTGTCCTTACCCAACCCCTAGCTCATGAACCCCCTTCAAATATGGAATGGCCAGGAGAAGATGAGGATGATGAAGATGAAGAAGAAGAAGGGTGGAACACGATGAATATGTTGTATTTTTCTTTTCTTTTGTTTTTGTATTTTGTTTTGTTTTGATAAATTTCAGTGAATTTACATTCTTACACTGTATTTAAACTTGCGCTGACTGAAATTTTTAATCTTGTCACCTAATATTTTTTTGAATTTTTAATGCACACATTTTAATTATAGTGGAACGTATAAAAATTTCAGCATTTTGAAGTACTTAAGAAAGTATGGAGAAAATTGAATGCAAATCCTAAATAACATCATAGCCATTCTTAACATTGCATCGCATGGTTATTATCATCTTTTTTATTTTAATGCTTTTTATCTTTAAGAACCTGATTATATATATTCAATTTCCTGTATACATAATAATCAAGAAGATTAATGCATCAAACCAATAAGGCATTGCTAATAAAAAAAATTAACATGCAATCTTTCTAACTAGCTAATCATAATACATTCATCTTTATCTCTCTTAACTCAGCATAAAAGAAAATTAAAATTCAGGTTTCTTGTTAAGTATGAAGAGTTAACAATTCAGCAAGCAACACAATGTTGACCAGAAGGAAGATGTAGCTGCTGCTTCTCTCTTGGCCTTTAGTCGAGAGAGAAGCCACGGTTGGCTAGCTCTCGGCCTTGAGCCAAGAGGAGAAGGTGGCCTACAGGTTTGCTGGAGAGAATTGCAAACTGGAAGCTGTTGGCTGGATGGATGTGGTTGCTATTGGCTAAATGGATGGCTCGGTTGGAAGACGATGGCTGCTCAGCCTTCCGCTGAGAGAGATGGGAGCCAACTACAGCTCTCGGCCATAGAGAAGCCACGCTCTGGGCCGCTCGGCTAAGAGGGATGAGAGGGAGCACTTGGCTTTGAAGGAGGCGTCGACTCGGTTGTTCGGCCGACGGGAAGAGGGACTCTTCGCCATGAAGGAGGTGCCAGCTCTCGGCCATGGAGAGGAGGGAGAGGCGCTCTCGGCCATGGAGAGAATGTAAAGTTTGTTCCTTGTGTCACTCAAAGATAATTAAAATTTCAGCTTCAGGGTAAGATGAAGGATTTTAGGTCTCTTAGGGTTGAGCAAGAATTATTTAAGGATGCAGCTTTAACATTTAGGAGCCTTAGATCGCGATCAAACGGCTACGGATCGCCGGAATCTTCCGGGCATTGATTGATCACCAATTGAACTTCAAAATTTATAAACTTGGTACCGAAAAGAGCCCCTCAATGAGAAGAATGCATGTTCAAAAATAATTAAATTTGGATGAGTATTTTATTTTATTTTAATTTTTAAATGAAAACTTCAAAAATTAAGTACGATTAATTTGGAGCTCGAAAATTAGTGAAATTTAAAACATGGCATCCTCATTTAATGCTTAACTTAAATATACAAAAAATTTTAAATTCTGAGCTATATTTTGTTTGTTAAAAATTTTAAAGTTTAAACATCACGAAATAATTTTGAACGATCAAGGATCCCAATTGCGCCCATATTTTTGCAAGAGGTTCTCCTAAATATGCTTTATTTGAGGATATTTTTATTCTATAATTATTCGACTTAAATCAAGATCTTTATTTTCGTCTTAATTTGATCCAATTTAGGTTAAATCGATTGGGTAACAATCATGGGTTGATACACAATGGCACATATCTTAAGTCTTAAATAAGTACAGATTAAGTAGGGTAACAACTTAGGATTATTATAGTTATTATCTGAGAAAATATTTACACAATCTTCTATAATAGCCTACTAGACCAAGAAAACTTTGAATTTCTATCATAGCTTTGGTTGAACCAGTCATAGACTGCACTAATTTTTTTATGGTTAACCCTAATGTTTTCAACGTTAATGAAATGGCTAAAGAATACTGCAGAGTCCATCTAAAACTCGCACTTTGAGTATTTGGCAAATAAAATTTAAGATTCAGTAGTAGTTTCAGAACTGCTTTGAGATGATTCTCATGATCAGCTTCACTTTTAGAATATATTATGATATCATCAAAGAAAAAGATGGAAATTTCATAAAGATGATATTTCAGGATACATTGCATCAGATTCATAAATATGGATTGGGAGTTCGTCAATTCGAAAGACATGACTAGGAACTCGTAGTGCCAATATTTTGTTCTAAATGCAATTTTAGGAATATCATTATTCTTAACACTAATCTAATAATTTATTGATCTTAAATCTATTTTTGAGAAATTCTTGCCTCTTGCTAATTGATCAAACAATTCATTGATCCTTAGTAATTGATACATGTTTTAAATAGTCATTGAATTCAACTAGCGGCAATTAATACACATATGCATTGAGTCATCATTCTTTTTAACGAATAGGACTGGTGCTCCTCAAGGGGGCATGCTCAGCCTAATATAACCCATTTTTATTTAATCTTGTAAATTCTCTCTCAAAGCTTGCAATTCTTTTGTAGCCTTTTGATAAGGTGATTTATATTTGGATCGTGTCTCAATTAAATATTCTACTTCTCTTAAAAGAGGTAATCCTAATAATTTGTCTAGAAACACCTCCATGAAATCTCTTATGACTTTGGTTTCTTCCATGTGGCTACCCTTTTTGGGTTTTGTAATGCTCCAATGCTAGATTAGGTAATCTAATCTAATATTGTGTGTTACTGTAGTACTTAATATTGGGTTTATGAGTCATAACCCACTATTAAGGACTACAGTGAGTCAATATTCTCTAAAGTAGAAAAATAGATGCATAATACAATATAGATACATACCATTCCAACCATCCCTAAAATAACAAAAACACATCACAGAATAATAAATTATAACATCCATAACTATAGTTATACATATTTATATGATGTAATGACACACATCCTCACTGTAAAATAAAGTAAAATAATAATAAAGAGAAATGCCTTTAAGCAGCATCTAATGGACTTGATCTACCTCAGGTTCAATCTGTGCTCCAAGTTCTTGATCTACCATATATATTTTTTAATATAATATGACACAACAAATAAATATAAGAAATATATGATTAAACTTAAAAAGTCTAAGTACATTTTATGGAAACTAAGTTATTTTAGTTTAGTGGATATCACATTAGCCATTTAAAATTTAAAAGTGGTGCGCAATGCAGTAAAAATGGAATGTAAGGAAAATGACTAATATAATATGTAAAAAAGGTAAGGGTTGTAAATGAAAAAATAGCTCATAACCTGCAGCAAATATATAAGTAATAAGGTAGGTACAGATATACATACAAGTGTGCTCATTACAGTAAGAGAAATATGTACGATAGCATATATGCTAAGTAAACAGAATAGTGAAAAGTAATGGAAATATAAACTAAAATGCACTGCGTAAAACATATGTAATAAGAACTATAAATACAAGTAAGATGTAATATATAAAAGTAAGGTGTTTTTAGTCTCAAAGACTAATTAAACAAAAAATACAATCTTAAAGATTGTAAACTAGATATGTTATTTATTTATCTTGTCTTAAAAGGTTCTTTGGGCACTTTACAAAATAAGGTGAGAAGTCAAGCATGTTTGCCCTACAATAATGTAAGCGAGATGTCCTATAAATACACACATTCCCCCTCATAATACATGTATGGTCTCCTGATGACTCGATGGCCTACCCTAGCTCTATAATAGTAGTACAACACAAATTGTCTCATGAAACTCTTAAGTATAACGTTAAATGTTTAATTTATGCACAAGGTCTTAATAAATATTTTCATGGATTTATACTAAATGCATTGCAGCACTCAAGAATTTCAAAGCTAATTGTAAATCATGTGATATCCATTTTCTTATGCTTTAGTTATATATCCTAATGATTGAGGCTGATAAACCTCCTCAATTAACATAGACATTTGTCAAATTTTCAGTCAACTAATACCAAATATATAAAAATTAATGAGGTTGTGAAAATAGTGATTTGTTTAAGATTTTATTTAGGCGATGAAATAGTTTATAGATATAAATACAAGATTGTTGTTAAGAGTCCTAACTTAATGCTAGTACTACAATTGTCCAAGTTAGGTATTAATACTTCTACTCAAGTAAGACATCCTAACTTACCTGCTTTAGGTTTCACTACATCACATCCTAGATTAAAGAATTCCTTTTAATGAACCCATCAAACATCATTAATTTAGTGTTAATTATTCTTCTTTCTATAGGTTTTGTGTACTTTATACGTGTTTTTGTGACATTTCAGGACAATAGAGCTGAAATGAAGGTCAAAGAAAATATCTAGAATACAGGACAAGAGAGGCGCTAGGGCGCGCCCTAGCACGCCATGGTGGATCAAACCCGAGAAGGATGAGCTGCAGCACACCGCAGCACCATTCAAATAGAGAGCTCAATGCTCCAATGTGCCACAACACCCAACCAGTAGAGAGCTTGCTGCTATTTCACGCCTAGGTGGATCAAGAAAGAAAGATTGGTGGCACAATGTACTGCAGTGTGCCTCCAAGATATATCTAGACAGAGAACTTGGTTCTACAGTGCACTGCATGTGCCTTAAAGACTTATTCTATGAAGACCCACTTAAGTACTAATAAGTGAAACTATTAAATATTGAGGCACCTTTTCAGATAACGGTGGAGTTCCTGATAAGAACTCCAAAGTTAAGCGTACTCAAGTGGGAGCACTCCCAAGATGGGTAACCTTCTGGGAAGTTATATTCTGAGGGCAAAACTGTGAAGCCTTTCAGGCCAAAGCGGATAATACCTTGGTACTTAAGAGTTTGGGTTGTTACAAATAGTATCAGAGCAAAACTTAGGGTGTTAGATAGGAGCTAAGTGTCATACATGGCAAAGTGCCACTTCATGTGAGCATCCTCTTCAACCCATGATGGTTAAAGTGAAATATGGTTGTGAGTACCTCTTACGCCTGTTGGGGTCACCTCTAGTTCTATCTTCCCAATGGATGATTCTTGGATCTATGTGTGGATACTGACGAGGACGTCAGTTACTTAAGTTGGGGAGATTGTGAAGACCCACTTAAGTAGTAATAAGTGAAACTATTAAATATCAAGGCACCTTTTTAGATAACGGTGGAGTTCCAGATAAGAACTCAAAAGTTAAGCGTGCTCAGGTGGGAGCACTCCCAGGATGGGTGGCCTACTAGGAACTTATAATCTGAGTGCAAAATTATGAGGCCTTTCTGGCCAAAGTGGATAATACCTTGGTACTTAAGAGTTTGGGCTGTTGCATATTCATATAAAGAACTTAGCACTACAGCACGCCACAGTGCATTCTAGCACTACAGCATGCCATAATTCATTTTAGTGCTATAATGCGCCGCATCGCATATGAAACAGAGAGTTTAGCACTACAGCACACTACAATGCTCATCAAACAGAGAGCTCAGATCTACTGCACGCCACAATGCAACCCAAATAGAAACCCAGGCTCTACAGCGCACCATAGCACGCAACTGACAGAGGTCTTAGTGCTACAATGCACCGTAGTGCCTGCCTAAAATATGGAAACATTTATATCTTCTCAAATCAGCATTGAAAAGGCACGTGAATTAAATTCTTTCCAAATGCCGACAGCATAATTGTAATGCTTACAATTAAGGATTCTCATTACTAATGGAATAAAAGAATAATATTAAAAGTAAGTTTAACTTTCAAAGTAGAGATTTATTGGTTGAATGAATGATAGAAAATTTGGGGGGATGGTTACAAAAGGTAGATTTCAGAATACAAGAAGGTTCCTTTTTTCTAAACTCAAGCTCTTGGACACAGAAGTTATTGTAAGAAAAATTAGAAGAGAGTCCCCTGCCCAAGGAAGGAAGGCTGCAGCCAAGGAAAAAGGAGAAGCACAGCGAGCAAGGAACGAGAAGAGACCTAAGGAAGAGAGATCTAGGCGAATGCAACAACTGTTATCTTAGTATCATGCTTTCTCTTAACTCAATCAATATTGATCACATGAACATCTAAGTGTCGATAGTGAACCATTTTGTGTTCATCTCTGAGCATTAGGCAAGACTTAGCATATTTAAGGGACTCCCTAGAGAAGACTAAGTCTCTAGATTTTTTTATTATTAATTAATTTAATCTGTTTGTTACAAAATTGAGAAAGAAGAGTACTCACATAAACCCTTATTGAATTTCATGTTAAAACCCAACTCGTCCTAGTTTCTCCAAAAGTAGTTTTGAATCCAAGAAACTTTGACTTTGTTAAATAAGGACAAATAATTATGAACCATTTAAGCACTTAAACACTAGTTAAATTAAGCAATCTCTAGTAATAAAAAAAAAAGTTCCCAGAGGACGATAAATATTGGGATCTCACGATCCCTTATTGCTTTATACCGCTTACACTTGCGTGCAAAGTGCAGACATGTATTTTTCATCTGTCACCTATAGTTCATACTATGCAAGGTCCAAGCTTTTATTGTTCTATATATTCCTAACATAATGCTCACTACTCTTAATTTCCAATAATCATCAACCTCAACTTATACTTATTACCCTTAAGCATATTTTCCTTAGCTCAATGACAGTCTAATCCTAACTTAATATCTTTATCTATCTTTTAATTAAACTTGGTAAGACTTGATAGATGATCTTACTTAGGATAAGATTATTAAGATTTAACTATTGTTGATTTACTAATCTAAGTAAAAAAGAATTCTTCTTTTTATTTCAAGGTCCCAAAATCTAATAATATTAACACTAAATCCTAGCCTTAACTTTTATAGCTAATACCTAAAGGTTCAAATTCTCATTATCACTTAAGACTAGATCTAACCTTTGCTCAATCACTAAATATCCTAGATTGTCCTAAGCCTTATACTTAACATTATATGGCAGCCTGCACAACAATAGGTAGGTCATTCTTAGAGACTTAAATACTTACTAAGTTTTAAGGGGAAATAATAGCTGACAATACTATATTGAGCCTCACACTAATCTTCTTAAGATGGTTCCACTCTAAGATCATAGGATTCTCTCCTAGTCATATGTTCAGCTTCTAATGAAATCTAAATTTGCAACATTTTTCAAACTTGCTTGATGGGAGGTCCAAGGTGATGAACCTAAGAACAAAAGTTAATTTAGTACTAAACATAATATTTTATCTTAAGATTAGTGTACTTTGATATGCATTTTATGACATAACAGGACAAAATAGAAAAAATCAAGTTTATAGAAGAAATTTAAACCCTAAACTAAATGGGTGCTACTGTGCACCGCAGTGAGCCCCAACGTGCTATGGCGGAACAAACCAAAGAGGCCAGAGCTACCACATTCCAAAATGCTAACCAATAGAGAGCTCAATGCTACTGTGTGCTACAGTGCTAACCCAAAAGAGAGGTCAACGCTATAGTGCATTATGATGGATACAAAATAGAAAGAATAGCACTACCACACGTCCTTGCAAGCTTAAATATTTGTTCAAATCCTGAGCCCAACGCTATTGTGCGCTACAGTGGACTTTGGTGCTATAGCACGCCACACCGGAGTGTGGCACCATAGCAAGCCACTACACACATCACACAGAGAGTCTTACACTACAGTGTGCCATAACCCCTTAGGACAGAGAACCTGGTACTACAGCTCGCCATAGAATCCCGCCATATTTTTTCTTAGGAAAAACAATGAAATAGCATTGGGAAAGCCAAGAGACATTATATTTTCCCCTTCCCATAGCAAGAATTAATTACAAAATGATTAAATAACCTCAATTTTTAAAGGAATAAAGTTATAAATCTTAAGTATAATTCAATTATCAAGAAGAGGGAACGGCTGGCTGCACAAAATGCTGAGGAGATTTGCAAAGATTATAAATACCAAGACTTAAGGCTGAACAAGGGCTCCATAATTTTGTCAGCTCAAGAGTTCTTTGCCCTAAGACTATTGTAGATCCAAAGAGAAAGAGAGACCTTTCCAAAGCAAGGAGAAGGTTGCAACCTGTGAGGAAGAAGAGCATAGAAACTAGGAGAAGAAGGAAGATCCAAGGAAGAGAGAGAGAGCTAGGAGAATGTGAAAATTGTTCCCTAGTATTGTACCTCTCCTTTACTTATTTTATTCTTTTATTAAAGCCATGCAAAGGATTCTCATTTCATATACCATTTTCTATTTTTATATTTCAGCGGCAACCTAAACCCTCATGAGGGAGTGTTGGGTGTTAACAATGTAAGAACGTAAGGACTGATACTCTACTTATATAAATGAATGTTATTTTGTTTATCTTAATGCATATATGGGAACGATGAATATGAAAAATATATTTGTATCATAAAATATATGTTTAAAAAATTTTAATAGAAAAACCATTGTGCTTGATAGATAACTTAGTTATAAGATAATGCACATAGAGAGTTCATGTCGTGAATGCCCATGATAGCATTCACTGTGCGTAGGTGCTCGGTGCCTATCCTTATATTTAAGGAGATCAATTAAGTGATAGAAGTTGTGTATAAATCTAAGAGCTCCATAGCTCTCATTTGATTTATGTGAGGTTAATATGTAAAACCTAGAGCTGAGTGATAAGCTCTGATAGACTGTAAAATACATGTCTGCACTTGCACGCAAGTGTACATGGTCTGAAATAATAATTTGGAAGGTAAGTTCCGAGATTTATCGTACTCAGGGAATGGTATGTTTTATTACTAAGGTATATCTAAATTCAATAATGTTTAAATAATATGATTTCAGCTTGATTTGCTTCTGTTAACAAGCAATAATTTAGAGTTTAGAAACTATTTAAGTTAGGGAGGAGAGTTGGGCTTATTCCATGTGAAATGATTGGGACCTCAAGTTGTATTACTTCTCAAGCACATTTCATTCTTTTTTATTAAGCCAATTAATCAAGTGCACACTGTATTCCTTAGAATTGTCCTCCAAATCCTTCAAGTGCAAATCTTGTGCGAAAGATGAACACACTAGGGTTCAATATCTGCACAAAGATTCCCATGAGATCGCAATTAGAGCATATTAGTTTTCCTATATCTAGGTTACCAAAATTACAGTTTTAATTAGCTGATCTCAAGAGCATTCATTCCATTAATGAGCATCACGCGCATCATGCGCAGTTCAGATAAGGAAGTGATTTCATTGGGCTCTATGAATTATGTCACGTCATCCATGAGCTCTAAAAGAATTCATTCCCTCCTTTTAGGTATACTGAGCAACAGAGCTCCAATTAATGGATCTTAGCTCACACACTTTGACTCCTTAGTTGAGCATAAAATATGGTGCAAGAAGGCTTAAGAACTTATCACTTAGTTCTAAGCACCCCATGCACACATATCCCGCTCGTAACTAAGCAATGAATGAGCCATGGAGCAAAAGACTTTCATTTTGATTGCTAGTATTTATAATTATATTTTCTTAACAAAACATTTTCATTTATTCCACAACTTGATCTTAAGATGATTTTATTTAGTCATTCAAAAAAACAAATTTTTATTTCTATGCTTGAGAAAGTTCTACATCATTTATTAAGTCCCTTACATTTTACAATGGGCTCAGCCGAACCCTCCCCAAGGGGGCTTAGCCTTATAATACAACTGAGAAAAGAAGAAAAACAAACAAGGATGAAGACCCTTTCATGATCCACTAAATAAAATGTAAGAGAAAGATTAGAGTTTACGAGGAATAGCCCTTATTGGGGTTCTCTAGATCTCTCCTCTTCTTCCTCTTCTCCTTTCCTTTAGCTCCCTAGTGCAGCCTTTGGTTCTTTCTCCTCTAGTAATAATGGTTCTTTTCACCTCCTTTGTAGAGGTCTCCTACTTCCTCTATGCAGCCCCTAAGAACTGTTGGAACCCCTTTTTTTGTGAAGAAGAGCTGCATATAAAGAGGAGTAAATCTCCTTCTTTGCTTTCAAATCCTTCTTTGCAGCAATGAGTGCTTAGCCTACTTGATGCATGATAAGACATTCCCTTTTCCATTCTTTAATCTACACATCACTTAAAGAATTCATTTTTCCCTTAAGAACTATTTTGCTGCAGAAGAAATGATGGCTGGGAGACAAGGAGCAGGCTGGGGGTCTTGTCCTAGCCGCAATAAATGCCCTAAATAGATATAAATTCGGTGCACCGCTAGAGCATGCTGCAGTGCGCAGCAACGATTGAGTTTTGAAACTCTTTTGCTGCAATGCACTCTGGCAGTTTTAAGTTTTGAAACTTGCCCGCTGCAGCGCGCTGTAACGATTGAGTTTCAAAAACTCTCCCGCTTCAGCGCGCAAAACTCATCCATTGTAGCGCGCTATAGCGATTGAGTTTCGAAAAATCTCCCGTTGTAGTGCACTGTAGCGATTGAGTTATGATAACTTTTTCGCTGCAGCGAGCTTTGGCGCGCTATGGCATGCCGTAGTGAAATCACTCCAGAATTCAGTAATTCCCTTGATAAGTGTCTTCTGCAAGCTAGCAGTTGTGGCGCGCGGTGGAGCGCTGCTGCGCACTGTTGTGCGCCGCATCGATTTTCTTCTAGAAATTGCAAAAATACTCTAGAATTTCTCAGAAATTGCTGAGCATGATCAGTGGAAAATTTTACCTGAAAATAAGCAAAATTTGATCAAGGGGGTTGTTTCTAAAAAGGAAATGAATGAGATTTTTTCATTTACTTAGGATGTAAATTATGGATTCATCTGGCTCTACTACGCTTCGTAGCACATTAACCTCATCTTAATAAAGAGGACGATGGATGGGAGCCGAGAACCATCAATAGATCTCTTTAGCTCAATTTAAGCTTATGTAAGGTCTTAGAGTGCAAAGTTCTATTTGGTCATGCAACATAAAACCATATAGCCTAGCAGCTCAATTCCTCAGCTAAACCTAAAATTGACACAAGAGAGCCACTGATGGAATCAAGTTCATGGAATATTCAAACCAATTTAAAACAACACAACTTAGTCATAAGGAATGAATTCATCAAATAAAAATCTAATGAATGTCTAAGTGCCAAAAGAGAATGCGATAGCTATTCATTTCTGAGCACTAGATAAGACAAAGATCATTTAGGAGATTCCCTAGAGAAAACTAAGTTTACTGATTATTAAATAATAAAAATCAATCTAGATTACTTGATATGACATTTAAGCGAAGAGTACTAGCACGTAAACTTATAGAATTGCATGCCAAAACCAAACTCTCCCTATTTTTAATCAAGTAAAATTCTCAAAACAAGAATACTTGATTGCATTAATTCAGGACCCAAACCATAATAAGTATTTTACTTTTAAACATTAGTGAACCTAAGTACACTCTAGTAACAAAGCAAAACACTGTTCCTAGAGGATGATAATTCTCAGAATCTCACCAGTCCATATTATTTTAGACCATATGCACTTGCGTGTAAGCGCAGATGTGTATTTTCCATCTATTAACTTTTTGGCACCGTTGCCGGAGAACGATATATTCACTTTGTATTAGAGATAGTTTAAGAGAGTAACTAGTGATTTTGGATTTTATGAGCATATCTTTTCAATTTTTGTAATTTACTTTTTTCTTAAATTTTATAGTTTTTATTTTCATATATGGAGTACTCAAATTTCTTATTCATGCACAGCAATAATCAAAATTGGTGTATGTGGTACATGGGAGCACATTCAATTTCTAATTGTAATAAAAATAACCCTTTTTCACCTTTGAGAACAAAATTGACTAAAGACATTAAGTGTGATCACAACTTGCAACATTATTACACTTACTCTGATATGAACATTAATAACACAAATTGGACGAGTGAGCAACCATACTTAAAAGAATCGGTGGAAGATTTTAGTGGCAATTTGAACAATTTTTTGAACAAAACTGAAATGGAGTTTAGGAAGCTAACTCATTTTGCTTTTGATCTAGTCTGCACCGAAGTGGCTAGATGTAGCAGATTTCTGAAAGGATTGAAGGATTCAATCAAGTGTCATCTGATGTCTTTACATCATGATGATTTTCCCAAGTTGTTGGAAGGTTCAAGGATGATTGAGCACCATCAAACTCATATAAAGCTAAAAAGGCATTCTCCTCCCCAATCATCAAGATCCAAACCCTTCAAGAGGAATCGTCCTCAAGGTCCTAAAGTTTTCTAGATCACCCAGAATAGAAATCAGCTTGGAAAGCCTACCGATCAATGTAATTGACCTCACCCTTACGGGAAGTGTTCCTACACCGGTAGCAAATGTTACATTTGCACCCGGGTTAACCATCGCCAGTGGGAATGCTGTGCCAGCTTGATGATAGACAAAATACGGATCAGCCGCTAGTCTGTGGTTCAGAATCTTGACCCTCTTAATTCTCAAGCACCACTTCCTGCTCTAATGCCTCCTTCAACTAGCGGGAGTGCTTAAGGTCAGAAGAGAGCACATTTGCAAGCTAAGAGGAAAGGGCAAAGTAGTTGTGCTGACAAGGGCAAGATAGTTGCCCAATCTCTCGCTATACCGTTAGTGTACGCTCTTTCTTCGTCTATTGCTAAAGAAGAAAGCAATGTTGTTACTGGTACGTCTTATATTTAATTTTTCTCATTTTGCCTTTCATTTTCATTGTAATTATTTTTCATGTTTTCTGTTTTAAATTTCATTTGTTGCAATTAAATTTTCCTTTCTTTCCTGCTATAGGAACCGTAATTTTTAAAAACCAAATTTGCGACACACTCTTTGATTTCTTGTCACTCTATCATGTCTGAGAGTTGTGCTTCTTCTTTTAATTTCCAACATTTCAGCCTGAGTAATGTCTTGAGAGTGCAGATGTCGTCTGGTGCTGAAATGTGTGCTAAGTGGTTCTGCATGGTACACATCACAATCAGTAACCAACTCTTTCAATCTAACTTATCGTTATGTCGATTACGAACTTCAACATGATTTTGATTAGAGTTTGGCTTTATATAGCTTCCTAAATCAATTCTAACCTAAATCAGCTAAAACTTAATTACTTCCCTCTCTTTTCTTCCCTCAGCCAACAATTCTTCCTCCTCATGGTCGAGCAACGCAAATGAGCCATGCGACTCTCCCTCTCCATCTCTATCCTTGCTATATCCTCAACGTCTCTGCGATCTCGAGCAGAACTCTTCATCGCTGCTGAAAGAGCACACTCCTTTTCCCTCACGCAGCACCCGAGCAACCTCCACTCCACGACCGATCAAGCCACTCCTTCCTCTTGGCCGATCAGCAACCATAGCTAGGAGCTGCCGATCCCGCGACCTACCCTTCCTTGTTGTTGTTGATCATTCCTTCAGTATCTCTGCGTCACGGAATCCCCATTTAGGTACTCAATCTAACATAAGCAAAACTTGAGATTTGACCTCATTTATACTTTAGATTAATTGGTGATAAGTTGAATAGTTTGTTTTCTTGCATTTTTTTATATGCATCAAAATCACCATCCAAAACATTTTTTATCTTTGCTGCCTTGGAGTGAATATAACAATGGGCAATTGTTTTTTTTTTCAAAAAAAAAAAAAAACGTTTCCTTTATTTTTAAATAGAACTATGAAAATTAAGCTCCACTAATAGCTTCTTGTATGACTAAATGAGTTTTAAGAAAATAAGAATTCAGAACAATTAAGTATTTGACTAAATTTATTGAAAAAAAAAACAAAAATAAAATTTGGAGAATTTATTTTATTAAAATGGAGGCATATAGTATTTCAACATAATAAATAAAACAGCAGGATGAAGAAAACAAATTGAATGTTCATAGAAAATATTTTAAACTTTGCCAAAAACTTTTAATTTTGTGGAAAATTAAAGCTCATATGTTTATCTCTCCCATTTTTAACACCTAATCTTAAACTTAGAGAATTCATTTCTAATTGGGTTTTTGACCTATTGTATTTTCCGAGAGAAGTCGTTCACATTAGTTTGGCAAATGCCTTATGAACCTCCAATAAAATTCGACAATGATTTGATTGTTTCTAAATTTTGCCTCAGCTTTTAAGTGATTCTTTGCTCTTTTATAGTGTATTCTCTGTGAAATTGTATAATTTGAAGAGAGACTCTATCCATCATATTCTTTGATACGAATATATATAGATTTAGTTAATTAAATATGGTAAAATAATATAATAACCCCAATATTGATGCCAGATTTGTAATTAGAATTTTGATGTCTAAGAAGTTGTTAATTATTGTCCTCTCAAGTTTTATACCTACTATTGTTGCATTGGAGGACATAGATGTGTTAATCTGTAGTTCTTCTTTAAGCCTTTTATTTTTTTTTTGGTATTCTATATTTAGCAAAATGCTTTACCAAATTTTTTAGGAATCTTAACATTTTAGCTATTGATTTAGGATATAGTTCTACATCTGTTAGATTGGAATAAATGAATTGATTTAGGATATAGTTCTATCAAATTTGTTTCATTTCAATTATGATTAAGTGATAAATTTAGAATCTTCAAAGCTGTTGCATCCTTGTTGCATTAAAAATTGAAAATAGTATTACAATTACATTTAGAAAATATGATTATTATCAAAATGTGTCATTCCATCTTGTAGATTCCTCTCTAGCATCTAAGTTTATGATTATTATCAAAATATGATTATTTCAATTATGATTAAGTGATAAATGGATCATCTAAGTTTCTATCTTGTGCATTGGAAAATGAATTAGCTTAGATTCATGTTCATCTAGAAGTAGGTTGTGTTTATCAGAAAATTATCATTTAGATGTATTTTACCCAAACATTACAGGTGCGGTAATCGGCATCTCATCCCATTTAATCGATGAGGTTCGAGCTCAAATCACTATAAAGGTATGTTACGTACTTGGAACTTTATTGAGTTTCTGTATTCATTTAATTATATTATTTTCTTGAGCTCTATGTACAATGCATACATAACTTGCATATATCTTAGTATCATTAGTGATTAATTTCTTATGTGAAAACCTTAGCATCAGGACATTGGAACTCTTTGCTATATAGTAATTACTACCTTAGTTGGAAATCATAAAATATGCTAACATGAATTAAAATATAGAGTCAATGCTTAACAACTTCCTTAGGATCCTCACTTCACATTAAAATATTTTCCTTAGGAATAGGAATAGATATTAGGTTAGATTTCATTCATTGAATAAAGTAGATTAATCAATGAAGGGAACCTTGATTTTATTAGTTTCTAGAATTTTATACTTTTAATTTTGATTATTTTATCTTTCAACTTTAGATTAAAAATTGGAGAATCATCCTATTAAGCTGATTATGCTTAGTAGGATTTGCCTTAATCATTAGTTCACATTTAGACTTAAGCTTTTGTCCTTAAGTTTTACTTTTGGATTATGTGTTTAAACTCCAGCTCGTGGTGTTTAATTTATCATCTCTAGACTTGGTATACTTTGATCAGATCTTAGTATAGAATATCTAAACTTATCAAATAGGTCATGTTAAATTCTTATTTAACTTTTATAATCGACATCGATTTAATCATATTAGGACCTAGCTAATCCTAATATTTTGTAACTTAAAAGGTCGTGCTTATAAGTTGTATGACTTGGATTAGTTAGAATGGTTAATTAAACAACAATAGTATCACCATGTGTAGAAGAGTCCCTTGCTTACCACTAGATTATTTGTGCTATGCATTCCTTGTATTTTGTATTTATATTCTTGAACATGTCATATAAGTGAACTTTGTGCATGAAATAAAAATATAGAATAATTAGGATAGCACTTGCATTAGGTTCAGTTATATTCTGGTAGGTTCTGGTGCACATTTATTCTAATGGACAGGGGTAATAAGTAATAAGGATGCTTAACGTTACTCATTGAGGAGTGTGTGTCAAGCTTGGAACCCGTTTAGTCTTGTAGATGTGCTTGACTCCTCAGCTTCTTCTAGACGTGTCCATAGAAGCAAAAGTAAAATAACTAAAATTTACTACATTTGTATTTACTGCCTCCTCAGTTCTACTGTACTATTCTATCTTCCCAAACCTAGAAAGTCTTTAGAAATTTTTGCTTGCCTTAGCCCAGAAAAGCTTTGGGAATTATGTTGGGCCCAATTGTCTAATTTTTTGATATGGCAGTGTGGCGCCCCGCACCCTTAATCCTGCCAAAGGATTAGGTTAAGGGTGGGGTGTCACTATGGCACCCACCACCCTTAATCCCGCCAATGGATTAGGTTAAGGGTGGGGTGTCACTCTGGCTAACCCCTCACTTATCATTGGATTAGGATAGTCTCCACAATCCATCTGATTAGGGAAGGATTAACACAGAATCAAACTAACAGTCACCATATAAGTAAACAACAGAGTGCGGAAGCAATTTAAGGAAATGTAAATCATCCAAGTATCACAGTGCAAATAGGAAAAATAGAACTCAGAATATAAGCATACAATCCAAAAACACAGTCAATAGTACCTGTATTATTACATAATTTAAAATGTTTAAATATAATGAAAACCACTCATCCTCACTTGAAGCAAAAGGGAACTAGACGGCAGCTTCTTCCACGGGTTCCGCCTCTGGGTAAGGCTCCACACCTAACTCCTGCTCGTCTAACTGAAAAGAGTCTGTCATTGTCGATTTCACAATGTAGGGCCCCAGCCAAAGAAAAGAAAAATTTGGTTAGACAATTATCTAAGTACATTTTAAGCTGATGAATTATTCTAAATGTTAGGTAATATCACCATTTGACAACAACTAAGCAACATATATATAAGAAAAAGAGCGATAAGCAATACAAAAGAAATAGGGAAGTTATAAATCATCATTTATAACTTAAGCAAGGAAAAGGAAAGAGACTGAGACATGCCTCGCATACAAACTAGGCAAGGAAGGGCGTATAAATATACATAACTAGACATGTGCAGTAAGAAAAGTACTACATCCTAAATATGCTGGTGATCAACAGAAAAATGCCAATTAAAACTAAACAACTCAGCAATGGTAAGTACATATAGAAGCAAGATTCTAACATCCTTAATATGTATATCAAGCAGTACAAGAAAATAGCTGATGGAATAAGAATACTGAAAAGTATGCAACAACAACTGCATATAAAGTCACACGTGCATCGACTGCCATACAAAAAAGAGCTACTCAAGCCCATCGAATACCAAAGAAGCTTAGCACCATCACGGCTAAGACATAAAACTGTGTACTCCTAGCGACATAAGGAGGCTAGGCATATAAGCACACAAAGCAAATGAAGGGTCTTAGCACTAGTACAGTTAAGGCCCAACTGTATGCCCCAAGCGACATAAGGAGGCTAGTAAACTAAGCATACAAGGCAACCTTAACGCCAGTATGGATAAGACACCAACGGTGTACCCCTAGCGATATAAGGAGGCTAGTAAACTAGACACACAACAAAACAGATCCTTCCCCTAGCGACATAAGGAGGCTAGGCAATAAGGATATAACTGAGAGGCAGCTCATAAAATCATTATCTTTTCATAAATTACTTTAATATTTTCACAAGGAATCTAAAGAGTCTTCATATTTTCTTAACAGTTTATTCATGCATCAAATGTCTGATATGATATGCTCAAGGAAATATGGCACAAAAATATAAAGAATGCGTAAGCAAGAAAGTATCAAAGTAAGCAAGGGAATCTACTAAACATGGTGATATCATTTGTTTTCTACTTAACCATCTAACTATTCTGAGTTACACAAGTTCAAGATCACCATTTCCTACTATCGAGTGTAACTCAGAAACTCATCCTTACAAGTTAAAAAGGATTGGAACTGATCAGGTTCCAATCTAGCTCAATCAGATAGACGACTACGAGTTAAATAATTGAATAATACGTCCTAGTTTTATAAATTTAGACGTTCTAACTAAGATCTGATCAAGATCTTTCTAAGCCTATAGATTATGAATTAAACACTATGAGAATTAGGTTTAATCACATAATCCAAGAAGGATAAGACTTAAGTTCTAGGTTTTATTCTATTAGTGATCTACTAGTTAAGGCAAATCCTATTAAGTAATCAAACTTAATAAAATGAATCTCCTATCTTAAATCTAAATTTAAAAGACAAAATAATCGGAATGAGTTGTAAAATAAAAGAAAGTCTAGAAACCAATAAACCAAGGTTTCACCCGTTGGGTAACCCAATTTACCCAATAAATGAACTCTAACCTATGATCTAATCCTAGTCTCAGGAAGTGTCCTTAAGGTGTAGTGTTAGAAACTTAGAACTCTTGTAAGTTGACTTAAAGGTTGATTTCACTCACTTACACATTACTAAGATGATTATAAAATTGGTCTTAGGGTTCTGGAATGTTATCTAAAGGGGTAGGGACACTTAACTCAATCTTAAGGCAAAATGATGCCCCTACTTTAAGTGTCAAAAAAGTCAACTTTTGACTTAGTGGTCAGAATTGATTTCTCTTAGTCCCAATTGATTCCTTACTGTCTAACTTGAAAATAGACAGTAAGTACGCCTAAATCGGGCGAGAAACGGTCAAGTTATGATTAAAATAAGGCTAGGGGTAATTTGGTCATTTACCTAAATTTCCAGGGTTCAAATCCTAAATTTTATTTTATTTTATTATAATGATGACATTGAAATTCTAGGCTGGTTAGCATCTTGAATTTTCAATATGGAGTTGATTTGACTAAGTTATGGCCGTTTGAATTCCAGGGGCATTTTGGTCATTTTTCACCAAAGTCAACACTAAATTCTAGGGTTGACTTTTTATCCTGATATCCGAATGAGAAAACTAATACTACTACGGTGATGGGGCCGCTCTTCTGAGCATTTTAAGACCCATATTGACTATGTTTCGATAATCAGGTAAAAAGTTATGAGGCTCTAAAGAGGTCCTAAAATGCTACCTCGTTATACGTACCCCGAAATAAATTTTTACATTACATTATTTGAATCCTTACATTTTTCTGAGTATTTTAAGACCTATATTGGCTATGTTTGGATCATCCTATAAAAAGTTATTAAACTTTTAAGATTTACTATTCAAAAATATAATTTGAATTATTTTACTATTCATTTATTCAAATTGTATTATTTTACTGTTCATTCCTAAACTTTTTATATAAAATTTCTGAAATCATTAATCTTTAATTAATCTGTGATTAATTAGGCTTAATTATTAATTAACATTAACTAATCTATTATTTAATTAATATTTTACTGTAGCAAAGTGATTAGTGCTAATTACTTTTTAATTAGTCTTAATTACATATTAATACTTAATTAAAAATAATTAATTAGGTTTTACTGTTCAATGATAATTAATTAACCTAATTACTGTTTAGGATTTAATTAATCTTTAATTAACTAAATTATCCTCTAATTATTCTTAATTAATTAAGGTTACTGTTCAAAAGTAATTAGTACTAATCCTAATTTAATTAACCAATAACAGTAATTAATTAAGGCTAAATAGTAATTAACTAATAGTAATTAAAATTTAATTAATTAATAGACAGTGGGCCCCACTGGACACGTGGCACTGCCAGAGGCTGCCACGTGGCACTGTGGGCCCCACAGGGGCTGACTCAGCACGGGTGATTTGGCAGTGGGTCCCACCTGACACGTGACACTGCCAGAGGCTGCCACGTGGCACTATGGGCCCCACAGGGAGACGGACTGCTGCGGGTTGACCGGGCAGTGGGTCCCACTTGCCACGTGGTGGGCCCAGAGGCGGCCACGTGGCGTTGTGGGCCCCACTGGGGAGCCGAACAGCCGCGCGGGCTCGGCGGTGGGCCCCACGTGACACGTGGCATGCTGGCTGGCTGCCATGTTGCCCTGGTGGGCCCCACGGCCGAAGCCGAAGCGTTGCAGCTCAGCGTGTGGGCCCCACGTGACACGTGGTGGGCCCGAAGACGGCCACGTGGCCTGGTGGGCCCCACCGCGGCTGACGCGGACCCAGCTCGAGCGGGTCGGGCTCGGTCGACCTGGCCCGACCCGGACTTCATCTTCTTCAGTGAAGACGGTCCGAGGGCGCCGCTAGGGCACGGCTTTTGCCGACCGTACCGGGGCCGGACCACCTCGGCCCGCATGGCCGCCGGTAGCCCTCGACGAGGGCTACACGCCGGCGGGCGGACCTTCGCCGGAGGTGGCCAGGATCGCCGGCAAAACCTAACCCTAATCCTAGGTCTACGGGACGAGGGGACAAGGCGGAACCCGAGAGGCTCCAGCCCTGATCTGAGTCGATCAGACCTGATCGAACTCGATAAGGTCCGATGGATCGACAATCCAGCCTAAACCCAACAATAATTGAGCGAAACATTGCAAATCTACCGAATTCGATGGCGGAACGGGGCTCGGGGCTCGGGTTGGATTCGGGGCTTGGGTTTCGCAAACCCAGAGCCCCGAGCTCGCCTGAGGTCTTATAGGACCTCAGGTGACCTCGCAGAGGACCGGGGAAGGCTGGATTGGCCGGACGGGGCGGCCGCGGCGCCGCGTGTCGCGCAACGGAGCCGTCGTCCTCGACGGCTCCGTAGCCGTTGGATCCGGGCCCGATCCAATGGCTGCAAGGGCGCCGTCAGCTACAGTGACGGGTCCGTTAAGTACTTAACGGCACGCCGTTAAGTATTAAAATAATATTTTTTTTTTTGTTCTAAAAAAAATATTTTTCAGAAAATTTGAACATGTTTTTCCTAGCTAATTTGGGGTCAAGGAATTCATTGGCACACTCGGATTTTTGATCCGACGAGTATTTTGATACCTCGATTTCCGGGGTATTTTTATTATTAAAATATTCGTCGAAATTTCGACGACTTCCGATTGACACGAAAACTTCACCCCAAGCTAATTTGGGGTCAAGGAACGTAATGGCGGTGTTCGTTTTTCGATCAGAGGTCCACTTAAATTGGTCAATTTCTAGGATTTCTGGATTTTCCAGAAATCAGAATTCGATCCGTTTGACTTCTGATTTGGACTAGGTCTCAGAGGTTGACTCCATTTGACCTAATTAGCACTTATAATTGTGTTTAAGACCTAGGGTTAGTCTTAATCAACTATAGTAACAACTTGGGTTGTTACAGACAGTTGTACATATATATTTTTTATTTCAGTTTACTGCTTACTATTTTAATGATGCATATTATTTCAATTAGCGCTCCTTTACCTACTTACTTGTATATTATAGGATGCTAGACTTTGTTGTTGTTTATTATGTATTTTTCACGATCAAATTCCTTACTTTAATCAACATATATCATATGATCAGCAGCATATTTAGGATTAATCTTTTCTTTCAGTACTCTTACTTTTTGTATTATACATGTATGCCTATCTTTGTTCAGTTTACTTTGATGTATGCCTTTTTGCCTCAAATCTTATTTAGTTATAAATGCTGTATTTATAACTTATCATTCTCTTTGTATGCTTACTACTACTATGCTAGTTAGGATTTTGGTTTTTTTAAGTAAAAATGTTGACATTTGTGTAGCTTAGATAAGTGGTGATATCATAAAAACTCATGAACATATTTAAATTGAACTTAGACTTATTAAAGTCTAACCAATTTTTTCTTTTTTTGGCTATGCCCTATCATATATGTATATATGACAGATCAGGAGTATATGTCAGATCCAACACTTGAGAATTTATCTTTATAGAAGGTTAAATTAAAGTGTGGCTCATTGAAGGAGATATACTTCAATCTTCTTTGCCTGCAAATATTGAAAAAATAATAATTAAGTTTTCTTATTCTTATTCTTTTGCATTTAATTGTAGTTGGTGAATGAAAAAATGTGGATTGTGTTTCTTTATTTCAAGTACCACTAAATTATAAATATGTTTCTAACAGGATCTTGGTCACCTCATGATTAGTATCATGGATATATTTATGGTTTAATATTCATGGTACTAATGACAACCACCTCTTAAACTTTAATGATTAAGGGGTGGCTGCCACACTTGCTTAGACTACTTCCTCTGCATTTGGTAGAGTTTTCTATTGAACTAATCACGGGAACGAAACCTGAATCTAAACCCCTTATAGGATGAAACCCAAAGAACTTAAAAAACTTTGAGAGCAGTTGCAAAAATTGCTAGAAAAAGGTTTCGTTCACCCTAACATGTCGCCTTGGGGAGCTCCCATTCTATTCGTCAAAAAGAAGGACCGATGAGGATGTGTATAGATTACATCGAGCTTAATAAGGTGACAGTGAAGAATAAGTATCCTCTTCGTAGTGTAGATGACTTGTTCAATCAACTCACTAGAGTGAAAGTTATTTCCAAAATTGACTTGAGATCAGGATATTAACAGATTCGAGTTAAGGATGAAGATACTCCTAAAATTGCATTCAGGACCCGATATGGGCTTTATAAATTTCTAGTCATGTCTTTTGAACTGACGAATGCTCTTTCCATCTTCATGGACCTGATGCAGTATATTATAAAGCCTTATCTCGACGAGTTCGTTATAGTTTTCATCGATGACATCCTAATCTACTCAAAGTTAGCTACTGATCACAAGAAGCATCTACATGCCATTCTCATTTAGTTAAGAGAATATAAATTGTTTGCTAAGTTTTTGAAGTGTGAATTTTGCCTCAACTCTATATAATTTTTGGGTCACATAATAGATCTTGAAGGCCTTATAGTTGACCAAAGGAAGATCCAAGCTGCTCAATAGTGGGTGCAACCCAAATCTGTAATAGAAATTTGTAGTTTTCTAGGACTTGCTGGATATTATAGAAGGTATTCTTCTGGATTTTCCCAAATTTCCTTTTTGTTTACTCAGTTAACTAGAAAAGAAGTTCGTTCGTCTGGAACAAAGCTTGTGAAGAAGCCTTTCAGAAGTTGAAATAGTTGTTAAATTCTGCACTAGTCTTAGTACTACCTCAAGAGAGTAAAAATTTTCAGGTTTACACCGATGCCTCTAAGATAGGACTAGGTTGTGTTCTGATGCAAGATCAATATGTAATAGCCTATGCCTATAGACAACTCATGTCTAAAATGAGAAATCATCCTATGCACAATCTAGAATTTGCAAGGGTAGTTTTTGCTCTTAATATCTAGAGACATTACCAGAATGGAGTTAAGTGTGAAATATTTACTGATCACCAATGTTTAAAGTATATCTTCACCCAAAAGGAACTTAGTTGCATCAGCATAGGTGGCTAGAATTAATCTACATTTATGACTTGGAAATTTTGTATCACCTAAGTAAAGCTAATGTTATAGCTGATGTCCTAAGTAGTAAGGCAACTCTTTCTTCTCTTTATTGCAATGACTCTTTGATCAAAGATTTTGAAAGATTGAACCTTGAGACAATCAGATATGCTAATTTGTGCACCAGTTTATCTGCTATTCAATCTGAATCATCTCTAAGGTCATGGATTGTTGAAGCTCATAAAGAAGACTTTAGTTATTTGAATTTGATTTTTAATATTACTAGTGGCAAGTATTTGAATTATGTCTTGATGCCAACAATGTTATTTTCCAGAAGACTAGATTATGGATTCCTAAAAACTTGTAGTTATAAATATTATCTTAAGCTCATAAATTTGGCTATACTGTTCACCCTGGTAGCTGTAAGATGTATCAAGATCTTAAGAAATCATTTTGGTGGTTTGGTATGATGCAGGAGATTACTATTTTCATTTCCAAATGCCATTCCTATTCCTTAGTCAAGGCTGAGCACCAGAAGCCTAGCAGACTTCTTAAGCCCTTAGATATTCTTGAATGGAAGTGGTCTGACATTTCTATGGATTTCATTGTGGGTCTGCCTAAGAGTAGATCTAGTTCTGACTTGATTTTGGTGATTGTCAATAGGCTCACCAAATCAGCTCACTTCATTCCAATCCATTAAACTGATCCTATTAAAAAGTTAGCCAAACTTTACCTTAAGAAGATCATCCATTTGCATAGTACGGTGAACTACATAGTTTGATAGAGATAGTAGATTTACTTCTAAATTCTAGTCTACTATTCTGCAATATTTGGGGACAATCTTAGCTTTGAATACTACTTTCCATCTGCAAACTTAGCTTTGAAACTGCTTTTCATCCCCAGACAGATGATCAAACTAAGCGTGTTAATCAGATCTTGGAAGATCATCTGCATCTATGTGTTATAGATTTTAGTGTATCATGGGAAGATCACTGGCCTTAGTTGAGTTAACCTACAATAATAGTTATCAGTCTAGTATTAATATGTCTCCTTATGAAGCTTACTTACAATAATAGTTATCAGTCTAGTATTAATATGTCTCCTTATGAAGCTTTTTATGATAGGAGGTGTAATTTCCTATTGCATGAACTGAAGTAGGAGATTCACAGTTTTATGGTTATGAACTAATGGAATAGACTACTAGAAAAGTTCTATTAATTAAGCAAAATATGATGACAACTCAGGATAGACAGGAGAAATATCATGACGCTCATCTTCATTAGTTAGAATTTCAAGTGGGAGATCGTGCGTATCTGAAAGTAAGTCTAATGTGTAGTGTGTAAAATTTTGGTGTGTCTGGAAAGCTAAGTTCAAGATATATGGGACCCTTTAAGGTAATGGGAAAAGTTGGAACATCTGCATATAGGTTGGAGTTGCCTGCAAACTTCTCATCTGTGCATAATGTGTTTCTTGTTTCATCATTAAGGAGGTGTTTACTTGATCCTAGTCATCAATTTCAAATTCCAACAATCGAGCTACAGCCCAATATGACTTTCATTGTTAAACTTGTTGCAATTTTGGGACAAGATCTCATGCAGTTAAGGAACTGCAATATTTTTATGATCAAAATCGATTGGCAGAACCATTCAGTTGAAGAAGCCACATGAGAAAGAAAAGGACATGCTGAAGCAATTCCCAGAATTCTTCCTTTAATCAGGTAGTATAAGCTCTTTCATTTTCTATTATTTTTCATTAGACTTAGTGCAATTTCAATTTCAAGTTCAATTTGTTGTGTGTCGAGGGCGACACCTCTTTAAAGGAGGGGAGTCTATAACAACACTAGTGTTGTTATCTGTTAAGAAGTAACTTAATCAGCTCTGTTCCTTTTCTAATGATTTTATAATAGTGTTAAGAGTCTCCACCTCAAGTTCATGCGATTTGGAGATCCTTTGAGACTCTCCAAGATTTCCTGATTTTTTCGATAAGACAAGGAATGCCTATTTTGTTTAGACTTCAGAATCAAAATCGAAGTCCACCATTCGACTCATCACCCCCAAATTAGCTAGGGCGGTATTTTGGGAGTGTATGGAAGTCATCGAATTTCCCCAGATTATTTTTATAATATTTAAATATGCAAAAATTATAATAATTTAATTGACCTCTATCAAAATTCTGATTGCATTTTTGAGTTTCTCACCCCTAAATTAGGTAAGGGTGAAATTTTTTGATTTTTCGTAGTCCGTTTGGTTTTTAATTTCAGTACAGTAATTGTGTTCGACTCGACATCGTCGACATCCTCCTCCAAGACTATGCGGAGGAGTGGTGGGCTCGCAAAGTGTAGGTGTTCGAACGTGAATTTTATAATAGTGTTAAGAGTCTCCACCTCAAGTTCGTGCGATTTGGAGATCCTTTGAGACTTTCCAAGATTTCCTGATTTTTTCGATAAATCAAGGAATGCCTATTTTGTTTAGACTTCAGATTTAAAATCGAAGTCTGCCAATGGACTCATCACCCCCAAATTAGCTAGGGTGGTATTTTGGGAGTGTATGGAAGCCGTCGAATTTCCCCCAATTATTTTTATAATATTTAAATATGCAAAAATTACAATAATTAAATTGACCTCTTATAGAAATTCTGATTGCATTTTTGAGTTCCTCACCCCTAAATTAGGTAAGGGTGAAATTTTTGGATTTTTCATAGTCCATTTGGCTTTTAATTTCAGTACAGAAATTGGTTAAATTTAATATTTGAATAGTACATTTAAAATGATTTCATTTATATTCTTTAAAAAAATTTCTGACGGCTAATCTTGAAAGGTGTCGATTCATTGTGTTATGCCGAATACGGAACAACTGAAGCTGCCAATCAGACGTGCCCTCGATCGGAGCATTTATTTTTGATCAGTATGATCTAACAGCCTGATTGAGCCAGTCAACTCACTAACATGCAGGACTCAACCAGCTGTCTGATGAAATTTATGCACGATCATGTGCATACGACAGCTACCATTGAATCAATGTACGTCCCTGCCCCGAAAGAGAACTTGCGCAGTGAAAGGGTATCTCCCGTACCATAGAGGCCTTTGCTTAGCCTACTAAGCTCCTCCTGCCTTCATTTTACCTCTCTATTTTGGAATTCTATCTTAGGGAGCACCTGAAGGTTGAAGGCATTGGCTGCTGACAGTTTGGCTTGACATTATCGCTAACCCTAACCATAGAGGAGCTGCAGTTGATCAAAGGTACTACTTTCCTTTTTTTTTCCATTCAGTAATCATTTAATAGGTAGCTTACATATCTTGCAAAAACTGGAATGTTCTATAAGAGCTTATTAAACTCGAAGCAATGTTAGGACGATTTCGAATTTGAATACTTTTTCTCAATTAAGGTTAATCTATTTTAAGAAATCTCAGGGTGTATTGATTATATCATTAAATAGGTTCAAACTTAAGCATCATATAAATTGCTATTCGCACTTTGAAATCATCCGTCCTCCCTGACCTTGAAAACCCTAGTATTATAGAGTTCTTTTCTACATCCCCATCCTTGTAAGGGGAAGCGGAAGAGGAACCTGGGCCCGTATCTGTAGCCGACGTGCGAGCCCATAGTCCTGGGGCTGTGTATTACGACTTCTGGCACGATTTGCAGCCCATTAAGCAAACAACCCGTTAAACAATTACACGGCCCATTTAGTTTGGATGCACTGGGCCGGTACATAGTAGCCGTAATACACTATTAATTAAACATTAATTGAATAATGATAATTAACTAATACAATTTCATTTATTTCATAATTTTAATTTTATTCATCTTGAATATATGAAATTATATATCATTTTAACCAAAAAAATGCGTAGTTTATTAATACGTCATTAAATTTCTATTTCCATGATTATTTAAATTAATCACAATTTTAGATTTATTAATTCATTATAATTTAATCTAAATCTTGTATGTGGCATAATTTGATCAAATCTTGTCCAAACTTGACATTCCAATAGTCCATTAATATAAAATCAGATTTTGGTTTTGAACTCTAATTTTCCTAATGATGTCTTAATCTTAATTAAGAATCTAGAAAACCCAAAAAACCCAATATTGTCTGATTTTGACCAAGTTAGTATCATTCTTCTCCATATGCTATAAGGATTTCATATTTTTTTATATTATTTCATTTGGACAACATTTGGATGTTTTAGGTATTTGGCTCCTTAATTAAGGTAATTTTGCATTATTCCAAGTTTCATAAATTGCATATTTTAAGTTTTTAAACTCTAGGACAGCAAACATGTCTCATTTTATTAACTTCCCATATAATTTCAATTGTACGTTTAAGACTTAAATTTCATAATTTTGATAATTGGAATACTTAGCAAATTATTGATTCAACCTTCATCCTTAATATAAATGCTATAGGATTAATTTGAAGTCTTGATTTATTGGTGATCTCTAGAGCTATATAATATTCCCAATATGTGTATATGGCCTAAGCACTTATGTGATTATAAGTTATGAATCTATTAGGACTAGTTCATAGCATATTTTTAGATTTATCTTTCAATTCTTAGAATAGATCTTGTGTAATTTAGGACCTTATCTTATTGATTAGTCACAATAATCTTAGCTAATCTATTCCACAAATTATTGTATGCTAAGTAATTTGCCTTACTTCATTAAGTGATCTTAATAAGACTAGTGCCCAACAATTAGATTGGATCTTTAGCTCATATTTTCCCTCTAACTTATAGTTCTCTTGTAAGCACTCTAATGATTTAATTAAGAATTCATTAGTTTCTTATTATGATTTAGATAACCTATAGACTTCCTTAATCTTTAATCTATAATAAACATAGAGCTTGTATCTTCTAATCTTACTTCTCCTATACACTTAGGCCTCTCCTACCAATTGATCCTAGCTAGGTTAATTATTGATTTGGTTGGAAACCTCTTAATTTGTAAGCTAATTAGATGAAGTTAGTAGGTAGTTTGTTAACCTCCACTTCAATTAGTTTAACAATTCATTAGTCTTACTCTTTCCTACTAGTTTTCTAAACCTTAAATCTCAACTTCTTTGATTTGAGTGGTTTAGGAATAGTGTAGTTTAAGTACCATTTTGCATGGATATACTTATAAATTCTCTTGTCACTTCATAAATTAAATCAAACTACTATTTTCCAAAACTCTTTCACTTATACTATTACTTATAATTGACTTACTGATAAATATCTATAAGTCAATTAGGAACTCAATTAGCTCCAATCATTATGTAGATCATTAAAATTAGATAACTTTGGATATCACATAGTTTATAATTTCTTAAAATCCTTCAATGCTTGCTTTTCTTTAAGCCTATACTTTTGAATATACATACAAGACATTGTGCATAAATAAGACTTTCATAAAACACTAGAGGTTTTTCCATGGTTGATAGCCAAGGGCAGGCTTAAGAGGGGATATAAGGAGACCTCACATTCTCAAAGGGTGAATGTGAGTGTTTGTTTTCTATGAGATACCGCTTTCCCTTAATTGTTAGGCAAACTTATTTAACTCCTCGTTTCATTTTGTATGTGCCCACAGAATAAGTATTTTCATAAATAACTACAACCAATAAAATATGAGTATTTTACAATCTTATTGATTGTGAGATCTCATGATAGCCTTCTAGCTATGTTTACTTCACATAGTCCTAGAATATGTATTGTTAGATCAAGAGGCTAAGATCTTCTCTTATTTACTTACTAGCATTATTATTTTTAGTACTGTGTTTTACTTACTTATAGTTCATTATTACATGTTGTGTATGTTGCTTTAACTTCATTTAAATGCTTCAATACTTTGCCTTACTTTACATTACTTAGCATAATTTTCATTAGACATATGCATGTTTCCATTTCATTTATTTACAAATTAACATTTGTAGTTTCTAACCTTATTTAAGATGTTTTTTCCCTTACCTTTTTGTTGCTAGATATGCCCTACCGTATTTTGAATACCAAAAATATGATAGATCAGGAGAAATATCAGGCTTGTGGTGTTGAACCTAGTGCTTGAAGATTATTTTCTGCTTCTGCTTTTCTTTCATTTTCATTTAGTTATGTGGGAGAGAGGCTTTTTATGTCTTTTAATTTCGAATTCCTAAGCTTATAATAATTAATTTTTGAGATGTTCTTACTTCTTTCTGTGATGAGTTTACATTCATTTAAATACTTGAATTGGATAAGTGGATAGTTTACTGTTCTACTTGCACTTGTTTCATACTCTTCCTTCTCTACTATTGTAAATTTCTTAACTTAATACCCTCACAATGATTCTTGGCCACATAACACTTGGTATTAGGTTGGTTTCCTTTTGACCCAGTATTAAGCATTATGGTAATGCTCCAGTATTGGATTGGGTTCCCAATTTATTATTGGGGTCATTACACTATTAGACTTAGATTAGTACTATTATTATTTTGCTAGAAGGTTAGCATGAAGGTTTACTAGCTTTCGGTTCACTAAGGCATCCATGGATTTGGAAGATTCTAACTGAAATAGTTTCACTAAATGACTAGTTATGAACTAGCATATTTCTAGTGAATGAAGTCCTAAGTGAAGGAATTCAAATCCTTCGCTTCTAGGTTCATAATAAAGCACTAAGAATCTATGAGTTTAGCTAAGTGCTTAGACTAATAAAGTGAGTCAATGTTTCTAAGTCACATATTAGGATGATTAAGGTCAAACCTACCCTTAAAAAATGCAAGTAACTAAGTTAAGCTCTAGCTAACCTTTTAAGGGTCCTCCTAATGAATATCATAAATAGAGGGAATCTGATTAAACCACTTTCATGCTAAGATTTTAGGACTATAATAATCCTGATGAACTAAAATCAAGTCTTAAGAGTTCAAATACTAACTTTAATTCTATGTTGAGACTCTATCTTAAGTTTAATAGCACTAAGCTAAGAGTAGGTTATTCTAGTTCTTTTCTTACTCCAAATATCATCTAAAATCCACGACTCTTAAAATATAATTGCGCACAGCCAGTGGTCGCCAAAGGCCAACACGCATGAAATTCGAAAGGTTTCAAAAAAAACCCAAAAATTCACATATAGCTATATTGATGGTGAAGAACTCAAAAACGAAGTCAGATTTTTTGTCGGAGATTAATTTAATTTTCTAAGCATTAAAATATAGTAAAATATTTGGGAAAATTTAACGACTTCCAGAAATTCCTAGAATTTCATTGCTAGCTAATTTGGGGGTGAGAAATTCATTGGTGAACTCTGATTTTGATTTGGAGGTCAAATTAATTTAGGTAATTTCCCGACTTTTTAAATTGCTCAAAATATTTGCCAAAAATGAACGCTCTCCAAATCACACCAAATTTCAGGTACTGTCTCCTAATGCTATTAGGAGTGCAATGGCGATGATTTTAACTTAATTGAATGTCTAAAATGAAGTAAAAACAATCAGGTTCTTACACTTTGTAAGAATAAAACTAATCATTATGTGGGAAAATGTGATATGCTTCACTCCTATCTGTGAACCAACTAGAACTATCAATTAATAATCCCATGAAAATTATAATAAGAGAAACTTCTGAGCCTAATTCCTCCATCAATTTTTGAGTAATATATGGCTTTAATTTAGAGGACCCACTAGTTCTCATCTCTTATTTCATCTTAGGAGAGTCCTTTATCCAAAGGCCAGTCTCCAAGCAAAATGCGAGCTGATTGTGCCAAAAGTTATAACCCTTAGATCTGTATCATCTATGAGAATCATCATTATTTTTATTTGACCAATGCTTCATCTTCTCAGATCTATCTCTAAGGAGGGACAATGATTATGTTATCTCCAACTTTGTTAACTCCATATCTCAGTGATATAATTCATAGTTAAATAAAGCAATAGTCACCTCTTCATATTTTAGCACAGTTTAGATGCCTTGACAAAGCCTCTTTCCCTATGAATGAGTTTCATGATGATGTTCTCAAACTCATCTGACAACAAGTTTAAAAGAAGAAGCATCTTATCTTCACCCTCCAAAGTTTGGTCAAAATTTAATAGATATGTCAATAGCGTTGTAAACTCATTTTGGTGTTCATCAATAGAATTACCTTGTGGCATTTAAAAGTGATACAATCAACTTTTTATATCGAGACCATTCTCCACATTTTTTTTGTTAGATATTTTCTCTCAAGGCATTTCCATTACTTCCGCACAGAATTCTCCATCATCATTGCATACTTGATATCTTTTGTAAGGTAAATTTGGACAAACCACACGTGATGCAATTCATCTTGATGCAATCCTTTTCAGTTATATCCTCCGGTTTTGCATCTCCATAAAGAACATTATCGATATTCATTGTGCATCCATGAGTTTGCACTCCACATGTCCAAGTTATTCTTGTTGTCAAACCTTACAATATCAATCTTCACTGGATGCATGACAAATTGGTGACCGATCCTCTCCACCACCGTCGAAGATGATGAACCGTCTTCTCCTATGTCTCCCATGTCTTCAACTTTTCTCTGATACCATTGCTGGGATTGTGATCGCAAATGAAAACAATAAAATCCTCAAAACAACACACATTACTAAACACAAGTTTTACGTGGTTCATTGTAATAATACGTGGTTCGGTGTAATAAAATGCTTACATCCACTCATGGTTACGAGAATTTTATTTACTTTTAATTCAATGTTAGGGATCCAAAACTTTAGACATAAGCACATCTAAAAAAGAACTCACAATTCCTATAGATGATGACTTCCTTTTTTTTTTCTTTTATAAATAACAATTATGATAATTTAAATTGATGCCAGTTACAAATTGACCGGCCATTTTACTTTCTTAAATGATCCTCGGTTACAAAATGCCGGATAGCACCGCTTTACGCCTAATTCTTCTCTCCTTCCGATTTGCTTTGAAGAATATTCAACACATCCATTATGTGTGCCAAAAATGCACACTTAAAAACTATCATCTTAAGTAACATAATATAATATGACGTTAACTTTAATTACTATATCTATATAAATTAGAGAAATGCTATTTAGACCCGCGCATCTAATGTAATTGTGACATCATTTTATTAGTGTTTATTTATTTACATTAAAATAATACAAATATAATTTTTAAAGTTTTATTGAAATGATGTCCAAATATTATTAGATGAACTTTTATGGGTGCCACATCAGCGAGTATTTCTATATAACTTACTGACTTAAGTTCTGATGATTTAGATGACACCAAAGCTAAATATTATGAGCAGTGTTGTACTTTATGAAAAATTAATTAAAACTATCAATGCAGATATCCCAAACCTAGATGATGGAGTTTCAAAGTCAAGAGTACGCAACCCTCTCAAGATAAACTTAATCGAGCCCCTAAGAGATATCAGTGCATAACCAAATGATGATACGGTTAAATTTAAACAGAAGAGTTTTAAATAGAGGATATGTACTTCTGCTTTTAAGAAATTGCATGGATGACAAAGTGACAGGTTGATGTAAAAAGGTTTCACTTTTTTTTTTTTTTTTTTTTTTTTTGTTCTTCGGCTGTTTATGTTTATGTATGCGGTCAGATTTTGCAGGTGGGTGCTTCCAAATTATTTAGCTGCAGGTACTGAACACAACTGCTCTCATATTTATGTCCCTTAATAGTCCTGATCATTGAATGCCATTAGGAGCTCTGCGTTTTTCTAATTTTACTGTAAAATAGTGAGGGCTGGGCCTGTGAGCCCAGAATATGTAGCAACATTGAGTCTTGCAAGCCCAAAATGTTAGGTTATCTCTTACCAATCGATGGAATCATAGATGTGGGTGCTAATCTGGATTCCAAGGTGTTCAAGACTTTAGGAGCAATGCCTTAAGGTTGCTCGTGTGTTTCTAATTGCCAAGGTTTTGCAGATTTTGGAGATTGATGTCGATAGATTTAGACATTGGACATTCTTGAATGAGATTATCCATTGTTGTTCTGCGATGAGATCCTTCAACAACTAGAAAACAACTTCCATTTCTTGTCTTCTATATTATTTGTAAGAATATTGAAATTTTGGGAATGTTTTGAGTGTTTTCTACTAAAATAATTTGCATTTTCTTTATCACCTTTATTTTCTTAGTTAGGTTCTTTCTTAAGGTAGGATGCTGTTTGGGCATAAAAAAATATTTGAGTGTTAACATTGAAGAGTAATCCTAGTAGGATCATTATTTTCAATAGCTCAAAATATCATGTATGGAAGGGAAAGATGAATGATCAGCTATATGTCATTGAATTTTATTTGCCTTTATTTACAAAGATGACACTTGAAGATAAATTGAAAGATCAATTGAAGCTTCTACATAGACACATATGTACATATGTGGATCCATATGGTAGTTGGTGGACGATAACACGCTTGCCACATTTTCGAGGAGAAGAACAACATTGAGATTATGTAGACATTGGAAGAGTTCTACACATGGAATCCTAGAATAACAAGATGCCTCATCAAATAGTTGATGGTGCTCAAGTATAAAGAGGAAAGACCGACATGATATCACTTGAGAAAATATTTAGGTAGCGAATGTTCTTTCGTATATGGTGAACAAATTGTGTTTAAACATCAATGGAATTTAAGCACTCTAAAGGCATCTTTTGGATATAACAATATCAGCTAAAATATAACATTATATATTTGCCAAATTTGGAAATTTCCTTAAAATGATATTTTTCCTTTAAATGAAATATTTTTAAAATCAAAACTATATATTTGTTATATTTGTACTAATTTTCATGTTTTATGAAGAAATATCAAAATTTTAATAATAAAATTAATTTTTTATAAATACAAATTTAAACATTTTCTTATAAATAATAATTTGATAATAACATCACAAAAATTATACAAAATGAGTAAAATTAAAAGAATAAATACTTAAATGAATTATTTAATCATAAGCTAACTTATTAAATTGATTACTTAACAGCATAAGAGTGAACATAAAAAAATCATTAATAAAAGTCAGATAGGTAGAGTTATTTGAAAGTTTTATTTCTTACATTTATTTTGAGCATATTTTCATTTGCAAATTTATATCTCGCAGGTATACGCTTTACCGCTTAATTGCAAAAAATTTCATAAAACTTGTACAGAAATATATGGTGTACAGTCTTTCAAGGAAAAATAAAAATGAACATGTACAAATAAAGCTTGCTAGCAACTCAGGGTAAAATAAGATGGGATTTAGCCTTTAAGAAAGTGGTAGAAGATTCAGAAATCTATCAACTACCAATGGGTAGTTGTTAGCTTTCTACAATTTAAGACAATATTTGAGTTTCTCATTAAAGATTGAGTGTCCTAATATGACGTCCCGGTGTTAAGTTAAGTATATGCTAACCCAACAGCAAGGGTTACCATAGTACTACATAATGAATTAGTAATAAACTAACTCACTATTAAGCACAACGTGGCTAATAATCTTTTTAGATAAGAAAAATATGCTATAAAAAATACCATGTATACAAATATATCTATCATCAAAATTATCGAGAGTAAAAGAAAGAAAAGATATTCATCACAGAAAAAAAGGCAAGAATATCCATATTTATTATTATTACAAAATAGTTTAAAATGTTATAAAAGCTCTCATTCTCATATAAAAGAAAAGAAAAATGCCAAATCTTCATAGCTGCTTCTGAAGGTCAAGATCTGCCTCAGCTTCAAGCTCTTATTTAAGCTCCTGATCTATCGTATTTGATTTTTAATACGGTAGGACACAACTAATAAAAAAAAAAGTGATTACACTTAAAAAGTCTAAGCACATTTTAGGGTTTTGTTATGTCTTACTTATTTGAGTTTAGTGGATATCATATTAACCATTTATAAATATAATAAAGCGGTGCACAAAGCAATAAGAGGAGGAAGGTACTAAAAATGTAAAAGACTAAAAAGTAAATGAATATGGAGTAAGAGAACTTACAGTGGGTTGCTCTAGCCTGCACAAGACATATAAGAAAGAAATCAAAGAAAAACTAACTATACATATAAAATACTAGTGTGCTGTGATGAACCCCACCTTTGGCCCCAACCTATCACTGACCCTGGATCCTTGATAGATTCTAGCTAAGGTGTGGGGACTAGGGTGGCATCACCATTTTATGCCTAGGATTGTAGTCGGGAGTTTAGAATAATACTATAAAGAGAACAAATATTTGCTCTAATAATTAGAGAACATTAAAGTAGTAATTTTTATTCTAAAAAGAGTATTATTACAAGCGCAAGTTTTTCTTTTATTTATAAATATAATAAGAGAATAGAAAGTGCAGCGGCAAATTGATCAGCCTATCTCCAGATTCTTAGCAGTGACCTGACCTAGCATTTACAACGAAAATGCTCGGGTTGATCACCCGTTAAAGATAAACTCAAATACTTTTGGTATAATTAATTACATTGTATATATAAGCAAAAGCATAAAATTTAAGTGCAGGAAAAATGTAGGGAAGCATAATAATAAGAATTTGAAAGGCAAAATTTTATCTTTTAAGGATTATCATAATTTTTTCTGCAAATCAGAATTTTAGCGATAATTTCGAAATAGAAATAAAAGTAATCTGTCACAAGTAAGACATAATTATCAAAAGCTAATATATCTATCTCGAAAGTGAATAATATATATATATATATATATATATATATATATATATATATATATATATATATATAACATTTTTATTCAAGCGGGCAATTTCTCAAATCTTGAGGAAACAAAACACGTCTGCTATGATTATCACAATTTGGGTTCAAACATCGTCATTCAGGCATTATTTCACATATGATAACCCCTCGTAGGTATAGTCATAGTCTCATTATATATTCATGAATTAATATGATAGTGAACTAGCCACATTCTTATTACATTCTGTACAAGATGTAAATGTTTCTCATGGAACCCCATTTAATTCAATCAATCAATATCCATTATCTATCTTTGAAAGCATCTCATATAGTGACTGTAAGCTTAAATTATTACAGAGTAAGAAACTAGTTTGGTTAAATTTGCGAAGCAAACACGAATAATGAAATCAGCATATATAAATGCAGCTCATGATATCTGGGGTATCTATTTTCTTTAGCTAGGTTAACTTTTTGTAAATCTGTGAAAAATTTATGGATTAGTGAAGAGATGAAAAATGCAACTTTTATTATCTTCTCTCGCTCTTAGTGTGCTTCAATGTTAGTAAAATAGCATTAGGATGAGAAGATGATGATTGAGGTGGTGAAGAAAACATAGGTAATAGTAATACTGACGATGGCGTAAATATGTGATGCTAATAATTATTAAAATAATAATAATAATAATTATTATTATTATAATAATAATAATAATTATTATTATTATTTGTATTTATAACATGAGAATAACAATTATGAATCTTAGAGAGAAATAATATGTTTATATATATATATATATATTTTAATATTATCATTTATACATAAAATATATTATTTTTTTTATTTCTAGTGAGAGAACATGATAATTGGAAGGAAATAGAAATGTTAATTTTTATAATTATTTTATACGTATGAGTTTATTTTAGAGAGAGAATATAATAATAGGATGATTATTATTATTACTATTATTATTAGTTTATGTGATGATAATAATATTTTTATTATTATGTTGAACATATGATGATGTTAATAATAATAAGTAGGGTTGTATACCTTAATAATATTATTATTATTAAGAGATGAAAATAGAGAGAGAGAAGGTTATTAAAATATGAGAGATAGTATAATAATAATAATATAGATATTATTATTATTATATATGTAATAATAAGTATAATAATCATACTCAAATTATAATAGTAATGATAACAACATATTTATTATTATGAGATATTATAACTATATTAAGTATATTATAGTATATATATATATATGTGATAATAATGAATATAAAAAAAAAAAATTGCATAAATGAAATGCTAGGTGTGGAATAAGATGTTCGTAGTAAAAACTAAAAATATTAGGAGCAGAAATTTAAGAGTCAGTAACAAAAATAAATGTTAGGGGCAAAATATAAATTAGTGATTAGTAGGTCAGTGATTTTAATAGTCAAATAAATTTTTAGTTATTTTTAATCTCTCATTTAAAATTTTTATATTTCAATTAGCCCATTTAATTTTTCTAACTCACATTTTTTTTTAGTTTTTGTGGTCCTTCTCCCTGTTTAAAAGGGCTTGCGGATGGGTGGTAGTGACCTGTCGATGAGGTAGGGGACGACTCGTGGGGCTTTAACAGAGTGCCGGCGTGGAGACGGCACGATGAGGCAGCGGGGCGAGGGGCTGTTGTTGGCCGGGGTAGAAGAAGAAGAGGAAGTAAGGTGTGGGAAGACCTTGGGGTTGCCGGGGGGAGGGAGAGGATGGTTAGAGGTTGCCAGCAAGGTAGGGAGGTGGAGAAGTGAGGCTGGCGGCCAGCCGGAGGTGGAGGAGGATGAGAAGGCTTGGGGAAGCTTGTGGGAGATGCTATTTATAGCCAAGGAGAGGGTGGAGGGGGCTGCCCTGGCCAGCTGCCTGCCGACCACGTGGCCGGGCAGCCCCCGGCTGGCAGGGCCCCGCGGCTCCAAGGGAGGGAGCCGGTTCTTTGCGTACGTTGGAAGGAAGTAATCGGGAGGGGGGGGAGAAAGAGGAAGATGAGAGAGAATAATTAGGAAGGAATATTTAAATAAGAATTTGTTTTAAATTAATCACATTTTTTTGTCGTTTGATCTCTGAATTTGACAAAACTTGACCGGGAGGTCCGTCTTAACGAGACCAACGTTTTCAAATAAAAATTTCTCGATTCGAAGCTATAATTTATTTTTATATAATTTTTGTAGGTAAAAACTTCAAAAATTCCGAACATTTCAGAGCTTAAATTTGACGAAAAATTTTATGTAGCTTTATTTTATTATTGCGAATCCAATGGCACTAATTTTTTTGAATTTTGACTTATATTTAATTTTTCTAATTTTTCTTATTTAAAAAATTCAATAATTAATATAGAAATATTCATCCATCAAATCACCTCCAAACTTAGGCATTATGATCAAAAAATATACTCTTTCTAATGGCATATTTCTTTGGTCTAATATGAAACTTTCTCGGAGACCTGATTTTATCCTGATTTGGCCGACATTTTGGTTTTCTAAAATTTGGGTTGTTACAGACTTACCTAATTAAAATTGATGTTGTCCTCCACATTATAGGCAATTTTAGTTTTGATGGTTACCAAGTTATTCTGAAGAGATTTGGATATTTTGTGTGCATGTCGTCCTCTTTTTCCCAAGTGGCTTCTTTTGAACTTTGGTTTCTCCATTGAACTTTACCATAGGAATTGATTTACTACGAAGTTAATGAATATTAGAGAAAATAGTTGGGTTTCAACATGCAATTTATTAAGAATTCAGGCAAGTACTCTTCTTTATCAATTTAGTGTCAAATAAAATAGATGAATTAATTATAATCAAGGGAAGTAGTATTCTCTAGGGTGTCTCCCAAATGTACTACTTCTCACCTTGTGCTCAGAGATGAGCTCGTGATGGTTCAATCTCGGCACATAGACCCTCATTTGATAATTATCTATTGAGTTCAAAGCTTATGTCTAAGATATAGAATCTACAGTTGTAGTCACGCATCACAGGAACTTGATTCCACTAATATCTCATATGCATCAACTTTTTATTAAGATAAGGAGACGAGCTATTAGGCTAAATGGGCTATGTCACATCAGACATAGCATATAATGCATCTAACTCCTCGTATAAACTTAAAAAGAGCTATGGAGCTCAACTAGCAGCTATTGGCATCACTTGCATCAACATCTCAACTCAGAAAGAAGTTATGCAATGACTCTCATCATGCACAAACTTCTCACATAAACTAATGGTGAGCAATGGAGCTCAGAGATCATTAAGTATTCCATGGCTCTGTTGATCAGCTTAGATCTAAGGGGTTGCAGTGTCCATTATCGCACAGTGAATGATGTCATTGAAATTCACGGTGAGGACACTCAACATGTAATCCTTTGGTTCTTAGTGATCGAAAACCTCAGTGGTTTTCATAGTTAAATAAATCAATTAGTATCTTCAGGTTAATATTTTCTTATCCATTTCATTCTTCACAACATTTAAATCAAAAATGTATGTTCAAAATGTATTCAGTGAAATTTGAAGAGTGCAAATACATTTATTTTTTAATTAATTACATGTTGGTACCCAACCCTCCCCAAGGAGGGTTTAGGCTGCAATTAATATGAAAATACTGAAAAGATTATAAGCAATAAGAAGCCCTTGCATGGCTTTTACGGAAAAGATGATGAGTTAGAAGGTGATACAATACTGAGAATAGTTGTCGCATTCATCAGCTTGTGTCCCCTTCTCTAGCTCTTCTCGCTTTATTTCCTGTGCTTGGTCCTTTCTTCTTCAAAGTACAGCCTTCTCCATCCTTGGGCAGAGGGAACTCTCATTCGCTTTCTTTTGCAAGAGCTTTGCTATAAGATCTTTAGTATTTGTCAAAATCTAAAACCATTTCTTAGCCTTTATCCATAGAATTTTTAATGTTTGAAAACTTCTCAGCTTTTGTGCAGCCAACCTTTCCCCCTTCTTGAGAATTGAATTGCAATTAAGATTTATTCATTTATTCTATTGAAAATGAGGAGGCTTAATTGATTTTCTATTAATTCCTATTGTGGGAGGGGAAAAATTAAGTCGATTCCTCTTCCCAATGCTGATTTGGATGCCTATTACAGAGCAAATTTATGGTGAGCACTATGGCATGTTGTAACATGGACCTTTCAGGCTCAGAGACGCTACGACACGTAGTAGTGTGAATCTTTCTAGCTTGGTCTGCCATGGCACGCGGTAGCGCCAAGTTGTTGAATTTGAGGCGTGCTGTGGTGCGCTGGAGCGCGTAAGTTTCTGTAATGGTCCGCTATGGTGCATGATAGCATCGTGCATTTGGGTAGGAAGGCGCTGCTGCGCATAAGGGTTATTTTAGATCTCAAAAGCATGGCCTATCAAGCGCCGTAGCGGACCATAATAGAAAGGTCTATCACACAGTGCTTTTGGGTAGGCTATCATGTGTCGCATGTGACAGCTTTATATCTTTCTATTATTTTAGAACTTTTCTGCATTTGGGTTTTGTTTTATTTATAATGAATCTTTTTAAAATAAAATAAGGTATGTTGTAGCTTTTGATATGTAAGACTTATTGTCTAACATAAGGTACTTTTCTTCTTTTCTTTATCTGGGAAATCAACACTTTGGGATCTGCGAATTTGTCAAATCCAGAGCAGTTTGAGGAGCAGGCCATGGAGGCTTCCTAGGATATCCAGAAGGAGTTCATGGAGCATTATCTAGCTCAACTTTTACTTACTATTTTAGTTACTTATTATTCTAAGTTGAGAGACATTTACTATATTTTTATTTTAAATAGATGGTCTATAATAATTTAATTCTGGATTTATTTTCTCTTTATTTTCTGAGATGAATGTTTCTTACTCAGCCTTTGTGATGAATGATATGGATGAATGCTATAGTATATGCACTCTATTATTATTATCACTTATACTTAGTGCTGTGATGTGATGAGCATGAAAGATATGCAAACACTTATATACATTAGATCCTTATTAAGGCCACCACCCATAAATCTAATGTATATAGGTACCTTATCTAATGCTTATGATAAGAATATCCCACTTATCTTAAAGATTAGACTTCAGTTATACATTGGCTAGAGTCCCAGCAGCATTCGGGGAGGTTCAGTAGTCCTTCCTGAGTGACGCACCATTCCACCACCAATTGTTTTGTCTTTAATACCACAACTGAGTGCAGCGATAGGATGGGGCATTTCAACAATTGTCCAAGTAACTTAAGCTGATTCAATGAAATCTATTTATAACTTATTAAAAGAAGTATGTAAGAAACATACCTCAAACTAGAAACTGCAATAAGATTATATATATATAAGTTATAAAGTAACTGTAAATAGAGAAATAAATCTGAAACTGCTCATGATCATTTGGATATAAGTTAATTAAATAGAAAGTAAAATTGAGATGTGATACATAATAGTAGATCAAGTCCAACATTTAGTCAAAAACTAGCATATTAAATATATAAGTAATAGTAAAAGATTATAAAAGGATTGAAATAGAGGTATAGTGTGCATAAATAGGAAATAGAAAGTGAAAACTGCCATAATTAAAAGCTTGGCTAATAAAGCCACTCTAACTGTACTAAAATTGTAATTGAATTGCAAGTAATCAAACTGAGTTTTATTTTAATTAGATATATGTCTATATTAGTCCGACCATAATAGAAACTGGCTAAATATAGCCACTGAATAGGAAGTCCCACATGTATCATCTCGACCACTAATGACTAGATCCGAATCAGACTATAGAATCAGACATGTATCATCCACACCCTCACAAGGTTGGATTCAAGTCAATTCCATTTCATCAAATAGAACTACAGAGATAGACTAATTAGGACACATTCCACTAAGCTATTATCTGAGCTATTGAACTCACTAATTATCAATAAAAATGTTATATGCATTTCAAAATTGATATAGAATACTCATCAATAATTCCAAGTTCAACTAAATATGCTAAAAATACTAGGCTCAAGTACAAGGTAAGCAAATTAACAAAGTCAAATTAAGAAAAATTCTACTAAAACACATGTGATATTGACTATTATTTCACTTATCAATTTTATCTAATCTGAGAGAATATATGTTCAGGATCTCTAATTTCCCATTATAAAGTAAAATCTCAAATTCTCGGCCTTAAAGTTATAAATATCAGAACTTAACAAGTTGTAGTTCAAAATAAAATAATATTGCCTACTAAAGTTGACTAATTAATTAATCAACTTATTTGATGTATTTCATTAACACATAACAAATCTTGATCAAAATAACTAAGATTTAAGGACTTATAGTTAAACTCCAAGGTGCTAACATCTAAGTATCTAGAATTGCTCACAATTCTCATTACAATGATTAAGAATTTCTATGGAATAATTATAATGATTTAAGATGTAGAATTTCTAGTATTAATGATAAACTGCAATTATAATAAAATAAAATTATAAAATAATCAGACTTGTAACTTAAATAAGATTCAATCTATTGAGTTATTCCATTACTCAATTGAATTAAATTCACTATAAGTTAGAAATGAAAATCTAAAAATTAAAACTCTTAAGAATTTTAAAGATTTTGCTTATGACTTTTCTTAAGAAGATATTTGGAAAAAGTCAAATAAATATCTAAATTCATTATGCATGATTTATTAAGCATTGATTAACATTTAAGGAGGTAGCAATGTGGATTACAAACCAACATTAAGATTCTTAATAATTCATTTGATTAAACTTTCAGAAAACTAAGGTTTTGCTTTTAAATAAAATTCCACGAGTCTAAATGATCTTAACTTGGTTTTAAACATTTATCTTATTGATTTAAGGAAGTGAATAAATTTCTAAGGCTTAATGGCACTTAAGCCAACACATGGTGAAAATAACTGAAATACCCCTCCTTAAGGGTTAAGAATAAGATTTGGAGTTCTAAGGTTCCAATTAAATCTACTCACTTTTAATATGTTTTTAAGGCATAAGAAGAGGATGAACACTTTAAACATCCAGTTTGAACTTAAATTAAGCTTAATAAGAAATAATCAAGATTTTGATCATTAAAAAGTGAGTAACCAAGTTATTCTATGAAAATGGTTTCTAAGCTTACCAATGGGTTCTATATTACTCAAGGAGTTTATAAATACTAAGTTTATTGAAATAAGAGCTTATTGAAGCTATCTTTATTAATCAAGGTTTAGGCTAATTAAGAAATGAATAATGAATTTAAACCTCACAAAATATTTCTAATCACATAATTAAGTTCTCCTCTATCTAAGGAAAATTTAGAAACCTTAATCATGCATTTTTTCTAAGAAATGAGATTTATAATCAATAATCAAGTATTTAGGATAATTAGGCTAATTTAGAAAATTTAATTACAAAAAAGTTTAATTTTATTTTAGTTTATTATTCCTTGCATTTTTGTAATCAAAATGGTATATTGGATCATATCATTTAGATCTAAATTGATCATTTTATTTCAAATGTATTCAAATATACTTTTGAAATGATTTCATTAATTAAATCATAGGTTTTTGGAATTATAAAATTAATTATCTTAAGGTTTTTAATTCCATAAAGCTAGTTATTTGAATAACTCTAATGAAAAGGTGCTAGTTAGGGGCCGACCCGACTTTACTGTGCATCTCCAATACAATAGATCCCCCAACAAATAGGATTAGGGTTAGTCATTAGCCAAATATGGGACATTCCAACCTTATCGCGGCTTGATTCTTATCCCAAAACTTTCTTGAGGTCTGGTCCTTTAATTGCATGGCAAAGCCCTATAGGGCAGGGCTTGGATCACTCATAACTAACTAGCCCCAAATCGGTCCTTTGAGGGATATAAGGTTTACTATGGATAGTAAATTCTCCCCACATAAACCATCAAATGGCTGGCTCTTGATCACAACATTTTCCTCATGTGGAGACAAAGCTAAGCTCTTATGTGGCTAGGCTGAGAAGCAGTTGAGTTGATGGGTCCTTACTCATGCCTAGTACTCTTTAGTATTGTGTTGGCCTGAGTAGAAGACAACCAATTGATTAAACCCCTGCTAGCTGCATTGTATCGATTAACTATAATTGATATGGCATAACCTCTCCTAGAAAATAGTGACCCTAACAAGCATCAATTCCCAGTGAATGAACCAAACCGCCATCACTCGATGAAAACCCTATCCAGCTAGTGCTCCACACTACTTGGACCATCATCGATTCAAGGATGGATCCTAGTTTTGCCTAACTTATCCTAATCACATTCACACCATCATAATAGTGGAATGAAATTGAATTAACTAGCAATGTGCTCACATGACTCAATGCAGAGAGAGGGAGGTACATGGTTGGACAAGTTGAGGAGATGACTTGCTGACAAGGGCAGTTTTAAAGATGTTCCAAAAGCTTCAGAGGCATATCAAGCTTTGACTATGGGTATGAACACCAGACCACACCCACTACTTAGCTGAAGATGTTCTATGAAGGGAAGCTGGAAAAAGCTAGGCACGCTGAGCTCCTCAGATGTTTGTTTGCCTACATAATGGGTGAAGAGAGCAGCATAGTGATCAAAGAGTTCACTGTGGCAAACTAAAGGATATAGATAGCCCTGAGATAGTGATCGGATTCTTGGGCCGGCCTCTCATGGCAGGCTCGATTGAAGGAAGTGTTGTAGATCGAGAAACTTATACGAGCACTGCAGCGGGATCAATTTTTGCTCAATGACTAGAGTTGCGTTGATGGTTACCAAGCAATTGATAAAATTACAAGTACATAAAATATAAACCACAGAACATACACATTCACCCATACACAAGCATCCAAAAAACAAGGATTTTATGTGGATAACCCAAGGATGAGAAAAGCCACGTAACCACACCACACAAAAATTTTACTATGAATGAAGAAGGATTACAGAGTTACAAAGAGCTTCACCTTCACATGAGAAAGAAAGATCTACTACTTATAAAGCATCCCGTTCAATTTTTTCATTAACAGGGAGCACCAGCTCTTACTTAGTAGCCGCCTCCATTAGTGTTCTCTCCAACAGTTGCCAAAGCCCATACCAACCTTTGACAACACTTAAGAAACTCCTCCAATAAGTTTCTTTAAGTAATTTGCAAATATTTGAACTCCAAATGGTCCAAAATAGCACCAAAATACATTGCAATGCCCTGGTCTCTAACGACTAACTACTGGGGCTTGCTTGGAATGTTATAGCTTGCTACAACCCCCTAATCACTGGACTCCACCCGCTAGGGTGTGCTGCGGTGCCTTAGTCTCTATTTGCTAGTAGGCCATGGTGCGCTACGCAATGCCAGGGCACGTTGTGGCGCATGCTGTAATTGAGCTTTACCATGATGATCTAAATGGTCCCCAAATCCCAATAGAAAGGTAGGGTCTAGCCTGATAGGGGTTGACCCAGAATTCACTAGGCCAACTGGTCGTTGCACCCAATGGAGGTGGGGGACAAGAGGGATGTCCCATATAACCAGCGTGGATAAGCCATTGGCTGTTCAGGGGGGACCTTCATGGGAGAGCGATTGGGGATGACCGTATGTATTGCGTGAGCTTCAATTGCCATCAAATCGCATGATCAAACAAATGACACGGCTCAAATGTGTTGATCCTTAATGGCTAAAGGCAGAAGAGCTCTCACTCACTGGATCGCTAATGCAATCTGACGACATATAAAGGACCCAAGCGAGAACACACATGCATCATAGGATCTAGGGTAGAGACGAGTTCTTATGGCCAGGATTCGGTTCACGGTTTGGAGGTTAGCCGATCAAAAAAATTTAATTTTAAATAATTAAATATAATTAATTTAATTTCATTAAATGAAATTTAAATGCAGTGCGGGAGCTTCGATTGCCATTTAATCGTATGATCAAACAGATGGTACGACTTAGAGGTGTTGATCCTTAATGGCTAAAGGCAAAAGCGCTTTCAGTCGTTGGATCACGAATGCAATCTGACGACTAATGAAGGACCCAAGTGAGAACATGTATGCGTCGTAGGATCTAGGTCTGAGACGAGTTTTGATGTCCAGGATTTGGTCCAAGGTTTGGAGGTTAGCCGACTATTAAATTTAATTTTTAATAATTAAATATATTTAATGTAATTTCATTAAATGAAATTTAAATCTAATTTTGGCTAATTGACCTCTAAAAGTTCCCAAAAATTTATCCCTAGCTAATTTGGGTGTGTTGAATTAAATCCAATTAGATTTCAATTTGAAGATCATTTTAATTTAGCCAATTTTATAAGTCTTTAAATTGGAAAAATAGCTAATTAATCTAATTGAGCTCCAATTGACCCTAATTTTTAAAGTTAAGTTTTAATGACTGGTTGAGTCTAATGGAATGATAATTAAGGCTTTGTTTAGCCTAAATTAACAAAAGTAACAACTTAGTATTATTGCACAAAACTTGGGTTGTTAAAGCCTCCCCTCTTAAAAGTGATGTCATCCTCCGTGCACTAATAGGCTCATTAACTAAATAAGAAATAATGGAAAATAAAGGATCTTATGAATACTTTATTAGGAAAAGAATTTAGGAAATGTTTTTTGCATCTCCTCTTTTTTCTCCTATGTGGCTTCTTCAATTGAATGATTCTGCTAGTGAACCTTTACCATCAAGATACTATGGTTCCTCAACTACTTGAGCTCTTTACATAAATTATTTGTGGGCTTAACAATGAAGGTTAGATTTGGTTGCAACTCTTCTACAAAAATATGAATTTATTGATTAGGATCTAATAAGCACTTTCTTAGAGATGAAACATGGAAAATATTGTGCATGGCAGAAAATGTTCTGGCAAATCTAACTTGTATGCAGATCTTTTCACCTTGGAAATCACTTTAATGAGTGCTAGATATCTAGGACTTAGCTTTCATGAAATATCAAGCCTTTGAATGCCTCACATCAGACTAATTTTGAGATATGCTCTTTCCCCAACTTGAAATTTTAAAGAATAGTGGTGAGCACCGAGATATTTATTCTATCTATCTTGAGTTGCGAACATATTCCTATTTATCAACTTGACATTTCTATTAGTCTCTTCAACTAAATTGGAGCTGCACATTTGAGTTTCACTTATCTCAATGCATGTCAATGGAGTATTACAATTCCTTTCATAGAGTGCTTCAAAAGCAGCCATTCCAATGCTAGCCTAGTAATTATTATTGAAGGCAAACTTCACCAAGGATAGGTTGTAACAACCCAAGGTTGTTACCTAACTTAATTTAAGCCTAATCATGTCTTAATTACCATTCCATTAAATTTGTCCAGTCATTAGAACCAAATCCTGAAGGTTTGAAGTAATTCAGAGCTAAATCTAATATTTTGGATTATTTTAATATTTAATTAATTAGGAAATGGAGGTATTTATTTTGACCTCAAAATTGAAATCCGACTTCGCCGTTGCGATCATCACCCCCAAATTAGCTAGGGGTGACATTTTGGACGTGTTTGGAAGTCGTCGAATCTTCGCAAATATTTTATATAATTAAATAACCCAAAAGTTAGCATAATAAAATAATCGTCGGAATCAAATTCTGACTTCGTCGTTGGATTCCTCACTGCCAAATTAGCTAGGGGTGAATTTTTGGGAATTTTCGGAGCGCGTTTCAAAAATTAGAATTTTTAAATAAACAAGGAAAATAAATAGGTAATTATTCAGCCCCTCATCTGCAATTTCCCCAAAATTTTTATTACTTCCTATCAGCCTTCCTCTCCATAGCCAGCGCCCCCATGCTCAATTATGATGAGCCCTCTCGTAGGCTCATGATGGCTCCCTATAGACCCTAGCCCTCCTCCCATCCTCCTCTTCTCCTTTAAAGGAGAAGCACAACCCTTCCCTCTTCCCTTGCTGTCCATCTAGAGCCCCTCACCCTCCACTTCATTGCTAAGTTGTGCTGAATAAGAAGGAGTTCTAGGTTCTTGGAGAAAACAGAGTACCATCTTCCTCCTTCTTTCGCAAGGCTAAAGGTACCCCTTTACCCCTCTCTTTTATCTTCTTCATATAGCTACAAAGCTTGAATACATCTCTAGACATCCATGTTTAAGTAAGCAGGCCTTTACAGCACTCAAAGAGATTAAATTTAATACTCTATTTTTCTTGTATTCTATACACACTGTCCTTAATCTACAATTTTCGTATAGATAAAATGCACCGTTTGTGACAATTTTGGTGTCGATGGAAAGGTATCAAAAAGACCTTTCCATCGATGTATGGTACCACTCATGAAACACTCTGGATTGAGAGTAATTAAGCATGAAATTAGGTATTCCAGGTTTCGTCCTAGCGAAATCGCCGTCTGGCCTGCAGCGCCCAATTTTGCAAAATAGGCCGCTGCAGTGCGCCACAGCGAGCTGCAGTGGCATTTCGGAGAAATTAAATAAAAGCCATTATTAAATTAATTAAACAATAACATTTGCAAAATGGACCGCTATAGCGCTGTAGCAGAAGTCTTGAGTAAGACTTTAGGAATTGTCAAAATAAATTAATGGAACTGTAATTTTTGCAAAATGAACCGCTGGCGCACCGCAGCGGACTGCAGCGGGCCGCAGCGCCCCCCAGTGCTAAAAGCGCTACTGTGCGCTGCCACGTGAAAAGCGCTACAGTGCTCTCCAGCATGCTGCAGCGCGCCACAGCGCCCTAACTTGCAAAATTCCCAGAATTTTCTGTAAAATTGCCCAGTTTTGGTTGAGATGGCCAAAACTTCACTGTTTTGATATTTTAAGGTCCCTAGGACTCTAGTGGGACTGAATTAAATCAAATGTGCTCAAGACTTACCATGTACCTTAAATGTATTGTGCAAATTGCTAGGTAGCTTAGTATTTCAGTGCCAACAATAATATAAAATAATATTTAGGTTTTGAACCTTAAAAATTTAGAAAATGACCAAAATACCCCTAACCATAATTAGGTCATAACTTGACCATTTGAAGTTCAATTTGGGTCTACTCCTAGTTAAAGTACTTAGTGTGCTATATGGAAGCTATAGTCACTGAGTTTGCTGAAGTTGGACACAAATTGGAAGAGTTAGCTTTTTGACCCCTCTTAACTTAGAAAATTACTAATTTACCCTTAGAAATTCAAATGGCTATAACCAATTCATTGGACCTCAGGATTTAGTGTTCTTGGACTCTATGGAATCCTTGAATAGCAACCAACAGTGAGCTTCACAAAAATTTAGATTTCATTAAGTGCAATTTACTAAAATGCCCCTTAGGTCAAAAACCTTAGTTTGGACCTATAGGACCCGTTTCTCGTCAAAATTAAGCAAACTTACTGTCTATCTTCATGTTAGACAGTAAGAAACCATTTAGTACTAAGAAACTTCAATTTGGACCCTTAATTCAAAAGTTGACTTTTTGGGCCCTTAAGTAGGGATAAAATGGTCATTTTGCCCAAATTTTAGGTTAAGTGCCCTTAACCTCTAAATTATGTCATAAGTTACTAAGATCAGTATTAGAACTATATTAGAGTCATCTAAGTAAGAAAAATCAACTATTAGGTCAACTCATCAAAATTCCCAAAAAAGTTTCTAAGTCTTTTCTTAGGATCTTCTCACCTCACATAAGGACCATTCTTGAGACTAGGACTAGCTCATAGGTTAGATTTCATTTATGACCTAAGTGGGTTATCCAATGAATAAATCATTATTTTTATTAGTTTCTAGACTTTTACAACTTATTTGGATTATTTTGTCTTTCAACATTAGATTTAGGATAGGAGATTCATCCTATTACGTTTGATTTGCTTAATAGGATCTACCTTAATCAATAGATCAATTTTAGACTGAAACCTAGATCTTTTGTCTTAACCTTTTTGGATTATATAATTAAGCCCAATCTCGTGGTGTTTAATCCATAATCTGTAGTTTAGTAGATCTTGATCAGATCTTAGATAGAATGTCTAAACTCATTAAACTAGGACGTATGATTCATTGATTGAATTTGTAGTCATGTTTGATTGAATTAGATTAGAACCTGATCAGTTCTAATTCTTTTAACTTATAAGGCCGTACTTCTAAGTTACACTCGATAGTGGGAATTGGTTAAGTTAAATAATAATAGTGTCACCATGTATAAAAGAGTCCCTTGCTTACTTGATTAATTTTTGTTGCTACACATTTTTTGTATTTTGTGCTTAAATTCCTTGTTCATATCATATAAGAGAGCTTTGTGCATGAAATGAAAACATAGAATAATTAGGATAACAGTTGCCTTTGGGTTCAGTATATTTAGTAGATTCGGGTGCACATTTACCCTAATGGACAGGGGTAAGGAGTAATAAGGATGCTCAATATTACTCATTGAGGAGTGTGTGTTAAGCTTGGAACCCATATGGTCTTGCAAATGTGCTTGACTCCTCAGCTGTTTCTGGATGTGTCCACAAAAATAAAGTAAAATAACTAAAAGATTCTGCATTTGTATTTACCGCCTCCTCAGTTCTGCTGCTAGATTCTGACTGCCCTAGCCCAGAAAGGCTATGGGAATTTCTATCTACCCAAGCCTAGAAAGGCATTAGGGATTTCACCGGCATGATGGCCAACTTTCTAATATGGCAGTCTTTACATTCCTGTTTCAGTTTTTGCTTACTGTGTACTGTATTTTGATATATATGTCAGTCACCTATATTTCTTTACTTACCTGCTCAATTATACGTATTTATAGGATGCTAGACTTTACTGTTTACTATATGTACCATGTTCAGATTTCTGTCTTTAATCAGCATATGTCATATGATCATCAGCATGTTTAGGATTAGACTTCACTTTCAGTTCTTTTACTTACTGCAGTATATATATGTATATGCCCTTTTCTCACTTAGTTGTTGAGGTGTGCCTTTGCCTCATTTGTTGTTTAATAATAAATTTTGTATTTATACCTTATCCTATTCTTTGTATGCTTACTGCTCCAACTACTTTAGTTTACCTCTTTGTTGTGCTTAAGTATAAAAATGGTGACATTAATAACACATATAAAATGTTCAGCCTAAAATGTAATTAGATAATTGTCTAACAAGATTTTTCTTTTATTGGCTGGGGCCCTAGCATTATGAAACTGATAATGTCAGATTCAGATAGGTTTGAGGAGCTAGGTGCTGAAGTAGAGGTGCCTTACTTAGAGGAGGCGCTTCACTCAGGAGAGCCAGATATTGCTTAGTTCCTTTTAGCCTCTTGTGAAAATGAGTGATTTATCTTCAGTCTTTTAAACTATTTAAATGTTGTAATAATACAGGTATTGTGACTGTGATTTACTTTATGCGCTTTATTATTTTCTGAGCTATCTTATTACTATTTCTTATGTGATGCATAGTGAACGGATGTACTATTTACTTCATTTGCTTCCGTGCTCTGTATGTCTGTCTTAATTAGTGACTGAACCTCTTATTTATCCTGTGCATGTCCTCCTCTTATTAGTAGATTGTGGATCTTACCTAATCCAATGATAAGAGGAGGATTTGCACAAGTGACCCTCCACTCCTTAGCTTAATGATTGTGGACTTAGGGGGCGGGGCGCGACATAGGTAATCTTCCCAAGATCCTCTGAAATCTAACACACAAAGACAAAAAATCTTTGAGAACCTGATTTACTCATTCAGTCTGGCTATCCATTTGAGGTTAAAAGGATATACTCATGTTTAGGTTAGTTCCGAGATCTTGTTGAACATCTAGCCAAAAATAGGATGTAAATCTATTGCTTGATTTGATACTATGCATTTAGGTGTACCATGTAGATGAACAATTTCTTTTATGTGCACCCTTGCCAACTTCTCAATTGAATCAGGTATATCAATATGAAGTTGGATGATTATGTCTGCCTATCAACAATCACCGAGGTCGCATTAGCATTCGATTTCTCTTAGGCAAACCCATTACAAAATCAATGGAAAGAACAGTTCATTTCCAATCTATGATCTCAAAGAGTTTCATGTGTCCACCAGGCCTTAGGTGTTCAACTTTGACTAAGGAGTCAGAATGTCGCTCAGAAACAAATACAATAATGTCTCTCATTATGCCAGGCCACTAAAATGGCTTCTTTAGATCCTTATATATTTTAATACATTCCAAATGGACAGTGTATCCCAAATTATGGACCTCCAAAAAGATTTTTAATTGCAACTTCTTGGGAACCTATGCTCTCTTGGAACATAACACCATAGCTATCTAATCGTAATTCAGGTCCTTTGCCATTTTCAATATCTGCCTTGAGCTGGGTGTAACTCTAATCTTCCTTCTGTGCCACTTTAGTCAAGATTCAACTTGACAGTCGAACAGAAAAATTCATAGCTCGATTGTTCTTATTGGTTCGATCTTTAGCATCTCAAGCTTATAAACTAATGGGCTGCTGTAATAAAGAGGCAATAAAATTACCTCTTAACTTTAGGCATTAGCTATAAAATTGTCCATACCTTGGTGGCATTGAATTTCTAATTCATAATCACAAATCAGTTTCAGCCACCTTCTCTACCTACAGTTAAGCTCCTTTTGTGTGAAGATATATTCAGACTTTGATGGTTCATGAAATCTCACACTTGCTCATGTGATGCCCTGTATTGGTCACAGAAAGTTGACCTGAAACATCAACAGAAGATAACCCATCCTATTATGTCATCAACTCAACACTTATGTTGAATTGATTAGATCAAATGAGTTATCTATAATTATCTCTATCTGTGAACTAACCCTTTATATAATTATGATTATTATCTCAAGGGTTAGTCGCCCTTATCATTATGCATTATCAATTTTTATGATGACCACCAATGAATATAGAGATAAGGTTTTAGATAATAAGACCACATCGCAATACTAAGTATAAGCTAATGTATAATCAAAGTGTGGAAGCTAAGCATTCATCCATATTATTCATCATAAAATCCTAAAGTAAATGTTTATCTCATAAAAGAAAATGAAAATACATCCATAATTATTTAATTAAAACAAGCCATAGTTTAAAAATGTATAAATATGTAAGCTCTCATCTCACTAACATAAAAGTAAAACTAAGGTCTAGATCAGCAATCCTGCAACTATAGCTCTTCTGCCTCTTCCGACTTCTCATGGATCTCCTCAAAGATAGATTCCTTGAACTGCTTGAAACCTGATATCAGTTTCACATGTTAGGGACTCAGTAAATAAATAAAAGAGACCTTATGTTAAATTATGAGTTTAAGTTCATTTAGGCAAAGTAACTTTGACTATTGATTAAGGAATATTTGATTATCATGAAGAAACATAAATTAGAATATAAAACTGAAATAAGACTGCATAAACTGGAAGTAATAAAAACTTAATATAGTAAAATAGAACAAAGAAACTACTAAATAACTATACAAAATCAAATGTTATGCCACTAAATATGCTACTGAATTTGCCACTTATATGCGTAACCCAGATGCCTAAACCACATCTCCACTAATCCTAAGGTGGGCACTGAATAACACCGCTAATGAAATTCCATGTTCATGCAATTTATGTTATGCCAAATTTGTGGGACTTAAGTAAAAAAAATCAATTAAATCTAAAATCAACAAAAAAGTTATCCCCTTTGTTATCTAACTATTTATCCTGAACTTCTTAGTATACACATTTAACCTAATGTCACAATAATCTGAAAGTTTCACATAAAACTATTTAATACATACATTTTCTTATTCTGATTATACTTAATATTTAACACCCCAAATCATTCAGACAATACACTACAAATTAGCATATACTACTCTAAATATTACCATTAGTTTACTTGCTCAATATTGTGATCTTAAATTGAATTTTAACTTATTATAAGTTAAGAGTGCATACATACAAATTGGTACGTCCTAAGAAAGGTGAATTTGGATACATAGGTTGCTTAATTACACTTATCTTTGCTAACAAGGATAGGAGACACATTCTTTTACAGTTTATTCTTCCAAACTAAGGTGTCTGAATCATAACTCATAATATATAATGGAATTAGGATGTTTATCTTGAAATGAATTGTAATTGTCTAATTATCTAAGATAAGACTAATCTCTACAGCTCCTTACAGGTAAAATAAACTAATTTCTAAGTTAAATATGAAATCAAATTTAAGATTATAGGTAATGCCTAGTGCTAAGTTAGTAAGCACTAACCCAATACTAGAGGTTACTTTAGTACTTATACTAAACTTATAGGAAGCTAACTCACTATTAAGCACTACATGGCCAAAAGAGCTTTTTGAGTCAAGAAATTTAATAAGTAAATGAGCAGTTTATGTAAGTATAACTATTTCTTTTATCCAAATCTTTCATAGTAAGAGGAAAATGCATCCATCACAGAAAAGAAAAGTAAGAAAATTTAGAATTATAGTTACTACAAACAATTTATAAAATATTATAAAATCTTTCATCCTTACAAATAATAAAAAAAATGCAAGTCTTCAAGGGTATTGCTGAAGGTTAGGATCGGGTCCAACTCCAAGCCTTACAATATGCTACTAATCTGCCGTACTTGGTTTTTAATACGGTAGGAAATAACTAATAAAAGAAATTCAAGTATTAGACTTTAATATTCTGAGTAAATTTAAGGGTTTGTCTAAGTTTCATTTAATTTAATTAGATAACATATTAGCCATTTACAATATTTAAGTAAGCGGTGCACTAAGCAACTAAGGAAAATAGGTACAAAAGTAAGTAAAGATTGACAAGTAAGCAAAAGAAAGTGAAGGTACTCACAAGGGGTTGCTCTAGACCGCACAAAATATGTAAGAAAGAAACAGTATCTAACAACTAAAAATATTTGAGTGCATATGAAACATGAAGGAAAACATGTATATGTCCAATGGAAAATATGCTAACCCAAAACCTAAAACCCAAAACCCTAAGCAATAAAAAGAAAAGTAGTGTGAGGATAAATGATAGTAAATTAGCAAAGCATACACTACAAGTAAAGTTAATTAAAAGCTATAGATAATGCAATGCATCAACAAAGGAAATATGGTCTAGCGAAGTAAAGCAAAATTCAATCTCAAAGACTCGGTAAACATAATCAAAAGACTATGATAACTCATTCACAATCAATAAGATTGTGAAAAATGCAATGTTAAGTTAGTTATCTTATTTAAGGGTTTGTTCTACGTGCACATTACAAAATAAATGATAAGTTAAAGAAGTCTGCTTAACCATAAGTAGCAGTGCTTACAATAACACATACACTCCCCCTTTATGATATGTGTGGTATCCAGATCACTCCATAGCTTGTCCAGGCATAAATATCTGCCACATAAAACCCTCATGTTAAATGTTTTAAGGTTTTATTTATGCACAACATCTTAATGAATTTCCAAGGTTGTAGTCTCAAAGCATTGTAGTATTTAAGGAATTCAAAGTAACCCATGTAATATCAATAGTTTTCTAATTTAGATATCTAAGTTAATGATTGAGACTAATCATGCCCCTAATTGACTTAGACATTATCAATCTCTAAGTCATTTGAAGTAAAATAATACATTTAAGAATATGGTTTTGAAAATAGTAGTTTAATTATGTTTTATTAAGATAACAAAATTGTTTAAATATATATGTAGATGCAAGTTATAATTTAAAAATCCTATCTTACATCTAAATCTACAAGCAACTATACTTTCTAACTCAAAAGCTAATATGTTTATACTAGTGCATGGGTTTTCAACTAGAAGGTTTTCTTGAGGATTTACTATGCCTTGAGTTTATTAGGGTACCTATGGCTTAGACCTCTCAAGCTCTATAACAACACTAACTTGTTAACTACTCAATATCAAATTACTAAGAAGGGTGCTTAGGTGAAGGCCTTACTAACATTAGCTTCAAAGTTCTAATCTTTCCAATCTGGGACCTTAAGGTTAGCTATAAGGTTTAACTTCTAATGGTCTATCATAGTATCTAACTAACCATCTTTAGTACTACAATTGGTTAGGTTACTTCTATGTCTAAGGAAGGGAGTGTGCTAGCCTAGGTTCTATTTAGCCTCTCAAGTTTTCTTACAATTGGATCTAAAGGGATTTGGCCTTAGGTTACTCACCATTCTGTTACTACCTAAGGGGTTAGAACTGTCACCAAAATAATTTGATAATCTAAACTTAAGATCTCACATTATATTTTCATTGTTAGGTTTGAGGCTCACTTCTAGGTTTAGTAGAACTAAATTAACACAAGACTAACCTAAATGGTTTCACTACCAAAAGCATGCCCTAGGGTTTAATCAAGTCACATCGTAGGTTAAAACTTGTTGTACTAGGGTTAAGGAATCCCAAATTGGAAAATTTTCAATTATTTGAATTTAATATGAATTAAATGAAGTTCCAAATATGCACATTTTTCAATTGATGTCCAAATGAGTTAAATTCAGTGAATATGGATTACTTAAAATCTAAGGATCAAAATGACAGTAAGTAGAGTCAAATTGGACAACATTTAGCTTAATAAGGTTTAATTATTCATAATGATAATTAAAAAGTGATTCGTAAAACTAATTGTCAAATTCAAAATTAAATTTAATGTTATTTTTCTACACATTTTTCTGATGATTTTGGTATATAATTTTGCTATGTTTGGATGAGTAATTAAGAATTTATGCTTTTAATTAAACATGAATTAATTTCTTACTAACTTAAGAATAATTAAAATTGGTATCTAAATAGAATATTCCTTTCAGATTAACGGCACTGTCAGAATCAGGCCCGTCGGGACGGCGGGGCCCAACGGGCCGAGGATACTCCACGAATATGCCACAGCATAGTGCCACGCTGATCTTGGGCCATCCACCTGGCACTGTATGCATCCACCGCGAATAGTACAAAGAGGGGCCAAGAATTATGGTGTTAGAGAAACCCCAATTCCTCAGCATTCTAGTCACGCTAGAAGCCAAGCAATAGCTCAATTAAAAGCTAGAGATGAGGTTTACACAATGGCATAAAATTTCGTAACCCTATCAACTTTTATTAGCATTAATTAGACAAAGAGAAAAACTAGGGTTAGGTTTTACTGTGGGGTCGAATTACGACCCCCACAATGAACCCACTGCTTGTAACTGGCCTGGTTTAGGTCCTAAGTTCTCAGCCATCCCTTAGAAACCAATTGGGATGATATGAGCCAATGGAAGAGAAGTTAAGCTTAATTGGAACTTGAGCAGTGTACATTACTGTACAGGCCCGAGTTCATTCAAGCTAACAGAGATGTATCGTTCCCTAACCAGACCACCGTTTAATGCTACATTAACAAAAATTGAGAAATGAAATGCATTGAAGTGGAATGGGAAGAATTAAACAGTTAAATCAATGTACCTAGGCTCCATTGCATGCTACCATCTTCTCTCAACTTGCTTGTATGTATGTGATGATGAAGCTTCCACGAGTGCTGAATGGATCATCAAACAAGAGAGGCAATGTTTGCAGGGTTTTGAAGGCATAGGAGGAGCTTACTTGCCATGGCCAGTATGGGCTGTGGCACGTCTCTATCTATGACTTGTGGTGGTGGCCCACGTGGAGAATGAGACAAGGAATAGTTTATTATCATGTCCTAGCCATTGGATTGCCCCTTGATTTAATGGCCTGTTCACGTTGATCTGCTAGAAGCGATCACGGTCGCCCAATCTGAGCACAATGTTTAATCGAGCGATGCAGATCACACGTCATTTGATCAAATAGGATTAATGATGTTGTTATAATGAATTTTAATAATTAAATTATTTAATTAATAAATAACTTTTTATTTAATTAATATTAAGCTTCCAAATGAACTCCGAAAAATCCTAAATTTTCACACCTATTTAATTTGGGGGCAAGAAACTTAAAAATGAAGTTAAATTTTTAATGAGAGGTCAATTTACTATTCTTTATTTTTAGGTTAATTAAATTGCTCAAAACAAATATCAAAATTTAATGATCTCTAAATTGCATCAAATTTTGGCAGTTGACTCATAATGACATCAGGAGCGAATGGCTAAGGTATTAAGTTATTTAGGCAACCAAGTAATGGGTAAGCATATTATGATTTTTACAACAAGTATGCACTTCTTCCTTATATAAGAATCCTAAACTGTATCAATAGATTTGGTTCTAAGAAAACTGTTTGAGGTCCAAGGATTTTCACACATAAAAGAAACTTTTAGCTTATAATCCTTCATTAAATTCTTTATTTATTAAGCAAGAAGGAATTTGACTTTGGCTCTTAGAATACTAGTATAAAATCAAGACTTCTAAAATTAACTCAAATCACAAGATAATTAATTATGGAATTTCTGTTAAACTTCCTAATCTCTTTAATGCTAAGGCAATAATCTATGGAGATAAGGTTCTAAGATCATATAAAGGAATAGGAATTTTTAAGGACAACAATTATTTGCCACTAAATTGATCTAAGTAATAGTTATACAAATTTTGTTTCACTATGCTATATCTTTATGGAAAATGAGGATTATTAACACACACTTCAAACCTTCATTTAATTGGCTAAATTATTTTAAACCAAAATTAGGGTTTATACTATTAATTTGCAAATGCTTTGACATGGAGTTAATTAAGCTTTCAAACATTTTAATTGCTGATTTCAAAAAAGAGAAATTTTTTAGAGACCTTGTATTGAGCATTTGGTTCCTTCTAATAAAATATTCACAATTAAGGGTACAAAAATTAGTCTTATGGATTAGAATTCTAAATTGAAATTTCTCACCTCCAAGTGATCTTTACTAACTATGAGGCATAGACTCTAAGTACACTAAATTTGACAAACCAATGAGTCTAATATTTATTAATTAGTGTTTGACTCATTAGGAGGTGAGTAGCAAATTAAATCTCACAAAATAAAGTTCTAAGCTATAATTATGTTCTTTACTATCCAAGGAGTCATTAGACGCCTAAAAATAACAAAATCAGATCATTAAAACTACTAATATTTACTAATTTAGCACTATATTCCCAAGAATCTTTTTAAGAAAAAGAAATTTAATAAGTAAAAGAGCAATATATATATGTGTAACTATATCTTTCATCCAAACCATTTATAGTAACAGAAGAAAATGCATTCATCACTGAAAAGAAAAGCAAAAACATCTAGAATTATAGTTCTTACAAATAATTTAATAAATGTTTTAAGATTTTCTCACCTTCACAAATAATAAGAATAATACAATTTTTCATGGGTACTATTGAAGGTCAAGATTATCTCCAACTCCAATCTCCAGAATATGCTCCAGAATATGCTCCAATCTCCAAAATAAGTGATTAGACTTTAAAATTATAAGTACATTTTAAGGTTTCTCTAAGTTTTATTTAATTTAATCGATATCACATTATCCAATTAAATATTTAAGTAACTAGTTCACTAAGCAACAAAAGAAAATAGGTTCAAAAGTAGGTTAAAATTGAAAAGTAAGGAAAGTAAAGGTACTCATAGAGGGTTGCTCTAGCCTGCACAAAATATGTAAGAAAGGAAAAATATCTAACAACTAAAAATACTAGTGTGCATATGAAATGTGAAGAAAAATTTGTATATATCCAATGGAAAAAATGCTAAGTAATAGTAAAAGAAAAGAAGTGTAATGATAAATGAGAGCAAATAAGATGACACATTCTACAAGTAAATTGAAGTAAATGCTATAAATAATGTAATGCATAAGCAGAATGAAATACATTATAATGAAGTAAAGTAAAATTTAGTCTCGAAGACTGAGTAAAATAGTCATAAGACTATTTTAAGATTGTGAGAAATGCAATGTTAACTTATTTATCTTATTTAAGGTTTTGTTCTGCGAGCACATTATAGAAAAATTGAGAACTCAAGCACATCTACTTAACCATAAGTAGCAGGGTTTCTCATACCACATGCACTCTCCCTCTAGGATATGTGTGGTATCTAGATCACTTCATAGCCTACCCTAGCTTAAATATCCACCAAATAAAACTGCTATATTTAGTTTTAAATTTTTATTTATGCATAATGTCTAAATGAATGTCTAAGGTTGTATTATCAAGGTGTTGCTGCCTTCAAGGAGTTCAAAAATAATTATAAATCATGTGATATCAACTATTAACTAATTTAGTTATCTAACTTAATGAATGAGGCTAACCAAGCTTCCAATTGACACACATTATCAATCTCTATGTCATTTGAAGTATAAAATACATATATAAATTTGGTTTTGGAACTAATAGTTTAATTATATATTATTTAGATTATCATTTATACATATATATTTATATAGATGCAAGTTATAATTTTAAAATCATATTTTACATCTAGAACTACAAGCTATTATACTTTCTAATTCTTAAGCTAATATGCTTAGATTGCTGCCAAGGTTTTCAACTAGAAGGTTATCTTAAGGATTTAGTAAGCCTTGAGTTTATTACGGTATCTAAGTCTTAGACCTCTCTAACTCTATAGCTACACAAACTTGTTAACTACTCACTAACAAATTACTAATAATGGTTCTAAGGTAAAGGTCTTAGTAACATTAGCTTCTAAGTCCTAATCCTTTCAATTAGGAACCTAACAGTTAGCTCCAAGTTTTAACTTTTAATTATCTATCAAAATCTCTAACTAAAATCATCTTCAATACTACATTTGGTTAGGTCACTTCTATGTCTAAAGAAGGGAGGGTGTTAGCTAGGTTCTATTTAGCCTCTTAAGTCTTCTTATAATTGGGTATAAGGGAATTAGACCTTAGGTTACTCGCTATTCTATTTCTATCTAAGGGGTTAAACAATCACCAAAATAATTTGATAATCAAAACCTAAGATCTCACATTTTTTTCTTAGTCCTAAGGTTTAAGCTCACTACTTGATTTAGTAGAACAAAATCAATACAAGACTTAGTGGTTTCCTACCAATGATATGCCCTAGGGTTTAGTCAAGTCACATTCTAGGTCAAGGCTTGTCGTACTAGGGTTAAAGAAGCTCAAATGGAAAATTTTCCAGTTATTTGAATTTAATATGAATTAAATTAAGTGCCAAAAATGCATATTTTCCAATTAATGTCCAAATAGCTTAGATTCAATGAATATTGAATCCTTCTAGCATAAGTATCAAAATGATAGTAAGTAGAGTCAAATTGGATATTATTTGGCTTAATTAGGGTTTAATTACTTCTAATTAAAATTGAAAGGTGATTAGTAAAACTTCTTTTCAAAGCTAGAATTAAATTCCATAATATTATACTACACATTTTCTTAATCATTTTGGTATATAATTTTGCTATGTTGGGATGAGTAATTAAATAGATATGCAATTAATTAAGCATGAATTAATTTCTTACTAAGTTAGGAATTATTAAAATCATAATTTTAAGGGAATATTTCCTTCATATTAATATAGTTTTTGGGACCTGACATGTCGAGACATATGACTCAAATATGCCCCAGCATAATGCCACGTGGGTCATGGGCTGACCCGCCCGACTTTATATCTAATGACCCCATAATTAGATTAGGAACTCAATTGAACATTAGGTGCTACTATAGTACTTAATACTAGGTAAGAAAGTATAAATCCACTATTAAGCACTACAGAAGGCCAAGGGCCTCTAAAGAGGAAAACTGGATGCATAATATTAACTAGATACAAATCATTCCTGCCATTTAGAAAATAAAGTGAAAATACAACACAGAACAGTAAAGTAAAACGTGCATTATTAATTTAAGTTTTACAACATTTGATGTTATTGATGAACCCAATAATTATAAGTAATTTAGCATTACAAAAAATGTTTTTCATAGGATTTGTTGCACTTTGATATGTATTTTTGTGGCATTTCAGGATGAAGAGCTCAAAGCTAAGATCAAAAATAAATTTAAGGAATGTTCTGCAGCATGCCACAGCATGCTACAATGTGCCACAACACCCTTCTTCCTAAGAGCAAGGCACTATTGTGTGCTATGACAGACTATTTCTTGAGTACTCAGCACTATAGCGTGCAATAGTGGACTCAACTTGAGAGTCTGGTGCTACATCATGGTGTAACAGACTCCACTTGAGAGCTTAACATTACAGCACACTGCAATGGCCTCAACTCGAGAGCCTGGTGCTAGAGTGCGCCATAGCAGACTCAACCCAAGAGGTTGGTACTACAACCTGCAGTAGTAGACAAAAATTAGAAAGCTTGGCGCTACAACATGCCATAGCGCCCGTGGAACATAACTCGTGGTGCTACAGCGCGTTGTAGCACCCATTGAATAGAAAGCTTGGCACTACAGTGAGCCATAGTGTACTCCACCAAACTGCTTTAAGAATAGGTGCTTAGACAATAGTGGGAAGACCAATGAGCTTAATTGTTTCCTTTTCCCCATAGCATAAACTGATTTCATTAAAATTCTTTCATTTTCAAAGGAATAAAGGAATATTACATTTATCAAATTCAAATTTCAAGGAAGGAGTGGGTTGGATGAGTTAAATATAAGGAATCTAAATGGATGCTTTAAAAGAGAACATTGAAGACTTGGAAAAAGTTCCCAATTTCAGTTTGGAGTTCTTAACCTTGAGGGATGTTCTAGGAAACATTGAGGAGAGTCCCATGCCTCAAAGGAGGGGAAGGCCGCAACCATAGGAGAATGAGAAGCACAAAAATAAAAAAGCAAAGGAGTTCAAAAGGAGAAGAAGTCAAGGTGAATGCGACAGTTGTTCTTTAGTATTGTATTCAAACTTTGTCTCATGTACCTTCTTGTAAGAGCCATGTAATGGCTTAGTAATTCTCGTTGCTACTAATGTTAGTGGGCTGCCTTTCTGTTAATGAATTAGGTATTTAAATATTGAATGGATTGGTTGGATAATATATAAGGATGATTTTTGGAGTTTTTGGTGGGTTCGTTATGGGTTGAGAGTGGACTATCTAAAAGAATGCCAAGACTATTCTGGGTTGATTCGAAATATCTCTTTTGTAGGTGGGGTTTTCATGGGTTAAAGGGCTAGAAATAAATTAATGCAAGTAACCTCAGATGCATAGTTTGGATCTGGAGTAGATGGCTAGGTTTGATTGTATTTAGATGGGTATCGAGGGGTAGGGAAGAAGACTAGGTCGGGCTATTTTTAGATTTGGCTATGGATGTTGTTGTAGAGTTTGGAGTGTGTTTGAGAGATTAGATATTGATTTAATAAATTGAAAGGATACTTAAGATGTTGTAGATGATGTGTGGGTGGTTTGAGGTTATGAGAATAAGAGTATAGCTTAAAAATAAAATATAAATAAGATAATAGCCAAACTCACCAAAAATAGGCAATAAACTTGACATCACCAAGCACCAAGCAACGTGAGAGATATTCACCACAAAATTCCTTAATTCAAGTTATTTTATTACAATACCTCTTAGCTCATATTTATAGCCACTACAAGTCTCTTGTCCTATGAGCTTTGGAGGGAAAATATGGAAGGAAATTTTGGAGGGAAAGATGGGTAATTGGCAATTAGTGAGGGAGTAACTCCAACTACTTACATTAAATATTTTCCTAATGACATGGCTGGCAAAACATGTGCCCTAATAAATAAAAAAGTACAATATTAAAAAAAACAAAATACAAATGGTAAGCCCAATATTTGGGCTCTTAATTGGGCTTTTGATTGGCTCTTTTAATTGGGCCCACCTTCAAATTCTTCCCTTAAATTTTAGCCATGACTCTTGTTGTCAGGCCTTTGATAATATTATTAGGATGTGCTACATCAACTCTCATCAGCTCAATTAAGCTCTGCACCTAAAAGTTTAAGTCCAAGTAATATTCTACTAATTGTGGGTATAGAGCTTCCAAATCAGTACGTGTTAGCCATGTGTCTTCTGTAGGCAACTTATTCTTCTAATGAATGAGAAAACAATGCTCTTTATCTTGATCATTAGGAGCCTCCTCAGAAATGATGTAGTCAATATCTAAAAAGAAAGGAGTTTGCATGTGGGGAACTATATCTCCTTCTAAAAAGTTAGACTGCGCAAGTGGAGGTTTGCTGACTCTTTCATATGATAAAATGTATTCAATATTAATAATAGGATGAATTAGTATATGATTAGGCAAGTCAAAGTGGTAAGCATTAGATCTAATTTTCCTAAGAACTTTGAAAGGGCCATAAGCCCTTGGATGCAATTTCATTTATTTTATGTTATTATATCGCTTAGGGTGGATGTGAATCAAAAAATAACCACCTTCTTTAAATTCCTTAGTTGATTTATTATGATTTTCCTTAGATGCATATTTTTTATTACCTAACATGATTTGTTGTCTTATAGAATCATGAAGGCTTTGAAAATCTTTGGAAAATGGGAATGATGAATAAGTAAATGCATGAGAAGAAAGGTTGGCAGCATTAATCGGCCGTTTAGGATTATGGCCATACACCACTTCAAATGGAGATGTTTTGGTTATTTAGGAAGTACTTCTATTATATGCAAATTCATTAGTAGGTAAATGTAAGTCCCAATTACCTATGCTTTTTCCAACAAGGCACCTAAGTAAGTTTCCTAAGCTTCGATTGACAACTTCAGTTTGACCATTCATTTGCGGGTGAAAAGCTGATGAAAATTTCAATTTTATCCCAAGAAGTTTCCATAAGGTCTTTCAAAAGTATGAGACAAACCTAACATCCCGATCTGTTATAATAGTTGAAGGAAGGCCATGCAATCGCACAATTTCCTTAAGGAGTAATTTTGGAGTATGGGAGGCGACATTATTTTTAGAGCAAGGTATAAAATGGGCCATTTTAGAAAATCTATCAACAACCACAAATATGCTATCATGAACATGAATTGTAATGTGGAAACCCAAGAACAAAATCCAATAATATATCTTCCCAAGGCCTATGATGAATGGGCAATGTCGTGTATTGGCCATATTTTTGTTTAGTAGCTTAATAATGAGCTACAAACTTTTGAATATCACTTTTTAGGTAAGGACAAAAAAATCAATTATCCATCAAGCATATTATTTTATCCATTCCAAATGGCCAGCAATTCCTCTTGAGTGCAGTTCAAAAATCCAAAACTCCCCAAGAGATGACCTAGGAATGCAAAGTTTAATTTATAGATAAAGATACCCATTAATCATAGAATATGTTGCATTTAAGGTTAGCTATTTTTTCAAGTGCTCCATGTAAATCAGATGATAGTCCAGGCACACTGGGTACTTTTCTCGAATTCATTCAAATCCAAGAATTTTGAATTCTAAGGAAGAGATGGTTATTTCCACCCTTGATAAAGCATCAACATGTTTGTTTTTAATTCCTAGTTTATATTTAAGGACAAATGAATAGTCTTGAAGAAACTCAACCCATTTGGCATGTCTTTGATTTAACTTTCATTGAGTATTGATAAATTTAAGGGGATGATAGTCAGAGTTAAGAGTAAAGTCATTGTGTATAAAAAGTGTCAACAATGCCTTAATGACTGGATGTCAGCATAAAATTCCCGATCATATGTTGAGTATCATTGCTTTGCATCATTCAACTTCTCACTAATGAAAGCAACATGATGATTTTTTTGACTTAAAACTCCACCAATTCCAATTCCAAATGCATCACAAGTGACTCAATGGTTTTAGAAAAATCAGAGAGTCGAAGGACTGGGGCTATTGTCATTAAACTTTAATTTGATCTAAAGCCTTTTGAGCAGTTAGGGTCCAACAAAACTTCTCTAACTTCAGTGTATCAGTAATTGATGCTACAACAACACTAAAGTTTCTAATGAACCGCCTATAGAATGTTGCGAGGCCATGAAAACTCCTTACTTCAGTAAATTATTTAGGAGTTGGCCACTTCATATATACCTTAACTTTGGTCGGGTCAAGTTTTATCCCTTTAGATAGAATGATAAAACATAAGAATGTCACCTCAGTTTGCAAGAAGAAACATTATTTAAAATGAATGTATAACTTCTCTATTTTAAAGGTCTTAAAAATTTGTCTAAGATAATTAAGGTGGTCTACTTTATTTGGACTAAAAATTAATATATCATCAAAATAAACCACCAAAAAGTTTCTTATAAATGTCTTAAGAACAATATTCATCAATCTCATAATGTACTAGGTGCATTCAAAAGTCCCAATGGCATGACCAACCATTCATAGAGTCTATCAGGGGTCTTGAAAGCAACTTTCCATTCATCTCCAAATCTAATTCTAATTTGATGATACAACTTTTCAAAGCATACTTAGAAAAGAAGTTTGCTCCTAAGATTAAGTATAGCATATCATCTAATTGTGTAATGGGGAATTGATATTTGATAGTGATTTTATTGATAGCCCAACTATCAATGCACATTGTCCATTTTTCTTCCTTCTTAGAAGTTATAGGGCAGGGACTGCACAAGGACTAAGAATATCTTGTATAAATCCTTTCTCAAGTAATTCAGTGACTTGTCTCTTAATTTATGCATGTTTTGTGGGGTTCATCCTATAATTAGGAAGGTTTGGAAGTTGTGAGCCTGGATCTAAGTCTATAGCATGTTGGATGGATGGAAGTGGTGGTAATTCATTTGGGAATTCCTCCGAAGCAATTTCTCTAAATTTAGAAAGAAGAGGTAAAACCTCTTTAGGAATGGGAATCTCATTAATATTTAAGTTAACTTCTTTTATATGTAAAAGGTGAACATTGATCGGATCAAAAAATTCTTTTAATAAGGTTCCAAATCCCATTGAGCTTAACATCAAACATGAAGAAGAATGAGTAAATAAGCTAGAACTAGGATTTTGCATAGGATACCTTATCATGATCAGTTGAAGCTTCACTCCTTTCTTGATAGTGGGTTTTGGTTGAAGATTAGATGTTCATTTATGTGGTACGGTATCTTCTGTAGTGGTCTGAGTGGCAAAAGTTTGATGGCTTTATTGTTATGTTTATAGCATATGTGTTCTCTCTACCATAATGAAGTACACTCAAGTCATAATGCTATGGTCACCCAAGTAGAATATGAGTAATGATATCCATAGGGAGCACATGACACCAAATTGTATTCTCATAACTACCAATCATGATAGGAACTAAGCATTGACTAGTGATGGGAAATGAAGTATGGTTAACCCAATTAACATGAAAGGGTTGAGGATGAGGTTCAAATTTTAAATTTGCTCTTGATATAACATTGGAAGAGATAATATACATGCTAAAAATATTCCTTCTCCTCCAGTCTTCTTCTTTATTCTTAGCTATTATAAGGCATCTCATTATATTAATTTGAGGACCATCCACAAATTCTTCATCTGATAATGGGGTATCATTATAAACTTCTTTTAAGGTTTCATCTATAGGGTCATGAACTTCATTTAACAATAAGATTTGTACCTTACATTGGTTCTGCATGTGACCTCTCTTGTGAAATTTGAAACAAATGATATCTTTGACATTATTAGAGCTTTCTTATTGGGGTGAATAGTTTAAGATAGAGGGTGGAATAGGTCTGGTAGTTGACTTATGATTTGAATTAGAGGTAATTTGAGCTCTAGTTTATATTATAGAAGCTGACTTCTTTTATTGTTCAACAAGTAGAGCATAATGTAAAGCTTCTTCTAAGGTTTGGGGATCTAAAAATTCAACCTCATTTATAATTTTTGTTCTGAGCCCAATAACAAATTTATTAGTAAGTTGCTAATCATTATCCCCACAATTGGTCCTAGAAACTAGATCCTCAAAAGTATTTAAGTATTTTGTTACATAAAGAGAGCCTTGACTTAGAGTTAGCAATTGTCCATGTAACTTTTTATCATGATGTCGTCGACAATATTTTGACTTAAGCATTTTGTTCACCTTTATCTAAGTAAGATTTGTCCTTCCTAACCTTTGTTCTTTTGCTAAATTGTTTGTCCAATAAATCTTAGCATGACCGTTCAACTTCATATTAGCAAAACAAACTCATTGATAATCACCCATACTATACCAATCAAAAAAGTCATCCATTTGGGTTAACCAATCTAAGAATTTGTTTGGATCATCTGTGCCATCATAAGTAGAAGCTTCAACTTTAACTCTCATAGAGGGATCATTAAAATTGTTAGCAACTCATTGGTGGTCTCTTTTTTCTCCATTCTTAGGGTTTAGTTGTCTTCAATGAGGTTGGGGAGGTGGTGGAACATGGGGTTAGTAATCACTTGCATTTATGTATGAGCCATTATCTTCCATAGATGTGTTATGGTTATGGATAGGATGTGGAGCATTATTTTTATTATTTTGCATGAAGTTTAAGATGATTTGCATTTGAACTTTAATTTCTTGTATTTGAGTTTTATTTTTTGCAAATAATTCCATAGTCTTTGTTTCATGTTCATGAATTCTAAAATCTAAGGAATCTATTATCTTGATCAAGTTCTCGATTTGGTCTTGGGAATTGGCTTTGGTGCCATTTTTTTTTATAAAAAAATATGTGGGAAAAAAAATACTAAATTTGTGAAGGTAAAATAGAAAATATAAAAGTAAAAATACAGTGAATTATAAGCTAAAAGAACTTCCAAGTGAAATGGGGGGCACTTGGCCACCTACGTCCCAAGCACTCTTTAGGTTATTTACGCCCTTTTGACAAAGTTCTTTTTAACTTCACAATACACAAGGTTATATACAAGTATATTCTTATGCAAACAAGTTTAATGCAAATAAAAGTTTGTTTTCCTAGATTTAAAAGCCTTATTTTCTTACGAATTATAAATTAATTTAAGTGATGGAAAATAAGCAACTAATACTACCACAAATACTAAACATAGAAAGTAAAGAAGTTCATATATTATTTTTGTTCACATCAAGTTAAAGGCTTCAATATTAAGTATAACACTCATTTATCATATTTTCACTCAAGTAAATGTTTAAGATATGTTCACACAATGATATTGGCTAAGCTATTTAATGGTGCTCACTAATTGGAGTTCATTCACACACTATAGACTTACAAGTTATATGACAAATTTCTAAGTAATTAATATGAAAATTATTATATCATAAAAAGGATTAACTTACCTTACACTTGTTGGTATGTCACATAAGCTTGTGGAAACGATTTTACCAAAATTTATTCCTCATGTCGAGATGCTCTTTTTTTTTTTCCAGCTTTCCCAATCTTGCTTTGATACCAAAATATGATGCTAGTAGGCTACCTTTTTTTTTGGTGAATTAGATATTTAAATATTGAATGGATTGATAGGATAATGTCTAAGGATGATTTATGGGGTTTGTGGTAGGTTTTTTATGGGTTTAGAGTGGACTATCCAAAGGAAAGCAAAGACAAGTTCAGATCGAGCCAAGTTTGGGCTGATTTGAAATATTTCTTTTATTGGTGGAGTTTTAGTGAGTTAAAGAGCTGAAAATAAATTAATATAGGTAGCCTGAGATGTGTAGTTTGGACCTGGAGTAGATGGCCATGTTTGGTGGCATTTATATGGGTTTTGATGGGTAGGGAAGAAGACCAAGTCGGGCTATTTTCAGATTTGGCTGTGGAGGTTGTGGTGGAGTTTGGAGTGTGTTTGAGAAATTAGATAATGATTTAAAAAATTTATAGGATACCTAAGATGCTGGATAAGATGTATGGATGGTCTATGGTCATGAGATTAAAAGTATAGTTAGAAAATAAAATAGAAATATGATAACAACTCAACTCACCAAAGATAGGCAATAAACTTGATACCACAAAGCAACAAGCAATATAAAAGCTATTCACCACAAAATTCCTTCATTCAAGTTACTACATTACATTACATTTTAGCTCATATTTATAAGCACTACAAGTCTCTTGCCCTATGGGCTTTAGAGGGAAAATATGGAGAGAAATTTTAGAGGGAAAGATGGGTAGTTGGCAAAGAATGAGGGAATAACTTCAATATTTTTTTCATGAAATGGCTAGCCAAATATGTTCCTTAATAAAAAAAAATATAATATTTATTAAAACAAAATACAAATGGTAAACCTAATATTTGGGCTCTTTATTGGGCTTTTGATTGGGCTCTTGTAATTGGGCCCACCTTCAAATTTCTTTTCTTGAACTTTAGCCATAGCTCTTATTGTTGGGCCTTTGATAATATTCTTAGGATGTGCTACATTAGCTATTCCTTTACATTTATTTTAATGGCAGCCTAAATGCCCCCTTTGGGGAGGGTTGGGAATAAGCATGTAAGAACATATGGATGTAATGTTTGCACTCTTCTTATCAATAAAATATGAATTAGATCTTGAATGTTAGTGTGTTATGTGAATAAATAAATTGGAAAATGTTTTATTCTTTATATAAATCCATGTTAATATATTTTGAATATATAAATTTTATAGAGCTCGATAATCGCCTTGTTCTAAAGGTGTGCATGCATGAGCGCTAACGCCACAAATGTCGGTGACAACATTCACTGTGCGAAAATAGCCCATGCACAACTTTGGACAATTGCTTGATCATTTGAGCCATGGGGAATGTTAGCATTCTCTGAGCTCCATAGTTCACTCATAATTTATTCGAGATGACTGAGTGCATCAAACTTAGAGCCATGTGATAATCAAGAGTTGATGCATGTTAGTTATTGGTGGAATCAAGTTCATGTGATATTTAACCAAAAATATAGATTTTATCACTTAGACGTAAGAGATGAACTCATAAACTATGTAACAACCCTAGGTTGTTACCTAGCCTAATCCAAGCTTATCTATGCCTTAATCTTAATTCGATTATACTTAGTACATCATTATAAGCTAACCTTAAAAGTTTGAGGTCAATAAGACTTATCTAGGTCAAATTATAATTTTAATCAATTTAAATACCCTGAATAATAGCAAAAATATTTTGATATCAGAATTAAATTTTGAGTGCATTTTTGAATTCCTCGGCCCTAATTTAGCTAGGGATGAAATTTTGGAAATTTTTAGAGGTTATTTGGACCATAATTCAATTTAAATTAAAATGATCAAATAGGGTTTCCCACAAATTGAAAATGAAAATATAGCCATTAAACTGAATAAACGGCGCGCTTGGGCGCGCTATAGCGGTTTCTTCCAAAATTTGAGTTTTGCTCCAGAATTTTCTCAGCATGCCGTTTTCTTAGGAAAATATGAAGAAAACCATCAAAGTAAACCATCTTGACATGAGATTTTTCATATTTCTTTCTTCAATTTATTATAAATCTTGGATTTATTAGTCTGCTATGGGGTGATGTTGCGCACTATGCTGCACTATAGCACCGAGCTCTCAGTTTCATGTCTGCCAAGGCGCGCTATAACTCCTGGCTTTCAGGAATTTAGTCGCCATGGCATACTATAGCGCATAGATCCCTAGTATGATCTGCCATGGTGCGCTATAGATCCTTGCTCATGAGAAGGATCCACCACGGTCACTGTAGCACCTTGCTCATGAGATTAATCTGCCACAACGCACTGACAACTTGGGTTTATATCCGCCAGGGCGCTTGAGCGCCTTACTGGAGCGTTTAGCTCTTAGGAATGATCTGCTATGGCATATTTTGAATGTGTCGTGGGGCATTGCAGTGCCACTCTTCGCCCATTGCTCTCTTTGATAAAAAATGAAGCTCTTAAATCTGGAATGCCATAAAAACACACATCAAAGCACAACTAATAATATGAAAAAGTTAATTTCTAAGATTAAATTACATATATTTATTGGGTTCATCACACCCCACACAAAACTTCTTGCTCATCCTCAAGTAAGCAATAAATATCTTTTTGGAATATGGGTACTACAAAATTTTGCTCTAAATTAATAGTTATGAAATTCTTCTTTGTGAGTGAGATTTCAGTTAATAATGAAATGATAAATTTTGAGCAACCTTCATTTGTCACTGGTTCAATATTTATCTCCTCTTACTACCCCTAATATATATATATATATATATTATTCTTAGAACATCGTATGACTTAATGTGTAACGCCCCATCTCGCCGTCATGAGCAATTGAGCTAGATTAAGAACAATTGGCGGCGAAATGATGCGTTACTCATGAAGGGGCTTGAACCTACCCAAATAATAATTGCTGAATAGTGAACTACTGAGACTCAACCTCAAAAGAGAAGAGGGCTGAGTGCTAATCCTTAAGATAAGTGTATTGCCCTAATCTTAAGTATTAGATAGGGTACTTATGTACATTAGATTATGAATGAAAATATGATCCAAGTTACACAAATACTAGAATTTCCTATATGATGATACTAAGTATAAGTAGTAAGAAGTATAGAGTGCAGAATCTAAAGCACACATCCAGAACATTCTTCACAGAAGCTAAGTAAAACAATCATCTCAAAAATGAAAAAAAAATACATTCAGAGTTATTATTATAAGTTTGCTTAATGAAATATTGAGAATAATCAAAATACTAAACAAAGGGTAAGCTAAAGCAAGAAAAAGTAAATGCTGAAGAAGAGTCCTCTAGTGCTCTACAAACTCCTCCTAGATCTCTTGTGTATCCACCTGATCGTGCTCCATGAGCTGCACTAGATCTAACAAAATATCAGATTCCAAAAGTACCATGTGTTAGACAATAAATCTAACACATCAAAAGCTATTCTAAGCAGTGATAGTTATCTAATATTTATATTTAATAAGTTTAAATAAAATTGTAAAAAAGATAAAAAAATAGCTGAAAACTTAAAATAGTACAAATCTGAAGGTAAAGTAAAACTAAGACTGAAAGCTGAATACTAAAAGTAGAGTAAATAGTAAAGAAGCTTAAATAGAGTAAATGTGTCTTAAAACAATGCAGTATGTCACTAAGTTATATTTATGCATTTGTATACCACAGTTATGCTGATGGGGTATCGCATGACACCCCACAGATCCTAATTGAGTGAATGCTTCACTAACAGAGTCCTTAGGTGAGTCAAACTGCTCTGCTAATGCTGACATGACTTATACATTCATGATATGCCAAGGCTTAAATGATGGTATGCTATTATAAATCATCAAAATCCTGAAATCAATTCAAAATCATGTAATGAATCCATTTATCTCCATCATGCAAAATTCATCTAAATGAATTATAAATCCTAATATTTAAAGGTCTAGTATTATGATTTAGTCAACCACCAGCTTTTCTATCTTAAGATTCTAAGTACTGAAATGTACCATTATAATCTTAGTTATAAGCTGAAATGTACCATTATAATCTTAGTTATAAGATTCATATCAAATATACAAGCCTAAATACTTTAAGCCGGATTATACGAATTAGATGGATAAACCCATCTGATCATAACCTACACTATAATTATGGGATACAGTCATATGAATTATTAGGAATTCATAACTTCATAAATAATTCTTATTTATAATTCTATTTATACAAATTATCTTCCTTATGAGAAAATCAAAGATCAAGAGGTTAGATTCAGATGATCAATCATATGAGTTTATTATAAATTAAACTATTTCTTACTATTTCAAGGTCAATGTCAAATAAATTGAAATCATGCAGGTTATTTAAGAATTCAATCATGTAGCTTATTTAAGATGATTAGGTTTGGGTCTTAATCCAAATAAGTTAAGGCTTAACTCTTAACTTGACCCAACTAAGACCATTTGCTTAGTTACTGGTCAATGATAAAATTAGTGAGTTTATTGTGCATTATTGATGTTCAAATTGAGGTTAAATCAATTTTTGTATAGCTTAAGCCTTTGTTAAGATCCTTAGGGTTTAAGTATTGATTAATGTTAGATTAAAGATTTAAGTGTCCAGATTAGAGTTTAAGGTATCTAGCATGCATACTACTATTATTGAAGCATACAGATATCAAGTTGATTAAAATAAAGAGTAATTAAGGCTAATCAAACCCTAAATCAAACCAAAATGGACTAGCACTTAATTACCAATTCAATTATCCAAAATTCATGAAACTTAACAACTAAACTCTACTTAGTCATATAAGCAATCAGAGACCTAATTCTATATTTTGAAAAATTACAACCCTAATTTTTGCTAATCATGTATTTCTAAGATTAGGGCATAATTATTAAAATATTAATTAGTAAATTAATTCACTTTGCACATACATTCTACTAAGCATAAGGACCATAATGAAACTTGAATCATGCAAATTGGCTAAGTGTACATGCTAGTCAACCCTAAATAAGTTATGATGTAATTAGGCATAATTAGAAAATCCACTCATAGAAAGTGTGATATTAATTCATTTTTAGATTCCTTATGATTTTTTAAATAAAATAGTATATAATTATATAGGGTTTGGATAAGTGAATCAAAAGTTATTCTATTAATTTAATTTGTATTTTTTTAATTAAATATTCCTTATGATTTAATTTATCAAATTATTTTCCTTAAGGAAAATAATTCTGATTATTCTTATTATTATTAAACGGGCTAGGCCCATTATACAAACCGCGTCGGTCAGCCGAGTGACCCGGGACTGTCGTGGGTTGGCCCGACCTGCACAGTACCTTCATCTCCAATCCCCCTTCCCTGATGTTTAGAGAATTAGGGTTATGTCCAGGGCTAATCGCGGGGTGCTCAAACCACGCCACGACCCCAATTTTATTCGTACATGATCTGTTGGCTAACATGCATCAATTGCACTTGATAGCCCTCTGTGAGAATGCCAGGAACTCCCGGACCTTACTCACTAGAGAGCTTCATCATGGAGCTACTGTGGGGATTCAATTCTCCCCACAGAGGCCACGAGTCACCTTAGGTTTGATCCTTACACCTTCAGGGAGGTGAGACGAATCATACCCCCATGATAGTAAAGTCTGGGATACAGTCTATCACTGGGGCCTTTCTTGGACCCAACTCTCCAAATGAATCGTAGCCTGATCGATCAATTCGATCGATCAATACTAAGGAAGGTCCCAAAAATAATTATCGTGGGTTTAAATAATCTAAATGATCATTTATATATCAAAATGGATGAGGTATTGAGCCTAACTAGCTCAGTACAGCCAGGTGAGGTACCTGGTTTAAATGGACAAAACTGGATCAATCGATAGGGGGCATTCAAGAGGCTGCTGAGTTTCTAGAAGGTGCTAGGGGACTTGAACATCAAGTGTACACCCTCAGACAGCAATTGGCGGGACAGGATGCACTGGGAGAGCTCGGGATAATAAAGCTAGCTAAGAGGGAGGGAACTCCAATTGTTGGTTTACAGAGAGAAAATAGCTCTCTAGATGATTCTAGCAGGAGGAGCTTGGGTGATGGTGGCAGACTGGGGATAACCGGAGAGATCGGGTCATGGCTGAGCTCTCAAATTCTAAATTGAGCTCGGCCAGACCACGGGGCCCGATCAGGGCAACTCACTAAGTCGGGGAGGATCCAAACAGCATGCTAAGTTGTTTAACGGAGTGGGGAATAGGGGCTGCTATCTGGGCACAGAGGATCCTCTTAGTTGGGGACGCGAAGGAGTGGGGATGAAGATCCACAGTGTCATGTCCCCAAATAGCCATCTAATTGATCGATCAAAACTGTAGAACAATTTTGATCTTTCAGATCTTAATGACAGGATCCGAAATGAACTGGGCTGTGGGATTTGAAGGGCGATTTGCTCTCTCTCACGCGATTAGATCTAAGCCATTGGATTGAGTAATGGGACGGCTAGATACCTCTATCTTGTGCCCCTAGCTAAATTCAAGTTGAGGAATTCAAAAATGCAATCAAATTTTAGATTAGAGATCAAAATATTTTCGCTATTAATTAGGGTACCTAATTGGGTCAAAATGCCCATTTGACCTAGAGAGGTCCGATTGACCCCAAATTTTCAAGGTTATCTTCTAATGATTTATAGAATGCAATAGGATTAAAATTAAGTCATGATTAAGCTAAGTAATAACTTAGGGTTATTAAAAACTCCCCCACTTAAGAACAATATCATCCTCGACATCATTCTAAGTAGGGAAAATAACTACTAAAGTTTAAGAATAGAATTTTAGAAATTAAAGGTACCTAGATTATCAAAGAGACATGGGAATTTCCACTACATATCGGATTCTTTGTCCCAAATCGATTCTTTGAGAGAACGATTCCTCCACTGAACCTTCCCCTAAAGGATAGAGTGATTTCTCAGTTGCTTTTAATCATGAGCTAAGATCATGATCATAAGAAAGGTCCCGCTTGAGAGATACCGCAGAAAGTTGAACTAAATGAGATGGACCACAAAGACATCTTCATAGTGAGGAGATATGAAATACACTATGGACTTTAGAGAAATCCTCCAAAAGTTTTAATCTATAAGATACATAGCCTATCTTTTCTAGCACTTCGAATGGTCCGACGTAGTAAGGATTGAGCTTTCTAGCTATGCCAAAATAGAATACTCCTTTCATAGGATTAACCTGGAGATAAGCAAAATCTCCAACATTGAAATCCATAGGATGATGATGGGCATCATGATATTTACTATAGCAATCTTGAACTGATTTAATTCTCTTTTGGATCAGTTGTATTTTCATGTTTTTTTATTTTACCAGATCAAACCCATTTAACTAAACATTGCCCAACCACACCAGTGGAGTGCTGCATTTTCTTCCGTATAGGGCTTCATACGGTGCCATGGCTATACTCATTTGGAAACTATTATTGTAAGCGAACTCTACTAGAGGAACGTAGTTTTCCCAAAAACCTCCAAAGTCCTGAATACACAAGTTTAAAAGGTCTTAAAGAACCTAATTAACTCATTTTATTTGTCCATCAGTTTGAGGATGGAAGGCGGTGCTCATGGCCAGGGTAGTTCTCAGGTCTTGAAGCACGCTATGCCATAACTTAGCGGTGAATCTACAATCACGACCAGAGACTATTGATTTCAGGATACCATGGAGTTTGAAAATTTCTTTAATGTACAACTTTACTAGCTTCTTCACTAAATTAGTTTGATGCATTCAGATTAAATGGGCTAATTTGGATAATTGATCGACTATGACCCAAATAGAATCAGCACCAGACCTTGACTTGGGCAAACCCATGACAAAGTCCATGGAAATATTGAACTATTTCCATTCAGGAATAGCCAGAGGATGAAGAACTCCTCTGATCCTTTGATGCTCTGCTTTGATAGGGTTACATGCCTGGTATTTTGTAACAAACTCTACCATACTCTTCGTCATTCCAGGAAATATAATGACTTTTTCAGATCTTGATACATTTTAGTACTACTAGGGTGAACCTGTTAACCTGAGTTATGGCTTGCCACAAGAACCTCATGGTGCACAGATTTAAGAATCCATAAACAATTGCCTTGATAGATTAAATTACCCTGTAATTGTAAATCCTAACAATTGTCTCCTTCAATCTCGAAATTTGAACTTCAGATAACCATCATCTTTAGTTTGTGAGATGGAGATATCTTGATGAAATGTTGGTTCTATAGACATATTTGTTAGCATATAGCATATCTCTACGCATTGGAACAATTTTGGGTTTACGGAATGCTTCCTCGATCAAACTTCAGCAACTATAGCACTATGGATTGCAAGACGGCTGAGAGCATCGGTAATAACGTTATCTTTACCGGGACGGTTTTGATTACTTAAATCTTAATCGCATATCAATTCATGCCATCATCACTAATGATAATTAAGTTTGCACTGAGTGGAGATGTACTTTAAGAGTTGATGATCAGTGAATATTGAGCACTGGACGCCATAGAGGTAACAATGCAAGATCTTCAGCGTCAATGCTACAGCGGCGAGTTCAAGATCATGAACTGGATAATTCTTCTAATGTGGCCTTAACTAATGAGAAGCATAGGTAATAACTTTTCCTTCCTGCATTAGTGTGCACCCCAAGCCTATGCCAGATACATCCATATAGCCTTGGTAGTTTAGACCTTCTTTAGGTAAGACAAGCATTGGTGCAGAAGAAAGAGCATCTTTTAGTGGTTGAAATGCATGCTTACACACAATGCTCCAGATGAAAGGAACTGCCTTCAGAGTTAACTTTGTTAGAGGTAAGTCTATCTAAAAGAATCCTTTCACAAACTTTCTGTAATAGCCAGCTAAACTCAGAAAACTTCTGATGTTGGTCACAGATTTTAGCTGCGACCAATCTTGAACAGCTCTAACCATATTCTAGCTACCCTAATACTTCGTGCATCTACAACATGACCCATGAATGCGACTGTGTCACACTTGAGTATTTGACATAAAACTCATGGCCACGCAATTCGTTTAACACTACCCTTAAGTGATTCTTGTGTTCCGCCTTACTTTTCAAATAGATCAAAATATATTCGATAAAGAGGATGATGAATTTATTTAAGTATGCCTTTAGCGCACGCTATATTAAGTTCATAAAAATAGACAATGCTTTTGTTAGACCAATGGATATTACTAGAAACTCATAGTGTCCATAGCAAGTTCTGAATGCTGTCTTCTTAATATCAGAATCCCTGACTCGCAATTGGTGGTAACCTGATTGTAAGTCAATCTTGGAGAATACCTTGGCTCCAGATAATTGATCAAAGAAATCATCGATTCGAGGTCATGGGTATTTATTTTTGATGGTCATTTTATTAAACTCATGATAATCGATACGCATGTGCATCGTACCATCTTTCTTCTTTACAAACAATACCGACGCTCCCCAAGGAGATGAACTTGGTTGAATGAGACCCTTCTCGAGTAACTCTTGAAGTTTTTATTCAACTCTTGTAACTCTTTAGGTGCCATGCGATAAGGAACCTTCGATAACAGTTGCGTACCTAAAATTAATTCTATTGCAAATTCAACTTCTCGAATAGGAGGAAGACCAGGTAGATCTTCAAAAAACACATTAGGGAATTCACATTCTACACGATTTTCTGGGATATGAATGTTTTCTTTCTTCTCACCTAACATTATCCTTAGGTATGCATTACATCCATTTTTAACTAGCTTCTCAGGCTTCATTGCATTGATTAACGAGGCTAGGGTACTAAATTTGCCAATGAGCATCTTTTGGCAATTTTTCTAGGGTGATTTTCTTCTTTTGGCAATTTTTAGAAGCACCATGTTTACTAAATCAGTTCATTCACAATATTATATTAAAGTTAGCAATCAGCAGAACAATCAACTTAGCCTCAAAATTTTGTTCACCAATAGGAATTTCTACATTACAGAATTGTGGAGCTTGCATAGTAGCTCTAGAAGGTAACCCAATGCTTAATGGGTTTGCTAAATGATTTGATGGTAGATTAAAAGCTTTAACCCAATTTTTTGATATGAACGAGTGACTTGCTCTAGTATCAAAAAGAATATTGCATGGTTTACCATTAATTGATTAGGTGCCTATGATTATAATAATAATAAGAATCAATATTTTAAACATTCAAGAAATGCTGAAATAATAGTATAGGAAATCAAAATAAAATTTAGACATACCCGAAATAACAATATTGTCTTTAGGTGCTGAAGTAGGAGTTGACATGTACATTTGTGTAACAATCCCTAATTGTTACCCTAGCTAAACTAAGTTAATTTAAGCTAAATTAAGTTTTGATGATCATTCCATTAGACTCTATGGGTCATATAAACCTAGCCTTAGGAATATGAAATCCATCTGATCTCAACTGACTATTCGAGCTATTTTGTCTATTTTTGGATCTTGAAAATTAGATAAATTGCTTTGATCTCCAAATTAAAATATGATTTCATTTTTGAATTCCTCATGCCCTAGTTAGCTAAGGGTGAACTTTGAAAATTTTTGTAGCTCATATAGTCATAAATTGGATTTAGGATTATTGGAATTTATTAAAGGATTATTAAATATAATTAATTAAAATTAAGTCAAATTTAAATTAAATTTCAGCAGTGGGATTTGATGTTGAGATCGCGGCAGATCCACTGCGAGGCCCCAATAGCAGCACATCATATCCCTGTCTTCCCCAATTCACTCATCTATATTTGAAGCTCTCTAGTGGCTTTAGCTATTGCGTACCACTGATAGAGGGTGTGTGTCTGGCATTCAAACCTCTTTAAGTGACTGTTGTGATCACCTGAAGTCTTGCATCTTTTCCAAGCTCCAAGCCAGCTTTACCTAACTCATTTCCTGCATTCCTAGGTATAGCTTGTACCCATAATTCTGTCAAGCTAATTTCAGCTCAACTTTTACTTAATCATGCTTTAGATGTTATGCTAGGATCATACCCTAACTCTTCAATGAGTGGCTGTACTGCTAATAAGGTCTGGCAGTGGACCCGACTATGTCGAATGGTCGTCCGAGTGTGCACTGCCGATCAGCCTTTGGGCTGCAAAAATCCTTAGCAATTGAAGCCCTTAGGATGCTCAGTAGCATCATTGAGTAATTGATAATGAGTAGCAATTGTCAATTTGAGCCAGATCAATCCATTCAGCTCAAATTAATCGACTTAGACTTTGCTCGTGTCTGCACTCCACTTAAAATAGAATCCCAGTCAATCAGTCGACTTAATCACCCAATTTCTCACCCAATAAATCCCCCACTGCATTATGATCGTATTAGGATTAACCTCGAGTCATGGCATCATCTCTATTAGGAGTTCTCATGAACCCTAAATGCCTATCAGTTGGAGTTTAGGTTGAGTAGTCATCTGGAGTTATAGGCCATTCTAATTAAGGCTTTTGGGTCCATACGGTACGCCTAAGTTCAAGGATGGTGTAGCCATCGATGTGAGGTGCTAATGTGCTCTATGTGCTGACAATTACTCTGGAGCATCGTCCCCCTTCAGCTTATCGGAGAATGGAATGGGGACGACAACAGATTCACATCGGGCCGGGCCAGCCCAGGCCCGCACTGTTTATTAAATGGATCGGGCTATTAATCTGAATTAAGGAATTAAATTGCTTAGGGAAAATAAAGGGAAAAAAAAAATTGCCTATAGTTCAATTAAAAGAAAACCTTCAGATTAAATTAATGAAATAACTTAATTAATACTTATCCAAATGGTATGATCCAATATACCATTTTAATCAAAAAAATAATAAGAACAATAATATGCAATAAAATCTAAGATACAATAATTAGACTTCTTAGATTAGCCTAATCTTTCTCTAATCTTAATTAATGAATAAATAATTTATTTTATGTCCAAAATCCATGATTAAGGTCTCTAATTGTTCATAAGACAAAAGGAGAACTTAATTATGGCTTTAATAATAATTTAAGAGCTCTAAATTTGTTAATCACATCTTAATCACCCAAAATCTTGATTAGTGATTAATGACCTAATTAATCCTATAATTTTGGTGAACCAAGTTCCTATTATCTTCTTAAGTGTATTAGAAGTCACCTATGTATTTAGATTCCCATATTAAACCAAGTTTCTTATTAATAATAATTTAACTTATTAGTGCTAATTAATTGAATTTTAGGTTCAAAATTAAATTTAAGTATCACATTTTCTCTTATTAGCCAATATTAAACTTATTAGAATTGATTAGAGTCATGTTGGATGCTTAAATCTTAAAATTCTAATTTTAGCCTTAAGAAGGGTATTTTGGTCATTTTGACCTAAGGTTGGTATACAAGTCCCTATTCCCTAGAAATATCATTAATATGATTTTAATCAGAAATGTAATGTATTAAGATCATTCATTTAGCTCTTAGACCTAATTGATTATTCTAAATGACTTCAACTTAATTCTTCTTAAGTTTTCTCTTAAGTAATTCAAAAAGACCTTAAAGTGATCTTAAACCATTCATTTAATCATGATTAATGGAATTTAACCTTATGAAACTAGTTCTAAGTACCGTATCAAAACTAATCGCAATAATTATTCCTAAGAAAATGTCTTAATGAAAACTCTAAGTATAAATCTAATCTGAAGTCTTGAGTGATTAAACCTAAGACATAGATCTTAGATCATAGTGATTATCCATAGTGATCCATTTGAATTCCATCTTTAAAATTTCTATTTGATTTAATCCTTAACAAGTTAATTGGTCCTATAACTCATAATAGTGCACTAAGTGTCTTAAGCTTTAAACCTTAAGGCACTATCATAATAGTGCACTAAGTCTTAAGTGATTAAACCTAAGACTTAGAGCTTAGATTCTAGTGATTATCCACAGTGATTCATTTGAATTCCATCCTTAAAATTTCCATTTGATTTAATTCTTAAGACTTATAATCTTAAGAATGCAATTGATTTTTAATGAGATGAATATTACAAGTTCTAAGAAGGCTCCATGAGTAGCTCAAACACTCAATAGAACTAAGCTACTAAAATCTAAGATTTAAGGATAGAGATTAATCACTTAACATCTTAACTAGGATGGGGTTTAAGAATTTGCTTAAGGCATAAACTTAATAGCATCCTAAATATTGGTAAAGTTAATTATTTAATATTGAAATCCTTTTAATGAAGCAATATTGAAGATCTAAGATCCACCTTAAGTACTTAATGATTCCTTAATTAAGTTTTAGGAAGATTTAGGGTTTTATATTTAGGATCCATTCATCAAGTCTAAATGTTTATGAAATGATTCTGATTAATTATCTTATTGATTTAAAGTATTTGAATAGACTTCTAGGGTTTAAGGGTGTGGTGACCCACTGCTGGGTCAGAATAGCTAATCCAGCGTTAGAAGCCCACTTCCTAGGATCATATAGTGGTTTAGAATAATAGTTTATTTAGAAGCATATAAAATTCATATTTCCACATTCATTAAAATATTTAGATATACCAGTAACATAAATAATAATAATTTTACAAAATTTATTACATACAAGCAAAAATTAAATTTTAAGAAAAATAAGCATCTAAGTTTGCATTAAATTGCTCCATCCTGTATCAGGTTCTCCTCAATGACTTAATCCAGAGAATTCTCCTGATTTGCCATATATATATATATATATATATATATATATATATATATATATATACATGCATATAAATATAGATGTATATGACAGGGTGTACTAAGAAAAAGAAAAGACAAAAAAAAAAAAAAAAAAAAAATATTTAGTTATACAAAGAGGTCTAAGTAAGGTTTGTAGGATATCAAAATTTATATATAATATTAAGAAGCATGACTCTACATGATAAACATATACAAATAAAATAATATGCAATATTTAAATAGGATATGCTTACAAAATTGTCAAGATTATAAATGCAATTTACATATTTAAGATATATACTCATTCTGAAAAAAATACAGTAATATATAATATTTATTATGTTGGACAAAGTTATAGAATAATTGAAGAGTTAGATATGTCTATCTAACTATCTGAGAAGTAAGTTCCTGACTAACTTCACATTCCCCCTCAAAGGTGATGCAGGACCAAAATGAATGTGTATGCGGAGCGTATGATGATTTTTACACCAATAAAAATAACAAGTTACTCATGATTAAGTATCGATAAAATAAGGTGAATTTTACATTCAAATGCGAAATTAAAAAAAACTAAGATTGAGATGATTCGAGCCATAGTTATACTAACACGCAAAATTTCTTACCGTATAAAAGTATAGAGATAAATAAGAGCTATGGTTGATCTAAAATGTGCCAAAGTTAAGGCAAACAGTGGCGAAGTGAGGATAATTTGAAGTCGACTTCTATAAACAGTCCTTCATCACAGAATCTTTTTCCTTCCTTAGATGTCCTTCTCTAAGGTGTGCACTTCTCACACTCAAGATTTCTTTCTGTTAAGTATAAAAGTACTAATGAACACAATAAGTGGAGAAATATATTTTTATTCAATCTTTAATGCCATGATACATAAGCAATTATCTTATTTATAGCCATACAATACATGTCAAATAACCATTAAAACTATAAACTTACCCTTTCATGAAGGCTCAAAGTGTCTTTTCCTATAAATGACTAATAAAACAATCAACGAACTCACTCATGAAGGACTAAAAAGTCCTTTCATATAAAATATCAAAAAAACCTTAAACTAACTTTCTCATGAAGGACTAAAGTGTCATTTCACTCAAATAACACTCATGAAAAAAATATGATAAATGGGCCAATCTAAGGGCCTATTTAAATGGATTTCATGAATAAGCCCATGTAACTAAAATGGAAAATATAATATAGAATCATAGAAACATTAAGCTTATTCTATGATTTGGTGCATCAATGATAATTTCGTGGGTGCTCTACATCAGTAGTCCCCGTCTTTGAAGGATTCTCCTCTGGAGAATGATGATCGATGTACTCATGTAGCAATTATCGGCTAATATGGTCTAACTCTTCAAATGTAAGCCAAGAGTCTTCAAGAGGCAATAGTCCTTTCCAAGAGATAAGAATCCTCTACTCCTCCAACTAATGTGCTAATGATCTGGTCATCTAAAATCTAATTAAGATGACGGAATTATAATCAACGAGATGGCAAGGGAGCCCCCTAGTAACTATCAACCAGCATGTTAGTGCTATTTGTAAAGGGAAAAATATCTGAGGCTTGCCCATGGTATAATATTAAATCTGACACATTAAACACAAGTGAAATACCAGCATTTATAAAAAGATCAATCTCATATGCATTATTATTTATCTTCTTTACAATTTTACAAGGGCCAAAATTCATGAGTGTTAATTTTCATAAAGTTTGGAGCCTCTCTAGGCTAACCTTGACCATAGCAAAATCTCCTCATTAAATTTTACAAAGTGCGCACATCAGCATCAGTTTTATATTTATCATAACTTAAAGTAAGCTTTTGTTGAATTTATTGGTGTAAATCATGCATGCTTTGTGCAAATGAAGATGCATATGCACTAAATCTATATGTAATAGGATGCTCAACATGGTCTATTCGCTTCCTTGGTTCATACCCTGTAATTATTTAAAAAGGACATTTTACGATTGATCAATTTATAGAACTATTATAAGAAAACTCTATTGTGGGTAGTATAAGATCCCAACTAGTGGTATGGTCTGTTATTAAGCATCTAAGAAGGTCTCCTAAACTTCTATTTATTACCTCCATTTGTCCATCAATTTGAGGGTGATAAGAAGTAGAAAATAAGAGTTTTGTTCCAAGTTTCTTCCGTTACATTTTCCAAAAATAACTCATAAATCTAACATCATGAAGAGAGACTATCATTTTGATTAATCTGTATAAACAACCTATCTCACGAAAGAAATTTGAAGCAACATAAGAAACATCAGACGTCTTATAACATGGAGTAAAATGAGCCATTTTTGAAAATCGATCCACAACAACGTGAATCAAGTCAAAAGGTTTTATGGTGTGAGATAATTATAGTATAAAGCCCATACTAAGGTCTTCATATGGTTTGTTAAGGATTGGAAGAGGTGTATACAATTCAGAACTATGTTTTCCACATTTTGCTAATTGACAGATGCGACATTGGGAAATAACATATAGCGCCCCATCCCGTCGCCACACACAATTCAATTAGTTTAACGAATAACAATTGGCGGTGGAACGGTGCATTACTTGAGAAGAAAATTGAACTTCCCCAAATACACCTGTTGAGCACAAGAGCTGTTGAGACTCAACCTCAAGAGTAGAGGGCTAAGTACTAATCCTTATGATAAGTGTAGTATTTTTATCTTAAGTATTAGATAGGGTACTTGTGTATTTTAGATTATGAATAAATGTTAGATTCAAGTTACATGAATAATAGCATTTTATGAATATCTTGATCACGTTACAATACTAAATATAAGTAAAAGTAAATACAAAGTGCGGAAGCTAAAGCATACGTCCAAAAATATTCATCTTAGAAGCTAAATAAAGCATTTATCTTAGAAAAAAAATGAGAATACATCCAGAGTTATTACAACTATTTACTAAATAAAAATAAATACAGAGAATAGTCTAAATACTGAACTATAGAAAATAAATGTGGAAATAAAAGGCTGGTGGAGAGTCCTCTAATGCTCCACAAACTACTCCTAAATCTTCTATGAAGGCTCCTTATTTGTCTCCATAAGTTGCTCTGGATCTAGCAAATTGTCAGATCCTAAAAGTACCATGTGTTAGAAAATAAGCTTAATACATCAAAGGCTACTCTAATAGTTACAATTATTTACCATTTTACAATTAAATAGTTTAAGTAACACTGTATAAAAGATAGTAAAATAGCTAGAAGCTCAAAATAAAATAAATTTGAAAATAAAGTAAGATTGAAATTGCAAACTGAATACTGAAATGTAGAGGATACATTAATAAATCTAAAATTGAATAAATAATGATCTAAAACTGTGTTGTATGCCATTAAATTCATAATTATGCATATGAATATGCCACAGAATTGTATGCCACTAATATGCTGACTTGGTGTCACATGGCACCCCACAGGTTCCTAGGTGAGCAAACACTTTGCTAATAGAGTCCTTAGGTGAGCCAAGTGCTTCGCTAATGCTAACATGACTTATGCATTTATGATATACTAAGGCTTTAATGATGGTATGCTTTAAATCATCAAAATTTAGAAATCAATTTAAAATCAAGTAATGATTCCATTCATCTCTATCATGCTGAATTCATCTTAATGAATTCTGACTCCTAATTCTAATTCATGGGATGATCTGAATTAAGATTATACTCAGGCTTATCAATTGAAGAGGTTGTATATACACAGTTGGTATGTTTGCATGAAAGGTAAAATTAACACTTAGTTTATTTAACTGCACTTATCCAAGTACATGATGATAAGGAGCAGAACCTGGTCACAGTTTATTCTTTCAAACTAAGCTATCAAATACCCTAATTACAAGCATACTTATAGTGTTTTAAGAAGGGTGGCCTGAGATGCTTAGTTTGCTTAACTACACTTATTAAAATGCATGACGGTAAGGGGCAGAACCTGGTCACAATTTATCCTCTCAAACTAAGTATTCAATTTCTCTAATTATAATGCTCTTAGGCTTGGAAAATTTACTCTAAGCTGGACTGTACTTAACCAATCACATAAGATATGACTGAGACTCTACAATCCTGCTTAGACTTACTCAACCAATCTTAGGTTTTACTGAAATGATTTAGCACTATGGATATACACTATCATATCCTCCTGATAATCTACTGATTTCAATAAATCTATTTAATAAATAAGGATTATCAAAATAATGAATCCATATTCTATTGGGGTGATCTCTACACAAGGTTCCAAGGATGTAGCCTAAAGGTCACTCAATTTAGGTTACTACCATATGTGAAAATCTTATTCTAAGTTTATAGGTGTTCCTACTACAAGGGTCCAAGATCAAATATCTAAATCTAAGAAAGTGCATCTAAGTTCCTACTTCAAGATGTAAGCAATAAGCTCTCCGTACCTCAATAAATTATTTGTAAATAAGGCTTTGCAATTATTGAGTTATTAATACTAAGGCAAGATCATAATGATCTTGCACTTCTAACACAAAATAAATTCTAAGCTCTAAGATTTTACTTGTTCCATGGCTTTTATTTCCTTAAATTTTAATTTGATCAGGTCACATAGGTAAGCCCATTTAATCACCTATTCTAAAATTATGGGATTTAATCACAAATATTATTAGAATTTGATCATTTTTCAAATTAATATGGTATTATGACTTATCTCATGCTAAGGGTCTTATATAAGAGAAAATCAAAAAGTTAAAGGAATAAGTTCTGATTTATAATCATGTGAGTTTATTAAAGATCCTAGCAGTTCTTGTTCAAAGATTTAGGATCAATGGTGCATTATTAGAATTATGCAAGCTACTTATCTTTCAAATCAAGATAGCTTAATTAAGGTTATTAAGGTTTAAATCTTAATCAAGACAATTTAGGATTTAACTCCTAACTTAACCAAACAAAGATCAATTATTTAATTTATGGTTCAATGATAAATAAGTGAGTTATTAAAGTATTATTAATGGAAATTTCAAGATTTGGATTAAGTATTAATTACTTAATCAATTCTAAGGATTTTTAGACTCAAATATTAAATAATGTCAAATTAATAAAATCTAGGGTCCATATACATATGAAAGCTCTCTAACATATATCATACTATTATTGAAGCATAAGAACATAAAATAGAAAGAAATTAAGGCTAACCAAACACTAAACTAAGCAAAATAGATTAGCACTTAATTACAAATCCAACCATTAAAAATTAGTGAAACTTGGCAAGTGTGTTCTATTTAACCATGTGAATAATTAGGGACTATGTTTGCTAATTTTAGTTAAGTAGAACCCTAATTTTCACTAATCAAGCTTTTTTCAAGATTAGGGCATAATTAAAAGTATTATAATCAGAAACTATATCCACCTAGCACATGCATTCATTAGAAACTTAATGGCACCTAAATCATGCAAATTGGCTAAGCATACAAGCTAATCAACCTTAATTAATATCTGGAGTAATTAAGCAAAAACAAAAAATCCAACTATTAAAAGTGATATATTCTTTTTTATTCTAATTCCTTGTATTTTTCTAAGCAATTTGATATATCATTTTATAAGATTTGGATCAGTGGATCAAAAGTTATGAAATTAATTTATTCTATATTTTAATTTTACTATGATTCAATTAATCAGATTATTTTCCTTAAAGAAAATAATTCCAATTAATAGGATTATTATTAAATGGGTTCGGCACATTACCAAACCATGTGGGTTGACAGGGGCCCAGGAGACCCAGCACTATCACACATGGCGGGTCATGGGCTGACCAGACCCGCCTAGTACCGTCGTCCCCATTCACCCTAACCCGACAGAGGCCGAATATAGAAACCCTAATCGGTGAAATTCTCTAGCGATAGGGCACGCCATTGCCTCAGGTCAATCGCAAATCTATCCTCGATCCCAAACGCATCGATTGGAACCTGTAGCCCCATGTAGGAATGCCTAATTTGCCCGAACCTTACTCACCTATGAGCTTATACAATGGGGCTATTGTGGGGAGTCAATTCTCCCCATAGAGGCCATGATTGACCTAGGGCTCAATCCCTACACCTTCAGGGAGGTGAGACGGATCAAACCCTTATGGAAGTAGGGTCTAGTGTACTCTAGATCACTAGGTCCTTACTCAGACCCAGTTCTCTTTATAACCTGAACCCTAACAAATGATTGGGTTTGATCAGAGCTAAGCCAGACCCCAAATTTGATAGCCTTTAGTTCAATTAACCTACGTAGACAATCACAAATTGAATGGACTGACGTACTGAGCCTAATTGGCTAAGTCCAGCAAGCTAGGGTACCTAGATAGATAGAGCTTGGATTGGTAAGATGGATGCACACCAAGGGCTGCTGAGCTTTAGAAGAGAGCTCTTACAGATCCTGAACGCCATGAGTACTCTCGATTAGCAGTTGGAAAACTCTTGAGCACATGAGAAAGCTCGGTAGACCAACAATGGAGATTGGGAGAAAATTTCAGCTGAGCAACAAAGGACTCACATGAAGGATCATGAGGCTATTTATAGATTCAAAAAGAATACAGGGTGGGTTTGCTCGAGCTTGAGATGACTGAGAGCTCGGGCTATGGCCAAGCTCCAAGTTCCATAATTGGAGCTAATCTAGCCACGAAGTCCGATTGGGGTGCTAAGCCATTGAGGGAATATTCTCAATGGCTTGCTGAGGTGGACGCATGAGTGGGGAACCAGGTCTGCAATTGGGAGGTATGGGGATACTCCCTATCGGGAGTGGGCACGATTGGGATGAAGGTGAGAAGTAGCAGGAGGATCTGAGACCGACTAATCTATCGAGCAAAAAGATGCTATGGTCTAGATATTTTGGATCCTAACGGTCACATCAGAATTGATTAGAGCCACAGGATCCATGAGAATACATCCAACGCCTGTTCCGCGCTTCTGCGGGATCACATCCGGGCCATTGGATTTAGAAGATGGATGACTAGATACCGTGGCACACCGCTGACGTGCAGCCAAGGCTCCATAGAAGATCGCCCGTGGTCCGCACAACAAATCCTAAAAGCTAAATTCTTAAGGGTAGTTTTGCAAATATTAAATGTTGGAGCCCTTCTATGCAATTTTTTCAAATTAAGTTAAATTGAATTATGACCAAAATGGCCTCCAAAAATTCCCAAATTTTCACCCCACACTAATTTGGGAGTGATGAATTCAAAAATACAATTAGATTTTAATCGGAGATCAAGATATTTTAGCTCTTATTTAGGGTATCTAGATTGATCAAATGGCTTAATTGACCTAGAGAGGTCCAATTGACCCAAACTTTCAGGTTTAGCTTAAGATGACCTTTTGAATGCAATGGTACTATATTTAGAACATGATTAAGTTTATTTTTAGTTAGGAAACAACCTAGGGTTGTTACATACTCTCCCAGTTAAGAACAATGTTGTCCTCGACATCAACCTAAGAAGGGAAAAAATGCAAGAATTTAGAAAAAAAAATAGAACTTAGAATTTAAAGGTACTTTTGTTGTATATCAGCCTATTTCTCCTAAGTAGATTTTTCAAGAAAACAATTTCTCCATTGAACCTTCACCATAGGAAAGGAGTGATTTCTCAGCTGCTATTGATCATGAGCTAAGATCTTTATAGGCTCCTCCGCATAAGAAAGGTTCGGCTAGAGTGATACAGCTGGATGTTGAACAAAGTGAGATGGATCACGAATACATCTCCGCAAACACAAAATATTAAACATATTATGAACTGCAAGGAAATCCTCAGGGAGCTTCAATCTATAGGCCGCAAAACCTCTCTTTTCACTAAAGAAATCAATTGGGTGACCATCTTGCTTAAGAACACCTCCTATGCCAACACCAGAGGCATCACAAGATACTTCAAAGAGTTTGTTAAAATCAGGCATTTTTTATTTGTATAAAAGCATTAGAGGCTGCCTTTGTCCATTTAAATTCTCCACCTTTTAAACATTATGTGATTTGAGCCATTACTGTACTAAACCCATGTATAAACCTTCAATAAAATGTGGCTAACCCATAAAAATTATGAACATCATGTATATTTGATGGAGTTGGCCAATTTTGAATTGCATTTATTTTCTCAGGATCGGTAGAAATACCATCACAAGATACAATGAATTCTACAAAAATTACTGATGATGTCATAAAGGAACACTTCTTCAAATGGATATATAGTTTTTCTTATTGAAGAACCTCAAAAACTTGCCTTAAATGTGTTACATGATCACTCTTAGTCTAACTAAAATTAAAATGTCATCAAAATAAACTACTAAAAATCTTCCAATAAAGGGATGTAAGATGTGATTTATTACTCGCATAAAGGTACTAAGGGCATTGGTCAAGCCAAAAGGAATTCCCAACCACTCATATATCCCATCTCTTATCTTAAACGATGTCTTCCATTAATCTCCTACTTTCATGCTAATGAATCCATAATTTATATCATCAATAAAGGATAAATCTCTTACAAATCCTTATTATAAATAGTCCACCTTGATCAAATTCTGCTTATTTTTATGTAAAATGTGAGCTCAGCAATTTTTGGGAGAATCTGGAGTATTTTTGAAAATTTTGGGAGAAAATTGCTGCAGCGCACTGTAGATCGCTCCAGCACGTCACAGCGCACTCCAGCTACTGGCATGCAAAAAGCACTAACCTAAGGGGATTTATGAAATTTGGAGTGATTCCACAACGGCGTGCCACAGCGCACCATAGCGCGTTGCAGCGGGTAAGTTTTCGAAACTGAATCACTATAGCACGCTCAGCAGGAGAGAATATGAAACTCAATCACTGCAGCGTGCACCAGCGGGGCGCCAAATTTTTGTCTTCTCAGGGCATTAATTACGGCTGAGACATGATCTCCTAGATGACTGCTGTCTCCCAGCTGCCATATCTTCTGCAGCATTATATTTCTTAAGAGGAAAAGGAAGGTTTTGAAATGTTTATTAGATTTTAGAATGGAAAAAAAGATGTCATTTAAAGCATCAAGTGGGTTGTGCACTCATGGCAGCTGAAGAATGGAGGGAAGAGCCAGAACTTGGATGCAAGAGAGGAGAATGACTCCTCTATAAATACAGCTTCTTTTTACAAAAGGATGGTTCCCAATTTTCACTCAAAAATCCTAGCTTTTAGAAGGCTGCATAGAAGAAAAAGGAGACCTCTCCAAGGGAGGTTGAAGAAACTATTGCTAGAGGAGAACGAAGTCAAGCTGCACTAGGGATCAAAGGGAAAGAAAAAGAGGAAGAAAAGGAAGAAATCTAGAGAACCCAATTGAGGGTTGTTCCTAGTCACTTCTAAATCTTGATTTTGATTTCTTTTTAGTGGATCATGAAAGTGTCTTCATCCTTATATGTTTTTCTTCTTATCTCAGCTGTAATGGAAAGCTAAACCCCCTTGGGGAGGGTTGGGCTGAATCTATTGTGATATGTAAGGGACTTAAAAGAAGGTTAGAGAACTTCCTCAAGCATTGAATTAAAAATATGTGTTGAATGACTTAATAAGATCCTAAAAATAATGATGTGGACTAAATGAAAAATATGTAAAGTAATTATTACAATAAATATTAACACCTTAATTAACGTCTTGTGCTCCATAGCTCATTACTTAGTTTTTAGCTGGGCATGCGTGCATTGGTGCTTAGAACTATGTGAGAAGTTCTTGAGCCTAATGGCACCATGGTCTAAGCTCAACTAAGAAGTAGAAGCGTGTGAGCTAAGACCCACTAACTGAGCGCCGATGCTCAGCATACGTGCATGGAGGAAGAGGATTTATTGAGAGCTCATGGATGATGTGACATAGTCCATGGAGCCCAATAAAACCATTTACTTATCTGAATTGCGCATGATGCGCGTGATTCTCATTAGTAGAATCAATGATCATGAGATCATTTAACTAATACTATTATTTTGGCAACTTAGATATAGGTAAACTAAGATGCCCTAAGTGCAATCTCATGATGATCTTCGTGCTAAAAATTGAACCCTGGTGTGTTCATTTCATGAACAAGATTTGAACTTGTAAACATTGGAGGAAAAATTTAAAGAATGTAATGTGCACTTGATTATTGGGCATGACCATAAAAGATTGAGAAGTTCTTGAGAAGTAATTCAACATGAGTCCCCATCAATTCACATGGAGGAAACCCAACTCTCCTCTCTAAATCAAATAGTTTCTTAGATCATAATTATTGCTTTGTTAACGGAACCAACTAAAAACTAAAATTATATCATTTAAACATTATTGAATATAGATATACCATAGTAACAAAATACACCATTCCCTAAGGACAATAAATCTCAAAACTTAGCTTCCAATTATTACTTCAAACCACGTACACTTGCGTGCAAGCGCAGACATATATTTTACAGTCTGTCAAGTTTTTGGCGCCATTGCTGGGGAATGGTAATTGTTTTTTATTAAGAAAAATTAACTATTAAATAGTGATTTAAACAAATCTATTTGCATATAGTTTTATTTTGTTTTTTGTATTTATTTCTGTACTAATTTATAGTTTAGACTGACCATTTACTTTTCTTTCAATTGCTGAACTATTGAATGATACTGCTATACTTGTTCTTTATAGCTTAATTTCTAAATCTATATGAGTAGATGAAATTGTACTGAATATCATTTCGATCCAGAAATTGAAAGAACACATCTACTAGCTAGAAGAGAACAAGCCATCTTAAATAACCAACAAGCTGTTATGGAAAACTTTGATGATATTCCTAGAGAGCATTTAGGAGAACCATGGGGTAGAGCACTTAGGGATTATGCACTGCCCACTGTGAGGGGCATTCCTCACACAATTGTTAGGCCAAACATTGAAGCTAACAATTTTGAGATCAAACCTTCTAGACTCAGTATGGTTCAAAATAATCAATTTGGTCAAACTTTCTTGAGGTATATGATACTTTCAGGTTTAATGGTGTTTTTGAAGATGCTATTAAACCTAAGCTTTTCCTTTTTTTCTTAAGAGACAGAGCCAAGAGTTAGCTCAGCTCTCTCCCGAGTGATTCTATCTGTACTTTGGATGACCTCGCTAAGAAATTTCTAGTGAAATACTTCCCTCCGGTAAAAACTGCTCAGTTGAGAATTGAGATAACCAACTTCAATTAGTTTGAAGGGGAGACGCTATATGATGGGTGAGATCGCTTTAAGGAATGCCTAAGGCAATGCCCGCATCATGGGTTCCCTTTAGGTTTGATCTCTTTAGATCTAAACTAACAATCTGGACTTAGGGTTTCCCAAGAATGTTTCTCTTAGGATTCTAGCTTATGGATCAACTTAATAAAGCTAATAGACTAGAGGTCAAGCACTTAAAGATAATTCAGTTTAACTCTTAAGAAAATATAGTTTGAGAACACTTAAGATCTTAAGATCTTAATTATAACTTTTTAAGATTTCTTCACTTAACTTCACCTTTGATAATAAGAGATTTCAGGATGGTGATTAATGTATTAACTAGAGATACTTTATTGTAGTTTCAATGTTTAAGGGGTGCTTAAACCTATTTTGGTCAAAATGACCAAAATACCCCTCTTAAGGGTAAAAATGGGATTTTAAGATTTAATCATCTAAATTGATTCAAATCTATCCTAATGAGCTTTATATGGATTAATAAAGTGGATAAAACTCTTACTTATATTTTCAATATCATTAATGACCTAATTAGCACTAATTACATATAGAGGCCAATTAAGGGGATCAAGGAAATTAGGGCATACTAGCAAGATCCAAACACAATTATAAGTTCTAACACACTTAAGAAGGTACTAGAAATTTAGTTTACCAAAATTAGAGGATTAATTATAGCTTAAATCACTAATCAAGTTTTAGGCTAATTAAGAGATGATTTGCAAAATTAAAAATCTTAGTTTATCTTTAAGGGTATGCATAGGTTCTTTATGGTCTACTGAGTAATCAAAGACCTCAATTAATATTTTTGGACATTCATTAAATTTATTATGATTTAAATACAAATAGAGAAATATTAGGCAATAATTTAAAATCTAACCATTAGATCATTAATTTTATTTTATATTATTATTCCTTGCATTTTTCTAATTAAAATGGTATATTGGATCATACTCTTTGGATAAGTATAACTAAAGTTATTCAAATAATTTAATCTGTATTTTTATTTAAATTAGAATCATATGAAATGTATTTATCAATTATTTATCATAAGAAAATTAAATCCAAAATTCATTAAATAAGCCGCGGGTCGGGGTCTTACCCAGCCCGGCACTATGGATCAACCCAATGGCTAATACCTGATACCCAGCCTTCAAGGTCTTACTTTCGATGCGTAATTCACCATGCACAAGTCATGCCGCGCCCTGATCTCAATGGTACACTATCCATGACACTAGACATGTTGATTGAGATAGAAACCCCCATCTCGGATGCGCCGGATTGCCAGGGTGCTACTCGATTGAGACATCATCCAAGGTAAATCTATGAGGAGTGAATTCTCCTCACAGCATCCATGCCACGGGCTGAGGTCCAACCCTACACATTTAGGGATCAACGGGAAAATGTTTGGACTAATCGCCAGGGCCAGAGAGTGAGTGCGTTGCTGCAGTGCTACTCGTGTCATATCACAGGCGCGAGCTTGTATAGAGTCGATTATTTCTTGTCTCATTGATCAATCGATTGAGCCAGTAATTGCAATGAGTCTATAATCAGTCTAGGAGGGATTTAGATTACAAATGGAACTCAATGCCTCAGGAAAATGCCAAAAGCCAAGGTATTAAGGACCGACTACCAATGCTCACTCAGACAGAATTATGCCATCTGGTCCACTGCCAGTCCCTACCAGAGATCTTATATACCTACTAGGGAGCTAAGGTAAGGCCTTATCACAGTATATAAGGTGGAAGAGCCATGAGTCGAGATGAAACTAGCTCGATAGAGAAGGGGATCAGAGGCTATAACTTGAACTGGGGGAATGGCTGCGATTGAGATTAAGGGAGGAGCTCAGAACCCTCTAGGCAGATACGGAAACTTTGCAAGGGGGTCTGAACGCCAAACTGCACCCTCAATCAGTAGTTCGTAGCTATGGGGATGCCAGGATTTGCCGAGAGCTCCAGATGCTTCAGCTTGGAGTTTAATGGATCTCAGTGAACAAAGGGATTCACTGAGATGCTCTGAAGGTCCGTCTCCATCATCTGATCATGAGATCGTTGGCGATAGATGGCCTGATGCAACTCTCGGATAATAGAAATGCGGATGAGATCTCGAGCATTGGATGAAAGATGCCGATCGAGCGGATAAGATTAGATCTTGGCGCGGGTGATACGAGTCGTAGGATTAGGTACATTAGGATGCGTGCAAAAGCATCCATACGGCGGATATGCAGCCCCGCTGTCGGGACCTCATAGTGGATCTGCCGCGGTCCTGACAGCAAATCCTATGGTTAAAATAATATTAATTATTTTATTATTTAATAAATTAAATCCCTTAATTAATTAATTAAATTTAATAATTTTCTAAATTCAATTTAGGACTAAATGAGCTCCAAAAATTCCCAAAAATTCACCCTTAGCTAATTAAGGTATGAGGAATTCAAAAATAAATTCAGATTTTAATTTGGAGATCAATGTAGTTTAGGTATTTTTCAGGATCCAAAAATAGATAAAAATACCAAAATTCTCAATTTAGCTCCGATTGATCCCAAACTTCTAGGGTTAGATTTAAATGACCCATTGAGTTTAATGGAATCAAAATTAGAACTTGGTTTACCTTAAATAATCTGGATTTAGCTAGGGTAACAACTAGGGCTATTACAGACTCCCCCACTTAAGAACGATGTCATCTCGAATATCAGTCAGTGAAGAAGGTAATACAAGGACTAAAAATTTAAATGATACAGAAAGGAAGGGAGGGAATGGTACATAGGCTTGCAAAGACTACGGATAATTATTGCGCATATCCAGTTCTTTTTCTCAAGTAGATTCTTCGAAAGATTGATTCTTCCATTGGACTTTGACCATAGGAATTGAACGATTTCTTAGCTGCTTCTAATCACGAGCTAAGACTTTGATTGCTTTTTTGGCATAAGAAAGGTCAGGTTAAATTTCCACTGTCGAAAGCTGAACGAGATGAGAAGGGTCTCCGAGACATCTTCTTAATGACGACACATGGAACACATTGTGAACGGCTGCAAAGTCATCAGGAAGATTCAATTTGTAGGCAGATGATCCTACTCTGGCCAAAATCTCAAAATGTCCAACATAGCAGGGACTGAGTTTCCCTACTACACCAAATATGTAGGCACCCTTCATTGGACTGACTTTCAAATAGGCAGAATCTCCAGCATTGAATTATAGGAGATGATGGTGAGCATCATGATACTTGCCCTGGCGATCTTGAGCCGAATGAATTCTCTGCTGAATTAAATGAATCTTCTTGTTAGTTTCTTCAACTAACTCAGAACCAAAAAATTAAATGCATCTTGTTTCTGACTAATCTAATAGAGTAATGTATTTTTTTAACCATACAATGCTTCATAAGGAGCCATTTTAATACTGGCTTAATAGCTGTTGTTGTAGGCGAACTCCACTAACGAAATGTGATCTTCCCAGGAACTGGCAAAATCAAGAACACAAAGCCTATGCAAATCCTCTAGAACTCGATTCACTCTTTCTGACCATCCATTTGAGGATGAAAAGCTGTACTCATAGCTAAAGTAGTACCCAAATCTTGGTGCACAGTTTGCCAAAACTTAGAGGTAAATCTGCTATCTCTGTCAGATATGATTGATTTTGGAATACCATGCAGCCTGACAATTTCTTTGATATAGAGCTTTGCTAACTTCTCCATAGAGTCAGTCTGGCGGATAGGAAGGAAGTGTGCTGATTTAGTTAAATGGTCTACTGTAACCCAGATTGCATCGGCACCAGATCTTACGCGAGGCAATCCCATGACGAAATCCATAGATATATCGAACCATTTCCATTTGGGAATTTCTAATGGATGCAGAAGACCACCAGGTCTTTGGTGCTTAGCCTATACCAAATTGCAGGCATGATACTTAGCCACAAAATCAGCTACATCCTTCTTCATACCGGGCTACCAAAATGATTGCTTTAGATCCTGATACATTTTAGTACTTCCTGGGTGAATGTGATACCCAGAAATGTAGCCTTCAATCAAAACTTCATGATGCATGGATTTAGGAATTCATAAGCGATTTCCTTGATAAATTGCACCATTATGCAATTGCAAATCATGACAATGATCACCTTTGATATCTGCTTTGAATTTCAGATATTCATGGTCCTTAGTCTGTGAGATAGAGACATCTCTATGGAAGGTGGGTTCTACATTGATATTTACTAGAAGTGAGCTTAGTATATAGCCACTGACTAGAGAAATCTCTAGCTTATGAAATTCTTGTTCTAAGGAACTGGAGGCAACCATGGAAGATAAAGTAACACGATGGCTAAGAGCATTGGCCACTATATTTACTTTCTCTGGATGATACTGAATGCTTAGTTCATAATCACTAATAAGTTCTAACCATCTTCTCTGATGGCAGTTCAGTTCTCTTTGAGTCAAATATATTTTAATCTTTGATGATCAGTGAAAATTGAATACTGAACTCCATATAAATAGGGACGCCAAATTTTTAGAGCAAATATTACAGCGGCAAGTTCTAGATCAAGAACTGGATAATTGTTCTCATGGGGTTTTCACTGATGAGAGGAGTAAGAGAATACCTTACCCTCTTGCATTAACACGCAACTTAGACCAATTCTAGAGGCAACAGTGTACACCTGATAGTTCAAACCTTCCTTGGGCAGAACAAGTACTGGAGCGGTAGAGAGTGCGTCGTTCAGGGTTTGAAATGCTCCTTCACCATCAGGACTCTAAATGAACGGAATGACTTTCTGAGTTAACTTAGTAAAAGGCGAGGTGATCTTGGAAAAACCCTTAAAGAACTTTTTATAATATCCAACTAATCCCAAGAAACTTCTGATATCAGTGACTGACTTAGGCTGAACCCAGTCCTGAATAGCGCTTACTTTGTATTGATCTACACGAATACCCTGGGCATCGACTACATGTCCCAAGAATGCAATGGATTTAAGCCAAAATTTGCACTTCGACAACTTGGCATACAGTTGATGTTCATGCAGAGCTTCTAATACTAACCTCAGATGATCTTCATGATCTTTTAAGGTTCAAGAATAGATGAGAATGTCGTGGATAAAGATGATTACAAATTTGTCTAAATATGGCTTAAGAACTCGCTGCATCAAATTCGTAAAGATTGATGGCGCATTGGTGAGGCCGAAAGACATCACTAAGAATTCAAAATGACCATAGCGAGTGCGGAAAGCGGTCTTTCCTACATCATCTTCTTTTACTCGCAATTGATGATATTCAGACCTCAAGTCAATCTTAGAGAATATGACAGCTCCAGATAATTGGTCAAACAAATCATCAATTCTAGGCAATGGATATTTATTTCTTATGGTGACTTTATTTAGCTAGCGATAATCTATGCGCATTCGCATAGATCCATCCTTCTTTTTTACAAATTGAACGGGTGCTCCCCAATGAGACATACTTGGCCTAAAAAAGCCTTTATTCAAGAGCTTTTGCAATTGCTCATTGAGTTCTTGAAGTTCCTTAGGCACCATTTTATACAGAGCTTTAGATATAGGGTGGGTACCCATAAGTAGTTCAATAGAGAACTCAACTTCTCTGGGAGGAGGTACACCAGGAGAATCATCTAGGAATACATCGATGAATTCCTTAACTACTTTACAATTAGAGAGAGGGATACTTTTTTTTGCTTAACCCATCATAGTGGCCAGAAAAGCATTGTAGCCTTTACAGATCAGTTGTTCAGCCTTAATAGCATTGATTAACAATAATTGTGTACTGGCTTTTCCTATAAAGGTTTCAGACTTGCCCTAGAAATGAAGAGTGACTTTCTTCTTAAGGCATTTTATCATGGCATTATTGTCACTGAGCCAATTCATTCTAAGGATGATATCAAAGTTCGCTAATGGCAGGATGAATAATTTGGAATCCAACATCTAACCATTTAATGGGATTTTGACATTACAGAACTTATGAGCACTGAGTTGGGCTCCAGATGGAAGTCTAACACTTAATGATTTTGCTAAATTGTATGAGTGTGGTTTAAGAATATTGGCAAAATATTCAGAAATAAATGAATGACTAGCACCAGTATTGAATAACATATCGCAAGGCTGGTCATTAAAATATAGATTGCCTAATTTATTTATATGAATCGCATTAATAAATTGCAATGATTAAGGTACAGAAATGAAAGAAAAGATTAGAAATGTGTACCTGAAACCACATTATTATCTTCTGCGGCTTCCAAAGGCGTTAAAGCATAAACTCGCGCAGGACCAATAGGACTATTTTTTACCTACTTCCTGGGATTGTTCTGGGACTTAGGAGCTGAGGGTTGTTCTGGGGCAACTTCAGATGCAGGGGATGGAAATATTGCCAAACCTGGTTCTCTCATATTTAGCGGAGTTGCACTGAATACTTGGTTCTTTTGATACTACTTAATTTAGACTCCATCCACTGTCTCTGTGTAGGTGCAATGATAGAACAGGTGGCCTGGATACCCACAAGTATAGCACTTATGGCCAACGTGGTAACACTTGCCATTGGGATGAGGCCTATTATAGCCTTAAATTAGTTTAGCAGTGGGTGCAGCTTCGATATGATAGCCTTTGTAGAGTGAGCTCTATGCCTTTTGAAGGCCTCATGCCAATGAGGATTTGATTGCATCTTTCTCTTGAGATCTATTTCTAAGTGATGATGCTCAAGCACCTTGGTTGTCTCTACTAGCTCAAAGAAACTAGTCAGACGTAGTGGACAATTAGATCCTTCAGTGAATCTCGTAGTACACTAAGAAAAAGATGGCACTTAGCCGATTCAGATTGGACAATCTCTGGTGATAAATGAGTCAACCTATAAAACTCTCTTTTGTAGTCAGCGATAGAATGACATCCCTGATTCAACCTTAGAATCATGTTTGTTATGATATTTTGTGTAGAGGGGATGAATCCAGCCTTGAATGCTTCTACGAATTCATCCCAAGGGATGTCTTCTAGTTCATAATCAACGAATTTTGTATTCCTGATGTCATCCCACCAGTATTCTGCTTCAGCATGAAACAGATGTGTCGTGAGACGGATGACTTCTGAATTTGGGATCTTCAGACTAATTAGATTCTTCTCGACTGCTTTTATCCAGTCGGTTGTATCCATTGGTGATAAGTTTCCACTGAAGGTGAAAGGCCTTAGACTTAAAAAGTTATGGAGAAGAATAACCATGGAGTGATGGGAAGGAAAAGGATGTTGCAGAATGGGAACAGCAGGAGCAGCAACAATGGATGGTACTGAATGATCGGACATCATCTTCTGCATTACAAGTGCTTGTTAAGCTTGGTTCTCCAATAAGGTTGCCACCATTGCTCATAGATGACCTACTTCATCAGAAGAACTACTTGAAGTGACAGTATTCTTGATAGGGGTAGCAGCAGGAGGTGATCTAGAATTCATTCTAATTGAGTGGTACAAATCTAGATTTCAGAATCATTCTAAGAAAGAGAGCAATTAAATTTTTAATAGATGCCAAAAAATCTCATTACTTTTGAAATGAGGGATTACATAAGAATTAGAAAATACCAAAAATCATAACACTACTAGAATCATTTAATTAAGAGATGACAATTGCCATAACTAACACTCATACATCCTTAATGTACTCAGCTCTAAATGCAACACAAAAATCCTCGAAGGTCACACTACCTAACGCTTTCTCTTGCATTTCTGTTCGAGCTTTTTGATGGTATCGTACCACCAGACCCCCACATAGTCTAGCATCTGATCCATTACTATGTCAACTCAGAGGGACTCTAAACACTCTATGTACCTCAGGACTGACTCTAGTCAGCTCAACCACTCCTGTGCGTAGATAGGAAAATCAAGCCCTCGGTACATCATTTGATGTAGAAGTTTGTCCAAGACTAGGGTTCCTTCTGTTGAAACTCCTTTGATCTGCCATTTGCTCTCTTGTCTCCATTTAAAACTATAGCTCCAAGCCAACTTGAATGCATGCAGATAATAGTCCTAGTCAGACTCTTCATGATCCATTTGATCATAATGTAATGGTTTTTGTCAACTATAAATAACTGGATTTTTAGGATATGAGTATTTTCATTCCACATCTTTCAGAGAGTTACCGATAGTACTATGTTATGGATGTTATATTTTGACATTTGCACTTTAGAAGAACAGTCCATTAGGTAGAAAGGAATCATAGATTCCATTCTGACACCTTATGGTGTTCTCTGATACCAACTATGGGGCCCCGTACCTTCCATGGCCATGCTAATATTGATATTAGCATAAATATGGGGACTACGGTGCTCCAACTGTGGCAAATCCCCAACTCAAGTAGCGTCCGGTAAGACCCAACTAGCCTTAAGCTAAGGACTTATCATCTGGCACTGTAAACATACATCAATATATAAAAGTAGCGAAAGCAAAAAGTAGTATAACATAATATCCACATCACAGTATAGTATACAAGAGTAAGGGAAACAATAACTCAACTCAAGTGTATAAATTAAACACATCCAAAATTTAATTATTATAGTCTAAATTAAAAGAAAGGAAAGATCTCTCAATCTCATTGAAAGAATGAAAAATCTAACTAAGTGACAGTAGGAACATCCTGCTCCTGCACTGGCTCCTCTCCTGCAGAACCACCAACAAATAGCTCCAAATCTGACATTTGTTGGTATCACAAATGCCAGAGCCCTAGCCAACAAAAAAAAAGGTTACAGTTAGACAAATTGCTTAAGTACATTTTGGACTATTTAAGTGAACTGAATATTTAAAGATATCACATTTAATTACTTTAAACATATATGCATTATAAGGTGCATCAAGCTACAAAAAGAAGGATAGCTATTACTATTTATTTATAATTGAGCAACAAGTATGTATAAAAACATGAAACTAAGGAAGGTGAGACTAAAGAACAAAAATAACTGCAAGTACTGAAATAGACTGATACTAACATGCTTATGAACACATGAAGACATGCTAATTTTGTAAAAGTAAACTGTATTGAACAGTACTGAAATGAACATATGTAACTAGCATCATAAACATGACAATATCTAATACTACTCAACAAAAACATATATACAAGCATGCAAATTTAATATATAAAAGCCCCTGAAGCATGTGGAAAAAGCAAGCTAAGAGCAGAAATGCTAAATAGTAAAGCCACTAAGACATGTGGCAAAGCAAAATAAAATACAAAAAGTAAGGACACTGAAGCATGTGGCAGAATAAAACAAAGCACTGAAACTGAACTGAAGTAAAATTAAGCCTAAAACAAAGTACTACCATATCAAAAATAGGCCTTACCGGGCCTCTGAACAGAAAGTTCAGCATGTGTCCATCCTAGGCATCATCAGAGCTAGGTCCGAGTTGAACTCATAGAATAAGATATGTATCCATCCTAGCCAAGCACTGGACTAGGTCCAAGTCTATTCTATAATAAAACTAGAAGTGCGGAGGCAAACTAAGCTAGGACATACCCTACTGGATTGAATGCACTGAAAGAACTGAGTGAATGTTATGCTTTACAAATACTAACTTAGGATGTATCTTCCATATCCTAAGTTCTCCTATTATGCTCAAGGAACAAGGCTCAATATCCAAGGTGTGAAGAGCAATCAAAGTCAAAGTAAGCAGGAGACTCAACTAGACTTATGTGAATTCTATTATTATCTAAATTATCAAAATCTAACTATTCTGAGAAGATACAAGTTTAGGATTTCCAATATCCAGCTATCGAGTATAATCTCAGATTCACAACCTTAATGTTAACATTAGAACTTAACAAGTTTTAATTCAAAATCAATTAACAACTATAAAGGTTTTCAGTAAATAAATCAATGGCCTAATTATTATTATTATACTCACTTAACCCAAATCTTCATTAAGTAAAACAAGATTAAGGATTCTGGATCCAAACTCCACATATGGGGTTAAATTTTCTGAATCCAAGATAATATCCTAATGAGGATCTAGGGTTCACACTCAAACATAGTTTAGAGGTGTAAAGTCATATAAGCTGAAGGATTTAGAAGCTAAGATCTTAATAAAAGGTTATTTTAGTATCATAAGATAAAATAATCATTTAAGAACTAAGAATCTAAGATCTATATTCAATCTTTAGGATAATTACATTATTCATAGACTGAATCAATCCTACACCCACATGGAGGTTTCAATAGGATTAAACAATGAATCTGTTAAGGAAGTCCAAGGAAGATGATTCAATTCAATTGGATGATCTAAAGTCTAAGATTTAAGATCTAAGATATAAGGTTTGATCACTTTAGATCTAAACTAACAATCTGGACTTAGGGTTTCCCAAGAATGTTTCTTTTAGGATTCTAGCTTATGGATCAACTTAATAAAGCTAATAGACTAGAGGCCTAGCACTTAAAGATGATTAGGTTTAACTCTTAAGAAAAGATGGTTTTGAGAACACTTAAGGTCTTAAGATCTTAATTATAACTTCTTAAGATTTCTTCACTTAACTTCACCTTTGTTAACAAGAGATTTCAGGATGGTGATTAATGTATTAACTAGAGATACTTTACTGAAGTTTCATGGTTTAAGGGGTGCTTAAACCTATTTTGGTCAAAATGACCAAAATACCCCTCTTAAGGCTAAAATTAGGATTTTAAAATTTAATCATCTAAATTGATTCAAGTCTATCCTAATAAGCTTTATATGGATTAATAAAGTGGATAAAACTCTTACTTAGGTTTTCAGTATCATTAATGACCGAATTAGCACTAATTACATAGAGAGGCCAATTAAGGGGATCAAGGAAATTAGGGCATACTAGTAAGATCCAAACACAATTATAAGTTCTAACCCACTTAAGAAGGTACTTGGAATTTAGTTTACCAAAATTAGAGGATTAATTATGGCTTAAATCACTAATCAATTTTTAGGATAATTAAGAGGTGATTAGCAAAATTAAAGATCTTAATTTGTCTTTAAAGGTCTACTTATGTTCTTTGTGGTCTCCTGAGTAATCAAAGACCTCAATTAATATTTTTGGGCATTAATTGAATTTATTATGATTTAAATACAAATAGAGAAAGATTATGCAATAATTTAAAGTCTAACTATTGCATCATGGATTTTATTTTATATTATTATTCATTGCATTTTTTGATTAAAATAGTATATTGGATCATATCATTTGGATAAGTATAACTAAAGTTATTTAAATAATTTAATTTGTATTTTTATTTAAATTAGAATCATATGAAATGTATTTATTAATTCTTTATCATAAGAAAATCAAATCCAAAATTTATTAAATAAGCTACGGCCCGAAATCCAAACTGTGTGGGTCGGGGTCTGACCTGGCCCGGCATAGTGGATCATCTCTACGTCTAATACTTGATACCCAGCCTTCTATGGTTTGATTTCGATGCATAATTTGCAACGCACAAGTCAGTCGCACCCTTATCTCGACAGCTACACCATCCATGCACTAAACACATCGATTGAGATAGAACCCTCATTTGGGATGCACCGGATCATCGGGGTGCTACACGACCGAGACATCTTCCAAGCCATTACTGTGAGGAGCGAATTCTCCTCACATCATCCATATCACGGGCTGAGGTCTAACCCAATACATTCGGGGATCAATGGGAAAACATTTGAACTAATCACCAGGGCCAGAGAGTGGGTGCGTTGCTGGAGTGCTACTCACGGCATATCACATGCACGAGCTCATACTAAGTCAATTGATTCCAGTCTAATCGATCAATCGGATCGAGCCTAGTGATTGCAATGGGTCTACAATCACTCCAAGAGGGATTTATATTTCAAATGGAACTCAATGCCTTGGGAAAATGCCGATAGCCAAGGTCTTAAGAACCGACTACCAGTGCACACTCAACGGAATTACGCCATCTAGTTCACTGCCATTCCCTACCAGAGGTATTAGATGCCTACTAGGGAGCTAATTTAAGGCCCTATCATAGCATCTAAGGTGGAAGAGCCATAAGTCAAGCTGAAACCAGCTCGACAGAGAAGGGGATCAAAGGCTGTACCTTGAACTGGGGAAATGGCTGCGACTGAGATGAAAGGAGGAGCTCAGAACCATCTAAGCAAATACAGAAACTTTGCAAGGGGGTTTGAATGCCAGATCGCCCCCTCAATCAGCGATTCACAGCTATGGGGATGCCAGGATTTGCCGAGAGCTCCAGATGCTTGAATTGGGAGTTTAATGGATCTCAGCAAATAAAGGAATTCACTGAGATGCTCTGAAGGTATTTATAGGTAGAGGGGAGGTCCATGGGTGGATACTATGGTTGGAAGCCATGGTTCAGGCTCGGGCAAGGGCGGAACCTTGAGCCACCACAATTGGGGCTAGCAGGCTCCAATGACCCGACAAGCTTCACCTTACCAGAACTAAGAAGGTCTAATAGTCTGGAGGATGTGGCCAAGGGAGTGGCAGATCAGGTCAACATGGCATGTACGAGTGCATCTTCTCTGTCGGGTCTGCGATCAAGCGAAGACGATGATCCACAATGATGGGGTCCGTCTCCATCATCTGATGGTGAGATCGTTGGCGATGGACGGTCTGATGGAGCTCTCGGATAATAGAAATGCGGATGAGATCTCGAGAGTTGGATGAAAGATGTCGATCAAGCGGATAGGATGAGATCTCGGCGGGGTGATACGAGCCGTAAGATTAGGTATGTTAGGATGCGTGCTAAAGCATCCATACGACGGATATGCTGCCCCGCTGTCGGGACCCCGCAGCGGATCTGCCGTGGTCCCCACAATGGATCTCGTTGTTAAAATAATATTAATTATTTAATTATTTAATAAATTAAATCCCTTAATTAATTAATTAAATTCTAATAATTTTCTAAATTCAATTTAGGACTAACTGAGCTCCAAAAATTCACCCTTAGCTAATTAAGGTATGAAGAATTCAAAATTGAACTCAGATTTTAATTTGGAAATCAACTTAATTTAGGTATTTTTCAGGATCCAAAAATAGCCAAAAATACAGAAATTCTCAATTTAACTCTGATTAGTCCCAAACTTCTAGGGTTAGGTTTAAATGATCCATTGAGTCTAATGGAATAAAAATTAGAATATAGTTTAGCTTAAATAATCTAGATTTACATAGGGTAACAACTAGGGTTGTTATAATAACTCTACTCTATTATTTGAACCTCAAAGGCATTTAGACCCTAACATAAAGGAAGTAGTTCACAAAGAAAATATTAAACTCATAGATGCTAGAATCATATTCCCTATCTCTAATAGTCCTTGGGTAAGCCTTATTCATGTGGTTCCAAAGAAGAGTGGGATGGTCGTTGTGCTTAATGACAATAATGAATTGATCCCCACTAGAACGGTGATCGGATGGAGAGTGTGCATTGATTATAGGAGACTAAATAAAGTAACTCGGAAGGATCATTACACTCTCCCATTCATAGACTAAATGCTCGATAGTTGGCTGGGAATCCCTATTTCTATTTTCTTGATGGGTATTCTGAATACAATCAAATCCTGATTGCACCTGAAGACCGAGGTAAGACAACCTTCACCTGTCCCTTTGAGACTTTTGCCTTTAGGAGAATGCCCTTTGGGTTATGCAATGCCCCGGCCACTTTCCAACATTGTATGATGGCTATTTTCTCAGATATGATAGGGGAAGTTTTGGAAATCTTTATGGATGATTTCTCTGTTGTCAGAAGTTCTTCCGACCATTGTCTCACCAATTTGGGAAAGGTCTTAAAAAGGTATGAAGAATCAAATTTGATCTTAAATTGGGAAAATTGTCATTTTATGGTCAAAGACGGTATTGTTCTTGGTCATTTGATCTCTAGGAGGGGAATCGAAGTTGATAAAGCAAAGGTTGAGGTAATTGAAAAACTCCCCCCTCCTATCAATATAAAAGGAATTAGAAGTTTCGTTAGGCATGCAGGATTTTACAGAAGATTTGTTAAGGACCTCTCCAACATAAGCTTGCCGCTCTGTAGATTACTAGGAAAAGATGTCGAATTCAAATTTGATGAAAATTGCTTAAAAGGATTCAATGCTATTAAAACTGCCCTGATCTCTGCTCTCATAATTTCTACTCCAAATTGGGACACCCCTTTTGAGATTATGTGTGATGCAAGTCATGAATCCATAAATTATATTTAAAATAAAGGAAAAACTCATTCATTTCTGATCTTAAAACTGCTCCTTTAATCAAATTGTGTTTATCTTTTCAGGAAAATGGCATATCTAGGGAATTCTGAGTCATTTGTGAAATTTCCAAAACTTTTCAAATGAAACCACTGCCACGTGCTACAGCAGGTCAAGTTGCGAAATACGGGCGCTGTCGCCCACTGCAACGGAGCATTTTGCGAAATACTGCCACACCAGCGCGCTGCAGCGGGTCATTTGCAAAATCTTGCGCTGACGCGCGCTGCAGCGGGTCAAGTTGCAAACCGCTGGCACGATCGCGCGCTGTGGCGGTTCAAGTTGCGAACCGCGGGAGCAATCGCGAGCTGCAGTGGAGCTTTTTGCGAAATGCTGCTGCTCCAGCAAGCTGCAGCGGTGCGACTTGCAAATACTAGTGCTACCGCGCGCTGCAGCAAAGCATTTTGTGAAAAGCTCCCACTCCAGCGCACTGCAGCGGTGCAATTTGCAAAATGCTAGCGCTACAGCGCACTGCAGCGGGACACATTGCGAAAAATGGGCACGGTAGCGTGCAGTAGCGGGATACTTAGCGAAAATTGCTTGCGCCATTGCACGCCGTAGCTCGCTTCCGCGCGCTGCCGCGGCCCGCCGCAATTGGCAGGAGCATTCAATGCGACTGGGACAAGACCCCCAACCTGCATCTTATCCCCAGCCATCATTCCCTCTGTAGCTGCTACATTTTTAATTGAAAAGGAAGCTTATGAGGTGATGTATTAGCTAAACAAATGAAGATATTTGTCACCTCACCATCAATTGCGATTTTTGCCATCATTGCTCAGAATTTTCCATTAGAATTGCTCATTTGGATCTTAAGTGTGATGAATGCAGCCCCTCTCCTATAAATATCACTCCTCTTGACTAGAGGGGGGTTCCAATTTTTGCTCAAATCACTTAAGTAAGGAGAAGGGTTGCATAGTGGAAGAGAGGAACTCCCCAAGGGTGGAAGAGTCAATTTACCAAGGAGAATAAGAAGGAAGGCAACACTAGTGACCAAAGAGAGGAACTTCAAGAAAGAGAAGAAGGATCCGGAGAACTTCTAAGGAACGTTCCTAGTATCTTCTAAACTCTTTTTTTGTGGTTTCTTTTTTTAGTTGATCATTAAAGAGTCTTTATCCATGTATGTGTTCTTTTTCATCTCTTTTGTAATGGATAGCTAAATCTCTCTTGGGAAGGGTTGGGGTAATCCCTTGTGTTTGATAGTTACATTTTAATTGTATGAAGATTTCCTCAAGTATTAATAAAATGTATGAACTCAATGCCTTGCTCAAGAAATGCTTAGTATTACTACAGTCTTGATTGTGAAATAAAGGAAAATGAACTAATGAACTCAAGAACTAAAGTGTCTTGTGCTCCATAGATCACCTTTGGTTAGATGCTAGATCTATGAGTGCATAAGAGCTTAGAATTATGTGAGAAAAGTTCTTGAACTTAGTGCACCTTAATCTAAGCTCAAATAAAGTGTTGATGCGTGTGATGCTAAGACCCACTAAGTGAGCTCCTTAGCTCAACATAATTGAGGCAGGGAAAGAAATAGTTGTGTGCTCATGAACGAGGTGACATAGTCATTGAGCCCAACATATTATTCCCTCATTTCAACTATGTGCGATGCGAGTGACGCTCCTAGTGGAATCAATGCTTATAAGATCTTAAAACTTTAATAATCCTCATCTCCTTGATTAAGAGATAAGATGACAATTACAAACCTAAAATCTTATAAGAATCTTTGTGCCAAAGTAGAACTGACTGTGTGTTTATTTCATGCACAAGATTTGAACTTGTGAAACCTTGAGAATAAAACTCATGGAGGAACAATGTGCACTTGATTTAATTTAAAGTAAATGAAAGACTACGCTTGAGGAATCATCATGCATAAGTAACTTATCATGACATGTGGGATGAACCTGACTCTCCTCTTCCTTTTATCTGACTTAATTTCTACTTAGTGATTATTGTGCTTAGTTTAGAACTAACTCAAACCAATTACATCATAGCTTAAACATTAGTCGGAATAGATAAACTTTAGTAACAAAACAACCAATTCTATGTGGTTTGATAAATCCAGGAAACCAACACTTTCCACTTATTACTTCAGACCCCGTACACTTGCGTGCAAACGCTGATGTGATTTACAGTCTGTCATGTTTTTGGCATCATTGCCGGGGAATTGGGATTTGTTTCATATTAAGGATAATCTATAAGCAGCTAGTGATTTAAGAATTTCCTTGCATATACATTTAGTTTTTAATTTTTGTAATTATAAACACTTTCTTTTTTTGCTTCTATCCTTTTATTTCTATTGAATTTCTAAATATTATTGTTAAATTTGTTCTTGATAGCCTAATTATTGTAGTGTATGTAGAAGAGTTTGCACAAATTATCTGTTTGACCCAGAAATTTAAAGAACCTACTAGCAGGCTAGGAGAGAACAAAGCCTTTTGAACCAAAAAGCCGTTATGGATAATGATAATGAAAATCCAGTAGAGCCATTAGGAGAGCCAGTAGGAGTGGCTAGGGGGAGAGCACTAAGAGATTATGCACTTCCCACTGTTAGGGGAATCCCTCATGTAATTGTTAAGCCTAATATTGAAGTGAATAACTTTGAGACCAAACCCTCCAAACTGAGTATAGTGCAAAATAATCAGTTTGGGGGATTAGCCACTGAAGATCCAAATTCACATATTTCAACTTTTCTTGAAATATGTGACACCTTCAGGTTTAACAGCATCTCTGAAGACGCAGTTAAATTACAGCTTTCCCATTCTCTTTATGAGACAGAGCCAAGAGTTGGTTCAGCTCTCTTCCAAGCGATTCCATCCGGACATGGGATGATTTGGCTAAGAAATTCTTAGCCAAATATTTCCCTCCGATGAAAATTGCTCGGTTTAGAATTGAGATAACCAACTTTACTCAGTTGGAAGGGGAGACACTCTATGATGGATGAGATCGATTTAAAGAATGCTAAAGGTGTTGCCCACATCATGGGTTTCCTTTATGGATGCAAGTGCAAACATTTCATAATGGTTTGAACGCTCCTACAAGGACACTCATTGATGTAGCTGCCGGTGGCTCTATTAGCAGTATAACCCAGGAAGCTTATGACCTCTTGGAAGAAATGGATAACAATGCATATCAGTGGCCTTCTGAAAGGCTAAAAAAGGAAACTATAAAGGTAAATGAGTCCAACCAAATAACAGCATTACAGCAAGAGATACACGCCTTGAATGAGAAAATTGAAAGAATGAATATTAATGTTGTTTTGGAGATACATTGTGAGTTGTGCGGGGGTAGGCATAACAGTGAAAGCTGTAACTTAAATAACCCCTTTGTACAAACCAACACTGAACAAGTCAATTATCTAAGAAATAATAACTCAATGAATAACCCTTACTCCAACACCTATAATCCAGGGTGGAAAAACCACCCTAATTTCTCTTGGAGTAACAAAAATAATAATAAAAATCAATATGGGGGAAGTTCATCAAACCAACAAGGCACAGATAATAGAAATAATAATAACAATCATCACCCGAACTTAGAAGGAACTTTCAACTCCTTCAAGGCTGAAACGATCCAATTTATGTGCCCACCGAAGCCACTATCACGCACCACGATGCCTCTATCCAAGGGATAGAAGCTTCCCTTAGGAATATAGAAACCCAACTGGGGCAAATCTCCAAGAAGCTGACCACTCAGCAGCAAGGAGCTCTACCCAGTTCCACCGAAGTAAACCCTAGGGAGTTAGTTAGTGTTATTCATTCGGAAGAGGTGTTCGGGGGAACTAATACTGAAATAATGAGTGCAATAGATTATGAGCTAGAGGCATGGGCATGAGATAGAGGCAATAAATGTGAGAAGCTTATCGCTCCAAAATGCAAAGAACCCGGGAGGTTGAGCATTCCATGCATAATTAGAAACGAAGTATTTTAGATCCTTTATGTGATCTTGGTGCTTCAATCAATGTTATGCCCTACCATATTTATGAACATTTGAAGATATAAGGAATGGAATACACCTCCATGATTTTAGAGTTTGCCAACCTTGAGTCCCTTACCCCTCTTGGTTATGGTAAGAATTGTTGCAATAGAATTGGGAAGATTTATTGTTCCCACCGATTTTGTGAATTGTGAGTGGGATCAATGGAATAAGAATTCCACGATCATTTTCAGGCGACCCTTCCAGATGAGTGTAAAAGCTGTCATTGATATAGGCCGCATGGTTATGAGTGTGAACGTCAAGGGGAAAACTGAATTAATTGACCTCAAACCCACCATCTTTAAACGAAGAGAAATGGAAAAAGAAGTAAGGAAGAAATTAAGAAAAGAAAGATTATGGGTAGATGATGTTCTTGAAGATCTAAAGTTGGAAGAAAAGAATTTTGATCATAGCTCGACTCCTTCCTCGAAAAAGGGGAGCAAGGAAGGAGTAAGAAAAAGGAAAATAAGAAGGAAAAAGAAAGAAGAAGACTCCCCCTAAACCTGAATTTGAAGAAGTAGATCCGCTGAGGGAAGTAAGAGATGGTGAGGGTTCGAGCCACCCTAAGAGTTGTGCTCACTCTAGCATCTTTAGCTTATGGAAGAAGAAACCTCTGGATCCAATTAGTTGATCATTTGTGAGTCTAGCTAAAGAAGTTAAATTAAGCGCTTATTAAGAGGCAGCCCAATTCACAAAAAAAAAAAAAAAAATTGCAGCACTATAGTGCGCTGCAGCAGAAATTCTGTGACAGCGCGCTGCAGCGAGTATACCGCGCCTCTGTGAAAATCCAGTGATGGCGCGCTGTAGAGGAAATTTTGCTATCGCACACTGCAGTGCGCTTGCTCCAGCTGCAGAAATTTTCTTTTTTTTTTTCTTTGTATTGGGAATCATGCAGTCAAAAAGTCATGAAATTTAGGTTCCCCATACAGTCAAAAAGTGGGACTAAAAAAGCTGCCCCCCCTTCACATGGATCACCACATTTATAGTATGGGGAAGACCCATTGACCATACTCTCTTGCCTTGGATTTCCTTGGCTATATAAGGGAAGCAATGGGGGGGTTATCCTTGCATCATTCTTAACTCTCTTACTTCCTCACAACTCTTGCTCTCTCTAGCTCTCATCTAATATCTCATCATATATTTCGGGAAGAAAGCAATTCCAGGAAAGGAGGCCGAAGCCTCTTCTTCCGGGGGAACCTTTAATAAAAAAAGGTTCTCTTCCGCTGAAGTCGAGCAGCGATTTTATTCAATATCTTCTCAGTAGAAATTAATTCAAAAGAGGAGTTTCAGCAGCGCCTTGCCCATTCCAATAGAACAAATTGAACCTCGAGGATGGAGGGAGATGGTGACTAAGAGATCACCTACGTACCCTGCTATTGTCCAGGAGATATATGCAATGCCATCAATGCGGCCGGACAGTAGGTATTTTGCTGAGGTAAGGGTGTCACCCTTAGGATTGCTCAAATCGAGCAATTGTATGGGCTTGAGGAGGTACATTCTTTCTCTTACTTGGAACTCTTAGAGTCTCGCCAAGACCCCCTTGATCTAGTGTTGGAACTCGTCCATGTAAATACCGAATGGGAAGGAGGATTAGCCAACATTCCTCATTCTGAATTAATGGATACGAGTAGTGCTTGGCTAGTCTTCTTTTCTAGCATTGTCATGCCTACGAGTCACTTGACTGAAGTGACCCATGCCAGAGCACTCCTCTTGTGCTCATTGGTTAGGCCGGGCGAGATCCGCATCTCGAGTATTATTTTTTAGCAGCTTTGGAAAGCTCTCAAGGGTCCCTGCACTTCATTGGCCTTCGGGTCTTTGATATCAGGGCTTTGCGAGACCCAAGGAGTCAAAATCCTCTCCTCTGACACCATCGTTCCCCCCAGTTGTGCCCTTAATCTCTTAAATCTGAATGCCCGAGCAAGCGAACAGAAGTAACCCAAGAAAAGAAGGGGCATGCAAGGGAAAACGTCTGCTCCATCCGGCCAAAAGCTCACCAACAAGCTGCTGCTGCGTCTCCACAACCAGCAGGCCGATCTTAGCAAGGCCTTGGCCACCGACATGCGGTTCTTCAAACAAGAACTCATTCAGCAGTGCTAGTTTTAGTCAGAGTTTCATGAGACCCTCGGGCTGATGTTCGAGGATTGGAGCTTGCAAGGTGGTCCGGACCCTTCTGTGTTGCCAAGTCCACCCATTGGTGCCCCCATTCCGGACTCGCGCTACCCTCGCAAATCTGCGTACGTGGAGGAAGTGGAGGAAGAGGAGGAAACTGAAAATTAATTAGGTCGTATTTTTCTTTTTATTTTTTATATTAGTTGTTATTCTCTATATTTTTCATTTTGTGTGTTTTATTTTAAGTTATTAATTTATGAATTCTCATCTTCCCTAATTTTTCTAGTATCCAAAAATGACAAATTTTTCTGAGTTTTTATCAAAATGAAAGTCACAAAATTTTAATAAAGACAAGGATATTAAGTAAAAGGGTGCTTGACAAAAAGTGATCAAATGCATTGATAGCATTAAAACTTTTTAACCTAGGAATGAATTAAGGTTAATCTAACCTTCAAAAATTTAAAACATACTTTGAACTAAATGTTGGGGAAAGCTTGGACTATGACTTGAGATTTTGGTGAGTACTCTAAGAGAATGTCCTAGGCTCCTGTAGGACTTTATGATCACAAAGAGGTGAATTGGGGATGAAAAAAAATATCTTTCCCTAAAATAAAAGAAAAAATAAATAAATAAATAAATAAAAAAAGATGATGAAAAATATCTCTCCTTTAATCTATTCATCTTTGTGATTCATAAGAAGGGGCACATATGGCATAATACTCTTGAGTATTTCACTACCTCTCTAATCTAGGTTTTCCATAGAATTTTCCTCATTACCTAGTATCAAGCATGAAAATCAAATACTTGGAGATTAATTGATTAACCTTACTTCATATCCAAGGTTAGAATGCCTAAATGCCAAATGACTTGAACCACTTTAGTTAAGCATATGTCTTAACTTACATATCGAAAATCTAAATTGATATATTTTGTTGACTATCATAACTATAGAAATAGAAAATGCTATCTTAAGCTTACTCGAGGATGAGCAAGAATTTAAATGTGGGGGTGTGATGAATCCATAAATTATATCTAAAATAAAGGAAAAATTCATTCATTTCTGATCTTAAAACTGCTCATTTAATCAAATTGTGTTTATCTTTTCAGGAAAATGGCTTATCCAGGGAATTCTGAGTCATTTGTGAAATTTCCAAAAATTTTCAAATGAAACTGCTGCAGCGGGTCAAGTTGCGAAATACGGGCGCTGTCGCGCGCTATAGTGGAGCATTTTGCAAAATGCTGCTGCTCCAGCGCGCTGCAGCGGGTCATTTTGCAAAATCTGGCGCTGACGCGCACTGCAGCGGGTCAAGTTTCGAACCATTGGTGCGATCGCGCACTGCAGTGGTTCAAGTTGCGAACCGCGAGCGCGATCACACACGGTGGAGCTTTTTGCGAAAGGCTGTCGCAACAGCACGTTGCAGTAGTGCGATTTGCAAATACTGGTGCTACCGTGCGCTGCAGCAGAGCATTTTGCAAAATGCTCCCGCTCGAGCGCACTACAGCAGTGCGATTTGCAAAACTCTAGCGCTACAGCGTGTTGCAGCAGGACACTTTACGAAAAATGGATGCGGTAGCGCACGGCAGCGGGACACTTAGCAAACATTGCTTGCGCCATTGCACGCCGCAGCGCGCTGCTGCGGCCCCCCGCAATTTCATTTTTGCATTCACTAAATTTAGGGCATATCTCATTGGGTCTATCACTATTGTTTACAATGATCATGCGGCCATTAAGTATCCCCTTCAAAAGAAAGGAGCAAAACCTCACTTGATACGTTGGGTGATGCTCTTACAAGAATTTGATCTAGAAATCCAGGATAAGAAAGAGAGTGAGAATGTGTTAACTGACCTTCTATCTTGATTAACCCACCTCAAAAGTGATAATTCGACTGATATTAGTGAATCGTTCCCTGATGAGAAGCTATACACTATTTCATCAACAAAACCTCCTTGGTTTGCTAACTTTGTAAATTATCTTGCAGGAGGAGTTATACCAAAAAACCTCAACTTTCAACAATGAAAAAAAATCTTTGCTGACATAAAAAATCACTTTTGGTATGATCCCTTTCTCTATAAATGTTGCAATGATCAACTTTTTAGCAGATGTGTGCCTGATTCAGAAATCAAGGACTTTCTCTACCATTGCCACAATCCCCTTATGCAGGGCATCATGGAATTGATCAAACTGCAGCTATGGTGCTTCAATCTGGGTTCTTTTAGCCTTATATATTCAAAAATGCAGCTGAGTATGTAAAAGGTTGTGATAAATGCCAAAAAACTAGAAATCTTAGCAAAAGGGTTGAGCTTCCTTTGAATGGAATCTTCGAAGTGGAGCTATTTGATGTATGGGGAATTGATTTCATGGGCCCATTTCCTTTATCCCAAACTAATATGTATATTCTTATTGCTATTGAATATGTTTTGAAGTGGGTAGAGGTGCTTGCATGTGTGAACAATGATGCTAAGACTGTTGTCAAATTTCTCAAAGAGCATGTGCTTGCGAGATTTGGTACTCCTAGATGCCTCATAAGTGATGGGGTAAAGCATTTTTGTAATAGGCAGCTTGAGAGTTTGCTGAGAAGCTATGGACTAAGATATAAGGTGGGAACAACCTACCACCCTCAGACTAGTGGACAAGTCAAATTCTCAAATAGGGAGCTCAAACAGATCCTGGAGAAGACAATGAATCAAAATAGAAAAGATTAGAAATTAAAACTTCAAGATGCCCTTTGGGCATATAGAACTGCTTTTAAAACTCCTTTAGAAATGTCCCCCTAACAACTCTACTCCATTGATTGAACCTCAAAGGCATTTAAACCCTAACATAAAGGAAGTAGTTCACAAGGAAATTATTAAACTCTTAGATGCTGGAATCATATTCCCTATCTCTGACAGTCCTTGGGTAAGCCATATTCATGTGGTCCCAAAGAAGAGTGGGATGACCGTTGTGCTTAATGACAACAATGAATTGATCCCCACTATAATGGTGATTGGATGGAGAGTGTGCATTGAACTGCAATCATATTTCACATTGACATTTCTTCTTGACTCTGATACCTTAAAAATAGAAAAATCATTTTTTGAGCTTACTCGAGGACGAGCAAGAATCTAATTGTGGGGGTGTGATGAAACCAAATTTTATATCATCAATAAAGGAAAACTCTCATACAACTCCTTATTATAAATAATCCACCTTGATCAAATTCTGCATATTTTTAGATAAAATGTGAGCTTAGCAATTTCTGGGAGAAAATCATTGTAGCGCGCTCCAGCTACTGGCATGCAGAAAGCACTAACCTAAGGGAATTTTGAAAATTTTGAATGATTCCTCTACGGCGTGCCACAATGCGCCATAGCATGCTACAGTGGGTAAGTTTTCAAAACTGAATCCCTACAGCGTGCTACAATGCGCTATAGCGCGGTATAGTGGGAGAGTTTTTGAAACTCAATCGCTGCAGCGCACTACAGCGGGGCACTGAATTTCTGTCTTCTCAGGGCATTAATTATGGTTGAGACATGGCCTCCCAGCCTGGTGCTGTCTCCGAGCTGCCATATTTTCTGCAGCAGAATATTTATTATGAGAAAAAGGAAGGCTTTGAAATGATTATTAGATTTTAAATTGGAAAAGAAGATGTCATTTCAAGCCTCAAGTGGACTGTGCACTCATGGCAGCTGAAGTATGGAGGGAAGAGCCAGAATTTGGATGCAAGAGAAGAGATTGACTCTTCTATAAATACAGCTTATTTTTACAAAAGGATGGTTCCCAATTATCACTTAAACATCCTAGCTTTTAGAAGGCTGCATAGAAGAAGAAGGAGACCTCTCCAAGGGAGGTTGAATAAACTATTGCTAGAGGAGAATGAAGTCAAGCTGCACTAGGAGCTAAGGGAAAGTAAAAGAGGAAGAAGAGGAAGAAATCCAGAGAACCCCATTGAGGGCTATTCCTAGTAACTTCTAAATCTTGATTTTGATTTCCTTTAGTGGATCATGAAAGGGTCTTTATCCTTGTAAGTTTTTCTTCTTATCTCAGCTATAATGGAAAGCTAAACCCCCTTGGATAGGGTTGGGCTGAATCTATTATGATATGTAAGGGACTTAAATGAATGTTGGAGAACTTCCTCAAGCATTGAATTAAAAATCTATGTTGACTAATTTAATAAGATCACTAAAAATAATGTCGTGGGTTAAATGAAAAATATGTAAGGTAATTATAACGATAAATATTAACACCTTAATTAATGTCTTGTGCTCTATAGCTCATTGCTTAGTTTAGAGCTGGGCATGCATGCATTGGTGCTTATAATTATGTGAGAAGTTCTTGAGCCTAATCGCACCATGCTCTAAGATCAACTAAGAAGTAAAAGCGTGTGAGCTAAGACTGACTAATTGAGCTCTATTTCTCAATATACGTGCAAGGAGGAATAGGATTTATTGAGAGCTCATGGATGATGTGACATAGTCTATGAAGCATAATAAAACCGTTTCCTTTTCTAAACTACGCATGACGTGTGTGATGCTCATTAGTGGAATAAATGCTCATGAGATTATTTAAGTAAAACTATTATTTGGTAGCCTAGATGTAGGTAAACTGAGATGCCCTAAGTGCGATCTCATGAGGCTCTTCGTGCTAAAAATTGAACCCTAGTGTGTTCATTTCATGCAAAAGATTTGAACTTGTAAGAATTGGAGGAAAACTCTAAGGAATGCAATGTGCACTTGATTATTTGGCATGACCATAAGAGAATGAGAAGTGCTTGAGAAGTAATTCAACATTAGTCTCCATCAATTCACATGGAGGAAACCCAACTCTCCTCTCTAAATCAAACAATTTCTTAAATCAGAATTATTGCTTTGTTAAAAAAACCAACTCAAAACTAAAATCATACAGTTAAAACATTATTGAATATAGATATACCTTACTAACAAAACATGCTGTTCCCTGAGGACGATAACTCTCGAAACTTACCTTCCAAATTATTACTTCAGACAAAGTACACTTGCGTGCAAGCGCAGACGTATATTCTACAGTTTGTCACAAGTGAATATGGTCATATCCACTGCTTAAATCAATCTCAGAGAAAATTTTTGTATCAATTATCATGTCTAGCATATCATCAAGCTGTGAGATGGGAAAGCAATATTTAATAGTAATTTTATTGATGGCATTACTATCTATACACATACACCATGTACCATCTTTTTTTGGTGTAAGGAGAGCTAGAACATCACAAGGTGATAAATCTCGTATAAAACCCTTAGATAATAACTCATCAACTTGTCATTTGAGTTTAGCATGTTCATTTGGGTTCATTCGATAATGAGGAATATTAGGAAGTGAAGATCCATGAACCAAATCAATAACATGTTGAATGCTTCTCAGTGTGGGAAGTTTATTAGGGCAAATGTTAATGAATTTTGAGAGAAGATCACTTATCTCAACAGGTAAGGTTTCAGCACAGGGTTGTTGAGGGATTTTGTTACAATTAGAGCAAGCACAATATTTCCATGAGCTTTTCTTTTAAACTCATGCTTATTAATAATGTACAAGTATCCCTTTTCTACTGGTGCAGATGAATCTCTAGGGTGGTGTGAGCTTGCCTCTTTAGGATTAGCATGATTTAGTATAACTTTATTGCCTTTAAACATGAAAGAGTAAGTATTTGCATGTTCTTCATGAATGACATGCATATCATAAAGCCAGAGTCTTCCTAAAAGTATGTGGGAAACATCCATAGGAAGAACATCACACCATATCTTATCAGAATATACTCCTAATTATATTGGGACAAAACAATGTTGAGATATAGAGATCGAAGTTTCGTTGACCCATATAACCTTGTAGGGTCGTGGATGAGGCTCAGGTGTGAGCTTCATTCTAACTAAGGCTGATGTGGAAATAACATTCCTACTACTTCCACTATCATTGATAAGCTTACAAGATTTGTCACCACTTTTAAAATATGTTTGAAAAATTGATGTATGTTTTCAATCAATGTTCCTTTGAGTGGTAGTTAATACACATCATATGGTAGTAAAGTGTGGCTCACTTAAAGCTTCATCCGCATCACTAGCTTCTTCTCAAGGGTCAACTGCAACTAGATCATCCTCATAATCATTGTTATGTTTAATAGTTTTAGAATCTATAAGTATACTTTAATGGGGACAAGTACCTGCAAAATATTCATATTTTCCACATGTGAAACAGGTTATGCTTGAAGCTTTGGAATTTGACACAATGGGTGTTTTTCTTTTATGATCATTTGATGGCATGGAAGATTGGGGAATTGGGGCAATGGAGCGATGCTAGAAATTAATTACTAATGAGGTTGTTTATTTTGTATGGGTGTGAAACTTGAGGTATTTCTCAATTTGAGTAGCAAGTCGAAATGCGTCCTCAAGAGTGTAAACCTCTCGAGTCAATATTTATTGTCAAATATCCGCTTTTAAACCAGATCAAAATTGAGAAATTGTTGTTCGATGATCTTCAATAACATCACAACGAGTCATCAATTCATCAAAACGAGTCATATAATCCGTGACACTCATAGCTCATTGCGTAAGTGTAGTCATCTCATCCATGAGCTGATCATGAAAAGTTAAGGGTACAGATTTTTGTTTTAAGATTTCTTTCATCTCATCCCAAGAAGAAATAGGTGATTGCCTAGCTCATTGATTTATTTGCTCAAGATTAATCTAATATATTTTAGCATGGTCGATCAACTTCATACTAGCAAAATATACTTGTTTCTTGTGGGACATTATCTTCCAATCAAAATATTGATCCATATCAAAAAGCTAATCAAGAAAAACTTTTACGTCGAGTCGTCCATCAAAAGTGGGCGGATCTATCTACGAAAAGTATCATCATCTAAGTCTTGGTGGTGTGTTCTTAATTCCATAATATGTTGACCCATATTATGTAAGGGCTCATATCTGTGAGGAGAAAAAGGATCTCGATGATACCTTTGCACATAGCCCTTATGTCTTTGAAAATTTTGCTCTATCTTATTATAGATTTGAAAATGTATATTATCTAGATCTTGATAATCATCAATATTACTTAAGAGTTGATTGCATTGTGGTCTAGTTGGTGATTGTGGAGGAAGATGAGATGATATATAATCATTTGGATTACTTCATGGCTAGGCAAATGGTCATTTTCTCATTTGGTGCAAGTGGAGTTGGCGACGTTTCATTGGCTTTCAACTCTAGCGCTTCAATTATAGTTCAAAAATCATGCATTGAGAGAGTGAGATTTTCCATTTTTTCAAGTAAGAGTTTAAAGAGTTCAGCGGTTCTTTATTTGAAAGTTTGGCCTTAATATCGATGTCCACTACGAGTCGACATAATTATAAATATAGGAGTTCTTGTTTTTGAGGGGTTTTCAATGTCCAAATAGTTGAATCAAGTAAAATACTCTTCTACAAAGTTTTAGATCTTGACATTCTACCCAAAATTGAGTGCTCAAACAAAAATTTTGGATATAAATTGAATAAGTTATGATCAACATATGACAGGGTGTAAATTAAACCAAAAAGTGATGTGAATGAAATTTATGCTTTATTGTATGCATTGATTTTGCTATCAATTAGCATATAAAGTTGAGGATATATTTTCTCTGATATTAATATGATGTAGGACCAAAATGAATGCGTATGCAGAGCATGTGATGATTTTTACACCAATAAAAATAATAAATTACTCATGAGTAAGTATCGTTAAAATAAGGCAAATTTTGCATTCAAATGCAAAATTAAGAATAAATGAGATTGAGATAATTCGAGCCACATTTATATTAACACTCAGAATTCTTTATCATATAAGAGTATAATGATAAATAAGAGCTATGGTTGATCTAACATGTGTCAAAGTTAAGGCAACTAGTGGTGAAGTAGGGAAAATTTGAAGTCGATACAAACAGTCCTTCGTTGCAGGATCTTCCTTCATTAGATGTCCTTCACTAAAGCTTGCACTCCTCACACTCAAGATTTCATTCTCTTAAGAATAAAATTACTAGTAAATATAATAAGTGGAGAAATATATTTTCATTCATTCTTTAATGCCATGAAACATAAGATATTAACTTATTTATAGTCATACAATACATGTCAAATGATGATTAAAACCATAAACATACCCTATCATGAAGGGTCTAAGTGTCTTTCCATACAAATGACTAATAAAATTATCAACCAACCCACTCATAAAGGACTAAAGTGTCCTTTTATATAAAATACCAAAAAATCCTTAAATTAACTCTATCATGAAGGACTAAAGTGTCCTTTCACTCAAATAACGCTCATGATAAAAACATGATGAATTAGCTAATCTAAAGGCCCATTTAAATGGATTCTACAAATAAGCTCATGTAACTAAAATGAAAAAGACAATATAGAATGATAGAAACATTAATCTTAATTTATGATTTGGTGCATCGATGATGATTGCGTTGGTGCTTTGCAGCAAAAGATAGTGCAGTGTAATAATCCAAGTTGTTACCCTAGCTAATTAGGACTAATCAAGGTCCTAATTTTTGAACTTAAGTGCTAATTAAGTCATTAGGAGTTCTCCACCAAGACCTAGTCTAAATCTGGAGTCAAATGGATCAAATCCTGATTTTTGGGAAAATCTAGAAACCCTAGAAATTGACCTATTTAAATTGACCTTGGAACAAAAATCGGACTTCGCCATTGCACTCATTGCCCCAAATTAGCTAGGCGTGATGTTTTGGTATCATTCAGAAGTCGTCAAAATTTCATCAAATATTTTAATAATATTAAATTCCTCGAAAATCCAGCATCGCCGTTGCATTCCTCACCCTTCAATTAGCTAGAGGTGAATATTATAGATTTTTTTGAAATCATTTAATTGACTAAAATTAAGTAATAAATTAAGAAATTTAAATATTAATTTAATATACTATTTTAATGGCTTAGCAGGTCAAATCCGTCATTTCTTAACGGGTTGGATTCACCACGTTAATGAATCGGCATCCGTTAAGTTAACGGGTTGGATACTTATTGGATCGGGATCCGATTTACTGGCCGAGCGTCAGCCGTCTGATCAAGATCATGGCACGGCTCATAGCTTTATTCCTCATCGATCCGCCGATCCTACACGCGTTGCGCCGCCGCCGAGACCGCCCAACCATGGCCTCCTTTTCCTTGGGTACTCCGTCCTGAGGCCATTAAGGACCTCAGAAGCTTCCATCTAAAACCATTTTTGCCGATCAAGCAGTGCTGCAGCCCAAGCGAGCCCTAACCTCTGCCGACCGTCGATACAAGGTACCCTTCCAAACCCAAATCTTCTTATGCAATTGTTGATCCAACAATGTGCATGCTTATTCCGTGAACTGGATTATTCTAGGATCGAATCAGATCAATAGATCGATACGTCGATCGATTGAATTTTTTGCAATGTCAAACAGTCGATACCGTTAGGGTGTCGAATCGCCGAGTTGAGGTATCTAGGGCTTGGATATATGTTCGATCCAGTCCACCTCCAGCTTCAGTCCAGCCACCATTCAAAAGCTCTCTTCGAGACCTTTCTGGCGGCATGCAAGCCAAGGCGTACCGACACCGGACGGGCCTCCAACTTGCGTGCCCTAGCTGGTTCATCACTGGGCAAATCGTGGGGAAGAGGAAGGTCAAGGTCGGGCCGGGTCGACTCGGGCCTGGCTCGTGCGTAGTCGGGTCGTGTGCGTGGCAGCTATGGGACCCACCTTGCTGGCGTGGTACCCGCCCCAAAGCGCCGCGTAGCGTCTTCGGCAATCGCTGCAATGGTGGGTCCCGTGGTTAGCTCTGCTGACATTTGCGTGGGCCCTGCCATCACCCTCTGCCACTCGCGTTCCAACACGTGCCCTCGGTGGGTCCCGCACATTGTCCCGTGGCCAAACCAGGGCTTCCACGTGTCCCAGTGGGTCCCGCCACCTACACAATTTTTAAAATAATATATATATATATATATATATATATATATATATATATGTATATGTGTAACTATATACATATTTATAAATAGAACTATAGTTATATAAACCCTATTATATAAATATTATAATTAGGTTATTTAAATTAGGCTAATAATTAATTAGGGCAGTAGTTAATTAACTTAAGTAGTTAGTTTTAACATTAATAATAATTAGTTAATCAGTTTAACAGTAATTAAAGAATTAATCAATTAATGTTGATTAATTTAATTTAAAAGATCATTAGTAATATAATTTATTAATATTAAATAGTAATTAGCTTAATTAATTAAAATTATTTAATTATTTTAATTGAAAATGCTGAGATATTCATTTAAATTTAATATATATTATTCAATTATTAATTTAAATTTAGCAAAATTAATACTAAATCTTAAAGTCTCATAATCTTTAAAATATTGATCCAAGCATATCAAATATAGGTCTCATTTTACTCAAAAAAAAAAAATCAAATGACATGATTCATAAATTTGATTCGGGGAATATTTAACCTAGTGCTATTTTAGGACCTAAATAAATACATACAATTTTTTATCTAATTATTCAAACATAGTCAATATGAGTTTTAAAGTGATCAGGAGAACAGCCCACCACTGTGATAATATTAGTTTTCCCATTTGGAGGTTAATTTGCAAAGTGACATTTAGGACTACCTCCCAAAATGACCAAAATGCCCTTAGTTTTCAGTTAACCATAACTTGGTCAATTGAGCTCCAAATCAAGAAACTCAAAGTGCTAATTAGCTTAAAATTTTAGTGACAATAGCAAACTAAAATAATATTTAGCTTTTGAACACTAGAAAATCTAAGTTTACCAAAATACCCCTAACCCTAGTTAGGCTATAACTTGACAAATTGAAGTCCAAATTAGGTCTACTCCTAGTTAAAGTACTCAGTGTGTTATTGGGAAGCTTTAGACACTGAATTTGCTGAATTTGAACCTCAAATAAAAAGTTTAGTTTTTGCCCCTTAACCCTAGAAAATTACCGAATTACCCTCAAAATTTAGAACATCCATAACTTAATTATTTAACCTAAGAATTTAACGTTCTTAGACTTTATGGAATCCTTGAACAATAGTGAATAGTATATTGCAAGAAAAATTAGATTTTACTAGGTGTAAATTACTAAATTGCCCCTTATGTTAAAATTCTTAGTTTGGACCTATAGGATGAGTTTCTTTACCAATTTGAGTGTACTTACTGTCTATCATCATGTTAAACATTAAGGAATCATTTGGTAGTAAGAAATTCTATATTGGAGCCCTAAATTAAAAAGTAACTTAATGGACCCTTAAGTAAGGCCAAAATTGGTCATTTTGCCCAAAATTTGGGTTAAGTGTCCTTAACCCCAAATTATCTTTTAAATCATTAAAATTAATATTAAAACTGTATTAGGATCTTAAGTAAATAAAAAATAGTTATTCCATCAAATTAGTTAAATTCCATAAAATCTTCTCTAAGTCTTTTCCTTAGGAATTTACACATCACATTAGGGTTATTCCTAAGGCTAGGGCTAGATCATAGGTTAGGTTTTATTTATTGAATAACGGGGTTATTCAATAATGAAACCTTAGTTTTATTTGTTTTCTAAATTTTGCAACTTAATTTTGATTATTTTGTCTTTCAACTTTAAACTCAGGATAGGAGAATCATCCTATTGAGCTTCACTTTGCTCAATTAGGATTTGCCCTAATTTGTAGTTCACTCTTAGTAAAACTCAAGATTCCTTAGACTGTACCCTTAGATTATGTGATTAAACCTAAACTCTTGGTGTTAAATCCATAATCCCTAGTTTAATAGATCTTGATTAGATCTTAGTTTAGAACATCTAAATTCATTAAATTAGGACATTATGATTTATTACTTAATCTATAGTCATACTTGATTGATCTAGATTAGAACCTTATAAGTTCTAATCCTTTTAACTTATAAGGATGTGTTTCTAAGGTACACTCGATAGTAAGAATTGGAGATCTTGAACTTGTGCAACATAGAATATTTAGAATGGCTTAATTAGAAAACAAATGATATCACTATATTTTAGTAGAGTTTCTTGCTTACTATTGAATTTTATTATTTCGCATTCCTTGAAATTTGTGCTTTAAATCCTTGGACATATCATACAAGAATATTATTGCATGAAAATGAAAACTTATAATATTTAGGATAACCTTGCATTGGCTTCAGTTATTGGTTGACTTTTGCGCATAGTACCCCAATGGGCAGGGGGAAGGTGAGATAAAGATTACTTAAAATCACTCATTGAAGAGTGTGTTGTTAAGTTTGGAACCTGAATAGTCTTGCATACATGCTAGACTCCTCAATTACTTTTGAGAGTGGACACAGAAGTGAAGTAAATAACTAAAATATGAATTGCATGTGTTAATCTTGCGTTTTAGTTCAGTTATATATATTTTCTACCTAGCCTCCTTGTTGACGCTAGGAGAAGATTTTCTGCCTTAGCTACTTATGTCGGTAAGAACATTTCTGCCCTAGCCTCCTTGTTGACGCTAGGAAATTTTATCATCTTAGCCTCCTTGTTGACGCTCAGAATCCTTTTGATTTCAGCAGGCTAGATTTAGCCCTCATCTGTATGGCAGTTAATACAAAATTTTTTTTATTTCACTTATATTAGAATTATGTTTTCAGCTATACTTTTCAGTTTACCCTTACTTCAGTCAGCTACTTTACTTGCTTTACTTTTGTATTATAGGATGCTAGACTTGTTGTTGCTATTTATTTATATGTACCACATTTATATTTATTATTCTTAAATTAGCATAAGTCATATGACCATCACCATATTTAGGATGTAGTTTTTCTTTTCAGTATTTTTAATTACCTATCCATGTATGCTTAGCCTTCTTTTTAGTTTACTTTTGAGGTATGTCTTTTGCCCTATCTTTGCTTAGTTATAAATTCTTAATTTATAACTTACCACTTTTCCAATTGATGCTTCTTGCTCCTAGTTTATTTTCTACTACTTTGAGTTTTGGAAAATGATGATATTAATAAATGCATAACAAATTTTAGCCTAAAATATATTTAGACAATTTGTCTAATAAGATTTATCTTTTATTGGTTGGGGCCCTGGCTTTGTGAGAATGACAATGTCAGAATTTGAACAGTTTGAAGATCCAGTCCCTGTAGAGGAGCCATTTCTGGAGGAGGCACTTCAGGGTGGAGCAGAAGATCATTAGTTCTTTTATACTATTTATGAGGATGAGTGATGTTCTTCCATTTATAAACATTAATTAAGTGTTGTAAAAATACAGGTACACTTGTGATTGTGTTTACTTTTCTGCACTATTATTTTCTAAGCTATGTTTTATTTTGTCTCTTAGTTGATGTATGGTGAATGGATATAATATTTACTTTATATGCTTCCGCACTCTATACTTGTATAGATTTAGTGACTGATAATATGTTTTTATTCTGTGCACATCCTCCTCTTATTAGTGGATTGTGGATCTTATCTAATCCAATAATAAGTGAGGGATTTGCTAGAGTGGCACACCACCCCTTAAGTCTAATCTTGTGGATTAGGGGGTGGGGCGCCATAGTTGGTATCAGAAGATTCCATAAGGTGTTAGATTGGAATCTGCATTCCACTCTACCTAATGGATTGTTCTTTTGTGAATCAGTCACTAGCTGGATACTAGAGTTACATTCAAAGCACCATAATCATGAGCTCAAAATAATAGGAGTATAAAAATGAAATGTATCTACAAGTAAGATAATATACTCAACCTAACAATATAATTACTTGATTTGGACATTTAGGAATATTATTACTCAACTATGTTTGTGTTCGACTACCTTGAACACTTTGAAGAAAGATGGAAATTTGACGTGTATCTGGCGAAGCGATATGGGAGAGAAGTTTAGGGCATATCCCCAACGGGTGCTAGAGTGTTATAGACAATGCTGGAACATGCCATTTTTCAGGGACTAGATTTCCCCACCTTAGCCAAGGAATGTTTTTGATGGGTTACCAAGATGTTTGATGATCTGGGATACTTGGATCATATTCGACTATGCCTTGTTGACATCCTACTCTAATACTACGCCGAGGAGTGGTGGGCACACAAGGAATGGGTATTCAAGCATGGATCTACTCGTTTGCACCGGGAGATCATTTACACCGACTTCTATCAGGCCTTTTTAGAGTAATACATAGAATAGGCCTTATGTTTTCATTTATTATTTCTCTCTACCTATTCTATGATGTACTCTCATTCTCATTCTGATTAATAAAAGAGATGAAATATTACAATCTCCTATTTTCTAGTTTTTTCTGAGAATGTCTTGTCTTAAATTTAAACTCTTGTAAAAGCAATGGATCCTGCACAATCTTCCGCTCCTGGTACATCCAACAACTCTTCTGCCGAGATGAATGCTTTGCTTGAGACTATTAGGATGATGATTAATTCTCAATCCAAGAAAGTTGAGAGAATGGAAACAATGATGAATGCTCATATGGTGCTAAATCATCCTCGTTCAAGAGATGGAACCCCAGAGAATCACTACTCCTTCCGACATCACATCCAATCTGCAAACGGTTGCCTCTACAATTTTCTCAGGCTTAAGACCTCCACTTTTGATGGGAGTTTATCTTCTACCGACATGGAAAATTGGCTAAAAATAGTTAAGAAGAACTTAACCAGCATCAAGTGCCCTGACACAAACGTGATCAAGCTTGTAACCCATCTACTACAAAATGAAGCTGAGTACTGGTGGAGTCCTGGGTACCCAGTTTGCAGATGTGGGCCTCAACGAGATTTCATATGAGGTATTTGTGGAGCTGTTTCATGCTGAGTTCATTCCCTTGTCCACACGTCGTAGCATGGTGGATGAGTTCTTAAAATTACAACAAGGGAGTCGTACCGTAGCGGCATACGATGACGAATTCCGCTATCTCGCCAGATTCTCCACAAATCTGGTACTAACAGAAGAGGACTGTTGCCACCTATTCCAAAGCGGTCTACGTGCTTCGATAAAGGGTCAAGTGGTGCCCTTCCGCATGACCAAATAAAGTGAGCTCCTGGAAATGGCCAAGATCATGGAGCAACATCAGGTCAAAGAGGCCAAAAGAAGAGTATGGTCCACCACCAATCGCCCAGATAACCCTAAAAGGGCCAGCATCTTTCATATAAAAGCTGAAGCCCCTTCTACTGATCCTTTCAAGGGCTACACTTAGACGCATCCCTATAAGCGGTGTTATCAAGGGCAGCATGTCTGCAACATGTGTGGAAGGCCAGGTCATTGTTTCACTCAGTGCCACATGACATAAACCATTGACAATGATCGAATTCATCACACCAAACGTCGACCGATGTTTGACCTCTACTGCAGAAACCCTTCAGTGACAACTACCACTCAGCCTTCACCTCAAAATCTGCAGTGTGAGACCGCCATAGTACTGCAGTTGAACGTCCCATGACCACCGCAATGGCAGGTATACAAAAATTGTCCTGCCGGCACTGCAAGAGCTTATAACCTCATGCCTTTGAAAGCTGCGAAAGACAACAATGTTGTCTCAGGTACACATTTCTAAGCCAATCTACATTTTTCAGTATTACTTGCTTAAAGTAGCTAGTAAATTACTACATCTATAATTAGGTATAATCTATGTAAATAATATGCCATGTTACATCTTATTTGACACGGGAACTAGTCACTCCTTCATTTCTGAAGATTGGACAAAATCTCTCAGCCTGCCATTGCACCGTCTAGCGAGTCCCCTAAATGTTGGACTACCATCTGGAGCTCAGTTATCAGCTCGATAATTCTGCAAGATACTAGTCCCTATTGGAGACATAAAATATGAAGCTAAGCTCGTAGTGTTGCCAATAGTTTTTTTTAATGTCATTCTGGGAATGAGTAGGCTAAGTCAACATGGTGCCACCATCAATTGCCAGAAGAAGAAAATATAGCACCCACCCTATCGCCGTGCGCAAATGGTATAACAGATCTGTGGCGGAGCGGTGCGCTTCTCGTGGAGAACAAACAATAACATCTTCCTGAATAGGCTAACTAAAACTAGCCACATTGAAGGGCTGCTAACTCGAACCCAAGAGTAGGATCGATAGCCCATACTTAAGATAAGAGTTGAGTACTTATCTTAAGTATTAGACTAACACGTACATTGGATTATCAAAAATAAATAAGGAATCCAATGTATATTCTAAAATATTAGCATTTCCAGTATGCTGATCACATCACAATACTAAGTATAGTAGTAGTATAATAGAGTACAGAAGCTAAAGCAAAATATTTAGAATACAATCATCATAGAGTAGAAGTAAGCATTCATCTCAGAGTAAAAGTAAGCATTCATCCCAGAAAAGAAATGAAAAATATATCCAGAATTATTACAAACTGATTTAAAAGGATGCAGAAGTAAGGTGCATCTAAGGTACTGAAAGCAAAAATAGTAAAGTAGAAGGTGGAAAATGGATCCACTAAGGCTCCACGTACTCCTCCTAGATCTCCTACAAGTTCTCCTGCCCTGCCTCAATAAGCTGCTTGGGATCTATCAAATTGCCGGATCCCAAAAGTACCTCGTGTTAGAGAAGAAGTCGAACACATCACAACTAGGCTAAACAGTACTAAAGTAAATACAAGTAGGCAGTAAAGTAAACAAAACTGAGGAAAAGCAGTAAAGTCACTGAATTATTTGAAAGCTTAAAGACAAATCAAGGTGCGAATAAACTAAAAGCTAAATGCTGAAAGTATGTGAAAATATCAAATACCCAGAAACCAATGTAAAAATATTCAATGCTGTACTATATGTCACTGGGATAATGCATCCAAATATGCCACAACATGGTATTCCACAGATATGTAACAGAACTATCACTAAAGGACTATGAGTTGTACGGTCCAATGTATACATACACCCAGTTGGAAAGACAATACGGTGATGTCGATGCAGCCTGAAATTCCCCTGCCAATGTATGCAACATTCCGTAACCCATAATTTGTCATTGATACCCATCATCGCCATTGAAATGTATATTTTATGCTCATGCTCATGCTCTTGCTTCTATACTACATGAGTTAAATCCAGTAAATCCATAAATATATTAAAATCTGATAGTGAATCCAAAGTCTCTATTATGCAAAATCCTGCTAAAAGGATTATGACCCCTATCTTCTAATTTCAATAATTGGTTGAAGTTGCATTTTGTATTTAAGTATCATTAGATGGGATGATTGTATACACATATTTAGCACAGTTGAATGAAAGGTGGTTCTTAACACTCAGTTTGATTAAGCCACCCTAACTAAGCGATCTTCTATAGGAGGCATCACCCGATGGCGATTTGTATCTCAAGCTAAGTCAGTAAGATGCCCAACTCACAACCACACTTGGCGTCTTAAAGAGGGTAACTTGTATTACTTAGTTTGTTCAAACCATACCTATTGAAGTGATCTTCACTAGGAGGCATCACCCGTTGACGATTTGTATTTTAATTAAACTAAGGAATGAGTCCATATTTGCAATGCTCTTAAGATGACTGATTTATTCTAAGCAAGGTTGTATCCACCTAAGCCTGCAGGATAGCACAAAGATAAATCTCACTTAGAGTGTCTCAACCATTCCTGAATATTACTAAAATAATCCAGTACTATGGTTATACTCTACTATACCCAACCAATGATCTTAGCTTATCAATTCTATTAAAAACCACAATGATTCATCAAGACTATCAATCCTGACTCTAAGAGGTGAATCCTACACAAGGCTCCAAGGATGTGATCAAAAGACCACTCAATATAAATTCTACCACAAAGAAAAGGTTTCATTTTAAGTAACTTAGGTGATTCCTACCATGAGGGTTAAGATCAACTTCTAAGGTTGATAGAATCATCTCAATTTCTACCTCAATGAGTTACACAAGTTTCTCCTACCACAAGGAGTTATTAATTTATGTTCTTTAAATTTTTTAAGGATGATATCTAAAAAAGATCCCTAGGATCTCACACTTATTTCACTTAAGCCAATATTTAAGGGTTACTTATTAACTTTTATTTAAGTGATCAGATCAGATGCCTAAATTATCTAATCACATTCTACTCTACAATCATGGGGATAAATCAAGGATATTACTAGAGTTAGATCAGTTATTAAATCAATACCATTCTTATCAATCGACTTATGCTAGTAGTCTTATATAGGAGAAAATCAAGGATCCAAAGCTTAGATTCAGATTATTCAATCACATGGCTTAATTATTATCCTTATCATTTCTAGTTCATTGCTTTAAGATCAATACCAAATCAGGTGCATTGTTGGAATAATGTCAATTGCATTATCTTGTAATCAAGTCAATTTAATTAAGACTTAAAGGGTTTGGATCTTAATCAAAAAGATTAGGGTTTAACCCATACTCATGTCTAATTAGGATCAAGTGTTTATTTTTAGATCAAATGTCAATCAGTGAATTAGGAATGTATTATTGGTGGCAATCTTAGACCTAGATCAAGTCTTAATAGCTTGATCAAAGTCTTAAGACTTCTTAAGTTTAATTAAGATATTTAAGTTTTCAAATTTTGGTTTATTCAATTTATACATCATCAATTGGCATACATGGTTTAAATGCATCTACCATATTGTTATGGAGAATAGTAACAGAAAAATATAGAAAAATAGAAAGTAATAAGTGCTAATCAAACCCTAAATTAATACAAAAGGATTAGCACCTAATTACAAATCCAACCATCAAAATTTCATACAACTTGGCACATAAGTTTTATTTAATCATACCATTAATCAGAGACTAAGTTTGCTAAGATCTAATAACTACAAGCCCTAATTTTCACTAATCATGATTTCACAAGATTAGGGCATAAGTTAACATGTAGAAATCAAAAAAATAAACTACTTAGCACATTCAGTCTACTAATCATAAGAAAACTAATGGCACCCTAAACATGCAATTTGGATAAGCATAAATACTAATCAACCCTAACTAAGATCTGAAATAATTATGAAAAAATGGAAAATCTAACCATTATATGTTCAATATTATTTTATATTCTTATTTCTGAGGATTTTTTGATCAATTTGATATATAATTTCATAGGATTTGGATCAGTGGATTGAAAGTTATAGCTTTAATTTAAATTGCATTTTTCTAATTAATCCATCATATTTTCCTTAAAGAAAATAATTCCAAATTTATTTTATTTAAATTTAAATGGGTCCTAACCCGTTGACAAAACGCGCGGGTCGGCATGACCCGATGGCCCGACACTGTCGCACATCGTGGTTCACGGGTCGGCCCGACCCGCACTATGCATCTTCGTCCCTCGGTGCCATCCCGAGAGCCAACCGATTAGGGTAACCCTAATCGGCTGAATTCTCAACTCCCTGACCACCTCACGACCTCCGATGGATCGAGGTTCCACCAGTATTCCAAGATGCACTAATAGAACCCAAAACCCCCATCCAAGAGTGGCTGGATCTCCGGGGAGCTACTAGGCCCAAAACTTTCCACAACCACTGATGTGGAGGATCGATACTCCCCACAGAGAGCTCGCCAGGCTTGGGGCTTGATGGCTACACCTTATGTGTGATAAGGCGCACCCAAGCCCCAGTTTGGCTTGACCTGAGAACCACTAGAAGCGTGAGACCTTACTCGAGTGCCCAACCCTTCACGCGATGCAGTCTGATCGATCGATATGATCGATCGAGCTGACCCAGAGCCACGAAAACCTACGCATTGCAATCACCTAGACTAAGAGTACAATCAAACGTCATTGAAAGAAGGATCCAAGTCTACTCGAGTCGGTCCAAGATAGAAGGGGTACCTGGATAGCTGGGAGGACAAAATCAGCTAACTGGGGAAGATAGAGGTCGATCCAAGAGCTAGGGCTAGTGCAGATGAGCTCCTCAGGTCCAGACGGAGCTGTAGGGGGCTTGAACACCAAGCCTAACCCTTTGACTGGACTGCGACTGGAGCTAAATTATCGATGGGTTGCAGAGAGGCTCCAAGGGAAACAGAGGGCAATTGAGCTCAGGTGGAGGTCCAGAATCAGCAAAAGAGACCTTAGAGGACTTCCCTGGCTAATTATAGACAAGAAGGGAGTGGTAAGGAGCTGGGGAAGCCCATCAGAATAGCCCGGGGACTGAAGGAGTTGGGCCGGGGTTAGGCGAGAGCAGACCCAGAAGATCGAGGTGGCAAGCCCTTAAGGATCGCGTGGTAGTGGGGGCAGGGAAGATCCCCATACTACCACGCCAGCATCGACAGCAGAAGCTATCGAGATCCTTTGGGAAATGTGGGGATGATGACCCACATTGGGAGGTAGGCCCAAGATCGTCTGATTGCGCATTGGTTAGAAGCAGACGGTTTGATCCTAGTTCTATCAACGAACGAACGTGGAAGGAATCACAACCGTTCGATCTATGGAAAAGATACGACGGTAGATCGGCTATACTTAAACACGGGCTCGGGACTGCTAGATCAAGATGCCAGGATTCGTGCTATGCCATCCATGCGTCACGAATGTTGAACTACAGTCAGGGTCCCGCAGTGGATCCCCTGCGGTCCCGACAGCGGATCCTGACCGTTGGAGGTTATACTTGAAATTTTAAAATGTTAGGAGCCCTAGAGGGAAATTAACCCATTTTAATCAAATTTGAATTATGGCCTAAATGATTTCCAAATTGCACCAAACTTTCACCCTTGGCTAATTTGGGGGTTAGAAATTCAAAAATGCAATTTTAAGTCTAATATAGGGCATTTAGACTGATCAAAATATCATCTTTGACTTAGAGAAGTCCAATGGACATCCAATTTTTAGGATAGGCTTGAACTAATGTTCTAAAAGTAATGAGATCAAAATTAAGGAGTAATTAAGCTATAGATTAGCAGGGTAACAACTTAGGGTTGTTACAGAAGATCACCTTGGGTGATGGCAGACAAGCTAAGTCATTTGTTGGAAACTTTAGTACGAGAGCTGCCTTAATCAATGCCATCAAGGCCCAAAGGTTAGTAAGTAAAGGTTGCATCGTATTCATAGTAACAATACTAGGAGAAACAAAGGAAGACGTTCCCTTTTCCAAGTATCTAATAATTGGCAAATTTGTCGATGTCATTCTCGAAGACCTACCCGGTCCTCCACCTACACGGGAACTAGAATTTGTAATTGACATCATCCCTGGAACCTAGCCAATCTCCAAAGCTCCAAATTGAATGGCATCTAAAGAGTTACAGGAACTGAAAAAACAACTGCAAGAGGTATTAGAGAAGGGTCTGATCAGACCTAGTTCTTCACCATTGGGAGCACCAGTCCTATTCATCAAAAAGAAGGACAGTTCAATGCGAATGCGCATTGACTATAGGGAGCTAAAGAAGGTCACTATAAAGAATAAATACTCGCTTCCCTGCATCGATGATTTATTTGATCAATTGGTCGGAGCAAAAGTATTCTTCAAGATTGATTTAGGATCGGGATACCACCAGCTACAAGTAAAAAATTATGATATAGCCAAGACCGCCTTCAGAACCAGATACGGCCACTATGAGTTTTTAGTGATGTCGTTGGGATTAACAAATGCACCCTCAATCTTTATGGACTTAATGAAGCGTAATTTGAAATACTACCTTGATAAATTTGTCATCATTTTTATAGATGATATTTTAATATATTCCAAGATGAAGAAGGAACACGAATACCATCTTTAGGCAGTTTTAGGAAAACTGCGTGACCATGAACTATATACCAAGTACTCAAAGTGCGAGTTTTGGCTTGATTCAGTTTCTTTCCTTGGCCTTGTGGTGGATGCGCAACAATTTAGAGTGGATTAAAATAAAATTAGTGCTATTCAAGATTAGGTCCAGCCAAAGATAGTCACTAACATCAAAAGATTTTTGGGTATAGCTGGGTACTACAGAAGATTTGTGAAGGGTTTTCCCAGATAGCTACCTCATTGACCAAGTTAACCTAAAAAGCAATGCCATTTGAATGGTCTCCAGCTTGTGAAGAAGCATTTTGAGCACTGAAGGATGCGCTCACCTCTGCTCTAAGCCTATTTCTTCCTAAGGAAGGGTTGAACTACCAAGTATATACCGACGCCTCTGGGTCAGGCTTGGGAGCAGTATTAATGCAAGAAGGGAAAGTCATCGCTTATGCTTCCCATCAACTAAAAACCCATGAGAGAAACTATCCTATGCATGACCTCGAGTTAGCTGTAGTAGTGTTTGCCTTAAAGATTTGGCATCACTACCTATATGGAACCCAATGTTCAATATTCACCAACCATTAGAGTCTCAAATATATATTCACATAGAGGGAGTTGAACTGTAGACAGAGAAGATGGTTAGAGTTGATCAATGACTATAATTTGGATATCTAGTATCATCCTGGTAAAGCAAACATGGTAGCAGATGCCCTTAGCCATAGTGCTACACTCATATCTATGATTGCCTCGAGCTCATTAGAGGACGAGTTCCATAAGCTCAAAATTTCTCTTGCAAATGGAGAATCACTACGTTATCTACTGGCTAACATGAATATGTAACCCACTTTTCACTGAGATGTATCCATCTCGCAGACTAAGGATGATGACTACCTAAAGTTTAAAATTGATATTGAGAGTGGTCGTCGTACTGACCTTCATTTCCATAGAGGTGCTATCTATCAAGGGGATCGTCTATGGATTACTAAGTCCATGCATCATAAAGTGCTAATTGAAAGCCATAATTTAGGATATCAAGTGCACCCAGGAAGTTATAAGATGTATTAGGATCTGAAGTTATCATTTTAGTAACCAGGAATGAAGAGGAGTGTAGCAGAGTTTGTCGCTAAATGCCACGTGTGCTGTCTAGTCAAGGCAGAGCATCAGAAACCCGGTGGTTTGCTACACCCATTATAAATTCCATCGTGGAAATGGTCAGATATATCCATGGACTTTGTCATGGGTTTGCCCCGTACAAGATCAGGTGAAGATGCAATATGGGTAGTAGTAGATCGATCGACCAAGTTTTTGCATTTAATTCCAATCCATCAAACTGACTCTATAGAAAAGTTAGCCAAAGTGTACATCAAAGATATAGTTAGATTGCATGGTATCCCTAAAACTATCATATCTAATAAAGACAGTTGTTTCACCTCCAAATTCTAGCAAGCTATGCATCAAGATCTAGGCACCACTCTAGTAATGAGCAAAGCCTTTCATCCGTAGATATATGGCCAAACAGAAATGGTTAATCAGGTTCTAGAATATCTTCTCCATCTATGTGTATTGGATTTCTCAAGCTCTTGGGAAGATCATATTCCTTTAGTGGAATTTGCGTATAACTACAATTTCTAAGCAAGTACTAAAATTGCTCCACATGAAGCTCTTTATGATAGAAAGTGTTCTACTCCAATAGCTTAGTCAGAAATAGAGGATGTACAGTTGTATGGATTTGAGTTAGTGGAAGAGATAAATAGGAAAGTAAGGCTCATTCACTAAGGAATCAAAATAGCTCAAGATAGGCAGAGCAAGTATCACGACGCCCATCGTCATCCTCTAGAGTTCAAAGAAGGAGACCTAATTAAAAGTTAGTCCTATGAAAGTCATCTACCATTTTGGAATTGTTGGGAAGCTCAGCCCGAGACATGTGGGACTGTTTAAGATCATAAAATGAATTGGGTCAGCAGCTTACTAGTTAGAGCTGCCTGAAGATTTTGCTGCAGTGTAAAACATTTTCCACATATCATCTCTCAGAAAATGCCTAAGAGAACCTCACCACCTAATCTCTAGTCCTCCAATAGAGATTCAGCCAGATTTGTCATTCCAAGAACAACCTATAAGAATTCTGGGGAGAGACCAAAAGAAATTAAGGAGCCGTTCCATCCCAAAGGTCAAAGTGCAATGGAAGAATCGCTTATCTGCAGAAGCTACTTGGGAGAAGGAATCAAATATATGAGCCAAGTATCCTTGACTCTTTGAGAATCCATGTATGCTTTTCTTAACATCTTAATCTTTCAATTCAATTCATGTTCTTTTATCTTGCCTTTTTCTTTCCACTTGAGAGATGTTAAGGACGACACCATTCTTAAGTTGGGAAGCCTGTAATAACCCAAGTTGTTACCAATACCAATTAGGACTAATCCAGGTCCTAATTTTTTAACTTAAATGCTAATTAGGTCATTTGGAGTTCTCTACCAAGACCAAGTCTAAATCAGGAGTCAAATGGATCAAATCCTGATTTTTGGGAAAATCTAGAAACTCTAAAAATTGAACTATATAAATAGACCTTGGATCGAAAATTGAACTTCGTCATTGCGCTAATTGCCCCCAAACTAGCTAGGGGCGATGTTTTGGTGTCAATCGGAAGTCGTCAAAATTTTGTCAAGTATTTTAATAATATTTAAATACCCCAAAAATTATGAAAATAAAATACTCGTCGAATCAAAAATTTGACCTCGTCATTGCGTTCCTCACCCCTCAATTAGCTAGGGGTGAATATTAGAGATTTTTCTGAAATCCTTTAATTGACTAAAATTAATTAATAAATTAAGAAATTGAAATATTAATTTAATATATTATTTTAATGGCTTAACGGGTTGGATCCGCCATTTCTTAACGGGTCAGATCCACCCCGTTAATGAATCTACATCCGTTAAGTTAATGGGTCGGATCCGTGGCCTTATCGGGTCAGATCCTTATCGGATCGAGATCCGATTTGCTGGCCGAGCATCAGTCGTCCGATCAAGGTCAGGATCGCACGACTTGCAGCCTTCTTCCTTGTTCGATCCGCCGATCCTACACGCATCGCTCCACCGCCGAGACCCACTAACCTTGGCCGTCTTCTCCTCGGCTACTCCATCCTGTGGCCATTAAGGACCTCAGGAGCTTCCACTTAAGACCATTTTTGCTGATCGAGCAGTGCTGCAGCCCAAGCGAGCCCTAACCTCTGTCGACCATCGATACGAGGTACCCTTCCAAACCCAAATCTTCTTATGCAATTGCTGATCCAACAATGTGCATGCTTATTCCGTGAACTAAATTAGTCTAGGATCGAGTCAGATCAATCGATCGATACGTTGATCAATTGAATTTTTCGCAATGTCAAACAGTCGATACCGTTAGGGTATCGAATCGTCGAGTCAAGGTATCTAGGGCTTGGATCTGCATTAGATCCAGTCCACCTCCGGCTTCGGTCCAGCCACCATTCAAAAGATCTTTTCGAGACCTTTCCGGTGTGCCGACACTGAATGGGCCTCCGCTTTATGTGCCCTAGCCGGTTCGTCATGGGCGAGTCATGGGGAAGAGGAAGGCCTAGGTCGGGCAGGGTCGACCCTGGCCCGACCCGTGCGCAGTCGGATCACATGCGTGGTAGCTGTGGGACCCGCCTTGATGGCGTGATACCCGTCCTAAAGCGATGAGTGATGTCTTCGGCAGACGCTACAACGGTGGGTCCCGCGGTCAACTCTGCTGCCATCACGTCAATCCCGCCATCACCCTCTGTCATTCGCAATCCAACACGTGCCCTCGGTGGGTCACGCGCGCTGTCCCGTGGCCAAATCGGGGCTGCCACATGTCCTAGTGGGTCCCACCACCTCCGTAATTTAAATTATATATATATATATATATATATATATATAATCTAAAATCAGAGAACTAAATAAATATATAATTACTTATATATATATTTATATAATATATATATATATATATATATATAACTATATACATATTTATAAAGAGAACTGTATTTATATAAACCTTGTTATATAAGTATTATGATTAGATTATTTAAATTAGATTAGTAATTAATTAGGACAATAATTAATTAAGTTAAACAATTAATTTAAAGCATTAATAATAATTAGTTAATTAGTTTAATAGTAATTAAGAATTAATCAATTGATATTGATTTATTTAATTTAAATGATCATTAATAATTTAATTTATTAATATTAAAAAGTAACTAGCTTAATTATTTAATTTTATTTAATTATTTTAATTGAAAATAATGAGATATTTATTTAATTTAAATTTGTATTATTCAATTATTAAAAGCATCATAACTTTTAAAATATTGATCCAAACATAACAAATATATATCTAATTTTACTCAAAAAAATAAAATGAATTAAATGGTGTAACTCAAAAATTCGATTCGGGGAATACCTACCCTAATGCTATTTTAGGACCTAAATAAACACCTACAACTTCTTACCTAGTTATACAAATATAGTTAATATGAGTCTTAAGCCGATTAGAAGAACAACCCCATCATTGTTATAGTATTAGTTTTCCTATTTTAAGGTTAGTTTGCAAAGTGACATTTAGGACTCCCTCCCACAATGACCAAAATGTCATTGGTTTTCAATTGACCATAACTTGGTTAATTGAGCTCCAAATCAATAAATTCAAAGTGCTAACTAGCCTAGAATTTTAGTACAAATAGCAAACTAAAATAATATTTTGGTTCTGAACCCTAAAAAATATAAATTTACTAAAATATCCCTAACCCTAGTTAGGTCACAACTTGACCAATTGAAATCCAAATTGGGTCTACTGCTAGTTAAAGTCCTCATAGTGTTATAGGGAAGCTATAGACACTGAGTTTGCTAAATTTGGACCTCAAATGGAAAAGTTTGGTTTTTGCCCCCCTTAACCTTAGAAAATTACTGAATTACCCTTGAATTTAGAATATCCATAACTTAGCCATATAACCTCATAATTTAGTGTTTAGCCATTTAACCTCAGAATTTAGTGTTCTTAGACTCTATGGAACTTGAACATCAAACAATAGTAAATTACATAAAAATTTAGATTACATTAGATGTAAATTACTAAATTGCCCCTTAGGTCAAAATCCTTATTTTGGACCTATAGGACCTGTTTCTTATCCAAATTGAGCGTACTTATCGTCTATCTTCATGTTAGACAGTAAAAATCATTTGGTAGTATGAAATTCTAATTTAGAATCCAAAATCAAAAAGTAACTATTTGGACTCTTAGGTAGGGGCAAAACGATCATTTTGCCCAAAATTTGGGTTAAGTGTCCTTAACCCCAAATTATCTTTTAAATCACTAAAAACAAGATTAAAATTATATTAGGATCTTATAAGTAAATATAAATTAGGTATTCCATCGAATTAGTTAAATTCCATTAACTCTTCTCTAAGTCTTTTCTTTAGGAATTTACACATCATATTAGGGCTATTCCTAAGGCTAGGGTTAGATCATAGGTGAGATTTCATTCATTGAATAATGGGGTTATCAATAAATAAAACTTTGGTTTTACTAGTGTTCTAGATTTTGCAACTTAATTTTGATTATTATGTCTTTCAACTTTAGACTCATGATATGAGAATCATCTTATTGAGCTTGACTTTGCTCAATTAGGATTTGCCCTAATTTGTAGTTCACTCTTAGTAAGACCCTAGATTCCTTAGATTGTACTTATAGATTATGTGATTAAACCTAAACTCGTGGTATTAAATCTATAATCCCTAGTTATAACAACCCTAGTGTTGTTACCCATCAATTAGTGACCTGATTGACTCTAATCTTTTTTCTATTAGTCTTATAATAGTATTAAAAGCCTCCATTTCAATTTTTGTATAATTTATTGATCATTTGGCAATTTCCAATATTTCTTGGTTTTTTGATAATTCTGAGAATTCCTAATTTACTTAGACCTCATAATAAAAAATAAAGTCCACCATTGGACTCACTACACCCAAATTAGCTAAGAGTGGTATTTTGGAAGTGTTTGGAAGTCGTTGAATTTTGTCTAAATATTTTAATTATACACTATTTATTACTCAAAATTAAATAACCAAACACACTCCAAAAAATCTCAAAAATTCACCCTTACCTAATTGAGGTATGGGGAACTCAAAAATAAAATCAGATTTTTGATAGGAGATCAATTTAGTTATCTTAATTTTCTAAGTATTTAAAATATTGGGGTCGTCACACTAGTTTAATAAATCTTGATCAGATCTTAGTTTAGAATGTCTAAATTCATCAAATTAGGATGTTGTGCTTTATTACTTAATCTATAGTCATACTTGATAGATCTAGATTAGAACCTAGTCAGTTATAATCCTTTTAACTTATAAGAATGTGCTTCTAAGTTACACATGATAGTAGGAATTGGAGATCCTGAACTTCTGTAACTTAGAATAGTTATAATAGTTTAATTAGAAAATAAATGATATCACCATATTTTAGTAGTCTCTTACTCACTACTGAATTTTGTTGCTTTCATAATCCTTGAAATTTGTGCTTTAAATCCTTGGACATATCTTATAAGAATATTGTTGCATGAAAATGAAAACTTAAAAAATTTAGGATAACTTTGCATTGGGTTCGGTTATTGGTTGACTTTTGTGCATAGTACCCTAATGGGTAGGGGGAAGGTGAGATAAGGATTACTTAACATTACTCATTGAGGAGTATATTGTTAAGTTTAGAACCCAAATAGTCTTGTAGACGTGCTAGACTCCTCACCTACTTTTGAAATTGTCCACAGAAGTAAAGTAAATAACTAAAATATAAATCACATGTGTTAATACTGCCTCTCAGTTCAGTTATATATATTTTTTGCCTAGCCTCCTTGTTGACGCTAGAAAAATATTTTATGTCTTAGCCACTTATGTCACTAAGAATATTTATGCCCTAGCCTGCTTGTTGACGCTATGAAATTTTATTACCTTAGCCTCCTTATTGATGCTAAGAATCCTTTTGATTTCAACAAGCTAGATTTAGCCCTCATCTGTATGGCAGTTAATACACAATTTTCATTATATCACTTATATTAGAATTTTGTTTTTCAGCTATACTTTTTAGTTTACCTTTACTTCAGTCAGCTACTTTACTTGCTTTACTTATATATTATAGGATGCTAGACTTGTTGATGCTGCTTACTTATATGTACCACAGTTAGATTTATTTATTTTAAATTTGCATAAGTCATATGACCATCAACATGTTTAGGATATAGTTTTTCCTTTTAATAATTTTTATTACCTATCCATGTATGCCTAGCCTTGCTTTTAGTTTACTTTTGAGGTATGTCTTTTGTCTCATCCTTACATAGTTATAAATGCTTAATTTATAACTTACCACTTTTCCATTTGTTGCTTGTTGCTCCTAGTTTATTTTCTATTGCTTTAAGTTTAAGAAAATGATGATATTAATAAATGCATAACAAATTTTAGCCTAAAATATACTTAGATAATTTGTCTAATAAGATTTATCTTTTGTTGGCTAGGGCCCTAGCTTTGTGAAAATGATAATGTCAGAATTTGAATAGTTTGAAGATCTAATCCCTGTAGATAAGCCATTTGTGGAGGAGGCACTTCAGGGTGGAGCAGAAGATCTTTATTTCTTTTATACTATTTGTGAGGATGAGTGATGTTCTTCTATTTATAAACTTTAATTAAATCTTTTAATAATACAAGTACACTTGTGACTATATTTACTTTTCTACACTATTATTTTTTGAGCTGAGTTTCATTTTGTCTCTTAGTTGATGTATGGTAAAATGGATGTAATATTTGCTTTATAGCTTCCGCACTCTGTACTTGTATTGAACTAGTGATTGATAGTATGTTTTTATTCTATGCACATCATTCCCTTATTAGTGGATTGTGGATCTTAACTAATCTAGGGATAAGTGAGGGATTTGCCAGAGTGGCACCCCACCCCTTGAGTCTGATCTTGTGGACTAGGGGGTGGGGCACCACATTCAGTCTTCTTATTTCTCTAGATATCAGCATATTATGGCCTAACGTATTATTTGTACAAATTTGAGATCAACATAAATCAGCCCATGATAATAATTTTTGATTATTTATTTCAAGTTCTGAGTAGAAAATCACATATAAATATATCAAAGTGGGTCAAATCTTAATAGCAATGAAAAAGTTACGAATAAAATAATTAAATTGAAAGATAGATATTATTTGTTTTAGTAAAAATATTAATATTTATATTATATTTATTATTTATCTATATAAATTAAAAATAAAAATAATTATTATTAAGAAATATATATATAGAAAAAATATGGCAAAAATAAAAGTTACAAAAATTAGGTGCCTTTGCTATTTGTTGAGTGCTATAAATTAACTCATTTGAGAATTTAATTTGTTTTACTGGTGGTAATCCATACAATTCATCAGGAAATACATCTTCAAACTCTTTTATCATTTGAGTGTCTACTAAAAGAATTTCTTCTGTATTTTCTCCCATCATTATTACTAAGTATGAATTACATAGCTTCTAAATCAGTTTCTCTTCTTGTGAATGCTAAAATGCCTAATTTTTCTCATAAATTCTTCAAACTTGCTCCTACCCTTTATATTAACCTTCTTTCTTTGACATTTAATCATAACTTTATGCTTGCTAAGTCAATTTGTTCTTTGAATGATGTTAAAATTTACTACAAGAATGACTATTAGTTTTGCTTCATATGCCTTGCCATTCATTGGTAGGTTATAGTTGCAACTTTTTTGTGCACTCATGAGCACACCAGATGGTATCCCGATGTTTAAAGCTTTAGCTAAGTTATAATATGGCAATTCAAGAGTTTTACCAAATCATTTTAAAATAAATAAGTGGCTTAAGACAATGTTAAATAATGTGCCATAACATTTGTCATTCAAATGTAAGGTGCTTAGTATTTAAAATAAAATATAATTCATGCTCTATTTAAATATAATGTAAAAGACATTAAAAAAAGTAAGAATGTAGTACCTCATACCACTTCATTATCTATTGATGCTAGAACTAGGGTGAGGGTATAGATCTTTGCATGTGCAACGCTTGGAAATAATTGGTCTTCCCCTTGAATTAGATACTGGTAATTTAGGAGCAATGGGTGAACCTCTCTTTTAAATTGGAGCAACTATAAGTACATGGTCTGTTCTGGCTGTTGGTGTGAGTTTTTGCCTTTCAGTTGGTATGGGTCCTTGTTGTTATATCTAAGAAAGATGGGTGATCCACTGATTGTTCACTGTACATGTTGCTTGACATTGCCAAACATTGTGACATTCATCCACACGTATAGCATATCCCACCTATGATAACAATTACCATAAGGATGCGGTCGACTGCATTTCCTAGTAGGTTTTTGCTGAGTTATTTAATAAACCTTGGCTTGAGATAGTCTCAGCCTTTTGTATTCAATTTGTTGTACATGTGTAGATGGGAGTTTTTTTCTTAGCTATTCTACTCCCACTTGTTCCCCATGTTTTAATATTTTTGCACTTTCAAGCATATCTGAGAATTTGGATATTCGAAGAGCCATAAGCATTTTATTGATATAAAGTTTTAATCCTTTTAAAAATTGGCTGCATCAAGCATACTCAGTGCTCACTAGTACTGGTGCATAACAAGAAAGCATTTGAAATTCAATTTTATATTCAGCGACACTATGGCTACTCTGACCTAACTTCATGAACAAATCTTCCTTGATGGCTTGCGTAGGAGTGATGTATTTGGTTCTGAAGGCTTTGATGAATTCTTCCCATTGGATATTCTCATTATCCATGCCAACAAACTGTAAGTTTATAGTGGTTTACCATTAACATTCAGCTTCTCCTTCTGACCTAAAGAAGGTTAATCTAATTATATTTGTAGGTGGGTAGTTCATGCTAGTCAGTATTTTTCCTATCTTTTTTAGCCAATCTTTAGCATCTATTGGGTTAGCATTTTATTTGAATATTAGTGGATGGAGTCTTAGGAAGGCTTGAAGTAGTCCATCTATCTCAATATTTGGAAAATTGGTAGCTAATAGTATAGAAGTATGACTATTTATTTGAGATGTTTATTGTGTCTGAAGCTTTAAAAATATTTAATTTTGTGTATCTATGCGCTCCAATAGAACATATATAATATCAGACAACTTGTCGACATGGTCCACGGAAGTATCGACCGATATCGAATCTTTTAAGGGTGTTCCGACAATCAAAGTAGAATCTTCAAGATCCATCTGAAAATAGGATGTTTATTATTATACTTTCATTGGAGTAAAATTATGTAAGTATTATCATCAAATACTTGATGAAAACAAAAGCAGCACTATTAATTAGAAAAAAAAAAAACTAAAAGCATATTATTTTGGCTAGATTCTATACATATTCCTTCATTCTCTCTTTGATTTATATAAGTTTTGTAATATCTTACTTTCTATATTTTTCTTTTATTTGTTTTATGATTCAAGTTGTATGAATAATGACTTATACACTTTTATACTAATGTAATATATTTAGAAGCACATAAAATACACATTTTCATATTCATTGCAACATTCAGAAATACTATAATAATAAAGAAATATATTCATAACATAATAATTGTTTTATAAAATTTATTACACACTAAATAAAAATTTAAAATTTAAGAAAAATAGGAATCTAAGTTTACATTAAGTTGCTCTATCCTGCATCAGCTCCTCCTTAAAGACTTGATCTAGAGATTTCTTCTAATTTACCATATATATATATATGCATATGATAGAGAAAACCAAGAAAAGAAAATATTTAATTAGACATAGATGTCTAAGAAAAGTTTGAAGGATATCAAAATTCACATACAATATTAAGTGACATGATTCTGCATAAGAAGCATATACAAATTAAATAATATGCAGTATTTAAGTATGATATGCTTGCAAAATTATCAGGATTATAAATGGAATATGCATATTTAAGATATGCGCTCATTCTGAAAGAAAATATTACAATATATAATATTTATTTTGTTGACAAAGTAATAGATTAATCGACGAGTTAGATATGTCTATCTAACTATTTGAGATGTGGGTTCTTGACTAACTACACATCCCCCTCTAAAGTTATGTGCAGTCTCTTTCTTTCTCTAGACATTAGTCTGTCCTGGCATATATACACCTAAGTTCAATCTAAATGAACCAATGATACTAATTTCTAATTATTTATTTCAAATTTTAAGCATAAAATCTCATTTAAATATATCAAAGTGGGTTAAATCTTAATGCAATGCAAAAGCTGCAAATGAAATAATTAAATGAAAAGAGTGATATCCTTCTTTTTATTTTAGTGAAAATAACAATATTAGTATTATATTGTTTATTTATTTATATATATTAAAATAGCAATTTTTATTATTATTTGAATGTGAACAAATTTGAGTTCTCTTCTTATTCATAATATTTTGGAGTATACAAATTGGCTTTCTCTCCGTCCTTTTCACTCATCTTTCTCTCTCTTCTTTCTCTCCTTTAATATTTCCAACAAAATTAATAAAATTTGATACGAAAGTCTATTTTGATGAGATAAACACACTCACACATTTTTTATTTATTTAGAGTAATATTTTATTTTATACTAATTTTTAAAGATAAAACATCAAAAATTAATTATGGCAAATATGGTGCTCCAAATTCGATGAAACTTTATGTGTAATCTTTTTATAATATTTTAAAATTGCTAAATTTGGACTTAAATTTAATTTTTTCAATTTATTGAATTTAAATAATTTATAAAATAATTCAAGAGTATCCCTTATCAAGATTACTTCCAAACTTGGGCATTATGATCATAAAAATATACTGTATATCCAATAATATTTTTAGTTTTTCCTAACTTTGAAGTCATAAGAGATCCTAATTTTTGAGTTGAGTTTAATCCTAATTATCCTAGTAACTATTGGTTATTAAGCATGAATAACTTCCAGCACATAATATCCGCAGTGGAAGGGATTAAATAAAGTGGTATATCCCGCTCTCTTGTTGAGTCCCGAGGTTGCGTTGACGGTTACAAAGCAATTCCAAAACATCAGTTTATAAAGATTAGATCATAACACATGCATGGAAAGTAAACACAAGCACACAAACATCCAAATACAAAGGATTGCGTGGAAAACCTAAGAATGAGAAAAACTATAGAGCCACACCACAAAAAAATTCACTAGAAAATTTGAAGAGGTACTGAGTTATAAAGAGCTTATCTCTTGATAAGAAATATATATGCTCTTACTCTAATATGGAGATGAGAGGAAGAAGCCACCACCAGGATTCTTTACTCCAATATGTAAGAGGCTTCTTGAACTACCGCTTCCTTAGGGCTTCACCTAGGGATCTCCTCCTCACAACTAGCACAAATCTCCAATTGAAATCTAAACACATTGTAAACTCCTCCTAGTATTTCACTTAAGTACCCAGCTCACATTTGGACCTTGAAAGGTACAAAATTCCCTCCAATTTACTTAGGGCATAACCTGAACTGGTGGAAAAGTCCGCCAAGCGCTACGGTGCACCATGGCGCCCGAGTTTCAGATTGAAACCTGCTGCGGCACGCGGTAGCGCCCGTGTCTTAGGTTGGTACTCGCTGAGGCATGCAGTAGCGCCCGCATCTCGAATCGTCTGCAACTTGGGATGGACCTGCTGTGGCATGAGGCATCACCAATTTTTGATGTGGCATGCTGCAGTGCATGTTTTCTTGCTACTGATCACTATAGCATGCGATAGCGCCTCCATCTAGATGAGAGACTGCCAGGGTGTGCTGCTGTGTGCCATGGTGCACTACAGCACTTGTGTTGATTATAGATTCCACTCCTTATTTCGCATCGCCTCAGAACCTCTCGGAAGCTCACTGGAGCATCATTAGCATCTACATGATGGACTAAATGGTTTGCAAAACTCAATAGTAATAACTTGGGTCATTAAAAAGGGCACTTAAATCAACCTTTGGTAATAATGACCAAAATGCTCTTCCTTAAATGTAAAATTGAGATTTCAAGGTTTAGGGTTCCAAATTAATTCTAAATAATTCTAATAGCCTCATTACTATATAATGAAGGGATTAACACCTTGATAGAACTAATAAACACTAATTTGTTTTAAAGTCATTAAGGGTGATTAGCAAACTTAGGTTATGAAAGTGAGATTTAAGCTTACCAATGGGTTCCATATGACTTTTGGAGATGAATGACACTGAGTTTGCCATAATCAGAGATCAAATAAATTAATTAAGCACTAATTAAGATTTAGGGGATGATCAGTAAAGTTAAACCTCATAATGTTCTTAATTACATAATTAGGTTTTCCTTGACCATATGAATAATTACAGACCTTAATCATATAATTTGGTTGAGAAATGGATTAATTATTCACTAATTACACTTAGGAATAATTATGGTTAAAATAGAAATTTTAATCACAAAAATTAGAATAATATTGCAGATTAATGTTACTTAGGTTTTGATAATCAAAGTAGTATATAGAAACATACCATTTAGATCAGTATAGCTAAAGTTATTTAGAAATTTTAATTGAAATTTTTTTAATTAAATTTTCTAAGATTGTTACTTTCTAAATTATATTTCCTTAATTTCTATAAGTAAATTTAATTTTTGAATTAAATTTTCTATGATTCTTAAAATTAGTTGCTTTAATTCGAGCTCGACACCAAAAGGTGTGGGTTGGGGTTTGACCGGACCCAACACAATTTTCCTTCTCCGCCTTTTTCCCCTGATAGGCCGACCCCTAGGGTTTCTTTCAGCACTATAATTTGATTAAACAGGACCACCTCTGAGCTTGATTATGATTGCAAAACATTCCCCGTGTCCAGACCCATTAATTGCACCATGAAGCCCTTTGTGGGAGAGACAAAAGTGTCGGTTGGCTACTCGCCCTCTCGATCATACTCACAGCACCTAGGGTTTACTATGGGGATGAAATAATCCCCACAAGATCTGGGCTCGATCCTTACATTATCAGGGAAGTGAGACGAAACAAAACGCTATAGCCACGATGCTTGGGAGGCGCCCAGTTGATGGGTCCTTACTTGGACTCATCTCTGAGAAATGTCGCAACCCAATTAATCGATATAATCGGTTGCTGCTAGCCTAAGACCTTGGGATGATTGCATTGAGTTTGAATAGTCTAGGGATGTAATCATGAAACAAACTGAGCTAGAATTATGCTCGGGCACTCAGTGAAGTAGCTTTGCCATCAATGGGTAGCTTCTCTGTCCAGACAGCAAGTCATTGCTATATGGGCCAAGCTCACCCATTCTAATCGGATTTCATGGTAAGCTTAAAGGGTTAGGAAGGTTTGTAGCATCACAGAGCTACCTAATGTGCTTAAATTGTTGCCAAGTGCTCATGACTCAATAAGGAAGAAGGCAATACTTAGAGAGATAATCTTGCAAAGATAGAGAATTGAAGAAGGTTGTAGGCACTTCAGACAATCACAGGAACTTGCACAGGGGATCTGAACACTGGATTTCACCCTCAAATGGCTAGGAAAGAAGCTAGGATCACCGGGAATTATAGAGATGAGATAAGAAGTGCTAAGGTAGACCGAGTAAATTAAAGTGAGAAAATGAGCTCACTGGGATGGACCAGGGCTATTTATAGATTTAGAGGCTGGAGGGTGGTCATGGGAAAGTGGGTTAGGGCCCGTGCTAGATGTTAGAACTTTGCTTAGCCATTCCACAGCTGGAGCTGGCTGGGCCTCCAACCCTGATTGGTGTGCATTGTCGTTAAGGGAAGACATGCAATGACCTACCTGATGTGGCGCAACATCGAGCTATAGAATTGGCGCCAGTGGTACAATATGATCCTTTCTGTTGGGGATGGGTGAATTGGGGACAAAGTTCTACAGGGCTCGGGTCATGCTAGTTGTCTAATCACTTCATTTATTTGGATGGAATGGTCCTGATGCATTGAGGGCTAATAGTTGATCATGGGAATGACTACACCCATGGGATACCAATCTCAATCTATCAGCAACCGATAGATCCAATTAAGTGTCTAGGGAAAGATGTTCGATCACAGTTCTAATAAAGTGGAATGGTGTGTATCACTTCCTTCAACTATTCTGCATTTGGGAGTAGAGACGGGATCGAGCATGGAAATAGTTAACACTGTAGGATGCCTTAAGTAATTAATAAATCATTAAATTCAAATGATTTTTTATTAAATTAAATGAAATTATATCTAATTTAGGACCAGATGACATCCAAAAGTTCTCAAAAAACATCCTTAGCTATTTTGGGAGTGCGGAATTCAAAAATACAATCAAATATTAATTTAGAGATCAAATTAATTTAGCTAATTTTTAGGATCCTAAAATTGATAAAATAGCCAAATTGCTCAAATGAGTTCTAATTGATCCCAAATTTTCAGGGATAAATTAATTGGTTGTTTGACTCAAATGGAATGAGAAGTAATGCTTGGTTTTACTTATATTTAGCAGAGTAACAACCTTGAGTTGTTACATGATCCTTTTATAGCTGCTTAGTCTCCTTGTGGAGAGCCTATTATATTTGTTAAAAAGAAAAATGGGTTTTATACGGATGTGCATAGATTGCCATGAATTAGATAAGGTAACCATCAAGAATAAATACAAACTTTCTAAGATCGATAATTTTTTTGATCAGCTTGCAGATGTTGTTATCTTTTCAACGATTGATTTGAGATATGGCTATCACCAGCTGCAATTAAAATATTTCGATGTTGAGAAAATAACTTTCTGTACTTGCTATGGCCATTTTTAATTATTAATAATGTCATTTGGGCTTACTAATGCTCCCTCAATTTTTATGGATCTAAAGTAACTCGTGCTTTAATCATATTTATATAAGTTTGTTATCACCTTTATTGATGTCATTCTTATCTATTCTAAGAGCCAATTTGATCATAAAGTTCATTTTAGATTTACTCTTGAAACCCTTAGAATTTATAAGATATATGCAAAATATTCCAAGTGCGAGTTTTGATTAAAATCTGTTGTATTCTTGGAGCATGTTGTTGATACCTAAGGAATCAAAGTTGATCAGAATAAAATATGTGTTATTGAAGAATGAGCATAACCTAAGTTTGTAACAAATATCCGTAACTTTTTGGGGTTCGTTGGCTACTATAGAAAGTTTGTTAAGAGATTTTCTCAGATCACATCTACACTAACCACGACTAACTCAAAAAGGCATGCCATTCATTTGGGATTCTATATATGAAGAAGCATTTCAAAAGCTCAAGGATGTTGTAATGATGCCAATATCAAATCAGGAACCCAATTCAACATTAGGCATTACTGTAGTACCTAATACTGGATTAATGAGTTTTAATCCACTATTAGGCACGACGAAGAGCCAAGGGTCTCTAAAGAGGAAACATAGACATTAAGTGAATATAAAATATTCCAGCCATTCCAGAAAAGAAAGAGAAAATATAGCACGGAACAGTAAAGTAAAACATCCACATCTAAATAATATATACAAATATTTAATCGTAATGACACTCGTCTTCATGGGATGCATAGAATAAAATAAAAAGTGGAAAGTAAAAGTCATCTAATTGCAAACAATGAGATCTGATCTACCTTAGGTGCAAGAACCTCTCCAAGCAACACTATTTAGAAGATGATCATAATCTACCATATTTTGGTTTTTAAATACGGTAGGGCACTACAAAAAGAGTGCAAACATGTGGTTAGACTTATGAAGTCTAAGTATATTTTAGGATTAGACTAAGTCTTAATTAAAGTTTAGTTGGATATCACATATGCAATTTTACAATTATTGATTAACAACGGAGCATTTAAGCATCAAAGTAAGGGTAAAAGAACTATAAAGAAGATAATAAGCAAGTAAGGAGTAAGAACTTCAAGTAGGCTTGCTCTAGCCTGTAATAACAAGGGAAAAGGGTATCCTAATAAGGTTAGAAACTACTAATGTACATATAAAAGCATACAATTAATACATGAATATGTTCAACAGATGTTATGCTAAGTAAATGCAAACTAAAGCAGTGAAGCATGAAATGTAAGTAAAGCAACATACACTGAATAAAAATGAAACTGTAAGTAAACTATAATACAATAAGTAAGAACTAAACAATAAAAAGTTTAGTAAGGAAGAGCTTAGCCTCATGGGTTAAGAAGTTATTGTAAAAGATTATGAAAAGTAAGCATAGCTCAAGGATTATGACAAGTTCTCACAATCAATAAGATTGTGAAAACCCAAAAATTAAATTGTTTGAGTTATTTTAAGATTTTTGTTCTGCGAGGATAAATAACAGAACGAGTGAGGAGTTAGAAATGTCTATCTAAGTAAAGAAGCGAGGTCTCCAAGAAAATATAAACACTCACATTCCATCTAGGATATGTGAGGTCTCCTTATAACCCCCATAGCTTGCCCTAGCTTCACCTCCATGAAACCCCTAAGTTTTAATTATGAATATTTTATTTATGCACAATATATTTATGAATGTTCAAGGTTGTAATCCCAAAGTAAATCAGTGTTTCAAGGAACTCAAGTAATTGTATATTATGTGATATCCAAAGTTTCTAATGGTTAGATTATCTAACCTAACAATTAGAGCTGATTAAGCTCCCTATTAACTTAGTGCTATTAATCTTCAAGTCAATTGAAAGTAATACTCTAAGTTATCTAAGTTTGAAAGGTAGTAAATTTATTTAGGTTCATATAAGTGACAAAATAATTTATATGTATAATGATGCAAAATGAAGCTAATCCTACACTAATCCTAAGCCAAATAATCATTATAGGTTATTAGACTTAAGGCTTAGGGGATTTAAGATGTAGGTTCTCTATACTTATATTAGCCAAACACTTAAGTTAATACTCACTTCTAAAAATTCTATTTAATTTACATCTTAACAACTCTATGACAAATAAGGTTCAACTAGTTAATTACTTTTAGTGTTTAGTCTTAGAAGTGATACTACTAGAGTAATACTAGTCTATGCTTAATCTTATGATCTAAATAGAGATTCTAGTCTGATAAGGCAATACTAAAGGGATCGGTATTACTTAAGTTATTAACGCCTAGTTTCTCCTTATATTTAAGTTACTTATTCTAGCATTATGGTTATTCTCTTATTGCTAAGGTCCCAAACCTTTGTATTACGATTGCTTGAATCCTAAGGTTAGTTCCAATACTAATCACTTAAGGGATTCTAAGCATTTTGACACTCAAGACATCATCTAATCATAGCTCTTTTCACCAAGTCATGATAAGGGAGTCTAAGTTTAGTGATAAGGATACTAAGTCCTAATTCTCATGTTGATGGTTTCACTTTAAGGGATTCTAGTCTCTTAGCTCTGACTTAAATGGTAGTTCACTTATGGTTCTATCATCTTTATTATTTGAGATCTCTTATAATCTTAGCTTATTGATTTAGTCTTTCTAGATAATTTTAGGCATCTTACTTAGGATGAGATGAGTAACTATAGCATACTAAAAAGGTTGCACTCAACTACTTAAAAAAGTCTCTAAGTTATATATTTAGCATGCTAAGACTATCCATATAATCCTAAGTAAGTTTCATTTAATCACTTAGGCTATTCTATATAATCAAATAGAAGGCACTAGTCTTCCTAAAACATCATTATTCTAATTATCTAACCAATCTTCCCTTAGATACAACAACTATATTAAGAATTACATAATGTTATTCTAAATTCACATGATTTAAGTGTGATCTATATTTTCACAATCTAACCCTTAAGGATTTACTTGATGTAGTTTATATGACTCTTAATGGGAAGATATTAGTCTAAGTTGAGTTAAGCGTCTAGCCTACAAATAACATCCTTATTGTTATCTAACTACTAACCTTACATCAAGGCTAAAGTTCAATAATTAAGAAGATGGAATGTAAACTCACTATCTTGAAGCTTTTTAAACAAACATAGATCTAAGTGGTTCTAGCTCATAGGGTCACTTAACTAACTAAATACTCACTTGGGAGGTACTACGAGCAAAGTTAAGGGAAAGGAAATAATACAAAAGTCCTAGTTTTACTTAAGTCAATATGGGAGCTAAAACTTGATAAGGAACTAGAGAGGTTAAGGAAATGTTCAAGATTGAATGAAAAGGTTTCACTAACTCTATTTCATGCTAGAAAATAGTCCTGAAAGGAACACCTACCACAAATAAAGGCAAACTAATAACTAAGTGCACCATATATAACTATATATGCTTACTACGTGTAGAATGCCAAATACCCAAGACTAGGGATTTTTAACCTACACTATCTCTCTTAATGTAGAGTCTTAAATCACAAGTTTATTAAACTACACAAGGATTCTTACTACACTAAACAAGACTTAATCTCACAATTAAAGTGACATGAATGTTCAAATTAATAGAAATGCTTGCTGTCCTAATGCGTGTTTAAAGTTAAGGAAATCATATTCTATGAAGATTTGACGAGCCAAGTACCCAATTTATCAAACTGTTGTTCAATCATAATAATAATAACATATATGCAATCCTCACATTACAAGGAGAATAATGACACTAAATAGGTCATATTAGGATAATAATAAAAAATTAGGGTTTTTGGGACTCCCTAATATAATTAAAAAGTGATTAGGAAAATTAAGCATTTAATCCAAATTCTATTTTATTTATTGGCCTACACATTTTTGTGATTGAAATGGACTATTGGATCGCCATGTTTGGGCGAGAATCAGCTAAGTTATAGCATTTGCAAAATTAGGCTATTTATTGATTTGTTAATTAACTAAAAACACCTTAGCAGGAATAAGTTCTATGTAAGTGACATATGCACTTGACATAGAGCTCAAGCAAAATAATTTAGCTCATCATAATTAAATATAGGTTCTAAGTACTTAACGTACCCTTAAAGCGATTCAAACTTGAAGCTCGACAGTTGAATGGAGTGCGACAACAGTGACAACACTTGCAATAATTGGGCAGAGTACATCAAAAATATACTCTTTGATAGCGTTGTTACTCCTAGATGGATTAGAGCCACTTCATTCTCTAACACTTAAGATAGAATAGTAAACTACAAGATGCTAGAGAGAGATTTATAAGGTGGAATGCAATATATTGATCACATTTGGATCCTTATTGATGGATTAAAATATATATAAGAACAAGATTTCATAAGGATGAACTCAAGAGAATTGTTGAATCAACAACAATAAGTATCATTAAGATTCTAAATAAGTCAAATACAAATAATAAATTTATCGATCGTGTTCAGTTAAATAACGACTCAATCCAAAATTGATAAATAAGATGTGATTTATTGATTCAAATATGTAAAATAATTATATAGAGATTTTCATATGCATAGCACCAAAATCTTTAAATAATGCACATCAATCACTAAAACTTTAATATATACCATTGGTAAAATATTATCTTTTCTTAATTCTTAAAACTCCCAATCACAAAGAGATAGGTTGTACTATGCACTTTAAAAATATAAATGAAAGTGCTTTTGTATATATTTAACTTTGAATGATGAAAGCACATTTTTTTTGTCATGATTTTTAATTCTGATATTTACACTTTAAAATTGGCTGAGAGCTAATTAAAAATAAGCATTTAAATAGAATAAAATCAACATTTAAATTAATGAAATCAAATTATTAAGAAACTAGTCTTATCTTGCATATGCTTTGCAGGCCAACTTCTTAAGGCAATGAGACAGCACCATACTTTTGAACATGACAAGTCTAAATCATAAATAATCAATAGGGTTCGCTTACTAAAGAATATAAGAGAATAAAAGGCATCCATGAGCCCTTGCCAAGTTCATTTACAGTGACAAAAAATAGTAGGCTAGATTCCATCACATTAAAGCATGCTATAATGAATATATAAGGCTAACATTAACATCAAATAGAACGATAAAATGTATAAATATTATTTCTATGAATCACTAATAGAATATCTCCTAAAAAGAACTGAACAAAATCTATAAGGCTTAACTAGAATTAAATCTATAAGATTAAAAAAGTTAATATTAAGCTTTAATTAGGTATAGTTAATTATCTTGAGGGCATTGACAGAGGATCAGCAACGAAGAAGGCTTGATGACTTTGTACATCAAAAGAGACTGGGATAGATGGTCTACGATCAAGGCCATACGCCGAATGAGGAAAAACTAGGTCGATCTGTACTCGTGCACTCGTGCTGTACGGCAAGAGGAGTTGTGATTAATATGAAGAGAAGGATCGTCAATCAGCACTGCGTATGTGAAAGGTGGTGAGGATGAAAGATCACAACTTCTTCAAGGGAAAGCTCGACATTTCCTTCATGCGAGAAGAGAGGCAGAAGCATCTCGGCTCCAAGCCGAGAGCTGGAGGAGGCAGACGCTTCTCAGCCTCCTACTGAGAGTGGAGAGATGCAGGCCTCTCGGCCTCTTCCGAGAGTGGAGAGGCAGCAAACCTCTCAACATCCTGCCGAGAGTGGAGAGAAAGTCGGGCGGCTTGCATTGGAGAGATAAGGGGAAATCGACTGAGAAGAAGAAAAAAATTTAGGCTTGGCAGCTCATTAGGTTTAGGACTATTTAGAAATCCATTTAAAGCCAAAACCTAATCCAATACAGCCATTGGATTAAATGGCTGAAATTTCTTGAGCAATGACCTATAGTCAGTCCATCTTTAAAAATTACAAACTTGGAACCGAGATGACCATCTTTGTGAGGCAAATGCATGTGTCCAAAAATCATTAAATTTGGATGAGTATTTTATTTTATATTAATTTTTAAGTGAAAAACTTTGAAAATTCATTACAATCAATCCAGAGCTTAAAAATTTTCCAAACTTAAAACATAACATCCTCAATTAATTTTTAACCTAAACATACAAAATTTATAAATTCCAATTTATATTTTTTTATTATTAGTCTCTAAAGTTTAAACATAACAAATTTATTTAGGAAAATTCAGAATCCCAAATGCGCTCAAACTTTTGTAGTATGATCCCTTCAATAGGCACTATATGAGAATATTTTTATTAAATATTTATTTAACTTGAATTGGAATCCTAATTTCTACTTAATTTTTAGAGCACTTGAAATATAATAAAATATTCGGGTAATTCGACGACTTCCAAAAATTCTCAGAATATTACCCCTAGCTAATTTGGAGATGGCGAGCCCAATGGAAAACTCTATTTTTGATTCTGAGGTCAAATTAAATTAGGTATTTTCCTAGATATTTAAATTGCCTCGAAATGCACATCAAAAATGATAGATCTCCAAATCGTACCAAGAATTAGGTGCATGCTTTTACTGATATTAGGAGTCTAATGGCAAAGGTCTTAACCTAATTTGGTTATTTAAAACTAAGTAACAACTCTTGGGTTCTTACAGAAGCACTCTCCTCTACTCTAGTGTTGGTCTGACAAAAAGAAGGACTACATTATCAAGTCTATATAGATGGATCCAAAATTGGCCTGGGCTGTGTATTAATGCAAGAAGAAAATCTTATTGCATATGCTTCCATTCAATCAAAGCTGCATGAGAGAAATTATCTTGTGCAAGACTTTGAGCTTATGGCCATTATTTTTTCATTGAAAATTTGGCGTCATTATCTATACATTGTTTAGTGTGCTAATTTCACAAATCATCAAAGCCAAAAATACATATTCACTCAACATGATCTAAATTGTTATCATAGGAGATGGTTAGAGATAACTAATGATTATAATTTGAATATTTAGTATCACCCATGAAAGGTGAATGTTGTAGCAGATGCACTTAGCCGTCATGCTACTCTTTGTGCCATGATTGCTGAAATCCATATTGAAGATGAATTTTGTAAGCTATGTTTTGAACCTATCAAAGCAGAGATGCTAAATCAATTAACTGAGTTAAGTTCAGTAGAGCCAACCTTTCTCAGAGATGTCCCCATCTATCAAACGAAAGATGAAGACTATCCAAAGTTCAAGATCAAAAGTGGTCGCCATTTTTATTTTCAAAAATCGGATTTGGATACCAAAATCTATGCATCATAAGATCCTTGAGGAACCTCAAAAATTTAGGTATGAAATTCATCCTAGAAGCACCAAGATGTTTCAAGACTCGATGCAGTCATTTTGGTGGCCAAGCATGAAGAGAAGTATTGTTGAATTTGTGGGAAAAAGTCACTCTTGCAACTTAGTTAAAACCTAGCATCAAAGACCTGGAGATCTATTACATCCCTAGAGCATTTTTGAATGGAAATGGTCTGACATATTGATAAACTTTGTAATGGGATTTCCTCACACAAGGTTAGGTGTTGATGTAATGTGGGTCATCATTGATCATCTGACCAAATCGGCACACTTTATTCCTCTCCATCAGAATAACTCGATGGAAAATCTTGCTAAGCTCCATATTAAGGAAATTGTTAGGCTACATGACATTCTTAAATCAATCGTATCATACAGATACAGGTTCACTTCCAACTCTTGGCAAGTAGTGCATCAGGATCTAGGAACCACCCTAGTAATAAGCACTACCTTTCATCCTCAAACTGATGGATAAACTGAAAGAGTGAATCAAGTTATTAAAGATCTACTAAGACTCTATATCTTATACTTCAATGGAAAATGGAAGGAGCATCTACCACTAGTCAAATTTGCTTATTATAACAACTTCTAGTCAACCACAAAGATGTCTCCATATAAGGCACTATATGGGAGAAAGTGTTGTACTCCATTATCTTAGTGTGAAACTAAAGATGTCCATTTATATGTGCAATAACCCTAAGTTTCTTCACAGCTTAATCTATGCTTAATTAAGTTCTAAGAGAAGTGACATTAAGTTATAAACCTCATTAGGACCTAACCCTAAAATTTTGGGGTCAATCGGACATCAATAGGCTGAATTGATAGTTTTGCCAATTTTGGAACCCTGAAAAATAGTTAAGTTAAGTTAATCTCCAAACTAATTTTTGACTTTATTTTTGAATTCTTCACCCCCAATTAGCTAGGGGTGCAAGTTTAGTAATATTTGGAGGTCATTTAAGCCTTAAGTAACAAGTGATCCTTAAGCCTTAAGCCTTAAGCCTTAATCAACTTGTATTCCTTAGATTGGTCTTTTAATTCTAACTAACTCATGTATAGTACACAAGATGAACACACAAGGGTTTGATCTTAGCACATAGACTCTTATGTAATTACACTGAGTTAATTGAGATTTCTTAAGTATAGGTTATCCAAAAAATCTTTTAATTTGGCAATCACACAAGCTTGATTTCCACCAACTAGCATCATGCGCTACATGTGTAATTTAGATAAGGAAGTGGATTCACCGGGTCACATGGACTATGTCACATCATCCATTAGCACTCAATGAGTCTTCTTCCTCCTTTGTCGTCTACTGAGCCACGGATCTTGATTGGTGGCTCTTGGCTCACATATATTGACTTCTCGACTGAGCTCAAGGGATGGTGCAGTTAGGCTCAAGAGCTTATCATTGGGCTCTAAGCACTAACACACACATACCTAGCTTTATGACAATTAGTGAGCTATAGGGTGTAAGAAAATTAATGTTACTCAATCAACCTTCCATTTCAATCCCAAGGTGTATTACATCGAGAATCATTACACAACGAACATGTGTTCGCGGTGAGGACCTTTCTGTGCATTCCCTCTAGGCTTGAAGTGTCGAGTTGACTTAACATTATTTTCATTACAACCATTTTAATAGGCACACAATATTTAATCATTCCATAGCATACAAATAAGAACATATCTTAAACATAAATAAATAAATATTTTATTCATTAATAAAATTTCATACTAACATCTTTTTGTCCCTTTATTCTTCACATGTTGAAGGCCTATAACAACCCAAGTTGTTACCATAGTCAATTAGGACTAATCTTAATCTTAAACCTAATCTTAAGTACTAATTGAGTCATTAGGAGTCAACCCCTAAGACCTAGTTCAAATTAGGAGTTAAAAAGATCGAATTCTAATTTCTAGAAAATCCAGAAAACCCTAAATTTGACTTATTTAAATTGACCTCTGATTGAAAAATAGACTTCACCATCATGTTCATTGCCCCCAAATTAGCTAGGGATGATGTTTTCATGTCAATCGGAAGCCGTCCAAATTTCGACGAATATTTAAATAATATTTAATTACCCCAAAATTAGGAAAATAAAATACTCGTCGGATCAAAAATCTGACCTCATTGTTGCGTTCCTCACCCCTCAATTAGCTAAGGGTGAATATTTGGGATTTTTCTGAAATCAATTTAATTACTCAAAATAAATAGGAAATTAATTAATTAAAAGAATTAATTAAATAGAATAATAATTAAATTTATCCTAACGGCACTTTCCACTCAACCCGCGTCGTTAGGGGTCCAGCTGCTTGTTACAACGACTATTCTAAGCCGTCTGATCTTTTGATCAGACGGCGGAGAGTTATCTCCCTCGCGGAGATCGCCCCGCGAGTCACCCGCAGACACGCGATGCGTTCGTCGTGGCCAGCCGCTTGGTGGCCTCGCCCACTCCGTCTCGAAGCCCTCTAAAGCCTCCCCATCGTTTGGGTAGGTCAACTTTCGGTGATCGAGATCTCAAGCGAGTCCAGTCAAACCCTAATCCATCCCTACATCCGTTGATCAGGTACCTCTCCACCCTCTTTACCTACTTATTCCATTGTAATAATTAGTATCCAATCTTGATTGCATGCTATCGATAACCTAGATCCGTATCCTGATCGAAAAACTATATGTTAGATTGATCGAATTCGGAGGACGATCCACAGTACTTACCATTACCCGTGGATTGTCCGCCCTTAGAAACCTAGGGTTGGACACTCCGGGCGCGTCTGACCTCCTCCGTCCTCAGCCGAGCCACCAAAAGGAAGGTCTCTCTGAGACCTTCTCAGCGGCATGCGGGCCGAGCCGTGGCAACGCTGAACGGGGCTCCATTTCGCGTGCCCTAGCCAGTCTGTCGCGGTGAAGCTCGTAGCCCAGCTGGGTCGACCCGGGCCCGACCAGTGAGGTCTGGATCCGCGTCCGAGAACCGTGGGGCCCACAAGTGCCAGCCGGCACGCGTGGGAGAGTCGCGTGTCAGTGTGGGGCCCGCATTCGCTCTGCAGGTGTCAGCGTGGGGCCCGCTGCAGACGCTTCGGCTGCAGTTGTGGGACCCACCCCCGCGGGCCGCCGCCTCTCCCGAGCTGTCGCATGGCAATAGGACCCGCTGTGCAATCCATGGCCAGTCACAGCCTGCCATGTGGCAGTGGCGGGTCCCGCCTCAGCCAATCGTGGCACGCCACGTGTGTCCCGTTGCCATAAAATCCTGTAGAGAATAATTATGGTTAATTAAGGTTAATTATGATTAGTTAGTAATTAAGTACATTTAATAGTTAGATTAGTGGGTAATTAAGTAATATTAAAATGAAAATATTAATTAACTAATTAATTATTTATCATTAGGTTTACAGATTACTTAATTCATAATTAGGTTAATAATTAGTTAATTATGACCTAGTACTAATTAAATGTGATTAATTTAACTAATGCAAAATAAACTGTAAATATAATTAATTAAATTAATTAGGATTAATTTATTTAACGTTAATCCTAACTAAACAGTAATAATAATTATTATATAATTAAAATATTTAAATAACAGATTAATTATTATTTAAATAATAATTAATATTAATTAATTACAAATTAAGAATAATTAATTAATTAATTAATATAGAAAAATATAATTTAACTTTAGTAATGTTCAGTAATTAAATACAATTTGAATAAATGAATAGTAACTTTATTTAATTTAAGTTATTTAATTCAAAATTCTTAAAAATTTAATAATTTTTTGTAGGATGATCAAAACATAGTCAATATTGGTCTCATTTTACTCAGAAAAATAAAAGGAATCAAATGACGTAATGCAAAAATATGTTTCGGGGTACGCATAACGTAGTGATATTTTATGACTTATTTAAACCCTCAAAACTTTTAACATAGTTGTCCAAACATAGGTAATGTGGGTCTTATAATACTCAGGAGAATAGCCCCATCACTATGATAGTATTAGTTTTCCCATTTAGATATCAGGATAAAAAGTCAACCCTTTGACCCTAGAGGTGACTTTAGGAAAAATGACCAAAATGTCCCTAGAATTCAAATGAGCATAACTTGGTCAATTCAACTCCAAATTCAGAAATTTAAAGTGCTAACTAGTTTAGAATTTCAATATCATTAATAGACAGAAATAAAATTTAGGATTTGAACCCTAAAAAATTAAAAAAATGACCAAAATATCCCTAACCTTAGTTAGGCCATAACTTGACCATTTGAGGTTCAAATTGGGTTTACTTACTATTAACATGCTCAGTATATTATAGGAAAGCTATAAAAACTGAGTTTGCTGAACTTGGACTTCAAACAAAAAAGTTCAGTTTTGGTCACCCATTGACCGACCAAAATTACTGAATTACCCTTAAAAATTGGAATAGCCATAACTTAGTCATCCGACCTCAGAATCTAGTGTTATTAGACTCTATGGAATCCTTGAATAGTAGCCTATAATAAACTACAAAAAATTTAGATTCCATTAGCTGTAAATTACAAGTTTGTCCCTTATGTCAAAAATCTTAGTTTGGACTTATATGACCTGTTTCTTGCCCAAATTGAGCGTACTTACTGTCTATCTTCAAGTTAGACAATAAGGAATCATTTGATAGTAAGAAACTTCAACTTGGACCCTAAAATCAAAAGTTAACTTTTTGGACCCTTGAGTAGGGGCAAAATAGTCATTTTGCCCAAAAATTCAAGTTAAGCGCCCTTAACCTCTAAATTGTCTTTTAAATCACTAAAACTAGTATTAGAACTATCATAATGTCATTTAAGTGAGTAAAATCAACGATTAAGTCAAAATGATAAAATCCCTAAAAAAAATCTCTCTAAGTTCTTTTTCCTTAAAGATCTTTTACCTCACATTTGGACTATTCCTGAGATTAGGAATATATCATATGTTAGATTTCATTTATTAAAAAATAAATTCTTGGTTTTATTAGTTTCTAGACTTTTTACAACTTATTCTGATTAGTTTGTCTTTTAACCCTAGATTTAGGATAGGAGATTCATTCTATTAAGTTTAATTTGCTTATTAGGATTTGCCTTAATTAGTAGATCACTTTTAGAATAAAACCTAGACCTTATGTATTATCCTTTTTGGATTATGTGATTAAGCTCAATCTCATAGTATTTGATCCATAATCTATAGCTTAGTAGATCTTGATCAGATCTTAGATAGAACGTCTAAATTCATAAACTAGGACGTATGATTTATTGATTTGAACTTGTAGTCGTATTTGATTAAATTAGATTAGAGCCTGATCAGTTTTAATCCTTTTAACTGATAAGGACAGGCTTCTAAGTTACACTCGATAGTAGGAATTGGAGATCCTGAACTTGTGTAACTTTGAATAGTTATAATGGTTAAATTAAAAAACAAATGATATCACCATGCTTAGTAGAGTCCCTTGCTTACTATTTGATTTTTGTGCTACGCATTTTTTGTATTTGTGCCATATTTCCTTGAACATATCATATAAGAATTTGATGCATGAATAAAATTTTAGGAAAATATGGAGACTCCTTAAATTTCTTATCAAAATATTAATGTAAATGATTAAAGATAAAATTGCATGTGTTAGAGCTGCCTCTCAGTTATGTCTTCTGCATATGCCTCCTTGTTGATGCTAGGAGAAGACTATGCTTATATTTTCTGCCTATGCCTCCTTATTGATACTAGGAGAAAATTTGTTATGTGTTTTCTGCCTATGCCTCCTTGATGACGTTAGGAGAAAACCCTATATTTCTGCCTATGCTTCCTTGATGACGCTAGGAGAATATAGTCTTGTGCCTTAGCCTCCTTATTGACGCTAAGATCCTTTTGATATTCAATGGGCTAAATTAGCTCTTTTCTGTATGGTAGATAGTATACAGATGTTCATATATAGTATTGATGTTTTGTATATGCTTCAGTATTATTATTTCAGTCAGTTGTTTCCTTATTTTGCTTATATATATATTTTAGGATGTTAGATTTATTACTGCTATTTATATGTATCATTGTTGAGTTTGTTTGTTTAGCTTGTATAATTCTTATGGTCATCAGCATATTTAGGATGTAGTTGTTTTCTTTCAGTACTTATACTTATATGCCCTACCTTGTTTAGGTTACATTTGAGGCATGTCTTAGCCTCTTTTTTGCTCAAGTTATAAATATTGTTTATAGCTTTTTCCTCTATATTGTTATGCTAGATGCTCCCTTACTGATTTAATTGTTGCATAGAGTATGTTAAATGGTGATATTACAAAACACATAAAATTTACCAGCTTAAAATATACTTAGATAATTTATCTAATAATAATTTTTTATTTTTGGCTGGGGCCCTACATTGTAAAACTGATAATGACAGATTCCCATCAATTAGAAGATCAGGTGCTTGAGGTGGAGCCTTATCTAGATGAGGAGCCTTTAGAAGGAGCTGCTACTTAATATTCTTACAAGTAAGGATGAGAGTATTTTTACCTTTAATTATTTAAACCTTAATGTGATGTAATAATATAGGTACTCATGACTGTGTGTTTTGGATTACTATGTTGTTTATTTTGAGTTATATTTCATGTTATTCATATTGTGAATCCTGGATGTTTCTTATTTAAATTGTTTCCCCACTCTATATGAATTTCTTATATAGTGACTAAATTTTTGATTATGTGCTTACTCCTTCCCTTATTAACTGGATTGTGGACTTCATCATAATCCAATAATAAGTGAAGGGTTAGTCAGAGTGACACACCACCCCTTAGCTTAATCTTGTGGATTAAGGAGTGCGACACCACAAGGCCCAACCCTCCCTAGGAGGGTTTCACTTTTCATTACAATAGAAATAGAAGAAGAAACATATAAGAAATTGAACCCTGTCATGGTTCTACTAAAAGAAAATAAAAAAGAAAAGTTGAGGAGAATACTAGGAGCAACCCTTTCGTATCATTCTCTAGATCTTTCTTTGCCTTCTTAACTTCTTCCCTTCCAGCTCCTTAGCGATATTCTTTCTTTCTCTCTACAGAAATGGTTGTCTTCTTTTTTCCTTGGTGAGGGCCTCATATTCTTTTCTTACAGCAGGTTTTTAATTTCAGATTTGAGAGTATCAAAGAGAGGAACCTGCTCTTAGTCTTGCATGTTCGCTTATATAGAATAGCCAACAACCCTTTTGAATCAAAATCTATTTAACTCCTCAAGTCCTTTCCATAAATGCTTCTTCATAAATTAATTCAGTTAATTATTTTGAGAATGCAATGAATAATGAATAGAATAGTTGGGGAAGGAAAAGGAATTAAGTTATTGTGACCTTCCCTATGCTACATTTATTGCTGATTCTGGCAAAAAAATACAGCGACCACTGTAGCGCGCTGTGGCACACTGCAACGCCTCTCCTTTTGAACTCAATATACCTTATTGCAATGTGGTGGATGTATTAAATTCCATTTCATTTCTATATTCGACCATTTTGTTTCGTTGTAGTGTGCGGTCGCACTTGAACTTTCGAACTATACCAACGGTAGCGCGCAGTAGCGGATCAATAAAACATCATTTGAATTTTACTCCACTGTGACGCACGGTAGCGGCTGAGGTTTCAAGTTCAATCTGCCTTGGTGTGCTATGGCGCACTTAGGTGCGCAACAGCGGGTACAATAAATCCTCATTTGCTTTCTAGTTTTATAAATGCTGATGTGGCTGGCGGTAGCAGATCAATAAAACTTCATTAGATTCTTAATCCGCTGTGGCGCATGATAGCGGTTGAGGTTTCAAGTTCAATCTGTTTTGGCGTGCTGTGGCATGCTTAGGCTAGCAACAGTGGGTATAATAAATCCTCATTTGCTTTCTGGTTTTATAAAAGCCATTGTGGTGGGCGGTAGCGGCCGAACTTTTGTATCCGATCCGCTATAGCGTGCTGTAGTGGTTCAGTTAAGTTTTCATGTGCTGAGTCTAGTTTTATAATTGTCGCTATGGTGCACTGTAGCGGCGAACTTTCGTATCGGATTCGCTATGGCGCGCTATAGCGTGTTGGGGCGCGCTATAGCGTGTTGGGGCGCGCTATAGCGATTTCTTTTCAAATATTCAGATTTCTTCCAGATTTTGCTCAGCTATCTTTTTTGCCTGAAAACCATGAAATCTTATCAAGATTGGCCACTCTGAAAAGAATTTGCTTGTATTTTTTCCAATTATTTTATTATAAATCTTGGATTTATCACACCCCGACACTTAAGCTCTTGCTCATCCTCGAGTAAGATTAACATATGCTTTTCTGATTTTTATTGTTTATGGAATTCAATTGTAAAGTGTCAAGTATTTTATCTTATCATAGCTTGCCTAACAGTGATTTAGAAAATTTTAGCTTCTAATAGATTCCAATCTCTTGTTCTTCATCCCAACTATTTTTTAAGTCTCCAATTTCCTTAATTATGATTCCTTCCTCTTAATTACAGGGGAGGAAATTTTAAGGAATTCACCATTAGAATAGGCTAGAATTGGTGAAGTAGAGCTTAAGTGTCGTATGCGCTTCTTCTTATAAATTGCAATGAACAATGCTATTTTCAGGAGAGATAATTTTCCTCCTATTTTTTTCTCAATTTTCTCATGCTTTTGGGAAAGATAATTTTTTCATCCCATAAATTCTTATTTTGCATTCATTTTCAAAGGAGAGACATTTCTCTTCATCCCTGTTTAAGTTCATTGCAACCATAAAGTCCTACAGAAGCCTAGAACACTCTTATGTTCACCTCTTCCTGCCCTTCTTAGTTAAGTTCCTTAGGTTCCCCACCCCCACACTTAGATTCTTAGCATCATTTCATTTAAACTTCTTGGAGACTCAAATTAGTTGGAGACGAACAATTGGTTTGGAAAGTTTTATGGCTGGCCTTTTGTTTGGTCAAAAGTTATTTAAGTACTTTTGTCAAGATAAGTTCTTTCACTTATTAAATTAACCTTGAATCCATAGCCTTCAAATTTTTAAAATGGTTATAATGCGAGCAGTTTTCAATTTTTTTACAAGCAAATGGGATAGTGGAATTCTAAAATTTATTTAAAGAAAGAAAAACAATAGAAACAAAGTACAAACTAAACTAAAGAAACAAAAATAAAAGAAAAGAAAAGATACAACCTTGTCAGCATTGGTTGCCTCCCACCAAGCACTTGTTTTAACGTCTCAGCCTAGCACTTTCAGTACCATGTACGTGATTCCTTCCAAAGGAAGGTCTTGCAATATGCACCTCCCTTTTTCCTTCAAATTTCCTTCTTCCAAGTAAGGTCTTAGACGCTGCCCATTTACCTTGAATGTGCCTTCTTTTGAAGTGATCTCTATTGCTCCATGGAGGTAAATCCTCTCTATTGTAAAAGGACTTCTCCACCTTGACTTTAACTTTCTTGGAAACAATCTCAACCATGAATTAAATAGGAGGACCTTCATCCCGGGTTGTAAATGCTTTGGTTTTATCAATTTTTTATGCCATATTTTTGTTTTCTCTTTAAAAATTTTGTCACTTTCATAAGCATTAAGCCTGAATTCATCAAGTTCACTTAATTGCATAATTCTTCATTCTCCTGCTTGTTTAAAATCAAAGTTCAATTTTTTAATGGCCTAAACTGTGCAGTGCTCCAGCTCCTCCAGTAAATGGCAGAATTTTCCATACATTAATTTGCAAGGGGGCATTCTTAAGGGAATTTTAAGAATAGTCATGTATGCCCATAAGGCATCTTAAAGTTTTGATGTCCAATCCTTTCAAGTTTGACTTATTGTTTTCTCAAGAATTTATTTCAATTCCTGATTTGAAACCTCAACTTGACCATTAGCTTGAGGATGATAAGCTGTACCCACCTTATGTTTCACCCCATAGCTTTTTAGTGAATTTTCTAGGTGTTTGTTACAGATAAGTTTTCGACCATCACTTATCAAAATTCTAGGCATTCCAAATCATGCTAACACATGCTCCTTAAGAAATTTTAATTATATATTTTGCATCATTGTTCATGCAAGCAATAGCCTCCACCCATTTCAATACATACTTTACAGCCACCAGAATATACATGTTCGATTGGGATGGTGGAAATGGGCCCATGAAGGCAATTCCTTACACATCAAATAGCTCGATTTCAAAGATCCCATTTAAGGGAAGCTCATCTCTTTTGCCTAAGTTTCCAGTTTGTTGGCATTTATCACAGCTTTTAACTTAATCAGCAACATTCTTAAATAGCTTTGGCCAAAAGAACCCCGATTGCAGCACCTTAGTAATCGTGCGGTCAATCCAATGATGACCATCGTAAGGAGATGTGTGGCAATAATAAAGAATGTTGTTTACTTCAGATTCCGGAACACATCTCCTTAAGAGTTGGTCGGCACAACATTTATAAAGAAAATGATCATACAAAAAGTATTTTTTTTATGTCGGCAAAAATTTTTTTCTTTGTTGAAAATTTAATTCTTTTGGTATAACCCCTCCCATAATGTAATTCGCATAGTCGGCAAACCAAGGAGGTGTTGTTGAAGCAATGGAGTAAAGTTTTTCATCGGGGAATGTTTCATAAATATCATTTCCTTCCTCATAATCAGGGTGGGTTAATCTAGAAAGATGGTTAGCCACCACATTTTAACTCCCCCTTTTGTCTGGATTTCAAGGTCAAATTCTTGTAGAAGAAAAACCCAATGTATGAGGCATGATTTTACTTCTTTCTTTTGAAGGAGGTATCTTATGGCAGCATGATCAATGTAAATAATTGTTTCTTACCCAATTAGATATGACCAAAATTTATTGAATACAAAGATAATAGCTAGTAATTCCTTTTCAGTTGTGGCATAATTTTGTTGGGCATCATCCATAAGCTTGCTAGCATAATAAATTGAGTAAAAGGTTTTCCCTTTTTGTTAGCCAAGAATAGCTCCTACCGCAAGGTCGCTCACATCACACATAATCTCGAAAGGGAAATTCCAGTTTGGAGCAAACATTATGGGAGCAGAGATCAAAGCAGTTTTTATGGTGTTAAAAATTTTCAAACAATCATCATTAAATTTGAACTGAACATCCTTTCCTAGAAATCGACATAAGGGTAAGCTTATTTTTGAAAAATCCTTGATGAACCTTCTATAAGAGCCAGTGTGCCTAAGGAAACTTTATATTCCCTTCACATTGATGGGAGGAGGGAGTTTTTCAATTACTTCAATTTTTGCATTATCAACCTCAATTCCATTCTTTGAGATTAAATGACAAAGGACAATTCTTTCTTCAACCATGAAATGACATTTTTCCCAATTTAAGATAAGATTAGTGTCTTCACATTTTTTTTAAGACCTTACTAAAATTTGCTAGATAATGGTCAAAGCATCTACCCACAATAGTAAAATCATCCATAAATATTTCTAAGAATTCCCCTATTATGTCTGAGAAGATTGCCATCATATAGCATTGGAATGTGGTTGGAGCACTACATATCCGAAAGGCATTCTTCTAAAGGCAAAGGTCTCATAAGGACAGGTGAAAGTTGCTTTCTCTTGGTCTTCCGAGGTGATGAAAATTTGATTATACCTGGAATACCCATCCAAAAAATAGAAAAAAGGATTCCCCGCCAACCTATCGAGCATTAGGTCAATGAATGGGAGAGGATAATCGTCCTTCCTTGTTGCCTTATTAAATATCCTATAATCAATGCATACTCTCTACCCGGTCACCTTTCTAATTGGGGTTAATTCATTGTTATCATTTAATATCATGGTCATCCCACTCTTTTTTGTTAAATATGAATTGGGCTCACCCAAGGGCTTTTCAAGATAGGAAAAATAATTCTAGCATCTAAAAGTTTAATAATTTCCTTATGCAAAACCTCTTTAATGTTGGGATTCAAACGCCTTTGAGGTTCAATTAAAGGTTTTGAATTATCTTCCAAAAGGATTCGGTGCATACACACAATTGGACTAATCCCCTTCAAATCAGCTATACTCCAACCAATAGCCCTTTTATGATCTCTCAAAACCTTGCATAATTGATTCTCTTGATTTTGGTTCAACAAGGCAAAAATTATAACAGGTAATGAAGTTCTTTCCCCAAAATAAACATACTTCAAGTGAGTTGGTAAGGGTTTTAATTCTAATTTAGGAGGGAAATCAATGGATTGCTCAATTTTCTTCCTTTCTTGGATTAATTCCTCAATCTCACTTTCTCCCTCGAGATCCTCGACTTCCTTAATTTATTTCTAAGTTTAACTCTCCCACATCTTCTGAAATAATCACATCTTCAATTAAATTAATTATCCAACACTACTCATCAGGCTTTAATGGGTTTTCCATGGCTTCTCCCTCGCAGCGTAAACTCAACTCCCCTTTATCAATATCTATTATTATTCTATCGGTAGCCAAAAAAGGTCTACCCATAATTATGGGGATTTCTTAGTTTTCATCTTCCATCTCTAAAATAATAAAATCAACAGGGAAAATGAATTTGTCAACCTCAACAAGAACATTTTTGAGAATTCCTATAGGAGTTTTGACTGATCTATAAGCTAGTTGAAAAAGAACAGAGTTGGGTTTCAAGTGATCTATTCCCAATTTTTTAAATATATAAAATGGCATTAGGTTTATGGATGCCCCAAGTGCCACAAAGAGCTATTTCAAAATATTAGTTTCCGATAATGTAAGGGATTGTGAAGCTCCCGGATCTTTTCTCTTGATAAGAATTTTTTGCTGAAGGACTGCAGTATACTCTTCTGTTAAAACTACGGTTTCTTTCTCATCAACCCTTCTTTTCTTATATAGGATATCCTTCATAAACTTAGCATAGCTAGGCATTTGTTCTAATGCTTCGGCAAAGGGAATATTGATTTGAAGAGTATTAAAAGTTTCTAGAAATTTATGAAATTGGACGTCCAATTTCTCTCTTGCCATTCTTTAAGGATAAGGAATGTGTAGAGTAAATTGGGGTTGGTTATTCAAATCAGTTTTATCCAACTCTCTTATTTCCTTCTCCTCACCCTTAGTAATAATTTCTTCTTCCCTCAGTTCCTCACTTATTTCCTTAGACATTTTTTCAGCTTTCTTAAACCCAATTAGTTCAGTTATATTTCCACTTCTCAAGCTTATAGAATTCCCCAATTTTGTCGCACACTCTCTTATTTCTCCCACTAAGACAGGTTTCTTAAGTTGAATCAAAATCTCTTTTACTTGTTGATCGATTCTTTTTATTGTCTCTTCTTGTCTTAGTAGAGTGCTTTCGTGTCAGTTGAGTGTTGCATCTATTTTATTCATGAATCCTATGGTGGAGGTTTTGAATTCTCTCAAAGAATGTTTAAAGCTCCCTTCTCTCCTACCTTGATTATTCTCAAGGTTTACTATAGCATTCACACTCCCCATTTCATATTCCTCCCCTTAAATTGAGTTTATTTACATGTTTTGTATTCTTCTGTAAACTTGGGAAATTTGATTTTGGAGTTCCGTAATTTTTTGAGAATTATTTAGCGAGTTACATTCCTTTTTAGCTATATAAAATCTCTCAGATGGCCACTGATACGCATTCTCAGCCATTTCTTCTAACAAATTATAGGGCTCCTCCTAGGTTTTACTGATAAGCGACCCTCCAGCTGTCGCATCAATGAGTGTCCTCGTTGGTGCATTCAAACCATAGTAAGAGGTTTGAACTTGCATCCATCAAGGGAACCCATGATGTGGGCACCACCTCAAGCACTCTTTAAATCTCTCCTAGCTATCATAAAGAGTTTCTCCCACAAATTGGTTGAAGTTGGTGATCTTAATTTTCAACCGGGCAGTTTTTGCGGGTGGAAAGTATTTGACTAGGAATTTCCTAGCCAAATCGTCCCAAGTGCGAATTGAATCGCTCGGTAGTAAACAGAGCCAACTTTTGGCTCTATCATGTAATGAGAATGGGAATAACCTGTGTTTAATGGTGTCTTTAGAAATACCATTAAATTTGAAGGTATCACATATCTCCAAGAAGTTTGAGATATGTGAGTTTAGATCCTCCGTGGTCAAACCCCCAAATTGATTATTCTAAACCATGCTTATTGTGGATGGATTAATTTCAAAATTGTTGGCAGCTATGTTTGGTCTCACAATTGCATGAGGGATTCTTCTAATATTGGGTAAGGCATAATCTCTCAAGGGTTGCCTTACTTATTCTTCTACTCCCCCAATTGGCTCATCTTCTATGTTTTCCATTGCAGGTTGATTTCTATTTAACAAGTTCTGTTCTCTCCTAGCTCTTATGTAAGTTCATTTAATTATAGGATCAAAAGGAATGTCTATATTTTCTCTCCTATTCATGCAATTAATAATCTCAGCTAGATAGAATAAGTAAAACAATTCAATTCAGTAGTACAGTGACAGACAGAAATACATTGTTGAATGTATACTCTCAGTTTACTTGCTTTATTAAATCAAGTGAGCTCCATTGGAATCAAAGTACCCTCGAATTACATTAGGTTCAAGTTTAGTGCATAAAGAGAACTCCTTTTGGGTTCTTCCTTAGCACATAAACTCTCATGAGATCATGACCCATTAATTAGATTTTTATCACCTATGTCTAGGTTATCAATGGATATCTTTTAATTCTGATGATCTCACAAGCAAGACTACCATCAACCATGAATCATGCGCGTTACTCGTAGTTTAGCAAGATGGGAGGATGCATTAGGTCAAGAGATTATGTTACATCATCCATTGAGCTTTCCTAACATCCTCTCATCCCTTATACCTTGCTGAGCAGCAGAGCAAGGTTAATGGAGAATTTGGTTCACAAGCATCAATCTCTTGGTAGAGCCGCTAAGGAAGGGTGCAAATGAGCTTGATAATTTTGTCACATTATTCTCAGCTCTACTTGCACTACCTTCCTTGCTCTTACCCAATTAATGAGACTCAGAACACAAGTTATTTTAAATAAAATATTTTGGATTTTAGTTCATCCAAGCATTTATTTCAGCATAAAATATAAAATGTAAAAACATTTTTTTATTATATATTCAAACAAATTCATCATACACCATCATTTCCTTACATATTCTTACAACTACATCTCAACCCTCTCCAAAGGGGTTTTAGCCTTCAATTACTAAATCAGCATAAGCATACATACAAGGAAAAGTGAACCTCACCATCAGTTCACAGCAGAATAAAATCAATAGAGTTTAGGAAGAAATACTAAAAATCACCTAGAGGTTTTCTGGGGTTCTCTTGGATTCTTCCTGCCCTTCCTCTTGAAGCTCCACCTTTTTCCCTTGCGGTCTTCTTCATCTTCTTGTTCTTGGTCAGCCTTCTTCCCTTTGGAGAGTTCTCCTTTCTCCTCTTGCTGCAGCTTTTCCTTTAGGGTCCTTGAATATCAAAAGTTGGAACCCTTTCAAGGTCTAAGATTGGCCCTTAAATAAAGATGCACTCAACCTCAAAGCTTTAAATGGTGTGGCTCTTTTTCTTCCTTGACTTTAATCCTATCACTTTTAATGTTCCATTCATTAAAATTTGTTGGGATTCAGCAGAGATAAAGTCTTTTATTTTCAAGAGGCTAGGGAAGGCCAAAGGTCACATTTTTGTGGCCTTCCCTATGCTGACTTATTTGATATTATAAAAATTCTGGACCGTCCGCTGCGGCGTGCTGCGGCAGCAGCATTCCATATACTATTCCACTGCGGCATGCTGCTACAACAGCGTTCCAAACCCTGTTCCGCTACGGTGCACTGTAGCAGCAATGCTCCAAACTTTGTTCCTGCATCAATTTTAGTATCTTTTTCGCTCGGTCGCTGCAGCATCCGTTGTGGCATGCTACGACATGCTACAGTGGATAAACTTTTGAAGTACTATTCCAATAGTTTAGCTATAGCTTTAATGATAAATAAAATATTCCACCGGAGCGCGCTGTGGCGCGCTGCGGTGGAAAATACTTCGAAAACACGGACATTTAGTTTACCTATAGTTTTGTAAAATGAAAATTTACCCGCTGTAGCGTGCAGTAGTGGAGAAAGTTTTGAAATATTGTTTAATTTCTCATTTATGAGGTTTTAAAAATTCCATTATAAATGACGCTATGACACGCATCAGCGGACAGACTTTCAAAAATATATCTATTACTCATCTGTATGATTTTAATTTAACTTCAGCAATATGCTGTTGTGGCGCACTGCAGTGCACTACAGCGATCTTATTTCTAGGTCTGCAGTTCAGCTTCCAGGTGAAGAATTTTTAATGTGCCGCCATGGCGCGCTATGGTGCGCCATGGCACGCTGTGGCTGTTTTGTCCCAGAATTTGGTAATTCAGTCCATGCAATCTATTTTCTTCATTTTCCTATAAAAGCACCATTTTCTACTCAAAGTATAGAGATATATGTGATGTTATGAATATTTAAGCACTATATTTTTGCTATAAATTCCGGATATATCATTCAGTAATGGAAAAAATGAAAATAGCTAAATTAACAATCTAACCAAACAATTAACAGCAATTATAATTTCAAAATATAAAAATTATATGCAAAAAGAAAAGATTAAATCACTTTTGATTAATAGATTATCCTAATACAAACAAATACAAATTCCCTAACAACGGCTCCAAAAACTTGACAGATGGTAAATACACGTCTGCGCTTGCACACAAGTGTACATGGTCTGAATTAATAATTGAAGGTAAGTTTCGAGATTTATCATCCTCAGGGAACACTGTGTTCTTACACTAAGGTGTATCTACTTTTAATAATATTTAGAAAAATATGTTTTCAGTTTTTGTGGTTCCTAACTTAGTAGTTCAAAGAACAAAATTCAAGATACTATTTGATAAAGAAGGGAGAGTCAGGTTTTCATCATGCAATTGCTAAGTGACTGGTGTCAATACTCACATTCAATTAACTTTTAACGAAATAATTTTCATGTAATCAAGTGAAGATAGTATTCCTTAGATTGGTCCACAAATTCCAACTAACTCTGGTCTAGTGCACAAGATGAACACTCAAGGGTTTGATCTTAGCACATAGACTCTCATATGAATGCATTGAGTTAATTAAGATTTCCTACATCTAGGTTATCAATATATCCTTTTAATTCAGTGATCACATGTAACAACCCTAGGTTGTTACCATGCAAAATGAATGTTGATTGGTTCAATTTTTAGTATCATTGCTTTTAGAACATCAATTTAAGCCTATATGGAAAATTTGAAGTCCATTGGGCTTCTCTAAGCCAAAAATTGTAATTTGATCAGTCTAGATGCCCTAGTCTAGACCCAAAATATTTTGATTTCAGAATTAAAATCTGATTGCATTTTTGAATTCCTCACCTCCAAATTAGCTAAGGGTGAAATTTTGGCGCAATTTAAAGTTCATTTGGGCAATAATTCAATTTAATTTAAAATGGTACAATTGCACTTAAGGACTCCATACAATTTAAAATTTCATTTATACCTTCGGTCATTTTTAAAACAGTGGGCGCGATCTGAACCGTCCATTCCTCGGGTCAGATCGTGCGGCCCGTATTTTAGATCGGGATCTATCAATCCAGACCGTTCCACGGTCCGATTGAAGGATCGGACGGTATCCCACCATCTACCGTAAGTAGCGCGGCGATCCGTCAGATCCAGAGATCTAAATCCAACAGACGATCCTCGCTCCGCGTTCGGCCATTACTTGTCCAAGGATCTGAGCCGTTCTGCATCAACGATTGATCAATCCAACGGCTGTCGTGGATCCAGCACTCTTCTTCGTCTTCCTCTCTTCCGCACGAATCCCCGACAGGAAAAATTGCATCTTCTACAGGCAGAGCCTGTCCCCCACTCCCCAATCCAGCTCAGCAAGGTCATTGAGGTATTTCTCGTTAGGGTGGCACCTCTAAATCGGGCCCTTGGGCCCGGTGCACCTTAGTAAGGAAGCTTTGAAAACTCCTCCTGGCCCTAGCTCTCGGCCCAAGCCGAGTCAAGCCAAGCCCCAGCACCTCATCCCAATGCCTTCCTGAGGCTATAAATAGCCTTGAATCTCACCTTAGCAGTTTTTGGCTGTCCAATTGAGTCCATTCAAGGTTTTTTTTCTCCGCCGCCATTGCTACTCGGCCCGACCTTCTCCAGACGCTCCTAAGCTCGTGTACAGCTGATAGAGGGTTACTCTTGGAGTTCAGGATCCCTAAGAGCCCCTCTGCTGCTTCATGCCAGGCTCTGCCATCCAAACCAGCTCAGACCAGTAAAACCAGGTACCCCCCATTTTGGACTAAGCTGTATAGGCTCACTTCCTGCTCAATCTCAATCGCTAAACTGTTCCCTAGCTAAGGCGAACCCATTGCAATCAAATTGATGAGCTGGGAGGGTCCATTCGATCGTATCGATGGAACGGGTTATCCGTCTCTCAGAGCTCAGGGACCGAGTAAGGTCCCAAGGATCTAGAGCCTCCTAGAACTTGCTCAAATGGGGTTTCGATCTGTCCTTACTCCCTGAAGGTGATCGAATCGAGCCCTAGCCTTGATAAGCCCCCTGTGAGGAGAATTTCTCCTCACAGTGAATGCCTTTTTGATTGAAATAAGGAAATGGGCTCCAGAGGAATTAGTCCACCCCTGTTAGCAATTTAGAGTTCTAAGGGTTGGTTATGGTCCCAGGAACGTGTAGCCATCGCCTTACGCTCTGGCTTGGCTCGGGGATTGAGAATTTTGGCGATTAGGGTTCGCCCCGATCGTTCTTAGTCGGGGCCAGGCGCAGGGAAGAAGACGACAGCGCGGGTCGGGTCGACCCGTGACGCACGCTATCCAACAATAACGGGCCCTCAGGCCCGAGCGGCCCGCACATTTGAGATCGGGCCGGTGCCGTTTAAAATATTTAATAAAGGTTTTATTATTTATTTTCCTTAAGTATTAGGAAAAATTTAATAGAAAAATACAGAATGTATTTTCTTAATAACTTCTAATCCACTGGTCAAAATTCTATGATATCATATGTGAAAATGTTCAGAAAAATCTCAGGAACTTAAATATAAAATAAAATCATACATCTGATGGTAAGATCTATAATTATTGCATAATTATAGTGAATTTTAATTAGGGTAGATTAGTAAATTTACTTATCCAAATTGCAGGTTTAGGGTGTCAGTAGTTCACTGATGTTAATTAGATTACATGTGCCAAGTATAACATTTTTTTGAGTTCTGTAATTATAGTTATGCCCTAATCTTGTCAAATCATAATTAGTGAATTTTAGGGTTTATACACATTGGATCTTAGCAAACTCAGTCTCTGATTTCTTGTAAGATTAATTAGGACTTGCATGACAAATTTCATGTAATTTGAATGGTTGGATTTTTACTTATGTGCTAATCTTTTTTGCTTGGAATTAAGGTTTGGTTAGCACTAAGTAACCACTATTTATTAAACTTTAATTACTATTTTGGCTTATAATAGTAAACTAAATAAAATGAAATCACCTTTTTTTAAACTTATTAAGTATATTTGAATAAATCTAAAACTATAGAATCTTAAATATCTTAATTAATCTAAAAAATCTTAAGATTTGGATCAAGCTTTTAAGACTTGATCTGGATCTAGGATTGCCACCAATAATGCATAATTAATCCATTGATTTGACATTTATCTTTAAATACACACTTGATTTGACTTGAGATTTGAGAAGGAGTCAAACGCTAATCTGCTTAAGGAAAAATCTAAAACCATAAAAACCCTAACTTATCTATATTGATTGCAAGACTTTGAATTGAACACTTTCCAATAATGCATTTGATTTACTATTGATTCTAAACATTTGAATTAGACAAAGTAAGGTTAATAATAACCCTTTGTGATTTCATAATCTAAATCGAACCTTAAGATCCCCAATTTTCTCTTAAGTAATAAACTTGCATAACAAGATCATTAACACTAGGTTGATTTAACATGTGATCAAATGCTTAATAATATGTTTGATTTACACCCCATAATCTTAGTCTAAGTATGATCAGATGATTCCATCATCTGATCTAATCACCCTACGATCTAATTATGAACCAGAACCTAATAATCTAATATCAACACCTAAGGAGAGATCTTGATATTCTCTTTATAACATCATCTTGAATTATTTAAAAGACCTAAATTCATATATCGTGAGGTAGGAGACCTTGTATAACCCCTTGAGGTAGAATTATAGAAGATCCTATCCCCTTAGAGATTGATCTATTCTCCGTGTGGCAGTAATCACTTAAGACACTAAAAGAGATACATCTCCTTGTGGTAGAATCCATATTAGGTGATCCTTGATCACATTAGATTTGTGAAACCTTGTATAGGACTTACCTATTAGTTTAAGACTTGTAGTCTTGATAAATCCTTGCTCTATTAAATAGATTTGATTGAATTATGATTATTGGGTAAGTGTAGTATAGTATACCCATATTACTGGTCCCCAGTAATATTCTGGATTGGTTGAGTCACTCTAAGTAAGATTTATCTTTGTTGCTATCCTGCGGGCTTAGGCAGATATAACGTCGCTTAGAGTAAATCAATCGATCCTAAGAGTATATTAAACGGGTGTCCATTCCTTAGTTTTATTGAAGGACAGTTGCCATCGGCAATGCCTCCTAGCAAAGATCGCTTCAATAGGTATGGCTTAAATAAAACTAAGAAAAGGGAAATCACCTTCCTTAAGACGCTAAGTATGATTGTGAGTTTAGTGACTAAATGCTTAGTTTGAGATACAAAATCATCATCATATGGTGCCTCCTAATGAAGATCACTTTATTAGGGTGGCGTAATCAAACTAAATGTTGTGTCCTATCTTTGCAGTATATTTAATATGTGTATACAATCACCCCGCCTAGTGATCTTTAAGTAAAGAAGCAACTTTAACTAAATATCGATCTAGAGATTTGGAGTCATAATCCTTTTAGCAGGATTCTGCACAGTGGAGACTTAGGATTCATTTATGTTTCTTACTATATTCTTCATGGATTTTCGGATTTCTCATTCATATCATATAATGGCATAAGCATAAGCATAAACATGAGTCGAACTCATTCCTTCTGTTGTGACACATGGTGATCAGTGATACAGTATGAGATACGGAATGTTATATATACACAGGCTGGGGAATTTCAGGGTGCATCTGCATCACCATACTGACTTCCTAACTATTGTGCTTACATTGGACCGTACGACTCATAAATCTTCAGTGATAGTTCTGTGATATATCGTGGTATGGCATATTTGTGAGCATTCTTTCAGTGGCATATAGTGCAGCTTATAGCATCCTTCTCAGCATTTGACCTTCCTTTCACCTTGGTTTACGAGCATCTATCATTTTCATTTTCTTTCAGTATTTAGCTTTGATGCAGTTTTACTTTGTTTAGTTCTTACAACTCAGTTATTTGATGTCTTTACAGTTTTTCCTGCACTTTTACTTTACGTTCTTGCATATTCGTTATGTTTAGTTTAGCTTGCATAGGTAGCTTCGATGTGTTAGACTTCTTGTCTAAAACGGGTTACTTTTGGGATCCGGCAATTTGCTAGATCCCGAGCAGTTGTTGGAGGCTAGTCAGGAGGACGTCCCAGAGACTCAGGAGGAACACTTGGAGCTGTAGGGGATTGAGCACCTACTTTTACTTTCTAGTTCTTTCCAGTATTCTAGCTAGACTCTTTATATTTCTATATTATTATGGTTTGCAATAAAACTCTGGATGTACTTTTACTTTTCTTTTCTGAGATGAATATTTACTACTGCTTGAGATGAATGTATTTCTGGATGTCTTGCTTTTAGCTTCCGCACTCTGTTATACTACTATACATAGTATTGTGATGTGATCGGCATACTTGAGATTCTGATATATATTTTATAACGTACATGGGTTCTTCTCCACTCCCTTGCACCTTATGTACGTACTAAGTCTAATACCTAAGATAAGCATTCCATTCTTATCTTAGATATTGGCTCTCGAGCCCGCTCTTAGGGCTCGAGTCAGCGGCCTTCAGTATGGCTCTATCTCCTTAGCCTATTCAAGATGATGGGTTTTACTTGTATGGCCCACCGCATCCCGAGTAGCGCACCGTTCCATCGCCAATCTATGAAATATACTCATATTTTGCACGCAGCGACGGGACGGGGTGCTACAGTTGGTATCAGAGAAGTATTATAAAGTGTCAGATAAGGAGCCTATTCCTATCTACTTTATAATCTATTTTCTCTGTCAGGACAACATCATAATTACTAAGTGTAGTGCAAAGCAAACATCCAAAAGGTTCATTAAGCTGTCTCAGAAATAGAAAGGGAGATTATGTCTATAATACTGACACCCTAGAAATTAAATGCACGTAAAAAGATAACTTATAATGACATCTTAGGATCTGAATGAATTTTGAAAGAAACAAATGAATAAAATATTTATGGGTTAAACTATTTTAGGGAATGGAATACTCGCCGTCAGCATTTCTGTTCTACCTTAGGATGTTTTATGATTATTGGATAGACGACCTTCGAGATCGTCAGATCTACAAGAGGACGGTGGATGGAGTATCATCCTGAGGAGTTGCAGTACTGGACAAGATCCTGGTTCATTCATCATTCAGAGGCACCAGTCTTTCGGCACTCGCCAAAGAGTGGCTGGATCGTGTTACCACGGCACTTCGAGAGACAGCCTGTCCAAAGAAGTACCGCCTGGAGATTGTAGAGATCCTACTGAGGGGATCAACGAGTCATTGGTGGTATTGGGTTGATAGGAGATTAGCTCGGAAAGGTCACATAGTCACATATGATGACTTTTGTGCTGCCTTCTGGGTAGAGTATTGTAATTAGACCCTAGGAATTTCCTCATGTCATTTCTTGCTATCTTGTTTACATATTTTGATGTATCCATGTATCTTCTCTTATGAGAAAGAACTTGAAAATGAATGAAATTTTCTAAAAATTATATTATAACTGCAGCTATGAATCCTGGTTCCCCCTCTGCTCCCACCTCTATTAAAAAGACAATCCCATCGTCAAGCAGACTTGAGGAATCAAGTCTTATGGCGAATTTAATAAAGGCCTTAATTGACAGTAACACGCAACAGGCGCAAGAGACACGATCTCTCATCCGCTCAGTCAAATAACAATCCTCCATACCTTCTTCTTATAACTCAGGAGACGGAGTCCTACACAATTTCCTTCGTTTTCGCACTCCCACATTCAACGGGGCACTAAACCCCATGGATACAGTAACATGGATAAAGTTGGTGGAGAAGAATCTGGCCTTGATTAAATTCCCTAATTCTGAGGCAATCCGTCTGGTGACCTACCTATTCCAAGAAGAAGCAGAATATTGGTGGGAAAATGAACGGAATAATAGATTTGCAGACTTCGAGATAGAGGACATTCCATGGGATATGTTCATGGAAGCATTTCACAAAGCTTTCATTCCGGCCTCAGCACAAGCAATTCTAGAAGATTAACTTCTTCACCTCACGCAAGGGAGTAGGTCAGTATCTGATTACGAACAAGAATTCAGGAGACTATCAAGGTTCGTTCCAGATCTAGTGAGAACGGAAGCATCCAAGTGTCACCGCTTCATGAAAGGTTTGAGAGATTCTATTAGAGCACACCTAGTCTCACGGTAGTTCAAAACCCTAATAGAGTTGTTCAAGGCTGCCCGTCTGCAAGAAGGATTCCAGAGTCAGCTGGACCGGAAGAGAAAAACTATAGTCACGCACCCACGAGACGAGCGCTTTGGCCATCGCAAAACGACCAGGGTCTACAACATGGAAACTACAAAACCTCAGCCTCAGAATTTCTGAATGTAAGAAGAAGCATCTGTATGGGAAGTGTTACCACTTCGGTGGTGTATGTTTCACTTGTGGCCATAAGGGCCACCGCTACTATGAGTGTAGGGAGAAAAATACCATCGATGGTGTGCCCATCGACCACTCCCTCCATAAGCAAACCTTTCGTGCTCAACCTGTGAACCAGCGGGAGCCCGCTACTGCCATAATGCCAGCTCCTACAATGAACTCAAGGGCAAGTGTACCGGTCCAAAGGTCAACATACAACTGCCAAGATTCAGGAACCCAGAACAAGCAACCCTCGGCACCTGCCCGAGTGTATATGTTAACTCCAGCTTCTGCTCCTGAAAATAATGACATGGTATCAGGTACGCCTTAAATAAATTCTCTTTTCTTGCTGTATTAAATATTTGTCCCTTACTATTCCCATATTTCAATTCTCAAATGAACTATCCTTACGCAAATTATCGTAACTATAGGCATATTAACTATAAACGACACAACTTGCAATGTTTTATTCGATACGGGAGCAAGTCATTTTTTCGTATCGAAAGAGTGGGCTAAAACACTTAAACTACAGACACATCAACTAGCTAGTTCATTAAGTATTGGGCTAGCTTCTGGAGCTCGTATGCAGTCTCAACAATTCTGTAATCTAGACATTCCTATTGAGGATCAAAACTTCAGGGCTAAGCTAATTCTGCTGCCAATTACCAACTTCGACATAATCCTAGGTATGAATTGGTTAAGCCAACATGGTGCGTCCATTAACTGCCAAAAGAAGAAAATAACTTTGGGTAGCAGAAGAAACTCCAAATCATTCATGGGAAAATTTAGCACCCAATCATCGTTAATAAATGCCATGGTGGCAAAGAGACTAGTAAAGAAGGGACGCAATGCGTACCTTGTAACAATGTTGGGAGAAAAGAAAGAAGTCATACCTCTTTCCAAGAACCATGTAATTTGTGAATTTCTTGATTTTTTCCCTAAAGACCTGCCTGGTCTTCCGTCGAACAGAGAAGTAGAGTTCACCATAGAAGTAATTCCCGAAACTCAACCACTGTCAAAAGTTTCGTACCGCATGGCGCCAAAAGAACTCCAATAGTTGAACAACCAACTACAAGAATTATTAGAGAAGGACCTCATTCGTCCAAGTTAATCCCCTTGGGGAGCGCCGGTGCTGTTCGTTAAGAAGAAAGATGGATTGATGAGAATGTGCATCGATTATAGGGAGCTAAATAAAGTAACTATTAAAAACAAATACCCTTTACCGCGTATCGACGATCTGTTTGATCAGTTATCTGGAGCAAAGGTCTTCTCCAAGATAGACTTGCGATCTGGATATCATCAATTGCGAGTTAAGGATTCTGATATTGAGAAAACAGCGTTTCGAACTCGTTATGGATATTATGAATTCTTGGTGATGTCTTTTGGATTGACGAATGCACCATCCATTTTTATGGACTTGAGGCAGTGTGTGTTGAAAGCATATCTGAATAAATTCGTCATCGTCTTCATCGATGACATACTGATTTATTCCAAGAATAAGACCGATCATGAGAATCACCTTCGTATAGTACTTGAAGAACTCAGAAACCATGAACTCTATGCTAAGTATTATAAGTGTGAATTCTGGCTTGATTCTATCGCCTTTTTGGGTCACGTCATCGACTCTCAAGGGATCATAGTGGATTAAAACAAAGTAAGCGCAGTCCGAGATTGGTCACAACCTAAATTCGTGATGGATATCAGAAGTTTCTTAGGACTGACATACTATTATAGGAAGTTCATCAAAGGTTTCTCACAAATTGTGTCTACTCTTACCAAGCTGACTCAAAAAGCAGTACCATTTGTCTGGAGTCCAGAATGTGAAAAAGCATCCGTTTCTTCTGGCCCAGTTCTCGCCCTACCCAAGGAAGGATTGAATTACCAAGTTTACACCGACGCATCTGGGATAGGTTTGGGATGTGTATTAATGCAGGAAGGGAGAGTCATAGCATATGCATCTCGACAACTAAAACCACATGAGAAGAACTACCCTGTTCACGATCTTGAACTAGCATCAGTAGTCTTCGCTCTAAAGATTTGGCGTCATTATCTGTATGGCGTCCAGTGTTCCATATTCACCGACCATCATAGCTTGAAATATATTTTAACCCAACACGAGTTGAATTGTCGACAGCGAAGATGGATCAAGTTAATAAGCGACTACGACTTAAGCATTCAGTATCACCTAGGAAAAGCGAACGTCGTAGCAGATGCACTCAGCCGTTATGCGACGCTATCTTCTATAATTTGCACTAGTGCAATGGATGAAGAATTCCAAAAATTTGAAATCAGGCCAGTGCGGGGAGACATGTTAAGCACGCTAATATCTATGAGCTCAGTTGAACCTACCTTCCATCATGATGTCTTCATCTCTCAAACCAAGGATGAGGATTATTTGAAGTTCAAAGTTGATATCGAGAGTGGACGTCGCTTCGATCTCCAGCTTCGTGGTAACGTAATTTAACAAGGTGGTCGTCTATGGATTCCCAAATCCATGCATCAAGAGATTCTGGTCAAAGGCCATAATTCAGGCTACCAAGTACATCCAGGTAGTACCAAAATGTACCAAGATCTAAAGAAGTCATTCAGGTGGCCCGGTATGAAAAAGAGTGTGGCAGAATTTGTGGCAAAATGTCATGCTTGCAGTCTAGTCAAAGCCGAGCATCAAAAGCCTGGAAGACTCCTTCACCCACTAGCAATTCCTGAATGGAAATGGTTCGGCATTTCTATTGATTTCGTTATGGGTTTACCTAAAGTAAGATCCGGTGCAGGTTCGATTTGGGTCATTGTTGATCGATTGACCAAGTCAGCTCATTTCATCCCTATGCGTCAAACTGATTCTGTGAAAAAATTGGCAAAGCTTTATATCAAGGAAATTATCAGGCTCCATGGAATCCCAAGATCTATCATATCTGATTGAGATAGCCATTTCACCTCTAAGTTTTGGCAAGCGGTGCATCAAGACTTGGGGACTACTCTAGCTATGAGTATCACCTTTCATCCTCAGACAGATGGACAAATAGAAAGAGTCAATCAAGTTATGGAAGATCTTCTTCATCTATGTGTACTAGACTTTGAAGGCTTCTGGGAGGATCACCTTCCCCTTGTAGAATTCGCATACAATAATAGTTTTCAAGAAAGTATTGGTATGGCACCATATGAAGCTTTGTATGGCAGAAAATGCAGTACACCATTAGCATGGTCTGAAACTGGCAGTGTTCAGCTTTATGGGTCAGAATTAGTTGAAGAAACAAATCGTAAAATTCAGCTAATCCAGCAAAGAATCAAAGCTGCTCATGATCGGCAGAGTAAATATCACGACACTCATCATCGTGCTCTGGATCTTGATGTGGGAAAATATGTGTATCTAAAGGTCAGCCCTATGAAAGGTGTTTATCATTTTGGTGTAGCCAGAAAGTTAAGTCCTCGCTACATCGGACCTTTCGAGATACTAGAAAAGATTGGTTACGCAGCATATCGACTAAAGATTCCTGAAGATTTCTCTGCAGTTCATAATGTTTTTCACATCTCCTCCCTACGGAGATCTCTCCATGATCCATCTCACTTAATTCAACTTCCTGCCATCTCTCTACAGTCAGATCTCTCTTATGAAGAAGAGCCGATTAAGATCTTAGCTCATGATCAAAAGCAACTAAGGAATCGCTCCATCCCAATGGTAAAAGTTCAATGGAGGAATCGCTCTTTAGAAGAATCTACTTGGGAGAAAGAGACGGATATGAGGAAGAAGTACCCCAATCTCTTTGAATCTCCAGGTACTCGTTAAATTCAAAAGTCTTATTCATGTTCTCATATTCTCTCATAATTGTCTTCTCTTAAAATGATGTCGAGGACGACATCGTTCTTAAGTATGGGAGTCTGTAACAACCCTAGGTTGTTACCATGCAAAATGAATGTTGATTGGTTCAATTTTTAGCATCATTGCTTTTAGAACATCAATTTAAGCCTATATGGAAAATTTGAAGTCCATTGGGCTTCTCTAAGCCAAAAATTACAATTTGATCAGTCTAGATGCCCTAGTCTAGACCCAAAATATTTTGATCTCAGAATTAAAATTTGATTGCATTTTTGAATTCCTCACTCCCAAATTAGCTAAGGGCGAAATTTTGGTGCAATTTGGAGTTCATTTGGGCAATAATTCAATTTAATTTAAAATGGTGCAATTGCACTTAAGGACTCCATACAATTTAAAATTTCTTTTATACCTTCGGTCATTTTTAAAATAGCGGGCGCGATCTGAACCGTCCATTCCTCGGGTCAGATCGTGCGGCCTGTATTTTAGATCGGGATCTATCAATCAAGACCGTTTCACGGTCCGATTGAAGGATCGGACGGTATCCCACCATCTACCGTAAGTAGCGCTGCGATCCGTCAGATCCAGAGATCTAAATCCAACGGACGATCCTCGCTCCGCATTCGGCTATTACTTGTCCAAGGATCTGAGCCATTCCGCATCAACGGTCGATCAATCCAACAGCTGTCGTGGATCCCGCACTGTTCTTCATCTTCCTCTCTTCCGCGCGAATCCCCGACAGGAAAAATCGCATCTCCGACAAGCAGAGCCTGTCCCCCACTCCCCAATCCAGCTCAACAAGGTCATTGAGGCATTTCCCATTAGGGTGGCACCTCTGAATCGGGCCCTTGGGCCCGATGCACCTTAGTAAGGAAGCTTTGAAAACTCCTCCTGGCCCGAGCTCTCGGCCCATGCCGAGTCAGGCTAAGCCCCAGCACTTCGTTCCAATGCCTTCCTGAGGCTATAAATAGCCTTGAATCTCACCTTTCCAATTTTTGGCTGTCCAATTGAGTCCATTCAAGGTTTTTTTTCTCCTTTGCCATTGCTGCTTGACCCGGCCTTCTCCAGACGCTCCTAAGCTCGCGTACAGCTGACAGAGGGTAACTCCTGGAGTTCATGACCCCTAAGAGCCCCTCTGCTGCTTCTTACCAGGCTCCACCATCTAAACCAGCTCAGACTAGTAAACTGTTCCCTAGCTAAGGCGAACCCATTGCAATCAAATTGATGAGCTGGGAGGGTCCGTTCGATCGTATCGATGGAACGGGTTATCCGTCTCTCAGAGCTCAGGGACCGAGTAAGGTCCCAGGGATCTAGAGCCTCCCAGGACCTGCTCAAATGGGGCTTCAGTCTATCCTTACTCTCTGAAGGTGATCGAATCGAGCCCTAGCCCTGATAAGCCCCCTGTGAGGAGAATTTCTCCTCACAGTGAATGCCTTTTTGATTGAAATTAGGAAATGGGCTCTAGAGGAATTAGTCCACCCCAGTTAGTAATTTAGAGTTCTAAGGGTTGGTTATGGTCCCAGGAATGTGTAGCCATTGTCCTTACGCTCTGGCTTGGCTCAGGGACTGAGAATTTTGGCGATTAGGGTTCGCCCCGATCATTCTTAGTCGGGGCTAGGCGCAGGGAAGAAGCCGACAGCGTGGGTCGGGTCGACCCATGACCCGCGCTGTCCAACAATAACGGGCCCTCAGGCCCGAGCGGCCCGCGCATTTGGGATCGGGCCAGCGCCATTTTAAAATAATTAATAAAGGTTTCATTATTTATTTTCCTTAAGGAAATTAGGAAAAATTTAATAGAAAAATACAGAATGTATTTTCTTAATAACTTTTAATCCACTAGTCAAAATTCTATGATATCATATGTGAAAATGTTCAGAAAAATCTCAGAAACTTAAATATAAAATAAAATCATACATCTGATGGTTAGATCTGTAATTATTGCCTAATTATAGTGAATCTTAATTAGGGTAGATTAGTAAATTTACTTATCCAAATTGCATGTTTAGGGTGCCATTAGTTTACTGACGTAATTAGATTACATATGCCAAGTATAACATTTTTTTAAGTTTTCTAATTGTAGTTATGCTCTAATCTTTTCAAATCATATTTAGAGAATTTTAGGGTTTATACACATTGGATCATAGCAAACTTAGTCTTGATTTCTTGTAAGATTAATTAGGACTTGCATGCCAAATTTCATGTAATTTGAATGGTTGGATTTTTACTTATGTGCTAATCCTTTTTGCTTATAATTAGGGTTTGGTTAGCACTAAGTAACCACTATTTATTAAACTTTAATCACTATTTTGGCTTATAACAGTAAACTAAATAAAATGAAATCACCTTTTTTTAAACTTATTAAGTATACTTGAATAAATCTAAAACTATAAAATCTTAAATATCTTAATTAACCTAAGAAATCTTAAGATTTGGATTAAGCTTTTAAGACTTGATCTGGATCTAGGATTGCCACCAATAATGCATAATTAATCCACTGATTTGACATTGATCTTTAAATACACACTTGATTTGACGTGAGATTTGAGAAGGAGTCAAACCCTAATCTGCTTATGGAAAAATCTAAAACCATAAAAACCCTAACTTATCTATACTGATTACAAGACTTTGAATTGAACACTTACCAATAATGCATTTGATTTACTGTTGATTCTAAACATTTGAATTAGACAAAGTAAGGTTAATAATAACCCTTTGTGATTTCATAATCTGAATCAAACCTTAAGATCCTCGATTTTTTCTTAAGTAATAAACCTGCATAACAAGATCATTAATACTAGGTTGATTTAACAAGTGATCAAATCCTTAATAATATGTTTGATTTACACCCCATAATCTTAGTCTAAGTATGATCAGATGATTCCATCATATGATCTAATCACCCTAAGATCTAATTATGAACCAGAACCTAATAATCTAATATCAACACCTAAGGAGAGATCTTGATATTCTCTTCATAAGATCGTCTTGAATTATTTAAAAGACCTAAATTCATATATCATGAGGTAGGAGGCCTTGTATAACCCCTTGAGGTAGAAGTATAGAAGATCCTATCCCCTTAGAGATTGATCTATTCTCCCTTATGGTAGTAATCACTTAAGACACTAGAAGAGATACATCTCCTTGTGGTAGAATCCATATTAAGTGATCCTTGATCACATTAGATTTGTGAAACCTTGTATAGGACTTACCTATTAGTTTAAGACTTGTAGTGTTGATAAATCCTTGCTCTATTAAATAGATTTGATTGAATCACGATTATTGGGTAAGTGTAGTATAGTATACCCATATTGCTGGTCCCTAGTAATATTCTGGATTGGTTGAGTCACTCTAAGTAAGATTTATCTTTGTTGCTATCCTACGGGCTTAGGCGGATATAACCTCGCTTAGAGTAAATCAATCAATCCTAAGAGTGCATTAAATGGGTGCCCATTCTTTAGTTTTATTAAAGGACAGTTGCCATCAGCAATGCCTCCTAGCGAAGAATGCTTCAATAGGTATGGCTTAAATAAAACTAAGAAAAGGGGAATCACCTTCCTTAAGATACTAAGTATGATTGTGAGTTTAGTGACTAAATGCTTAGTTTGAGATATAAAATCATCATCGGATGGTGCCTCTTAATGAAGATCGCTTTATTAGGGTGGTGTAATCAAACTAAATGTCATGTCCTATCTTTGCAGCATATTTAATATGTGTATACAATCACCCCGCCTAGTGATCTTTAAGTAAATAAGCAACTTTAACTAAATATCGATCTAGAGATTTGGAGTCAGAATCCTTTTAGCAGGATTCTGCACAGTGGAGACTTAGGATTCATTTATGTTTCTTACTATATTCTTCATGGATTTCGGGATTTCTCATTCATATCATATAATGGCATAAGCATAAGCATAAACATGAGTCGAACTCATTCCTTCTGTTGTGACACCTGGTTATCAGTGATACAGTATGAGATACGGAATGTTATATATACACAGGCTGGGGAATTTCAGGGTGCATCTGCATCACCATACTGACTTCCTAACTGTTGTGCTTACATTGGACCGTACGACTCATAAACCTTCAGTGATAGTTCTGTGATATATCGTGGTATGGCATATTTGTGAGCATTCTTTCAGTGGCATATAGTGCAGCCTATAGCATCCTTCTCAGCATTTGACCTTCCTTTCACCTTGGTTTACGAGCATCTATCATTTTCATTTTTTTCAGTATTTAGCTTTGATGCAGTTTTACTTTGTTTAGTTCTTACAGCTCAGTTATTTGATGTCTTTACAGTTTTTCTTGCAGTTTTACTTTACGTTCTTGCATATTCGTTATGTTTAGTTTAGCTTGCATAGGTATCTTCGATGTGTTAGACTTCTTATCTAACACGGGGTACTTTTGGGATCCAGCAATTTGCTAGATCCCGAGGAGTTGTTGGAGGCAGGTCAGGAGGATGTCCCAGAGACTCAGGAGGAGCACTTGGAGCTGTAGGGGATTGAGCACCTACTTTTAATTTCTAGTTCTTTCCAGTATTCTAGCTAAACTCTTTATATTTCTACATTATTATGGTTTATAATAAAACTCTGGATGTACTTTTACTTTTCTTTTCTGAGATGGATATTTACTACTGCTTGAGGTGAATGTATTTCTTGATGTTTTGCTTTTAGTTTCTGCACTCTGTTATACTACTAAACATAGTATTGTGATGTGATCGGCGTACTTGAGACGCTGATATATATTTTATAACGTACATGGGTTCTTCTCCACTCCCTTGCACCTTATGTACGTACTAAGTTTAATACTTAAGATAAGTATTCAATTCTTATCTTATATATTGGCTGTTGAGCCCGCTCTTAGGGCTCAAGTCAGTGGCCTTCAGTATGGCTCTGTCTCGTTAGCCTATTTGGGATGATGGGTTTTACTTGTATGGCCCACCGCATCCCAAGTAGCGCATCGTTCCGTCGCCAATCTATGAATTATACTCGTATTTTGCGCGCGGTGACGGGACAGGGTGCAACATCACACAAGCTTGATTTCCACCAACTAACATCATGTGCTTCATGCGTAGTTTAGATAAGAAAGTGGATTCACTGGGTCACATGAACTATGACACTTCATCTATGAGCACTCGATGAGTCCTCATCCTCCTTTAATGTCTCTTGAGCTCAAGGGATGGTGCAGTTAGGCTCAAGAGCTTGTCACTATGCTCTAAGTACTAATGCACACATACCTAGCTTTATGCCAATTGGTGAGCTATGGGGTGCAAGAAAATTAATGTTACTCAATCAACCTTCCATTTCAATCCCAAGGTGTTTTACATCGAGAATCCTCACATAGCAAACATGTGTTCACGGTGAGGACCTTTATGTGCATTCCCTCTAGGTTTGAAGTGTCGAGTTGACTTAGCATTATTTTCATGACAACCATTTTAATAGACACAAGATATTCAATCATTCCATAGCATGCAAACAAGAACATATCTTAAACATAACTAAAAAAAGATTTTATTCGTTAATAGAATTTCATACTAACATCTTTTTGTCCCTTTACTCTTTACATGATGAAGGCCCAACCCTCCCCAAGGAGAGTTTATCCTTCCATTATAATAGAAATAGAATAAGAAAAATACAAGAAATTGAACCCTGTTATGGTTCTGCTAAAAGAAAATCAAAAAGAAAAGTTGAGGAGAATATTAGAAACAACCCATTCATAACATTCTCTGGATCTTTCTTTGCCTTCTTAACTTCTTCCCTTCCAGCTCCTTGGCAATATTCTTCCTTTCTCTTTACAGCAACGGTTGTCTTCTTCTTTCCTTAGTGAGGGCCTCATATTCTTTTCTTATAGCAAGTTTTTAATTTCAGATCTGAGAGTGTCAAAGAGAGGAACCTACTCTTAGTCTTGCATGTTCGCTTATATAGAATATCCCACAACCCTTTTGAATCAAAATCTATTTAACTTCTTAAGTCCTTTCCATAAATGCTTTATCATAATTGATTCAGTTAATTATTTTGAGAATGCAAGGAATAATGAATAGAACTGCTGGGGAAGGAAAAAGAATTAAGTTTGTGTGTCTTTCCTTATACGGCATTTATTGTTGATTCTGGCTAAGAAAATGTGGTGGTCATTGTAGCGTGTTGTAGCGCCTCTCCATTCAAATTCAATCCGCCTTAGCGCGCTATGGTGGATGTATTAAATTTTTTTCGTATTCGACCCCTTTGTTCCGCTATAGTGCGCGGTAGCACTTGAACTTTCAAACTGTACCCGCTGCAGCATGCGGTAGCATATCAATAAATCTTCATTCGATTTTTACTCCGTTGTGGCGTGTTGTGACATGCGGTAGTGGTTGAGGTTTTGAGTTCAATCCACCTTGGTGCGGTAGTGGTTGTGACGTGCGGATGCATTATCTTTCTAGTTGTGGTGTGTGGTAGCGGCTGAACTTTCGTATCAGAACCACTATAGCGCGTTGTAACGGTTCTGTTAAGTCTTTATGTGTTGAGCCTAGTTTTATAACTGTCGTTGTGGCATGTGGTAGTGGTTGAGCTTTCATATCGGATCCGCTATGGCGCGCTATAGCGCGCTGGGGAGCGCTATAGTGGTTTCTTTCCAAAAATTTAGATTACTTCCAGATTTTTCTTAGCTGTCTTTCTTGCCTGAAAACCATGAAAATCCTATCAAGGATGGACATTCTGATAATAATTTGCTTGTATTTTTTCCAATTATTTTGTTATAAATCTTGGATTTATCATAATATTGGGGAACAACCCCTTTGCATTCTCCTAGCTTTCTCCCTTTCTTGATCTTTTCCTCCTCCTGCCTTCTATGCTCCTTCTATTCTCTATGCTGCAGCCTTGCTCTCCTTAGGGAAGGGTTCTCCTTCTCCTTGATCTATAATAGACTCATGGAAAAAACCTTAGGCTATCGAAATTTTGGAACTCTTCTTTAGTCTTGAATTTATTCTTTTATTCTCCTCTTATTATCTATTTAGCATTTAAGCAGCCATTTTTTCCCATTCCTTGAGAATAAGATTTCATTAAGTTTCATTCTGTTATGGTTTTGGAAATGAGGAACATTTAATGTATTTGCAATAATTTCATGTTGTGGAATGGAGGAGTTATGCTCTTTAGGTTCCTTATGCTGCTTTGAATGCTTCTACCTGGCAAAAATTACGGCGGGCGCTACGGTGCACTGTAGCGCCAAGCTTTCTGCTCATCAGGCACTATGGCGCGCGGTAGCACCGAGCTTTTGGTGATGATGGCGCTATGGCACAATATAGCACCCGGCTTTTGGTCTTGAAGGCGTTATGGCGCGCGATAGCGCTGAGCTTTTGGTAATAAGGGCGCTATGGCGTGCAGTAGTGCTAGGCTCTTAGTCTTAAAGGCACTTTAGCGCATGATAGTGCTAAACTTTTAGTGATGAGGGTGCTATGGCACGTGGTAGCACGAGGCTTTTGATCTTGAAGGCGCTATGATGGGCGGTAGCACCGAGCTTTCGGTCTAAATCCACTGCGATGTGCTGGGGCGCACTGTAGCATGCAAAATTCTCCATTTTCATCTATTTCTATCTTTTTGTAATTTGTTCACTTCCATGATGCAATGGAAATAATTCACCCTAAAATCATGCATTTTAACATGAAAATGACCATAGATATTGGGCTCACCACATCCCACATTTAAATTCTTGCTCGTCCTCGAGCAGGCAATCAAAATAGCTTTTTAAGATTAATTTCGCAAAATCAAGTCATTGGTTCTTTTTGTGATCAATGCTAAATATAAATTTAAACAAGCATTTTAGGTTTTTAGTTAGACTAACCTTTGGCTTTCCCAACTACTCTTTCTCATGATTACTATAAACAGAATTTGAGAGAATCTTAGTTGCATTCAAGAGAATTGGTTCAGTGGTCATTCCAGCAACTTATATGAGTTATATGTGCTTCTTCTTATAAGATGTATTGCTTTTCTCATTTGGAAAGATATTTTTCTTCATCCTTTTTATATTTTATGAGAGAAGCATTTTACTTTATCCCATAATAATCATCAAATACTTTTTTTTTATACATCAAATTTAGCACGTGCATTACATTCATGAGGTTATACTGAAGCCTAGCACATTCCAAATTCAACCACAAGTTCCATTACTCTCTTTGCAATCCTTACTTCCCCACACTTAGTTTATTTCATCATTTTAATTAAGTCAAGAGTATGTGCTGGTTATTTTATTAAGTTAATCAAACAAACCTTACTTATTTGGTTAAAAGTTTTAGTTAGACATATATCATTAATCCAAAGCTTTTTGTGCAAAGAGTTATAATTATATTTTCAATTATAATTTTTGGAAGAGTAAATTATCAAACCGATCAACTCAATTATCAAATTGCTAGTTTTAATCATTAATCTTAGATTAACAATTTCAATGGATGACCACATGAAAAGACTAAAATATCAAATAACAAAAATAAAACTACAAAACTAGTTACCAAATTAAAAATAATTTACAAGTAGTAAGGAATGAAACAAGCTGATAGAGATAATGACAAGCCATCATTACTGCAATCATGGTTGAGATTCCTCCTGCTCCATTATTGACGCACACAAATACTACATAAAACCTGATATAAATAAGAATCAAGAACCTAAAATGATTTGTTGGGTTGCCTCCCAACCAACGCTTAGTTTAATGTCCTTAGCCCGACCAAAAAATGCTTATATCCTCTTAGAAATTCTTTTTAGATTTTCATTAAGGCTTTAGGATGTGCATGATCTTTCTTAATAATATAATCTTTATGGATATTAGCTACACTATCTTTTTTCTTCAAAGCCCAACATGTGTCCTCTAAATTGCAATAATTCTTCTTTTTATTATTCTTTTCATTCTTATCACTTCTCCCTTATGTTTGTCATCAAACTCATCAAATACATCATTAACATCATTCTCAATTTCATTTTGTAGAAAGGCTTAAAATTCAATTTTCTTAGGAGTATAGTCTAAGCATTACTCAAAAAAGTCAAATTGCACATAATAAACATCAGGATTACTAGGGGTTTATTGATGTTTGAGATACTATAAATGGTTTTGGCACCATCATTATTATATATCAATTTACCTTACTCATTCTCAAATAATGTGTCATCTATTATTAAACATTGAGGTAGGTGCATTTGAGGTGTGTAGGAGACATAAATTTTGTATTACAATTGATTTACTTTTTCTGTTTGAAAATCTTGTTGCATTTTCAAATTGTCTAATTTAAAATTATACTCCAACTCTTTTTCATTGTTATTATTAGTTTGAGTTAAAGTTTCTTCCCTACACGTTGACACTTCTTGAGCTTGTTCCTTTATCTGTTGAATTATAACAACTTCTTCGACATGTTTAGCTAATTGTTGCAATATAAATTCTAGCTTAGCCTCAATTGACTTACATAAATACTTTTGATCTTCCAAATTAAACTCGTGCCTAATCGAGGTTGGTTATGTTTTTTCCAAATTGTTGTTCACAATCCCACTAAAATCTTCAACTGATTCTTCTAAGTATGATTGCTCACTTGTCCAATTTATATTATTAATGTTCATATCAGAGTGAGTGTAATTATGTTGCAAGTTGCTATCACACTTAATGTCATTAACTGATTTTGTTCTCGAAGATGTAAACGGGTTATTTTTCTTGCAATCCGGACTTGAATGTGTTCCCCTGCACCCATACACCAATTTTAATTATTATTGTGCTTACCATGAAATTTGTGTACTCCATATATGATAATAAAAATAATAAAAATTAATAGGCAAGTAAATTAAAAAAATTGAAATGATATGCACAAAAAACTTAAATCAATAGTTACTTTTGAGCTATCTCTAATACAAAACAATTAAACAGTTCCCCGACAATGGCGCCAAAAACTTGACAGACTAAAAATGTACGTCTGTGCTTACATGCAAGTGCTGTGGTCTGAACTAATATGGGATCGTGAGATCTCGAGATTTATCGTCCTCTGGGAACGGTGTTTGTTTTGTTACTAGAGTTTACCTGAGTTCACTAATATTTTAATGAGATTAAGTTGGTTGATTTTTAGTCCTGAATTACTCAAATTAAGGATTCTTTTTTAGAGAATATTGTCTGATTAAAATAGGGAGAGTTGGATTTTGGTATGTAATTAAGTAAGGATTACACGCTAGTAATCTTCCCTTCAAGTTCATGTCAAGTGAATTGGATGGATTTTTCTATTTAATTGTTAAGAAATTAAATCTTCTCTAGAGTATCCCCTAAATATGCTTAAATCTTTTCTAGTGCTTAGGATAAAATAGCTATCGCGCTCACTCTCGGCACTTAAACATTCATGAGATCTGAGTTTGATAAATTCACTTCATACATCTAAGTGATGAATTATTAAGTTGATTTGAGCATCTCATAAACTTGACTCCATCAATGGCTCTCATGCATCTATTCTTAGGTTTAGTTAAATAGTTGAGCTACTAGGCTTCAAGGGTTTATTTCACATCACTCTATAGCACACAACACTCTAAGACCTCATGTAAACCTAAAATGAACTATAAAGCTTTAATGATGGTTTCCGGCTCTCATGCATCATCATTTTGATTTAACAAAGGTCAATGTGCAATGAAGCTCAATAGGGCTTGTCACTGAGCCCTAGGTTTTACATGCACTATTGACCTCACATAAATCAAGTGAGATTAATGGAGCTCAGAGATAAATATAATACTCCAAGGATTAATAGATCTACTTAGGTCTAAGGTTATGCACCGAGCATTTTCGCACAGTGAATGTTTGACAGGCACTAGCGGTGTCCACTCCCTATTACGCATCTCCTTATGTCTAAGAAAGCTAGTTGGCACATGGAGTTCAAGATTAATTCATTATCACACAGATTTTACAATTTGCTCATATTTTCAAAATCATTCATTCACATGATAAATCTAAGATTTGTAGTGGATTAAGTTAATAAAAAAATACTTTTCATTAGGATTTGTATGCTTTTATAGGCATTTGCTAGCTTCTAAGACAAAGAAGAGCTGTAATTAAATTCTGAAGTAAAAACTAGAAAATATAGAAGAAATATGTTGCACCATGCCATAGCCCACTGCATAAGTTAATTCGAAAGGGAATCGCAATCACGCACCATAGCAGACCCAAGACCGAAACTACCACACTATTACGTGCCATAGTGGATCTATGACAGATAGTAAGATGCTAACATGCACTGTAGCGATTACCAATTTGTAACTCTATCACTACCACACGCTACAGTGAATATATTATGTTGCCCAGTGCCTCACATTAATGCATATATTTGAAAGGGTACCGCTATCACGCGTCGCACTGGTCTCAAGATTGAAGGTCCCACGCTACTGAGTGCTACAGCAGCCTCTAGACTGAAGTCTTGGCTCTATCGCACACCATAGTGGTACATAATTCAAAAGTATCATGCTATCGTGCACTGTAACACCCTCAAAACTGAGACTTTGGCACTACCTCTCGTTGTAGCGCCCACCGTAAATTCTGTCAGGTAGAAGCATTCAAAATAGCATAGTGAAAGCCAAAGATCATAACTCCTCTTCCCACAGCAAGGAATTATTGCAAATGCATTAAAGCTTCCTCATTTCCAAAGGCATAATAGAATAAAACTTCGTGAAATTCAAATCTCAAGAAATGGGAAAAGGTGGATGATTAAAGCAAAAGGAATATTCTAAGGACTATAAAAGAACAGCTTCAAGATTAAGGAAGGGTTCTAGTTTTTCATACTCAAAGTCCATTGGATACTGAAGCTTCTTCAGCATTAGGAAGGAGAGTTCCCCCCTACCCAAGGAAGGAGAAGGTCTTCACTAAAAGTGAAAGGATCAAGCACAGGAAATAGAGAAGAGAAAGAGCTCTGAGATAGAGAGATGGTCCAGTGAATGCGATAGCTGTTCCTGGTATTGTATCTCAATCTCACTCATTTTATTTTCTATAAGAGCCATGAAAAGGCTCTCAATTCTTAGTAACTATCCTTGTATTTACTTTTTAATGGCATCCTAAACCCTCTTTGGGGAGGATTGGGCATATGCATGTAATGAGTTAAGGGAATAAAAAGTGTTTGTACTTTGAAATTATTAATGAATATCTTGCTTAGCCATTTCTTTAAATTAAATGATATGGAGAATGTATTGAATGAATTGTTTTGTCATGAATATATATTTTAAGCAATTGAACATTTTAAACTAGGAAAACCATTTAGCCCAATGATATATTAGAACTATGGGTATGCATGTTGAGCATCCTCACCACGAATGTTCGTGATAACATTCGTTGTGCAAAAATGACCAATGCAAATCCTTAGATTTAAGATGATGAACAGAGCGATGGAAAATTAAGAAATCTTTAAGCTCCACTGCTCACTATTAGCTTATGCGAGAAATTTGTGCATGATTTCCTAGAGCCTTGTGACAAGTTTATGCAAGGATGATAAGTTAATTCCTTAATTAAGTTGATAAGTTAATGCATGTGAGCCAAGAGCCACTGATTAAGCTCTATAACTCATGCTAAGTTTATGCAAGGATTTAGATACATTGTGTGCTTGTTGGTGATGTTACATAACTCACTTAGCTCAAAGGCTATCTTCCTTAGCTAAACTTAAAACTGACGCATGTGAGCCATCGGTGGAATCAGGCTCATGTGATGCATAAATAAAACTATAGATTTCATGACTTAAACATAAGTATTGAACTCAAGAAAATTGATCACATGAGGCCTATGTGTCGAGATTGAACCATCTTGTGTTTATCTCTGAGCACTAGGCAAAACTTAGTACATTTAAGGGACACCCTAGAGAAGACTACGTTTCTTGATTATTATTAAAGTATATAATTTATTTGATACTAAAAGTTGATAAAGAATACTACTTACACGAGCCCTTAATGAATTTTATGCTAAACCCAACTCTCCTTACTTTCTCAACAAGTAGTTTTTAATCCAAGAAACTCTGATTTGCAAAATTTAGAACCAACATCAACACTAAATCATCATTCAAACATCAGTAAACTCAAATATACTTTAGTAATGAAATAACACCATTCTCAGTAGAAGATAAATCTCAAGATCTCACCATCCCAATTATTATTTCAGACTATGTGCACTTGCGTGTAACCGTAGACTTACAAATTTGGTTTGTCATGTTTTTGGCACCGTTATCAAGGAACGGTAAACTATTTCGTATTAAAGACATTTTGATAGTAACTGGTGATTTGAATTTTCTTATTGCATATATTTTCTTGTTTTTTGTGATTATATTGCAAATAGTTTTTAATGTATTTTAGCTTTATTTGTTTTCTTTAAATTTATGATATTGCTTGTATCAATTTCTATGAACTACTATCTATTTGTTGAAATCAAGGTTGCATGCGAAGAAGAGATTATTCAAACTTTCTCTTCGATTATGAAATTGATAAAACATATCTAAGGGCGAGAAGACAACAACTAATAACAAATCAAACCTAACTTGAAATAGAAAATTTATGTAAAAATCTAGGGGAAGTGCTATAAAACAATAAAGGTAGGGCCATTAGGGATTACGCTTTACCAACTGTTATGGGAGTCCCTCATGCCATTATTAGACACATTTTTGAAGCTAACAATTTTGAAATCAAACCTTAAACCTTACAAAAGGTTCAGAATACCAATTTAGCGGCTTAGCTACGGAAGATCCCAATTCACAAATTTCCAACTTGTTAAAAATATGTGATACCTTCAGATTTAATGGCATCTCTGATGATGCTATTTGATTAAGACATTTTCCATACTCACTGAGAGATAGAGCTAAGAATTGGCTCAGCTCTTTGCCTAGCGATACAATTTGCACATGGAACGACTTGGCTAGAAAATTCTTAGCCAAGTATTTCCCACCTACGAAGACAGCCAAACTGAGGAATGAGATCTCTAACTTCTCTCAGCAAAATGGGAAAAGTGTTTACGATGGTTGGGAGTGCTTTAAGGAATGCCTAAGGTGTTGTCCTCATCATGGGTTCCATAAGTGGATCCAAGTGCAAACATTTTACAATGAACTGAATGCACCCACCATGATGCTCATTGAAGCAGCTGCCGGTGGATCCCTAAGTAGCAAAACCCAAGAAGAGGCTTTTGACGACTTATAGCAAATGGCAAATAATGCATATCAATGGCCGAGTGAGTGGCTCAACTCCAATAGGAAAGAGGTCAATAACTTGAGTGAACCCAACCTAATTTTTGCACTTCAAAGGGAGATTGATTTGTTAAATCAAAAAATTGAAAATATGAGCATTAATACTATTCAAGAATTCAACTGCGAGCTATGTGGTGGGCCTCATAATAGTTAGTGCTGCAGCTTAAGCAATCCCTTTACACCCTTCAACGCAGAACAAGTGAATTTTCTAAGAAATAATAATAATAATAACAATAATTCTCAAAACAACCCTTACTCTAACCCATATAATCAAGGGTGGAGAAATCACCCCAATTTTTCTTGGAGAAATGGGAATTCTCAAGGAAATTATAGTAATGGAAAATAATTACAAAATAGGCAAGCTCAAAATTTTAAAAATAATTATCAGCCTAGCCAACATAAAACCCAAGAACCCGGATTAGAAGGAGCCTTTAATTCTTTCAAAGCTAAAACTATACAATTCATGAAGAGAACGGAGCAAACCATAAGCCATCATGAAACTTCAAAGTCACCCTTAGAAATATTGAGGTCCAACTAGGGTAAAGGGGATAGAAGAAACCTCGATCATTCTGAAGTTTTCTATCTTAGACTTTATGACCTCATTAAGAATAGTAAGGAATATCCCAGTAGGGCTTGGAAGCTTTATAATTTATACTGATTTTATCGTATGTGAGTGGGACAGGTGGAAGGAAAATTCCACTGCCATCATTGAGAGACCCTTCCTAGCTAACACTACAACTATTATAAATGTAGAGAGGGGAGTAATTACTTTAAGGGTAAATTTTGAGGTAGAAGAAATAGACATAATGTAACGCCCCACCCCGTCGTCGCGCGCAAAAGACAAGTGTATATATAACAGATCGGCGGCCGAGCGGTGTGCTACTCAGGGATGGGAGCAGCTGACAATAGTATCCTCCCGAATAGGCTAAGAGATTGAGCAACACTGAAGGCTGCGGTCTCAAACCCAAGAGTAGGATCGAGAGTCAATACTTAGGATAAGAGTAGAGTACTTGTCTTAAGTATTAGACTACAAGTACATTAGATTTAAAAAGTATATATGAATCTGATATACGTTATCAATATATTAGCATTTCCAATATGCTGGTAGCATCACAATACTAGGTATAGTAGTATAACAGAGTGCAGAAGCTAAAGCAAAACATTCAGAATACATTCATCACAGAACAGTAGTAAATATTCATCTCAGAAAAAAAAGGTAAAATACATCCAGAATTATTACAATCTAATTTAAATTATGCAAAAGTAAAGTCTATCTGAAGTACTAAAGCAGAAATAGTAAAGTAAAAAGGTGGAAGACAGATCCACTAAGGCTCCACGTACTCCTCCTGGATCACCTGCAAGTCCTCCTGCCCTATCTCAACAAGTTGCTTGGGATTTAGCAGATTGCCGTATCCCAAAAGTACCCCGTATTAGACAAGAAGTCTAACACATCGCAACTGAACTAAGTAGTACTAAAGTAGATACAAATAGATAGTGAAGTAAATAAAACAGTAAAAAAGCAATAAAATAATGAACCACTGAAAAGGTAAACGCTAAACAAGGTAAAAATGAACTAAAAACTGAATGCTAAAAGTAAATGAAAACATTAAATACTCAGAATTAAAGGTAAAAATGTCCAATGATGTATTGTATGTCACTGAGATTATGCATCTAAATATGCCATGTCACGGTATGCCACAGATATATAACAGAACTATCACTGAAAGGCTATGAGTCGTACAGTACAATGTATACATATACCCAATTGGGAATACAGTTTACTGTGATGCCGATGCATTATGAAATTCTCCAGTCATGGTATATAATATTCTGTAACCCATAATTCATCACTGATACTCATACTTCTCTATTGAATCATTCATCATGATCATGCTCATGTTTATTCCCATGCTTCTATTCTATATGAGGAAAATCCAGAAATCCAGAAAACTTCAAATACTGATGATGAATTCAAGGTTTCCACTATGCAAAATCCTGTTAAAAGGATTCTGACTCCTACCTTCTAGAATGATAATTGGTTAAAGTTGAAGATTTACTGAAAAGTTATTAGATGGGATGATTGTATACACATATTTAGCATGTTGCAAGAAAAGGTGGTTCTTAACACTTAGTTTGATTAAGCCACCCTAACAAAGCAATCTTCTATAAGAGGCTTTACCCTTTGGTGATCTGTATCTCAAACTAAGTCATTAAGGTGCCCGACTCACAATCACACTCAGTGTCTTAAAGAAGGTGATTCTAATTACTTAGTTTGTTTGAGCCATACCTATTGAAGCGGTCTTCGCTAAGAGGCATTGTCTGTTGATGATTTGTATTTCAATCAAACTAAGGAATAAGTCCATGTTTAATAAACTCTTAGTATTGGAAGATTTACTCTAATGGGACTGTATTCATCTAATCCCTCAGGATAGCACCTAGTCATAAGTCCACATTGGAGTAAATCAACCAATCCTGAATACTATTGAAGAAATTCAATACTATGGGTATACCATAATACACCAACCAATAATCTAGGTTTAGACAACTCTATTTAATCAACAAGGATTCATCAAAACTATTAATCCCTATGCTAAATAGGTAAGTCCTACATAAGGCTCCAAGAAAAATGTGATCAAAGATCATTCAATATAGATCCTACCACAAGGAAAGGTATCATTCTAATATCTTAAGTGATTCCCACCATGAGGGGTTAAGATAAACTTCTCAGGTTAAGGGATCGTCTAAGTTTCTACCTTAATGAGTTATACAAAATTCTCCTACCTCTATATATATTTAAATCAAGGACTTAAAATATTTCAAAGATGATCTTATGATGAGATACTTAGGATCTCACACTCTTACTTCTAATGCAAACATTCTAGATTCTACTTATCATTTAGGTTTAGAGTGATCAGATCAGATGATTAAGTCATCTAATCATAATTTATTCTAAGATTATGGGATTTAAATCAAAGATGTTATTAAAGTTATATCACTTGTTTAATCAATATGATTCTATTAATCTTCTAATGCTAATAATCTTATTTATGAGAAAATCAAGGATCTAAAGTTTAGATTTAGATTAAGCAATCACATAGCTTTATTATTAACCTTAACATGTCTAATCCAAATATTTAAGATCAATATCAAATCAGATGCATTATTGGAATAATGACAATTGCATTATCTTATAATCAATTCAATTTAATTAAGTTTAAGAGTTTGAATCTTAATCAAATAGATTAGGGTTTAACCCCTTACTCATGTCTAATCAAGATCAAATGATTATTTATAAATCATTGCCAAATTAGTGAATTTAGGATATATTTTTGGTGGCAATCTTAGACCTAGGTCAAGTCTTAATAGCTTGATCAAAGTCTTAGGACTTCTTAAGGTTAATTAAGAGATTTAAGTCCTCAATTTTAGATTTTTTCAATTTATACATCATAAATTTGCATACATGATTTCAATACATCTACCTTAATATTATGAATCATATTAATGGAAAAATTTTAGAAAATAGAAAGTAATTAGTGCTAGTTAAGCCCTAAATCAATCCAAAAGGATTAGCACATAAATATAAATCCAACCATCATAATTTCATGCAATTTGGCACATAAGTTCTAATAACCATACAATTAATCAGAGACTAAGTTTGCTAAGATCCAATGGTTGTAAACCCTAATTTTCACTAATCATGATTTAACAAGATTAGAGCATAAGTTGAAATACAGAAATTAAAAAAGTAAACTACTTAGCACATTCATTTTACTAATCATGGGGAAGCTAATGGCACCCAAAACATGTAATTTGGTGAAGTATAATTGCTAAACCACCCTAATCAAGATTTGCTATAATTAAGCAAAAATGAAAAATCTAACCATTGGATGTTCCATATGATTTTATATTCTTATTCCTGAGGATTTTCTGATCAATTTGATATATAATATCATAAGATTTGAACCAGTGGATTAAAAGTTATTTCATTAATATATTCTGCATTTTTATTTAATTAATTCCTTATGATTGGAATAATTGAAAAATTTTCCATAAGGAAAATAATTTCAATTATTCGAATATTATTTAAAATGGGATCGGCCCAAATCCAAAACACGTGGGTCAGCTCGACCCGGGGACCCGGGGACCCGTTAGGGACCACACCACGACCTTGGGTTGATCGAGAATCGATCCCCTAGCCAAGATGCGTCTATTGACACTCAAAGCCCCCTGTGAGAGGGTCTGGATTGGCCGAACCTTACTCACCTGAGGGCTCCCTTAATGGAGCTACTGTGGCGAGACAATTCTCCCCACAGATGCCATGCCAGACCTAGGGCTCGATTCCTACATCTTCAAGGAGGTGAGACGGATCGAAGCCCTATGGTCTGAGGGCATGAGGTGGTCTGGAACATCGGGGGCTTACTTGACCTAAGGTGTTCCTTAAGGGCTTAGCCCGATCGATCGATTCGATCGATCAGGGATAGCTCACGGCTCAATTACGATATCATTAGGTTCGATTCGATAATACACAGCAATACAAGTCAAATGGAGATGAGCCCGATCCTTATTGGCTCAAGACTTACAAACAGGGGTACCTGGTTCGACGGTTGAGCTCAGGGTGGTTGACAGAGATTTTGGCTGGCCTTAGCTGAACTTTCAGACGCTGCAAAGTATCCTGAACTCCAGGAGAGCCTACTATCAGCAGTTCGAGAGCTTCTGGGATAGCCTGGAGGAAGCTTGCAGACCGGAAATGGCGGAAGAAGGATTGAGCTCAATTGATTAGCAAGGATCAGATGGAGCAAGGCTAGTGCTATTTATAGCCCTGGCAGAGAATTGGGAAGCTTCTAGAGGTTATGCCTCGGGCTGGGGTGGCCCGTGGGGGTTGGGCCATGGCTGAGCTCTTGAATTTCTAATTTGAGCTTGGCTGGGTTACAAGGCCCAATTGGGCTCCTTGTCAAGATGGGGGAGGTCGTAATGACCTACTGAGGTGGATGTAGGAGTGCGAGACAGGCTCGGTAGCTGGCTGTACGGGGAGATCTTCCCTGTCGAGCGCGGGCAAGAGGAAGACGAAGGTCCATAGTAACGGGACCTTCGGATGCCGTTTGATCAATCAACCGGATGGCGCTATGACTGGGATTGCTCGGATACTAATGGCCGATCACGGGAGTGATCCTGGCCATAGGATTTACAGGTTCATCTAACGGTGGATCCACTATCCTGCAGAATTAAATCTGAACCGTGGGATCTAAAAGTTCGACGGTGAGATTAGCGGGATTCCGCTATCGTGTGACCCCAGCTCCACAGCGGATTGCCCACAGTCCGCACAACGGATCCCGACTGTTAAATTAGTTTAAAGGGAATATTTGCAATTTAGAAAAGTTAGGACCCCTTTTATGCAATTAATCCATTTTATTTAGATGTGAATTATGGCCTAAATGATTTTCAAATTGTACCAAATATTCACCCCTTGCTAATTTAGGAGTGAGGAATTCAAAAATGCAATCAGATTTTAATTCTGAGATCAAAATATTTTAGGTCTAATCTAGGGCATTTAAACTGATCAAAATGCCATATTTGACTTAGAGGAGTCCAATGGGCTTCAAATTTGCAGAATAGGTTTGAATTAAAGTTCTAAAAGCAATGAGATCAAAATTTAAGGGTAATTAAGCTATAGATTAGTAGGGTAACAACCTAGGGTTGTTACACATAATGCCCACCATTTACAAACAAAAAATTATAAAATCTAGGTGGCAAAAGAAAAATCTAAGTAATACTCCTGACCCCGAACCTGAGGCTCAATGTTATAAATTAATTGAAGCTAGTTCTGAAGGAATAGACTGCACCTCGGCTAGAGGTGGTAGTGCTAAGGAGACAAAGCTTAAGGAGAAAATGCATTGGGGAAAATGGAAAAAGAAAGTAATAACTAGAAATGCATTTCTAGCAATTGATTATGAGTGCCTAAGTTTGAGCACAACAGCTGAAAACTCTATTTGTGCTCAGCCAAGACCTCCAACAATTTGGAGAGAAATTTTTTCAGGAGATGCAAATTGAAAATGCTTAATTGGTCAGGCTGATGACGTTAAACCAATCGCTTTTGGGAGGCATCCTAAGCCCTTTTTGGTACTTATTTTTTTGTTGTAATTAGTTTAGCAAAATAGTTTAGGTAAAAATTAAAACTGGCAACCTAGAATGTAGAAATAGACAAATTGCAAAAATTCATTTCAACAAGTGCTATAGCGTGCCCCAGCGCATCCTGGTGCTAAAGCGCCTAGACATTGTAGCTCGCTACAGGGGAATTTGACGTGGTGACGCGCTGCAGCGGAATTTGAAGCTATAGCGCGCCGTAGAATCCATGAGTTCGAAAGTAGGGCGCAATCATGCACTACGGCGCGCTACAGCGCATGACAAAAATTTTACAGGTAGAACTTTTATTGACTATGATGGAATTCTCAAGCAATCAAAATTACTACAGCGTGCCTTTTGAGCTAGAATCTAAAAAAAATGTTGAAAAGAATCTCCTTTTTATCTTTCCAAAAACTCATCTTAACTCACATTGATGTCATGCATTAAAGGACATTTGAACAACCATTAGAGTGAGTTTGAATTTGCATTTAGGAGAAAAGTATAATGGATTCTGGGTGTATAAAATGAGAGGGGTGGAGTGGATCATCACACACAATTTCTTTGGTTATTTTATGCCTCTAAATCTTAAGTACCCAAATCCTTTTCTTCTTAAATGACTTCTCAAGAAAAAAGCATGGTTAGCAAGGGTGCTGCTGCCTCAACTTCTGGAGGAAGCTTCAATAGCAAGCAGTTCTCCTCGATTGAGCCAGAGCAAATGTATGCCTAAAGAACCTCAAAGCGCAAGCTTATCCCAGAATGGGGCTTCGCCCTTCCTTATTCAGTGAGCCAACCTAATGTAGCACAACAAGGATGGGATAACTTGGTCAGCTTACAGACTGATTCTTACTTGACCCTCGTACAAGAAGTCTTCGTTAATGCAATCAAAGCAAAGGGGAGGAAAATTTTGGTACGATGGAAGGCGGTAAATTTTGGGACCAAGCAGATCGAGCAATTTTATGGACTTAGGGTGTTAGAAAACTGCGCCTACCAAGCCTACCTAAATGCTAAATTTGACTTATTAGTTGTCGCTAGTGCTCTCACTTCGTATGACACTAATTGGAGAGGAAACCTCACCAACATTCTATGAGATTTTCTTAAGGACTCATGTAATGCGTGACATGTTCTTATCTCTAATAATATAATTCCATCTTAGCATTAACTGAGGTGACCCAGAGATATCCTTATCTTTGAGGTTATACTTGAACACTTGTAGCACGCCTTAATCGGACCTTGCGCAGCTTTATCTTTTGGATCGTTAATTTTTGAAATTTTCCTTGAGTAAGAAATCAAGGTTGTCTCTAGTGACACTATGATACCTCCCCGTGTTCCTCTTACCTTTACAACCTACACTCATGTTATCAAGAAAGGAAGAAGATCAAGAGAAGAAGACATGGGAAGGAAGGAGAAGCCTCTTCTTCTTCTTCAAGCATATTGTCAAAATTGATAAGTATACAAAAAGGAATGTCCAAAATGAGGGAGCATCAAAAGCAATTGAGGAAATTTATGGAGGTAGACATGCAGTACTGCAAAGCCGCTTTGTCTCAACAACACCAATTCCAAAATGACGTCCACTTGGCTCTTGGAACAATGCTTTCAAATAGGAGCCTACATGGTGGACTAGGATAATCTGTCCACCCACAACCCCCATCTTTTGAATTCCCTCCAAACTCACAATGGTCTGAAGAGGATGAAGATGATGATGAAGAAGAAGAAGAAGAAGAAGAAGTGAAAGATGACGATGATGATGATGAATGAACAGGTTGCCATTTTCTTTTTTTTTCTTAGTTTTATTTGTATTTTTATTTTGCTTTTGATAAATCTTAGTGAAAATCATTTCCCCATTGTCTTGTGCTACTGCAATATTGATCTTATTATTCTAATTTTCTAGAAAAACTTTTATTGCCCAAAAAAATTTATCAGCAATAGTATGTGTGAAAACTTCCCAAAATTTGAATTACTTAACAAAATGTGAATTTTTAAATTTATTGATTCCAAAGTATTTATGTTAATGTAAGATCACTCTCTAATCACTATAGTACCCTCAACTAAAAACTTTAAGTTGTTGAAATCTAAGTGTGGGAGTGGGAAATTGAGGAGCTTTATTGAGATGGGGAAGAAATGGTGAAATCATGAATGTGCTAGGTTTCTTTATGACATACTGAACCCAATGAATAATTACAATAAAGGATGAAAAAAATGACTCTCCCTTGGAATGAAAGCAAAAAAAAATGAAGGGATGAAGAAAATTTTCTTTCCCAAAATAATGAGAAAACTGAGAAAAGCGGGATGAAGAAAAATATCTCTCATGGAAATTGTCATTCATTGCAATTCACAAGAAGAAATGCACATAGCACCAAAAAATTCTAAAAAATACTGAATCTAGTTTTTTCTCAACCAAAGAAAGACTAGAAATCCCCCCATGAACATTTAAGTCTAGCATCGTACATCAAGAGGGAGGGAAAATAGAATAGTGAAAAGAGTGAAAATTACTAGGCTAAGTACAATTAAGAACACGTGTTTCAACTAATCATTTCATTAAGTAAGGTTATAAAAAAAAAGAAAATTTCACAGCAATCCTTAGAATTGTGAAACTAAATTTTTTTTTTTTGAAAATTTATTATTAAGGCTTACTTGAGGATAAGCAAGAAGCAAAGTGTGGGGGTGTGATAAATCTAAGATTCATTGCGATTTAATTTAATAAAAATAACAGTTTACATTAGGATTTGTATGCTTTGATATGAAATTGCTGGCTTTCAGGATAAAGAAGAGCTGAAATCAATTCAGTAGTGAAAACTAAAAATTCTAGAAGAAATACGCTACGACGCGCCACAGCGCACCACAGCATGCTCTGGCAGAAGTTAAATCGAAAGGCAAGTGTTATCACACGCTGTAGCGGACCCAAGATCGAAACTACCATATTATCGTGCACCATAGCAGATCAATGACCGATAGTCAGACACTATCACGCACAATTGCAGTTACCAATTCGAAAGTCTGGTGCTACCACGCACTACAGCGGATATAATATGTTACCCGGTGCCTCACATTAATGCAAATACTCGAAGGTGTCCCACAACCGCGCACCATAGTGGTCTTAAGAATGATAGTCCCATGCTACCGCGCACTGCAGTGGTCTCAAGACCGGAGGCCTAGCACTACCGCATACCGCAGCGGCTCATAAATCGAAAGTCTCAGCTGTCGCGCGTCGTAGCACCCTCAAAACCGACTCTGGCGCTACCACGTGCCATAATGCCCGTCATAAATTCTGCCAGGTAGAAATATTCAAAATAGCATAAGGAAAGCCAAAGATAATAACTCCTCTTCCCACGGTAAGAAATTATTACAAATGCATTAAAGCTTCCTCATTTTCAAAAGCATAACGGAGTAAAACTTAATGAAATTCAAATCTCAAGGAATGGGAAAGGGTGGCTAATTAAATGCTGAAGAAGTATTTTGAGGACTATAATAGCTTAACTTATAGACTAAGGAATGGTTCTAGTGTTTCATACTCAAAGTCTATTGGAGATTGTGGCTGCTTCAGCATAAGGAAGTTCAATTTTGCCTAATACTTGGAGATAAACACAAGAAGGTCCAATCTTTGGACATAGACCCTCATGTGATCAATTTTGGTTGACTTCAATATTTACATCTAAGTCATGAAATCTATAGCTTTAGTTATACATCACATGAGCTTGATTTGACCAGCGGCTCACATGCGTCAGTTTTAAGTTTAGCAAAGGAAGAGAGCATTTGGGCTAAGTGAGTTATGTCACATCACTCACAAGCACACAATGCATCTTAATCCTCACATAAAGTTAACTCGAGCTATGGAGCTCAACCAGTGGCTCTTGGCTCACATGCATCAACTTCTCAACTTAGCAAAGGAACTATGCTACGATGTTCATAGAGTTTTCACAAGGCTCTAAGAAATTATTCACAAATTTCTCGTATAAGCTAATGGTGTGCAGGGGAGCTCAAAGATTGCTTAATTTCCCATCGCTCTATTCATCATCTTAAATTTAAAGATTTTATATGGTCATCTCTGCACAGCAAATGTTGTCATGGACATTCGCAACGAGGATGCTCATCATGCATATCCATTGTTCAAATAGATCATCGAGCTATATGTTTTTCCAAGTTTAAAATGTTTGTTTGCTTAAAATATATATTCATGACAAAATAACTCATCCAATACATTCTCCACATCATTTAATCAAAATAAATAGCTAAACAAGATATTCATTAATAATTTCAGAGTACAAACACTTTTTATTCCATTAACTCATTACATGCATATTCTTAACCCTCCCTAAGAAGGGCTTAGGCTGCCAATAATAAGAAAATACAAGTATAGCTACAAAGAATTGAGGGCCTTTGCATGGCTCTTACAGAAAAGAAAATGAGTGAGATTGAGATACAATACTAGGAACTGCTGTCGAATTCGCCAAACCTTCTCTCTATCTCTAAGCTCTTTCTCCTCTCCATTTCCTATGCTTGATCCTTTCTCTTCTAATGCAAATCTTCTCCTTCCTTGGGTAGAGGGGAACTCACCTTCCTAATGTTGAAGCAGCCTCAGTCTCCAATAGACTTTGAGAATGAAAAATTGGAACCCTTCCTTAGTCTTGAAGCTGTGCTTTTATAGTCCTTAAAATATTCCTTCAGCATTTAATTAGCCACTCTTTCCCATTCCTTGAGATTTTAATTTAATTAAGTTTCATTCTGTTATACTTTTAAAAATAAAGAAACTTAAATGTTTTTTCAATAATTTCTTGCTATGAGAAGGGGAGTTATGTTTTTGGCTTTCCTTATGCTGCTTGGAATGCTTCTACCTTGAAAAAATTATGGCGGGCGCTACAGCGTGCCGAGCTTATTGTTAGTCGGGCGCTATTGCATGCGGTAGTGCTAAGATTTTGGCGATGAGGGCACAATGGTGCATAGTAGTGCTAGGCATTCGATCTTTAAGGTGCTATGGCGCGCGATAGCACTGAGCTTTCACTAATGATGGCATTATGGCACGTAGTAGCTCCAAGCTATAGTTCTTAAAGGCGCTTTGGCATGTGATAGCACCAAGTTTTTAGTGATGAGGGTGCTATTGTTCACAGTAACACCAAGTTTCGGTCCTGAAGGCACTATGGTGCATGGTAGCGCTGAGATTTCTGTCTGTATCTACCGCAGTGCGCTGAGGTGCGCTGTAGTATGCAAAATTCTCCATTTTCATCAATTTCTATTTTATTTGTAATTTGATCACTTCCAAGCTCTAATGGAAATAAATCACTCTAAAATTATTACTAGTTTGAGAAATTTCATGTATTTTAATATGAAAATGACCATAGATATGGGGCTCATCACACTCCCACACTTAAGTTCTTTCTCATTCTCGAGCAAGCAATCAAAATAGCTTTTTGTGGTAATTGAAGTTAATTATTGGGAATCACATTAGTAATATTCTAATTTGGTGGTTTATGATCAATTCCTCAAAATCAAGTCATTAGTTTCAGAAAAATTATGCATTTTAACATGAAAATGACCATAGATATGGGGCTCATCACACCTCCACACTTAAATTCTTGCTCGTTCTCCAACTAGAATCAAAATAGCTTTTTGTGGTAATTGAAATTAATGATTGAAAATTACATTAGTAATATTTTGATTTGGTGGTTTAAGATCAGTTTCGCAAAATCAAGTCATTGGTTTCAGAAAAATCATGCATTTTTACATGAAAATGACCATAGATATATGGCTCATCACACCCCCACACTTAAATTCTTGCTCATCCTCGAGCAAGGAATCAAAATAGCTTTTTGTGGTAATTGAAATTAATGATTGAGAATTATATTAGTAATATTCTAATTTGGTGGTTTACTATCAATTCCTCATAATCAAGTCATTGGTTTCAGATAATTATTCATTTTAACATGAAAATGACCATAGATATGGGGCTCATCACATGCATATAAGTATAAGTAAATATTGTACAAAAGCTGAAACTAAACTAAGAGTATGCAGAAATAGAAAGTAAGCATGTAAAATTGCCATATCAAAAGCCTAGCTAATAAAGCCACTATAACTGTAATGAAACAGTAGCTATCATCTCATTCAAGTCATTTTGCTTTTCGAAGCTAAGGCAAAATAACTAAACTAAATTGAAGAAACAAAAAATACATGTAGTTAACTCTTAGCTATTATACTTTACTTTTATGGACACGTCCTAAAGTAGCTGAGTAGTTAAGTACATCTGCAGGACTGAAGTGGGTTCCCAAACTAGACATAACTCTTCCCAATGAGTACGTGTCAAGTATCCATATTTCTCTTTACCACCTGTCCATTGGCAGTAATGTGTACACATAATCACCCATCCTGATAATGAACCTAATGCAAATGTTATCCAAATTCTCTATGTTTTTAGTTCATGCATCAAATTTATCTTATATGATATGTTCAAGGTAAAAAGGCTCAAAAATAAGGAATGTAAAAATAAAGTCAAAATAAGCAAGATTCTACTAAAACATATGTGATATATATTGTTATTTAATTTATCCTTTCTATCTACTCTTAGAGAATACAAGCTCAGTATCTCTAATATCCTACTATAGAGTTACATCTCATATTCATAACTTTATAAAGTTAAACATTAGAACTTAACAAGTTCTAATTCAAAAATCAGAAATTGATGCTTGCAAATATTAATATAAATAATTAATCATCCTAATCGATATAATTATCATCCCAAAACCAATCTTTATTAAGATAACCAAGATCTAGGGATTTAGAGTTAAACTCTAAACATGAGGTTTAAGCTCTATACCCAAGGTACTAATATCTAAGGTTCTATGATTTTTAACAATTCTCATTCAAAAAGTTTAAGAATCTTAAGGATTGAAATTAATTTGATTGAGATGGAATTGCTAATCTTAAAAATGTTGAAACACTAAAGTTAGGAGATAAAATAATCCAACTTATAATTCTTAACTAGAAACTTAGAAAAATGAGGATTCAATATATTGAGTAATTTTATTACTCAATAAAACTAAATTTACTAAAAGTAAGAAATGAAATACTAAGTCTAATTTACTTATGAAATTTTATCAGAATTTCACTCAATGATTTATTTTATGATATACTTAGGAAAAGTATTAGGAAAAGTATAATAATATTCTAAACTGATTATAATTGATTTATTAAGCATTGAAATGCAATTAAAGAGGTTAGAATGTAGATTCTAAATCCACTTTAGGAATCTTGATATTTCACTTAATTAAATATAGGGAAATTTAGGGTTTAGCTTTTAAATCTAATCTTACAAATCTAAATGATCTTAAATTGACTCTAAACATTCAATTTAATGATTTTGGATGAAAAGAATAGATTTTTAAGTCTTAATTGTACTTAAAGCAACCTTTGGTCAAAATGACAAAAATACCCATCCTTAAGGGTCAAAAATGAGATTTTGAGTTCTAGGGTTTCAATTTGAATCTACTCAATTCTAATTGGTTCTTTACTATTTCAAATGAAGACTGACACCTTAAACATCCAAATTTGGACTAGAATTAATCTTAATAAGCACTAATCAAGATTTAGGTCATTAAGTGGTGATTATTCAAATTTGATTATGAAAATAGGTTTTGATCTTACTAATAAGTTTTATATTTCTTAAGGAGTTCAAAAATAGATTACTTAAATCAAAGCTTAATTAGGCTAATTATTTGTCAATTATGGTTTAGGATAATTAAGGAATGATTAGTAAAATTAATCATAAAAATATATTTATAACCACATAATTAAGTTCTACTCTGTCTAAGGAAGATTTAGAGACCTTAATCATGTATTTTGGCTAAAAAATGAGATTAATATTCATTGATCAAATTTCTAGAGTAATAAAGAAAAAATAAGAAAATAAATCACAGAAATTAAAATATTCTTGTAATTTATTATTTCTTATATTTTTCTAATCAGAATAATATATTTGATCATACCATTGGGATTTAAAATGGCTAAGTTATTTAAATAATTTATTTGGAATGTTTTAATTAAATAAACCATAAGATTCTGAATTATCCAATTATCTTACTTAAGGAAAAATATTCTAGAAACTCAGTTATGTAAATAGCCCGGGCAAAATGAAGTGGGTCTAGGGCCGACCCAACCCGTTACTTGGAATGCTTGCCACCACTTCGTCTCAATCACTACATGATCAGAGATCTCAGGCAAAGCGATATAGCTAAGGATCAGGCCTGATGACTAGTTAGATTCTTGGGACCTTACTCGCAACAGTGCACTATAATGCACTATCACAAGTTTCATCAATCAGACCAAGCTCGATCAGCCCAACTTATTGTTGATTCCCAGCAATCAAATCCTTCAATCGCCAACAACCCGGGTACTAACATGCATGGGAAGGAGTGGTTAAGATAGATGCTAACTATAATAACCCAAATTTGTTACCCTAGACAATTAGGACTAACCCAAGTCTTAATTTTGATTCTGACACTCTTAAATAGCTATTAGGATCTAACCCTGATATTTTGGTTCAAACTAGGTGTCAAATGGATCAAACCCTAATTTTAGAAATTTTAGAAACCCTGGAAATTGACCTAATTACTTTCACCTCAAATAAAAAAATGGACTTCACCATTATGCTCATCACCCCCAAATTAGCTAGGGGTGAAGTTTTGGGGGCATTTGGAAACTCGTTGGATTTTTGTCAAATATTTTAATATATTTAAAATACCCCAAAAAATATGAAAATTTAATAATCTTCAAAATTTAAATACAATTTTGCCTGTTCCTCACCCCTCAATTAGCTATAGGTGATTTATTGGGAATTTGTAGATGTCATATAATAGCTCTAATTTAATTAAGAAAATTAGAATTTTATATTTAATAATGATTATTAAAATTATTATTTCAATGGCGTTAGACGCTTATGGAAGCGTCATCTCCCCCTCTGCTGTTGGATCAGATGGCTAATCTGAGCCACCTAATCATGCTATTCGATGGCTGAGGCATCGCCTCCTTTGACCGCGAACCCTAAGGCTGTGCGTGGCAAGCCCGCTCGCCTGTGTCGTCCCTGGTCTCGCAAGCTTCGTCGACCGCTCCTATTAGACCCCCAAGCCATGATTAAGCTCTGTTTTGCATGAATGAAGGACCTATTGGAGTTGGATTGAACCTGGCTATCCTGATCTCGCAGCTTGATCGAACCCTAGCTCCATTATGTTCAAAGAGGTATACCTTGATCCTCTTATCTACTCATTGCATTTGCTATCGCTAAATTTTGAAACCTTATTTCACACTTTTGATTGTAGGTTGATTGGGCTCAGTCAGCTCAAATGAGCCTGATTGAGTATATTTTGAATGAGATCCAGAGTAGGCCACAGTACAACCTGTCTCAGTCGAACCTTAGGTGCTAGAGTTAACCCCTTCCGGTGGCACAGGCCGCCTTAGCCACCGGTTCAACCCCCGACGGGTAGGCCTTCTCGAGCTCTAATCATCGTCGTGTGCACTGGGCCTCGACGTCGCTGGGAAGGCCCTCAAATACTGAGCCCTAGCCCTCTGTCTTAGGGCTTTCAGCTGAGAGGACGACCCAAAGCGGGTAGTGTCGGGTCGGCCCTGACCCGCAGCTCTCCCCGAGGTATAGTGCCAGTGCAGTGAGTGTGTGGCAGGCCTTCTACCGCTAATATAGAGGGCGAGTCCCGACAACGCTATCGGCTATCAGGTGGGGCCCGCCACCATTATTTGACCTGCATATTTAAAATAAATAATAAAATGATTAGTTTAATTTAATTATTAATTGCAGAACTTTGATCCTTCATAAATTACAAACCAATAATCCAAAAATACTAAATATAAATATCTCATTTTAATTAGAAAAATGATAGGAATAGTATGGGAGTCTCCAATTTTCTGTTGGATGAGTATTGAGAATAGTAACATTTTAGGACCCCCTAATTAGTTCAACAACCTAGAAAACTTCTATTGCTCATAACTTTGTAACCACTAATCCAAATATAATTAATATGGGTCTCATTTTTTAATCAGTAGATCATCAAAAATATTATGATAGTATTAATTTTGCTATTGAACTTGTAGTTTGACTAATGACATTTAGGCCATTTCTTAATTACCCTTTTTGGCCTAAAATTTGATTTAGCCATAAACTTAGTCAATTTAGCTCCAAATTAGGTCATCCAATATACTATTTTGATCAGTGAGACCTAATAAACAATAAACTACTAGAAATTTAGGTTTTGAATATTAGTTTTCCCAATTTTCCCTAATCTCCCTAGAACTTGTTTAGCTCATAACTTAATCAAATGGAGTTCAAATTGGGTCTATTCATAGTCATTGCACCTAGTATGTTATAGGAAAGCTATAACCTCTGAGTTTGTTGAATTTGGACACCAATTGAGAATGTTAGGTTTTTGGACTTTTCTTAAAACCATTAAATTATATTTTTGAACCCTAATATTGTTTGGGCCATAACTTGGCCAAATGATATCATAATTTAGTGATTTTAGACTCTATAGAATCTTTAGACAATAAACAACAAAATTATAACTGAATTTTTAGACTTCACTTGGTAAAATTACTAAATTTCCCTTATGCGCTAAATACCTTAAATTGAGCTCACAAGGCTTAGTCCTAGTCCAAATTTGGTGTACTTACTATTTATCCAAACATTAGACAGTAAGTAATTATTTGGCATCAATAAAGTTTAATGTAGAACCATAAATCTAAAAGTAGCATGTTAGACCCTTAAGTGAGGGCAAAACAGTCATTTTGCCCAAATTTAGGGTTAAGTATCCTTAAGCCATTGAATCTTAATTTAATCACTAAAATCAACTATATAACTAATTTGGAGTCAACTTAGGATCTTTTGGACTTGTAAATTAGAAATTTTAAGAAAACCCTAAAATCTTCTTAGAATTTCTTAAATTATTTAAATAGCTTCATAAGGTGAGCTTAGCTCAACTTATGCCCTCCATAAGTTAACTAGATAAAAAAAAAAAAGAAAGATAGTTAAGATTAATTAACATCAATGCTTGAATTATTCATTCTTATTCTAAGTCATTCTTTAGGAATTTCCCTTAAGATTTTCCAATAACCTTTAAGCTCTCTTCCTTAAAAGTTAGAGATAAAAATTAGATTAGAATTCATTCATTGGGAAAATGGGTTACTCAATGGATGAGACCTTGATTTTTAATAATTTTTAGATTTCATCTATTATTATGATTATTTTATATTCAAACTATAGTCAAAATTTAGATGATCCATCTTATTAAGCTTGACTTTGCTTAATAAGATAACCTGAATCTATGAAACTGATAATTTGGATTTAAACCTTTACCTTTATGATCACCAGTGTATTTAAGTGATTAAACCCCAATATTATAGTTTAATTCTTAAGCCCTCAATCTTGGTTTATTTTAATCAAGATTGGTTTGGGTCGTCTAAATTCATTAATTATGATGTGTTGATTAATTATTTAACTTGTACGTGTCTTGGATTAAATTCTATTAGGACCTGATCAGTTCTAATTATTTTAAACTTATAAGGCTGTGAATCTTAGTTTATACTTGATAGTAGGATGTTAGAGATCCTGAGCTTGTTTAAACTTAGAATAGCTAGAATTGATAAATTTGACAATAATATATATTACATGTGTTTAGTAGAGTCTCTTGCTTATAATTGAACTTTGTGCTTTGTATTCTTTGCATTTTGAGCATTTTTACATTGAACATGTCATATAATATAACTTGGAGAATGAACTGAAAAACATAAAAAACTAGGATAACACTTTCATTGGGTTCATGTTCTAGACGGGAGATTGGGTACACATTACTGCCAATCGACAAGCGGTAAGGAGAAATAAAGATTACCTAGCACATACTCATTGAGGAGAGTTATGTCTATGTTTGGGAAACAACTTTAGTCTTATAGGCATGCTTTACTCCTCAGCTACTTCTGAAAGTGTCCACAGGAGTAAAGTAAAATAACTAAAAATTATTGCATATGTATTTCTGCCTCTTCAGTTCAGTACAGATTTCTACTATAGCTTTGAGAAGCTAAGTGATAAGATATGATACAGTTCAGTTCAGTTATAGTTTAGTTGCTTATTTAGCCAATTTTTTTGATATAACAGCTTGTACATAATTTTTTTCTGCTTGGCATCTATAAATTTCAATTTGGAACACTAAATAAGAAAGTAGCATTTTAGACCCTTAAGTAGTGGCAAAACGATCATTTTGCCTAAATTTAGAGTTAAGTATCCTTAAACCTTAGAATCTTAACTTAGTTACTAAAATCATAATATAACTAATTTGGAATCAACTTAGGACCTTTTAGACTCATAAATTTGATATTTTAAAAAATCCCTAAAATCCTCTTAGAATTTTCTAAGTTATCTAAATAGTTTCATAAGATGAACTCAGCTCACCATATGTCCTCTATAAGTTAACTAGATCAAAAAAAAAAAAGATGGCTAAGATTAATTAACATCAATGCTTGAATTATTCATTCTTATCCAAGTCATTCTTTAGGAAATTCCCTTAAGATTTTCCTTAACCTTTAGGATCTCTTCCTTAGGAGCTTCAAATAAAAATTAGATTATAATTCATTCATTGGGCAACTAGGTTACTCAGTGAGTGAAACCTTAGTTTTTAATAATTTTTAAATTTCATCCTTTATTATGATTATTTTGTATTCAAATTGTAGTCTAAGTTTAGAAGATCCATCTTATTAAGCTTGACTTTGCTTAATAAGATAGCCTTAATCTGTAGAACATGATAATTGGTATTTAAACCTTAGCCTTTAGCATCACCAGTGGATTTAAGTGATTAAACCCAAATATTGGAGTTTAATTCTTAAGCCCTCAATCTTAGTTTATTGTAATCATTAGTGGTTTGAGTCGTCTAAATTCATTAATTAGGACGTGTTGATTAATTATGTAACTTGTAAGCATCATGAATTGAATTCTATTAGGACTTGATTAGTTCTAATTATTTTAAACTTATAAGATCATAAATCTAAGTTTATACTTGATAGTAGGATATTGGAGATCCTAAGCTTGTATAAACTTAGAATAGCTATAATGGATAAATTAGACAACAATATATCTCACATGTGTTTAGTAGACTCTCTTGCTTACTATTAAACATTGTGCTTTGCATTCCTTATATTTTGAGCATTTTTACATTGAACATGTCATATAAGATAACTTGGCGCATAAAATGAAAAACATAGAAAATTAGGATAACACTTGCATTGGGTTCAAGTTCTGGAAGAGAGATTGTGTATACACATTACTTCCAATGGACTGGCAGTAACAAGAAATAAGGATTACCTTACATATACTCATTAGGTAGAGTTGTGTCTAAGTTTGGGAACCCACTTCAGTCTTGCAGACGTGCTTGACTTTTGAGATACTTCTGGACGTATCCACAGGAGTAAAGTAAAATAACTAAAAATTATTGCACATTTATTTTTGCCTCTTCAGTTTAGTACAATTATCTACCTTAGCTTTGAGAAGATAAGAGATATGATAAGATACAGTTCAGTTCAGTTATAGTTCAGGGGCTTATTTAACCAATTTTCTTGATATGGAAGATTGTACTTAATTCTTTTATCCTTTCTGCTCACCTTTACTGCAGCTCAACGTTAGTATAGTACTTACTTATATATATTAGAATGCTAGTTGTTAATTCAATTTACTTATATGTACCACACTTCAGTTTACTTTCTGTTAATCTGCATAAGTTCACATGATCATAAACATGTTAAAATGAATCTTTCTTTTCAGTATTTACAGTTTATTATATATATATATATATATATATATATATATATATATATATATATATATATATATATATATATATATATATATATATATATACATTGTCTAACCTTATTATAGCTTTTGGTAGAGGTATGTCTCTTACCTTACTGTTTGTTTAAGTTAAAAAAGTATTATTTATAGCTTTCCCTATTCTTCTTTAGCTTGTTGCACCCATTTGATTGCTTTAGTTATTTTAAGTAAATGGTGATACCTAAAAGAACATGAATTAATTAGTCTTAAATGCACTTAGATAATATGGCTAATTAGATTTTCTTTTCTTTTGGCTGGGGCCCTATCATTGTGAAACTGACTATGGCAAATTATGAGTTGTTTGAGGTGATTGAGCCAAGAGTGGAGCTTGATCAAGAGGAGGGGCGTCCTACTACCGAAGATCTTCAATTTTCTTATTTTTTTGCTTATGAGGCTGAGTGTTTATTTTCTTTTCAATTTAAACTTATTAAATGCTGCAATAATACATGCATCATTTGTATTTTCTTTTTCACTGCACACTTTATTTTAAGCTGCATATTTCCTATTTTTTGCATTATGGTGTAATTGATGTAGACTCGTTCTTTTATTTCTCCCGCACTCTTATTGATATATATGTATTTAGTGAATGATTCAACTACTTTAAAGTGCACATTCTTCCCTTATTACTGGATTGGGGACTATAACCTAATCTAGTGATAAGTGAGAGATTTGCCAAGTGACAACCACAGTGGGTATCAGAGAACACCATAAGCTGTCATATTAGAATTTGCATTTCTATCTACCTAATTTATTGTTCTTCTGCCATAGAGTCACTAAATGAATACTAGAAATACATCCATAGTACCATAATCATATGCTAAGGATAAAAGGTAATAAATCTAAGATTTATAATAAGAATAAAACCAAAACACTTTTCTATTAGAAAGGTATACTTTGATGTGTTTCTGCTACTTTTCAAGACAAAGTTGAGCAAAGTAAAATATGGCCAAAATACAAAATTCTGGAAGAAAACTGCCTCAGCGCGCCTCGACATGCCACAACGCACCAACGTAGGCACAAACTTGAGAGCTCGGCACTACCGCATGCCACAGCGGGCACAAACCAGAGAGCTCGGCGCTACCGTGCGACGTAGCAGACACAAACCCGAAACTCTGTGCTACCGTGCACCACAGCGAGCACACAACAAAGAGCTCGGTGCTACCATGCACTGCAGCAAACACAAACACGAGAGCTTGGTGCTATCGCATGCCATAGCGGGCCCACAATAGAGAGTTCAGCGCTAACGTGTGTCGCAACTGACACAAACTCGAGATCTTGGAGCTACAGCATGCCACAGCAGGCACAAACCTGAGATCTCGGTGCAACCGTGCGTCGTAGCGAAAATTCACATAGCAAAAAAATTGTAAAGCAAGACTGCTGCAGCGCGCCCAACTGCGCTGCAGCGCGCTATATCACCCGCCGTAAAACTGCTCTGGAATAGGCATCCAAATCAGCATTGGGGAGAGGAATAGACGTAATCTTCCCACCTTCTCACAACAAGAATTAATGACAAATCAATTAGACCTCTTCATTTTCAATGGAATAAGTAAATAAATCTTAATTACAATACAGTTCTCAAGAAGAGGAAAAGTTGGCAACACAAATACTGAGAAGGATTTTAAGGATTATAAAGCCAAAGAGAAAGGCTAAAGAGGGGTCCCCATTTTGACATTCAAGCCTTTAAATATTTGAAGGTGCAAAAAGCTGAAGATAGGGAGAAGCCCTTCACAAGGAAGGAATAGACTTCCACCAAAGAAGAAAGGAATCGAGTGCATGAAATAGAAAAGAGAGTGAGATCAGTGATTGAGAAAAGATCTGGTAAATGTGATAGCAGTTCCTAGTATTGTAACTCTAACTCTTTTCTTAATTATTTTTCTGCAAAGAACCATGCAAGGGTTCAATGTCCTGAATCTCTTTTTCTGTGCTTTTTTTGTTATGGAAAGCTAAACCCTCCTTGAGGAGGGTTGAGCCTAAACATGTAATGATTTGAATGAATGAAAAGTGTTTATACTCAATTTGTCAATGAATTAATTTCTTGGTCATTTCTTGATTATAGATATGAAAATTTGCTTAGATATTTGATGAGTCACGGATATATTTTTAAGTAATGTTTACTTAAAACTAAGAAAACCATCATGTTAGTTTATCCTTTTAGAACTAAGGATAAGCACATAAAGCGTCCTCACCGCAGATATCTATGACAATATTTGTTGTGCGAGGATGGTCAGTGTGTTTCCTTTGGCTTTTAATAGATGATCAAATCGATGGAAAATTTAATGATCATGGAGCTCCACTACTCACCATTAGCTTAAGCTAGTAACATGTGCACAACTATCGAGAGCTCAGTGACAAAGCTTTTGAGCATTGTAGCATTGTTCCTCTAGCTAAGCTAAGAAGCAAATGCGGGTTACCCAAGAGCCACCAATGGTGCTCCATAGCTCATCTAATTAAAGGAAGACGATGACATGTTGGGTGTGTACGGGTTACGTGACATAACCCGTTGAGCCTAATGAGTCTCTTCCTTAGCTAAACTTAGTGCTAATGCATGTGATGCTATTTTGGTGGAATCAAAGTTTGCATGATCACACAATTAAAACTCTAGATTTGAAAACTTAGACATAAGTATCAAATTTAACTAATAATGATCATGTGAGTTCATCTTTGAGCACTAGACATAACTTAGTCCAAATTAGAAGACACTATAATGAAGACTAGTGATACTTGATTATAACTAAAGCGTTTATGCAATTTGACAAAAATAAATTGATAAAGAAAAGTACTTACACTAAATCCTTCAATGAATTGCATGTTAAACCCAGCTCGCCCTTCTTTCTCAACTTATAGTTTCAAATTAACAAAACTCTGAGTGCTAAATTGAAACCAAAAACAAAAACCAAACAATTATTCAAACATCAGTGAAAACAAATAAACTTTAGTAACAAAACACTCCATTCTTAGTGGCCGATAAATCTCGGGACTTCAAATCCCTTATTACTTCATACCACGTGCACTTGCGTGTGAGCGCAGAAGTGTATTTACAAGATATCAAGCTTTTCGCTCCATTGCCGAGAAACGATGATATTTTCGTATTAAAGATAATTTGTTAATAATTTGTGATTTGAAATTTTACTTACTGCATATAATTTTTCTATTTTTTTAATTTTACTTGCTATTGCTTTTAGCTTATTTCTTATTAAACTAGTTTTTATTTTTCTTTATTTTAATTGTTATTGATGTGAACCCCCTTAAATGGAAACAAGACTTGCATGAATAGAAGAGAGTGCTCTGACATACTTTTTGATCCAAAATAGAAAGAATTTATTTGCGAGCTAGGAGAGAACAAATCGTTTTAAATCCACCCCAATTTGAAATGGATAATGAAGGAAGAATTACTGGAGAAGTGAGAAAACAATAGGGGTAGCGCCCTTAAAGATTATGCCCTACCAACTATTGGGGGAGTTCCTAATGCAGAACCATCTTTCTTCTTTACAAATAATACCGGTGCTCCCCAAGGTGATGAGCTTGGCCTAATGAGACCTTTCTCTAGCAGTTCTTGTAGCTGTTTATTCAACTCCTGCAATTCCTTGGGTGCCATACAGTAAGGAGCTTTAAAGATGGGCTGCATTCCTAGAATAGTGTCAATTGCAAATTCCACCTCCCGTATAGGAGGAAGACCAGGTAAGTCTTCTGGGAAAATGTCGGCAAATTTGCAAATGACGGGGTTCTCAGATAAGGAAATGCCTTCTTACTTCTCTCCTAATATTGTTACTAGGAAGGCATCACAACCTTTCTGAACTAATCTCTTTGCCTTTATAGCATTGATTAGCGAGGCTCGAGTAAGAAGGATCTGGCCTTACTACCACTACCCAAGGTGATCTTCTTCTTTGTATAGTTGATAGTGGCATTATGTTAGCTTAGTCAATTCATGCCTAATATTACATCAAAATTGGCTATTGGGAGAACTACTAACTTGGCTTCATACTTCTCATTCTCAATTGGAATTTGTAACTTGCAAAACTAGTGAGCTGGCAATTGGGCTCCAGAAGGTAACCTAACATTGAGAGGATTGGCTAGGCAATACAAGGGTAGGTTAAGTGATTTTGCCCAGTCATCAGACACAAAGGAATAACTAGCTCCAGTGTCAAATAGAATGTTACAGGGTTTGTTATTTATGCAAATCAAACCTAATTGTAGAAGTGATTAATTACTGACTATGTAAAGCAAGTAATGTAAAGATAAAAAGGTTCAAGAACGTGTACCTAATACCACGTGGTTGTCCTCAGCAGCCTCCATTGGTGTGAGGGTGTACACACTGCAGGGCCGGCATGCCTGCTGTTATAGGTATGTCGTGGAGGTGGTCACGGTGCATTCGGGCGAGGGACATTAGCTGCCTCACGCCTCATAGCTGAAGTAGACGATGGTGCTGGACAGGCTGCAGCAGGCTTTTGAAATAGGTCAAAGGCTTGGCGACATTTGGAGCAGTCGATCTGATCACCGTCAATCATCTTTGTAGCCACACATTTATAATATCCATGGCCTGGCCGTCCGCAGGTGAAGCACACCAGCTTACCATGGTAACACCGACCATACGGGTGTGGCTTTGTGCAACCATTAAATGGATTATTAGTGGGGACTTCAGCCTCGAGCTGGTATACCCTAGCTCATTTGGGGGGTATATGCTGAAATGATGTGGACCCAATGATCCTCTTGGGTCCTTCCCTAGTCTGGTCCTGTTCTATTACTTTGGTCATTTCAAGTAGCTCCGTGAAGTTTATTATGCGGAAAGGGATTACTTGGGTCCTGATGGAGGGTTGTAGGCCGCTCTAAAAATGGTAACAGTGGTCTGGCTCATTAGGGATCAAGCTAGTGAAAACCTTGCAAGGCGACGAAACTCTGCCTCGTATGCAGCTACAGACCGGTCACCTTATTGTAACTTCAGAAACATGTCTCCCAGACAATGTTTGGCAGATAGAGGGATGAAGCGGGACTGGAAGGCCTCAATGAATTCATCCCATGTGATTTCCTCTAATGGTACCTCGACAAACAGCGTGCTACATGTGGTGTCCCACCAGTATTCGACCTCATCTTGTAGGAGGTGGGTAGCGAGACGGACCACCTCTGGGTCAGGACACTTTAGCTTGTCAGGTTCTTCTCCACCATTTTTATCCAGGTGGCTATGTCGACTGCAGAGAGACTCCTATTGAAGGTGGGGGGTCTCAAGCGGAGGAAACAATACAACAATCCATCTCGCTGGATGAGGAACTAGAAAGAGCAGGAGATGGGCTCTGTCCGGGATTCATTATAATTCACTAAAATCTGAATTAAGAACAATGCACAATTCAGAAATAGGAGATCATAATATTTTATTTCTTTTATTAATCATAGATAAAAATAAAAAATACATCATGGGAAATAATAGATAGAACATTAGGTAATAAAAGATAATAACTAGGGGAACATAGAGTCTATCCTATGTATTTTTCAGTGAAATCTAGGGAAAAGTCAGCATAGGTTATTTTTCATCGGTGGTGAGTAGATCCATGCTCAAATATCCACACTTTATGAGCCCACCACTCCTCAGCGTAGTCTTCAAGGAGGTTGTTGATGATATCTAATTGTATGCAATCTGGGCATTCCAGATCGTCGAACAATTTAGTCACTCTGTCTAACCACTCCTTAGCTAGGATGGGGAAGTTAAGTCCCCGGTACACAGCATCTTTTAGCATTCTTTCCAAAACACTGGCTCCTACCGAGGAGACTCCTTAGACTTCTCTCTCGTATCTTTTTGCTAAGTAAGTCGAACCTCCATCTATCTTCAAAGTGGGCGAAAAAGTCGTATCCTGACATGCTCGTATAGTAGTATTCCTAGATATCCATATTAAGCGATGTAAGAATAATAGTTTAATTCTAACTCCAATGTTTATTTTAAAAATTAAGGTACAAGATGTAGAATGTGAAACAAGTAGCATGTGAATAAGAGCTAAAATGCTTATCCGATATATCTGGCGATGAAGGCACGGCGGAAGTTCGCATAGGTGACCTCCCTTTGCAATCCTTCACGTCGACGGGTGAGTGCTCGTAGGGTGACGCTCCACCAATCCTTTGCTCTATCATATAGGAGGTTGGATACGATGGAGATCCTAATGTTGCTTGGGCAGTTAATAATCCCAAAAACCAAAATCTGCTCGCTTCAGCCACCCCTTGGCTGCAACGGGGTGATCGTATCCCCTGAACACACTTTGTTGGATTGATCGATTCAGCATTTGGACTTCGGGATCTGACACTCCTTCTACGTACTCCTCGTGCTGCCGATGGAGTTGGATGATGCATTCCCACCTAAGCGTCATCCTTGTACGCCTAATATTGTTCTAAGTCACATTAGTTTACTGATATGTTACTTGTGCATTAATTTCCATTTCTATGCTCTTATTATTTTGAACTTATAATTATGGTGCTTGGATGTAACTCATGTATTTAGTTAATGACTGATTGGCTGAAGAATCATCCATTAGGTAGAGTGGAATTCAAATTCCAATCTGACACCTTATGTGATTCTCTGATACCAACTGTGGCGCCCCGCTCCCCAAGCCCGCAATGATTAGGCTAAGGAGCGGAGTGTCACTCATACAAATCCCTCACTTAATATTGGATTAGGTAGGGTCCACAATCTACTGCTAAGGGAAGGATGTGCATAGTATAAATAATAGAATCAATCACTACATCTATATATACAGACAGAGTGCGGAAGCCAAATAAAATAAATAGTACATCCATTCACCATGCATCACATAAGAAATAGTATGGCTCAATAAATAATAAAGTGCAAAAAGTAAACATAATCACAGAACCTGTAATATTATAACATTTAAAGTAAAGTTTATGAAAATCAAATAAATACCCTCATCCTCACTTGAAATAAAAAGGCAGTTAAATGTCTTCTGGTTCAAGCTACTGCACCTCCTCTAAGTAAGGCTCCTCCTCAAGTACAGGATCCTCAAGCTGCTCAAAATCTGACATTGTCAGTTTCACAATGGCAGGGCTCCAGCCAATAAAGAAAAATCTTGCTAGACAAAAATATCTAAGTATATTTTAGGCAAGTAAATTATTAAGTATTTGTTAATATCACCATTTATACTCTATACCAAGTAAAACATCTTTCTAGTATGGGAGTAAGTAAGCATACAAGGGAAATAGGATAAGTTATAAACATAACATTTATAACTAAACAACAACTGAGGCAAAATCACACCTCAAGTAAACTAAATAAGGTAGGGGATACATATATAATACAGTAAGTAAAGATACTGAAAGAAAACATAAATTTAACATGCTGATGATCATATGATATATGCTAATTTAAAATATAAATCTGAAAATGGTACATATAATATAAGCAATAAAGTCTAGCATCTTATATATATATATATATACAAGTGAGCAGGTAAAACAATACCACTACAGTTGACTGAAATAACATGCATCAATAATAAAATAAATAATAAGCTGAAAAATTAAAGAAAGAAAAAAAATGTATAACACCATAACAGAAAGAATTGGCCAATCTGGCCCAGTATATTCCCATAGCCTTTTTGGGATAGGGCAGACAGAGATTCTCATAGCCTTTTTGGGCTATGCATAAAGAATAGAACAGAAGTGAAGCAAAGATGAAGAGGCAGATAATACTGTGCAGAATCTTTTAGTTATTTTACTTTTGTTTTTGTGGACACATCCGAAAATAGCTGAGTGGTCAAGCACGTCTGCAAGACTAGGAGGGTTCCCAGCTTAACACACACTCCTCAATGAGTAATGTTAAGCATCCTTATTTCTCCTTACCGCTGTCCATTGGGTAATATGCACCATAATCAACCAAAGATTGAACACAAATACAAATATTTACTTAATATTCTAAGTTTTCATTTTCATGTAAAAACATTTTTTCTTATATAATATGCTCAAGGAAATATGGCATAATAATCAAGGAATGTGTAGCACAAAATCAAATAGTAGGCAATAGACTCTACTAAGTATGGTGATATCGTTTGTTTTCTAATTTAACCATTCTAATTATTCCAAATTACACAAGTTCAGGATCTCCAATTCCTACGATCAAGTGTAACTTAGAAGCTCGACCTTATAAGTTATAAAGGATTAGAGCTGATCAGGTTCTAATCTAATTCAATTAAACACGACTACAAGTTCAATCAATAATTCATACGTCCTAGTTTAATAAATTTAGACATTCTATCTAAGATCTGATCAAGGCCTACTAAGCTATAGATTATGGATTAAACACCACGATATTGGGATTAATCACATAATCCAAAAGGATAATACACATATCTAAGCTTTATTCTAAAAGTGATCTACTAATTAAGGCAAATCCTATTAAGCAAATCAAACTTAATACGATGAATCTCCTATCCTAAATCTAGGATTAAAAGACAAAATAATCAAACTAAGTTATAAGAATCTAAAAACTAATAAAACCAAAGATTCATTTATTGAAAAACCCCACTTTTCAATAAATAAAATATAACCTATGATCTAATCCTAGTCTTAGAAATAGTCCAAATGTGAGGTGTGATGTCCTAAGAAAAAACTTAGAGATAATTAAGGAAATTATATTATCTTGATCAAATAATTGATTTTAACACTTAGAATGATTCTATTACATTTCTAATACTATTTTTATTAACTTAGAAGATATGCTTAACCTAAATTATGGGTAAAATGATCATTTTGCCACTACTTTAGGGTCGACCCGGCCCGAGCGAACCCCTCGTCTTCCACGACTAGGTCCGACCTATCGGCTAGGGCACGACTTTAGCCGCCTTTCCCGGCGCCAACGGAGCTCGGCCCGCACGACCGATGGTAGCCCTCAATAAGGCCTACCCACTGGTGCTCTAACTGGTGCTGGAGGAGCTCGGGGTGGGGAGCTATGGTCAACCCTAAGCGTTAGGTTTCGGCGGATGCAAACGGGTAACGGTATTGACTGTTTGCCATTTCAAAATTTCGATCGATTGACGTATCGAGCAATTGATCTGATTCAATCCTAGACTAATCCAGTTCGTGGAATAAGCATACACATAGTTGGATCAATAATTACATAAGAAGATTTGGGTTGGTAGGGTACCTGAAACAGATGACTGAGAAGAAATCGGGGTTCTAAGAGGATCCAACCGGCGGCTCATGATAACCTAAATCACAAAATGACCCTACCCGAGGCATCAGCAGGGTCCTTATGGATTCGTGGGCGGATCCTGCGAGGGGCGGGTAGGCTACCGATAGGGCATGGGCGCGGCGATGCTCCACGTAGCGACTTGCGGAGTCTTCAAGGATGAAGACCCGCAATCATCAAATCGATCTGATTCGATGGTCAAATGAGGCGCCGTCTGATCAGACGGCGCTGCTTCGCGGATAGACGGCGAGGAAAAGTTTCAAATGGCGCCGTTGGAATATTTGAATAATTTAAATACATTAAATAATTAAATAACTTATTTAAATAAATCTTTAAATTAATATTTAAAAATTAACTTCCAAAAATTCCCAAATACTCACCCCTAGCTAATTGAGGGGTGAAGAACGTAATGGCGGTGTCGGATTTTGGATTCGACGAGTATTTTAATGTAACAACCCTAGGTTGTTACCTTACAAAAATATAGGTAACCTAATCAAATCTTAAATACCAATGCTTATGAAACATTAAATTGAGCCCATCTAGAAAATCTGAAGTCCATAGAACTTCTCTAAGAACAAAATAATATTTTGATCAGTTTAGACACCCTAATTTAGGCCAAAATATTTTGATCTCAAAATTAAAATCTGATTGCTAAGGGTGAAAATTTGGTGCAATTTGGAGATCATTTAGGCCATAATTCAATTTAAAATAAAATAGTCTAATTGCACAAAAGGGGTCCTAATATTTCTTAATTGCAAAATTACCCTAAAACTAAATTAACGGCCGGGATCCGCTGTGCGGACCGCGGGTGATCCACTGTGGAGCTCGGGTCACGCGACAGTGGATTCCCGTGAATCTGGCCGTCATGTGCAAATAATTGACGGCTAGGATTAAATCCCGCGGAACCACTGATCAACTGTAGGATCTCCCCGTTCGATCCAACGGCCCGGATCACTCCCGCGATCAGCCGTTAGGATCCAAGAGATCCGAGCCGTTCTGCCATCTTATCGATAGATCAGACGGCATTCGAAGCACCCAGCACTGTGGATCTTCATCCCCACTCCCACGCGCACCCTACAGGAGGATTCTCCCGTACTGCCAGCTGCCGACCTTGTCCCCCACTCCCGGATCCACCTCAGCATGCTATTGGGAACCCTCCCATATTGGATTAGAGCCCCGGTCGGGACTCGCGACCTGGCCAAGCTCAAATTAGAAATTTGAGAGCTCGGCCATGGCCCGACCTCTCGGGCCCTTCCCAGCCTGAGCCAGCCCTCCAGGAGCTTCCTAAACCTCCCCTGAGCCTATAAATAGCCTCCATTTCCCTTCTTAGAAGTTTTGGCTGATCAATTTAAGCTCAATTGGAGTCTCTCCCCCGCTCGTCATTCTTGGTCTGCCGAGCTTCTTCCAGGAGCTCCCGAGCTCGCATACCGCTGATAGAGGGTTACTCCTGGAGCTCAGGACCCCAGGAGCTTCTAAAGTCTCTGTGGTAGCAAACCACGCTCTGTCTTCCAGTCTCAGCTCCGTCACACAAAGCCAGGTACCCCAGTTGCAGGTTCTGAGCCAATGAGGCTCGAACCTTAGTCCATTTGACGCACTTTTGCGCATATTGTCATTACAAACTCAATGGTATCATAATTAGGTCTAGGCTAGCCCCGATCGATCAAATCGATCATTCGGGTTAAATTTCTTCCGGATCACCTCGGTCGAGTAAGGACCCAGCGATCCAGACCATCCCAAACCCTCAGACCAGAGGGCTTCGATCTGCCTCACCTCCCTAATGGTGTAAGGATCAAGCCCGGGGTCTGGCATGGCTCTGTGGTGAGAAGTATCTCCCCATAGTAGCTCCAATGGAGGAGCCCTCGGTTGAGTAAGGTCCGGCCGGTCTAGACCGTCTCATACAGGGCTTCGGGTCCCATTCGATGCATCTGACCATGGTGACTCAGTAGCAATCAAGTTCTGGCCGTGCCGTGGTCTGGTTGCACCGAATTTTGGCGATTAGGGTTTCCCTAATCGATCCTCTTCAATGGGATGAAGGCGCGAGGACGAAGGCTCTGTGCGACCCGTGCGGTTTGGAAATTGGGCCGAGCCATTTTAATTAAATCGGAATTATTGGAATTATTTTCCTTAAGGAAAATAATTCCAATATTCCAATCGTAGGAAATTGACTAAATAAAAATGCAGAATGTATTATTTGAATAACTTTTAATCCACTGGTCCAAACCCTAGGGTATTATATATGAAAATGATCAGAAAATCATCCGGGATCTAAATATAAAATAAAATTGCACATCCGATGGTTAGATTTTTAATTATTGCTTAATTACAGTGGATCTTAATTAGGGTGAATTAGAAATTATACTTATTCAAATTGCATGTTTAGTATGCCATTAGCTTACTTATGATGAGTAGAATGTATGTGCTAAAGGATTTATTTTTCTGAATTATGTATTTTAAATTATGCCATAATCTTATTATATAATAATTAGAGAAAATTAGGGTTTATACTTACTGGATCTTAGTAAACTTAGGCTCTGATCAATTTTATTATTAAATGGAACTTGTGTGCCAAATTTCATGCAATTCTGATAGTTAGATTTGTAATAATGTGCTAATCCATTTGTATGGATTTAGGGTTTGATTAGCACTAATTACCTTCTGTTTTTCTGAAATTTTCCTTTTAATATGGCTTATAACAGCAAGCTTGATGTATCAAAATCTTGTAAGTTCAATTATTGAGTATAAATGGGACAACCTAAACTTGAAAACCTTAATCACCTTAATTAATTTAAGAAATCTTAAGACGTGGATCAAGCTTTTAAGACTTGATCTAGGTCTAAGATTGCCACCAATAATACATGCTTAATCCACTGATTTAACATTGATCCTGTAGTACACACTTGATTTCACTTAAGGTATGAGAAGGGATCAAACCCTAATCTACTTAAGTAAGATCCAAACTTTTAAACCTTAATTTAATTGATTTGATTATAAGACAATGAGCTTGACATTTTCCTATAATGCATTTAATTTGATATTGACTTAAAACATTCAAATTAGACATATTAAGATTGATAACAACTTTATGTGATTTCTTAATCTGAATCAAAACCTTAAGATCCTTGATTTTCTCCTAAGAAAGAGAATTAGCATAAAAGATTAATAAAATCATCTTAATTGAATAATTGATTGCAAACCTTAATATCATCTTCTAATTTAGACCCCATAATCCTAGATCAAGTTGTGCTCAGATGACTTAATCATCTAACCTAATCATTCTAAATCCAATTACTAGAAATAAACCTAAAGTGTAAATCTCAAAACTTAGAATGGGAGATCTTAAGCATCTATTCATAAGATCGTCCTGAAACATTAAAAGACCTAAATTCATATACTTTGAGGTAGGAGACCTTGTATGAATTTTTGAGGTAGAAGCTTAGAAGATCCCATAACCTTAGAGATTGATCTTATCCCCTCCTGGTAGAAATCACTTAAGACATTAGAAAGATATTTCTCCTTGTGGTAAAATCCATATCAAGTGATCTTTGATCACCCTTTTGTGAAACCTTGTATAGGACTTACCCATTAGCTTAGGTCTTAAAAATCTTGATAATTCCTTGCTTTATTAAGTAGACTTGATTGAACCTTGATCATTGGGTGGTGTAAGTATACCCATACTACTGGTTCCCTGTAGTATTGAGGATTGGTTGATTCACTCTAATAGAGACTTATGAGCGGGTGCTAACCTGAGGGATTAGACGAATACAGTCTCATTAGAATAAATCATTCAAACCTAAGAGTGTATTAAATGAGTATTCATTCCTTAGTTTGAGTGAAATACAATTTGCCAACGGGCAATGCCTCCTAGAGAAGATCGCTTCAATAGGTCTAGCTCAACCAAACTAAGTAACTGAAGTTACCTCCTTTGAAACACTAGGTGTAATTGTGAGTGGGGCATCTTAAACTTAGCTTGAGATACAAATTGCCAACAGGTGATGCCTCTTATCGAAGACCGCTTCGTTAAGGTGGCCTAATCAAACTAAGTGATGAGAATTACCTTACTTGCAAAGACACTAAGTATGTGTATACCATCATTCTACCTAATAATCTTTAAAGTAAATCTGCAACTCTAACCAACTATCGCTCTAGAAGCTAGTAGTCAGAATCCTTTTAGCAGGATCCTACACAGTGGAGACTTAGAATTCATCATTTGCATTCCAAGTTTTCATGGCTTTCTGGGTTTTTACTCACATAGAATAGAAGCATGGGCATAAGCATGAGCATGAACTTGAAGTATCATTTCAGCAGTAACGTATGAGTATCAATGGTGAAGTATGGGTTACGGAATGTTACATACACATACTAGGAAATTTCGGGGTGCATCTGTGTCACATATTGTATTCCCAATCGGGTGTATGTTTACAATGGACCGTACTACTCATAGTCTTTCAGTGATAGTTTAGTGACATATCTGTGACTTGTGTGTGTGTCATATTTGAGTGCATCCTTTTAGTGACATATAGCACAACATTTGACATTTCTTTCATCTTGATTTATGAATATTCGATGTTTCCCTTACTTTCAATTCTCTTTTGTGCGATAGTTTTACTTATTTAGCCTTTATTATTGTACTTACTCAGCTGTTTTAATTTTTTCTTGCTTAGTTCTTTTCCCCAGTCTTTCCTACAGTCGTACTTTACTTTACTTGTTGCTTGTATTTAGCTTTATTACTACTGTATAGTTAGTTTCGATGTGTTAGACTTCCTGTCTAACATGAGGTACTTTTGGGATCCGGCAATTTGCTAGATCCCGAGCAGCTTGTAGAGACAGGGCAGGAGGACACTCAGGAGATCCAGGATGAGTACATGGAGCCTTAGTGGATCGAGCCTCTACCTTTATTTTCAGCTTTATTTCAGTACTACAGTAGACTTTATATATTTCTGCATTAAAATAGTCTGTAATAAATTTTGGATGTATCTTTTACCTTCTTTTTCTGAGATGAATGTTTACTATTGCTTGTGATGAATGTATTTTGAATGTATTGCTTTTAGCTTTCGCACTCTGTTATACTACTATACTTAGTATTGTGATGTGATCAGCATACTGGAAATGCTGAAATATTGATGACGTATATTGGATCCTCACTCATTCTTTAAATCCAATGTATGTGTTAGTCTAATACTTAAGGTAAGTAGTCTATCCTTATCTTAAGTATTGGCTCTCGGTCCTACTCTTAGGATCGAGTCAGCAGCCTTCAGCATGGCTCAGTCTTAGACCCGCCTATTCGAGAAGATGGGTTTTGCATGTATGCCCGTCCTCCCGAGTAGCGCACCGCTCTGCCGCTGAATATACACATAATACTTGTCTTTTGCGCACGGCGACGGGGCAGGACGCTACATTTTATTTCTTAATTTTCAGGGTATTTAAATATTATTAAAATATTCGACAAAATTTTGATGACTTCTGATTGCCACCAAAACATCACCCCTAGCTAATTTGGAGGCAATGAGTGCAATGGCGAAGTCTGTTTTTGGATCTGAGGTTGATTTAGATAGGTCAAATTTTGGGGTTTATAGATTTTTTCAAGAATCAGGATTCGTTCCATTTGACTTCTGATTTAGACTAGGTTTTAGAGTTTAACTCTAAATGACCTAATTAACACTTAAGACCAAGATTAGGATTGTGATTAGTCCTAATTGACTAAGGTAACAACTTGGGTTGTTACATGTAGGGACTAAGTTGGTGGCAAATCTGGCGAGATACCGAAACTCAACATTGTAAGCTGCAACGGTGTGGTTCCCCTATTGCAATTTCAGGAATGCATCCGCCATGTTGCGCCGGGTAGATAAGGGAATGTACTCTACTCTGAATACTTCCTCGAACTCATCCCAGGAAATTTCCTCGAGGCTTACTTTAGCAAATTGGGTACTCATCACATGATCCCACCAATACTCTACCTCATCTTGCAGCAGGTGAGTAACAAGCCTGATTACCTCTGAGTCTAGGCATTTTATGTTGGTTAGGTTCTTCTCAACATTCTTCAACTAGCTAGCTGTGTCAGTGGCGGATAATCTTCATTGAATGGGGGAATCCTCAGCCTGAGAAAGCTGTGTAGGAGTCCATCCGCGAACTGTACATGATGCAATAAGGAGTAATATGGTTCAGGGGCTACAACTTCTGAATATGGGCAGTTCTGTTTCATCTGAGCAGTCATCAACCTTTCCATTCTTTCGATTTGTTTGGCCTGGGAATCAATCATCATTCGCATTATTTCAATCAAAGCATTTATCTCAGCTGACGAGCTTCCCAATGCAATGGGAGAAGGGAACTGTGTGGGATTCATGATGCTTTCTGTATTTAAAAATAACATTACTTCAGGATTTTAAGAAACAAAGCATTTTATTTGAATTGTGGGAAAAATATAATGAAGAATATGAAAGAAGGTCCTAAATATCTATCCAATATATTTTGTGGTGAAGGCACAGCAAAAATCTACAAAGGTAGCTTCACGCCACCTCCCTTCGCTCTTATGGGTGAATGCCCAAAAGGTAGCATTCCACCAATCTGCAGCATCATCCTGGAGGAGAAGGAACATGATGGAGACCCAAAAGTCGTCAGGACACTTGATCGCTTCCAAGGTAAAGGTCATGCACTTCAGCCACTCCTTGGCTAAGATAGGGAAGTCGGGTTCTCTATAGATGTCATGCTGGAGTATTCGATCTAGCACTTGAACTCCTCGTTCCAATACTCCTTTGATGTATCTTCCATACCAGTGGCCAAACTGGTAATCAAATTCCCATATGGCCTCAAACCTTTTGAGGTACCACCAAAGCATCATCTCCAAGTGTCTAATGATTCCACAAGTTAGATCAAAGTCTATTAGTCTGGTTGAGTAGTTCATTAAGTTTTCTATCTATTTTTTGTATATGAGCATTTCATCTAGAATGTATCTTCATTTCTATGCCTACTATTATGAGCATGTGATTATGGTGCTTTGGATGTAACTCAAGTATTTACTAAGTGATTGATTTGTCAGAAGAATTATCCATTAGGTAGAGAGAAATGCAAATTCAAATCAGATACCTTATGGAGTTCTCTGATACCAACTATGGCGTCCCGCCCCCTAATTCACATAATTTGACTTAAGGGGAGGTGTGCCACTCTTGCAAAATCCCTCGCTTATCATTGGATTTGGTGTAATCCACAATCCACTAATAAGTAAAGGATGTGCCCAGAGTACAAACATCATGATCAATCACTAAATAGAATACTATTACAGAGTGCAGAAGCAAATAAACTGTATATTTCATCCAATCTACCATATGTTTAGACGATCAACCACATGAATTCATTATAGATCTTAATATTTCTAGTTTAATGGTGTAAGATCAATGTCAAATCATAAGGTATTATTAAAATTATGCAAGTCCTTTAACTGTTCAATTAACTATTTTATTTAAAGTGATTAAGGTTTTAGACCTTAATCTAGTTAAGTTAAAATATAATTTCTAACTTTACCAAACCAAGATCAATTATTAAGTTAATGATCAACGATAAAATCAGTAAGTTATTTGTGCATTATTGATGTCAATTTCAAGTTAATTATTATATTGATTAACTTAATCAATTGTTAAGATTCTTATAGTTTAAGATTAAAAATTATCAAATCAATCATTTAAAGAGTCCAAATTAGGGTTTGAGTTTTCTAACATGCATATTAATATTATTTAAGCATATAAACATTTAATCAAGCAAAATAGAAAGTAGTTAAGGCTAATCTATGGAGCCCCACCCCTAATCCACAAGACTTGACTTAAGGGGAGGTATGCCACTCATGCAAATCCCTCGCTTATCATTGGATTATGTGAAATCCACAATCAACTAATAAAGGAAGGATGTGCCTAGAGTATAAACATCATGATCAATCACTAGATAGAATACTATTACATAGTGAGGAAGCAAATAAACTATATATTTCATCTAATCCACCATTATTCAAGTAAGAAAAATAGTAAGATAGCTCAAAAATAATAGTACAGTACAAAAAACACAATCTAGAGAACCTGTATTATTACAACATTCAATTTAAAGTTTAAATAAAAGTAAATCACTCAGTCTCACAAAAATAGAAAAGAAAGATCTAGATAACTTCAGCTCCACCATGATGCTCCTCCTCAAGATAAGAATACTTCTCAGGCACCAAGTCCTCAAACTGCTCAGATTCTGACATTGTCGGTTTCATAATGTCAGGGCCCCAGCCAAGAAAAAGAAAAATATTATTAGACAAATTGCTTAAGTATATTTTAGGCTGATAGATTTTAATAAATTTATTAATATCACTATTTACCTAAACTTAAACAAAGTAAACTAGCATGGGAGCAATAAGAATATAAATGGAATTGTAAGTTACAAATAATAGCATTTATAACTGAGCAAAATTGAAGCAAATGACATACCTCAAAAGTAAGCTAATATATGGCTAGGCATACATATATAAATATAGTATGAAAAGTACTGAAATAAAGTATACACTTAAATATGATGATGGTCATATCATATATACAGATTCAAAAGTAAATAATCCAACTGTTGTACATATAAGTAAGCAGAAAAGAAATCTAGCATCCTATAAATAAATAAGAAAGTAAAGTAAGCTGACTGAAGTCAAGTGCAATAGTAAATGGTAAATAGTAAAATAGTGAAAGTAAAATAGTAATAGGTGTGTAATGACTGTCATATCAGGAGATGGCTAATATAGCCTGCTGACATCAAAAGGATTCTTAGCGTCATAAGAAGCTAAGGCGACAAAATTTATTAGCGTTATAAGAGGCTAAGCCGGTAAGTTTCTTAGAGTCATAAGAGGCTAAGGCAAAAGTTTCTTAGTCTCATAAGAGGCTAAGGCAAAATAACTAAACTGACAAACAGTATATACACATGCAATAAGTTTTTAGCTATTTACTTTACTTCTGGGGACATAACCAGAAGTTCCTAAGGAGTCAAGCACTCCTCAATGAGTAATGTTAAGTAATCCTTATCTCACCTTCTCCCTATCAAATAGGGTACTAATGCACAAAATTAACTAGAAACTGAACCCTATGCAAATGTTATCCTAAACATTCTATGTTTTCATTTCACGCAACAATGTTCTTGTATGATTTGTTCATGGAATAAGGCACGGTATATAAGTAATGCTAAAGCAAAAATGATTCAATAGTAAGCAGGGGACTCTACTACACATGGTGATATCATTTGTTTTCTACTTAAATATTTATAACTATTCCAAGTTATATAACTTAGAAGCACTACCTTATAAGTTAAAACCAATTAAAACTGATCATGTTCTAATTTAGTTCAATCATAATCGATTATAGATTAAATAATAAGTCATCATGTCCTAATTAGTAAATTTAGATGTTTAGACTAAGATTTGATTAAGATCTACTAAACTAGAGATTATGAATTAAATACCTTAAATTTGAGTTAATTATATAATCTAAAGGTAAAGCTTAAGATCTTGGTTAAAATCTAAATGTGAACTAATGATTTAGGCAAATTCTAAAAAGCTAAAATCATGCTTAATAGGATTATTCTCCTATTCTTAATCAAATATTTATTGAAAGATAAAATAATCAAAATGAAATTATAAAAATATAGAAACTATAAAACTAAGGTTTTATTCATTAAATAACTCACTTTATTCAATGGATGAAATCTAACCTAGGATCTATCCCTAATCTTAAGAAAAGGGTCCTGAGGTAAAGTGCTAAATTCCTAAAGAGTTCTTGAGGAAAGTGACTTAGGAAAAGTTCTAAGGTTTTATATAATTATTATAAGTTATCTTTAATTGATATTTGAAATCATTTAAAGGAGTTAGGAATGGATTTTAGCTAAGTAAGGGACAACATCCTTACTTAAGGGTTTTCATGCCTAAAATTTGGATTTTTATCAAATTATTCATATTATGAGATTTATGACTTAAATTGATTCTAAGTTAGTTTTATTACTAATTTTACTGATCTAATTAATATTGTAGAGGTTAAGAACACTTAACCTAAATTCTGGGCAAAATAACTATTTTGTCCCTACTTAAGGGTCTAAAATTCTATTTTTTGATTTAGGGCTCTAAATTGAATTTTCTTGATGCCAAATAATTCATTATTAACTAACATGAAGATAGACAATAAGTACTTTAAATTTGAACAATTATTAAATTCTATGGGTCCAAATTAAGGATTCTCACCTAAATGGGTAGTTTAGTAATTTCACTCAGTGAAGTCAAAAATTTTGTGCAGTTTACTATTGTTTACTGTCCAAGGATTCCATAGAGTCCAAGAACACTAAATTCTAAGATTTATTGGTTAAGCGATGAGTGTTCCAAGATTAGGGGTAAATATGAAATTTCTAAAATTATGGGGGTCAAAAACCTATCTTTTCTATCTGAGATCTAAATTTAGTAAAAATTCAGTGGCTATGGCTTCCCTATATCACATTGAGTACTTTAACTAGGAGTAGACCCAATTTGGAGCTCAATTGGTCAAGTTATGACCTAACTAGGGTTATGGGTATTTTGGTCAACCTAGAGTTTCTAGTGGTCAAAATTCCAACTTTATTTCGGTTTACTATTGATAGTGTTATTTTAATCTAGATAGAATTTTAAATGACCTAATTTGGAATTTAATTGACTAAGTTATTGTAATAACCCAAGTTGTTACTATAGTCAATTAGGACTAATCTTAGTCTTAATATTAATCCTAAGTGTTAATCAAGTCATTAGGAGTCATCCACTAATACTTAGTCCAAATCAGGAGTCAAAGTTATCAAATTCTGATTTTTGGAAAATCCAGAAAACCCTAGAATTTGACCTATCTAAATTGACCTCAAATCAAAAAATGAACTTCGCTATTTCACTCATTGCCCCCAAATTAGCTAGGGGTGATGTTTTCGTGTCAATCGGAAGTCGTCAAAACTTTGACGAATATTTTAATAATATGTAAATACCTCAAAAATTAGGAAATTAAAATACTCATCGGATCAAAAATCTGACCTCGCCGTTACATTCCTCCCCCCTCAATTATCTAAGGGTGAGTATTTGGGAATTTTTGGAAGTTAATTATTAATTATTAATATTAGGATTTTAAATAAATAGATTATTTGAATTATTTAGATTAATTAATATTTAAATTTTTAAGCAATTAACAGCGTCGTTCCCCCCGCCGTTCCCTCAATTGAACTCCCATCTGATCAGACGGGAGAATCGAGTCGGTATGTCAGATGATCGAACGGCTTGGTCCCATCATCCCGATCAAAGCCCCGCGCATGACGCGTGGAGCCCTGCCACAGCTCACGACCAACCGCCACGTACGGTGGCCTCGTAGCCTCTGTCGAGCTTCTATACCCCCACTCAATAGCCGGCTAGGGTTCCGAATCTCAAGCTAGGAGGCCATTCAAGCATTCAGGATATTCCTCGGCTACCTGCACTCCCAATCGTCAAAGCCAAGGTACCCCGATCGCCTCCACCTCTTCAATTGACTGCATACATTATGTTCTGAAAGGCTATTCCACATCCTAGATCGCCTTATGATTGCATTGGATCGAAGAATCGCAAACCCAGTCGATCCAATTTGGTGAAGACTCTACAGGGAAAACTGTTAAACCCGGTGAGCCTGACCTAGGGTTGGGCCTTGCAGGCGCTACGAGCCACCTCACACAAAGACCCGGCCACCGTCGGAAAGCTCTCGACGTGGCTGATCCATCAACATGTGGGTCAATTGCATGCACTATCGGGAGAGACCCCGTCTGGCATGCACTAGTGCGTCAGCTCGGAACGAAGGGAGGGCGAACCCATGGCTCGGGATGGGTCGACCCAAGCCCTGCCCATTCTCGAACAGGTCGCGTGCGCATCAGTCGACGTTGTGCGTGTGTGGGGCCTACAGAGATAGGTGGCGAGCAGTGATTTGTCATGCATCTCTTGGTGCGACCGGTCGTCGCATCCGCATGCGCAGTGGTGGGACATGCACCATCACCTCTGTCGGAGCCGCGGGACCCACCTGGGCGATTCGGGCCGCTAGCATGTTGCCACGTGTCCGCGGGGCCCGCCTTCTGTCGAGGCTGTCTCCTCGACTACCGATCGGTGGGGCCCGCCGTCTATTGCCGCGCCCAATCAGCGTAGCCCATGTGGACAGTGGGGCCCAACGCCTTAATTAATTTAGTTTAACCATTCATTTATGTTAATTAAATTTGATACAATTTATTAATATTTCCTTAGTAAATTAAGTTAATGTTAACTAATTAATTTAAATGCATAAACTTGAACCATTCATATCTTTTAATTTAATAATCTAAATATAGCAAATATATATCTCATTTTGATCAGAAAAATGAGAGGGTTATTCGGGTAGTGTCAACTTTTTCTACAGGATGCCTAGAAAATATAGTGACATTTTAGGACCTAAATAAACCCTCACAACTTTTAACCTAGTTGTCCAAATATAGTAAATTTGGGTCTTAAAATACTAAGGAGAATAGCCTTAATAATATAGAAGTATTAGTTTCTCCTTTTGGAGCTTAGTTTAAAAAGTAATATTTATGACCCTTCCCTGAAAATGACCAAATGCCCCTAGGTTTCAATTGACCATAACTTAGTCAATTCAACTCCAAATTCATTAATTTAAAGTGCTAACTAGCTTAGAATTTCAATGTTATTAATAAATTAAAATAATATTTAGGATCTGAAACCTAGAAAATTAGAAAAGACAAAATACCCCTAACCCCAGTTAGGCCATAACTTGAACATTTGAAGTCCAAATTGGGTTTAATCTATGTCAACACACTCAGTATATTATAGGGAAGCTATTGAAACTGAGTTTGCTGAAATTGGACCTCAAACAAAAAAGGTCAGTCTTTGTCTCCCGTTGACCGACAAAATTACCAAATTGCTCTTATAAATTAAAATAGCTATAACTTAGTCATTTGACCTCAGAATGTAGTGTTCTTAGATTCTATGGAATTCTTGAATAATAACCAACAACAAACTGTACAAAAATTTCGATTCCATTAGGTGTAAATTACAAGATTGCCCCTTAGGTCAAAAACTTTAGTTTGGACCTATAGGGTCCGTTTTTTGTCCAAATTGAGCATACTTACTGTCTATCTTCATGTTAGACAGTAGGGAATTATCTGGCTATAAGAAATTCCAATTTGGATCCCTAATTCAAAAGGTAGATTTTTGGACCCTTAACTAAAATTTAGGTTAAGTATCCTTAACCTCTAAATTGTCTTTTAAATCACCAAAACTAATATTAAAGCTCTAATAGAATCATTTAAGTTATCAAAATCAGTAATTCAATCAACTTAGTAAAATTCCCTAATCTCCTCTAAGCCTTTTCATTAGGATCTTACACCTTACATTGGGACTATTCCTAAGACTAGGGTTAGATCATAGGTTAGATTTCATTCATTGAAAAATGAGGTTTTTCAATGAATGAATCTTTAGTTTTATTAGTTTTTAAATTTTTACAACTTATTTTGATTATTTTGCCTTTTAACCTTAGATTCAGGATATGAGATTTATCCTATTGAGTTTGATTTGCTTAAAAGGATTTGCCTTAATCAATAGACAACTTTTAGAATAAAGCCTAGATCTGTTGTCTTATCCTTTTGGATTATGTGATTAAGCCAATCTTGTAGTGTTTAATCTATAATCTATAGCTTAGTAGATCTTAGATAGAATATCTAAATTTATCAAATTATGATGTTATGATTCATTAATTCAACCTGTAGTCATATTTGATTGAATTAGATTAGAACCTGATCAGTTCTAATCCTTTTAAACCTTTAAGGAAGTACTTTGAAGTTACACTCGATAGTAAGAATTGGAGATCCTAAACTTGTGTAATTTGGAATAATTAGAATATTTAAATTATATAACAAATGATATCAACATGCTTAGTAGAGTCCATTGCTTACTATTTGACTTAATGCTACGCACTCCTTGAGTTTTGTGCTTATTTTCCTTAGACATATCATATAAGATAAATGTTGTTGCATGAAAATGAAAATTTAGAATATTAAGAAAATATTTGCATTTGGGTTCAGTTTATGGTGGATTACGATGCACAGTTACTCCAATGGACAGGGGTAAGGTGAGATCGGAATGCTTAACATCACTCATTGAGGAGAGTGTGTTAAGCTTGGAACCCGTTTAGTCTTACAGACATGCTTGACTCCTCAGTTGTTTCTAAAATTGTCCACATAAATAAAAGTAAAATAGCTAAAATATGTTTGCATAGTATTATCTGCCTCTTCAGCCATATAGTGTTATATAGTGATATGTTTGCCGTAGCCCATAAAGGCTATGGGGATGGATATATATGTATTGGGCCAGATTGGCCAATTCTTCTGATATGACATTTATACATTCCTTTACAGTTTTTCAGCTTTCTATCTATTATGTTTTTGATGCATGTTATTTTAGTCAGCTGTAGTGGTATTGTTTTACCTGCTCACTTGTATAGATATATGTATAGGATGCTAGACTTTATTACTCATATTATATGTACCATTTTCAGATTAATGTTTTAAACTAGCATATGCCATATGATCATCAACATATCTAGATTAGATTTTTATTTTCAATATTTTTACTTACTGTATTACATATGTATGCCCTACCATATTTAGTTCACTTGAGGTGTGCTTTTGCCTCAATCCTTGCTTAGTTATAAAAATTGCATTTATAGCTTATTCACATTCCCTTGTATGCTTACTTACTCCCATGCTAGATAGATGTTGACTTTGTTTAGAGTAAAATGGTGATATTAATAAATGCTTAATAAATTACTTGCCTAAAATGTACTTAGACATTTTGTCTAATAAGATTTTTCTTTATTGGCTGGGGCCCTGGCATTGTGAAATCGATAATATCAGATATTGAGCAGCTTGAGGATCCTGTACCTGAGGAGGAGCCTTACTTCGATGAGGTGTAGCAGCTTGGATCAGAGGATATTTAGCAGCCTTTTATTTCATAGTGAGGATGAGAGTTATTTATTTCATTTCATTAGCTTTTATTAAAATGGTATAATAATATAGGTTCTGTGACTAAGTTTACTTTCTGCACTTTATTATTTATTGAGCTAGATTACTATTTCTTGCTTGATGTATGGTGAATGGATGTCACTTTTACTTTTCATATGCTTCCGCACTCTGTATATATGATAGATTTAGTGACTGATTTTTATAAATATTCTGTGCACATCCTTACCTTATTATTGGATTATGGATTTCACCTAATCCAATGATAAGTGAGGGATTTTCCATAGGGACACTCCGCTCCTTATCCTAATGATTGTGGATTTAAGGAGCGGGGCGCCATAATTATGGTCATTTGAATTTCTAGGGTTTTAAAGGTAATTAAGGTAGGTACCCAAAAGTCATTAGCCAAACTAATGGTCCAACATCAAAACTAACACTACCAAAGCATTCATGAGGTTTTCCTGATTACTTTGAGACCCATATTAGCTAGGTTTGGGTCACTAGGTACAAAGTTATGGCTAGGGGAAGTTTTGGTACAAGTGAGGGAGGTCCTAAAATGTCACTATATTGTCTATGTATCCTACAGGAAATTAACACTTCCATAATATTCCTCTCATTTTTTTGAGCAAAATGATATATATATATATATATATATATATATATGATGTATTTGGATTATTAGTTAAATAGTTACGAGCATACAAAGTTTTGGAATTAATTTATGCAATTTAAATATTCCTAAAGTTCAGTTGCCATAGAATTATAAATGTCTAATTAAATTAATAGTTTTCTGCAGGCAGTGGGACCCTCAAAGACACATGGCAGTGTTGGATAGGACACGCGATTACATGGGAGGCAACAGCTGATGATGCGGGACTCGTATCAGACACGTCGACTAATGGGACGGGCTGGACAGCGGAGATGGGATCGCGTAGGTCCCACATAATGGAGGCAGTATGATCCACTCCTACGGCTCAAAGATGGGCCAAGCATCGAGCAATGGGAGGTTGGGAGGCACTGCGTGGGACCCACCAGTGCTAACAGGACCCAGCAGCGGCCCATGGGATGGGCTGGCCCGGCCTGGGAGACCCCTACATCTGTCATCCTGCAACTGCAAACTGCTGACTAGGGCACGCCTTTCGGCAATGCTCCCGGCTACTTTAGGGCTTGTCCCATACGATGATGGAAAGAGCACATCATGATCTTCCTCTCAACGGTTGGATGGATGCCAAAAGATGATTACCATGATGACTAGGTCGATCCCTAGTCTCGACTTTCAAGAGGAAGACAGTTAGACCTAGGTTCTACTGCGGATGATCTAGAAAATTGGCTTGATCGTATCAATGCATTACTGATCAGACACCATATTATTGCAATCCAGGAAGGGAAATATATAATCAAATTGAATAGTTTATGATTGCATGAAGAAATGGGGAGATCAAGTACCTGAAATTCCGATGGTGAGGGAGGTTAGGGTTCGATCGATTCTCACTAAGCTGCTCTAGAGGCTCCGATTCATGCGGAAGAGGACCGGCTGAGCGCGGGTGAGGGTCATATTGACCCCAGGACGGAGCGTCCAAGGGTGAAAGGTCACGGGTTGGCCGATCCTAGCAGCCGATGACACGAGACTCGACAGCGGAGCTTCCGAGGATGATGAGCCCAACACATTTGATCGATCTAATCGAACGGCTCCTATTGATCCGCGAGATCAAACGGAGGCAGAAACGACATGAGGAAGGATCCGACAGCGCAAGCGACAGCATTGTTAGTTTATGGAATAAAATATTAATATTATTAAAATTAGAATTTCTAATTTTCTAATAAATTTTAAATAATTGAATGACCTTAGAAAATTTCCAAATATTCACCCCTAGATAATTGAGGGGTGAAGAGCTCAATGGCAAGGTCAAATTTTTGTTTCGATGAGTATTTTATTTTCCTAAATTTTAAGGTATTTAAATATTATTAAAATATTTGAAAGATTTTTGATGAATTCTGATTGCCACAGAAACACCACCCTTAGCTAAATTGGGAGTAATGAGCGCAATGGCGAAGTCCAATTTTCGATCTGGGGTTAATTTAGGTAGGTCAAATTCTAGGGTTTCTGGACACTAAGATCATAATCAGGACTTAAATTAGTCATAATTAATTAGGATAATAACTTGAGTAGTTACATAATTGCTGAATCCATAAATTATATCTCAAATAAAAGAAAATTTCATTTATTTCCGATCCTAAAAACTGCTCCTTAATCAAATTTTGTCTATTTTTCAGGAAAAAGGCTTATCCAAGGAATTCTGAGCCATTGGTGCAATTTCCCATTTTTTTTCAAAGGAAACAGCTGTCGAGCACCGCAGCGCGCTGCAGCGGGTCATCTTGCAAAAATTAGCGTGATCGCACGCTACAGCGGAACAAGTTGCGAACCGTGGGCGCGATCATGCGCTGCAGTGATTCAAGGTGCGAACTACGGGCGCAGTCGCACACTGCAGCGGTTCAAGTTGTGAACCGCGAGTGCAATCGCGCGCTGCAGCGATTCAAGTTGCGAACTGCGGCGCTATCGCGCGCTGCAGCGATTTCCGTTGCGAACCGCGGGAGCTATCGCACGCTGCAGCAATTCAAGTTGCGAACCACGGGCCCTACAGCGCGCTGCAGTGGGTATGATTGCAAATACTGGTGCTACCGCACGCTGCAGCAGAGCAGTTTGCGAAATGCTACCGCCACAGCGCGCTGGAGCGGTGCGATTTACAAAATGCTAGCGCGATTGCGCGCTGCAGCGGGTCACTTTACGAAAAACAAAAGCGGTAGCGTGTGGCAACGGGACACTTAGCAGAATTAGCTTGCGCCATTGCATGCCGCAGCGCACCGGAGCATGCTGCGCGGCCCGCCGCAAATTTCTCTGGCAGAAGCATTTAATGCGGCTGGGACAAGACCCCCAGCCAACATCTTGTCTTCAGCCATCATTCCCTCTGCAGCTGCTATGTTTTTAATTGGAGAAATGGATTTTAATGTTATGAGAAGGATAAAAGAATGGAAGATATTGGTCACCTCACCTTCAACTTGCATTTGCCATCATTACTCAAAATTTCTAGTAGCATTACTGGTTATGGAACTCAAGTATGAGGATGCAGCCCCTCTCCTATAAATATCACTCCTCTTGACTAGAAGAGGGTTCCAATTTTTGCTCACTTCACTAAGTAAAGAAAGAGGGGCTGCATAGTGGAAGAGAGGAACTCCCCAAGGGTGGAGCTCATTTTGCCAAGGAGAATGAGAAGAAAGGCAGCACTAGCGACCTAAGAGAGGAACTTCAAGCATGGAGAAGAAGAGTCCGGCAAACTTCCAAGGAACGTTCCTAGTATCTTCTAAACCCTTATTTTGTAAATTCTTTTCTTAGTTGATCATGAAAGGGTCTTTATCCATATATGTGTTCTTTTTCATCTCCTTTGTAATGGAGAGCTAAATCTCCCTTGGGGAGAGTTGGGGTAATCCCATATGTTTGATGGTTACTTTCATTTGTATGAAGTTTTTCTCAAGCATTAATAAAAGTTATAAACCCAATGCCTTGCTCAAGAAATGCTTAATATTACTAGTCTTGATTGTGAATTAAAAGAAAAATGGACTAATGAACTCAAAAACTAAAGTGTCTTGTGCTCCATAGCTCCCCTTGAGTTTGATGCTAGATCTATGAGTGCATGAGAGCTTAGAATTATGTGAGAAAGTTCTTGAGCTTAGTGCACCTTAATCTAAGCTCAATTAAAGTGTTGATGCATATGATGCTAAGACCCACTAATTGAGTCCCTTAGCTCCACATAATTGAGGGAGGGAAAAAAATAGTTATGTGCTCATGAATGAGGTGACATAGTCATTGAGCCTAATATATTAAATCCGTCATTTCAACTATGTGCGATGCAAGTGACGCTCTTAGTGGAATCAATGCTTATAAGAACTTAAAAATTTAATAATCCTCATCTCCTTGATCAAGAGATAAGATAAAAACTACAAACCTAAAATCTTATAAGGATTTTTGTGCCGAAATAAAACTGACTGTGTGTTCATTTCGTGCACAAGATTTGAACTTGTGAATCCTTGAGATAAAACTCAAGGAAGAACAATGTGCACTTGATTTAAATCTGAGTAAATGAAAGATAAGCGCTTGAGGAATAACCATGCATAAGTAACCTATCATGACATGCGGGATGAACCCAACTCTCCTCTTCCTTTTATCTGACTTATTTTTTACTTAATGATTATTGTGTTTGATCTAGAACTAACTAAAACTAAATACTCATAGCTTAAATATTAGTGAGAATAGATACACCTTAGTAACAAAACATCCATTTCTCTATGGTTCGATAAATCCTAAAAACTCACACTTTCTATTTATTACTTCAGACCACGTACATTTGCGTGTAAGCGCAGACGTGTATTTACAGTCTATCAAGTTTTTGGCGCCGTTGTCGGGGAATTGGAATTTGTTTCGTATTAAGGATAATCTATAAGTAACTAGTGATTTAAGTATTTCCTTGCATATACTTTTAGTTTTTGATTTTTGTAATTATAGGCACTAACAACTTACTTTTTTGTTTCTTTTCAGTTTCTTTTATTTTTGTTAAATTTTTGAATATTATTGCTAAATTTGTTCTTCATAACCTAATTATTGTAGTGTATGAGTAGAAGAGTTTGCACAAATTATCTGTTTGACCCAGAAATTGAAAGAACCTACTTGTAGGCTAGGAGAGAACAAAACCTTTCGAACCAACAAGCCATTATGGATAATGATAATGAAAATTTTGTAGAGCCATTAGGAGAGCCATTAGGAGTGGCTAGGAGAAGAGCACTAAGAGATTATGCACTACCCACTGTTATCCCCCATGCAATTGTTAGGCCTAATATTGAAGCCAATAACTTTAAGATCAAACCCTCCACACTGAGTATGGTGCAAAATAATCAGTTTAGGGATTGGCCACTGAAGATCCGAACTCACATATTTCAACTTTCCTTGAAATATGTGACACCTTCAGATTTAACGGCGTCTCTGAAGATGCGGTTAAATTATGGCTTTTCCCATTCTCTTTACGAGACAGAGCCAAGAGTTGGCTCAGCTCTCTTCCAAGCGATTCCATCCGAACGTGGGATGATTTGGCCAAAAAATTCTTAGCCAAATATTTCCCTTCGGCAAAAACCACTCAGTTGAGAATTGAGATAACTAACTTTACTCAGTTGGAATGGAAGACACTCTATGATGGATGGGATCGATTTAAGGAATACCTAAGGTGTTGCCCACATTATGGGTTTCCTTTGTGGATGTAAGTGCAAACCTTCTATAATGGTTTGAACGCTCCTACAAGGACACTCATTGATGCAGCCACCAACAGCTCTATTAGTAGTAAAACCCAATAGGAAGCTTATGACCTCTTGGAAGAAATGGCTAATAATGCATATCAATGGCCTTCTAAAAGGCTAAAAAAGGAATCTATAAAGGTAAATGAATCCAACCAAATAACGGCATTACAGCAAGAAATACACGCCTTGAATGAGAAAATTGAAAGAATGAATGTTAATGTTGTTCTGGAGGTATATTGTGAGTTGTGCGGAGGGAGACATGATAGTGAAAGCTGCAATTTAAATAACACCTTTGTACAAACAAATACTGAACAAGTCAATTATCTAAGAAATAATAACTCAATGAACAACCCTCACTCCAATACCTACAATCCAGGGTGGAAAAACCACCCTAATTTCTCTTGGAGTAACAATAACAATAATAGAAATCAGTATGGGAGAAGTTCATCAAACCAATAAAGCATAAATAATGGAAATTACAATAACAATCATCACCCAAATTTTGAAGGAGTTTTCAACTCCTTCAAGGCTAAAACGATTCAATTCATGTGCCGCACCAAAGCCACTATCACTCACCATGATGCCTCTATCCAAGGGATAGAAGCCTCCCTTAGGAACATTGAAACCCAACTAGGGCAGATCTCCAAGCAGCTAACCATACGGCAGCAAGGGGCCCTACCCAGTTCCACCAAAGTAAACCATAGGGAGCTGGTTAGTGTAATTCATTCGGAAGAGGTGTATGGGAAAATGAATACTGAAAAAATGAGTGCAATAGATGATGAGCTGGAGGAACGGGAAGGAGAAGGGGGCACAGAATGTGAGAAGCTCACAACTCCAAAATGTGAAGACCCCGGGAGGTTGAGTATTCCCTACATAATTAGAAACAAAGTATTTTTAGATCCCTTGTGTGATCTTGGTGCTTCTGTCAATATTATGCCCTACCATATTTACGAACATCTGAAGGTAGGTGGAATGGAATACACTTCCATGATTTTAGAGTTTGCCAATCTAGAATCCCTTACCCCACTTGGCATGGTAAAGAATGTTGTAGTCGAATTGGGAAGTTTTATTGTTCCTACCGATTTTGTGGTGTGTGAGTGGGATCCATGGAATAAGAATTCCACGATCATTTTCGAGCAACCTTTTCTGAAGAGTATAAAAGCTGTTATTGATATAGGCTGCGGGGTAATGAGTGTAAACATCAGGGGGAAAACTGAATTAATTGACCTTAAACCTACCATCTTTAAATAGAGAGAGATGGAAGAAGAGGTGAGGAAGAAATTAAGAGAAGAAAGATTATGGGTAGATGATGTTCTTGAAGATCTAATATTAGAAGAGAAGAATTCTGATAATAGCTCGACTCCTTCCTCTAAAAAGGGGAGCAAGGAAGGAGTAAGAAAAAGAAAAACAAGAAGAGGAAAAAGAAAGAATAAAACTTCCCCTAAGCTTGAACTCGAAGGAGTAGATCCGCTAAGGGAAGTAAGAGATGGCGAGGGTTTGAGCCACCCTGAGGGTTGTGCTCACTCTGGCATCTTTAGCTTATGGAAGAAGAAATCTCCGGATCCGATTAGTTGATCATTAGCGAGTCTAGCTAAAGACGTTAAATTAAGCGCTTATTGGGAGGCAACCCAATTCAAAAAAAAAAAAAAAAAAAAATTGCAGCACTATAGCGCGCTGCAGTGGAAATCCTGTGACACGCGTTGCAGTGGAAATCCCGCAACAGCGCGCTGTAGCGAAAATTTTGCTATAGCGCGCTGCAGCGGAAATTTCGCTACAGCACGCTGTAGTGGTTTGCTCCAGCTGTAAAAAATTTTTCTCTGTATTGGGAATCATGCAATCAAAAAGTCATGAAATTTGGGTTCTCCATGCAGTCAACACTGGGGCTAAAAAAGCTCCCCCCCCCCCCTTCACATGGATCACCACATTTATGGCATGGGCAAGACCCATTGACCATACTCTCTTGTCTTGGATTTTCTTGGTTATATAAGGGAGGCAATGGGGGGGTTATCTTGCACCATTCTAAACCTTCTTACTTCCTCACAACTCTTGCTCTCATCTAATAACTTCATCATGGCTTCCGGGAAGAAAGCAATTCCTAGAAAGGAGGTTGAAGCCTCTTCTTCTGGGGGAACCTTTAATAAAAAAAGGCTCTCTTCCGCTGAAGCCGAGCAACGATTTTATTCAATATCTTCTCAGCAGAAATTAATTCCGGAGAAGATCTTCAGTGGCTACTCGCCCATCCCAGTAAAACAAATCGACCCTAGAGGATGGAGGGAGATGGTGACTAAGAGATCTCCTACGTATCCTGCTATTGTCCAGGAGATATATGCAAATGCTATTGATGCGGCCGGACAGTGGGTCTTTTGCTGAGATAAGGGTGTCACCCTTGGGATTGCTCAAATCGAGCAATTCTATGGGCTCGGAGAGGTAAGTTCTTGCTCTTACCTTGAACTCTTGGAGTCTCGCCAAGACCCCCTTGATCTCGTATCAGAACTCGTCCACGAACTGTGAAGGAGGATTAGCCAACATTCCTCGTTCCGAATTAACAGATATGAGCAGCGCTTGGCTAGTCTTCATTTCTAGCTTTGTCATTCCTATGAGTCACTTGACTGAAGTGACCTGTGCCAGAGCACTTCTCTTGTGCTCATTGGTTAGGCCGGGCGAGATCCGTATCTCGAATATTATTTTCGAGCAGCTTTGGAAAGCTCTCAAGGGTCCCTGTGCTGCATTGGCCTTCGGGTCTTTGATATCAGGGCTTTGCGAGACCCAAGGGGTCAAAATCCTCTCCTCCAACACCATCATTCCCCCCAATTGCGCCCTTAATCCCTTAAATCTGAATGCCCGAGCAAGTGAATGGAAGCAGCCCAAGAAAATAAGGGGCGTGCAACGAGAAACGTCAACTCCGTCCGGCCAAAACCTCACTAACAAGCTGCTGCTGCATCTCCACAACCAGCAGCCGACCTTAGCAAGGCCTTGGTCACCGACATGGAGTTCTTTAAACAAGAACTCGTTCAGCAGTGCCAGTTTCAATCCGAGTTTCATGAAGCCCTCAGGCTGATATTTGAATATTGAGCTTGCAAGGTGGTTCGGACCCTTCTGTGTTGCCAAGACCACCCGTTGGTGCCCCCATTCCTGACTCGCGCTACCCTTGCGAAACTGCGTATGTGGAAGAAGTGGAGGAAAATGAGGAAACTGAAAATTAAATAGGTTGTATTTTTCTTTTTATTTTTTGAATTAGTTATTTTTCTTTGCACATTTCATTTTGGGTGTTTTATTTTTGATATATTAATTTATGAATTATCTTCCCTAATTTTTCTAGTATCCAAAAAAATGACAAATTTTTCTGAGTTTTTAACGAAATGAAAGTCACAAAATTTCGATAAAGACAAGGATATGAAGTAAAAGAGTGCTTAACAAAAAAGTGATGAAATGCATTGATAGTATTAAAACCTTTTAACCAAGGAATGAATTAAGGTTAATCTAATCTTCAAAAATTTAAATCATGCTATGAACTAAGTGTGTGAGAAAGTTTAGACTAAGATTAGAGATTTTGGTGAGTATTCTAAAAGAGTGTGCTAGGCTCCTATAGGACTTCATGATCATAAAGAGGTGAATTTGGGATGAAGAAAAGTATCTCTCCCTAAAATTGAGAAAAGAGAAAATATAAAAAAGGGATGATGAAAAAGATCTCTCCTAATTGAAAGAAATGAAAAAAGATGATGATAAATATATTTCCTTTAATCTATTCATCTTTGTGATTCATAAGAAGGGGCACATATGGCACAATACTCTCGAATATTTCACTACCTCTCTAATCTAAGTTTTCCATGGAATCTTCCTCATTACCTAGTATTAAGCATAAAAATCAAATATTTGGAGATTAATTGATTAACCTTACTTCATATCCAAGGTTAAACATCTAAATGCCAAATGACTTGAATCTATTTAGTTAAGCACATGTCTTGACTTACATATCAAAAAACTAAATTGATATCTTTTGTTGACTATCATATCTAAACAATAAAAAAATACTATTTTAAGCTTACTCGAGGACGAGCAAGAACTTAAGTGTGGGGGCGTGATGAATCCATAAATTATATCTCAAATAAAAGAAAATTTCATTCATTTCTGATCCTAAAAATTGCTCCTTAATCAACTTTTGTCTATTTTTCAGGAAAAAGGCTTATCCAAGGAATTATGAGCCATTGGTGCAATTTCCCATTTTTTTTCAAAGGAAACTGCTGTCGCGCACCTCAGTGCGCTGCAGTGTGTCATCTTACAAAAACTAGCGCGATCGCGCACTGCAGCGGGACAAGTTGCGAACTGCGGGCGCGATCGCGCGCTGCGAACGGCGAATGCGATTGCGCGCTATAGCAGTTCAAGTTGCGAACTGCGGGCGCGATCGCACACTGCAGCGATTCAAGTTGTGAACCGCGGGAGCGATCGCGCGCTGCAGCAATTCAAGTTGCGAATCGCGGGCGCTATCGCATGCTGCAGCAGTTTAAGTTGCAAATTGTGGGCGCTACCGTGCGCTGCAGCAGGTATGTTTGCAAATACTGGCGCTACCACATGCTGCAATGGAGCATATTGCAAAATGTTGCAGCCATAGCGCGTTGCAGCAGTTCTATTTGTAAAATGCTAGTGTGGTCGCGCGCTGCAGCGAGTCACTTTGCGAAAAATGAACGCGGTAGCGCGCGACCGCGGGACACTTAACGAAATTAACTTGCACCATTGCACGCCGCAGCGCGCCGTAGCGCGCTGCGGCGCACTGCCGCTGCCCGCCGCAATTTTCTCTGGCAGAAGCATTTAATGCGGCTGGGACAAGACCCCAGCCATCATTCCCTCTGCAGCTGCTACATTTTTAATTGGAAAAATGGATTTTTGATGTGATGAGAAGGATAAAAGAATGGAAGATATTGGTCACCTCACCTTCAACTTGCATTTGCCATCATTACTCAAAATTTTTAGTAGCATTGCTAGTTATTGAACTCAAGTATGAGGATGCATCCCCTCTCCTATAAATATCACTCCTCTTGACTAGAGGAGGGTTCCAATTTTTGCTCACTTAACTAAGTAAAGAAATAGGGGCTGCATAGTGGAAGAGAGGAACTCCCCAAGGGTGGACAGCTCATTTTGCCAAGGAGAAGGAGAAGAAAGGCAGTACTAGCACCCTAAGAGAGGAACTTCAAGCAATGAGAAGAAGAGTCCGATGAACTTCCAAGGAACATTCCTAATATCTTCTAAACCCTTATTTTGTAATTTCTTTTCTTAGTTGATCATGAAAGGGTCTTTATCCATATATCTCCTTTATAATAGAGAGCTAAATCTTCCTTGGAGAGGGTTGGGGTAATCCCATATGTTTGATAATTACTTTTATTTGTATGAAGCTTTCCTCAAGCATTCATAAAAGTTATGAACTCAATGTCTTACTCAAGAAATGCTTAATATTACTATAGTCTTGATTGTGAATTAAAAGAAAAATGGACTAATGAACTCAAGAACTAAAGTGTCTTGTGCTCCATAGCTCACCTTGAGTTTGATGCTAGATCTATGAGTGCATGAGAGCTTAGAACTATGTGAGAAAGTTCTTGAGCTTAGTGCATCTTAATCTAAGCTCAACTAAAGTATTGAAGCATGTGATGCTAAGACCCACTAATTGAGCCCCTTAGCTCCACATAATTGAGGGAGGGAAAAAAAATAGTTGTGTGCTCATGAATGAGGTGACATAGTCATTGAGCCCAATATATTAAATCCCTCATTTCAACTATGTGCGATGCGAGTGATGCTCTTAGTGGAATCAATGCTTATAAGAACTTAAAATTTTAATAATCCTCATCTCCTTGATCAATAGATAAGATGAAAATTACAAACCTAAAATCTTATAAGGATCTTTGTGCCGAAATAGAACCGATTGTGTGTTCATTTCATGCACAAGATTTGAACTTGTGAGTCCTTGAGATAAAACTCAAGGAAGAATAATGTGCACTTGATTTAAATCTGAGTAAATGAAAGATAAATGCTTGAGAAATAACCGTGAATAAGTAACCTATCATGACATGTGGGATGAACCCAACTCTCCTCTTTATTTTATCTGACTTATTTTCTACTTTGATTATTGTGCTTGATCTAGAACCAACTAAAACCAAATACTCATAGCTTTAACATTAGTGAGAATAGATACACCTTAGTAACAAAATATCTAATTCTCTGTTGTTTGATAAATCCCGGAAACTCACACTTTCCACTTATTACTTCAGACCACCTACACGTACACTTGTGTGCAAGCACAGACGTGTATTTATAGTTTGTCAATAATCAAACCCTAACTCAAGCCAAAAAGGATTAGCACTTAATTACAAAATTTATGAAACTTGGCAAATATATTCTACTTATCCATGTGAACAATCAGAGCCTTATTTTGCTAAATTTGGTTAAGTGTAAATCCTAATTTTCATTAATTATGCATTTCTAAGATTATGGCATAATTATTAAAATAATAATCAAAAAATTATTTCACCAAGCATATGCATTTTATAAAGCAAAAAAAGCATAATGAAACTTGAATCAAGGAATTTGGCTAACTATACATGCTAATCCACCCTAATTAAGTTCTGGAATAATTAAGTAAAATTAGGAAATCCAACTACATAAACCTAAATATTTTTGTATATTATTATTCCTCATGATTTTCTAAACAAAATGGTATATAATTTCATATAGTTTGGATCAGTGGATCAAAAGTTATTTAAATAATTTAATCTGTATTTTTCTAATTATTTCATTTAATTTTTCTTAAAGAAGATAAGTCCTAAATGGTTTTAATATTTATTAAATGTGTCTCAGCCCGTTGCCAAAACACGCGGGTCAGGTCAGCTTGAGGACCCAATACTGTCACACCGCGCGGGTCACGAATTAGCCCGACCCGCAAAGTGGCATCATCTTCCCCCGAGCCTTCCCCGGCACACAGCCGATTAGGGTAGCCCTAATCGACTAAATTCATGCCCACTACCCCAAATAATTCGGCACTCCTTCCTCATGCCAAGGAGCATCGATGGAGCCCAAAATCCCCATCAGGGATTGGCCCTTATGCAAAGGCCCTATTCAAATCTATCTCGGCCTCTGAGCTCTCTGTGGAGGGACAATTCTCCCTCCACATACCATAATTTCAGCTCCTCTTGATGCCTACACAATCTCTAGGTGATGGAGAAGCTAAGCCCCCTATCCACTGGGTCTGAAAAAGGCCCAATAGATGGGTCCTTACTCGGACCCGAGCCAAGTGGAAGGAACTAGCCTGATTGATTGATATAATCGATTGGGGCTAGCTCAAGCCTTGGAATCAATCGAAATAGGTTCGTCTAACCTAGGCATGCAATTATGAATCAAAATGGAGGGAGTGTTGAGCCTAATCAGCTCTTCACAGCAACTGGAGTACGTGGATTGAAGGAGCATGAGCTGGCGATGTAGAGAGTGAGCCAGGGACTTAGCTGAGCTTCATAGGGGAGCTAGGGGTCCTGAACACCAGGACTCACCCACTATCAGTGGTACGCAAGCACTGGATCACCAGAGAGAGCTTCGACAGACCGATAATGGCGAATTGGGGGAAGCTCAAAATTAAACTCAATTAATCAGTAAAAGGGTTCTACGAAGGATTCCTGAGGCTATTTATAGCCTCAGGGGATGGGCTAGGTGCAGATGGCTAGCTCGAGATAGCCCGAGAGCTCAGGCCATGGACAAGCTCTCAAATTCTATTTTGAGCTTAGCAAGGCCATGGGACTTGATTGGGTTGTCATGCCATTGAGGGAAGATCCCCATCAGCCTACTGAAGTGGCAAGGGGAGTGGGGGACAAGGCCAGCGGTCAGGGTACAGAGGATTTTCCCTATCAGTAGCGCAAGCGGAATGGAGATGAAGATCCATAGTGCTAGGACCTTCAGATGCCACCTAATCAATTGATCAGATTACGCTTTGGCTCAGCTCACTCGGATCCTAATTGCTGATCACGAGAACGATCTGGACGGTAGCATCCATGGGGTGGTCTGACAGTAGATCCACAGCTCTGCAATCTGAATCCTAGCTGCAGGATCAGCGGGAGGGATGGAAAGATGGAGTGGGGATCCACTGACATATGATCCGAGCTCCACAGTAGATCACCCATGGTCCGCACAGCGAATCTGGGACGGGTAATTTGGTTATGGGTAGATTTGCAAAATCTAAATTATTGGGATCCCTTTTATGCAATTATCCCAATTTAATTTAAATTGAATTATGGCCTAAATAACTTTCAAAAATTCTTAAACTTGTACCCCTAGCTAATTTGGGGGTGAGGAATTCAAAAGTGCAATTAGATTTTTTATTGGAGATCAAAATTTTTAGCTATTATTTAGGATACCTAGTTGGACAAAATGCCCATTTGAGCTAGGAGGTCGGCCAGCTACGGCCGTAACATGGCCTGCACTGCTTCCAGACGCACGATTAATAATTGGCAGAGATGTATAGTCCTTCGATCTCTACCATCAGATCAGGGTGCTGATTCGACGGTCAGATCAGACAGATCCAAGATACTCCATCAGATCATCTCTAAGATGCACTCAATGGCTTTGATTCAAGGAATCAGCTGTTCCGTGTTTCAGGTGCCCGTACCAGAACCCCGCCTTCTCAAATTAACGGCTTAATGACTAAATAAATAAATGAAATATATATATATATACATACATATATACATTATAAATTAAATACTTATATACTAAATCAAAATTAAATAACCAAACGAGCTCCAAAAAATCCTTAAAATTCACCCTTAGCAAAATAAAAGATGAGAAACTCAAAAATAAAGTCAATTTAATTATCTAAATTTTCTAAACACTTAAATAGATTAAAAATTTTGAGAAAAATTCGACAACTTCCAAAATTTCTCAAAAATACCACCTCTAGCTAATTTTGGGGTAAGGAGTCCAATGATGAACTCTGATTTTGATTCTGAGATCAAATTAAATTAGGTATTTTTAAGGTTAATTAAAATACTTTAATTATTTATTGATTCAAAACAATCTCTAAATCACACCAAACTTTAGGTATATGCTTCTAATGCTATTATAAGTGTGCTGGTAATCAAATGAGCTAATTGGGCTACCCAATAATGGGTAACAAAACCAGGGTGGGTACACATAGGGTCCCGATCAATCTGATAAACTTGCGTGATTAAAATGAGAATATTCTTCTGAGTATTCTCATTTTAATTAAATCAGTGTATAATTTAAATAATGCAACTTAAGGAAATAAATTCCAAATGTATTTTTGAAATAAATAGATTAATTTAAATCCAAATATGGCAAAATTATATGCCATTTTTATAAGAAAAATATGATGAACCTAAGTATGAAATAAAATCTAAATTTTAGTGGGCAATTTTCTTAATCACCCTTTAGTTATGTTAAAACTTTAATTGTGAATATTATAGTAATACTCATCTAAATTAAGTATTTATGATGTTGATTTACTTATTAAATAGTAAGGAATCTATTGAAATTATAAAATATCAAATTAGAACCTTAATTCTTACAGTTAAATATGAAGACCTCTTAAATAATATTATTTAATTAAGAAAAGTCAAAATGCCTTAAATTTGAAATTTTGAAACCCTAATTATTTTTTAACACTTAAAACAATGAATAAGAATGTATAGAACCATAGTTTAATGTAGATTGAAACATTGTCAACCTTTTTAGCTTAAACTATAATTAACTTTTAAGTTTTCTAGGGTTAAACCCAAATATTTAAAGATGGATTTGAGATCCACATCTTCTTCCTAAACCCTTAGAGAAATGTTTATGGTGGTTTATACCAATCTTGATCTCATTTAAACTCATTAATCTTATATTTAGGTCAAATAATAGCTTTGACCCTAATTTGAGTGAGGTTAAGCCTTATCAGGTTGAAAAGGGATTAGAGATCCATATTCTCTTCCCCAATTATTAGATCAGTAGTGGTAATTATTTCACATTCTATTAGGACTAATTAGACTCATTGGGACATTAGATGTTTTGAATATAGAATTGAGATCCATATTTCTCTCCTAAAACTTTTAAATCAATAATTATAATGTTATTGAATCCTATTAAGACTAAGTAGACTCAATGGGACTTCATTAGGACCAACCCTAGCTAAGTCTAAATTTTGGTATCTTAGACTTTAGAAGCTTATAAATGTAACAACCCTAGGTTGTTACCCTGCTAATAAATATAGCTTAATCAATCTATAAATTTTAATACCATTGTTATTAGAGCATCAAATTGAGCCTGTCTAGGAAATTTGAAGTCCATTGGAATTCTCTATATCCAAAATGGCATTTTGATCAGTCTAAATGCTCTAGATTATACTTAAAATATTTTGATCTCAGAATTAAAATCTGATTATATTTTTGAATTTCTCACCCCTAGATTAGATAGGGGTGAAAGTTGGGTGTAATTTGGAAATCATTTAAGCCATAATTCACATTTAATTAAAATAGATTAATTGCATAAAAGGGTTCCTAACTTTTCTAAATTTCAAATATACCCTTAAAACTAATTTAACAGCCAAGATCCGCTGTGGAGCCCAGGTCACGCGACAGCGGTGTCCACTGATCTCGTCGTTGAGCCTTTAGATCCCATGGTCTGGATTTAATTTCCGCGGGATAGCGGATCCACCGTTAGATGAACCCGTAGATCCTACAGTTGGGATTACTCTCGCGATCGGTCGTTAGGATCCGAGCGATCCCAGCCGTAGCGCCATCTAATCGATAGATCAAATGGCATCTGAAGGTCCCGCTATTGTGGACCTTCGTCTTCGTCTCGCCCACGCCCGACAGGGAAGATCCCCATACAGCCAGTTGCCCTTTTTGTCTCCCACTCCTGCATCCACCTCAGCAGGTCGTTACGACCTCCCCCATCTTGGCAAGGAACCCTAATTGGGCCTCGTGACCCGGCCGAGCTCAAATTGGAAATTTGAGAGCTCGGCCATGACCCGATCCCTTAGGTCTCCTTGGCCCGAGGTTAAGCCTCTAGAACCTTCCTCATCCCTTACTGAGGCTATAAATAGCCTTAGCATAGCTCCATTTGATCCTTGCTGATCAATTGAGCTCAATCCCTTTTTCGCCATAGCTATCAGGTCGGAGCTTGTGTAGGCGCTTCCAAGAGCTCTCAAATCACTGATAGTAGGCTCTCCTAGTATTCAGGATCATTTGCAATGTCTGGAAGCTCAGTTAAGGCCAACCACCATCCTCTGTCAGTTGTCCCGAGCCATCCTGGTGAACCAGGTACCCCCCATTTGCTCAGTCTGAGTTAATTGGGCTCAGACTCCCCTCCTTTTGATTCATTTAACTGTGTACTGTCAAAACAAACTTAATGTGATCATGTCTATACCCTAAGCTAGCCCCGATCGATCAAATCGATCAATCGGGCTAAGTCCCTTAAGGATGCCTCGGGTTGAGTAAGGCCCCGGCGTTCCAGCCCACCTCAGGCCCTCAAACCATGGGGCTTCGATCTGTCTCACCTCCCTGAAGGTGTAGGGATCAAGCTCTGGGTCTGGCATGGCCTCTATAGAAAGAATTGTCTTCCCACAGTAGCCCCATTGCGGTAGCTCTCGGGTGAGTAGGATCTGGCCGATCCAGACCACCTCACAGAGGGCTTCGAGCCCCCTTTGATGCGCCTAACCATAGGGAATGTGTAGCAACCATTGGTTGGTCATGTCGTGGTCGAGATGTGCCAAAATTGGCTGATTAAGGTTCCCCTAATCTGGTCCTTACATTGGGACAAAGGCTCGGGAACGAAGTCCCTGTGCGGGTCGGGCTGACCCGTGCCCTCGCGGTGCGACAGTCCGGCCGACCTACATGCTACTGCATGATGTGCACACATATATGACATAAAACCTGAAATAAATAAGAAATAAGAGCCTAACATTATTTGTTGGGTTGCCTCTCAACCAGCGATTAGTTTAATGTCCTCAGCCCGAACAAAAAGTGCTTATATCCTTTTAGAATTTCTTTCCAAATTTTCATCAGGGATTTAGGATGTGCACGAACTTGCTTTATAATATAACCTCTTAGGAAATCAACTACACTATCTTTTTCCTTCTAGGCCCAGCCTGTGTCCTCTAACTTGCAATAATTCTTCTTTTTATTCATCTTTTCATTCTTCTCACTTCTCGCCTTATGTTTGACATCAAAATCATCAAATCATCATTAACATCATTCTCAATTTTATTTTGTAAAAAGGCATAAAATTTAATTTTCTTAGGAGTACAGTCCAAGCATTCCTCAACAATTCGAATTGCACACAATAATCATCAAGATTATTAGGGGTTTATTGATGTTTGAGATTGTAACAACCCAGGTTGTTACCTTAGTCAATTAGGACTAATCTTAGTCTTAAAACTAATCTTAAGTGCTAATTAGGTCAATTGGTGTCAACCTTTAAGACCTTGTCCAAATCAAGAGTCAAATGGATTGAATCCTGATTTTTGGAAATTTCAGAAATCCTAAAATTTGACCTATTTAAATTGACCTCCGATCAGAAAACGGACTTCACCATTGTGCTCGTTGACCCCAAATTAGCTAGGGGTGAAGTTTTCGTGACAATCGGAAGTCGTCGAAAATTCGTCGAATATTTTAATAATACTTAAATAACACGAAAATTGAGAAAATAAAATACTCGTCGGATCAAAAATCCGACCTCGCCGTTGCGTTCCTCACCCCTCAATTAGCTAGGGGTGAATATTTGGAAATTTTCTAGAATCAATTTAATATTTAAATAAAATTAGGAATTTATTATTTAAATATTAATTAATATTAATTTATTAAGATTTTTGAACAGCGTCGTCCCACGCCGTCGCCCGCAAGTGACGCCGTCTCCTCCAGCCATCAGACCCGATTGAGAGATCAGGACCGTCCGATCGGGACCGATCGAACGACCCCGGCCTGTCGTCCCCCTCGGCGAAAACGCCTGCGCCATGCGGCAGGACGCCGCCCCGCTCGCCCACCCAACGCCTCGCAGGCCTCGGGAGCTCCGTCCGGAGGCCATTAAGGCCCTATGGAGCTTCGACCCGAGGCGATCCAGCCAGTCGAGCTCCCAAGAGACGTACCCGATCTCGAAGGAGCCGCGCAACCCTCGAACGGAGCTCAGTCGTCGATCCCAGGTACCCCCATTCCTTCAAACCATACATTTGATTTCCACGTTCTAGTTTCGTTTAGTGATTGCAATGTTTCGATTACTCTTTCATCATGCCCGATCTAAGAAACAACGGTTTGATCGAAGCAATTCGGTCGAATGTCCACAATGGATTTAGTTAGGCATCGTATTGCCGAGACCTCTAGGTTAGGGTTCAGATCTCCGACTCACCCCGACCACCTCACCGATCCCTTGGACCACGGTTGTGAAGGTCTCGCCGAAACCTTCACATCACCGTGCGGTTCGAGCCCCGCCATCGACGGGAGCGCCGCCAGGAGAGTGCCCTAGCTGCGGTCGAGGTGAAGCCTCACGAGGCTTTCGGGCCGGGTCGGGTCGACCCGGGCCCGCCCAGAGTCGCACGCGCGGGACGCGTGCGGGACGCGTGCGGGACGCGTGCGGGACGCGTGCGGGACGCGTGCCGGACGCGTGCGGGCTCTAAGACCGGAGCGTGGGACCCGCGTCTGCGCGGCGTGTCAGCTGACGCGCGCAAGTGGGGCCCCCTCGCAGGCCTTCGGCCTGTCTGCGCCCGCCGCGTGTTGTGGTGGGTCCCTCAGCCTCTGCCATGCCCAATAACGAGTTGACACATGGCTGTGGTGGACCCCGCCGCCATCAATACCTGCAGATAAAAGACAAACTTATAATATATTATATATATATGTATATAATTAGAATCAGTTAGTCATGATTTATATTAATTAGATTAGTATTAGGTATTATAATCTGTTAATGATCAGATAAATATTAATTAAGTTAATTAATTTGATTAAAATTATTAGGGTTAAATTAATGACATGCAGAATTTAATTAAAACAAAAATATTTTATATATGTATATAACTATCATATATGTATATATATAGTTATGTATATATATATATATAAAAATAATTAGTTATTAAATTAGATTATTAGTTTAAAAGTTAATTAGGATTAGTTCATAAATATATTAAAATAATAATAATTAAATAAAATATTAGATAATTTTTTTAACTGATTAATTATTAATCATTAGGTTCTTTGATTAATTAATATTATATTATAATGATTAATTAATTAGAAATTAATTTAGATTAATTTAATACCAATTAAACAGTAGATATTTAATTTATGAACAGTAAATTAATTAATTAAATTAATCTTAATAGTAAACTAACTAAATTAATTAGAATTTCTTTAAGTACCTTTAATTAATTAATCTAATTCTAATAAGTAATAATAATAATTTAATAATTATTAACTTATTAATTAATCCTAATTTTAGGATTAATAATTATGAACAGATAGTTAATTAAGACTTAAATAGTAATTAACTTAATCCTAATTAAACAGTAGTAATAATAATATTATATTTAAAATAATTAAAATAATAGATTAATTCATAATTAATTAATTATAGATTAATTAAGAATTAATAATTTCAGAATTTATATATATAATTTTAGGAACGAACAGTAAATTAATTTAATTTAAATAAATGAATAGTAAATTAATACAAATTGTATTTTTGAATAGTAAAATTTAAAAGTTTAATAACTTTTTATAGGATGATCCAAACATAACAAATATAGGTCTTAAAATACTCAGAAAAATAAATAGAATCAAATGGCGTAATGCAGAATTTAGTTTCGGGGTACATATAACAAAGTAGCATTTTAGGACCTCTTTAGTACCTCCTAACTTTTTACCCAGTTATCAGAACATAGTCAATATGGGTCGTAAAATTCTCAGGAGAGTGGCCCCATCACCATAGCAGTATTAATTTTCTCATTTGGACATCAGGACAAAAAGTCAACCCTAGAACTTTTAGTAAAAAATGATCAAAATGCCCTTGGAATTCAAATAACCATAACTTGGTCAATTCAACTCCAAATTCAAAAATTCAAGATGCTAACTAGTTTAGAATTTCAATGTCACCAATAAACTGAAATAACATTTAAGTTTTGAACTCTAAAATTTTAGAAAATGACCAAAATACCCTCAACCTTAGTTAGGTCATAACCTGACCATTTGAGGTCCAAATTGGGTCTACTCCCTACCAACATACTCAGTACATTATAGGAAAGCTATAAAAACTAAGTTTGCTGAAATTGGACTTCAAATAGAAAAGTTCGGTTTTTGTCACCCGTTGACCGACTCGAAATTATCAAATTTCCCTTCGAACTTAAAACGTTCATAACTTAGTCAATTGACCTCAGAATGCAGTGTTCTTGGACTCTATGGAATCCTTGAACAATAACCTACCATAAACTATATAAAAACTTAGTTTTTAATAGAGTGGAAATTACTTAAATGCCCTTAAGTCATAAATCTTTGTTTGAACCTATAGGACCCGTTTCTCGTCCAAATTGAACATACTTACTATCTATCTTCAGGTTAAACAGTAAGAAATCATATGGAAAAGAGAAACTTCAATTTGGATGCTTAAATCTAAAGTTGACTTTTCGAACCCTTAAGTAGGAGCAAAATGGTCCTTTTGCCCAAAATTTAAGATAAACACCCTTAACCCTTAATTAGTCTTTTAAAATACTAAAACTAACCTTATAACCCTATTAGTGACATTTAAGTAAGTAAAATCAACAGTTAGGTCAGATTTTAGAATTTTCCTAAGTCTTTAACACTACACCTTAAGGACCCTTCTTGAGACTAGGACTAGATCATAGGGTTGATTTCATTCATTGAAAAATGGGGTTTTCAATGAATTAATCCTTGGTTTTAGTAGTTCCTAGAATTTTTTTTCAACTTATTTAGATTATTTTATCTTTTAACCTTAGATCTAAGATAGGAGATTCATCCTATTAAGTTTGATTACTTAATAGGATTGGCCTAAATTATTAGATCACTTTTAGAATAAAACTTAAATCTTAAGTCTTATTCTTTTTGGATTATATAATTAAGCCCAATCTCGTGGTGTTTAATCCATAATCTATAGTTTAGTAGTTTTTAGTTAGAACGTCTAAAATTATTAATTATGTCGTAATTATTTGTTACTTAACTTTTATAGTCGACTTTAAATTGGTATATTAGGACCTAACTAGTCCTGATATTTTGTAACATGTAAGGACGAATTTTTAGGTTACACTTGATATATAGAAAAATGGTGATCTTGAACTTGTGTAATGTGGAATAGCTCGAACGAATAATAGAAAACAAATAATATCACCATATTAGTAGAGTCCCTTGCTTTCTTTTGATACTTTGTGCTACGTATTCCTTGTATATTTGAGCTTACTTCCTTGGACATTTCATATAAGATAACTTTGTGCATGAAAATGAAAACTTAGAATAATAGGATAACAGTTGCCTTTGGGTTCGGTTTATGGTGATTATGGTGCACATTTGCCCCGATGGACAGGGGTAAGGTGAGATCAGGATACTTAACATTCTCATTGAGGAGAGTGTGTTAGGCTTGGGACCTGTATAGTCTTGCAGACGTGCTTAACTCCTCAGTTATTTCTAATAGTTGTCCATAGAAACAAAGATAAAATAACTAAAATATGTTGCATAAGTATTGTCTGCCTCTTCAGTCATGTAGTATGTTCAATATGTTTACAGATTGAGATGTATATATATGTGGGCCAGTTTGGCCAAGTCTTCTGTTATGGCAGTCAGTATACAGAGTTTGATGTGTAGTTTTAGTATTTGGCTAGATTTTGGTATTGCTTATTCAGTTAGCTATTTCCTTGTACAACTTATATACAGTAGGATATTAGATTTTGTTACTATTTATATGTATCACTGCTGAGATTTATTATTATAATTTGCATACTTCATTTGATCACCAGCATATATTAGGATGTGGTATTTTCTTTCAGCATATGTTTAGTTACTTATATTATATGCCTTGTCTTGTTTACCTCACTTTTGAGGAATGTCTTAGCCTCCTTTATTTAAGTTATAAATGATATTTATAGATTTTCCTCTTTCTTATCGTATTTCTAGTCGCTCCTTTATATATTGTTGCTTAGGAAAATTATGTAAAGTGGTGATATTATAGAACATATAAGAATGTATCAGCCTAAAATGTACTTAGACAATTGTCTAACCAGATTTTCTCTTTTTTGGCTGGGGCCCTACATTGTGAAATCGACAATGGCAGGCGTAGAGCAGATAGAGGATCCAGCACCTGAGGAGGATCCATACCTAGAGGAGGAGGAGCAGCTCGGACTAGAGCATATCTAGTCCTTAAATTTATTCATGAGGATGAGTGCATTTGTATTTCCTTTTTATTTGAATTTTAAATATTATAATAATATAGGTACCCTTGACTATGCATTTGGACTTATATGCTTAAATTCTAAGTTATATTTTGCACTTACGTTATATTGTGATGCTTGGATGTCATTTATTGCTTCCGCACTCTGTGCGTTTACTTATATAGTGACTGTTAGATTGATTCTATGTTAATCCTTTCCTAATCATGTGGATTGTGGAGTTTATCCTAATCCAATGGTAAGTGAGGGGTTAGCCAGAGTGACACTCCACCCTTAGCCTAATCCTTTGGTGGATTAAGGGTGCGGGGCGCCACAGAGATGTTACAAATGGTTTTGGTACCTTCACTATTTTGAATCAATTTACCTTGCTCATCCTCAAATAATGTGTTACCTATTGTTAAACATTAAGGTAGATGCATTTGAGGTGTACAGGAGATATAAATTTTGAATTGCAATTGATCAACTTTTTTTATTTAAAAATCTTGTTACATTTTTAAATTGTCTAATTTAAATTGATACTTCAACTCTTTCTCATTTTTATTGTTTATTTGAGTTAAAATTTCCTCCCTATACATTGGCACTTCTTGAGCTTGTTCCTTTATATGTTCAATTATAATAACTTCTTGGACATGTTTAGCTAATTATTGTAATATAAATACTATCTTATCCTCAATTGACTTACATATATGCTTTTGATCTTCCATATTAAACTCATGCCTAATCGAGGTTGGTTCAGTTTTGTCCAAATTGTTGTTCACAATCCCACTGAAATCTTCAAACGATTCTTTAAAGTATGATTTGTCACCTATCCAATTTGTGTTATTAATGTTCATATCATAGTGAGTGTAATAGTATTGCAAGTTGTGATCACATTTAATGCCATTAATTGATTTTGTTCTCGAAGGGGCAAAAGGGTTATTCTTATTACAATCAGAACTTGAATGTGTTCCACCGCACCACATACACTAATTTTGATTATTATTGTGCAAGACCATGAAATTTAATTTCTCCATATATGAAAATAAAAACTATAAAAATTAATAGAAAAATAAACTACAAAAATTGAAAAGATATGCACAAAAAATCTTAATTCACTAGTTAGACTGAAAATGTACGTCCGCGCTTACACACAAGTGCACATGGTCTGAAGTAATATTGGGATGGTGAGATCCCAAGAATTATCATCCTATGGATATGGTATTTGTTTCATTACTAAAGTAATTGAGTTTACTAATATTTGAATGATGATTATGTTGGTTGATGGTTTTGGTCCTAATTTAACAAATCAGAGTTTCTTGGATGAGAAACTACTTTTAGAGAAAATATGGAGAGTTTGGTTTTAGCAAGCAATTCATTAAGGATTCATATAAGTACTCTTCCTTATCAATTTAGTGTCAATTAGATTGGATGATTTAATTACAATCAAGAAATGTAGTCTTCTCTAGGGTATCCCCCAAATGTACTAAGTCTCACATAGTGCTTAAAGATGAACACAAGAAGGTTCAATCTCAGCATATAGACCCTCATGTGATCAATATTGGTTGAGTTCAATACTTACGTCTAAGTTATTAAATTTATAGTTTTCATTATGCATCACATGACCTTGATTCCACCAATGGCTCACATGCAACGATTCTAAGTTTAGCTAAGGAGATGACCATTAGGCTAAGTGGGTTATGTCACATCACCCATAGCACACAATGCATCTAAATCCTTGCATAAACCTAGGATGAGCTATGGAGCTCAACTAGTGGCTCTCGGCTCATATGGATAAACTTCTCATCTTAGCTAAGTAATTATGATATGATGCTCATACAGCTTGTCACGAGACTCTAGGCTGTCATGCTCAAATTCCTCATATAAGCTAATGGTGAGCAGTGGAGTTCAGAGATTATTAATTATTACATTACTCTATTGATCAGCTTGTATCTAAGGGTTTTCATGGTCATTTTTTGCACAGTGAATGTTGTTATGGACATTCGTGGTGAGGATGCTCAACATGCACAGCCTTAGTTCTAAGTGATTTAAGAGCTTAATGGTTTTCCTTATTTTAAAAAAACATTTGCTTAAATATCTTCATGACAAAAATTATTTATCCAATCCATTGTTCACATCATTTAATCAAAAAGACATGACCAAAAATATATTCATTAATAATTAAAGAGTACATAAACTTCTATTCCTTAAATCCTTACATGTGTATATGCCCAACCCTCCCCAAGGGAGGTTTTGGCTGCCATTGAAAAGTAAACAACAGAAAACTCACAAGAAGATGGAAGCCTTTGCATGGCCTTTACAGAGAAAAATTAAAGGTATATGATAGATTACAATACTAGGGAACTGTTGTCGCATTCGTCTGTCTCTTCCACTATCTTGGATCTCTTTTCCCTCTCTATCTTCTATGCTTATTCTTTCCTCATAGGTGCAGCCTGCTCCTTCCATTGGCAGGAGGAACTCTCTCCTCTTTGTTCTTGCAGCATCCTCTATCTCCAATATGCTTTGAGTTTAAAAATTTTGAACCCTCACTTTGTCATCAATCTGTGCTTTTATAATCATGGTAATCCCTTCTACATTAGTGCAGCCACTCCTTTCATCTTCCTAAGAATTTAATTGGTTTTATGAGTTATTCTTTCATTCACTTGAAAAATGAGGAAGTTTAAATGTATTGCCATAAATTCTTGATGTGGGAAGGAGAAAAATTAAGTCTCCTTTTCTTCCTAATGCTGATTTAATGCCTATTCCTGAGCAAATTTATGGTGGGTGCTACGGCGCGCAGTAGCACCGAGCTTACTATTCTTCAAGCGCTATGGTGTATGGTAGCGCCAGGCTTTCAGTCTTAAGGATACTATGGCGTGTAGTAGCGCTGAGCTTTCTGTAATAGAGCATTATTGCGCACGGTAGCGCTAGGATTTCAGTCTTGAAGGTATTATGGCGCGCGATAGCGATGAGCTTTCGGTGATGAGGGCACTATGGTGCGTGGTAGCACCAGTCATTTAGTATTGAAGGCACTGCATCGTGCTGGGGCTTGCTATGGCACACTGTAACGTGCAAAATTCTCCATTTTCATCAATTTTTATCTTTTTTGGTAATCGGATATCTTCTATGCTGCAAAGGCAATAAAGAACACTAAAATAACAACTAGTTTCAAAAAATCATATATTTTAACATGAAAATGACTATAGATATGGGGCTCATCAATTGGTTACTGACTTTGGTTGTGATTATTATTGAATAGTATTGCCTTTCTTTTGATCTACCCTAATACCCTGTGCATCGATTACATGACCCAAAAATACAATTGAGTCAAGCTAGAACTTACACTTTGAGTATTTGGCATAGAGTTGATACTTGCGTAGTTCTTCAGGAATGGTTCACAAGTATCCTTCATGATCCACTTTACTTTTTGAATAGTTCAAAATATCATCAATGAATATGCTTGAAGTATTTGGTAAACCCTAATCGGGCAAATTCTTCATCTCCTAACCAGGACACTACCTCCATATGATCACTACGGCATCACCATACCAAGACACATTGATTGAATCCTAAAGCCCCAACTCAGGCTAGCCCAATTGCTGGAACCCCAATTGAACTCGACTAGCTTCTGGAGCTCACTATGAAGAACTATTTCTCCATCCACATGCCACTACTCTAGTTCATCTCAATCCCTACACCATTCCTAGATGATGGCACAACTAAGCCCTCTATTTGATGGGCTCGAGGGTGGCCCAATTGACGGGTCCTCACTCGAGCCATAGCCATATTGGCTCCAGTAGGGGATGGCCACACCTGATAGACTTGGGCTATACTCACCATATCGATCGATTGGAGATAAATGCGAGATATGACCCTTTGGCAATTGATGGTCCAATGGCGTGCCAAATGCCTGAGACAGAATTGAGTCTCCATTTCTAAATGATGGCTCAGCTCGGCTATGCTTCGCATTGTTGTGCCTTCATCACTCACAAATGGAACTGACACTATCCTAGACGATTCCAATCCACCTGCATCTAATTGGCATTCACAAATAGTGGAAATAAGAAAAGCAGTGAGCTCACACAGCTCACTGTGAGGAGAAGGGTACCTGGTTTGGCTTTCAAGAAGGTTTGCTAACACTACAGAAGATGACTCTGAGATTTGACTGAGCTGCAATAATGAGATAGGGTCCTCAACACCAACACTTACCCTCAAACTATCGCTAGCAGTGATTGGAGACACTGGGAGAGCTCAGGGTTGTAGAGATGGCTGGGAGGAAAGTAATTGGGGGAAATAGAAATTCCAAAGCAATTCAAGGCTGAGCTCTCAGAATTTCCCGAAGAGAGATATCAGGTTGAAGAGGCCTAGGTGGGTTTGCCTGGCCCCCTAAAGAAATTCCTAACAAAAATTATGAGGTGGACATGCGAGTGGGGGACAGGCCTAGCAGCTGGCGTACAATCAAATTTTGTTTATCTAGAGATTGAGCGAGTGGGGACGAAGATCCACAGTCGCGATAGGGATGCTGGCTGTTTGATCGATTAAAGTAAAAGTGCGACAATCCTGATATCCCAGATCCTAACGACCTATCATGGGAGAGATCGAGGTCATAGGATTAATGGGAAAGATCCAATGCTCGGGATCAGGCATCGTAAGGATTAAATACAGACCGTTGGATTAATGGTGCGACAGATAGATTCGCTTAGAATCCACTGTTGCAGACCTGGGCTCTACAGTGGATCGCCCGTGGTTCGCACAGCGGATCCCAGTTGTGTATTATCTATTGAGGGTTTAAATGCAATTATGAATTGTTTCAATCCCTTTTGTGAAATTTTACCGATTTAAATCAAATTCAATTATAGCCTAAATAACCTCCAAAAATTCCCAAACTTGCACCCTACCTAATAAGGGGTGAGGAATTCAAAAATGCAAATAAAATTTGGTTTGAATATCAAATTATTTGGGTTATTAAATAGGGCTCCTAATTTGACAAAATTTCCATTTTACTTAGGGATATTCGATTAACCCCAAAATTTCAAGATTAGATCCTAATGACCTTATGAATGTATAAATTAAATTTCAAGGTGTGATTAAGCTTAGATTAAGGTTGGTAACAACTTAGGGTTGTTACACCACTACTGCTAAGTAGTTGATTAGTCTTTTATTTTTGCCATTTTCTTATTTTTGTTAGATGAGAATTATTTGAGAACTTTATAATCTGGTTTATAATAATAAACTGCTCTGGATATAAATTATTTTCTTACCTAAGATGAATGTTTTACTTTATTTCTTAGAAGAATGAATGGTATGAATGATATGTCTTAAGCTTTCACACTCTTTTTATATCTTATATATACTTAATATTGTACTGTGAATTATACTTAGTGACTTTCTCATATGCTTTGATGAGTTAGTGAAAGATCTAACCTAGCAAAGAATAGGGATTTTTGTAATCAATATCTGAGATGTGTTAGTGAACATCTAGGTGTGTTATAATTATTCCTTGAGATATAAACTTAATCTTCATTGGGTTAACTTGAGTAACATCCCAACGATGATTAGAGTAGGTTAACTCAGATGACGTCCTGCGTTATCCAACTGTGGATACCTTAGGGCATCACATCTGGGCCCTCCCATAACATTAGGAATCTACTTGTTCGAGTGTCCACTAAGTGAAACTATGGAGCTTTACTGTACTAATGCACAACCAGGCAAGCTCAAGCCTCAGAAAAGCTCTACAATCACCACGCGGCCTCGCAATGGAAATTGAGTGTACTATGTGGTCGATTGGGACGCCCAATCAATGGGATTATGTCAATTTCTAGGCAAACAACTATTTGGGAATTGGCCCAATCACGATCATATCAACTAAAGATTCTAAATTGATCATAACATATTTCTAAGCCACCTATAAATCATTATAAAGCTAATTAACGGCTAAATGAGCCATTAGGAACTAAACAAAGGGAGTTTAGAGGGGATACCTTGCATCAAGGGGGTTTGGTGGAAATTGTTGGGTTACTAGCTAATTCAAAGTGCTTTTGATAGCTCTTACAGCTGTCTAAGGATGCTAGCTCACTTTTGGGTACTTGAACACTGAGTTTCATCCACTAAATCGTTAAGGAAAGTTGTTGGACTGCACTAGGATCCAACATGGCCAAATAGGAAGAGACAGTGGATAGTAGGGACTTTAAGAAGAATTGAGAACTTGGGAGAACTACAAATGGCATAAATAAGTCCTATGATGAATTTAAAGGGATTAAATAACTTTGAAGGCCTATGGGAGGTCGGGCTCTCAGGTCCATCTTGAGAGGCCCACCTCCCAATGGCTATTCCAGGGCAAGACTGAGCCTATTTAGCCTATGGAATATTCCTTCCCCAATGGAAATTTGTTAAGGATAGCTGGCAGTCATGGCTTCAGCTCTAGTAGCCAATTGTATGAAAGGAACTTTTGATGTCGAGCGAGCAACTGGAGAACAAAGATTAATAGCACCGAGAGATTCCTCCGTCGTTTGATCCTCGATCAGAAATGGGGAACAGTCCTGATCTTACATATCGTAATAGACTCGGATCGATTGAATCTTAGCCATCAAATCTATAGCACAATCTAATGCCTCAAGTTTAAACCTATGAGTAACGGTCGACGCGACTTAAATCAAAGATGTCTAATCAAATCTTAGACACAGAAAGACCAAGATCCTCTGGATTTGGTATTTCATGTTGGAGCTGCTGCACAGGATCCACACAGTTCTGAATTAAACATTTTTATAATTCAAATATAATGATTAATTCTATTTTAATTAATTAAAGTACTATAGTTTCAATTTGAATAAAAATACAAAGTATATTCTATGTATTTTTTGACCGATGTAAGTCCAAAAATTATGAAACTTGCACACCTAACTTATTTTTATAAGAGAAACTCAAATACATCCTCAGATTTATATTTTGATGTAAAATTAATTTAGTTAATTTTCAAGGTATATAAATCTAATAAAGTAATCATGAAACTACCTCTTGATCAACTTAGCTCCAAATTTTCAGGGTTAAGTCCTAATAATGTTTAGAACCTAATAATGACAAGTTTAGAATCTAGATAACCCTAGATTATTCTGTGTATTAACTTACGATTGTTATAAAAATTATGTCACCTTATTGTTTTTTCTTAAATATCAGCTTTCTTACATGTAATCTTCTTATAAGGAAAAGAAAATGCTAATCTAACAATTTTTATTTAATCATAGCATTTGGTTAAAGAGTTAAATCAATTTAGCCCAACAACTCTAACATCCCATAACTAAGTTGGCGATTGTAACAACCCAAGTTGTTACCCTTGTCAACTAAGACTAATCTTCATCTTAATCTTGATCTTAAGTGTTAATCAAGTCATTAGGATCATCCACTAAAATCTAGTCCAAAGTAGGAGTCAAATGGATCAAATTCTAATTTTTGGAAAATCTAAAAACCCTAAAAATTGACCTATCTAAATCGATCTCTGATCAAAAATCAAACTTCGCCATTGCGTTCATTGCCCCAAAATTAGCTAGGGGTGATGTTTTCAAGATAATCAGAAGTCGTCAAAATTTTGATAAATATTTTAATAATATTTAAATACCCTGAAACATAGGAAAATTAAATCCTCGTCAGAATTAAAATCTGACTTCACCGTTGTGATCCTCACCCTCAAATTAGCCAAGGGTGAAATTTTGGGATTTTTCGGAGAATATTTTATTTTCTTGAATATTTTAATATATTTAAATTAATTAGAAAATAAGAAAAATAAATCATTGTCGAAATCAAAATCTGATTTCATCATTTCGTTCCTCACCCCCAAATTAGTTTGGGTTGAATTTTTGAAATTTTTCGGAGAATGTTTTTAAAATATGATTTTTGAGATTTATTAAATTAATTTCTTAAACTCTAATCTTTGTCTTCTTCCCTCTTCATTGGCTGGGTGGGACCCACAGCCACCAAACCTGGCTGATCTCCCTTTCCCTTCAGCCCCCTGCTTTGCTCAACCTAGTTGTCCCCTATCTCTTGCCAGCCCCTCTTTTATCCCATCCATTGGCTGTTCTCTCCCCCAATAAGAGAGCCTTTAGCTCTCAACTCCCCACCCCCTCATCATTGCCTAGCTGAACTCATTCTCTTCTTCCCTCTCTTGCTATACCCACTGCTTGAATAACCCTTAGCCCCTTCCTCATCTTGCTAGCAGTTGAAGAAGAAGAAGAAAGGACCTCTCAAGCTCTCAAGCCTCTCCTAGGAAATTTGTCATTGACAACACCAAGGTACTTCTTTTCCCCCATTGAATGTATTCAATGGCTACTCCATTTCACTCTTATGCTTAGTTTGCATCCTTAAAAATCTATTTTAAGTTATAGAGTTCATTAGAGCTCATTAAGGTTGCAATTTTAGGAAGATAAAGCTATCCTGTTTTTCCTCCATTCTGCATACCTAATCGTTTAACCCAACTGTTTGTAGTGATAAATAATTTTTTTGGTGCTGATTTGGGTACCAATGGAAAGGTCTCGGAAAGAGCTCTCCAACAGTATATGGCACCACATGTGAAGTGCTCTAGGTTGAGAGTAATCGAGCCTGAAAGTTGACTTATCATTGTTTACGCTCAGACAAAATCACCGTCTGACGCTACAGCGCACTGCAGGGCCCAAAGTTTTGAATTTGGGTCCGCTACAGCGTGCTGCAGCTCCCAAAGTTGCAAATTTGGGTCCGCTACAGTGCGCTACAGCGCCCCAAGTTTCAAATTTGGGTCCGCTATAGCGCGCCTTAGCGACGAAAAGTGCATTTTTGCCCGCTACAGCGCGCTCCAGCACCCTCATTTCATATAGGGACCTCTATAGCGCACCCTAGCGCTTAAAAATGCAATTTTTAGCCGCTACAGCGCGCCACAGCAGCCAAGAAATTAAATTGATCATAACTTTGTCATCCAGCTCCAAATTCAAAAATTTAAAGTGCTAGATAGCTTAGCATTTCAGTGCCTACAATAATATAAAAAAGTATTTTTTTTTTTAACCCTAGAAAAATCAGAAATGACAAAAATACTCCTATTCATAATTAGGTCATAACTTGGCCAATTGAGGTCCAATTTGTGCCTACTACTAGTCAAAATACTCAGTGTGATATATGGAAGCTATAGTCACTGAGTTTACTATATTTGAACACCAAATAAAAGAGTTAGAGCTTCTTGACCCCTCTTAACTTAGAAAATTACCAAATTTTTTCTTAAAAATTCAATTGGCTATAAATAATTCATTAGACCTCAAAATTTAGCATTCTTAGACTCTATGGAGTCCTTGAATAACAACCAATAGTAAACTATAAAAAAATTTAGATTTCATTTAGTGCAACTCACTAAAATACCCCTTAGATCAAAAACCTTAGTTTAGACCTATATGACCCATTTCTTATCCAAATTTGGTGTACTTATTATCTTCTTATTAGACAAGAAGGAATCATTTGATAGTAAGAAATCCTAATTTGGAGCCCTAAATCAAAACATAACTTTTTGGAGTCATTTTGCCCAAAATTTAGGTTAAGTGTCCTTAAACTTTAAATTTTCTTTATAACTACATTAGAATCATTTAACTGAGTAAAATCAGCTATTATGTCAAATTTGTTAAAATCCCTAAAATTCCTTTAAGCATTTTCCTTATGTAATTCAACACCTCACATTAGGGTTATTCCTAAGATTAAGGCTAGATCCTATGTTAGATTTTATTTATTAAATAATAGGGTTATTCAATGAATAAAACCTTATTTTTATTAGTTCCTAGAATTTTATAACTTATTCTGATTATTTTGTCTTTTAACTTAGTTTTAGGATAAGAGATTCATCCTATTAAGTTTGATTACTTAATAGGATTTGCCTTAATTAGTAGATCACTTTTAGAATAAAACTTAGAACTTATGACTTATCCTTTAATATTATGTGATTAAGCCCAATCTCATGGTATTTAATCCATAATCTATAGTTAGGAGATCTTGATCAGATTTTAGTTAAACATCTAAATTTACAAAATTAGGACGTATGACTTATTGATTTAACCCGTAGTCATAATATGATTGAACTAGATTAGAACGTGATCAATTGTAATCCTTTTTAACTTATAAGAATGAATTTCTAAGTTACACTCGATAGTAGAAAAATGATGATCCTGAACTTGTGTAACTTAGAATAGTTAGAATGGTTAATTAGAAAACAACTGATATCACTATGTTTAGTAGAGTCCCTTGCTTACTTTTGATGATTGTTGCTACACATTCCTTGATTTTTGTGCCATATTTTCTTGAGCATATCATATAAGATTCTTGATGCATAAATAAAATTTTAGGAAAATATGGAGACTCCTTAGACTCATTGGGAAAATATTAAAGTGATCGAGTAAAGATAATAATTGTATGTGTTAGAGCTACCTCTCAGTTATGTTTTCTTTGCCTAGTCTTCTCATTTACACTAGGAGAAGACCTTGCTTATATCTTCTTTGCTTAGTCTCCTTATTGACACTAAGAGAAGATCTATTGGGTTTTCTTGCCTAGTCTCCTTGATAACACAAGGAGAAAACCCTATATATCTTGCCTAGTCTCCTTGATGACACTAGGGGTATATAGTTTTATGCCTAGTCTCCTTGTTGACACTAGGATCCTTTTGATATTCAGTGGGCTAGATTAGCTCTTTTCTGTATGGCAGTTAGTACACAGATATTCATATATATATTTTTGATGTTTTGTTTACTTTTCAGCATTTTTATTCAGTCAACTATTTTTTGTTCTGCTTATGTATATTTTAGGATGTTAGAATTTTACTGCTATTTATATGTATCATTGCTGAGTTTAGTTACTTTAATTTGCATATTTCTTTTGATCACCAGCATATTTAGGATGTAGTATTTTCTTCCAGCACTTATTTGGTTATTTATATATGCCCTGCCTTATTTAGCTTATATTTGAGGCATGTCTTTGCCTCTTTTTGCTTAAAGTTATAAATGTTGTTTTAGCTTTTTCTTTTCTTATTGTATTGCTAGTTGCTCCAATTTTTAATGTAGTTGTGGCATAGAGATGTAAAATGGTGATGTTATAAAACACATGAAACTCATCAGCTTAAAATGTACTTAGACAATTATCTAACACAAGATTTTTCTCTTTTTTTTTGGCTAGGGCCCTACATTGTGAAACCGACAATGACAGATCCTCTTCAGTTAGATGATCAGGAGCTAGGAGTGGAGCCTTATCCATAGGAGGAGCCTTTAGAAGAAGTTGCATATTTATTTAATAAGTGAGGATGACATATTTTTACTCTCATTAATTAAACTTTAAATTGATATAATAATATAGGTACCCTTGGCTGTGTGTTTGGATTACTATGCTTATTATTCAGAGTTATAATCTCTGCTATTTATACTGTGATGTTTGGATGTTTCTCATTTTAAATCGCTTCCGCACTCTATATGTTTTTATTAGATAGTGATTGATATTCGATTATGTGCTTACTCCTTTCCTTATTAGGTGGATTGTGGATTTCATTCTAATCTAATGATAAGTGAAGGGTTAGCCAGAGTAACATGCCACCCCTTAGCTTAATCTTGTAGATTAAGGGGTGGGGCGCCACTGTTGGTATCAGAGAATTTCATAAGGTGTCAGATTAGAATTTACATTCTCATCTACCTAATGGAAGATTCTTCTGCCAGTTCAGTCACTATGTTAGAAAATATTGGAGTCACATCCAAGACACCACAATATCAAACTCAGAATGGGAAGTCTAATAATAAAAATGCACAATCAACTATACAGAGTAAGACCTTAAAATTTAACCACTCAGCCTAACTACTTCAGTAGACATACTTAGATACACCAGGATGATGCTTATGTGGCGCCACCAACAATTTGAAGAAAGGTGGGAAAGCATTGTTCGCTTCCATCAATGACACAAGGAGTACATAGAGGGAGTATCAGACCCTGAAGCCCAAATGTTGGACCGACTACTCCAACAAAGCGTATTCAAAGGATATGATCTCCCCACTTTAGCCAAGAGATGGCTAAGGAGGACAGATTTCATGTTTGAGACTATGTACTGTCCAGACAATGTTAGGATTCCTCTTGTAACACGCCTCCTACAGTATGGAGCCAAAGACTGGTGGAGCATCACCCTCCGAGCACTTACTCGTCGACGTGAAGGAATGCAAATAGAAGTCACCTATGAAGACTTTCATCGCGTCTTTATCGCCCGATACATCGGATAGATATCTTAGCTTTATTCATATGCTATTTGTACTACCTTATGCATCTTTGTAACCTAATTTTTGAATTAAACAATTATTTTTACATCGCTTAATCTGGATATCTAGGAATACTACTGTGCGAGCATTGGCAGGATATGACCTTTTCGCCCACTTTAAAGACAAGTGGAAGTTCGATGTATACTTGACAAAAAGATATGGGAGAGAAGTCCAAGGGGTCTCCCCAGCAGGAGCCAATATATTGGAGAGGATGCTGGAAGACGCGGTGTACCGGGAACTAGACTTCCCCATCATAGATAAGGAATGGTTACGAATGGTGAGCAAAGTGTTCGACGAGCTGGAATGCCCGGATCACGTCCGACTCGACATCGTCGACATTCTCCTCCAAGACTACGTGGAGGAGTGGTGGGCTCGTGAAGTATGGGTGTTCGAATGTAGATTTGCCCGCCGCCGGGAGATAACATACGCAAACTTTTTCCAAGCTTTCACAAAAAAATTACATATGATAGATTATGTGTTTTCCCCAATAGCTATCTTTCCTTCCTTATGCTTTAACTACTGCTTCCAATGCTGTATCATTCATCTTTTAATTAATAAAAAGTGATGAGCTGTTATGATCTCCTATTTTCTGAAATGCTAAAAGTATGTAATTTTTTATTCAAATTCTAGCAAACTAATTATGAACCCAGGCCAGATCCCCTCACCTGCTCCCTCCAGCTCCTCATCCAGCGAGGCGAGCGCCTTACTAGAGGCAGTGAAGATGATGGTGGAATCCCACCAGCAACAAGCAAAGGAAAGACAAAAATAGGCTAGGAAGGCTGCAAAGGCCCAGGCAAAGCATGCTGAGCAAATGGAACGACTCTTGGTGTCCCAGATAGCTCAGAATCGTATAGCGGTGAAAGTTTCCCTGATGCTGCAATACTCCCACCAGCACTACATACAGTAAACAGATGGATTGCTACACAACTTCCTCCATATGAGACCCCCCACATTCAACGGGAGTCTGTCGATCGTAGACATGGAGTGTTGGCTAAGGATGGAAGAGAAGAACTTGACAAGTATCAAGTGCCCGGATACGAAAGTGATCCGATTGGTCACACACCTACTCTACGGTGAAGCCGAGCACTGGTGGGGCCACATCCGTACCACACACTTTGCCGACATCCGTTTGGAGGAAATCTCCTACGAAGAGTTCGAGGAGGTTTTTCGCGCTGAATACATTCCACTGTCTGAGCGCCACAACATGGCAGAGGAATTCCTCAAACTACAGCAAGGGAATCATACAGTGGCTGCATACGACACAGAGTTCAAGAGGCTCACCAGATCTCCACGAGCCTAGTGTCCACTAAATCGGACAGGTGCCACCTTTTCCAGAGCGATCTCCGATCCTCCATACAGTCCCAAGTTGTGCCATTCCGCATGACCGACTACCGGGAACTACTGGAGACTACCAAAGTGATAGAAAAGCATCAACAGCAAGAAGCTAAGAGGCTCACCGACTTTGCAGTGCACTATCAAGATAACCCAAAGAGAGCTAGAGTTTATCAAATTGAGGTAGAAGCCCCAGCTACTAATCCCTTCAACGGCTATACAAAGCCGCATCCTTACGGCCGGTGCTTCCACGGCCAACATGTCTGCTTCACCTGTGGCAGACCAAGACATTGTTATAATCAATGCCATATGACCGATATGTTTGATGGCGTGCCGATCAAATGCATGCAAGGCCGACCAGTATTTGATCTTTACCAATGAGCCCCTGCCATTGTTGCAGCACGTACAGCCTTGCCACCCCATGCTCCTCGATGTGAGGCACTTCCTACCTCTCATCCTAGCACCTTAAGGCCACCGCTCAAGTAGCCTTACAACAACAGGCCTACTGTTCAGGTGCATGTATACGCTCTCACACCTACTGAGGCTGCAGAGGACAACCATGTGGTGTCAGGTACACACTTCTGAACCAATTTAGCATTTATTAATACTTGCTTAATAGTAACTAGTAAATTACTGCATTCATAATTAGGTACTATTTATATAAATAGTAAGCCCTGCAATATTCTGTTCGACACTGGAGCAAGCCACTCCTTCATCTCTGAGAGCTATACGAAGTCTCTCAATTTGACAGTGCACCGCCTAGCAAAACCCCTAAGTGTAGGGTTACCATCAGGAGCTCAATTGCAAGCCAATCAATTCTGTAAGCTACAAGTCCCCTTTGGAGAAACAAAATTTGAAGCCAAGTTGGTAGTACTGCTGATAACTAATTTCGATGTTAGTTTAGGCATGAATTGGCTAAGTCAGCATGACGCCACCATCAACTGCCAAAAGAAGAAAATCACCCTGGGTAGTGGTAAACAAGCTAAGTCGTTCGTAGGGAACTTTAGTACAAGAGCTTCCCTAGTCAATGCTATTCAAGCTAAGAAACTAATATGCAAAGGTTGTAGCACCTTCCTAGTAACGATACTAGGGGAAAAAAAGAAGAAGTTCCCATATCCCAGAATCCAGTCATTTGTGAATTCACCGATGTCTTTCCTAAATATCTACCTGGTCTTCTGCCTATACGGGAAGTAGAGTTCGCAATCGATGTGGTCCCAGGTACTTAACCTATCTCAAAGGCATCCTATAGAATGGCACCCAAGGAGTTACAGGAACTTAATAAGCAACTGCAGGAGTTACTGGAAAAAGGTCTTATCAGGACAAGTTCTTCCCCATGGGGAGCTCCAGTTCTGTACGTGAAAAAGAAAGATGGATTAATGAGAATGTGTATTGATTATAGAGAGCTAAACAAGGTGACCATTAAGAACAAGTATCCACTACCCCGCATTGATGACTTATTTGATCAATTGGCTGGGGCAAAAGTGTTTTCAAAGATCGATCTATGATCAGGATACTACCAGCTACATGTGAAAGACTCAGATATTTCAAAGACTGCTTTTCGGACTAGATACGATCACTATGAATTCTTAGTGATGTCATTTGGACTGACAAATGCACCTTCCATCTTTATGGACTTAATGCAACGTATCTTGAAACTGTACCTGGACAAATTTGTCATCGTGTTTATAGATGATATCTTGATATACTCTAAGACGAAGAAAGAACATGAAGGACACCTCTGAACCGTATTAGAAGAGCTAAGGAGCCACTAGGTGTACGATAAATACTCAAAGTGCAAGTTTTGGCTGGAATCTGTCGCCTTCTTAGGCCACATTGTAGATGCTCAAGGGATCAGAGTAGATTAAAACAAGGTCAGCACGATCCAAGAATGGGTATAACCCAAGATAGTGACAAAGATCAGGAGTTTCTTGGGTTTGGTCGGATACTACAGAAGGTTTGTGAAGGGCTTCACTCAGATAGCCTCTCCACTCACCAAACTTATCCAAAAGGTGGTACCCTTCGAATGGTCGCTAGCTTGTGAAGCCGCGTTCCCAGCACTAAAGGATGCGCTTACCTCTTCCCCTGTCCTAGTCCTACCTAAGGAAGGAGTAAACTACCAAGTCTATACTGATGCCTCTGGTATAAGCTTAGGTGTTGTATTGATGCAGGAAGGGAATGTCATAGCATATGCTTCCCATCAACTGAAGATCCATGAAAGAAACTATGTCGTACATGATCTGGAATTAGCTGCTATAGTGTTCGCATTGAAGATTTGGCATCACTATCTATATAGGGTTCAATGCTCAATTTTCACAGATCATCAAAGTCTAAAATACATATTCACCCAGAGAGAGCTGAATTGTAGGCAAAGAAGATAGCTGAAATTGATCAGTGAATACGATTTGGACATACAGTATCACCCTGGAAAGGCCAATGTCGTAGCTGACGCCCTGAGTCATCAGGCCACCCTAAATTCCATTATATCAAAGCCTATTAGTAGAAGAATTGCACAAGATGAGCATCAAATCAGCCTGTGGAGACAAACTTAGCTTAATGTTGGTAAATATCAATGTGGAACCCACCATTCATAGAGATGTGTCCGTATCCCAAACCAAGGACAAAGAGTACTTGGGCTTCAAGCAAGCCATTGAAAGTGGCCGACGTACTGATCATCAATTTTATAAAGGTGCTATCTATCAAGGAGATTGTCTATGGATCCCTATGTCTATGCATCAGGAGGTGTTAGTTGAAGGCCATAACTCTGGATATCAAGTTCATCCGGGAAGTTCAAAGATGTACCAAGACCTGAAGCAACCCTTCTGGTGGCCAGGGATGAAGAAAAGTGTGGCTGAGTTCATCGCGAAGTGCCACGCTTGTAGTATAGTCAAGGCAGAGCATCAAAGACCCGGTGGTCTGCTTCACCCGCTTGAAATTCCCGAATGGAAATGGCTAGATATATCGATGGACTTCATTATGGGATTGCCTCGTGCAAGATCAGGAGCAATTTCTATTTGGGTCATAGTTGACCGGTTAACCAAATCTGCCCATTTCATTCCTATCCGGCAAATAGATTCAATTGAGAAACTTGCAAAACTCTACATTAAGGAGATAATCAGGCTTCATGGGATCCCCAAGACAATCATCTTTGATAGAGACTGTCGGTTCACCTCTAAATTTTGGCAAGCTGTGCATCAATATCTAGGCATAACTTTAGCAATGAGTACAGCCTTTTATCTATAGAAGGATGGTTAGACAGAATGAGTGAATCGAGTTCTTGAAGACCTACTTAGACTGTGTATACTTGATTTTGCTGGATCTTGGGAAGATCACCTCCCACTAATGGAGTTCGCTTATAAAAATAGTTTTCAAACCAATATAAAGATGGCTCCATATGAAGCCTTGTATGGTAGAAAGTTTAGTACTCCACTAGCATGGTCAGAAACAGGCAGTGTATAGCTTATATGGATCTGATATAGTAAAAGAGACAAACAAGAAAGTTCAATTGATTCAACAGCGAATTTGTGCAACCCAAGACCGCCAGAATAAATACCACGACCTTCATCATCATCCTCTGGAGTTTAAAATTGGAGATTTCGCATACTTAAAAGTCAGTCCAATGAAAGGAGTCTTCAGATTTGGCATAGCTGGAAAACTTAGTCTCCGTTATGTCGGTACGTTTGAGATAGCAGCCAGAGTAGGTTCTTCCGCCTACAGACTAAACCTTCCAAATGACTTTGCCGCAGTTCATAATGTATTTCACGTATCATCTCTAAGAAGGGTGCCTCAGAGATCCATCTCATCTCGTACATTTCCCAGAAATTTAGATCTAGCCCGATCTGTCATATGTCGAGGAGCCAATTCAAATTTTGGCCCGTGATCGCAAGCAACTTAGGAGTCGTGCTATTAATATGATCAAAGTTCAGTGAAAGAATCATTCTTGCAACAAAGCTACTTGGGAGAAGCAATCTGATATGCGAGCTAAATATCCTAGACTCTTCGAGAATCCAGGTATTCTTTCTTAGCATTCCAAGCTTACAAATTCTAGTCATATTTCATTTCTGCCTTCTTATTTTTCCACTTGAGTGATGTCGAGGACGACATCATTCTTGAGTGGGGGAGTCTGTAATAACCCAAGTTGTTACCCTTGTCAATTAAGACTAATCTCCATCCTAATCTTGATACTAAGGGTTAATCAAGTCATTATGAGTTATCCACTAAGATCTAGTCCAAAGCAGGAGTCAAATGGATCAAATTCTAATTTTTAGAAATTCCAAAAACCCTGAAAATTGACCTATCTAAATCGACTTCAGATCAAAAATTGAACTTCGCTCGCCATTGCGCTCATTGCCCCAAAATTAGCTATGGGTGATGTTTTCAAGACAATCCGAAGTTATCAAAATTTCGACAAATATTTTAATAATATTTAAATACCCTGAAAAATAGGAAAATTAAATACTCGTCAGAATTAAAATCCAACTTCACCGTTGTAATCCTCACCCTCAAATTAGCCAAGGGTGAAAATTTAGGATTTTTCGGAGAACGTTTAATTTTCTTGAATATTTTAATATATTTAAATTAATTAGAAAATAATAAAAATAAATCGTCATCAAAATCAAAATCCAATTTTATCATTTCGTTCCTCACCCCCAAATTAGTTTGGGTTGAATTTTTGAGATTTTTCGGAGAACGTTTTTAAAATATGATTTTTGAGATTTATTAAATTAATTTCTTAAACTCTAATCTTTGTCTTCTTCCTCTTCATTGGATGGGTGGGACTCACAACCACCCAAACCTGGCTGAGCCCCCTTTCCCTTCAGCCCCCTACTATGCTCAGCCTAGTTATCCCCTATCTCCTGCCAGCCCCTCCCCTATCCCATCCATTGGCTGTCCTCTCCCCCATTAAGAGAGCCTTTGGCTCTCAACTCTCCACCCCCTCATCATTGCCTAGCTGAACTCATTCTCTTCTTCCCTCCTTTGATGAACCTACTACTGGAACAACCCTTAGCCCCTTCCTCATCTTACTAGTAGTTGAAGAAGAAGAAGAAGAAAGGACCTCTCAAGCTCTCAAGCCTCTCTTAGGAAATCTGTCATTGACAACACCAAGGTACTCTTTTCCCCCATTGAATGTATTCAATGGCTACTCCATTTCACTCTTATGCTTATTTTGCATCCTTATAAATATGCATTTATGTTATAGAGTTCATTAGAGCTCATTAAGGTTGTAATTTTAGGAAGATAAAGCTATCCTATTTTTACTCCATTCTGCATACTCAGTCGTTTAACCCAACTGTTAGTATTGATAGCTTAATCTTTTGGTGCTGATTTGGGTACCAATGGAAATGTCTCGGAAAGGGCTTTTCAACGGTATATGGCATCGCACGTGATGTGCTCTAAGTTGAGCGTAATCGAGCCCAAAAGTTAACCCATCGCTGTTTACACTCAGGCAAAATCACCGTCTGATGCTACAGCGCGCTGCAGCGCCCAAAGTTGCTAATTTGGGTTTGCTACAGTGCATTGCAGCTCCCAAAGTTGCAAATTTGGGTCCACTATAGCGCACTGCAGAACAAAATCCGCTACAGCGCGCTGCAGCGCCCTGCAGCGCGCCCGCGTTTCAAATTAGGGTCCGCTGTAGCGGGCCTTAGCATCGAAAAGTGCATTTTTGCCCACTACAGTGCCCTATAGCGTATTGCAGCATGCTCTAGTGCCCCAATTTCATATAGGGACCGCTATAGCGCACCCTAGGGCTTAAACATGCAATTTTTTGGCAGCTACAGCGCGCCACAGCAGCCAGAAAATTAAATTGATCATAACTTTATCATCCGGACTCCAAATTTAAAAATTTAAAGTGCTAGATAGCTTATAATGTTAGTACCTACAATAATATAAAAAATATTTTGGTTTGGAACCCTATAAAAATCAGAAATGACTAAAATACTCCTAATCATAATTAGGTCATAATGTAGCCAATTGAGATCCAATTTGGGCCTACTACTAGTCAAAATACTCAGTGTGATATAAGGAAGCTATAGTCACTAAGTTTGCTAAATTTTCAGACCAAATGAAAGAGTTAGAGCTTCTTGATCCCTCTTAACTTAGAAAATTATCAAATTTTCCATGATAAATTCAATTGGCTATAAATAATTCATTAGACCTCATAATTTAGTGTTCTTAAACTCTATGGAGTCCTTGAACAACAACTAATAGTAAACTATATAAAAATATAGATTTCATTTAGTGCAACTAACTAAAATGCCCCTTAGGTCAAAAACCTTAGTTTGGACCTATATGACCCATTTCTTATCCAAATTTAGTGTACTTATTGTCTATCTTCCTGTTAGACAATAAGGAATCATTTGACAGTAAGAAATCCCAATTTGGAGTCCTAAATCAAAAAGTAGCTTTTTGGACCCTTAAGTAGGGACAAAATGATCATTTTGCCCAAAATTTAGGTAATTGTCATTAACCTTTAAATTTTCTTTATAACTACATTAGAATCATTTAAGTGAGTAAAATTAGCTATTATGTCAAATTTATTAAAATCCTTAAAATTCCTCTAAGTATTTTCCTTAGGTAATTCAACACCTCACATTAAGGTTATTCCTAAGATTAAGGCTAGATCCTAAGTTAGATTTCATTCATTAAATAATGGGGTTATTCAATGAATGAAATCTTAGTTTTATTAGTTCCTAGAATTTTATAACTTATTCTGATTATTTTGTCTTTTAACTTAGTTTTAGGATAAGCAATTCATCCTATTAAGTTTGATTACTTAATAAGATTTACCTTAATCAATAGATCACTTTTAGAATAAAACTTAGAACTTAGGACTTATCCTTTTGGATTATGTGATTAAGCCCAATCTCGTGGTATTTAATCCATAATCTATAGTTAGGAGATCTTGATCAGATCTTAGTTAGAACATCTAAATTCACAAAACTATGACGTATGACTTATTAATTTAACACGTAGTCATAATCTGATTGAACTAAATTAGAACGATCAGTTCTAATTCTTTTTAACTTATAAGTATGAATTTCTAAGTTACACTCAATAGTAGGAAAATAGTGATCATGAACTTGTGTAACTTAGAATAGTTAGAATGGTTAATTAGAAAACAACTGATATCACCATGTTTAGTAGAGTCCCTTGATTACTTTTAATGATTATGGCTACACATTCCTTAATTTTTGTGCCATATTTCCTTGAGCATATCATATAAGATTTTTGATGCATAAATAAAATTTTAGAAAAATATGGAGACTCCTTAGATTCCTTGTGAAAATATTAAAGTGATTGAGTAAAGATAATAATTGTATCTTCTTTGCTTATATCTTCTTTGCCTAGTCTTCTTGTTGACACTAGGAGAAGACCTTGCTTATATCTTCTTTGCTTAGTCTCCTTATTGACACTAAGAGAAGATTTGTTGTGTTTTCTTGCCTAGTCTCCTTGATGACACTAGGAGAAAACCTTATATATCTTGCCTAGTCTCCTTGATGACACTGGGGTATATAGTTTTGTGCCTAGTCTCCTTATTGACACTAGGATCCTTTTGATATTCGGTGGGCTAGATTAGCTCTTTTCTGTATGGCAGTTAGTACATAGATATTCATATATACATTTTTGATGTTTTGTTTACTTTCCAGCATTTTTATTCAGTCAGCTATTCTTTGTTCTGCTTATGTATATTTTAGGATGTTAGAATTTTACTGCTATTTATATGTATCATTGCTGAGTTCAGTTACTTTAATTTACATATTTCTTTTGATCACCAGCATATTTAAGATGTAGTATTTTCTTTCAGCACTTGTTTAGTTATTTATATATGCCCTGCCTTGTTTAGATTATATTTGAGACATGTCTTAGCCTCCTTTTTGTTTAAAGTTATAAATATTGTTTATAGCTTTTTCCTTTCTTATTGTATTGCTAGTTGCTCCCATTTTTAATGTAGTTGTTTCTTAGAGATGTAAAATGGTGATATTATAAAACACATGAAACTCATCAGCTTAAAATATACTTAGACAATTGTCTAACATGAGATTTTTCTCTTTTTTTTTTTGCTGGGCCCTACATTGTGAAATCGACAATGGCAAATCCTCTTCAGTTAGATGATCAGGAGCTAGGAGTGGAGCCTTATCCAAAAGAGGAGCCTTTAGAAGAAGTTGCATAGTTATTTATAAGTAAGGATGAGCATATTTTTACTCTCATTACTTAAACTTTAAATTGATGTGATAATACAGGTACCATTGACTGTGTGTTTGGATTACTATGCTGATTATTCTGAGTTATAATCTCTGTTATTTATACAGTGATGTTTGGATATTTCTCATTTTAAATCGCTTCCACACTCTGTATATTTTTATTAGATAGTGACTGATATTCGATTCTGTGCTTACTCCTTCCCTTATTAGGTGGATTATGGATTTTATCCTAATCCAATGATAAGCGAAGGGTTAGCTAGAGTGACACGCCACCCCTTAGCTTAATCTTGTAGATTAAGGGGTGGGGTGCCACAGCAATTGATTTTATTATACATATATAGAACACTTTAGCACCTAACACTAATTAATGGCAATCTCTCATCAACATTATTAATTGAATAAAAGCTACAAAAGCTGTAAGTAAAATTAAAATAATAAACTGATGTTGTTCAATAAGTATCACTCTCAGTATAAAAAAATATTGAATAAATATAGTCATAAAACTATAAAAGTCATTTGTAATCAATAAGGTTGAGAGATGTGCAATATATGATTTAATTATCTTGTATTTTGTTCTATGGGTATAGAACAAGTGAGGAGTTGAGTACGTCTACTCAACTATAAATAAGTGGGATCAACTACGAATACACACATTCACCCCATGGGAATTATGTGGTCTCCTAATATCCCAATGGCCTACCTAGGTTTAATGACAGTTGACAATAATTCACCAAATTAAACCCCTCTGAAACATATTTTAAATGCTCATTATTATACACAAGGTTTTAACGTATAATTTTAAGGATTTAATCTCAATGTGTTAACATTTCCATGATTATCAAATTATTGTAAACTATGTGACATTTATTATTTTATATTTTTAATTATATATCCTGAAGATTGGGACTAATCAACCCCCTAAATTAACTTAAACATCATGGGTAACTAAGCTAACTATATATATATATTCTTATATTATTAAATAATTATATTTATCTTAAGTTAATGAAGATTCAAACATAATTGTTTGAAAGTTATCATATTGAGAGTAATTCATCTAATAATTCACTATTATTTATTAAGCTTGACCTTGCTTTAAGTCATCATTATTCTAATTTATGATGCTTTGGAATTGTATTATAAGGTTTACTTTATCTTAATCAGCTCAATTTCTTCTTACATTGTACTTAATATTTCAATTCTTTATTTAAGCTTACTTTAAAGTTTATAGTAAACTTGAAGTTTATTAGAGGTCCTAATGTTATATGTATTTCCTATTTTCTTGGATACTAATTAATAATTGTATACTATTGATTTTAATGAAGATCCCTTATATGGAGAGTTTATTAATATTGATAATCTTGTAATCTATCAATTTGGGAATCTCATGGCTAGTATTATATGACTAGGTTCTAAAGTTCTAATAATTGAAAATCTTAAGGACTATAATTTTAGTTCTTAAAGGTTCTCTTTTTAATTTCAACATAATTCAACTAATCTAATTTAATTTACCAAACTATATATATAACAACTCTTTCTAAGTAATGAACTTGATTAGGATATGTTGTTAAATATTAACATTATTCTAGTTTTAAGATGAAAGATCTCCTTCTTATAATCTAAAGTTTCCAATATCTACCATTCAACTATATATTTTAGAATTAATCTTTTATATATTAATTCAAGAAGGTTATAAGTTTCAAAGTTATTTAGGAATTTAATCATATCTTCAATATGTCATGCAGGTCATTATCTCACATTTTCAATCACAAGTCTCTACTAACATCTTATTTACTGTCAATTCTAGAGTTTTCTTATATTCCCATATCAATCTATGCAATTCATTGACCAAGTTTAATTACTAAAATAGTTCTCAATGAGTTATGTATGCTTGAGTGATCTAATGATGATTAAGGATAATTAACTTTTAATCTATAATAATAAGTATGTTTCATTATTCTCTACCTGAGTAATCTTTTCTTATAATTAAATCCATGTTCATTTATATGAAATCAATAATACCTTACAAAAGTATTTGATTTAAAATGTGAGATATCTTCTTAGATAGTCTTAACTTAAGGTGAGAGCTTAACCTATACTAAGTAGATCACTTAAGGATAAATTAATGAAATTTAAGGGATAGGTTATAATAGATTGATTACCTAAATTCTCAAGATACTATATTTAATTTCAATGTGACCTTGGTAGAGGATATATTTAGCCCTTACTCGTGTATGGTACATTGAGCTGACCAAAATGTTTCATTTTTAAGTTCCTATCTCAAATCTTCTAATTTCACTCCTAAGGTTTGAGGCTTTCTCTAAGCAATACTATGAATCTATAACTACTTAATTCCTTCAATTATAATGTTTCTAGGGTTCAACTAAGCATCTATTTAAATGAAATATTGATGTCCTAAGTTCTAGGAAGCAAATAAAATACTTTCCAAATATATGATTTCTTATTATTATATAAGAGGCGTCAAAAATGAAATTTTATTAATTAACATCCAATGGGTAATTAATTAAATATTTAAATGATCTCTATGTCATAAGGATTAAAATGATAGTAAGCATACCCAATTTGGATGTTAAATGGCTTAATCACCTTTAATGATTATTAGTAAGATGATTAGCAAAATTAATTATCAAAATATAATTTTAATATCATACTAATATTCTTTATATTCTTATGGTCATTTTAAGATATAACTTTAATATATTTGTACTTATATTTAATAAGTTATGAAATATTGAAAGAATTGCAATTAATTAAATTTTTAAATGTTAATTTTTAGTGTTCATATGAATAATATTTTATTATTCATATGAATAGTATTTTATTGTTCATATGAATAGTATGCAAGGATCACGTGTGAGCTGCTTCTCGATTGTGTGCCCGCGGGCCCAAGCATTCGCACACAGGTCCACGCGCAGGTCAAGGTGCCAACTTGCCCAATACTGTAGCAATCCCTGACGAGAGTCGAAGCCGAAGAAACTAGGGTTTGGAAATTCTCACTCCTTATAACATATCAAAATAAAGCTATCGATAAGATCTATCAAATGCCTATAGTATCCCTAAACTTCATTATATGCATCAAGCAAATTTAAGGGATGTATGAATCAGGCTTTAAGGTTCACTGTGGGATCAAATTATGTTCCCACCGTGAAATCCAATTATTATGACCGATGGTAAATGATTCCTAAAGCTCCTACTCATCAATTGAGCCTATTCCTAGTCTCTGGGCTCACCAGAATCATACGGAAGAGGATCGGGCTCATGTGTGGCATCGGGCAACGGTGAAATATTATCGCAGCCTGAGCCGCAGTAAGCCTAATGGACTCGATAGGGGTCAAATTGACCATACAAAATAATTTGCAATCATGTGGCATGAATAAACAAAATGAGACTTTTAAATATTAATGGTTATATGATCAAGGAATGATGGTACCTCAGTTCATTTTTTGGACAACTTAGAGAGCTCGGGATGAAGCTTCTGCAGACCTTTTTGCTCTCTCTAACTCTCACTCTTGCTTCTTAATTGTGTGCAGAATGGTTAGGACAAGGTTTGATAAGGGAAGGAGGTATGGGCTTGAGTTGATAAGCGGTGTTATAGCTCGATGTGTGACGCATATGTAGGCGAGCGACATGGGGAGCGCTGTCTATCCCTCAAACAGTGGGGCGAAGTGCTCCAACCATCTGATTTGGAAGACTAAAATGATTAGACGGTGCAGATTCAGCTCTGTTTGATCAAATAGAGGAATGATGCCAATTTAAATGGCCAAAAAATAAATTAATTATTTAATATTAAATTAATTAAATACTATTAATTTAATTAAAATAGACTTATTAAACAGCTTCTGAAAAATTTCAAAAATTCACCCCTAGCTAAATTGGGAGTGAGGAACTCAAAATTGAAGTCGAAATTTTAATCGGATATCTATTTAATTATTTTAATTTTCTAAATATTTAAAACATATTAAAATATTCGAAGAAATTTGACGATTTCCAAAAATTCTCAAATTTTCACCCATAGCTAATTTGGGGGTGAATAGTTCAATATTGAAATCTAATTATAATTTGGAGGTCAATTTAATTATCATAATTTTCTGATATGATAAATACATTAAAATAATTAAAATAACCAATTGAGCTTCGAATTACTCCATATTTTTAGTATTTTCTTTAAATACTCTTTAGAGACTAGTGAAGACATTTATTAATTAATTTGATAGCTAATTACCTATGTATAATATTGGGTTGTTACACATTATTTCATATATTAGCTCTAAGAATATGTTTATAACAACCCTATGTTATTATTATTCATAATATGTGCTTAATTAGGTCTTAAACATTATGCCACTAAGTTCTAAACACTATAAGAATCAAACCCTACATATTTGGTATCTATCGGAGCTTGATTTGATCAATTAGCTAATTAGTCAATTTAATGACCTAGAAAATTAACTAAATTAAATTGATCTCTAAATCAAATTATGATTGCATTTTTGAATTCCTCTTATATAAATTAATTATAGGTGAAATTTTGAGAATTTTTGGAGGTCATTTAGGCCTAAATTGGATTTAATTTGAATTGGGAAATTACAATTTATGCTTGTCCACAATTTTTATTTGCATAAGTACCCCTCCAATGGTCGACTGTTCGTCGGGATCCATTGTGCTGACCACGAGTGATCCATTATAGAGCCCGTACACACGACAGCCAAATCCGGCGTGATCCAACTATCTGCCGTTATTGATTAGACAATCCATAGGGCACCTGCCACCGTTCAGCTTCATCCCCACTGAGCATCCCTGGTAGAAAATATCTTTATACATGTCCATGTTAAGAGCTGCTCCCCACTTTCTCTCCACCTCAACAAAATAGTTAGCATCCATTACTGCATTAGGGAGAACCCTCCACTGAGCCAATTCAGCTCGGTCTTACCCTAGTTGGCAGCCGGGAGGCTCCCACCTAGGTCAAACCCAAGAGCCATGTCCTGACCTTCTTGAGCCTCCCCATCGTATTTAAAGGCCACCTGAACCCTCAGTGAGCTCCTTTGTTCACTGAGAATGCTTCAACTCTCCAACTTTTTCTGAACTCCTTCTAAACTTTTCCATGATGCAACCCAGTGACCCGACAAACTCCAGCTTCAACGCCTAGCATCGCAATGGATGTGACTCGACGTTCAAGTCCTTAGGTGATCATCGTGAGCAAAGGGAAGCTTCAACAATCGACATAGCTCATGGATTGCCTCCTTCAGCCCGCATTTCACAATTCTCCTTTGCAGTCCAATTACCCCCATTTCTTGATTTCTGAATCTTTAATCCATATGACTGAGGGTGCGAATGATGATTGTGAATTAGCCTAGATTGATTATTGATATTGATTAGATTTGATCGAATAGGGTCCCATTAATCTAGCTAATCTCACAGCATGTTAAGGCATTCCCTGGGTTAGCTTTAACCCAGAGAGTGTGCAGGGTGGTTAGCTAACCCAATTGGGGAACTAAGGATGGAGAATTTCTCTTCCATAGTAATCCTAGGGTTTGATATTAAGAAATTTGGATCGAGCAAATGCGTGAATTCCATATAGGGATTTGAATCCCAGTATGTAGAGCTCAATCCTATGATTCTTTTAAGCCATTTTATGCAAAGTGAAAGGCTTTGTGTATTAAGAATTTAGGGTTTCCCTAAAAATCTAAACTCCTGATATGAGTTCCAGTTCCTTGAAATGATGAAGACTAGTTTCTATATAGAAATGAAGTGCATATCTATAAGTTAAATTTGATTTCACATTAACTTAGGGATTGGTTGATTTGCCATATATGGAATTGTATAGATTCTTTCTTATCTTATGTAATTAGATAAGTACGATTTATTTCTAGATAAATATCTCAATCCCAATGTGTGTTATGAGTTATGATTTTATAATAACCCAAATTGTTATCTTAGTCAATTATGATTAATCTTAATCTTAATTTTGATCCTAAGTATTAATTAAGTCATTATGAGTCATCCATTAAGATCTAGTCCAAATCAAGAGTCACATGGATCAAACCCTAATTTTTAGAAAATCCAGAAACTCTAAAATTTGACCTGTCTAAATTGACCTCAGATTGAAAAATGAATTTCGTTATTGCGCTCATTGCTCCCAAATTAGCTAAGAGTGATGTTTTCGTGTCAATCGGAAGTCGTCAAAATTTTGGCGAATATTTTAATAATATTTAAATACCTAAAAAATTGGGAAATTAAAATACTCGTCGGATCGAAAATCTGACACCGCCATTGCGTTCCTTACCCCTAAATTAGCTAAGGGTGAATATTTAGGAATTTTTAGAAAATTAATTATTAAATATTAATATTAGGATTATTTAAATAGGTTTTGAATTATTCAATTATTCAATATTTATATTTAATAAACTCCAAATGGCGTCGTCGACTTGCTTGCGCCGTTACGGGACTTTCCATCTGATCTGACGGCTTTCCTGGGCCTTCAGATCAAAGATCGGTCGACCATCCTTCTTCGCCCATGATCCGCGCAGGATCGGCCGCGTGGCGTGTGGCGTGAGGAGGCCACCCCGGTTGGCCAACCCAAGCCCTCCCCAACCTCGACTACTCCGCCAGCGCGACACTAAGGCCCTTGCCCTCTCATGGGAGCCGTCGTTTTTGCATGATTCAGGCTCGGGTGACATCGGACAAACCTGCAGAGCACCTCGACTACCTTCCTTCAGGTACCTCCTTCCCTACTCTTGCATTTTCCCCTCAATTGTAATCATGCACGATCAAATTGTTTGATGACAATCGAAGCCTCGATCGAATTCGCCCGCTCGAGTAACGAGCGGGTGTCGTCGCTCGTCCGTCGCGTAGTAGTCACCTAGGGTTTGCCGTAGCTAGTATGCTGGGTCGTCTCCACCTAAGGTTCGAGCGTCATCGGAGAGCTGGCTCCATCCTCTCCCCGACGGCATGCGGGCCGAGTCCCATCTCGACTGTTTTGACCCTCCGCGGTCGTGCCCTAGCCGCGAGTATGCCAGCCTTTCGAAGAGAGAACCGGCCCAGGCCCGAGCGGGTCAGGCCTAGTGAGGCCCGCGTAAGGTTGCAGGCGCGTTGAAGGGGGCCGAAGCGGCATCAGGTCGGGTCGGACCCGACCCGCGCGCGTCCGAAGCGGGGCGATGTGCGTGTCGCCATCATGACGCAGCGGGCCCTGCCTGCGTCAGCACGTGGGCCCCACACACAGACCCGCGTCCAATCCGGGGCCGCCGCGAGGCCTTGGGCCCCCACCCCACGGCTTCAGGCCGTGCCCAACTTCGGGGCGCCGTGTGGCATGTGGCTGGCCCGCGCCATTAAACCTGCAGAAATATCAGATTAAAATATAAAAATATTACACACACACATATATATATATATATATATGTATATATATATATATATGGATACGTATATAATTATAGCTAACAAACTATAAGTTAACTTTTATATATATATATATATATATATATATATATATATATATTATGTACTTAATGATAAGTGCTATTAAGTAAAATTAGCCATTTTAGGTCTCCTGTTAGAATTAACTAATATAATTAGTATATAATTATATGTATAATTAGTGAAATATAATTAGTACTAAATTAATAACATAAGCCAGTAAGTTGATTTAATTAATTTAGTAGTATAATTAATCCTAATTAAATCAAATAATATGAATTAAGACTAATACAATTATATTAATTAGTTAATTAATAATTATGAGTTCATTAATTAAACATTGAAATAGTAATTAATTTAATGAAATTTAATTAATTATAAACATAGGAATTACTTAAATAATTAATTAATAATCATCAAATTAAGTTTAAGTTAATTAGCTGTAATTAATTATTATAAACAGTAAATCAAAAGTAGTAAATAAATTAATTAAATATTCAACAGTAAATTCATTTAAATTGTATAAATGAATAGTAAAAATTAAATAAAATTTTAAAGTTTAATAACTTTAAAAATACTAGTTCAAACATAGCATTATATGTCTCATTTTATTCAGAAAAATAAAAGGAATCAAATGGCGTAATTCAAAAATTTGTTTCGGGGTACGTATAACGTAGTGATATTTTAGGACCTAAACAAATCCTCATAGCTTTTAACATAATTATCTAAACATAGGCAATATGAGTCTTAAAATACTCAGGAGAATAGCCTCAACACTATAGAAGTATTAGTTTCTCTGTTTGGAGCTTAGTTTGAAAAGTAACATTTATGACCATACTCCGAAAATGACTAAAATGCCCCTATAATTCAAATGACCATAACTTGGTCAATTTAACTCCAAATTCAAAAATTCAAAATGTTAACTAGCTTAGAATTTTGAGGTCATCAATAAACTGAAATAATATTTAAGATCTAAAACTTAAAAAATTATAAATGACCAAAATATCCATAACCCTAGTTAGGTCATAACTTGACCATTTGAAGTTTAAATTGGGTTTACTCCCTATCAACACACTCAGTATAATATAGGAAAGCTATAGAAACTTAGTTTGCTAAAATTAGACTTCAAATAGAAAAGTTCAGTTTTTGTCCCGTGTTGACCGACAAAATTACTGAATTGCTCTTAAAAATTGAAACAACTATAACTTAGTCATTTGAACTTAGAATGCAGTGTTCTTGGACTCTAAGGAATCCTTAAACAGTATCCAACATTAAACTACACAAAAATTTAGATTCCAATAGGAGTAAATTACTAAAATGCCCTTAGGTTAAAACTTTAGTTTGGACTTATATGATCTATTTCTTATCCAAATTGAGTGTACTTACTATCTTTATTCATATTAGAAAGTAAGAAATCATTTGACAGTAAGAAATTCCAATTTAAACCCTAAATCAAAAAGTAGCTTCTTGGACCTTAAAGTAGGGGCAAAATAGTCATTTTGCCCAAAATTTAGGTTAAGCGTCCTTAACCTCTAAATTATCTTCTAAGTCACTAAAACTAATATTAGAATTGGAATAGAATCATTTTAAGTGCTTAAATCAACTATTAGGTCAAATTTAGTAGAAGTCCCTAGAATCTCTCTAAATCTTTTCCTTAAGATCTTTTCACCTCATATTAGGACTACTCCTGAGATTAGAATTAGATCCTTGGTTAGATTTTATTCATTAAGAAATAAGATTTTTCAATGAATGAATCCTTGGTTTTACTAATTTCTAAATTTTTATAACTTATTTTGATTATTTTATCTTTTAATCCTAAACTAAGGATAGATGATTCATCCTATTATGTTCGATTTGTTTAATATGAATTACCTTAACCAATAGATCACTTTTAGACTTAAGCCTAGATCTTAGGCCTTACCTTTGGGATTATGTGATTTAGCCCAATCTCATGGTGTTAAATCTATAATCTCTAGGTTGTAGATTTTGGTCAATTAATAGCTTAGAACATCTGAACTCATAAACTAGGTTGTGTTTAATTTTTAAAGAATGGCTAAAGTAATTGGATTAAAACATGATTATTTCGGTTTAGCCTTAATTTGATTAAGATCTATAACAATTTTTTTTCTTTACTTAGTCCTTTAATATATTTAAAAGTAACCCCAACACCTCATGTATGCTTTAAAGGATCAAGTTCATGCAATTCTAAACCCTCAGCAAACTATATATATATATATATATATATATATATATTATATAAATGCTATTAAATAGTCATTAAAATCTCACCAATATTAATTATTATTACATAACTTCAATCTTAAATTAAACTATAACTTATTAATCAAATCATCATAGTTTCAACAGAACCTCTTATTAGAATAATGTTCATAGTGTCGTAAATAAGAGTTGATAGATCAAACTGAAGTAGCTCCATGGGAAAAACTGAAAGATGGCATTTCAATTTAAGGTTAAAGTCAAGTCAAATTAAAACATTATAGCAATTGGCTAAGTGTTAGAAATCATCCTTTGTTAATTATCGATCTCCTTGGAAAATTCTTTAACTAGATCTTAGGAGTTAATTTTAAGTAAAGTCTTAAGCCCTCTTCTTTGAGCTTTCTAATCCCTTCTCGATATTCTTTATAACACTAGTTATGATGTGTGTCTGAGAGACATTCTTAGTATTTAAGAGCCTTATTCCTTGAGATTATGATTAGATCATAGGCTAGAGTTCATTCATTGGGTAAATGAGTTACTCAATGAGTGAAACCTTGGTTTTATTAGTTTCTATAATTTTTTAACTTATTTTGATTATTTTGTCTTTTAAACCTTAAATTTAAGATAGGAGATTCATCCTATTGAGTTTGATTACTTAATAGGATTGGCCTTAACTAGTAGATCACTTATAGAATAAAACTTATAACTTAGGTTTTATCCTCTTGGATTATGTGATTAAACCCAATTCTCGTGGTATTTAATCTATAATCTATAGGTTTAGAAATCTTGATCAGATCTTAGTTAGAATATCTAAATTTACAAAACTAGGACGTATGATTTATTGATTTAACTCATTATTATCATTTGATTGAATTAGATTAGAACCTGATCAATTCTAATCCATTTTAACTTGTAAGGATGAGTTTCTAAATTATACTTGATAGTAGGAAAATGGTGATCCTGAACTTGTGTAACTTGGAATAGTTAGAATGGATAATAGAAAATAAATGGTATCACTATATTAGTAGAGTTCCTTGCTTATTTTGATACTTCGTGCTACGCATTCCTTGTATAATTGAGCTTACTTCCTTGGACATTTCATATAAGAGAACTTTGTGCATCAAAATAAAACATAGAATAATTAGGATAATATTTGTCTTTGGGTCCAGTTCATGGTGGATTATGGTGCACATTTGCCCCGATGGATAGGGGTAAGGTGAGATCAGGATGCTTAACATTCTCATTGAGGAGAGTGTGTTAGGCTTGGGACTCGTATAGTCTTGTAGATGTGCTTGACTCTTCAGTTGTTTTTGAGATTATCCATAGAAACAAAAGTAAAACAACTAAAATATATTGCATAGTATTGCATGCCTCTTCAGTCACACAGTGCATTCAGTTATATTTATGGGAACGGATTGATATGTATATATAAATGGGTCAGTTTGGCCAAGTCTTCTAATATGGTAGTCAGTATACAGAGATTTATGTGTAGTTTGATATTTGACTATGTTTCAGTATTATTTATTTAGTCAGCTATTTTTTGTTTAGCTTATATACAGTAGGATGTTAGAATTTTGCTGCTATTATACGTATCACTATCAAGTTTACTTATTTAATCTATATATTTCATTTGATTACCAGCATGTTCTAGGATGTAGTATTTCCTTTCAGCACTTATTTAGTTAATTATATTTATATGCCTTACCTTGTTTACTTGCTTTTGAGGCATGTCTTAGCCTACTTGTTGCTTAAGTTATAAATTATTGTTCATAGCTTTTCCATTTCTTATTGTACTACTAGTCACTCCTATTTTTATGTATTGTTGCTTAGAAAATGTAAAGTGGTGATATCATAAAACACATAAAAATGTATCAGCCTAAATTATACTTAGACAATTATCTAACACAAGATTTTTCTTTTTTGGCTGGGGCCCTACATTATGAAACCGACAATGTCAGGTTTAGAGCAGGTTAAGGTTACAGTTCCTGAGGAGGAGCCTTACTTGGAGGAGGAGCAGCAGCTTGGACCTGAGGATATTTAGTTAGTCATTCTACTTGTGAGGATAGGTGCATTTTCTTTTCTATTTATCTAAACTTTAAATGTTGTAATAATACAGGTACTTATGATTGCGTGTTTGAATTATTTTATACTTATATTCTGAGTCATGTTCCATATTTATTATATTGTGATGCTTGGATGTCATTCTTTAATTTGCTTCCACACTCTGTATGATTTAGTAGATAGTGGCTATTAGTTGATTCTGTGTTCTTTCCCTCCCTAATCAGGTGGATTGTGGATTCCATCCTAATCTAATGATAAGTGAGGGGTTTACCAGAGTGACACTCCACCCTTGGCTTAATCCTTGTGGATTAAGGGGTGGAGCTCCACAGTTGGTATCAGAGAATTCTATAAGGTGACAGATTAGAATTCATAATTCTTATCTACCTAATGGAAGATTCTTCTGTCAAATCAGTCACTATGTTAAGAAATATCAGAGTCACATCCAGGAAACCACAACATCATGATCTCAGAATAATAAGAGTATAGAAATAGAACACGCTGTTACAGTACTAGAACTTTAAAAAGTGCAAGTTTATGATAAATGAGTAATTAAGTAACCTATAAGATCAAACCTAGGTATATATGTAACTAGCTAATTTAAATTAAAACCTTTATAAGAGTTACAAGATCAAGAACCTAAGATGTTAGGACTTAATGAATCCATATAGGATTTTAAACCATCAAATAAGTCTTAATTCACTCCTAGAACAATAATAACATAACATACCTTTAAGAATTATTAAGGCTAATAATACTTTCTAAAGAGTTTAAAACTAGTCGAACTATTAGAACCTTAGTAGATAATTACCTAATAAGATTAGATTGAAAGACCATCGTCCGTTGCTTAAAAATCATTAAGGTTCTTCATTACTGTGTATAACTTCTATATCCTAGTATCTCCCTCAAAACTTATTATCAATTCACTACTAAGTGCTACATAGTCTTATCCACTTAGGAACCCTGATTTGGGACTTCAACTCTCCCTGTCAAATCAAGTTACAGTCTTGTTCTAAAACTAGGTTCAACGCTCTTTAAAAGGAAATTTATAATACCCAAAAACATAATGATATTTATGGTTCTATGAATGGCTTAAGATTTACCAACTAGATTGAACTATGAATAGTGTGTAGCTTTTATGGATCAAGACTAATGCTATGCTTTAAGGATGGTCATTTCACCTATAAGCTTAAATCAATAATTTAGGTTTAAACCTTAATTATCTAAATTACTTCCAAACTTGGGCATTGAGTCAGCTTAACTTAACCTAAGTGTTATTTATAGAACAAATGATTTTACCCTATCTTGGTAGGATAAATCTCTATATGAACCTACCACTTGTAATATGCCAAGTCTAGCGTTCAAGGTGTCCTTTCCTTGATGGGACAGTCACTTCTTAGATAGTCCGTCTAATCTTAGGTTATAAGTCGTACCTTGTAATAATAGTTCCTCTATCCAGTAGTGGCCTATCCAATTGGGTAAGTGACTTCTCACTCCTTAGGATTAACTAAATTATTATGTCCATTATTAGGCAAGTAATAATTGTGACATAAGATGCTAGCTTAACATTTCATTAGGTCCCTAACACCCTAATTTGTTGAAATAAGTACCTTCCATATCATGTTGAAATGGAAGGTCACCACCATAGAACCATAATCGATCATGTCATAGTTTATGACTTGATAGCAGCATTATAAATTGCATTCTATTACATCATCCTAATTGGATGAGAAACCCATCATCCTGACTCATCGTGAGTCAATTCGTCCTTTCAATATTGAGTCGTATTTTTGTGACTCGATGTATTGGACTTTCCTCTCCTTTGAAGTTGATTATTCCAATTGGTACTCACCCTCTCTAAACTTAGTAGCATTCTCCTGGCAAGGTTGAGTACCTCACTAATAGTAGGAGCTTTGGCTTGGATTGGCCTTATGATTGGTCCATCCTAGTCCTTCCAAGTGTGAGTTCACTTCATGGCTAGATTATTCTAGCCCATGTTTGTAAACTCACAAGTGTAGTAGCCTATCTCATTAGACTTAGTCTAATGATAGGTATTAGCTAGACTTAGTTATAGAATCCTTTCTAAAGTCAAAGAATATTTGTTCTTTGAAAATCTACCCTCCCTTTAAGTTGTCTAGCACTTGAATTCTAATTTGGGATTAGGATTCTTAGATACCATTAGGAACTCTTCTTAATTGAGTCACTTGTGGTGACTTAATGAGATAGTCGAGCACCTTCCTTGCCCATCCTAATTGGATGGTGATTCCATTCGCTCTAGCATAAACTTCCTTAAGTGATAAGTGTCACTTAACTGTAGTATTTGGGTTGCGAAGGATCTTATTCCTATAGAATAAGAAATTTTCCTTCCCAAGCAGCATAAGTCAGACCCTCAATAAATGCCTAGGTCATAATGTGACTCAAGCAACTATTGTTCATTCCCTTGGAATGAGCTCTCCTTCAGACTAGGATAATTTTTAACCTGTAAGCCCTTAATAATCTGAGCCATATGTGTGACTTAAATATTAGCAATTGACTTTGAATCTTAAACTTAAGTCATAGATTATGACTTATGGTTGTAACATAGGTCGCCCCTAGGTTTTCTAGCACTTATCCTTCTGGATGAGTAAGCTCCTTGTCTTAACCAAGCCAAGGTTCATGACTTGCATTAATGGCCTTCTGATAGACTCTTGAATCCTTGGTGTTAAGTCAGTATGTGTGACTTAATATTCCAAATTCTTCTTAACCTTAAGGCTAAGTATCCTAATTGGATATCAATCCTATTTGCCTTAGTAAAACCCTTAGTAAGAGGTGAATGCCTCTTATTAGTTCAAATCCAGTATGGATTAATTCATATGGTTAGTTCATCTCAACCTTACTTCCTAAGGTAAGAATTAATTGAAATTCCCTGGGCTTCCTTATTAGGCTTAGCCTAATAAGTAGTCATTTAGCTAGCTTCTAAATCCTAGATTCCATTGAAGTAAGTAGTCAAAGAGCTCTAGTTCTTTGATGCCAAATCCTTGGATTCTAATAGAATCCTAGCATTCCTTAATTCGGGGTAAGTCTTGTAACGACTTATTAATCCTTGCTTAAGCCCTTAAGTGATGAATATCACTTAAGTATATAACCATAAGGACCCTTGATTCTTAAATTATCCTATGCTTATTATGCGATGTCACCAGATAAGTGATAATCATACCCTTATAGTGCTAAGTCATGTATTATGACTTAGTACTCAATCCCTAATCCCTAAAAGATACATTTAGCTTGATTGGAGGTTAACCTTTCCCTTCCTTTCCTTGTCGTCTATGCTAAGTGATAATAACGACTTAGTAGTCAGCATTCTCTGAACTTAATTGTAATGTAAGATTCCAACGGTCCAACCTTAGACCTTAAGTTTGGGATTCTAAATGATGAACTCTGACAAGTTCTCACCATTCTCCTTCTTATCGTATAAAACTCACTCATGCTTCTTCTTCCTACTTGAGTGATGTCGAGGATGACATCATTTTTAAGTGGGGGAGTCTATAATAACCCAAGTTATTATCATTTATTAATTAGGACTAATTTTAGTCTTAATTATGATCCTAAATACTAATTAAGTCATTTAAGTCAACCACCAAGACCCAGTCCAAACTAGAGGTCAAACGAATAAAATCCTTATTTAGGAAATTTCGGGAACCTCGAAAATTGACCTATTTATTTTGGCATATCTAAAACGATCTCCGATCGAAAAAAGACTTCGCCATTGCGCTCATTGCCCCCAATTTAGCTAGGGGTGAAGTTTTGGTGGCAATCAGAAGTCGTCAAAATTTGACGAATATTTTAATAATATTTAAATATCCGGAAAATGAGGAGATTAAATACTCGTTGGAATCAAAATCCGATTTCGTCGTTGCGTTCCTCACCCCTCAATTAGCTAGAGGTAAATATTTGGTGATTTTTGGAAACTATTTAATAAACTAAATAAAATTAGGAAATTTTAAATTAATTTAATTTCCAAATATAAATAAATACATAATTCTTTTTTTTTTCCTTTTGTCTTTTTTCTTTTCCTTATTCTTCTTTATTTTTCTCCCTCCTCCCTCCTCCCTCTCCCTCTGCCCTAGAATTCGCAAATCGTATGAACCACTCGAGCGGCCGACCCCTCTCGTGCGGCCACCTCTGCCCTCGCCTCTCCTCCTGCCACGTGTCTTCCTCTCTTAGGAGTCTCCGCCGCTCGCCTCGTAACCTCCGCCCGGCCTTCCTTAAGTTCATTCGCTCGCTCTCTTGCCGGACCGAGTGCTCGATCCCCCTACTCGTCGGCCTCTCCTCCCTCGACGAGGAGTCAACGATCCCTCTCTTCTCCTCGCGGCTTCGCCTCTTCCACCTCTCCAAGTCGAACGCTAATCTACTCTCTGACAAGCCGAGCCTCTCATCCGCTCTCTTCACTTATGGATGGCGTGGGCTCGACCTTCCATTCATGCAGCAAGGGAGGTCGTCAACTGAAAAATTACAAGCAAGTATTCCGGCCACCTTCCTCTCCATGGTCGAAGCAGCGCCGGTTCTTCTAGCTCCTCCGTCAAGCAAGGTACCCCCCTTACCCTATCGTTCAAATGCTTTGAAGATATGTATGATCAATCTTCATTCAAGTTCATTCTCTGAAATTCTCAAATAGTAATACATTGCTTTACTAGTTTAAAGAGTTGAAGCATCATTCAAAAATCTGTCTTGAACAAATGCGATCAGTTTTCCAACACCATGCTGTCAGCTTTGTGAATAATTCTAGTTGCAAGTCAAAAAAACAAAATTCATTATCACTCACATCTATTGGGTAAGCGCATAACTTGGCAACTAACAGAATAAAGTTGTTTGCAAGTGGGAATAATTTGTGCAGTGCACAAGATAGAATGTGCAATTTTATGCAAAGTTCAAGTTCTATATAAACTTAGGCTTATTAATCAAGAGTATATTCATATGCTGACTGTAGTTTAGTTTCCTATATGATAGCAGCTCGTTTAAATTTCATATTCAGAAATCACAAATTCATATTAATGATCAAATAACAATTCTTATTCATATAAATATAGTTTCTTTCTTGGATAGATTTATTTGAATATCTCTCAAAGTTTTCAAGTTATATTTTTGTGCAAAGGAAACAATTTTTATTTGGATGAGATTCTTTTTCTCATGTCTGTAGATTTTTCTTTATATGAAAGATTGAATCTTTGACACCTAAATTCTTGTTATATGAAACCTATCTCTGCATATACATATGGTATGTTAGATTTTTAAAATGTTACGTGGTATTTATATATACAAGCAACTTTTTTTTGTGAAGTATTAAGGTGGTTTACAGACTAAGTATGTCCTTGTCTCTTTTGAGCTTAGTGGTAGGTCTTCCTGTTTCAACCACTAGAACTTTGATTTATTATTGCAGAATGAAGTGAAGTGAAACTCAAACAAACTTTAGTAACTACAACACCAACTTATTCACAAAGAAATATGCTTAAGTATAATCTGGTGCTTCGCTTTCTTAGTGCATATCGTTATGTTAACCTTTGAATCGCAAGAAATTTTTTTGTATGCTGTTTCAGTGTATTTCTTGCATATTATATTTCATCCATGGATATTTCAGTTCCTAGAAGATAGCTGCTTATAGAAATGAATAATTTCCATCTCGGCACTCTTGTATGTTTTTAAAATAAATTTTTTAAAGATTGCTAAAGTAATTGGATTAAAACATGATTATTTCGCTTTAGTCTTAATTTGATTAAGATCTATAACAAATTTTTTTCTTTACTTAGTCCTTTAATATATTTAAAAGCAACCCCAACACCTTATGTATGCTTTAAAGGATCAAGTTCATGCAATCCTAAACCCTCATCAAACTACACACACACACACACACACACACACACACACACACACACATATATATATATACATATATATATATATATATATATATATATATATATATATATATATATATATATATATACATTATATAAATGCTATTAAATTATCATTAAATCTCGCCAATATTAATTATTATTACATAACTTCAATCTTAAATTAAACTATAACTTATTAATCAAATCATAATAGTTTCAGCACAACCTCATATTAGAATAATGTTTATAGTGTCGTAAATCAGAGTTGATAGATCAAACTGAAGTAGCTCCTTGGGAAAAACTGAAAGATGGCATTTCAATTTAAGGTTAAAGTCAAGTCAAATTAAAACATTATAGCAATTGGCTAAGTGTTAGAAATCATCCTTTATTAATTATCAATCTCGTTGGAAAATTATTTAACTAGATCTTAGGAGTTAATTTTAAGTAAAGTTTTAAGCCCTCTTCTCTGAGCTTTGTAATCCCTTCTCGATATTCTTTATAACACTAGTTAGGATGTGTGTCTGAGAGACACTCTTAGTATTTAAGAGCCTTATTCCTTGAGATTATGATTAGATCATATCTTAGAGTTCATTCATTGAGTAAATGGGTTACTCAATGAGTGAAACCTTGGTTTTATTAGTTTCTAGAATTTTTCAACTTATTTTGATTATTTTGTCTTTTAAACCTTAGATTTAAGATAGGAGATTCATCCTATTGAATTTGATTACTTAATAGGATTGGCCTTAACTAGTAGATCACTTATAGAATAAAACTTAGAACTTAGGTCTTATCCTCTTGGATTATGTGATGAAACCCAATTCTCGTGGTGTTTAATCCATAATCTATATGTTTAGAAGATCTTGATCAGGTCTTAGTTAGAACGTCTAAATTTACAAAACTATGACGTATGTTTTATTGATTTAACTCATAGTCGTTATTTGATTGAATTAAATTAGAACATGATCAGTTCTAATCCATTTTAACTTGTAATGATGAGTTTCTAAGTTACACTCGATAGTAGAAAAACGGTGATCCTGAACTTGTGTAATTTGGAATAGTTAGAATGTATAATATAAAATAAATGATATCACCATATTAGTAGAGTTCATTGCTTATTTTGATACTTCGTGCTATGCATTCCTTGTATAATTGAGCTTACTTCCTTGGACATTTTATATAAGAGAACTTTGTGCATCAAAATAAAAAATTAGAATAATTAGGATAACAGTTGCCTTTGGGTCAAGTTCATGGTGGTTTATGGTGTACATTTGCCCTGATGGACAGGGGTAAGGTGAGATCAGGATGCTTAACATTTTTATTGAGGAGAGTGTGCTAGGCTTGGGACCCATATAGTCTTGTAGACGTGCTTGACTCCTTAGTTGTTTCTGAGATTGTCCACAGAAACAAAAATAAAATAACTAAAATATATTGTATAGTATTTCCTGTCTCTTCAGTCATACAGTGCATTCAGTTATGTTTATGGGAACGAATTGATATATATATATATATATATATATATATATATATATATATATATATATATATGGGCCAGTTTGGCCAAGTCTTATGATATGACAGTCAGTATACAGAGATTCATGTGCAGTTTGATATATAGCTATGTTTCAATATTGTTTATTCAGTCAGCTATTTCTTTGTTCAGCTTATATACAGTAGGATATTAGAATTTTGCTGATATTATACGTATCACTGTCGAGTTTACTTGTTTAATCTGCATATTTCATTTGATCACCAGCATGTTCTAGGATGTAGTATTTCCTTTCATCACTTATTTAGTTAATTATATTTATATGCCTTACCTTGTTTACTTGCTTTTGAGGCATATCTTAGCCTCCTTGTTGCTTAAGTTATAAATTATTATTTATAGCTTTTTCATTTCTTATTATACTGCTAGTCGCTCTTATTTTTATGTATTGTTGCTTAGAAAATGTAAAGTGGTGATATCATAAAACACATAAAAATGTATCAGCCTAAAATGTACTTAGATAATTGTCTAACACAAGATTTTTCTTTTTTGGCTGGGGCCCTATATTGTGAAACCAATAATGTCAAGTTTAGAGCAGGTTGAGGTTACAGTTCCTGAGGAGGAGCAGCAGCTTAGACCTGAGGATATTTAGTTGGTCATTCTACTTGTGAGGATGAGTGCATTTTCTTTTCTATTTGTCTAAACTTTAAATATTATAATAATACAGGTACATATGACTGCGTGTTTGGATTATTTTATGCTTATATTCCGAGTCATGTTCCGTATTTATTATATTATGATGCTTGGATGTCATTCTTTAATTTGCTTCCTCACTCTATATAATTTAGTAGATAGTGGCTGTTAGTTGATTATGTGTTATTTCCCTCCCTAATCAGGTGGATTGTAGATTCCATCCTAATCTAATAATAAGTGAGGGGTTAACTAGAGTGACATTCCACCCTTGGCTTAATCCTTGTGGATTAAGGGGTGGGGCGCCATACTAGTCCTAATATTTTGTAACCTATAAGGAAGTACTTCTAAGTTACACTTGATAGTAGGAATTGTAGATCCTGAACTTGTGTAATTTGGAATAGTTAGAATGTATAAATTAGATAACAGATGATATCACCATATTTAGTTGAGTTCCTTGCTCACTACTTGAGTTTTGTGCTATGCATTTCTTATATTTTGTACTTGTTTTCCATTGGACATATCATATAAGAAAATGTTGTTGCATGAAAATGAAAATTCAGAATATTAGAAAAATATTGGCATTTGGGTTCAATTTATGGTGGATTATGGGGCACATTTACTCCAATTGATAGGGGTAAGAATAGATCAGAATGCTTAACACCACTCATTGAGGAGAGTGTATTAAGTTAGGGACCCATTTAGTCTTGTAGATATACTTGACTCCTCAGCTATTTCTGAAATTATTCACATAAATAAAAGTAAAGTAACTAAAAGATATTTGCATAGTATTATCTGTCTCTTCAGTTATACAGTATTATATTATTGTGATATGTTTGCCATAGCCTATAAAGACTAGATGAATGGATATATATTGGGTCAGATTGGCCAATTTTTTTGATATGGCAGTCATACGTCCCTTTAGTTTTCAGCTTACTGTTTATTATGTTGATGATGCATTTTATTTCAGTTAGCTGTATTTTTCTATTTTACCGGCTTATTTGAGTAAATGCATATGTATACAGGATGCTAGACTTTACTGCTTATTATATGCACTATTTTTAGATTAATATTTTAAACTAGCATATATCATTAATCATCAGTATGTTTAGGTTTAGATTTTGCTTTCTAGTATTTTTACTTACTATATTATATAGATATGCCCTACCTTATTTAGTTTACTTAAGGTGTGCTTTTGCCTCGATCCTTGCTTAGTTATAAATATCATAGTTATATTTTATTCTCATCCCCTTGCATGCTTACTTGCTCCCATGCTAGATAGATGAAAATCATTTTATTAAAGTAAAATTATGATATTAACAAATGCTTAATAAACTACTTGCCAAAACTGTACTTAGACATTTTGTCTAACAAGATTTTTTCTTATTGACTAGGGCCCTGGTATTGTGAAACTGATAATGTCAGATCTTGAGCAATTTGAGGAGCCAGTGTCTGAAGAGGAGCCATACATAGAAGAGGCACATCAGCTTGGAGCAGAGAATATATAGTTGCAATTATATTCATTGTGAGGATGAGAATATTTTTATTTTGTTTCATTAACTTTAATTAAAAATGTGTAATAATACAAGTTCTATAATTGTGTTTTCTGCACATTATTATTTTTTGAGCTATTTCATTTTATTTCATATCTGATATATGGTGAATAAATGTAATACTTACTTCTCATATGCTTTCACACTCGATATGTATATTAGATTTTAATGACTGATTTTCATATTCATCTGTGCACATCTCTCCCTTAGCAGTGGATTGTGGATCTTACCTAATCCAATGATAAGTGAGGGGTTTACCAGAGTGACACTCCACTCCTTAGTCTAATCATTGTGTGCTTAGGGAAAGGAGCGCCACAGGTTTGGACACCTTAGTTTAGGAGAATAAACTGTGAAATGGTGTATACATTCTAGCCTTGTGTGCGGGGATAAGTACAGTTAAGCAACATAAGTGTTCGAAATCATCTTTCTTGAAGCATACTAGCTGTATGTATGCACTCTTAACTTATGATAAATTAAAATTTAACTCAAAATATGGAAATGTAGCTAATTGATTAATGTTAACAACTAGATTAATATGTGATGAATAAGCATAATCAGGATCTGAATTGTATGTATAATAGACAGCTTTATGTGTAAATTCATAAATATTGTGACATGGTATTAACCATATATGCTAGGAAATATCAGTATAAAATAGTTAGACAATAAAAGGGATATCTTTTCTATCGATTTGAGATTTCTAGATTTGTTCATTTAATTCCTTCAAAATATTGGCATAACATGAATTGCATAAGTATATCATATTATTAGTAGTGTGATGCGTAGCACACCTAGAATTTATTAGAGGTGCGATTTGGAGTACATATAGGATTAGTTGGATGCAGTGCAAGCATCTGGGTTATGCATACATGAGGTATATTTCATAGCATATTTAGTGGCATACTCAGTATTAGCATTTATTAAATTCATTTTCAACAATTTCCTTGATTTAAAATCTTGTTTTATATTATTTTATTTATAGCACTTTTGTTCTATTTCTAGCACTATTTAGTTTTAGTTTTAATTTTATCCCTACAGCTTTGGTTTTATAATAACCCAATAAGTACTAAGGTATTGTCCGCTTTGGCCTGAAATGCCTCACAATTTTGCCCTCAGAAGATAACTTCCCAGTAGGTCACCCACCTTGGGAGTGCTCCCGCATGAGCACGCTTAACTTTGGAATTCTTATCAGGAACTCCACCGTTATCTGAAAATGCGCCTCGATGTTTAAGAGTTTCACTTATCACTGCTTAAGCGGGTCTTCACAGGTTTATAATTACAATTTTACCTTCAATTTATTACAGTTTTATTCAGTCTCACAATGTATTTTACTTCTATTTATGCTACTTAGTATGTTATTTAAATAATAAGAAATTTTTTAGTCAGCTAAAAAGTACTTAGACTTATTGTCTAACACAAAATTCTCTTTTTTTTTGAAGTCTTAGCATGTGAAATAGACATATCAGATTTGGAGCAATTTGAAGAGCCTACTTTTGAGAAAAATGTTACATATATATATAAAAAACTATTTGTTAAAAATATTAAATATATAGGGATGCTAGGTTAGGAATTATATTTTATAGTTATGTTAAATAAGCTGTTATTTTAAGATACTAAATTATTCAGCTAAAAATTATTTTATGTTAAATTAATTTATCTACATTTGAAAATAAAATCAAATTTATTTAAGATTAATAATATGCTTAAAATAAAATATATAAGTACCAATTACTTAATTAAGTCAAACTTATAGGATCTGTCTTGGCACATGACCAGCTGATTTAAAGGGTCTAGTCTAAATTTGGATGTACTATATGAAAAGTATGGAGCAATAGCTTAATATCGTTGTCTTTATCATTAGTTGAGTGTTTTTGTTATGACTAGATATGTGTCATATGTCACCAAGGGTTGGTGACTCATGGCCATCTATTTCTCAATGTTCTGTCTCTTCAACATTGGTTGAAAGCTAAATTTTTCTTTCTGACCTTTCTCCTTTTCATGTCTTTAAAATTGTAATATAGTTAGAGTGTTTAATTACTTGGTTACGAAAATATTTGCTATTTTTTTAGGTATGGCATTGTAAAAATTTAGTTGGAACGTAGTTACATAATTTTAGTAATAATGTATGGTGATTTCCACCATAGGTTTCTGAACTTGGCAACGACAATTTTATTTCAACTAAATGTCGCTTATTGCATTATTCTTGGATTGCTTTTAAGTATTGCAAGTAAATTTTTTTGGTTGATTTCATAACCATTAAGTGTGTGGTGGTTAGTTTGATGGAGCTTTTTCAACACCTAGGTTAAGAGCTTTTGCGAAAATTAAGATTTCATTTATGGCTAACTTCATGGCACTGAATTATTCTATTATATGCAATTCTTAAGAGTCATATCTTCTCTAGCTCTGGAATTGATTGATTTTGCATTTTAATGTACTCTTCACTTAGCGTATTGTTGGGAATAGTTCTCTGAAGATGACGTGGTAGATACTAGCTCCTTGAGAAATTATGTATTCATTAATGCTTTATTGTGCATTCAACTGATTAGTATTTCTTAGTTTTCCAAAGCTGAATGGCTCTTAATAATTGAGTCCCTTCATATTGATTGCCTCTCTAGAGTGGTGATATGCAACTTCTTGATTAGTGATGTTATTTCCCTTAGATGGCACTCCTCTATGTCTCAGTGTGGTTTGGGATCCTTTTATTCTTATGGAGTGTAATCAAAAAACTTTCTTTGAATGCTATATTCATAACTTATGATATAGTGTGTATTTCTTCTCTAATATTTGCTATTTTATGGTTTTTTATTTATTGAAATTGTATGTGTATATATCATGTGTGCACAATACATAAATATTATGACTCATCTCTATGTAGAAGAACATATAGTGGTATTTTTTAAACTATAAATGGATTTTATTATACTTTTATTATTATATACATAATAAAATTAAGATAATGTAATAAAAAAATAAATAAAATTTTTAATTAATAATATATATATATATATATATATATAGTTTAATTATAGCATACTCCCATATCCTAAAAATAGTCGCTAATCCCCAACTTCGCAGCTTAGTCGCGATTAAACACTCACCCTAAGGAATAATCAGCATCATTAAATAATAAATAAATTATTAAAGACTAAATAAGAATAACTAATGATTAATAATAATTATATAAAAAGTGAAATAATCGCATCCACCCGCAATTCCATACTCTTCCTCGGAGCCCCTCCTGCTTCTTCCCTTAGCCGCCTTATCTAAAAGCCGGCGAGAGCTCAGCCCCAAATCGTCACTGATCGATTTGAAGCACCAAACGGGAAGAAGAAGACGGGAAAAATTTGTAAGCGAGACCCTCAGCTGTGCCGATTCGTGTTTAGACTGATCCATCCTAGTCTCCGCGTCTCTTTTTACGAGGTTTGTTTTTGTTTTCCGATCCTTTACTTTTTTCTGTTTTTTTGAACCCTAGAAAACGGCCGTGAGCCGATCTTTTGAATTTCTGGCTGCTGAAGTGCTGATTTTTGGTAAGATCTATGGCGGAAAATATTGGGAGAGATTGAGGAGATAATGGTTGGTTTTGGAGCGGTGCGCCGTGGTTGCATGGGTGAAGAATGCCAGAACTTCGGAGCGGGGTGCGTCGTGGAGGTCGTGCTTCACCGCCTCTGGCTGTAGATCGTGAGACTAGGAGGCCAAGGACTCGTGCGACGGCTAGGAAAGCTTCGGAAGGGGCTAGATCACCGAGGAAACTTGTACCGGCTGAGAAGGCGAAGCCTGCGGGAAAGGGGAGGCCGAGGGGCAGGCCATCAAAGAAAGCAGCAGTTATTACTAGGCTGATTGTGACGGAGGACGAGGGAGAGGGAGAGGGAAAGGTATCCGATCAGGTTAAGGAGGCTGCACTTGGTAAGGAGGCGGAGAAGCTGGGAGGAATTGAAGCTGTGGATTGCCAAAATTTGGAACTTCTGCACGAGGTTCAGGGCAAGATGATGGGTGATGATAGTGGTGGGTTGAGCGCCAACAAGGTTGCGGGACAAGAAGAGGAAGGGAACACAGCTCCTTTTCCTGAAAAGGTATGCAAACTTTTCAATGTTTGTCATTTTATAATCAATGATTTTCCTCTAAGTTTAGAGGACATCTAGATAATTTACTTTTTTGCTAGTCTTTTACCAGCTTAGCTTACTTATTCCTGTGCTAGACTTGCAATATTGTCTCATTTGGGAACATTTATTTAGTTTTCAGTGTGTCGTAACTTCAACATTTTTTCATCTCCAGTAAAACACATTTTAATTTTGTAAACGATGGTAGAGTCTTACCATGAAAATATAGTACTCTCATTTCCTGAAGTTATTACTGTAAAAAGTGCAATATTTTAGCAAATGTTCACTTATGTAAAGAACAAATTCTACAATCTATTGGTATGTAAACAGGTGCAAACTGAGCCAGTAAACTTCAATGCTAGTTTTACTTATTGACTAAAGTAAAGAAAGAATGCATAATACTTTTTGCTTGTACTTAGGAATGTATTTGGTGATTTTTTCTATTGTCAACACACCTCATCTATTCTGATTGTTGCTTTTGGTACATTGCATGTAAGCATCATCAAAACTCAAAATGTCAACAACCATCAAAGTGTGACATGGAATTTGAATGCTTTATGTAAAATTATGGATCACTAATTTTCTGTTTTATATTATTGAAAAGTTTCAAATATTTCATGTGAGCACTGTGAATTTTTCTCTTCCATAGGGTAATGACCAAATATTATTGTTAGAAAGCTGTTCTCCAAAAATTCTCTCTGGTTTTTTATTGTGAGGCTGATATGTTGTAGCCTTGTAGACCTTTTTTCTCAAATTAATATTTATGAAAATAAAGTGACACTACACTTAATAAGTACTAAATAAATATATATATATATGATGCATACTTAATGTGATTAAATTTTTTATTGGCTTTTCTTTTGATGTGACCATGACTCTATCTATACATATATCAAATTTATTGCTGTGCTACTATTATCTTTATATGAAATAATATTGTTTGTCAACACATTTGCTTTAAAACATTTATTTTATATATAAATAGATTACTTCACTCTATTTATTTCTATTTTATTTTATTATGAGTAAAAACTCTTGCTTTGAGCATATTTTGTTTCCTTAGATTCCTTTTGATTGTTTAATGCAACAGTTTTTTTGAATGCCTGTTAAAAAAATGTACCCCTAGCTTTTTATCTTGCTTTACTATTGTTGTTTTTGGTCTATTGTGTTACATTCTGTTTTGAATACTTCAATTCGATGCATCTAGTTTTGTTTGTATTGCTCTAGAGGTGTTCATATATTCTGATAGATGGATTAAGGAAAACTAATTTTGCATGCATTTTTATTGTGATATTCTATTAAGTTTAATTAGGTTATGTTTGGGGAATAAATTGAAACCACCTGACAAGTTACATTTCAGGTTCAAGTAGGTGGATCTCCTGTTTATAAGATTGATAGGAGGTTGGGTAAAGGCGGCTTTGGCCAAGTTTTTCTTGGTCGTCGTGTTAGTGGTGGTAATGAACGCACAGTGGGTCCTGGGGCTCTTGAGGTATTTATGCTATTTTTTTCTTGCAAGTAGCTCTGATTTCAATATTTTCTCTTATTTATTACAATTATATTGTTTACTGGTTTGCTTATTTCTGTTTTGTTGTCTTCCTTGTATATAGGTTGCTCTCAAATTTGAGCATAGGAATAGCAAGGGTTGTACATATGGGCCTCCTTATGAGTGGCAGGTTTACAGGTGTTCTTTAAATTCATTAATAAATTGCTCATTCATACACTATAACACAACAAAAGAAGATGGCACACAAGTACAATTACCATTTGATTTAATTCTTATATTGGCACTTTATTTTTGTGGGTTTCGTTCTACAGTGCTCTTGGTGGAAGTCACGGGGTTCCTAGAGTACACTATAAAGGAAGGCAGGGTGACTATTATGTTATGGTGTGTTTATTGTTTTGCCACTTTTTGTAGTAAATTGTATTTTGTGATGCATATCTGAAATAAATATTCATTTTTATTTCTCCCTTTTTCATATCAATGCACTCATATCTTTTTTGTCATTATATAATGATAAAATCCGCTTGTGTTCTTTATTTATAGGTGATGGATATGCTGGGTCCGAGTTTATGGGATGCATGGAATTCTGCTGGTCAGGCGTGAGTTTCTTTCTATTGTGTCAATGCGAGTCTTATTTTTCCTCTTGAATTGGCTCACAAAGAATCTTTTATTCGACTCTCGTCTCAAAGTCTAGTGTTAGCTTTACTCTTCAAAGCTTAGTTTGTTGAACTCACACTGGGAGGAGTTCTACTAAACCTAATGTGGAAAATTAAATACATCATATCGACAAATGATGCTTCTTTTTCACAACATTGCTACTAATGCCAGTTTATAACTCTTAGCTTTTTACTGAAATACATTAGTTTTGAAAATACTAAATAACTTTTAGTAGTCAAGTTTAAGTGATGTACATGATGACTATTAGTTTTGATGGTTGCTGAGGGAAAGAAGCTCTTTAATTATGAACTTGTGAAGAAAATAACTAGCAGAGAATATTAAGTTAAAATTGCAAAAGGATTAATTTGAAAGCTATTTACCTGCTTTCATTTTACTCTTGATTCTAATTCTAAGTTTTAAATAAAGGTAGCCTATGAAATGATTAATGTATGGACAAAGGGTTCACTAGGTATATGAATTGAATTCTTCAGGATAATTACTCATACAAATAATAATTGAATGAGTCCAATGGATGTATGTGGCCTATCTAATTTTTTTTCAAAACTTAGAAAGATGTACTTAATTGTTTAGAAATGAATTAATGAGAACTTATATTATACTATAATTGCACATTTATTATATATGTGGTTTCTTGTTATATATATATATATTTTTTCTTAATAACTTTTGTGTGTCTGCGCACATGCTTGGCATGTATGAGCTCTAGGGTGTGAAAATGTTTCTTTGTGTTAGTTCACATGTTTATTGGTGGGATATATTTAATTTTTTTTATATATATGTGTGATAATTTTTTTTTTTCAACCAAAAAATAGTTCTCCCATTTTTTTCCCACCATTTCCTGCTTTCTTCAAACTAAAAGTTCATATATACAAATAATAGTTAAATGCCTCCAATGGATGTATGTGGCCTAGCCAAAAAATTTAGATTAGATAGAGACTTAAATGTTTAGAAATGAGTTATGACAAGTTATATTATACTATAATTGCACTTTATAGTATCTATGGTTTCCAATTATATATAAAATTTTGTCTTATACATGCTTGGCATGTATGAGGACTAAGGTGTGAAAATATTTCTTTGTATGAACATGTTAATTGGTTAGATATATTTAAAATGAATTTCTTATGTATGTGTTTATAATTTTCTTTTCTCCTCACACACACACACACACACACACACACACACGGAAATAATAACTTCAAAACATACACATTCTGAGTTCCATTGTTTTACTAAAGATTTGATTGTTCATATAGCATCTTCCAAAGAAGAGTAAGGGCCTTGTAGAAGTTAACAAAAATGTTAAAACACTAGTTTTGAATTTTAGTGGGATGAATTTGGGCTTTAAAAAATTATAGACCAAGTGCAATTGGCTAGTTTTAGGGGTATATTCATATAGCTAATGTTTTATCAGAAGCTTTGCACAAATTTGGAAGGTTTTGAGCTTAATGTAAAGTTGTCAAAATTAAAATTATCTGTTTGTATCTAGTACTTGCAATGAAGTCTTGAATTAAGTAGACACTGTTCCTAGAATCAAAATTTTCTTCTTGGATGGCCATTTTATTTTGGTTTTTCAAAAGCGTTGATAATTACATTATTGCTATGCACAACACGTTTCCCATGTGTCTTTAAATTTGTTGCATCAATATTTACTTGATTGTTGCAGGATGTCGTCTGAAATGGTTGCATGCATTGCTGTTGAATCTATATCTATACTTGAGAAGGTGCATGCTAAAGGGTAAGCAATATTAATATTGATTCTTTCAGCAGAAGGATTACATATTTTCTAACATATTTAGTATTTTGTTTGGTTAAAATGCTTGTATTTGATTGTTTTACTGGCTTTTTATTTACAATATCTTTCATTTTCAGTTATGTTCATGGGGATGTAAAGCCTGAGAATTTTTTGCTTGGTCAGCCATCAACACCTCAAGAAAAGAGATTATTTCTTGTTGATCTTGGGCTGGGTAATAGGATTCTTATTATCTATTTTCTAATGGCGCTATTCACGTTTTCCATGTTCTTGCCAGCTGTGCTAGAATTAAAACCTCCTTTTTCATGAACCTAGTTATTATTAGCCATAAGTATTATTAGCATTATTTCTGTGATGATAATCTCAATGGTTTTTTATACTCAAGCAGTTTTTATTTTTGCACGAACGATTGTAGTGCTGGAATGTTGAACAAACCATTTTCTTTTGATTTTTTTATACATTAGAAAGCATCTGAGGATTCATTCCTTGTCATTTTTTGGTTGTGTTATGGCTTAGGTCAACCCACTGAATCAGGAGCTTGTATTTCTTACATATCCAATTAATCATCTCTGAATGTTCCCTTCAAGCTTTGAGTTCATATTAGTTTTATTTTTTGGGAGGGATGAATTTGAAGTTTGTTTGATCCATTCCCTAGTCCCCACTTGATTCATTCTGTTTTAAGAAGTTAGCATCTGTATTATATTATGCAGCTCACCATATGAATTGGCTATTTTTTTCTTCTATTGAATATAAGGAACTAACATTTTCCCATCTTTTAATGGTCAATATAGCCACAAAATGGAAAGATTCTGCAACTTGCCAGCATGTGGAATACGATCAACGCCCAGATGTCTTCAGGTGGTTGACTTTTTTAAATTATTTAGTGTTCAAAATTTCTTACCTTCGATATATTCCGTGAGTTTTTTCTAATTTTTTCTAATTACTGAATGTAGGGGAACTGTTCGATATGCAAGTGTCCATGCACACTTGGGAAGAACTGCTAGTAGAAGAGATGATCTAGAATCTCTTGCATACACTCTTATTTTTCTACACAGAGGCAGGTTACCTTGGCAGGGATACCAGGTGACAAATTTAACAGTGTGGCCTTGTGGCTTTCTTTCTATGTGTCACTTTATGAAAATTATATATTCATTTTTTTCCATTCATTTATTTTTGCAATTTAGGGGGAGAATAAGTCATTTTTGGTTTGCAAGAAAAAGATGGCAACATCTCCGGAGTTACTTTGTTGTTTCTGCCCACCTCCTTTTAAGCAATTTCTTGAAACTGTGGTAAATTTAAAGTATGATGAGGAGCCCAACTATTCTAAACTTATATCTATGTTTGACGAGTTAATTGGACCTAATCCTGCCGTAAGACCAATCAATACAGATGGAGCACTGAAGGTAATGTCATTGCCAAGATTCTAATTTCACATTATTTTTCAATTTACAATGGTGTGGTTGGTTGTCTCAATTCTGGCAAGATTATTTAACACTCATATTATGAATCAGGTTGGACAGAAAAGAGGCAGATTAACTATAGATGACGAAGATGATGCTCAATTAAGAAAGAAAATTCGATTGGGTGTTCCAGCCACTCAGTGGATTTCAGTCTACAATGCAAGGCCGCCTATGAAGCAGAGGTGATTATTGTTAATTAATAATTGTAGAAAGAAACAAAAGTTAGGAAGCTTAATAACTGTTTTGATTCATATATCTCTTATTGGTGATGCAACATTTTTCTTTCAATCGAAAAAACACTTTGAAGGAACTGCCTTATAATTTATTTTAGTGGTGTTACCATCACGTATCTTTGTATATACATGTTGTTATTGCCTAAAATAAAATTTTAATTCGGTTATTGTCGGTTGTTCCAAAAAATGTAATTTACTGGTGTCATGCTATTGTTAAATTTGATTTGTGGTGTGGTACTAGATTTGCTTTCATATGGCTTGCCATGCCCTAATTAATGAGTTGCTTACAGTTCAGATATCACTTTCTCCTTAAGTACTGTCATAAATCATTTATCACTTTTTCCATCAGTAAACTTGTAACTTCTTAAAATTGATTAGCGCTGCTAGGGATTTTTGGTGGCGGTATTCAACTTTCTCCATCAGTAATAAATATTTCAAAATGATGAGTGTTGCTGAGTGTGGTTTTTAGTCTAACATTATATAATTATAGAAATGTGGTGCTGAAATATAAATGGTTGGCCTTGATTGATATGATTTGGTTGTATGGATATAGAGAGTCCCAACTTTGTGTTCCTTGTTCGGTTTACGTATCTCCAGCGTGTGGTATCAAACTGAAAAGATTAAATGATTCATGTAATTGGGGTTCTATGGATCTTTGTGTTCTCTACTTGACCAAAGTTTAGAGGCAGTGATTCTCACAGTGCTGCTATATGACTGAGTAGGTTTTTTGTGCATTTTTTTAATGGTGCTGGGATATTTTGTTTGAGAAAGAATTGATGGATATTGCGGTGAGATGATAAATCACTAGTGGGGTTGTTATTGCGACAACTAAGTGTCTCAATTCCTCATCATATAGTTTTAAAAGAGAGTAGTGTGAGAAATCTTTTCTATTTATTAGTTGAAATCGGGTTCGACTTTCAGCCCAACTTTGTCTTTAGGTCTCCCCAAATGGAATATAATCTTTTTTTGTTTTCTTGCATTATAATTAGCCTTCAGGATTTTGGAAATGAAAGCACATGCTTTTAATTTGCACTAGTGCCATCTCTCTTTTTTGTGCCTTTGAAGGTGAAAAGTGTGAACTGTATACATCGATTTAGTATTAATCCCTTCAGCACTCATTTTCATTTTCTCCGTCTTCTCTTAGTGTCAAATGTTTGCATGATGGGTTGGTATTTTTTGTCATCTTGATGAAGTTGAGAAAATGTTGGTGATTGTAATATGGTTTTGATTATAAAATTTAATACTCTATTTTTTAGTTTTTTGCATCTTGATTGTCAAAAAGGTAGTTATTTTTCTCTTACTACTTTGAGAGAGCATCAGGTCTAGTTAGTTGGGATGATTTGAAATTAAAGTCCACAACATTAACGAAATAAAAGTGCGTCTTGTTGTTTTGTGATTGTTTCAAAAGCTGTGAGCCAATCTTTTGCTGTAGTTCATTTTGGTTTGCACATGCACGTCTCAAAATTGTTTGTAAGATGGGTCACTAACTTCTGTGTTGATTTTATGGTTTTTTTGTTTAATTCATTTATGCAATGCGTGATGAGCTATACAACATGTCACCTCAGCATGAGGATTTACATAGCGAATGTATCTTTATTTTTCATTTTACTTTTGGGAGTTGCAAAGTTTATCTGCATGTGGTTAAAAGCTGATAACTTTTCTTTATCAAAATCACTTGAAGTTTTGTAGAAAATAGTGAACTCTTTATAATGCAAACCTTATTTTCCACAATAACAATTACTACAAACCTTAGTCTTGTTAGGTGGGGTTGACTACATTAATTTTTTGTTTCTATTGTGCATGATCAAATTGAAACCCTACCCAAGTTTTCAATGGAAAAGATCCTTTCTAATGGTTTCTTCTCGAACATTATTTTCTGTGTCACAAAAATTGTGGAAGCAACAATAGGCGAGTTCATTCATACATGTTCATAGAGGGAGCGATTGCTAGGGGTGATTTCAGCAGAGAAAAGAGCAAATGTTAATTGGATAGTTAGATATAAATTTAAAGCGGGGAAAGATAGTAAAAACTGGAATGTTCTTATAGAACCTCAGATTTAATTTTGGTTTTGCAATTTGTAAAGAAGGCCTCTTTGTGCTGACTAGTATTTTAAAATTATCTAACCATGATTTAGGTATCACTATAATGTCGCTGATTCACGGCTGGCACAGCATGTTGAGAGAGGAAACCTTGATGGACTTCTTATTAGCTGTGTTGCATCTTGCACGAATCTATGGGCTCTCATCATGGATGCTGGAACTGGTTTTACATCTCAAGTTTATGAACTTGCCCCATGCTTTCTTCACAAGGTTTATTTTTTGACCTGATGAGACCTTTGTTTTTTGAAATTCAGGTAATTTTATGTACTTAAACTTTTTTCTGTAGGAATGGATCATGGAGCAATGGGAAAAGAACTACTATATTAGCTCCGTAGCTGGTGCAAATAATGGAAGTTCTATTGTGGTGATGTCCAAAGGTGTGCTTGCTTTCGATATACTTTTTGCATTGTATTTAGACTGTTTATCGCCATTACTTTCACAAAGAACATGTTTTTGCTATGCTTAAATTTTGGAATAATTACTGAAATAACGCCCAAATCTTGGGCTTTAACATAAGCAATACTTAAATATTTTTGAAAATATTCTCTAAATTATCTATGATGAAATTTCATGCACTTAATGATTAAAGAATCTAATTTAAGTGCTTGTTTGGTGTAATGATGAAGAGTTAGGCGATTGTTTTGTAAAGATTGGTCTTTGGATTTAATATATGCAAGTAAGATTTGAGTGGCATATTTGATTTCGCTCTAATACTGTGCCACAAAGTACATTAACTTATGCTGCATTTAGTAGAGCTGAGCCTGCTAAACCTTAAGTTTTTTTTTCTTTTGGAGAAATCTACCGGCTTATTGGAGCCCTTGATTGACCTTGATTCTAGTTTTAAAGAGTTTTATGAAGTTTAACTAGCTTAAATAAATATATCATGATGCTACATATCCTTAAAGTAGAAAGCATAATATGGTATGGATATTCACCTTTAATTTTAATTTTCATAAAATCAATATATATATATATATATATATATATCTATATATATATATATATATAAGAATAAAGTAGTATGCATAGCTGTGCTGTATATGTTGGGAGGGAGTTAAGTCAAGATACTAAAGTTGGAAGCCTAATATTTGCTGAAAAATTTGATTAAGGAAATTCAGAGAGGGAGAGGACAGGACCACTTATTGTTTTTATTAATTTAGAAAATAGATAATAAAATATCATGGAGAGTAATTAAAAGAAAAAGGAGGATTGTGTTGCTGTAATTGTAGCTGTTAAAAGCATGTGATGGTTTGTCAAATGATTTCTCATTTTACTCCTGACTACATCAAGGATCAATTATGAGTTTGCATCTCTCCATTAAAACAAAAATAAAAGAAAAGAGTAGCATCTAACCCTTGTCATTGAAACGCTTTCATCATCAGCTCTAGGAATTAAATTCTAAAAACCTTAATAAGCTACCACTAAACATAATTTTCAGGCACACAGTACACGCAGCAGTCCTATAAAGTCAGCGAATTTTTCCCCTTCAAGTGGATAAGCAAGAAGTGGAAAGAAGGGTTTCACGTCACATCGATGGCAACGGCAGGCACCCGATGGGGCGTCGTAATGTCGAGAAATGCCGGCTTCAGTGATCAGGCAGGCACTCTGTTATAGCCTCTACTTTTTGTTATTTCCTAAAACAGCACCCCATCTTCTTTGCTCTTTTTCAACAGGTGGTCGAGCTAGACTTCTTGTATCCCAGTGAGGGCATCCATAGGCGCTGGGACAGCGGCTACCGCATCACATCCATGGCAGCCACGTCAGATCAGGCGGCTCTCATCCTGAGCGTTCCTAAACGCAAGCTTGGCGATGAGACGCAGGAGACCCTCAGGACATCAGCTTTCCCAAGCGCCCATGTCAAGGTATAGTGTAAGATAAAAAGAAAGATCTTCAAGTCTTTTGGAAGAAGTTGAGCCTCAATAAGACAAATATATTATGAGTTTAAATTTTAAGGCACTGAGTGATGCTGAGTCACAAAACCATTCACAAAGAAAGACCTTAACTTTGATATTCCTATACTTAAATTAACTTATCCACATATTCTGTGCAGGACAAATGGGCGAAGAATCTCTACCTGGCTTCTGTGTGCTATGGCCGCACGGTGTCATGATGACTCAAAAACAGAAAGAAGAAACATGTTTTCACTCACTCTCATCAGCTAGGCTTTCTTTCTCCAGATTTGTATATCTTTTATATCCATCTCTATTATACGTATAAAAAAGATTAACAACATCGAGGGCCTCTCTGGACCCACTGCCCGGATTGTCTCTGTATATTTATTTATCCTTTTTAAAATTTTTATTCGTAATGATTGTTATTTATGATAATGCATCTTTTATGAGTGTGGTATTCAGAGGGGGCAAACCCCACATGAATCATGAGAAACAACACTATATTTAACTGCATTATATCAAATCTAGTTCAGAAGTAGACTCTTTCAAACTTCTCATTCATTAAACATCCTCATTGTTATTTTTATGTAATTAATAGTTTCTCTAAACTACTCTTAAATATTAACAACATTTGGTAAATAGTGTCATTTGTATTATGGTGTTATTAATGGCACATTGAATTTGTATATTTTTGAAGATAAGAAAGATGCAATCTTAGTGGAGAATTGCGATAATTATGTGAAAATGGGGGATTTTGCAAATTATGGATGATAATCTATGCTTTGAAATGAGTTGGAAATTGAATGTAGATTAAGATGAGGTGCTGTTTTTGCAGAGTAAAGTTGGCTTCTACTAGTCATGCAATTTATTAGAGGTTTGATTGAGTGATTGGAGGATTTTAATTTTGCATTTATGCATATGATACTTTATCATGAGGTGTTTTAATTTTGAAATTTATCAAAAGGATGTGTATAATGAAATGGCTGTATTTGTTTGAGTGCCAAAGGGGTTTGATAGTGATTATATAGGGCTTAGGCTTTGGTTGTATTATGTTTTGATTATGGTATATATATTTTGTGCTTATTGTAGATGTTCTTATTGATTTTATTAAGGAGATTCATGGGTCCTTGCTATTTGTAAATGATATATTTCTTAATTAGTAGATGAGATGGGCTAAGAAAAGATTAGGGAGAATTATCTTAGAACTTAAAATGTCATTAATGATTCTAGATAGAATACAGGAAGTTTAACTATAATGAGTTACAATATAGAGGATCAGAAGCTCAAATATTATAGTTTAGTCTTGCAAAGTAATTACAATAGAGGGTGATATGATTATTAGGTTTCAGGTAGTAGCTCTAGAAAAATCCCAAGTTCTTTTGGGAAAGTGTTACAAAATTCATACAAGGTTTGTGAAGTGATTGTTTGATACACATGATTTTGAGTGTATAGTAATCCATTTTTCTTAAATTACAAATTTTGCAAATTTGATTTGTTGTAAAGTCAGCCTAATTATTTGATGCTATAAATTTGTTGGGGACTTGAATCTTTTGTCCATCACAAAAACATTGAAACGGTTTTGCACTCGAATTGGCTATGGTAGAGTTTCCACGACTTAAGCGAATTGGCTATGACAGAGTCTTCTGTTGCTACATCTTCCCAGTGTGTGTCGTTCCCTGCTCTGACACCGTCATCCTCAATGAATCGTTATTCCTTAGCTTCATCGTCCCCGGCGTGTGTCGTCCCTGGCTCTTGCGCGTCGTCTTCCTCATTGTCCCCAACGCGCATCGTCTTCCTTGGTGCCGGACTCGTCCCACACTCGCGTCATTCCAAGCTGATATAAATATACAGTTTATGTTTGCTTACTCATTGATGCCAAGCTAACAAAAACAAAAATCTTTTCCAACAAGCATTATTATTTTAAAATTTTTTATTTCTTATTTATCCAATACAAGCTTTAAGACAATGTTAATTTTTACATGCAATTAGAATCTTCTCTATTTAGATTGGATTCAACTGACTAATTCAATTCAGGGGTAATTTTATTACTAAATTACTTTTAGTATTATACTTGGTAAATTATTTATTTTAAAAAAATTAGCTACAAGTAATTAAATTGTATTAAAATTAATTTATGATATAATTATATTACACTTGAATTGATGGGATGTAATGCTGAACATTTTCGTGCAGGTATAGTTTAGCAAAGGATTATGATAAATAAGTTTATTTGAAACAAGAGTAGTGGCTATAGTTGAGTATTAGTTCATAGTCATTTTTTATGCTTTTGAGTATATTATGCATAAGACTGTTTGATGCTTTGATTAAAAGGTGAGCTTGTGAAGAAATAAAAAGTTACAAAAAATTGTAATGGAGGACTTTAAATGCTTGGAGCAGGGCTAGTTTCGATTCAAATTCAGACAATTCAGGTCATATTCGAACTCGAAAACTTCAATTTGAGTCGAGCTGAGTCAATTGACTCGAAAAATTTCATGTTCGAGCTTACCCCAATTGATTGAGTAATATTGCACAATTATTGATAAAATAAGATACAATCACACTATACATTATACACAATATAGTGCATTCACAACAGTAAATTACACATTACACCTACAACAACACTATTACACCAAACACCAGCACTCCCCATAATGCAAAATAGAAATTATACAAGTGCACATGTAAGAGAGATAATATTTAGTTCATTTAAAAAAATCTAGGTTAAAGTACAAAGCAAGAAATACATAAAATAAAATGCAAATAGAACTTATCTTAATCAACTCTTAAGAATCCAACTTCTGAGTATGGCTCACTTACCTTTTAAGAGATTCATATTATCATATCATTTCTTAAAGATAATAGCCTAGCAGGATAGCACAATAATAAATAATAATCATTTATTATGAATCAAATTTAGCTATCTCATATAATTGACTAAAAAAATAAAAAAATAATTATATAAAATAAAAAATTGGGTTTAAAAAAATTTCAAAAAATATAAATATTCAAATATTTGAAAAAAAGCATTAACTTAAAAGGCAATAACACTTCATTCAAGCAACACATAAGCAACAACAACCCCAACAAGGCAACAATCTAGAAGCAACAATGCAATTTAGGATTTGCAGATGCAATTTTCTACGAGTATATTTTTAGGGTTAAAGATTTGAAGCTATGAGTCATAGATAATTTACTACATGAAAAAATTATGTAAAAATCCTAAACAAAACACTTCCCAAGAAAATTTGTAAGATAATACATTCCAAGTAGAATCATAATCTCATCTTACGGCTTTAACCCTAAAACAATCTCACAACATATTGCACGTCTGAAAAAGCAAAGTCTTGATAAAAAAGCTCTAACAAATTTGTAACAAAAATAGACCATAAATAGAATCGTAGCTTCAACTCAAAGCCTTAACTCTAAAAATAGGCTCACAATTTACTACATATCTGCCTAAATAAAAATAAAAAAAGCTAAAAATTTTTGTAAAAAAAAAGCAGACCATAAACATGTTATGACATGGAGACCAATTGAATCATCAAAGGGAGAGCAAATGGTGTTTCAGTGGATTATAGGAAGGATCTATAGAAGCCAACATCATGTCTGGTGTTCAGGCGCGCTCAGGTGCACTGGCAATTAGGCACGAACAAGACAGAGACTATGACACTTAGGCACGCCCAGGTGCTCAACAGATAGAAGGGTTTGGAGCTCAAGCGTGCCCAAATGACCAGCAGATAGAGACACTGGCGCTCAGGTGCACCCAGGCGCCCAACATATAGAGACACTGGAGCTCAGGCATACCCAGGCGCCCTGTAGACAGAAGGCATGGTGCTCAAGCGCTCCCAGGCGACCAGAGGCAGAGACACTGGTGCACAAGCACCTTAGAAGCAACAACGTAGGTGCCCGGGCTTGGGTGAATCTCTTAGGGCACTTTGAGGACTATTTGGGATTCCATATAAATTCTAACATGTTGGTTATAGTATGCGTGTGCTAGTGAGTGCCATTTTTTTGTGAAAGCTCTTGGAGGTTTGGAAGCTTGAAACTCTAAAGTGAAAATACGGAGAAATTTGAGATAGAAGAAGAAGAAAAAGCCTAGGGCGGTGAATCTCTTCTTCCTCAAGTAGATTCATAAGTTCTTTGTAACTCCCTAACCCTTTCCTCTATAATGGTTGTGTTTTTGTGATGGTGTGGATCTATGATTTTTCCTGTTCTTGGGTTTTCCAAGTATATCCTTGTGTTTGTATGCTTGCATGTTTGTAAATATTTGTACTATGATTATGATTTGGTTTTTTGTTGATATATTTTTCATATTTACTTTAGTGATTCTTAGTAGTCAAACCCCGATACTAGGGATTTCTTCGAAGTAAAAGATCTCTCGGTTATCTCAACAACTTGTACCAGAGCTTTATTTCTTTAGCATTAAGGTTTTTTAGCTTGAGTGGGAGAAATTGTTGACAAAATAAGACACAAGATTGAGAAGTTCAATATAACGAACTTTGCATTTTAGAAGATGTAAATGGAGGATTTGCTCTACTAAAAGAAGTTGTACTTACCATTGGAAGTAGTCGACAAGAAACCAGAAATTATGTTAGAAGGGGAATGGAAAGTCCTCGACAAAATGATACTAGGCTTGATATGCCTTTCTCTATCATCGTCTGTTACATTTAACATTGTGAATGAGAAGATAATTGTCAATCTCATGGCAGCCCTCATTCGAATATATGAGAAGCCCTCGACTTCCAATAAGGTATCCTTGGTGAAGAAGCTATTCAAGATGAGAATGACAGGCGATGATTTAGTGAATGAACATCTAAATGAGTTCAACATTGTAACATGCCAATAAGCTCAGTGGAAATTAACTTCGACAATGAAGTTTAAGCTTCGTTGATTTTGTTTTCTTTTCCTGATAACTAGGACATAATTGTGACTACAGTAAGTAATTCTTCTGGAAATGCCAAGCTAAAATTCGATGACATTGTTGAGCTATTGTTGAATAAAAAAGTAAGGAAAAACTCCAATTGTGAAGCGAGCACTTCAACATTAAATGTAAAATTCAGAGGAAGAAGTACATATCAGAAACTCAATAGAAGCAGGTTTAAGTGAAGGCAGGGGAAAATGAAAGATGGCTAAGGGAAAGGTAGAATGTTGGAATTGAGAGAAATTTGGACACTTCAAGAAGGTTTGTTATGCATTGAAGAAGCCAGGTGGATGAAGTAAAGACAAGAACTCTTATGTAAATATTTTAATAGTTGAAGAGAAAGATGTATTGATCTTGCCCCTTGTTAGTACTCCGTCTTTGGTAGTGGACTAAAGTGCTTCATTTCATGCAACTTCTAGCAATGAAGCTTTTAAGAACTACACCAAAGGTAATTTGGAAAAAATTAATTTGGAAGACGACAAAGCTTGCAACATCATTAGAAAGAGAGATATGGAAATCCAGTTGCCAAATGGGTCAGTGTGCAAGTTGAAGGATGTCAGACATGTTCCTTGTGTGAAGATATAAAAACACGAGATTGTTACCCATTAATAACTAGTCTAATAAGTCTAAGAACTTCATCATTAGTTTCTAAACATCCATAGGATTAAATTCTTGAATTTTGGATTAATTTGGAAGTCGTTTGATTTTAGTGAATATTTTAATCAATTTAAATAATTAAAAAAATAAGAAAATTATTTTGACATTCAATAAAAAATTCAACTTCATTTTTTAGTACCTCACCCCCTAACTAGTTAGGATGAATTTTTGAGAAATTAGGAGCTCATTTGACCAAGAAAACTTGAGAAATTTGGAGCTCACTCCAGTCAACCCTTGACGCCCCAACTAAGCTCCTTAGGTTCGCCTTGACCCAAAGATTTCATTGGGACCTAGCCCAAGCCAAACAGCTCATTGTGGAGTGAGCATTCTCCTTGCACAGTAAACCCCAAACCTAAGATCGGGTTGACTAGGCTTAGGTCGATGGACTCATCATTGCTTAGGGATTTTGTGCTCATTAGGATAAAAGAGGAGCATTTTAGTAGGTCTTAGGTAGTGAGAGGTGGCAAGCACACCGATAATTTAGGATTTCTATGAAATCCTAATTCTCAGGTTCCATTGTTCGTAGCCGAGACGATGAAGCACAGTGCCGAGAGGGTCAACCCATGACCCGCGCGACATTGTGCGAGAATATTCAGTGAATATTCTCTAAATATTTGTTGAATATTCTTGGCTCGTCAGGCTTTGTCACCCGGTCAGCCCATCCCTGTTAAATTGCCATTTGAAAGGGAATATTCCTAAGAATATTCCCATTTTAATATTTCTAACTTAAGAAAAAATAATGCAAATTAAATTAATGAAACAATTTGATATATATAAATCCAAATATATCAAAATTATATACCAAAATGATCAAAAAAAATGAGTACAACATTTTTATGACACTAAATCTTTATTTTGACAATTAATTTCACTAATAACTTTTCTCATCATTATTAAGGTGGATTAGCTCATAATTGAGCATATAAAGCTCCAAATTTAACAAATTTACTATCCTTGGAATCCTTATTCCATAAAGATCAATAATTTACTACTTTTACATTAAGTTGACACCTAAATAAAAATGTCATTTTTAGGACTATGAAATTAATATTTTTAATCAGAATTTGGTACTAATCTCAATTAGAGCCCCATTGAATCCCTAAGTAACTTAGGACTTAGTATAAAATATGTTGTGTTAATATTAGGACATTAGAATAGATTATGAGTAGAGAAATACCTAAATATAGGATTTGATTGAACTAATCATAGAATGACTAGCGTATGATTCAAACCTTTAGTAGATGATGATCAATATGTTAAGATATGTAGAGTAATATAATTATTAGGAAAGATAGTTAAATTACTATACTAATAATTTATTAATGATTAATGAGTAGGTACTTATAACTATTTAAAGCTAACCAACATATAGATTACTTATATAGACCCTTAATTAAGGTTAGTAAAGACTTATATAGTTTTGGAGAGATATTCCTCTTTCCTGAAAATAAAAATATTAATTGATGAAAAATAGTTAAATCAATGACTAAATAATTATAATAAATAGTGATAGATAACTTAACTTGTATTCAGGGAAATCAATTAATAACTTATATGTAGAATCAAAGTTTAAAAGAAGATAGAGCCTAATAAATTTAGATTAAAAATTCACCCCTCCCTAGATTATTAGAAAACACAAGTAAGGTAGTATAATTAAACTTACTATAAGGTATGTAGGCTTGAACTATTATAAACCTTTTAAATTGAAAATAAAATTAATAGATCTAATAACCTACTTAGGATATGATCTAACATCTAAAATAGTAACAATTATTAAGGTAATCTAGATAGGATCTAGATCTAAGGATAAAATATTAAATTTGAAGTCTAAGGATGATTAGGGGCTTGATTTTCCATAATCATTAAGGTAGATACTAAATTAGACAATAAAGGATATCACATAATTTGCAATTTATATTGAAATCTCTTGAATGCTGCAATGATTTAAGACTAAATCATTGCTCATAATATTAAAATATTTGTGCATAATAAAAGATAAATAATTTAGATAGGTGTTTCACTTAGAGGATCAGTCTGTACAAATATTATTGAGCTAGGGAAGACTATGGAGAGATCAGAAGATCACACATATCCTAGAGGAGGAGTGTGTGTTATTCCGAAGACCTCATTGTATTATGGTTGGGCAGATATGCCTAACTCCTCAGTTGTTTTGTACTGTGCCAATATAACATATTAAAACAAGATAAATTAAATAATATTTACACTTTATAGTCTTCAAGACTGTGCTTTATTGTATATTCAATCATAGAGACTAAAAATACTTTACTCTTGCTTCAGTACTTTATATTTTAGCTCTACTTGCAGCTAGTTGCAGTGTATTATCTATATAGTTTTACAATTACATTTCCTTACATTGCTTTTATATTTACTCATCATATATCTTGTTGAACATATTCTTGTCATCCTCATTTTCATGTGCACACTAGTTTACATATATAGTAGCACATACTCCTTTTTCCTAACATGTTTTATGCAGGATTTGATCAGCTATATTAGTACGTGTATTTACTTGTTTTGCATGCTTTTTTTAGTTTTTTTCTTACTTTTAATACATTTTCTTTATACTGCATTATGCACCACATTTTATATAATTATAAATTGCTAAATAAAATATCCTCTAAATAAAATAAAATTATCAATTCTAAAATGTACCTAGACAATAAGTTTAATAATAATTTTTTTCATTGGCTATTATCTACCATATTAAAAACTAAATATGATAGATCAAGAGCTTAGAAGTGAACTCAATCTAAGAATAAAGTTTAAGCATCAGTGGTAGTATCAAATGCTTTAGTTTTAGTTTTCTATTTTCATGTGAGGATGAGTGCATTATGTTTGATACAGTTTGTATAACTTAATTAACTGTGGCTATTTTTACTTATTTTTCTAAGGTAGTTGCTTTCTTTTATTTATCTAGATGTTTAAGATGATAGTTATTTTGTATTCAATATATATTTATACATTTATACATTTTCTTTTCTACTCTCATATTGTAACAACCTTGGTTGTTAACATAGCTAAACTTATATTAATTAAGCTAAATCAAGCTTTAATTTTAATTTTATTAAACTCAATGGGTCATTTAAATCTAACTCTAGAAGTTTGGGAGCAATCGGAGCTAAAATGAAAAATTTGGTATTTTTGGCTATTTTTAAGCCCTGAAAAATACCTAAATTAATTTGACCTCCAAATCAAAATCTGATTTCATTTTTGATTCCTCATACCCTAATTAGCTAAGGGTAAAGTTTTGGAATTTTTGGAGCTCAATATTTAAGAATAATTACATATTATTTAATTAGTTTTATTTATATTTAATTAAATTTTAATTAAAAATAATACGACGGGATTTGCTGTCAGGACCACGGAAGATCCGCTGCGGGTCCCGACAGTGGCGCATGCGTATAAGACACCCGATGCAATAACACGCATCTTAGCGCTCTCGATCCAACGACTCTCATAACACGCGCCGTGATTGAATCCTATCCGCCCGATCGGCATCTAGCATCCAACACATGGGATTTAATCCACGTTTCGGTTATGTAGAGGCCGCATCACGCCGTCTATCCTCAACGGTCTCGTGATCAGACGGTGGAGACGAACCTTACCACTGTGGATCTTCGTTCTCGCGGCGATGCGGCTCGACAGAGGAAATTTCGCCCGTACCAAGCCACGTAACCTTGTCTGCCACTCCCCTTGCCAGGTCACTTAGACCGTTAGCACCTTTCCGAGAATGGCCGAGCATAGTAGTGCAACCCGGGAGGCCTGGACCTTCCCAATGTCAGAAATTGGTGAGGACCCTCGGCTGAGCCTCTTCTCCCAAGCCCGAGCTCTGGAAGCCACCCCCATAGCTCCTTCGGCCTATAAATACCTCCAGAGATTCACAGTGAGTCCCTTTGCTCACTGTGAACCCTCAATTGGCAGCCAAAATCCCTGGATCTCCCATCTCACCTCGGCAAATTCCCGGCGTTCCCGAAGCTTAGAACTGCTGATAGAGGGCCCGTCTAGTATTCAGACCCCCTGTGAACCTTCGGCTATTGTCCAGGGAGCTCGGAGGCACTTCCATTTCCCTCAGCCGAGCCTGCAACCCTTCCACAGGTACAGCCTTCTCCCATTGAATTCCTTTGATTCGATTCCTCGTTCTGTCCCTGCATTGAGCCTTTGGATGTCGCCTAACTAGTCGTAGTCACTTAGGGAACCTGTAATGATTGTTGCTAGGGTTTAAGCTAGCTCGGATCGATCGTATCGATCGATTGAGCTAGCAGCTGAGCCGAGGCTGAGTCCGAGTAAGGATCCAGCATTTGGCTGCACCCCAAGCTGTAAAATCTTGGGGGTTCGACTCGACTCACCTCACTGGTGGTGTAGGGATCGAACCCCGTCAGTTTGGTGGCTCCTGTGAGGAGAATTTCTCACTCACTCCGGCGATCTAGTGCATCCCTGATGGGGGTTCATAGCTCAATCGACGCTTCTCGACTCCAGGAATGTGTGGAGATTGAAAGGGGCCGCCGTCGTCACCTAAGTGCGGAGAATTGCAGTGCTGAAAATCGGCTAGGATCAGACTCATCGAGAGGAGGAAGATGAAGTCACAGGTTGGGCCAACCCGTGACCCACGAGTTTTGAAATCGGGCCGATAGAATAATATTAGAATTTCTGGAATTAAAATCCTTAAGGAAACTAATTCATAATTAGATTCCTATGATTTTAATTTAAATAAAAAATGCAGAATAAATTATTTGAATAACTTTAATTATACAGATCCAAATGGTATGATCTAATATACCATTTGAATTAGAAAAATACAAGGAATCTGAATATAAAATAAAATCACAGATCTAATGGTTAGATTTAAAATAATTGATTAAACCTTGTCTGTTTTTAATTAAATCATAATAAATTCAATTAATAACCAAATTAATTGATTAAGGGCTTTGATTGCTCAGTAAACCATAGAGAACAATTTCAGATGCTTAAAACCAATTTTAGACACTTAATTTTCTTAATCACTCCTTAATCACGCAAATTAGGGATTAGTGATTTAAACCCTAATTTAGTCTTTAATTTTGGGTAACATAATCCCTAATGCTATCCTAAGTCTATTGCAACCTATGGGTAAGGCTGGATTTCCCTAAAAGGCCTTAAATTTACTAATCACCCTAATTGGCTTAAATGAGTGATTAGTTCTATTTAGCTTAATTAAGTGGTCAAAACTTAAGCTCAGTGTGTTTCCCACTTTATTAATCAATATGAAACACATTAAAATAGATTAGGAGTAATTTGGATAATTAAATCTTAAAATCCCATATTTAACCTTAAGAGGGGTATTTTGATCATTTTGACCAAAATGTGTTTAAGTGCCCCTTAAACCTTGGAAAATTCAGTAAATTATCCCCAGTTAGATTATTAATGTTCTTTGAGCCCTTAAGCTAATAAATGTTATTAATATGAATATTAATTTAGGAAATCTTCAACTGGCCTTAATTAAGTCACTTAGATCTTAAGTGATCCTAAAGAAGTCACTTGGCATTAACAATTAAATCCCACCACTTCAATTGTAAAATATCACTTTAATAAGTTTAATTTAGTTAGTTTATGAGCTTAAATGCCAAAAAAAAATGCAATTAGTAAAGTCTAAGTTAAAAATCTAGCTTAAGTCTAAAGTGATCAAATAATCAGATCTTAGAACTTAGATCTTAGACTTTAGATCTTCTACTTGAATCAAACTATCTCCAATTGAAATTCCTTAAATGATTCATTGTTTAATAATATTGAAGATGACTTCAAGAATTTAAGCTAGGGGAATAGGACAATTTTAACCTACGAGATATAGTTTAGGAACTTACCCTGATTTCCCCCGACTTGGTGTTTTCTAAAATGGCTAGGTTCAGCCACTTTCTTAAGGGACTGAAGGACTCCATCAAGAGTCACCTTATGTCTCAGCATCATGATAACTTCTTGAAGCCCTTAGAGGGAGCTCGAATAATTGAACATCACCAAACCCAGATGGTGATGAAAAAGTAATCTCATTCGACAACCCCCAAGTCTGAACCAATCAAGCGTAACTGTTCACATGGGCTGAAAGCCAATCAAATGACCCAACCTTAGCCAGGAAAGTAAGGAGCTCGTTGCTAGAAGCCACATCCTTACATCAAATGTTGCCATTCTAGTAATAGATGCTTCACTTGTGGCAAAACTGGCTACAAGTATTAGGATTACAAAGTTGTGTGGACAGTGGATAATATATGCATTAATCGCCCAACCATAGCTCATAACCCTACTTCAATCAATGCTCAAGCTCTAGCGCTCACTTTAATGCCACGTCCAGCTGGTGGAAGTGCTATGAATCCTAAGGGAGCACTGTAATGACCCGAGTATTGTTACTTAGTTTTGGACATTCAAATTATGTTAAAACCATCACCACTAGACTCCTAATAGCATTAGGAGCATGTACCTAAAATATGGCATGATTTAGAGATTGTTCATTTTTAACACACATTTTGAGGTAATTCAAATATACTGGAAAACACATAATTTAATTTAACCTTAGAATTAAAATTGGAGTTCACCGTTGAAGTCATCACCCCCAAATTAGCTAGGGATGATATTTTGGGAGATTTTGGAAGTCATTAAATTTTATCAAAATATTTTAATAATAATTTAATGCCTAAGAAATTAAATTAAATTGATCTTAGATTAGAAATCTGACTTTATTTTTGAGTTTCTTACCCTCCATTTAGCTAATAGTAAATTTTTGGGATTTTTCAGAGCTCATTTGATTATTTAACTTTAATTTATTAAAACTTTAATAATTTTTTAAATATTTTTATATTTTTAATTTTTAAAATTAATTATCCTATTTGCTAAATCCTAAGGTGCCTTAAGCATTGAATTGCAGAGATGAAGGAATTTGACAGCTAGCGCAATCTGTTAAGATTGGGTTCGATCTAACTGTCCATTATAAGATCAAACGATCGAATGATCGAACGACCCATCAAGCTCCCAGTGCGGTCGCTGGCCACAACCGAGCACAGAGGACATGATACTGTACCCTTCAGACCCAGCTGGATGTCTAGCTTCATCTAAGGACTCTCCTTCCCTCCCTCTTCCCTTTGTTCTCGTAGAAGCCAGTTGCTGGGAAATTGGGAAGGAGGTCAGGTCGTTATATACGACTTTTGTAAAAATCTAACTTGGTGAACAGACAAACCTCTAGATACGTCTAATTCTTTGTTGATTGTAATGCAATTACCTCTCTCTAATTTCATTTGGTTATTTCTTGAGGTGTTGAATCATTTGATTGAGCCGATAGGGCTTGATCGAGCCCGATCGAGCTCAATTCTATTGAAGTGCTATAGTAGCCAATAGTTGAGAGTTCCGTCATCTGCCTCTTGACACCTAGGGCATCACTCTTTGGTCGCGATAGGCACCAACAACTAGTTTTCTCAGTCCTTACGAGTTGGTTGTGCCATGGGCTTCATGCCGACGTGTAGGCCGAGTCATGGGTGGGCCAGAATTGTTGGCGACAAGAAGTGTAACAACCCAAGTTGTTACTTAGGTCAATTAGGACTAATCCAAGTCCTAATTATGATTCTAATATCTTAATAAAGTCATTTGGAACTCACCTCTAAGATCTAGTCCAAATCAGGAATTAATGGATCAAATCCTGATTTCTAGAAAGTCTAGAAACCCTAGAAATTGACATATTCAAATTAACCTCAAATCAAAAATTTGACTTCGTCATTGCGTTCACCACCCCCAAATTAGCTAGGCATTTGGAAGTCGTTGGATTTTTGTCAAATATTTTAATATTATTTAAATCCCCCAAAAAATGAGATAATTAAATACTCGTCAAATAAAATATTTGATTCTGCCATTGCGTTCGTCACCCCTCGATTAGCTAGGGGTGATTTATTGGAAATTTTAGGAATCCGTTTAATTAGTTGAATTTAGTTAATGAAATATATATATAATATATCCTTTAAGTAATTAACAATCCCCATTAAAACCCTATTCACGCCATCGTTTAAACCTCCCTGCCATCAACCGTGTGTTCGAATCTTAACGGTAATTGAGAGTCGTTCCATCGTAAATCGAACAGCTTTCGCTCATCTTCCCACATCGCCTGGCGCGCGTCGCGGTGATGACACGTAACGCTCGCAGCCTTCGCCAGATGGCCCTTCCACTGCATAAGCCCCCTTATTAGCCTTTCCTTTTTGTAGATCATCAGTTTGGGTGTGTTAATCTAGGTGTATCTCAATCGAAGCAAACCAACCCTAATCCCATTAAGTTCATCAGGTACTCCACATTCCTACCTTGTGCAATCAATTTTCATACTTCAATCCAGTTAACTTCACGAGAATATCGTTTCGAGTATATGAAAGATCAAACATTCTGTCGAGTAATGGGATTTGAAATTTTTATTTTTGAAAATTTTCTTTTTGTTCGATCGAGTGGCAGTCATCCTCAACCCTATGATCTAGGGCAGCGATTCATCAGGTGTTGTTGAAAGGTAATGGTGGAAGCAATAGGTTTAATCAAACGTTTAGCTCATGAGCTTCTGTTTTTCATGCGAATCAGGTCCTGAAGTGATCGGAATGTCGATCTATTGGATGCCCTAGCTCCACCTTCGACGCCCTACCGAAGAAGAAAATGAAATTTGGGCCAGGCCGAGTTCGTTCCACCATCCATGTGTCAAGACGAAGGTTACTGCAGTCCCACTGTCACCTCCTCACCATGTGTTGCTCGCGGAGTAGTCGTTTGACCCGTCATCCTTCTGGGGCTGACGGATGCGAACCGTGGGTCCCGCCAACCAATCCTCAGTGAATAATAAGGCGCCAGGTGTCGTCTCGGATCCCGCCTCTGCTGTTATTGATTCAGTGGGTCCTGCCGCATGAAATTTAATATAATAGAATCAATTATTTTGCAAAACAGTAATATTAATTCATATGATATTAAATTAATTCAATTAAAAACTCAAACTTTAGACTCTCATATCTTACAAAATATGAGTCCAAATTATACAAATAAATATACCAAATTAATCAAAAAAATTCAATGAATTTATTGGTGCTGTAAGTTTTCTATTTGGACTAATATTTCACTTAGTAATATTGTAGGATATTTGAATATTCATAAAAATGTCACAAAACTTTACATAGTCATAACCATGCACACACTCACCCAAACATACTCAATATGGGTTTCAAAGTACTCAGAAAACCCTAAGGATTAATTTAGTAGTATCCAATTTACTATTTGGATTAGTTTTAAACTAATAACTTTTAGGACCTAACCCTAATTAGGTCAACTAACCCTAGAACTTCAATTGATCATAACTTGGTCAATTGAGCTTGAAATCAGGTGATCCAAATATCCATGTAGATCAAAAAAACCTAATTAACATTAAATTGTAAAAATATCTTGGATCCAACAGTTAGATTTCTTAATCAACCCTAATTATTCTAAAACTTGATTAGTGAAGATTAGCAAAATTAATAATTCAAATTGAGTGATTCAAATTTCAAAGAACTCCTAGAGTAAATTAGAATCTAGTGGTGTTGCTAGTTTAGTGATTTGGTGATTAATTTCACTAATCACTCACTAATCACCCTAAACCTTAATTAGGACATAACTTGGCCAATTAGAGTCCAAATTGAACCTACCACTAGTCATTGTAATCAGTGGATCATTTGTAATTCATAGCCACTAATTTTAATCAATTTGGACATCAATTGGAGAAGTTAGGATTTTTGACCCTTAATTAAGAACACTTAATTACCATTTTAACTCTAGAAACTTGTATTGGCTATAACTTAGCTAATACACATCCGAGATTGATGATTTTAGATTCTATGGAAACCTTAGGACATAATATACATTAAACTAATAGAAAATTTAGGGTTTATTAAGGTAAAATTACTAAATTGCCCTTATAGGTCAAATTCCTTAATTTGACCTTATAAGGCTTAATACTTAACCAAAATTAGTAAACTTTCTGTCTAAACTCATATTAGACAGTAAGTTATCACTCCACTTTATTAAAATCTAGATTTAAGCCCTAATTCATAAAGATGAAACTTAGACCCTTAAGTAGGGGCAAAATAGTTATTTTGCCCAAATATAGGGTTTAATGATTCTAAGTCCTAAATTCATCCCTAAATCATAATATATAGTAATTAAAGTGATTTAGACTTTAATTTACATAGTTCTAAGTCTTAAATTAGAAATTTAAGAAAAATCCTAAATTTGATCCTAAGTAAAAACCTAAGTAAAGATGAGAGATCTTTTCCTTCCTTTGAACTTCATAGTTCATCTATAGGTCTTATAACCTTAGTTAGGCTGTGTGTTTGAGTGCTACTCTTAGTACTTAAGAGCCTTAATTCCTAAGATTAAGGATAGATCTTAGGTTAGAATTTATTTAATGGGTTAAGTGGGTTACTCATTAAGGTGAACCTTGACTTTACTAGCTTATTAGATTTTCTTAGTTTATTAAATGATTATTTGATCTTTTAACCTTATGACTAGGATTAGAAATCTATCTTATTGAGTTTGACTGAATTCAATAGGATTTGCCTTAATACTTTAATTAGTGAGATGGGATTATTCCTTAGTCCTTAGGATAACCTTGTGATTAAGAATTGAACCTCATTATTTGAAGTTTAATTCTTAATCCCTTAAATCTTGATTTGGCTAATCAAGATTTGGATGGGGTTACATAAAACAATAATTTAGGATGATTGATTTATTTATTTAATCATGTAGACGACATTGATTCAGTTATAATTGGGATGTGGCCAGTCCTAATTATGTTCAACTTATAGGTTCTTGATTCTAAGTTACAGATAATATAGGAATTGATGATTCTGAATCTTATGTAACTTAGAGTAGTTAGAATGATTAAATTAGAAAATAAATGATATCACAAAGTTTGTGTAGTACTATTTATTGCCTTGAATTTGATATGTTACGCTTTTTCTTGTTTTGAGCTTTATTATACATTTGGACATAATATATTAAACATGAATATTTGATTAATATTCAATGTTAAACTTGAATTGCATTCATATGGTATTTGCATAATTTAAAAAGAAAACTTAAATAAAATAAACTTTACTATATCTTGTGGGTTATATTTTACTTAGTCTGCCGATTAGTATAACTTTACTTTAGGATATCTTTTGCTTAGGGAATTTCCCCTAGTGCTTGTTACTTTTGCCTAGGACACTTTCCTAGTGCTTGTTACTTTTGCCTAGGGAATTTCCCCTAGTGCATGTTACTTTTACCCAGGACACTTTCCTAGATGATTAGATGGATGTTATCTTGTGACTAGGACACTTTCCTAGTACAGCATACTTTAATCTAGGAAGTTTCTCCTAGGTGATCAGATGGACTTTAACTTTGTCTAGGGTATTTCCCCTAGAGTATAGCATACTTTAATCTAGGATGTTTCTCCTAGATGAGCAGATGGACTTTACTTTTTGGCAGAACCAAGTAGTAGTAACTTTACTTTATTTTACTTTACTTTACTTTACTTTACTTTACTTTAACTTTTCAGCCATTTTATAGTTATTTACAGTTTCTTTATAGTTATGACTTACTTTTACGTTACTGTTCAGTACATTTTATGTTATATTTTCATTTTCTGTAGTTCTTTAGTATTATAGAATTTCCTGTAATCTTCTATTTATTTCAGTCACTTTACTTTAATTAAAAGCATGTTAGGATGCTAGACTTTATTTTCAGTACAGTACTTTTACTTTATACTATAAATTGGCATGTTTAGTTTGATCATATTACTTAGGACTTTTCTTTGTACTTAGTAGATTTACATTTGCACTTTACTTACCTTTTTATGCAGCTTGAGTTGAGGTATGTTTTTACCTCACAGTTTGTTAAGTTAAAATTTATTATTATAACTTGCTTTCCTTTCTTTGTTGCTTACTGCTATTTCATGCTTAAATCTAGTTTGTGATATCATTAAAATACATAAAAATTGATTATCTTAAAATGTGCTTAGATATTTTGTCTAACTAGATTTTTCTTTTGTTGGCTGGGGCCCTACCATTATGAAACTGATAATGGTAGATTCTGAGTTGTTTGAAGAGGTTGAGCCTTTAAGAGAGTAGAACCAGGAGGATGATCAGATTGCTGAGGATCTTTAGACTGCTTCTAGTTTTTGTATATTTTGCATCGTGAGGATGAGAGACTTTATTTCATATTTTAGCTCTTAACCTTAATATTTGTAATAATACATGATTTAATTGTACTTTACTTTTCCTGCATTGTATATTATGAGTTGGATATTTTACTTTGCAATATGGATGAATGGATGATTACTTCAGTTTGTATATTTTCTTCTGCACTCTGATTACACAGTATTCTCATTAAGTGATTGTTCTCCTTTGCTTTATTAAGAAAAGCAAATCTTTCTCTTAAGATTGGATTAGAGTTTTAAATTCTAACCTAATGTTAAGTAAGGGATGTGCTTAGTGACGACCATACCCTAGTCCTTATGATTAAAGGGGGCGGCCGCCACAGGAAGCCCTAATCCTCGCTTGGCAAGATTAGGGCAGAGGCATTGTGGTATTGGGCTCGGGCTTAACGGGCCACCTTTGTGGCCCGGATGTGGGCCTTAAGCCTTGCGTGTGCATCTTGATGGCGCTAACTCGCACGTATAATGCAATCAGCGGAGTTGTAAATTTGGATTTATTAAAACTTTAGTTTAGATAATTCCAATATAATAATTTAAATAAATTTTAAAATACAACTCCATTTATAATGCAATTTATATACCATTTTGCTAAGAAAATTATATGGAATAATAATATGACATTCGACTTATAGTTTAAGGATTAATTTTGTTAATTGCCATTTCAATTAATTAATTAAATAATTAATTAATCAAATCTTGAATATATTGTAACATAGCCAATTCTCATCCAAATTCGATGATCCAATAGTCATTTCAAGCACAAATATATGTAGGACAATAATATGTTGTCAAATTTCCAGTTTGATAATAAATTTTACGAATGACCTTTTAAGTGTCATCAAAAGTCATTAAAACCATGATTGACCATTTGTTGTCCGATTTGACCTTACTTAGTGTCATTTTACTTGTTAGGCTATAAGGAGGGTATAGCCAACTTGTTTATGTGATTTGGACATCAAATGGAAAATATGAGTTTTTGACCTTGAATAAAATAATATTATATTCTCAAATTTAGGATTTTGTATATTTAGACCTCCTAAAGGCAGGACACTTTAGAAAACATCCCTTATGATATATTGCAGCATTAGATGACACTTTGATTAGAGAAACAACTAGGTTATCCTAGTTTAGGCTTAGCACTAGTAAACCTAGTAAGGGGCCTCAACATAAGAATGAATTGATCTCGTATATTCATAATGCTTGATTTAAAACATAAGGATTGTAGTAGTCCTAAACTCTAAGGTGGAATGAACTAGTTAGCTTCTTATGATGGTAAGAACCATTAGTAGGGACCTTATTGGCTAGAATGAACTTAGGCATATTCCTTACATTATTTAAGTGTAGGATTGACTCTAGTCAACCCATTAAGTAATTTAGTGACATTGATTCACTTTAGTGGCCTAATCACATGGCTAAACCCTAGGATTTTTAGTGCCTTGGCATGAACTTAGAAGTTATGAATTTGGATGCCTTCACTTAAGCACCATACCATTAAGGCTATTTTTTACTATAGTTTAATGTTAGAGATACTGCATGATAACCTCCTAGCTAAGGATCCTAGTTACTAGTCTAAGTCCTGATGAGCTTAGGGAGTTAAGAATGAGTTAAGCTTCCAATTCAACTTAGATTAGTACTTTCATCTTTATTTCCATTTAGATAGATTTAAATGAATCCTAACTTATAGAATAGTGAATTATAGGCTATACTTAGATTATGTGAACCACTTAGAATAATGTTGAGTAGTCCTTAGTATAGCTCTTACAACTAAAAGAGAACTTATGAGATAACTAAAATAGAGACTTCTTAGGAAGTTTAGTGTCTTCTACTTAGGCTTAAAGAGTGGCTTAAGTAGCTAAGTGAAACTTACTTAGGTTTATGTAGTCACATCATGCATAGAGCTTGACCTAAGTCATCAAGTGTAGTGATAAATCTAAGATTTATAGTAATTAAGATAATCAAAACAAACACTTTATATCAGAACTTGTGTGCTTTGATGTATTTTCACTGCTTTTCAGGACAAGAGGAAAAAAATTGAATTTTGGAAGAAATCAGAAAATCTAGGAGAATTGCGCTATGGCGTGCCACAGAGTGCCACAGTGCGATGTGGCTGATAAAAACCTGAGACTTCCACGCTATCGCGCACCATAGTGAACCTTCAACAGAAACACCCATGCTATCTCACACCATAGCAGACCCTCAACAAAACACTGGTGATACTGAATGGCGTAGCGTGCCAAGGATCAAGATGCTAGAGCTACCATGAGCTGCAGCGGAATTAAAATATTGCCCGATGCCTCAAATAAACTAAATGTTCGAAAGTATGGAGCTACCGCGCGCTGTAGTGGGCCAAAGGCCGAGATGTTGGTGCTATCGCGTGCAACAACAGAATCAAAATTGAGACTCTAGTGCTACTGTGTTCCACAACACCTTCCAAATAGAAGCCCGGTGCTACCGTACGCCGTAGCGCCTGATGGAATTTTTGCTCAGCAACAGCATTTAAGGCACTATAGGGAAGGAGTCTAATTTTATTCTCTTCCCACAATATAACTTAAATGATAAATAGCTGAAACACTTCATTACCATGGGAATAAAAAATTAATCATTTAAGGTAAACACAACTTTATAAATGGAGAGTTAATGGCTAAATTAATTCTGGAGTAGCTGGGAAAGAGTCTGTAAAAAGAAGAATTAAAGATTAAGTGAGTGTTCCAAATTTGGATATTCATGGACTTAAAAGATTGGAGACTACTGAACATAAGGAAAGAGAGTTTCCCTTGCTCAAGGAGAAGGAAGGCTTGCATTGAAATAAAAAGAACCAGCACTGAAATAGAAAGGAGAAAGAGATCAGAGATAGAGATAAGATTAGGCAAATGTAATAGCTGTTCATAGTATTGTATGTTGATTTTTCTCTCAGTTTCTTTTCTGTAAGAGCCATGCAAGGGCTCTTAGTTTTAATATGCTATTTTTTTATTTCTTTTCTAATGGAAGCTTAAACCCTCCTTGGGGAGGGTTGGGAATATGCATGTAATGATTTAAGGGATTAAAATGTGTTTGTACTCAGAATTATTAATGAATAAATTTCTTTAGTAATTTTGTTTTATTATTGATGTGAAGAATGCTTGGGTGAATGATGTGTCATGACTGTACTTTCTTTATGTTAATGTTCTTAAACTAGGTTAACTATCAAGCTAGTTTAGCTTTTTAGAACTAAGAATATGCATATAGAGTGTCCTCACCACGAATGTCTGTGAGAACATTCACTGTGCGGAGAATATCAAGGCAAATCCTTTGATTTGAAAAGATGAACAGAGCGATGGGAAAATAAATTATCTTTGAGCTCCACTACTCACCATTAGTTTCACATATGAACATGTGCATGATTGCTGAGAGTCTAGTGACAAGATCTTTGAGCATCGTAGCATTGTTCCTTAGGTAAGCTGAGAAGTTGATGCATGTGTGCCAAGAGCCACCAACTAAGCTCCATAGCTCATTCTAAGTTTATGAGAGGATGACGACACATTGAGTGATTGTGGGTGATGTGACATAACCCATATAACTCAATGACTATCTTCCTTAGCTAAACTTATAATTGATGCAAGTGAGCCATTGGTGGAATCAAGCTCACGTGATTGTGCAAATAAAACAGAGATTTGATAACTTAGATGTAAGTATCATATTTAACTAACACTGATCACGTGAGGGTCTATGTGCCAACATTAAACCTCTTGTGTTTATCTCTGAGCGTTAGACATAACTTAGTCCAATTTGGGGGACACCCTAGAGAAGATTATGTTTCTTGATTATAATTAAAACATCTAAGTAATTTGGCACATAAAATTAATAAAGAAGAGGACTTACATGAAGCCCTTAATGAATTGCATGCTAAACCTAACTCTCCCTACTTTTTAAACATTAGTTTCAATTCAAAGAAACCTTAATTATTAAATTTAGAACCAAACTATCTACAAACTCAAATCATCATTCAAACATTAGTGAATTATAGTACACTTTTGTAACAAAACCAATACCGTTCCCTGAGGATAATAAATCTCTGGATCTCACCATCCCAATTTTACTTCAGACCATGTGCAATTGCGTGTGAGTGCAGACATACAAAAAATAGTCTGTCAATTTTTTGGCGACGTTGCCGGGGAACTGTTTAACGATTTTGTATTAAAGACAACTAGATAGTAATCAGTGATTTGAATATTTCAATTTACTACATGTATTTTATTATTTCGATAATTTACTTTTCTAATAATTTTCATATATGGTGTACTCAAATCTTATGGTCATGCACAACGATAATCAAAATTGGTGTAGGTGATGCAGGGGAACACATTCAAGTTCTGATTGTAATAAAAATAACCCTTTTTCACCTTCAAGAGAAAAACCAATTAATGATATTAAGTGGATCACAACTTGCAACATTATTACACTAACTCTGATATAAACATTAATAACACAAATTGGATGAGTGAGAAGTCATACTTAGAAGAATCGGTGAAAGATTTTAGTGGGATTGTGAACAATAATATGCACGAAACTAAACAAACCTTGATGAGGAACGAGTTTAATATGGAATATCTAGAGAATTCATGTAAGAGAACTGACGATCAATTAGAATTTATATTGCTATAATTAGCTAACCTTGTTCAAGAAGTTGTTTTAATTGAGCAGATAAAGGAACAAGCTGAAGAACTGCCATCATGTAATGATGAAGCTGTAACTCAAACAAATAATAAAAAAGAGAAAGAGTTGGAGTATTAATTTAAATTAGATAATTTAAAAATGCAACAAGATTTATGAATAGAAAAATTTGATCAAATGCAATCTGAAACTTATGTCCCCTACACACCTTAAGTGCATTAATATCAATGTTTAACAATAGGTAACTCATTATTTGAGGACAATCAAGGTAAATAGATTCAAAGTAGTGAAAGTGCCAAATCTATTTGTGGCATCTCAAATATAAGCAAACTCCTTAGCAATCTTGATGATTATTGTGTGCAATTTGAATTTATAGAGAAATACTTTGATTATACTCCTAAGAAAATTGAACTTTACACCTTTTTATAAAATGAAATTGAGAATGATATTAATGATGAATTTGATGAGTTTGATGACAAACATGAGGCGAGATATGAGAAGAATCAAAAGAAGAATTATTGTAAGCTAGAGGACACAGGCTGGGCATGGAAGGAGAAAAATAGTGTAGCTGACATTCATAATGAATACATTGTTAAACAAGCTTGCACTCATCCTAAAGCCTTAGTGAAAGTATGGAAAGAAATTTTAAAGGGATATAAAATATTTTTGATTAGGCTGAGGACATTAAACTAAGCATTGGTTAGGAGGCAACCCAGTAAATAATTTTATGTTTTTGCCCTTTTCAGATTCTCAGTAGTATTAATGTGTGTCAATAACAGAGCAAGAGGAGCCTCATGCATGATTGAAGTAATGAAAGTCTGTTATTACTCTATCAGGTTGCTTCCCTCATTACTACTCATAGTAAATTATTTTTAATCCAATAACTAGTTTTATTTTTATTATTTTATATTTTAGTCTTCTTAATGTGGTCATTCATTGAAATTGTTCATCTAAGAGTAAAAATCAAAACTAGTGATTTGATAATTGAGTTGATTGATTTGAGAATTTACTTTTCCCAAAAGCTAAATTGATAACAAAATTCTAATTTCATGCATCATAAGCCTTGGATTCATGATAGATGTCTAACTTAATACTTTAACCAAACAAAGTAAGGTTTGTTGTATTAATTTGTTAAAATAATAAACACATACTATTGACTTAATTAAAATGATGAAATAAACTAAATGTGGGGGAGTAAAGATTGCAAAGATAGAAATGGAACTAGTGATTGAATTTGGAATGTGCTAATCTTTTGTAGGACTTCATGGATGTAATGCAAGTGCTAAATTCGGTATATTAAAAAAAAAAAAGAAAAAAAAAATTCTTTTATGGGATGAAGAAAAATTTCTTTCCCATAAAACATAAAATGGACGAAGAAAAATATCTCTCCCTATGATAAAAGCGTTACATCTTATAAGAAGAAGCATATATGGCGCATATTAGTCCCAAGAGTGACCACTAAGCCAATTCTCTTGAAGGCAGATAAGATTCTCTTAAATTCTATTTATAATAATCATGACATTAAGAAAGAGTAGTTGGGAAAGCTAAAAGTTAATCTAACTAAAAAACCTGAAACACTTGTTTAAATCTATATTTAGCATTGATCACAAAAAGAGCCAACAACTTGATTTTGCAAAATTGATCTTAAACCATCAAATCAGAATGATACTAATTCTTAATCATTTGATTCAACTACTACAAAAATTTATTTTGATTGCTTGCTCATGGACGAGCAAGAATTTAAGTGTGGGGGAGTGATAAATCTAAGATTTATAGTAATTTAAGATAATAAAAACGAACACTTTGTATTAGAACTTTTAATGTGCTTTCGTTGATTTTCAGGGCAAAAGAGGCGCTAAATTAGATTCTGGAAAAAATTAAAAAATCTGGGAGAAATGCGCTACGGCGTGCCACATCACGTTGTGGAAGATAAAAGCTTGAGACTGCCAGGCTATCATGCGCCATAGCGGACCTTCAATAGAAACACCCACGGTATCACACGCAGTAGCGGACCTTCAACAGAAACACTAGTGCTACCGTGCTGTGCAAATGGTGAAGGAATGAGATGCTGGCGCTACCTCACGTTGCAGTGGAATTAAAATGTTGCTCGGTGCCTCAAATAAATGAAGTGTTTGAAAGTATGGTGCTACTGCATGCTGCAGTGAGCCAAAGATTGAGACGCTGGTGCTACCGCGCACCATGGTAAAATCAAAACTGACACCCTAGCGCTAGCACACACCAAAGTGGCTTCCAAATAGAAAGCTCGGTGCTACCACGCACTGTAGTGCCCTCAAGACAGGAAACCTGGTGCTACTGCGCGCTGTAGCTCCCGACATAATTTATGCCTGACAACAACATTTAAGGCAATAGAGGGAAGGCCAAGAGTTTGATTTTATTCATTTCCCACAGTAGAACTTAAATACTAAATAACAGGAACTCTTCATTACCAAGGGAATAAAAAATAATCATTTATGGTAAACACAACTTTCTAAATGGAGAGTTAATGGCTGAATTATTCAAGAGCAGCTGGGAAAAGTCAATAAAAAGAAGAATTGAAGATTAAGTGAGTGTTCTAGATTTGGATATTCAAGGACTTGAAGATTGGAGGCTACTGAATATAAAGAAAGAGAGTTCCCCCTACCCAAGGAGAATGAAAGCTTGCATTGAAGAATGAAAAACTAGCACAGAAGTAGAAAGGAGAAAGAGATCAGAGATAGAGATAAGATCAGGGGAACGCGATAGCTGTTCCTAGTACTGTATCTCGATCTTTCTCTAAATTTCTTTTCTAGAAGAGCCATGCAAGGGCTCTCAGTTCTATCATGTTATTTTAATATTTTTTTTCTAATGGAAGCCTAAACCCTCATTGGGGAGGGTTGGGAATATGCATCTAAGGATTTAAGGATTAAAACATGTTTGTACTCAAAATTATTAATGAATAAATTTCTTTAGTCATTTCTTAAATTATTGATGTAAAGAATGCTTGGGTGAATGATGTGTCATGAATGTATTTTATTTATGTTAACATTAATAAACTAGATTAACTATTAAGCTAGTTTTGCTTTTTAGAACTAAGGCTATGTAGATAGAGCATCATCACCATAAATATCTGTGTCAATATTTGTTGTGCAGGGAATATCAAGGAAAATCCTATGGTTTGAACAGAGTGCTGGGAAAATAAATGATTTTTAAGCTCCACTGCTCACCATTTGTTTATGCTATGAACATGTGCACAATTGCCGAGAGTCTAGTGACAAACTCTTTGAGCATTGTAGTATTGTTCTTTTAGCTAAGCTGAGAAGTTGATGCGTACGAGCTAAGAGCCACCAACAAAGCTCTATAGATCATTTTAAGTTTATGTGAGGATGATGACACATTAAGTGCTTGTGGTTGACATGACATAGCCCATATAGCCAAATGACTCTCTTCCTTAGCTAAACTTAGAATTGATGCATGTGAGACATTAGTGGAATCAAGCTCACGTGATTGCATAACTAAAACATAGATTTGATAAGTTAGGCATATGTATCCGATTTAACTAACAGTGATCATGTGAGGGTCTATGTCTAGGCTTTGAACCTCTTGTGTTCATCTCTGAGCATTAGGCATAACTTAGTCCAATATGAGGGACACCCTAGAGAAGATTATGTTTCCTGATTATAAATGAAACATATAAGTTATTTGACACTTAAAATTAATAAAGAAGAGTACTTTTATAGGAAGCCCTTAATGAATTGCATGCTAAACCTAACTATCCCTACTTTTTAATTAGTAGTTTCAATTCAAAGAAACCCTGATAAATAAATTTAGAACCAAAATATCTACAAACTCAATTAATTATTCAAACATTAATGAATTATATTACACTTTAGTAACAAAACCAATAGTGCTCCCAGAGGATGATAAATCTTGGGATCTGACTATCCCAATATTACTTCAGACCATGTGCGCTTGCGTGTGAGCGCAGATGTACCAAGACATAGTTTGTCATGTAGCCTTCTTTGTGTAGTGCAGTTAGTCATCCTCTTATAAGTAAGATGCATGGGATTTCTTAGAAAGACTAAATGACTAAACTAAGACTAGAAGTGATCTTATACACAAAGGAGGATTAGAAACTTAGGGCTTTGATCAATTAGGAAAGAGCTAGACTTAGAATCCTCTAAGTGTTAACCATTATATTAAGAGCTAGGACTTAATGTCCATACATATTATACTTGTAATGTTAGATATATTTAAGATAAAATATTATTAAAGTTTAGAATCATTTAGAAAGACTAACTGGTGGAGCTAAAGATAGATATTGCCTTAAGTATTATAAAGTTTAGAATCCCTTAAGTGCTTAGCAATAGGATCAACTTAGGATCATAATGATTTTAGTACTAAAGTTTGGAACCTTGGGATTATGGGAAGAACCATATTGCTTGATTAGTAACTTAATGGAAGTCTAGCTTAGAAAATAATAACTTAAGTGATATCATTCCTTTAGTCTTGCCTTATTAGACTAGAAGCTTCATAAAACTATCAAGTGTATGATTAGATTAGTAATATCATACTAGTAACATATCTAAGGCCAAACCAATATAACAATTAGATGATTGAACCTTCCAAAGCATAGAACCCTTAAGATGTTGATCAATAGAATGCTTAAAAGAGAGTATTAACTTAAGTGTTTGGATATTTTAAATTAAAAGAACCTTCTACCTTAAGGATAGTAAGTCATCAAACCTTACCTATAGAGTCATATAGCTAAACCTTAAAGTAGTCTATGTTATAGGAATCTAGTAGCTTAAGTAGTGTAATAGTAAGACCTTTAGTATCTATGCTAGAGTGTTCCCATTGAGTGAAATGGTTGATAGTTAGATGATTATAGTGTTAGAAATAGGAAATGATGCTTGTTTTTAATAAATCAATTATATTTATAAATTATTTTGTCACATGAATAAGACCTTAATCAAATTACTTTTTTAAACCTCATTTACTTATATATTATTTTATATCAATTGATGAAGAAATTTGATGAATGTCTAAGTCAATTAAGGAGCTTTATTAACTCCAATCATAGGATAGATAATTAAAGTATATAAAATTAGATATCACATGTTTTAGAAATAGCTTTGAAACATCCTTGAATGCTGCAACACATTGAGACTAAATCATTTAATACATTCATAAAAACATTATGCATAAAATAAACTTATAACATTTACTTGGGGTAATGTGGTGTATTATGCCAAAGCAGATAATGGTGTAATAAAGAGACCTCACATATCATGGAGGGAGAACCTGAGCGTTATGGGAGACCTTACTTTACTTAGTTAAATAGACATGCTTAACTCCTCACTTATTTTTGCGCCTACTGAATATGAATACAAGAGAGATAAATAAAATATTACAATCCTTCATGACTATTCTTACTTTTCCCAAGTCATTGTGATTTTGGATGTTATATCATAGTCTTTTGACTATGTTTACACATTCCTTCATGACTGTCCTTACTTTACACTTTGTCCTATATGGCTATTTTCACTGTGCACTATGTCCTTGAGACTAAGACTACCTTTACTTATATTTATTAAAGATTCACCTATATTTATAGCTTATTTTCTTACTTACTTTCTTGTAGTGTATGTTGTTATCACTTACATTTAAGCTTACACTACTGATCACATTTAGGCATTTGTCTTTCAGACTGACAAATGCTCCATCCATATTCATGGACCTAATGTAGAGATTCTTTAAGCCGTATCTCTATGATTTTGTCATAGAGTTTATCAATGATATTCAGATACATTCCAAGTCAGGTGCTGAGCATGAGAAGCATCTGCGTGCCATTATGGAATTGTTTAGAAACCAAAAGCATTTTGCTAAGTTCTCCAACTATGAGTTTTGGCTCAATTCCATGGCATTTCTGGGCAACGTGATCGATGCTGAAGAGATTCGGTTGGCTAGAAGAGGATCCAACTTGTCCAACAATGGGTGAAACCTAAAAAGTAACCAAGATTTGTACTTTCTTGAAACTTGCTAGTTATTACAGAAGATTTGTTCTAGGATTCTCTCGGATTGTAGCATCGTTAACTCAGTTAACTAGGAAGTAAGTATCATTTATCTGAAACACATACTGTGAAGAAGTTTTTTAAAATTTCAAGAATTTGTTAGCTTCTGCCCCAGTCCTTGCACTACCTCGAGAGGGTAGAAACTTTAAAGCTTATATTGGTGCCTCAAAGGTGGTATTTGGTTGTGTTCTAATGTAAGACAGTAGAGTAAAAGCCTTTGCTTTCAGATAGCTAAATCCTAATGAGAGAAACTACTTGGTACATGATCTTTAACTTATACGGGTAGTTTTTGCCCTCAAAATATGGAGATACAACATGTATGGTGTTAACTATGAAATATTTACTGATCATCAGAGTTTTAAGTATATTTTCACACAGAATCAGCTTAACTACCATTAGCATAGATGGATCAACTTAATTTGTGACTACAATTTGGAAATCCAATATCATCAGGGTAAGGCTAATGTAGTAGATGGTGCTCTAAGTCGTAAAGTGACATTGTCTTCTCTTTGTGGCAATGATACTTTGATTGAAGAATTTAAAAGGCTAAACCTTGAGCTGATCATATCACCTGATTTGCATAGATTTTTGTTTGCTTGCTAGTCAGCATCCTCCTTAAGTCCAATGGTTATCGAGGCTTAGAAGGAAGACAAAGATTATTCAAAACATAAAACCAATATTATTAGTGGGAAGAGATCTAAGTTACGTTTTGATACCGATTGTGTAATCTTTCATTAAGAAAGGTTATGGGTTCCCAGAAGCCTGGTAGACTTCTCAAATTGTTAGATATTCCCGAATGAAAATGGTTCAACATTTCCATGGACTTTATCATGGGTTTTCCAATGAATAAATCTAGTTCTGATGCAATTTGCATGATTATTGACAAACTCACCAAATCATCTCATTTCACGAACCAATTCTGTAGAGAAGTTGGCCAAGCTCTACATCAGAAGATCGTTCATCTACATGGAAAACCAAACAACATTACCTTAGATAGAGATAGTAGATTTACTCTCTACTTTAGTCAGCTATTTAGCAAGACCTGGGGACCATTTTAGCTTTGAGCATTATTTTTCATCCCCAAACTAATGGTCAAACTAACTGACCTAACCAAATCTTAGAAGATATTCTAAGTCATTGTGTGTTATATTTTGGTGGATCATGGGAAGAACACTTCATCTTAGTTGAGTTTGCCTACAACAACAGTTATCAATCCAGCATTAGTATGGCTCCATACAAAGTGCTTTATGTAAGGAGATGTAATACCCCTTTTATTTTGACTGAAGTGGGAGATACTTAGCTTTACATTTTTGAGTTGGTTGAGGAGACTAACAGAAAGGTTTTGTAGATCAAGCATAATATGGTGGTAGCTCAAGATAGATAAGAGACATATCATGATGCCTGCCACCAACTACTAGATTTTCAGATTATAGAGTGGGCTTATTTGAAAGTTAGTCTGATGTGTGGTATTTAAGGGTTCAGCATGTCATGAAAGACAAGTTCTAGATATTTGGGACCCTCTGAATTGATTGGAAAGGTGGGAACATTCGTATATAGGTTGGAATTGCCTGAAGATTTTCTTACTGTGTACAATGTGTTTCATGTCTCATCATTGAGAAGGTGTTTGCTTGACCCCAATAAGAATGCCTAGATTCATGCAGTCAAACTGCAGTATGACCCAACTTTTGCTGTTAATCCTATCACGATTCTAGGATGAGACCTCAAGAAATTGAGAAACCATAGTATTCCTATGGTCAAAGTCCACTGACAGAATTATTTAGTTATAGAAGCCACATGGGAAAAAGAAGAGGATATGAAAAAGAAGTTTCCAGAGTTCTTTTCTTAATCAGGTATTTTACATTCTTTTATTTTCATTTTCATCCATTTTTGTATTGAGTTTGTTTGGGTGACGAGGACAACACTCTTTTAAGAAGGGGAGTCTGTAACAACCATAGTGTTGTTGCCCATTATTTAAAAGCCCAATTAACTTCACTTCACTGCCAGTGCACTTATAATAGCATTATAAGCCTACACTTGACATTTGATATGATTTAGAGATTATTTGTGATCAGCAAATATTTTGAATATCAACCTAAAAATACCTAATTTAAATTGTCCTCAATATCAAAATTGCAGTTCTCCATTGAACTCCTCACCCCCAAATTAGCTAGGGGTGGTATTTTGAAAAATTTTGAGAGTTATCAAAATTTTCCCAAATATTTTAATATATTTTAGTGCTCAAGAAATTAAGATAATTAAATTGATCTCTAATTTAAAATTTAACTTTATTTTTAAGTATTCTCTTTTTATTTACTTAAGGGCGAATTTTTGGGATTTTCAGAGCTGATTTAATTATTTAATTTTAATTAATTAAATTATATTAATTATTAAGTATTTGTAGTTAATATTAATTAATATTATTAACCATAAACCTTAATATGTTTGGTGCATTTCTTATAGTCGCACGATCGCGCACTTATTAAGCATCAAACGATCCCGTGGGCGGGGGCTGATCTAACAGTTGGATGGACCTTTGGATCCAATAGCCAGCCTCATGATTTTTGTGAATTGCGAGGCTAGATCAGAACAGTTCATCTCAGATTATAGTGATCGCATGTGATTGGACATTGGATAGGGTGGAACTATACATCTCTGTATTGTGCTCGATCGTTCACAGAGGGATGGGTAGTGGCCATAACCTGCATGCTTCCTTGCAGCCATTTTAGGTCTAGCCAGCACTCCCTTTGAATTCCATTTCACTCCTTCCATCTTGGCAGAGTAGTAGCAACATCCAAAGGGTTCTTGAGCAACTACAGCTTCCATTCTTCTTCAAACCCTAGGCCCTTTTTCAACGAGTCGAAGGTGATAGGTACTTACCATATTTTGTGATCACTTCTGTTATGCATTAATTATAAGTCTGTGTCTTGATTTCAAGGTATTTGGATCATTTACCTTAGGTTAATTGAGCTCCGTTGAGCTTGATTTAATCTCCATTGTAATTAACTATATAGTATTCTACAGTACTTAGCCCTAGCTAACAGGTAGAATTTAAGGAATCACCAAATTGGAGCTTACCATTGATGGAGGATGGGGCATTATGGTCCAGCATATTGGTCGTGGTGTGAGCTTCATGTCAATGTGTGGGCCAAGCTAGGTGAAGCTCGGAGATGCTAATTTAGTGATGCTCTAAATAGTGTTAGTCAAGAATCCTAAAGGAAGAAGAGTAGTATCTAACTTAGTACTTCTAACTTGTAACCTTTCTCTTAAATCCTTACCTTAACCCCTATAGTCTCTAACTTAGCACCTCTTAGCTCTCTAAGAGTGATCTAGTTTCCTATTATGCCTTATCACCCTTATTAACATAAGCAAATAGGGCACTTCTAATTTAAAACCTTTCTCTCAACCTTACATCTAGTACCTTCCAATGGGTTCTTAGTTAACTTAGTGAGCTATTGTGGTGGCCCTGCCCCGCCGTGGTCTTGTTAACTCTTAAGTTAACATGATTATGGTGGAGGGGTTACCAAATGATAAGGTCCTCACTTAGAATTAGATTAGACATTCATTCTAATCCAACTTAACTAAGGACTTTGCCATTCATAAAGTAAATATCTCACAGAATCATCACTAAATGATCATACAGGAACTCAGAGTGCAGAAGTATAAAATACAACATCCAACCATATAATACAATAATCCAGAATAAGAAAAGTTCTGAAAAGAAAATGATTAACCTATTTTATTACAACATTTTAATAAATTTAAAGAGCTGAAAAGTAAACTCTCAATCTCACAAGTAAGAGAAACTAAAGCTAAGATTCTTCAAACACCGGCTTCTCCTCCAAAGGCAAGCTCTCCACAGGATCAACTGCTTCAATAAACTCAGAACCTACCATTATCAGTTTCATAATGGTAGGGCCCCAGCCAACAAAAGAAAAACTGGTTAGACTATTGTCTAAGTACATTTTAGGGTAAAAGTTTATTTTAGTTAACTGAATATTACCATAAACTAGTACAGCAAGCAAGTAGGTGCAGAAAGCGTAAGGAAAGAATGGTATAAAGTTATAAACAAACAGTTTATAACTAAAACAACTAGGAAGTAAGCACATACCTCCTCCAAGTAACTACAACAAAATTAGGTAAGCAAAAACTAAACAAATATTGTAAAGAAAATACATCCTAAACATGTTTATGATCAAACAATCATATGCTAATTGACATAAAATAAGAAAAACATGTGAATAAGACTAGCATCCTAAATAGAACAAGTAAATCTAGCATCCTATATATAAATAAGGCTTAGAAAAGTACAGGAAAACTATGAGTAAAAACAGTACTAAAATATAGAATATGAAAAGTAAAACAGTAACTGAAAACTAAAAACTGAAATGGCTATTCAAGCCACACAACTGAAGGCATACTCAGTAAAATACTTAGCCTGATGGGTCAAGAAAGAAGCTCTGAACTGAGTATCACTGAAAAACCTCTTAGCCTGATGAGCTAAGATAGATACCAAATGTAAGTGTACTTGAATTAGTATAACCATATCAGATCCTGATTATTCAGTCAGTACGGGCAAGAGTCTATCCATCCTATCCCACTAACTAGGCATGGCCTAGACTATCGGACTGACCCGAACAATGAAGCCAACCCCGAACGAGTGATTGAAGAGGCATACTAATCAAGCTACACCTTACAAAAATACGAGAAGAAAACAAAATGCTATTTATGAATGATCAAAATTGACATAAGATAATTATCAATTATCTTATGTACCTCATATATGCTTATGGTTTAAAGCTCAAAATCAAGGTAAGCGAAGCATCAAAAACAAATTGAGCAAGAGACTCTATCTAAAACACAGGTGATATCCGTTGTTGTCTACTTATTTATTCTATCTACTCTAAGTTACATAAGTTTCAGAATCATCAATTCTTACACATTCTGTAACTTAGAATCACGAATCCTACTAGTTAAAGATAATTAGGACTGGCCAAGTCCTAACTATATCTTAATCAAAAGATGACTACTTGGTTAAATTGAATAAATCATCGACCTAATTTTATAATTTAAATTACCCCAACCTCATCTTGATTAGCTAAATCAAGATGAAAAATTTAAGAATTAGACTCCAGATGATGGGTCTAATCTCTTAATTCAAAGGTATAACTAAAGATCTAAGGTTTAGAACCCAAATCTCACAGATTAAGTTAAGACAAATCCTAATGATAAATCAATTCATTAGGATAGATCTCTATACTTAATTCTAGATTTCAAAGATTGAATAATCATTTAATAAACTAAGAAAATCTATAAACTAGAAAACTCAAGGTTTCATCTATTGAGTAACCCAATTTACTCAACATATGAATTCTAACTTAAGATTTATTCCTAATCTTAGGAATTAGGGTTCTTAATTTCTAAGAGTATCTCTCAAGACACACATCCTAGCTAATGTTATAAAACCTATGGAAAGATCTAAGAATTAAGGAAGAAGATTTACTCACTTAAAAGTTAGAATTTCCTTTAAGAGTTAAAATTGAAATTTTAATCAAAAACTAATTTAATCTTGAACTTAATTTATTTCTATTATAAATCATTCTATTTACTGATTCTAATGATTATAAAATGATTTTAGAGATTTAGAAAGCTAAAACTTAAATTTGGGCAAAATTACCATTTTGCCCCTACTTAAGGGTTCAAAAGATCAAATTTTGATCTAGGGCTCTAAAACTAAAATTTTCTATTGGAATAGGTTTCTTACTGTCTAATGTAAGATTAGACAGCAACTATACTAAATTTGGGTGGATATTAAGCCTTATGAGGTCAATTAGTAAATTTGTCTCATAGGGGCAATTTAGTAATTTGGCTGAATGAAATTTAAATTTTCTTTCAAATTAATGTTATTATTGCCTAAGCTTTCCATAGGACCTAAATTTGCTAAATTCTGATAAGTATTGGCCAAGTTATGGCCAATACAAGATCTAGGGCTTAAGGGTTAATTAAGGGATTCTTAATTAAGGGTCAAAATCCTAACTTTGTCAATTAGTGTCCGAATTGAGTAAAATATGTGGCTATGGTTTACAAATAGTCCACTGATTACAATGACATGTGGTAGACTCAATTTGGATCTAATTTGACTAAGTTATGACCTAATTAGGGTTTAGGGTGATTAGTGAGTGATTAGTAAAATTAATCACTCAAGCACTAATCCAACCTTACAGCTAGGTTCCAAATGACTCTGAGTCCTCTGAAACTTAAATCACTCAATTTGGATTACTAGATTTGCTAATATTCACTAATCAAGTTTTGGAGTAATTAGAAAAGATTAGCAAATTTAACCATTAAATCTAAAATATTTTTACAGATTACTATTATTTAGGTTTTTCTAATCTAAATTGATATTTGAATCATTCAATTTGGAGCTCAATTGACTAAGTTATAGTCAATTGAATTTCTAAGTCTAATTAGGGTAATTAGGGTTAGGTCCTAAAAGTGATTAGGCAAATAATAATCCAAACAGCAAAGATAACGCTACTAAAATGATCCTTAGGGTTCTCTGATCACTTTAAGACCCATATTGAGTATTTTTGGATTATTGGATACAAAGATATGGGCTAATAAAGTTTTTTAAATATTATTTGGACTTAATTAATACCATAAATGTCACTATACTAAATACAAGTCCAATTGCAAAATTGATAGAACCAAAATGTTCATCTATTTTTGCTGATCAAAATGGTATATAATTTTGTGTATTTTGGACTTATAATTATTAAGATATTAATGTTTAAAGTTTCATAATTTATTAATTAATTTAAAACTATTTTAATTAAACAAAATTTGATTAATAAGATTTTAACTCTTTTAATATATATAAAATAACTTTTTATCTCTGCAGGTGGGACCCACGGTCGCGCCAGCGACAGAGACAGTGCCAGCGACAGACACGTGGCGAAGCATGATAGGCTAGAGGGCTGAGAGGTGGGTCCCGCCTTTCAATCCGGCGCTCGACATGCGTCCTGTGGGTCCCGCCGCACTCATTGTAGTGGCCACGTGTCGCACCGAGGGAGTCCGACTCGGCTACCAAATGAACCGGTCGGTTCACCCGACGCTAGACCGGCTGAACCGGTACGCTCCCGGTCCAGACGAACCAGAGATGAAGCGAGTGACGCTTCGTCTCCTCCTCGACGCATTTCGGGCATTTTAGGGTTTGCGAGATCCGGCTGAATCGAGCTCGCAAAAGCTCGATCTAACAATGATCGACCCCATGCATTCAATAATTGCATAACAAAGGGAAGATTAAAGACTATAAAGAGATTTGGAGAAGAAGAGTACCTCGGATGAACAGGGAAGATTCTTAGGGTTTCGATTTGATCTCTTGTCGGCTTCTTTTCGATCAGAGTAACTCGCAAATAAGTCCCACTGACCTAATACTATACTTAAAGATGCTCCTAAGCGGTGGATGACCTCTGGCATCGCAGCATGAACGACACGCGTCTAAAACCCTAGCACGCGTCGCCTTGCGGAAGGGATGACGGCTCGACCGTTCGATCCCTGATCGAACGGTCGAAAATGACCGTATATTCGAATGGCATACAGGTAACGGAGATTAACTGCAGACGGCGCCGTTAATACCAAAAATTAATAGTATTATTTAATTTATAATTTAGAGACTTAATTAATTAAATTTACCTTATTAAATAAATCCCAAAAATTCTTAATAAATCACCCTTAGCTAATTGAAGGGTGAGGAACGCAACGGAGGGCTCGGATTTTTGTTTCGATGAGTATTTATTTATTTGAATTTTCAGGTATTTAAATAATATTAAATATTCGCCAAAAATCCAACGACTTCCAAATGCCTTCAAAACTTCACACCTAGCTAATTTCGGTGTTTTGAACGTAATGGTGAAGTTAGATTTTCAATTTGAGGTCTAAATAAAAAGTCAATTTCTAGGGTTTGGAATTTTTCCAGAATTTTTGATTTGACTCAGTTGACTTCTGATTTGACCTAGATTTTAGAGATGAGTTCTAAATTACTTAATTAGTGCCTTAGAACCTTAATTAGGACTTAAATTGATCCTAATTAACCAAAGTAACAACCTGGGTTGTTACAGCTATTGAGCTAGAACCAATTCAATCTAAATTGCCTTTGTAAGTTTCAAGTTAGTGAACCTCTAACCTACATCTCCTAATTATTTAACCTTAGTCTTAAGTCTAGTTTCCAATGAGGATTGTTTGGCTTAGGAATAGCATATGATTAGTGTCATGTTGCATGTTTATATGTACAAATTATTTTTCAATTTAAGTAAATCTCAATCAAAATACTACTTTCCAAATCTCGATTACTTACATTATTACATTTCAATTAACTTAGAATTGATATGCTTAAGTAAATTGGGAGCTTAATCAACTCTAATCATTAAATTTGGACAATAATGGATATTAGATAATTTTTAATTAACTTGAATTCCTTGAATGTTGCTTTGTTTTGAGACTACAATCTTGAACATTCATAAGAACATTATGCATAAATAAATCATTAAAACATTAAACATAGGGGTTTTATATGGTAGACTACAAGCTAGGGTAGGTTACGAAGTAATAAGGAGACCTCACATATCCTTAAGAAGGAATGTGTGTGCTTTTGGAAGACCACACTTTTTTTACTTAGTTAGGAAGATGTTCTTAATGTCAGACTGGAATTGTATGTCTGCGCTCACACTCAATTGCACGTAGTCTGAAGTAATATTAGTATAGTAAGATCCTGAGATTTATTGTCCTCTGAGAATGATGTTGTTTCGTTACTATAGTATATTTGAGTTTACTAATGTTTGAATGATGATCAAGTGGTTGATGTTAGGTTCTAATTTAGTAAAATCAGGGTTTCTTCAAAGAGAAAATACTTGTTGAGAAAATAAGGAGAGTTGGGTTTAACATGCAATTCATTAAGGGTTCATGTAAGTACTCTTCTTTATCAACGCTTAGTGTCAAATAAACTGGATGTTTTAATTATAATCAAGAAACATTATCTTCTCATGGGTGTCCCCTAAATGTACTAAGTTTTGCCTATTGCTCGGAGATGAACACAAAAAGGTTCAATCTGGGTACATAGACTCTCATGTTACCAATATTGGTTGAGTTCAATACTTACGTTTAAGTTATGAAATCTTTAGTTTTAGCTATACATCACATGAGCTGGATTTCACTGATGGCCCACATGTATCAATTCTAGGCTTAGCTAAGAAAGGGAGCCATTAGGCTAAGTGGGTTATGTCACATTACCCATAAGCACACAATGCATCTTAATCCTTGCATAAACTTAGGATGAGCTATGGAGATCAACCGGTGGCTCTTGGCTCACACGCATCAACTTCTCAGCTTAGCAAAGGTATTATACTATGACACTCATAGAGCTTGTAATAAGGCTCTAAGTAATTGTTCACAAATTCCTTGCATAAGCTAATGGAGAGCAATAAAGCTCAAACATTACTTAATATTCCATTACTCTATTCATCATCTTAAATCTAAAGATTTGCATTGGTCATCTTCGCTCAACGATTGTTGTCACTGACATTTGTGGTGAGGATGCTCAACATGCATACCCTTAATTCTAATAGATCAACAAGCTCGATAGTTTTCTTAGTTCTAAAATGTTCATATGCTTAAAATATATTCATGACAAAATTATTCATTAAATACATTTTCCACATTATTAAATTTAAAGAAATGACAAAAAAAGATATTCATTAATAATTTCATATTACAAACACTTTTTATTCCTTAACTCATTACATACATATGCCCAACCCTCCCCAAGAAGGGTTTAGGCTGCCAAAGAAAAGTAAACAATAGAAAAATCATAAGAATAATGAAGCCCTTGCATGGCTTTTACATGGAAAAATTAAAGATATGAGAAAAGGTATGATACTTGGGAATTATTGTTGCGTTCTCCTGTCTCCTATACTATCTTGGATCTCTTCTCCTTCTCCTCCTTTTGTGCTCATTTTATCCTTGAATGTACAGCATTTTCCTTCCTTGGGCAGGGGGTACTCTCTTCTCTTGTTCTCCTTTAGCAGCTTCTATCTCAGATAGGCCTTGAGTATGAAAAATTGGAACCCTTCCTTTGTCCTGAATTTGTGCATTTATAGTCTTCCTAATATCTCTTCAACATTTAATCAACCACCCTTTCCCATTACTTGTGATTTGAATTTCATAAAGTTTTATCCTGTTATGCTTTTAGAAATGAGGAAGCTTTAATGTGCTTACAATAATTTCTTATTGTGGGAAGAGGAGTTATGTTCTTAGGCTTTCCCTATGCTGCTTTAAATGCTTCTACATGGTAGAATTTTTGGCAGATGCTACAGCGCGGTAGCATAGAACTTTCGATTTAGATATCGCTGTGGTGCGCGGTAGTGCCAGACTTTAAGTGTTGAGATTGCTGGAGAACACGGTAGCATGGCACTTTTGATTATGATGCCACTACTTCATGCGTAGCGCGGCCCATTCAAATATTTGCATAAGTGTCAAGCGTCGGGTAACATACTATATCAATTGTAGTGTGTAGTAGCGCCAGACTTTTGATTTGGTATCTGCTACAATGCGTGGTAGTGCCTGGCTTTCGATTTGGTAACTGCTATGGCACGCGATAGCGCTTGCCTTTCGAATTGGTTTCTACCACAGTGCACTATGGCACATCGTAGCGTGCTTTTCTAGATCTTTGGGTTTTCAGTAAATACTTGATTTTAGCTCTTCATTGTCTTGAAAGCCAAAAAATGCATTACAAAAGATACAAATCCTAATAAAAATGTTATTTTTACTAACTTAGATTACTATAAATCTTAGATTTATCACACCCCTACACTTAGCTTCTTGTTCATCCTCGAGTAAGCTTTAAGAATGAATTTTTTGAATTCTTTAGTTGACTGTGAAATTTATCACACCCCCACAATTCTAAGGATGACTGTGATTTTTATTTTCTTATAGAACCTTACTTAATGCAGTGATCAATTGAAACATGAATTCTTAATCATATTTAGCCTAGTATTTTCCACTCTTTTCACTATTTTGTTTTCCCTCCCTCTTGATGTATGATGCTAGACCTAAATATTCTTGGAGGAATTTCTAGGCTTTCTTTGGTTGATAAGAAGCAAGATTCTGTGTTCTTAGAATATTTTGGTGCTATATGTGTTTCTTCTTGTGAATTGCAATGATTGTCGTTTTCCAAGAATGATATTTTTCTTCATCCTGCTTTTCTCAATTTTTTCAATTATTTGGGGAGTGATAATTTTCTTTACATCCCTTCATTTTATTTTAGCATTCATTCCAAGGGAGAGACATTTTTCTTCATCCCTTTTAATCATTCATTGCATTTAGCAAGTCCTATAAAAACTTAGCACATCCTTGATTTAACCATTTCTTGCTTCTCTCAATCAGGTTTCTTAATTTCCCACCCCCACACTTAGATTTCAGTATCATAAAATTTTGATTTGAGGGTACTATGTGATTAGAGGGTAATCTTACTCAACATAAATATTTTAGAATCATTAAATTTTAATGTTTCACATTTTGCTAAGTAACTTAAAATTTGGAAAGTTTTCACACATACCATTATAGATAAATTTTGTGCAATCAATTTTCTCAAAAAATTAGAATAACAAAGTAAAAAATTCAGCAACGTAAGATAAGGGGGGAATGATTTTTTATTAAGATTTATCAAAACAAAACAAAAAAACAAAAATAGAACTAAGAAAAAAAGAAAATAAAATGGAAATTTGTTCATTCATCTTCCTCTTCCTCATCTTCCTATTTTTCTTCTTCTTCTTCATCATCATCCTCATTAGGCCATTGTGAGTTTGGAGGGTGTTCAAAAGTTGGGGGTTGTGGGAGAACAGATTCTCTCAGTCCACCATGCAAGCTCCAATTTGAAAGCAGTGTTCCAAGAGTTGAGTGGAATAGAGGGAAGGCCAAGAGTTTGATTTTATTCACTTCCCACTGTAGAACTTAAATACTAAATAACTGGAACTCTTCATTACCAAGGGAATAAAAAATAATCATTTATGGTAAACACAACTTTCTAAATGGAGAGTTAATGGCTGAATTATTCAGGAGCAGCTGGGAAAAGTCAATAAAAAGAAGAATTGAAGATTAAGTGAGTGTTCCAGATTTGGATATTCAAGGACTTGAAGATTGGAGGCTACTAAACATAAAGAAAGAGAGTTCCCCCTACCCAAGGAGAATGAAGGCTTGCATTGAAGGATGAAAAACTAGCACAGAAGCAGAAAGGAGAAAGAGATCAGAGATAGAGGTAAGATCAGGGGAACGCGATAGCTGTTCCTAGTACTGTATCTCGATCTTTCTCTCAATTTCTTTTCTAGAAGAGCCATGCAAGGGCTCTCAGTTCTATCGTGTTATTTTAATATTTTTTTTCTAATGGAAGCCTAAACCCTCATTGGGGAGGGTTGGGAATATGCATCTAAGGATTTAAGGATTAAAACATGTTTGTACTCAAAATTATTAATGAATAAATTTCTTTAGTCATTTCTTAAATTATTGATGTAAAGAATGCTTGGGTGAATGATGTGTCATGAATGTATTTTATTTATGTTAACATTATTAAACTAGATTAACTATTAAGCTAGTTTTGCTTTTTAGAACTAAGGCTATGCAGATAGAGCATCATCACCATAAATATCTGTGTCAACATTCGTTGTGCGGGGAATATCAAGGAAAATCCTATGGTTTGAACAGAGTGATGGGAAAATAAATGATTTTTAAGCTCCAATGCTCACCATTTGTTTATGCTATGAACATGTGCATGATTGCCGAGAGTCTAGTAACAAACTCTTTGAGCATTGTAGTATTGTTCTTTTAGCTAAGCTGAGAAGTTGATGCGTACGAGCTAAGAGCCACCAATAAAGCTCTATAGATCATTTTAAGTTTATGTGAGGATGATGACACATTGAGTGCTTGTGGGTGACATGACATAGCCCATATAGCCAAATGACTCTCTTCCTTAGCTAAACTTAGAATTGATGCATGTGAGCCATTAGTGGAATCAAGCTCACGCGATTGCATAACTAAAACATAGATTTGATAAGTTAGGCATATGTATCCGATTTAACTAACAGTGATCATGTGAGGGTCTATGTCTAGGCATTGAACCTCTTGTGTTCATCTCTGAGCATTAGGCATAACTTAGTCCAATATGAGGGACACCCTAGAGAAGATTATGTTTCTTGATTATAAATAAAACATATAAGTTATTTGACACTTAAAATTAATAAAGAAGAGTACTTTTATAGGAAGCCCTTAATGAATTGCATGCTAAACCTAACTATCCCTACTTTTTAATTAGTAGTTTCAATTCAAAGGAACCCTGATAAATAAATTTAGAACCAAAATATCTACAAACTCAAATAATTATACAAACATTAATGAATTATATTACACTTTAGTAACAAAACCAATACTGCTCCCAGAGGAAGATAAATCTTGGGATCTAACTATCCCAATATTACTTCAGACCATGTGCGCTTGCGTGTGAGCGCAGATGTACCAAAAAATAGTTTGTCATGTAGCCTTCTTTGTGTAGTGCAGTTAGTCATCCTCTTATAAGTAAGATGCATGGGATTTCTTAGAAAGACTAAATGACTAAACTAGGATTAGAAGTGATCTTATACACAAAGGAGGATTAGAAACTTAGGGCTTTAATCAATTAGGAAAGAGCTAGACTTAGAATCCTCTAAGTGTTAACCATTATATTAAGAGCTAGGACTTAATGTCCATACATATTAGACTTGTAATCTTAGATATATTTAAGATAAAATATTATTAAAGTTTAGAATCATTTAGAATGACTAACCGGTGGAGCTAAAGATAGATATTGCCTTAAGTATTATAAAGTTTAGAATCCCTTAAGTGCTTAGCAATAGGATCAACTTAGGATCATAATGATTTTAGTACTAAAGTTTGGAACCTTGGGATTATGGGAAGAACCATATTGCTTGATTAGTAACTTAATGGAAGTCTAGCTTAGAAAATAATAACTTAAGTGATATCATTCCTTTAGTCTTGCCTTATTAGACTAGAAGCTTCATAAAACTATCAAGTGTATGATTAGATTAGTAATATCATACTAGTAACATATCTAAGACCAAACCAATATAACAATTAGATGATTGAACCTTCCAAAGCATAGAACCCTTAAGATGTTGATTAATAGAATGCTTAAAAGATAGTATTAACTTAAGTGTTTGGATATTTTAAATTAAAAGAACCTTCTACCTTAAGGATAGTAAGTCATTAAACCTTACCTATAGAGTCATATAGCTAAACCTTAAAGTAGTCTATGTTATAGGAATCTAGTAGCTTAAGTAGTGTAATAGTAAGACCTTTAGCATCTATGCTAGAGTGTTCCCATTGAGTGAAATGGTTGATAGTTAGATGATTATAGTGTTAGAAATAGGAAATGATGCTTGTTTTTAATAAATCAATTATATTTATAAATTATTTTGTCACATGAATAAGACCTTAATCAAATTACTTTTTTAAACCTCATTTACTTATATATTATTTTATATCAATTGATGAAGAAATTTGATGAATGTCTAAGTCAATTAAGGAGCTTTATTAACTCCAATCATAGGATAGATACTTAAAGTATATAAAATTAGATATCACATGTTTTAGAAATAGCTTTGAAACATTCTTGAATGCTGCAACACATTGAGACTAAATCATTTAATACATTCATAAAAACATTATACCTAAAATAAACTTATAACATTTACTTGGGGTCATGTGGTGTATTATGCTAAAGCAGATAATGGTGTAATAAAGAGACCTCACATATCATGGAGGGAGAACCTGAGCGTTATGGGAGACCTTACTTTACTTAGTTAAACAGACATGATTAACTCCTCACTTATTTTTGCGCCTACTGAACATGAATACAAGAGAGATAATAAAATATTACAATCCTTCATGACTATTCTTACTTTTCCCAAGTCATTGTGATTTTGGATGTTATATCATAGTCTTTTGACTATTTTTACTCATTCCTTCATGACTGTCCTTACTTTACACTTTGTCCTATATGGCTATTTTCACTGTGCACTATGTCCTTGAGACTAAGACTACCTTTACTTATATTTAGTAAAGATTCACTTATATTTATAGCTTATTTTCTTACTTACTTTCTTGTAGTGTATGTTGTTATCACTTACATTTAAGCTTACACTACTGATCATATTTAGGCATTTGTCTTTCAGACTAACAAATGTTCCATCCATATTCATGGACCTAATGCAGAGATTCTTTAAGCTGTATCTCGATGATTTTGTCATAGAGTTTATCAATGATATTCAGATACATTCCAAGTCAGGTGCTGAGCATGAGAAGCATCTGCGTGCCATTATGGAACTGTTTAGAAAACAATAGCATTTTGCTAAGTTTTCCAACTATGAGTTTTGGCTCAATTCCATGGCATTTCTGGGCAACGTGATCGATGCTGAAGAGATTCGGTTGGCTAGAAGAAGATCCAACTTGTCCAACAATGGGTGAAACCTAAAAAGTAACCAAGATTTGTAGTTTCTTGAAACTTGCTAGTTATTACAGAAGATTTGTTTTAGGATTCTGTCGGATCGTAGCATCGTTAACTCTGTTAACTAGGAAGTAAGTATCATTTATCTGAAACACATACTGTGAAGAAGTTTTTTAAAATTTCAAGAATTTGTTAGCTTCTGCCCCAGTCCTTGCACTACCTCGAGAGGGTAGAAACTTTAAAGCTTATATTGGTGCCTCAAAGGTGGTATTTGGTTGTGTTCTAATTTAAGACAGTAGAGTAAAAGCCTTTGCTTTTAGATAGCAAAATCCTAATGAGAGAAACTACTTGGTACATGATCTTTAACTTATACGGGTAGTTTTTACCCTCAAAATATGGAGATACTACCTGTATGGCGTTAACTATGAAATATTTACTGATCATCAGAGTTTTAAGTATATTTTCACACAGAAGCAGCTTAACTACCATCAGCATAGATGGATCAACTTAATTTGCGACTACAATTTGGAAATCCAATATCATCAGGGTAAGGCTAATGTAGTAGATGGTGCTCTAAGTCGTAAAGTGACATTATCTTCTCTTTGGGGCAATGATACTTTGATTGAAGAATTTAAAAAGCTAAACCTTGAGCTGATCATATCACCTGATTTGCATAGATTTTTGTTTGCTTGCTAGTCAGCATCCTCCTTAAGTCCAATGGTTGTCGAGGCTTAGAAGGAAGACAAAGATTATTCAAAACATAAAACCAATATTATTAGTGGGAAGAGATCTGAGTTACATTTTGATACCGATGATGTAATATTTCATTAAGAAATGTTATGGGTTCCTAGAAGCCTGGTATACTTCTCAAATTGTTAGATATTCCCGAATGAAAATGGTTCAACATTTCCATGGACTTTATCGTGGGTTTTCCAATGAATAAATCTAGTTCTGATGCAATTTGCGTGATTATTGACAAACTCACCAAATCATCTCATTTCACGAACCAATTCTGTAGAGAAGTTGGCCAAGCTCTACATCCAGAAGATCGTTCATCTACATGGAAAACCGAACAACATTACCTTAGATAGAGATAGTAGATTTACTCTCTACTTTAGTCAGCTATTTAGCAAGACATGGGGACCATTTTAGCTTTGATCATTGTTTTTCATCCCCAAACTAATGGTCAAACTGACTGACCTAACCAAATCTTAGAAGATATTCTAAGTCATTGTGTGTTATATTTTGGTGGATCATGGGAAGAACACTTCATCTTAGTTGAGTTTGCCTACAACAACAGTTATCAATCCAGCATTAGTATGGCTCCATACAAAGCGCTTTATGTAAGGAGATGTAATACCCCTTTTATTTTGACTGAAGTGGGAGATACTCAGCTTTACATTTTTGAGTTGGTTGAGGAGACTAACAGAAAGGTTTTGTAGATCAAGCATAATATGGTGGTAGCTCAAGATAGATAAAAGACATATCATGATGCCTGCCACCAACTACTAGATTTTCAGATTATAGAGTGGGCTTATTTGAAAGTTAGTCTGATGTGTGGTATTTAAGGGTTCAGCATGTCATGAAAGACAAGTTCTAGATATTTGAGACCCTCTGAATTGATTGGAAAGGTGGGAACATTTGTATATTGGTTGGAATTGCCTGAAGATTTTCTTACTGTGTACAATGTGTTTCATGTCTCATCATTGAGAAGGTGTTTGCTTGACCCCAATAAGAATGCCTAGATTCATGCAGTCAAACTGCAGTATGACCCAACTTTTGCTGTTAATGCTATCACGATTCTAGGATGAGACCTCAAGAAATTGAGGAACCGTAGTATTCCTATGGTCAAAGTCCACAGGCAGAATTATTTAGTTATAGAAGCCACATGGGAAAAAGAAGAGGATATGAAAAAGAAGTTTCCAGAGTTCTTTTCTTAATCAGATATTTTACATTCTTTTATTTTCATTTTCATCCATTTTTGTATTGAGTTTGTTAGGGTGATGAGGACAACACTCTTTTAAGAGGGGGAGTCTGTAACAACCATAGTGTTGTTACCCATTATTTAATAGCCCAATTAACTCCACTTCATTGCCAGCGCACTTATAATAGCATTATAAGCCTACACTTGACATTTGATATGATTTAGAGATCATTTGTGATCGGCAAATATTTTGAATATAAACCTAAAAATACCTAATTTAAATTGTCCTCAGTATCAAAATTGTAGTTCTCCATTGAACTCCTCACCCCAAAATTAGCTAGGGGTGGTATTTTAGAAAATTTTGAGAGTTATCAAAATTTTCCCAAATATTTTAATATATTTTAGTGCTTAAAAAATTAAGATAATTAAATTGATCTCTAATTTAAAATTTAACTTTATTTTTAAGTATTCACTCTTTATTTAGTAAAGGATAAATTTTTGGGATTTTTCAGAGCTCATTTAATTATTTAATTTTAATTAATTAAATTATATTAATTATTAAGTATTTGTAGTTAATATTAATTAATATTATTAACCATAAACCTTAATATGTTTGGTGCATTTCTTATAGTCGCACGATCGCGCACTTATCAAGCATCAAACGATCCCGTGGGCGGGGGCTGATCTAGCAGTTGGATGGACCTTTGGATCCAATGGCCAACCTCATGATTTTTGTGAACTGCGAGGCTAGATCAGAACAGTTCACCTCAGATTATAGTGATCGCATGTGATTGGACATTGGATAGGGTGGAACTATACGTCTCTGTATTGTGCTCGATCTTTCACAGAGGGTAGGGTAGTGGCCATACCCTGCATGCTTCCTTGCAGCCATTTTAGGTCTAGCCAGCACTCCCTTTGAATTCCATTTCACTCCTTTCATCTTGGCAGAGTATTAGCAGCATCCAAAGGGTTCTTGAGCCACTGCAGCTTCCATTCTTCTTCAAACCCTAAACCTTTTTTCAACGAGTTGAAGGTGATAGGTTCTTACCATATTTTGTGATCACTTCTATTATGCATTAATTATAAGTCTGTGTCTTGATTTCAATGTATATGGATCATTTACCTTAGGTTAATTGAGCTCCGTTGAGCTTGAGATCTCCATTGTAATTAACTATATAGTATTCTACAGTACTTAGCCCTAGCTAACAAGTAGAATTTAAGGAATCACCAAATTGGAGCTTACCATTGATGGAGGATGGGGCATTATGGTCCAGAAAATTGGTCATGGTGTGAGCTTCATGTCAATGTGCGGGCCTAGCTAGGTGAAGCTCGGAGATGCTAATTTAGTGATGCTCTAAATAGTGTTAGTCAAGAATCCTAAAGGAAGAAGAGTAGTATCTAACTTAGTACTTATACCTTGTAACCTTTCTCTTCAATCCTTACCTTAACCCCTATAGTCTCTAACTTAGCACCTCTTAGCTCTCTAAGAGTGATGTAGTTTCCTATTATGCCTTATCACCCTTATTAACATAAGCAAATATGGCACTTCTAATTTAGAACCTTTCTCTCAACCTTACATCTAGTACCTTCCAATGGGTTCTTAGCTAACTTAGTGAGCTATTGAGCTAGAACCAATTCAATCTAAATTGCCTTAGTAAGTTTCAAGTTAGTGAACCTCTAACCAACATCTCCTAATTATTTAACCTTAGTCTTAAGTCTAGTTTCCAATGAGGATTGTTTGGCTTAGGAATAACATATGATTAGTGTCATGTTGCATGTATATTTGTACAAATTATTTTTCCATTTAAGTAAATCTCAATCAAAATACTACTTTCCAAATCTCAATTACTTACATTATTACATTTCAATTAATTTAGATATTGATATGCTTAAGTAAATTGGGAGCTTAATCAACTCTAATCATTAAATTTGATAATTAAATTTGGGCAATAATGGATATCAGATAAATTTTAATTAACTTGAATTCCTTGAATGTTGCTTTGTTTTGAGACTACAATCTTGAACATTCATAAGAACATTATGCATAAATAAATTATTAAAACATTAAACATAGGGGTTTCATATGGTAGACTACAAGCTAAGGTAGGTTACAAAGTAATAAGGAGACCTCACATATCCTTAAGGAGGAATGTGTGTGTTTTTGGAAGACCACACTTTTTTTACTTAGTTAGGAAGATGTTCTTAATGACAAACTAGAATTGTACGTCTGCGCTCACACGCAATTGCACGTGGTCTGAATTAATATTAGTATGGTAAGATCCTGAGATTTATTGTCCTCTGAGAATGATGTTGTTTCGTTACTAAAGTATATTTGAGTTTACTAATGTTTGAATGATGATCAAGTGGTTGATGTTAGGTTCTAATTTAGTAAAATCAGGGTTTCTTCAAAGAGAAAATACTTGTTGAGAAAATAAAGAGAGTTGGGTTTAACATGCAATTCATTAAGGGTTCATGTAAGTACTCTTCTTTATCAACGCTTAGTGTCAAATAAACTGGATGTTTTAATTATAATCAAGAAACATTGTCTTCTCATGGGTGTCCCCTAAATGTACTAAGTTTTGCCTAGTGCTCGGAGATGAACACAAAAAGGTTCAATCTGGGCACATAGACTCTCATGTTACCAATATTGGTTGAGTTCAATACTTGCATTTAAGTTATGAAATCTTTAGTTTTAGTTATACATCACATGAGCTTGGTTCCGCTGATGGCCCAGATGCATCAATTCTAGGCTTAGCTAAGAAAGAGAGCCATTAGGCTAAGTGGGTTATGTCACATTACCCATAAGCACACAATGCTAGGTGAACTTAGAACTCCTAAATGGTTGCTTAGCTTCTTTGTTATACCGATTTGCTTGACTACTCTGAATCTCAGACCAAGACCGGAAGGTTTTTTAGTTGGTCAAAGACTTGATATAGTGAAAAAAGGAGATTAAAGGCTTTCTTGCTTCTCCCCCGAAACCTGTGCTTCAAACTACTCCGCTAATTTGAGATTAGAGATACGATTATTTACCATCACTTCGTCCGCTACGCGGCCTAGGCTACGAAGTAGTTAACTATTCCGCTTCTTTGAGTATAGTAAGCTGGCGGGATCTCCCAAGAGAATGCCTTCCTCCTTGCATAAACTTAAGATGAGCTATGGAGATCAACCGGTGGCTCTTGGCTCACACGCATCAACTTCTCAGTTTAGCAAATGTATTATGCTATGACGCTCATAGAGCTTGTAATAAGGCTCTAAGCAATTGTTCACAAATTCTTTGCATAAGCTAATGGAGAGCAGTAAAGCTCAAACATTACTTAATATTCCATTGCTCTATTCATCATCTTAAATCTAAAGATTTGCATTGGTCATCTTCGCTCAATGAATGTTGTCACTGATATTTGTGGTGAGGATGCTCAACATGCATACCCTTAATTCTAATAGATCAATAAGCTCGATAGTTTTCTTAGTTCTAAAATGTTCATATGCTTAAAATATATTCATGACAAAATTATTCATTAAATACATTTTCCACATTATTAAATTTAAAGAAATGACAAAAAAAGATATTCGTTAATAATTTCATATTACAAACACTTTTTATTCCTTAACTAATTAGATACATATGCCCAACCCTCCCCAAGATGGGCTTAGGCTACCAAAGAAAAGCAAGCAATAAAAAAATTCATAAGAAGAATGAAGCCCTTGCATGGCTTTTACATGGAAAAATTAAAGATATGAGAAAAGGTATGATACTTGGGAATTATTGTTGCGTTCTCCTGTCTCCTATACTATCTTGGATCTCTTCTCCTTCTCCTCCTTTTGTGCTCATTTTATCCTTGAATGTACAGCATTTTCCTTCCTTGGGCAGGGGGTACTCTCTTCTCTTGTTCTCCTTTAGCAGCTTCTATCTCAGATAGGCCTTGAGTATGAAAAATTGGAACCCTTCCTTTGTCCTGAATTTGTGCATTTATAGTCTTCCTAATATCTCTTCAACATTTAATCAACCACCCTTTCCCATTACTTGTGATTTGAATTTCATAAAGTTTTATCCTGTTATGCTTTTAGAAATGAGGAAGCTTTAATGTGCTTACAATAATTTCTTATTGTGGGAAGAGGAGTTATGTTCTTAGGCTTTCCCTATGCTGCTTTAAATGCTTCTACATGGTAGAATTTATGGCAGATGCTACAGCGCGGTAGCACAGAACTTTCGATTTAGATACCACTGCGGTGCACGATAGTGCTAGACTTTAAGTGTTGAGATTGCTGGAGCACACGGTACCATGGCACTTTTGATTATGATGCCACTATTTCATGCGTAGGGCGGCCCATTCAAATATTTGCATAAGTGTCAAGCGTCGGGTAACATACTATATCAATTGTAGTGTGTAGTAGCACCAGAATTTTGATTTGGTATCCGCTACAGTGCGCGGTAGCGCCTGACTTTCGATTTGGTAACTGCTATGGCACGCGATAGCGCTTGCCTTTCATATTGGTTTCTACCACAGCGCACTGTGGCACATCGTAGTGTGCTTTTCTAGATCTTTGGGTTTTCACTAAATACTTGATTTCAGCTCTTCATTGTCCTGAAAGCCAAAAAATGCATATCAAAGCATACAAATCCTAATAAAAATGTTATTTTTACTAACTTAGATTACTATAAATCTTAGATTTATCACACCCCTACACTTAGCTTCTTGTTCATCCTCGAGTAAGCTTTAAGAATGAATTTTTTGAATTCTTTAGTTGACTGTGAAATTTATCACACCCCCACAATTCTAAGGATGACTGTGATTTTTATTTTCTTATAGAAGTTTACTTAACACAGTGATCAATTGAAACATGAATTCTTAAACATGAATTCTTATTACTGTTTCGATTAATTAAATTCAGAATCATTGAAAATGCATTCCTAAAATTATATAATAAATGCGGCCCAATAATCAGGACTGCGCAGGTCATGGGTCGGCCCGACCTGTGACTTCATCCCCTACCTCTCGATGGCCGCGAATTAGGGCAAACTCCAATCGCTGAATTCGCCGCACTCCGTCCACGCCACGCCACCAATTTGTTTTCTACATGTTCAGGCTTCGAAGGTGCGTCGAATGAACCATAAACCCCTATATGGGGGGCGCTGGATCGCCGGGGGACTACTTGGCCGAGGCGTCCCTGAAGGCGCACCTGTGAGGAGAGAATTCTCCTCACAGAGGCCTCGGATTGCGGCCGTCTCAATTCCTACACGTTCAGGGTCCTAAGATGAAGCGATAGGGCGAGACGAGGAGCTCTGGGATGGTCTGGATTAATGGGGTGTTATTTGAGATATTTTGCTGACAAGAGCAGCGACTGGATCGATCGAGTCCAGTCGAATCGATCGATCTGGTCGAATCCAACCTTCGATATGGTTTAACAATTATCACCGATAGCTTCTACTACCTATTGGATGGCCAAACGCCTCAAGGGAATGCAGCATTTGGGCGAAATGGCTCAACTGACAGTGCACACTCAGACGGTGATTATGCCATCTGGCCCAATGCCAGGCCTCACCAGAAGACCTGAACGTCTACTGGGAACTAAGGAGGGGTCCTAACGCAGCATCTAGGCCAGAGAGGAAGCAAATCGAGCTGAAACAAGCTCAATAGAGAGAAGGGACAGAGGTTGTACCTGAAGTTCGGTGGCTAGCTGCGTCTGGGACGAGAGGGAGTGTTCTGAATACTCCAAATAATTGCAGAAGCTGGTTGGGGGTCTGAACGCTAGACACACACCCACTATCAGCGGTCCTAAGCACTAGAAGCACCTGGAAGATACGGGGAGAATGCCGAGAGGAACGGAAGTTCTAACACTCAATTGAGGGGATCACAGTGAGTAAAAGAACTCACAGTGATTCCCTAATGGTATTTATAGGCTTAGAGAGACCTAAGGAGGGAATGCCGGAGCTCGGGTTTGGAGCTTGGCTCGGCCCTAGGGGTTTCACTCGCCATTGCCCATTAGGGAATGGCTCAGCCATCCCTACCCATCCCTACGGCTCGGCCACAATGGGAAGGACCCTAATGGTATTTAGAGGCTTAGAGAGACCTAAGGAGGGAATGCTGGAGCTCGGGTTTGGAACTTGGCTCGGCCTGAGGGGTTTCACTCGCCATTGCCCATTAGGGAATGGCTCAGCCATCCCTACCCATCCCTACGGCTCGGCCACAACGGGAAGGACCCTAACGGTCTAGCTGACCTGACCAGAAGGTGGCAGACAGGACCGACTTGGTGGGGTATAGGAAATTTCCCGTTGTCGGGTCGGGGATCTTCTCAGGATGAAGATGAACAGGGCAGGACGCTCGGCAGCCGTCTAATGGCGAAGACATTGGAGATGGACGGCTTGATAGGGATACAGATTAACGGCCGCGCGGATTAAACCCTGGACGTTGGATATAAGATGCCGATCGGGCGTCTGAGATTAGATCACGGGGCGAAGCGGCGCGAGCCTTTGGATCATGCGCTGAGATGCGTGATAGCGCATCGGGTGGCTTACACTCATGCACCGCTGTCGGGACCCTGCAGCGTATTTGCCGCAGTCCTAACAGCAAATCCTGCCTTTAAAATTTAATTTAATTAAAATTATATCAAATTAAATAATATATAATTATTCTTAAATATTCTAAATCCAATTTAGGGCCAAATGAGCTCCAAAAATTCCCAAAAATTCACCCTTAGCTAATTTGGGGGTGAGGAATTCAAAAATGAAATCAAATTTCGATTTTGAGATCAAATTATTTTAGGTATTTTCTAGGGTTCAAAAATACCCAAAAATATCAATTTTTCCATTTAAGCTCCAAATGACTCCAAACTTCTAGGGTTTGGTTTAAGTGACCCATTGAGTCCAATGGAATCAAAACTAAGGCTTGGTTTAGCTTAAATAATCTAAGTTTAGCTAAAGTAACAACCTAGGGTTGTTATAGACTCCTCCACTTAAGAACGATGTCGTCCCCGACATCACCTAAGTGAAGAAAGATTCTATTGATATAATGCAAGTTTATATACAATTGATAGAAAAGAGAAGAACAGTACCTTAGTTTACAAAGAGCTGGGGATATTTATTGCGCATATCCACCTCTTTCTCCCAAGTATATTCTTCTAACGAGTGATTCTTCCACTGAATTTTAACTATAGGAATTGAATGGTTCCTCAGCTGCTTCTGATCACGAGCTAAGATTCTAATAGGTTCCTCGGCATACAAAAGATCAGGTTGAATCTCTACTGCTAGAAGTTGAACGAGGTGAGAATTGTCTCAAAGACATCTTCTCAATGATGATACATGAAATGCGTTGTGAATAGCTGCAAAGCCATCAGGAAGGCTTAACCGGTAGGCAGATGATCCTACTTTGGCCAAAACTTTGAAAGGTCCAATATAGCGGGGACTAAATTTCCCAGCTATGCCAAATCTGAAGACACCTTTCATTGGACTGACTTTTAGATAAGCAGAATCTCCCACGTTAAATTCTAGGAGACGGTGATGAGATTTATGATACTTGCTTTGACGATCTTGAGCTGAACGAATTCTCTACTGAATTACTTTGATCTTAATACTGGTTTCTTCAACTAATTCTGAACCAAAAAGTTAAACGCTTCCTGTTTCTGACCAGGCTAGCGAAGTACTGCATTTTCTTCCATACAGTGCTTCATAAGGGGCCATCTTAATACTTGCCTGAAAACTATTATTGTAGGCAAACTCCCCTAACGGGATGTGATCTTCCCATGAACCAGCAAAATCAAGAATACATAGCCTAAGCAAATCTTCCAACACTTGGTTCACTCTTTCAATTTGACCATCTGTTTGAGGATGAAAAGCTGTACTCATGGCTAGAGTCGTACCCAGATCTTGATGCACAGCTTGCCAAAACTTGGAAGTAAATCTGCTGTCTCTATCCGATACAATTGACTTTGGGATCCCATGCAATCTGACAGTTTCTTTGATGTAGAGTTTTGCTAACTTTCCTACTGAATCAGTTTGACGGATAGGAAGAAAATGTGCTAATTTAGTTAAGCGGTCTACTATCACCCAGATCGCATTGGCACCTGATTTTGCATGAGGCAATCCCATGACAAAGTCCATAGATATATCAAACCATTTCCATTCAGGGATATCTAATGGATGTAGAAGACCACCAGGTCTTTGGTGTTCGGCCTTCACTAAATTACAGGCATGACATTTGGCCACAAAGTCAGCTACATCTTTCTTCATATTTGGCCACTAAAATGATTGCTTCAAATCTTAGAACATCTTAGTACTGCATGGGTGAACGAGATACCCAGAATTATGGCCTTCGACTAAAACTTCTTGATGCATGGACTTAGGAATCCACAACCGATTACCTTGATAAACTACACCACTTAGCAACTGCAAATCCTGACGAAGACCACCTTCAATATATGCTTTAAATTTCAGATACTCATCATCTTTGGTTTGCGAGATAGAGACATCTCGGTGGAAAGTGGGTTCCACATTAATATTTGCTAATAGCAAACTCAACATATCACCACTTGCCGGAGAAATCTTGAGCTTACGAAATTCAAGTTCTAAGGAACTGGAGGCAATCATAGAGGTTAAAGTAGCACGACGACTAAGAGCATCGGCCACTACATTAGCTTTTCCTGGATGATATTGGATACTGAGATCATAATCGCTGATGAGTTCCAACCACCTTCTCCGGCGACAATTCAACTCTCTCTGGGTAAAGATATACTTCAAACTTTGATGATCAGTGAAAATTGAACATTGCACTCCGTACAGATAGTGACGTCATATTTTCAAGGCAAATATTACGACTGCAAGTTCAAGATCATGAACTGGATAATTTCGTTCGTGGGGTTTTAGTTGATGAGAGGGTGTAAGCAATTACCTTACCCTCTTGCATTAAAACACATCCTAGACCAATTCCAGAGGCATCGGTATATACCTAATATTTCAAACCTTCTTTAGGTAGAACCAGAACTGGAGCGGTAGAAAGAGCATCCTTTAGAGTTTGAAATGCTTCCTCGCATTCTGGACTCTAAATGAACGGAACGACCTTTTGAGTCTGTTTAGTCAATGGCGAAGCAATCTGGGAAAAGCCCTTAACAAACTTCCTATAGTATCCTGTTAATCCCAGGAAACTTCTAATGTCGGTGATAGACTTAGGTTGAGCCCAGTCCTGAATAGCTCTTACTTTACTCTGATCTACCCGAATACCCTGAGCATCGACTACATGCCCCAAAGGTGCAATGGAGTTAAGCCATAACTCGCATTTGGAGAACTTGGCATAAAGTTGATGCTCACACAAAGTTTCCAACACTAACCTCAGATGTTCTTCATGATCTCTCAGAGTTTTAGAATAAATGAGGATATTGTCAACAAAGACGATTACAAATTTGTCCAGATACGGTTTTAGCACGCGCTGCATCAAATCCATAAAGATTGATGGTGTATTGGTGAGTCCGAATGACATCACCAAAAACTCAAAGTGGCCATAACGAGTACGGAACGCAGTCTTCCCTACATCATCTTCTTTTACTCACAGCTGGTGGTATCCAGACCTTAAATTGATCTTGGAAATTATCACGGCTCCGGATAACTGGTTGAACAAATCATCAATTCTAGGCAGTGGGTATTTGTTCTTTATGGTGACCTTATTCAATTTACGATAATCTATACACATACGCATAGATTCATCATTCTTTTTCACAAATAAGGCTGGCGCTCCCCAAGGAGACATGCTTGGCCTAATGAAGCCTTTATTCAAGAGCTCTTGTAATTGCTCGTTGAGCTCTTGAAGCTCCTTAGGTGCTATTTTATAAGGTGCTTTGGATATTGGCTGGGTACCGGGGATTAATTCAATAGAGAATTCTACTTCTCTGAAAGGAGGTACACCAGGCAAATCTTCTGGCAATACATCAGTGAATTCTTTGACTACCTTACAATTAGCAAGAGAGATATTTTCTTTTATTTCGCCCATCATGGTGACTAGGTAGGCACTACAACTCTTGACAATTAGTTGTTTGGCTCTAATGACATTTATTAAAGATAACTGCATGCTAGTTTTTCCTACAAACGTTTTAGGCTTGCCCTAAGAATGGAGAGTGACTCTCTTTTATGACAGTTTATCACCGCATTATTGTCACTGAGCCAATTCATCCCGAGGATGATATCAAAGTTAGCTATCGGCAGGATAATTAGTTTGGCCTGAAATTCCTGATCATTTATCGAGACTTTGATATTGCAAAATTTATGGGCACTTAGTTGGATTCCTGATGGAAGTCCAACACTCAACCTTTGTGCTAGGTTGCATATGTGAAGTTTAAGGTTATTAGAAAATCATTCAGAGATAAACGAGTGACTGGCACTAGTATCAAAAAATATGTTACAAGGTTGGTTATTGAAGTAAAGTGTGCCTAAATTTACACAGTTTCACATTAACAACTTGAAAAGAATTAAAATATAGAAATGCAATAGGAGAGAGGTTTGGGAGTGTGTACCTGCAACCACATTATTATCTTCGATGACTTCAATATGAGTTAAGGCATATACTCGAGCAGGTCCAGCAGGATGATTGTTAGACTACCGTTGTTGATAGTTCTGAGAATTGGGGACTGGGGGTTGTGTGTGAGCAACTTCAAAAGTAGGGGCTGGCATTATAGCCAGATTTGGTTCCCTCCGGTTCAGTGGAGTTGCTCGGAACACTTGCTTCTTATGATAAGGCTTCATTTGAACTCCGTCTACCATTTCCGTGTGGTCACATTGATAGAACTAGTGGCCTGTATGCCCACAATTAAAACACCTCTGGCCAAAATGGTAACACTTGCCATACGGATGAGGCTTAGTACAGTTTTGAGCTTGTTCGGTAGTAGGTGCTGCTTCCAGCTGATATACTTTCACGGGGTTGGATCCATGTCTCTTGAAGTTTCCTCGCGGGTTCAGAGTTGTTTGCGCTTTTCGCTTAAGAACCTCTTCAGATTGGTGATGCTCAATCACCTTAGCCATTTACACTAGTTTGAAAAAGTTAGTCAGACAGAGCGGCACGACCTGGTTCTTCAGTGAACTTCGGAGTCCACAAAGAAAGCAGTGGCACTTTGCTGACTTGGAATGAGTGACTTTTGGCATGAAATAAATCAATCTACAAAATTCTCTTTCGTATTCCGCCATTGAACGACTTCCTGAAGTCAACCTCGTGATTGTATCTGCATTAATGTTTTGTGCGGATGGGGGAATGAATTCAATCTTGAAGGCCTCGATGAACTCATCCCAGGGGATGTCTTCTAACTCATAATCAGCGAACTTGGTGTTTCAGATCTCTTCCCACCAATATTTTGCTTCTGTGTGAAACAGACGGGTGGCGAGACAAACAGCTTCCGAGTTCGAGACCTTAAGACTAATGAGATCCCTTTCCATAGCTTTCAGTCAATCGGCTGTATCCATTGGGGACAGGTTCCCACCAAAGGTTGGAGGTCTTAACCTCAGAAAATTGTGAAGGAAGTTATCCACCGAGTGATATGAAGAAGAAGCAATTTGTGGAGCATGAACTGTCAGAGCAGCCACAATGACTGGAGTTGTACGATCATTCAGTAGTTTCTGCATAACGAGTGCCTATTGAGCTTAGTTTTCTAATAGAGTTGCCACTATGGCTCGCAGATGAGCCACCTCATCATTAGAACTACTAGAGGTGACAGTGTTCTTGATAGGAGTAACTGTGGGTGGTGATCTGGAATCCATTCTAGTTAATTAAGAAAAGGAGACAAACTTAGAATTTACTCTAAGGAAGGGAAATCAAAATTTTTCATTAATTATAGAAATAAGGGATTACAATGCCAAAACTGTAAATCAGATGGAGTTGCTTGAAAATGAAATAACATTTTTCCTAACTATCATTTAAATATTATCAATATACTCTGCCCTGAAGGCTACACAGAAGTCCTCAAAAGTGACTTCCCGATGCTTCCTGTTACGTTTCTTCTCGAGTCTTGTCATGGTCTCATACCACCAAACTCCGGCATAGTCCACCATCAGGTCTGTCATAATATCTACATAAAATAACTCAGGACACTCTATGTGTATCAGAATGGACTCTACTTGACTCAACCATTCTTATGCATAATGGGAATGTTGAGTCCTCGATATACAGCTTGTTGTAGAAGCTTTTCCAGGACTAAAATCCCTTTTACTGAAACTCCTTCAATCTGCCAATTGCTTTCCTGCCTCCATTTGAAGCTATAGCTCCAAACTCTCTTGAAGGAACACTGATAATAGTCTATATCGAACTCTTCAGAATCCATTTGACTATGAGAACAGAATTTTATTACATTTGTGTTAGACTCCAGATGACTAAATTATTAGGATGGGAGTATTCTCCTCCTACATTTTGCATAGAGTTACTAACACTACTATGTTATGGATGTTACTTATATTGATGCTTGTATTTCAGAAGAATGGTCTATTAGATAGAAAGGAATCATAGATCCCATTCTGATACCTTATGGTGTTCTTTGATACCAACTGTGGGGCCTCCGTACTGACAACTTGGAAGTATGGTGCTCCAACTGTGGCAAATCCCCAACTTAAGTAAAGTTAGGTAAACCCAACCTTCCTTAAGCCAGGGACTCGTCACCAAGTACTATCACATCATCAATATACAAGTATCAAAGTGGCGGAAGCAATGAACAATAGAGTAACATCCACAAGCATGCATAGTAGGAAAAGAGAATGCAATATAGTAACTCATCATAATACAGAAATAAAATACATCCAGAATTAATTATTACAGATTGAAGTTTAAAGAAATGAAAATGTCTCTCAATCTCACTGAAACAAAGGCAAAATTTAACTAAACAGCAGCAGCACGATCCTCCTCCTGAACCTGCTCCTCTTCAGCGATAGTGCCCATGAACATGTCTGAATCTGACATTTGTCAGTATCACAAATGTCAGGGCCCCAGCCAACAAAACAAAAAGGTTACAGTTAGACAATTGTCTTAGTACATTTTAGGCTATTTTAATAAACTGAACATTTAAAGATATCACATTTTAATTTAACTATATATACAAGCAGTAAAGGGTGCAATAAGCTATAAAAGAAATGGGTAACTATAAACTATCCATTTATAGCTAGCATACAATGCAAAATAAACAAGGTGAGGTTAAAAGCTAAAAGAAATAATAACTACAATACAATTCTAAACCTAATATGCTTATGATCATATTAACATATGCTGAGTATATAAAAAAAATATAAGTACTGAAAACGTGTAATTTTAGCATCCTAAACATGCTAATATATATAAGTAAGCTATATGAGTATACATACAACATGCTAGTTAAGAACAGGAAAAGAACATAAAAGCCATTGAGACATGTGGCAAAGTGAGCAAATACTGAAAATAAGGCCACTGAAGCATGTGGCAAAGCAAATCAGAAAACAATACAATCCAGCTAGAGTAGCAATAAGCCTAAGACATAGTACTGCCATACCAGCCAATAGGCCATACAGGGCCTCCAATATCAATCAATCAATCCACAGCCTAGTCATCCAAATATGCTAAGTCTGAGTCCAATCTATACAATACTACTACTGAAGAGGCAGACTAAGCTAGGACATATTCTATCAACTGCAATCAAGGTAAAACTAAATGATATGCAATTCAAATACTAACTTAGGATGTATCATCCATATCCTAAGTTTTCCTGTTATGCTCAAGGAATAAGGCTCAATATCCAAGGTATGCAAAGCAATCTAGTCAAGATAAGCAAGAGACTCAATCTAGACTTATGTAACATTTGGTGTTAATACCAAATCTAACTACTCTGAGAAGGTACAAGTTTAAGATCTCCAATATCCAGCTATCGAGTAGAATCTCAGATTTACGTCCTTAAAGTTAATATTAGAACTTAACAAGTTCTAATCCAAATTCATGTGATGACTATATGATTTAAGTAACTAAATCAAATACCTAATTAATTTATATTTTGCTCTCTTACCCAAATCTTGATTAAGTAGATCAAAATTTAAGGATTTAGAACTTAAACCCTATGTTGAGTTCAAATCCTAAATCCACGGTAATATTCTAACTAGGACCTAGGGTTCACACTTATTACCCAAATTAAAGGTAAAGAATCCTATAAGCTGAAAGATTCAGGAACTAAGAACTTAGAAAAAGACTGTTCTACTGATTATAAGATAAAATGATCAATTAAGAACTTGAGAATCTAAGATCTATATTCAATCTTTAAGATAATTTCATTATCTTATTGATTGAATCATCCTTTACCCACATGGAAGGTTTTAAAGGATTAAACAATCAATCATTAAAGAATTTCAATTGGAGATGGTTCAATTTTAAATTGAAGATCTAAGTCTAAGATCTTAAGATCTAAAGATCTGAGATTTGATCACTTTAGATCTCTAAATTAGAGTTTTATCTTAAGAGCTTTCATTTGTGATTCTTTTAGAATCTAAGTTCGTAGTTAAACTAAATGGAGCTTATTAAGGTTTAAATTGATAATTTTAAGTATTAGATCAAAAATCAAACTCATATTGATCCTTTTATGGCTACTTAAGATCAAAGGGTCTGAGGTTTGATCACTTTAGAGCTTAAACTAGATTTTAACTTAGACTTTACCAATTACATTTCTTGAAAGTTTTAGCTCTTAGGTTAACTTCACTAAACTTATTAAGGTGATATTTAATCATCTCAATTATTAGATTCAAGGATTAATGCCAAATGACTCTTATAAGATCACTTAAGATCTAAGTGTCTTAATTAGGGATTAAGTGGAGATTTTTTGAATTGATAATCACATTAACATTACTATTAGTCTTAAGAATTCAGAGAACATTTCTAATCTAACTTAGGATAGTTTACTGAAATTTCCAATCTTTAAGGAGCATTTAAACACATTTTGGTTGAAATGACCAAAATGCCCCTCTTAAGGGTAAAAATTAGGATTTTAGGGTTTCGTTACCCAAGTTAGATCAAATCTATTTTAATGAGTTTCATATTGATTAGTGAAGTGAGAAACACACTTTTCTAGGTTTTGATGACCTAATTAATCTTAATTAGCACTAATCACTTATTTAAGCCAATTAGGGTGATTAGTGAATATAGGCATTCTTAGGGTAATCCAACCTTATACATAAGTTAATATAGACCTAATATGACATTAGGAACAACCCCCATACAAATCAAAGGCTTAATTAGGGTTAATTTCACTAATCCTTATTTAAGATGATTAAGGAGTGATTAAGAAAAATAATTATCCAAAATTAAATTTAAGGGTCTGATATTGTTCCTTAGGGTACAAGGAGCAATTAGAGCCCTTAATCTCATAAAATTGGATACTTAAATAATTTTATATGATTTAATTAATGACAACAAAGAGTTTGGCAAATAAATTTTAATCCAACCATTGGATCTAAGATTTTATTTTATATTTAGATTTCTTAAATTTTTCTGATTCAAATGGTATATTGGATCATACCATTTGGATTTGTATAACTAAAGTTATTTAATTAATTTAATCTATATATTTATTTAAATTAGAACCTTAGGTTTTGATTAATTAAATTCAGAATCATTGAAATGCATTCCTAAATTTATTTAATAAACGCAGCCCAAAAATCAGGACCGGACAGGTCACGGGTCGGCCCGACCCGTGACTTCATCCCCTACCTCGCGACGGCTGCGAATTAGGGCAAAATCCAATTGCTGAATTCACCGCACTCCATCCACGCCATGCCACCAATTTGTTGGCTACACATTCAGGCTTCGAAGGCACGTCGAATGAACCATAAACCCATATCTGGGGGGCGCCGGATCATCGGGGGACTACTTGGATGAGGCGTCCCTGAAGGCGCACCTGTGAGGAGAGGATTCTCCTCACAGAGGCCTCGGATTGCGGCCGTCTCGATTCCTACACGTTCATGGTCCTAAGATGAAGCGATAGGACGAGAAGAGGAGCTTTGGGATGGTCTAGATCAATGTGGTGTTATTCGGGGTATTTTGCTGACGAGAGCAGCGACTGGATCGATCGAGTCCAGTCGAGTCGATCGATCTGGTCGAATCCATCCTTCGATATGGTTTGACAATTATCACCGATAGCTTCTACTACCTATTGGATGGCCAAACGCCTCAAGGGAATGCAGCATTTGGGCGAAATAGCTCAATTGGCAGTGCACACTCAGACGGCGATTATGCCATCTGGCCCACTGCCAGGCCTCACCTGAAGACCTGAACATCTACTGGGAACTAAGGAGGGGTCCTAACGCAGCATCTAGGCCAGAGAGGAAGTGAGTCAAGCTGAAACCAACTCGACAGAGAGAAGGGACAGAGGCTGTACCTGAAGTTCAGTGGCTAGCTACGTCTGGGACGAGAGGGAGTGTTCTGAATACTCCAGACAATTGCAGAAGCTGGCTGGGGGTCTGAATGCCAGACACACACCCACTATCAGTGGTCCAAAGCACTAGAAGCACCTGAAAGATACGAGGATAACGCCGGGAGGAACGGAAGTTCTAACACTCAATTGAGGGGATCACGGTGAGTATAAGAGCTCACTGTGATTCCCTAATGGTATTCATAGGCTTAGAGAGACCTAGGGAGGGAATGTCGGAGCTCGAGTTTAGAGCTTCGCTCGGCCCAAGGGGTTTCACTTGCCATTGCCCATTATGGAATGGCTCAGCCATCCCTACCCATCCCTACGGCTCGGCCACAATGGGAAGGACCCTAACGGTCTAGCTGACCTGGCGGGAAGGTGGCAATAGGACCGACGTGGTAGGGTACGGGAAATTTCCCGTTGTCGGGTCGAGGATCTTCTCGGGACGAAGATGAACAGGGCAGGATGCTTGGCAGCCATCTGATGGTGAAGACGTTGGAGATGGACGGTTTGATAGGTATACTGATTAACGGCCGCGTGGATTAAATCCTGGACATTAGATATAAGATGCCATTCGGGCATCTGAGATTAGATCACGGGGCGAATGAGATGCATGATAGCGCATTGGGTGGCTTACACTCATTGTGGCGCCCCGCACCCTTAATCCGCTAAAGGATTAGGTTAAGGGTGGGGTGTCACTCTGGCTAATCCCTCACTTACCATTAGATTAGGATAGACTCCACAATTCACCTAATTAGGGAAGGATTAACATAGAATCAATCTAATAGTCATCATATAAGTAAATGTACAGAGTGCGGAAGCGATTTTTAAGGAGATGTAAACCATCCAAGCATCACAATATAAATAGCAAAAGTAGAACTCATAATATAAGCATACAATCCAAATACACAGTCAATGGTACCTGTATTATTACATCATTTAAAATGTTTAAATAAAAATAGAATGTAAACCACTCATCCTCACTTGAAGTATAAGGGAACTAGACGGCAACTTCTTCCACGGGCTCCTCCTCTGGGTATGGCTCCACTCCTAACTCCTACTCGTCTAACTGAACGGAGTCTGCCATTATCGGTTTCACAATGTAGGGCCCCAGCCAAAGAAAAGAAAAATCTTGTTAGACAATTGTCTAAGTACATTTTAAGCTGATGAATTATTATATGTGTTAAGTAATATCACCATTCGACAACATCTAAGCAACATATATATATGAAAAGGAGCAGCAAGCAGTACCAAAGAAAAGGGAAAGCTATAAACCATCATTTATAACTTAAGCAAAGAAAAGGAAAGAGGCTGAGATATGCCTTGTATACAAACTAAACAAGGAAGGGCGTATAAATATACATAACTATCATGTACTGTAAGAAAAAAGTTCTACATCCTAAACATGCTGGTGATCAACAGAAAATATGTCAATTAAAATAAACAACTCAGCAGTGGTACATATAAATAGCAGCAATATTCTAACATCCTAAATATATAAATAAAAGTAGTACAAGGGAATAACTAACTGAATAAAAATACTGAAAAGTAAACAACAATAATTACATATAAAACCATACATGTACAATCTGCCATACAGAAAAGAGCTACTTAGCTCACTAAAAATGGCTAAAGATCTTAGCACCAGTACTACTAGGGCGGTTCCTAATATGATACGGCTAAGGCAACAACAGTCAACGTAGAAGGCCCTAACACAGTACGGCTATGGCAGTTCCTAGCACGATACGGTTAGGTCACCAACAGTCATACCCGAAAGATCCTAGCACCAGTATGGCTAGGGCAGTTCCTAGCATGATACGGCTAGGGCAACAATTGATATAATCAAAAGAACACTGAGAGGCAGCTCAAATACATCAAATTATTATCTTCTCACTAATTACTTTAATATTTTCACAAGGAATCTAAGGAGTCTCCATATTTTCCTAACATTTTATTTATGCATCAAATGTCTTATATGATATGCTCAAGGAAATATGGCACAGAAATACAAAGAATGCGTAGTAATAAAATATCAAATAGAAGCAAGGGACTCTACTAAATATGGTGATATTATTTGTTTTCTACTTAACCATTCTAACTATTCCAAGTTACACAAGTTCAGGATCACCATTTTCCTATTATCAAGTGTAATTTATAAATTCATCCTTATAAGTTAAAAAGGATTAGAACTGATCAGGTTCTAATCTAGTTCAATCAGATAGACGACTACGAGTTAAATCAAATAATCATACATACTAGTTTTATGAATTTAGACGTTCTAACTAAGATCTGATCAAGATCTTCTAAACCTATAGATTATGAATTAAACACTACGAGAATTAGATTTAATCACATAATCCAAAGGATAAGATCTAAGTTCTAGATTTTATTCTATAAGTGATCTACTAGTTATGGCAAATCCTATTAAGTAATCAAACTTAATAGTATGAATCTCCTACCTTAAATCTAAGGTTAAAAGACAAAATAATCAGAATGAGTTGTAAAATAAAAGAAAGTCTAGAAATTAATAAACCAAGGTTTCCCCCGTTGGGTAACCTAATTTACCTAATGAATAAATTCTAACCTATGATCTAGTCCTAGTCTCAGGAAAGGTCCTTAAAGTGTAGTGCTTAAGACTTAATAGAAATTATTAAAATATAACTTAAGGGTTGATTTCACTCACTTGATTGATACTAAGAAGAGTATAACACAAATTTTAGGGTTCTGGAATGTTATCTAAAGGGTAGGGGCACTTAACCCAATCTTAGGGCAAACTGACCATTTTGCCCCTATTTCAAGGGTCAAAAAGTCAACTTTTGACTTAGGGGTCAAAATTGAATTCTCTTAGTTCCAATTGATTCCTTACTATCAACTTGAAGATAGACAGTAAGTACGCTTAAATCGGGCGAGAAACAGTCAAGTTATGACTAAAATAAGGCTAAGTGTAATTTGGTCATTTACCTAAATTTCTAGAGTTCAAATCCTAATTATTATTTTATTATATTGATGACATTGAAATTATAGGCTGGTTAGCATCTTGAATTTTCCAATTTGAAGTTGATTTGACTAAGTTATGGCTGTTTGAAGTCTAGGGGCATTTTGGTCATTTTTCACCGAGAATTCTAGGGTTGACTTTTTGTCCTGAAGTCCGAATGAGAAAACTAATACAACTACGGTGATGGGGCCGCTCTCCTGAGCATTTTAAGACCCATATTGATTATGTTTCGATAACTGGGTAAAAAGTTATGAGGCTCTAAATAGGTCCTAAAATACTACCTCGTTATACGTACCCTGAAATAAATTTTTACATTACGTTATTTGATTCCTTACATTTTTCTGAGTATTTTAAGACCTATATTGGCTATGTTTGGATCATCCTACAAAAAATTATTATACTTTTATGATTTACTATTCAAAAATGCAATTTGAATTATTTTATTGTTCATTTATTCAAATTGAATTATTTTACTATTCATTCTTTTTTTATATAAGATTTCTGAAATTATTAATCCTTAATTAATCTATGATTATTTAGGCTTAATTATTAATTAACATTAATTAATCTATTATTTAATCAATTAAATTATATTTATTTTATTACAGCAAAGTAATTAGTGCTAATCATTATTTAATTAGTCTTAATTATTTACTAATATCTAATTATGAATAATTAATTAATTATTCTAATTACTATTTAAGGTTTAATTAACCTTTAATTAACCTAATTAATCTCTAATTATACTTAATTAATTAAGATTACTGTTCAAAAGTAATTAATACTAATCCTAATTTAATTAACCACTAACTGAAATTAATTAATCATTAACAGTAATTAATTAACACTAACAGTAGAGTAATAATTTAATTAACAGATAGTGGGCCCCACTAGATGCGTGGCACTGCCAGAGGCTGCCACGTGGCACTGTGGGCCCCACAGGGGCTAAGTCAGCTCGGGTGACTGGGCAGTGGGCCCCACCTGACACGTGGCACTGCCAGAGGCTGCCATGTGGCACTGTGGGCCTCACGGGGGAGTCGAACCGCCGCGGTTGACCGGGCATTAGGCCCCCCACTTGCCACATGGCGGTCCCAGAGGCTGCAACGTGGCGCTGTGGGCCCCACTGGGGAGCCGAACCACCGCGCGGGCTCGGGCTGTGGGCCCCACATGCCATGTGGCGTGCCCAGGGGCTGCCACGTGGCCTGGTGGGCCCCACGGCCGAAGCCGAGGAGTCACGGGCTCGGCGTGTGGGCCCCATGCGACACGTGGCGGGCCCGGAGGCGGCCACGTGGCGTAGTGGGCCCCACCCGCGGCTTACGCGGACTCGACCCGAGGCCGCGACCTTTTGCCTTCTAGGGTTCGGCGGAGCCGAACCCAGATGCAATCGGGGCCTCGGTGCGCCCGATCTGGTGGTTATGAGCCCGATCGGAACGGTGAATGGGTAGAGGACAAGTCCACCTACCTATCCTACAATTATTGTCATGATCGAACGGAAATCGGGGGAGATCGGGGTACCTGAAGTCGACGGCGGACGGGTGGCTGGCTTCGGGGTTTGATCTGGCTCGATCTGGGCTCGGATTATTGCAAACCCGGAGCCCAGAGGTCGGCCGAGGTCTTATAGACCCATCGGCGACCTCGCCGAGGCCGGGGAGGGGCCGGATTGGCCGGGATTCGCGGCGGGGCGCCTCGTGTCGGGAGCGGGCAACGGGGCCGAGGGAGACGGCCCCGTAGCCGTTGGATCTGGATTAGATCCAACGGCTGCGATGGCGCCGTCCGATCTAACGGTGTCGTTAGCTACAGTTGACGGTAATGTTAAATACTTAACGGCAAGCCGTTAAGTATTAACATAATATATATATATATATATATATATATATATATATATATATATATATTTTTTTTTTTTTTTTTTTTTTTTTTTTAATTTTTCCAGAAAATTTTGAACATATTTTTCCTAGCTAATTTGGGGTCAAGGAATTCAATGGCGAAGTCGGATTTCGATCCGACGAGTATTTTGATACCTCAATTTCTGGGGTATTTTTATTATTAAAATATTCGTCGAAATTTCGATGACTTCCGATTGACACGAAAACTTCACCCCAAGCTAATTTGGGGTCAAAGAACGTAATGACGGTGTTCATTTTTTGATCGGAGGTAAATTTAAATAGGACAATTTCTAAGGTTTCTGGATTTTCAGAAATCAGGATTCGATCCGTTTGACTCTTGATTTGGACTAGGTCTCAAAGGTTGACTCCACTTGACCTAATTAGCACTTATAATTATGTTTAAGACTTAGGATTAGTCCTAACCAACTATGATAACAACTCGGGTTGTTACACTCATGCACCGCTGTCGGGACCCCGCAGCGGATCTGCCGCCGTCCCGACAGCAAATCCTGCCTTTAAAATTTAATTAAAATTAAATCAAATTAAATAATATATAATTATTCTTAAATATTCTAAATCCAATTTAGCGCCAAATGAGCTCCAAAAATTCCCAAAAATTCACCCTTAGCTAATTTGGGGGTGAGGAATTCAAAAATGAAATCAAATTTCGATTTGGAGATCAAATTATTTTATGTATTTTATAGGGTTCAAAAATACCCAAAAATATCAATTTTTCCATTTAAACTCCAAATGACTCCAAACTTCTAGGATTAGGTTTAAATGACCCATTGAGTCTAATGGAATCAAAACTAAGGTTTGTGTAGCTTAAATAATCTAAGTTTAGCTAAAGTAACAACCTAGGGTTGTTACACAAGGATTCACCGATCCAGATCGATCAAGATTCGATCGATCGAATGGAATAACGATGCAAGCAATAATACCTAGAGTCTGGATGAAAAGAAGGGGGAAGATCAGTACCTGAGATGGACGGCCGCTAGTTCCTAGGGTTTTTGCAGAGGGTTCGGGTGCTTGCTCCAGAGGCTCGATCACGCGTAAACATTGCTAGGATGCAGCGAATGGCCCTAAATGGGTTGATAGCAGACTCGCCGAGGCTGTGGAGGCCATGGGTAGGTCAGCGAGCGGTGGGGAGCGACGCATGGTGCCCTAGAGTTCGGGGCGGAGACGGGGATGCAAGAGCCGTCTGATCTTTGATCAGACGGTGAGGATTGATCATCTGACCCTAACGGGATCCGAACGACGCACGCGAATTAGGGTTGACAGCGTTAGCTACTTAACGGCCTTAGAATAATAATAATAAATAATAAAAAAATGAATATTAAATAATATTGAATAATTAATTATTTTAAATCCTAATTTAATTTAATTAATTATAATTAATTAATTGATTTCCAAAAATTCCCAAATATTCACCCCTAGCTAATTGAGGGGTAAGGAACGCAACGGCGATGTCAGATTTATGATCCGACGAGTATTTTAATTTCCCAATATTATGGGTATTTAAATATTATTAAAATATTAGTTGAAATTTTGATGACTTCCGATTAACACCAAAACTTCACCCCTAGCTAATTTGGGGGCAATGAGCGCAATGACGAAGTCCATTTTTCTATTTAAGGTCATTTTAGACAAGTCAAATTTTAGGGTTTGTGAATTTTTCAGAAATCAGAATTTGGTTAATTTAACTCCTGATTTGGATTAGGCCTTAGAGGTTGACTCCTAATTATTTGATTAACATAGGATCAAGATTAAGACTAAAATTAGTCCTAATTGACTAAGATAACAACTTGGGTTGTTACAATTATTTTTATAAGACAAAATTTAATCTTTAATCTTTAATCTTGTTTAATGAATTAGTGTAATATGCATGAAATAATCTCTATTTCATACAAGTATGAATTAAGTGAGCTCGATGATAATTTATTAATTATAATCATGTATTTAACACTGATATTTGCAATTAATTTTTATGATATAATTACTTAAATAATAGGGTAATATTATTTAACATTAATTATACCAATGTTAGTAATGTAATATTCTTAATTAAAGTAATAAATATTCTTAATTAATGTAATAATATTTCAACATAGTATGCCTTCTTTATTAACATTATAATTAATACTTTTAAGTTTTATTATAAATTTAAAAATACTAATGCATAATTAATAATAATGTGCAATCAATAGTAATACATAAATAAGTGATCATATTTTTTTAGCCCCTCACACATTAATAAGGCACTGCTTTTGGAACGGTCGCTCTTTAAATAATGAAGTATATCATTTTTGTTATGCCCTATATATGTTATTAAAGTAATTTTTAGCTGATCTACTTTTATTTCTTAGAAAATAACATCTTAACAAACATAAGATTCTTATTTTTTATTCCCAAATCAAATATGTCCTTAAAATTAATAGATTTGTAGATAGAAAATGAAATAAAAAGGAGTAAGGAACTAATTTCTTTCTTAATCAACTATAGTTGGGATTATAGTGCTAAAGAAATTCTTAGTAAGGCTTAGAAGTGGGGGACAATATTACTGATATGCAGTCAAATTTAAGAAAAAACAAAAGGCTTTTGGGTCTGAGTGATCGTCTAAAAACATGAACTTTCGATATTACTGTGTTTTTCTTATTTTCTTAGCGTTTTATTTCATAAACTTTAGCTTTTAAGCTCAACCAAATACTTTTATAATAATCAATCTACTAAAAATTTAAATTTAGAATAATACAAGTTGATCTAATTTAAATTTAGCTTTTGTGGCAACTCTGCCAATCAGGACTTCAAAAAAATACAAGTTGCACCAATAGATCCATCGACAAAACTTATCAAAGTGTGTTGACAGTTTGTTTCTTCACATTTAAATCATAAATGAGGGATTGCCCTTATCTTATTTTCATTTACATTTTCTTCTATCTATTTGTTTTCTTCTAGCAGTGCTATGTGCTCTGCTGAGTTGTTTTTCTCTATACTCTTTAGTGTTTAAACTAATAATTATTAAAAAATTTAAAGCCTAAATTCACCCATCTCTTGGGTTATCACAAGCGAACATAAATGCAACAAAGAGCACCTCTTCCCCCTCATCTTCTTCAGCACTATCACCAATATACTATTTCTTTCCTAAGCATTATTACAATGACTCTTCCTCCATTTCACACATGTAACACACAATGATTGAAAGAAACTCATTTTCAGCCCAAGTTTATACTTTCCTGAAAAGATGACGACGAAGCACAGAAAATTCAGCAAAACTAAATTCCCATGTGTTACGATCAACTTAATTTTACATGCATTACCTGAATTTACTATAAATGTCAAAAAAAATTACAATACTGGTAGGTTTTCAAAAATAGGAAAAATGAAAAAATAAGCTCACGAGTTTGATTCAGTAATTAGTTCTGTATTAATACAACAATATATTTGAAAAGTAAAATCAACAAAAAAATTTTAGCAGTATATATATATATATATATATATATATATACATATATATATATTATTGACATAAACCCAAAGAGAAGAATGGTTGTACTCTAAGATCAAGCATGGCTTTCTGAACCAGAAGGCTTTGTATTGAGGAGAGGCTGAATAGCTTTAGCTACTATTGTCATATTGGGTCTGAAATCAGCTTCATATTGAACACAAAGAGCCGCAACTGCTGCTAACTAAACAATCAACAAAGGTTTCAGATATGTCAGTAACAATGGTACAACAGCTATCTTATTTAATAATAACAATAGAAAGTGAACCCTCCCTGTGCTTTTTATAATCTTAATATTATGAAATGCAATGCAGCACATATAACAATTAAATTTTATGCAGTAATGTGTACCGTGTGAAACTAATGTGAATGAGTGAATAAATGTGAAGTAGTTGTAAATAAAGTTGTTGCATAGAAAGTAATTGTTGCTATTTTTGAAAAGCTTGATGTCATACTGTGCACAACATCATGATGAATAGTTGTGGCCGATGAACAATCAGTGAATGAGTGAATAATTGGTAAATTAGTTGGTATTTGTGCCGGTGGAGAGCAAGCGAAGCATTTAGAAAACTGCTCAAAACACAATCTTAAAGGTGATGGATATTAATGTAATAGTACTCATCATATAACATTTGTTAGATTTCTTTCCAATAACTCACAAATAAAATGCTTCAATTATAAATATGGCATTTTAACTTCGATTAAGCTAATAAAATACTTCTACTTAGAGTTTATTTAGATTGAGATAAAATTGGTGTAAAGTAATTTTTTTTTTTGTAAATAGAGATTAACGACATTTGGTTTGAAGTAAAACAGGTGAAAATTTTTACATTGTAATTCAATTTTGCGTTCGTATGTATAAAAACGACGTAATCCAATTACGCTTTAATCGGACATAACATGAGATTACGCAGCGCTGAGCGGAACAACGGAAGATGTCTTCTCTATCAACGTCAAAAGCTCTCTGAATCGTTCGAATTGATTTCAAACAAAATTGATTTCGTTCGAATTGAAATCGATTATGCTCGAATCGAAATTGATCGTTCGAAATCGATTTTGCTCATTTCATTAAACTTAAAAAAATTGAAAAAATTGAGGGGTAATTTTCCGACAATAGTACTCGAAATATCACACTCCTAGATTACTTCATTCTAAACAGAAAAATCACAAGTTTCATGAAAAACTATCAAATAATAGTAACTTAATCTGATTACACTATAATGAGATTATTTTATCAAATTACTCATATTTTCTTATGCGAAACAACTCCTGAGTTAAATAAACTTTATCAAGGTAAAAATATCATATTCAAGTGTGCAACTACTTAGAATTATGTAATATCAGACAACTAATTAGGCATCGAATTATAAGATTTATTTCAACAATGATAAGCAAAAGAGAATGTGCATCTTATAAAAAAAATATACAAATCATATGTATATAGATAGGCATACCTTTGCAACTGCCTTTGGGGGATAATCATCATTCAGTTTAAGATCCACGCACTGTTTAACCTTATCTTCGCTCAACCTTGGGGTTGCCTACGACATCAAATAAATTAGAGAGAATCAATATATAGTAATGCCAACATAAGAAAACAAAACAAGAGGCAACCTACCCATGTTACAAGACTTTGCTGCCCTTTCGGCATGGTGTGATCTACTGGCTTTCTTCCAGTTAAGAGCTCTAAGAGAACAACACCGAAGCTATACACGTCACTCTTCTGTGTCAGCTGCCCTGTCATTGCATACCTGTAAAATATATATATGATATAAGTCTAATGCCTAGCAATTTCACATTGAAGACCAAACAATTTACTTCCAAAATAATAAGAATTTTTACAAATATTTCCGCATCATTTTAATGTTTGTAATGTTTGAAATAACAAAATATTCTTAAATATATATATATATATATATATATAAAAGTTTGCTTCCACAAACAAGGTTCACTTTTATGTGTGGCGCACTGCCGCATAAATCCTTACCATCAATATCTTTTGGAGCAAAGTTAGAGCGAAATAATATTTTTCTCTTTTATAAGCATAAAAAATGAATTTTTTCTTTCAAATCACCCACTATCCTTCACTCTCCATCAACAACTTAAGCTAAGGTGCGATATAGACAGAAAAAAGAGTATCGGTTTGTGACTTCTAGTGGAAGAAAAATGCTGTTTACGAAGCCTATATAACTCTGAAAAATGAAGAGATCATTCTTACTCAGGAGCATGATAGCCAAAAGTTCCTAGAACGCGAGTGGAATGCAAACGAGCAGCAGAATCGGGAGACTGGTTTGTTAAAGTGAAGTCGGCCATTTTGGATTCGAAGTCATCAAAGAGGAGAACATTGCTGGAACGGACGTCACGGTGGACTATAGAAGGCTGAACCTTTTCATGGAGATACTCCAGCCCTCGAGCAGCTCCGTAAGCAATTTTCACCCGTTGATTCCAGCTGAGCACAGGACCAGGCTTCGCACCTTCAACTCCTTTCCTCCCTGAATAAAAAAGTTGAACTTTTTAGTAACCGCACAATACGGAAATGGAAACTGGGATAGTTTGATGAATGATACCATGCAGCACATCATGTAAGGATCCTTTTGTTGCAAACTGGTACACCAGTATTCGATTGTTGGCCTCCAAGCAGTACCCCAATAACTGGACCAAATATTCATGCTTCAATCTTGAAACCATCGCCAGCTGCATACATCCACAGAAAAATTACTAAATAAATCTCCCTGCTCTTCCCAATTTGGCTCCCGACTTTTCAAAAACTATATATTTCATTTCATGCTTATGATTTCAAGGGCTAAAATGGAATCTAGTTTCTAAGAACTACTTCAATTGTTCTGCTTTTATCACCTACAATCAATATTTTCAAAACCCTAAAAACAATATTGAGATCAGCACACTAAGATATGTACAGGCAGCAAAAGGCAGAATTAAAAATCATGGGACATTGGATCAGATCTCCAGCAAAAACAGGGTAGAGCCTTCAGAGTTGCTTGCTAAGTAGTATTTGAGGTGAACATCTATTCAGAGCAGCTAGGATCAAGGAGCAAGCATCCTTGCCAAAGGATGTGGCCCCTATCTCATCATCCTCCATCCCGGTCCCCAAAATCTCGTTACAAAAGGAAATCGCAGTTAGCCCAACGCCATTAACAGTAACATAAGAAAATCAAACTGATTGTAACTCTCAAATAGAAACACAATGAATCAAATTTACAGAACCACGCATTTCCAAAGAAAGGAATAGCCGCAAACGTGCAGAACCTAGACGCAATGGCAGCAGATAACGAAACCGAAACGGAATGCTGCATAGAATTCATTGACAGCCGAAAGGCAGTGAACCACCATTCTAATAATCGAAGCCTAATGGAAGTATCAAATATTTAAATAAGAAAGCTTTTGGAATGTTGCACAAAAAAAGTTTCCATTTTTTTAAATATTCAAGTTATCAAAAAAAGCTCTCAAATATTCTCACAGTTCAAAAGCCAATAATAGTATAATCTCACAAATAGATTTTCTAACTGAACCCTACTAGTATGGTTTGCCCTGCTCAAAACTTGACCAACCATGGCACTAATTCTTGGTCAAATAAGTTGAATAGAACAGAAAAAAATTACAACTGCTACGAAAAATAGGAAGAGAACAAGCTTACACGCGTATCATTCCTAGACTTTTGTTTATTTGCTCGCAAAAGCAAGGAAAAAATGGTCCATGAAAGAGAGATAGAAGTCACCTGGGCAGCAAATTCTGAATCGCTCTCTTGGGAGGCAGTGGCATCTAACTTCTTTATTGCAGCAGCTTCTCCAGTTTTTAGAGTGGCAAAGAAGACCTTTCCATAAGAACCTTCACCAATGAGAGCCTTTTGCCCAAAGTTGTGTGTTAATTTGTTTAGCTCTGCCGAAGAGATGGCAGGAATCTCAATAGGAAGGGCCTTCTGTAGGGCTCCACTCCTGGCTGCATTGGGGCCCCTTGGTTCCCCACCATTCCCCCCTACAAGACAACAGGAAACTTTGTATTAATGAGAGATTTAATGAAACGGTTCAAATCACCAGCTAGAATCATAGGAAATCAGTATTTGCTAGTGTTTATTCCTCCCCCATGCTCAAACACCTCACGAGCTCAACATTTTTCATTTAGGAGAACGATTATATGGCTGAAATCTAGAATTTAGTGTTTCAGAATCATGAGTTGAGTTAAGTTTGTGATCTGAGGTAGATAATCGATTAATTTCATAAATTTTCAATGTAAATGTCCATAAGAAGATAGCTATGATATGACAGTTAAAAAGTACATGAAACTGGAGTCTAATATGCAAAAAATGCTGTAAAGTCGACATATGCAAGAAAACGCATATTAACTTTTTCTCTATAATGCAATAATTTTCATAGTAAATTTAAATAAATAAAAAATGCAAGGTTTTTAATAATATACAGGAATGAGTTTTTTAGAAATATTGTAACTAATTTACTATAGAATAATGTTAAATCAAGGATCCTGATCTATTTATCTTTCAGGGATTTTGAAATCCCTTTGTGCTACCAGTTGTCTCAGGGATTTTGACGCCCCTTTGAGCTCTGCTCGTCAAAGCATAGATGATGATGCTGCAACGAAAACACCAAGCAATCACCGGTTTTATCACTTTTGAAAGCACAACCCTAAGCATCGCTTAGGTATTTATTGTTCATCAAGCAGCTCCCAAAAGCTTCCGTCAGGCCCTAGGAATATTGAATGTCTATGATGCATCACACACGCCCCTCCTGTCACGTGCCTAATTTTGCCACTCTTGCACGCCAAAATGCTTTCAAGCTTCAGCCTTCGCTACTTAGTAGCGCTTAGGCGCACCCAAGCGTCGGAGTCTCGGTCTGTAAATCCTACACTAAAATACACAAAAGCGCCTCTGGCTTGGATTCTGCTGGCGCTTGAGTGTGCCCAAGCATCAAGGTTTCTAACTTAGCTCCGTTGTCTGAAGTAGTGCCAGCACTTGGGCTCGCCCAAACACCCAAACCTGGGCCGTTATAAGTTTCAACACTGCCGCCAGCGCTTGGGCACCCAAGTGCCTAAACCTCGATTTTTGCTAGAATTTCAGCACTTGGGCGTGCTCAAGCACCCAAGCCTCTATTGTTGAACGTTGTCCCAAGGTTGGGAAGAACAGGATGTTGAAGAGCACAAGGGAGAGCTATGATGGCCTTTGTTGGCCGACGATGGGTGTAACTATGTTTAACACTGTTAAAGGGCAGTTTGGGAATTTTTTAAGATTTAGTTGTAGGGCTAGCTTCAAGTCAAGTTCAAGCGAGTCAACTCATGCTTGAAGTTGAAAATTTTAAGTTGGGCCCTACTCAAAATCGAACCTGAACTCAATCGAGTTCAAGTTTGAGTTCGAGCTGACTCGAAAAAAATTAGTGTCGGACTCAAACTATATATAAACTTATATTAACAATTGAAATAATGTTTTGGTAGAGCAGTTGTGCATAAATTTTAGAACAAATAGGTCCTGAGTTCTATTCCAATCGGAACCATATTTGATAATTTGGTCTTGCGGAGTTTCGAATTATGAACCTCAAACAAGATAAATGAGGCACCTCAACCACCGAGCTAGGTAAGAATCTTTGTAAGCTTGTATGTGTTTCATGGACTCGAACCAGTTCAAGTCAAATCGAGCCTAACTCGAACTCGACTCGGAATGGGGTCATAGTCGAATCATTCAACTCGAACAAGTTTCGACTCTCGGATTAAAATGCCAGCCTTAGGTATTTTGGATATTTAAACATTAGGTACTTGCTAATAAATCATAAAGATTTTAGTGGAATTCAGCTAAAAATAAGAAAATAAAAACAATCATACAATTATGTTAAAAAACTTAAACATAATCAAAGATAATAGTTTGCAGCAGAGAGAGGATTACCAATAGTTGGGCGGTTAGGTGGAGCTGCAGAATGGCTAACTGGCGGAGGACCAAAATCCTCCTCTTTCGTGCCTCCACAACACCACATTATCAAACTTATAAAAGCTTTAATCACCAAAAGAAAAGTCAGACAAAATAAATTCTCTTCAGCCTTCAACGCCGTTCAGCAATCTCATACTTTCACTGAAATACAATACGCATTAATCAAGCTGTTGAAATTTAAAATTTATTAACTTGTTCATGTCATAAATTCTATGTATACTCTTCTTTTCATAAATTTAATGCTGCAATGCTCAAACATTTCTGATAAAAATTAAGAGCCATTCTTTGTATTTAATCCTGTTTCTTATAAAAATTTAATGTTGTGTGCATTAGTCGGATAACAGCATTTGATTCAGCATTATAAGGCAAACATGTGACCATTAAGCCTCCTAATTCCTCTTTTATTCTTTCTTACTCTAATTTAAGGAATTACAAATAGCATAACATACAAACAAAAACGCATATTATCTTCATATTTTCAGATCCAAACAGTCCCCCTAAGAGTTTTTATAAGAGAAGGGATTAAAGAAACTCAAAAAATGCAAATCTATTACGAGAGAATATGGATTTGTCGCAGCAATCCGATTGACGAAGACGAACGGAATCCTTTGAGAAGAAGAAAAAAACCAGCAAAAAGGCACTTTTAACACAGAGAGAATGAGGAATAAGAAGAAGAAGAAGAAGAGAAAATAGGGAAGAAATGGAGAGGCACTCGCATCGTTCAGAAGGAGAGGCTGATGTGTCTTCCGCAAAAATCGAATTATTTGACGCCGCCACGTCACCACCTCTCCTTTATTTGTATTTCGAGCCAAATATCTATTTTTGGAAACAAAAGTTATTTGTCAAAAATAATTAATCACTAAAATTTTAATAAAAATATATTTAATTATGATATTTGTTGAGACTTAAATAAAATAGTCATTTAAATTCTAACGGATGCACTTCTGAATAAGAAATGACTAAGAAATTAGTAGTTTTTATCAAATTAATATTTAATTAGAATAATTACTTAAAAACAATTAATTTGGAGTGATATGTTTTATGTAAAAAGTAGATTGAAAGGAGAAATATTCAAACAAAAAATGTAATATAAAAATGTTTGATTTTTTAACGCTCGCAAGCGTACGAGATCTAGAGTAATATAGGGATGGTGAGTCTCGGAATTACCGTCCTTAGGAATTAAATGAGGGTTACTGGTTACTTTTTTTCTCTTCTAATGTTTATACAAATGGTAGTGGTTTTGTTACTGAGCTAAATGATAAATAAATTAGACATAAATTATGAGGATCATATTAATATTTAGGAATCAGGACGAGTTAGATTGATATACTATGATTCAACATTTATAGTTCTTGCTGAGCTTTTCGTTAAATTGATATTTCATGGGGTTGTATGAATTTAAACCCATTAGTAATCTCTCATGCACATGGATCACTCATCAATAAACCCTAAGGTCATTTTTAGCCTATCTCATACAATACCTATAAATATTTTAGCTGAGGAGGATCAGGATGCATTAATCCTCTCACTTGTCAACACAGAGTTCTGGGTAGTGGACTCAAGCACATCCTTTCGTTCAACTCCATCGAGGAGTGCCTTCAAGAATAACACCAAGGGTGACTTGGGGGGAAAGTATATATTGAAGATGATAATGTATACGACATCATTAGCAGAGGTAATGTGGACGTTTAGCTACCAAGCAGTGCAGTTTGGAAGCTCAAAGATGTTAAACATGTGTTGTGTCTAAAGAGAAATTTGATTTCGGTGAGCTAGTTAGTTAGAGAATGCTACAACACATAGGTCTAGTCTAACCCCCCTTTGGGGGTGGGGGAGGGAAATGAAATCACAAGAGAATATGGTTTGTAAATTGAAGAACATCATGATTCTACACTAGTTTGATTCAAGAAATAAAAAAAAAAAGTTTAGGAAAAGGTTACTAAAGGAACATCATGTTGTGTTGTGGAGATAATTTAGTCCATCATGGAGATGCTAATTGTGCTCCAATGAGCTTCCGGGTGGTTCAGAGGCGATTCAGAACAATGTATGAAATCCAACAACAGCATAGGTGCTGTAGCACGCCGTGGCGCTCCCTCACCCGAGATATAAGTGCTATCGCGCGCCTTAGCAGTTAGCAGGTGGAGAAGTGGGCGCTACCGCATGCTGCAGCTGAAATCGGTTTTGCGGTGCACCGCAACGCGCCTTGGAACTCCCTCACCCGAAATAGAGGTGCTATATCTCCCCTTAGCAGTAAGCAAACAGAGAAGTGGGCGCTACTGTGCGTTGTAGCAAAAATTGGTGCTGTAGCACTCCCCATCGGTAAGCAAACAGAGATCAGGGCGCTATAGCACACCCTTGCGCCTGGCTACCCGAAGCCTAGGCGCTACAGTGCACCGTAGCACCTGGCGGAAATTTGCATCGGTTTAAATTACGCCCTAAATAATTTGGAGAGCATTTTAGACATTTTAGGGTCCGAAATTGAGCTAGATACTTAAGGAAACATGTCGTGGAGTTTCCCATCTGTATTAGCATTTTTAGTTGGAGGCTTTGGCTGCTATGAGTAGGAGATCCCAAGGTGAAGCCTTAAGGAAGTTGCAGTGCAAGGGAGCTCTTGCATGTTGGAGAAAATACTCCAATTGGCGGTTGTTTCTTCTCCTCTACATCTTAGAGTAAGAGCTAGTGTTTCCTGTCAAAAATTAAACTTTTTGTAACTCTGCACTCTTCAACATTCTAAGTGGATATTTTTTATTGTGTGACTCTATAATTTTTTTAATTCTTAGGTTTCTCCACATAACTTTTTGTGTTTGGATGTTTGCTTGGTTGTGCATGTGCATGTGCTGTGATCTATTGCTTGTGGTTTTGTGATTTTGTGTTTGCTCGGTAACTGTCAATATAACCCCGATCCTCGATCAAGTGCACTAGTCCAACCACTTCCACTGCGGAGTGTTCTAGGTGCTAAGAGTATTTCCAGCACGTGGTATCAGAGAGATGTTACCTTATTGATTCTAGAGTTTATTGTTTGAGTGGGAGCAATGGCCGACGAGATGCGACACAAGATAGAGAAATTTAGTTGTACGAACTTTGCATTCTGGAAAATCAAATGGAGAATCTTCTTTACCAGAAGAAGTTATATCTTCCATTGAAAGGAGCCTACATTAAACCTGCAACTATGACTGATAAAGAATGGAAAGTTCTCGATAGAACTGCACTGAGTTTGATTCATTTATCATTATCTTCTTTTGTTACTTTTAGTATCATTAATGATAAAACTATTGTAGATCTCATGATGCCCTAACGAGAATGTACAGGAAGCCCTTTGCTTCTAACAAAGTTTTTATGATGAAAAAACTATTCAACATGAAAATGATGGATAGCTATTTAGTGATTGAACACCTTAATGGGTTCAACACAGTGGCAAGCCAGTTAATTTTGGTGGGCATCATTATGATGATGATGTATGAGCTTTGTTGTTCATATCTTCACTATCGGACTGTTGGGATGGGCTGATTACAACCATCAGTTACTCATCAAGAAATGCGTCATTGAGATTTGACGACATTGTTGAGCTTGTGGTGAATGAGGTGGCGTGGAAGAAATTCCATGGGGAGCCATACATTTCAGTGCTAAATGCTGAAAGCAAGGGAAGCCAGACCAAAAGGATACAATAACATAAATAGATCAATGTCTCAATGAGGAAAATCAAGGCCCAGAAAAGCAAAGTTAGATTACTGGAACTGTGGGAAAGCGGGTCACTTCAAGAAGGACTGTCCTACGCTGAAGAAGCCAAGTGGTGGAGGTAATATGATGAACCCCACTATAAATGTTTTAGCTGAGGAGGATCAGGATGCGTTAATCCTCTCACTTGTCAACACAGAGTCCTGGGTAGTCAACTCAGGTGCATCCTTTCATGCAACTCAGTCGAGGAGTGCCTTCAAGAACTACACAAAGGGTGACTTAGGGGGAAAGTATACCTTGGAGATAATATCATTGGCAAAGGTAATGTGGATGTTCAGCTACCAAGCGGTGCATTTTGCAAGGTCAAAGATGTTTGACATGTGCCATGTTTATAGAGAAATTTGATTTCGGTGAGCCAATTAGCCAGAGAAGGCTATATCACTTATTTCACTAGAGACTCATGGAAGGTCACCAAAGGTGCACTCATTGTAGTATGGGGTAATATGAAAGGTGCACTTTACTTGATTAGTAAAGTATTTTGATTCTATTACAATTGTAGAAGAGATAGATATGGATCTATGGCACCAAAGGATTGGCCATATGAGAGAGAGGGGATTAAAATCCCTACAATAAAAGGGGAAGCTCCAAGGACTAAAATTAGTATACTTAAATTTCTGTTAAGACAGCGTGCAGGGCAAGTAGAAGAATGTTTCGTTCTCCAAAGTTGGAAGAGAGCTGAAAGGCAAAAAACTTGAGTTAGTGCATATGGACAAATGGGGGCTTGATCCTACTTCTTCCATAGTTGGAGCCACCTATTTTATCACCTCATTAATGATCATACGAGGAAGGTATGAGTTTACTTTCTAAAACATAAATATGACGTGTTTGATGTATTTGGAAAGTGGTTAGCTTTGGTAGTGTAACAACCCAAGTTGTTACCCAATCTGATTAGGACTAATCCAGTCCTAATCTCAGTATTAAGTACAAATTAGTTTATTAAGAGTATTCCACCAAGACCTAGTCCAAATTAGGAGTCAAATGGATAAAATCCTAATTTTTGGGAAAAAATCTAGAAACCCTAGATTTTGACCTATCTAAATTAACCTCAGATCAAAAATCGAACTTCGCCATTGCACTCATTGCTCCCAAATTAGCTAGGGGTGATGTTTTCGTGTCAATCAAAAGTTGTTGAAATTTTCTCGAATATTTTAATAATATTTAAATACCCCAAAATTAGAAAAATAAAATACTCATCGAATTGAAAATCTGACCTCGTCGTTGCATTCCTCATGCCTCAATTAGCTAGGAGTGAGTATTTGGGAATTTTTGAGAATTGATTAATTTATTTGAATTAATTATTAATATTTGAAATTTAAATTAATTAATTAATTAAATTATTTAAATTTATATTTATTTCTGCGGCCGTTAAGTAATTAACGATATTGGCATTTTTTTAAACGTGCGCCGTTACCGAGTTGTTGGATCAAACAACGGACCGTGACCGTTCGATCGAGCGATCGAACGGTCACCGCTCGTCATCCCGCAGAAAGCCCTCCGCATGTCTCACCAAGGGAGGGCACCGCAGCGGTCGCCTCTCTCGTGCAGGGGAGCCCGCGACGAGTTTGTCGGGGGCTCAATAACTTCCCTGGACATGTCTTGGTCGTGCGGTGGAACCCAAGGGCACGCAGCGAGACCCCGACTCATCTTCTCGTATCGAACCTCCTGAGCTGTTGTTTTTGTGGTACCCCGATTACCCTAACACTTGCTCTATTTCTGTCAATCTCATTGTGAATCACTATTTCATATTGTTGACTGCCAAATTAGTACTCCTGATCGCATTCTAGTAAAGCCATTTGATCAAATTTTGGGTATCAGTAACAATACTTACTGTTACCCAAAATCCCCACCGCACCTTATGGCATAGAGTTAGGGTTAGCTCGAGCCACGCCAGTCCTCTGCTTTTGAACCGCCCATCATTAGGTGACCCACTTCGTTCCCCGTCCAAGGCCATGCATGCGGAGCTTTGGCATCGTCGTTAAGACCGCAAGAGGCATGCCCTATATAACGACCCAAGTCGTTACTAGGATAATTATGACTAAACCCAACTCAAAAATTAGGATCCTGAGTGATTTCAAAATTAGAGTAAACTAAAAATATCATTGGATAGAGTATATTTTTGTGATTGTAATGCCCAAGTTTGGGAACAATCCAGATAACAAGCACTCCTGAATTAATTTTTAAATTATTTAAATTCAGTAATTTGGGAAAATTAAATGCAAGTCTAAATTCAGCAATTTTAGTGTCGTTGGATTAAGAATATTATAAAAAAGCTACAGAAAAAGTTTCGTTGAATTTAATGCTCCGGATTGACCAGAATTAATTTTTTAAAGTTTTTATCTTCAGAAATTAATAAAATATAAAATATTTCTCCAAATTGAAAATTTTTTACAAAAGTATCTTTTTCTCATCAAGATACACCTCCATGTTAAGTTTCGTTATTTTCTGGAAATGAAATGAAAAAGAGAGAAAGTAGAGAGAGAAATAGGAAAGAAAAAGGAGAAAAGGAGGAAGTAAAGATCAAATTGAATACTCCAAATATCATAATAAATTTTCTCTCATCCAAATAATAGATGAGAGAATAAAAATAAATTAAATAATTAATTAAAAAAAGTTTAAAAATACACCCTCGACTCTCCCTACATTTCCACATCCCTACCCCATTCCTCCTATCCTCCCCCACTCCCTCTCTTCCCCCACCTCTCTTCTCCTCCCATCTCCCCCTCTTCTTCCTCATCCACCACCGGTCCCCTCCGTCAACCTACAATAAAATATTTTCTACTCTTTTCATTTCTTCTTCTTATTTAATAATAATAATAATAATAATAATGATATTATTATTATTATTAATGTTAATATTACTACTATTATACTTTTAATTATTTTGTCATTTTCTTTTTTTTCTATATATTATATTTATTAAAATTCTATAATTTTCATTTCTGTCATTTTCTTTTTTTTCTATATATGTATATATTTCTTAATTTCTGCAATTTTCATTTATGTCATTTTCTTTTTTCTATATATGTATATATTTTCTAGTTTCTGCAACTTTCATTTCTATCATTTTATTTAACCTATATATGTATATATTTTCTAATTTATGCAACTTTTATTTTAGTCATTTTCTTTTTTTCTATATATGTATATATTTCATAATTTTTATAATTTTTATTTCTATCATTTTCCTTTTTTTCTAAATATGTATATATTTCCTAATTTTTGCAATTTTTATTTCTCTCATTTTTTTTCTATATATGTATATATTTCCAAATTTCTACAACTTTTATTTCTGTCATTTTTTTTCTATATATATATATATATTTTCTAATTTCTACAACTTTCATTTCTGTCATTTTCTTTTTTTTCTAAATATGTATATATTTCCTAAATTCTGCAACTTTTATTTCGGTCATTTTCTTTTTTTCTATATATGCATATATTTTCTAATTTCTGCAACTTTTATTTATATTATTTTTTTTAAATATGTATATATTTCCTAATTTATACAACTTTTAGTTTTTTCATATTTTTTTCTATATATATATATATTATTTATAATAATAAAAATTATAATTTTTAATATATAAAGATAAATTATCAAGATAATAGTAATATTGATATTTTTAAAATAAAATGAAGAATATTATTTTTTTTTATTTAATTATTTTATTTGCAGCATTTGCATCACTATTAATCTTTGATCTATTTTGATATATTTATATGAGATTTTGTGCTCAGACCTTGAAATAAATGATCAAAAATCAATATCATGGGTTTATTCAGGTTAATATCAGGTCTTTATAGATAATAAGTTAGGCTATGACAGGTTGATATCTAGAGAAATAAGGAGACTGCACATAGCCTTTGAGGGAGAATGTGTAGTCATTCAAGAACTCACATCTCAGATAGTTAGATAGACGTATCTAACTCCTCAATTATTCTGTAATAGAATAAATATTATATATTACTATTTTTTTTCCAAAATGAGCACATATCTTAAATATGTATATTGCATTAATAATCATAAGCATATCATTCTTAAATATTACATTTTATTTTCTCATGCAGAATTATGCCGCTTAAATGCAAATTTTGTGATATCCTACAAACTTTACTTAGACCTTTGTGTCTAATTAAATCTTTTCTTTTCTTTTATTTTATTGTCTTTCTTTTTTATTTTCTTAGTTCACCCTATCATACACACACACACACACCCACATACACACATATATATGGCAGTTCATGAATAATCTTTAGATCAAGCCTTTGAGGAGGAGTTGATACATGATGGAGCAACTTAGACGTTGATTTTTATGAAGTTTTTAATTTTTGCTTTACGTATAATAAATTTTGTAAAACAATTATTATCTTTGTAATGAATATATTTTTCTTATTATTCTGGTATTTTTAAATGTTACAATGAATGTGGAAGTGTGTATTTTATATGCCTCTAAATACACTGTTATACTAAACCCAAATATGATCTTGGGAAGTGAGCACCTAACACTGGATTAGCAATACTAACCCAGCGGTGGGTCATCACAGTTGGTATCCGAGTAGGATTGGGAGAAAATTAGTATAAAAGTGTATAAGCCATTATTCATGAAATTGGAATTCTAGAATAAATAAAAGAAAATATAAAAAGTGTGAATTCTTAAAAGTTATCAAAAGGAGAATAAAAGAATAAATATAGGACTTATGTAAAATAATATACTTTTAATTATTTTAGTTTATTTTATTTTCTAGCTAATAAGAATACTTTTGTTTTCATCTAGTATTTGATAATAATACATATGTAAATCTAATATAATAAAAGAATAATAATAATAGAAATCCTATTTTTTAGATAGATCCTGAAGATTCTCCTTTGATTGTCGGAACACACTTAAAAAATCTGATATCTGCCAATACTTTCGAAGACCATGTCGACAAGTTGTTTGATATTGTGAATGCTCTATTGGAGTGTGTTGATACACAAAACCAAACATTTTTAAAGCTTCAAATACAACAAACACCCCATATAAATAGTCCTACTTATATACTATTAGCTACCCATTTTCCAAACATCGAGATAGAGGGACTACTTCAAGCATTCTTAAGACTTTAACCACCAGTATTTAATGGAAGTGCTAACCCAATAGATGTTGAAGATTGGGTAAAGAAGATAAGAAAAATACTAACTAGCATGCAATGCCCACCTACATATATATAATTACATTAACTATCTTTAAGTTAGAAGGAGAAGCAAAATTGTAACAACCCCAATTTTTACCCTAGCTAAATCTAGATTAATTAAGCCAAACTAAGCTTTGATTTTGACTCCATTAGACTCATGGGTCATTTAAACATAACCCTAGAAGTTTGGGATCAATCGGAGCTAAATTGAGAATTTTGGTATTTTTGCCAATTTTTGAACCCTAGAAAATACCTAAATTAAATTGATTTCTAAATCAAAATCTAATTTCATTTTTGAATTTGTCATACCCTAATTAGCTAAGGGTGATTTTTAGGGAATTTTTGGAGTTCATTTAAGCCTAAATTGGATTTAGAATTAGATAGAAATTATTATATTAATTAATTGATTTTATATTATTTAAATTGAATTATTTAATTAAAATAAAAATCGATGGGATTTGCTGTAGGGACCATGGCAGATCCACTATGGGGTCCCGACAGCGGCTCAGCTATGCTAGCCACGGGATGCTTTAGCACGCATCCTGGCGCTCATAATCCAACGGCTCCTAGCATCTGCGCTGCGATTGAATCCCGTCCATTGGATCAGCATTTCTCATCCAACACATAAGATTTCCTTCGTGCTTCTATTAATTGGAAACCGCATCAGTCCATCCATCATCAACGGCTTCGCAATCAGACAACTGCTGGGATCTCCTCCCTGTTCATCTTCGTCCCAGCGGGATCCCGGCCCGATAGAGGAAATTCACCCGTACTTGCCACGTAAACCTTGTCTGCCACTCCCCCGCCAGGTCACCTAGGCCGTTAGGGAGTTCCCATTTCTGGCCGAGCCCCCGGGCGATCCAGAGGCTAGGAGTAATCCCCCTTTTAGGGGTAAGCTGCCAAGACAGCTCGGGCCGAACTAGTGCCATGTCTCCTGACCTCGGTAGCAACCCTAAACCCTCTCTAGTCCTATAAATACCCCCATCGATCCCTCAGTGAGCTCCTTTGCTCACTGTGATCCCATAATTGCTCAGCTGTGTCCCTCTGGAGCTCCCCGTTTTCTCGGCAAATCGAGTCACCTCACGAGCTGCGAGCTACTAATAGAGGGTGCGTGTCTGGTGTTCAGACCCTCTGTTAGGCCGCTGCGATCCTCTGGAAGCTCCAGCTACTCCCAACTCCCTTTGACAGTGCCTGCAACCTTGACTTCAGGTACATCTTCTCCCACTTAACTCAGAGAGTTTAGTTTTCCATTTAAGTTTTTGAATGAACCTCTGGATGTCATCAAGATTGCCTTAGCTACTTAGAAAACCCAATGTGATTGTCCATATGGTTTGGGCTTGTCTATTTTAATTGTTCGATCATCTGGTTTGCACCGCGAGTCCGTAGCCGAGCTTAAGTAAGGATTCACCGATCTAGGGCACCCCGAACCTCATGGCCAGAGGGCTTCAATCTACCTCACTGCCAAGATGGTGTAGGGATCGAGCTCTGGCCAAATGGTCATCTCTGTGAGGAGAATTTACTCCTCACAGTAAACCCTAGATGCTGTGAGTAAGGCCGAATCCATCGAGTAACCATCCGACGATCTGGTGCGTCCCTGAGAGGGCTTAAGGGTGGGATCGATGCATCTGTACTTCAGGAACATGTGGGGATTGAGTTGAGCTGCCGTCCACGCCTAGGTATCAGGAATTTTAGCATGGAAGATTCCTCAGGTCGGAGCCGTCTCAGGGAAGAAGACGAAGTCACGCGTCAGGCCGACCCGTGACCCCTGCCTTTTGGATTTTGGGCCAACTATTATAATTAAAGGATTTTTGAATTAATTTGCTTAAGGAAATTAATTCAGAAAATCAATCATATGGTTTTAATTTAAATAAAAATACAAATTAAATTATTTAAATAACTTTGGCAATAGTCATCCAAATGGTATAATCCAATATATTATTTTAATCAGAAAAATATAAGGAACCAGAATATAAAATAAAATAACATATCTAATGTTTAGATTTTAAATAATTGACCAATCCTTTTCTATTCTTATTTAAATCATATTAAATTTAATAAATACACAAACATGTTGATTAAGGGTTATGATTGCTCATGAGACCCTAAAGGACCTTTGTAGACCCTTAAAAGTGATTTAGGATCCCTAACTTTATTAATCACCTCTTAATTACCCTAATTAGGGATTAGTAAATTTAATTATGATTAAACCTCTAATTTTGGTAAAACAAGTCCCTAATACCTTCTTAAGTATATTAGAGCCTATAAATGAGGTTGGATCACTCTAGAATGCCCTAGTTTCCTTAATCACCTTAATTGGCTTAAATATGTGATTAATGTTAATTACACTAATTAGGTTGCTAAAACCTAAGATAAGTGTATTTCCTACTTCATTAACCATGTTGGAACTCATTAAAATAGATTTGAATCAATTTGGATAATTAAATCCTAAAATCCCATTTTTAGCCTTAAGAGGGGTATTTTGGTCATTTTGACCAAAATGTGTTTAAGTACCCCTTAAGTCTTAAAATTTCAGTAAAATACTTCTAATTTGAATATTAGCATATTTCTGAATTCTCATGTAATAATATGGTTGTTAAGGAAATCTTAAGTTAGTTCTTAATAAGATCTTAAGATTTTAAGAATACTCAAATCACCTTGTCTTAAGAATTAAGTCTAACTATCTTAAAATGTTAGATCCTTAGTTAATGACTTGATTAAGTTGTTCCATAGGCTTAGATTTTAAAAGAAACACCTTGGTAAAATCCTAAGTCTAAATCTTAATTTAAGTCTAAAGTGATTAAATACTAGATCTTAGATCTTAGACTTTAAATCTTCTAATTGAATTGAACTACCTCCATTTGGAATTCCTTAAGTGATTTATTGTTTAATCATTTTGAAGCCTTCCATATGGGTATAGGAATGATTAAATCTATAGGATGATGTAATTATCCAAAAGATTGAATATAGAGTCTTAGATTTTTAGTTCTTATTGATTATTTTATCTTATAACCAGTATAGTAACCTTTCATTAAGATCATAGTTTCTGAATTCTCCAGCTTATAAGATTTCTTATCTTTAATTTGGGTTTTGAAAGTGTGAACCTTAGATGCTTACTAAGGATGCTACCTTGGATTTAGGATTTGAACTCCAAAGTGGAGTTTGGATCCAGAATCCTTAATCTTGATTCACTTAATCAAGATTTGGGTTAAGAGAGGAAAATAATAATAATTCAGTCGTTGATTCATTTACTTTAAATCTTTATAGCTATCATATAATTATGAATTATAACTTATTATGTTTTAATATTAACATTAAGGTCATAAATCTGAGATCTTACTTGATAGCTGGATATTGGAGATCATAAACTTGTATCTTCTCAGAATAGTTAGATTTGGATAAAGTAGACAACAATGGATATCAGTCTAGATTGAGTGTCTTGCTTACTTCACTTGATTGCTCTGCACACTTTGAATATTGAGCCTTGTTTCTTGAGCATACTAGGTAAACTTAGGATTTGGAAGATACATCCTAAGTTAGTATTTGAAAAGCATATCATTCATTCAGTTATTTTAGTATTTTCAGTTAGTAGAGTATGTCCTAGCATAGTCTGCCTATTCAGTTCTAGTTTTATTATAGAATAGGCTCAGACCTAGCTCGACGGATGTCTAGGATGGATATATGTCTTATTCTATAAGTTCAACTCGAACCTAGCTCTGCGGATGCCTAGGATGGATACATATTAAACTTTCAGTTCAGAGGTCCTGTATGGCCTATTCTGTTATGGCAGCACTATGTCTTAGGCTTACTGTTACTTTAGTTTAGTTGTTAGTGGTTATTTTACTTTGCCACATACTTTAGTGGCCTTTCTTTTAGTGCTTGGATTACTTTGCCACATGTCTTAGTGGCTTTACTTTTGCTCATGCATATACTTAGTTTACTTTTGCCACATGTCTCAGTGGCCTTTTCATATCAATCTGCATGCTTGTATATATGCTGTTATTGATTAGCATTAATTATTGGTATGTTTAGGATGCTAGAATTGTATGTATATTTTCAGTATTTGTGTTCTTATTATTCTCAGCATGTCTCCATGTGATCATAAGCATGTTAGGATCAGATTTATTTTAGTAGTTGCAGTTATTTTTGCTTTTAGCCTCACCTTATTTAGTTGATATTTTTGTATGTTATTTTACATACCTATTGATTAGATATAAATGATTAGTTTATAGCTACCCCGTTCTTGTAACTTGTTGCACCTTTATAATGCCTGTATATTTAAAAACCTTTAAATGTGATATCTTAAATATTCAGTTCACTTAAATTGCCTAAAATATACTTAGACAATTGTCTAACTGTAACTTTTTTCTTTTGTTGGCTGGGGCCCTGGCATTTGTGATACCGACAAATGTCATATTCAGAGTTGTTCATCGGCAGTGATGCAGGATCGGAGTCGGTGCAGGAGGAGGATCTTCATACTGTTGCTTAGATAGATTTTCTCTTTTTACAGTGATATTGAGAGATCTTTATTTCTATTAAATTCAATTTGTAATAATTAAATTATGGATGTATTTACTTTTCTGCATTTGATCTGAGTTACTATTTCTCTTACTCTTTTATACTATGTTATGCTTGTAGATGTTATGTTATTCTGTTTCTTGCTTTTGCCACTTTGATTTGTATTGATGTATGTTCTCAGTTCTCCTACAGGGTGACAAGTCCTTGGCTTAAGGTGAGTTGGGTCCTACCTGACTCTACTTGAGTTGGGGATTTGCCACCACGGAGTGGAGCACCGTACTCTCTACAATTATGCTAATATTAGTATTAGCGTAGCCGCGAGAAAGTACAGGGCTCCATAGTTGGTATCAGAGAACACCATAAGGTGTCAGAATGGAGTTTATGATTCCTTTCTACCTAATGGACCATTCTTCTTAGGTGCAAACATCAATATATAACATCTATAATGATGAATCCATAAATTATATCTAAAATAAAAGAAAATTCATTCATTTCTGACCTTTAAACTGCTCCTAAATCAAATTTTATCTTTCAGGAAAATGGCATCCAAAGGAGTTCTGTGACAATTTTTGCAAAATTCCAATTTTTTTCAAAGGGATCTACTACCGCGTGCTGCAGCGGGTCATTTTGCAAACAGGGATGCTATAGCGTACTGTAGCGGGGCCATTTGCGAACCGCAGGCGTGGTAGCGCGCTGCAGCGGGGTCATTTGCGAACCGCGGGTGCGGTAGCGCGCTGCAGCGGATCCATTTGTGAACCGCGAGCGCGATAGCGCACTGTAGTAGGACGTTTTGGAAATTGAGCCGCTACCGTGCACTGCAGCGGAGCATTTTGTGAAATGCTCCCGCTGCAGCGCGCTACCACGCCTGCAGTTCGCAAATGGATCCTCTGCAGCACGCTGCAGCAGGATGTTTTGCAAATTGAGCCGCTACAGCGCGCTGCAGCGGTATGTTTTGCAAAAAAAAAACCGCTATAGCGCACTGCAGCGAGTAATTTTGCGAAATGTGGACGCGGTAGCGTGCGACAGCAGGAGACTTAGCTAATTTTGTCAGCTCCATTGCACGCCACAGTGCGCTGCAGCGCGCTGCAGCGGTCGCCGCCAGTTTTGCCAGTCAGATGCATTTATTGCGGCTGGGACAAGACCCCCAGCCTGCATCTTGTCCCCAACAATCATTCCCTGCAGCAAGATGAAGGAGTATGCAGCCCCTCTCCTATAAATACACCTCCTCTTGACTAGAGGAGGGTTCACAATTTTGCTCAATATACTAAGTAAAGAGTAGGAGTGCATAAGGAAAAGTGAGGAACTCCCCAAGGGTGACAAGGCAAGCTATAGCTAAGGAGGAGAAGAAAGAAGGCAGCACTAGCGACCTAAGGGAGGAGCTTGAAGAAGGAGAAGAAAAAATCTAAAGAATTTCCAAGGAACGTTCCTAGTATCTTCTAAACCTTACTCTTGTATTTTCTTTCCTTAGTTGATCATGAAAGGATCTTTATCCATGTATGTGTTTTTCTTCATTTCCTTTGTAATGAATAGCTAAATCTCCCTTGGGGAGGGTTGGGGAATTTTCATTTGTATGTGTTATTATTAATGATTGAAGTTTTCTGATGAATCCATAAATTATATCTAAAATAAAGGAAAATTCATTCATTCTGACCTTTAATCTGCTCTTAAATCAAATTTTATCTATCTTTTTTAGGAAAATGGCATCCAAAGGAGTTCTGTGACAATTTTTGCAAAATTCCATTTTTTTTCAAAGGAATCCGCTACCGCGCACTACAGTGCGCTCCTGCACTACAGCGGTATAGTGCGCACTGTAGCTCGCTGCAATGTAGCACGCTGCAGTGGGTCATTTTGTAAACAGGGACGGTATAGCGCGCTACAGCGGGGCCATTTGCGAACTGTGGGCACTGCAGCGGGGCCATTTGTGAACCGCGGGCACGATAGCTCGCTGCAGCGGGACGTTTTGCAAATTGAGCTGCTACTGCGCGCTGCAGCGGAGCATTTTGCAAAATGCTCCCGCTACAGTGCGCTGCAGTGGTATGTTTTGCAAAAAGAAACCGCTATAGCGCGCTACAGCGGGTAATTTTGTGAAATGTGGATGCGGTAGCGTGTGGCAGCGGGAGACTTAGCTAATTTTGCTTGCTCCATTGCACGCCACAGCGCGCTGCAGCGGCCGTCGCCAGTTTTGCCAGTTAGATGCATTTATTGCGGCTGGGACAAGACCCCCAACCTGCATCTTCTCCCCAGCCATCATTCCCTGTAGCAGCTCCAATTTTCAATGGAAGATGGCCTCTTGATTTGATAAGAAGAATAAACAAAGAAGGATATTGGTTACTTCATCTTTAATTTGGAATTTGCCATCATTACTTCAAAGTTTTTTTTATCAAATTGCTAGTTTTGGAGATGATGAAGGAGTATGCAGCCCCTCTCCTATAAGTACACCTCCTCTTGACTAGAGGAAGGTTCACAATTTTGCTCAAAACATTAAGTAAAGAGGAGGAGTGCATAAGGAGAAGTGAGGAACTCCCCAAGGGTGGCAAGGCAAGCTCTAGCTAAGGAGGAGAAGAAAAAAGGCAGCACTAGAGACCTAAGGGAGGAGCTTGAAGAAGGAGAAGAAGAAATCTAGAGAACTTCCAAGGAATGTTCCTAGTATCTTCTAAACCTTACTCTTGTTTTTTCTTTCCTTAGTTGATTATGAAAGGGTCTTTATCCATATATGTATTTTTCTTCACTTCCTTTGTAATGAGTAGTTAAATCTCCCTTGGGGAGGGTTGGGGAATTTTCATGTTTATGTGTTTTTATTAATGAATGAAGTTTTCCTCAAGCGAAATTAAATTGTAAAGGACTTAATGAAATATGCTTTTTATTATTTGGTCTTGAATGTGGATACAAGGAAATTAACTAATAATGTCAAGAACTAAATTATCTTATGCTCCATAGCTCTCCTTAGGTTGGATGCTAGGTTTATGAGTGCATGAGAGCTTAGAACTATGTGACAAAGTTCTTGAGCTTAATGCACCTTAATCTAAGCTCAATCGAAGTGTTGATGCATGTGATGCTAAGACCCACTAAATGAGCTCCTTAGCTCAACATAATTGAGGTAAAGGAAGAAATAGTTAAGTGCTCATGAACTAAGTGACATAGTCATTGAGCCTAAAATATTAATCCTTAATCTCAACTATGTAGGATGCAAGTGATGCTCGTAGTGGAATCAATGCTTATAAGATCTTAAAACATAAATAATCATAATCTTCTTCATCAAGAGATGAGATGAAAATCTAAAGCCTAAAATCTTATAAGAATCTTTGTGCCAAAGTAGAACCAAATGTGTGTTCATTTTGTGCACAAGATTTGAACTTATGAAACTTTGAGATAAAATCTCAAGGTGATCAATGTGCACTTGATAAACAAAATATAAATGAAAGATAAAGCTTGAGAAATCAAAAGTACATCGATAATGTATCATCATATGTGGAATGACCCCAACTCTCCTCTCTTTTATCTAACTTATCTTCATTTAGTAGTTACTGTGCTAGGTCTAGGACCAACTCATCAATTAAATCATAGCTTAAACATTAGTGAGAATAGATTGACCTTAGTAACAAAACAACCAATTCTCTGTGGTTTGATAAATCCCAGAAAGTAACTCTTTCGACTTATTATTTCAGACCACATACACTTGCATGTGAGCGCAAACGTGTATTTACAATCTGTCATTTTCCTCAAGCAAAATTAAATTGTAAAGGACTTAATGAAATATGCTTTTTAATATTTGGTCTTGAATGTGTATACAAGGAAACGAACTAATAATGTCAAGAACTAAATTGTCTTATGCTCCATAGCTCACCTTAGGTTGGATGCTAGATTTATGAGTGCATAAGAGCTTAGAACTATGTGACAAAATTCTTGAGCTTAATGCACCTTAATCTAAGCTCAATCCAAGTGTTGATGCATGTGATGCTAATACCCACTAAATGAGCTCCTTAGCTCAACATAATTGAGGTAAAGGAAGAATTAGTTGAGTGCTCATGAACTAAGTGACATAGTCATTGAGCCCAACATATTAATCCCTAATCTCAACTATGTGGGATGCAAGTGATGCTTGTAGTGAAGTCAATGCTTATAAGATCTTAAAACATAAATAATCATAATCTCCTTGATCAAGAGATAAGATGAAAATCTAAAATCTAAAATCTTATAAGAATCTTTGTGCCAAAGTAGAACCAAATGTGTGTTCATTTTGTGCACAAGATTTGGTCTTGTTAGACTTTGAGATAAAATCTCAAGGTGATCAATGTGCACTTGATAAACAAAATATAAATGAAAGACACATATTGAGAAATGAAAAGTACATTGATAATGTATCATAACATGTGGAATAACCCCAACTCTCCTCTCTCTTTTATCTAACTTATCTTCATTTAGTAGTTATTGTGCTAAGTCTAGGACCAACTCATCAATTAAATCATAGCTTAAACATTAGTGAGAATTGATAGACCTTAGTGACAAAACAACCAATTCTTTGTGGTTCGATAAATCCCAAAAAGTAACTCTTTCCACTTATTACTTTAGACCATGTACACTTGCGTGTGAGCGCAGACATGTATTTACAGTCTATCACATAACATAGTATTAGTAACTCTTTGAATAATTGTAGATTGAAAATACTCATATTTGAAAATCTCATTATCTCTTGTTTAACATAACTTAGTAACTTCTCCTCTTAGAGTCAAATGGATTCTAGAAAGTCTAATGTGGACTATTATCTGCACACCTTCAAGTTGGCTTGGAGCTATAGTTTCAAATGGAGACAAGAGAGTAACTAGCAGATTGAAGGAGTTTCAATAAGAGGGACTTTGTCTTGGAAAAACTTCTGCATCAAGCAGTGTATCGAGGGATTGACTTTCCTATATACGCAAAGGAATGGTTGAGCCGAGTAGAGTCAATCTTGATACATATAGAATGTCCTGGGTCACTCTACGTGGACATTGTGATGGATCTGATGCTGGATTACGCAGGAGTCTAGTGGTACGACACCATTGCAAAGCTTGAAAGGAGGCGTAAGTGAAAGCGTCAAGAAGTGACTTTCGAGTACTTTTGTGTAGCCTTTAGGGCTGAGTATACTTAAGGATGTCTGAGCATTAGTTAGAGCAATTGTCATCTTTTGACTTACATGATTCTAGTAGAGTTATGCTTTTTGACATTTTCTAAATTTTATGTAATTCCTTATTTCAGTAAGTAATGAAAATTTTTGATATCTATCAACTATCTTCATTAAAGAAAATTCTAAAATACGATTTGCATTATTTAATTAGAATGAATCCAGGATCACCACCTGCTATCACTCCTATCAAGAATACTGTCGCATCCAGTAGTTCTACCGATGAAGTGGCTCATTTGCCGGCAATGGTAGCAACCTTGCTGGAAAACCAAGCCCAACAAACGATCGTCATACAGAAGATGCTGAGTGATCGTTCTGTTCCAGCCGCTGTTGCTGTTCCTGCTGTCCCTGCTCCGCAATGTACATTCCCTTCCCATCACTCGATGGATAGTGTTCTTCACAATTTCTTAAGACTGAGGTCTTCCACCTTTGATGGAAACCTATCGCCAATGGACACAGCTGACTGGTTGAAAGCAGTGGAAAAGAATCTGATTAGTCTAAAGATCCCAAACTCTGAAGTCGTCTGTCTCACCACACACCTATTTCATGCAGAAGCAGAGTATTAGTGGGAGGAGGTCAGGAATACCAAGTTCGTTGACTATGAATTGGAGGACATCCCTTGAGACGAGTTTGTTGAAGCATTCAAGACTGAATGCATTCCCCTGTCTGCACAAAACATCATTGCAGACACAATTATAAGATTGGCTCAAGGGAGTCATTCCATTGCTAACTATGAAAGGGAATTTTGTAGGTTAATTTGCTTTGCCCCAGAAGTGACTCATTCTGAACCGGCAAAGTGCCACCACTTTCTCTGTGGACTCTGAGATTCATTAAAGCATCATATCGTTCCACTCTGCCTAACTAGCTTCTTTGAGCTAGTGGAGGCAGCAAAGGTGATTGAGCATCATCAATCAAAAAAGGATCTCAAGCGGAAGGTACAACCAACTTCTAACTAGCATGAAACCTTCAAGAGGCACATGCCTAATTCTGCAAAAATCTATCAACTGGAAGCTGCACCAACTACTGAACCCATTCAAGGCTGTAATAGGCCTCATCCATATGGCAAGTGTTATCACTTTGGCCATAAGTGCTACAATTGTGGACGTACAGGCCACAGATTCTACCATTATGCTCATACATAAATAGTGGATGGAGTTCCAATGAAACCGTATCAGAAGAACCAGATGTTCAGAGCTACTCCACTAAATAGGAGAGAGCCAAATTTGGCCATAATGCCAGCCCCCGCACCTGAAGCTGCTCCAGCCCCCAGAATAACCCCAAGAGACAGACAAATAACCTTCCTGCCAGTCCTGTGCGAGTCTATGCTTTAACACCTCTCAAAGCCACGGAGGACAATAATGTGGTTTTAGGTACGTATTTCTAAACTTCTCTTTTGTTAATTGCATTCCTGTATTTTGATTATTACAAATTGTTAATGCAACTCATGTGAATAAATTAGGCACACTTTACTTTAATGACCAGCCTTGCAATGTGTTGTTTGACACTGGTGCTAGCTATTCATTTATTTCTGAACAATTTGCCAACATCCTTAAACCATAACTGCACAACTTAGCAAAATCCTTAAGCATTGGACTTCCATCTGGAGCCCTGAGTGCCAATAAGTTTTGTAACATCAAAATTCCATTAAATGGTCAAGAGTTTAACTTTGAATTGATCATCTTGCCATTATCAAACTTTGATATCATCCTTGGAATGAACTAGCTCAGGACAATAACGTCGTGATAAATTGTTTGAAAAAGAAAGTCACTCATCATTCCCAGGGTAAGTCTGAGACTTTTATATGAAAGACTAGTACACAGTTATTGTTAATAAATGCTATCAAAGTTGAGAAATTGATCAGTAAGGGTTGTGATGATTATCTAGTCACCATGATGGGTAAAGTAAAGGAAAGTATATCTCTCTCTGTTTGTAAAGTAGTCAAGGAATTTGCCAATATATTCCCAGAAGATCTGCCTGGTGTACCTCCTTCCAGAGAAGTCGAGTTCTTTATTGAACTAATTCCGGGTACCTAGCCTATATCTAAAGCACCATACAGAATGGCACCTAAATAATTACAAGAACTTAACGAACAGCTGCAGCAGGTCTTGAATAAAGGCTTCATTAGGCCAAGTATGTCTCCTTGGGGAGCACCCATTCTGTTTGTAAAGAAAAAGAATGGATCTATGCAAATGTGCAAAGATTATGGTGAACTAAATAAAGTCACCATAAGGAATAAGTACCCAATACCTAGAATTGATGATTTATTTGACCAATTATCTGGACCTGTCATATTCTCTAAGATTGACTTAAGGTCGGGATATCATCAATTGCGAGTAAGAGAAGATGATGTAGGAAAGACCACTTTCCGTACTCGCTATGGTCATTTTGAATTCCTAGTGATGTCTTTTGGACTCACTAATGCGCCATCAATCTTTATGGATTTGATGCAATGAATTCTTAAACCATACTTAAACAAATTCATGATCGTCTTTTTCGATAATATCCTCATTTATTCTCGTACCTTAAAAGATCATGAAGAACACTTAAGATTAGTGTTAGAAACTCTGCATGAACATCAGTTGTACGCCAAGTTCTCCAAGTGTGAATTTTGGCTTAAATCCATTACATTTTTGGGACACGTAGTTGATGCCCATGGTATTCAGGTAGATTAGAGTAAAGTGAGTGCTTTTCAGGACTGGGTTCAACCTAAGTCAGTCACCGATATTAGAAGTTTCTTGGGATTAGCTGGATATTACAGAAAAAATTTTAAGGGCTTTTCCCAGATCACTTCGCCTTTGACTAAGTTAACCCAGAAAGCCATTCCATTTGTTTGGAGTACTGAATGCGAGGTAGCATTTCAAACTCTGAAGGATGCACTATCTACAGCTCCAATTCTCGTCCTTCCCAAAGAAGGCTTGGACTATGAGGGATATACCGATGCCTTTGGAATCAGTCTAGGTTGTGTATTAATGCAAGAGGGTAAGGTAATCGCTTACGCCTCCCATCAGTTAAAACCACACGAATAAAATTATCCAGTTCATGATCTCGAACTTGCCGCTGTAATTTTTTCCTTGAAAATAGGGCGTCACTATTTATATGGAGTGCAGTGTTCAATTTTCACTGATCATCAAAGCTTGAATGATATCTTCACATAAAGAGAACTAAATTGATGTCAAAGAAGATGGTTAGAACTCATCAGTGATTATGACCTTAGTATCCAGTATCATTCAGGAAAGGCAAATGTAGTGGCTGATGCTCTTAGTCATCGTGCTACCATATCATCCAGGATCGCCTCCAGTTCTTTAGAACAAGAATTTTGTAAGCTTGAAATTTCTCCTGTCAGTGGTGATATGCTAAGTTGCTTCTGGTAAATATCAATGTGGAACCTATTCCACTGAGATGTTTCTATCTTGCAGACCAAAGATGATGATTATATGAAGTTCAAAGCAGATATTGAAGGTGGTCTTTGTCATGATCTGTAGTTGCATAACGGTATAATTTATCAAGGTAATCATTTGTGGATTCCTAAGTCTATATATCGTGAAGTGTTAATTGAAGGCCATAATTTTGGGTATCATATTCACCCAGGCAATACTAAGATGTACCAGGATCTAAAGCAACAGTTTTGGTGGCCTGGCATGAAAAGGGATGTGGCCAATTTTGTGGCCAAGTGTCATGCCTGTAATTTGGTAAAGGCCGAGCACCAAAGACCTGGTGGTCTTCTGCACCCATTAGAAATTCTGAAATGGAAATGGTTCAGTATATCTATGGATTTTGTTATGGGATTGCCTCGTGCTAAATCTGGTGCCGATGCAATTTGGGTTATAGTAGACCGCTTAACCAAATCAGCGCACTTCCTTTCTATCCATCAGACTGACTCAGTAGAGAATATAACAAAGCTCTATATCAAGGAAATGGTCAGATTGTATAGGATTCCAAAATCAATCGTATCCGATAGAGATAACAGATTTACTTTTAAGTTTTGGCAAGCTGTGCATCAAGATCTGGGTACTACTCTAGCCATGAGTACAGCTTTTTATCCTCAAATGGATGGTCATACTGAAAGAGTGAATCAAGTTCTGGAAGATTTTCTTAGGCTTTGTGTTCTTAATTTTGCCAGTTTCGGGGAAGATCATATTCCGTTAATGGAGTTTGCCTACAAAAATAGTTTCCAAGCCAGTATTAAAATGGCTCCTTATGAGGCAGGCATTGTATGGTAGAAAATGTTGTACTTCGTTAGCCTGGTCAGAAACAGGAAGCGTTCAACTTTTTGGTTCAGAGTTAGTTGAGGAGACTAACAAGAAGATCCAATTAATTTCAGCAGAGAATTCGTTCAGCTCAAGATCATCAGAGTAAGTACCATGATACTCATCATCATCTCCTAGAATTAAATGTGGGAGATTCTGCTTATTTGAAAGTCAGTCTAATGAAGGGTGTCTATAGATTTGGTGTAGCAGGGAAACTTAGTCCCCGCTATGTTGGACCTTTTGAGATTTTAGCCAAAGTAGAATCATCTGCCTACCAGTTAAATCTTTCCGATGACTTTGCAGATGTCCACAACGTGTTTCATGTATCGTCATTAAGAAGATGTCTCAGAGACTCTTCTCATCTTGTTCAACTTCCGTCAGTAAAAATCCAACCTGATCTTTCTTATGCCGAAGAACCAATTAGAATCTTGGCTCGTGATTAGAAGCAGCTAAGGAATTGCTCAATTCCCATGGTCAAAATACAGTGGAAGAATCGATCCTTTGAAGAATCTAGTTGGGAGAAAGAGGTGGATATGCGCAATAAATATCAATAGCTTTTTGCAGATCCAGGTATTGTTCTTTTCTCTTCCATTTATTTTATTTAAAATTTTTAGTTCCAATGGTACTTTCTTCACTAAGTGATGTCAGGGACGACATTATTTTTAAGTGGGGGAGTTTATAACAATCCCAGTTGTTACCCTAGTTAAATCTAGATTAAATAAGCCAAACCAAGCTTTGATTTTGATTCCATTAGACTCAATGGGTTATTTAAACCTAATCCTAGAAATTTGGGATCAATTAGAGCTAAATTGAGAAATTTGGTAGTTTTGCCTATTTTTGAACTCTAGAAAATACTTAAATTAAATTGATCTCCATATTAAAATCTAATTTCATTTTTGAATTCCTCATACCCTAATTAGCTAAGGGTGAATTTTTGGGAATTTTTGGAGTTCATTTAAGCATAAATTGGATATAGAATTAGATAAAAATTATTATATTAATTAATTGATTTTATATTATTACATTGAATTATTTAATTAAAATAAAAATCTACAGGATTTGCTGTCGGGACCGCGGCAGATCCGCTGTAGGGCCCTGACAGCGGCTCAACTATGCTAGCCATGGATGCTCTAGCACGCATCCTGGCGCTCATAATCCAATGGCTCCTAGCATCTGTGCTGTGATCGAATCCCATCCACTGGATCAGCATCTCTCATCCAACGTGCAGGATTTTATCCGTGTTTTTATTAATTGAAAATCGCATCAGACCGTCCATCATCAACGGCTTCGCAATCAGACAGCTGCTGGGATCTCCTCCTTGTTCATCTTCGTCCCCACGAGATCCCAGCCCGATAGAGAAAATTCACCTGTACTTTCCATGGAAACCTTATCTGTCACTCGCTCGCCAGGTCACCTAGGCCATTAGGGAGTTCCCATTTCTGGCCGAGCCCCCGAGCGACACTGAGGCTGGGAGTAATCCCCCATTTAGGGGTGAGCTGCCAAGATAGCTCAGGTCAAACCAGTGCCATGGCTCCTGACCTCAGTAGCCACCCTAGACCCTCTCCAGTCCTACAAACACCCCCATCGATCCTTCAGTGAGCTCCTTTGCTCACTATGATCCCCTAATTTGCTCAGCTGTGTCCCTTTGGAGCTCCCCATCTTCTTAGTGTATCCCGTCACCTCAAGAGCTGCGAGCTATTGATAGAGGGGCGTGTCTAGTATTTAGACCCCCTGTTAGGCCACTGCGATCCTTTGGAAGCTCCAGCTACTCCCAACTTTCTTCGATTGTGCCTGTGACCTCGACTCTAGGTACAGCTTCTCCCACTGAACTCGGAGAGTTCAGTTTTCCGTTTAAGCTTTTGGATGAGCCTCTGGATGCCGTCTAGATTGCCTTAGCCACTTAGGAAAACCAATGTGATTGTCCATATGGTATGGGTTAGTCTAATTTGATTATTCGATCGTCTGGTTTGCGCTGCGAGTTCGTAGCCGAGCTTGAGTAAGGATTCACCAATCTAGGGCACCCCGAAGCTCGTGGCCAAAGGGCTTCAATTTGCCTCACCACCAAAATGGTGTAGGGATCGAGCTCTGGCCAAATGGTCATCTCTGTGAGGAGAATTTACTCCTCACAGTAAACCCTAGAGGCTGTGAGTAGGGCCGAATCCATCGAGTAACCATCCGACGATATGGTGCATCCCTGAGAGGGCTTAAGGGTGGGATCAATGTGTCTGAACTTTAGGAACATGTGGGGATTGAGTTGAGCTGCTGTCCTCGCCTAGGTATCAGGAATTTCAGCGCAGAAGATTCCACAGGTCAGAGCTGTCTCAGGGAAGAAGACGAAGTCACAGGTCGGGCTGACCCGTGACCCGCGCCTTTTGGATTTTGGGCCGACTGTTATAATTAAAGGATTTCTGAATTAATTTGCTTAAGGAAATTAATTCAAAAAATCAGTCCTATGGTTTTAATTTAAATAAAAATATAGATTAAATTATTTAAATAACTTTGGCTATACTCATCCAAATAGTATTATCCAATATACCATTTTAATCAAAAAAATGAAAGGAACCTGAATATAAAATAAAATCACAGATCTAATGGTTAGATTTTAAATAATTGACCAATCCTTTTTTGTACTTATTTAAATCATATTAAATTCAATAAATACCCAAATATGTTGATTAAGGGCTCTGATTTCTCATGAGACCATAAAGGACCTTTGTAGACCCTTAAAGTGATTTAGGAACTCTAACTTTATTAATCACCTCTTAATTACCCTAATTAGGGATTAGTAAATTTAATTATGATTAAACCTCTAATTTTGGTAAAATAAGTACCTAATGCCTTCTTAAGTATATTAGAGCCTATAAATGAGGTTGGATCACTCTAAAATGCCTTAGTTTCCTTAATCACCTTAATTGGCTTAAATATGTGATTAGTGTTAATAAAACTAATTAGGTTGCCAAAGCCTAAGATAAGTGTATTTCCTAGTTTATTAACCATGGTGGAACTCATTAAAATAGATTTGAACCAATTTAGATAATTAAATCTTAAAATCCCATTTTTAGCCTTAAGAGGGGTATTTTGGTCCTTTTGACCAAAATGTGTTTAAGCACCCCTTAAGTCTTAAAATTTTAGTAAAATACTTCTAATTAGAATATTAGCATCTTTTTGAAATCTCATGTAATAATATGGCTGTTAAATAAGGAAATTTTAAGTTAGTTCTTATTAACATCTTAAGATTTTAAGAATACTCAAATCACCTTGTCTTAAGAATTAAGTCTAACTATCTTAAAATGTTAGATCCATAGTTAATGACTTAATTAAGTAGATCCATAGGCTTGGATTCTAAGTGAAATACCTTGGAAAAATCCTAAGTCTAAATCTTAGTTTAAGTCTAAAGTGATCAAATATTAGATCATAGATCTTAGATCTTAGACTTTAGATCTTCTAATTGTATTGAACTACCTCCATTTGGAATTCCTTAAGTGATTTATTGTTTAATCCTTTTGAAGCCTTCCATGTGAGTATAGGAATGATTCAATCTATAGGATGATGTAATTATCTAAGAGATTGAATATAGAATCTTAGATTTTAGTTCTTATTGATTATTTTATCTTATAACCAGTATAGTAACCTTTTATTAAGATCATAGTTTCTGAATTCTTTAGCTTATAAGATTTCTTATCCTTAATTTGGGTTTTGAAAGTGTGAACCTTAGATCCTTACTAAGGATGCTACCTTGGATTTAGAAATTGAACTCCAAAGTGGAGTTTGGATCTAGAATCCTTAATCTTGATTCACTTAATCAAGATTTGGGTTAAGAGAGGAAAATAATAATAATTAAGTCATTGATTCATTTAATTTAAATCTTTATAGCCATCATATGATTATGAATTAGAATTTATTAAGTTCTAATATTAACATTAAGGTCATAAATCTGAGATCTTACTCGATAACTAAATATTAGAGATCCTAAGCTTGTATCTTCTCAGAATAGTTAGATTTGGATAAAGTAGACAACAATGGATATCACATAAGTCTAGATTGAGCCTCTTGCTTACTTGACTTGATTGCTCTGTACACCTTGAATATTGAGCCTTATTCCTTGAGCATAATAGGTAAACTTAGGATATGGAAGATACATCATAATTTAGTATTTGAAAAGCATAGCATTCATTCAGTTATTTTAGTGTTTTCAGTTAATAGAGTATGTCCTAGCATAGTCTACCTCTTCAGTTCTAGTTTGTTATAGAATAGACTTGGACCTAGCTCGATGGATGTCTAGGATGGATATATGTCTTATTTTATAAGTTCAACTCGGACTTAGCTCTGTTGAACTTTCAGTTTAGAGGTCCTATATGGCCTGTTCTGTTATGGTATCACTATGTCATAGGCTTTCTGCTACTTTAGTTCAATTGTCAGTGGTTGTTTTACATTGCCACATGCTTCAGTGGCCTTTCTTTTAGTGCTTGCTTGCTTTGCCACATGTCTCAGTGACTTAACTTTTGCTCGTGCATGTTCTTAGTTTACTTTTGCCACATATCTCAGTGGCCTTTTCATGTCAAGCTACATGCTTATATATATGCTCTTATTGATTAGCATTAAATATTAGTATGTTTAGAATGCTAGAATTCTATGTCTATTTTCAGTACTTATGTTCTTATTATTCTCAGCATGTCTCCATGTGATCATAAGCATGTTAGGATCAGATTTATTTTAGTAGTTATAGTTACTTTTACTTTTAGCCTCACCTTATTTAGTTGATGTTTTTATATATTATTTTACATACCTGTTGATTAGCTATAAATGATTAGTTTATAGCTACCCCGTTCTTGTAACTTGTTGCACCTTTATAATGCTTGTATATTTAAAAATCTTTAAATGTGATATCTTAAATACTTAGTTCACTTAAATTGCCTAAAATATACTTAGATAATTATCTAACTGTAACCTTTTTCTTTTGTTGGCTGGGACCCTGGCATTTGTGATACCAACAAATGTCAGATTCAGAGTTATTCGTCGGCAGTGCTATGGGATCGGAGCCGGTGCAGGAGGAGGATTTTATTACTGTTGCTTAGATATATTTTCTCTTTTTGCAGTGAGATTGTGAGATCTTTATTTCTATTAAATTTAGTTTATAATAATTAAATTTTGGATGTATTTACTTTTCTGCATTTGATCTTAGTTACTGTTTCTTTTACTCTCTTATACTATGTTATGCCTATGGATGTTATATTATTCTATTTCTTGCTTCTGCCACTTTGATTTGTATTGATGTATATTTTTAGTTCTCCTACAGGGTGACAAGTCCTTGGCTTAAGGTGAGTTGGGTCCTACCTAACTCTACTTGAGTTGGGGATTTGCCACCACGGAGTGGAGCACCGTACTCTCTATGATTATACTAATATCAGTGTTAGCGTAGCCGCGAGAAAGTACGGGGCTCCATAGGAATACTGGTGGGAAACCACTGCAAGCTTACAGTTTGTAGGCGTAGATACTGAGAATATCGAATGGGAAGAATTTGTCAAAGCTTTTAGACCTAAATACATTCCTCCTTCTGCTTAAGTCATCATGGAAAATATATTCATGAAGTTATGTCAAAACAATTGTAGTGTCGTTGAATATAAAATTGAATTTCAAAGGCTATTCTGTTATGCACCACTACTAATGAGCACTGAGTCTACTCGATGTAGTTGATTTTTAAAAGGATTAAAACCTTCTATCAAGAAAATATTTATGGCACTTTGAATCTTTAAATTCTCACACATGCTTAAATTGTAAAGTATTAGAACATGGGGAGCAAGAAGAAGTTGAAGAGCAAAGATAGAGACCAATTGAATATAAGAGGCCAAGATCACCTCAAGCCAGAGTTTATCAAATAGCTCAGCAAACACCTACCAGAAAATGCAACCGATCGCATCCTTACGGTAAGTGTTATCACAAAAGCAGAATATGTTATACGTGTGGACGACTGTAACAACCCAGGTTGTTACTTAGGTCAATTAAGACTAATCTAAGTCTTAATTTTGGTTATAGTATCTTAATTAAGTCATTTAGAACCTACCTCTAGGATCTGGATCAAATCAGGGATCAAATAGAGCAAATCTTGATTTCTAGAAAATCCCAAAACCCTAGAAATTGACTTTTTATCTTGACCTCAAATTAAAAATCTGACTTCGCCATTACGTTCACCACCCCCAAATTAGCTAGAGGTGAAGTTTTGGAGGCATTTGGAAGTTGTTGGATTTTCGTCGAATATTATAATATTATTTAAATACCTGAGAAATTAAATAATTAAATACTCGTCAAATCAAAAATTCAATTGCGCCGTTGCATTCTTCACCCTTCATTTAGCTAAGGGTGATTTATTAAAATTTTTTGGATCATGTTTAATTAACTAAAAAAAAATAAATATAATAAAATTTAAATAAAATAATATAATATTAATATTTAATAGTTAAAGCGAAACGGCGCCGTTCAAAGGATCACACATCATCATCTATTTTGCGCACGGGACCATCCATCTTGACGGATCTTGTGATCCGTCCGATCGAAAGATCGGACGGTTCAGGCATTCCCCCGCTCGACGTCGCGTAGGTTACGCTGCCGAATGCTTCGGACGCGGCGAGCCCGATCGCCTCCACGCATCTTCCACCGCTTTTCCACCATTTAAGCCTTCTTTAATACCATTATAAACCTCTAGTCTTAGTTTCACCGATCAGATCGAGCGTGAAGGGCAAGAGTGTTCATGCTGTCTCCTTCCAAGCAAACCTTAATATTGTTCCTTCCAAATCAGGTACCTCCTACCTTTCCTAAGTTTTTATTTATGTATGATTTAGAACTTCATGCCAATTCGTGTGTTGAAGTTGTGCTAAATCAATCGATCGATCTTCGATGGATCGATTCGAGTAAATCAGAGCGCAAGACAGGGATGAATCGATCAAGGATCCAATCCATCCGTCGGATTCCATCAACTTGGGGTAACCGTTCGATTTGCCTGATTTAATTTTAACCATCTGATTCTAAGTTAATCTAAATCATAATTATACTTAACCAAAATAAATTAAATCCTGAGTTAATCGAGTGTCACTCGTTGGATCTGATCTGGACATCGAGGACCATCCCATCAGATTTGAGTCAGACCGGTTCGAATCAAACCAGTGCAGCCGGTTCACACACCCGATGGACTTCCCAAAGGCCACACGTCCTTCAACCATTCGTTGCACAAAAGAGGTGGGGCCCGCGCTTATACCTCCATGCCATCTATCTCATCCGAGACAGCGGTGGGTCCCACCCGGTGAGCTCGGCAAAATCTAGTCCCGACACGTGGAGCCGGGCTGAGCGGTTCTGTCCATCAGCTGGGGCCCACCTGCTGAAGATCATTGTTAAAAATAAATGTATATATATTTATATATATAAAACTTTGGTATATAAATATATATACAATACTTTAGGATGGTTATATATATATACTATAATGAGTATATATACACTAATATTTATATACTTAATTATATATATAATCTTATATATATATATATGTATCAAATCAGAAGAATAAAAAGAAATTTATGTTAATAACAGAACTAATATTATTAGATATAATTATAAATAATGATATTAATATAGTGGTAATAAATTAATTCAAATTAATAATCAAAACTTTAAACAACCATAACTCATAAAATATACATCCAAATTAGACAATTAACTACACCAAATTAATCAAAAAAATTCAAAGAAATTATTGGTGCTGTCAATTATCCATTTTGATTAATTTTTTACTTAGTGATATTTTAGGTATTTATTTAAGCATCAAAATTTGCAATTTCATTCAAATAACCATAGTTTTGTAACCTTTAACTCAAACATATCCAATATGGGTCTCAAAGTGCTCAGAAAATCCTAAGAATTAATCTAATAGTGTTTATTTTGTTGTTTGGATTAGTTTTAAACTAATCACATTTAGGACCTAACCCTAATTAGGTTAATTAACCCTAGAACTTCAAATAACCATAAGTTAATCATTTAGCTCTAAATTAGGTGATCCAAATATCAATTTAGAATAGAAAACCTAATTTACAGTAATCTACAAAATAATTAGGATCCAACGGTTAGATTTCCTAATCAGCCCTAATTTCTCTAAATCTTAATTAGTGAAGATTAGTAAATCTAATGATCCAAATTGAATAATTCAAATTTAAGAGAGCTCTTAAAGTATATTAGAATCTAGCTGTGTGATAGGTTTAGTGAAATTGTGATTAATTTCACTAATCACTCACTAATTACACTAAAACCTTAATTATTAACCCCAGAACTTGTATTGGCAATAACTTAGCCAATACATATCAAAATTGAATGATTTTAGATTCTATGGAAACCTTAGAACATAAAATATAGTAAACTAATAGAAAATTTAGGTTTTATTAGGATAAAATTACCTATTTGCCCTTATAGGTCAAATTCCTTATTATAACCTTATATGGCTTAATCCTTAACCAAAATTAATGAACTTACTATATAAACTCATATTAGATAATAAGTAATCATTCCACTTTAATAAATTTTAGATTTTAGCCTGAATTCATAAAGATGAAATTTAGAACCTTAAGTAGGGGCAAAATGGTCATTTTGCCCAATTTAGGCTTAAGCATCTTAAAACCTTAAATACATTCCTAAACTCCTAAAATTAGTAAAATAACTGATTTGAACTCATTCTGGAACATTTAAACTTATTTAAGTAATAATATATGAGAAACCCTAAAAATGGCATAAAATAATCTAAGTCCTAAATTAAGTCTCATAAGGTGAATTTAGTTCACCTTATGCCTCCTTTAAGTTAAATTCATCATAATAGTTGTTAAAAAAGATCAAACCTAAAGTTTAATTATTCTCTTAAGGTTTTCCTTCAAACTTTAGGATCTTAATTCCTTAGGATCTAGCTTAGAAATTATGTTAGAATTAATCTATTAAGTAATTAGATACTTAATAGATGAAATCTTGGTTTTATAGTTTTCTAGATTTCATCCTTTATTTATGATTATTTTATATTTAAACTATAAATTTAAGATTAGAGATCCATCATATTAGGCTTGATTTGCTTAATAAGATAACCTTAATTATAGCTCGTGAGATGTGAGTTTAACTTTATACCATTAGGATTAGAACCTATTGGATTAAGAAGTTAAAATCCAATATTTTGATTTTAATATCTTAATCCCCCAATTTTAATTCATACTAATCAAGATTAGTTTAGGATTCATAAAATCATTAATTAGGATGTTTGATTTATTCTTTTAACTTAATTAAGCGTCATGTGATTTATAAGTGTTAGAACTTTATTAGTTTTAACATTCTTTTGACTTGTAGGCTCGATATTCTAGATGTATACTCGATAGCTGGATATTGGAGATCCTAAACTTGTATAAATTCAGATTAGTTAGAATGTCTTAAATAGAAAACAAAGTGACATCACAAGTGTTGTTTAGTGCTATTTTATATACATTGAACATTGTATGCTATGCTTCCTTATTTTGGACCTCTTTATATTTGGACACATTACATTAAATATAGAATATTAGATGATTATTTCTATGTTGATTTTGAATGCATTCATATGGCATTTCATATTTTTAGAAGGCAATTTGATGGAAAAATAGCTTTACTAAACTTGAGGAGATATGTCTTTTTAGTCTGCCATGTAGTATGACTTTACTTTAGGGTGGTTTTGGACTAGGACTACTTTCCTAGTGCCTGTGATTTTGGACTAGGACTACTTTCCTAGTGCCTGTGGTTTTGGACTAGGACTACTTTCCTAGTGCCTGTGGTTTTGGGCTAAGACTACTTTCCTAGTGCCTATTGTTTTTGGATTAGGACTACTTTCCTAGTGCCTATTATTTTTGACTAGGACTACTTTCCTAGTGTATCTGGGACTACTTTTCTAGATATTTTACAGTACTTTTTAGATGGAATTAACTTTAATCTGGGACTACTTTTCTAGATGAGTAGATGGACTTTACTTGTGGCAGAACTAAGTAGGAATATCTCATATTTTGTAGTTACTTTATTTGTATTACAGTCACTTTGCAGTTACCTTTTTGTTATTTTACAGTTTTGACTTACTTTGTCTTATAGTTCAGTACATTTTCTATTATATTTTCATTTTCTACAGTTCTTTTGTACTTACAGCTTTGAATATTCATTTTACCTTTTAGCAGTTCACTTTTACTTTTGGCATGTTAGGATGTTTTAGTTTTACTTTCAGTTCTGTACTTTTAGCTTAAATTGAAAATCAGTATGTCTTACATTGATCATATACTTAGAAGTTTCACTTGTGTTTAGTAGATTTCTCTATGTATTATTTAACCTTTTCTACAGCTTGAATTGAGGTATGTGCTTACCTCACATCTTGTTTGAGTTATGATTATGTTAATTATAACTTTGTTACCTTTCTTTGATTCTTTACTGCTCTTATGTTGCTTAGTATTGTGATATCATTAAAATTTAACAATTTATAACCTAAAATGTACTTAGATATTTTGTCTAACTAGATTTTTCTTTTGTTGGCTAGGGCCCTACCATTGTGAAACCGACAATGGTAGATTCTGAGCTGTTCGAGGTTGTAGGACCTTCTGGAGATCTAGTTCAGGAGGAGGAGCATGCAGTAGAAGACCCATAATTGTTTTCTTTTATTTGTGAAGACCAATAGACTTTACTTATCATTTCTGCATAAACTTTAAATGTTGTTTTGTAATAACACAGGTCATAATTGCTTTAATTTTCCTGCTTATGTATTCTGAGTTATATAGTTCTTATCTGGATGATATGGATGTTGTTATTTGTCTTTCTTCCGCACTCTGATATTATATAGTATGCTCATTCATGTGATTGTTTTCTTTGCTGCTCCTTCCTTATTAGGGCATATCCTCCCTTAGTATTTGATTAAGAAGGTCCATTCCTTAATCTGAATGCTAAGTGAGGGTTTGCCAGTTGACGACCACCTCCTAATCCGGATGATTAGGAGGCGGCCGCCACAATGACCAAGTCATAACTTTTGGCAATGTCAAGCAACCCGTACAGTGGACAATCAGTGGATCATTCATCCCTCTCAGATGCAACAACAAGCATCCATATAACATGGAAGGCAAGAACTCACACCGGCATCCAGACCAGCTCATGTACCTACAACTACTCCAATACAAAGAAGAGGTCCATCCGTTGCTCCTAAAGCATCACCTATTAATCAATGGGGAAGAACAATTGCTCCCCAGCATGCTGCTCATGCGAGGATCTATACCCTCACCCCAGTTTTAGCCCCAGAAGATAATGAAGTAGTATCAGGTACCACATTTTTTCTTTTTATAAATATCTTTCATATTATATTTAAATATAACATGAATTATCTTTCAGTTTAAACTCTAGGCACCTTACATTTCAATGACAAATCTTGTGATACATTATTTGACACTGGTGCAAGAACCTCATTCATTTCAGAAAAATTTTCCAAAACTCTTGAACTACCATATTACAACTTAGCTAAAGCCTTGAATGTCGGGTTACCATCTGGTGCCCTCATGAGTGCACAAAAATGCTGCAACTGTAACATACCAATTAATGGCAAGGCATATGAAGCAAACATGATAGTACTGCCTATAGTAAATTTTGACATCATTCTAGGAATGAATTGGCTCAGCAAGTATAAAGTTATGACTGATTATCAAAGAAAGAAGGTCATTATCAAGGGTGGGAGCAAGCCTGAAGTATTTATGGGAAAATTAGTCATTTCAACATCCTTAATCAACGCTTCACAAGCAAAGAAATTAATTTGAAAGCGGTGTAATGTAATAAAAGATGGAAGAAATTCCTTTAGCAAACACTCAAATTGTAAATGAGTTTGAAGATGTATTCCCTGATGAATTTCCTGGATTACCACCAGTAAGAGAAATCAAAATTTCAATTGAGTTAGTTCCTGACACTCAACCGATTGCAAAAGTACCTTACCACATGGCACCCAAAGAACTACAAGAGCTAAGCGAATTATTACAAGAGCTAATGAACAAAGGTTTTATTCGACAAAGTAGGCCAACATGGGTAGCCCAGTGCTCTTTGTAAAGAAGAAAGAAAGTTTGATGAGAATGTGTATCGATTATCATGAACTCAACAAGGTAACTATTAAAAATAAGTACCCTCTACCATGTATTGATGATCTAATTGACCAATTAGTTGGAGCTAAGATATTTTCCAAGATAGATCTAAGATCAGGCTATCATCAATTAAGAGTCAAAGTAGAAGATATTCCAAAAACAGCATTTAGAACTCTCTATGGGCATTATGAGTTCATGGTCATATCTTTTGGTCTAACCAATGTTCCGTCCATCTTTATGAACTTAATGCAAAGAATTATAAGACCATATTTGAATAAATTTGTAATAGTATTCATTGATGTTATTCTAATTTATTCTGAGAGCAAGGAAGAACATGAAAATCATCTAAGAACCGTTCTGAAAACTCTAAGGCATCACCAGCTTTACGCCAAATATTCTAAATGTGAATTTTGGCTATATTCTGTAGCTTTCTTAGGTCATGTAGTGGATGCCGGAAGAATTATGATCGATCAAAAAAAGATAAGCGTCATTCAGGAATGACCCCAACCAAAGACCGTATTTGCTTTAAAGGGTGTGAATTTGTTAAGGGATTTTCACAAATAATAGTACCTTTAACCAAATTAACACAAAAAGCAGTTCCATTCATTTAGAATTAGCAATGCAAGGAATCTTTTCAATAGCTAAAACAAGCATTAACAATAGCCCCAGTACTAACTCTACCATAATAAACAAAAAATTATCAAGTTTATACTACTGCGCCCATAGTAGGGCTTGGTTGTGTTCTCATGCAAGAGAAGAAGGTAGTGGCATATGCATCTAGGTAATTAAAGATTCATGAAAGGAATTATCCAGTGCATGACTTGGAACTGACAATGGTAGTATTTGCTTTAAAAATATGGAGGCACTACTTATATGGATTGAGATGTGAAGTTTTTACCGATCATTAAAGTTTAAAATATATTTTCACTCAGAAAGAGTTAAACTATCGGCAAAGGCGATGGTTGGAATTAATCAGTGACTACGACTTAGACATACAATATCATCCTGGTAGAGCTAATGCCGTAGCTGATGCCCTCACTAAAAAAGCATACCGAAATGCTATAATGGCAAGTTCATTAATGGAAGAATTTAAAAAGTTAGACATAAAACTTATTAATGGAAAGCAGATAAATAATCTACTTGAAAATAATACTACAGAGCCTACATTCATGCAGCGTATAACAATTGCCCAAGAGAATGATAAGAGATATTCCAAGCTAAAAGCAGACATCGAAAATGATCGTATAACAAACTCACATTTGCAAAAAGGAGTTTATATTTATCACGAAAAAAGGATTTGGATTCCAAATGATATATACATTCAGAATCAAATTCTAACTGAAGCTCACAAATCATGATATATAATTCACCCTGTAAATAATAAAACATATAGGGATCTAAAAAAGACCTTTTGGTGGCCTGGACTAAAGAAAGACGTAGGTGAATATGTTGCTAAATGCCATGTCTGTAGTTTGGTAAAAGCAGAACATTAAAGACCAAGTGGGCTATTACATCCATTAAATATCCCAAAGTGGAAATGGTCTGATACTTCTATGGACTTTGTAATGGGATTGCCCAGAAGTCGTACTAGAGTAGATGTGATTTGGGTAATCATAGATCATCTAATAAAATTAGCACACTTCCTTCTGATTAAGCAGACAGATTCAGTGAAAAAGCTGGCCAAGTTATATATTAAAGAAATAATCAAACTTCACGGAATCCCTAAAGCTATTGTCTCGGATCGTGACGGTAGATTTACCTCCCATTTTTGGAAAGCAGTACATCCAGATTTGGGGACAATATTGGCTATGAGTATAATATTTCTGTGATGACCCCGATATTGAGAATCACTAAACTCAACATTGATATGCTACCACAATATCTAATACTAGATTAGAAAGAAATTAATCCAAATCATTAGATACTGTGTTTGGCCAATGATTTAGAAGATGGTCTTAAGTTAGGATGGAAGGGATTTTTATGAAAAGTATTATATGAAATACATATTAAAATATGATACATGTAAGGACATGTGAGAATGAAATTTAAAAGCAATTGATATGAATACTTGAAATTCTAGATATTAAAATTCTAAATATTTAACATGTATAATATGAAGGTTCAACATGCAATATAATTCCAAGTCATTAGATTCTTAAAAATTTTGGCATGACTTATACTGTATTTGGCTAAAAAAACACCTGCAATTTAAGAATATAAGTTTTCCATTCCAATGGAATATTAAATTAAAAGAAAAGCAACCTAAAACTAACATGAAATCAATCTATTACATATGATTGTTTAGTTCGAGTTCTAATATAAAGCTAGTCCATTACATAGGATTTGCTCATTTCTAATTCTAATATAAATTCAATCCGTTATATGGGATTGCTTATTTCCAATTTTAAAGTAAGGCCAATACGTTACATGGGATTGCTCATTCACAATTCTAATAGTTTGAAGTGAGGAAAACACATATGTAACAATTATCTATCCTAGAGTTTACATAATTCACGTATCACTTAATACATACAAAGGATAAGGAATAATTTTCAACTTAAACATTTAACTAATTTCCAATTCTATATGCAATAATGTATACAGCTAATTTCCAATTTAACATACCAGTGAATATGCAACTAAGCTCCAATTTAATATGCAAAGTAAATATGCCAGATAATTATGACTAATGATTTATTTAACATTCAATTACATTCATTCATCCATTCATCACATCCCAAGCGTTTAAATATAAAATTTAAACTCCAACACAAGCATAGTAAATGTAAAGTAAATAACTTAATTACAAACCAACTGTAAAGTAAAGTAAGGAACTCAAAAGCTCACTTGCAAATTTTAATAAGCAAATATTTTATAATATTTTAAGTGGAAGCAGCTAGCTTTTTGCACTTGGTCCACTAGCCTCCAAATGCACCTAATCTATCACATTTTGGTATTTAAATGTGATAGGGCAAAGCCAAGAAATAAAAAATATGGTTAGACTAAATAGTCTTAGTACTTTTTAAGATTGGGCTAAGCATTTTATTATTTATTTGGATATCACTACTTATTACAACATAAGCACAAGCATGGGTGTAAGAAGGTAAGCATACAAGTGTGGAAAAAGTAAGTAAGGAAAAAGGCAAAGTGAGTTAGAATACTCACAAAAATATACATCCTAGCCTGCAATTAAAATAAGGGTAAAATCATTCTAAATAGGCAAGAAAGAAACTAAAGTGCATATGAAAGTAAATGAAGTAAAGCATGTATATGTTCAAATGAACATATATTAAGTAAAGAAAAGAGATAGTGAAGCATTTAAATGTAATTTTAACAATATTCATTGTAATCTAAGTAAACTATAAATAAGTAAAGTACAATACTAAAACATAGAAAATACATAATATAGAAATTATAGTAAGACCTTACTTAGACTATTAGTCTAAGATTCACATAGTCTAGAACTATGGAAGGTAATATAGCTGAAAGCTATGATGAGTCTTAACAATCTATAAGATTAAAGAAGATCTCATATGTTAATTGATTAAAGTTATTTTAGAAAGTACTCATTTTGCGAGCAAATACAGAATGAAGTGAGGAGTTAAACATGTCTATTTAACAAGTAAGGGAAAGTGGGGCCAAAACAAGTAACACTCTCATTCATCCTCTAAGAATGTGAGGTCTCCTTATTACTCCTTGTTAGCCTGCCCATGGCTTATCCAATAATATAAACTCCTATAGTTGTTAATGTGAAAGTTTTATTCATGCACAATATCTTGCATGAATGATTCAAATGAATAGAGCTCAAAGCTATACAAGCATTCAAGGAAATTTCAATAATTGTAACTTTGTGATATCCAAAGTTATCTAATTTTAATGATCTACTTAATGATTGGAGCTAATTGAGCTCCCAATTGACTTTGAGATATTGATCTTAAGTCAATTTAAAATAATAGTAGTAATTGGAGTTTTGAAAATAATAGTTTCAATTTATTTATTTTGATATGACAAAATAATTTATAAGTATAATCGATACAAATAGAAACTAGTTCTATTATAGTCCTAAACTATAAGATTTAATTATGATAATTAAATCAAGGCTTAGGTGACTAGTAAGAAGAGATTGAGATTAAAAAAATATCAAACTTAAGGAATTGGAAGTTAAGATTTAATTCACTAAAGTTTATTAGCTAGGTTATAATTTGAAGGATCTAACCAATCAAGTACTAAACTAATTAGGTTATAATAATTTGAAAGGTTTAAAGTAAATAAGAGATGGGATTTAAGAACTAAAAGTTCTAAGTACCCTAATAGCTAAAGTTTAAGGAATTCAGTAAGATTTTTAAATTACTTTAAGTAAATTAAGAATTCCTATATCTATTTCTTAAAAGATTCAAGAGAAGACTTTAACGATTAAGATGAATAAATTAGGCTCTAATCTAGTCACTAAAAGTTAGTCCTAATTGACTCAAAAATCTATAACTACAAAAGCATTAAGGTTAATTACTCTTAATGGATGCAATAAATAGATCTAAGGATCAACTACAATTCATGTTTAAATCAATCCTAGAATTTCTACCTTAGGGTTGAAAGGTGAATCAAGAATTTTGCAATTTATTCACATAACTAAAAAGTGAGAACTAAGCTCAAACATAAGTAATATAAATTTACATGGGGAATAATAAATGTGACATGTTAACTACCTTAGGGTTTTATAATATCTAATATATACAATCTAAGAAACTAGAATTTATCACAATACACTAATTAAGAGTCAATAACCTAAAATCTCTAATTATTATCCAATGAAAATAATATGCATATATATAAAATCCTTATAACATAAGGAGAAAAATGACACTAAGTATGTCAAATTTGGACAACATTGGAAAATTAGAGTTTTTGTGACTCCTAATTAGGGTTAAAAAGTGATAATAAGAATTAGGGTTCAAATATTAAATTTGATTTCATATTAATATTCCTCACATTTTTGTGAGTGAAATGGACTATTTGATCATTTAATTCGGATATTAAATGATCAAATTAGGTCACATGAAATGATGAAATTAAATTATAATTAATTAATTAATCTTAATTATTGAATAATTAAATCATTCATCAAAATAGAAATTAAATTGCATATTATTAATCTACTAATTTTTATGATCAAAATGATATAAAATTTTGGATTATTTGGATTAGTACTTTTAAAGTTACAATTAAATGAAATTTATAATGATTAATCATTTATAATTAATTCCTAATCAATTAATTATTACTGCACGAAATTAAAAATACAGTGTGGAAATAAATGGTGTTGAGATTAAGGAAGGGACGGCTAGCAGTACCTCATGAATTGTGCGCTGCCAGACACGCGGCGACATATAAGGAAGTTGCATGTCGACGCGGGACCCACGACCTATATGTACGCGGTCCGTGGTTGAACCGTCCCGACTTAGCGGAGGAACCCGGACTGCAACGCTCATGGTTCGGACTGCTTCATCCCCAAAAGAGGATAGAGAGGAGCAGATCTAGGGTTAGACCTCCCGATCAAACCCAGAGGTCTTAGGTCAAGATCCACATCACTGTAAGATGGTCGTGACTGGGTCGAACAAATGAACTTAAGGTTTGCCCGTGAAGACGATGAGATGCGGCAGCAAAATGATGCCCTAGGGTTCATAAGGTGGAACCCTAATTCCCATTGCCTCAAACTTGATCGATTTGAACTAGATATTACTCGATCGAGTTTGATCTAGGTTCAGATCGATCCCTTAATGCACACCAAACCTGATTGCTAAACCAATTTAAGGAGAGGCTAAACGGATAGGTACCTGGAGATGGAAGAAGAACTGAGTTTCTGGCAATCCCTTGAAAAGCTCCCGCAAGCTTTTCAGGCGCTCCCAAGTGCTCAAGTATCCCTCAGCGAGTGCCAAATCCCGAGAGGAAGTTAATCGGGAGGTAAAGAGTGCGTAGAAGAGTTCAAATGGCAATCGGGCGTACGCCCTTCTGCCATTGTAGGCCTCTACAGACAAACGTGGGGACGACGTACAGGGCGCTCATCCAAGCTATCCATTTCGCATCTTGATCCGACGGTTCGATGCAGCAGGGAGGTCGAGCGCCATTGGATCTACCTTAAATAAGCGCGACGGTCTAGATCTCATTGATCCGCTGCACGATGTTTGGGCATGCGCAGTGGATCCTCGTGGTTTTGGATTAATTGTAAAAATTATTTAAAATACATATATCATATATATTAATTGATTTCCTTTAATTAAATAATTAATTATACTCTATTTATTAATCAAATTTAAATAACCAAACACACTCTGAAAAATCCCAAAAATTCACCTTTACCTAATTGAGGTGTGGGGAACTCAAAAATATAATCAAATTTTTGATCGGAGGTTAATTTAATTATCTTAATTTTCTGGGAATTTAATTATTATAAAAATATTCAGGGAAAAATTAACGACTTCCAAACACTTCCAAAATACCACCCCTAGCTAATTTAGGTGTGGTGAATCCAATGGTGGACTATATTTTCAAATCTGAGGTCTAAATAAATTAGACATTCTTATAATTATCAGAAAACTAGGAAATGTTGGAAATTGCCAAACGATCTCCAAATCGCACGAAATTTGAAATGGAGACTCCTAATACTATTATAAGACAATGAAAAATGATTAGAGTCAATAAGGTTACTAATTGACGAGTAACAACACTAGGGTTATTACAATTCCACCCTCAAACAGTTGGTCAGACCAAGAGAGTAAACCATGTACTTGAAGATCTTCTTCGATTAAGCATATTAGACTTTGGCGGTAGTTGGGAAGATCACCTTTGTGGCGCCCCGCTCCTTAAGTCCACCAATCATTAGGCTAAGGGGCAGAGTGTCACTTAGGCAAATCCCTCACTCAACATTAGATTAGGTGAGATCCATAATCCATTGTCATGGGAAGGATGTGCATAGCATAAATAATAGAATCAGTCACTACATCTAACATACATACAGATTGCGGAAGTAAAATGAAATAAATATCACACATTCATCCACCATGCATCACATAATAAATAGTACAATAGCTTAACAAATAATAAAGTGCAGAAAAGTAATCACAGTCATAGTGTGGGGCCCTAGTACTGGTAATAAGAATGTACGGTGCTCCAACTATGGAAAATCCCCAACTTAAGTAAGGTTAGGCGAACCCAACCTGCCTTAAGTCAAGGACTTGTCACCAAGTGCTATAACATCCATCAATATAAATATCAAAGTGGCGAAAGCAGTACATAATAAAATAACATCCACAAGCATACATAGTAGGGAAAGAAAATGCAATAAAGTAACTCATCACAATGCAGAAAGTAGAGTACACCCAGAAAGTTACTTATTACAAACTAAAATGAATAACTGAAAAATGAAAGACTCTCATCCTCACTGAAATAAACAATGCAAAACTATCTAAACAGCGGCTGGAAGGTCCTCCTCCTGTACTGGCTCCTCCTCCGCGACACTGCCCATGAACACGTCTAAATCTGACATTTGTCGGTATCACAAATGCCAGGGCCCCAGCCAACAAAATAAAAAGATTACAGTTAGACAATTGTCTAAGTACATTTTAGGCTATTTAAATGAACTGAATATTAAAAGATATCACATTTAATTTAACTACACATGCAAGCAGTAAAGGGTGCAACAAGCTATGAAAGAACTAGAATACTATAAACTATCTATTTATAGAATGCAACATCTATATGAAGTAACATACAAAACACTAAATAAGCAAGGTGAGGCTAAAAGCAAAAATAACTGCAACTACTGAATAGACATGATCCTAATATGATTATGATCAAGGTAAAATATGCTGAGTATAAAAGAACACAAGTACTGAATATGATAAAATTCTAGCATCCTAAACATGCCATTCATACATATATCTAAGCCATAAAATATACATACAACATGCAGATTAACATGAAAAGAAAGGCCACTGAGACATGTGGCAAAGCGAGCAAATACTGAAAATAAGGCCACTGAAGCATGTGGCAAAGCAAATAAAAAAAAAACAATACAATACAGCTAAAGTAGTAATAAGCCTAAGCCCTAGTACTGCCATACCAGCCAATAGGCCATACAGGGCCTCCAATATCAATCAATCAATCCCCAGCCTAGCCATCCAAATATGCTAGGTCTGAGTCCAGTCTATACAATACTACTACTGAAGAGGCAGACTAAGCTAGGACATATTCTACTAACTGTAAACAAAACAAAACTGAATGATATGCAATTTCAATACTAGCTTAGGATGTATCATCCATATCCTAAGTTTTTCCTATTATGCTCAAGGAATAAAGCTCAAATATAAGGTATGTAAGGCAATCTAGTCAAAGTAAGCAAGAGACTCAATCTAAACTTATGTGATATCTGTTGTTGTCTAATTATCAAATCTAACTACTCTGAGAAGGTACAAGCATAGGATCTCCAATATCCAGCTATCGAGTAGAATCTCAGATTTACGTCCATAAAGTTAAATATTAGAACTTAACAAGTTCTAATCCAAAATCATGCGATGACTATATAGTTTAAGTAAGCAAATCAACGACCTAATTTTATGAATATTTCACTCTCTTACCCAAATCTTGATCAAATGAATCAAGATTTAAGAATTTAGAACTTAAACCCTATGTTGAGTTTAAATCCCAAATCCTAGGTTATATTTTAAATAGGATCTAGGTTTCTCACTTATTACCCAATTTGAAGGTAAAGAATCCTATAATTTGAAAGATTCAGGAACTAAGATCTTAGTGAAAGGCTATTCTACTGATTATAAGATAAATATTCAATTAAGAACTTGAGAATCTAAGATCTATATTCAATCTTTAAGATAATTTTATTATCTTATTGATTGAATCATCCTATACCCACATGGAAGGTTTCAAAAGATTAAACAATCAATTATTAAAGAATTTTAATTGGAGGTGGTTTGATTCAAATTGAAGATCTAAGTCTAAGATCTAAGATCTAAAGATCTGAAGTTTGATCACTTTAGACTTCTAATTAGGGTTTTGACTCAAAGGTTTCCATTTATGATTTTCTTTAGATCTAATTTCATAATTAACTATAAGGACTTATTAAGGTTAAGAATTGACAATTCCAAGTATTAGATTAACATTAAACCCATTTTGACCTTCTTAGGTTACTTAAGATATAAGGGTCTGAGTTTTGATCACTTTAGATCTTAAGCTAAGATTTTACTTAGCTATTTCCAATTACTTTTCTTTTAACCTTAATTCTTAATTTACTTTAACTGAACTTATTAATGAGATAATTGACTATTTTCATTATTAAATTAAATAAGTTTAAGGCCAAATGATCTTTTTAAGGAATGCTTAAGGTTTAAGTATCTTATTTAAGGACTAAATGAAGATTTCATGTATTAATGATCACATTATCACTATCCTTGTTCTAGGACTTCAGAGAACATTTCCAATCTATGTTATAGTGGCTTACTGAAATTTTTTTCAATCCTCAAAGAGCACTAAATCACATTTTTGCCAAAATGACCAAAATGCCCCTCTTAAGGCAAAAATAGGGGTTTTAGGGTTTTATTGTCCAAATTTGTTTGAATCTATTTTAAAGCATTTCATATGACTAAATGAAGTGGGAAACACCCATATCTTAGGTTTTGATGACCTAAATGATCTTGATTAGCACTAATCACCTAATTAAGGCACGTAGAGTGATTAGTGAATTTAAGGCACTTTAGGGCAATCCAACCTTACACTTAGGTTTTACTAGGTTTAATATGATATTAGGAACCATCCTTACCCACATCAGAAGCTTAATTAGGGTTTAATTTACTAACCCTTGATTAGGGTGATTAAGAAAATTAATTATTCAAAATTAATTTTAAGGGTCTGGAATTGTTCCTTATTGTACAAGGAGCAATCAGAGCCCTTAAACTCATAGATTGGATATTTAGATGATTTTATATGATTTATTTAAGAACAGAGAAGTTTTAGCCAATATTTTTAAATCCAACCATTGGATCTGAAATTTTATTTTATATTCAGATTCCTTGAATTTTTCTGATTCAAATAGTATATTGGATCATACTATTTGGATCTGTATAACTAAAATTATTTAATTAATTTAATCTATATTTTTATTTAAATTAGAATCATAGGATTTAATTAATTAAATTCAGAATCATTAAAAATGCATTCCTAAAATTATTAAATAAACGCAGCCCAAATTCCAAACCGCGCGGGTCGGGGCTTGGCCCGGCCCAAAATCGCCGTCTTCTTCCTCTCGCGTGCGCTCGCAGCCCGAACCCTGGGGTTACCTTCTGTCACAAAATTCGCCGCGCACAAGCCACGCCAGGCCCTGATCTCGATGGCTACACGCTCCTTGGCCTTAGATGCGTCGATTAAACCCAGAAGCCCTAACTGGGAAGCTCCGGATCGCTGGATGCCTACTCGGCCGAGACCCTTCAGTTGGCACACCTGTGAGGAGATAATTCTCCTCACAGAGTCCACGAGTCGCCGATATCTCGATCCCTACACGTTCAGGGATTGAAGAGGGAGCGATATGGCGCAACGAGAGATCTTGAGGTGGTCTAGATTGTCTGGGTGCTACTCTGTGTTTTCTGCCATCTAGACCTGTGACTGGATCGATTGATTCCAGTCGAATCAATCAATCTAGTCAAACCCAATTATCGATACCCACTTACAATCATTGCCGAGGGGTATCGATGCTAAATGGAGGCCTAATTGCTCGATGGGGACGCCGCATTCGCGTGAATTAGCCCGACTGGCAGTGCATTCTCAGATGGTGCTTAGGCTGTCTAGAGCACTGCCAAGGCTCACTAGAGGTCCAGGATGACAGCTAGGAGCTAAGGAAGGGTCCTAGCACAGCACCTAAGCTTAATTGAGAGCGAAACGAGATGAAAACCAGCTCTACTGAAAATGGGAGAGGCTGTACCCAGTTTGCTGTGATGAGGACAATGCAGACCGCTCTAGCACTCTAGGTGATCGCAGGAACAAGCTGGGGGTCTGAACGTTAGACGCACACCCACTATCAGCTGAAGTAGAAAGTCCAGTCGCCGGGAGATCTCAGAGCGCCCGGAATTGAGGGAGAGAGCAAGGTGAGCTTCACAGTGAGCAAAGGAGCTCACTGAGGGGTTAATGGGGGTACTTATAGGCTTAGGAGGACTTAGGTATGGAGGCTGGGGCTCGGGCTCAGAAAATGGCTCGGCCCGAAGCTACTCCCGAAATTCCCAAAATTGGGACTATCCAGGCCTCCTGGCTCAGCCGGCTAGGCTCGGCCACTTACGGGAAGGCGCCAACGGTCGAGCTGACCTAGCGAGAGGAGTGGCAGACAGGGATTATGTGGCACATTTCTGCGGATTTTTCCTGTCGGGACGAGATCCTCTAGGGACGAAGGTGAACAGTGAGTGGGGGCTCAGAGCCGTCTGATCTACGAATCCGTTGCGTTTGGACGGCCTGATGGAGATTTTAAGTAACGGCCGCGCGGATTAAATCCTAGACGTTAGATTTAATATATCGATCGCACGTCTGAGATTCGATCACGGGGCGGAGCGATGCGAGCCCTTGGATACTGCGCTGAGATATGTGCTAGAGATCCCATTGGCTCGAAACCGTGCGCCGCTGTCGGGACCCCGCAGCGGATCTACCGCGGTCCCGACAGCAAATCCCACAGAATTAAAAATTAAATAAAATTTAATGTTAATTAATTAAAACTATTTAATTAATTCTTAATTATTCTAAAATTTCCCAAATTCAATTTATGATCAAATGAGCTCCAAAAATTCCCAAAAATTCACCCTTAGCTAATTTGGGTATGAGGAATTCAAAATTGAAATCAGATTTCAATTTGAAGATCAAAATAATTTAGGTATTTTTCAGGTTTTAAAAATAGCTAAACATACCAACTTCTCCAATTTAGCTCTAATTGATTTCAAACTTCTAGGTTTAGGTTTAAATGACCCATTGAATTCAATAGAATCAAAATCAAACCTTGGTTTAGCTTAATTAATCTAGTTTTAGCTAGGGTAGGGTTGTTACACATAGTACCTGTATTATTACAATATATAAGTAAATAATTTTAAAGGCTGAAAATAAATCTCTCATCCTCATAATAGCTAAAAGGAACTAAAAAGTATCTGGCTCTCCTGGCTGAAACTCCTCCTCTAAATAAGGCACCCCTTCTTTAGCACCCAGCTTCTCAAACTTATCTGAATATGATATTATCGGTTTCATAATGCTAGGGCCCCAACCAATAAAAGAAAATCTTGTTAGACAATTGTCAAGTATATTTTAGGCTGAATATTTTTCATGTGTTATTAATATTACCATTTTTTATACTTAAGTACATCAAAAAGTAAACTAAAGTAGTAGGAGCAGTAAGCATACGAGAAATGGGGTAAGTTTTAAATACAACATTTATAACTAAACAAAAAGGTGAGGCAAAAGCATACCTCAAGTAATTAAGCAAGAAATGGGCATATACATATATATAGTGCAGTAAGTAAAAGTACTGAAAATAAAGTCTAACCCTAAACATGCTGATGATCATATGACATATGCTAATTAAAGATAAAAATCTAAAAATGGTACATATAGTAAGCGATGAAGTTTAGCACTCTATAAATATATATATATATATATATATATATATATACAAGTAAGCAGGTAAGTAAAGAAATAGAGCTGACTAAAACATGCATAAAAAATATAGTACACAGTAGGCTAAAACTGAAATAGGTATATAAAGACTGTCATATTAGAAAGTTGGCCATTGGGCCGGTGAAATCCCCAAACTCTTTCTCGGCTTGGGCAGATAGAAATTCCCATATCCTTTCTATGCTATGGCAGACAGAACCAGCAATAGAACTGAGGAGGCAGTAAATACAAATACAGAATCTTTTAATTATTTTACTTTTGTTTCGGTGAACATGTCTAGAAACAACTGAGGAGTCAAGCACATCTACAAGATTATACGGGTTCCAAGCTTAATACACACTCCTCAATGAGTAATGTTAAGCATCCTTATTACTCATAACCCATGTCCATTAGGGTAAATGTGCACATGAATCTACTAAAATATACTGAACCCAAAGGTAATTATTATCCTAATTATTCTAAGTTATCATTTTATGCACAAAGTTTTCTTATATGATATGTCTAAGGAATTAAGCACAAAATACAAGAAATGCATAGCAACAAAATAATCAAATAAGCAAGGGACTTTTCTATACATGGTGATATCATTGTTGTCTAAATTAAATAATTGTAACTATTCTAAGTTATACAAGTTCAGGATCTCCAATTTCTACTATTGAGTGTAACTTTGAAGTATGTCCTTATAAGTAAAAAGGATCAGAATTGATCAGGTTCTAATCTAATTCAATCAAATACGAATACAAGTTTAATCAATAAATCACAACGTCCTAATTTGATGAATTTCAGCGTTCTATCTAAGATCTGATTAGGATCTACTAAACTATAGATTATAGATTAAATACCACGAGATTGAGCTTAATCACATAATACAAAAGGATAAGACAAAAGATCTAGGTTTCATTATAAAAGTGATCTATTGATTAAGGCAAATCCTATTAAGCAAATCAAACTTAAAATGATAAATCTCCTATCCTGATTCTAAGATTAAAAGAAAAAATAATCAAAATAAGTTGTAAAGTCTATAAACTAATAAAACCAAGGATTCATTCATTGAAAAACCTCATTTTTAAATGAATGAAATCTAACCTATGATCTAATCCTAGTATCAGGAGTAGTCCAAATATGAGGTGAAAGGTCCTAAGGAAAAGACTAGAGGAATTTAGGGAATTTTATTAAGTTGATTGAATTATTGATTTTGTTTACTTAAATGATTCTATTAGAGTTCTAACATTGCTCTAACTCATTTAGAAGTTATTTTAAGAGTTAAAGACGCTTAACCTAAATTTTGGGCAAAATGACCATTTTGCTCCTATTTAAGGGTCCAAAAATCTACTTTTTGATTTAGGACTCCAAATTAGAATTTCTTATGCCAAATAATTCCTTACTATCTAACATGAAGATATACAAAAAGCACGCTCAATTTGGATAAGAAACGGATCTTACAGGTCCAAACAAATATTTTGACCTAAGGGCAATCTTGTAATTTACACATAATGGAATCTAAATTTTTGTACAGTTTACTGTTGGTTACTATTCAAGGATTCCATTAAGTCCAAGGATACTGCATTCTGAGGTCAAATGGCAAAGTTATGGCTAATTCAATTTCTAAGGGCAATTCAGTGATTTTATCGGTCAACGGGTGACAAAAATCCAACTTTTTCATTTGAAGTTCAATTTTAGCAAACTTAGCTTCTATAACTTTCCTATAATATATTGAGTGTGTTGACATGAAGTAAACCTAATTTGGACTTTAATTGGTCAAGTTATGGCCTAACTAAGGTTAAGGGTATTTTGATCATTATCTGACTTTTTAGGTTTCATATCCTAAATATTATTTTAATTTATTGATGACACTAAAATTCTAAGCTAGTAGCACTTTGAATTTCTGAATTTGGAGTTGAATTGACCAATTTATGGTCAATTGAAGTTTATGGGCATTTTGGTCATTTTTAAGGTAGGGTCATAAATGTTACTTTTCAAACTAAGCTCCATGGGGAAACTAATACTTCTATAGTGTTTGGGCTATTCTCCTGAGTATTTTAAAACCTATATTGCCTATGTTTGGGTGACTAGGTTAAAAGTTATGAGGGTTTAATTAGGTCCAAAATATCACTACGTTATACGTACCCTGAAACTAATTTTTGCATTACGCCATTTGATTCCTTTTATTTTTCTAAGTAAAATAAAACCTATATTGACTATGTTTGGATCATCCTACAAAAAGTTATTAAACTTTTAAGAATTTTTTGAATTAAATAATTTAAATAAATAATGTTACTGTTCATTTATTCAATTTATATTAATTTACTATTCATTCCAAATTAAAATATATTTTTCTGTATTTATTACTTAATTAATTAATTATTTTTCATCTGTATTTAAGTAGTATTAATTATTAATTAAATAATTTAATCTATTATTTAATAAATTTAATTATTTTAATTATATAAATATTAATATTATTGTTTAATTATGATTAGTGATAATTAATTAATTATGCTAGTGTTTAAATTTAATTAATTAATTAATTATCTATTTAATGATATTTAATATTTATTTAATTAAGATTAGGATTAGTACAAATTATTCATTAATTAATTTTTGTTAATATTATATTGGTGTATTTATTAAACCTAATTAATCATATTCATTATTTGATTATCAATTAATCTTCATTAAGTTCTGATTAATTAATAACTATTAATAATATAATATTAATTAATTACAGTTAGTTTAATCATTAATAGTTAATTAACTAATTAATTAATTAAGTAATATTTATTGTTTAATAATAATTAATTACTAATTATCCTTAATTAATATACTAATCTAACTGCTAAGTACAATTAATCACTAATTAATCACAATTAACATTAATTAATTATAATTATATTAGTATAAAAATTATTAAATTTATGTCGAAAATGACTAGTGGGACCCACAGCTGCCATGTGGTAGGCCCTAATTAGCTGGCTGAGAAGCTGCGGGTCCCACAGAGCCACGTGGCAGGCCCTGAATGGCCGCGGCAGAGCGGGTGGCCCCACTTATCGGGCTGTACGTGACAGCCCGACGCCCGGTGGGTCCCACGGGACACGTGGTGGCATTCCAGAGGGCACCAGCACGCTGGTGGGACCCACGCGTGTTCACGGCTTTGCGCGGCTGACACGGGGGCCACGTGCTGTCACGAAGGAGCGCCACGTGTTAAGGCGGGCCCCACCACTTCGACGCGGACCCGAACAGAAATCGGGATGGGCTCAGGTCAACCCGGTCTGGCCCGGAACCCTTCTTCTTCGTACGGCAACCCGAGGGCGCCGGCTAGGGCACGGCTTTTGCAGGCATTCGCGGCGCCCGACCACCTCGGCCCGCCCGGCCGAGGACAGCCCTTGGCGAGGCCTACACGTCGACGGGTGGGCCATCACTGGAGGTGGCCGGAGTCACCGGTAAGATCCAACCCTAGTGGTTAGGTCGCAGGTCGGCTACGGCTAACCGTTTTCATTGTGGACTAAGTCCATAAAACGCTCGATCGGGGTCGATCCAACCCGATCTAGCTCTATCAATGGCTATTCAGGATCACGGAATACTGTTTCAAAACAAGAAATGAGGAATTGACTGAGCATCGGAGGGGATTGGAGTGTACCTGATCACCGGTTGCGACTTCCAGGGTTCGGGCAGATGGGGTGCAGAGCGTCCAGGACCCGATCTGAGTGAAAATGCGAGCCCTCAGCATGGCTCTAGGGCCTTAATGGGGCAATGACGGAGAGTGCGAGGGTTCTGCGAGCGAGGACTGGCGATGTGAGGCGGCGACTGTCGTGTGTCGACCCCCGATACAGAGCAATCTCCGTGAGGAAGGAGAAGCTTCGGGATCGTGTGACTCGATCAGACGGTCCAGATCCGTCGTCCGATTGAACGGTGGATCCTAGACGGTGCGGCGCGTGGGGGTAGACGGCGTTGGCTACTTAACGGCCGTGGAATATTAAAAATAAATATTAAATAATAAATACTTTAATTAAAATAAATAATCTATTTATTTAAATATTAATAATTACTTAATTCTATCCAAATAATTAACTCTCAAAAATTCTCAAATACTCACCCTTAGCTAATTGAGGGGTGAGAAATGCAACGGCGAGGTTGGATATCAGACGAGTATTTTAATTTCCCAATTTTCGGGGTATTTAAATATTAATAACATATTCGTCAAAATTTTGACGGCTTCCGATTGACACGAAAACATCACCCCTAGCTAATTTAGGGGCAATGAGCACGATGGCAAAGTCCATTTTTTGATCTGAGATCTTTTTAGATAGGTCAAATTTTAGGGTTTTTGGATTTTTCCAGAAATCAGGATTCGATCCCTTTGACTCTTGATTTGGGCTAGGTCTTAGGGGTTGACTCCTAATGACTTAATTAGTACTTAGGATTAAGATTAAGACTGAGATTAGTCCTAATTGACTAAGACAATAATTTGGGTTGTTACAACCTTCTATTAGTGGAGTTTTCATACAACAACCACTGTCAGTCATGTATTGGAATGGCCCCATATGAAGCTCTGTATGGAAGAAAATGTAACACGCCATTGGCCTGGACTAAAGTGGGAGATGTTCAATTATACAGATCTGATATAGTTGAGGAGACTAATAAAAAAATTCATCTAATAAAGAGCAAGATTGCTACTGTAGTGCCCCGCCCCGTCGCCGCGCACAAAAGGTAAAATAGATCGACGGTGGAGCGGCGCGCCGATCGGGGAGGAATATCTCGTCTCCCCGGATGGTTGAAACTGAACTCATCTGAAGGACTACTGACTCAACCTCAATGAGGGTTAAGACCTAATACTTAAGATAAGAGTAGTATCCTTATCCTAAGTATTAGATTAATACATATATTGGATGTAAAACACATGAGGAATCCAATATATATATAAGATATCAGCATTTCTAGTATACTGATCACAGCATAATACTAAGTATAAGTAGTATATAATAGAGTGCGGAAGCTAAGTAGTCATTTAAGAACATTCATAACAGAAGCTGTATAAAATAGTCATCTCAGAAAAGAAAATAACACATCTAGAATTATTACAATAGTTTACTGAAACACATGCATAAAAGCTAAATACTGAACTAAAATAAACTAAGCAGAAAAATAAAGTTAAAGAAGAGTCCACTAGTGCTCCACAGGCTCCTCCTGAATCTCTTGGGAGTCCTCTTGATCTGACTTAATATACTGCTCAAGATCTAGCAAATTGCCGCATCCCAAAAGTACCCCATGTTAGATAATAAGTCTAACACATCGAAACTAGTCTAAGCAGTTCTAGTTATCCATTTAACATTTACATAATGTAAGCAAAATTGCAAAAAAGCTGTAAAGCAACTGAAGGTATAAAACTATATAAAACTGTACAAAACTGAAGTAAAGTAAAGTAAAGCTATACTGAAAACTGAATACTGAAAGTAAGCAAAAATAGTAATGGATCTAAAACTGAGTGATAGTATGTAAAATTATGTTGTATGCTATTGAAACTGTGCATCTGAATATGCCACAATACTATATGCTACTGATATGCAACCAAAATATCACTGAACTGCTATGGGTCGTATAGTCCAATGTACACATACATCCAGTTGGGAACTACGATGCGGATGCATCCTGAAATTCTCCAATCAATGTATGCAATATTTTGTAACCCATAAATCATCACTAATACTCATACATTATTACTGATACTCAAATATCATACTTATACTCATGCTCATGCTTCTAAGCTACATGAGATAAATCCAGAAATCTAAAAAATGCTTTGAAATCCAATAACGAATTCAAGGTCTCCATTGTGCAGAATCTTATCAAAAGAAAGGATTCTGACTCCTAGATTCTAGTATCAATAATTAGTTCAAGTTCAGAGTTTACTTAAAGATCATTAGATGGGAAGACTGTATACACATATTTAGCATATTTGCAAGAAAGGTGGTTCTTAACACTTAGTTGGATTAAGCCACCATAACGAAGCAATCTTCGATAGGAGGCATCGCCCGATGACAATTTGTATCTCAAGCTAAGTCATTAAGATGCCCAACTCACAATCATACTTAGTGTCTTTAAGAATGTGACTCGAATTACTTAGTTTGTTTAAGCCACACCTATTAAAGTGATCTTCTCTAGGATGCATCACCCGTTGGCAATTTGTATTTTAATCAAACTAAAGAATGAATCCTTATTTATAACACTCTTGGGATTGATTTAATTACTTTAAGCAAGAATATATTTGCCTAAGCCCGCAGGATAGCACAAAGATAAATCTTACTGAGAGTGACTCAACTATTCCTGAATACTACTGAAATAATCCAATACTATGGGTATACCCTACTATACCCAACCAATAATCGAGGTTCCGAAGATTCTATTTAATCAACAAGGATTTATCAAAGCTATTAATCCTTACTCTAAATGGGTGAATCTTACACAAGGCTCCAAGGATGTGATCAAAAGATCACTCAATATTGATTTCTACCACAAAGGAGAAGTTCCATTCTAACTGCTTTAGGTGATTCCTACCATGAGGTGTCAAGATCAACTTCTAAGGTTATGAAGGATCATCTAAGATTCCTACCTCAATAAGTTACAAAAGTTCTTCCTACCTCAATATATCAATAATTAAGGTCTTTAAATATTTACAGAATGATCATATAGTAAGACCCTTAAGATCTCACTTTTCTACTTTTTAAGTTAACATTCAAAGTTTACTTATTAGACTTGGATTAAAGTGATCAGATCAGATGATTAAAATTCATCTAATTCTTTTCTATCCTACAATTATGGGATAAAATCAAAGATCTTATTAGAGCTAGATCATTTCATAAATTATTACAATTTTATTATCCATATTATGCTAATAGTCTTATATAAGATAAAATCAAAGATCTAAAATTTAAAGTCAGATGATTCAATCACACAGATTCAATATTAACCTTAACACTTCTAATTCAATGATTTAAGATCAATATCAAATTATATGCATTATTGGAATAATGTCAATTGAATTATCTTACAATCAAGTTAATTGATTAAGGTGATTAAGATTTATATCTTAATCAAGATTATTTAGGGTTTAACCCCTAGCCTTACCAAAATTAAGACCAATGGCTGATTTATAGGTTAATGATAAATTAATATATTATTAGTGTATTATTGATGTCAAATTTTAGATTTAGATTAAGCATCATATACTTAATCAAGTTCTCAAGATTCCATTATAATTTAATATCAACTAAGCACATTTAGGTGTCCAATTAAATGCTAAAGTTTTCTAACATACATCATAATATCATGAAAACTTAGGAATGTAAAGATAACATAAAATAGAAGGTAATTAAGGCTAACTAAATACTAAATCAAACTAAGGAGTTAGCTCTTGATTACAATTCTAAAATACTTAGGTTGCATGCAATTTGGTTATTAAGATAAATCTAATTAATACAAGCATTTAAAGATTATATATTTAGCATTTGACACAAAAGTACTTAAGGCACATAAGAGCTCTTTGCACATGCCATAAAAGGGCAAATTTTCAAAGTTGATTTTAACACAAAATTTTATGTAATGCTCAATTTTAACTAAATTAGGTTCAAATTTGATATAATTCAGTCCCACTAGGGTCCTAGGGATCTTAAAATGTAAAAACAGTGAAGCTTTGGCAATTTCAACTAATTTTATGCACTTTCAAAAAATTCTGGGCGCTACGGCGCACTGCACGCTTTTGATGTTGCGGCTAAAAATGGTGCTGTGGCGCACTACAGCGCTTTTCGGCACTGCGGCGCACTATGACGCCTGATCTGAGAGCTGGATGCGATGGCGTGCGGCAGCGCTTTCAGGGGATGCGGCGCGCAGTCGTGGATTAACTTGCAGAAATACTATTCAATTAATTTATTTTCTCGTTACATATAGTTTTCTAGAAATGACGCTGCGACCCACTGTGGTGCGCTGCAGCGGTCCAACTTTCATGTGACTGTTCAATTAATTTTTCTCTTGATTTCTTATAGTTTTTCTCGAAATGATGCTGCAGCCCGTTGCGGCGCGCTGTGGCATGCGCAGCGGTTTAACTTGCGGGTTACTGTTCAGTTAGTTTATTTATTGATTTCATATAATTTTTCCTAAAATCATGCTGCAGCCCACTGCGGTGCACTGTGGTGCACCGCAGTGGAAACTATTTGAGCTTCGGGCACTACGGCACAGTAGCGCCCGATGGTGATTTTGCTTGTGCAAAAACCGTGAAGGGTCACATTTCGAGCTCAAATACTCTCAATCCGGAGCATTCAATGAATGGTGTCATTAATCAATGGAAAGATCTTTCTGATACCTTTCCATTGATACTAAAATCGGCACAAATGGATTATCTTAACTATACAAACAATAGAGTTAAAGGTTCGGGTATACAAAATTGACGAAAAATAGAGCATGATATTTTCAAGTAATATGATGCCTTAATGAACCTCAATGGCTTTCACATACAATCATGGATCTTCTAAAGATACAATATAGCATAATAACAACATGAAGGAGACAAGGAAATGGGTACCATAGCCTTGCAAGAAATAGAGGAAGAGGACTTGGAAAGCTTGGAGGAAGAACTTCTTCTTCTTCTTCTTTCGCACAAGACTTCAACAATGGAAGGGGATGGAGGGAGCCTTAGAGCTTCAGCTTTTGCAAAGGGGATGAAGAATAGCCGAAGTATTTCTTAAAGGAGAAGATGAAATGATGAAGTAGGGCGATAGGGCATGGCTATGGAGGAAGAAGAGGCATGGGTTAAGGGGGAAAGGAGAAGGATTTTTCCCCCTTTTTGCATGCACCAGCATTGGAGGGAGAGGGGGCACCAAATGGGGAGCCAACTAGGAGAGAGGGGAAAGAAAAATTAGAGAAAAAAAATAAGAATAAAATACATAATTCCTTTCTAATTTTTTAATTTATTAAAAATTCAGATTTTATGAACACGTCCCGAAAAATCCTAAAAATTCACCCCAAGCTAATTTGGGAGTGAGGAATTCAATGACGAAGTCAGATTTCGATTCTGATGATTATTTAATTATGCTAATTTCGGGATATTTAATTATATTAAAATATTCACAAAAATTCTACGACTTCCAAACACGTCCAAAACATCACCCCTAGCTAATTTGGGGGTGACGATCACCATGACAAAGTCAGATTTCAATTTTGAGGTCAAAATAAATACTTTAATTTTTTAATTAATTAAATATTAAAATAATCCAAAATATTCGATTGAGCTCAGAATTGCTCCAAATTTTTAAGGAATGATTCTAAAAGCTAGATGAACTTAATAGAATGATAATTAAGATATAATTAAGCTAAAATTAAGCTAAGTAACAACCTTGAGTTGTTACAGCTACAATTCAAGATCGACAAAAGAAATATCATGATGCTAAATATCGAATGCTAGAATTTCATGTAGGAGATCATACCTATCTAAGGGTAAGCATAATAAGAGGAGTTCATATGTTTGACATAACAAGGAAGAAAAGTCCAAGATATGCTGGACCCTTCGAAATAATCGCAAAAATTGGAGACGCCGCTTATAAGCTCAAACTACTAGATAATTTTTCTGCCGTTCACAACGTATTCCACGTTTCTTCATTACGAATGTGTCTATAGAAACTCTTCCAGCAAGTGTCTATCCCTTCAATCAACCTCCAACTTGATCTAACTTATAAAGAAGAACCACTCAAAATATTGGATTCAGATAATAGGAAATTGCGGAGTCGCCACATCCCAATGGTCAGAGTACAATGGAAGAATTCATCAAAAGAAGAAGCCACTTGGGAAAGAGAAGGCTCCATGAGGAAGAATTATCTAACGTTGTACAATATGTCAGGTAATATTCTCACCCATAAATAAGTTTCTTTGCGTGATATCGTGGACGACATCATTTTTAAGTAGTAGAGTTTGTAATGACCCAAGTCATTACTAAGATAATTAGGACTAAATGTAACTCAAAAATTAAGATCCCAAGTAACTTTAAAATAGAGAAAACTAAAAATACTGCTAGATAGAATATATTTTTGTGATTGTAATGCCCAAGTTTGGGAGCAATCTGGATAACGAATACTCCTGAATTAATTTTGAATTATTTAAATTCAGCAAATTAAAAAAATTAAATACAAGTCCAAATTTAGCAATTTTAGTGTCATTGGAATAAGAATATTATAAAAAGGCTTCAAAAAAAGTTTCGCTGAATTTAGAGCTCTGAATTGACCAAAATTAATTTTTTGAAGTTTTTATCTTCATAAATTAATAAAAAATAAAATATTTCTCCAAATTGAAATTTTTTTGCATGAGTGTATTTTTCTCACCAAGATACACCTCCATGCTAAGTTTTGTTATTTTTTAGAAAAGAAATGGAAGAGAGAGAAAGTAGAGAGATAAAAATAAGAGAGAAAGAGGATATAAGGAGGAAGTAAAGATCAAATTGAACACTCCAATAATCATGACAAATTTTCTCCCATCCATGAGAAAGAAATAATTATTTAATTAATTAATTAAGAAAAAATTTATAAATACATCCCCACCCCCCTCCATTTCCACATCCGCTCCCCCATTCCTCCTCTCCTCCCCCACTCCCTCTCTTCCCCCACCTCTCTTCTCCTCCCATCTCCTCCTCTTGTTTCTCATCCATCACTGGTCCCCTATATCACCTCCACTAAAGCCTCATTAACGTCAATATAGAGTGAAAAATGTGTAAGAAATGAGAAAAAAATAAAATATTTTCTACTCTTTTCATTTCTTCTTATTTAATTATATTAATAATACTATTATTATTATTATTATTAATGTTAATATTACTACTATTATACTCTCATTTTTTCTGTCATTTTTTTTTACATATGTATATATTTCCTAATTTCTACAACTTTGATTTCTGTCATTTTTTTGTATATATATATATATATATATATATTTCCTAATTTCTACAACTTTTGTTTCCGTCACTTTTTTTTTCTATATATGTATATATTTCCTATTTTTTGCAACCTTCATTTTTGTCATTTTCTTTTTTTCTATATATGTATTTATTTTCTAATTTATATAACTTTTATTTCTATCATTTTCTTTTTTTTTTATATATGTATATATTTTCTAATTTCTGCAACTTTCATTTATATCATTTTCTTTTTTTCTAAATATGTATATATTTCCTAAATTCTACGACTTTCATTTCTGTTATTTTCTTTTTTCTATATATGTATATATTTTCTAATTTCTGTAACTTTCATTTCTTTCATTTTCTTTATATATATATATATATATATATATATATATATATATATATATATATAATTTATAATTTCTGCAACTTTCATTTCTTTCATATTTTTTTCAATATATATATATATATATATATTATTTATAATAATAAAAATTATTATTTTTAATATATAAAGATAAATAATTAAGATAATATTAATGTTGATATTTTTAAAATAAAATGAAGAATATTATTCTTTTTTATTTAATTATTTTATTTGCAGCATTTGCATCACTATTAAGCTTTGATCAACTTTGATATATTTATATGAGATTTTGTGCTAAAACTTTGAAATTAATGATAAAAAATCAGTATCATGGGTTTATTCAGGTTGATTTCAGGTCTGTACAGACAATATGTTAGGCCAGGACAGGCTGATATCTAGAGAAATAATAAGACTGCACATAGCCTTTGAGGGGGAATATGCAGTTAGTCAGAAATCCACATCTCAAATAGTTAGATAGACATATCTAAGTTCTCGATTATTCTGTAACTTTATCCAACAGATTAAATATTTTATATTATTGTGTTTTCTTTCAGAATGAGCATATATCTTAAATATATATATTGTATTAATAATCGTAAGCATATCATACTTAAATATCATATTTTATTTTCTCATGCAGAATCATGCAGCTTAAATACAAATTTTGATATCATACAAACCTTACTTAGACCTTTGTGTCTAATTAAATATATATATATATATATATATATGGCAGTTCAGGAATAATTACTAGATCAAGTCTTTGAGGATGAGCTGATACATGATGGAGCAACTTAGACACTAATTTTCTAGAAATTTTAAATTTTTGCTTAGCGTGTAACAAATTTTGTAAAATATATATTATCTTTGTAATGAATATATTTCATTTATTATTCTGGTATTTTTGAATGTTACAATAAATGTGGAAGTGTGTGTTTTATACGCCTCTAAATACACTATTATACTAAGCCCCGATATGATCCTAGGAAGTGAGCACCTAATGCTGGATTAGCTATGCTGACCCAGTGGTGGGTCTACACACCCTAGGCGCCATCCACGAGCGAAGAGGACGAAGAGAATTTCGGGCGGGATGGGTCAGGTCGGCTCGGATGACGTGGTATGGGAATACCACGTGTCCGCCCTTCGCTCGTGGAGTCTGGGTCCCGCACCTCGGCGCTCTACAAAGCGGGTGCCGCCACGCGTCTGCGGGGCCCGCTGCTGAGCTGCGGTCCCTTTAGCTGTAGTTGCGGGTCCCACCCGCGGTTCCGAGACGAATCACGTGTCGCCACATGGCATCCCGTGGGACCCGCAGTCATCATTTTTGCAGAAGAAATGATTAATTATAATTATATAATTATATTATATATAATCATAATTTTTTGTTAATTAAGTTAGTATATATATATAATTAGTATATAGTAATAACTATAGATTTATATATATATATATATTATGTTATAATATAAGGATTAATAGTAGATTAATTAAACTAAGTTAATTAATTAGTTAACTAATATTAATTATAATACAATAGCTAATTAGTTAAGTATTAGTTAATTTAATAGTAAGTAATAGTTAAGGCCTTAATTAATTAATTTAATTAATGAATTTAGTTAATTATTAGACATTAGATTAATTTAATTGAATTAACTAGAAAATTATTAATTATAAAATAATAGTTAGGCTATTTAATATTATTCAAATAAATTAATGAAAATAGTAATTCACTTAAAAGAGCAAGTTAAGATAAATTATTTTAATATTTAATTAAATTATTTGGAATAGTAAATTTATTTAAATTGTATATTTGAATAGTAAATTTAAATTAAATAAAATTAATTCTAAACTTGGAAGACTCATAACTTTAAAAATAATGATCTATACATATCAAATATAGGTCTCACTTTACTCAGAAAAATAAAATGGATCAAATGACATAATTCAAAATTTTAATTAGGGGAACATTTAACCTAGTGCTATTTTAGGACCTAAATAAACACCTGTAACATTCTACATAGTTACCCAAATATAGTCAATATAGGTCTTAAAGTGATCAGGAGAATAGCTCCATCACTGTGGTAATATTAGTTTTCCCATTAGGAGCTTAGTTTATAAAGTGACATTTATGACCCTCACCTAAAAATGGCCAAAATGCCCTCGGTTTTTAATTGACCATAACTTGGTCAATTGAACTCTAAATCAAGAAATTCAAAGTGCTAACTAGCTTAGAATTTTAGTGCCAACAACAAATTAAAAAAATATTTTAGTTCTCAAACCTAAAAAATAAAAAATGACTAAAATACCTCTAACCCTAGTTAGGCCATAACTTGACCAATTGAAGTCCAAATTGGGTCTACTCCAAGTTAAAGTACTCAGTATATTATAGGGAAGCTATAGACAATGAGTTTGCTGAATTTGGACGTCAAATAGAAAAGTTCGAGTTTTGCCCCTTAACTATAGGAAAATTACCGAATTGCCCTTGAAACTTAGAACATCCATAACTTAGCCATTTAACCTCAAAATTTAGTGTTCTTGGACTCTATAGAATGCTTGAACATCAATCAATAGTAAACTGCATAAAAATTTAGATTCCATTAGGTGTAAATTACTAAATTGCCCCATAAGTCAAAATTTATAATTTGGACCTATAAGACCTATTTCTTACCCAAATTAAGTGTACTTATGATCTATCTTCATGTTAGATAGTAAGAAAACATTTAGCAATAATAAATTCCAATTTGAAGCCCTAAATCAAAAAGTAACTTTTTGGACCCTAAATTAAAGGCAAAATGGTCATTTTGCCCAAAAATTTAGGTTAAGTGTCCTTAACCCCTAATTTATCTATTAAATCATTAAAATCAATATTAGAACTGTATTAGAATCTTTTGAGTGTATAAAATCATTCATCCAATTAATTTATGTTAAATCCCGTGAAAATTTCCTTAAGTCTTTTTCTTAAGAATTTACACTTCACATTAGGACTATTCCTAAGACTAGGACTAGATCATAGGTTAGATTTCATTCATTAAATAATAGGGTTATTCAATGAATGAATCCTTGAATTTTATTTGTTTCTAGATTCTTATAACTTAATTTTGATTATTTTGTCTTTCAACTTTAGACTCAGGATAGGAGAATCATCCTATTAAGTTTGACTTTGCATAATATGATTTGCCCTAATTTGTAGTTCACTCTTAGTAAAACCCTAGATTCCTTAGACTGTACCTTTGGATTTTGTGATTGAACCCAAGCTCATGGTGCTTAATCCAAAATCCCTAGTTTAGTAGATCTTGATCAGATCTTAGTTAGAACATCTAAATTCATCAAATTAGGACTTTGTGATTTATTACTTAATCTATAGTCATACTTGATTGAATTAGATTAAAACTTGATTAGTTCTAATCCCTTAAACTTATAAGGATGTACTTCTAAGTTACACTTGATAGTATGAATTAGAGATCCAGAACTTATGTAACTTAAAATAGTTTGATTGTTTAAATTAGAAAATAAATGATATCACCATATTTTATTAGAGTCTCTTGCTCACTTTTAAAATTTTTGTTGCTTAGGCATTCCTTAAAAGTTGTGCTTTATCCCTTGGACATATCATATAAGAACATTGTTGCATGAAAATAAAAATATAGAATCTTTAGGAAAACTTTATATTGGGTTCAGTTATTGGTTGACTTTTGCGCATAGTACCCCAATGGGCAGGGGAAGGTTAGATAAGGATTACTTAACATCACTCATTGAAAAGTGTGTTATTAAGTTTGGAACCTGAATTGTTTTGCAAAAGTGCTTGACTACTCAGATACTTCTAAAATTATCCACAAAAGTAAAGTAAATAACTAAAATATGAATTTCATGTATTAATGCTACCTCTCAGTTCTGTTATATATATATGTTCTGCATAGCCTCCTTGTTGACGCTAGGAGAAAATTTTTTGACTTAGCCACTTATGTCACTAAGATTATTTCTACACTGCCTCCTTGTTGACGCTAGGAGAAATAATTTTGTCGCCTTAGCCTCCTTATTGATGCTAAGAATCCTTTTGATTTCAGCAGGCTAGATTTAGCCCTCATATGTATGACAGTTAATACACAATTTTTGTAGTTTCACTTATATTAGATTTCTATTTCTCAGCTATACTTTTTAGTTACTTTTACTTCAGTCAGCTACTTTACTTGCTTTACTTGTATATTATAGGATGCTAGACTTGTTATTGCTGCTTATTTATATGTATCACAGTTAGATTTATTTCTTCTAAATTTTCATGTCTTATGATCATCAGCATATTTAGGATGTAGTTTTTCTTTTCAGTATTTTATTTACTCATCTATACATGTATGTCTAGCCTTGTCTTTAGCTTTCTTTTGAGGTATGTCTTTTGCCTCATCTTTGCTTTATTATAAATGCTTAATTTATAACTTACCAATTTATTATTTGATGTTAGTTGCACCTATTTTATTTCTCTACTACTTTAAGTTTAGGAAAATTGTGATATTAATAAATGTATAACAAAATTTGAGCTTAAAATATACTTAGACAATATGTCTAATAAGATTTTTCTTTTATTAGTTGGGGCCCTAGCATTGTGAAGATCCAGTCTCTATGGAGGAACCATTTCTGGAGGAGGCACTTCAGGGTGGAGCAGAAATATTTAGTTCTTTTTATAGTATTTGTGAGGACGAGTGATGTCATTTTATTTCATTTTGAACTTTAATTAAATATTGTAATAGTACAGGTACACTTGTGACTGTGTTTATTTTTCTGCATTATTATTTTCCAAGTTATGTTTTATTTTGTTTCTTAGTTGATGTATGGTGAAATGGATATATTCTTTACTTTATATGCTTCTGCACTCTGTACTTATATTGATTTAGTGACTGGTAGTGTGTTTTCATTCTGTACACATCATTCCCTTATTAGTGAATTATGGATCTTACCTAATCCAGTGATAAGTGAGGGATTTTCTAGAGTGGCACACCACCCCTTAAGTCTAATATCGTGGGTTAGGGGTGGGGCACCACAGTTGGTATCAGAGAATTCCAAAAGGTGTCAGATTGGAATTTGCATTCCACTCTACCTAATGGTTTGTTCTACTACCAATTAGTCACTAACTAGATACTAAAGTTACATCCAGAGCACCATAATTGTGAGCTCAAATTAATAGGAGTATAGAAATGAAAATACATCTACAAGTAAGATAAAATACTCAACCTAACAAAACAATCACTTGATTTGGACATTTAGGAATATTATTACTCAGCCATGTCATTGTTCGATTACCTCAACCACTTTGAAGAAATATGGGAATTCGATGTGTATCTGGCGAAGCAATATGGGAGAGAATTCTAGGGCGTATCCCTAGCAGGAGCTAGAGTGTTGGAGACAATGCTGGAACATGCCATCTTCCGGGGATTAAATTTCCCTATCTTAGCTAGGGAATGGTTACGACGAGTATCCAATATGTTTGATCATCTGGGATACTCAGATCATACTCGACTTGGCCTTGTTGGTGTCCTACTCTAGGACAACGCCGAGGAGTGGTGGGCACATAAGCAGTGGGTATTCAGACATGGATCTGCTCATTTACACTGGGAGATCACTTATACCGACTTCTATCAAGCCTTTACCAAGGAATATATATAATAGGCCCTATGTTTTCATTTACTATTTCTCTCTACCATATATATGATGTACTCTCATTTTTATTCTTATTAATAAAAGAGATGAACTATTGCAATCTCCTATTTTCTGGGTTTTCTGAGAATGTCTTGTCTTTAATTCATACTCTTGTGAAAGCAATGGATCCTACACAATCTTCCATTCCTGCTACATCCGACAACTCTTCTGCCAAGATGAACGCTTTGCTTGAGACTATGAGGATGATGATAGATTCTCAATCCAATCAAGGCAAAAGAATGGAAAGAATGATGAACGCGTAGATGGCGCTGAACCGTCCTAGCTCCAGAGATGGAATCCCAGATAATCACTACTCCTTTCAACATCATATCCAATCTGTAGACAGTTACCTCCACAGTTTGCTCTAGCTTAAGACCCCTACTTTTGATGGGAGTTTATCTGCTGCCGACACAGCAAACTGGCTAAAAATAGTCGAAAAAAACTTGACCAGCATCAAGTGCCATGACACAGAGGTGATCAGGCTAGTAACTCATCTGTTACAAAATGAAGCTGAGTATTGGTGGAACCAAGTTCGGGGTACCCAGTTTGTAGATGTGGGTCTCGACAAGATCTCTTATGACAAATTCAAAGAACTGTTCAGCACCAAGTTCATTCCCTTGTTCGTCCGTCATAGCATAGCTAATGAATTTTTGAAAATACAATAAGGAAGCCATACCGTAGCGGCATACAATGTTGAATTCCACCGTCTTGCCAGATTCTCCACAAATTTGGTACCAACAGAGGAGGACCGTTGCCACCGATTCCGAAGCAGTCTTCATGCTTCGATCAAGGGGAAAGTGGTGCCCTTCCACATGACCAACTATAGTGATCTCTTGGAAATGTCCAAGGTCATGGAGCAACATCAGTTCAAAGAGGACAAAAGGAGAGCTGGGTCCACCTCCTACCATCTAGATAACCCAAAGAGGGCCATAGTCTTTCAAATAGAAGTTGAAGCCTCTTCTGCTGATCCTTTCAAGGGCTGCACTAAGCCACATCCCCATGGGTGGTATTATTACGGGCAACGTGTCTGCTACACATGCGGCTGGACAGGTTATGGTTTCACTCAATGACACATGATGGAAACCATCGATGGTGATCGAATTGATCACACCAAACGTCAACCGATGTTTGACCTATACCACAGGAACCCTCCAGCATCAACTACCACTCAGCCTTCACCTCAGAATTTGCAATGTGAGACCACCATGGTACTACAATCAAACATTCCACGACCTCCGAAACGGCAGGTATACAACAACTGTCCTGCCGGCATGATGAGAGTTTATAACCTGATGCCCTTGGAAGCCACAGAAGATAACAATGTTGTCTTAGGTACAGACTTTTGAACCCCTCTATTTTTACAATTTCTACTTACTTAATATAGCTAGTAATTATTGCATATGTAAATAGGTTCAATTTGTGTAAATGATAAAACGTACAATATACTATTTAACACTCGAGCTAGTCATTCGTTTGTTTCTAAAAATTGGGCAAGGTCACTCAACCTACCTATATATCGCCTAGTTAATCCTTTAAGCATTGGTTTACCTTCTAGATCCCAATTGCCAGCTCGTCCGTTCTGTAAAATACCAATTCCCATTGAGAATGAGGAATTTGAAGCCAAGCAAGTAGTCCTCCCTATTGCTAACTTTGATGTGATATTAGGCATGAACTGGTTGAGCTAGCTTAACTCCACTATTAACTGCATGAGGAAGAAAATCACCTTAGGTATTAGTAGTTAGGCCAAGTCTTTCATCGATAACCTTAGCACACGAGCTTCATTAATCAATGCTATAGAAGCAAAAAGGCTAGTCAAGAAAGGTTGCGACACCTTCCTAGTGATAATACTAGGTGAAAAGAAGGATAACATTTCCATAACCGAGAACCCTATTGTTTGTGAATTTCCAGATGTCTTCCCTGAATATTTACCCGGTCTTCCACCCACTCGGGAAGTGGAGTTCACAATAGACACAATTGCTGGAACCCAACCCATATCATAAACCAGGTGGGTTGCTGCACCCATTGGAAATTCTAGAGTGAAAATGGATAGATATATCCATGGACTTTGTCATGGGTTTGCCCTGTGCAAGATCGGGTGCAGATGCAATAGGGTAATAGTGGATCGATTGACCAAATCTGCACATTTTATTCCAATTTGGCAAATTGAATCTACATAGAAGTTAGCCAAATTATATATCAAAGAGATAATCAGATTGTGTGGTATCTCCAAGACTATCATATCTAACAGAGACAGTCATTTTACTTCTAAATTCTGGTACGATGTGCATCACTATCTAGGCACCACTCTAGCAATGAGCACAACCTTTCATCGACAAACAGATGGCCAAACAGAACGAGTCAATTAGGTTCTAGAAGATCTTCTCCGTCTCTATATATTAAATTTCTCAGGCTCTTGGGAAGATCATATTCCTTTAGTGGAGTTTGCATACAACAACAGTTTCCAAGCAAGTATTAAAATAGCTCCATATGAAGCTCTTTGTGGCAGAAAGTGTAACAACCCAAGGTTGTTAATCACCATTTAATAGTCCAATTAACTTCAAATCTCTTCTATCAAGCCTAAATTAGTCATTAAAAGCAAGTTCCAAAGTTTTGGTCAAATTTGGAATTTAAACGAACAAAACCCTAATTTTGGATAATTTTTAAAATCAAGAAATTAGAAGATTATTTTGACCTCATATTAAAAACCGAACTTTGCCATTGCGTTCCTCACACATAAATTAATTAAGGGTGAAATTTTGATGAGTTTTGGAAATAGTCAAAAATTTCACAAATATTTTATTCTCGAAAACTTGAAAAATGAAATAATTAAGATGACTTCTGATTAAAGTTTCGACTGTATTTTTGAGTCCATCATCCCCAACTTAGTTAAAAAGTAATTTTTTGAAATTACTTTAGAAACATATAAATGCATAATTTTAATTAAATGAAATTTCTAAATTAATCAAATAAAACAATATTATGTATATATATATATATATATATATATATATATATATATATATATATATATATATACATAATTTCTTTTTACCTTAATATTGCATACCCTCTGCTCTAATCCCCTTGCCCGTCGCTTGGTCTCGAGAGGATCGCTCTCTCTTTCAATTCGAGGAGGGCGATGCGTGCCACTCACCGTTACTCTCGCCAATGGGAGAGCAAGCGAGAAGCATGTTGCCATTCCTATCTCAATTAAACTCATGGCGATCCCCTCTTATCAATACCTCCTCATCCTCTCAGCACGAGAGGATTATCCGAAGGCAAGACAATGAAGTAAGTGCCGAACCCTAGCAGCGGTTTCTCAATATCCAATAAAATACTCCACTTGACTTCTTATCCAATATAGTTTATATGAAATCATCTTGAAGGATTTATAGGAATCATAGATAACTTTGTGATGGATTTTTTTTAGTGTTTATTAGTGTCTTGATTTTTGGAAGTCTAATAAATATTTTAGTTAAGAATTGTAAGTTTTAAGTTTCATATCATCCTTTTGATCTTATATTAAGTCTCTTGATGTCAACAAGTCAGGTCATAAAATACCCTTTAGATATTGTTTTCATACATTAATTTGCATCATTAAGGAAATAAACATAATCACTTCTGGTTGATATTTTCTTATGTAGTAGTCTTTGATTTACACTTGGAGTTTAGGCCATCACTAGCATTTACATACTCTTGAAATATTGAAGTAGATAAGATGAAATAGCATAAATGATAATTAGTCATTATTTGAATATATAAATTATTAATTTATTGACCTATAGTTAATAGTTAATTCATTTTATTATGCTTGCTGATAGGTTGAAAAGACAATATAATATTGAACTTTGAATAATACCTTTAACATCTTATAATTTTGGTATGTTTTAATTTTTGAAATCATAATGTCCTTTCTTCATTTCTTAATTTGCTAAAGCCATTTATCTTCCTATCATTATTTTTTTTATGGACTTATCTAAAATAAATTGAATAAGTTTTACTGTGTATAAGATTTTTACGACACTTTTGACATGAATTATATTCTCATTTTATTTAATGGCACTTGATACCTATCCAGGAGTTAATGAATTAGTCTTTCATGCTATAATTGCAAATTATTTTTGTGACGACCCCAAGGTTGAGGATCACTTAACTCAACATTGATACGTCACCACAATATCTAATACTAGATTAGAAAGAAACTAATCCAAATCATTAGATACTGTGTTTGGCCAAGGATTCAGATGAGGGTCTTAAGTTAAGATGAAAGGGAATATAATGAAGCATTATATGAAATGCATGTGAGAATGAGATATAATTAAACATGTGATACATGTAGGATATGTAAATTAAAACTATTGATCTAAATTCTTGCAAATCTAGATATGAAGATTCTAATTATTTAACATGTAAAACATATAAGGATACATATGAGTGCAATTTAAGAATAATTGACACATATGATTATAAGTACTTGCATTTCTAAGTATGAAATTTCTATATATTTAACATATAGAATATGAGTCTACAATTTTCAATAAAATTTCTAAGTCCAAAAATTCTTAAAAATTTTGGCAGAGTCTCCTTTGTAAATGGCTAAAGAAATACCCGCAAAGTAGACATGCAAGACTTCCATTCCAATGGAAGTTATAATTTGAAAGGAAAAACAACCTAAACTATCATTTAATTAATCCATTTTAGCTCCAATTCTAGTATAGAGTTCAATCCATTATATAGGATTGCTCATTTCCAATTCTAAAATAGAGTTCAATCCATTACATAGGATTGCTCATTTCCAGTTCTAAAATAGAGTTCAATCCATTACATAGGATTGCTCATTTCCAATTCTAAAAGTTTAAAGGAACAAAATCACATGTGTAACATTTGTCAACCCTAAGGTTTGCTTCATCACAACATTTAATACTCACATGTAGATATGATAAGATTACTACTTAGATAAGAAACTAATTTCCAATTCTATAAATAATTAAATATACAACTAATTCCAATTAACATTATAAGTAGATGTGCAACTAAGTTTCAATTAATATCTTGAGTAGATATGCAAGATTATTATGCAACTAATGATCTAATTAACATTCAATTATGTTCATTCATCCATTCATTTCATCCCAAGTATTTAAGTATTTAATTAAACTCGAATATAAGCATATCATATATGAAGTAAATGACTTTAATTATTACAAACTATGAGTAATTTAAAAGAAAGAAATAGCTCGCATATAAAAGTTAGAAAGCTATATTTCTATTTTATTATTAGCGGAAGAAATTTAAGCTATGCACTTGGTCCAGCTCCATTAGCCTCCAAATGTACCTGATCTATCATATTTTGGCATTTAAATATGATAGGGAAAAGCCAAGAAAAAGAAAATCTGGTTAGACTAAATAGTCTAAGCACATTTTAAGAGTAGGTTAAACATTATATTAATTCAATTGGATATCACTACTAGTTACAAAATTTGCAGAAGTAAGGTGCAATAAAGTAAGCATTTAAGTGCAGAAAAAGTAAGTAAGAAAATGCAAAGTGAGTTAGAATACTCACTTAAATATGCATCCTAACCTACAATGGAAATAAGGGTAAGAGCATCCTAAATAGGCTAAAAAAAAACTAAAGTGCATATGAAAGTAAATGAAAGTGAAATAAAGCATGTATATGTTCAATAAACTTATGCTGAGTAAGTAAAAGAAACAGTAAAGCATTAATTGAAATTAAGCAATATATACTATATTCTAAATGAACTTATAAGTAAGCAAAACATAATACTGAAGATAGAGAATGTAAAGCTTACATAGTAGGGAAAGTATCTTAGACTTATGGTCTAAGACAAACATAGCCTAGGACTATATAGGAGATACAACAAAGAAGCTATGATGAGTCTACACAATCAATGAGATTGTAGATGATCTCACAATTTATTTTATTGAAGTAAGTTTTAGATAGGGTCTCTGTGGCGGCCCTGCCCCACCGTGGTCCTATTAACTATTAAGTTAACATGATTACGGTGGAGAGGTCACTTAAATGGCAAGATCCTTGCTTATAATTAGATTAGGCACACATCATAATTCATCATAATTAAAGACTTTTCCATTCTCAAAGTAAAATTCACTAAATGAAAGATACATAAAAGCAGAGGGCGGAAGCATAAAGTATAACATCCATTCATCACAATGCAAGAGTAACTAAACATCCAACTCAAAATAAGTAAAGCAGTAAAAAGTAAAGTTTAACATGTATTATTACATCATTTAAACAGTTTATAAGAAAGAAAATGAACACTCAGCCTCACAATGCAGAAAGAAAACTAAGGATCTTTAGCAATATGCTCCTCTTCCAAAGGCAGATCTCCTGAAGGCTCTTCAACCTCAAATAGCTCAGAGACTACCATTATCGATTTTACAATGAAAAGGCCCTAGCCAATACAAGAAAAATTTAATTAGACAAAATGTCTAAGTACATTTTAGGGTAATCAATTTATTATGTTCATTAGATAACACCATAAATAATTAAGCACAAAGGCATAAAAGTAGGAGTAGAATGCATAAGAAGGAAACATGATAAAGCTATAAACAAGTAGTTTATAACTTAAACAACTAGGAAGTAAGCACATACCTCCTCCATAGCGACTGCAACAAGGTGAGTTATAAAAATAAAGACTTAATACTAATATAACTAAAAGGAAACTCAACCTGAATATGCTTATGATCAATTTAATTTTATGCTATATCATAAAGTATAAACACATATGAAATAATTAAGTAACTGAAAGTGAGACTAACATTCTATGAATGTAACAATAAGTAAAACTAGCATCCTATAAGTAGAAGTATAGCTAGTAAATATAGAAGAGCAGTAAATAAGAAAGTGCTGAAATGTAGACTGAATAGAAAGTATGAAACTGAAATTACTATGACTTAAACAAGATAATCAACTTAAAGTAGAAATGCACCTAAATTAGTATTGCCAACAAAGGGAGAAAAAGGATATGAAGTCTAACAAATACCATTATAGCTGATCTTAGGTCTAGGCTTGGTTAGACTTACTTTAAGCAAATGAATACCATCCTAGCCGGTCATAGGTCTAGGCTTGGCCTGTACTAAAGTATAGGTACAGAAAAAAGCATACTAATTAAGACATATTCTAATAACCATATATTCAACTCAATAATGATAATGACATGAAAATGCTATTATGCAAAACAAGTTTGACATGAAACACTTTTCAAATGTCTTATGCCTAATATATGTGAACAAGGTATAAGGCTCAAAATAAGGTAGATAAAGCATCAAATGTCAAAGTGAGTAAAAGAATCTACTAGGACACAAGTAACATCCATTGTTGTCTAATTTATTCATTCTATCTACTCTAAGTTACACAAGTTCAGGATCTCCAGGTCCTACTATCGAGAATAACTCAAATTCACGACCTTATAAGTTGAAAATAATTAGGACTGGCCAAGTCCTAATTAATTAAATCACTGACGACTATAAGTTAAATAAGTAAGTCAATCTACTTATTTTAATAATTTTAAGAATCCCAAATCATCTTGATTAACCAAATTAGGATGAAAGGATTAAGAATTAAACTCCAAATAATGGGGTTTAATCACTCAATCCAAAGGTATATCTAAGGGTTTAAGGCTTAAAACCCAAGTCTCATGGATTAGATTAAGGCAAATCCTAATGAGTAATCAACTCATTATGATAGATCTCTATCCTTCATTCTAAGATTTAAAGATTAAATAATCATTAATAAACTAAGAAAAATCTATAAACTAGTAAACTCAAGGCTTCACATATTGAGTAACCCAATTTGCTCAATAGATGAACTCTAACCTAAGATCTATTCCTAATCCAAAGAATTAAGGCTTTTAACTACTAAGAGTATCTCTCAAACACACCACCTAACTAATGTTGTTAGGACTTATGGAAAGATCTAAGAAGCTAAGGAAGAAGAAGGACTCACAAATTTTACTTAAGTTTTTCTTAAGGATATAAGATGAGATTTTGATCAATGGTCTAATTAAGGCTTGAACCCAAATAATTTATGTTTTAAATTACTATTCTTACTATTTATAACATTTATAATATGATTATAGGGCTTTAAAATGCTAAACCCTAAATTTGGGTAAAATGACTATTTTGCCCCTACTTAAGGGTCTAAGAGATCAAATTTTGATCTAGGATTCCAAATCTAAAATTTTTAGTGGCAAAGTGTTTATTATTGTCTAATATAAGATTAAATAGTAATTATATTAATTTTGGGTAATTATTAAGCCTCATGAGATCAAATTAAAAAATTTGACTCATATGGGTATTTTGGTAATTTAGCTTAATGGAATCTAAATTTTCTATCAATTTATTATTGCTTACTGTCTAAAAATTCTATAGAATCTAAAATTATTGAATTCTGATAAGTATTGGCTAAGTTATAATGAATACAAGCTAAGGGTAAAGTATAATTCTAGGGTTTCTTAATTAAGGGTCAAAATTTCTAACTTTTCAAATTGGTGTCTAAATTGAGCAAAATCAGTATCTATGATTCACAAAGGACTCACTAATCACATTGATTAGTGGTAGGCTCAATTTAGACTCTAATTGGCTAAGTTATGGCCTAATTAGGGTTAAGGTGATTAGTGAGTGATTAGTGAAATTAATCGCAAATCACTAAATTAACCATACCACTAGGTTATAATCTACTCTAAGAGCTCTCTAAAATTTGAATCACTCAAATTAGATCATTAATTTTACTAATCTTCACTAATCAAGTTTTAGGGTAATTAGGGTTGACTAAGGAATCTAACCATTGGATCCTAGATATTTTTATAGTTTACTATTAATTGGGTTTTCCTGATCAAAATGAATATATGGATAACCTAATTTGGAGTTCAATTGACCAAATTATGGTCAATTAAAGTTCTAGTGTTAATTGACCTAATTAGGGTTAGGTCCTAAATGTGAATAGGCTCAAACTAATCCAAACAGCAAAATGAATACTACTAGATTAATCCTTAGAGTTTATTAATTATTTTAAGACCCATATTGGGTATGTTTGGATTTGTGTGTGTAAAATTATGGTTAAATGAAGTTTTGCACCTAATAATGTCCCATCAAAGGAACCCTAAATGTCACTATGCAAAATATAAGCCCAAATGAAAATTTGACTATTTCATATTATTCCTCTAATTTTACTGATCAAAATGGTATATTTATTTTTATTATTTGGATGTGTATTTTGCAATTTATAGATGTCCAAAGTTTGGTATCTATTGGAATTAATTAATTACATATATATTAATAGTACTATTTAAATTAATTATTATATTTGATTTATTGTTCTGTCAATAACTAATTGATTTTTATTCCTTCTGTTTATATATATATATATATATATATATATATATATATATATATATATATATATATATATATATATATATATGTATACATATATAATTATATACCTTACAAAATATCTAATTATGTTATAAGTATTATGTATATATATATATATATATGCAAATAATATTATAAATAATTTTCATTATTTGTAGGTCAAACCCATCAAAAGCGGCGATGGGTCCCACAGAAGGCGCGTGGCAGACGCGGACTGGATGACCAGGTAGGTGGGCCCCGCGCCTGTCTCCGATGAGACTTACTGCATTAATCAGTCGACGTGGGCCCAAGATCTTCTGTGCGATGGATGGAAGAGAGACACGTGGACTTTGGGGAGCCCACTGGGCAGGTGATGTGCGAATCGGAAGTATCTGTTTGAATTGAACCGGTCTGACTAAGATCTGATCAGACGGTTCTCGACGTCCATATCAGATCCGACGGATGACGCCCATTAAACTCGAGGATTAGTTTACTTTGATTAATCTAAGTATAGTTATGATTTAAATTAAGTTAAAATCAGATGGGCGAAAATAGATCAAGTGAATCGAATGGTATTCATAAATTGATTAGATCAGACGGTCAGATCTACATCAGATCTAATGGATGGATTGGATCTTATGATCGCTTCATCCCTGTCCAACGTTTTAGGGTTTACACGACTCGATCGATTAAGAGAAATTTGATGCACGAAACAGCAAAGAGAGTTCGTAATAATGCATAAATGAAGTCATAAGAAAGGTAGGAGGTACCTCGAGAAATCATAAAAGATCTAGGGTTTCCATGGACTTGGCTCAGACTGCTCCTACTTGCTCCGGTTCAAGAACTCGATCCATGCAGAAAAGGTGAGGACTTAAAACACATCAAAAGCGATGCCTTCCACAATGGGGATCGCCATCTGGAGCTATGCCAACCCCGCGTGTCCGCTCACAGGACACACGCTCGACCCTAACGACTACGCGGAGGAAACGGTCCTGCGACCGTCCGATCTTAAGATCGCACGGTTCAGGAGAACCGTGGAAGCTGACGGCTGGATTAGAAAAAGGAGTAATGGCGTGAGGGAATATTGGACGGCGCCGTTAAGTGTATAAAAATATTATAATATTTAATTAATTTCAAACCTTATTTTATTAATTAAAATTAATTAATTAAATGCATTCCACAAATTTTTAATAAATCACCCCTAGCTAATTGAGGGGTGAGGAACGCAACGGCACAATCGGATTTTCAATTTGATGAGTATTTATTTATTTGATTTTTTGGGGTATTTAAATAATATTAAAATATTCTACGAAAATCCAACGACTTGCAAATGCACCCAAAACTTCACCCCAAGCTAATTTGGGGGTGATGAACGCAATGGTGGAGTCAGATTTTCCATTTGAGGTCAAAATAAAAACTCAATTTCTAGGGTTTTGGGATTTTCCAAAAATTAAGATTTGATTCAGTTGATTCCTGATTTGACCTAGATCTTTGAGATAAGTTCTAATTGACTTATCTAGCGCACTAAAATCTTAATTAAGACTCAGATTAATCATAAAAGACCTAAGAAACAACTTGGGTTATTACAGACTCCCCCACTTAAGAACAATGTCATCCGCGACACCACTCAAGTGGAAAGAAACAAAATAGATGCAGAATAATGAATTAAAATATGTTAGAGTTTAGGAAAAACCTTAATTAAAAATGCTTGGGTATTTTCATCGCATATCCACTTCTTTCTCCCAAGTGGCTTCATTACACTGACTTTAATCATTGAAATAGAATGATTTCTTAACTTCTTCTGATCACGATCTAGAATTTTAGCTGGTTCTTAAGCGTAGGTAAAGTGTGGGGCCCCCATACTGTCAACAAGGAAGTACTGTGCTCCAACTGTGGCAAATCCTTAACTTAAGTAACGTTAGGTAAACCCAACCTACCTTAAGCCAAGGACTTGTCACCAAGCACTATAACATTCATCAATATACAAGTATCAAAGTGGCCGAAGTAATAAATAGTAAGGTAACATCCACAAGCATACATAGTAGAAAGAGGGAAAACAATACAGTAACTCATCACAATGCAAAAATGAAATGCATCCAAAATTAATTATTACAGACTAAAATTTAATAGAAAATACAAATGTCTTTCAATCTCAATAAAAAGGAAAAGCATAATCTAACTAAGCAGCACCAGCAGCACAATCCTCCTCCGGAGTCCGCTCCTCTCCTGCGACTTTACCCACACATAGGTCTGAATCTGATATTTGTCAGTATCACGAATGCTAGGGCCTCAGCCAACAAAACTAAAAGGTTACAGTTAGACAATTGTCTAAGTATATTTTAGGCTATTTTAATGAATTGAATATTTTAAGATATCACATTTCGATTTAACTAAACATGCAAGCAGTAATGGGTGCAACAAGCTATGGAGAGACGGGTAACTATAAATTATCCATTTATAGCTAGAACTAGTATGAAAAGTCACATACAATACGAAATAAACAAGGTGAGGCTAAAAGCTAAAAGAAACAGCAAATACAATTTTGAACCTAACATGCTTATGATCGTATTAACACATACTGAGTATATAAAGAACAAAAATGCTGAAAACAAACATGTAATTTTAGCATCCTAAACATGCCAATGTATGTAAGTAAGCCATAAGGGTATACATATAACATGCTGATTTAGGAATGAAAAAGAAAAGAAAGCCATTGAGACATGTGGCAAAACAAAAACAAAGCAATCTATGTAAAACTACCGAGACATGTGGCAAAATGGGCAAGTACTAAAAATAAGGCCACTGAAGTATGTGGCAAAGTAAAAAGAAAATGATACTGAATAATCTAGCTAAAGTAGAAATAAGCCTAAGACATAGTACTGTCATACCAGCCAATAGGCCATACAGGGCCTCCATAATATGAGATCAATCAATCAATCCCTAGCCTAGCCATCCAAATCTGCTAGGTTTGAGTCCATTCTATATAATACTACTACTGAAGAGGCAAACTAAGCTAGGACATATTCTACTAATTATAATTACTGTAATAACTGAATTGTATGCAATTCCAACACTAACTAAGGATGTATCATCCTTATCCTAAGTTCTCCTATTATGCTTAAGGAATAAGGCTCAATATCTAAAGTATGCCAAGCAATCTAGTCAAAGTAAGCAAGAGACTCAATCTAGAGTTATGTGATATTCATGATTATCTAATTACCCAATCTAACTATTCTGAGAATATACAAGTTTAGGATCTCCAATATCCAGCTATAGAGTAAAATCTCGGAGTTACGACCTTAAAGTTAATATTAGAACTTAACAAGTTCTAATCCAAAATCATGTGACAATTATAAGGTTTCAATAATTAAATCAATGACCTAATTTATTAACATTTTGCTCTCTTACCCAAATCTTGACTGAATAAATCAAGATACAAGGGCTTTGGGTTTAAACTCCACCTTGGTGTTTAAATCATAAACCCAAGGTCAAGTCCTACTAAGGGTCTAGGGTTCACACTAAATACCCATTTGAAGGTGAGGAATCCTAAAAGCTAAAGGAGCCAGGAACTAAGAACTTAGTGATGGGTTATTCTACTGATTATAAGATAAACTAATCAATTAAGAACTTGAGAATCTAAGATCTATATTCTATCTTTAAGATAATTCCATTATCTTATAGATTGAATCATCCTATACCCATATGGAAGATTTCAAGGGATCAAATAATCAATCACTTAAGGAAATTCCAAAGGAGATGGTTTAATTCAAGTAGAAGTTTTAAAGTCTAAGGTCTAAGATCTAAGATCTGATTTTGATCACTTTAGACTTAAACTAAGTTTTTAACTTAGACTTCACCAATTGCAATTCTTTTGGTATTTAAGTTCATAATTTAACTAAATTGAACTTATTAAAGTAATATTTAACAATTAAAATTATTAGAACTAAGCATTAAACTCAAGTGACTTCCTTAAGGCTTAATTGAAGATTTCTTAAATTAAGGACCACATTAGCATTATTATTAGTCTAAGAGTTCAGAGAACATTTCTAATCTATCTTAGGGTAGTTTACTGAAATTTCCAAGGCTTAAAGGTCATTTAAGCACATTTGGTCAAAATTACCAAAATACCCCTCTTAAGGCTAAACTTTGGGAATTTTGTGTTTAGTCATCCAAATTAGATCTAATCTATTTTAATGTGTTTCCTATTGATTAATAAAGTGGGAAAGATACTTATTTCAGGTTTTTATAACCTAATTAAGCTTAATTAGCACTAATTACTTAATTGAGCCAATTATGATGATTAGTGAAATTAGGTCACTTTAAGCAATCCAATCTTATATTTAGGTTCTAATAGACTTAATATGACATTAGGAACTAACTTACCCAAAATCAGAGGTTAATGTAGGGTTTAATTCACTAATCCTTAATTAGGGTAATTAAGGGGTGATCAAGAAAATTAAATGTTCAAAATTATTTTTAAGAGGCCACAATTATTCTTTAGGGTTTAATGAGTAATCAGAACCATTAATCAATTAATTTGGTTATTAATTGAATTTATTATGATTTAATTAAAAATAGAAAAGGTTTAATCAATTATTTTAAATCCAACTATTGGATCTGTGATTTTATTTTATATTTAGATTCCTTGCATTTTTTTGATTCAAATGGTATATTGGATCATACCATTTGGATCAGTATAGCTAAAGTTATTTAAATAATTTATTCTGTAATTTTATTTAAATTATAGCTATATGATTTGATTAATTAAATGCATAACCATTAAAAATGCCTTCCGATAATTAATTAATAGACGCAATCCAAAATCAAAACCGCGCGGGTCGGGGTCGGCCCGGCCCAAAATGGGTCGTCTTCTTCCTCTCGACGGGTCCGTCCCAAGTAAGATTCAGCGCTGAAATTCTGGGTGCTCAGACGATGGGGGCCACTCAACTCGATCCCTACAAGTTCCTGGGTCGAGACGCATCGATTGGACTAAGAACCCCCATCTGGATCCCTCTGGATCGATGGGGTGCTACTCACCCGGGAAGCCTTTGATACGGGCTCTTCAGGCTTACTATGAGGAGATAATTCTCCTCACAGAGGCCATTAACCGTCCGGGGTTCCATACCTACACCTTCAAGGAGGTGAGGCGAGTCGAACCCTTAAGGTTTCATAACTTGGGGCACAGTCGATCGCTGGGTCCTTACTCGGACTCAGCCATGGCTCGGGCGCTGGCTCAATCGGTGATGCGATCGATTCAAGCTAGCGTAGCCCCAGGCGACAATTACAACTGGTTTCCTAATTGGCTACGGCTCCTTAGATGATATCTAGAGGCTCAACGCAGAGACAGATGAGGAAATGGATCGAAGGAAGCCATGGGAGAAGGTTGTACCTTGGAAATGGGGTTGCAGGTCCGGTCCGAGAGGAATTGAAGGCAGCTGGAGCTTCCAGAAGACTACCACGAGGTCACAGGGGGTATGAACACTAGACTCGCACCCTCTATCAGTGGCACTTAGCTCCAAAAGTTCCAGGAATCGCCGAGCAGACGAGAACTCCAGCAAGCCTTCAGCTAAGGAATTGAGGGTTCACAGTGAGCAAAGGGACTCACTGTGAAACTCTGGAGGGACTTATAGGTTGAGGGATCCCCTAGGGTGGACTCTGAGGCTCGGACTCCAGCATGAGGCTCGGCCCGAAGGGGAGGATGGGTTTAACCATCTGAGGGCAGATTGGGGAGAGCGCTATCGACCAGTCGTTGCACCGAAGGGCAATTGGGGAAGAACGGGGTAATTTCCCGTACTGCCATGGGGCGGGGATGATTCGGCTGTTGTGGGGACCAGTGCGTGTGGGGAGATCGGGAGGTGGACGATGATCCACAGTGGCTGGGGGTCTCAGAGCCGTCGGATGGATCGACCATTGGCTCTGAACGATCCTGATGGATTACTTAAACGGGTTGGACGGTATCCGTTGGATGTGAGCAACAGATCCAACGCTTAGGATTAGATCCTACCGCGAAGGAGATCCCACCTTTCGATGGCGCGCGCTGAGATGCGTGCTCAACATCCATGCGGCGGATATGGTGCCCCGCTGTCGAGACCCCGCAGTGGATCGGCCGCGGTCCCGACAAAGAATCCCAGAATTAAAAAAATAATATAATTAATTAATTTAATTTCATTTAATTTATTTAATAATTATTTAGTTTCTACAAATTTCTACAATTCAAATTAGGCTTAAATGAGCTCCAAAAATTTCCAAAAATTCACCCTTAGCTAATTAGGACATGAGGAATTCAAAAAGGAAATTAGATTTTGATTTGAAGATCAATTTAATTTAGCTATTTTCTAGGGCTTAAAAAAAATAGCCAAAAATATCAAAATTTCCAATTTAGCTCCGATTGATTTCAAACTTCTAGGATTAGATTTAAATGACCTATTGAATCCAATATAATCAAAATCAAGGCTTGGTTTAGCTTAATTAAACTAGATTTAGCTAAAGTAATAACTAGGGTTATTACAGACTCCCCCACTTAAGAACGTTGTTGTCCCTCACATCACCTAAGTGAAGATAATTCTACTGGGATTTAACTGATCAAAGAAAATACAGAAGCTGAAAAAGAGAGAAGAACAATACCTGGGTTTACAAAGAGCTGTGGATATTTATTGCGCATATCCGCCTCTTTCTCCCAAGTGGATTCTTCCATGGTTCAGTTCTTCCGCTAAATTTTGACCATAGGAATTGAGCGATTCCTTAGCTGCTTCTAATCACGAGCTAAGATTCTGATAGGTTCTTCGATGTAAGAAAGATTGGGTTGGATCTCTATTGCTGGGAGTTGAACGAGATTAGAAGGGTCTCGAAGACATCTTCTCAATGATGATACATGAAAAACATTATGCACAACTACAAAGCCATCCGAAAGATTTAGTCGGTAGGCCGATGATCCTTTCCTGGCCAATACCTTGAAAGGTCCAACAAAGCGGGGACTGAGTTTCCCAGCTACGCCAAATTTGAAGACACCCTTCATTGGACTGATCTTTAGATAAGCAGAATCTCCCACATTCAATTCTAGGAGATGGTGATGAGAATCACGATACTTGCTCTGATGATCTTGAGCTAAATGAATTCTCTGCTGAATTAATTTGATCTTACTGCTGGTTTCTTCCACTCATTCTGAACCAAAAAGCTAAACGCTTCCTGTTTCTGACCAAGCTAGCGGGGTACTGCATTTTCTGCCATACAGTGCTTCATAAGGAGCCATTTTAATACTGGCTTGGAAACTATTATTGTAGGCAAACTCTACTAGTGGAATGTGATCGTCCCAGGAACTGGCAAAATCAAGGATACAGAGCCGAAGCAAATCTTCCAAAAATTGGTTTACTCTTTCAATTTGACCATCTGTTTGAGGATGAAAAGTAGTACTCATGGCTAGAGTAGTACCCCGATCTTGATGCACAGCTTGCCAAAACGTGGAAGTAAATCTGCTATCTCTATCGGATATGATTGATTTTGGAATTCCGTGTAACTTGACAATTTCTTTGATGTAGAGTTTTGCTAACTTCTCTACAAAATCAGTTTGACGAATGGGAAGAAAATGCGCTAATTTAGTTAAGCGGTCTACTATCACCCAGATTGCATCGGCACCTGATTTTGCACGAGGCAATCCCATGACAAAATCCATAGATATATCGAACCATTTCCATTTAGGGATATCTAATGGATGCAGAAGGCCACCAAGTCTTTGGTGTTCGGCCTTCCCTAAATTATAGGCATGACATTTGGCCACAAAGTCAGCTACATCTTTCTTCATTCCTAGCCACCAAAATGATTATTTTAGGTCCTGGTACATCTTAGTACTGCCTGGGTGAATATAATATCCAAAATTATGGCCTTCGACTAACACTTCTTGATGCATGGACTTAGGAATCCACAATTGATTACCTTGATAAATTACACCATTCCGCAACTGCAGATCATGATGAAGACCACTTTCAATATCTTCTTTGAATTTTAGATACCCATCATCTTTGGTGTGCGAGATAGAGACATCTCGGTGGAAAGTGGGTTCCACATTAATATTTGCTAATAGCGAACTCAGCATATCGCCACTGATCGGAGAAATTTCGAGCTTATGAAATTCATGTTCTAAAGAACTGGATGCGATCATAGAGGTTAAAGTAGCATGACGGCTAAGAGCATCAGCCACTACGTTCACTTTTCCTGGGTAATATTAGATACTGAGGTCATAATCACTGATGAGCTCCAACCATCTTCTCTGGCGGCAGTTCAACTCTCTCTAGGTGAAGATGTACTTCAAACTTTGATGATCGGTGAAAATTGAACACCGCACTCCGTACAGATAGTGACGCCATATTTTCAAGGCAAATATCATGGCTACAAGTTCAAGATCATGAACTAGATAATTTTGCTCGTGGGGTTTTAACTGACGAGAGGCATAGGCAATTACCTTACCCTCTTGCATTAACACACAACCTAGGCCAATTCCAGAGGCATCGGTATATACTTGATAGTTCAAACCTTCTTTAGGTAAAATAAGAACTGGAGCAATAGAAAGTGCATCTTTAAGAGTTTGGAATGCTTCCTTGCATTCAGGACTCCAAATGAACAGAACGCCCTTTTGAGTCAATTTAGTCAATGACGAAGCAATCTGGGAAAAGCCCTTAACAAACTTCCTGTAATATCCTGCTAATCCCAGGAAACTTTTAATATTGGTGATAGACTTAGGTTGAGCCCAGTCCTGAATAGCTCTTACTTTACTCTGATATACTCAAATACCCTGAGCATATACTACGTGCCCCAAGAATGCAATGGAATTGAGCCAGAACTCGCACTTGGAGAACTTGGCATATAGTTGATGCTCGCGCAAAATTTCTAGTACTAACCTCAGATGTTCTTCATGATCTCTTAGATTTTTAAAATAAATGAGGATATTGTCAATGAAGACGATCACAAACTTGTCCAAATACGGTTTTAGCACTCGTTGCATCAAATCCATAAAGATTGATGGTGCATTGGTGAGTCCGAATGACATCACCAAAAACTCAAAGTGGTCATAACGAGTACGAAAAGCAGTCTTCCCTACATCGTCTTCTTTTACTCACAGTTGATGGTATCTAGACCTTAAATTGATCTTGGAAAATATAACTGCTCCGAATAAGTGGTCGAACAAATCATCAATTATAGGCAGTGGGTATTCATTCTTTATGGTGACCTTATTCAGTTCACAATAGTCTATACACATATGCATAGATCCATCCTTATTTTTCACAAATAAAACTGGCGCTCCCCAAGGAGACATACTTGGCCTGATAAAGCCTTTATTCAAGAGCTCTTACAATTGCTCATTGAGCTCTTGAAGCTCCTTAGGTTCCATTCTATAAGGCGCTTTGGATATCAGCTAGGTACCAGGAATTAATTCAATAGAGAATTCTACTTCTCTGAAAGGAGGTACACCAGGCAAATCTTCTGGAAATACATCAGCAAATTCCTTGACTACCGTACAATCAGAAAGAGAGATACTCTCTTTTGTTTTGCCCATCATGGTAACTAGGTAAGCATTACAACCCCTAACAATCAACTGTTCAGCTTTAATTGCATTTATTAAGGATAACTGCGTGCTGGTTTTTCCTACAAATGTTTCAGGCTTGCCCTAGGAGTGGAGCGTGACTTTCTTTTTATGGCAGTTTATCACAGCATTATTGTCACTAAGACAATTCATCCCAAGGATGATATCAAAGTTGGCTATTGGTAGGCTGATTAGTTTGGCATGGAATTCTTGATCATTTATCGGGACTTTGATATTACAAAATTTATGGGCACTTAGTTGGAGTTCAGATGGAAGTCCAACACTCAACTTTTGGGTTAAGTTGTATGTGTAAAGTTTAAGGACATTGGCAAATCATTCCGAGATAAATGAGTGGCTAGCGTCAGTATCGAATAACACATAACAAGGTCGATTGTGTAATAAAGTGTGCCTAAATTTACACAATTTCACATTATAAAATTATAAGGAAATCAAAGTACAGAAATTAAAAGAGAAGTTTGAGGATGTGTACCTGAAACTACGTTATTATCTTCTTCAGCTTCAATAAGAGTTAAGGCATATACTCGTGCAGGACCAGAAGGACGATTGTTGGTCTGCCTTCAGGAATAGTTCTGAGAGTTAGAAACTAGTGACTGTGTGGGAGCAACTTCAGAAGCAGGTGCTGGCATTATAGCCAAATTTGGTTCTCTCCGGTTTAGCGGAGTTGCTCTAAAACTTGCTTCTTCTGGTAGGGTTTCATTGGAACTCCGTCTACCATTTTTGTGTGGTCGCACTGATAGAACCTGTGGCCTGTATGCCCACAATTGAAACACCTCTGCCCAAAGTGATAACACTTGCCATACGGATGGGGCTTAGTGCAGTTTTGAATTTGTTCGGCAGTAGGTGTAGCTTCTAGTTGATATACCTTTGCAGGGTTAGATCCGTGTCTCTTGAAGTTTCCCCGTAGGTTTAGAGTTGCTTGCACTTTTCGTTTAAGATCCTCTTCAGATTGGTGATGCTCAATCACCTTAGCCGTTTCCACCAATTTGAAGAAGCTAGTCAGACATAGCAGCACGATTTGATTCTTTAGTGAACCTCAGAGTCCACAAAAAAAGCAGTGGCACTTAGCTGATTCAGAATGAGTAACTTCTAGCACGAAATGAATTAATCTACGAAACTCCCTTTCCTATTCAGCAACTGAACAACTCCCTTGAGTCAACCTCATGATCGTGTCTGCAATAATGGTTTGTGCGGATGGGGGAATGAATTCGGTTTTGAAGGCCTCGACGAACTCATCCTAGGGTATGTTCTCTAACTCGTAGTCAGCAAACTTGGTATTTCAGATCTCTTCCCACCAATATTCTGCTTCCGCATGAAATAGATGGGTGGCGAGACAGACAGCTTCCAAGTTCGGGACCTTCAGACTAATGAGATCCCACTACACAGCCTTTAGCTAATCGGCTGTATCCATTGGTGACAGGTTCCCACCAAAAGTTAGAGGTCTTAACCTCAAAAATTTGTGAAGGAGGTTATCCATTGAGTGATGGGAAGAAAAAGCAATTTGTGGAGCAGGAACTGTTGGAGCAGCAACAGTAATTGGAGTTGTATGATCATTCAGTAGTTTCTGCATGACGATCGCTTGTTGAGCTTGATTCTCTAACAGAGTTGCTACCATAGCCCGCAGATGAGCCACCTCATCGTTAGAACTACTAGAAGCGACAATGTTCTTGACAGGAGTAATAGCAGGTGGTGATCCGGGATTCATTCTAATTAAATAATTGCAAGCCAAAACTCAAAATTTATGTTAAGGAAGAAAAATAAAAAATCTTTCATTAATTGTAGACATAAAGGATTACAATATAGAAAATGCCCAAAAAGAGTAATCATATGTAATAGCCCAAACTCTTAAGTACCAAGGTATTATCCTCTTTAGCCTAAAAGGCCTCATAGTTTTGCCCTCAGAAGATAACTTCCCAGCAGGTTACCCATCCTGGGAGTGCTCCCACATGAGCACGCTTAACTTTGGAGTTCTTATTAGGAACTCCACCATTATCTGAAAGACACCTCAATTTTTAAAAGTTTCACTTATTACTACTTAAGTGGGCCTTCACAATCTCCCCAACTTAAGTAACTGACGTCCTCGTCAGTATCCACACACAGATCCAAGAACCATTCATTGAGTAGATAGGACTAGAGGTGATCCCTACAGGCGCAAGAGGTACCCACAACCATGTAGCACCTTAACCATCATAGGTTCAAGAGGCTGCTCACATTAAGTGGTTCTTTGCCCTGTATGACACTTGACTCCTATCTGACACCATATAGTTTGCTCTGATACCATTTGTAATAGCCTAAACTCTTAAGTACCAAGGTATTATCTGTTTTAGCCTGAAAGACCTCACAATTTTGCTCAGAAGATAACTTCCCAGCAGGTCACCCATCCTGGGAGTGCTCCCACATGAGCACGCTTAATTTTGGAGTTCTTATCAGAAATTCCATCATTATCTGAAAAGGCGTCTCGATTTTTAAGAGTTTCACTTCTTACTACTTAAGTGGGCCTTCACATCATGTAAATTGAAGATAACATTTATTAACTATCACTCAAACATCCTTAATGTACTCAGCCCTAAATGCTACACGAAAATCCTCAAAAGTTATTTCTTGACACTTCCTCTTACGCTTCTTCTCGAGCTTTGCAATGGTGTCATACCACCAGACTCCTGCGTAATCCAACATCAGATCTGTCATAATATATATATATAAAGTGACTTGAGGCACTCTATGTGTATCAGAATAGACTCCACTCGACTTAACCATTCCCTTGCATATATGGGAAAGTCGAGCCCTCGGTATACTACTTACTGTAGAAGCTTGTCCAAGACCAAGGTCCCTTTCGCTGAAACTCCTTCAATCTGCCAGTTGCTTTCCTACCTCCACTTGAAGCTACAGTTCCAAGCTGTCTTGAAGGCATGCAGATAGTAGTCTATATTGGATTCTCCAGAATTCATGTGACTCTCAGGACAGAATTTTATTAAGTTTTTGTTAGACTCAAGATGACTAACTGATTAGGATGGGAGTATTCTCCTTCTACATTTTATAGAGAGTTACTGATACTACTGTGTTATGGATGTTACTTATATTGATGTTTGTATTTCAGAAGAACGATCCATTAGGTAGAAAGGAATCACAGATCCCATTCTGTCACCTTATGGTGTTCTCCAATACCAACTGTGGGGCCCCCGTACTGACAATAAGGAAGTATAGTGCTCCAACTATGGCAAATCCCCAACTTAAGTAAAGTTAGGTAAACTCAACGTGCCTTAAGCCAAGGACTTGTCACCAAGCACTATAACATTCATCAATATACAAGTATCAAAGTGGCCGAAGCAACAAACAATAAGGTAACATCCACAAGCATACATAATAAAAAGAGGGAAAACAATATAGTAACTCATCATAATGCAGAAACGAAATACATCCAGAATTAACTGTTACAGGCTAAAATTTAATAGAAAATCCAAATGTCTCTCAATCTCACTAAAAAGGAAAAGCAGAGTCTAACTAAGTAGCAGCAGCACGATCCTCCTCCGGATTCTGCTCCTCTCCTGCGACTTCACCCACGAACAGGTCCGAATCTGACATTTGTCGGTATCATAAATGCCAGGGCCCTAGCCAACAAAACAAAAAGGTTACAGTTAGACAATTGTCTAAGTACATTTTAGGTTATTTTAATGAACTAAACATTTTAAGATATCACATTTCGATTTAACTAAACATGCAAGCAGTAATGTGTGCAACAAGCTATGAAGAGATGGGAAACTATAAATTATTCATTTATAGCCAGCAACTAGTATGAAAAGTCACATATAATATAAAATAAATAAAGTGAGGCTAAAAGCTTAAAGAAAGAACAAATACAATTCTGAACCTAACATGCTTATGATCGTATTAACACATACTGAGTATATAAAGAACACAAATGCCAAAAACAAACATGCAATTCTAGCATCCTAAACATGCCAATGTACGTAAGTAAGCCATAAGGGTATACATACAACATGATGATTTAGGAACGAAAAAGAAAAGAAAGCCACTGAGACATGTGGCAAAACAAAAACAAAGCAATCTATGTAAAATCGCTGAGACATGTGGCAAAATGGGCAAGTACTAAAAATAAGGCCACTGAAGCATGTGGCAAAGCAAAAAGAAAATGATACTGAACAATCCAGCTAAAGTAGAAATAAGCCTAAGACATAGTAGTGCCATACCAACCAATAGGCCATACATGTCCTCCATAATATGAGATCAATCAATCAATCCCAGCCTAGCCATCCAAATCTGCTAGGTCTGAGTCCATTCTATACAATACTACTACTGAAGAGGCAGACTAAGCTAGGACATATTCTACCAATTGCAATTACTGTAATAACTGAATGGTATGTTATTCCAACACTAACTTAGGATGTATCATCCTTATCCTAAGTTCTCCTATTATGTTCAAGGAATACAGCTCAATATCTAAGATATGCCAAGCAATCTAGTCAAAGTAAGCAAGAGACTCAATCTAGACTTATGTGATATCCATGGTTATCTAATTACCCAATCTAACTATTCTGAGAATATACAAGTTTAAGATCTCCAATATCCAGCTATCGAGTAAAATCTCAGAGTTACGACCTTAAAATTAATATTAGAACTTAACAAGTTCTAATCCAAAATCATGTGATGATTATAAGGTTTAAAAAATTAAATCAACAACCTAATTTATTAACATTTTGCTATCTTACCCAAATCTTGACTGGATAAATCAAGATACAAGGGCTTTGGGTTTAAACTTCACCTTGGTGTTCAAATCTTAAACCCAAGGTCAAGTCCTACTAAGGATCTAGGGTTCACACTGAATACCCATTTGATGGTGAGGAATCCTAGAAGCTGAAGGATCCAAGAACTAAGAACTTAGTGATGGGTTATTCTACTAATTATAAGAAAAATTAATCAATTAAGAACTTGAGAATCTAAGATCTATATTTAGTATTTAATATAATCCCATTATCTTATAGATTGAATCATCCTATACCCACATGGAAGATTTCAAGGGATTAAACAGTCAATCATTTAAGGAAATTCCAAAGGAGATGATTTAATTCAAGTAGAAGATCTAAAGTCTAAGGTCTAAGATCTCAGATCTAATTTTTTATCGCTTTATACTTAAACTAGGTTTTTAACTTGGACTTCACCAGTTGCATTTCTTTTGGTATTTAAGTTCATAATTTAACTAAATTGAACTTATTAAAGTGTTATTTAACAATTGAAATTATTAGGACTAAGCATTAAACTCAAGTGACTTCCTGAGGGATTAATTGAAGATTCCTTAAATTAAGGACCACATTAGCATTATTACTAGTCTAAGAGTTCAGAGAACATTTCTAATCTATCTTAGGGTAGTTTACTGAAATTTCTAAGGTTTAAAGGGCATTTAAGCACATTTGGTCAAAATGACCAAAATAGGGTAAACTTTAGGATTTTTGTGTTTAGTTATCTAAATTAGATCTAATCTATTTTAATGTGTTTCCAATTGATTACTGAAGTGGGAAACATACTTATTTCAGGTTTCAATAACCTAATTAATCTTAATTAGCACTAATTACTTAATTGAGCCAATTAGAGTAATTAGTGAGATTAGGGCACTTTAAGGCAATTCAACCTTACATTTAGGTTCTAATAGACTTAATATGACATTAGGAACTAACTTACCCAAAATCAGAGGTTAATGTAGGGTTTAATTCACTAATCCTTAATTAGAGTAATTAAGGGGTGATTAAGAAAATTAAATATCCAAAATTGTTTTTAAGAGGCCACAATTATTCTTTAGGGTTTAATGAGCAATCAGAACTTTTAATCAATTAATTTGGTTGTTAATTAAATTTATTATAATTTAATTAAAATATAGAAAAGGTTTAATCAATTATTTAAAATCCAACCATTGGATGTGTGATTTTATTTTATATTTAGATTCCTTGCATTTTTCTAATTCAAATGGTATATTGGATCATACCATTTGAATCAGTATAGCCAAAGTTATTTAAATAATTTATTATGTATTTTTATTTAAATTAAAACTATAGGATTTGATTAATTAAATGCATAACCATTAAAAATGCCTTCCGATAATTAATTAATAGACGTGGCCCAAAATCAGAACCGCGCGGGTTGGCGTCGGCCTGGCCCAAAATGGGTCGTCTTCTTCCTCTCGACGGGTCCAACCCAGGCAAGATTCAACACTAAAATTCTTGGCGCTCAGATGACGGTGGTGGTTCAACTCGATCCCCACACATTGCTGGGGTCGAGACGCATCGATTGGACTAACAACCCCCATTTGGATCCCTCTAGATCGATGGGGTGCTACTCACCCGGGATGCCTTCGATACAGGCGCTTTAGGCCTACTGTGAGGAGACAATTCTCCTCACTCAGGCCATTAGTCAACCAGGGTTTGATACCTACACCTTCAGGGAGGTGAGGCGAGTCAAACCCCTAACGTTTCATAGCTTGGGGCGCAGCCGATCGCTGGGTCCTTACTCAGACTCTGCCATGGCTCGGCCGCTAGCTCAATCGATCAATCTGAGCTAGCATAGCCCCAGGTGACAATTACAACTGGTTTCCTAAGTGGCTACGGCTCCTTAGGCGACATCCAGAGGCTCAATGCAGAGATAGATGAGGAAATAGATCGAAGGAATCCATGGGAGATGGCTGTACCTTGGAGACTGGGTTACAGGTCCGGTCCGAGAGGAATTGAAGGAACCTGGAGCTTCCAGAAGACTACCACGAGCTCACAGGGGGTCTGAACACCAAACTCACACCCTCTATCAGCGGTACTTATCTCCAAAAGTTCTAGGAATCACCGAGCAGACGGGAATTCCATCAAGCCTTCAGCTAACAAATTGAGGGTTCAGTGTGAGCAAAGGGACTCACTATGCAACTCTGGTGGTACTTATAGGTCGAGGGAGCCCCTATGGTGGACTTTGAGGCTCGTGCTCCAGCGTGAGGCTAGGCCCGAAGGGGAGGATGGGTTTAACCATCTGAGGGCAGATTGGGGAGAGCGTTGCCTACCAGCTATTGCACCGGAGGGCAATTGAGGAAGAACGGGTTGATTTCCCGTACTGCCATGGGGCGGGGATGATTCGGCTGTCAGGGGGACCAGTGTGCGTGGGGAGATCGGGAGGTGGACGATGATCCATAGTGGCTGGGGGTCTCAGAGCTATCGGATGGATCGACCATTGGCTCTGAACGATCCTGATGGATTACTTAAACGAGTTGGACGGTAGCCGTTGGATGCGAGTGATGGATCCAACACTTAGGATTAGATCCTACCGTGAAGGAGATCCCGCCGTTCGATGGCGCGCGCTGAGATGCGTGCTCAACATCCATGCGGCAGATATCGTGCCCCGCTGTCGGGACCCCACAGTGGATCAGCCGCGGTCCCAACAGCGAATCCCATAATTAAAAAAATATTATAATTAATTAATTTAATTTAATTTAATTCATTTAATAATTATTTAATTTCTACTTATTTCTATAATTCAAATTGGGCTTAAATGAGCTCCCAAAATTCCCAAAAATCCACCCTTAGCTAATTAGGGCATGAGGAATTCAAAAATGAAATTAGATTTTGATTTGGAGATCAATTTAATTTAGGTATTTTCCAGGGCTTAAAAATAGCCAAAAATACCAAAATTTCCAATTTAGCTCCGATTGATTTTAAACTTCTAAGGTTAAGTTAAATAACCCATTGAATCCAATGGAATCAAAATCAAGGCTTGGTTTAGCTTAATTAAACTAGATTTAGCTAGAGTAACAACTAGGGTTGTTACATAAGGTCAGGTTGAATTTCTAGTACTGGAAGTTGAATAAGATGGGAAGGATCTTGAAGATATTTTCTTAATGATAATACGTGGAATACATTGTGAACAGCAACAAAATCTTCTGGCAATTCAAGTTGATAAGCTACTGACCCAATCTTCTTTATGGTTTTAAATGGTCCTACATATCTTGGACCAAGTTTTCCTGAAACTCCAAAATGATAAATTCTTTTCATTGGGCTCACTCTTAAGTATACTAAATCTTCTTCTTGGAACTCAAAAGGATGGTGATGATTATCATGATATTTACTTTGTCTATCTTGAGTTGTCCTGATTCTCTGTTTAATGAGCTTTACTTTCTTGTTTGTCCCTTCCTCTAATTCTAATCCATATAATTGAGTGTCTCCTGTTTCAGACCAAGCTAGTGCAGTTGAGCATTTTCTTCCATATAAAGCTTTATATGGTGCCATTTTAGTACTTGACTGGAAACTGTTAATGTATGCAAATTCCACCAAAGGAATGTGCTCTTCCCAAGATCTTGAAAAATCTAGCATGCACAATCGGAGAAGATCTTCTAAAACCTGATTAACTCTTTCAGTTTGGCCATTGATTTGTAGATGAAATGCTGTACTCATGGCTAAGGTAGTTCCCAAATCTTGGTGTACAACCTACCAAAATTTTGAAGTGAAACGGCTGTCTCTATTAGACACGATTATTTTGGGAATTTGTGCAATCTGACTATTTCCTTGATGTACATTTTTGCTAACTTTTCTACAGAGTCAGTTTGATGTACTGGGATAAAATGCGCTGACTTAGTAAGATGATCAACTATAACCCATAATGTATCAGCTCCAGATCTAGCACGAGATAAGCCCATAACAAAATCCATAGATATGTCTGTCCACTTCCATTCTGGAATCTTTAGTGAATGCAATAAACCACCAGGTTTTTGGTGCCTTATTTAAACTTTAATTCTGGGTGACGACCACTTTCTATCGCCACTTTAAGATTTAAATAATCATCATCCTTTGTTTGAGAGATTGAAATATCTCTATGGAAAGTGGGCTCTATATTGATATTGGTTAGTATAGAGCTTGATGAATTCATAAATTATATCTAAAATAAAGGAAAATTTCATTCATTTTTAATCTTTAAACTGCTCCTAAGCCAAATTTTGTCAATCTTTTCAGGAAAATGACTTATCCGAAGGAGTTCTGAGACATTTATGCAAAATTCCATTTTTGTTTCAAAGGAAACCACTGTCGTGCGCTACAGCGGGTCATTTTGCGAAATCACGCGATAGCGCGCTGCAGCGGGTCCATTTGCAAACTACGGGCGCGATAGCGTGCTGCAACAGGTCCATTTGCAAAACGTGGGCGCGATAACGCGCTGCAGCGGGTCCATTTGCAAACCGCGGGCATGGTAACGCGCTGCAGTGGGTGACTTTATGAAATGCAGATGCGGTAACGCGCTGCAGTGGTTCAGTTTGCAAATCGCGGGCGCGGTAGCGCGCTGTAGTGGGGCAATTTGCAAATTGAACTGCTACCCGCGCGTTGCAGCAGTACGATTTGCAAAATGCTAGCGCGGCAGTGCGCTGCAGCAGGTCATTTTGCAAAAAGTGGATGCGGTAGCGCGCGGTAGCGGGGGACTTAGCAGATTTTTACTCGCACCATTGTACGCTGCAGCGCACCGTAGCGCGCTACAGTGCGCTGCATTGAACTGCAGCGGCCCGCCACAAAGTTGTCAGATAGAGCATTTATTGTGGCTGGGACAAGACCTCCAACCGGTATCTTGTCCCAGCCATCATTCCCTTTGTAGTAAGCTAAGTTTTTATATGGAAAAATTCATCTTGAGGTGATATATTGGCTAAATAATTGAGATTGTGATGAGCCACTTAAGTAGTAATAAGTGAAACTCTTAAACATCGAGGCGCCTTTTCAGATAATGGTGGAGTTCTTGATAAGGACTCCAAAGTTAAGCGTGCTCATGTGGGAGCACTCCCACGATGGGTGACCTATAGGGAAGTTATCTTCTGAGGGCAAAACCGTGAGAACTTTTAGGCCAAAGCAGACAATACCTCGATGTTTAAGAGTTTGGGCTGTTACAAATGGTATCAGAGCAAACCATAGGGTGTCAGATAGGAGCTAAGTGTCATACAGGCAAAGTACCACTTTATGTGTGCAGCCTCTTGAACCCGTGATGGTTAAGGTGCTACATGGTTGTGGGTACCTCTTGCACCTGTAGGGGTCACCTCTAGTTCTATCTACCCAATGGATCATTCTTGGATCTGTGTGTGGATACTGACGAGGGCATCAGTTACTTAAGTTGGGGAGATTGTGATGACCCACTTAAGTAGTAATAAAGTGAAACTCTTAAACATCGAGATGCATTTTCAGATAATGATGGAGTTTCTGATAAGAACTCCAAAGTTAAGCATCCTCAAGTGGGAGCACTCCCAGGATGGGTGACCTGCTGAAAAGTTATCTTCTGAGGGCAAAACCATAAGGACTTTCAGGCCAAAGCGGACACTACCTTGGTGTAACAGCCCAAACTCTTAAGCACCAAGGTATTATCCGATTTGGCTTGAAAGGCCTCATGGTTTTGCCCTCAGAAGATAACTTCCCAGTAGGTCACCCATCCTAAAAGTGCTCCCACCTGAGCACACTTAACTTTGGAATTCTTATCAGGAACTCCACCATTATCTGAAAAGGCGCCTCGATGTTTAAGAGTTTCACTTATTACTACTTAAGTGGGTCATCACAATCTCCCCAACTTAAGTAACTGACGTCCTCGTCAGTATCCACACACAAATCCAAGAAGCATCCATTTGGTAGATAGGACTAGAGGTGACCCCTACAGGCACAAGAGGTACCCATAACTATATAGCACCTTAACCATCATGGGTTCAAGAGGCTGCTCACATGAAGTGGTACTTTACCCTGTATGGCACTTAGCTCATATCTGACACCCTATGGTTTGCTCTGATACCATTTGTAACAACCCAAACTCTTAAGCACCAAGGTATTGTCCGCTTTGGCCTGAAAGGCCTCACAATTTTGCCCTCAGAAGATAACTTCCCAGTAAGTCACCCATCCTAGGAGTGCTCCCACCTGAGCACGCTTAACTTTGGAATTCTTATCAGGAACTCCACCATTATCTGAAAAGGCGCCTCGATGTTTAAGAGTTTCACTTATTACTACTTAAGTGGGTCATCACACTTGGTGCTTAAGAGTTTGGGCTGTTACAATTTTTGCCATCATTGCTCAGAATTTTCAAATGGAAATGTTGGTTTGGATCTTAAGTAGGATGTATGCAGCCCCTCTCTTTTAAATATCACTCCTCTTGACTAGAGGAGGGTTCCCAAAATTGCTCAAAACCACTAAGTAAAGAAGAAGGGTGCATAGTGGAAGAGAAAAACTCTCCAAGGGTGGAAGAGCCATTTTTGCTAAGGAGAAGAAGAAGGAAGGCAGCACTAGCGACCTAAGGAGAGGAACTTCAAGAAGAAGAAGAAGAATCCGGAGAACTTCCAAGGAACATTCCTAGTATCTTCTAAACTCTACTTTTGTAATTTCTTTTCTTAGTTGATCATGAAATGGTCATTATCCATGTGTGTGTCCTTTTTCATTTTTTTGTAATAAGTAGCTAAATCTCCCTTGGAGAGGATTGAGGTAATCCCATGTATTAGATAGTCACATTTTTATTGTATGAAGTTGTGGCGGCCCTGCCCCGCTGTGGTCCTGTTAACCCTTAAGTTAACATGATTACGGTGGAGGGGTCACCAAATGATAATGTCCCTACTTAAGATTGGATTAGACACACATTCTAATCCAGTTTAACTAAGGACTTTGTCATTCATTCCAGAATTTATCACTAAATGATCATACAAGAACTCAGAGTGCGGAAGCAATAAAAGGTATAACATCCATCCAATACAGTATAAATACAACAATACAGAATAAGTAAAGTACTGAAAGAGAAAAATAAACCTGTATTATTACAATATTTAATAAGTTTAAAAGAACTGAAATGAACTCTCAATCTCACTGAAAGAAAAACTAAAGCTACAGATCTTCAGGAACGGGCTCCTCCTCCAATGGCAAGCTCTCCACTGGATCCACTGCTCCAACAAACTCAGAACCTACCATTATCAGTTTCATAATGGTAGGGCCCTAGCCAATAAAAGAAAAACTGGTTAAACAATATGTCTAGGTACATTTTAGGGTAAAAGTTTATTTAAGTTAACTGAATATCACCATAAAAACAGAATTGAGCAAAATAGGTGCAGAAAAGCGTATCAAAAGAACAGTAATAAGTTATAAACTACAATTTATAACTAAACAAATAGGAAGTAATACATACCTCCTCCAAGCAACTACAACAAACACAGATAAGCAATAGACTAAACTAAACTTGTAAGAAAAGTTACAACCTAAATATGCTTATGATCAATAGAATATGCTAGGTGACATACATAACAGTATGAGATTGAAAACAACTAACATCCTAAGTAAGTATAGGAAAACAGTAAGTAAAGCTAGCATCCTATATAAAAACACGTGCAGGAAAGCTGAAAGTAAAATAGTGCTGAAATGCAGAATATGCTAATAAAACAGTAACTGCAAACTGAAACTACAGTAACTATATAAGTCATCTGAACTGAACACGAAATCAGCAATTCTTAGCCTGATGAGCTAAGAAACTCTGAACTGAACATCATTGAATGCTCTTAGCCTGATGAGCTAAGACAAAACTGAATGTAAGTGTACTTGAATTAGTATAACCATATCAATATCCTGACTATATAGTCAGTAGGGCAAGAGTCTATCCATCCTATCCCATGGACTAGGCATGGCATAGACAATCGGACTGAAACCCCCTACAAGAAGCCGACCCCGAACGAGTTGATCGAAGAGGTATACTAATCAAGCTACACCTTACAAACCACTTGTGAAACAAAAACTCAATGCTATTTATGAATATTCAAAATTGACATAAGATATTTATCAAATATCTTAAGTACATAATATATGTTCAAGGTATAAGGCTCAAAATCAAGGAATGCGAAGCATCAAAATCAAAGTGCAAGAAACTCTATCTAAAACACTAGTGATATCCGTTGTTGTCTACTTTATTCGCTCTATCTACTCTAAGTTACATAAGTTTCTAGATGATGGGGTCTAATCACTTAATCTAAAGGTATAATCTAAGGGTCTAAAGTTTAGAACCCAAATCTCACAGATTAGGTTAAGGCAAATCCTAATGATAAATCAAATTCATTAGGATGGATCTCTATTCTTAGTTCTAAAGTTTAAAGATCAAATAATCATTCAATAAACTAAGAAAATCTATAAACTAGAAAATTCAAGGTTTCACCTAATTGAGTAACCCAATTTACTCAATAGATGAATTCTAACTTAAGATCTATTCCTAATCTTAGGAAATAAGGCTCTTAATTACTAAGAGTATCTCTCAAGACACACATCCTAACTAATGTTATAAGACCTAAGGATGGGTCTAAGAATGATTAAAGAAGGAGAACACTCACTTAGGACTTAGAAATTTTCTTGAGGAGCAAATTTTGAGATTTTAATCAAAATCTAATTTAGACTTGAGTTTGATTAATTTCAATTCTAATCATTCTATTTACTGATTTTAGTGATTAGAAACTGAATTTAGGGCTTTTAAAGGCTAAACCCTAAATTTGGGCAAAATGACCATTTTGCCCCTAATTAAGGGTTCAAAAGATCAAATTTTGATCTAGGGCTTAAATTCTAAAATTTTCTTTTGGAAAGTATTTATTATTGTCTAATATAAGATTAGACAGCAACTAAATTAATTTTGGATAATTATTAAGCCATATGAGATCAAATTAGTGAATTTGACTCATAAGGGCAAATTAGTAATTTGGCTAAGTGAAAGTTAAATTTTTTTTCAGATTATTGTTTTTTACTACCTAAGCTTTCCATAGAATCTAAATTTACTAAATTCTGATAATTATTGACCAAGTTATGGCCAATACAAGATCTAGGGTTTAAAAGGTGATTAAGAAATTCTTAATTATGGGGTCAAAAATCCTAATTTTTCTAATTAGTGTCCAAATTAAGCAAAATCAGTGGCTATGAATTACAAATAGCCCACTAATCATAATGACATGTGGTAGGCTCAATTTGGACCTAATTTGACTAAGTTAAGACCTAATTAAGGTTTAGGGTGATTAGTGAGTGATTAGAAAAATTAATCAGTCAAACACTAATCCAACCTTATAGATTGATTCTAAATGGTTCTATGAGTCTTCTGAAACTTAAATCACTCAATTTGGATTATTAGATTTGCTAATATTCACTAATCAAGTTTTAGAGTAATTAGGGATGATTAGCATATCTAACCATTGGATCTAAAATATTTTTATAGATTTCTGTAGATTAGGTTTTTCTGATCTAAATTGGTGTTTGAATTACCTAATTTGGAGCTAAGATGACCAAGTTATGGTCAATTGAAGTTCTAAAGTTAATTAGGGTAATTAGGGTTAGGCCCTAAATGTGATTAGGCAAACATTAATCCAAACAGCAAGATGAATACTACCAAAATAATCCTTAGGGCTTTTTGGGTAATTTGAGACCCATATTGGGTATGTTTGGGTTAATGGATACAAAATAATGGTGATTTGAACTTTTGTAACATTTAAGGTTAAATTTAGGGATCCTAAATGTCACTGAATTAAATTTGGCTCTAAAAGAAATTTTGATAATATCAATGTGTTCTCCTCATTTTTCTGATTTCCGGGATATATAATTTTACTATAATTGAATTTATATATTTAATTTTATGAGTGTTTAAAGTTTATTATATTAATTTATTTTATTTCAATTGTTGACTTGTATCTGATGGCAGTTTCGTAAAATTTTAACCACATCAGACACTTAAACACGTGGCGGGCCTCACAAATTTTTGCGGGTCACTCAGCTGACCCGACGATGCGGGCGCATTTGCGAGCGGGTCGAGTAAGACCCGAAAAGTTTCCTTGGGCCTCGTCGTCCCTTCCAGCCGCGAACGAGCAAATTAGGGCATCTCCCTAAACGTCGAACCCCTTACCTTCCAAGACAAAATACGCGCCTGAACGCAAGCTCACTATCCACACTTCTCGAAGAGTTAAGGGTCTCATGATACGAAGGCTTCTAATATACAAACTTATGATGCCCTAATTTGTCGGGGTCCTGAAATCTGGAAGAATTTATGTATCTAAATATGATTCGATTATCGACCTGATGATCGATTCCAATCCAATTAGATTTAATTGTCCAATATAAGTTCTTTTGTTTGATTAGTATATCATTCCAAGCTAATCGAATAGGAATTAAGATAATCTAAATTGAGATTAAGTGCACTGATGAAAACAGATCTTAAGAACATTTAATCAACTGAATTGATCAAAATTGAATATAATTTATGAAATACAAGAGTAATTGATCTATCTTTATGAAATTTGAAATTCAAAAATCTTAGGAAATGGCGATACCTAATTAGGGCTTACAGTCCAGAGGAAGAAGAATGCTTGCAGATCCAGAGAAATTGAAATGCAGTGCAAATTGATAATACCCATTCCCTGATGGACTAAGCTTTTTGCTTTGCTAAAAGAAAAAAAGGAGGCTTACAGGTGGTGAGGAAGCCATTTGGCAGAGCTTGCGGAGACAGTTGCCCTCGCTTGCGACACGTGCTGGCGCAAGGAAGAAGACCTATTGGTCGTTCGATCAATTTGATCGAACGGTCCAGGTCTATTAGTGGATCAAACGGCTGCTAGTAAACGGTGTTAGAAGAAATGGACAGGATTATTAGGATATTGACGGCGCCGGTTAAGTTTTAATTATAATAATATTTATTATTTAATTAATTTATCTCCATTTTATTAATGCAATTTAAATAATTATTCGAGCTAAGAAAAATTCAGATAAATCGCACCTAGCTAAATGAGGGGTTCTGATTGCAACGGCGCGATCGGATTTTTGTTTTGACGAGTATTTAATTACTTGAATTTTCAGGTATATAAAATATTATTAAAATATTTGACGAAAAATCAACGACTTCCAAATGCCTCCAAAATTTCACCCCTAGCTAATTTGGGTGTTCTGAACGCAATGGCAAAGTCGTATTTTCAATTTGAGGTCTACACAAAAAGTCAATTTTCTAGGATTTGGGATTTTCTAGAATTCCAGATTTGACTTTGTTGACTTCTGGTTTGACCTAAGTTTCAGAGGCGAGTTCTAAATTACTTTAATTAGTGACTTAGAACCTTAATTAAGACTTAGATTAGTCTTAATTGAGCCAAGTAACAACCTGGGTTGTTACAGAAGTTTTCCTCAAGCATCAATAAAATGTATGAACTCAATGCCTTGCTCAAGAAATGTTTTTTTATCGATTTAGTCTTGATTGTGAATTAAAGGAAAATGAACCTATTAACTCAAGAACTAAAGTGTCTTGTGCTCCATAGCTCACATTTGGTTAGATGCTAGATTCATGTGTGCATAAACGCTTAGAACTATGTGAAAAAGTTCTTGAGCTTAGTGCACCTTAATCTAAGCTCAACTATAGTGTTGATGCGTGTGATGCTAAGACCCACTAAGTGAGCTCCTTAGCTCAATATAATTGAGGGTGGGAAAGAATTAGTTGCGTGCTCATGAACGAGGTGACATAGTCATAGAGCCCAACATATTATTCCCTCATTTCAATTGTGTGTGATGCGAGTGATGCTCCTAGTGGAGTCAATGCTTATAAGGTCTTAAAAATTTAATAATCTACATCCCTTTGATCAAGAGATAAGATAAAAACTCAAAACCTAAAATCTTATAAGAATCTTTAGGCCAAAATAGAACCGATTGTGTGTTCATTTTGTGCACAAGTTTTGAACTTGTGAAACCTTGAGATAAAACTCAAGGGAGAACAAAGTGCACTTGATTAAATTTTAAGTAAATAAGGACAAAGCTTGAGGAATCATCATGCATTATTGACTTATCATGACATGTGGAATTAACCCAACTCTCATCTTCCTTTATCTGATTTATTTTCCACTTAGTGATTATTGTGCTTAATCTATTAGTGATAATAGATAAACTTTAGTAACAAAATAACCAATTCTCCGTTGTTCGATAAATCTCGAAAACTAACACTTTCTGCTTATTACTTCAGACCACATACACTTGCGTGCAAGCGCAAATGTGTATTTACAGTCAGTCAGAGCTCATCCTATCACCACTGACTGGAACAATCTCCATTTTCTGAAATTCTTTTACTAATGAACTTGTAGCAATCAAGGTTGATAATGTAGCGCAACGACTGAGGGCGTCTGCTACAAAATTTGCCTTACCTGGGTGGTACTGAATATCCAGATTATAATCACTAATCAATTCGAACCACCTTCTCTATCTACAATTCAGTTTTCTTTGGGTAAATATGTATTTCAAACTTTGATGATCCGTAAAGATAAAGCACTGAGCCCCATATAAATAATGGCGCCAAATTTTTAAGGCAAAAATTCATGCAGCAAGTTCCAGATCATGAACAACATAGTTTCTTTCATGAGTCTTAAGTTGACGAGATGCGTATGATATAACTTTTCCTTTTTGCATTAATATGCATCCTAAGACAATTCCTGATGCATCTGTATAGACTTGATAGTTAGCACCTTCTTTAGGAAGAACTAACACGGGGGCAGAAGATAACACATCCTTTAAAATCATGAATGCCATTTCACATTCTGTTAATCAGATAAATGGAACTGCTTTTTGGGTCAACTTTGTTACAAGAGATGCAATTTGGGAAAAGCCTTTAATAAATTTTCTATAATATCCAGATAATCCCAAAAAGCTATGAATCTCTATAATTGATTTTGGATGAGCCCAATCTTGTATAGCACTAATCTTTTGCTGATCAACCCTAATTCCTTGAGCATCTACCACATGCCCCAAAAAGTATACTGAGCTTATCCAAAATTCACATTTAAAAAATTTAGCATACAATTCATGTTCTCGAAGAACTTCCAGTACTAATCTTAAATGATTTTCTTGGTCTTCTAGGGTTTTTGAATAGATAAGGATATCATCGATAAAAATAATAATGAATTTATCTAAATATGGCTTTTGGATTCTCTGCATTAAGTCCATAAACATAGATGGTGTGTTTGTGAGACCAAAAGACATTACGAGAAATTCAGTGTCCATATAATGTGCGAAATGCAGTTTTCTCCATATCTGAATCTTTTACCCTCAACTGGTGGTATCCAGATCTTAGATCTATCTTTGAAAATACTATTGCACCAGCCAATTGATCAAAAAGATCATCTATTCGGGGAAGAGGATACTTGTTCTTAATGGTCACTTTGTTTAATTCTCTATAATCTATGCACATCCTCATAGATCCATCCTTGTTCTTTATAAATAGGACTGGAGCTCCCCATAAGGACATGCTAGGCTTTATAAATTCTTTGTTCAACAAATCCTATAACTGTTCATTTAATTCTTGTAATTCTTTAGGAGCCATTCTATATGGAGCTTTTGATAATGGCTGAGTACCCGGAACTAAGTTAATCACAAATTCTATTTCTCTTGCCGGTGGTAGTCCAGTCAATTCTTCAGGAAATATATCTTTGAATTCTTTAACTACTTTAATATCAGAAATAGAAACTTCATTCTTATTGTCACCCATCATGGTGACTAAAAATGCCATACAACCTTTACTCATTAGCTTTTCTGCTTGAAGTGCAATTATTAGAGAGTCTTGAGTGCTAAACCTTCCCACAAAGGTTTTTGAGGCACCAGATGATTGGAGAATAATCTTCTTCCGTTGAAAATCTATAGTGGCATTATGCATACTAAGCTAATTCATGCCTAGTATAATATCAAAATTTTTTGCAATGGGTAATACTATTAACTTAGCCTGAAAGGTTCTTTTATTCACCGATACTTGTGGTCGCAAAACTTAGTGGCACTTAGTTGAGCTCCGGATGGAAGTCCAACATTTAAGGTTTTGGTAAGTTTGTAACATGAGAATTTCATTTGGTTAATAAAACTCTCTAAGATGAAAGAGTGACTGGCCCCAGTATCAAATAATAAACTACAGGGCTTTTTTTCTATATTTAGAGTGCCCAATTTAACATTTAAATGGAAGAAGCATTTAATACATATTGAAATGCTATAAGTATAGAATAATTGAAGATGTGTACCTGAAACCACGTTGTTATCTTCAGTGGCCTGAATAGGAGTAAGATTGTAAACTCTAGCCGTCCCAGCAGGTTTACTGCTGGTTGCTTGGACCTTCCCTTGATTTGGAATTGGGGGTCGAGAGATACTTGTCTGAACCTTAGAGAGAACTTGATCTTTGTCGACTGGAGGGGGCATTAGGGCCATCCTTGGCTCCCTTTTGTTCAGAGGAGTAGGTCTAAATACCTATTTTTGATGAGTATGATTAATTTCTACCCCATCGATTGTCTTGAAAGCGTTACATTGTTCGTATCGGTGGCTCTGGCAACCACATGTTGTGGCGTCCTGCTCCCCACCATGGTCTTGTTAACTCTTAAGTTAACATGATTACGATGAGGCGGTCACCAAATGATAAGGCCCTTGCTTATGGATAGGTTAGTGACTAATACTAACTTATTTATAATCAAAGTCTTTATCATTATCCAAATAAATCATCACTAAATGTAAATACAAAAAGAACAGAGTGCGGAAGCATAAATATAAATATCCATACATTATATATAAATACAACATCTCAGAATAAGTAAAGTGCAAAAATAAAGTTTAATATATATTATTACATCATTTAAATAGTTTATAAGAAAAGAAATGAACACTTAGCCTCACAATGCAATAAGTAAAGATATACTAAGTCTAAGGATCTTCAAGTGCACGCTCCTCCTCCAATGGAAAGTCTTCTAATGGATCAACTGCTTCAAGCAACTCTGAATCTATCATTATCAGTTTCATAATGATAGGGCCCCAGCTAACAAAAGAAAAATCTAAATTAGACAAAATGTCTAAGTACATTTTAGGATAATCAATCTATTATGTTTATTAGATATCACCATTAATATTAAGCATAAAAGCATATAAGTAGGAGCAAAAACACATAAGATAGGACAAGGTAAGGCTATAAACAACTAGTTTATAACTTAAACAACTAGGAAGTAAGCACATTCCTACTCCATAGCAACTACACAAGATCAAGTAAGTAAGGAAAGACTAAAGCAAGTGATTATAAAGAAAAATACATCCTAGACATTCTTATAATCAATATAGAATTATGCTAATTGACATAAGAGTAAGTGAACATATAAAACATTATAAAACTAAAAGCAAGGCTAACACCCTATATATGTGTATACAATAAGTAAGACTATCATCTTACAAGTGTATAAGTAATAAGTAATACCAGCATCCTATATGTAAACAAAGCTAGAAAATGTATAAAGATTGTAAGTAAATATAGTGCTAAAATGCAGAAAAGAGTAAAGTGAAACAATAAATCCAAAATTGAAAGCTATCTTGGTTACTCAAGCCACTCAACTAGGAGTAAACATAGTATCACTTAGCCTAATGGGCTAAGACAGAAGCTCTGAACTGTATGTACTGAAAGCACTTAGCCTGATGGGCTAAGGTAGAATACTGAACTAAATATTACTAAAATCACTTAGCCTAATGGGCTAAAAAGAAACATCAAGTAGAAGTGTACTTAACTTAGTATTACCATATCAAATACTGACTAATCAGTTGCATACAACCCATCCTAGTATCGGACTAGGCATGGCATAGACTATTGGAATAACTCTAAGGTTTAGCCAAGCCCAGCGAAAGAAGTGAAGAGGTATACTAATTAAGCTATATTCTACTAAAAATACTAGTAAAAGAGCAAATGCTACTTATGCATTTTCAAAGTTGACATTAGGATACTTATCAAGTATCCTATGTACATAATATATGTTCAAGGTATAAAGCACAATTACAAGGTAGTAAAGCATCAAAGTCAATATGAGCAAGAGACTCTACTAGGACACATGTGATGTCCATTGTTGTCTAATTATCCGTTCTTACCTACTCTAAGTTACACAAGTTCAGGATCTTCAAGTCCTACTATCGAGTGTAACTCAGATTCACGACCTTATAAATTGAAAATAATTAGAACTGATCACGTTCTAATCTTATTAAATCAATGTCGACTATACAAGTTAAATAATAAATCAATCGACCTATTTTAATGTTTTATCATAATTCCAACCCATCTTGATTGATCAAATCAAGATGAAAGGATTAAGAATTAAACTTTAAATATTAGGGTTTAATCACTTAATCTAAAGGTCTATCTAAGGGTCTAAGGTTTAGAACCCAAGTCTCACAAATTAGGTTAAGGCAAATCCTAATGAGTAATCAACTCATTAGGATAGATCTCTATTCTTGAGTCTAAAGTTAAAAGATCAAATACTCATTTAATAACTAAGAAAATCTGTAAACTAGAAAACTCAAGGCTTCACCTATTGAGTAACCCAATTTACTCAATAGATAAACTCTAACCTAAGATCTATTCCTAACCCTAGGAATTAAGATTCTTAATTACCAAGAGTATCTCTCAGACACACATCCTAACTAATGTTATTAAGACTTATAAAAAGATCTAAGAAGGTTTAAGGAAGAAGGATTCATTATTTTACTTAGGAGATGAAGCCACCTAGCGTTTCATTTACTAGTTGTTGAATGAAGAGAATATATTGAATTTGTTGTGACTTGAGGAGTCATTTGTTCTGATATGGCAGTACTAATTTTAGGTATACATCTACTTTTATCCTTCTGCCTTAGCCCATCAGGCTAAGAGAGTTGATATTTTCTTTCAGCTGGTTAGCTTAAGTAGCCAGTATACTTTCAGTTTACTGCGTTTAGTTTACTTTCCTGCATGTGTGTACTACTTTACTTCTAGTCATTACTGCATTCTCTAGCCTTGTTTATTTATAGGGTGCTAGATTTACTTATTGTTATTTATATAGGATGCTAGTCTCATTCACATGTTTTCTTACTTTATGTCGATTAGCATATAATTATATCGATTATATGCATGTTTAGGATGTATTTTATTTCTAGTCACTTGTTTTATGCTCACTTGACCTTGTTGCAATTGCTTGGAGGAGGTATGTACTTACTTCCTAGTTGTTTAAGTTATAAACTATTTGTTTATAACTTTATCCTGTTCTTTTCTTACGCGTTCTTCTCCTATTATGCTTTTGTACTTAGTTGTTTATGGTGATATCTAATTAACATAATCAATTGATTACCCTAAAATGTACATAGACAATAGTCTAACTAAGATTTTCTTTTGTTGGCTGGGGCCCTATCATTATGAAACTGATAATGATAGGTTCTGAGTTTCTTGGAGCAGTAGATCTAGTGGAGGGCTTGCCATTAAAAGAAGAGTCTGTACCAGAAGATTTGTAGACTTATCTCTCTTTCTGCATTTGTGAGGATAAGTGTTTTACTTTTCAGCTCTTTTAAAATGTTTAAAGTTTGTAATAATACATGTTATCATTACTTTACTGCTTTATTTACTCTGAGTAGGATGCTTAGCTCCTTTTATATTGTGATGAATGAATGTTATATTTTTATGCTTCCGCACTCTGTTTACTTGTATTTACATTTAGTGATGAATTCAATTGGAGAAATGGCAAAGTCCTCAGTTAGGTTGGATTAGAATATGTGTCTAATCCAATTCTAAGTGGGAACCTTATCATTTAGATGACACATCCACCGTAATCATGTTTACTTAAGAGTTAACAGGATTACGGTGAGGCAGGGCCATCACAGTTGGTATCAGAGAATACCATAAGGTTTTAGATTGGAATTTGAATTCCTCTATATTTAATGGATTGTTCTTCTGCCACTGCATCACTAAATGAGTACTTGAAAACAACATCCATATCATTATGATAGCAACTCAGAATAAGAGGTAGGAAGTAAGAAACACACTTTCATAATAAAACTCTAGTAAGTATTAAGTTGAAAGTAGTAAATAGTTAAAATGACTTAGAGGAATATTTGTGAGACCTTTAGTATTAGAAAAGCTAAAGTATCAAATCTTGACCTTTACACTAAGAGATTTGAGACAATATTAGTAATCCAACTATTAACTAGATTGAAAGATATAAGAAATTTATGTTTGTGTGCTAATTAAATCTTTCCGATGTACTATTTCTAGAAGATTTGAACTTCCACGTTTAATTTAAATGGTGACTTAAAGCGCATAGGATCTTATTCAATTTAAATTGTTATGTTATACTTAGTATCTTTTCTTATCCTTTGAACAAGGAGAATTCAAGAAGTATAAATAGTTCTTCGTCTAGACTAATAATAATCATATTAATTTCAGAATGAATCCTGCAACTTCTCCCAATAATGTGCTAGTTGGCGCTCCTACCAATAATAAAGCTCCAGCAAATAATATAGAAGCTTCAATTAATGAGATTGTGATTCCCAATGATAGTAATATGGAGGAGTCAGTATCTCTAAAGAGTATTATGAACACATTAAATCAGCAAGCCTTGGCGATACAAAAGCTGGTGACTGCTCTTCCATCAGCCAATGCTAGTACATCTTCAGCATCTCCATCGGTACAATTCAACCAGAATAAACAATCCAATGATGGATTATTACACAGCTTTTTAAGGTTGAGACCACCAACCTTTGATGGATCGGAATCACCCATAGATACAATGGCGTGGCTGAAGTCAATAGAAAAGAACATAACAAGTCTGGGTTGTTCAAGCAACCAGTCTGTCAGGCTAGCTACTCATTTGCTTCAAGGTGAAGCGGAGCATTGGTGGGAACAAGTACGAGAGACTCGCTTTGAAGAGTTCGAGCTAACAGAAATAGAATGGAGTTGGTTTGTACAGGCCTTTAAGGAGGCATTCATACCACCGTCAGCCAAAAACATCATTGGCGATTCTTTATTAAGCTTAACTCAAGGGAGCCGATCTGTGGCTACCTATGTCGCTGAGTTCCGAAGGCTCATTAGCTTTGCTCCTCATCTAACACCCACTGAGGCTGATAAATGTTACAGGTTTGAATGTGGACTTCATGAGTCCATAAAAGACCACGTAGTTTTGTTTCAGCATACTTAATTTGAGAAATTGGTTGAAGCAGCAAGGGTGATAAAGCATCACCAATCGGTGAAAGAAATGAAAAGGAAAGCATTCAATATGAACAATAGTACCCAAGATTTCAAACGACGTCGGCCAAATCAAGGAAGGGTATACCAAATAGAGACTTCTGAAACAACTAAGCAAGTTTCTGAATGCAATAAGCCTCATCCCTTCGGCAAATGTTATCATTTTGGAAGAGGATGTCTCACCTGTGGACGTCGAGGCCATGTATATCAACGATGTTTGGCACAAAAAATGATAGATGGAGTCTTAATTGATCATTCCCTTCAGGACCAAGTGTTTCGAGCTACTCCCATAAATGAGATAGAACCAAGGATCGCTCTTATGCCACCACCAACTGAAGGAAGCCCAAATTCCATCAAGGTACAAACAACTGCTCCCCGACCCCCAGTACAAAATCTAATAAGGGTCAAGGCAATAAACAATCGTCCTCTGGGGACAGCTCGAGTGTACAACCTTACTCCTGTAAAAGCAACCAAGGACAATACCATAATTTCAGGTACACTTTCTTAATATTTTCTTATACTTACAACATTCAATTCTTCTATTAAAATGCCTTTTGCTTAAATTTGATTAAATTTAGGAAGTCATTTAATATTGCTTTTAAATGAGTTCTCATTCATCATAAGACAACTAGAATTGTTAGGTTTCTAATGATCTAAGCCACATTTTGTGACTTTGATATTAGCAACTAGTCTTAGAAACATTGGCATAAGTTACAAGACATGACTTATAACTGTAACCTTAGTTTCTATTAATATTCCTAGTACTTATTCATATGAATAAGTGAGTTTCCTTGCCATCTTCATATCAAAATTTATGACTTGTGCTAATACATTTTATAATTATTAAACCTTAGTCATTAAGTCATAATGTGAGACTTAAATTCTTAAATTTCTCCTTAACTTTGAAGCCAATTATCCTAATTGAATATTAATCATAATTGCCCTAATAGCACATTTAGTAAGAGATGAATGTTTCTTATTTAATTCAAACTTAGTATGGGCCAATTCATATAGCTAGTCCATTTTCATCTTATCTTAAATTACAAATTTTATGCCAAATCATTTGCATTCATTATTCAGATTTAAAATCTAAATAATGAATCTTTGAATAAATTCCTAAATCCTAATGAGATTTCAAGAATGCAAAATTCCTTGATATTAAATACTTGAAATCCAATTCATTGAATTAGGATCATTCTTATTCTTTAATCTCCGTCAAAATCCGATAAAGGCAGGCACTATTATAGTGATATGCTGTGATCACCGTTTAATTACCATAGGATCACTTGTATCTACAAATCTCATATATTTCAATTGAAAATAACTTGATACTTTCATAAATTTTATATTCTTGTTTCAGTAAGAATTCAACCAGAACTATCACTTGCTGTAGTCCTTTAAAATCCTGAACAGAGATCAAAATTGATTATTTGATCTGAGTTCTAAGATCTAATTATGTGCCCTGATATTCTTCAATCTCCATCAAGCTATTCTATATTTATTTAGACTCCTGCAATCGTACTTATTCAATTCAAATATTCTGTTTTGTTTTATTTTCCACTTGAGTGATGTCGAGGACGACATCGTTCTTAAGTGGGGGAGTTTGTAACAACCCAAGTTGTTACTTAGATCAATTAAGACTAATCTGAGTCTTAATTAAGGATTTAATACACTAACTAAGTCTTTTAGAACTCATCTCTAAGATTTAGATCAAATCAGGAATCAATTGGATCAAATCGTAATTTCTAGAAAATTCTAAAACCCTATAAATTGACCTATTTAATTAAACCTAAATCGAAAAACAGACTTCATCATTGCGCTCATTGCCCCCAAATTAGCTAGGGGTTATGTTTTCGTGTCAATCGGAAGTCATCAAAATTTTGACGAATATTTTAATATTATTTAAGCAATTAAAAAAATAAGAAAAAAAATAAATAAATTGTCATCGAAATCAAAATCCGACTTCGTCGTTGCCTTCCTCACCCTTGAATTAGCTAAGGATAAAATTTTGAAAAACTTTGGAAGTTGTCGAATTTTCTCAAATATTTTAATATATTTAAATAATTATAAAAATAATTAGAGAAATATGAAAAATAAATTCTCGTCGAAATTAAAATTCGACTTCGCCGTTGCGTTCCTCACCCCCAAATTAGCTAGGGGTGAATTTTTGGGATTTTTCAGAGCTTATTTATTAATTTAATTTTGAATAATTAAAATGTATTTAATAATTAATTATTAATTAATAATAATAATAAAAAATCCTTCTTTCTCCCCAGCTTGAGGCGCGGCAATGGCCGCTTGAGGTGGCAAAGTCACAGTTTAAGCTCCTAAATATTCATGATTTTAATCTCTTTTGGATCCTAAATTTTAAGCTCTTTCTCCCCAGCTTGAGATGCGAGTGATGCTCGTAGTGGAAATCAATGCTCGTGAGATCTTAAGATTTAAGAAAATTTAAACTCTCCTTGAATAAAGAGAAAATGAATTAACTTTAAATCTCAAGAATCTTACAAGAATCTTTGTGCTAAAGTAGAATCGAATGTGAGTTCATTTTGTGCACGAGATTTGAACTTGTAAGCCTTTGAGCTAGACTAAAGGACAACAATGTGCACTTGATTTCAATTAAATTAAATGATAAAACTTGAGAAACAAATCTACATAAGTATTATATCATTGCATGTGGGATGGTCCCAACTCTCCTCTTTCTTTAATCTTGCTATTTTACTTAGTGAATACTTGTGCTAATTTTAGACCAACCAACCAATACATACTATAGCTTAAACATTAGTGAGAATAGATATACTTTAGTGCCAAATCAACCATTTCTCTGTGGTTCGATAAATTCCCAGAATGTCACACTTTTCACTTATTACTTCAGACCACGTACACTTGCGTGCAAGCGCAGACGTGTATTTACAGTCTGTCAGCAAGCTTGACGCAAAGGCGATCAAGTGCACATTTGTTGGATATGGCGTGGGCAAATTCCGTTACAAATTCTGGGACAATCAGAACCAAAAGGTCATTAGAAGCAAGGATATCACTTTTAACGAAAGTGAAATATACAAAGATTGTATTGGAGTCAAGATTGATTCCAAGAATGCTTCAGATGGAGAGTTCCAGCATATAGAAATTGATGACAGTATTGAGCTAGATGTTGGAGTAAAGGAAGAAGCTCAGGAGGGTGTCAATGTTGAACCACAAAAACCCATATTTAAAAGATCCATAAGAGTCATAAGCCTGCCATAAAGGTGCTCTCTTTCTTTATTTTACTTATTACTGATGGATGGTGGTGAATTAAAAAGCATGGAAGAGACACTTCAGGTTAAAGATTTAGTCAAGTAGGAGGTTGTCATGAATGATAAAATGGCATCACTCATAGTAAATGGGACATGAGAATTAGCACCTCTACCAACTGGGAAGAAGGCTCTTTAGAACAAGTGGGTTTACCATGTGAAGGAAGAACTGAATGGGAGCAAGCGCTACAATACAAGGCTTGTGGTAAAGGGCTTCCAACAGCGGCATGGGGTCGACTACAGTGAGATCTTCACCCCAGTTGTGAAGATGACAACCATTAGAATTGTGTTAAACATTGTTGCAGTTGAGGATTTGCATTTGGACAAATGGATATCAAAATTGCATTCTTTCATGGAGAGCTTGAGGAGCTGTACATGCAACAACCTGAAGGGTACAAGACTCAAGAGAAGGGAAAAGCTGAGCTTGTGTGCAAGCTCAAAAAGAGCATATATGGCTTAAAGCAAGCACCAAGATAGTGGTACAAAAGATTTGATAGGCTCATGTCAGAATCGGGGTACAAGAGATGCTAGGCGGATCACTATTGTTATATAGAATAATGTAAGTCCTCATATATCATTCTATTTTTGTATGTAAATGATATGTTGATCACAGGATCAAACATGGAAGAGATAAGGATGTTGAAAGAGCTTATGTTAAAAAAGTTTGACATGAAGGACTTGGGGCCAGCCATGCAAATTCTTGGAACGAGAATCAATATGGAAAGAAATGCCAGAATCTTAAAGCTATCACAGAAAGAATAAGCTGAAAAGGTGCTGAAAAGATTCAACATGAGTGAGGCAAAGTCAATGGGCACTCCTCTAGCGAGTCACTTTAGCTTATATAAGGAGCATATGCTGAAGTCTGAAGAAGAGAAGGAACATATGCTGAAGGTTCCTTATGATTCAGTAGTTATAATCTTGATGTACATGATGATCAACACAAGACTGGATATTGCCCATGTAGTGAGAGTGGTTAGTAGATTCATGGGAAACCCTAGGAAGAACTATTGGGATGAGGTCAAGTGGATCTTAAGGTATCTAAAAGGTATAACGGGCAATGCTTTATGGTTTGGAAGACCTAACATTGTTTTACAAGGCTATGTACTCAGATCTTGCAGGATATGTTGATGGAGAAGCACTACAGGATATGTGTATACATTGGGAAGTTCAGTGGTGAGTTGGATCTCTAGGCTATAAATTTTATGGTGCTATCTACCATGGAGGCGGAGTACATTGCCATTATAAAGGCAAGTAAGGAGATGATCTATTTGAAGAGTTTTATAGAATAATTGGGCAAAGAGTGGGAGGATGTGAAGCTTTATAGTAATAGTATGAGAGCTATTCACCTAGCAAATAATACAACATTTCATGCTAGGACAAAGCACAGTCAATTTCGTTATCATTTCATCGAGACACTATTAGAAGAATGGCAGCTCGGATTGGAGAAGATCCACACTTCAAAGAATCCAGCTGATAATCTTACAAAAGCTGTAACAATGGAGAAACTGAAGTTATGCACAACTTTGGTTGGCCTCGGTACGTGAAGAGAGAGCGGGGGTGAGCCACACCACAGTTTCTTGACAAAAATAGAAGAAGACAATGAAGGATCAAGGACTGAAGAAGGGGTGATGCCAAAAGGTCTCCATGTGAGAGATTGTTGTATTATGGAGACCATTTAGTCCATTATAAAGATATTAATGGTGTTTCAATGAGCTTCTGGGTGGTTCCGAGGTGATTTAGAACTAGGTGTGAAGTCCAGCAACAACATAGGTGTTGCAGCACTCTGTCACGCACTGTGGCGTGCTACATCAGGCCTTGGCGCAAACTCACTTAAGACAAAGGTGCTATCGCATGCCTTAGTAGTCAGCAGATAGAAAAGCGAGTGCTACAACATTCCGCAGCCAAACTTGGCGCTGCAGCGCGCCATAGCAGAAATTGGCACTGCAGTGCGCCACAGCAGAAATCGGGACTGCAGCGCGCCCCAGTGGTTCGAAAATATAGACCAGGGCAATACAATGAGCCATTGTGCTTAGCTACCCGAAGCTTAGGCAATACGATGCACGTCGTAGTGCCTAGCAAAAATATGCTTTGGTTCAGGTTACTCCCTAAGTAATTTGGAGGTCATTTTGGACTTTTTAGGGTCCTAAATTGAGCTAGATACTTAAGGAAATATATGGTGGAGTTTCCCATGTGTATTGGAATTTTCAATTAGAGGCTTTGGTTGCTATGAGTAAGGGATCCCAAGGTAAAACTCTAAGGAAGCTTCAGTGCATGGCAGCTCTTGCATGTTGGAGAAGATACTCTAGGTGGTGGCTACTTCTTCTCATCTAGATCTTAGAGTAAGAGCTTATATTTCCTGCAAAAGTTTAGCTCTTTGTAACTCTGTACTCTTCAAGATTATTAGTGAATATTTTCTATGGCGTGACTCCTTGGTTTTTCCCATTATTGGGTTTTTTAACGTAAATTTTTGTGTTTGGATGTTTTGCTTGCTTGTGCATGTGCATGTGCTATGATCTATTGCTTGTGAGTTCATGATTTTGTGTTTGCTCAGTAACTGTCAATGTAACCCCAGTCCTCAATCAAGTGCGCTAGTCAAACTGCTTCCTCTACTGAGTGTTCTAGGTGCTGAAAGTATTTCTAATACATCCCTTGAGTTCTCTTCAATTTCTTCTTATTTTTCTCCTTCTTCTTCCTTCTCTAATGATAGTTTTTGGATTTTTCTTTGATGGTGGATGGAAAAATATCCTTGGAACCCTAACTTCCTTCTCAATAATAGTCTCTCTTTTTCCCCTTCTTCATCTTGAACTTCTCATTTATTTTTTTTGTTTTATACTTATTTTAAGGAAAGCACCTTAGGGAAGGTCAAAGGTTGCTTCTCATCCAGTACTAAATAGCTCTTTGTGACTGCTACTCATTACGCGTATAAGCGCACTTGAGCACCTAGGTTTTTGTTTATAAAGTTTACTTGTAACGCCTGGGCGCGCCTGAGTGCCTGACTTTTTGTCAGGGAATTTTGTCTGTGGCGCCTAAGCGCGCCTAGGTGCCAAGCTTTCTGTTAGGGAATTTTGCTTCCGGCGCCTGAGTGTTCAACTTTCTGGATTCTTGATTTGGATGTTGTATGAAGGCGCCTAGGTGCTTTTAGGCATCCAACTTTCTGGATTCTTGGTTTGGATGATGTATGGAGGCACCTAGGCGTGCCTGAGCACATAGATGCTCTCCTTTGTGCATTCCAAGAGTAAAACTAAATAACTGCCAATAGCCTACAAAATCAAAATAATAATGAAGCATATAAAATTAAGCTATAAATAGTAAAAAGATAGTGCAAATCAACACAAAATAATATTGTGATTTTAGTATAAATGCAAGACTTATCAATAACTTAACACATTATTCCACTAGGCAAACACAAAACATGTGGAAATAATCAAAGCACATCTACTTGATTTCTTGAATTAAAATATAATAATAGTTTCACATTCCTATACCAACCCATCATATGCATGACATAGCCTCCTTATCAACCACCTTATTGAACTTGCCCCATCCCAACATATGTCTACTAAGACCCATAAAATTTTCCAATTTGGATCCTATTTCATTTTAAGGTTTCATTTAATAAATAATATAAATTACTAAAAGCATGACAAATATATGCTAGTATATTTACATATGATAACATATTTATGTATTAGCTTAGTATTTGGTTAGTAAGAGTAAACTAACATTAAGTATTACTATATTGTCTTATATTAGATTAAAGAGACTAATTTAATATAAAGTATTACATTTTTCAAGGATCATATTGAAGTGCAAACACAATAGCAAAATATAATTGAATAAAAGAGAAAAATGCAATATCAAGAACTTAATGCATCTTAAAAAATAAAAATACATGCATTTCAGAAAAGAAAATAAAAAATAATCATAAACTTTAAGTTATACATGGCTTTCAACATATATAAGCAAAACAATCATCTTCATGAAACTAAAATAGTAAACAGCTACTACTAGAGGTACTAAGTCAAGCTGTCAGCACTTGAATAAGCTTCTTATCTGATGTGTCAGTATCACACACTAGGGCATAATAATAAAAATAAAAATAAGATTAGAAATATGTCTAAGTACATTTTAGGCTTTGATATTATGTTTAAGGGTATCACTCTTAATTAAAGCTAAATTAGTAAGCGACATAATAGAGGTAACAAGGAATTGCAAAAAAGTAAACTAAAAATTGAAAATCAAACTAACTGAAAATACCATATTATGTGGCATCAAGGAGGATTTCCGTAGTAACTATAAAAAGTGTACAAATGTTCGATACATATACATATATGTGTAATAGTATTAAAAAGAAGAATGTGCTAATTATATATATGCCCAAAAGGAGGTAAGTTATGAAAACTTTACTAAAAGGGAGCAACATATCTGTATGTAAAGTACTGAAAGTAAAAACAGTAATTATAATTAGAGAAACAAAATTATAACAACCCAATTTAGCATAACCAGGATCAACTAAGCCTAAAATTATCATAATTATATTCTAAACACCATTAGAATTAAACCCTAAAAATTTAGAGCTAAAATGATCAAGGGATAAATTCTTGATTGTTTTATTTAAATAATATACCCAAAATTTAAGTAAAGTAGTTTAACCTCAAACCCTAAATAAGAGGGCATATTTGAGTTCCTCGTGTCAAAATATGTTATGGATGCAAGTTTCATAATTTTGGACTTGTATTAGTTGAATTATTAAAAAAATACAATTTGTATTTTTATTTAAATAGAAACTATGGGATATTAATTAATTAAATTTAAATATTTTGAATTATTAAAAGTTAATATCGGAACCACATAAGTCCCATGCAACAGGCCAAACATGGAACACCTGATCCACTCAATCATGACTGTTCCTCATTTCTTAGATCAGATCAAACGACACTGATCTAGTCGCATAGTCAAAAACCTTTGAATTCAAAGTGGACCGTAAGATTGCGATGGATCCAATAGTGGTGGTTTAAACCCATAGCAGTCGTTACAATCCGAGCAATCTGAATCATAGCATATTTTTGATTAAAGATCAGATGACAGAGGAAGCTTCTGCATTATTGTAACAACCCTAGGGTATTACCATGCTTAATCTAGACTAAATTAAGTTTCAATTCTTATTCCATTTGATCATGAGATTAATTGACTATTTTGTCTAACTATTTGACTTAGAAAATTAGTAAAGTTAATTTGATCTCTAAATCAAAATATGATTTATTTTTGAATTTCTCACACCCAAATTATGTAGGGGTAAAATTTTGAGAAATTTTGGGGGTCATTTAGGCCTAAAATGGATTCAATTTAAAATGGAAAATTGCATAAAAGGGTTTACTAAAATTAAAAATTGCATTTCAACCGTTCTAATGGTTGGTTGATCACCCGTATTCGCTGTGCGGACCATAGGTGATCCATTGTGTAGCTTGTTCCATGCGATAACTAATATCTGACACATTCCAACAGTTCGATCCTTTGATCCAATGGTGATATTTTTATCCATCTAATCTCATTTTCCAACTGTTAGATCAGAGAAGAATCAGATGATCGAGACTTAATCAAACACTGTAGAGCTTCATCCCTGAAGGTTCTTGCACTATATGGTCCCCCGAAAGCTTCCAATGACCTGCCTAGCTGGTAGTACGACAAATCTCGCTTGTCCCCCCACTCGGTCGCACTCCCAATGACATTAGCGAAGTGTACTTCCTTGTATGCCTTTATTGGGCCAGACCCAGTTCTCCTTTTCATTTCGGTCGACAATAAGAGGTTTGCCCGAGCTCTATATCAGCTCCTTAGTGCTATAAATAGCCCCGAGTTTTCTACAGTGAGCTCTTTGCTCACTGTGCTTCATCTTAGACCCTTGTTGTAGCCACTCCACTGTAATTCAATCAATTGGATTGTAACGCCTCATCCCGTCGCTGCACCCGACTGAGGTATTTTATGGAGCAAAAATAATTGGCGGCGCAACGGTGCATTACTCAGGAAGAACTTTTGAAGCTCTATCCAAGGTAGAACTGAGGACTGATCCTTAAGGTAAGTGTAAAATGTTTATCTTAAGTATTAGATATAGTACTTGCATACATTGGATTATGAGAGACAGATTTAATAGGAATTTAATATATATGAGTATTAGCATCACTTATATTCTGATCACATCACAATACTAAGCATAAGTAGTAATATTAATAGAGTGTAGATGCTATAGCATTCATCCATATTATTCATTACAGAAGCTAAGTAAAAGCATTTATCTCAGAAAAGAAAGAGAAAATATATCCATAGTTAAGTTATTAGAGACCATTTATTTAAAATAAATGGCAGTAAGTGTCTCTCACTCACAATAGAAAGTAAAATAAATAGTAAGTAAAATTTGAGCTAGCTAATACTCCACAAACTCCTCCTATATATTTATTGGGAAGCCTCCAAAGCCTACTCCTCAAACACCACTGGATCTGACAAATTATCAGATCTCAAATTGCCGGTTTCCGGAACAAAAATAAAAAGAAGTGAAGTACCTCATGTTAGGAAATAAGCCTAGCACATCAAAATATACTACATACCCTTATATTTTAAAAAGATTAACATTTAAGTAACAAAGCAATACTGCAAAAAAGAACTAAAATTACTGAAAATAAAAATGTACAGAATGAATGTAAAGTTAATAGTAAAGAGTGTTGAAAATAAGAATCTATAAAGAATCTGAAACTGAAAAAAATACTGAAATTAAATCTTGCTATATGCCACTGGATATACATATATAGTTGAATATGCCACAAAATATTATGCTTCAAATATGCATAGCCTTGTTGGCACATGATATCTCACATAATCCTAGGTGAGCAAAACCACTCCGCTAATAGAGCCTAGGTCAGCATAATGTTATGCTAACAAATCCTAGGGGAGCACAACATTTTGCTAATATAGTGATATGCTTATGTGATTCATGATATGTCAAGGTTTTAATAACTGAATGCTCGTAAATCACTGAAAGCTAGAAAATAATCAAAACTCAAGTAATACCCATTTGTCTCCATAGATCAGAAGTTAACTTAAATGAATTGTATCATTCTATTCTAGTTCCACCAAAATCAACATGTAGTCTATATCAACATCCTAATTCACCACATGTGGAGAGTACATATGCATGATTAGTATGTCTTAGGAACGGTGACTTTAATAATTAGTTTATTTAACTGCACTTATCAGTGCGCACAAGGATAAGGGACATAATCCTTTTACAGTTTATTCTCTCAAAGTAAGCTATTAAGTGCCCAACCTATATCATAATTTGGATTTAGGATGTTTTTCCAGAATTGAACTGTACTTATCTAATTACCTAAGATAAGACTGAGACTCTACAATTCTATTTAGAGTAAATCAACCAATTCCAAATTCTATTGAATAAATTAGTTCGATGGATATGCACAATGATCCCCATATGATAATACTAAGGTTCTCATCCTAACAATCTATTTAATGAGCAAGGAGGACAAGCTAATGAATTATTTCTCCATTGTGGTGAGTCTTACACAAAAAGCCTCTAAGGATGTGGCATAAAAGCCACCCAACTTAGGATACTATTATAAGGGATAATCTCAAATCTAGTCTCCTTAGGTTATTCTACCATAAGGTTTAAGATCAATCATATAAGGTTGTTAAGGCTCATCTAAGATCCTACCTCAAAATAAGATAATTAAAGCCTTTCCTACCTCAAGAATTAACTTACTTAAAGGTCTAGCATTTTCTTTAAACTTATAACTATCTTTATATTTTAAAGATATAAAGTATTAATGTAACAACCTGAGTTGTTACCATGATTGATTAAGACTAACTCTAAGTCTTAAACATAATCCTAAGTGCTAATTAGGTCATTTGGAGTCAACTACCAAGATCCGGTCCAAACCAGAGGTCAAACGGATTAAATCTTTATTTTGAGAATTTCAGGAACCTCGGAAATTGACCTATTTAAATTGACCTCTTATCAGAAAACAGACACCTCCATTACGTTCCTTGACCCCAAATTAGCTTGGGGTGAAGTTTTCGTATCAATCGAAAGTTGTCAAATTTCGGTGAATATTTTAATAATAAAAATACCACGGAAATCGAGGTATCAAAATACTCGTCGGATCAAAAATCCGACCCCGTCATTGAATTCCTTGACCCAAAATTAGCTTGGGGTGAAGTTTTCGTGTCAATCGGAAGTCGTCGAAATTTTGACGAATATTTTAATAATAAAAATATCACGGAAATCGAGGTATCAAAATACTAATCGGATCGAAAATCCGACTGCGCCATTGAATTCCTTGACCCCAAATTAGCTAGGAAAAACATGTTCAAAAAAAAAAATTTTTCTGAAAATGTTAAAAAAAAAAAAATTAATTAATTAATTAACGGCGCCGTCAGATCGGACGGATCCATCCAGACCGTCCAATCGCGCGCGGATCCCACGGCCCGGCCGCGATCCGCGTCACGCGGTCTGGAGCGATCCGGACCGTCCGATCGCGCGCGGATCCCACGGCCCTCGGCCGCGATCCGCGTCACGCGGTCTGGAGCGATCCGGACCGTCCGCGATCGCACAGATCCGACGGTTCGGAGGCGTCTTCCTCGCCCGCGTGACACGCGGCGGCCCGTCGCATTTGCTGGCCAATACGGCCACATCCAGACCTCGGCGAGATCGCCGTCCGGTTTATAAGACCTCGGCCTACCCCTAAGCTCCGAGTTTTCACCGATCGGAGCCCGGATCGAGCCGGAATCAAGCCCGGAAGTTAGCCATATTTTTCCGCCGAAACCTTCGCCTATCCGAACTTCAGGTACCCCGATCTCCCTTGTTTACCGTTCGATCGTAGCAAAAATTGTAGGATAGGTAGATCAACATGTCCTCTTCACATCCACCGTTCCGATCGGGCTAACACCCACCCGATCGGGCGCACCAGGTCCCCGAAGCGGGCTGGGTTCGGTCCGCCGAACCCCCGGAAGGCGAAGCGTCGCGCTTCCGGGCCGGGCCTGGTCGACCCGAGCCCGACCCGTCCGGGTCGGGTCTGCGTCAGCCCCAGGTGGGGCCGTAGCACCACGTGGCAGCCTCTGGCAGTGCCAGTCACCCGAGCTGAGTTAGCAGCCCGTGGGACCCACAGTGCCACGCGTCAAGTGGGGCCCACAGCCAGTCAGCCGAGCTGAGTCAGCAGCCCGTGGGGACCACAGTGCCACGTGGCAGCCTCTGAAGGTGCCACGTGTCACTGGGGCCCACTGTTGATTAATTAGAAATTTTTATTAAGGTTAATTTAATTACTGTTTAGCCCTAATTAATTACTGTTAGTGGTTAATTAAGTTAGGGTTAGTACTAATTACTTTTAAACAGTAACTTTAATTAAATAATTATAATTAAAGATTAATTAAGGATTAATTAACTGTTAATTAAATCTTAAACAGTAATTAGGATAATTAATTACTTTTGAATAGTAAAACCTAACTAATTATATTTAATTTAATATTAACAAATAATTAATATTAATTAAATAGTAATTAGCACTAATTATTTTGCTGCAGTAAAATTAATTAATTAATTAATTAATAATTAAACAGTGATTAATTAAATAAAAACTTTATGAATGAACAGTAAATTTAAATAATTAAATATAATTAGAGATTAATTAAGATTAATTAAACAGTGATTAGCACTAATTACTTTTCTATAGTAAAATTAATTAATTAATTAATTAATAATTAAATAGTGATTAATTAAATAAAAACTTTATGAATGAACAGTAAATTTAAATAATTAAATATAATTAGAGATTAATTAAGATTAATTAAACAGTGATTAGCACTAATTACTTTGATACAGTAAAATTAATTAATAATTAAATAGTGATTAATTAAATAAAAACTTTATGAATGAACAGTAAATTTAAATAATTAATATAATTAGAGATTAATTAAGATTAATTAAAAAGTGATTAACACTAATTATTTTGCTATAGTAAAATTAATTAATTAATTAATATCAATTAATAATTGATTAAAAATCAGAAATATTACATTTAAACTTTAGGAATGAACAGTAAAATAATTCAATTTGAATAAATGAATAGTAAAATAATTCAAATTGTATTTTTGAATAGTAAAACTTAAAAGTTTAATAACTTTTTGTAGGATGATCCAAACATAGCCAATATGGGTCTTAAAATACTCAGAAAAATATTTAGGATCAAATAGCGTAATGTAAAATTTCATTTCGGGGTACGTATAACGAGGTAGCATTTTAGAGCCTCTTTAAGACCCATAACTTTTTACCCGATTATCGAAACATAGTCAATATGGGTCTTAAAATGCTCAGGAGAGCGGCCCCATCACCGTGGTAGTATTAATTTTCCTATTTGGATATCAGGACAAAAAGTCAACTCTAGAATTTAGAGTTGACTTTAGTAAAAAATGACCAAAATGCACTTGGACTTCAAATGGCCATAACTTGGTCAATTTAACTCCAAATCCAAAAATTCAAGAAGCTACCTAGTTTAGAATTTCAATGTCATCATTTTCACCGAAATAATATTTAGGATTTGAACCCTCAAATTAGACAGTAAAGAATTAGTTGGAGAAGAGAAAACTTAGTTTGGACCCATAAATCAAAAGTTGATTGACCCGTAAAGTAGGGGCAAAATAGTCGTTTTACCTTAAAATTGGAAATGCGCAACTTTAGCCCTTAATTAAAATCTTAGAATACTAGGATTAATAATGTAATCATATTAGTACCATGTAAGTAAATAAAATAAGTCATTAAATTGAATTCCAATAATTTTTCCTAAGTCTTAAGCACCCCACCTTAAGGACCTTTCCTGAGATTAGGAATAGATATATATATATATATATATATATATATATATATATATATAAATTCATTTCAATCAATATAATTTAATTTAATAAAATTAATATCAAAATTTAAATATCCATAACTCATAAAATATTTATCCAAATTATGAAAACAAATATACCAAATTTATCAACAAAAATAGAGGAATATTATGAAGCTATCAATTTTTCAAATAGAGCTATAAATCATATAGTGATATTTTAGGATATTAATTAATTAAAAAATGTTACAAATATTCAAATTGCTATAACTTGATACCCTTTAATCCAAATATAACCTATATGGGTCTCAAAGTACTCAAAAAATCCTAAGGAATATTTTAGTAGTATCCAATTTGCTATTTGGATTAGTTTTAAACTAATGACTTTTAGGACTAACTCTAAGTAGGCCAACTAGCCCTAGAACTTCAATTGATCATAACTTGGTCAATTGAGCTTTAAATTAGGTAATCCAAATATCCATTTAGATCAAAAAAATCTAATTAGCAGTAAACTGCAAAAATATTTAGGATCCAATGGTTAGATTTCTTAATTAGCCCTAATTACCCTAAAATTGATTAGAAGTTTAGTAAAATTAGTGATTGAAATTGAGTGATTCAAATTTTAGAGAACTGCTAGAGTACATTAGAACCTAGTGGTGTGGCTAGTTTAGTGATTTGGTGATTAATTTCACTAATCACTCACTAATTACCCTAAACCTTAATTAGGCCATAACTTGGCTAATTAGAGTTCAAATTGAACCTACCACTAGTCATTATTATTAGTGGATCATTTGTAATTCATAGCCACTAATTTTATTTAATTTGGACACCAATTGGAGAAGTTAGGATTTTTTTTTACTCTTAATTAGGAACCCTTAAGTACCATTTTAGCCCTAGAATTTGTATTGGCTATAACTTAGCCAATACATATCATAATTTAATGATTTTAGTTCTATAGAAACTTTAGAACTTAACCTTCAGTAAAATAATAGAAATTTAGATTTTATTAAGTAAATTTATCAATTTTTCCTTATAGGTCAAATCCCTTAATTTGACCTTGTAAAGCATAATACTTAACCAAAATTAGTGAACTTACTGTCTAAACTCATATTAGAAAGTAAGTAATCACTCCATTTTATTAAAATCCAAAATTAATCCCTAATTCATAAAGTTAAAGCTTAGACCCTTTAGTGGGGGCAAAATGGTCATTTTGCTCAAATTTAGGGTTTAATGATTCTAAGTCCTAAATTCATCTCTAAATCATAATATATAGTAATTAAAGTGATTTAGACTTTAATTCAAATAGTTCTAAGTCTTAAATTAGAATTTTAAGAAAAATCCTAAATTTGATCCTAAGTAAAATTCTAAGTAAAGATGAGACATCTTTTCCTTCCTTTAAACTTCTTAGCTCACCCATAGGTCTTATAACCTTAGTTAGGATGCATGTCAGAGTATTACTCTTAGATTTAAAAGCCTTAATTCCTACTATTAAGGTTAAGGATAGATCATAGGTTAGAATTCATCTAATGGGTAAAGTGGGTTACTCATTAAGGTGAAATCTTGATTTTACTAGTTTATTAAATTTTCATAGTTTATTAAATGATTATTTAATCTTTTAACCTTATGATTAGGATTAAAAATCTATCTTATTGAGTTTGACTTAATTCAATAGGATTTGCCTTATACTTAAATCAGTGAGATGAGATTAAACCTAAGTCCTTATAATAGCCTTATGATTAAGAATTGAACCTCATTATTTGGAGTTTAGTTCTTATTCCTTTAAATCTTAATTTGGCTAATCAGAATTTGGATGGTGTTACATAAAATAATAATTTAGGATGATTGATTTATATATTTAATCATGTAGATGACATTGATTCAGTTATAATTAGGATGTAGCTAATCCTAATTATGTTCAACTTATAGGTTCGTGATTCTAAGTTACAGACAGTGTAGGAATTTATGATTTTGAATCTTATGTAACTTAGAGTAGTTAGATTGATTAAATTAAAAAATAAGTGATATCACAAAGTTTGTGTACTGCTATCTATTACCTTGAATTTGATATGCTATGCTTTCCTTGTTTGAGCCTCTTTATACATTTGGACATACTATATTAAACATAAGAAGTTTTATGAATATTTTATGTTACACTTTAAATTTCATTCATATGGTATTTGCATAACTTAAAAAGAAAACTTAAATAAAATAAACTTTAATACACCTTGTGGGCTATGTTTTACTTAGTCTATTATTTAGTATAACTTTACTTTAGGATAGCTTTTGCCTAGGACATTTTCCTAGTGCTTATTACTTTTGCTTAAGACACTTTCTTAGTGCTTGTTACTTTTGCTTAGGACACTTTCCTAGTGCTTGTTACTCTTGCCTAGGACACTTTCCTAATGCTTGTTACTTTTACCTAGGACACTTTCCTAGGGCTTGTTACTTTTTCCCGGGACACTTTCCTGGATGATTAGATGGACGTTACCTTGTGACTAGGACACTTTCCTAGCACAACATACTTTAATCTAGGATGTTTCTCTTAAATGAGCAGATGGACTTTACTTTTTGGCAGAACTAAGTAGGAGTATCTCACACATTATAGTTATTTTATTTTACCTTACTTTACTTTACTTTTACTTTTCAGTCATTTTACAGCCACTTTACAGTTTTTTTACAGTTCTGACTTACTTTTACATTACAGTTCAGTATATTTTCTGTTGTATTTTCATTTTTTGTAGTTCTTCAGTATTACAAAATTTCCTGTAATATTCTTTTATTTTAGTCATTTCACTTTATTTAAAAGCATATGATGATGCTAGACTTTATTTTCAGTACAATACTCTTACTTTATTCTATAAATTGGCATGTTTAGTTTGATCATATTACTTAGAACACTTCCTTGTATTTAGTAGATGTTTATTAGTACTTTACTAACCTTTTTGTGCAGCTTGAGTTGAGGTATGTGTTCTCACCTCACGTTTTATTTAAGTAATAATTTATTATTATAACTTGCCTTTCCTTTCTTTGTTGCTTTACCGCTACTTTTACGCTTAAGTTAAGTTTGTGATATCTTTAAAATACATAAAAATGATTACCTTAAAATGTACTTAGATATTTTGTCTAACTAGATTTTTCTTTTGTTGGTTGGGGCCCTACCATTATGAAACTGATAATGGTAAATTCTGAGTTTTTTGAGGAGGTTGAGCCTTCAGAAGGGCAGGTATAGGAGGAAGTGCAGGTTGAAGAAGATCACTAGATTATGCTTCTTAGTTTACTTACTTTTGCATTCGAGAGGATGAGAGACTTTATTGCATATTTCTGCTCTTTTAACTTTAATATTTGTAATAATACAGGATTAAATTGTACTTTAATTTTCCTGCATTGTATATTCTGAGTTGGATATTTTACCTTGTAATATGGATGAATGGATGATTACTTTAGTTTGTATCTTTTTCTTCCGCACTCTGATTATGCAGTATACTCATTAAGTGATTGTTATCCTTTGCTTTATTTTAAAGAGCACATCTTTCTCTTAAGATTGGATTGGAGTATTAATCTTCGAACCTAATGTTAAGCAAAGGATGTGCTAAATGATGACCACTCCTTTATCTGGATGATCAGGGGGCAGCCGCCACAGTTGGTATCAGAGAACTCCATAAGGTGTCAGATTGGAATTTGTATTCCTATCTACCTAATGGATAGTTCTTCTGCCAAACAATCATAGAATGAATACTAGAATAACATCCATATTTCCATCATCTAATATTCAGAATAGTAGGAATAACACACTTAGAGTAAGAACACAAAGATACTCAAACTCATACATTAGGAACTCTAAGAACAAAATAAATATAAAGCTATTTCTTAAGATTGCGTGATTAAAACAATTGAATAATATACCCTATCGTTTTGTTCTTCTAAATAGAATGTTTGTTATTCAAATTCAGGTATAAGAATGAATCCCACACAATCTTCATCCGCTCTTGCTGCGTCAAGCAGTCAGTCATCCGAGATTAGTGCACTATTGGAAACCGTTAAAACATTAGTGGATACCAATGCCAACTAGTCGGAGAACATAGAAAGATTGTTAGCCATCCAAAATAATCCCTCCCCTGCATCAGTTAACCCTTTACCTAATTATCCTTCCCAATAGTATCAACAAACTACTGATGGACTTTTACATAGTTTCATCAGATTGAGAACCCTAGTATTCAATGGGACAATGTCTGCGATTGATACGATTAATTGGCTAAAGATAGTTGAGAAGAATCTTACAAGCTTGAATTGCCCTGAGTCTGAATCCGTTTGATTAACAAATCATATGTCTCAAGAGGAGGCGGAATTCTGGTGGGATAACATCCGCAAGACATTATTCACCAAATATCATATTACCGAAATTCCCTGGAATAGCTTTGTGGAAGCATTCATGACAGAATATAGCCCTCCCTCCGTTTAGAACAATTTGTGGGATATGTTCCTTAATCTCAAGCAAGGGAGCTAGACATTATCTGAATATGAGACAGAGTTCAGGAGGTTGTCTAGATTTGCACCAATCATGGTGCAAACGGAAGGATCCCGATGCCACCGATTTCTCAGTGGCCTTCGAGAATCAATAAAGGATCAAATTATTTCGTTAAGACTATCCAACTTTATGGAACTAATAGAGATAGCTCAGGTGATTGATCGACACCAGTCTCAAAAGGAAGGTAAGAGGACTTTTAATGTATCTTCTCAAAGAAACAGTAATCCCAGGAGAATTAGGCTTCCTTCGGGGAAAGTATATCAAATGGAAGCAGAAGATCCGCCCACAGATCCTTATGATGGATGCATAAGGCCACATCCATTAGGAAAATGCTACCATAACAAACAATGCTGTTATACATGTGGTCGGAAAGGGCACTTCTATCAACAGTGTAATTCTGATGTAACTATACATGGTGCCCGTATTGATCGTACCAGACGTAACCAAGTACTAAATTCAACTCCAATCAACTGTCGGGATCAACCGTTAACCATCATGCCTGCTCAACAAGCTGTAAGGCCTATCCAAAGGAAGGATGGAGGAAAGCCAAATCAACCTAGTACCTCCAAAGTTCCTCAAAAGCAAGTATTCAGCAAGAAACCTGTAGGACCTGCTAAAGTGTACAATCTCACTCCCGTGGAAGCTACAAAGACAATAATGTGATATCAGGTATGTATACTTTATATTTCACTTTATTTATATAAGCTTTTAAGTAATTTCAATTAATTATCATTGAATAATAGGCACCATATGTATTAATGATCGGAGCTAGCCATTCATTTATATCTGAGGATTATGCTAAGAGTTTAAATTTGTCATGCTACAAAATGGCAAGAACCTTAGATGTTGGGCATCCATCTGGAATTCAACTCAGTACCACTCAATTTTGCAACCTTCAAATACCTTTGATTAAGCAAGCATTTCACGCCAAACTGATAGTTCTACCTATAGTAAACTTTGATATTATTTTTGGTATGAACTGGCTTAGTGCCCACAATGCAACCATAAACTGTCAACAAAAGAAGATAACCCTCAAATCAATGAATACTTCAGAAACCTTTGTAGGAAGGTTTAGTACCTTAAGTTCATTAATCGATGCGATGATGGCAGTTAAATTAATGAGCAAGGGTTGTTCTGCACACCTAGTTATCATGCTGGGAGATAGTAAAGAAGACATACCACTTTCTGAAATTAAGGTTGTTAATGAGTTTGCTGATGTTTTCCCGATGAGTTACTTGGATTGCCTTTATCATGAGAAGTTGAAATGGCAAACAATTTAGTTTCAGGTACCCAACCAATTTCAAAGGCTCCTTACAGAATGGCTCATAAGGAACTTCATGAGCTTAGTGAGCAACTAAAAGAACTATTAGACAAGGGTTTTATTAAGCCAAGTATGTCACTATGGGGTGCTCCAGTACTATTTGTTAAGAAGAAAGATGGGTATATGCAAATGTGTATAGACTACAGAGAATTAAATAAAGTCACCATTAAGAATAAATACCCACTTCCCAGAATCGATGATTTATTCGATCAGTTATCCGGGGCAATAGTGTTCTCAAAGATTGATTTAAGATCGGGATATCATCAACTCCAAGTAAAGGATTCTGACATGGAGAAGACAGCATTTAGAACTCGGTATGGACACTACAAATTTCTTGTGATGTCCTTTGGACTCACTAATGAACCCTCCCTTTTTATGGACTTAATGCAGCGAGTCCTAAATCCATTCTTAGATAAATTCATAATAGTATTCATTGACGATATACTCATCTATTCAAAGACCTTGGAAGATCATGAGAACCATTTAAGAACGGTATTGGAGACTTTGCGTGAACATGAATTATACTCATCCAGTCAGTAGCATTCCTGGGTCATGTTGTAGATGCTCAGGGAATTCGTGTTGCTCAGCAAAAGATCTATGCTATTCAAGAATGGATTCAACCAAAAACAGTAATAGATATAAGAAATTTCTTAGGCCTGGCTGGCTACTATAGAAAATTTGTCAAAGGATTCTCTCAGATAGCTGCTCCATTAACCAAGTTGACTTAGAAAGCTATTCCATTTATTTGGACTCCTGAATGTGAAAAGGCATTCCAAACCCTAACGGATGCTTTATCTACTGCACCAGTACTGGTTCTTCCCAAAGAAAGGATTAATTATCAAGTTTATACGGATGCTTCTGGAACTGGTCTGGGGTGTGTGCTTATACAAGAAGGCAAAGTTACAGATCATCAAAGTTTAAAGTATATATTTACCTAGTGGGAGCTTAATTATAGACAAAGAAGAAGGTTGGAACTAATCAGTGATTATGATTTGGACATTCAACACCATCTAGGAAAAGCCAACATTGTAGCCGATGCTCTTAGTCATCGTGCCACTATGACTGCTATTATTGGAACCAGCCCATCATGTGAAGAATTTAAAAGGTTAAATATCAAACCCACAAGGGGAAGTATGATAAGTGAGATAATCTCAATGAGCACTATAGAACCCCCCTTTCATAGAGATGTCTCCATAACATAGACCAAAGATGATGATTACTTGAATTTTAAACAAGCAATATGTCAGGACCGGGGATCGAAGTTCAAGAGTCTTTAAAGAACAATTCATCTTAATTGAAAATTTATACATTTTTATAATACAAAAATAGCATAATAATAGAGATCCACAGTCTTTTTATACAAAAAGCCAATACATATATGAAAAGTTGCAACAGTTTGAATTATACAAAATATGAAATATCTACATTCTTTTGTTTCCTTTATTCTTCTTATTTTGATTTGGCAGATCTTCTGAGTTCTTTTTAATTATCAAAACCTGAAAAAAAAATTTTAGTTTACTAGTCAGGTAGGAGTACGCAAATTGTTCTTATAAGAATAAATCTAGTATCCTATAATAGGTATAAATCACATATGAAAATGACTGAAAATAAGACTGCAAGTAAAGTAAGCAATTTCTGCCCTGCAAAATGGCTGTAAAATCAACATATATGAAATAAATTTTATCGAAAGCACTTGTAACAATAAGGCGAGTCCGAAGACTCCTGAGCCCAAATGAGTAAACCCATAGGCATAACCTGTAGGAAGCTTATCTCGCCACCCGTCGGTAGCTTATTCAAATAATAATTCTTGGTGTGTCTTTCCTCTGGATTGCCTACTTCCTACAAGAGGCTAAATCCCTCCATATAACTCCCAGGGGCTGCTAGCTGGCCCAATATGTACAGATTCTCAGTGTTGCGTTCCACCCTCCAAAGACAACACCACAATAATATATTTATTGTTTCATCTTTTTGTTACATGCTATTCGATATCATTCTTTTTGTAGATTATAGAGCGGTAAGCAATGTAAATGATATTCAAATGAAAAATGGCTCAAATATAAGAATACTGAAATGAAACTTATAAGTAGATTTGCGTACCTGACTTGTTTTGTCTTAAAATCAATCAATTCAATTTGTTTGATCTGCCAAAAGTAGTTTAAGTTATTTTAATGCTTCATGATTTGTAATAATAAGTTTTTATGATATTTGATATTTGGATTCAGTGAAGTAATTATTTTTATTTTTCAAATGAAGTGACAATTTATATGAAATTTCTAGAAATATGTGTAAACATCTATATTTCCTATAATTTTCTAAGTCCTAAAATTCTTAAAAATTTCGGCAGAGTCTCCTTTGTTTTTGTTCAAATTTTCCAAATTAACACAAACAATTTCCAATTCTAAATATAGAGTTCAGTCCTATTTATAGGACTGCTCATTTCCAGTTCTACAGAAATTTTAAATACATTCAATTTAAACTAAGCAGTTTAAATAACCTATATCAAACATCTAATAGCAAAAGATGCAGAATTAAATTTAGCAATTTATAAGAGCATCGTTATATGACTTTCGTACATAGCATTATTTAATTTAGCAGGCCTGTATTAAATTTTATAGCTCAACCTGCAAAGAAAAATGTTATTAAAAGTTTAGCATTAAAATGTAAAAGAAACTAGGCAGCATATGATTTTATTAAAAATGATTGCAGCATTAAATATTTGATCTCATGGTATCTTATGATTCAAATGAAAGAGAATGATAGTATTCATATATTAAATACGAAAGCATGTGATCTTAAAGCATAAATGGCTGCATTAGATTCTTTAAAATAGATGGCAATTTATGAATTCATCTAAAAGAGATAGCATTTGTTTACTTCAGTTTAACTAAAGCAATTGAAGCATATTGAAATTAATGACAATAGTATTCTACTGTACATATAAAGTATAGTATTATTTATTTTTAGCATTTAACATCAATATTTAAAATTGAAGTACAAGTATTAATACTCGGCATTTGTCTTTTTAACATATGATGCTAGAAAGAGAATTGTCAGTACTTATTCTTATAAACTAGATAGTAACATATAATCACATTTAATGAACTAATAATATTTATTTCACATAATTCATTTGACAATTCATTTTATAAGTTATGGGAGCAATTTTATCGCTTTAGGATACTTGACAGCAATTAGATCTTCAACGAATAGATGTATCATTGGATTCTCAACATATAAATCTATGTAAAAAAATGTGACAGCATTTGAATCTCATGAAACAATTGGTAACATTCTAATTAATTGATAGCATTTAATCATAATATAATAAGTGATAGCATTTAGTTATACTTAAATATATTAAAACTTAAAGGTGTACGTTGAAATTATCAATCATATGAACCTATTCACAAATCTTGAGTTCAAACTTATAAATTCCGAATTTATATTTATTGTTGCAAAAATACAATCCAACAGTAATATGTTAGATCAAGTGTTCCTATCAATCAGACCACAACCTAGGTATTTAAAGGAAACCTTTCTCCAATTGTTTTCGCAAATAAACAATGCTTTAAAACATGATACATTGTAGGCACCTTAGATCAATTAATTAAATGGCAATAATTGATTCACTTATACAATTGTTGGCAGCAATTTACCTCATTCGTAATTGATGGCAGCAATTGATCTTTCACTCAACTAATTACAGCAATTGATCCCACACATAATCAATAGTAGCATTTGAATTTATTGAAAAAAATGGCAGCATTTAATTATATTTGACTTCATATATAAAGATGGCAACATACATTCTCTTATGACATCTAGCAGCATGTGGATCACTTATGATCTCTTATTAAAATTAAAGGCAACATTGGACTCAGCATTTCAAAAGATAGCTGGAATTTAAAATACAAAGTTATACAATATGGAGAGTCAAGCACAATAAATAAACTTAAGGTTCAAACATCATCCTACCAATTTCAACTTAGTGCGGAACTAGCTTTTGAAAAACTGAAGTTATGGTTTTGGATGAACTCAAATCTTCATGTAAGAATATTAATAATACATTAGCAACCTTTCCATAAATCACAATTAACAAAATAAGGTAAATGAGTAGTGACGATGTAAATGGAGAAGATTTGATAGTTCGATAGGGCTCAGCACAAATGAGTCACATTTGACATTGCTACTCTAAACTAATAAAGAGGATCTTAAGTAAATCTCTAAATCTGAAATTTGATTTCTAATATCAAACAAAATGAGAAGAGAATCAAATTCTAATTCAATAATTTCATTAACCATAATGATATAGTAAAGAATTAATTGGATTTGAAGTCTAGAAGTAGTAATTCATGGATAAGCAGGTAGCACACTTTGTTTATAATATGCAACTACTCAACACTAAATTCAATATTATTGAAAGATAATAAACATAACATATAAGGAACAATAGCATTTAATTCTGCATATTAAACCTAATAGTGCTAATAATTAAAAGATTCAAAATACATTTCTAATAAGAAGACCATTAGTTACTATGCATTCTGTGATGGGATTCACAACATTAGTATTATAACTCAAGGAAAAGAGAGAAGTTTAAAACATTAGAGTATCAATCATATCATTAATACCAAAATCAATGACTTCAGTGATGGTTTGGAGTTCATAAATTGCTATTATGATTTTGGCTATTAGAAAACTTCATATAAAAATGTAACCAGCAACTTATCAAATGATTCAACGTAAAATTGAAATCCACCCTTAGCACCAACATGTAAAGTCAGCAGCAGTTGAACGGTATTGCAGCTTCAAAATTAATTTCAAAGTAGAGATCTAGATATTTGCTGAAATGGAAAATGAGAGCAACTGAACTAGGAAATTCCGTGGGTCCATTTATAACCCTACAACAATGACTCGTACCAGCAAGATAATTAAAATTATAGAGATTACAATTCTTAGGAAGTGTCATCATAGGAATACTTTGCATAAATTAATAAAACTGAAAATAAAAACCTAAGCTATCAATGAACATGTTTTGTACTTCCTTTGAATATAGTATTTAAATTTATATTAATATCGTTGTATTGCTGGTGCTTTATGTTGGAAGGAATTGACCTTGGTGATCTTGTGTACTGCTATAAATAATAATCAACTAAAAAGAAACATCCATTTTATTAACAGGTTATTAAAAGAGCTTATCACCAGATTAATTACGATCCTTATTAATCCATCAAGTAAATTTTATGAAATCTAAACTTAACAGGAGAAATTGGGTGGAGTACCTGAGTTGAATATTGAAGGATTTATGCTAGGGTTTAGAAGATCGTCTACTTTGTGTTGTTTCAGAAACCTGTCAATACTGGCAAACCGAGACGGTGAGGTTCGAATAAATAAGGAGGTAGTGTCGGCTTACCTTCACACGACTTGATGAGGCAACGAAGATCTAATCCTCGACGAGGCCTCCCATTGGCAAGGGTTAGCGGCGCGAACCATGTGTCGTCGGCTCTCCTCCGTTCGCTCGAAGGATAAGGATGGAGAGGGCTCGGTTTCGATCGATCGCGTGCGAGTGAAGGGATTGGGATTTAGGGTAGGATGCGAAGGAAAAGAAATGTGAAGAAAATAAAAAAAATGAAAAAGATAAGAAATATTTATAATTATTAAATTAAATTTAATTAACTTAATATTTAATTCTATTGTATGATAAAAAAAAAAAAAAAAAAAAACAAATATCAATCCTAGCTAATTGAGTGCTTCTGAACACAATGGCGCACTCAGATTTTTGATCCGACGAGTATGTAATTACTCGAATTTTCAGGTATTTAAATAATATTAAAATATTTGTCTAAAATTTTACGATTTCCAAATGCGTTCAAAACTTCACCCCTAGCTAATTTGGGGGTGGTGAACGCAATGGTGAAGTCAGATTTTCAATCTGAAGTCAAAATTATTTAAATATTAATAAACAATTTGAAATGAAATTTTAGTATTTTACACAATAGAAAGTGGTCGTAGAATAGATATTTGCTTCCATAAAGGTGCTATTTATCAATGAAATCGTCTATGGATTCCAAAATCCATGCAGCAAGAAGTGTTAATCGAAGGTCATGGATCTGGATATCAAATTTACCCAGGGAATACAAAGATGTATCAAGACTTAAAATAGTCATTCTGGTGGCCTGGCATGAAGAAAAGTATAGCAAAATATGTGTAACAACTTAGGTTATTCCCTTAGTCAATTAGGACTAATCCTGGTCTTAAATATAATCATAAGTGCTAATTAGGTCAATTGGAGTCAACCTTTAAGACCTAGTCCAAATCAGGAGTCAAATGGATCGAATCCTGATTTCTGGAAAAAAATCCAGAAAACCCTAAAATTTGACCTACTTAAATTGACCTCGAATCAGAAAACGGACACCGCCATTGTGTTCATTGACCCCAAATTATCTAGGGTGAAGTTCTCATGTCAATCGGAAGTTCGACAAATATTTTAATAATATTTAATACCCCACAAATCGAGGAATCAAAATACTCGTCGGATCAAAAATCTGACCTCACCGTTGCGTTCCTCACCCCTCAAATAGTTAGGAAAAACATGTTTGAAATTTTGATTTAAAATAATAATAATAATAATAATAATTTTTATTATTATAGTTGATGGCGCCGTCCTGCGCCGTCAACTTAAGTGGACGGCGCCGTCTAATCGGACGGGTCCATCAGGACCGTCCGATCCGCTCGAATCGGACGGCCCACAGCCGCGATCCGCGACCCATGATCCGGCCGATCCGGGCCATCCACATATCGCGGGATCGAACGGCTCTCGACCTGTCGTCCTCGTCTTCTCCACCGAGCTTCCACGCGGTGCGTCGCCGCTCGCCTCGCTCAACCGGCGCCCGCCAAGCCTCACAGGCTTCTCCCCGAGGTCCCTTAAGGCTTAGTCTCGTCATTAGTGCTCGAGCGAGAGGTCCAAGAGCTGTCGATCGAGCCTTCGCCGAGTCTTTGATCACAACCGTCAATTCCAGGTATACCCCAAAACCCCTCTGATTCTCGTTGAATTGCTACGATCCAAATTAGCATAACTATTCCATGCCGTTGATTGTCGAGTAGACGGACCCGATCCGATGATCAACACTTCGATCGACCAGAATTGGGGTAGGATCCATAGTCGAATACGTTACTCGTAGCTAGCCCGAGTAGTAGGTCCTAGGGTTAGGATTTGCTGGCGACTCCGGCCACCTCCGGCGTAGGTCCACCCGTCGACGTGTAGGCCTCGTCAAGGGCTACCATCGGCCGTGTGGGCCGAGGTGCTGCAGCACCGGGAAGGCCGGCAAAAGCAGTGCCCTAGCCCGGCGCCCTCGGGACGCCCCGCAAAGCGAGTGACGTCCGGGTCGGGCCAGGTCGACCCGAGCCCGACCCGATTGCGTTCGGGTCCACGTAAGCCCAGGTGGGGCCCGCAGCACCACATGGCAGCCACCAGGCTTGCCACGTGTCCCGGGGGGACCACCGCCCGAAGCCTGCGCCTCTTAGGCTTCGGCCATGGGGCCCACTGCATCACGTGGCACCCGCTGGGCACGCCACGTGTCAGGTGGGGCCCACTGCCCGAGCCTCTGCGGTGTTTCAGCTCCCTGTGGGACCCACTGCACCACGTGGCTGTCTCATGACCCGCCACATGTCAAGTGGGGCCCACAGCCAGGGTTACCCAGACCCTTCGATTTCCTCGTGGGACCCACATTGCCATGTGGCAGCCACCGTGCATGCCACGTGTACTGCAGGGCCCACACACATTGCAACTCCCAATCAGGCGCTACCACGTCTCATAAGTGGGGCCCACTGTCATCTCAGACAGATAATTAATTAAATTAGTTACTAATAGTTAGTAATTAATTATAGGTTAGTGGTTAATTAATTATAATCAGTACTAATTACCTTTCAACACTAACCCTATAATTAATTAGCTGTAATTAATAATTAAAGGATTAATTAGGATTATTTTAATACTAATTAAATCTTAATAGTAATTAGAATAATTAGTTATTATTAAATAGTAAACTATAATTAATTATTCTTAATTAGGCATTAGCAGATAATTAAGGTTAATTAAAAAGTAATTAGACTTAATTACTTTTTAATAGTAAAATAATAATAATATATATTTAAATTAATTAATTATTGGATTAATTAATGCTAATTGATAATTAAGTCCTAATTAATTACAGATTAATTAAGAATTAATAATTTTAGAATTTATATATACAACTTTAGGGATGAACAGTAAAATAATTCAATTTAAATAAATAAACAGTAAAATAATACAAATTGTATTTTTGAATAGTAAAACTTAAAAGTTTAATAACTTCTTATAGGATGATCCAAATATAGCCAATATAGATCTCAAAATACTCAAAAAAATAAATAGAACTAAATAGCGTAATATAAAAATTAATTTTGGGTATGCATAATGATGTAATATTTTAGGACCTCTTTAGGACCTCATAACTTTTGACCTAGTTAACAAAACATAGTTAATATGGGTCTTAAAATGCTCAAGAGAGCGGCCCCATCACTATGGTTGTATTAGTTTTCCCATTTGAACATTAGGACAAAAAGTCAACCCTAGAATTCCTAGTTGACTTTAGGGAAAATTGACCAAAATGCCCCTATAATTCAAATACCATAACTTGGCCAAATCAACTCCAAATTTAAAAATTCAAGATGCTAACTAGTTCAGAATTTTGAAGTCATCAATAGACCAAATAAATATTTAGAATCTGAATCCTAAAATTTTAGATAATGACCAAAATACCCCTGGCCTCATTTTAGTCATAACTTGACCGTTTGCAGTTCAAATTGGGCGTACTTACTGTCTATCTTCAAGTTAGACAGTAAGGAATCACTTGGAATTAAGCAAAATTCAGTTTGGACCCTTAAGTCAAAAATTGAATTTTAGACCCTTAAAGTAGGGGCAAAATAGTCACGTTGTCCTAAGATTAGATTAAGTACCCTTAACCTTTAATTAACTTTTCAAGACTCTAAAATTAAGGTTATAATTGTATTATTGACATTTAAGTGAGTGAAATCAACCATTAGGTCAGATTCCAGAATTTCCCTAAGTCTTTAACACTACATCTTAAGGAACATTCCTAAGACTAGGACTAGATCATATGTTAGAGTTCATTCATTAGGTAAATGGGTTACTCAATGGGTGAAACCTTAGTTTTATTAGTTCTTAGAATTTAACAACTTATTATGATTATTTTGTCTTCTAACTTTAGTTATAGGATAGGAGATTCATCCTATTAAGTATGATTACTTAATAGGATTTGCCTTAACAAGTATATCACTTTAAGAATGAAACCTTGAACTTAGGCCTTATCCTTTTTGGATTATGTGATTAAACCTAAATACCATAGTTTTTAATCCATAATCTATAGTTTAAAAGATCTTGATTAGATCTTAGATAGAACGTCTAAATTCACCAAAACTAAGACGTATGATGTATTGATTCAACTCATAGTCGTCTATCTGATTGAACTAGATTAGAACCTGATCAGTTCTAATCCTTTTTAACTTATAAGGACGAGTTTCTAAATTATACTCAATAGTAGGAAAATGAAGATCCTGAACTTGTGTAACTTGGAATAGTTAGAATGGTTAAGTAGAAAACAAATAATATCACCATATTTAGTATAGTCTCTTGCTTCTATTTGATGATTGTTGCTACGCATTCCTTGTATATTTGTACCATATTTCCTTGAGGATATCATATAATATTTTGATGCATAAATAAAATGTTAGGAAAATATGGAGACTCCTTAGATTCCTTGTGAAAATATTGAAGTGATTGATTAAAGATAATAATTATATGTGTTAGAGCTGCCTCTCAGTTATGTCTTCTTTGCCTAGTCTCCTTGTTGACACTAGGAGAAGACCTTATTTATGTCTTCTTTGCCTAGTCTCCTTGTTGATACTAGGAGAAGACCTTATTTATATCTTCTTTGGTTAGTCTCCTTGTTGACACTAAGAGAAGATTTGTTATGTTTTATTTGCCTAGTCTCCTTGATGACACTAGGAGAAAACCCTATAGATCTGCCTAATCTCTATGCATGACACTAGGGTTATATAGTTTTGCACCTAGTCTCCTTGATGACACTAGGATCCTTTAAATATTCAGTGGACTAGATTAGCTCTTTTCTGTATGGCAGTTAGTACGCAAATGTTTACAGATATGTTTAGTTTTGATATATTATTTACTTTTCAACATTTTTATTCAGTCAGCTATTTTCTTTGTACTGCTTATATATTTTAGGATGTTAGAATTTTGCTGCTATTTATATGTATCATTATTGAGTTCAGTTATTTTAATTGGCATATTTCTTTTGATCACCAGCATATTTAGGATGTAGTATTTCTCTTCCAGTACTAGTTTAGTTATTTATATTCATATGCCTTACCTTGTTTAGCTTGCATTTGAGGCATGTCTTAGCCTCTCTTTTTGCTTAAGTTATAAATGATTATTTATAGCTTTTTCCTTCCTTATTGTATTGCTTGTTGCTCCCTTATAAAGTTGTTGCTTAGAGAATGTAAATAGTGATATTACAAAACACATATAAAACTTATCAGCCAAAAATATACTTAAACAATTATCTAACACAAGATTTTTCTTTTTCGGCTGGGGCCCTACATTATGAAATCGACAATGTCATGTTTAGAGCAGGCTGAGGCTGTAGTACCTGAAGAGGAGCTTTACTTGGAGGAGGAGCAACAGCTTGCACCCAAGGATATCTAGCCATTTACTTTTCCTGTGAGGATGAGTGTATTTTATCTCCTATTTTGATTAAACATTAAATGTTGTAATAATACAGGCACTCATGACTGTATTTGGATTTTATGCTTATATTCTGAGATGTATTTCTTTATAGTTATGTTGTGATGCTTGGATGTTTCTTATTGTAAATCGCTTTCGCGCTCTTGTATTGAATTCTTATTAAGTGACTGAATGTTTGATTCTATGCTTACTCCTTCCCTTATTAGGTGGATTGTGGATTTCATCCTAATCCAATAATAAGTGAAAGGTTAGCTAGAGTGATACATCACCCCTTAGCTTAATCTTGTGGATTAAAGGGTGAGGCACCACAGTTAGTATCAGAAAATTCCATAAGGTGTCAGATTAGAATTTGGATTCTTATCTACCTAATGGACGATTCTTCTGCCACTTCCGTTACTATATCAAAATACATTAGAGTCACATCCAAGGGATCACAATGTCACTCTCAGAATAAGAAGTTGATGATCAAAATACACAAGCAATGGTATCAAGCAAGTTCTAAATGTTAACATAGTTAGATACGCTAGAATGACGATTGAAATGCATCACCAACGATTTGAAGAAAATTGGGAAAGTATTGTCTAATTCCATCGACGACACGACATGTACATAGAAGGAATATCGGATCCTGAAATCAGGATGTTGACCCAACTGTTCCAGCAAAGCGCATTCAGAGGGTACTATCTCCCCGCATTAGCCAAGAGGTGGCTAATGATGACCGATACTGTGATGGGGATGATGAACATTATAGACAATGCCAAGATTTCTCTCATGACACGCCTCATGAAGGATGGAGCGAGAGACTGGTGGAGTGTCACCCTTATAGCGCTCACCTATCGACGCAAATGGTTACAACTGGACGTCATCTACGAGGACTTTCGTCATGCATTTACGGCCTGATATATCAGATAGAAGTCTTAGTTTTATTCATATGCTATCTGTATTCTTATATGCATCACTGTAACCTGATTTTTTTTAAAAAAATTAAAAGTAATTTTCTTTACATCACTGATCTGGATGTCTAGGATACTGTGCGAGCATGACAGAACGTGATCATTTTGCCCATTTTAAGGATAGGTGGGCATACGACATGTTCTTAGCAAAGAGATAAGGGAGGGAAGTTCAAGGAGTCTCCCCAGCGGGAGCCAACATTCTGGAAAAAATGCTGGAAGATGTAGTATATAGGGGACTGAACTTCCCCATCTTGGCTAGAGAATGGTTACGAAGAGTAACCAAAGTGTTCGATGAACTGGAGTGCCCAGACGATGCACGACTTGACATCCTCGAGATTCTCCTCCAAGATTACGCGGAAGAGGGATGGGCTCAAGAAGTATGGAGGTTCGAACGACGACATGCTCGCCGCCGCCGAACACTGACATACACATACTTTACTCAAGCCTTCACGAGGAAATACATAGGATAGATTCTTAATTTTTGCCCAGTGGCTGTCTGTGGCGGCCCTGCCCCGCCGTAGTCCTGTTAACCCTTAAGTTAACATAATTACGGTGGAGGGGTCACCAAATGACAAGGTCCCCACTTAGAATTGAATTAGACACATGTTCTAATCCAACTTAAATAAGGACTTTGCCATTTATCCCAGAATTTATCACTAAATGATCATACAAGAACTCAGAATGCGGAAGCATAAAACATAACATTCATCCAATATAGTATAAATACAATAATACAGAATAAGTAAAGTACTGAAAGAGAAATATAAACCTGTATTATTACAACATTTAATAAGTTTAAAAGAACTGAAAGGAACTCTCAATCTCACTGAAAGGAAGAAAACTAAAGCTACAGATCTTCAGGAATGGGCTCCTCCTCCAATGGTAAGCTCTCCACTGGATCTACTGCTCCAACAAACTCAGAACCTACCATTATCAGTTTCATAATGGTAGGGCCCCAGCCAACAAAAGAAAAACTTGTTAGACAATATGTCTAAGTACATTTTAGGGCAAACAATTTTATTAAGTTAAATAGATATCACCATAAAAATAGAACTGAGTAAAATAGGTGCAGAAAAGCATACAAAAAGAACAGTAATAAGTTATAAACAAATAGTTTATAACTAAGCAAATAGGAAGTAATACATACCTCCTCCAAGTAACTGCAACAAAGACAGGTAAGCAAAAGACTAAACAAAATTGTAAGAAAAGGACAACCTAAACATGCTTATAATCAAACAGAATATGCTAGGTGACATACATAATTTGAACAGTATAAAACTGAAAACAACTAACATCCTAGGTGAGCATATGAAAATAGTAAGTAAAACTAGCATCCTATATATAACACGAGCAGGAAAGTTGTAAGTGAAACAGTGCTACAACGCAGAATATGCAAGTAAAATAGTAACTGAAAACGGAAACTGCAGTGACCATCTAAGTCACTCAAATTGAAAACATACTCAGCAAATCTTAGCCTGATGAGCTAAGAAACTCGTAAATGAACATCATTGAAAACTCTTAGCCTGATGAGCTAAGACAGATCTGAATATAAGTGTACTTGAATTAGTATATCCATATCAGAATCCTGACTCTATAGTCAGTAGGGCGAGAGTCTATCCATCCTATCCTATGGATTAGGCATGGCCAATAGACTGTCGGACATTAAACCCTCGAAAGGTTGCCGACCTCGAACGAGTTAATCGAAGAGGTATACTAATCAAGCTACACCTTACCAAAATTACTCTCAACTAGTACTCACCATGTCCAATCCTGATTAAAGAGCGCAAAATCTATTTCTCGCCATCCAGGGAATTATTTCAACCAGATATGGATAGACTTACCGACAGTAACAAACCAGTGTGCTATGCCGAACTCGAGGATTGGAGAGGCATACTAGTTAAGCCACAACTTTCTGAAAAACTGAAAACATCGATCAATCATGAATGATATGTATGCAATTCAAAATTATCAAGAGATATTTGTCAAATATCCTATGTCCAAAATATGTGTACAAGGTAAGGGGCTCAAAACAAGCTATGCAAAGCATCAATTCAAGGTGAGCAAGAGACTCTATCTAAAATACAGGTGATATCCATTGTTGTCTAATTTATTTGCTCTATCTACTCTAAGTTACATAAGTTTCAGAATCATCAATTCTTACACATTCTGTAACTTAGAATCACGAATCCTACTAGTTGAAGATAATTAGGACTGGCCACGTCCTAATTATAATTTAATCAAAAGATGACTATTTAGTTAAAGTGAATAAATCATCGACCTAATTTTGTAATTTAATTTATCCCAACTTCATCTTGATTAGCCAAATCAAGATGAAAAGATTAAGAATTAGACTCCAGATGATGGGGTCTAATCACTTAATCTAAAGGTATAATCTAAGGGTCTAAGTTTAGAACCCAAAACTCACGGATTAGGTTAAGGCAAATCCTAATGATAAATCAAATTCATTATGATAGATCTCTATTCTTAGTTCTAAAGTTTAAAGATCAAATAATCATTTAATAAACTGAGAAAATCTAGAAACTAGTAAACTCAAGGTTTCATCTAATTGAGTAACCCAATTTACTCAATAGATGAAATCTAACTTAAGATCTATTCCTAATCTTAGGAAATAATGCTCTTAATTACTAAGAGTATCTCTCAGGATGCACATCCTAACTAATGTTATGAAGACCTAAGGAAAGGTCTAAGAATGATTAAAGAAGGAGAAATCACTCACTTAAGACTTAGGAATTTTCTTAAGGAGCTAAAATTGAGATTTTAATCAAAATTTAATTTAAACTTGGATTTGATTAATTTCAACTATAAATCATTATATTTACTGATTAATATGATTATAATTTGATTTTTAGGACTTTTGAAGGCTAAACCCTAAATTTGGGCAAAATTACCATTTTGCCCCTACTTAAGGGTTCAAAGATCAAATTTTGATCTAGGGTTCTAAATCCAAAATTTTCTTTTGGAATGTGATTTCTTACTGTCTAATGTAAGATTAGACAGTAACTAAATTAATTTTGGGTGATTATTAAGCCATATAAAGTCAAATTAGTGAATTTAACTTATAAGGACAAATTAGTAATTTCACTAAATAAAAGTTAATTTTTCTTTCATATTATTGTTCTTTAGTGCCTAAGCTTTCCATAGAATCTAAATTTGCTAAATTCTGATAAGTATTGGCCAAGTTATGACCAATACAAGATCTAGGGTTTAAAGGGTAATTAAGGAATCCTTAATTATGGGTCAAAATCCTAACTTTGTCAATTAGTGTCCATATTAAGCAAAATCAGTGGCTATGATTTACAAATAGTCCACTGATCAAAATGACATGTGGTAGGCTCAATTTGGATCTAATTTGACTAAGTTATGACCTAATTAGGGTTAAGAGTGATTAGTGAGTGATTAGCAAAATTAATCACTCAGACACTAATTCAACCATATAGATGGATTCTAAATGACTCTAGGAGTCCTCTAAAACTTAAATTATTCAATTTGGATTACTAGATTTGCTAATATTCACTAATCAAGTTTTAGTGTAATTAAGGGTGATTAGCAAATCTAACAGTTGGATCCTAAATATTTTTATAGATTACTATTAATTAGGTTTTTCTAATCTAAATTGATATTTGGATCATTCAATTTGGAGCTCAATTGACCAAGTTATGGTCAATTTAAGTTCTAGGGTTAGTTAGGGTAATTAGAGTTAGGTCCTAAAAGTGATTAGGCAAAAACTAATCCAAACAGCAAGATGAATACTATCAAATTAATCCTTAGAGTTTTCTGATCACTTTAAGACCCATATTCAATATGTTTGGATCATTGGGTACAAAGTTATGGGCTAATTAAGTTTTGCAACATAAATTTTAACTTAATTAAACCCTAATAATCACTTTGCTAAATATAAGCCCAAATGCAAAATTAACAGTACCAAAATATTTCTCTATTTTTGCTGAATCCAATGATATATAATTTTGCATAATTTGGATGTATAATTTGCAAGATATTAAGATTTAAATATTTGTATTTAATTAATTAATTAATTTTGTTTTAATTAAATTTAATAATTTTGTTATTATTAATATATATAAATTCGTTTATTAATTAACTGTTATATATTTATAACATTTATTTAAAACTGCAGGTACACGTGGCGGGTCTTCATTGGCTGAGCAGAAGATAGCGGGCCCCACCGGATCAGACAATCAGCTGAACCAGGCCACGTGGAGCTCTGCGATTTGTCGACGGTACGAAGGCGGGCCCACCTGCTTCCGCTGCGCAGGCGAAGCGACGCACGTGGGTCCCACCGCACTCATTAAACGAACACATGGCACGCAGAGGGGGGTCCCGGTCCGGCTCAGTCGACCCGGAATATTTGTGCAATGCTAGACCGGTCCGGGCTGGACCGGTTACTGCAGATCGTCTCCATTCACGCAGACGCCCGAGGTCAAGCTCTAGGGCAAGAAATTCCGGCGACTTTCCGGCAATGATCGGTTATGGTCCGCATGGAAAATTCAAGAGCACAGTCTGGCCTTCCTAAGGAGTCATAGATGCTAGCATTTGGAGTATTCTAGCACCCTAAACCATGATGCCCTAACTAGACTATAATGAACCTCACAGCAGAAAATTTTCGCGAATGAAGGAATACTTGATCAAATTCATATAGTTTCAATTAAATCAAAGCAGTTAATTAATACGATTACATTTGTATGCTCTTAATGAAATGAAAAATTGGTACTGAAGTGGAGTACCTGATCTTAAGGTGGGTTACGGCAGAGGAATTCGCAGCTCTAAACACGATCCTTACGCCTTCCAAAATTTTTATCTCCAAAAATTTTCGAGCAATAAGTGAAACAAAGGTTTTAAACTAGCCCTGGATAGAGCCATTGTTGGTGGAAACCTCCATCTGGAGGCCACGCCGACGCGCGTCGAATCCCTGGCGCGCCAAAATGCCTTCGCTCGACACGCGGAGGAAGAAAGAAGAAGACGACGGAATGACCGTCCGATCTTTTGATCGGACGGTCGAGATCTGACCGTCAGATCTAACGCAAACCATGGACGGCGTTACTTAAGCAGACGGCGCCGCTTAATTAATATATTAAATATTATTATTTAAATATTCTCAACCTATTTCATTAATTAAAATTAACCATAAAAATGCATTCCAAAAATTTCCAATAAATCACCCCTAGCTAATTGAGGGGTGAGGAACGCAACGGCACACTCGGATTTTTGTTTCGATGAGTATTTATTTATTTGAATTTTCTGGTATTTAAATATTATTAAAATATTTGACGAAAATCCAACGACTTCTAAATGCATTCAAAACTTCACCACTAGCTAATTTGGGTGTTCTGAACGCAATGGCAAAGTCAGATTTTTAATCTGAAGTCTAAATAAAAAGTCAATTTTCTATGGTTTGGAATTTTCCAGAATTCCTGATTTGACTTAGCTGACTTCTAGTTTGACCTAGGTTTCAGAGATGAGTTCTAAATTACTTAATTAGTGACTTAAAATCTTAATTAAGACTTAGATTAGTCTTAATTGAGCAAAGTAACAACATGGGTTGTTACACTGTCTTTCTTCATTGTATCCCATTTCCAATGATGTATCATTTATTCTCTAATTAATAAAAAAAGAAGATAAGCTATTGTGCCCTCCTATTATTTTTCCTAAGATGCTGAATCTGTGTTGTCTTTAATTCAGATTCTAGTAAGAAGACATGAGCCCAGGCCAGAGCCCCTCGCCCGCTCCATCCAGCACCTCGTCTAACGAGGTTAGTGCCTTACTGGAGGCTATAAAGATGATGGTGGAATCCCACCAGCAACAAGCAAGAGAGAGCCGATGATAGGCTAGAAAGGCCGCGAGGGCCCAGGACACACAGGCGGAACGCATGGAGCATCTCTTAGTGTCACAAATAAACCAGAATCGCCCGATGGTAGAAGCTGCCCCTGCTCCCTAGAATTCCCACCAGCAGTACGTCCTGCTAGCTGACACGTTGCTACACAACTTCCTCCAATTGAGATCCCCCATGTTCAATGGGAGCTTGTCGGCCGTGGACACAGAAGACTGGTTGAGCATGGTGGAGAAAAACTTGACAAGCATCAAGTGCCCAGAAACTAAGGTGATCTAACTAGTCACCCACCTGCTGTACGGGGAAGCAGAACACTGGTGGCATCACCTTCGTACCACCCACTTTGTGGACATTCGCTTGGAAGAGATCTCGTACGAGGAATTTGAAGAAGTGTTCCGGGCGGAGTACATTCCCTTATCTGAGCATTGCAACATGCCGGAAGAATTTCTCAAACTACAGCAAGGGAATCGTACAGTGGCAGTGTACGACGCAGAGTTCAGGAGACTCACCAGGTTCTCCTCAAACTTAGTGCCCACGGAAGAGGACAGATGCCACAGTTTCTAAAGCGGTCTTCGGCCCTCAATACAGACCCAAGTTGTGCCCTTTCGTCTGACCAACTACCGGGAGCTACTGGAAACCGCTAGGGTTACAGAAAGGTACCAACAACGAGAGGCTAAAAGGCTTGCTGACTCTGCAGTGCAACGCCAGGAAAACCTAAAGAGGGCCCAGGCTTACCAGATCGAGGTAGAAGCCCCCGTTGCAGATCATTACAATGGCTGTACCAAGCCACATCCCTACGGCAGATGCTTCCACAGACAATGGGTGTGCTTCACCTGTGGCAGACCAGGACATGGCTATACCCAATGCCATATGACTGATATGATTGATGGCACACTAATCAAGCGAGTGCAAGGCCAACCCGCATTTGATCTTTACCAGCGGGCTCCTACCACGGTCACAGTACGTCCAGCCCTGCCACCTCCTACTCCTCGATGCGAGGCACTTCCTGCTTCTCGTCCAAGCACCTCCAGGCCACCAAACAAGCAGCCCTATTTCATTCGGCCCGTTGGCCAGGCGCGGGTGTACGCTCTTACACCGACTTAGGCCACGGAAGATAATCATGTGGTATTAGGTACACGCTCCTGAACCAGTCTAGCATTTTACTCACACTTGCTTAGTAGTAACTAGTAAATCTTGCATCTATAATTAGGTACTAAATATATAATTAGTAAGCCTGCAACATTCTGTTCGATACCGGAGCAAGCCACTCTTTCGTCTCCAAAAACTGGACGAAATCTCTCAACTTACCAGTTCACCGCTAAACGACACCTCTAAGCGTAGGGTTACCATCTGGAACCCAGCTGCAGGCGAACCAATTTTGTAAGCTACAAGTCCCCTTTGGAGGAACAAAAATTGAAGCCAAATTGATAGTACTGCCAATAGCCAATTTTGACATTATTCTGGGCATGAATTGGCTAAGTCAGCACGACGCCACCATGAATTGTCAAAAGAAAAAGATCACCTTAGGAAGTGGTAAACAAACGAAGTCATTTGTAGGGAACTTTAGTACTAGAGCCTCACTAGTTAATGCCATCCAAGCTAAGAAATTTATAAGCAAGGGCTGTAGTGCTTTCCTAGCAACTATACTAGGGGAAAAGAAGGAAGAGGTTCCCATCTCCCAGAATCCTGTCCTTTGTAAATTCACCGATGTCTTCCCCGAAGATCTACGCGGTCTCTCACCGGTTCGGGAAGTCGAATTGGCCATTGATGTTATTCCAAAAATTCAGCCTATCTCGAAGGCACCCTATAGGATGGCACCCAAAGAGTTGCAAGAGTTAAATAAGCAACTGCAAGACCTGCTAGAAAAGGGTCTTATCAGGCCAAGTTCATCTCCATAGGGAGCTCCAGTTCTGTTTGTGAAAAAGAAGGCTGGGTCGATGCGGATGTGCATTGATTATAGGGAGCTGAACAAGGTAACCATCAAGAACAAATATCCACTACCCCGCATTAACGACCTATTTGATCAATTGGCCAGGGCAAATGTGTTTTCAAAGATTGATCTGTGATCAGGCTACCACTAACTACAGGTGAAAGAGTCCGATATTGCGAAAACTGCCTTTCAAACTAGGTACGGTCACCACGAATTCCTAGTGATGTCTTTTGGATTAACAAATGTGCCCTCCATCTTTATGGACTTGATGCAATGTATCTTGAAACTGTATCTAGACAAATTCGTCATCGTGTTCATAGATGACATCCTGATATACTCTAAGTCCAAGAACGAGCACGAAGAACACCTCCGGACTGTATTGGAGGAACTAAGAAACCACCAACTATACGCCAAGTACTCGAAGTGTGAATTCTGGCTGGAATCTGTCACCTTCTTAGGCCATATTGTGGATGCTCATGGGATCAGGGTGGATCAAAAAAAAATCCATGCAATCCAAGAATGGGCTCAGTCTAAAATAGTGACTGAGGTCAGAAGTTTTCTAGGATTGGCAGGCTATTATAGGAAGTTTGTGAAGGGATTTTCTTAAATCGCCTATCCTATAACCAAGCTCACTCAAAAAGCAGTACCATTTGAATGGTCTCCTGCGTGCAAGAAGGCCTTCCAAGCACTTAAGGATGCACTTACCTCTTCCCCTGTATTAGTCCTTCTAAGGGAAGGAGTGAATTATCAGGTATATATGGATGCCTCAGGCATAGGCCTAGGGGCTGTACTAATGCAAGAAGGAAAAGTCATCACTTACGCCTCACGACAACTAAAGGTCCACGAGAAGAATTATGCAGTCCATGATCTCGAGCTAGCCGCAGTAGTGTTTGCCCAAAAGATCCGGCGACACTATCTCTACGGAGTTCAATGCTCAATTTTCACCGATCACCAAAGTCTAAAATACATATTCACCCAGCGAGAATTAAACTGTAGACAGAGAAGGTGGCTGGAGCTGATCAGCGATTATGACCTGGACATTCAATACCATCCCGGGAAAGCCAACGTCGTAGCTGACACCATAAGTTGTCAAGCCTCATTAAATGGCATAATATCGGAAGGCCCGTTGATAGAAGAATTTCACAAAATGGGTATCAAGCCTATTAGCAGGGACAGGCTCAGCTTAACACTGGCAAATATCAATATAGAGCCCACCTTCCACAGGGATGTCTAATGTCACAAACCAAGGATGAGGAATTCTTGGGCTTCAAACAGGCCATTGAGAGTGGCTGCCGCACTGATCTTCGATTTTAGAAGGGTGCTATCTATCTATGGGGTTATTTGTGGATCCCTAAATCTATGCAACGTGAAATACTGGTTGAGGGTCACAACTCTGGATATCAAGTGCACGCAGGAAGTGCAAAAATGTATCAGGATCTGAAATTATCATTCTGGTGGCCAGGAATGAAGAAGAACATAGCAGACTTTATGGCTAAGTGCCACGCATGTTGCCTAGTAAAGGAAGAACACCAAAGGCCAGGAGGTCTGCTACACCCACTGGAGATCCCAGAGTGGAAATGGTCAGACATATTGATGGACTTTGTTATGGGTCTGCCTCGTGTTAGATCTCGGGCAAATACTATTTGGGTCATAGTTGATCGGTTGACTAAGTATGCGCATTTCATCCCGGTCCGACAAATTGACTCAGTTGAGAGACTTGCCAAAATCTATATCAAGAAAATAGTTCGGCTTCATCGTATCCCAACAACTATTATATCAGATAGAGATAGCCGATTCACATCAAAATTTTGACAGGCCGTCCATTAGGACCTAGGCACCACGCTAGCCATGAGCACGGCTTTCAATCCTCAAACAAACGATCAAACAGAGTGGGTAAACTAGGTTCTAGAGGACTTACTCTGCCTCTGCATATTAGATTCTTGCAGGATCTTGGGAAGATCACCTTCCCTTGGTAGAGTTCGCGTACAATAACAGCTTCCAAGCTAGCATCAAGATGGCTCCGTATGAAGCACTTTATGGTAGGAAGTGCTCTACACCAAGGGCTTGGGCAGAGATAGGAGATGTTCAATTGTTTGGCTCCGAGCTAGTAGATGAGACAAATAAGAAGATAAATCTCATACAGCAACAGATTAGAACAGCCCATGATAGACAGAGCAAGTATCATGACCTCTATCGTTGTCCCTTGGAGTTTCAGGAAGGAGACTCTGTATACCTAAAGGTCAGTCCCATGAAGGGAGTCTATTATTTTGGGGTTGCCGGTAAGCTCAGCCCAAGGTATGTTGGACCGTTCAAAATCTTGAAGAGAATTGGGTCAGCCGCCTACTAATTAGAATTGCCAATGGATTTCACCGCAGTACACAACATATTTCACGTGTTATCCCTGAGGAAATGTCTTTGAGACCCGTCCCACCTTATGCAATTTCCAGAAATCCAGATCCAGCCTAATCTGTCATAGGCCAAGGAACCAATTCAAATCCTAGCGTATGATCGTAAGCAGCTCATAAATCGTGCCATCAACATGATCAAAGTCCAATGGAAGAAACGTTCACGCAATGAAGCCACTTGGGAAAAGGAGACTGACATGCGATCCAAGTATCCTAAACTCTTTGAGAATTCAGGTAATTCCATTTCCTAGCATCCTAAACCTCTTACTTCAATTCAGTCGTACTTGGTTATGCTTTTAGTTCCATTAGAGTGATGTCAAGGATGACATCGTTCTTGAGTGGAGGAGTTTGTAACAACCCGGGTTGTTACCTTAGTCAATTAGGACTAATCTTGGTCTTAAATATAATCATAAGTGCTAATTAGGTCAATTTGAGTCAACCTCTAAGACCTAGTCCAAATCAGGAGTCAAATGGATCGAATCTTGATTTCTGGAAAAAAATCCATAAAACCCTAAAATTTGACCTACTTAAATTGACCCTGGATCGGAAAACAGACACCGCCATTGTGTTCATTGACCCCAAATTACCTAGGGGTGAAGTTCTCATGTCAATCGAAAGTCGTCAAAATTTCGACGAATATTTTAAAAATATTTAATACCCCGCAAATCGATGATTCAAAATACTCGTCGGATCAAAAATTCGACCTCACCGTTGCGTTCCTCACCCCTCAAATAGCTAGGAAAAACATGTTTGAAATTTTGATTTAAAAAAAATAATAATAATAAAAATAATTTTTATTGTTATAGTTGACAGCGCCGTCCTGCGCCGTTAACTTAAGTGGACGGCGCCGTCCTGCACCGTCAACTAAAGTGGACTGCGCCGTCTGATCGAATGGGTCCATCAGGACCGTCCGATCCGCTCATATCGGACAGCTCGCAGTCGCGATCCGGCCGATCCGGGACATCCACGCGTAGCGGGATCGAACGGCTCTCGACCAGTCGTCCTTGTCTTCTCCACCGAGCTTCCACGCGGCGCGTCACCGCTCGCCTCGCCCAACCGGCGCCCGCCAAGCCTCGCAGGCTCTGCCCCGAGGTCCCTTAAGGCTCAGTCTCGTCATTAGGGATCGAGCGAGAGGTCCAGGAGCTGTCGATCGAGCCTTCGTCGAGTCTGCGATCGCGACCGTCAATTCCAGGTATACCCCAAAACCCCTCCGATTCTCATTGAATTGCTACGATCCAAATTCGCATAACTATTCCATGCCGTTGATTGTCGAGTAGAAGGACCCGATCCGACGATCAATGCTTCGATCGGCCAGAATCGAGGTAGGATCCACAGGTGAATCCGTTACCCGTAGCCGGCCCGAGTAGTAGGTCATAGGGTTAGGATTTGCTGGCGACTCCGGCCACCTCCGGCGAAGGTCCGCCCGCCGACATGTAAGCCTCGTCAAGGGCTACCGTCGGCCATGCGGGCTGTGGTGGTCCAGCGCCGGGAAGGCCGGCAAAAGCCAGGCCCTAGCCCGGCGCCCTCGAGACGCCCGCGAAGCGGGTGACGTCCGGGTCGGGCCGGGTCGACCCGAGCCCGCCCCGACCATGTCAGGGTCTGCGTAAGCCTAGGTGGGGCCCCACGGTGCCACATGGCAGCCTCCGGGCTTGCCACGTGTCACGAGGGGCCCACTGCTCGAAGCCTGCGCCTCTTCGGCTTCAGCCGTGCGGCCCACTGTGCCACGTGGCACCCGGTGGGCACGCCACGTGTCAGGTAGGGCGCACTACCTGAGCCTCCGCAGCGTTTCAGCTCCCCTGTGGGACCCACTACGCCACGTGGCAGTCTCATGACCCACCACGTGTCAACTGGGGCCCACAGCCAAGGTTACCGAGACCCTTCGACTTCCCCGTGGGACCCACATTGCCATGTGGCAGCCACCGTGCATGCCACGTCTACCGCGCAGCCCACACACAGTGCAACGCCCAATCAGGCGCTACTACGTGTCATAAGTGGGGCTCACTGTCATCTTAGACATATAATTAATTAAACTAATTACTAATAGTCAGTAGCAATTAATTATAGGTTAGTGGTTAATTAATTATAATTAGTGCTAATTACCTTTCAAGAGTAACCATATAATTAATTAGCTGTAATTAATAATTAAAGGATTAATTAGGATTATTTTAATACTAATTAAATCTTAACTGTAATTAGAATAATTAATTATTATTAAATAGTAAATTGTAATTAATTATTCTTAATTAGGCATTAGCAGATAATTAAGATTAATTAAAAAGTAATTAGACTTAATTACTTTTCAATAGTAAAATAATAATATTATATAATTAAATTAATTAATTATTGGATTAATTAATGCTAATTGATAATTAAGTGCTAATTAATTACAGATTAATTAAGAATTAATAATTTCAGAATTTATATATACAACTTTAGGGATAAACAGTAAAATAATTCAATTTGAATAAATGAACAGTAAAATAATACAAATTGTATTTTTGAATAGTAAAACTTTAAAGCTTAATAACTTTTTGTAGGATGATCCAAATATAGCTAATATAGGTCTCAAAATGCTCAAAAAAATAAATAGAACCAAATGGTGTATGTAAAAATTAATTTCGGGTATGCATATCGATGTAACATTTTAGGACCTCTTTAGGACCCCATAACTCTTGACCTAGTTAACAAAATATAGTCAATATCGGTCTTAAAATACTCAGGAGAGCAGCCCCATCACTGTGGTAGTATTAGTTTTCCCATTTGAACATTAGGACAAAAAGTCAACCCTCAAATTCCTAGTTGACTTTAGGTAAAATTGACTAAAATGCCCCTATAATTCAAATGACCATAACTTGGCCAAATCAACTCCAAATTCAAAAATTCAAGATGCTAACTAGTTCAGAATTTTGATGTCATCAATAGACTGAAATAATATTTAGAATCTGAACTCTAAAAATTTAGAAAATGACCAAAATACCCCTGGCCTCATTTTGGTCATAACTTGACCGTTTGTAGTCCAAATTGGGTGTACTTACTGTTAATTTTCAAGTTAGATAGTAAGGAATCACTTAGTATTAATAAAATTTAGTTTGGACCCTTAGTCAAAAATTAACTTTTAGACCCTTAAAGTAGGGGAAAAATAGTCACTTTGCCCTAAGATTGGATTAAGTACCCTTAACCTTTAATTAACTTTTCAAGACTCTAAAATCAAGGTTATAATTGTATTAGTGACATTTAAGTGAGTGAAATCAACCATTAGGTCAGATTCTAGAATTTCTCTAAGTTTTTAACATTACACCTTAAGGACCCTTCCTAAGACTAGGACTAGATCATAGGTTAGAGTTCATTTATTGAGTAAATAAGTTACTCAATGGGTTAAACCTTGATTTTATTAGTTCTTAGAATTTTACAACTTATTCTGATTATTTTTTCTTTTAACTTTAGTTGTATAATAGGAGATTCATCTTATTAAGTCTGATTACTTAATAGGATTTGCCTTAATAAGTAGATCACTTTAAGAATGAAACTTAGAACTTAGGCCTTATCCTTTTTGGATTATGTGATTAAACCTAAATACCATAGTATTTAATCCATAATCTATAGTTTAGAAGATCTTGATCAGATCTTAGATAGAATATCTAAATTCACCAAAATTAGGATGTATTATTTATTGATTCAACTCATAGTCATCTATCTGATTGAACTAGATTAGAACCTAATCAATTCTAATCCTTTTTAACTTATAAGGATGAGTTTCTAAGTTATACTCGATAGTAGGAAAATGGTGATCCTGAACTTGTGTAACTTGGAATAGTTAGAATGGTTAAGTAGAAAACAAATGATATCACCATGTTTAGTAGAGTCTCTTGCTTCTATTTGATAATTGTTGCTACGTATTCCTTGTATATTTGTTCCATATTTCCTTGAGCATATCATATAAGATTTCGATGCATAAATAAAATATTAGGAAAATATGGAGACTCCTTAGATTCCTTGTGAAAATATTAAAGTGATTGATTGAAGATAATAATTGTATGTGTTAGAGCTGCCTCTCAGTTATGTCTTCTTTGCCTACTCTCCTTGTTGACACTAGGAGAAGACCTTATTTATGTCTTCTTTGCCTAGTCTCCTTATTGACACTAAGAGAAGACCTTGTTTATATCTTCTTTGCTTAGTCTCCTTGTTGACACTAAGAGAAGATTTGTTGTATTTTCTTTGCCTAGTCTCCTTGATGACACTAGGAGAAAACCCTATATATCTGCCTAGTCTCCTTGCATGACACCAGGGGTATATAGTTTTGTGCATAGTCTCCTTGATGACACTAGGATCCTTTAGATATTCAGTGGGCTAGATTAGCTCTTTTCTGTATGGCAGTTAGTACGCAGATATTTACAGATATGTTTAGTTTTGATATGTTATTTATTTTTCAGCATTTTTATTTAGTCAGCTATTTTCTTTGTACTGCTTATATATTTTAGGATGTTAGAATTTTGCTGCTATTTATATATATATCATTACTGAGTTCAATTATTTTAATTGGCATATCTCTTTTGATCACCAGCATATTTAGGATGTAGTATTTCTCTTCCAGTACTTGTGTGGGGCCCCCCGTACTAATAATAAGGAAGTACGATGCTCTAACTGTGGCAAATCCCCAACTTAAGTAAAGTTAAGCAAAGACAACTTGCCTTAAGGCAGGGACTTGTCACCAAGTTCTATAACATTCATCAATATAAATATCAAAGTGGCGGAAACAATATAAAAATAGGGTAACATCCACAAGCATACATAGTAGGATAAGAAAATCCAATATAGTAACTCATCACAATGCAGAAAGTAAAGTACATCCAGAAAGTTTAATTATTACAAACTGAAATGAATAATTGAAAATGAAAGACTCTCATCCTCACTAAAATAACAAGACAAAGCTAACTAGACAGCAGCTGGAAGGTCCTCCTCCTGAACTGGCTCCTCCTCAGCGACACTGCCCACGAACACGTCTGAATCTGACATTTATCGGTATCACAAATGCTAGGGCCCCAGCCAATAAAATAAAAAGGTTACAGTTAGACAATCGTCTAAGTATATTTTAGACTATTTAAATGAACTAAATATTAAAAGATATCTCATTTAATTTAACTATACATGCAAGCAGTAAAGGGTGCAACAAGCTATGAAAGAACTGGAATACTATTAACTATCTATTTATAGCATGCAACATACAAAACACTAAATAAGCAAGGTAAGGCTAAAAGTAAAATAACTGTAGCTGCTGAATAAACATGATCCTAACATGATTATGATCAAAGTAAAACATGCTGAGAATAAAAGAACACAAGTACTGAATTTAATAAGATTCTAGCATCCTAGACATGCCATTCATACATATATCTAAGCCATAAAAGTATACATACAACATGCAGATTAAGATGAAAAGAAAGGCCACTGAGACATGTGGCAAAAAGCAAAGCAATATATGATAAGTAAAGCCACTGAGACATGTGGCAAAGTGAGCAAATACTAAAAAATAAGGCCACTGAAGCATGTGGCAAAACAATCCAGAAAACCAAAACAATACAATACAGGTAAAGTAGTAATATGCCTAAGTTCTAGTACTACCATACCAGCCAATAGGCCATATAGGGCCTCCAATATCAATCAATCAGTCAATCCTCAGCCTAGCCATCCAAATATGCTAGGTTTGAGTCCAGTCTATACAATACTACTATTAAAGAGGCAGACTAAATTAGGTTATATTCTACTAATTGTGACAAAACAAAACTGAATGATTATGTAAATTCAATACTAGCTTAGGATATCTCATCCTAAGTTTTCCTATTATGCTCAAGGGCTAAAGCTCAAAATCCAAGGTAGGCAAAGCAATCTAGTTAAAGTAAGCAAGAGACTCAATCTAGACTTATGCGATATCTATTGTTGTCTAATTTCCAAATCTAACTACTCCGAGAAGGTACAAGCTTAAGATCTCCAATATCCAGCTATCGAGTAGAATCTCAGATTTACGTCCTTAAGGTCAAATATTAGAACTTAACAAGTTCTAAGCAAAAATCATGTGACGACTATATGGTTTAAATAAGAAAATAGTTTTATGAATATTTTACTCTCCTACCCAAATCTTAATCAAATAAATCAAGATTTAAGAATTTAGAACTTAAACCCTATGAGAGTTCAAATTTCAAATCCAAGGTGCTATTATAAATAGGATCTAGGTTTCTCAATTAATCCCAAAGGTATAGAATCCTATAAGTTAAAAGATTCAGGAACTAAGATCCTAGTGAAAGGCTATTCTGCTGATTATAAGATAAAATAATCAATTAAGAACTTGAGAATCTAAGATTTATATTCAATCTTTATGATAACTCCATTATCTTATTAATTGAATCATCCTATACCCACATGGAAGGTTTCAAGAGATTAAATAATAAATCTTTAAAGAATTTCAACTGGAGGTGGTTTGATGCAAATTGAAAATCTAAGTCTAAGATCTAAGATCTAAAGATCTGAAGTTTGATCACTTTAGACTTTTAATTAGAGTTTTGACTTAAGGGTTTCCATTTGTGACTTTCTTTAGAATCAAATTTCATAATTAACTATAAGGAGCTTATTAATGTTAAGAACTGACAATTCCAAGTATTAGATTAACATTAAACCCATTTTGACCTTCTTAGGCTACTTAAGATCTAAGGGTCTGAGTTTTGATCACTTTATAACTTAAGCTAAGATTCTACTTAGACATTTCTAGTTCCCTTTTTCTTTTAACACTTAACTCTAATATTATCTTAACTGGACTTAATAATGAGGTAACTGACCATTTCAATTATTAAACTTAATTAAGCTAAGGTCCAATGATCTTTATAAGGAATGCTTAGATTTAAGTATCTTAATTAAGGAATTAATGAGACCTTATGGATTGGTGATTATTATTGTTCTAGGATTTCAGAGAACATTTCCAATCTGTGTTATAGTGGCTTACTGAAATTTTCAATCCTTAAAGAACACTAAATCACATTTTGGCCAAAATGACCAAAATGCCCCTCTTAAGGCTAAAATTGGAATTTTAGGGTTTTATTATCCAAATTTGTTCTAATCTGTTTTAAAGTGTTTCATATGACTAACTAAAGTGGGAAACACCTTTAATTTAGGTTTTGATGACCTAAATGGTCTTCATTATCACTAATCACTTAATTAAGCCCCTTTGGGTGATTAGTGAAATTAGGGCACTTTAGTGCAATCCAACCTTGTACTTAAGTTATAGTAGGTCTAATATGATATTAGGAACCATCCCCACCCAAATTAGAGGCTTAATTAGGGTTTAATTCACTAATCCTTGATTAGGGTGATTAGGGAGTGATTAAGAAAATTAATTATTCAAAATTAATTTCAAGGGTCTGGAATTGTTCCTTATGGTACATGGAGCAATCAGACCTCTTAAACTCATAAAATGGACAATTAAATGATTTTATATGATTTAATTAAAAATAAAGAAGGTTTGGCAAATATTTTTGAATCCAACCATTGGATATGAAATTTTATTTTATATTCAGATTCCTTGAATTTTTCTAATTCAAATGGTATATTGGATCATACCATTTGGATCTGTATAACTAAAGTTATTTAATTAATTCATTCTGTATTTTTATTTAAATCAGAACTTTAGGTTTTAATTAAATTAAATCATAACTTTTAAAAATGTTATTTAATAATTCAATAATAATCCGCGGCCCAAATTAAAAAGACACGGGTCAGGGGTCGACCCGGCCCAAATTCGTCTTCGTCTTCCTCACAGACGCGCCCGCGGTCCGAACCCTAGAGGCGACTTCCAGTGCTGAATTCTCTGCACTCCGGTCATGCCACGCCGCGATTTCAATGGCTACACGCTCAGGCTTCGAAGGCGCGTCGATTAAACACAGAAGCCCTCACTGGGACGCTCTGGTTCGCTGGATGCCTATTCGGCCAAAAATCCCTCAGCTGGCGCACCTGTGAGGAGATAATTCTCCTCACAGAGTCCATGAGCTGCCGATGTCTCGATCCCTACATGTTCAGGGATCGAAGATGGAGCGATAGGGCGCAACGAGAGATCCTGAGGTGGTCTAGATCGTCGGGGTGCTACTCGGCATTTTTTGCCGCTTAGAGCTTCGACTGGGTCGATCAAGTTCCAGTCGAAACTGAGGTGATCTGACTGGTCACCCACCTACTGTATAGGGAAGCAGAACACTGGTGGCATCACCTTTGTACCACCCACTTCGTGGACATTCGCTTGGAAGAGATCTCATACGAGGAATTTGAAGAAGTGTTCCGGGCGGAGTACATTCCCTTATCTGAGCGCCACAACATGGTGGAAGAATTTCTCAAACTACAGCAAGGGAACCGTATAGTGGCAGTGTATGGCGCAGAGTTTAGGAGACTTGCCAGGTTCTCCTCAAGCTTAGTGCCCACAGAAGAGGATAGATGCCACCGTTTCCAAAGCGGTCTTCGTCCCTCAATACAGACCCAAGTTGTGCCCTTCCGTTTGACCAACTACCAAGAGCTGCTGGAAATCACCAAGGTTACAGAAAGGTACCAACAACGAGATGCTAAAAGGCTCACTGACTCTGCGCTGCAACCCCAAGAAGACCCAAAGAGGGCCCAGGTTTACCAGATCGAGGCAGAAGCCCCCGTTGCTAATCCTTACAATGGCTGTACCAAGGCACATCCCTACGGCAGATGCTTCCATGGACAATGGGTGTGCTTCACCTGTGGCAGACCAGGACATGGCTATATCCAATGTCATATGATCGATATGATTGATGGCACACCGATCAAGCATGTGCAGGGCCAACCCGCATTTGATCTTTACCAGCGGGCTCCTACCACGGTCACAACACGTCCAGCCCTACCACCTCCTGCTCCTCGATGCGAGGCACTTCTTGCTTCTCGTCTAAGCACCTCCAGGCCACCAACCAAGCAGCCCTACTACAGTCAGCCTGCTGGCCAGGCGCGGGTGTATGCTCTTACATCGATTGAGGCCACGGAAGATAATCATGTGGTATCAAGTACACGCTCCTGAACCAGTCTAGCATTTTACTCATACTTGCGTAGTAGTAACTAATAAATCTTGCATCTATAATTAGGTACTAAATTTATAAATAGTAAGCCCTGCAATATTCTGTTCGATACCGGAGCAAGCCACTCTTTTGTCTCCGAAAACTGGATGAAATCTCTCAACTTACCAGTTCACCGCCTAACAACACCTCTAAGCGTAGGATTACCATCTGGAACCCAGCTGCAGGCCAACCAATTTTGCAAGCTACAAGTCCCCTTTGGAGGAACAAAAATTGAAGCCAAATTTATAGTACTGCCAATAGCCAATTTTGAATTTATTCTGGGCATGAATTGGCTAAGTCAGCACGACGCCACCATTAACTGTCAAAAGAAAAGGATCACCTTAAGCAGTGGTAAACAAGCGAAGTCATTTGTAGGGAACTTTAGTACCAGAGCCTCACTAGTTAATGCCATCCAAGCTAAGAAATTTATAAGCAAGGGCTATAGTGCTTTCCTAGCAACTATACTAGGGGAAAAGAAGGAAGAGGTTCCCATCTCCTAGAATCTTATCGTCTGTGAATACGTCGACGTCTTCCCCGAAGATCTACCCGGTCTCCCACCAGTTCGGGAAGTCGAATTCACCATCGATGTTATTCCAGAAACTCAGCCTATCTTGAAGGCACCCTATAGGATGGCACCCAAAGAGTTGCAAGAGTTAAATAAGCAACTACAAGAGCTGCTAGAAAAGGGTCTTATCAGGCCAAGTTCATCTCCATTGAGAGCTCCAGTTCTGTTTGTGAAAAAGAAAGATGGGTCGATGCGGATGTGCATTGACTATAGGGAGCTGAACAAGGTAACCATCAAGAACAAATATCCACTACCCCACATTGACGACCTATTTGATCAATTGGCCGGGGCAAAGGTGTTTTCAAAGATTGATCTGCGATCAGGCTACCACCAACTACAGGTGAAAGACTCCGATATTGCGTAAACTGCCTTCTGAACTAGGTACGGTCACTACGAATTCCTAGTGATGCCTTTTGGATTAACAAATGCGCCCTCCATCTTTATGGACTTGATGCAATGTATCTTGAAACTGTAGCTAGACAAATTCATCATCATGTTTATAGATGACATCCTGATATACTCTAAGTCCAAGAACGAGCACGAAGAACACCTCCGGACTATATTGGAGGAACTAAGAAACCTCCAACTATATGCCAGGTACTGGAAGTGTGAATTATGGTTGGAATCTGTCTCATTCCTAGGCCATATTGTGGATGCTCATGGGATCAGGGTGGATCAAAACAAAATCCATGCAATCCAAGAATGGGCTCAGCCTAAAACAATGACTGAGGTCAAAAGTTTTCTAGGATTGGCAGGTTATTATTGGAAGTTTGTGAAGGGATTTTTCCAAATCGCCTCTCCTATCACCAAGCTCACTCAAAAAGCAGTACCATTTGAATGGTCGCCTGCGTGCGAGAAGGCCATCCAAGCACTTAAGGATGCACTTACCTCTGCCCCTGTAATAGTCCTTCCAAATGAAGGAGTGAATTATCAGGTATATACGGATGCCTCGGGCATAGGTATAGGGGCTGTATTAATGCAAGAAGGAAAAGTCATCGCTTACATCTCGCGACAACTAAAGGTCCATGAGAAGAATTATGCAGTCCAAGATCTCAAGCTGGCCACAGTAGTGTTTGCCCTAAAGATCTGGCGACACTATCTCTACGGAGTTCAATGTTCAATTTTCACCGATCACCAAAGTCTGAAATAGATATTCACCCAATGGGAATTAAACTGTAGACAGGGAAGGTGGCTGTAGCTAATCAGCAATTACGACCTGGACATTCAACACCATCCCGGGAAAGCCAACGTCGTAGCCGACGCCCTAAGTCGTCAAGCCTCACTAAATGCCATAATATCGGAAGGCCCGTTGATAAAAGAATTCCGCAAAATGGGTATCAAGCCTATTAGCGGGGATAGGCTCAGCTTAACACTGGCAAATATCAATGTAGAGTCCACCTTCCATAGGGACGTGTCTGTGTCACAAACCAAGGACTAGGAATTCTTGGGCTTCAAACAGGCCATTGAGAGTGGTCACGGCACTGATCTTCGATTTTAGAAGGGTGCTATCTATCTAGGAGGTCGTTTGTGGATCCCTAAATCTATGCAACATGAAATATTGGTTGAGGGTCACAACTCTGGATATCAAGTGCACCTTGGAAGTGCAAAAATGTATCAGGATCTGAAATTATCATTATGGTGGCCAGGAATGAAAAAGAGCATAGCAAACTTTGTGGCTAAGTGCCACGCATGTTGCCTAGTAAAGGCAGAACACCAAAGGCCAGGAGGTCTGCTACACCCACTGGAGATCCCAGAGTGGAAATAGTCAGACATATTGATGAACTTTGTTATGGGTCTACCTTGTGTGAGATCTGGAGCAGATACTATTTGGGTTATAGTTGATCGGTTGACTAAGTCTGTGCATTTCATCCCAATCTGACAAACTAACTCAATTGAGAGGCTTGCCAAAACATATATCAAGGAAATAGTTCGGCTTCATGGTATCCCAAAAACTATTGTATCAAATAGAGGTAGCCGATTCACATCAAAATTTTGGCAGGCCATCCATCAGGACCTAAGCACCACGCTAGCCATGAGCACGACTTTCCATCCTCAAACAGACGGTCAAACAGAGAGGGTAAACCAGGTTCTAGAGGACTTACTCTGCCTCTGCATATTGGATTTTGCAGGATCTTGGGAAGATCACCTTCCCTTAGTAGAGTTCGTGTACAATAACAGCTTCCAAGCTAGCATCAAGATGGCTTCGTATGAAGCACTTTATGCTAGGAAGTGCTCTACACCAATGGCTTGGGCAGAGATAGAGGATGTTCAATTGTATGGCTCTGAACTAGTACAGGAGACAAACAAGAAGATAAAGCTCATACAGCAACAGATCAGAACACGCCAGGATAGACAGAGCAAATATCATGACCTCCATCATCGCCCCTTGGAGTTTTAGGAAGGAGACTCTGTATACCTAAAGGTCGGTCCCATTAAGGGAGTCTATCATTTTGGGGTTGTTGGTAAGCTCAGCCCAAGGTATGTTGGACTGTTCAAAATCTTGAAGAGAATTGGGTCAGCTGCCTACCAATTAGAATTGCCAATGGATTTCACCGCAGTACACAACATATTTCATGTGTCGTCCGTGAGGAAATGTCTCCGAGACCCGTCCCACCTCGTGCAATTTTTAGAAATCCAGATCCAGCCCGATCTGTTATATGCCGAGGAACTAATTCGAATCCTAGCGTATGATCGCAAGCAGCTCAGAAATCGTGTCATCAACATGATCAAAGTCCAGTGGAAGAATCATTCATACAATGAAACCACTTGGGAAAAGGAGTCTGACATGCAATCCAAGTATCCTAAACTCTTTGAGAATTCAGGTAATTCCATTTCCTAGCATCCTAAACCTCTTACTTCAATTCAGTCGTACTTGGTTCTGCTTTTAGTTTCATTAGAGTGATGTCTAGGACGACATCATTCTTGAGTGGGGGAGTTTATAACAACTCAAGTTGTTACCTTAGTCAATTAGGACTAATTTTGGTCTTAAATATAATTATAAGTGCTAATTAGGTCAATTGGAGTCAACCTCTAAAAACTAGTCCAAATCAGGAGTCAAATGGATCGAATCCTGATTTCTGGAAAAAAATCTAGAAAATCCTAAAATTTGACCTACATAAATTAACCCTGGATCGGAAAATGGACACCGCTATTGCGTTCATTGATCTCAAATTACCTAGGGGTGAAATTCTCATGTCAATCAGAAGTCGTCAAAATTTCGACAAATATTTTAATAATATTTAATACCCCGCAAATCGAGGAATCAAAATACTCGTCGGATCAAAAATCCAACCTCACCGTTGCGTTCCTCACCCCTTAAATAGTTAGGAAAAACAAGTTTAAAATTTTTATTTAAGAAAAAAAAAATAAAAAAATAATAATTTTTATTATTATAGTTGAAGGCGCCGTCCAGCGCCGTCAAGTTAAGTGGACGGCGCCGTCTGATCGGACGGGTCCATCAGGACCGTCCGATCCACTCGAATCGGATGGCCCGCAGTCGCGATCCTTGACCCGTGATCTGGCCGATCCGGGCCATCCACGTGTCGTGGGATCGAACGGCTCTCGACCCGTCGTCCTCGTCTTCTCCGCCGAGCTTCCACGCGGCGCGTCCCCGCTCGCCTCGCCCAACCGGCGCCCGCCAAGCCTCGCAGGTTCCGCCCTGAGGTCCCTTAAGGCTCAGTCTTGTCATTAGGGCACGAGCGAGAAGTCCAGGAGCTGTCGATCGAGCCTTCACCGAGTCTTTGATCGCAACCGTCAGTTCCAGGTATACCCCAAAACCCTTCAGATTCTCGTTGAATTGCTACGATCCAAATTCGCAAAGCTATTCCATGTCGTTGATTGTCGAGTAGACGGACCCGATCCGATGATCAACGCATCGATCGGCCAAAATCGGGGTAGGATCCACAGTCGAATCCGTTACCCATAGCCAGCCCGAGTTGTAAGTCCTAGGGTTAGGATTTGTCGGCGACTCCGGCCAACTCCGGCGAAGGTCCGCCCGCCAACGTGTAGGCCTCGTCAAGGGCTACCGTCGGCCGTGCGGGTCGAGGTGGTCCGGCTCCGGGAAGGCCGGCAAAAGCCGTGCCCTAGCTCGGCGCCCTCGGGACACCCTGCGAAGTGGGTGACGTCAGGGACAGGCCGGGTAGACCCGAGCCCGCCCCGACCGTGTCCGGGTCCGCATAAGCCCAGGTGGGGCCCGTAGCGCCACGTGGCAGCCTCCAGGCGTGCCACGTGTCACGTGGGAGGCCACCGCCCGAAGCCTACGCCTCTTCGGCTTCGGCTGTGGGGCCCACTGCGCCACGTGGCACCCACTGGGCACGCCACGTATCAGGTTGGGGCCCACTGCTCAAGCCTCAGCGGTGTTTCGGCTCCCCTGTAGGGCGCACCATGCCACATGGCCGTCCCATGACCCGCCACGTGTCAGGTGGGGCCCTCCACCAGGGTTACCGAGACCCTTCGACTTCCCCGTTGGACCCATAGTGCCACGTGGCAGCCACCGTGCAAGCCACGTGTATCGTGGGGCCCACACACAATGCAGCGCCCAATCAGGCACTGCCACGTGTCATAAGTGGGGCCCACTGTCATCTCACACAGAAAATTAATTAAATTAATTACTAGTAGTCAGTAATTAATTATAGGTTAGTGGTTTATTAATTATAATTAGTACTAATTACCATTCAATAGTAACCCTATAATTAATTAGCTATAATTAATAATTAAATGATTAATTATGATTATTTTAATACTAATTAAATCTTAAAAGTAATTAGAATAATTAATTATTATTAAACAGTAAATTGTAATTAATTATTCTTAATTAGGCATTAGCAGATAATTAAGGTTAATTAAAAAGTAATTAGATTTAATTACTTTTTAAAAGTAAAATAATAATATTATATATTTAAATTAATTAATTATTGGATTAATTAGTGCTAATTGATAATTAAGTCCTAATTATTTATAGATTAATTAAGAATTAATAATTTTAGAATTTATATATACAACTTTAGGGATAAATAGTAAAATAATTCAATTTGAATAAATGAACAGTAAAATAATATAAATTGTATTTTTTAATAGTAAAACTTTAAAGCTTAATAACTTTTTATAAGATGATCCAAATATAGCCAATATAGGTATCAAAATACTCAGAAAAATAAATAGAACCAAATGGGTAATGTAAAAATTAATTTCGATGTACGCATAACGATGTAACATTTTAGGACCTCTTTAGGACCCCATAACTCTTGACCTAGTTAACCAAACATAGTCAATATGGGTCTTAAAATGCTCAGGAGAGCGGCCCCATCACTGTGGTAGTATTAGTTTTCCCATTTGAATATCAGTCCAAATTGGGCGTACTTACTGTCTATCTTTAAGTTAGACAGTAAGGAATCACTTGGAATTAAGAAAATTCAGTTGGACCCTTAAGTCAAAAATTGACTTTTAGACCCTTAAAGTAGGGGCAAAATAGTAACTTTGCCCTAAGATTGGATTAAGTACCTTTAATCTTTAATTAACTTTTCAAGACTCTAAAATCAAGGTTATAATTGTATTAGTAACATTTAAGTGAGTGAAATCAACCATTATGTAAGATTCCAGAATTTCCCTAAGTCTTTAACACTACACCTTAAGGACCAGTTAAGAAATCATTTCATCCAAATGATCAAGGTTTAGTGGAAGAACCGCTCTTGCAATGAAGCTATATGGGAAAAAGAATCTAATATACGTCAAAAGTGCCCGAATCTCTTTAACCAAGGTACTTCTTATTGTCATCCTTTTTCAATTCAATGTTCTATATCTGCTTTATTATTCCACCTGAGTGATGTCGAGGACGACATCATTCTTAAGTAGTGGAGTCTGTAATAACCCAAGTTGTTACTTAGGTCAATTAAGACTAATCTAAGTCTTAATTATAGTTCTAGTAGCTTAATTAAGATATTTAGAACCTACCCCTAAGATCTGGATCACATCAGGGATCAAATAGAGTAGATCTTGATTTCTGGAAAATCCCAAAACCCTAGAATTTGACTTTTTATTTTGACCTCAAATTAAAAATCTAACTTTGCCATTACGTTCACCACCCCCAAATTAGCTAGTAGTGAAGTTTTGGAGGCATTTGGAAGTTGTTGGATTTTTGACGAATACTTTAATAATATTTAAAACCCCCGAGAAATCAAATAAATAAATACTCATCGGATCAAAAATCTAATTGCGCCGTTGCGTTCCTCACCCCTCAATTAGTTAGCGGTGATTTACTGGAAAATTTCGGGATACAATTAATTATATAATTTTAATTATTTTAAATAAGTATAAAATTATTAAAATATTAATATTTTAGATTTTAAGCTAACGACGTCGTTTACTTAAGGCATAATGCCGTTACTCCTTATCAGATTCCACTGTTGAATCTCATGGGTAGCTCAATCCGTCTGATCTAACGATCGGACAGATCTGGTTCGTCGTCTCCAAAGCGCCGAGGAAGCTCGACGCGTGTAGCCCGAGCACGCACGTGGCTCGCCGAGTCATCCCCCCACGCGGCCACCCACCGCTCTCCACCACTTCCAACCTTCCTTTAAGAGTCGAATCAAACTCTAAGCTAGATTTTTTTATCATTTAGAACCAGTTGAAGAATTTCAAGATCCCGAACTTCCGACTGTTCAACTTAAGGTACATCTACCTTTCAATCCATTCGATCATTTACTCTATTATCATTTCAAATCTTAATTTCATAAGATAGATTAAAATTTGAATGGTTTTGATCGCACCGATCGAAACGGATTGAAGCAAATTAAAGCAATTAACCACAGTACAAGTCATTAGAATCCACTCCGGTTCATGCTTGACACCTAGGGTTAGCATTTGTAGTCGATATAGGACGTCATAGACCCGGCTATAACCACCTATGGGAAGGTCTTGTTTAGGGCTGGCCAGTACCATAAGGGCCTTGTCAATTTGCCACCGGGGAGACGCCAGGATATGGAACCCTAGCATCGAAAGCTTCGGGTACGGGCGTCGAGAAGGAGGAGGTCTCGGGTCGGGCCGGGTCGACCAGAGCCCGACCCGCGTGTTTCGAGGATCGTGTGAGCCAGGATGCGTGGTGCAATCTCAGTGGGAGCACGTCTGTGGTGGGACCCACAACTGATCAACCGATCAGTTCTGTCTCATTTGAGACCGATGTGGGCCCCACCCACCTGGCCCGCATGTTTTGGCCTACCATGTGTACTTCTACGAGTCCCACCTGCAGATAAATAAAATTATTATAATACATATAATTATTAATATATATATATATATATATATAATAATTACAATACAGTAACATTAATATATATATATATATATATATAAATTCATTTCAATCAATATAATTTAATTTAATAAAATTAATATCAAAATTTTAAATATCCAGAACTTATAAAATATTTATCCAAATTATGAAATCAGATATACCAAATTTATCATCAAAATAGAGGAATATTATGGAGCTATCAATTTTTCATTTAGAACTATAAATCATATAGTGATATTTTAGGATATTAATTAATTGGGAAAATGTTACAAATATTCAAATTGCTATAACTTGATATCCTTTAATCCAAATATACCCTATATAGGTCTCAAAGTACTCAGAAAATCATAAAGAATAATTTAGTAGTGTCCAATTCGCTATTTGGATTAGTTTTAAACTAATGACTTTTAGGACCTAACCCTAATTAGGTCAACTAACCTTAGAACTTCAATTGACCATAACTTGATCAATTGAGCTTCAAATTAGGTGATCCAAATATCCATTTACATTAGAAAAACCTAATTAGAAGTAAACTATAAAAATATTTGGGATCCAACAGTTAGATTTCTTAATTTACCCTAATTATTATAAAACTTGATTAGTAAAGATTAGCAAAATTAATGATCCAAATTGAGTGATTTAAATTTTAGAGAACTCCTAGATTATATTAGAATCTAGTGGTGTGACTAGTTTAGTGATTTGGTGATTAATTTCACTAATCACTCACTAATCACCCTAAACCTTAATTAAGCCATAACATGGCCAATTAGAGTCCAAATTGAACCTACCACTAGTCATTGTAATATGTGGAACATGTTTGGTTCATAGCCACTAATTTTATTCAATTTAGACACCAATTGGAGAAGTTAGGATTTTTTTTTACTCTTAATTAGGAACCCTTAATTACCATTTTAGCCTTAGAATTTGTATTGGCTATAACTTAGCCAATACATATCAGAACTTAATGATTTTAGGTTATATGAAAACCTTAGAACTTAACCTTCAGTAAAATAATAGAAAATTTAGATTTCATTAGGTAAAATTACCAATTTTCCCTTATAGGTCAAATCCCATAATTTGACCTTGTAAGGCTTAATACTTAATCAAAATTAGTGAACTTACTGTCTAAACTCATATTAGATAGTAAGTAATCACTCTACTTTATTAAAATCTAGAATTAAGCCCTAATTCATAAAGTTAAATCTTAGAATATTAAGTGGGGGCAAAATGGTCATTTTGCCCAAATTTAGGGTTTAATAATTCTAAGTCCTAAATTCATCCCTAAATCATAATATATAGTAATTAAAGTGATTTAGACTTTGATTCAAATAATTATAAGTCTTAAATTAGAAACTTAAGAAAAATCCTAAATTTGATCCTAAGTAAAGATGAGAGATCTTTTCCTTTCTTTGAACTTCTTAGCTCACCCATAAGTCTTATAACCTTAGTTAGGATATGTGTCAGAGTATTACTCTTAGATTTAAAAGCCTTAATTTCTAAGATTAAGGATAGATCTTAGGTTAGAATTCATCTAATGGGTAAAGTGAGTTACTCATTAAGGTGAAACCTTAATTTTACTAGTTTATTAAATTTTCATAATTTATTAAATGATTATTTGATCTTTTAATCTTATGATTAGGATTAGAAATCTATCTTATTGAGTTTGACTTAATTCAATAGGAATTGCCTTAATACTTAAATCAGTGAGATGGGATTAAACCTTAGTCCTTAGGATAGCCTTGTGATTAAGAATTGAACCTCGTTATTTAGAGTTTAGTTCTTAATCCTATAAATCTTGATTTGGCTAATCAAAATTTTGATGGGGTTACATAAAACAATAATTTAGGATGATTGATTTATATATTTTATCATGTAGATGATATTGATTCAGTTATAATTAGGATGTAGCTAATCTTAATTATGTTCAACTTATAGGTTTGTGATTCTAAGTTACAGACAGTGTAGGAATTTATGATTCTGAATCTTATGTAACTTAGAATAGTTAGAATGATTACCTTAGAAAATAAGTGATATCACAAAGTTTATGTACTGCTATATATTAACTTGAATTTGATATGTTATGCTTTCCTTGTTTGAGCCTCTTTATACATTTGGACATACTATATTAAACATAAGAAGTTTGATGAATATTTTATGTTACACTTTGAATTTCATTCATATGGAATTTGCATAACTTAAAAAGAAAACTTAAATAAAACAAACTTTAATACACCTTGTGGGTTATATTTTACTTAGTCTGCCATTTAGTATAACTTTACTTTTGGATACCTTTTGCCTAGGACACTTTCCTAGTGCTTGTTACTTTTGCCTATGACACTTTCCTAGTGCTTGTTACTTTTACTAGGACACTTTCCTAGTGCTTGTTACTTTTTCCTAGGACACTTTCCTAGGGCTAGTTAATTTTTCTCGAGACACTTTCCTGGATGATTAGATGGACATTACCTTGTGACTATGACACTTTCCTAGCACAACATACTTTAATCTAGGATGTTTCTCCTAGATGAGCAGATGAACTTTACTTTTTGGCAGAACTAAGTAGGAGTATCTCACACATTATAGTTATTTTATTTTACATTACTTTACTTTACTTTTACTTTTCAGTCATTTTACAGCCACTTTATAGTTTCTTTACAATTCTGACTTACTTTTACGTTACAGTTCAGTACATTTCTTGTTGTTTTTTTCATTTTCTGCAGTTCTTCAGTATTACAGAATTTCCTGTAATATACTTTTATTTCAGTCATTTCACTTTATTTAAAAGCATATTAGGATGCTAGACTTTATTTTCAGTACAGTACTCTTACTTTATTCTATAAATTGGCATGTTTAGTTTAATCATATTACTTAGAACTCTTCCTTGTATTAGTAGATGTTTATTAGTACTTTACTTACCTTTTTGTGCAGCTTGAGTTGAGGTATATGTTCTTACCTCACATTTTGTTTAAGTTATAATTTATTATTATAACTTGCCTTTCCTTTCTTTGTCGCTTTACCGCTAGTTTTATGCTTAAGTTAAGTTTGTGATATCTTTAAAATACATAAAATGATTACATTAAAATGTACTTATGCATTTTGTCTAACTAGATTTTTCTTTTGTTGGCTGGGGCCCCTACCATTATGAAACTAATAATGGTAGATTCCAAGCTTTTGAGGAGGTTGAGCCTTCAGAAGAGCAGGTCCAGGAGGAAGTGCAGGTTGAAGAAGATCACTAAATTATGCTTCTTAGTTTACTTACTTTTGCATTTGAGAGGATGAGAGACTTTATTTCATATTTCAGCTCTTTTAACTTCAATATTTATAATAATACAGGATTAAATTGTACTTTACTTTTCCTGCATTGTAAATTCTGAGTTGGATATTTTACCTTGCAATATGGATGAATGGATGATTACTTCAGTTTGTATCTTTTTCTTTCGCACTCTGATTACGCAGTATACTCATTAAGTGATTGTTATCCTTTTCTTTATTTTAAAGAGCACATCTTTCTCTTAATATTGGATCGGAGTATTAATCTTCGAACCTAATATTAAGCAAAGGATGTGCTAAGTGACGAACACTCCCTTATTCGGATGATCAGGGGGCAGCCGCCACAGTAAGTCCTATACAAGGCTCCAAGAAAAGGTGATCAAGGATCACTCAATATAGATTCTACAACAATGAGAGGTATCATTCTAATATCTTAAGTGATTTCCTACCACGAGGGGTTAAGATTAACTTTTAAGGTTAAGGGATCATCTAAGTTTCTACCTCAATGAAATATACAAATTCTCCTATCTTAATGTATAATTAATTTAGGTCTTTAAAATATTTTAGAGATGATCTTATGTTGAGATACTCAAGATCTCACACTCTTAATTCTAATGCTAACATTCTATGTTTTACTTATCATTTAGGTTTAGAGTGATCAGATCAGATAAATAAGTCATCTGATCATAACTTATTCTAAGATTATGGATTTAAATCAAGGATGTTATTAGAGTTAGATCAATTATGAAATCAATATAATTCTATAAATTGTTTCATGCTAATAGTCTTATTTAAGAGGAAAATCAAAGATCTAAAGTTTAGATTCAGATTAAGCAATCACATAGATTTATTATTAACCTTAATATGTCTAATTCAAATGTTTAAGATCAATACCAAATCAGATACATTGTTGGAATAATGTCAATTACATTATCTTATAATCATGTCCATTAAATTTAGGTTTAAGAGTTTGGATCTTAATTAAGCAGGTTAGGGTTTACCCCTACTCATGTCCAATTAAGATCAAGTGTTCATTTATAGATCAAATACCAAATTAGTGAATTAGGCATGTATTATTGGTGGTAATCTTAGACCTAGATAAAGTCTTAATAGCTTGATCAAAGTCTTAAGACTTCTTAAGGTTAATTAAAATGTTTAAGATCTGCAAATTTAGGTTTATACATTAGAAATTTGTATACATGGTTTCAATTCATCTACCTTGCTGTTATGGGGTATATTAACAAAAAAATTCATAAAAACAAAAAGTAATTAGTGCTAATCAAACCCTAAACAAATTCAAAAGAATTAGCATATAATTACAAATCTAACCATCAGAATTTCATACAACTTAGCACATAAGTTTTATTTTATCATATAATTAATTAGAGACTGAGTTTTGCTAAGATCCAATAATTAAAAACCCTAATTTTCACTAATCATGATTTAACAAGATTAGGGCATAAGTTGAAATACAGGAATCAAAAAAATAAACTACTTAGCACATTCATTCTATTAATCATAAGGAAACTAATGACACCCTAAACATACAATTTGGATAAGTATTAATGCTAATCCATCCTAATTAAGATCTGCAATAATTAGCAAAATTGGAAAATCTAACCATTAGATGTTCAATATTATTTTATATTCTTATTCCTGAGGATTTTTAGATCAATTTGATTTATAATATCATAAGGTTTAGACCAATGGATTGAATGTTATTCAATTAATATATTCTGTATTTTTTTAATTAAATTTTCCTATGATTTGATTAAATGGATTATTTTCCTTAAGGAAAATAAATCCAATTAATCATATTTTAATTAAAACGAGTTCAGCCCGAATCCAAAAGATGCGGGTCGACCGGGGCCCGAGCTACCCGGCACTATTGCGCAGCACGGGTCCATGGGCTGACCCGGCCACACAGTGCCATCGTCCCCGCCTCGACCCCTCTCGGTAGAGATCGATCCGGAAAAACCCTAGACGGCAAAATTCTCCATCAGGAGCGCACGCTTGGCCTCAGGTGATCAGAAATCAATTCCCTAGCCAAGATGCATCGATTGACACTCAAAGCCCCCTGTGAGGTCTGGAACCACCGGGACCTTACTCACCCAAGGTGTTCCTTAAGGACTTAGCCCGATGGATTGATTCGATCAATTGGGAGCTATCTTAAGGTGCAATTTTGATAGCCTTCAGTTCAAATCGGCAATACCTAGCTATACGCATCAAAAGAAGGAAGGTCCAAGCCTCATTGGCTTGAAACCGTCAAGTGGCGGTACCTGATTGTCGGCTGAGCTTGGGGTGATCGACTGAAGGTACGGCTGGCCTTAGCTGAGCTTCCAGATGCTGCAAAGGATCCTAAACTCTAAGAGAGCCTACTATCAATAGTTCGAGAGCTCCTGGGATCGCCTGGAGGAAGCTTGCTGACTGGCAATGGCGGAGGAAGGATCGAGCTCAATTAATCAGTAAGCATCAATTGGAGCTATGCTAAGGCTATTTATAGCCTTAGCAAGGAATGGGGAAGGTTCCAGAGGCTAAACCTCAGGCTAAGGAGACCTGAGGGATTGGGCCCTGGCCGAGCTCTCAAATTTCCAATTCGAGCTCTGTCGGGTCACGAGGCCTAATTGGGGTTCCTTGCCAAGATGGGGGAGGTCGTAACGACCTGCTGAGGTGGATGCAGGAGTGGGAGACAAGAGGGCAGCTGGCGGTATGGGGGATCTTCCCTATCGGGCACGGGCAAGAGGAAGACGAAGGTCCAAAGTAGCGAGACCTTTGGATGCCGTCTGATCTATCGATCAGATGGCCACTACTGCTTGGATCGCTCAGATCTTAACGGCTGATCGCGGGAGTGATCCTGGTCGTAGGATCCATGGATTCATCTAACGGTGATCCGCTATCCCACAGAAATTAAATCCTAACCGTGGGATCTAAAGGCTCAACGGTGAGATTAGCGGGACATCGCTGTCGCATGACCCGGGCCCCCCCACAGCAGATCACCCGCGGTTCGCACAGCAAATCCCGACCGTTTAATCGGGTATAGGATAGATTTGTCATTTTGATTTGTGGGGAAGCCTAAAATATAATTAGAACATTTTAATTAAATGTGAATTATGGCCTAAATGATTTCTAAATTGCACCAAACTCTCACCCCTAGCTAATTTGGAGGTGAGGTATTCAAAAATGTAATTAAATTTTAATTCTGAGATCAAAATATTTTAGGTCTAAATTAGGGCATCTAGACTGATCAAAATGCCATCTTTGACTTTGAGGAGTCCAATGGATTTCAAATTTATAGAATAGGCTTGAATTAATGTTCTAAGAGCAATGAGATCAAAATTAAGGAGTAATTAAGCTATAGATTAGCAGGGGTAACAACCTAAGGTTGTTACAGAAGGTGTTGATGACAGTTAGAGATCGTGGGGAACAATGTTTGATGAATTAGTATGAGCATATTTTGTATATCGGGCGCGGGTGCTCTGGAGATGAAGGTGAGTAGTGTCGGGATGCCAGGAAGTCATCCAAATTGATCAAGAGAAAATGTGTAATGACCCTAATCTCCCAGATCTTAACGATGGATCATGAGAAAATCTTGACAGTCAGACCACGGGTGTGATTTGACGTCTACGATTATCTACGACTTAGATCAAAATTAGAGCATATGATCTGCATGAACTGATGGTTATATGGCAGTAGTTCCATTATTGTATGACTTGATATGCAGTACATCTCCCACAATTTGCACAATGGATCCCAAAGGAGCTGAGTGTTGGGAGAGTTCATTATATAATTACTCATTATTGGAAACCAAAATTTACAATTTTCTCTATTTAAATAAATTCAATTATGGCCTAAATGATCTCTAAGAATTCTCAAACTTGCACCACTAGCTAATTTGGGGGTGAGAAATTTTAAAATAAAGTTAGAAAGTGATTTGGAGATCAATTTTATTTGGCTATTTTCTAGAGTTTCAAATTTGGCAAAATTACCAAATAACCTATTGGGGTCTAATTGACCCCAAAACTTCAGGGTTTGATTCTGATGACTTGATAAAGCCAATGAAATATAAATTAGAGGTTGGTTAAGCTTAATTTAGTTATAGACTCCCATTCTTAAGAATAATATCGTCCCTCGACCTCATCTTAAGAAGGAAAAGCAAATATAGAATATAAGAACCTAACTTAAAAGGGACTTGGATACCTTTGTTGCATATCCACCTTATTCTCCCAAGTAGATTCTTCAAGAGAGCAATTCCTTCATTGAACACTTACCATGGGGATAGAGCAATTCCTCAACTACTTTTGATCGCGAGCTAAGATTCTATTGGCTCCACCATATAGGAAAGATCGAGCTGGAGCGAAATGACTGGAAGTTGGACTATATGCAAATGATTACAAAGATCTCTACACAATGATGAAATGTTACATATGATGTGCACTACTAAGAAGTCTTCAGTAAGATTTAACCTGTAGGATGCAGAACCTACTTTCACTGGTACTTCGAAAGGTCTGAAGTAACGGGGACTAAGCTTCCCTGCTATGCCAAAATAAAAAATATTTTTTATTGGGCTAACTTTGAGATACACAAAATTGCCAACTTTAAATTCTAGAGGATGATGCAAGGCATCATGATACTTGCTTTGATGATCCTGAGCATCAAGAAACCTTTGTTGAATTAAGTACACCTTCTTGTCAATTTCCTCCACTATATCAGTCCTAAGAAGTTGAGAACTACTGATTTCTAACCATGCAAGTGGAGTGCTGTACTTCCACCCATATAAAGCTTCATATGGGGCCATGCTAATGCTTACTTAATGATTGTTGTTATAAGCAAACTCCACAAGAGGAATGTGGTGTTCCCAAAAACCACCAAAATTTAAGATACATAGACATAGAAGATCTTCAAGGACTTAATTAGCACATTTTGTTTATCCATCTATTTGAGGATGGAAGGAGATGCACATCGTCATAGTAGTTCCCAGTTCTTGATGTACTGCTTGCCAGAACTTTGAAGTGAATTTATTTTCTCTGTCGAATACGATTGATTTAGGAATCCCATGGAGTCTGATAATCTCTTTGATATAGATCTTTGCTAACTTCTTCGCATACTTGGTTTGATGAAAGAGATGAAATGAGCTGACCTGGTTAGTCGATTAACTATTACCCAAATTGAATAAGCTCTAGATTTTGACTTAGGCAAACCCATGATGAAGTCCATGGATATATAAAACCAATTCCATACAGGGATTTCCAAAGGCCGAAGGATTCCTTCAGGCCTTTGATATTTAACCTTAACAAGATTATATGCATGACACTTTGCAACAAATTTTATTACACTCTTTTTCATAATAAGCCACTAGAAAGACTGCACTAAGTCTTGGTACATTTTGGTGCTACCATGGTGGACCTTGTATCCATAATTATTGCTTTCAACGAGAACTTTTTGGTGCATAGATTTAGGAATCCAAAGACAATTTCTTTGATAAATAATATTCCCACACAGCTGCAAATCATGATGATGAACACCTTCAATTTTGGTCTTGAACTTAAGATACTCTTCATCTTTGGTCTGAGAAATGGAGACATCTCTATGAAAGGTTGTCTCTATAGAACTTGGCTATACCGATTGACTAAGCATATCACCTCTAGCAGGCTCAATGCACAACTTACAAAATTGATCAATGATATGACTTTCGGTGATCAAGGAACATAATATAGCATGAAGGATAAGAGCATCAGCTACAACGTTTACTTATCCAAGATGATAATGAATATTGAGATTATAATCACTAATCAATTCCAACCACCTTCTCAGCCAGCAATTCAGTTTGCGCTGAGTAAAAACATACTTCGAGCTCTAATGATCTGTGAAAATAGAATATGAACGCCATAGAGATAGTGATGCCAAATTTGTAAGGCAAAGATAAAAGCTGCAAGTTTGAGATCATGCAATGCATAATTCTTCTCATAGTGATTTAGTGAGAAGCATACACAATCACTCTATCTTTTTGCATTAACATGCATCCCAAATTGACTCCAGATGTGTCAGTGTAGACTTGGTAGTCTAAATCTTCTTTTGCAAAAATGAGCATTGGGGCAGTTGAGAGTGCATCCTTCAACTTTTAAAATGCTTCTTCATAGTCAGAACTCCAAACAAAAGATATATCTTTTTGAGTTTGTTTGGTCAACAGAGAGGCTATCTGAGAGAATCATTTAATAAATTTTCTGTAATAACTAGCTAATCCCATAAAGCTTCAAATATTAGTCACTAATTTTGAATGTGACCAATATTGAACAGCACTGGCCTTCTTTTGATCAACTCTAATACCTTGAGCATCAATAACATGACCCAGAAATGCCACTGAATCAATCCAGAACTCACACTTTGAGTACTTAGCATAGAGTTGATGGTTGTACAATTCTTCTAGTATAGCCCTTAAATGGTTTTCATGCTCCACTTCACTCTTCGAGTAAATCAGAATATCATCAATGAAGATGATGATGAATTTATCTAAGAAGGACTTAAGCACATGCTGCATTAATTTTATGAAGATGGACAATGCATTCGTTAGACTGAAAGACATCACTAGAAATTCATAATGTCCATAACGAGTCCTGAACTCTGTTTTCTCAACATGTTCTTCCTTGACTCGTAGCTAATGGTAACTTAACTGCAAGTCAATCTTGGTTCCAGATAACTGATTGAATAGGTCATCGATTCGAGGTAACAGATGCCATTTATTGATCATCACTGTGTTGAGCTCTTAATAGTCTATGCATATACGCATGGAACCATCTTTCTTCTTAAGAAAAAGAGCTGGCACTTCCCAAGGAGATGAGCTTGGTCTAATGAGATATTTCTCCAATAATTTATGAAGTTACTTGTTCAATTCCTACAACTTCTTAGGTGCTATATGATATAAGAAAGATTGCAGACTTCACTTCTCTAACTGGCAGAAGACTAGGTAGGTTTTCAAGAAAACCATCAAGGAATTCACAAATGATATGGTTTTCACAACTAGGAACATCTTCCTTTTTCTCTCCTAGCATAGTTACTAGGTAGGCATAACATTCCTTTCTGACATGTTTTCAGCCTTAAAAGTGTTAATCAGAGAAGCTTAGATACTAAACTTGCCTATGAACAATTTGGTTTGACTTCCACTGCATAAAGTGATTTTCTTCTTCTAGCAGTTGATTATGGCATCATGCTTACTTAGCCAGTTCATTCCGAGAATTACATCAAAATTTGCAATTGGGTGTATTATAAGCTTAGCTTCAAAACTTTATTCACCAATGGGGATTCCTATACTACAAAACTATTGTGCTTGCTGATATATTCAGAAATTATAGCAAAACTATAGTGCTGAAACATTTATATCATCATATATTTTCTAATACTTTGAGTAGAAAATGGTACTTTTTCAAGAAAATGAAGAAGATAGATTGCATGGGCTGAATTACCAAATTCTGGGACAAAAGTGCCACAGCGCGCCATGGCGACACATTAAAAATTCTTCACCTGGTAGCAAAACTGCAAACCTGGAAGAAAGATCGCTGCAGTGCGCCATAGCGTCATGTTGTTGAAGTTAAATTAAAACAATACATATGAGTAATAGAAATATTTTCGAAAGTCTGTCAGCTGCGGTGCACCGCAGCGCGCCATAGTGTCATTTCTCGAGGAATTATTAAAACCTTATAAACGAGAAATTGAACAGTATTTCGAAACTTTCTCCGCTCAAGCACATCGCAGCAGGTAAATTTTCATTTTACAAAACTATAGGTAAACTAAATGTTCGCGTTTTTGAAGTATTTTCGATCGCAGCACGCCACAGCGCGCTATGGCGGAATATCTTATTTACCATTAAAACTATAGCTAAACTATTGGAATAGTACTTTGAAAGTTGATCCCCTGTAGCATGCCGCAGCATGCCACAGCGGACGCTGTAGCGACCGAGCGAAAGAGATAATAAATTTCATGCAGGAACAATGTTTGGAGCACTGCTGCTAAAGCATGCCGCAGCGGAACATGATTTGGAATGCTGTTGCCACAGCACGCCGCAGCGGAGCTGTATATGGAACGCTACTGCCGCAGTGGACGGTCCAGAATTTCCAAAATAGTAATTAAGGCAGCATATGGAAGGCCACAAAAATGTGACTTTTGGCCTTCCCCAGCCTCTTGAAAATAAAAGACTTTATCTTTGTTGATCCCAATAGATTTTAATGAATGGGAAATAAAGAAGGGATAGGATTAAATTTAAGGAAGACGAAGAGCCACACAATTTAAGGCTTTGAGGCTAAGTGCATCACTATTTAAGGGCCAATCTCAGACCTTGAAAGGGTTCCAATTTTTGACATTCAAGTCCCCTAAATGATAAGCTGCAGCAAGAGGAGAAAGGAGAACTCTCCAATGGGAAGAAGGTCAACCAAGAACAATAGGACGAAGAAGATAGCATGGGAAAAAGGGTGGAGCTTCAAGAGGAAGGGTAGGAAGAGTCCAAGAGAACCCCAAAAAACATCTGGGTGATTCCTAGTATTTCTTCCTAAACTCCCATGATTTATTTCTGCTGTGAACTGATGGCAAGGTTCACTTTTCCTTGTATGTATACTTATTCTTACTTAGTAATAGAAGGCTAAAACTCCTTTGAAGAGGGTTGAGATGTAATTATAAGAATATGTAAGGGTATGTTGGTGTATGATGAATTTGATTGAATGTATAAACAATGTTTTTATCATTTAAATTTTATGTTGGAATGAATGCTTGGATGAACTAAAAATCAAATATGTTTTATTTAAAAGAATTTTTGTTCCAAGATCGTCAATTGAGTAAGAGCGAGGAAGGTAGTGCAAGTAGAGTTGAGGATTATGTGACAAAATTCTCAAGCTCATTTGCACCTTTCCTTAACGGCTCTACCAAGAGATTGATGCCTGTGAACCAAATTCCCCATTAACCTTGCTCTGCTACTCAGCAAAGTAGAAGGGATGAGAGGACATTGGAAAAACTCAATGGATGATGTGACATAATCCATTGACCCAACGCATCCTCTCATCTAGCTAAACTGGATGTGAAGCGCATGATGCATGGTTAATGGAAGTCTCGTTTGTGAGATCCTCAGAAATAAAAGATATCCTTTGGTAACCTAGACATAGGGGATCAAAATCTAATTAATGAATCATGATCTCATGAGATTTTATGTGCTAAGGAAGAACCCAAAAGGAGTTCTCTTTGTGCACTAAACTTGAACATAATGTAATTAAAGGGTACTCCAATTCCAATGGTATTCACTTGATTTAATAAAGCAAATAAACTGAAAGTATATATTCAATAATAAAGTTATATCACCAACCCTGCATCTATTACAATGAAATCTCAACTCTCTCCTTTTTAATCAAATCATATCTTAATTTAAGGGCATTTGTATCGCTAAACTAGGAACCAAAAAAAATCAGCCAAAATTTGACATCTAAACATTAATGAAAGAAAATACAACTTGGTATCAGAACCACCATTCCCTGAGGATCGATAAATCCAAGAAATTAAAAGTTTCGACTTATTACTTCAGACCACGTACACTTGCGTGCAAACGCAGACGTCTATTTTCCGTCAGCCACTTGCATGCTGGCTCTAGAAGGTAACCTTATGTTTAAGGAATTGGCTAGATGATAGAAAGGTATCTTTAGAGTTTTGGCCTAACTTTTTGATACAAAGGAGTGACTTGCTCCAGTATCAAAAGATACATTACAAATTTTGTCTCCTATATCTACAGTGCTTATGTTCAAATATAACATAGTTTTACTTGCAACATTCAAAGAAGAAAATAATAAATGAAAGCAGAAAATAATATGATTTTAAAATATACTGGAGACTACTTCATTGCCTTTGAGAGCAGATGCTGAAGTCAGCATGTAAACTCTAAAGGAAGTAGAAGGTTGATGATTCTAGTGTGCACGACCCCGATAATTATGGGCATGGGCAAGAGCAGGTGCACTCTTGGGAGCTGCATTAGGAGGAGGTGGCAGTATGACTGCTAGAGCAAAAGCTCGACTGTTCAAAGGTTGAGGGCGAAAGACTTGAACTATTTTGGAGAGAACAATGGTAACTCCATTGATCATCTTCTCAAAGGCGCAGCTGAAGAAATGGTGACCTTGCATGCAACAAGTGAAATAGACGTTTCCTTGATGATAGCATTTACCATACGTATGGGGATGTTTGCATACTGAGGCAACCATCGGGATTGTTCAACTTTGATATGGTAGTCCTTAGCTACCTTCTGATGCTTAAAATATTTTCTTATTGCATGAATGAAGTGAGCTTTTCTCTTCTTCTCCATTTTACCTTGAAAATGTTCTTGCATACACGCTGCTTCAATGAGTTCTGAAAAGTGTATGAACTGATGAAAAACAAAATGTGCTATAATTGAGTCTCAGAGTCCTTTCTAAAAACGGTTGTATCTTGACGCTTCAAATCTTACCAAGTCAGGGGTGAAATGAGATAGACGTCAAAATTCCATCTCATACTCTGAGACAGAAATCCCTCCTTAAGTGAGGTGAAGTAGTTCATCTTTGAGAATGTTCTGGGCAAATATGTGAATGAAGGCCTTTTTAAATGCTTCCAAAAATGATTCCCATGGAATTTCCTTAGTTTTAAAATTGGAAAACTTCGTATTTCACTCATTTTTGCACCAATACTGTGTTTTGTCTTGGAATAGGTGGGTGGTTAAGCAAATTGCCTCAGAATTAGGGCATTTAATGATTGTCAGATTCTTTTTCACTAGCTTTAGCCAGCTAATGGTATCCATGGGGCTCAGAGACTTATTTAAAGTGGGTGTCCTCAGACGTAGAAAGCTATGAAGAATACCATCTAGTAAAAAGTGTGGGGCAGATAGAGGTGCAATGTGAATCACATATGGTTTCTGAGTTATGAGGATACTGTGAGTCTCTTGGGTTTATTGAGCCTAATTCTCAATTAATGTTCTGACCAAGCCTGTAACAACCCTAGGTTGTTACCCTGTTAAATCTCAGTTTAGTCAGACATTAATTTTGACCCCCTTTGCATTTAGAATATCAAGTTAAGCTTATCATGAAAATTTGAAGTCAAATGGACTTCTCTAAGTCCAGTAAGCATTTTGATCAATCTAGAAGCCCTAATTAAGACCTAAAACATTTTTATCTCAGAATTAAAATCTGATTGCATTTTTGAATTCCTCACCCACAAATTAGCTAGGGGTGAAACTTTGGTAAACTTTGGAGATCATCTAGACCATAATTCAATTTAAATTAAAATCATCTATTTGCATTCTAGGGTTTCCAACTTTTTAATTTTCAAATGTACCTTTAACTAATTAAAATGGCCGAGATCCACTGCGCGGACAGCGGGCAATCCGCTGTGGAGTCCGGGTCGCGCGACAGCGGTGTTTCCGCCATATCCACCTTTCATCCTAATAATCTGACAGCTATGATTCAGATATACAAAACTGCGGATCTACCGTTAGATGCGTCTCATGGATCCTATGATGCGGATTCAATCAGATCTGATCGTTAGGATCCAGAAAATTAGGACTATCACGTCTTTCTGATCGATCAATCAAACGAGCTCGAACCCTTCCGCAACTGTGGATCTTCGTCTTCGCCTCGCCCGAGCCCAACAAAAAAAATCCTGCTGATTTTCGACAGCCTGGCCTGTTCCCCACTACCCGCTCCACCTTAGCATGCCGTTGGGGATCTTCCTTCAACGACATATCAGCCCCGATCGGGCCTCGTGACCCGGCCGAGCTCAATTTGGAAAATGTATAGCTTGACCATGACCCAATCTCTTGGGCCTCCCCAACCCAAGCCAACCGTCTGGAAGCTTCCCAACCCTATACTAAGGCTTTACTAGCCTCAGCATTCCTCCATTGATCCATTTGCTGCCTAATTGAGCTCAAAATTGCTCTCTGCCTCTTCCACCATTGCCGACCTCTCTAGTTTCCCTAGGCGCCTTTGGTGTGCGTACCGCTGATAAAGGTAATTCCTAGCATTCAAAAATCCTAAGTGCATCTATCTGAAGCTTTGCAACCCCTACCTTCCTCTCTATCGATCGATCCAGCTCTCACCGTCAAACTAGGTACCCCTGTTTGCAAGCTTTGAGCCATGGTGAAGATGTAGCGACCTTCAGCCTGTTATACCATGGTCAGGATGCACAGGAATTGGACGATTAGGGTTTTCCCTAATCGAGCATCCGTCGAGATGAGGGGTCGAGGATGAAGCCACTGTGCGGGTCGGGTCGACCTGTGACCCACGCGGTGCGACAGTCCTAGGTTTCTTGGGCCCCGACCGACCCACGCGGTTTGGTTATCGGCTCGGACCCGTTTTCATAAATATGATTAATTGGATTTATTTTACTTAAGGAAAATAATTTTATTAATCCAATTAATCTAATTATAGGGAAATTTAATAGGAAAAATGTAAATTAATCTAATAAGATAACCTTTGATCTACTAATCCCCACCCTATGATATTATATACCAAATTGATCAAAAAATCAGCAGAAATCAGTATAAAAAATAGTATTGAACTTTTAATGATTAGATTTTCTGGATTAGCCTAATTATTACAGAACTTAATTAGGGTTGATTAACATGTATACTTAGCCAAAATGCATGATTTAGGTGCCATTATATTTCTTATGTTTTGTAGAATATATGTGTTAGGTAATTTAATCTTCTGATTTATGTACTCTTAGTTATGCCATAATCTTGTAAATGCATGATTAGTAAGAAATAGGGTTTTTGATTATCCAAATTTAGAAAACTCAGTCTTTGATTATTCACATAAATAAATAGAATATAAATGCCAAGTTTCATGAATTTTTAAGGGTTGGATTTGTAATTAAGTGCTAATCCATGTATCTTAATTTAGGGTTTGATTAGCTCTAGTTACCCTCTAATTTTTATAAATTATTATTATTATGCCTTTATAAAAGTAGCATGAAAGTAAATACACTCTCTTATGCAACTTCAATTCTTAATTTCATGAAATAATATTTAACCATTTTAACCTTAAGAAATCTTAAGATCTTAATCAAATGGTTAGTACTTAATCTATATCTTGGGTTGCCATCAATAATACACCTCCAATCTATCAGATTTGCCATTGATCTATAAAGAAACAATTAATCTTAATTGGGATAAAAATTATGGGTCAAACCCTAGTTAATTGGATTAAGATTCAAATCCTTAATCACTTAATCAAATGACTTGATTGTAAGATAATCCAATCGACATTATTCCAATAATGCACCTGATTTGCTATTGATCTTAAATTATTGGATTAGAAGTGCTAAGGTTAATAATGAAGTTATGTGATTGAATCATCTGAACCTAGGCTTTAGATCTTTGATTTTCTCTTATATAAGACTATTGTCATAAGATGGATAATAAAATTGTAATGATTTATGAAATGACCTAATTTGATAATACCTTTAATTTTAACCCATAATTGTAAAATAGAGTGTGATTAAATGGATCTAACCATCTGAACTAATCACTTTTATCCAAGATAATAAGTTGTGGGGCCCCGTACCCTCTGTGGATATGCTAATACTAATATTAGCATAAACATGAAGAGTATGGTGCTCGAACTATGGAAATCCCTGAGTAAGTAGAGTCAGGTAAGACCCAACATGCCTTAAGCTAAGGATTTGTCACCTAGAACTATGAACATACATCAACATATCAAAGTAGTGAAAGCAGAAAACAGCATAACATAACATCCACATCTCAGCATAGTATAGAAGAGTAAAAGAAATAGTAACCCAGCTCAAAGTGCAAAAAGTAAATACATCTAGAAATAATTATTACAAACTGAAAGTTTAAAAGAAAGAAAAGATCTCTCAAGCTCACAGCAGAAAACGAAAATCTAACTAAGCGGCCACATGAAGGTCCTCCTCCTGTGCTAGCTCCTCTCCTGTAGAACCACCAACAAATAGCTCCAAATCTAACATTTCTCGGTATCACAAATGCTAGGGCCCCAACCAATAAAAGAAAGAGGTTGCAGTTAGACAAATTGTCTAAAAGTACATTTTAAGCTGATTTAAGTGAACTGAATATTTAAGGATATCACATCGACTATTTTAAACATACAAGCAATATAAGGTGCATCAAGCTACAAAGAAAAGGATAGCTATAAACTATTTATTTGTAACTGAACAATAGGTATGTAAAGTAACATACAAAATATGAAACTAAGCAAGGTGAGGCTAAAGAGCAAAAATAACTGCTAGTACTGAAGAACTCATCCTAACATGCTCATAATTACATAAATACATGCTGATTTCATCAAAAGTAACTGTACTGAAATGTGTTGAATAAATATACAAAACTAGCATCCTAAACATGCTAATATTTAAAAGTTACTCAATAAAAACATATATACAAGTATGCAGATTTAATACATAAAAGGCCACTGAAGCATATGGCAAAGAAAGCTAAGTACATAAATGAGCTAAAAGTAAAGCCACTGAAAAGTAAGGCCACTGAAGCAGGTGGCAAAGCAAAACAAAGTAATAAATTGAACTGAAGTAAAATTATTCCTAAAACTTAGTACTGCCATAACATAAACAGGCCATACAGAGCCTCTAAACAAAAAGTTCAACATATGTCCATCCTAGGCATCATCAGAGCTAGGTCCAAGTTGAACTTGTAGAATAAGACATGTATCCATCCTAGCCAAGCACTGGGCTAGGTCCGATTCTATTCTATAACAAAACTCGAACTGAAGAGGTAGACTAAGCTAGGAGATACCCTACTGAACTAAATGTACTAAAAGAACTGAATGTTATGCTTTTCAAATACTAACTTAGGATGTATCTTTCATATCCTAAGTTTACCTATTATGCTCAAGGAATAAGGCTCAATATTCAAGGCGTGCAGGGCAATCAAGGTCAAAGTAAGCAAGAGACTTAACTAGACTTATGTGATATTCGTTGTTGTCTAATTTATCCAAATTTAACTATTCTGAGATAAATACAAGTTTAGGATTCCCAATATCCAACTATCGAGTATAATTCAAATTCACGGCCTTAATGTTAACAATAGAACTTAGCAAGTTCTAATTCAAAATCAAAAGACAATTATAAGAGTTTAAAATAAATAAATCAATAACTTAATTATTATAATCTTCCTCACTTATCCCAAATCTTGATAAAGTAAATTAAGATTGAGGATTTTGAATTTAAACTTCACATTTGGGATTCAAATCTTGAATCTAGGGTGATATTCTAATAAGGATCTAGGGTTAACACTCAAGCATAATCTAAAAGTATATAATCTTATGAGCTGAAAGACTTAGAAATTAAGATTTTATTGAAAGGTCATGTCTAATATCATAAGATAAAATAATCGACCAAGAAGCAAGAATCTAATATCTATATTCAATCTTTAGGATAATTATATTATTCTATTGATTGAATAACTCCTACACCCACAAGGAGGTTTCAAAAGGATTAAACAGTAAATCAATTAAGGGATTCCAAAGAAGGTAATTCAATTCAATCAGATGATCTAAGGTCTAAGATCTAAGATTTGATCACTTTAGATCTAAGCTTTTATAAGAATATTTCCTTTAGACGCATAACTTATGGATCATCTTAATAAGGTATTTAAACTAAGGCTTTAGCACTTAGGTTAATTAAATCTACTTTCTTAGGGAACTGGTTTAGATTACCCTTAAGGCTATAAGATCTTAATAAGAGCTTTTTAAGATCTCATCACTTAACTCAATCTTATTAAACATAAGATTCTAGAAAGGTTCTAATGTATTAACTAGAGATACTTTACTGAAATTCCAAGGTTTAAGGGTGCTTAAACATATTTTGGACTAATACTCCTCTTAAGGCTAAACTTGGAAAATTAGGATTTAATCATTTAAATTGATTCAGAGCTTTATACTGATTAGTGAAGTGGGATAAACACTTAGCTTAGGTTTGGTAGCATAAATGGCATAATTAACACACCTTAAGGCCAATTAAGGTGATTAAGGGAATTAGGGCATACTAGGAGGATCCAAACACATTTATAGTCTCTACCATACTTAATAAGGCATTAGGAACTAGATTTACCAAAATCAGAGGTTAATCTAAGTTTTGTTGTTTAATTCTTAATTAAAGTTATTTTTAGGAAAATTGAAATTCATATGGTCATGTAACAACCCTAGTGTTGTTACCTATCAATTAGCAACCTAATTGACTCTAACCTTTTCCATTACACTAAAAATAGCTTTAAGAACCTCCACCTCAAATTTCATACGATTTGGAGATCATTTGACAATTTCCAGCATTTCCTAGTTTTTTGATAATTCTAAGAATACCTAATTTATTTAGGCCTCAGAATCAAAAACAGAGTCCGTCATTGGACTCACCACACCCAAATTAGCTAAGGGTGATATTTTGGAAGTGTTTGGAAGTCATCAAAAATTTCATGAATATTTTAATATTATTTATATGCCCAAATACTTATGATAATTAAATTGACCTTTGGTCGAAAATCCAATTTCATTTTTGAGTTCCTCACCCCTCAATAAGGTAAGGGTGAGAATTTTAGATTTTTTGGAGTGCGTTTGGACATTTAATTTTCGATAAATAAAATGGATAAAAATAATAATTAAATATTGCATTTAATAATCTTAATATATATCTTTAATAAATTACCAAACAAATAATTTTAAAATAGCAACGATCCGATGTCTAGTGCTAAACATAGGACATCGGATCAATAAAATCCACTCCATTCATTTCTTAAATTCAAATCTAACAACCTAACATTAAAGGAACGAAACCAACAGTTAGATCAAAGTATGATCCAACGGCCCTAATGCTCACACTGTACATCTTCTCCTTTCTGCACTCAAGAGTGTAATGGCAGAGGCATACGCTCAACAAAGTCCTTCCCTCCAGCTGTCCTCTCCTCCCAGCTGGCCTCCCACTATCTTTATCCTCCTTTTGACTCCTCAACTCCCAATTTGGCATATCCATTTCCTTTTTTAAGGGGCTGTGAAGGAAGAAAAGGAGGCTGGGAAGAAGAAGACTTTGCAATGAAGCTTTAAATCCTAAATCCTTAACTTTCGTTGACGAGCTCGAGGGCTAGAACCTTACCAGGTACCGCTTCCTCTTATTCTTACCCGTTTGAACGATCTTAATAGCTAATTCAATTATTTTGCATTGAATGAATTCCTTTGATTAAAGGTTATTCAAAATCCAAAATGATGTTAAAAGTAGTTTTTACTTTCTTATCTAATTTCATTCGTCCAGCAATACAATTATTTTTCCTTGCAACTTCTTAATCAAGGAAATCAATGATGTATTCGCTTAGATTAAATTGTATTTTTTTTGAATTATTTCAGCTATTGTTTGACTACTTCTGCTGTGCAAAAATTTAGTAGATTAGGGTTTTTCTTCTTCTTTCGTCAACCTTCATCTACGTGCCTGCAATTAGGTGAAGAAGATATTTAATGGGACGTATAAAGTGGTTCATTAAATTAGCAAACAACCTATTTAAACTTTTCGCAAGCTGGGTAGTTGACGGGCTCGACAAGAGGAAGGGGAAGAAATTATGTTAACTATAACCTAAATCACTTAAAATTTATCATTTACTATTTAATTCATGATTTTATTTATAGGATTTAATCCTGCAGGTGTTATATATGTCCTTATGGATGTTAAAATTTGTAGAACAGTAAATGACATGTAAATTTTGATTTGATAGTTGAAATTTTTTATTTATTATTTTCTTATGACTTAATATTTAGTTTAATTAATCTTAAATGAAATAATAATCTTTACATTATTATTCAATTATCTCCCTTAGTCTTTAATCTTCTATTTTAGTTATTTAATGATTAAATTAGAGAACCTTTGTTTCCTATCATGCTTTAATAAGCTTATAAACTTCAATTAACCTACAACTAAGAGCAAATTAGTGCTTGTAGATGATAGACTATTTCTCTCCCTACACTTAGACATTCTATAGCAATTAATCCTAATCAAATTAGTGATTAAATTGATTTGAAATCTTCTAATTTATAAGCTAACTAGATGAAGCTAGTAGATTATTATTTAGCTTTCACTTCCTTTAGCTTAGTAAACTATTAGTCTTATTCTTCTCTACTAGTTCCTTAAACTTTAATCACTAATCTAAAAGGTTTGATTAGTTTAGGACTAGTATAGAATGAATTTCATTTGCTTAAATATACTTATTTTGTCATTTCATAAGTTAAATTTAAAATACTATTTTTCTAAACTTCTTGCACTTCTACTAATACTTACAATTAACTTAAAGAACAATATCTATAAGCCAAGTGGGAGCTCAATTAGCTCCAATCATTAAGTAGATTATTAAAATTTAAATAACTTCGAATATCACATAGCTTACAATTATTTGAATTTCCTTGAATACTTGCTTAGATTTGAGCCTAATTTCTTTGAACATGCATACACAATTTTTGTGCATAAATAAAAGTTTAATAAAACAAAAAGAGGTTGGTACTATTGGTGGTTAGCCTAGGGCAGGCTAAGTAGGAGATATAAGGAGACCTCACGTTATCAGAGGGTGATTATGAGTGTTTATTTTGAAACCCCGCTTTCTTTTTCTAATGAAACAAACATGTTTAATTCCTCCTTCCATTCTGATTATGCTCGCAGAATATGACTTTTCATAAAATAATCTAAACAACTAAAATATGAGTTCTTTTACAAACTTATTGATTATAAGATCTCATCATAGTTATTTAGCTATGTTGCTTCCCATAGTCCTAGGCTATGTGTATCTTAAACCAATAGGCTAAGATACTTTCTTTAATTCCAATGCTTTGTACCTTCTATTTTTAGTATTGTGTTTTACTTACTTACAGTTCATATAAAATGCAATGTATGTTGCTTTAATTTTATTTAAATGGTTCACTGCATTTTTTTTGCTTACTTAGCATAATTTTTCTTTGAATATATATTTACTTCCATTTCATTTTATTTTCAAATGCACTTTAGTAGTTTCTAGCCTTATTTAGGATACTTTCCCTTACCCTTTTTGGTTGCAAGCTAGAACAATAATACAAGTGAGTACTTCTGCTCATCTTCTTTCAAACTGTTCTTCTTTGCAGTTATGTTTTATTCTTTCCTTACTTGAATGCTTTTAATGATCCACTACTTATTTTAAATTGTAAATTAGTTATGATATCTAAATGAACTTAATTGTTAGCCAATTTTAAAATGTGCTTAAACTATTTCGTCTAATTATTTTTTTCTTTTCTTGGCTTTGCCCTATCATAACTAAATACCAAAATATGATAGATCAAAAGCATTATAATTTAGGTGGAGCTAGACCTAGCACCTGAAGAGCTTTCATAAAGAAATTGCTTCTACATACTTCCTTTTTATTACTTGCATTTTTAATTAATGTGATAGAGTGACTTATTTACTTTCAACTCTTTTATTTTAAAATGTATGTAATAATATAATTTAAACTGTTTGAGATTTCTTTACCTATATTCTGTGCTGAATTTACTTGTTTTGAAATTGTTTAGATTGAATGAGTGGATAATTATTGCTTGAATTACTTATACTTGCATTATTACTCATAAAGTGACTTAGCCACTTAGCATCTAATGTTCGATTAGCTTTCTTCAAATCTAGATATTATATGCTAAGATAGCATCCCAATGTTGGATTAAGCCTATCCGATATTGGGGTCGTTACAGTTCAAGACCTTTCCCTATAATTAAAATCCATCCTCATGGAGCCATTGACATATCAACCAAAGAAGGAACATTTAAGGTTAACGGACAACTAATTAGGTTTGATTAAAATAGTATATTCGATCATACCATATATCTTAAGGAAATTAATTCAAAAATCAAACCTATGATTTTTATTTAAATAAAAATACATATTAAATTATTTAAATAACTTTGACTACACTTAGCCATATGATATGATCGAATATACTATTTTAATCAGAAAAATGCAAGAAACATTAATGTAAAATAAAATAAAAAATCTAATGGTTAGATTTTAAATTATTGCTGAGTCCTTATTTGTTTTTAATTAAATCATAATAAATTCAATTAATATCCAAAAATATTATTTAAGGTCTCTGATTGCTCATGAGACCATAAGGAATCTATGAGACCATTAAAAGTAATTTATGAACTTTAATTTTATTAATCATCTCTTAATTACTCTAATTAGGAATTCATGAATTAAATTATGATTAATCATCTGATTTTTGTGAACTAAGTTCCTAATATCTCATTAAGTGTATTAAAGCCTATAAATATAAATGGATCACTCTAGAATGCCCTAGTTTCCTTAATCACTTAAATTGGCTTAAAAAGGTGATTAATGCTAATTAAGCTAATTAGGTTACCAAAACCCAAGATAAGTGTGTATCCTACTTCATGAACCAATATGGAACTCATTAAAATAGATTTGAATCAATTTAGATGGTTAAATCTTAAAATCCTATTTTGAACGTTAAGAGGTTTTGGTCATTATGACCAAAATGTGTTTAAGCACGCCTTGAACCTTCAAAATTCAGAAAAATACCTCTATATAGATTATTTGCACATTTCTGAAGTCTTATGTTATTAATATTGATATTAAGTAAAGAAATCTTAAATTAGTCTTATTAAGATATTAATACCCTAAGTGTCCTTAAGACCCTCCTTCTTAAAAACTAAGCTTAATTATCTTAAAGTGCTAGATCCTTGGTTTAACAGCTTAATTAAGTTAATCCATGAGCTTGAGTTCTAAAAGAAATACTCTTGTAAAATTCTAAGTCTAAACTTAGCTTAAGTCTAAAGTGATCAAGTATTAGATCTTAGATCTTAGATCATAGACTTTAGATCTTCTAATTGGATTGAATTACTCTCTTTGGAATTCCCTTACTTAATTTAATTGTTTATATCTTTTGAAACCTTCCATGTAGGTGTAAGTCAATTTAATCTATAGGATGATGTAATTATCCTAAAGATTTAATATAGATCATAGATTCTTAGTTCTTAATTGATTATTTTATCTTATAACTAGTATAGTATTATTTCACTAAGATCTTAATTTATGAATCCTTCAACTTATAAGATTCCTTATCTTTAATTTGAGTTTTAAAGTGTGAACCATAGATCCCTTCTAGTATACTACCTTGGATTCAGGATTTGAACACCAAGTGGAGTTTGGATCCAAAATCCTTAAAGTCTGAATTTATTTAATCAAGATTTGGGTTAAGAGAGGAAAATAATAACAATTAGGTCATTAATTTATTTACTTTAACTTCTTATAGTCATTATATGATTATGAATTAGAACTTAAGTTCTAATATTAACATTAAGGTGGTAAAATTTGAGATCTTACTCGATAAATGGATATTAGAGATCTTAAACTTGTATCTTCTTAGAATAGTTAGATTTGGATAAAGTAGACAACAACGATATTACATGAGTCTAGATTGAGTCTCTTGCTTACATTGACTTTGATTGCTTTGCACACCTTGAATGTTGAGCCTTGTTCCTTGAGCATAATAAGTAAACTTAGGATATGGAAGATACATCCTAAGCTAGTACTTGAAAAGCATATCATTCATTCAGTTCTTTTAGTGCTTCAGTTAGTATAGTATGTCCTAGCTTAGTTTGCCTCTTCAGTTTCAGTTTTGTTATAGAATAGACTCAGACCTAGCTCTGCGGATGTCTAGGATGGATACATGTCTTATTCTATAAGTTCAACTCGGACTTAGCTCTGCGGATGCCTAGGATGGAAACATGTTGAACTTTTAGTTTAGAGGTCCAGTATGGCCTGTTTCTGTTATGGCAGTACTATATCTTAAGCTTACTTCTACTTCAGTTTAGTTGTTAGTACTTTTTTTGCTTTGTCACATGCTTCAGTGGCCTTTCTTTTAGTGCTTGACTTGCTTTACCACATGTCTCCGTAGCTTTACTTTTGCTCATTCATGTACTCAATTTACTTTTGCCACATGTCTCAGTGGCCTTTTTCATATTAAATTTGCATACTTTTATACATATTCTTATTGATTAGTATTAAAATATTGGCATATTTAGGATGCTAGAATTGTATGTCCATTTCAGCACTTGTGTTCTTTATATACTCAGCATGTCTCCATGTGATCATAAGCATGTTAGCATGTAGCGCCCCATCTCGTCATCGTGCGTAAAAGACAAGTAGTAAATCAGATCGGCGATGGAGCAGTGCGCTACTCAGGACGACGAGAACAAGAAAAACTCATCTTCCCGATAGGCTAGAAGACTGAGCCATACTGAAGGCTGCTTACTCGAACCTAAGAGTAGGATCGAGAGCCAATACTTAAGATAAGAGTAGAATACTTATCTTAAGTATTAGGCTAATACGTATATTGGAATTAAAGGAACAAGTAAGGATCCAATATACGTTGTTAATATATCAGCATTTCTAGTATACTGATCACATCATAATACTAAATACAGTAGTAAAATAGAGTGTGGAAGCTAAAAGCATATCATCCAGAATATATTCATCATAGAGTAGTGTGTAAACATGCATCTCATAGAAGAAAGGAAAAGTACATCCAGAGTTATTATAAACAGATTTAACATATGAAAAGTAAAATCTACTGAAATAAAGCAAAAGTAAAAAGGAGGCAGTCAGATCCTTTAGGGCTCCACGTACTCCTCCAGGATCTCCTGCAAGTCCTCCTGTCATGTCTCCACAAGCAGTTCGGGATCTAGCAAATTGCCGAATCCCAAAAGTACCCCTTGTTAGACAAGAAGTCTAACACATCTCAACTAACTATGCAGTAGGAAAGTAAATGCAGTAGACAGTAAAGTAAAGAAAGCTGAAGAAAAGCTGAGAAAAATGCTAGGTAACTGCAACTGTAAAGACTAACCAGAGTAAAACTACATCAAAAGCTAAATGCTGAAAGTAAATGAAAATGTAAATGCTCAGAAAATGATGTGAAAGGAATACCAAATGATGTACTATATGTCACTATAATGATGTGCCAAATATGCTAGAGTATGGTATATCACAAATATATAATAGAACTATCACTGAAAGGTTATGAGTCATACGGTCCAATGTACACATACACCAAGTTTGGAAGACAGTATGGTGATGCAGATGCACCCTGAAATTCCCCCATCTATGTATGTAATATTCCGTAACCCATAATTCATCACTGATACTCATGTGTCACTGCTGAGATGATGCTTCAAGCTCATGCTTATGCTTATACCCATGCTTCTATACTATATGGGTAAAATCCAGAAATCCATGAAAACTTGGAAATGTAGATAATGAATTCTAAGTCTCCACTGTGCAGAATTCTACTAAAAGGATTATGTCTCCTAGCTTCTAGAACGATATTTAGTTAAAGTTGCAGATTTAATAAAAGATCATTAGATGGGATGATCATATACACAAATTCAGCACATTTGCAAGAAAAGTGATCCTCATAACTTACTTACCACCATACTTAGTGTCTTAAAGAAGGTGAATCTCATTACTTAGTTTGTTTGAGCTACACCTATTGAAGCGGTCTTCGCTAGGAGGCATTGCGCCATTGGCAATTTCTATTTCAATCAAACTAAGGAATGAATACACATTTAATACACTCTTAGGTTTGAAATGATTTATTCTAACAAGACTGTATTCATCTAATCTCGCAGGATAGAACCTGCTCATAAGTCCCCATTAGAGTGAATCAACCAATCCTGAATATTTCTGAAGAATCAGTAATGTGGGTATACTATACTACACCACCCAATAGTCAGGGTTCAAACATGTCTACTTAATAAATCAAGGAATGATCAAGAGTATAAAGGCCTATATTACATAGGTAAGTCCTATACAAGGTTCCACTAAATTGTGATCAAGGATCACCCAACACAGATCCTACCACAAGGAGAAGTACCATTATAATATCTTAAGTGATTCCTACCACGAGGGGTTAAGATCAATTTCTAAGGTTAAGGGATCATCTAAGCTTCTACCTCAATGAGTCATACAAGTTCTCCTACCTCAAGGTATAAGTAATTTAGGTCTTTTGGCGATCTTATGAAGAGATGCTTAAGATCTCCCATTCTAAATTCTGATATTAACATTTTAGGTTCTATTTCATAGTTAGGTTTAGAATGATCAGATTAGATGACTAAGTCATTTTATCACAACTTAATCTAAGGTTATGGGATTTAAATTAAGAATGTTTTAAAGTTTTAGATCACTTGTTCAATTAATATGATTTTATTAATCTTCTTATGCTAATGGTCTTATTTAGGAGAAAATCCAGGATCTAAAGATTTGATTCAGATTAGGCAATCATATAGCTTTATTAATAACCTTATCATGTCTAATTCAAATATTTAGGGTAAATATAAAATCAGATGTGTCATTGGAGAAATGTTAAGTTAATTATCTTATAATCAAACCACTTTAGTTAAGGTTCTTAAGGGTTTGGACCTTAATTAACTAGATTAGGGTTTGACCCTTATTCTTATTCAATTAAGATCATGTGTTTGATTAATGATCAATGTCAAATCAGTGAGTTAAGAGTGTGTTATTGGTGGCAATCTCTGACTTACATTAAGTCTTAAAAGCTTAATCAAAGTCTTAAGATTTCTTAAGATTAATTATAAGGGTTAAGTTCTCATTTCTTTGATTTGTTCAATTTACACATCATAAGTTTGCATAATTGATTTCAATGCATCTAGCTTACTGTTATGCACCAAATTAATAAGAAATTTTTAGAAAACAGAGAACACTTAGTGTTAATCAAACCCTAATTCAATCAAAAAGGAATTAGCACATAAGTTTAATCCAACCATCAAAATTTCATATGACTTGCATACAAGTTCTACATTACCATACAATCAATTAGAGGCCCAGTTTGCTAAGATCCAGTGATTACAAACCCTAATATTCACTAATCATAGTTTAACAAAGTTAGATCATAACTTGAAATACAGAGATCAGAAAAATAATTCACTTAGCACATGCCTTCTACTCATCATAAGCAAACTAATGGCACCCTAAACATGCAATTTAGTTAAGTATAATTGCTAATTCACCTTAATTAAGATCTGTAATAATTAAGCAACAATTTAAAATCTAACCAACAGATGTGCAATTTTATTTTATATTCAGATTCTAGATGATTTTCTGATTATTTTCATATATGATATTAAAGGATTTGGACTAGTGGATTAAAAGATATTCAAATAATATATTATGTATTTTTCTGATTGAAATTTTTTATGATTGGATTAATTGGATTATTTTCCTTAAGAAAAATAATTCCAATTAATCAGATTTAATATAAATGGGCTCAGCCCATTAGTCGAACCGCTGGGTCGACCGGGCCCGAGACACCCAGCACTGTCGCGCAGCGCGGGTCATGGGCTGACGCGGCCCGCACAGTGCCGACGTCCCCAACCCTTCTTCCACGACACCCAGGGAATTTGGATTGGCTTCCATGGCAAAATCCCGAGCGTTGCGGCCACTCCGTGACCACTAATAAATTCCCACACCATCAGTGGGTCAAGACGATTCGATTGAACCCCTTAGCCCCTTGTGAGGTGGTCGGGTTAGCCCGAACCTTACTCACCCGAGAGGCTTTGCCTCTGAGCTACTGTGGGGAGACAATTTTCCCCACAGAGACCTCGCTAGACCCAGGGTTTGATCCCTACACCTTCGGGAGGGTGAAACGGATCAAAGCCCTCTAGTCTGAGGGCCTGAGGTGAGCTAGATCATCGGGTCCTTACTCGACCGAGGTGATCTACAAGGGACTTAACCCGATCGATCGTATCGATCGATCATGGCTAGCTTAAGTCCTAGCTATGATCACATTAGGTTTGAATTGACGATACACAAGCATACAAATCGAATGGAAGGAGGTTCGAGCCTCATTAGCTCGAAACCAGCAAGCTGGGGTACTTGGATCTGTCGAGGGACTTGCAGACATCGCAGGGGCAATGCCGTGCTTGCTGAGCTTCCTCTGAGAGTTCCTGAATGCCAGGATACTCTCCTATCAGTGGTACGCACATCGGGAATGCCTGGGAGTCACCTACGCAAGCTTAGGTAGGTGGCAATGGCGGAAGGAAGACAGAGGCTTCAATTGATCTGCAAGGGTCAACTGAAGCGAGGCTATGGCTATTTATAGCCTTAGCAGAGGAGTGGGAAGCTTCTGGAGGGGCGAATTAGGCTGGTGAGGATTGGATGGATCGGGTCATGGCCGAGCTTTCAAAATTCCATTTCGAGCTTGGCCAGGCCACAGGGCCCAATTGGATTACCTAGCCATTATGGGAGGATCAGTAACGACTTGCTGAGCAGGAGGCACGAATTGGGGACAAGGTTGGTATGTGGCAGTAAGGGGGAATCCTCCTATCAGGCGCACGAGCGCAGGGACCCTCGGATGTTGTTTGATCTATTGATCAGATGGCGCTATGGCTGGGATCGCTCGGATTCTAACGGCCGATCGCGGGAGCGATCCTAGCCGTAGGAACCACAGGATGGATCCCATGACAGATCCACGATCTAGCGAGATCAAATCCCGAACATTGGTTAAAAAGGCGCGACGGCTAGATGTGCGGGACTCCGCTGTCATGTGACCCGGGCTCTGCAGCAGATCGCCCGCGGTCCGCACAGTGGATCCCGGCCATTATTTTTAGTTAGGGATAAATTTGCAAAATTGAATTGTTGGAAACCCTAAAATGCAATTAGACCATTTTAATTAAATGTGAATTATGGTCTAAATGATTTCCAAATTGCACAAACTTTTACCTTTAGCTAATTTGGGGGTGAGGAATTCAAAAATACAATCAAAATTTAATTTTGAGATCAAATTATTTTTGGTCTAGACTAGGGCATCTAGACTGATCAAAATATTATTTTGGACTTAGAGAAGTCCTATGGACTTCAAATTTTTAGGACATGATTCATTTGATATTCTAAAAGCAATGGTATTAAAATAAATGATTACTCAGACTATGGCTTAGTAGGGTAACAACCTAGGGTTCTTACATAGCATCATATTTATTTTAGTAGTTGCAATTACTTTTGCTTTTAGCCTCAGCATGTTTAGTTGCTATTTTTGTATATTATTTTTACATACTTGTTGATTAGCTATAGATGATTAGTTTATAGCTATCCCATTCTTTGTAGCTTGTTGCACCTTATAATGTTTATATGTTTAAAACATTTAAATGTGATATCTTAAATATTTAATTCACTTAAGTAGCCTAAATATATACTTAGACAATTGTCTAACTGTAACCTTTTTCTTTTGTTGGCTAGGGCCCTAGCATTTGTGATACCAACAAATGTCAGATTCAAAGTTGTTTGTTGGCGGTGCTGCAAAAGAGGAGCCGGTGCAGGAGGAGGATCTTCCTACTGCTATTTAGAGATATTTTTTCTTTTTTTTGCATTGAGATTGAGATATCTATATTTTCATTTAATTCAGTATGTAATAAGTAAACTCTAGATGTATTTACTTTTCTGCATTTGATCTGAGTTACTACTTTCTTCTCTTCTTTTATACAATGTTATGCCTATGGATGTTACATTCTATTTTCTACTTCTGCTACTTTGATATGTATTGACGTATATTTATAGTTCATCTAGGTGATAAGTCCTTAGCTTAAGGCAAGTTGGGTACTACATGACTCTACTTGAGTTGGGGAGGACACCGCAGTCCCCGTGATTATGCTAATATCAGTACTAGCATGGCCACGGGAAAGTACGGGACCCCACAGTTGGTATCAGAGAACACCATAAGGTGTCAGAATGGAATCTCTGATTCCTTTCTACCTAATGGAGCATTCTTCTAAAATGCAAACATCAAGACATAACATCCACAATATAGTATTATCAGTAACTCATTGAAAAGTTGTAGTATGAAAATGCTCATATCCTAAAAATCTAATTATCTCTAGCTTAACAAAACTTAGTAACTGTTCCTCTTAGAGTCAAATGGATTCTGGAGAGTCTGATGTGGACTACTATCTGCATGCCTTCAAGTTGGCTTAGAACTATTCAAATGGATAAAAGAGAGTAACTAGCAAATTGAAGGAGTTTTAACAAGAGGGACCTTAGTCTTGGACAAACTTCTACATCAGGCAGTGTACCGAGGGCTTGACTTTCCTATATACGCCAAGGAGTGGTTGAGCTGAGTGGAGTCAGTCCTGAGACATATAGAGTGTCCCGAGTCACTCTATGTGGACATTATGACGGATCTGATGCTGGATTATGCAGGAGTCTGGTGGTACGACACCATTGGAAAGCTCGAAAGAAAGCATAAGAGGAAGTGCCAGGAAGTGACTTTTGAGGACTTTTGTGTGGCCTTTAGGGCTGAGTATATTAAGAATGTCTGAGTGTTAGTTAGAATAATTGTCATATTTTAACTTACATGATTCTAGTAGAGTTATGCTTTTTGGCATTTTCTAAATCTTATGTAATCCCTTATTTCAGCAAGTAATGAAAATTTTTTGATATCTATTACAACTTTAAATGACTGTCATCCTTTAAGTAATTCTGAGATATGGTTTGTATTGTTTAATTAGAATGAATCCTGGATCACCACCTGCTGTCACTCCTATCAAGAATACTGTCGCATCCAGTAGTTCTACCGATGAAGTGGCTCATTTGTGGGCAATGGTAGCAACCCTGCTGGAAAACCAAGCCCAACAAGAGATAGTCATGCAAGAGATGTTGAATGATCGTTCCATTCTAGCCACTGTTGTTGTTCCTGCTGTCTCTATTCCGCAATATACATTCCCTTCCCATCACTCGATGTTTAGTCTTCTCCATAATTTTTTAAGATTGAGGCCTTCCATCTTCGGTGGAAACCTATCGCCAATGGACACAGCCGACTGGCTGAAAGCAGTATAAAAGGATCTTATTAGTCTAAAGATCCCAAACTCTGAATTCATCCATCTCACTACACACCTGTTTCATGCAGAAGTAGATACTACTGATGGGAGGAGATCAGGAATACCAAGTTCATAGACTATGAGTTGGAGGATATCCCTTGGGACGAGTTCATTGAAGCATTCAAAACCGAATTCATTCCCCCGTCTGCACAAAACATCATTGCAGACACGATTATAAGGTTGACTCAAGGGAGTCGTTCTATTGCTGACTACGAAAGGGAATTTTGTAGGTTGATTCACTTTGCTCCAGAAGTTACTCATTCTGAACTGGCCAAATGCCACCGCTTTCTTAGTGGACTCTGAGATTCACTGAAAGACCAGATTGTTCCACTTTGCTTAACTAGCTTCTTTGAGCTAGTGGAGATAGCTAAGGTGATTGAGCATCATCAATCTAAAAAGGATCTCAAGCGAAAGGCACAATCAGTGTCTAACCAGCATGAAACCTTCAAGAGGCACATGCCTAACTCTGCAAAAGTCTATTAATTGGAAGTTGCACCGACTGCTGAGCCCATTCAACACTGTAATAGGCCTTATCCATATGGCAAGTGTTATCACTTCAGCCATAAGTGCTATAATTGTGGATGACCAAGCCACAGGTTCTATCACTGTACCCATACAGAAATAATGGATGGAGTTCCAATGAAACCATATCAAAAGAACCAGGTGTTCAGAGCTACTCCACTGAACAAGAGAGAGCCAAATTTGTCCATAATGCCAGCCCCTGCACCTGGAGCTGCTCCAGAGCAGCCATCTGCCCCTAAGTCCCAGAGTAATCTTAGTAGGCAGGTAAACAACCATCCTGCCGGTCCTACGTGAGTTTATGCTTTAACACCTCTCGAAGCTGTAGAAGACAAAAATGTGGTTTCAGGTACACATTTCTGAACTTCCCCTTTGTTAATTGCATTCTTGTACTTTAATTATTGCAATTTGTTAATGTTATTCGTATGAATAAAATAGGCACACTTTACTTTAATGACCAGCCCTGCAATGTGTTGTTTGACACCGGTGCTCATCACTCATTTATTTCTGAACATTTTACGAACATCCTTAAACCACAACTGTACAACTTAGCAAAATCCTTAAGCATTAAACTTCCATCTAGAGCCCAATTAAGTGCCCATAAGTTTTGCAGTTGAACTTCGAATTGATCATCCTGTCATTAGCAAACTTTGATATTATCCTTGGGATGAACTGGCTCAGTGACAATAATGCCGTGATAAACTGCTTGAAAAAAAAGGTCACTCTTCATTCCTAGGGCAAGTCTAAGACTTTTATAGGAAAAACCAGTACATAGTTATCATTAATAAATACTATTAAAGCTGAACAATGAATCAGTAAGGGTTGTGATGCTTTTCTGGTCACCATGATGGGTGAAGTAAAGGAAACTATACCTCTCTCTGATTGTAAAGTAGTTAAGGAATTCGTCGACGTATTCCCAGAAGATCTGCCTGGTGTACCTCCTTCCAGAGAAGTTGAGTTCTCTATTGAACTAGCTCTAGGTACCCAGCCTATATCTAAAGAACCATACAAAATTGCACCTAAGGAATTGCAAGAACTCAACGAACAATTGCAAGAGCTCTTGAATAAAGGCTTTATTAGGCCGAGTATGTCTCCTTGGGGAGCACCTATTCTATTTGTAAAGAAGAAGGATGGATCTATGCGAATGTGCATAGATTATCTTGAACTAAACAAATTCATCATATATAATTAATATTCATTACCTAGAATTGACGATTTATTTGACTAGTTATCTAGAGCTGTCATATTCTCTAAGATTGACTTAAGGTCTGGATATCATCAATTGTGAGTCAGTGAAGATGATATAGGAAACACTATTTTCCGTACTAGTTATGGACATTCTGAATTCCTAGTGATGTCTTTCGGACTCACTAATGCACCATCAATTTTCATGGATTTGATGCAGCGAGTTCTGAAGCCATACTTAGATAAGTTTTTGATCATCTTCATCGACGATATACTCATTCATTCTAGAACCTTACAAGATCATGAAGAACACTTGAGATTAGTATTAGAAACTCTGCGTGAACATCAACTGTATGCCAAGTTCTCCAAGTGTGGGTTCTGGCTTAAATCCATTTCATTTTTGGGACACATAGTCGATGCCCAGGGTACTCGTGTAGATCAAAACAAAGAAAGTGCTATTCAGGATTGGGTTCAACCTAAGACGGTCACATATATTAGAAGTTTCTTATGATTAACTAGATATTACAGGAAGTTCATTAAGGGCTTTTCCCATATCACTTCACCTTTGACTAAGTTGACCCAAAAAGCCGTTCCATTTATTTGGAGCTCAGAATGAGAGAAAGCATTCGAAACTTTGAAGGACGCACTATCTACCGCTCCAGTTCTTGTCCTGCCCAAGGAAGACTTGGACTATCAGGTATACACTGATGCTTCTGGAATTGGTCTAGGTTGTGTGTTAATGTAAGAGGGTAAGGTAATCGCTTATGCCTCTCGACAGTTAAAACCGCACGAGAGAAATTATCCAGTTCATGATCTTGAACTTGCCGCTGTAATGTTTGCCATAAGAACATTGTAACAACTTACTCTGCTAAATTATAGCTTAAGTAGTCAATATTTTTTTGAACATCAAATGAAACCTATCCTAAATATTTGAAGTCCATTGGACTCCCCTAAATCTAAAATGGTATCTTGATCAGTCTAGACCCAAAATATTTTGACCTCAAAATTAAAATTGATTGCATTTTTGAATTCCTCACCCCCAAATTAGTTAGGGGTGAAATTTTGGTGCAATTGGAAATCATTTGGACCATAATTCAATTTAAATTAAAATGGTCCAATTGCACTTAAGGGTTTCCAACATTTCATAATTGCATAAATATCCTTTAAACCAAATTAACAGTCGGGATCCGTTGTGCGGACCGCGGGCGATCCGCTGTGGAGCCCGGGTCACGCGACAACAAGGTCCCGCTGATCTCGCCATCGAACCCTTAGATCCTACGGTCCGGATCTAGTTCCAGGAAACTGCGAATCTGCCGTTAGATGCGTCCCGTTAATCCTACGGCTCTGATTCAATCCTAGCCGGCCGTTGGGATCTGGCGGATCTGGACCGTAGCGCATTCCCTTTGATCCATCGGACGACATTTGAAGGCTAAGCCACTGTGGACCTTTGTCCCGAGCACTACCATCCCCGACAAAAGAAATCTCCCATATCGCCAGCTGCCTAGCCTGTCCCCCACTCCTGCGTCCACCTCAGTAAAGCCATTGAGGCCTCTCCCAAAATGTCAAGGACCCCCAATCGGGCCTCATGACCCGGCCGAGCTCAATTTGGAAAAGCTCAGCCATAGCCCGATCAATCCGGTCCTCCCAAGCCCAATGTCCCCCTCCAGAAGCTTTTTTAAGCTTGTCTGAGGCTATAAATAGCCTCAGTAATCCTCCCTCTACCATTTTGCTGCTCAATTGCCATCAATTCTCCACTGTCTTCTCTTCCGCCATTGTCGCTACCCGAGCTTGCGCAGGCGATTCAGGAGCTTCTGAACTGCTGATAGTAGGCTCTCTTGGTATTCAGGACCCTTTGAAGTGTCCAGAAGCTCAGCCAAGGCCAGTCAAAGTCCCAATTGACCATCTCGAGCTCCCCCGTTGAGCCAGGTACCCCCGTTTGCTGGTTTCAAGCCAATGAGGCTTGGACCTCCTTCCATTTGATTCGTATGCGTGTGTATTATCGTTTCGAACCCAACTTTATCAAAATTAAGATCTAAGATAGCCCTAATCGATCGAATCGATCGATCAGGTTAAGTTTCGTAAGGATCGCCTCGGTCGAGTAAGGACCCGATGATCTAGACCATCCCAGACCCTCAGACTAGGGGGCTTCGATCCACCTCACCTCCCTGATGGTGTAGGGAACGAGCCCAAGGTCTGGTGTGGCCTCTGTGGGGAGAATTTCCTACCCACAGTAGCTCCATTAAAGGAGCTCTCGGGTGAGTAAGGTCCGGCCGATCCAGACCGCCTCACAGAGGGCTTCAGGTCTCGTTCGGTGCGCCTGGTCATGGTGAAGGTGTGGCGATCTTTTACCATGCCTTCCGTGGTCTGGTTGCATTGGAATTTGATGATTAGGGTTCCCCTAATCAGCCCTCTCCGTCAAGACGAAGGCATGGGGACGAAGCCCGGTGCGTGTCGGGCAGCCCGTGACCCGCGCGGTACGACAGTCCCGGGGCTTCGGGCCCCGGTCAACCCGCGCAGTTCAGCTAATGGGCTGAGCCCATTTTAATAAAATTCGAATAATTAAAATTATTTTTCTAAAGGAAAATAATTCAATTATTCAAATCATAGGAATTTGATTAAATAAAAATACAGAATGTATTAATTGCATAACTTTTAATTCACTGGTCCAAATCCTATGATATTATATATGAAAATGATCAGAAAATCATCAGGGATCTGAATATAAAATAAAATTTGACATTTGATGGTTAGATTTTCTATTATTTCCAAATTATAGTGGAACTTAATTAGGATGATTTAGAAAATATACTTAACCAAATTGTATGATTAGGGTGCCTTTAGTTTACTTGTGGTGAGTAGAATACATGTGTTACGTTATTTATTTTTCTGAGCTCTGTATTTCAAATTATGCCTAAATATTGTTAAGTAATATTAGTGAAAATTAGGGTTTATACTTGTTGGATCTTAGCAAACTTAAGCTCTGATTAATTATATTATTGAGTAGAACTTGTGTGCTAAATAGCAACTAGTTTTGATGGCTGGATTTGTAATTAAGTGCTAATCCATTTAAATGGATTTAGAGTTTGATTAGCACTAATTACTTTATATTTTTATGAAGTTTTCTGTCTTTATGCTTCATAACAGTAGGGTAAATGTATTAGAAACCTTATATATTAATCCATAATATATAAATTAGATAAACCAAAAAAATTGAAGAACTTAACCTACTTAATTAACTTAAGAAATCTTAAGTCTTGGATCAAGCTTTTAACACTTGATCTAGGTCTGAGATTGCCACCAATAATACATGTTTAATGCACTGATTTGACATTGATCTATAAATACATACTTGATCTTAATTAAGGCATTAGAAGGGGTCAAACCCTAATCTACTTAAGTAAGATCCAAATCCTTAACCATTAACTTAATTGATTTGATTATAAGACAATGAACCTGACATTTTCCAATAATGCATCTGATATGATATTGACCCTAAACATTTTAATTAGTCATGGTAAGGTTATTAATAAAGCTATATGATAGCCTAATCTGAATCAAATCTTTAGATCCTGGATTTTCTTCTAAATAAGACCATTAGCATAAGAAGATTCATAAAATCAAATTGATTGAACAAGTGACCTAAAATTGTAAAAATATTCTTGATATAAATCCCATAATCTTAGATTAAGTTGTGATCAGATGACTTAATCATCTGATCTAATCATTCTAAACCTAACTATGAAATAGAATCTTAAAATTTTAATATTAAAATGGGAGATCTTAGGTATCTCTTCATAAGATCGTCTTGAAATATTTAAAAGACCTAAATTACATATACTTTGAGATAGGAGAACTTGTATGGCTCATTGAGGTAGAAGCTTAGAAGATCCCATAACCTTAGAAATTGATCTTAACCCCTCATGGTAGGAATCCCTTAAGATATTAGAATAATACTTCTCCTTATGGTAGAATCCATGCTAAGTGATCCTTGATCACAATTTTGTGAAATATTGTATAGGTCTTACCCACTAGCTTAGGCCTTAATAGTCTTGATAATTCCTTACTTTATTAAGTAGACTTGATTGAACCTTGATCATTGGGTGGTGTAGTATTGTGGCGGCCGCCCCTTAATCAAATAAGTGTTAAGAGGTGGTCGTCACTAGTACCACAGACATTACATTAATAACATATCCGTGATACTAATCAAGAGCTGAGCAAGATTTAATAGAAATATATATATAGTATAGCAGTGCAAAATAGGTAGAAAGGAAGCATCCAGACACATTCCACATTAATTCATTCACATACAATACATTTAAATGCAGAACAGTAAGAATAAGAAAACATAGATATTACATTTTTAACAAAGGCAGGTCAAGAAGGGGGAAGCATATCTCCTTTAATGAGCCGCACTTTACCTTAACCTGCTAGCAGCTAAATCCTCAAGCGCTGGATCTGACCTATTCTCCTGATCTGCCATATATACATATATGACAGGGCACAGCCAAAAAAAAGAAAATCTGGTTAGACTCTAATAAGTCTAAGTATAATTTAAGCTAAATGTTTTACATGTGTTATTAATGTCACCATTTTAACTTAAGCACAATAAAAACTAACTAAGCGGTAGGAGCAGTAAGCGTAACAAGAAATAGGGATAGTTATAAATATAATATCTATAACTAAACAATAAATGAGGCAAAAGCATTCCCCAACAACTAAGCAAGGAATGGGAATATACATATAAATAGTGCAGTAAGTAAGAGAACTGAAAGTAAAATCTAATCCTACACATGCTGGTAATCAAATGAAATATGCAAATTACAATAATAAATCTCAGCAGTGATACATATAAATAGTAACAAAATCTAACATCCTATTGTATGTAAGCTGTACAAAAAAATAGCTGACTGAATAAGCAATGCTAAAACATAGCCAAATACTAAAACTGTACATCAAACTCTGTATACTGACTGCTATATCAGAAGACTTGACCAAACTGGCCCACATATATATACATCTCAATCTGTAAACATACTGAATATACTGCATGACTGAAGAGACAGACAATACTTATGCAACATATTTTAGTTGTTTTACTTTTATTTTTATGGACAACTGTTAGAAACAACTGAGGAGTCAAGCACGTCTGCAAGACTATATGAGTCCCAAGCCTAACACACTCTCCTCAATGAGAATGTTAGGCATCCTAATCTCACCTTACCCCTATCTATCGGGGAAAATACGCACCATAATCACCATAAATCGGACCCAAAGGTAACTGTTATCCTATTATTTAAAGTTTTTATTTTCATGCACAAAGTTCTCTTATATGAAATGTACAAGAAAGTAAGCTCAAATACATAAGGAATGTGTAGCACAAAATATCAAAATAAGCAAGGAACTCTACTAATATGGTGATATTATTTGTTTTCTAATTTATCCATTTTAATTATTCTAAGTTATACAACTTAGAAGCACGGTCTTATGGTTAAAAACAATCAGAACTGATCATGTTCCAATTTAGTTCAATCAAAATTGACTATAAGTTAAATAATAAATCATCACATCTTAATTGATGAATTGAGACGTTCTAAGCTAAGATCCGATCAAGATCTACTAAGCTATGGATTATGAATTAAACACCACAAATTTGGGTTCAATCACATAATCCAAAGGTAAGCTTAAGGTCTATAGTTCAATCTAAAAATGAACTGATGATTAAGACATATTCTATTAAGTAAAAATCAAGCTTAACTGAATGGGTCTCTATTCTTAATTTAAAATTGAAAGATAAAATAATCAAAATGAAACTATGAAAATTTAGAAACTAATAAAACCAAGATTTTATTCATTGAATAAATCACTTATTCAATGAATGAATCTAACCTAGTGTCTATCCCTAATCTTAAGGAAAAGATCCTATGGTGAAGTGAGGATCCTAGGGAAGTGCTGTACTTTTAACTCTAGGTCCTCATTCATGTCCGCATAACTTACAATTTCCAATTAAGGTGATGATTACTACTTAGTTAGTAAGAGTTCTTATTCCCTAATGTCATAGTTTCCAAATAACAAACAATCCTAATGATGCTAAGATCTATGCAAGTGGTGTACGCACTATACATAGAGCTCAAGAAAATAACATAATTAAGAGAATACAGAACTTCAATAAATTTCTAAGTACGAAATGTACCTTTAAGGCAATTCGATCATGAAGCTCGATGGTTGATTGAAATGATATGTCAACCGCACAATCCCTGCAATTTGTTTTTAGTAAGTTAGTTCCTTAAAGCTTAAATGGCATTACTCATTCTTTTTACTCCTCTTAAACTCAGAGTGCTCTTATTAATGAGGCTGCCCCTTTGCTTTTAATTTATGAAACTTATTGCGTATTTCCTATAATATCGTTGACATATTGTAATTAACATCAAAAGATCTCTTTAACATTTATAAATATATTTAATCATGTCCTTGATTAATATTACTTAGAATAGTAAAAGACAATTCCAAAAACAAATTTATAGATGCATTATATTTATTAGTACTAATCTTCAATTTTAAAAATGAATTTGATATATATCTTTAGCACTCACATGTTATATTAAATAATATTGAGCAGCTTAGAACGCGAATACTTCATGCATAAGTAGGGTTTTAAGAAGCACTTGTGAGTTTATATTGCAATCCATTTAACTATTTAAAAGACACGCTAAGAAGGCTCAACGTAAGACAACATCAACAATTTATTTACAAATGGTGTGAAAAGATTTATTGATAATTGCCATAAATAATAATCTCAATGATTCATATAAGTATATATTATTATAATCTTTTTCTTTGCCAAACTTTTAAGAACTACTTTGATCAACCTTCCTTTTTATAAAGCAAACATATGAGATACTTTGTGAGGCCCGTACAAATTAAATATCCTATTTAACAAAGTAATTCTAAACAAACAAATATTATAATTACTTATATGATAAAAATATTGCTATATTCAAATATTAAATAATAAAGAATATCACAAATACGTTAACTTAATTTAATTTTATTAAAGTTCAGAATTATTTGGTTCAAATTTAAGTAAGCTTAAACTGAGTTAAACTAATCCGTAAACAAAAACTTGTTGAAGTTAAGCTAAGAAGCCAAAAAAGTGGCCAAACTTCTATAAAAAAAATATTGTTCACTTTGGATACAACAAGATCTCAACACAAGTCAATAAATATCTTCTATTTCAAAAACTTGATCTTATTCATACAAGTCGCTCAAGTTGTTAATTACAATAGCAATTCTTGTTTTATAGTATAGAATCTTATGCATGCTTATCAATGTAAAATTTACTCCATACAATAGCAATTATCTTTATGTGTGCAGTACAACTGCATTTCAAGTAATATCTTTACCCAAATATTGTTTGGAGCATAAATGATGACATAAATAAGCCAATCGCAAATAAAACATGATTGATTAATAAGTATGAGGAGTTACCAAATCAACAATCGACATAATATTGGCAAGAATGATGAAGTGACTGCTGTTGGCTGAATGGAGATCTGCTCGGCCATGGAGGGAAGAAGGATGGTTCGGCCATGGAGGGAAGAAGGCCGCTGTTCGGCCGACAGGAAGAAGGCTGCTGTTCGGCCGACAGGAAGAAGGCTGCTGCCATCTATTTGCTTAAAAAGTTAATTTCTAACTTAGCCAATAATAATCGAGGGTTTGAAGAATTCAGTTTCCAATATTACATATTCTAAATTAGTTAATAAGTAAGATTAATAGAGTTTTAAGAAATAATTATTTAATTAAGCTTAATTTATGAATAGTGTTTTAGCTTGTTGGTTAAGATTTCAAACTTATTATCTCATTTGCTTGCATATTTAATTTACATTTGAAGTTTAATGTTTTAGAGCTTTTTAATGGCAAACACTAAATTCTTTATGATTTATTTACAAATTAACTAATTTTTAAATATTACATACATAACACTCTAATCAAAAATAATAAAATATATCACATAATAAATACATTACACTTATCATTCAAATAGTGTTTATTCCATCGCTTTAGCAGTTCTTTTTCAAGTGAGATTAGTTTCTAAATGGAGCATATGATGAACTCTGTAGCAAACTTGAAAGAAGAACTTGCCGATTGCTGCTCTAAATCGGCAGAGGATTCACAACAATTTTAGAGGAAAAAAAAATTTCAAGCGACCACAACTGGCCATCAAGTAATGTATGTTAACTTTGCTCTTAGCCGGTTAAAAATGTTCACTTGTTAAAAATGTGTTGGATATCTCAAATATTTCCTTATGAATAAATTTGTTTCTTAAAATAACATAAATTATCTACTGTTCTTAATCAAAATGTGCTAAAATATGCTTCAATAAAATACCATTAATCAAAATTTACAAAAATAATTGTACCTCCATAGTGTCGAGAAGATCGGTCGATGGGGTGCTGATTGGCTTTCCAAGGATAGGGGAAAGCAAGTTTCAGCCATACAGGGTTCGGCCAGGATGAAGAGTGAAGAGATGGCCAGCTGGCCGACGCCTCTCGGTCTCCTACCTAGAGGGACGAGATGCGACACAGCCATACGCCGAGGAGAGGCGCTCGGCCGGATAGAGGACTTCGGCCAAGAGAAAAGGAGAGCTGCTCGGCCGTGGAGAGGAGAAGGAGTGCTCGGCGCCGGCTGTGGAGAAGAAGGGGAAGGAGGAGAGGCGTTGTCGGCCAAGAGGAGGAGAGCCTAGCGACTCGTGCGACTTGAAGAAAAGAGGAGTCGTCAGCTGTGAATGAAAAGGGATTTAGGTTTTTAGGAAATTTAGGTTAGATGAGGAGTGATATATATAAACTCAAACAATTTTGATGAGAGCCACTCGATCAAAATCGAGTGGCTAAGAGTTGCTGAAACTTATAAGGGTTGATTGAGCAATCAAATAAACTCCAAAAATTGCGAGCTTGGTATCCAAACGACCATCTCGACGAGACGAACGCAAGCGTCCAAAAATTATTAAATTTGGACGAGTATTTTATTTTATATTAATTTTTAAGTGAAAATTTTAAAAATTCGCTACTATTAATCCGGAGCCCGAAAAATCACGAAACTTAAAATATAGTGTCATCTTATAATGTTTAACTCAAATCTACAAAAATTTCTAAAATCTGACTTTAATTTTATCTATTATCAACTCCGGAAGTTTAAACTTTCCGAATTTATTTAGAATGATCCGAGAGTCAGATCACGCTCAAATTTTAGTAGAGAGATTCCCTTGATACGCTTCATTTGAGGATATTTTTATTTAATTTTTATTTGACTAAAATTAAAGTTCTAATTTCGACTTAATCTTCCTGAATTTGGGATTAATTACTCTAGTAACAACCTCGGGTTCTTACAAGTATAGTATACCCATACTACTGGTTCCCAGTAGTATTCAGGAATGGTTGATTCACTCTAATAGGGACTTATGAGCGAGTGCTAACCTGAGGGATTAGATGAATATAGTCTTGTTAGAATAAATCATTCAAACCTAAGAGTGTATTAAATGGGCATTCATTCCTTAGTTTGATTGAAATACAAATTGCCAATAGGCAATGCCTCCTAGAGAAGATCGCTTCAATAGGTCTGGCTCAGCCAAACTAAGTAATTGAAGTTATCTTCTTTAAGACACTAAGTGTGATTGTGAGTAGGACATCTTAACAACTTAGCTTGAGATACAAATCGCCAACGGATGATGCCTCCTATCGAAGATCGCTCTGTTAGGATGGCTTAATCAAACTAAGTGATGAGAATCACCTTCCTTGTAAAGACATTAAGTATGTGTATACCATCATTTTACCTAATAATCCTTAATTAAATCTGCAACTTTAACTAGTTACCGATCTAGAAGTTAGGAGTCATAATCCTTTTAGAAGGATTCTGCACAGTGGAGACTTAGAATTCATTATCATCATTCCTATCTTTCATGAATTTTCTGGGTTTTTACTCATATAGAATAGAAACATAGGCATAAGCATGAGAATGGACTTGAAGCATTATTTCAGCAGTAACGCATGAGTATCAGTGATGAAGTATGAGTTAGGGAATATTACATACACATACTGGGGAATTTCAGGGTGCATCTGTGTCACCATACTATATTCCCAACCGGGTGTATGTTTACATTGGACTATTCTACTCATAGTCTTTCAGTGATAATTCAGTGATATATCTGTGGCATATGTAGTGTGGCATACTTGGGTGCATCATTCCAGTGACATATAGTACAGTATTCAGCATTTCTTTCATCTTCATTTCTGAGTGTTCAATACTTCCTTTACTTTCAGTTTTCATTTATGTGACTGTTTTACTTACTTAGCCTTTACTATCTTACTTAGCTATTATAGTTTCTCCTTACTTAGTTTTTTTCCCCAGTTTTTCCTATAGTTTTTCTTTACTATACTTTCTACCTATATTTAGCTTTATTTCTGCATAGTTAATTGCGATGTGCTAGACTTCTTGTCTAACACGAGGTACTTTTGGGATCTGGCAATTTGCTAGATCCCGAGCGGCTTGTGGAGACAGGTCAGGAGGACACACAAGAGGTCTAGGAGGAGTATGTGGAGCCTTAGTGGATCGGACATCTACCTTTACTTTCAGCTCTATTTCAGTACTATAGTAGAACTTATTTACTTCTGTATTTAAATTTGTCTATAATAAATTCTGGATGTATCTCTTACTTTCTTTTTCTGAGATGAATGTTTGCTAGTGCTTGTGATGAATGTATTATGGATGTATTACTTTTAGCTTCCGCACTCTGTTATACTACTATACTTAGTATTGTGATGTGACCGGCATACTGGAAATATGGATATATTGATGACGTATATCAGACCCTTACTCGTTCTTTAAATCTAATATACGTGTTAGGCTAATACTTGATGTAAGTATTCTACTCTTACCTTAAGTATTGGCTCTCGATCCTACTCTTAGGATCGAGTCAACAGCCCTCAGTTTGGCTCAGTCTTAGACCCGCCTATTTGGGAAGATGGGTTTTGCTTGTATACCCGTCCTCCCGAGTAGCGCACCGCTCCGCCGTAGGATGTACACATATCTCTTGTCTTTTGTGTGCGGCGAAGGGGTGGGGCGCTACAGTTGGTATCAGAGAAATACCATAAAGTGTCATATAAGGAGTTTATTCTTATCTACTTTAGGCTCTGTTCTCTGTTTCAGATCAAGATCACAACTTACTAAGTGTAGTGCAAAGCAATCATCTAAAACAGTTCATTAAACTGTCTCAAAAACAAAAAGGGAAAAACTATGTCTAAAAGACTAACACCCTAGAAATTTAACACACATAATAAATTGATTGAAACTGCAACTCATAAAATGGACATCTTAGGGCTTGAACGAACTCTTGAAAATAATAATAAACTGTAAATAAAATACTTATGGGTTGAAGTATTCTAAGAATGGACTACTCGCAGTCAGCATTCCCATTCTATCTTAGGAGGTTTGATGATTATTGGATAGATGATCTTCAAGACAGTCAGATCTACGGAAGGACCATCGATGGAGTGTCACCGCGCGGAGTTGAAGTATTAGACAAGATTCTTGCCCATTCATCGTTTGGAGGCACCAGAATAAACAACCCTCAGCACCCGCTAGGGTATATATGCTAACTCCTGCCTCTGCTCCTGAGAGCAATGACGTGGTGTCAGGTACGCCTTAACATAATTTTTCATTATTTCAGTAATCGTTCCATACTATTGCAGTACCTTAACTTTTGAATAGCCATCCTTATTAAACTGCGGTAATTATAGGCACCTTATTGATAAACGACAAATCTTATAACGACCTTTTCGATACGGGAGCAAGTCATTCCTTCGTATCAAAAAGTTGGGCTAAAAGTCTCAAACTACCAACCTATCCATTAGCCAGTTCATTGAGTATTGGGTTGCCCTCGGGAGCCCATATGCAGTCTCAAAAATTCTGCAAACTATATATTCCTATTGGGGAACAAAACTATGGAGCCAAGTTAATTATATTGCCAATCACCAACTTTGATAAAATCTTAGGCATGAATTGGCTGAGCCAGCATGATGCTTCCATAAATTGCCTAAAGAAGAAAATAACATCAGGCAGTGGGAGTAACACAAAATCATTCGTGGGGAGGTTTAGCACTCAATCGTCATTGATCAATGCGATGGCAGCAAAAAGGCTAGTCAGGAAGGGATGCAGCGCTTATCTTGTGACAATGTTGGGAGAGAAGAAAGAAGTTGTACATATTTCTGAAAACCACATAGTTTGTGAATTTCCTAATGTGTTCCTTGAAGACCTACCCGGTCTTCCTCCAGTGAGAGAAGTAGAATTTTCCATAGCACTAATTCCTGGAACGCAACCACTATCAAAGGTTCCGTATCGTATGGCGCCAAAAGAACTCCAAGAGGTGAACAATGAACTCCGGGAACTATTGGAGAAGTGTCTTATTCATCCAAGTTCATCTCCTTAGGGAGCGCCAGTGCTGTTCATAAAGAAGAAAGATTGATCGATGAGAATGTGCATAGATTACAGAGAATTAAATAAAGTAACCATTAAGAATAAGTACCCTCTGCCTCGTATCGATGACCTGTTCGATCAATTATCCAGAGCTAAAGTCTTCTCCAAGATAGACTTGTGATCAGGATATCATCAATTACGAGTTAAGGATTCATATATTGAGAAGACAGCGTTTAGAACCCGCTATGGGCATTACGAATTCTTGGTGATGTCCTCTGGCTTAATAAATGTGTCGTCCGTCTTTATGGACTTAATGCAATGCGTGCTGAAAACATATTTGGATAAATTCATCATTATCTTCATCGACGATATATTGATTTATTTAAAAGATAAAACGGATCACGAGAATCACCTGTGTTTAGTACTTGGAGAGCTCAGGAGCCATAAGTTATATGCTAAATATTCTAAGTGCGAATTTTGGCTTGACTCAGTCGCTTTTCTGGGTCAGATCGTCGATTCTCAGGGAATCAGAGTCGATCAAAGTAAAGTAAACGCAGTCCAAGATTGGTCACAATCAAAGTCTGTGACTGACATTAGAAGTTTCTTAGGTCTGGCAGGCTATTATAGGAAGCTTGTTAAAGGGTTTTCGCAAATTGCATCCCCTCTCACTAAGTTGACTCAGAAAGCAGTACCGTTCCTCTGGAGCCCAGAATGTGAGAAAGCATTCCAAACACTAAAAGATGCTCTATCCTCTGCACCAGTTCTTGCCTTACCTAAAGAAGGCCTGAATTACTAAGTCTATACCGATGCATCTGGAATAGGATTGGGATGTGTTTTGATGCAGGAAGGAAGAGTTATAGCCTATGCATCTCGTCAGTTAAGACCTCATGAGAAGAACTATCTCGTCCATGATCTTGAGTTAGCAGCGGTAGTCTTTGCTCTAAAAATCTGGCATCATTATCTTTATGGCATCCAGTGTTCTAAATTCACTGATCATCAGAGCTTGAAGTACATCTTCACCCAGCGTGAGCTGAACTGCCGACAGCAAAGATGGCTTGAACTAATAAGCGATTATGATCTAAACATCCAATATCATCCTGGAAAAGCGAATGTCGTAGCCGATGCACTTAGTCGTCATGCTACACTATCTTCTTTAATACTATCCAGTCCTCCGGAAGAAGAATTTCGGAAGCTCAAAATTAGGCCAATACGTGGTGACATGTTAAGCACATTAATATCCATGAGTTCAGTTGAACCCACATTTCATCACGATGTCTCCATTTCACAAACCAAGGATGAAGACTACCTGAAGTTTAAAGTTGATATCGAGAGTGGTCGTCGCTTTGATCTTTAGCTTTTAGGTAATGTAATTTATCATGGGGATCGTCTATGGATTCCCAAATCCAGGCAGCAAGAAATTCTAGTAGAAGGTCACAATTCAGGTTACCAAATACATCCCGGCAGCACCAAGATGTATCAAGATCTGAAGAAATCATTCTGGTGGCCTGGAATGAAGAAAAGCATGGCAGAATTTGTAGCAAAATGTCACGCTTGTAGCCTAGTCAAAGCCGTACACCAAAAGTCTGGAGGACTTCTCCATCCCCTAGCAATTCCTAAATGGAAGTGGTTCGACATTTCTATGGATTTTGTTATGGGAATGCCTAAAGCAATATCCAATGCTGATTCAATATGGGTCATTGTCGATCGATTGACCAAATCAGCGCATTTTATTCCTATGCGGCAAACTGATTCTGTGGAGAATTTGGCAAGGTTGTACATCAAGGAAATTATCAGGCTCCATGGAATTCCAAGATCTATTATGTCTGATTGAGATAGTCATTTCACTTCTAAATTTTGGCAAGCAGTGCATCAGGACTTGGGGACTACTCTAGCCATGAGTACCGCTTTCCATCCTCAGACCGATGGTCAAACAAAAGAGCCAATTAAGATGTTAGCGCATGATCAAAAGCAGCTAACGAATCGCTCAATTCCAATGGTGAAAGTTCAGTGGAGGAATCGCTCTTTAGAAGAGTCTACTTGGGAGAAAGAGGCGGATATGAGGATGAAGTACCCCAATCTCTTTGAAACCCCAGCTACCCATTAATTCTCTGTGTCTTATTCTATCCTTCAATTTCTTCATGTTTACCTTCTCTCTTGAGATGATGTCGAGGATGACATCATTCTAAAGTGGGGGAGTCTGTAATAACCCTAGGTTATTACTCTGCCGTGGTCTGGTTGTGCCGAAATTTGATGATTAGGGTTCCCCTAATTGGTCCTCTCCGTCAGGACGAAGGCACGGGGATGAAGCCCGGTGCGGGTCGGGCAGCCCGTGACCCGCGCGGTGCGACAGTCCCGGGCCTTCAAGCCCCGGTTGACCCGCGCAGTTCGGCTAATGGGTCAAGCCCATTTTAATAAAATCCAAATAATTAGAATTAATTTCTTTAAGGAAAATAATTCAATTATTCAAATCATAGGAATTTGATTAAATAAAAATATATAATGTATTAATTGCATAACTTTTAATCAACTGGTCCAAATCCGATGATATTATTGATGAAAATAATCAGAAAATTATCAGGAATCTGAATATAAAATAAAAATTGACATTTGATGGTTAGATTTTCTATTATTGCCTAATTATAGTGAAACTTAATTAGGATGATTTAGCAAATATACTTAACCAAATTACATGAGTAGGGTGCCTTTAGTTTACTTGTGGTGTGTAAAATACATGTGTTAAGTAATTTATTTTTCTGAGCTCTACATTTTAAATTATGTCTTAATATTACTAAAGCATGATTAGTGAAAATTAGGGTTTATACTTGTTGGATCTTAGCAAACTTAGGCTCTGATTAATTATATTATTGAGTAGAACTTGTGTGCTAAATAGCAACTAGTTTTGATGGCTGGGTTTGTAATTAAGTGCTAATCCATTTAAATGGATTTAATGTTTGATTAGTACTAATTACTTTCTATTTTTATGAATTTTTCTATTTTTATGCTTCATAACAGTAGGGTAAATGTATTAGAAACCTTATATATTAATCCATAATGTATAAATTGAATAAACTAAAAAAATTGAAAATCTTAACCTCCTTAATTAACATAAGAAATCTTAAGTCTTGGATCAAGCTTTTAAGACTTGAATCTAGGTCTGACATTGCCACCAATAATACATGTTTAATCCACTAATTTGACATTGATCTATAAATACATTCTTGATCTTAATTAAGGCATGAGAAGGGGTCAAACCCTAATCTACTTAAGTAAGAGCCAAATCCTTAACCATTAACTTAATTGATTTGATTATATATAACAATCCTATGTTGTTACCTTGCAAAAATATAGATAACCTAATCAAATTTCAAACACCATTACTTATAGAACTTCAAATTAAGCCTATCTAGAAAATTTGGAGTTCATTGGACTTCTCTCCAATTTTACTTTTGATCAGTCTAGATGCCTTAGTCTACACCTAAAATATTTTCATCTCAAAACTAAATTCTAATTGCATTTTTAGATTTCTCACCCCCAAATTAGCTAAGGGTGAAAATTTGGTTCAATTTGGAATTCATTTAGGCCATAATTCAATTTAATTTAAAATGGTTCAATTGCATTTAAGGGTTTTTGACTTTTCCTAATTGCATATTTACCCTTAATACCTAATATAACAGTCGGGATCCGCTGTGTGGACCGCGGGCGATCCGCTGCGGAGCCCGGTGATGAATCCATAAATTATATCTAAAATAAAGGGGAAAATTCATTTATTTAAGATATTTTTGTTGCTCCTAAATCAAATTTTTCTATCTTTTCAAGAAATGGAATCCAAAGGAGCTCTAGGGCATTTCTGTAATTCTTCTAAAAATATAAACAAAGAATTCCGCTACAGCGCACTGCAGCGCGTGGTCGTGCGCCGCAACGGGCTGCAGCGGAAATATTTAAACTATATTAAACAGGCTCCCCACTACTTGAATAGTGATTTTTGCGGAATTAACCGTTACAACGCGCGGTCGTGCGCTGCAGCGATTTACCGCGAAGATACTTATGATTATTAAAAGGGGGCCTCAACTAATTGAATAGTGATTTTGGCGGAATTCATCGCTATAGCGCGCGGTCGCACGCTGCAGCGGTTTACCGCGAAAATACTTACGATTATTAAAAGGGGGGCCCAACTAATTGAATAGTATTTTTTGCGAAATTCACCGCTACAGCTCGCGGTCGTGCGCTGCAGTGGTTTACCGTGAAAATACTTGACTTTGTAAATTGGGCCGCCCAACTAATTGAATAGTGTTTTTCGCGGAATTCACCGCTACAACGCGCGGTCATGCGCTGCAGCAGTTTATCGCGAAGGACTTGGCTATATAAATCGGGCCGCCCAACTAATTGAACAGTGTTTTTCACGGAATTGACCGCTACAGTGCGCGCTTGCGCGCTGCAGCAGTCTGCCGCGGAAATATTTCTCTCTATAAAATCTAGAAAAAGAATTAATTGAACTGTGTTTTTTGCGGAATTCCCCGCTACAGTGCACGGTTGCGCGCTGCAGCGGTCAACAACGGAAGCTAAATTGCTAAGGACCAGGGTATGCTAAAGCACGCTCCAGCGCGCTGCAGCGTGCTGTAGCGGCCCGTCGAAATTTTTCCCATACAATGCATTTAATGCAGCTGGAGACATGACCTTTATCCTGAATGTTGTCTCCAGCCATCATTTCCTGCAGCAGCCATTTTTTTGTAAGCTTTGAGGTGATGCGTGGCTAAAGAAATGAGATTATTGTCACCTCACCCTAAATTAAAAATTAGTGCAATTATGAATTCAGCATTTTGTATGGAAATTCTAATTGCTTATGGAGGAGAGGAGCATGCAGCCCCCCTTCCTATAAATACCCCTCCTCTTGAATAGAGGAGGGTTCACAATTTTAGCAAAAATTCCCTAAGTAAGGAGGTTAGCCAAAGGAAGAAAGAGCTCCCCAAGGGTGGCAAGGCAAGCTTTTGTAAAGGGGGAAGAGGAAGAAGGCAGCACTAGCAACCTAAGGAGAGGATAATTAGAAGGAGAAGAAGAATTCTGAAGAACTTCTACGGAGCGTTCCTAGTATCTTCTAAACTCAATCTTGTATTTTCTTTTTAGTGACCAGGAAAGGTTTTTTATCTATGTATGTGTCTTCCTTATTTTCTTGTGTCACGAGTAGCTAAACTCCCCTTGGGGAGGGTTAGGATAAAGTCCCATGATGCATGATGTAATATTGTTGTATGATTGTTTTCCCTCAAGCATAATGTATTTGTGATTTTAATGCCTTACGAAGAAATTTTCATCTAAATTAGTCTTGATGTGTTTAAGAGGAAAGAACTAAAAAAATCCAAAATCTAATTATCTTGTGCTCCTTAGCTCACCTTAGGTTGGATGCTAGATTTTGAGTGCATGGAAGCTTAGAACCATGTGAGAAGGTTCTTGAGCACAATGCACCTCAACCTAAGCTCAATCTAAGAGTTGATGCAAGTGACGCTAAGACCCACTAAATGAGCTCCTTAGCTCCACATAATTGAGATTGAGTAATAAAGTATTGAGTGCTCATGAACTAAGTGACATTGTCATTGAGCCCAACATGTGATTCTCTCATCTCAGCCATGTGAGATGCGAAGTGATGCTCGTAGTGGAATATCAATGCTTACGAGATCCTAAGATTTAAGAAAATTTAACTTCTCCTTAAATAAGGAGAAAGTGAATTAACTTTAAATCTCAAGAACCTTGCAAGAATCTTTGTGCTAAAGTAGAACCGAATGTGAGTTCATTTTGTGCACGAGATTTGAACTTGTAAGCCTTTGAGCTAGACTAAAGGACAACAATGTGCACCTGATTTCAATTGAACTAAATGATAAAGCTTGAGAAATAAATATACACAAGTATTATATTATTTTATGTGGGATGGGCCCAACTCTCCTCTTCCTTTAAATCTTGATATTTACTTAGTGAATATTCGTGCTAATTTTAGACCAACCAACCAATACATACTATAGCTTAAACATTAGTGAGAATAGATATACTTTAGTGCCAAATCAACCAATTCTCTATGTTTCGATAAATTCCCGAAAAGTCACACTTTCCACTTATTACTTCAGACCACGTACACTTGCGTGCAAACGCAAACGTGTATTTATAGTCTGTCACCCGGGTCACACGACAGCAGGATCCCTCAAATCTAGCCGTCGCTCCTTCCTATCCAATGGCTAGGATTAGAACCGTGGGTCCACCGTTAGATCAACCCGAACGATCCTACGGCATGGATTTAATCTGATTCGGCTATTAGGATCCAAAGGATCAGGACCGTTGCGTCTTCCCAATCGATACATCAGACAGTCCACAGCGCACCCGCATTGTGGATCTTCATCTTTGCCACGCCCACGGCCGACCGAAGGGAATCCCGTGGATCCTCGATAGCCTGGCTTGTCCCCCACTACCCGTTCCACCTCAGCAAGCCATTGGGGATCTTCCCCCAATGGCATATCAACCCTGGTCGGGCCTCATGACCCGGCCGAGCCCAATTAGGGAAACTGAGAGTTCGGCCCTAGCCTGACCTCTCGGGACTCATTAACCCATTCAAAGCTCTCCAAAAGCTTCCTTGTGAGCATCTGAGGCTATAAATAGCCTCAGCGATCCTTCCTCTAATCCTTTGTTGTTTAATTGAACCCTCTGCAAACTCGCCGCCATTGCAGAATTCCCGAGCAGCTAAGCTTCGTCCAGGTGCTCCCAAGCTCGCGTACCGCTGATAGGAGAGTCTCCTAGAGTTCAGGAACTCTCAGAGAGATCCAAGGCAGCTCAGCAAGCTAGGAGGAGACCTCTTCACCGTTTGTGAACTCTCGAACAAATCCAGATACCTTCCCTTACTAGTTTTGAGCCAATGAGGCTCGGACCTTGCTCCTTTCGATGCACCTGAGCTAGTATTGTTGTCTCGAACCCAAGGGTATCGAGATTAAGATCTAGGCTAGCCCTGATCGATTGAATCGATCGATCAGATTAAATTTCTAAAGGATCGCCCCGGTCGAGTAAGGACCCGGCGATCCAGATCATCCCAGACCCTCAGACCAGAGGGCTTCGATTCGCCGCACCTCCCTGATGGTGTAGGGATCGAGCCCGGGGTCTGGCGTGGCCTCTGTGGGGAGATAATTCTCCCCACAGTAGTTCCAATGAAGGAGCCTTCGGGTGAGTAAGGTCTGGCTTATACAGACCGTCTCACAGAGGGCTTCGAGTCCCATCCGATGCGTCTGACCACGATGATCGTGTAGCGATCGATTCCTGGCCGAGCCGTGGTCTGGATGCGTCAGAATTTGGCGATTAGGGTTTCCCTAATCAGCCCTATCCATCGGGATGAAGGAGCGGGGACGACGACACTATGCGGACCGGGTCGACCCACGACCTGCGAGGTGCGACAGTGATGGGTCTCCCGGGCCGCGGTCGACCCGCGCGGTTTGGATTACGGGCCGACTCGTTTTAATTAATATCGAATTATTGGAATTATTTTCCTTAAGGAAAAGAATTCCAATAATCAAATCATAGGATTTTGATTAAATAAAAATACAGAATGTATTATTTGAATAACTCTTAATCCACCGGTCCAAATCCTACAATATTATATATGAAAATAATCAGCAAAATATAAGGGACCAGAATATAAAATAAAAATGGACATCTAATGGTTAGATCTTTAATCATTACTTAATTACAGTGGATCTTAATTAGGGTGATTTGGTAGTTTTACTTATCCAAATTGCATGTTTAGGATGCCATTAGTTCACTTATGATGAGTAGAAGGCATGTGCTAGGGGATTTATTTTTTTGAGTTATGTATTTTAAATTATACCATAATCTTGTTAAATCATGATTAGTGAACATTAGAGTTGATACTTTCTGGATCTTAGGAAACTTAGGCTCTGATTTATTGTATTAGTGGATAGAACTTGTGTGCCAAATTGCAACTAGTTCTAATGGCTGGATTTGTAATTATGTGCTAATCCATTTGAATGGATTTAAGTTTTGATTAGCACTAATTACTTTCTATTTTTAAGAACTTTTCTATTATTCTACTTCATAAAAGTAGGGTAAATGTATTAGAAACCTGATATACCAATTTATAATGCATATCTGGACAAATCAAATATTGGAGATCTTAACACCTTAATTAACTTAAGAAATCTTAAGACTTGGATCAAGCTTTTAAGACTTGATCTAGATTTGAGATTGCCACCAATAATGCATCATTAATTCACTGATTTGGACATTTGACCTATAATATACACTTGATCTTGATTAAGATATGATTAGGAGTCAAATCCTAAACTACTTAAGTGAGATCCAAACTCCTAAAAGCCCTAACTTAATCAACTTGATTATAAGAAATTTACCTTGACATTTTCCATCATTGTATCTGATTTGACATTGATCCTAAACATTTGAATTAGACAAATTAAGGTTAATAATAATCCTATGTGACTTTTCAATCTGAATCAAACCTTAAGATCCTTGATTTGCTCCTAAGCAAGACTATTGGCATAAAAGATTAATAAAATAATCTAATTTAATAAATGATCTTAAACTTTAATAATATGTTGGCTTTAAATCCCTTATCCCTATATTAAGGTGTAGTTAGATGGCTTAATCATCTGGTCTGATCATTCTAACTCTAAGTGCAGGATAGAATCAAAAGTTTTATATTAGAAATTAGAATGGGAGACCTTAAGCATTTCTTCATAAGATTATCCTGAAAATATTTAAAAGACCTAAAATAAATCTACATTGTGGTAGGAGATCCTTGTGTGATTCATTGAGATAGTAGTCTAGATAACCTTTGAAACCTTAGAAATTGATCTTAACCCCCTTGTGGTAGAGTTCACCTAAAAACCTTAGAGTGACACTTCTCCTCATGTTAGAATCCATGTTGGGTGATCTTTGATCACAAGTTAGTGAAACTTTGTATAATGCTCACCCATTGAGTATAAATATTACTAGTTCTGATAATTCCTTGGTCCATTAAATAGTCTTGTGAGAACCCCGATTATTGGGTAATGTAGTATAGTATACCCATAGTACTGGTTCTCCAGTAATATTCAGAATTGGTTGATTCATTCTAATAAGGACTTATGAGTAGGTTCTATCCTGTGAGATTAGATGAATACAGTCCCATTAGAATAAATCATTCAATCCTAAGAGTGTATTAAACGGGTACTCATTCCTTAGTTTAATTAAAATACAAGTTGCCAACGGGCAATGTCTCCTAGCGAAGATCGCTTCAATAGGTGTGGCTCAAATAAACTAAGTAATGAGATTTACCTTCCTTAAGACACTGAGTATGATTGTAAGTATAACAACTTAATACTTAGCTTGAGATACAAAATCACCATCGGGTGGTGCCTCCTAATGAAGATCGCTTTGTTAGGGTGGCTTAATCAAACTAAGCAATAAGAATCCTTTTCTTGCAATGTACTGAATATGTGTATACAAACACCCCATCTAGTGATCTCTAATAAATATGCAACTTCAATTAATCATCGATCTAGAAGTTAGGAGTCAGAATCCTTTCAGAAGAATTCTGCATAGTGGGGACTTAGATTTATTACTAAACTCTTCATTGATTTCTAAATTTTTTATTTATTCAACATAGTGGCATAAGCATAAGCATAAACATGAATTTGACTCATTCATTTTGTTGTGATACATGGGTATCAGTGATACCGTATGGGTTACGAAATATGATATACATAGACTGGGGAATTTCAGGGTGCATCTGCATCACCATACTGACTTCCTAACTAGTGTATTTACATTGGACTGTACTACTCATAAGCCTTCAGTGATAGCTCTAGGATATACCATGGTGTAGCATATTTGTGTGCATCATTTTAGTGACATATAGTGCAGCATATAGCATCTCGTTCATCATGGTGGTTATTTTACTTTCAGTTTTTGTTTGGCAATAGCTTCACTTTAACTGGCCTTTACTGCGCTATTTACTTAGCATTTACAGTTTTCTTTACTATGCATTTTTCCTCAGTTCTTTTACAGTTTTGCTTTACTTTTCTGTTTGTTATGTTTAGCTTAGTTTGTGTATAGTTAGTTGCGATGTGTTAGACTTCTTGTCTAACACGGGGTACTTTTGGGATCCAATAATTTGCTAGATCCTGAGGATTTTGTGGAGACAGGTCAGGAGGACGTACCGGAGACCCAGGAGGAGCATGTGGAGCTATGGTGGATTGAGCACCTACTTATTACTTATTAGCTCATTTCAGCATTTCAAATAGACTCTTTATATTTCTGCATTTTAAATTTGTTTGTAATAAACTCTGGATGTATTTTACTTTTCTTTTCTGAGACGAATGGTTATTATTGCTTGTGATGAATGTATTCTGGATGATTTGCTTTTAGCTTCCGCACTCTGTTATACCACTATACTTAGTATTGTGATGTGATCAGCATATTGGAAATGCTGGTATATACTGATAACGTATACTGTGTTCTTATTTACCTCCTTAGACCTTATATACGTACTAGCCAATATCTAAGATAAGCATTTCACCCTTATCTTAGGTATTGGATCTCAATCCTACTCTTAGGATTCGAGTCAGCAGCCTTCAGCATGGCTCAGTATTTTTACTCGCCTATTCGGGAAGATGGGTTTTGCTTGTATACCCGGCCTTCCCGAGTAGCGCACCGCTCCGCCGCCAAACTATATGTATTACTTGTCTTTTGCCCGCGGCGACGGGGCGGGGCGCTACATTATAAGATAATGAACTTGACATTTTCCAATAATGCATCTGATATAATATTGACCTTAACCATTTGAATTAGACATGATAAGGTTATTGATAAAGCTATATGATTGCCTAATCTGAATCAAATCTTTAGATCCTGTATTTTCTCCTAAGTAAGACCATTAGCATAAGAAGATTCATAAAATCATATTGATTGAACAAGAGACCTAAAACTTTAAAAACATTCTTGATTTAAATCCCATAATCTTAGATTAAGTTACGATCAAATGACTTAATCATCTAATCTGATCATTCTAAACCTAACTATGAAATAGAATCTTAAAATTTTAATATTATGATGGGAGATCTTAGGTATCTCTTCATAAGATCATCTTAAAATATTTAAAAGACCTAAATTACATATACTTTGAGGTAGGAGAACTTGTATGGCTCATTGAGGTAGAAGCTTAGAAGATCCCATAACCTTTGAAAGTGATCTTAACCCCTCGTGGTAGGAATCCCTTAAGACATTAGAATGATACTTCTTCTTGTGGTAGAATCCATGCTAAGTGATCCTTGGTCATAATTTTGTGAAACCTTGTATAGGACTTACCCACTAGCTTAGGCCTTAATAGTCTTGATAATTCCTTGCTTTATTAAGTAAACTTGATTGAACCTTGATCATTGGGTGGTGTAGTATAGTATACCCATACTACTGGTTCTCAGTAGTATTCAGGATTGATTGATTCACTCTAATAAGGACTTATGAGCGGGTGCTAACCTGAGGGATTAGATGAATACAGTCCCGTTAGAATAAATCATTCAAACCTAAGAGTATATTAAATGGGCATTCATTCCTTAGTTTGATTGAAATACAAATTGCAAATGGGCAATGCCTCCTAGAGTAGATTGCTTCAATAGGTCTGGCTCGACTAAACTAATTAATTGAAGTTACCTTATTTAAGATAGTAAGTGTGATTGTGAGTAGGGCATCTTAACAACTTAGTTTGAGATACAAATCGCCAACGGGTGATGCCTCCTATCAAATATCACTTCGTTAGGGTGGCTTAATCAAACTAAGTGATGAGAATCACCTTCCTTGCAAAGACACTAAGTATGTGTATACCATCACCTAATAATCCTTAATTAAATCTGCAACTTTAACTAGTTATTGATCTAGAAGATAGGAGTCATAATCCTTTTAGCAGGATTTTGCACAGTGGAGACTTAGAATGCATTATCAGCATTCCAATCTTTCATGGATTTTCTGGGTTCTTACTCATATAGAATAGACGCATGGGCATAAGAGTAAACATGAACTTGAAGCATTATTTCAGTAGTAACGCATGAGTATCAGTGATGAAGTATGAGTTACAGAATGTTACATACACATATTAGGGAATTTCGGGGTGCATCTGCGTCACCATACTTTATTCCCAACCGGGTGTATGTTTACATTGGACCGTACTACTCATAGTCTTTCAGTGATAGTTCAGTGATATATCCGTGGCATATGTAGTGTGGCCTACTTGGGTGCATCATTCCAGTGACTAATAGTACAGCATTCGGCATTTCTTTCATCTTGATTTCTGAGTGTTCGATACTTCCTTTACTTTTTGTTTTCATTTATGTGACTGTTTTACTTACTTAGCCTTTACTGTCTTACTTACTTAGCTGTTACAGTTTCTCCTTACTTAGTTCTTTTCCCCAATTTTTCCTACAATTTTTTTTTGCTATACTTTCTACCTGTATTTAGCTATATTTATGCATAGTTAGTGGCGATGTGTTAGACTTCTTGTCTAATACGGGGTACTTTTGGGATCCGACAATTTGCTAGATCCCGAGCAACTTCTGGAGACAGGTCAGGAGGACACACGGGAGGTCCAGGAGGAGTACGTGGAGCCTTAGTGGATCGGACATCTACCTTTACTTTCAGCTCTATTTCAGTACTATAGTAGAACTTATTTACTTCTGCATTTAAATCCGTCTGTAATAAATTCTAGATGAATCTTTTACTTTCTTTTTCCGAGATGAATGTTTGCTACTGCTTGTGATGAATGTATATGGCTCAGTCTTAGGCCTGCCTATTCGAGAAGATGGGTTTTTCTTGTATACCCGTCCTCCCGAGTAGCGCACCGCTCCGCCGCAGGATGTACACATATCTCTTATCTTTTACGCGTGGCGACGGGGCGGGGTGCTACAAATATGGTGTCATTATTTGTATGTACTTCAGTGTTCAATTTTCACTGATCATCAAAGCCTGAAGTATATCTTTACTCAAAGAGAACAGAATTGTCGTCAAAGAAGACGGTTAGAACTCATCAGTAATTATGATCTCAGTATTTAGTATCACCCTGGAAAAACATATGTTGTGGCCGATGCTCCTAGCCATCGTGCTACTTTATCTTCCATGATCGCCTCCAGTTCATTAGAACAAGAATTTCGTAAGCTTGAAATTTCTCCAGTCTGTGGCGATAGGCTAAGTTCTGTTCTAGCAAATGTCAATGTGGAACTAACATTCCACAGAGATATCTCTATCTCGCAAACTAAAGATGTCATTTATCTAAAATTCTAAGAAGATATTGAAGGTGCTCATTGTCATGAGTTGCAAATGTGCAACAGCGTAATTTATCAAAATAATCATTTGTGGATTCATAAATCCATGCTTCGTGAAGTATTGATTGAAGGCCATAATTCTGGGTATCATATTTACCCAAGCAGTACTAAGATGTACCAGGATCTAAAGCAATTGTTTTGGTGGCCCGGTATGAAAAGGGATGTAGCTGATTTTGTGGCTAAGTGTCATGCATGTAATCTAGTAAAGGCTGAACACCAAAGACCTTGTGGTCTTTTGTATCCATTAGAAATTCTTGTATGGAAATGGTTTGACAAACCTATGGATTTCGTCATGGGATTGCCTCGTGCTAAATCTGGTGCCAATGCAATCTAGGTTATAGTAGACCGCTTAACTAAATCAACACACTTTCTTCCTACCCATGATTCAGTAAAGAAGCTAGCAAAGCTCTATATAAAAGATATTGTTATACTGCATGGGATTCCGAAATCAATAGTATTTGACAGAGATAGCAAATTTACTTATAAGTTTTGGCAAGCTGTGCATCAAGACCTGGGTACTACTCTAGCTATGAGTACAACTTTTTATCCTCAAACGGATGGTCAGAGTAAAAGAGTGAATCAAGTTCTGGAAGATTTTCTTAGGCTTTATGTTCTTGATTTTGCCGATTCCTGGGAAGATCATATTCCGTTAGTGGAGTTTGTCTACAATAACAGTTTCCAAGCCAGTATTAAAATGGCTCCTTATGAGGCATTGTATGGTAGAAAATGCAGTACTCCGCTAGCTTGGTCAGAGACAGGAAGCGTTCAACCTTTTGGTTCAAAGTTAGTTGAAGAAACTAACAAGAAGATCCAATTAATTCAGCAGAGAATTTGTTCAACTCAAAATCATCAGAGCAAGTATCACGATGTGCATCATCGTCTCTTAGAATTCCATGTGGGAGGTTCTGCTTATTTGAAAGTCAGTCCAATTAAGGGTGTGTGCAGATTTGGCGTAGTAGGGAAACTCAGACCCCGCTATGTTGGACCTTTTGAGATTTTGGCCAAAATAGGATCATCTGCCTACAGGTTGAATCTTCTTGATGGCTTTGCAGCTATTGATAATGTATTTCATATATCATCATTAAGAAGATGTCTAAGAGACCCTTCTCATATCGTTCAAATTCCAGCAGTAGAAATCCAACCTGATCTCTCTTATGCCGAAGAACCTATCAAAGTCTTAGCTTATGATCAGAAGCAGCTAAGAAATCGTTCAATTCATATGGTCAAGGTCCAGTGGAAGAATCGGTTTTTAGAATAATCCACTTGGGAGAAAGAAGTGGATATGTGCAATAAATATCCACAGCTCTTTGCAAATTCAGGTACTATTCTTTTCTTTCTCATCTGTTTTACATAAATATTTCAATCCCTGTAATACTTTCTTCACTAAGTGATGTCGGGGATGACATCAATCTTTAGTGGAGGAGTTTGTAACAACCTTAGTTGTTACTATAGCTAAAGTTCAGATTAATTAAGCTAAACCAAGTTCTAATTTTTTGATTTCATTAAACTCAATGGGTCATTTAAACCTAACTTTAGAAGTTTGGGATCAATTGGAGCTAAATTGAGAATTTTGGTATTTTTGTCTATTTTTGAGCCCTAGAAAATACCTAAATTAATTGAATCTCCAAATGAAAATCTGATTTCATTTTTAAATTCTTCATGCCCTAATTAGCTAAGGGTGAATTTTTAGAATTTTTTAGAGCTCATTTAAGCCTAAATTAGATTATTGAATTAATTAGAATTTAATTAATTATTAAATGGAATAATATTAATTAAATTAATTTTATATATATATATATATATATATATATATAATTTAATGCGCGGGATTTGCTGTCGGGACCGCGACAGATCCGCTGCGGGTCCCGACAGCGGCACTTTTGTTTAAGCCACCCGATGCGATAGCACGCATCTCCGCGTCTCCATCTAACGGCTTGCATAACCTGCGCCATGATCAGATCATAGCCACTTGATCGACATCCTGATCCAATGGCCCTCCGCATCCCGCCTTAAGTAAGTCAGATCGATCGTTGGATCGCTTTGAATCAATCCGATGAATGATCTGCCTCCCCGATCGGCCGAAAATGACGAGGGATCTGGACCGCACCACCCCAACTGTCAAGCCATCGAATAGCTACCCCTTCACCCGTCGCTGTTCAGCTTCATCCCCGAAATTTTAAAAAAGGCCCGACAGCTCTCCCACTCTTGCTGCCATGGCAGTACGAGGAAGATCCTGTCCCCCACTCCCTTCCCGAATCGCAATGGGTAGGGGAAGGAAGTTCTGGGTCTACCCCATGTAGGTCATGGCCCGATGCCTAATCCTTTTAATTGTAATGATAAATCATGTCAAGCTAAAAAAAATTTCATATTTGAAAGAATGAAATAATTTGTTGAATGATGAGCTATTTTGAATATATATTAAACAACATTCTCTTTAAGGAAAACCTCATTGAGCTTGATAATCACCTTACCTAAAATCTGTGCACTCTTGAGCTTTCACACCACAAATGAAAGTGACATCATTCATTGAGCGAAATAGCTCATGCACAACTTCTAGACAAGAAGCTTGATCATTTGATCCATGATAAAATTATGGAAATATCTATAAGTTTTATAACTCAATCCATATCACTTAGAGGAGGTATGTTAGGTACTCTACAAGGTGACATAGTTCACGTAGGCCATTGCCAAATCTAAGTTAAGGAATGGATATGACACATGTGAGTCGATACCCATCTATAAAGTTCCATTACTCACATTAAGTTATGAGCTAAGTCATATAAGCTCATATAGCTTCACAGTTCATTACTTTAGCTATACCAAGAGTTGAAGCATGTGAGCCATGGATGGAATCAAGACCAAGTGATCATAAAACAAAATATGGATGTTATCGCTTAGATGTAAGGATAACTTCACTCATAAATGGATCACGAAGATATCTATGTATTGAAATTGAACCCAAATATGTTCATCTAAAGCACTAGATAAGATCTTACCAACTTAAAACATCTCAATTAAAATGTAAGACCTCTTGATAATAGAATAAAAAGTAAGACAACTCAATTATGACATGACATTAAGAAAAGAGTATTTATGCATACAGATATGATAAACTGCATGTTTGAATCTTAATTCTCCCCAAATTTCCTAACTTGATTATAAAACCATTTTAGTTTAGAATAGTATAATTATTAAGAACAAAACCTCAAATTATTAATTACTTAAACATTATTGAGAGTAGATATACTCTAGTAATAATTCACACACTGTTCCCAGAGGATGATAAATCTCGAGATTTTATTATCCCATATCACTTCAAATTATGTATATATGTGTGCGAGCGCAGACTATGTAATTTTGCTCTGCTAGTAGGATATGTGTAATGAAGTTCTATTATTTTATTTACTTAAGAACTTTATTTTCATATCATTATAATGAATATATATATATATATATATATCCAATTGATTTAGTGTAACAACCCTAGTTGTTATCATAACTAAAGTTCAGATTAATTAAGCTAAACCAAGTTCTAATTTTGATTTCATTAGACTCAATGGGTCATTTAAACCTAACTCTAGAAGTTTGAGATCAATCGTAGCTAAATTGAGAATTTTGGTATTTTTGTCTCTGGAAAATACTTAAATTAATTTGATCTCCAAATCAAAATCTGATTTTATTTTTGAATTCCTCAAGCCCTAATTAGCTAAGGGTGAGTTTTTGGAAATTTTTGGAGCTCATTTAAGCCTAAATTGGATTATTGAAATAATTAGAATTTAATTAACTATTAAATAGATTAATATTAATTAAATTGATTAGATATATATATATATATATATATATAATTTAATGCACGGGATGTGCTGTCGGGATCGCGGCAGATCCGCTGCTAGGTCCCGACAGCGACACTTAGGCTTAAGCCACCCGATGCGATAGCACGCATCTCCGCGTCTCCATCTAACAGCTCGCATAACTCGTGCCATGATTAGATCATCGCCACTCGATCAACATCCCAATCCAACGGCCCTCCGCGTCCCACCTTAATTAAGTCAGATTGATCGTTGGATAGCTTTGAATCAATCCGACGGACGATCTGCCTCCCCGATTGGTCATTACTGATCGAGGAATCTGGACCGCTCTACCCCAACTATCGATCCATCGAATGGCTACGCCCTCACCCATCGCTGTTCAGCTTCGTCCCTGAAATTCCAAGAAAGGCCCCGACAGCTCGCTCGCTCCTGCTGCCGTGGCAGTACATGGGAGATCTTGCCCCCCACTCCCTTCCTGAATCGCAATGGCTAGGGGAAGGAAGTTCTGAGTTTACCCCTCGCGGGTGATGGCCTGATGCCTAATCCCTGTGGGTCAGCCATTAGAGGCCAGCCTGAAGCTTCCCCACTACCGTTCAGGCTAAAAATACCCCTGGATTCCACAGAGAATCCTTTTGCTCTTGGTGGATAGACTGCTTGATCCTGTCCCTCTCTGTCGGCATTCACTTGCAGTTAGAGCTCCTCGTCGTCTGAACCTACGACGTACTACTAATAGTGGGTGGGTGTCTAACGTTCAGACCCCCAGCTAGCTTCAGCCACTGTCTGGAGTACTCAAAGCCCTCCGTTTCACCTCAGACATAGCCAGCTATCGAACTCCAGGTACCGCCTTCCCCCGATTGAGATGTATGAACTCAGTCCTTCAATTTAAGCACTAAGATGGCTTCGTGATGTCTTGAATATTCTCCCATAAACCTTAGGATGCTTAGAAATTGGTGGCTTTGGGGCTAGTACGATGCAGATAGTGGGAATCCACTGTCAGGATCAAGCTCCATTCAGACGGAGTGCTGACACTCCCCTGACATCCTGAGCCCCTAATCCCTCTCAAAGCTATCATGGATCATTAAGGAAAGCTAATTGAACCCAATGTGATTGTCCTTAGGGTCTGGGCTAGCCTACCGTGATCGATCGGTAGTCTGGTCTGCGCTGCAAGTCCGTAGCCAAGCTCGAGTGAGGATCCAGTGATCCAAGGCACCCCAAAGCTCATGGCCAGAGGGCTTCGATCCACCTCAACACTAGGATAGTGTAGGGATCGAGCTTTGGCCAAATGGTTGCCACTGTGAGGAGAATTTCCTCCTCATATTAAACTTAAGATGCTGTGAGTAGGGCTGAATCCATCGAGTAGCCATCCGGCAATTCAGTGCATCCTAGAGGGGGCTTCGTGGTGGAATCGATACGTCTCAACTTCAGGAACGTATAGGGATTGGATTGGGCTGCTACCATCATCTAGGTATCGCGTATTTCAGCGCTGAAGGTCATTTGGGGGTGGAGCCGTCGCGAGGTAGAAGACGAAGTCACGGGTCGGGCCGACCCGTGACCCGCGCTTTTTGAATTTGGACTGGCAGTTAATATTAAAGGATTTCTAAATTAATTTCCTTAAGGAAATTAATTCAAAAAATCAAACCTATGGTTTTTATTTAAATAAAAATGCAGATTAAATTATTTAAATAACTTTGACTATACTTATCCAAATGAGATGATCGAATATAACATTTTAATCAGAAAAATGCAAGAAATATTAATATAAAATAAAATCAAATATCTAATGGTTAGATTTTAAATAATTGATGACTCCTTTTTTTTAATTAAATCATAATAAATTCAATTAATATCCAAAAATATTGTTTAAGGTCTCTGATTGCTCATGAAACATAAGGAATCTATGTAGACTATTAAAAGTAATTTAGGAACCTTAATTTTATTAATCATCTCATAATTACTCTAATTAGGAATTAGTAAATTAAACCATGATTAATCCTCGGTGAATTAAGTTCCTAATGTCTCATTAAGTGTATTAGAGCCTATAAATGCAAATGGATCACTCTAAAATGCCCTAGTTCCCTTAATCACCTTAATTGGCTTAAAAAGGTGAGTAGTACTAATTAGGCTAATTAGGTTACCAAAACCCAAGATAAGTGTGTATCCTACTTCATGAACTAATATGGAACTCATTAAAATAGATTTGAATCAATTTCGATGGTTAAATCTTAAAATCCCATTTTTAGTCTTAAGAGCAGTATTTTGGTCATTTTGACCAAAATCTTTTCAAGCACCCCTTGAATCTTGAAAATTCAGTAAAATACCTCTAGATAGATTATTTACACCTTTCTGAATTCTTATGTTAGTAATATTGATATTAAGTAAAGAAATATTAAATTAGTCTTATTAAGATATTAATACCATAAGTGTCCTTAAGACCCTCCTTAAGAACTAAGCTTATTATCTTAAAGTGTTAGATCCTTGGTTTAATAGCTTAATTAAGTGGATCCATAAGCTTAAGTCCTAAAAGAAATACTCTTATAAAATTCTAAGTCTAAACTTAGCTTAAGTCTAAAGTGATCAAGTATTAGATCTTAGATCTTAGTTCTTAGACTTTAGATATTCTAATTGGACTGAATTACTCTCCTTTGGAATTCCCTTACTTAATTTAATTATTTAAATCTTTTGAAACCTTCCATGTAGGTGTAGGTTGATTTAATCTATAGGATGATATAATTATCCTAAAGATTTAATATAGATCTTAGATTCTTAGTTCTTAATTGATTATTTATCTTATAACCAATATAGTAATATTTCACTAAGATCTTAGTTTCTGAATCCTTCAGCTTATAAGATTCCTTATCTTTAATTTAGGTTTTAAAGTGTGAACCCTAGATCCATTATAGTATACTACCTTGGATTCAGGATTTGAACACCAAGTGGAGTTTGGATCCAAAATCCTTAAAGTCTAGATTTATTTAATCAAGATTTGGGTTAAGAGAGGAAAATAATAATTAGGTCATTAATTTATTTACTTTAACTTCTTATAGTCATTATATGATTATGAATTAGAATTTATTAAGTTCTAATATTAACATTAAGGTCATAAAATCTGAGATCTTACTTGATAGCTGGATATTGGAGATCCTAAACTTGTATCTTCTCAGAATAGTTAGATTGGATAAAGTAGATGACAATGAATATCACATGAATCTAGATTGAGTCTCTTGCTTATGTTGACTTTGATTGCTTCGCACACCTTGAATATATGAGCCTTGTTCCTTGAGCATAATAGGTAAACTTAGGATATGAAAGATACATCCTAAGCTAGTACTTGAAAAGCATAGCATTCATTCAATTCTTTTAGTGCTTTCAGTTAGTAGAGTATATCCTATCTTAGTCTGCCTCTTTAGTTCTAGTTTTGTTATAGAAAAAACTCGGACCTATTTCTGCGGATGTCTAGGATGGATACATGTCTTATTCTATAAGTTCAACTCAGACCTAGCTCTACAGATGCCTAGGCTGGATACATGTTGAACTTTCAGTTCAGAGGTCCAGTATGGCTTATTTCTGTTATGGCAGTACTATGTTTTAGGCTTACTTATACTTCAGTTCAGCTGTTAGTATTTGTTTTGCTTTGCCACATGCTTCAGTGGCCTTTCTTTTAGTGCTTGACTTACTTTACCACATGTCTCAATGGCTTTACTTTTGCTTATTCATGTACTCAGTTTACTTTTGCCACATGTCTCAGTGGCCTTTTTCATATTAAATATGTATACTTGTAAATACGCTCTTATTGATTAGTATTAAAATATTGGCATGTTTAGGGTGCTAGAATTGTATGTCCATTTCAGTACTTGTGTTCTTTATATACTCAGCATGTCTTCATGTGATCATAAGTATGTTAGGATCATATTTATTTCAGTAGTTGCAGTTACTTTTGCTTTTAGCCTCACCATATTTAGTTGCTATTTTTATATATTATTTTTACATACCTGTTGATTAGCTATAGATGATTACTTTATAGCTATCCCGTTCTTTGTAGCTTGTTGCACCTTATAATGCTTACATGTTTAAGACCTTTAAATATGATATCTTAAATATTCAGTTCACTTAAGTAGCCTAAAATATACTTAGACAATTGTCTAACTGTAACTTTTTTCTTTTGTTGGCTGAGGCCCTAGCATTTGTGATACTGACAAATGTCAGATTCAAAGTTGTTCATTGACAGTGCTGCAGGAGAGGAGCTGGTGAGGAGGAGGATCTTCCTATTGCTGTTTAGATAGATTTTCTCTTTTTTTTGCAGTGATATTGAGATATCTTTATTTTTGTTTAATTTAGTATATAATAAGTAAACTATGGATGTATTTACTTTTTTGCATTTGATCTGAGTTACTGCTTTCTTCTCTTCTTATATACTATATTATGCCTGTGGATGTTACATTCTATTTTTTGCTTCTGCTACTTTCATATATATTGATGTATATTTATAGTTCATCTAGGTGACAAGTCTTTGGCTTAAGGCAAGTTGGGTCCTACCTGACTCTACTTGAGTTAGGGATTTGCCATGGAGTGGGACATCGCACTCCCCGCAATTATGCTAATATCAGTACTAGCGTGACCGCGGGAAAGTACGGGGCCCCACATTTAGAGATTAATATTGTCTAAGTTAATTGAGAGCTTTATTAGCCCAAATTAGTAAGATATATAATATAATTTAAGCAACAATGGATATCACATAGTTTATAATTAATCTTAAAATCTTTAAATATTGTATCACATTGAGACTACAACCTTGAATATTCATTAAGACATTGTGCATAAATAAAACTTTAAAATATTATATATAAAAGTTTCATGTGGTAGATAATTGAGCCAGAGTTAGGTTATGGAGTGATCATGAGACCACACATATTCTAGAGGGAGAGTATGTGTATTTTGTGAGACCCCACTACTTTTGGTTAAGTAGATGTGTTTAACTCTTCATTTGTTCTGTAATGTGTTAGCAGAACAAAACTTAAATAAGATACATAACTTAAAAAAATATTTCTCTCAATCTTTTTGATTATGAATGACTTAACATAGACTAATGACTATGCTTTACTCAGTGCTTAAGATTGAACTTTACTTTAATTTACTTTCTTCTATTTATGCATTGCATTTTACAATTTTACTTTCAGCTTTTTTATAGTGTATTATTACTTAGTATTTACTTATATTTTTCCTTACACATCTTAACTTTTATTATTACTGAGCATATATTCATATTAGACATATACATGTTTCCTCCATTTTTCATATGCACACTTGTATTTTAGATGTACAGTTGTTTTTTTTCTTATTTATTTCTTATATGTCTTGTGCAGGCTAGAGTAGCACACTACGTGCACTTTCACTCTTTTCATGTACTTTTTAGTCTTTATATATTTAATTACTTATTTCCTTTCATTATTTTGTGCATTGCTTTATTCATATGGCCAATGTGATAAATGCATAACTTAAATAAATAAAACTTAATGAAACCTTAAAATGCACTTAGACTTCTTAAAGTCTAATCACTTTTTTTTTATTAGTTGTGCCCTGTTGTATTATAAACCAAATATGGTAGATCAAAAGCTTAGAGAAGAGGTTGGACCTGAGGTAGATCTTGGCCTTCAAAAGCAGTTGTGAAGACTTAGCATTTTTCTTGCTTTATGCGAGGATAAAAGCTGTAACTCTGATGCTTTTGATTTTCTTTTCTGTGATGAATGTATTTTCTTTTTTTACTCAGGATGGTTCTTATGGTAGATATAATTGTATATATTGAACTTTTATTACTTATTTCCCTTATCTCAAGAGATTTTTGGCCACATATTGCTTAATAGTGGTTAATTTTTTACTGATTTAATATTAAGTACTACGATAACCACCTAGTGTTGGGTTAGTTTGTACTAACTTAGCACCACGGCATTACAGATAATCATATTCAGATGCTTTACAATACTATTTTGTTGAGGTGTTCTTGGAACGATGAACTACCATATGATCCCATTCAAAGCATAGAACTCCTTGAACTCTTCATCATAGTACTTCTCATAATTATCGGATCTGAGACACTTAAGCATCAAGTTTGTCTTATTTTGAACAAATCTAACAACTTTTAGAACATATCAAACACATCATATTTGTGTTTCAAGAAGACTATCTATACCTTCTTGGTATGATCATATATAAATATGATAATGTAAGTGGCTCCAACAAGAGAAGAGGTGGGAGCTGAACCCCACACATCTGTGTGCAGTAACTCCAGCTTTTAAGACTTTATATCTTTTACACTCTTTGAGAAACTAACTTGATTTTGCTTGTCATAAACACAATTTTCACAAAACTCTAAGTCCACAGATTTTAGTCTAGAATATTCCCTCTAAATAACAGTGGTCTCAACCCTTTCTTGCTCATATAACTAAGTCTTTGGTGACATAAACATGCATATATCTATTTTGCTTATACAATAGAGTCAAGAACTTTATTGATCAGGTAGAGTGTCACATCCATACAGTCTCAAGCTATAACTAGTGCACATTTTTTTACTTTCTAAGAGTCTCTTATGAAACTTGTGCTATAACCTTCATGGGCTAACTAGCTGAAAAAACTTAAGTTTCTTCTCAAACAAGGAACATGTTTGACATTCTTCAAATTCTATATAATTCCATTCGATAATCTAATGCCTGCATTAACATTACCAATAATTATGTAAGCATTGTCATCTCTTAGGTAAACTTTATTCAAATCACCTTTGGTATAGTTTTTGAATGCATCCTTGCTGGGAGTTGCATGAAATGAGGCACCTAGATTCCTAACCCAAGATTTAGGGCTAATAACTGATAAGATCAATGCATCCTGATTTTCTTCTCCTAAGACATTTAGAGAAAGATTTTTATCATTGTTTCTACCTCCTAATTTATTTAAGGAAAAATAGTCATTCTTGAAATGTTCAAACTTTCCATAGTTCTAGCATTCTGCTTTTCATTTTCCTAGCCTTGATTTTTGATGCCTTGATTTAGACTTATTCATGTTTAATTTCAGGTTTACTTTCTTCCTTTAACTTCAACATTTAAGACTGAATGGAATGCTTCACGGCTAGATCTTTTCCATACCCTTTCATTCAACAAAAGACCGACACTATCATCGAATTTCAACTTTGAATATCCTAATGAGTTACTGACTGCAATAAACAGTCCATCCCAGCTATCTAGCAATAAAGATAGAAGCAACACAGTTCTCACCTCGTCCTCAAAATTGATGTTTACATAGTTTAACTGGTTTGTTACAGTATTAAACTCATTCAATTGTTTTGTCACTGAACTATCATCTACCATCTTTATGTTGAATAACCTCTTCATCAGAAATACCTTGTTGGAGGTTGAAGGCTTCTCATAGATTCTAGTTAGGGCTACCATGAGATCTAATATTGTCTTCTCATTCACTATGTCAAACCCCGTAGACGAGGATATAGAAAGGAGAATCAAGCTTAGCACCGCTCTGTCATGAACTTTCCAATATTCTTTAAACATAGTTTTAGATTTTTTATTGACTCCTTCTAATTGCAAGTACATCTTCTTTTGGTTGAACAAATCCTTCATTTACATCATCTAGTAAGCAAAATTTATGCAGCTAAACTTTTCAATCTTGTCTCATTTATTCTTCATTTGTTGCCAAACAAACTAACAAACCCTAAATGACTCTCTGATAGCACTTGTTAGGGAATGTTTGACCACAGAGAGTCATTGAAGAAATAAACAAAATAATAACTCAGGTAAGAAATAAATAAGAACACAATAATCTTAGCACAAACCACAAGCATATGTACACAAAAAATTGGAAGCAAGAAAAAAATCAAATGTCACTAAAATAATTGGCCCCTTTTCAATCTTATCCCATAAATTTATTCATTTTGTGTTTATTGAATCTATAAGATACTAACAATTAAAGAACTTAATGCAACTATGTAAGCAATGTGATCTTAGTATCTGAAGTTAATACATATTTGCAGAATCAAATTTTCATTTATCTCATGCTCCCATAAAAATTGCCCTTGCATATGATTTAATATGGGATCAATTATTGAAGCTAATACATGTTTATAGAATGCATATGATTTATTAAGAATTGGTGGATCATGCTGCACTGATGTTGTCGCATTAAATTGAATAACCCTTACATTTAGTTTTGGAAAGATATTTGATATATAGATGACAACTTTCAAAGCGTTCGTTAATCAAACTAGTTGACACATACTTCAATTTTTTATTTTGTTTCCTGCATGCTTACATATATTAGCAATTCCCTGTACTTTAAGATTCTCTTCATGCTACATATATTAGCAATTCCGCCTTCCTTAAAATAAGCATACTCTTAGCACATGAACCTAAATATTAAGCATCTAAAGAAACTCACCAAACCACAAATTCAATCGTGACAAGACCAAAAACTGCAATGTATAGTTGGTAGTATTCGAGCTATAGGTACCTTTAGGGTGAGTTGAAGAGTTTGTAGTATTCAAACTTTGAATAAAAAAAAGCTATGTTTAATCACTTGGGTAGCAGCGATGAACCCAAAAACCTTAGTGGTTTAGGTTTTAATAATTTTAATACTTTGGCAAAGACTTGTAAACTTGTTGCCTTTTGGAGAGTCCTTAGAGGGTCTTGTTTGATTAAGTGATGGAAGAAAATTCAACAACTCGATAAGCAAGATCAGAGTGGAAAAACTACTATTGTTTGGAAGAGGACTAAAGAAATTTTAGTTTACAATAAAAACAATTCTCTATTTCCTCACATCTCATTTGCTTTAGAAAAACAAATTTTCCTTCACACTAGCTATGGTTAAGCAATTAATCTGTAGCTCTATTTGTGTTATCCTTTGGTGGAGAATTGTTTGGTTTAAAAATTATAAGCTAAAAGTATGCTTATTTTATTTGAGTTTATATGCACAATGGGATCAAACTGACAAAAAATTGAGGAAAAAGACCTTAAGAATTAAACCTATTTATACCATCTACATCGAGGAGGATGAATCTATTAATCACCTCTTCTTAATTGCAATTTTTCTTTCGACATTCTTAGAAGTTATAGTGAAGTTGGCTATATTTTATTTCCTCCTTCAATTGCTCGAATATTGGATCTACGTAGAGAGAGAGTTCCTATGGTGACAATGGTTATAAGCCTGTGATGAGAATCAATGCTATCTCTCATCATAGTTGGCTTTAGAGGAACTAAAATTTTTTTAACAAATATTTGTGTCCCATTTTGCATAAAAGGATTATTAAGAATAAGGAAATGCTGTTGGGGCTCTAAATTCATATATATGGCTTTCTTTCTTTTCGATTGACTGGGTGGTGGAGACGTTGTTGCATGTCTTATTCAGCAGGGCTTTCACTCCGTCAATGTGCATATATTTTTCTTTTATCAGTTTTTGAGTTTGGTATATAATATAATGTTAGCATAGTTATTTCTTAATATTATTTCAGATTCTAGATATGGTGGATTGGGGATTGTCTTTTGGCTTTCTTTACGCTATTAACCTCAGCGAACAATTTTTATTGATGATCAGTTGCAGCTATGAGTCGAGTTTTTTTATGATGCTTTGGATCCCTTTTCTTATCTTTTCCTATGCGGCTTATGCTTTTAAACTCGTTATGGAAGCTTCCATGCTTATATTATTCTGGAATTTATGATATTTTATGTGACTTAATGTGATGAGGATTGATTTCTTATTTGAGCATGACAGTTATTGGAAAAGCAATGAGTTGTTGTTAGAATAATAATTCATTGTTATTTAAGGGTTCTTAATGTCAATTACATCATAAAACTTTTTTGCAATAGTTTTTTTTTTCTTCTTTTGTTAAATACTATTTTATTATTACAAAGACTACTTTCTTATTAGTCATGAGCTTAGAATTTATGGTGATATTTTGTTTGTTGTCTGCATTTTATGCCTAATTTATGGTTTTGATCACATTTACAAACAATTTATAAATTGAACAATGATGATTTTGATCAAATCTCTATAGGATGGGATCCGCACGATCATAACCAAAAATTAGATTTGGCTCGCAATTGCATGAGAAGACACTTTGAGTACACCTATATCTTTATGTTTAATTATCGTTTTCAGGAGTCTCAGAATGTAGGCTTCATAATAATTGATGATTTTTCTATTGACATATTTGACGCTATAGGATAGCTTCTACTATTGCTTCATTTGTTAGGAATGATGCATTCCATATCATATTGTTTTTCTATTATTTAGAATTTTTTTTTTTTATTCTAAAATTGTTATTGAATATTGAATTTTATTCCTGTTCTTATATTTTTTTTATTTTTTTTACCACAAATATAATAATTATATAAAATTTTATATAATATTATATTTAATTATAAATTAAATTACGATTTTATTTAAAATAAAAGAAAAGCAAATCTAGCAAGCTCAAACACCCCCCCCCCCCCCCCCCCACGCGTTCCTTGGACCGCGAGTGATTTTACCGCAGATGAGCCTATCCCATCCTAATTTTACTAGATCAAGCACCGTGACCACCGCGTTCGCTCTAAACTGTAAGCGCGAACTCCGTCGCGAGAGCCCACCAATGCGGAGCGGAAATGTTCTCCGACTTTATCACTCCGCAAATCCTCTCCTCCACTTCTATCAGCCAGAGTATGGGATTCAGTGTCCCATTTTTTGATAGATTTTAGCGTTTTTATACCGAATTCCCACCCTATCGCGGATCTCCTCTCGCTCTCACATTCACCTTTTCCGGCCTTTCTCCATAATTGATCTGATGAATTTCAGGTTGAGTGGAAGATAGACAGCGAGTGCCATTCCTAGCCAGTACTGTACTGACGATTCTCTTTGGTTAATTTCTTCCTCGGCTGTGGAATGGCCGACGCGCTATCTATAATTCCGTCGTCTGTTCTCAGGAACCTCGCCGATAAACTCTATGAAAAGCGAAAGAATGCGGCCCTAGAGGTACTTTACGTATTGTTGATTCTCTTATTTGTCAGTTCACGAGGTGAAAAGCTTACCGGTATTTGGGGATGGGAAACTTTAACAGATCGAAGGTATCGTGAAACAATTAGCGCAGGCTGTAGAACATGACAAGATAACTGCTGTGATTAATCTGTTGGTTAATGAGTATACTTACTCTTCGCAGTCGAATCATAGGAAGGTGCTTTTAAAGTGTTTTTGGCGTGATGCATTTTTCTGATTTGCCAATAGAAATAATTGTTTTTAACCTTAGCGAAATACTTCTTCTCTTTATGTGTCAGGGAGGGTTAATAGGGCTTGCTGCAGCTACAGTAGGATTGAGTACAGAAGCTGTTCAGCATCTTGAGGTTAGCATTGTGGTGAACCAACTACAGCGCTTGCTATTAATATATTGTTTAAGAATTTGTATGATTATTATGGAAGATGAGCTTGCTATGAAAGTAGTGATGCAAATGATTTTCTTGTAGCAGAATATTTGCGTATTCTTTCTGATGATATGCAAGAGGTATTACTTATCTGAATTTTTATTGATAATTTTCAATCGTGCATGATTAAGGTGTAGCAACTTTCTATAGTTTACATATGCTTAAACGTTGTGGTTGCAGAATTTGTTATGCTTTGTTTTCTATCTGTTGTTTTGTGAGTCAGAACCACTGATTTTTGTGTTTTCATGCCCATTACTTTGACAATTTGTGTTTTCCACCTGACTTTTGCGCATGCTGTTGGAATTATGTTGGGGGAAGGACATCAATTAATCATAGCTCAACAGAACTTATCATCTCTATGTATTTAGAACAAATCTTAGTGGCCCAATATGATAAATTTTTCAACATTTATTTCTATTCCATTGTTTGGGATATAAGATAGTCTCTGTAAACATTGGTATTGACAACATAGAAAATACACATGTCAACAGAGTGTTGTAGAGATTAGAAAAATTAGATGGAAAGTGCCAAAACCAAGTACAAAAATCTGCACATTTTGTTAGACAACGAATGCAAATAGCATATGTGGAGAGATAGACTCTTGAAAACAAACAAAGAATAAAATCAATGTGCAAGTGTTGTAAAATATTTAGACATGGTTAAGCTCAAAATTGGCTTATCAAGCATAGCTTACTTAGCTTAAGTTATACTGAGCTTGATTTATACTTCTCATAACATTCATCAAATAGGTAAATTTTGAAATATCAACTCCACATATTTGCTAATCATAAGAAATTATTTCCATTGATCATAAATTGTGAAGACATTAAAAAGAAGAGAGGAAAGCCTAGCTAGACTAAAACTATTAAAGATCTAGAAGATTCAAATTTAGCCAAGGAAGTGATGTGTTTAAACATTGTCACTGAATTGTATAAAAATAAATTGGGAAAAGGGGATGGGGTTGTGTAAAAAGGATGTGCATTATGATGATAGGATTGATATATGGAAGAGGTGATTATATAGTTTCCATAAAGCAACAACTCAAAATTGACACAAACAAGTAAACCTAATGACTTTTAATACTTAGGAAAACTCTAAATATCATTATTAATAAGTTTGAGTGAGTCATACATGCTTTTTTAGTTTCATATTCTTAGGTTTATTAAGTTTTTTTGAAGAAAAAGAAAATCATCAATTAAAAAAACTCAAAATTTTCAACATGATAGTAGACTGTTCAGCCACATTGATTTACATTTCACACATTTTTCCTTTAAAGACTTGATTAATGTGTTCGAGTTAGATGATTTTTTTCCTTGGTTGAGGAGATGTCCCTTTTTCCTTGAATAAGCTTTGTTAAATTGTTTGAGGAAATCTTTTTTTGTTTTATATTAGAGTTTGAAGTTTGCTATGAATTCTCAACTGTTTGTGTTATAGTAGAATAATTGATTATGGGTGAATTTTGGTTATCCATTTGCTGATGGATAGTAGTGGATTGCTGGTTTTGGACAATAATAAATGGATTTTGATGATATTTTAGTTGTTGATGGACAATAATGGGTTGTTGAATGGTGGATACGTGATTTAGAATTCTTAGATTGTTATAGGAGGGTGAGAGGATGGTTGGATAGCAATGGAAGGGTTAGAGAATTGGATAAGAATGAGTAAATGGTTGATATATGTGAGATTGAGGAAGTAGGTCTTCATGATTTTTTATTCTATTAAATGTGTTTTTGAGTGAGATTTCCTTTTGATGATATTTCCTTTTGATGATATTGGTTGTGAAAGTATTGTGAATCTTTTATGAAGGTATTTTAAGAAAATACATAGTATATTCTTGATGAGGATGATAATACTTGCAATGTTAACCCTTGTTTTTTTGATTCAGTGATTAGCCAATGTAGATATATTTCAGGGCTCTAATGTTAAATATGCCTCTTTGTTGCAGGTTTATGTCAACAAAGAATTATGATTTAAAAAATCTCAGAGCAAGATTATTAGTGACATTGTTATTTGAATAAAAATTCACAAAGGCTTGAGCAAGTCTTTGAAAATCGAGTACATGAGTAGGAGTCTATTTTTGACATAGATGACTATTTAATAACTTTTTCTTGATAAATTTTGGAACTTACTTTTGAAAGAGGATGTTTGGTTACTTGTGTAGGGGTATTGAAGCAAATGACTTATTGATTTATTGTGGAAAGAAGACATTGAGAGCTTAAATAATCCTTAACATTGTTTTATAGGAAATATTTGATACACTCCAATTATGCTCTAATCAAATTGAAGAAATTTTGATAAACAGTGTTAATATCAGATTTAGCTCTTATAAGATCGTTACAAGTCATATGAGACAATAGCTAATGAAAGTGACAAATGGTAGAGCCCCAAAAATGTTAGGAACATTATGGCCAAATAACTATGTATAAGAGTAAGAACATGATGCTCTTTTATTATTTATAGAAAAATTGTACCGTTTATGTTTTGCAATATCACAAACTTTGCATTAAAAGTCATCTATAGAATTTTTATAAATAGTGATGGGCAAAAATTTGAGAATACTTAAGGATGGATGTCCAAGATTGAGGCGGTAAAGCTAAATTTTGTTTTTATAGATGGCATAAACAGAGAATTTTATTTGAATTTTCAAGAAAGAACGTGTTCTTCTCCTTAGCATCTCTAATCATTTTTCTTGTGTCAGTTCTTAGAAGTAATAGTGAGAGGAATAAAAGCTCATTTATATATTTGAATATTTGGCTAGTTTTTGAATGAAAATAAGATTTATAAATTATTCTAGTACACATGGTATTTGCTAGTTGTGAATTCATTAATAATAATGTTTCATAAGCTAACAACAATTTTGAATGAGTCATCAATAATAGCTTTTTTTTCTTTATATTAGGGCTAGGGTTATATGGGATAAATTTGCATGATCAAGGTGTCATGATCAATTGCTCTAAATCATTGATCCAAGTTTGCGATGAAATTTTTCTGCAGAATTAAGAGCTTGAGAATATGATTATATATTAAATATACCTAGTTACAAGTATTTGCTAGAGAAGTATTCTCTCCAAGTGTTCTCAAGAAGTTTTTTGGTTAGTTTTTTAATTTAATTTAATTTGAATCTCTTTTTTATTTCATTTAACTATGTGCTTATCTTTTTCCTTGACTGCACCGTTCTGTCCCTTGCGGTTTTACATGAAGCTTCCAGTGCTTATCTTTGTATATTGGGGGTTTGTACAGTGAATGCATCAAAGGTTATATTGATTGGGTGCCTTTGATGGTTCATGTAGTCTCTTTTTAGTTGGAACATATTTACCAATGTTTTTTTCTCCCAAATTATCAATGGCTAAGGAGTCAACAAATTTCTTAACTTAGATATTTCATTTCTCTTTACATGGATCAAGCTCCACTTCATTTTGAATTAAATAGAATTTCCCTTCTAAGAACGGAACATAATTTGCCTCAAATTAAAAGTGATTATGGATAGGAAATCATAGTATGCCTTTTTTTAACATTCTTTTATGTGTGGTAGCATCATCACTTCATCTATATGCATTGATAGTGATCAAAATTTTGGTAATTGTTTTATAGGAGAATTGAGATATCAATGATTGCAAAATTGTTTTGTTTAGTCTAGGAAATTTTGGTTTTCTCATAATTTGTGCTGTATCATGAACCTTTGTGTTTGATTGCTTTATAGTCTCCTTGACTTCCTTTTCAGTTTTAAGAAATGCACATTCGTGACTTATTTTTGGTGATATAGAGTTTCAAGCCATGACATCACAAGAGAATCTCTCTTATTTCATGCATCATTTATGAGATCTATATTCTCTAGATTGGTACCAAGTAGGCACTTAATTTTAGCCTTTTTATCAGTAACTTATTTCATTATATATATATATATATTAGATAGATAGCTAGAGAGAGAGAGAGAGAGAGAGAGAGAGAGAGGGGGGGGGGAGGGAAAGAGAGGAGGTAGACTAAATTTTGAGGTAGTTTTGTATAGAATGATTGCTAATTCAATTGATTGGAAAGGTGTGAAAGAGGTAAGAGATAGAAACTAAATATTTCATAGTTTTGTATAGAGTAATTGCTGTTCCCAGTTGATTGGGTCTTATTTATTTGAGACTCAGCTCTGCTAGGGACTTAGGAGAATCTATACATGATAGAAGAATAAAAAGACTAAAACTAAGAAGTTTTAGTCAAGCTAGAAAAAAGATTTATATTATGATGGGAATTTGGATAGTGGTTGCCTATATGAATGTCTAGATAGCAACAACCTATTTTTTGGATAACAAGATTGCTTGTTTATAGTTTTAGTAGAGACAACCTCACTCTAATATTATGTGAAAATTATATTATCTCATTTTTTCTTACAACAACAGTGCGCACATGTTTCTATGCGTTATAGAGAAGTTAAACAATGTAAAAAATATATTATGAACAAATGTTGTCAAATAAATTATTCAAATATCTGTAAAAGGAGGTTATGTCTTAACATGAGAGGATCTATGAGATCTTTATGAGATTTGCTAGAGATCTACATGATTTATAGAAGATTGTGAGTTGAGTATTGCGATAGCAAGAGATTCATCAGCGAGTAGCTTTAGCAAAAAAGTTCAATAGATGCATGTGTAAGTTTTTGGAGATCATTTAAATGATAAAATAAATGTTCAATAATTGTTATGCCATAGTGAATATATGAACAACAAATTACGATACATATTTTTATGCAATAAATATGAATCTAATGAACAGATCTTGTCTTGAACTATATCTCTTGAAAAATATCAAGATAAAGTGCAATGATATGGACATAATACTAAAGATGTAGAAAGGGAGAGGATTTTTGAATTCATGGTCACTCTGAATCTGATTTGATCAATTGCTAAAAAATGGTATATCATTTATTTATACTTTTGTCTTAATTTACACAAATAAAATATAGGAGTATGATGCTCGATTCATATAGATGTTTTGGCCATATTGACTACAAGTGTCAAAGATGATGGCGATAAAAGAAAATCAACATAACAATTAGCTAGAGATTACCAAATCAATACTGCTCGAAGGATGTTGATGTATGTATTGCCAAGCTTCATGATAAAACTAGTGCTCTCAGTCAGAATAAAATTTATTATGGAAATACTAACCCTACTTTTACTAGTTACAGGGGATCTCTTGACAATTAATGCCTATAAAAATAGAAGCATTAAAAAAGAAGCAAAAGATCTTTTCAACTTCACTACATCATTTGGTGCATCTACCCACACCCTAATAGTCCTTTGACATATGCTTTTAGTATTTGAGGTTATACCCTCATTAACCCTTGGATTATAGATGTTAAACTTGCTAATCTCATGTCCTAATACTACTATCATATTCAGCACCTATTATTCTAATAAAAAATCACTATTGTTGATGTCATAGTTTTAAATACACTGTCAAGAAATCATAATCTGAACTTAATTATTGTGTTAAACATGCTCCAAATCTATCAATTATTCTTATATTAATTTGTAAAATTTTAAAAAGAATGATGAGTTTTGATAAAGTGAGTAGCAAAGGAAATTAGCTACCCGTTTCTTGCTTGACAAAATATTTTACTTTCTTTTCAATTGATATTATGTTTCAGCATCTTCTCTTTGAACATTATTATATTGATTTTCCTTAAGCGTGTTCCCAGTCAACTGGAGAGAGGGCGCGTCAATTGGAGAGAGGGCGCACTAGAGGTAAGAGAGAGACTATTTACTAGATGGTTTGGTATAGAATAATTGCTTTTCCCAGTTGATGAGACTTAGCTATGTTAGAGACTTTGGATAATCTAGGCATGATTAAAAGAAATAGAAAAGAATTTAGAAGTTGTAATCGTTGCTTGGAGAAAGGAGAATTAAATCCTAGTGAAAATTTGGACAATGGCTGCCTAGATGAAGGTCAAAATTGCAGCAACTTTTTCTGGAAATCAAGATTGCTATTTTGGAGTTTTAAGAGAAACCTCATTCTTATATCATATGAAAATTTATGTTATCTCATTTTCTTACGACAACAATATTCAAATAAATCATTCTAGTATCTGTTATAATAGTAGATTTTGTGGTAACAAGAGAGAATTTGTGAGATCTTTAGGAAAATTGCTAGAGATCCACATGATCTCTAAAAGATATGTGAGTTGATTATTGTGGTAACAAGAGATCCATGAGCTGTCAACATTAGCAGAGAATCTAGCCGATCAATATGCTAGTTTCTTGAGATCATTCATTAGAGGAAATAAATATTCAACAATTTATGAAGCAGCATCGATATATTAACAACAGATTATGGCATTTATTTTTATGGAATAAATATAATCTAATGAACAGATTCTGTCTTGAACTATGTCACCACCAAAATTTCTAGATAAAATGCAATGATAGAGACATAATGTTAAAGAAGAGAAAGGGAGAGGTTTTGAATTCATAGTCAATCTCAATTTGAATTTGATTGAGTCTGAATATGGGACACTATCATTTATTAAAGCTTTTGCCTTAATTTATGCAAAGGAAAGTTGAATTTTGATGCTCGATTCCTTGAGATTAATGTTTTGTCCATGTTAACTGCAAATGTCCAAGACGACGATAAAGCAATATCAGCATAACAGTAAGTTAGATACTGAGTCGATGATGCTAGAAGGAATTTGATGTCTGTATTGCCAAGCTTCATGATTAAATCAGTGCTCTCAATCAGAATGAAGGATATAAAAACTAAGCTAATTATTAATAATTGCAAGGGTTCTCTTTGACAAACTCAAAGCTTATAAAAATAGAAGCATTCATAAAGAAGGAATCAATAAACTCTAAAATATTTTCAACTTCACTGCAGCATTATGTGCATCAACCCACCACAGCAAGAGTCCTTTGATTTTTCTTTTAGTATTTGAAATTGTAGCATCATTAACTCTTGGATCATAAATGTTGAAGCTACTAATCTTATGGCTCCATAGTACCCATCATATTCAATGCCTATCATTTTAATAACAAAATGTAGTTGCTGATGGATTTTCTTGATTCTATTGGTCAAAAAATCATAATTTAAACTTATTTTTCATTGACGAATACTTATCATGCTCTAAATCTATCAATTTTTTTTATATTATTTTATAAAATCATTGGATGATAGTGTTTGATGATGTGAGTACTTGCAAAGGAAGCTAACTACCCTTTTATTACTTGACAAAATATTTCTCCTTTAATTCAATTGATATTAAGCATTACCAACTTCACTTAAAATATTATTATATTAAATTTCTTAAAGCATGTTCTTGTTGTTTCAAAATATAAGATTTTAGTAAATTCCAATAGGGCACATATGAAGTTATTAAGCATCATAGCGGGTCTTATTCGTCAAGTAACTCTAGATCTTTTAGTACTTTTCCTTTATAACATTAGCATATAAGGCCTTCCTAAGTGATTGATATCTTCTTTGATAAATTGCATCTTTCTTGAAAACCAGAACAACTTTGGAATTTCTTATGAAAGAAATTTTGAATCAAGTAACTTCTTTCCTATGTTTCATAAAAATGATATTTATCTTGGACTTCCTACTACAATAATTCATTTAGCATTCTTTATGACATTTTCGACTAAAGGCTTTTCTCCTCCATAAAGTAATTTTTCATGAATCTTCATAATGTGGCGTGACTTATAGAGAAGATGTCGAATATTAGTCGGATGTTAATGTTTCAAAAAAATATTTTGATATGTTTTTGGGAAGAAACTATTTTAACAATCACATTTTTGATATCTTAAGTTCCACTTAGAGAGTATAAAAGCTCTTGAAATCTTGCTTTGACTCACACTCATACTAGAGGTACGCTTGATCCATTCATTCTTAATTATATGTTCAACTGTTTTGCAAGCCCTAGAAAAAAATTTAGTAGTTTTCCACCAACTCTTAATGAGTATTTTGTAGTTTCTTGAATTTTTCTTTTGATCTAACATGAATTTTCTTAAGGTACTCCTCCACAACTAAACAACACATGAGTTGTGGAGGAGGACTTCTTTGGAATATAAAGCCTTTCGTCTCAGTGGATCTAGAATAGTATACATGGAGTGTATGTTCAATTGTATTAGAAGATCTCGAAGACAAATATTGAGGACTATGTGATCAAGAAAAACAAGAGGATCAAATACCTTAATTGAATTATTCAAAATAATGGTGGAATAAAGAGCTGTGATTAATAAGATCCAAATTGGCTAGATGAAATGAAGTAGCACTTCTGGAGTGCTGTGCGGTTGAAAAATCCCACTTAAAATTATGTAGTTGACTCATCCAGTAGGATTAAAACTTGGTGTTGTTGTTGTTGTTGAATTTTTGTATAATCTTTTTCATTCAGGGGTAAGTAATATGTGGAGGTAAATTAGCCATATCATGATAATATTTTCATCTCAATTCTTTATCTTTTGTTAGTTCTATTTTTAAAAATCCCTATTAGAAATTTTTTCTAAATATATTTAAAAACTATCTCAAAAAAATTCTTACTAAAAATATTTCTAGCCAATGCTATTTCTTTATTCCATGCCTACTTCTGATGTAAAACTCTAGCTACAAGGTCTGAGCATATTGAAACCTTCAAACTGTGCATTGAATCTACTAACAACAACAACAAAATCAAGTCTTAATCCCACTAGATTGGCTACATAAATCATTTGGTTCTATTGTGCGCGATCAAATAGAAGTCCTTCTATAAATTTCAAATAGAGAAGATACTTCTCGACTTGTACAGGTATTGAATTTGTTTTGGCCATTACCGTAGAAATGGCAAAAGCTGCACCAAAATGCTCTGTATCCTCATATCGTCTCTCACAAACTATCCGGGCAATAGACACATTCCCTGCCATTATTAACTCCATTAGCATTCCTTGAACACAAGAAGTCTTTTAATGATAAGCATTTGGAACAAGCCATGAGAGGGGAAATGAGGGAACTGATTTTTATATCTTGAATTTATATTTTGAATTATCAAGATTATTGGTTCTTATTAAAATGATACTAAGCTTGCTTTGAAGCTGTAGAAAATCCTTGCACTTGTGCAATTTAGAATATTGACTGCATTCTTTTTTCTCTTACCTTCATTTTAAAGGAAAATATACTATAGTTTGGTGAAAACATATCTTATTACATGAAAATCTAGAAGAGGTACTATATAGTGAATCTTCGCTTTTGGATTTATTAGTCATTTTATTTTTTATTTAATTTTTTCCACTTGACTATCTCCTGAAATTTGAATTTTGAATGCACAATGGAAGAATGCAAATGCTTACTTTGAGACTAGTTTTTCCTAGAGCATATTTTAAAGCACACTTTGCTTCACCTGTATAGTGTAGCAAGGGCTTGGTGAATCACATTAGAAGAAGGGGCTATATTGCAAAAAGCTTCTTCACGACACATTTTGTACAATGCTAAGCATAATTCTTTATTGTAATTGCATGAGTTAGGGTGCTTTAATGATGTCTTAGCTTGCTTACTGGTAATTGATATTGAAGCTCTTGTTCTCAACCAATGGAGTGTTGTGATATCCTCAACGATGATGCTATATTTTCAAAATAATAAGTTGTAGGTGTTATTCGTATAAAGCCTTAAAAAGGTTTTGTGGAAAGATCTTTATAAGTCTATCATAAATATCAACATTGAGACTAGTTAGAATCATTGTTATTAGATGATTGATTCACTAAAATGTGCTTTGCGTTGCACACTAAAGCAAAAAAATAACTTTTGCTCTTTGCGTTGTGCTTTGAAACTGCAATTTGGGACTTAATTAATGAATGAGTTAAATAATTAAGGCACCTTTTTCTTGCGTCCTGCCTCCTTCTAGGCTGATGACAGCAACTTCACTTCATACTTTCTTTCTATTCTTCTCTCCCTACATTTTCTCCAAATCCTGCAGCCGTACTTGATCTCTTCTTCCCTTTCTCTGTTTTCTCCTCTGCGTCCCTATGTTTTGCTGTTCTGCACTAAAAATATTCCCAGAATTTCTGAATTACTGTTTGCAACCGCACAATAGTACTCCAACCGTCCCTCTTACCTACCAATGGCCACCAGGAAGGAGTTCATACTGTATGAAAGCAGCTTGCTGCTGTCCAAAGCCCAGAAACACCATATTTACAGAACCCATCCAACTGACAACAACCCTGTTAGGCCTGATACCTTCCTTATCAGCTGCCTCTTGCTATCCAACAGCTGAATTCAACATTTACTCTCTGCCCAAAATAGGTAAAATAGTATTGTTTTTTATTTAGCTCTCTTTCTAGTCTCATCTTTGTGGTAGATACTGCACCAGATAAGTTGTGATAAGAGTGCTTGAGATCAATAAGTTTTGGAGGGTGAAATATTTATTAGATGACGAAGTAGTATATTCCAAAGAAGTATTCTTTATTTTTTATTATAATTATGTATTTTATCTATTGAAGAAATCATATTTTTGGGAATAAGGTTATTAGAATATATAGTAGGATAATAGTGCTGAGGAAGGTTCCAAAGCTTGGGTAGATAATGATATAATAATCTCTTATAATGTTTAAATATTGTGATGCTTTGATGTATTAAGCTCATGTATGATCCAACAAAAGAGCTCTTTCAAGTTTATAAGATTTTTGGCCATCAGCAAATCATGCTAGGAAGAGAATCTTGTTTAGAACAAATAAAAAAATTCTAAAGCTTATGCAAACGTTGATTTTACTTGATGAATTAAGCATAGACGGCCAATGAAGGTTGCTATCCTTCTCTTGGAGATAATTTGTTACAAGGAGGAAAAACTTTTGAACCCAATTCATAGGCTAATACTAAGTATAAACATGATGATCATACAATATAAACCTGTAGTTTAATAAATTAGTATATTACATCAATTTTATACTTAAAATTGACACAATTAACACTTATCAGCTATGGGCACCCATCAATTGTAGTAATCGGTATTCACTTTTATTGATTTGATGGTATGTTTAACAGAATTTAATGGAGATATTATATACATTGGCGATAAGTTCAAATATTGAAAGTGAGCTCCGAAGTCTCAGGTCATCCATGAAATCTTATGGCCTAAAATTATACTTGATAATCTCCAAACTAAGGGTGAAAAATCTTTGAGACTTTATTAGGCAATAAAATTGCAATCAATAATTCTCACAATCATGTTGAACTCAATTGCTTAAAACATTTTTATTTTGAGTGATTTGTCAAGGAAGATGAATACTGGTTTGATTAGCATTACATAACTTCTCTTGAAAAATCAAACATGCAGCGGCCCAGTATGACTAAATCCCCCTGTTTAAAAAATTCAATTAACTGTTTGCAAGCTGGGAATGAATCCAGTCCGATATGGAGTGAATCATGAGTGAATCATCTGCAAGTTATCTATGTTGGCAATATGTGGAAGTAACCTAAGGGATCTACAATGTTCAAGGGGTATAGGCTTCTATATGTAAATTCTAATGTGTAAATTTTAAGCCTAGCATGCAAATTTTTTTTTTTTGGTTTTACTGAATTTTAAATGCTTGCTGTGGTCATATGGCTACAACAACAACACCAAGCCTTAATCCTGCTAGGTGGGGTTGATTACATGAATCCTTTGTTTCCCCTGTGCACGATCAAATAAAGGCCTTCCCTAAGTTCCAAATAAAGAAGATCCTTTCTAATTATTTCTTTCCATGTCTTTTTAGGTCTTCATCTACCTCTTTTAATATGGGCAAAAGTCATAAACTCATCTTTTCTAACTGGGGCATTGCACGGTCTACGTTTAGTATTCCCGAACCATCTAAGGTGACATTGTCTAATCTTGTTCACTATTGGAGCCACTTCAACCTTGCTACGAATAACTCATTTCGTATTCATCCACTCAAGCATCCTCATCTCTGTAACACTTATTTTATTAGTGAGTTTCATCTTTGTTGGCCAAAATTCAGCCCCATATAATATTGCTGATCATGTAGTTGCTCTATAAAATTTTCTTTATTTTAAGTGGAATTTTCAGATCACACAATACTCTATAAGCGCTCCTCCATTTCATCTAACCAGCTTGGATCTTGTTAATTACATTATTTTCTATTTCTTCATCATTTTGAATAATTGAACACATGTATTTAAACCTCTCGCTCTTCATGATCACATGGCCCTCAATAGTTATGTCATCGAGATTATTGCCTTTGATACAATTGAACTTAAACTCCATCTAATTAGTTTTATATCTTCTCAGACAAAATCTTTGGATTTTAAAACAGTTCTCTATAACTCAAGTTTTGCTTTAACTCCATCCTTAGTTTTATCAATTATTAAATATTAATAGCAAATAATATGCACCAAGGAATTTTCTCTTGAATGTGCTCAATAAGAACATTCATAATTAAAGCAAAATTTATGGGCTGAGAGTTGAGCCTTGATGTAATCCAATCAAAATAGGGAAATCATTAGACAAGCTACTTTGCGATCGAACATATATAACAGCCCATCATAAAAATCTCTGATAACATCAATATATGCAACATTAATCCCTTCTCTCCAAAGCTCTCCAAACAATTTCTCTAGGTACTCTATCTTAAGTCTTTTCAAGATCAATAAAAGTTGAGGGAAGATCTTCTTTTATATCCTTAGATTTCTCCATCAAATCTTTTAATATATGTATGGCTTCCGTGGTAGATCGACCGGGCGTAAAACCAAATGAATTTGAGAAATGCAAGCATTCTCTTACGACTGTATTTTAATTAGTCTTTCCCAAAGTTTCAATCTATGACACATTGACTTGATTGCTCTATTGTTAGCACAATTTTGAGCATCACATTTATTTTTATAAATAGTTATGTAAATACTCTTCCACTCATTTAACATTTTTTTAGTTTTCAAAATAACATTAAATAATTTGGTAAGCCAAAAAATTCCTTCCTCGTCCAAACATTTCCTTACATCGGTGGTAGGATGCCATTCGATTCCATCATCTAGTTTTAAGATATATTTTAGATTAAATATTACTTTTGTTATCTCTTATTTTAAAATCCAAAACCATTAAAAGATGTTAAGTTGTCAAACAATCATTTGGAATAATTTTATAATCCTTACAAAATAAATTATCATATATTCCTTCTTTCAGGAGAGTAAAATTAATCTGAGTTTTAGAAGTCTCATTTTTATATGGGATAATATATTTCTTTTTTTTCTTAAATAAATGTTGGCAATCATAGGATCATAAGATACATACTCCAAAATTGTTCATCCTTCATTGATCTCTTCAAAACCAAATTCACTATAAAATTATTAAATTCTTTAGCTACCCTTTCAGCATGTCCATTTAAATCTCTTCCAATAAAAAATATCTCCTCTTAAGATATTCTATGAATTAACTCATTTAAATCATACCAAAATCCTTTTTTGTATGCACATAACCAATCTTATTTGAGACATAAACACTTGCAATATTAAAAGTTATTTAATTTATTATGTTTTAAAGATATAATTTTATCTCCCTACCTCTTAACCTCTATCACGTCGTCTCTTAAATTTTTATTCAAAATGATACCCACACCATTCCTAATGCCAGTCTTACATGAGTACCATAGTTTAAAGCTTAAACTATAAATTTCTTTTGTTTTTTCTCTCATCCACTTAGTTCTTGAAGGCATAATATATTATCTTTTTATTTATCATAATATCAACTAACTTAAAAAGCTTGCTAGTGAGAGTGCCAATATTCTAATTACAAAATCTTAATTTTTAATAAAGACTAAGCTCTTTACCCGCATCCATCCATAATATGCGTACTTTTGCTTATTTGATAGTATACATAAGCGCTGAAGTAGCTGCCTTTTGCACATTTTTCTCTACATTTAGGCAATATAGTGCGTCGCTTCCGGTGGATATAATAGCTCTATCACAATTATTTAAATGGTTCATGTCATAATAGAATTCGATAAAGTTTACGTTGACTGTTGACAACCTAACTCAACCTTCTTTCTCATCCGGGACTTAGGACTTGGCAAGGACAGAGTGATCATATGGCTATTAATTTTTTGTATTTGATTAGGATTAATGTTTTTCTTTATGGTTTTTAGTATTAATAATGGTAGAAAAGTGGGTGAAAATATTAAAAGAAATAACAAAATGTGTTGATTCTTGCATTCCCAATATGATATTCCAATTGTTTTATTTTTATTGCTTATTTATCTGTTTGAATTTTTATTGGGATGACTTGGGGCGACCAAGAAAACATATGCATCAGAGAACATGGCATATGGCATATAGAGGCAATTATAATTAGTTGTTGTGTCTACGAAGTTCTTCTGAAAATTGCTATCCTTTGATACTAAAATCACAGTACTGAGTCAGCATATGCTTGGAATTAAAAGAAAATTAATGCATGAAAAATATTTTTTGTGGTATTTTTTGCTCTTTAATTTATATAGAGATTAGCAACTATTGTTTGGAAAAGATTATCTATCTGCTCATAAGATGATACTTGATCGTTTATCTGTAGTTTTTCATGCAGGTTAATTGATCCTTCAATTATCTTTCCAGTGTTTTGTTCATGCATTTTAATTATGATGCCTTTTTTCATGTTCACCTTTTAGCAAATTGTACCACCCGTGCTCAACTCTTTTCTTGATCAAGATAGCAGAGTGCGATATTATGCATGTGAGGCACTATACAACATTGCAAAAGTGAGTTTATTTCATTAAATAAAGCTTTGTTATTTGATATTAATTGTTATGAAAAAGATGATGATGATTCTTCATGTAACGTAAAATTTCTCTATATATTTTCTTAGGTTGTTAGGGGAGATTTCATTATTTATTTCAACCAGATTTTTGATGCCCTTTGTAAGCTTTCAGCAGACTCGGACCCTAATGTGCAGAGTGCTACGCATCTGCTAGACCGACTTGTAAAAGTAAGTGCACAATATATTTTTTGGAAATATATTCTCAACTAGGAATAATTATAAAATTGAGCTTTTGTAACTATAACTTCGGTGAATTAACCAGGATATTGTTACCGAGAGCGATCAATTCAGGTGCCTCCTTTAGATTTTGTGAAAGGGTATCTTTTATTCAAATGTTCTATTATTATTATTATAACGTCTTTTTTTCTGATTTAAAGCATAGAAGAATTCATTCCTTTGTTGCGAGAACGGATGCATGTATTAAGCCCCTATGTGCGACAATTTCTGGTAGGATGGATCACTGTACTAGATAGTGTTCCAGATATTGATATGCTTGGTTTCCTTCCAGATTTTCTTGATGGTAATATGACTTTTGCTAAGTTCATTTATACACGTGTGCTTGTGCTTTATATTAATAGAAGGATCATTTGTGATTGGCATTATATAGGCCTATTCAACATGCTAAGTGATTCTAGCCATGAAATACGTCAGCAAGCTGATTCTGCCCTTTCGGAATTTCTGCAAGAAATAAAGAACTCTCCAGTAAGATTTTTCAAAACCAGTACAATGTATTGAAATTAACTGCAAGTTTATTTCACGTGTGGCCTCCTATGAATGTTCTAAAGTAAAATTTGTACTTTTTTATTATGGAAACAAAACAATTTGAAAATTTCCGATGTCAAATTTAATAGGTTGATTTAAGACATGTTCTTATTTTTATGATTTTACTGATTTGAAATGTGTTATGAAGAATGTAGATTATGGTCGCATGGCCGAAATATTAGTTCAAAGGGCTGGTTCCTCAGACGAGTTTACTAGGTTAACAGCTATTACTTGGGTATGGCTGAATATGCTTGTGATTTATATTATATATATATATATACACACACACACACATACGTTACAGCGTGTGATTCTGCTTTATATATATATACATTTGATTTGTGGTGTTTCTTAATGAAAAAGACTTCTTTAAAGTATCCCATTTTATTACTTTGGCAAATATTTGTAATTTAAATCTTTTGAATTTGTAGATAAATGAGTTTCTGAAACTTGGTGGAGACCAGCTTGTTCCGCACTATTCAGATATTCTTGGAGCCATATTACCTTGCATATCAGACAAAGAAGATAAGATAAGAGTGGTAAGTATATCTAAATTATCTGATGCCATCGATGTATGATGATGTTTTCTAATACAAATTTCTTGCAATTGGATTTTAGGTTGCTCGTGAAACAAATGATGAGCTTCGTGCTATTCATGCTGATCCAGCAGAGGGATTTGATATAGCCTCAATTCTTTCGATTGCAAGGAGGTGCATTTTTTTGCCACCTGGGAAACAGCTAGGTTTAAAGGTTACTTATGCCTCTATAATTTATGAGTTGATATCTCTTGTGCGTCTACACAAGCAACAGGAGAGAACTATTTGGAAGTACCTAATTTTTATGAATAAATTGATGGGAATCCTTCAAGCATAAATAATTTTTTCTTTTTATTGAGCAATTCTGTGATATGATTTCTTTATATGTTCATTGAATTATGATGTACTTTATTGCCCTTCTGTCAGACAATTAACAAGCGAATGGGAAGGCACAAGGTTGGAAGCTCTTCATTGGATTGCAGCACTATTAACTCGACATCGATCTGAGGTCATTGGTCAATTCGATACAAGTTTTCAACTATTTTATTCGTAATTTTTTTTCTAATTGAACTTCACTTATATATTCCAATTGTATCGTAAGTAGTTTATAGTGTGTGCACTAGCTGCTTCTTTTTGTTGCTCAAAGCTCTTTCTTCATTTGCATGGATAAATTTGCTTTTAATTCAATTGTATTAACTTTTTCATTAAACTCTTGGATTTTGCATGCTTTGTTTATAATGTTTGTATTGACTTCTACTAATAAACAAATACTTTCTTATCAGTACCTTCATCAGTTTTCCTTTTACTCTTGTGTGCATACTAAAACCTTTTTAGTGGTGCGTTTGAATAGTTTTAATAAGTTAATAATTTCTAAATAATGTAAGAAGGAATTTATGAAAATGATAACTCTTCTGTTTGAGAGTTTGCTCCTTTCCTTTAGTAACCTTATTAAAAGGATAACAAAAATTAATGATATTTTATATTTTAGTGGGTCAATGGTAATGGTATAAGCTAAATTTTTATATGCACTTACACTTATGTGAATGTTATTTGCATATTCTTTGGTGATGTTATTTACATATGACATCCTATTCATTATTATGATTATAATAGAATCTAAACATTTTGTTTGGTAGATCTAAAATAGAGTATGTGGTAAGTTTAATCGTAATAGAAGTTGTGATTATGAGTACCTAACCTAACTATTAAGGCTCGTGTGATCAAGAAGTCGACGTGAGCTTTGTCTCCCTCCTCTTCAGGTCCAGGAGCGTGTTCCGTCCCCGTCTCCACAGCGCTCGGAGAGTGCAAGCCATCTTGTGGTTAAGAACTGAGGACGGTGAGCGGCGAGACGGCCTCCCCCAAGTCCTCTCCACCACAGAGAAGACCTCTGAGTACTGTAGCCACATGTCTTCGAACTTGTACCGTGCACCAGTACTCTGGAACCTAAGACAAACATCCGTCAAGAAAATCGGGCAGTGACCTGAAGCTACCCGGAGAGGTGGTGCACAACTGCACCCGACAGAAGGGCCATCACCTCCGTGCCATTGACTCTTCAAATACTTGATGCTGGTATATTTGGACAGTTGACTTCTGTGCATTTGTTGTTGTTACTGAAAGTTCAGAATTGAATTGTGTTGAGTTACATGCTTAATAGAGTAACAATTTTGTTACACGCTCCGTACAAACACAATAAAGTTGTTAACTTATGAAAATTTAACTTGAAGTTTTTTCATAAATTCTTTGTTTTCCTGTACTTTTGATGTTGGTGTTCGTGTGGGCAAGCAGTACCCTTGCGGTTACACAGAGTTGGAGAATGTTGCTAGAGAGATAGAATTGATTGATCCCTTTTGAAAACAATTTTGCAATTGTGTTGTCCTCATCTAATCTACAGAGATAGCAGGTTATGACAAGTTTTGAATCATGTCTTTTTAGTGCTTGTCAAAGAAGAGGATCAAGCAAACAAGCTTTTTGGTGAAGTATGTAGCAAAGACATCTTGTTAGCCCCTTTAAAAGAGATGGGATGAAATGATATTTTGAATTTTGCACAGTTTAACGTGTTTGTACATTATGAATGTTGTCTAAGCATTCCGCACAAGGGTTTTCTTTCATTGAAATTAAACTTCATGTAGTTCAAATCTTTTTAAGTTATATCATTTGCTCAAAGCTTAGTTGTTTTACTAAATTTACCTTTGGTAGCATGCTAGATGTAATGTGATGTGCACTATGATGTGCCTAGTTTAACATGTTTGTACACTATGATGTGCTAAGTTGATGGTAATGTGATTTGTGCACCATGCTTCTTACAAAAGATTGGCAAAATAAAATTAATGAAGGTGGGAGCTGATGTTAAGTGTGATATGGTTTATGTCTCAATGTATTGTTTTAATATTCAAAACCAATGATAGTACAAATTAAGATGTAAACTGCAACTTTGATGATATTTAAGCATGAATTATAAATAAACCTGTGATTATCAATTATCCTGATGAAAGGCAAAACTGCTGATTAGTTACCTCTTAAATTCTCATAAAAACGATGCCTAGATGTAAATATTGAAATTTCATTCTCTGATGTTAGCTTCTAATAAATTGTTTGTCCTTGAATGAGTAGTAAGCAATGAGCTGAAAGGAGATTATGTTGTGTACTTGTTTTAATAATAAAATATTTGATGTGCAAAGTTATAACAGAGCCTTGATGATGAATTCATGAATGATAATAGAGGCTTTGTGCTTTAAGATAGATGATTGAGAGGCAATTAATAGTTTCAATAAGCTATAGATAAATGACCCATTTATTGCTAGAGTTGGTCACCATGTAGCCGCTAGGTTTTAAAAATGTTCAAGTACAAGTTGTAAAAGCCTGTTTTAGTCAATCATAGTTTATTGATGGCATATGTAAGCCCAATGATAGTTTACTGGAGTTGGTTGAAGGTATCCATAAATTTTTGGGGATAAATGTAAATCATTGATCTAGTCAAGAGATGATATAAACTTGGCAAATCTTTTTGATTATGTGTTGAGGATTAAATAGAAATTACCGAATTCTTTTTATGGAGTCTAGATAATGTTTTTATAAAGTCAAAAAATTAAATGTAAATAACATTTGAATTTTTAATGTTTTTGCTCGTTATCAGTAAAATAATCACATCACTCTTTTTTTAAATATAATTTAAATAAATGTAAGTTTGATTTTCATTGCCAGAAGATTAGCATGGTGATATATGATTTATATATCCTTATATAGTTAATGTCTCATTGTCTAGATGTGTTTTAATTTGAGTTATTTCTTAAAGTTGTACATAGACTATTTTAGTTTGTATATTTTAATCATAAACTATTAATATATTATTGTAGTCTCTCAATTATTTAATATGTTCAATTTAGTTTTTCAACAATTGATTTTTTTGACCATTTCTTAGGAATAAATCGGGCTAAAATTAAATAGTTGAAGGACTGTGCATTGAATAAAATGAATAGTTTGGGCAAAGCTAAGATAATCTAAGTACCATTTTGAAAATTTTGCCATTTTAATAAAAGTGAAGCTATTTCTGTTTCAGGTTTTTGCGTACTTGAATGACATATTTGACTCCCTTTTGAAAGCGCTATCTGATCCTTCAGATGAGGTGTAGTATTTCATCCCACTTTTCAAAATTATTTTGCCTTCACATATTTGATGATTGTATTTACCTAGTCAATAATACTGAAATTGCAATTTGTTTCTTTCATTCGTTATTATTTATATATTGCTTAATTTTTCTTATTTATATAAGTTAGATTTTTTTTTTTCTGTTGCTTTTGATCTATAATATTTTCCTTGCTTTACATGTTAAAATTATGCTCTTGTGCTTTTTAACCAATAAATTTGTAGCTTATTTCATTGTATATGCATTAGTTTCTAATATTAGTATAATGTATATGGCTTATGATTGATAAAATGCTTATATAAGGTTTGGAACTGATCTTTCTTGTTATGCTAGCTAGGTACATGATTTTTAATATAAACTTTGTAGCTATGCAACAATTTCTTGTGGCTCTGAAAACTTTTCAGCCTTTTTTGTTGATGTAAAGCAACTTAAAATGATAATGACTGTAACCTATTGTTCTTTCTTTTGCTATAGGACAGACTTGTTTCATTTTGCAATAAATTTTTTGTTCATTTTTAGAATGTGAAGCATTGCTGTCAAGTGAGAGAGAGGTACTTAAAAATACTTGTTAAAAATGGAAATGAGATTGTTCTCTAAGTTTTTTGGAGGCATTTCATTCATACCACAAGAAAGCTTTCTATTTACATATTTAATACCCAAAATGTTCTTACATATATGCGACCTAAATCAATTGCATATGATTCACAGCAAAAAATGTACTCACTTGGATATTTTCAGTTATTACAAATAATTAACATTTCACATATGGGCATGAGTAGGTGCTAGCTTTATAAACATTTAGGCTTGTGTGTTAGATGTGTAACTAATTTGGTTTTGAATGTTATGTATGTCAATTTTGTTTTACTTGCAAATATGGTTCTATCATAGTCTTGCATTAAATGCACTTATATTTGTGGGAGGTTGATATAAAGAGCCAAGGTATGCTGTGTAGTCTTGTTAGTTTTATTGGACTCATTTTAGGCTGAATTTCACTTTTATTTGTGGGAGGCTGCTGTAAAGCCAAGGTATATTGTACTGTCTGGCCATCTTGGTTGGACTCATATATCAAGTTAGATTTCATAATTGTGTTCTTATATAATAGCTTCCTATGTGGTAGCCAATTTATTGAATGCACAACAATGAACACTATCGTTAGTTATGAATATTATACCAATTATTATAAAAGGATCTTTACAATTGTAACCTATGATTTTTCACATATTGCACATCGATCATTTCCCCATTTTGATTAGGATTTGGTCTTCTGTCATTCGTTTTTTGTGGAAGTTTGCGCGATCATAAAAGCCTGCAATGGGCCATTACTCTTTTTGGCCTTGTGATTCTATTAGTAATAAGTCAACCAACCTCAATTTGGTACTTTCTTGGATCATATGTTGTATGAGTATATTCAACTCAAATTACCATGTATAACTAATGGGGTATTACTTTCCAAAGTATTTTCTTGCATTTGCTTGATTAGTTCAATTTCATATCAAATATCATGGCTTTGATTTTATATGATAAATTTCCTAGAGGTCATCTACATAAGAGGGTTCACACAGTATATGTAATTGTGTTTTCTTATGAGATTTACATTGTTCTTTATATTTTATTTTGGAAGAAACTGATGCTCTTAAAATTAGTTTTATATATGATATCTTGATACTTGTATAGCTCAACTCTCTACTTCTAACATAAGATTTGGTCCATGTATACTCATTTATCTCCTAGAATCCCATCATCTTGGAAGCTTGTTTAGAATTCTCTTTTTACTGGCCTGAATGATCATCAAACAACCATTTCAATTCATTTTTAGTGTATTTGTGTGAGGACCCGATGCCGAGTTAGCGGGAGCTAATCCAGTACCGGTTTTTAGGTAAGTTCTCTAGTCGCAGGATCATATTGAGTGGTTGAAAAGACAAATATATATACATCAAACACAACTCATTTATTCATAATTCAAAAGTTTTGATTACAAAGGATCAAAATAAAACAATAGTTACAAACTTTAAAAAGAATCAAAAAACAGTAAATCAGTAGGTAGCAGTATCAGCATTGCTTGGTTCTTAACACCTTTCCTCTAGGACGAACTCTTGATCTAGGCACGATTCAAAAGTGCGGGCATTTGCATACCAGTTAGTTGTGAAACTAAGTACTGATAAATGTCAACTTTATAATTGTTAAATAATAAACAAAATAAGCAATAATTTAACAGGAAATCAATAGTTGTATAAATTTATCCTCGCAAATTTGTTTCAATTGCATTAAAACTTTACCATAAAAATATAATAGTTGTCACAAAAATAAATATAGAATTTTAGCATTTGATATCTGGCGCAAAATATGATTGTTGAACAAATACAAAATCGAGAAAAAGTGGGGTTCAATTTTGTGATACATATCCCAACTTCCCTCTATACCTGCCCCCTCAAAGGCTATCAGTATAGGCTCTTTATGACTCCTGATGTCGGATAGCTCTGTTCAGTAGTTGTCTAATCAGATTAAAAGTATATCAACATGAAACCCTTGCTACTTAGTTATCCCAACTTTTTTATATATCATTTTATGTGGCTTTTAAAAGCACTTTTATCAATTTGTGCATTGCTGAGCGAAAAAATATTTTTAAACAAGAGTAATAAAAGACATCTGGTACCTATTTTTTTAAGTTCAAAAGTGCAATAGTTTGATCTAATCTGCATTTAGATTTGATATTTAAATTAGTCTTTTAGTCAATATCTTTAGGAGTAATTGTGATCTTCATTTCTATTCTGTTTTTCTTTCGTTTTCTTGTTTTGATAGAAGTTTGAATTTTAAGTTACTGAGATAGCACTATAATGTTATTATTATCATTATTTAATAATAAAAATGATAATTATAATATATGAAAGAAAAAGACAATGAAAAAGATTGAATTGAAATAGTAGTTATTTTATAACATTTGTACTGTTTTCATTATTAATTAATGAGAACAATAATAATGTTAATGATGTAATAGAGGTAGTATAATTATTAATAAGAAAATTAAAAGAAGAAAAGATAATAATAAAAAAATGCAAAATTTCTCCTCATTTTTCTCATCTTTTCCTTCTCTAACTTAGGGTTAGGGTTGTCGGGAGCCGAAGGGAGGTCGGACGTGGGGGGGCTGGAGCGAGGTGGCCAGAGCAGAGGGACGGTGGCCGGAGGCTGCTGCTGCTGGCTGGCAGAGGGAGGAGAGGGGCTTGACTGGCTGAGGGCTGAGGGTGGCTAGCAAGCTTGAGGGAGGAGAGCCGTGCTATTTGGGAGAGGTGAGGGAGTGGGGGGTTATATAGGCGTAGAGGGGAGGGGATGGGGTCGGCCAGCTGGGCCGACCAGCTTGCTCCCAGGCGGCGCGTGTGGGAGGCTCTGTGCTACTGGAGGGTTGGCAGGGCTGATAGCTGAGAGGGTTGGCTGTGGGCAAGAAGGAAGGGAGGGGAGGGGTACAAGTAGAGGAGGGAAGGAGAGGGAGGGGTCTTGTGGTTGGCCAGCTGGGGCGACAAACCTACGCCGTAAATGGCGTAGGGGCTCTTTCTGGCATGGAAGTTTCCGTTTGCAGGCTCCATCGAGCGGCTAAGCCTGCACTTCGATCGCAAGGGTGGGGGGCATAACAGAGAGGAAGGAAAAATATAAAGGAAAAAAAAATTGAATTATTACTTAAGTTAAAATTTTTACATTTTTCAGCCCTTTGACGTCCAAAAAAAATGAAACTTGACACCGAGATGTGTTATGATGTAAAGAATACCCTCGTGCTAAAATTTTTTAATTCGGAGCAATATTTATATATATATTAATTTTTGAAGTTTGAAACTTCAAAAAATTAATTGAGATCGAATCGGTGCTCAAAAATTAATGAAAATTTTAACATGGCCTTAAAATAATTTACTTAGCATAATGATACAAATATCGATGAATTTGGACACATTTAATTTTTCTCAATTAATTGAATTTAAATAATTCAGTAATTAAAGCGGGAGTTTCTGTTATCTAGATTTCCTTCAAATTAGGGCATTTTGATCTAAAAATTATTTCTATCAAATGATATTTTTGTTTACCCTAAATTGAAGTTCCCTGGGTCCTGATTTCTGGGCGGGATCTGACCTAATTTTGCTAAGTAACGACATTGGGTCATTACAATTTGGGCCATCGCATTTAAAATAATTATATAAACTATGAGTTGCTATAATTAATATTACATAAAATTAAATATTATGAGAATTTTATTTTATGGAACATGGTTTTTAGAAATTAATATTTATTATGTAATCCAGTGAATTGGTAATCAGATTGGACCGACCAGTTTGACAGGTTGAATTATGAACTGGCCTGTTGAATGGTTTTATCATGTGCGGTTAGACCTACTTGCATTGAACTAGAGTTGAATTGCTCAAACCCTTGGTTGAATTATTGAACTAGAGCAGTTTTGATATAACTATTCAATTCATATGTAATCTGATTTAAGTGATTCAGGTTGTTGATTTTGCGTCCAAAAGACCTACATTAATGCACATATTTAGGAAAAAATATATATATATGTACATTTCCAACATCCAAACTTTGATATTTAAAAACTATATATTATCATTTCACCAATTTTATAAGCCTTCTAATTATTAGTAGCTTTGAGGTGTTATGCACATTAAAATATGGTGATAAAAGTGAATATTTTGTAAATATGAAACACTGGGTGCTATATATGTATTGTTTGAATTTTAAATGCTGCATACATATACATTTTTAAAAAAATCTAGAAATCCTAGCTGCCCTATGCCCAATTAACATTTCTATTTTTTGTCAGCTAGCAAATATATAAAAATATATGATGTTTAATTTCTTTAAGCTTAAGTACTATTCAATTAAGCAAATGCACATTTTTTTGAAAATCAGGTCATTTTATTATAAATTTTAGTTGATCAAATTTGTAAAAGATTTAATGAATGGAGGTAAAATGAATCAATGTTTATTAAATTTATGTATTTATGTATATTTAAATGTTATTGTTGCTCTTTATAAAATATTTTGCTTTATTACTTCTTAACAATGCAACCTCAGTGCAACCATTGAAAATTGAACATCTCCTTCTCATAGTTAAATTATCGATTCAACTTTTAAAACCTTAATATAATCTTCTATTTTGGACGTATCTTGTATTTTATTCTAAAATTGATAATCGACTTGCATATACTCAGAGGTTAAAGTGTTTTGGCTTTTATATTAAAAGTTTTGCAAAGCAACAATAGGCTATTCCCCTATCTTTATACTCGGTCCTGCTTTAAAATCCTGAATTTTATCTTTTTTTATCCATTTGTTCTTCTCATGTTTTTTTATAGTTTCACATGATGCATCATGCAATTTGTTAGTATTCTTTGTATCTTATCTATGATATATTACTTATGGGCATGCATGGGAGCTATCCTAGAAATGATCTTTTAATACTTAGTCATGGATATAATTTAATCGTCTCCCTCTCAAAAAGCATATTACATTCTTACAAAAATATTACATAATACTACGAGTACAAAGCTTCTGGCTATAATAAATAGTTCCTTGTAGGGGATGTTTGGTATACTAGACTTATAATGTAATCTGGTTATAGTGTAATTTGATAACGAGGTAATCTAATTAATTTATAAATTTGTTTAGAGTTTGTAATTTTCTTGAAATTGCAATGTTATTAATATGTTACAAGAAAATATAGAATTTTGTTAAAATTGTGCTACTATGACTATGTTATAGTAAAGTCTGTGAATAATTTAATGAAGTAATCTACAAAGTATTGTGCTTTGCGTAATTTAGTAACTTAGTTACCCTACCATAAACCTGCAACATTATCAAATTCAAAATCAATTGTCAATATTTTTTTAACATTGAGCTTAACCCCATCTCATCCGAACTCAATGGATTTTGTAAAAAAATTGCATATGAAATTGAGAAGTATGAGATGGGATGGGCTGTGTTGACAGGTCAAAATAGAGACGAAGAAAAAGATGGAGATGGAGATGAAATGGGCTGCAACAATGGGTTGCTCGATGGAGAATCACTGATGCCGACAAGATTGACTGCCAAAATCACAGATGGGAAATTACTGATGAGATGAATTGTAGAGATCACAATGACATTTAACTTTGCATTGGAGGATGGAGAATTATGAACTCTGCGTATAAAAAAATTGATCATTTTAAGCTGTTTTTCTTACTGTGAGACTATTTATAGTAGACTAATTTGAATACTTGTATATTTATTTTGCTTTGACATCACACCAAGCCAAACACCATAAAATTTGATTTCTTTATAAAATAATAACTTTATACATAAATTACTACATACTAAATTGTAACAACTCAAACTCTTAAGCACAAAGATATTGTCCGCTTTGATCTGTTAGGCCTCACGGTTTGGCCCTCAAAAGATAACTTCCCAGCAGATCACTCATCTTAGGAGTGCTCCCATATTTGCACGCTTAACTTTGAAGTTCTTATCAGGAACTCTACCATTATCTGAAAAGACACCTCGATGTTTAAGAATTTCACTTAATAATATTTAAGTGAGTCTTTACAATCTCCCCAACTTAAGTAGCTTACGTCATCGTCAGTATCAACCATCTATTTGGTAGATAGGACTAGAGGTGGCTTCTACAGGCTCAAGAGGTACCCACAACTATGTAGCACATTAATCATCATGGATTCAAGAAGTTGCTCACATAAGTGATATTTTATCTTGAGGTACCCATAACTATGTAGCACATTAATCATCATGGATTCAAGAAGTTGCTCACATAAGTGATACTTTATCTTGTATGACACTTATCTCATTTTTGAGATCTTATGACTTGCTCTGATAGAATTTGTAATAGCTCAAACTCTTAAGTACTAATGTATTCTTTGCTTTGGCCTGTTAGGCTTCACGGTTTTCCCCTTAAAAGGTAACTTCCAGCAGATCACCCTAGATTGCTCCCACCTGAGCACTCTTAACTTCGGAGTCCTTATCAGAAACTCTACCGTTATCTGAAAATATATCTCGATGTTTAAGATTTTTGCTTAATAATATTTAAGCGGGTCTTTACACAAATAGCCCTATATTCTTTTGTCATTAATTACTTAATGGTGAGGCCTTACTGATGTTTATCACTTGTTGGTTTGGCAGCAGAGTTTACTGACCTTTACTGGTTAATCTTTTCGTTGTATTCTTAAGTAGCCAAATGTATAAACTAAGCATTAAGTATTTTTGTATAAAATGGAATAATGAAGGATTAACTACCAATTTTAACAAAAGTTTGTATCCGGTGTCCTCTGCATCGTAGGAAGAGTGACACTTCTGAGTTAATGTTCAATAAATGTACATATTGCTGTTTAACATTAATACCTCAGCATTGGGCAAATAATGGAGAGCATGGGAGTATGGAATTCACCTCATCATTAGGGCAATGGGGAGAACATGAGATTAATAAGAGAAACCTAAGTATTTAACCGCTAATTGAAATTGCTTGTGATGGTTTGTGTCTGGCTGGTTATAAATTAGAGTCACATGTAGAGATTTCAGTTATAGCATGAAGCATGACCTCTTATTGGTGATTGGAGGTTTTGCCTAACAGAATGTTGAGTTCAAGAAGCACAGAAGCATGCTTAAGTGATTCCTCAAGGATTTTATTTCAATAGTCTGATATTTAAAATATTAGTTTCAACATTTCTTTTGTGGTGTGAGTGGTGTTGTGGTTTAGTGGTTGAGTTTTTGATCTTGAACCCTTAACAAGTCAAGGGCTTAAATTCCACCGGCCACATATTTGCCTTAGGTTTAACTTAAAAAAAAAATTCCTGTGTTTTGATAATTTAATCAGCTTTCATGCTGTATTTGAACAAGTTATTTGAGTGCTTATAACAGCATTTCCTGTTAATTTACAGGTTGTTCTTCTTGTGCTTGAAGTTCATGCATGCATAGCAAAAGATGTTCAGCACTTTCGTCATCTAGTTGTTTTTCTGCTTCGTAGCTTTCATTCTGACCACATGCTTCTTGAGAAGTAAGCAATCCAATTGTATATGATATGCTTGCCATTTTTTCTCATATGGTCTATTCCTTATTTTTGTACTGAAGTATGTCCTTATTTAATGAGGAAAATAAAGGTAATAGACAATTTTGCAATTTAGCACTTTAATGTGGTGATATGTCTACAGACGTGGTGCTTTGATAGTGCGTCGACTTTGTGTTCTATTGGGTGCTGAAAGAGTTTACAGGGAATTTTCAACAATCCTAGAGGGTGAAGATGATTTGGAATTTGCATCAATCATGGTTCAGGTTTCTTTCAATAAATCTTGCCTTAGCATTCTTCAAATTAACGAAAGTTCTAAGCAATTTTGGTGACTTAAATACTGGAAGTGCAGGCACTGAATTTGATTCTACTAACTTCATCTGAACTGGCTAATCTTAGAGAACTTCTCAAGCAATCATTGATTAATCCTTCAGGCAAAGATTTATTTCTCTATCTATATTCTTCTTGGTGCCATTCACCGATGGCAATATTGAGCTTGTGTCTGCTTGCTCAGGTAGGGATCTAGAATGACGGTTGGTTGATTTAATTTTAATAACTTTATGCTTAATTGTTAATTTTTTTGCACTATGAAAGGCCTATCATCACGCAAGTGATGTAATTAAGTCACTGGGGGAGGAAGACATAAATGTGAGGTTCTTGATGCAGTTAGACAAGTTGATACGGTTACTTGAGACACCAGTATTTGCTTACTTGAGATTGCAGGTATCTAGCTAATGAATTGTTTATGTCGAACCAAACTACTTCTTCTATATATATTTTCTGTTTTTCAACTTGGCCAGAGTGATCAGCATTAGGTCTTTGAATACTTTAAGTTAGATTTATGTGCATCTTTGATATATATCTTGATTTTACTTTAGGATCTTTCTCCAACAAGTGAACTGTGTTTTGTAAGCCTGGTCTAGTCAAGAAGTGGTATTTAAACTTTCTAAGAGGTTTATTTGAACCTCTTGTTGCTACTATATTTGTTTTTTTTTGTCTAACGTGTGAAATAATATGATCGTAAAAATTGAATACAAAACTTATGAAGTCATTTTTCTTTTTTCTGCATCATCTTTTTCAACCCTATTTCAATTAATATATACAGCATCATCTTTTTCAACACTAGTATTTGCTTACTTGAGGTTTCAGTATTTAGCCAATGAATTGTTTATGTTGAACCAAAATACTTTCTACATCTATTTTCTGTTTGTTCAACTTAATCAAAGTGATCATCATTTTATATTTGAATACTTTAATATATATTTATTTACATATTTGTTATTTATCTTGAAGTTACTCTTAGAACCTTTTTCCAACAAGTGCACTATATTTTGAAAGTTTGGTCTTCTCAAGAAGTGGTATTTAGACTTTTTTTGAGGTTTATTTTGAACACGTTGCTGCTACGATATTTGTTTCTCTTTGTCTAGCTTATGGAATTAGATGATTGTAAAACTTGAATACAGAACACATGAAGTCATTTTTCTTTTTTTTGCATCACCTTCTTCACCATCATTTCAAATAATATATGCTAAATTAATGAATTATCTATAAAGTCTTATATTAGCTTATGATTTTTCTTAAAACTTTTTAGCTACATGTTTGAACTTTTTCTATTTATTATCCTTCTCAATTTGCTCTATTTTCCATCTTCTTCGGTGGAATCTGGCTTCTCTTGAGCAAGAACAAACCATATATAATTTTCAACTATTTTAGTAGATTTCATTATTACGTTATTTCCCACTTCATTATCATTTTACTGTTTGAATTCAGTTGGTTATCAAAAGTTTCTTCGTTCCCAAAAATCTGAGTCATACAGCCAATCAGAATTATTGTTTATAAAATTTAGCTTTTAAAGCTTTATGATGCTTATCTGTCATTGGGCAGTCTTAAGACATCCCAACTTTGTCTGAAGAAGTTTCATCCTCATTTTTTGTAATATTTTAAAATGTCATTAATCCTATCACATCTGTGTCCTTGATCTTTCAGTTGTAGTGGCTATCAGCATTGCTTTCCTTCATTTTAATGGAATGCACATAGCAGTAAACTGGCAAATTCTAAGGGATTTTTTTTAATTATTATTTTAAGAGATGGTCTTACCTAGTTATCTACAGATGTTACGTAATACAATACCTGTAATTGAATGTTTATAAGTATTATTTTTAATTAGTGCAAAAATGTGACTTATTAATTTTTTGTGTAATACAATTGTTATTTGTTATTTTTTGGTCTCATATTTAATGGATATTTGGGATTATTTTTCCAGATCTTGTTGATCTATATTCTTAGATTGCATTTCATAGGGTAAAATTTTCTTATGATAGACCATTTTGTCATAAGACAAGTAATTCTCCAATATATATATTTCTAAGCCTTTTCTAAATTTTCTTCTTTTTATTGCAATGATTTTGTAAGTGTTTTCTTTCGGAATTACCAAAATCATATGCATGTCAAAGCTACATCTTAAGTTTGATTTCCTTACTATGAAGCCTGGACATTGACATGATACATAAACATTGGTATCTTTTTCTATTTATTTTTTTAGGCAGGTTGCCCCATTATTGTGTATTTATTAGTGTATTTATTTGTTTACAGCTTTTGTATCCTGACAAGTATCCATGGTTGATCATTGTGCTATATGGTCTTTTGTTGTTGCTACCTCAGGTCAGTTCACTATTTGTGTTTGTTCCTATTTTAGTTATTAAATCTTCTTCCTCCCTCTTTGCTCTTTTTTGCCTTCTTCCTTCTCAGCAGTTATCCACGATACCATTTTCACATATTTGGATTTGCTGTGGGGAGGTCCTTAACAGCTAGCTGCTAACTTTTTTCCTGAATCATATACTGGAGGATGCTTAACAAAGTTGCATAATACATTCTATATGTTTAGTTAAGAACTATACGTATAAAATCTAAATGCATTTAAATAGCCTGCCGTTTAAATAGATGTAACCTCCATTCATACACAGGCAAGTCTGAAATTTTATTTTGTGCATAACGCATTTAGTCATTTCTGTGGGTGCAATTTTGTAATTACCTGCAATAACAATAAATATAACTATATTCCAGAACAATTATATTTCTCGTGCTGTTGAAAAAGTGCTTTACTTGAAAGTAAAGCGTTGCAGTATTGAAAAATTAACTTGCTCATATTATGAAGCACTAATTATGCTAAGCACAAGCAAGTTAGTGTTTATCTTGTATTTTTTTCTGTGGAACAAGCCCTTGGTATTTTCAATCATTTGATTTATGTTTAAGGATTCTATAATAAGAATATTAAGGCTTAATGAAAATTTGTCATCATATGTTCACTTTCTTTGAACTTATTTGTTTATCATTTCTGTTTGTTAGAGTTTTATTTGCAGTTAATTTTGTATTCTTGATGAGCTTTGAATGTCTACGATTTTTCTCTATCTCTTGATGCAGAAACTATGTTTCTTTTTTTTCACCCTTTTTGTTTTTTTATTCATTCTTGCTCATTCCCCATTCCAAGTAATACTTGGTTTCTGTGAGTATGTTGCAAGTACATCTTAGTATTTTTTTTTCTTGTATTGCTTTTGGTGACTTCTTAGTGATAGATGCGTGACTATGGATTTGATAAGTTTAGCTTTTGATAGCTTATGATATAAAGACATTATATTGAGAAATATGGAGATGATGATGAAAACTGAACATAGGAATGTGTCTTTCAATTATTTTTAAGTTATAAATAATCGGGTGTTGTACAAGCACTTGCATTAAATAAACATCAATTTTATGCTTATAATTTAAAGCTGTTTCACTTAGGTCTCTAAAGCTCTTAAAAATTTCATTTTATTCCCTATTATATGCTCTTGAATTTGTTTGACCCTAAAAAATTTAAAAAGGTTCAATTTAATTCCTATTAATTTTGCTTTCACTTTTGTTTCTAATTTCTTAAAATTAGCCATTGCAGCTTATTTTAAATCTAAAATCTCAATTTATCAAAGCATGCATATGACGAATTGATGAAATAAATTTGCTTGAACAATTAAATGCCATTACACACACAGGCATATATATATATATATATATATATATATCATTTCTCTTACAAGGTAAGAAAGTCTTATTGTTATTCTAAACTACTACAAGAGATATTAGAAAGAACCAACAAGACCGTGATCCCAAACACAAAAAATACCATGAAAAGATAGCATAACACAACACTAGTAAATTTGTTGCTTTATATTTTCTTGTGACATTCTCATCAAATAGGTATTTCTTGACTCTACAATTTTATTCACAAACTTGTATTTGACCTTTTTAATGATGGCGGCAGAAATCCAAAAAGTCCGATTTATAGTTTGACAAACCATTTGTCTCATTGAGTTTAAAGGGTAGATGCCATATCAGAATGAAAAATAACATGATCAAGCGTCTAGCCCACTTATATTTCAATGAGCAACTTCTAAAATTGATTAATGATGCTGTAGATGAAAATTGGGATGAAGTTTAAAGCATGAATTTGTGTTAGATGTTCGTACAACTCAACCTCAATTGTTTCTATAGACTCTCTTCCATTTCCATTACTTGAGGGGGTGTAAGTAGTGAGAAATCGTGCATTTAACATTAGGGTGGTGAAGTTTGCGTTCTTAGCAATAAAGAAGAAATAGAATGAATGATGCTTAGAATGCCCAAGTCCCTAGAACCGTCCAATTCTTGGGTGCTCACGTGCACATCAAAGTCAAACTCATTCTTGACTTCTGATGTTACTCCATCACCTTCTCTAATGACTCACTTAACTGTAATAGAGCTAGCCATTGTCCAAACTTACACTACAATAAATTGAGTATTTGTCTTCTATGATGGGAATAAACTCAGTATGGGTTGAGTAACAAGCTAACTCGCACATACATTTAGTGATCCACATTGCTTGAACCCCCAATGTTCTTAAACACTAGGAGCATTATAAAAATATTATGGGAATAAGCCATGTCTTATGACTCTTACGAGCTAATTGGAAAAATTTTCTCAAGAAAAGCTATGTGCAAGAAATTAAAACCCACATGAGCACATGCATAGTCACTTGAAATTGTGGAGCCATTTCTGCTATTAATGACTCCCAAACTCTATCTGCACCCTCTTCCCTCTTCTTCTTGGGAATCTTGAGGAAGGTCATCATGAGCCCACTACGACACCTCCATCCTACTCATTCGACACTCAACTATTTTTGGATCTAGCTCAATTTCGGTTGATAAGTGTGTATCAACACTAATCATACTTTTTGCTGTATTGGATGCCACAGCCCTTTTATCAAAGCTTTTTTTAGTGTAGCTTTCAGCACCCTAGGGAGTGGAGGCTCATGTTAAAAATCGTAAAGGAATTTTTTTTGCATGCTTATTTGGTGGAAGTTGGTATAAGCTACTTTCATACGTAATCAGACCCATACATGTATCATCATTCGATTCTCATTTAGGCTGTTAAGTTCTCTCATTGTTTTAATCTTAAATTCTTTTCTTTAACTTGGATTGTTGAAGGTACCCACACTACAACCAAGACATCCGTACCCTTGCACAAATATATATCATAAACAAATATATATCATAATATTTTTTTACTCATTTGTTATTGATTGTCTTTAAAATTATATTATTTGACTTTATGAGCCATGAAATTACCTAGTCATCAAAAATCTTACCTATCACTAGGAATGTTAACTTATCCAACAATTTTTTAACTTTTTTTTCTTAAAGCATTCCACTCCATTTCACCCATCTTGTTAATAAAGGTATTATTAATATTATGATTGGAGGTGCAAACTTCCTCATATTCATCACATTATTACAATCTTCTTTAAAAAGCTTTGAGAATAATTTAATCATTCTATTGAATGTTCTTATTTCAAAAAGAACTTTTTTGATCAACGTTGTTAATATGTTTCACTTAGCTTAAATATTTAAATTTTTTATGCTTTAGCTATCTTATATTATGCTTAACCTCCTCAACAATATCTAATTTCTCAATACAATCATATAACTTTATTAATATAAAATCTAATTTAATTTTTCATTGAGTTCATTTGTTTGATTAGCAAGAAATGCACTAACTTGTTTATTTTACCCATAATAACTCAAATAGCGTTTCAACATTTTCATTCTCTACAACATAAAAACGAAGTTCATTAACAATGTCATCTTGCTTCCTTTTCTTAGTGAGCAATGTAGTAACAATCCACTAACTTTTTGATATATCTTGCTACTATTGATTGCATGAGCTAGTCAAAGTAGCAAACTTCTTATATAATATCCTTCCTCGAACCAACATTATTGGGAACACAAATTGTCTCAATTTTTTAATAGGAATTTTTTATCACATATCATTAGATTTAGAATTTTCTAGAATCTTGCACTATGTGGTAAACTATTTCCATTCTTATCTTTCAAGATGGGATTTATCATTTATTAATTCAAATATGCACTACTATCATCAGAAAACTTAACCCTATATAATTATGACCTTTTTGTAGCTTTATTCAAGGTGTAATCATCCACTTAGCACTAGCATTGATGTTTAACTTTAACATCTACAACTTTGTTAGTTTTTCTTGGATAATATTAAATATCAATGTCATAATCTCTTAATATGGCTAAACAATCTGTCTTAGATTCTGATCTTCTTGCATGAAAATGTATTTCATGATTTATTGATATATACTTCACATTATAATCTATATATATATATATATATATATCGTCATATTATTATTACAAACATTATAACAATTAATTTTAGATCATGCATTGATAGTTCCTCTTATGGACCTTTAATTGATTTGAAACATAAGCAATTAATTGAATTTCTACATTATCACACAACTCAAACCACTTAGTGATGAGCCATTAAAAATTTAAAATCCTTCAATACTCCAAGACATTGTTAAATTTGAGGCACATCAAACTTGTTTCTAACATTTAGCATACTAATTGAATTTCATCATTTATTGAATAGTTCTTCAAGCAATTATGGAATAATTTTCCTCAAATTTTTCCTAGTAATCATAAAGCCCAATAAAAAATCCTTACTTTTGTAACAATTGTTGGCCTTGACCTTTCGACAATTGCTAACACTTTCTATATAAGTTTTTTTTAGATTCTCTCACCATTGATCACATGTCCTAGAAATATAAATATCTAAAGTTAGAACTCATACTTGAAATTTTAGGCATATTGTTTTATTTCCTTTTGAGAGTCTATTATACAAAATGGTGATAATTGGCACAGCTAGTTTCATATATGAAATATATGATGATGTCTTTGATGGCAACAACAATTGACTTAAGAATTTACTTGAAAATTTTGTTCATCAAATTCTTTGAAGTTGTTTGTTCATCTACAAGGAATAACCTCAGTCATTGTGCTTATATTTGGTACTAAATCTGTGTTTACAATATTGTTCTCTTTGGCCTTCAATTGAAGATAAACATCCTTAGGCTATATTCAAAAAGGTGATAAAAATTATTGTTAGGATGATAATGTCTAAAATCAATACTTAAATGAAAATAGGGAATTATGGTTCTTTAATCTTTAAATTCCTTGCTTTCTTTACTCTATGGATTATCTGTAGAATTGACCATGAAAGTTTGTCAATTAAAGCCTCATAGTGAGAGTTCTTCCTCATTGTAGATAAACATGGAGAAGATTCTTCAAAAAGTTTTTGTATATCTCGAGTATGCTAGTTTTGCTTAGGGGAAATTTTTTTTGAGATATTCAAAGATCAATCAAGAGAAATTCGACACTCTGAAGATTATGAAACTCGGTGGAACCGGCGACTAAAATATTGTCGATGATTTCTTTGATTCTTGAGAGGTATACTGTCATTGACTTATCTTTCATGGTAACACTGTGTAGAGTGTTTTTGAGTTGAATCACTTTGGATCGATTTGTTGATTGGAGTCTTCGTTCAAGAATTTGCCAAGCTTCTTGGCAAGTTTTAGCGTAGGGTAGAATTGAGGGGGGAGATGGTGGAATAGAGTGCGGAAATGAGGTATTTATCGGTGAAGTTCCATGTAGTGTACAGAGAGTTGGGGATGAGCTTGTTGGTGCTGTCCTGGGTATGAGAAGGTTTTGGAGGTCGTTTGCGGTGAATAGATTGATAAGTTGCACATGCCAAATTGGGTAGTTATTAGTGGTGAGGATGTTATTGACTAGATTCTTGATGTTGTTTATCAAAAATGATATGTTGATGGTGAGGTTTGGCGCTATCGCAGCTTCTTGATGTTCTTGAACATTGTTGTTATTGGATTGAGGGCTGGAGGTTGATGAGGCCATGATGATTTTGATACAAGGGTTGAATAAGTTGGTGGTTCTTGAGGTTTTGATGGAAGAAGTTATGAAGGAAAAAATTCTTGAGGACCTGAAAGGTTCTTGAGATGTCAGAGGAGATGAGAGGAGATCGAAAGCTTGGAGTTGCATCATCAATGACAAGCTCTGATACCATGTACCAAGAGAGTAGAAAGAAGATTAGATTTTCAATATTGAAATAATGTGTAGAGACATGGATTTATATAGTAAACAACATATGATATTATATCTTAATAATGTATGTGCTCAGAGCTGGTTCACACGCACTTGGGCGCCCAATATTTTGTTTGGCACTGGGCGTGCCTGGTTCACAGACGCTTGGGAACGCCTGAGCGTCCAGCTTTTTGTTTGGCATTGGATGTGCCTGGTTTACTGGCACATGGGCACGCTCAGGCATTCAGTCTTTCGTGTGGTGCTTGTCTGGCGTTGGCCATGCTTGCGCCTTGCACCCAGTCTTTTGTTTGGCGCTGGCCATACTTGCTCTTGGGTGCCCAATCTTGTGTCTGGCGCTGGCCATGCTGCGCCTGGGCGCCCAATCTTCTGTTTGACGCTGTCATATCTTGTTGTTTTCTAATACTTTGCTAGATCTTTAAGGTATTAATATCATGATGTTGAGATGAGAATTCAAACAGGAGGACATGGGACAATTGGAAAATGATAAATTGATTATTAATTAAAAGAAATACCCTTTTTTCATGGCTTGCACTTTTTTTTTTTGAATTGTGTAAACCAGCTTAGTTTAAATGCTTTTCATAATTGGTAAACTGTTAAAATTTTGCTCAAGCAGGGGACGTGAATGCACATTCGTCAAAGGTCCACGATAGCTATCTCATTTTGTCTTTTCAGAGCTAAAGTAAGATATTTCAAAAGGGTGATGATTTAGGTTCTTAGCTTGCTGCGTTTGAATTTAAGAAATTTTATTTATTTTAGTGAGTTTAAGATATTTTAATTCAAACTTATGGATAGATTAAAGCACATTCAAGTAAAAAGGTTGAGTAAAAGAAAGCACACACATAATATATAGTAGTTATAGTCAACCAGATGCCGTGTTTTTACTTTTTAAAGGTTCATCACCTTCAATATTTCCCATTCGCCTAAGTAAGCATTGGCGGTAAAAATGGGCGCTGGCTTGCATAAATAAGATCGGCTCGCCTAAAATTGCAATGCTCTTGGGCATGCAATTTTATGTGTTTGGGTTGCGTATGGATGCATGAGCCTAGACACCTGCATTTGGACTAACGCGTGTTTGGTTGTGTGGCAAATTAAGGAAGAAACAAGTTATGGTTAGCAAACCCTTGAAATGATTGTTTGTTCTTAAATTATAGAAACACAATTTATTACTCGCATATAGTTATTTTATTCAATATAAGTACAATAGATTAAACGTATATAAAAATTCTTCTGTTTGGAGCATAAACATCTAGCTCTTCTGAGTTGAAAATTAAAGCTTATATCTATTCCTTAAAACATACACATAAGCAAATATTATATAATTTACTATCATCAAAACTAGAGTTAGAGATAAAGAGCCAAAAACCATCAGTCGGGGTTCTCTTTTGATGATTGCAATACACGATTTTGTTTTTACTGGAAATTAAAGTGAAAATATTAAACTTTTGACTCCCTTTGTAATTATTAAAAAGCAAAGAGAAGTAGAAGATAAATACTAAGATTATTAATTAAGTACAAGATATCAGTATTTAATTCATAGAGCTAACATGAATGATGTAGCAATGTTAGATGAAAATTTTATTAAACAAGAGTAAAAGCTAATTTTAAACTTAAAAAACCAGAAGTTGGAATCTGAATCTGTTATAAGATAATAAATCTTTTGTTTTACTTAAAAAGGTTTTGCAAGATTGAAGATATAATACTAAAAAAAAGTAATACAGTGATCATATAGGTATAAAACTAATAAGCATTTGTTGATTCCACTTTGTAAGAAATTAGGCTTATGTAGAATGATACTAATGAACATAGTATGATACAACCTTATACAAAAATATATATAAGCATTAGCTTGATGGAATAATGTACAAGCAAGATAATAGAGGAGTAATAATTACCAAGAGAAAATTTGATTAGCTGTAATATTACTATAATTAATATAATATTATAGCAATGTATCTAGCAAGGAATAAATCTATTACAATAGTAACATGAGTTTAATTGATTGAATAATTAATAACTGGTATGACTAGTTGGTAAAAGAAATATATGCTAATAATTAAAACCAACAAATAAATAGAAATGGACTCTTTTAAATTTATAAGAGAGATAAATACTAGAAAATAATAAATAACTAATGTAACAAACCTCAACTTACTAGTGCATGCTTTCATTTGTTCGTTTGAAGACATGCTACCTATAAAACCTAATAGTAGGATTGATGACTCTCTTTGGGTTTGATCCTATTTTCTTACAAAAAATGGTTCAATTAGGAACTCAAGCTAAATATTCTCTGTTTATCCTTCTCATGGTGAAGGATGTTATAATTCGTGACAAGTGTAGCACACTCTTGGGGCAAAAGGGTTTCTAGAAGGATTGATTCTCTTTATTTTTAACTACCAAATAATTAAAAACACTTTTAGTTTTAAATTCAATGTTTACTTTTTTTTTTTTTTCCTTGAATTAACTTAAGTTTTTTTTATGAGTCAGCTAATTCATTTGAAACTAAATATTTATTATTTCTTTAAGGTGATAAGCTCCCTTTTAATTGTGCGTTTAATGATTCAGATTTAAATTAAAATTTTATTAATTTCTTATACTTGTATAAGTAAGAAGAAGTGCTTCTAAAAAGATAATAAATCTTTGTATGAAAAATCACAATTTACCTCCTATTTTGATGGCGATGTTGCTAAAGCTTCTTTTTCTATTGTTATTAAGCATAGACTATTTTATTTGTTATGCTATTTTTTAAATTCTCTGAATTTGAGTTTAGCCAAACTCTTTTTTTTGTTCTACTTTATTTTTTTTTCTCAAGTAAATTTATGTCTTTGTCTTTTTTCATACATTCAAAGCAAAGTAAAAGTGTTAGAAGTGCTCTTAATTAAAGAGTTAGTATACTTGTTTTGTGGCAATGTTTGCCCCTTATAGAACTTTTCTTAACTTTCTCATTATGTTACCTACTTATTGTCTTAGGCTTTCATTGCATGAAGAATCTTTTACTATCTTGTCAATTTATAAAGAAACTGCTTTCTTCATACTTTTTTTTCATCAAACTTATTATTATCTATTCATCACCTACAGAGTACCTTAATGCTGATATGAAGGGTAGGTCTTAAGATCTTTTAGCATTTACTATAGCTTGAATTTTAGGGCCCTGGCTAGATAGTAAACTTCAATGAATTTTGTTCACATCCTCTTCATTAGTAATTGTTTTTCATAATGAATAAAGAGCTTTAATGACTTAAGTCAATATTGTATATATTTTAGATAGGTTCTCATTGGGTTTCATTTGAAATAATTCATATTCAACAAAATCACTAGTTCCTTCATCAATTATAACTAGTTTCCCAAATCTATTTTTGCAGAAATGCACAATAACATTAGTGCACACTGAAAATTATTGCCCTAGAATTTAACTTCGCATCTCTGTATTTACATCCATCCATTCTTTATTTAGTTTTGGAGGCTTGGCATAAGCGAGTTTTATTTTCATCAATATTTGATAATCTATGAATTGTAAGAAGTTCTCGTTTAAAATTTCAAATGTTAAAATATATTCCATTGAACAAAATGTGGTCGAGTACAGAAAGCACTCTCCAATGCTCGTACATATTCTTAGAATAATACCATTAGAATGAGATATTTACCTCCTTAGAGAGGAGGTGGTTCGGGTTTTAAATTTAATGAAATTGAACTTGAGAAATTTTATTAATTGTAGTGAGTTTGAAATATTTTAATTTAAGCTTAAGGAAAGGCTAAAGCATAAAAGCAATAAAACAGGAATGTAGAGCAAGAAAGCAAAACAATTGATAGAGGTTTGGTCAACCTAGAACCTTACATCCACATTTTGAAGGTTCATCACTTTTAGAATTCCACTTGAAAAGATGCGCCTTTACTTTAAGCGAAAAAAGTATATAAAATACGCTTTCACAAACTTTGAAAATGATAATACCGACTTCACCCATTTACTTGAAGCTGTTCTTTGGCAGAGCTGCTAAGTTCTCTCTTTCACACATTTTAGCAGCGGAGCTGTGCAACTTTCCCTCAATGATAGGCCAAGAATTTTTTTTAGAGCACCTTAGGATTAGGTTAGGTTGCTTGGAGATGTTGTTAGGAATGTTCTAGGGTGTTTCCAGTGGTTGGCAAACGATCCTTATTATAGGAGTTATAAATAAGAGTCGGTTTAGGCATAGTTTATATTTTGGGCACTAATGCTCTTGGGCGCATGGCTAGATGCACTTGGGTGCACAATCAGTGATATGTGGCCCTACTTATTTATTTTTTGGCCTGTTTAAGCTTGGCTATAAATCCTCTTGGACATGGTTCGGTGGCAAAAATGAGCCCCAACCTGCAGCTAAATAAGATCGACCCACCTATAATCATGGAACATTTTACGCCCATACGAGGAAAAGCTAACACATCTAGGTGTGTGGGCAGATTAAGCTAGAAGCAAGCTGCAGTTAATAATTTCTTAGTGGTTGTTCTTTCTCATACTTTAATAAGTACAGCTTTAAGACTATCACATATAATTATTATATTCAATACAAGTATAACATATTAAACATAAATAAAACCTTTTATTTTTTGAGCAAGTATCTGATTCTCATGAGCTGAAGTTTAAAGCTTCAATATGTTCCTTAATATACTTAATCAATATCCTTAGACTATAAATAAAACTAAAAGTATACTTTGCGATAATTAAAATCAAATTAGGAGATAAATGAACTTAATCTTTAGAGTCTACATCTGTGATATTGGAGTAATAAGGCTTTACTTCATTTTGCTTCACCTGATGTTAGAAGTTCTCTTTTTATAAGCCTCTCAAGAACCCAAATTAATTTTCAAGGTTAACTGAGCATGAGGTCATTCTTAATCCGAAACTTTGGTGATGTACAAAAGTTAAAATGTGATGTTGAACTAATTTACGTATTGAAATTTATGCGTGTTTTGTTAATGCCCAACACAAAGCAAACTTCAATAACCAAAATTACCATACAATTTTTTGACTCATACTTTAGGAACAGTCTGTGGAATTGGATCAGCCTTATCAAAGGATAGTAAATGGAACTACTGAACAATTTGATACTTCAATTTTGGGCTACTTGATCGCTGATTTATCCATAATATACCATATGGTTCTAGTTTTGTTGCGTTCATGGTTTAGAAATATAAAAATTCATAAGTCAAACTTCTTGATGAAGACTAGTTTGCATTAATATTCAAGGAGGCAGTGAAATTTAAAATGAAAGATGTTATAGAGAAATATTGAACTTTAAATTCCATCTATCGATCAAACATTAAGGTGCATAACTCATCAAAATGTAATTTTAAAGAATTACTGACCTCTTAAAGAGAACATCTATTCGTTCGCATGACTGTTAATTTTGCGTATTATCTTAGCATTTAGTATTTTTGGCTCACACTTTAGTAGGGAGCGTTCAAGTATTTACACAAACCATTAGCCCATCATATCAGTATTAACTAGCCTCATGTAATTTCCATAGTTTCCTAATAATACTAATAGAAAGCTAAATTTTGAATATGAAGTTTATAAATTTTATACTAATTTAAAAGCAAAGATATATGGAATTTAATATTACCTTTGGACCGCTGGTAAGCATGAGCATGGAAAGTCGTATGGCAGTTGTACCTATTCCACACGCACAGTGACTGACTTGATCGCTTGGTTCTATCATGTGTTGATCTTGCGATTTTCTCAAACCTTTAAATCACGTGGCTCTGTCCACACATTAATAATAGGTATATCATCCTCTGAGTGCTATGTGCTGTCGGCATATGAACCTGAGATTCTTTATGAGTAAACCGTAGGGGTGGATTGAGGGGTTGGAGATGGCAATAAAGGATATATGAAATTTTACATATTTTAGCAAAAAAAAAAAAGATTTATTTGAATCCTCTAAATTAGAAATTTCACCCCCTTGACATGAGTAATGCATCACTAACGATTCATAAAAGATTGATCTTTTATTTAATTTATAGCCTTACACTCAAATCCTAGCCTAACAACATGACTTCTGCCCCTCAAAATAATTCTAGGAAAATCAAAATTCTTATCTAATATTGCCATCGAAACAAGGGATTGAAAATTCGTCATAATATTCTTATAAATCTCGATCTTTGCAATATTGAGAAAAATTACGATATTGGTATAAACTTTTGGAACGAGTTTCTTGTTTCTCATCAGACTTAAGCTGAATTAGAATCATCTTTTCTCTCTTTTAGTTCTGTAAGTATTTGAGGCATTAACTCAATTTTTTTACGCAGCAAAGTTCGGCATTCAAGATGCTGAAGACAAGATTGAAACCCCTGCGTCCTCATGATGTAATGGCTGACCAAGCCGTATGGCCATCAGCGGCGGGGGACAACCATGATGATCCAGGGGGCATCAACTTCACATCCAGGCTGCAGCAGTTTCATAACATGCGGATCCTGCATAGAAACCATACCAGATCCCATCAGTTCACCTGTAATTCTTTGCAGCCTTCATTGCTGCTTCCTCTGGAGATACGTATATCAGGCGATCTGCAGCGCTCTGTTCCAGCTTCTGAAAGCGGTGGCAGCAGCAGCCACCCTCCGTCCAGATCGTGATGGCGCCGCTTATTCCACAGCGATGTGATGATTCGTCGGTAGCTGTAGGCACTTGTCGTATGCTACATAACTATAATTTGGTTTATTTCATTGGTTGTTCTCCGCCGTGTTTATTTAAGGTGGGGGGGTGGTATTTTTGTGGATATAGGCACACGCATTAGGATCTGTTTGTTCATAACTGAGCGGAATATTATGTGTTTCGGTGCTCATATGGCAGCCTTCTCTGCGCTGCTCTTGCTGCTTAGTGAAGCCTTTTGCGAGGGGGGAGGAAAAAAGGTTTTAAGAGTTTTTTTTCTTTTAGTTGTTCAAATTTTTTTTGCGTTAAATTTCTCTCCTGTTTTCCTTATGGTCAGTCACCCGGCAGACAGTGACTATATATACAGATGAATCAGGTAAAATATTATGTACATTGCAGGTATTTTTTTTTAATTGTTTTATGCGAAGCTATGCCACCAATGAATGATACTTTTTCCTAATGCAAAGTTTGCTGTGATTGACGAAAATATGATGATGATGATGATGCTGCGTTTTCTTGTTTATCAAGTTTTTGATGGTTAACTGATTTAATGAGAGCATGCATGCTAAGTTTGTTTCTGGATTTCCAGAAAGCATTTGATTTGTGTCATAAATTTATAGTTATACTGATTAAAATAGCTATGTTAATCAAAGGCATGCTTATATTTTCTCTATGTTAATCGACGGTATGCATGAGCCAATGTTAACATGTGTTATTTAGTTTCGATGCAATGATTTTGAAGTTTGGATTCCTTCACTTTGAGCTTGATTATCCTTTGCATTCCTATTAATTTTAGCATGCCATAACCATTATAGTTACTTTTTCATCGGCTTTTATTTGATGGTGTCTCGTAAACTTTAAAATGTCTTTAGAAAGTAAAATACTATCATGTTTGTTCTCTTGGGGTTCAGTAGACATGAAGAATGCATAAGCTCAAATTGCTCTTTTATTTGCTGCAACACAATATTTTAGTAAATACTTTATAATTCACTGAATTTTGAATGTTTGTATGAACTCTAACCCATGCATTATTATATATCATATTGGTTTGGTTATTTGTGATAGAGAAAAGTAGATCCATTGAGTATATAAGAAAATCAAGCCTTTGGGGTTTTGTAAATGCATTGATTCCGAGTCTCTTTTTATATGCCTATCAACAGCTTGATCTTTCTCTTGACATTTTGATCATGTTGTGCATTAAAGTTTATTTGAAAATAGAATCTAATAGCATATTAATCTCAATATCATGTTGTGCATTAAAATTTATTTGAAAATAGAATGTAATAGCATAATAATCTCAATATCATGTTGTTGTATGCTCAATCTCAATATCATTTGGTTTAATAATCTACATATCTATTTTGCCAAATGGTTTCTTCTTCTACAAAATTTATTTGAAATGAGTTGAGCATAGTGGTAGAACATACTTTTCTTAAAATTTCTATCATTATGTTTTTAGATAGTATATGTTAGTAGTTGGTGGAAATCAATATGTAGATCGTAAACTAAATTAATATACTTTATCAATTATAAGAGCTAGGCTAAGCAATAATGAAATTAATTTGCATTTCTCTATTTACCAAGCACATGGGTCAAATATGTTTTAGCTCTCTGCAAATGTAATACCACTGAGGGCAATTGTATGTCTAAAAGGACATCTCTGTCATCTAGTCTAAGGTACTGTATAATTAGAAAAACTTCAACACTCATACTTAATAAGTTTACTTTTTAATGATTGAGAAATAAACGTAAGTTTCTTAATTTTTTTAAATCAACATAAGATTTTTCTTTTGGTAAATCTCATTTGATTTGGACCTAAACATAGTTGAAGTTGAATTATTTATTTTTTCTCTTAATGAGGCTAACTCCCCCTTGATCATTGTATTGGATAATTCAACTTCAAGTAATGCTTTCTTAAGTTTCATATGCTCTTTTTTTTTTAGGAGACATAAGAAGTACAAAGTTTATCTAAAAGTAAAAGTAATTTTTTATAATTTAAACTACTAAACTCATCTTCTGATGATGATAGCATTGTGAAAAAAATATTGATTCTAATTCTAAACTTGAAGCTAAGCTCTCTTCAACCATTGTTATCATCATTTAAGCTTTTCGATGAGGTTTCTGAATTTGACTTTACATAAGTGCTAAATTCTTCTTCTTGTTCTTTAATTTAGAAAATATTCTCTTACTTTTAAAATCCTTTTCAGCTTTCAAGGTGAGTGCATTCTTATTTGGAGCTCTTTGACTTTTTTTTTAGTTGAAGATGACATGCACATAAACTATAAAGGAACTAGCAAAAGATCTAAAGAGTAGGGGAAAGCTTCATATGGTTTTAAGGATCCATGAAGATTTGAAATCGATGGTGAAGAGTTATGCGGCATGCAACCAAGAGATTCACATCCTTTTTTGTTCAATTGGTTATGATACATATGCTTGATTTTAGTTCGAGCGTGTATCTATAAATTAAGATGATTATTCATTGGGCATTGCTTTAATACTTCTTTAAATATGAGAATTGTGCTGGAAATATTCCAATATGTTTAGGCCTTTAAAGGGAAAACATATGGGGAGAATTTCTTGATTGTGTTTTGAGAAGTTTACTAATACTTATTTGTTATTATACAAAATATTTTGATAAACAAAAATTTCTTATTGTATGCCAAAGAGCTATTTTGAGAAGAAGATATAACCTTAAAAAAAGATAAAAAAAGATAAAATGATAGTCTATACAACAAGAAAAAATACACTCTTTGATATTAATACCCAAATTAAGAGGTTAATTTAGACTCAAATCTTTGAGTCCACAATCTCCCCTTTTTTGATTATTGCAACTTACAATTTTATTTTTGCATACAAATATAAAATAATATTTCTTCTTTTTTTGTAATCACTAAAAAGAAAAGTTTGATAACAAGCTATGCTAAGGAATAGTGAAACAAAAGATCCCACTGAAAAGCAAATAAATGTACTAATATGAAAAAAAAAAAAATGAAAGATGATACAAGCATATTTAGATGTGATTAATTAAAGCTAATAAGTTATAAGAAAAAAATAAAAAATGGACTATTAGTAGCTACCATTTGTTGGGAAATTTAACATGAATAAAATAAATATATATGTTAAGAATATGCTTGCTAAGCTAGTAATGAAATAAAGTTTGTATTAGGTGCATGCCTCTAAGACATTATTTTCTACAAAGTTAAAAGTTGAGATGGAGAAGTTGGAACATCTTTCTCTATGAAACCAATTTATGTTCCTCTATTTACCTGGCACATGGGTGATATTTGTCATAGTTCCACACCCTTAGGGCAACTGTATGTCTAAGTCTCATTTGTTTTAGACCTAAACAATTTTGAAGTTGAGTTATATATATTTTTTCTCTTATTGAGACTAACTCCCCTTTAATCATTGTATTAGATAATTCAATTTCAAGTAATGCTTTTTTATGTTTCTTATGCTCCTTTTTTAAAAAGACATAAGAAGCACTGGGGCGCTGCAGCGCGTTACAGTGGAAAGCAGACAGAGACTGGGGCGCTGCAGTGCGCTACGGCGGAAAGCAGACATAGACTGGAGTACCTCAACGACAGACGTCCCGAGAGCAGGGTGCGGTGCGCGCTGTAGCGCTCCCTCGTGCTAGGCATCCCGGGAGCAGGGCGCTGCAACGCGCTCTGATGCTTGGTTACCCGATGCTTGGACGCTACGACGGTGTGGCTACGGAGTCTTCCTTCATCTTTGAGCAATGCTCATGTGAAGCTTCCTCGATCATCCCACATTTGCAAGGCAGAGCTGCCAAAATGTTTTGCACAACCCACAAGAGTATGAAATAAAAAAAATTATATGAAAACTAAAATACTTGCAAACAAACATGAGATCAAGTTCTCATGAACAAATCAGTACTAAATTTTGAGAAAGCTTTGCAAATTTAGAGCGATTTTTAAATAGTGAATAGAAGTTTTCATTTGCTTGGAGACCATGAGGGATGGTTTTGAAGGTTGCTCACATCCCCTATTTTTAGTGGAGGTGAAGGAGGTTTCAAAAAGGGCTATACTTAATTTAGGAAATGTTGGATGGGGCATTAATCATAATCGGTGACTCACGGGTTTCCTACTCTGGCCGCACACATGCCGGAAACAAATTGGATTCAGGTGCATGTTTGTGCGACGAGGTGCGGTGCCTACGGGGCAAATTGTGCATCCGGATGCGTGGCAGGCAAGGTGCAATTGCTTAATACGGTTTAGCTAGCTTCTAAGTGTGCTGTCACAAACTTTATCAAGTTTCCAAACAACAAAAAATATATATAATATACATCTCTTAAAAAATAAATTATATTAAAAACTAAAGCCAACACTTCAAATTTAAAGCTATTAAAGGGATATATTGAGAGGAAGAACTAACATGAAAACATAATCAGATAAAATATTAGTCAAAAAGGCAAGAAAAAGTTTACACTAAGAGTCAACAACTTGTTGTTTTCGATGGCATCTGAATTTTGAACCTATGCGATTTCATCAAAACTTAGGCTTTAAGCAGAGCCGTTTGTCCTATTCTTAGGAATTGGCTCTCGGATTTAGATTTCCATCATTTGTTATTACATAATTATTATATCCTCAGTTACTGCAAAAGAAGCACAACTATTTATTTGATTTTTGTGTTATTAATTGTGAGTCATATCAATAGTTCGTTATGTATATCTATATATATATATATATATATATATATAGTGAATAAAAATAAAATAAAATAAAATAATAATATTAAAATATAATGTAATAGTAAAAGAATAAAAACATATATTTATAGAGCAACTAATCCCCATCCTCTATTCATTGGGGATCGTAGGCTGAGTAGTTGTGGATGGGTCGACAATTTTATACTCGAAGCTCACAACATTGAGCTCAAGTGGTTTGCGATTTCTCTGACTTAAAAATCATCTACACAGAGCCCAACATAAGCTATCCGATTGAGTCTCACTTTAGCATAAGTTGTCAACGCCCACCTGTTAACAAAGTTGCCCCAAGCAGTATATTGCTAACTATCTATTAGTTTATAAGAAATTGCTCAAGAAACTTATTCCAGAATGATTAAATGGTCCTTGAGCAAGCCTATGTAATTCCAAAAAAGTCTAAATCTTGTTAACCATTTAGAATACTTTAGATGCTTATTCTTTTCTTGATCCTCGTATTGTCATGAATGATATTTCTCAATATAATTTAGGCATTTTAAGTTCCATGTGGGTGATTTTTATGAGCATATCTCTTTACAAATATACTGCCGAACAAACTAAGCATAGTAGCCGAGCATTGGACTTTCTCTAAGAAAAGAGTTGTGGTGCATAAGTTTGCCTATAAGCAACTTGTTATCACCCATAAATGTGTTGATAAATTTTGAGAGCAAACAAAAAGCACAATCACAAATTGCAAAAGCAAAGAAAGAAGAGCACCAGATTTATGTAAAAACTCAAGTTGGGAAAAAGTTCAAAACCGCACTACACCAAAAAAATTCACTATGAAATTAAATTTAAAACAGATTACAGATCTCACTATTTTGTATTTTCATATCTCACTCTCCCTCCCTTTTGAGGAAGATGACAATAGGAAAAACTTCTTTGAAGAAGTTCGACTGGCAAAAACATGGAGAGGTCGACAACGCATCCCGTGCTGATCCAATCACACTCTACAAATAACAAAGTGCTACCTATTTGGTAGAGAAATTGACGATATTCACTTAGTAGAGAAAAGTGCTTTTAAACCCTAAGTGAGACTTGGGGTTATTTCGTTCATGTTTGGTTTAACTTAAAATCTAGCATAAACATGCTTAGCTTGTTAAATTAGATAAACTATTAGGTTCACCTATTCAAATTATGCTTGATTGACAATTAATTATAAACACAAAAAAATAAAATTGAGAGTTTAAGCATTGTTTCTCAACATATTTTGTACTGCACACCCTTATTTAAAATTAAAGCTATGCCAAATGACATAATTAAATTATTGAGCTGCAATTTTGTTTCTATAAGCCAAAAACGTAAGAAACCATATTATTTGAGTAATTGTTTAATGCATGAATGATCCAAATTAAGTGAGAGATTAGCAATAATTAGTGACAAATTAACCATCCTCTGCCCAACAACCGTTCTTACCCAAGCATAAAGAATAACTCAAGGCTTTTTCTCTCCTAAAATTAGCCAGCAAAGAAAAATATGATTTTGGTTAGCTTGTAGAATTAATCTACTCTCTATTTGCTCATCCTTCCATTATTCTCTTATATTCTTACTTGCAAATTTCAAATCTAATCCCAAATCACAGAGTTATTCCAAAGACACCATTTTGGTCATCATAACCCCAATTTAAAAGAGAAAAAGATAACAAAAATAGAATAAATATAAAATTTGGGAAAATTAAGCTTTTGAAAAATTTCTTTAAAATATATTTTACTAAAATAATTATGCCATACAATAAAGCATATTTTTAGATGTATTACTGTTCGGGGCCAAATTTATAGCATTTTAATGCTGTTTATGTTTGTTTTAGTATCAATTACATGCTATTCAAGTGTATTTGTGTACTTTTTATGTTCATTCAGATATTCGGCATGATTACAAGGAGTTTTGATGAAGAAAATAAGAACCAGAAGCCTCTAGCGCATCCTAACGTTCCGGTGCGCCCCGGTACTAATTGTTTTGGTGCTGCCCGAAACCTAGGCCGAAGCGCCCGAGAACAAAGGCACGGACACCCAGGCGCGCCTCAATGCCCGCCAAACAAAGCTATTTCATGTCTTTCGTGTTCCACTTCTCATGTGATCTCTCGCTTAGACATAAAATTATACCACGTAAAGAGTTATCAGGGTTGAGAGATCTAGTAACGACCCAAATATTGGATCAACCTAATCTAACACTAGGCGTTACCGTAGTGCTTAACACAAAATTAGTAGGAGTCTAGCTGTGGCACCCCACCCCCTAATCCGTAAGAGCTAAAATCTTTCTCCAATAGCCTTTCCACTAGAGCAAAGAGAGGTTCTGCTTGTACTTAGGGGGTGGTGTGCCACTGGCAAATTCCTCACTTATAATTGGATTAGATAAGATCCACAATCCACTAACAAGGGAAGGATGTGCTCAGAATGAATATAATTTACCAGTCACAATATCAGCATAAATACAGAGTGCAGAAGTATATGAAAATAAGCAGTACATTCATTTCACCATACTTCCAACATGCAATAATAAAGAGTAGCTCAGAAAATAATATGGTATAGAAAAGTAAACACAGTCACAAGGTAGATGTATTATTATAATATTTAATAAATAGTTTAAAAGACTAAAAATGAATTTAAAAGTATTTCATCCTCACAATAAACAAGAGGAAAAACTAAGCAACTCTTGGCTCTCCTAACTGATGCTCCTCTTCAATATAAGACTCCTCCTCTTCAGCACATAGCTCCTCAAATCTATCTGAATCTAATATTATCAGTTTTGTAATACCAGGGCCCCAGCCAATAAAAAGAAAATCTTATTAGATAATTGTCTATGTACATTTTAGGCTGAATATTTTACATGAATTATTAATGTCACAATTTTATACTTAAACATAATAAAATGAACTGACTAGCATGAGAGCAGTAAGCATACAAGGAACATGATGAATTATAAATATAATATTTATAACAAATCAAAAATTGAGATAAAAACACACCTCAAGCAACTAACCAATGAATATGCATACATACACACATATATATATATATATATATATATATATATATATAGTACAGTAAGTAAAAGTACTGAAAGAAAAGTCTAATCCTAAACATGCAGATGATCATATGACGTATGCTAATTAAAACAGTAAGTCTGAAAGTGATACATATAGTAAGCAGTAAAATCTAGCATCTTATAAATATATACAAGTGAGCAGGTAAGTAAAATACAGCTGATTGAATTAACATACATCAATAACACAGTAAATAGTAAACTAAAACTGAAATAGGTATGTAAAACTATCATATCAGAAATTGACCAATTGGGCCCAGATAGAAATTCCCAAAGCCTTTCTGAGCTAAGGCAGACAGAAATTCCCATAGGCTTTCTGAACTAGGGCAGATAGAACAAAACAACAGAGTTGAAGAGACAATAAATACAAATACAGAATCTTTTAGTTATTTTATTTTTGTTTCTATGGACATGTCTAGAAACAGCTGAGGAGTCAAGCACATTTGTAAGACTATACAGGTTCTAAGCTTAACACACACTCCTCAATAAATAATATTAAGCATCCTTATTACTCCTTACTCCTATCCATTAAAATAAATGTGCACCAAAACCTACCAGAATATAACTGTACCCAAGGTAATTATTATCCTAATTATTATAAGTTTTTATTTTATGCACAAAATTTTCTTATATGTTATGTCCAATGAATTAAGCACAAAATACAAGGAATGTGTAGTACAAATATCAAGTAGTAAGTAAGGGACTCCTCTACACATAGAGATACTGTTGTTGTCTAATTAAATCATTCTAACTATTCTAAGATACACAAGTTCAGGATCTCCAATTCTTACTATCGAGTGTAACTTAGAAGTACGTTCTTATAGGTTACAAAATATTAGGACTAGTTGGGCCCAAATAGGATTAAATTAATGTCAACTGTATAAGCAAAATAAGGAATCATTAATGAATCCATAGATTATATCTAAATAAAAGGGAAAATTCATCAATTTAAGATCTTTATGATGCTCCTAAAAATAATTTTTTCTATCTATTTCAGGGAAATGAAATCCAAAAGAGTTCTAAGGCATTTCTGCAGTTTTTAAATTTTAAAGAAAAAAATCGCTGCAGCACACTGCGGCGCGGGACCGCGCGCCGCAGCTGGTTGCAGTGGAAATATCTACACTTTATAAAAACGGGGGCTCAACTAATTGAACAGGGATTTTAGCGGAATGACCCGCTACAGCGCGCGGTCGCGCGCTGCAGCGGGACATCTTCAAAACTTTATAAAAACGGGGGCTCAACTAATTGAACAGTGATTTTAGTGGAATGACCCGCTACAAACGCGCGGTCGCGCGCTGCAGCGGCTGCAGCAGAAATATTCATAACTTTATAAAATGGGGGCTCAACTAATTGAACATTGAATTTAGTAGAATGACCTACTACAGCGCGCGGTCGCGCGCTGCAGCGGGACATCTTCAAAAGCTCAAACGCGGTAGCGCGCAGCAGCGTAGGAATTGGCGAATGTACGAAGGATCATTGCACGCCGCAGCGTTCCACGACGCGCCACAGTGCGCCACAGCGCGCTGCAGCGACTCATCGCAAAATTTTTCCAGACATGCATTAAATGCAGCTGGGGACATGACCTCTATCCTGCATTTTGTCCCCAGCCATCATTCCCTGCTGCAAGCCTGTTTTGTTTGAAAAAGGAAGCTTTGAGGTGATGATTTGGGTAAATAATTGAGGATTATTGTCATCTCACCATAATGGAGGTTATTGTTATGATGAATTTAGATTTTTATATGGAAAAACTAATTTGAAATATGGAGGAGGATGGCAGCCCCCCTTTCCTATAAATACCCCTCCTCTTGACTAAAGGAAGGTTCACAATTTTAGCAAAAATTCTACTAAGGAGGAGAGCCAAGGGAAAAGAGGAACTCCTCAAGGGTGGAAGGCAAGCCCTTGCTATTGAAGAGGAGGAAGAAGGCAGCATTAGATGCCTAAGGAGGGAATATTGAGAAGGAGAAGAAGGATTCCGGAGAACTTCTATGGAGTGTTCCTAGTATCTTCTAAACTCTACTCTTGTATTTCTTTTTAGTTGACCATGAAAGGGTCTTTATCCATGTATGTGTTTTTTTTCTTTTCTTATGCAATGAGTAGCTAAACTCCCTTGGGGAGGGTTGGGGGTTAAGTCCCATTTGCATGATGTAATATTAATATATGAATGTTTTCCCTCAAGCATAATTTGTTTGTGATTTTAATGCCTTACTAAGAAATTCTTATCTAATTAGTCTTGAATGTAATTATGAGAAAAGAACTAAAAACAAACTCCAAGAATTAATTATCTTGTGCTCCTTAGCTCGCTTTAGGTTGGATGCTAGATTATGAGTGCATGAAGGCTTGGAACCATGTGAGAAAGTTTATAAGCTCAATGCACCTCAATCTAAGCTCAACCAAAGAGTTGATGCAAGTGATGCTAAGACCCACTAATTGAACTCCTTAGCTCAACATAATTGAGGTAGAGGAAGGAAGTGTTGAAGTGCTCATAAACTAAGTGACATAGTCCTTGAGCCCAACATGTGAATCCCTCATCTTAACTATGTATGATGCGAGTGATGCTCGTAGTAGAAATCAATGCTTGTAAGATCCTAAGGTTTAAAAATCAAGCTCTCCTTAATCAAGAGAATAAGAATAAAATTTAAATCCTAAGAATGTTACAAGAATCTTTGTGCCAAAGTAGAACCGAATATGAGTTCATTCTGTGCACAAGATTTAAACTTGTAAGATCTTGAGCTAGACTCAAGGACAACAATGTGCACTTGATTTTAATTACATTAAATGATAAATCTTGAGGAACCAATCTACATGAATATTATGTCATGACATGTGGGATGACCCCAACTCTCCTCTTTCTTAAATCTTGCCATTTTTACTTAGTGAATATTTGTGTTAATTTTAGACCACTCCTCCAATACATACTATAGCTTAAACATTAGTGAGAATAGATACACCTTAGTGCCAAATCAACCAATTCTCTGAGGATCTACAAATTTCCGGAAAGTCACACTTTCCACTTATTACTTCAGACCATGTACACTTGCGTGCAAGCGCAGACGTGTATTTACAGTCTATCAAGTTTTTGGCGCCATTGCCGGAGAATTGGTTTCGGATTTGAATTAAGGACAATCTATAAGTAACTAATGATTTAAGCATTTGGTTGCATATATTAGTAGTTGTAGATTTGTTGTAATTATCAAGCTAACATTTTATATTTCTTTTTGATATTTTATTTCTGAAAAATCTGTGTGATCTTTATTGCCAAACTTGTTCTTGATTAGTCATATTGTAACTTGTATGAGTAAAAGAGTCTGTACTGAATATCTTTTTGACCCCGAAATAGAAAGAACATACTTACAAGCTAGGCGAGAATGAAATTTATCAAACTAACAAGCTGTTATGGATAATTTCACTGAAAATTTAGAAGAGCCTAGGGGTAGAGTACTTAGAAATTATGCACTACCCACTATTAGGGGAATCCCTCATACTATTGTAAGGCCAAATATATAAGCCAACAATTTTGAAATCAAACCTTCAACACTGAGTATGGTGCAAAATAATCAGTTTGGAGGATTAGCTACTAAAGATCCTAACTCACATATTTCAACTTTCCTAGAAATATGTGATACCTTCAGATTTAACAGTGTCTCCGAAGACGCGGTTAAATTGCAGCTATTTCCTTTCTCACTGAGAGATAGAGCCAAGAGTTGGCTCAGCTCTCTACCGAGTGATTCTATCCATACTTGGGACGATTTGGCTAAGAAATTCTTAGCCAAATACTTCCCTCCGGCTAAAACTACACGGTTGAGAATTGAGATCACCAATTTTACTCAGATGGAAGGTGAGACTCTTTATGACGGGTGGGATCGCTTTAAGGAGTGCCTCCGGCATTTCCCACATCATGGGTTCCCTCTATGGATGCAAGTGCAAGCCTTTTACAATGGTTTTAATGCTCCAACGAGGACACTCATTGATGCGACCGCCGGTGGCTCCATTAGTGGAAAAACCTAAGAGGAAGCTTATGACCTCTTGGAAGAAATGACAAACAACGCATACCAGGGGCCTTTTGAAAGGCTAAAAAAAGAATCCATTAAAGTAACCGAATCTGATCAAATAACAGCTCTTCAATAAGAAATTCATTCCTTGAATGAGAGGATAGAAAAGATGAATGTAAATGTGATTTCTGAGGTATAATGTGAATTGTGCAGGGGTAGGCACAACAGTGAGAGCTGTAATTTAAACAACCCCTTCGTACAAAACAACACTGAATAAGTCAATTACCTAAGAAACAACAACCAAACAAACAACCCCTACTCCATTACGTACAACCCAGGGTGGAAAAACCACCATAATTTATCATGGAGTAATAATAACAACAATACTAATCAATATGGGGGGAATTCATCTAACCAATAAGGCATGAATTATAATAATAATAATAACAACTACCAACACAATATAAAAGGGACCTTCAATTTGTTTAAGGCCGAAATAACCCAATTCATGCGCCGCACTGAGGCCACCATCACATGTCACGAGGCTTCTATAGGAATATTGAGACACAATTGGGGCAAATCTCCAAGCAGCTGACCTCTTGGCAGCAAGGGGCTTTACCCAGTTCAACAGAAATAAACCCAAGAGAATTGGTGAGTGTGATACATTCTGAAAATGTATCAAAAGGAATTAAGATTGAGAAAAAGAGAGCAAAAAATTTTGGACTAGGGGAAGTGGAAAGAAGAAATGAGAATGACCATGAAAAGCTAACCGCACCCAAATGTGAATATCCTAGAAGGTTGAGCATCCCATGCGTAATAAGAAATGAAGTGTTTGTAGATCCCTTGTGTGATCTAGGTGCTTCAGTTAATATTATGCCTTACCACATCTATTAATAATTAATGGTAGGAGGGATGGAATATACCTCGATGATTTTAGAGTTTGCTAATCTTGAATCCCTTACTCCTCTAGGAATGATAAAAAATGTTACTATTGAATTAGGGAATTTCATTGTTCCAACTGACTTTGTGGTGTATGAATGGGACCAATGGAACAAAAATTCAACCATTATTTTTGGAAGACCCTTTTTGATGAGTGTTAAGGTTATCATAGATGTGAGTCACGGTATAATGAGCATCAATGTTAAGGGAAAAATAGAAGTGATTGATCTAAAACCCACTCTCTTTAAAAAGAAATAAATGGAGGATGAAGTAAGAAAAAGGGTTAGAGAAGAGAGGTTATGGGTAGATAATGTTCTAGGAGACTTGACAATAGAAGAAAGAAATTCTGATGGCTACTCTACTCCTTCCTCTGAAAAGGGGAGCAAGGAATGAGTGAAAAAGAGAAAAACACGACGTGGAAAAAGAAAGAAAAAAACTCTCCCAAATTTTGAAAATAAAAAAATGGATCCTTCAGATAAAGGTAAGGATGAACTGGGTTTGAGCCACCAAGAGGGTTGTGTTCACTCGAACATCTTTAGCTTATGGAAAGGGAAACCGCCGGATCCAACATATTGATTAGTAGTGAGTCTAGCTTAGGACATAAAATGAAGCGCTTATTGGAAGGCAACCAAATAAAAAAAAAAAAAAAAAAATTTGCGCGACAGCGCGCTGCAGCAGAAATTCCGCTCCAGCGGGCTGCAGCGGAAAATCCGCAACGGTGCGCTGCAGCGGGCAACCGCGCGTGAAGTGCATCTCAACGAAACCATTTTTTGCCCCATTCGCGCTTGATCTCGCGACTGCGCGAGCGCGCTACAGCGCGATGTAGTGGTCTGCAGTGGTTTGCCCAGTTTCTGAAAATTTTTCCTGTTTTGGAAACATGCAGTCAACAAGTCATGACATCTTGGATTCCCAAGGCAGTCAAAAGCTTGCTGGAAAAGTTGCCCCCCCCTTCACATGGATCACCACATTTATGGCATGGGAAAGACCATTTGACCATCTTCTCTTTGCCTTGAATATTTGGGCTATAAATAAGGAGGGAATGGGGGGGTTATCCTTGCACATTTCAATTCTCCTATTCTCTCTAAGTTCTTGATCCTCCTAATCCTCATTCCTTGCCATGTCAACTGGGAAGAAGATAATTGCTCGAAAGAATGTTGAAGCCTCCTCGTCCGAAGGAACTTTCAACACCAAGAGGTTCTCTTCGGCAGAAGCCGAGCACCGCTTTGTTTCCATCACTTCCCAATGGAAGTTGATACCGGAGAGGAGTTTTAGCAACGCCTACCCCGTCCCGCATGAGCAAGTCACCTCACGGGGATGGGGAGAGTTTGTAACCAAGAGAGCCCCTACATACCCAGCGATCGTCCAGGAAGTGTATGCGAATGCGATCGACGCGTCCGGGCAGCGGCTTTTCCGTCTGGGTAAGGTGGTCATTCTCGAAATTGCTCAAATTGAGCAATTCTATGGGCTTGGGGAGGTAAATTCTTGTTCTTACTCTGATCTCTTGGATTCTCGCTTTAACCCCCGTAGTCTTATTGCGGAAATTGTCAATGATGACACTGAGTGGGAAGGAGGACTAGCCAACATTCCTCGCTCCGAATTGACGGAGACGATTAGTGCATGGCTAATCTTCAGTTCTAGTTTTGTCATGCCCTCAAGTCACTTGACTGAAGTGACCCGTGCCCAAGCACTCCTTCTATGCTCGTTGGTTAGGGAGGCGAAATCCGCATTTCGAGCATAATAGAAAAAATTTATACTTACTTTATCATTCCGTTATTTATTTCATTTTTTGCCATGCACATATTTTGACTTATACTTACTTTATGTACATTATTATGACTTTCATCCCTCCAAAATAGAAAAAATTTATCATTTTGAGCTTCCTTGAGAACGAGTAAGAATTTAAGTGTGGGGGTATGATGAATCCATAAAAATTATATCTAAATAAAGGAGAAAATTTATCTATTTAAGATCCTTATGATGCTTCTAAAATCAATTTTTTCTATCTTTTTCAGAAAAATGGAATCCAAAGGAGTTCTAAGGCATTTCTGCAGAGTTTTTAAATTTTAAAGAAAAAAACCGCTGCAACGCGCTACAGCGCGCGACCACGCACCGCAGCGGGTTCCAGCGGAAATATCTAAACTTTATAAAAATGGGGGCTCAACTAATTGAACATTGATTTTAGCGGAATGACCCGCTACAGCGCGCAATCGCGCGCTGCAGCGGTCTGCAGCGGGACATCTTCAAAACTTTATAAAAATGAGGGCTCAACTAATTGAACAGTGATTTTAGCGGAATGATCTGCTACAGCGCGCAGTCGCACGCTGCTGTGGTCTGCAGTAGAAATATTCATAACTTTATAAAACAGGGGCTCAACTAATTGAATAGTGAATTTAGTGGAATGACCCGCTACAGTGCGCGGTCGCGCGCTGCAGCGATCTGCAACGGGACATCTTTAAAAGCTCAGACGCGGTAGCGCACGACAACATAGGAATTGGCGAACGTACGAAGGATCATTGCACGCCGCAGCACGCCACGACGTGCTAAAGCGCGCCACAGCGCGTTGCAGCGGCCCACCGCAAAATTTTTCCAGACAAGCATTAAATGCAGCTGGGGACATGACCTCTATCCTGCATTTTGTCCCCAGCTATCATTCCCTGCTGCAGCCCATTTTATTTGAAAAAGGAAGCTTTGAGGTGATATTTTGGGTAAACAATTAAGGATTATTGTCACCTCATCATAAATGGAGGTTATTGTCATGATGAATTCAGATTTTTATATGGAAAAGCTGGTTTGAAATATGGAGGAGGATGGCAGCCCCCCATTTCCTATAAATACCCCTCCTCTTGACTAGAGGAGGGTTCATAATTTTAGCAAAAATTCTACTAAGTAAGGAGGAGAGCCAAGGGAAAAGAGGAACTCCTCAAGGGTGGAAGGCAAGCTCTTGCTATTGAAGAGGAAGAAGAAGGCAACATTAGAGGCCTAAGGAGGGAACATTGAGAAGGAGAAGAAGGATTCTAGAGAACTTCTACATAGTATTCCTAGTATCTTCTAAACTCCACTCTTGTATTTCTTTTAGTTTACCATGAAAGGGTCTTTATCTATGTATGTGTTTTTCTTCTTTTCTTGTGCAATGAGTAGCTAAACTCTCTTGGGGAGGGTTGGGGGTTAAATCCCATTTGCATGACGTAATATTAATATACGAATGTTTTCCCTCAAGCATAATTTGTTTATGATTTTAATGCCTTACTAAGAAATTCTTATTTAATTAGTCTTGAATGAAATTATGAGTAAAGAACTAAAAACAAACTCTAAAACTAATTGTCTTGTGCTCCTTAGCTCACATTAGGTTGGATGCTAGATTATGAGTGCATGAAGGCTTGGAACCATGTGAGAAAGTTCATAAGCTCAATGCACCTCAATCTAAACTCAACCAAAAAGTTGATGTAAGTGATGCTAAGACCCACTAATTGAGCTCCTTAGCTCAACATAATTGAGGTAGTGGAAGGAAGTGTTGAAGTACTCATAAATTAAGTGACATAGTCGTTGAGCCCAATATGTGAATCCCTCATCTCAACTATGAATGATGCGAGTGATGCTCATAGTGGAAATCAATGCTTGTAAGATCCTAAGGTTTAAAAATCAAGCTCTCCTTGATTAAGAGAATAAGATTAAAATTTAAATTCTAAGAATGTTATAAGAGTCTTTCTGCTAAAGTAGAACCGAATGTGAGTTCATTCTATGCACGAGATTTGAACTTATAAGACCTTGAGCTAGACTCTAGGACAATAATGTGCACTTGATTTTAATTACATTAAATGATAAAGCTTGAGGAACCAATCTACATGAATATTACATCATGACATGTGGGAGTGCCCCAACTCTCCTCTTTCTTAAATCTTGCCATTTTTACTTAGTGAATATTTGTGCTAATTTTAGACCACTCTTCCAATACATACTATAGCTTAAACATTAGTGAGAATAGATACACCTTAGTGCCAAAGTAACCAATTCTCTGAGGACCGATAATCCCAAAAAAACACACTTTCCACTTATTACTTCAAACTACATACACTTGCATGCAAGCGCAGTCGTGTATTTACAGTATGTCAATCATCGCGACCTAATTTATGAGTTTAGACGTTCTAGACTAAAAGCTGACCAAAATCTACTAAGCTAGAGATTATGGATTAAACACTACGAGATTGGGCTTAATCACATAATCTCTAAGGTAAGACTTAAGATCTAAGTTTCAATCTAAATGTAATCTAATGATTAAGGTAAATTCTATTAAGCAAGTCAAACTTAATAGGATGATTTTCCTATCTTTAATATAGGGTTGAAAGATAAAATAATCAAAATTAAATTATAAAATCTAGAAACTAACAAACCAAGGATTCATTCATTGAATAACCTCGTTATTCAATGAACGAAATCTATCATATGATCTAGCCCTAGACTTAGGCATAGTCCTAATGTGAGATGAAAGATCTTAAGAAAAAGACTTAAAGAAAATTATGGGATTTAACTAAGCTGACCTAAGAACTGCTTTGATTTACTTAGATGCTTCCATTATATTTCTAATATTGGTTTTACTGATTTAGAAGCTAATTTAGGAGTTAATGACGCTTAACCTAAATTTTGGGCAAAATGACAATTTTGCCCATACTTAAGGGACCAAAAAGCTACTTTTTGAATTATGGTTCTAAATTAGAATTTCATACTATCAAATGATTCATTACTATTTAAAATGAAGATAGATAGCAAGTACAATAAAATTGGATAAGAAACGGGTCATGTAAGTCCAAACTAAAGATTTTGACATAAGAGGCACTTTAGTAAATTACAACTAATAGAGTTTAGATTTTTATGCAGTTTACTGTTGGTTGCTGCTCAAGGATTCCATAGAGTTTAAGAACATTAAATTATGAGATATAATGGCTAAGTAATGGAGGTTCTAATTTTTAGGGGCAATTTAGTAATTTCTAAAGATCAAAGGGGAGTAAAATCAAACTTTTTTGTTTGAGGTCCAAATTCAACAAACTCAATTTTTATAGCTTTTCTATAATACACTGAGTGCTCTGACAGGGAGTAGACCTAATTTGGACTTCAATTGGTTAAGTTATAGCCTAACTAGAGTTAGGGGTATTTTGGTCATATCTAATTTTCTATGACTCAGATCCTAAATATTATTCTATATTATTGATGGCACTAAAATTCTAAGTTAGTTAGCACTTTAAATTTTTTGATTTGGAGTTGAAATGATAAAATTATGATCAATTGAAGACTATGGGCATTTTGGTCATTTTTAAATGAGGGTTCTAAATGTCACTTTTCAAACTAAACTCAAAATGGGAAACTTAATACTACAATAATGTGGCTATTCTTCTGAGTATTTTAAGATCTACATTACATATATTTGGATAAATAGGTTAAAAATTATGAGAATTTGATTATGACCTAAAATATCATTAGTTTAAATATACCCCAGATCAAATTTTTGATTAGTTTCACTTGATTTCTTTGATTTTTCTGAGTAAAATAAGACATATATTTGATATGTTTAGATCAATATTTTTAAAATTATGAGATTTTTCAAGTCTTGGATTAATAATATTTAATTTAAATAATATTAATATTCATTTATTCAAATCAAATTAATTTACTGTTTTCAAATTTATTTAACCTACTTAACTTAATTTAGAACTTACTATTAATAATTAAGTAAATTAATTATGCAAATTCAAATTTATAATCTTACTAAAATTAATTAGCTGTGTATAATTAGCTACTTATAAATATAAGCATATATGTATATATATACACACATGTGTTACTGTATTAATTTAATTAATTAATTATTGATTGATTGACTTTTGTTTAATCTTAACTAACTAACTACTGATTATAGTTAACACTACTAATTAATTACTATTTAAATTAATTGCCTAACAGAATTAAGTTAATCCTAATAATATATATATATATATCTACATATAAAATTATATATAGTTCTATTTTATATGCATATTTAGTTATATATATACTAATATTATATATATAACCACATATATATATTTAATCTAATTTTTCTGCAGCAAAGGACGGCAGGACCAGCGAGACACGCGGCCCCGGTTGGCCACAGCACTGCGGGGCGGTCCCATGTGGGACACGCGACAGAGGTGGGACCCACGTCATCTGCGCGGGACACGTATGCCGCTGTCGGGTCGCGCGCGGGTCGGGCCTGACCAGACCTGACCCGGGGTCTTCGCCTTCCTTCCGAGATGACAGAGCTAGGGCAGGGGATTCGAGGGGCTTATCGACCGCGTCGTGCGACGACCCATACGTCGACGGAGAGGTCTCGGGGAGACCTCCCTTTTGATATGCGTTTCGACACCTGAGGGGTTTGGTTAGCTCGCGAATCCCAACCCCAGGCTCGGTAGTCCAGATGGGCACGAGTTTTACATGTAAGTATTGTGCATCGATCCACAAATTCGCTCGATCGAATGCAAATGAGGATAATCCGATCCGGTGGATCGACAATCCACAAAATGAAATAGGGTTTACGAATTGAAACGATGCGAATTGTGTACAAAACAGAAGAGGTAGGGATGGTACCTAATCCAAGGATTGCAGAGGATCTAGGGTTTGAGGTGCGGTGGTTCATCCAAATGGATCCCGGGCTCATGCTAACACCCGAGGCTGGCTACGATCTCGTAGCTTAAGGAAACCCGACGGACTCACCAAGGGAGTCCACCGCATGGCGACTGGTCGACCGTTGCGGCACCCGCTCGCTGTGTGCCCCGCGGTTCGCATGCGACTGGGGACGGAGACGGGAGCATGCGAGCCGTTCGATCACGTGATCGAATTGTTGGATTCATGCCGTTCGATGGAACGACAGGAGCTAACGGGCCACACAAGCGGGGAACGATGCCGTTGAAAGTTTAATTAATAATAACTTAATTAATTAATCACTGCTAGCTAATTGAAGGGTGAGGAATGCAATGGCAAGGTCAGATTTTTGATCCGATGAGTATTTTAATTTCCTAATTTTTTGGTATTTAAAATATTATTAAAATATTATGTGAATTTTCGACGACCTCCGATTGCTTCTAAAACATCACCCATAGCTAATTTGGGGGCAATGAGCGCAATGACGAAGTCTGATTTTTGACATGAGGTCCATTTAGATAGGTCAATTTCTAGGGTTTTTGAATTTTCCCAAGATCAGGATTTAATCCAATTGACTTCTGATTTGGACTAGGTCTTGGTGGTGAACTCATAATGACCTAATTAGAGTACTAAGACTGAGATTAGGATCTAAATTAGTCATGACTAACTTGGGTAACAACTTGGGTTGTTACACTAACTCACTATTTAGTACTACGTGGCCAAGAATCTTTTTGAGCCAAGGAAATTGAAGTAAATATGAAAAACTAAGCAATATATATGTAGGAACATCCAAATTCATCACCAAAACCTAGCACATATATATATATATATAGAAAATTAAAAATGCATCCATCACAGAAAAGAAAGTAAGAACATAGAGTTTAAGTTATTACAAATAGATTAAATGTTTAAAATGCACTCATCCTCACAAAATAGTAAAAGGGTGCAAGTCTTCAAGCTAATGATAGTCTGTGCTTGTCCCAACTCTAATCTCCGTAAGATGCTCCTGATCTATCGTATTTGATATTTAATATTGTAGGACATAGCCAACAAAGTAAAAATAAGTAATTAGATTTAAAAAGTAAGTACATTTTAGGGTTACACTAAGTTTTATTTAGATTTAAGAGGATATAACATTAGCCATTTACAATAATTTTGAGTAAGCGGGGCACTACGCATCAAATGAAGGATATGAAAGTATATAAAAGTAGTGAAGTAAAGAAATTAAAGTAATTACAAGTAGTTTTCTTTAGCCTGCATCAAATAAGTAAGGGGAGCATACATCCTATAAAAGCTAAAAACTATTAAAGTGCATATGAAATATGAAGGGATACATGAATATGCCCATTTGAAATTATGCTAAGTAACATTTAAAAGAGAACAGTATAAGCATAAATGTAAGTGAAAAGCAATATACACTGCAAGTAAGTAAAATAAAGACTGTAATGTAAATTAATAGAAGGTACTATATAGTAAAGTAAAGTGAAGATCAGTCACATGGATTGAGTAATCATAGTCAAAAGACTATGAAAATAGTTCACAATCAATAAGATTGTGAAAAAAACAGTGCTAAGCTATTTATCTTATGAAAGATTTTATTATGCGGGAAAAGTTACATAACAAATGAGGAGTCAAGCGCATCTGCCTAACCAAGTAAAGCAGGCTTTTCCATAGACACACTTTCTCCCTCTAGGATATGTGTGGCTTTATTATTACTCCACAGTCTGCCATGGCATATAGTCCATCATATGAAACTACTAAGCTTAATATTTTAAAGTTTCATTCATGCACAATGTCTTTATGTATGTTCAAGGTTGTAGTCTCAAAGCATAGCAGCATACAAAGAGTTCAAATTAATTATAAGTCATGTGATATCTATTGTTAACTAATTTAGTTATCTACCTTAATGATTGGAGCTAAATAAGATCCTAATTGACTTAGATATTATAAATGTCTAAATTAATTAAAAGATAATACTATAAGTAGTTGAAGCTTGAAAAGTAGTGATTTGATTAGAGATTATTTAGATGACAAATATATATATATATATATATATATATATATATATATATATATATACACGATCATGCAAAATACATTTCTTTGGTATTTAGCCTATAAACTATTGCAAACAAATTGTTTCGGGCTTTAGCTTGACTTTTCTATCCTTTCAGCTCCTCGCTAGGGCTCCTACAGCTACACACACACACACATGCATGTTGATTTAAATCTAATTTTATTTCTAAATCTATCTATCTTTTTTAGCTAATATACTTAGACTAAGGCTAAGATTCTATAACTAGAAGATAGGCTAAATGTTTACCAACTTTGGAGCTTACTATGGCAACTAAAGGTATTGAAGTGATATTAGCTTATAAATTCACTAAGTTGACTAATTATTTACTACTGAAGTCTTAAATATAAAGTTTAATGTATGATCTACCATCTAATAGCTTTTAGGTTTGCTTAAGTGCACTAGGAATTCTAGGATTTATTAAGAGCTAAGCCACTATAATAGGCTAATTATTGCTAAGTCACATGTTAAGGAAAACTAGGATGGATTCTACACTTAAGGGAGGTAAGGGACTAAGCTTAGCTCAATCAAACATCTTATGGTTTCTTATGATTTATAATACTAACAAGGGAATCTACTTAACCAACTTTATCCTAGGGCTTAGGATCTCTACACAATTTAAGTGTCCACTCAAGTTCTAGGATTTCACTATATACTACCATTTCTATGTTGAAGGCTTGATTCTAAGTTTGCTAAACCAATTTCCAAGTTATCTACCTACAATATCCATGGCTAAATTCATATTCTAAGGTATCATATAGGCTCAATTTAGGCTTGTATTTTTTGTCCTAGGGTTAAGAAACCTAAAACATGTAAGTTGCAATTCATGAAAATGGCATTTAATGATAATTTGAAGTACCAAAAATGCAAATATTCCAAATGGCATCCAATTGAAATAAAAATAACAAATATGGAATCCTTATAGAATAAAGAGTAAAATGACACTAAGTAGGTTCAATTTAAATATTATTTGACTTAATTTGGATTTTAGGACTACTAATTACAACTAAAAAGTGATTAGAAAAAATAGCAGTCCAACCAAAATTTAATTTCATATTATTGTTCCTCTCATTTTTTTGATCAAAATGATATATAATTTTTCTATATTTGGATAAGTATTTATAAAGCTATTAAATAAATTAAATTTAAATTAATATTATTACAATTTTCCTTTTACTTTACTGTTCCTGCATGCGTGGCGGGTCTCACATGGGTTGGGCTGCACGCATGGCTGATACTAGTGCGGGTGGGTTGGGTCGGCCCGCCCCATAATGTACGCCTGCCTTAAACTCGATCGATGCATATTAGAGCATTGCCGTTTAGGCGATGCTGGGCTCCTCACGGCTCAAGCCGCACATCAGCGTGAAGCATACGTCACGACGGGTGTGTTGGACCCAAAAGCCTCACCCATATACGACTCTAATGCTGGCTAATAGGATGCCCTTGCTTCCCTGTTGTTGGGCTAGGGCATCACTGTGTGTGACTGTTCATGTCGATCGAGCTGGGGTCGAAACGAGTTTGATAGAGCTCGATTGACCAATTACAATCATTCCTCATGCGATAAATATGGAAACAAAATGCAATTCAAGAAAAATAAAGCTAATATAATAGAAATTGACATACCTTAACTTCTACAGCTCAGTGAATTAGGGCTCACAAGGTTCCTCTCATAGATGATCTCAAAGCTCCCCACTTCACACACAGCCAGCAATTGAGGGAAGGGAGGAAATGGAGGGCTCAGAGGCTTTAGGTGAGGTCAGACGCTCGACTAGAAAAGCCATAGCATGGCTACCAGCAGCTCCTGCGCACACGATCATGTGTGCCAGTAGATGTACAGTGATTGGATCGCATCAGTTGGATTCCTCAGATTAGAAGGAACATCTTTGATCAACCCAAATGGCTGTCCCGAGCACTGGACCAGCACACAGGATCTGTGTGATTTTGACGGTTAGAACATTTGGATCAGTTATTTAATTATAATTAATTAAATTAATTATTCAATAATTTAGCTATTTAATTAATCAAAATTACTTAACTATACTAGCTCTGAAAAATTCTAAAAATTCACTCATAAATAAATTGAGGGCAAGGATCTCAAAAATGAAGTCAAATTTTAAATCAAAGATCAATTTAATTGTCTTAATTTTTGAGCATTTAATTATATTAAAAAATATCTGGAAAGTTTGACGAGTTCTAACAAGTCTCAAATTTTACTCCTAGCTAATTTGGGGTGAGAAGTTCAATAGTGAACTCTAATTTTGATTTGGAAATCAAATTAATTTAGGTAATTCTTAGGTCATTTAAGATATTCAAAAAATTTATCGAGAATGAACGATCTCCAAATGACACCAAAATACAGGTGTAGACTCTTAATGCTATTAGAAGTGCATTGGTAATGATATTATGCTAATTGGACTACCCAATATTGGGTAACAATACTAAGGCTATTATAGACTCCCCCTCTTAAAAGAGGTGCCATCCTCGACGCCATAACGAATTCATTATAAAATAAAAAAATGGAAAATAAAAGATTGCAAATTGAAAATAAATAGAATTAGTTCTGATGAAGAGGAAGTTTCAATTTGGTACACCTTAGCATGATGTGGCCTATTATTCTTAAATACATTATGGCGATTAGGCACCAAATGCACCTTTCATTTCAGATCCTTTTCATATTGGTGGGGCTCCATAACTCTTGCTGTCTTAACCAGCTGGGAAAAGTCAATGAGTCACAAAGGGACTACATGGTTTTTGATAGAATTTTGTGGACCACTCTGAAATCGATGACATCTTACAGCTTCAAATCTTATTAAGTCAGGAGCAAAGCGAGTTAATCTTCTGAATTCTATCTCGTATTCTGAGATAGGGTGACACCTTGCTTCATGTTTAACAATGCATCTTCAAAAATGTTATGCGCTGATAGAGGAATAAATTCTGCTTTGAATACTTCCACAAATATATCCCAAGGAATATCTTTGATGTCGTAGTCAGCAAATCGAGTGTTTTTGATGTTATCCCACCAACACTCATCTTCCTCTTAGAATAGGTGAGTCATGAGACGAATCACCTCAGAGTTAGGGCACTTAATACTTGTGAAATTTTTTTAACCATTTTAAGCATGTTAGATGTGTCCTTGGGGATAAGTTCACAATGAAGGTAGAAGGACTTGGCCTTAGGAAATTATGCAACAATCCATTAACAGACTGAAAAGGAGTATGAAGAGTGTAATGTGGCACCCTGCCCCTCAATCCACAAGATTAAGCTAAGGGGAGGTGTACCACTTTGGCAAATCCTCTATTTATCATTAGATTAGGTATAATCCATAATCCACTAATAAGGGAGAGATATGCTCATAATACATACAACATTAATCAATCACTAAGTAAATACAAACTCACGGTGCGGAACCAAAGTAAGTAAATAGTACATCCATTTTACAACAATACATAAGGAAAGTGCAATATACAGCTCATAACAAATAGTATAGTAAGAAAAAACACAGTTTAAAGGTACTTGTATTATTACAGCATTTTAAATAAGCTTAATGAAATGAAGAGCAAAACTCTCATCCTCATAATAAAGCAGAAAAAGGATTTATATGGCTTCTGCTTCACCCGACTACTCCTCCTCAAGATAATGCTCCTCCTCAGGCACGAGCTCCTCAAAATGATCCAGATCTGACATTATCAATTCCACAATGCCAGGGCCCCAGCTATCAAAAGAAACAGCTTATTAGACAATTATCTAAGTATATTTTAGGCTGATAAATTTTCATAAGTTTATTGATGTCACCATTTACTTGATAACACAAAACTTAACTAGCATAGGAGTGACATGCATACAAATAGAAATGGTATGTTATAAATAAAGCATTTATAACTAAGCAAGAAAGAGACAAAAGACATACCTCAAAATAAGATAAAATAAGGCTAGACATATATATATATATATATATAAATATTATAATGAAAGTACTTAAATAAAAGACTAACCCTAAATATGCTGATGATCATATGACACATGCTGGTTAAGAATAAACAAACTAACTGTGATATGTATAGTAAGTAGCAATAAAAATATGGCATCCTCTGTATACAAGTAAGTAGGTAAAGTAAAGTAAAGCTCACTGAAGTAACATGCATCAATAAAATAGTAAACATAAAATAGGTATGTATAGACTACCATATCAAAAATTAGTCAATCGAGCCACAGTAACATTCCCAAAGCCTTTCTGGGCTAGGGCAGAACAGAACTTAACAGGCAAGACTGAGGAGAAACTAAATACAAATGTATTAAATTTTAGTTATTTTACTTTTCTCCTATGGACACGTCCAGAAGTAGTTGAGGAGTCAAGCACGTCTGCAAGACTATACAGGTTCCAAACTTAACACAACACTCATCAATGAGTAATGCTAAGTTATCCCTTATTTCTCCTTACCCATGTTCATTAGGGTAAATGTGCACAAGAATCAACCTGAATATAGAACCCAATGCAAATATTGTCCTAATTATTCTAAATTTTCATTTCATGCAAAAATGTTGTCTATATATGTCATGTTCAAGGCAATGGCACAAAGTACAAGGAATGCGTAAACACAAATAATCAATAGTGAGCAGGACTCTACTACACTAGGTGACATCATTTATTATCTAATTAACCTTTTTAATTATTCCAAGTTACACAAGTTCAGGATCTCCAATTTCAACTATTGAGTGTAACTTAGAATTACAGCCTTATAAGTTAAAAGAAATTAGAACTAATCAGGTACTAATTTAATTCAATCATAATTAACTACAAGTTAAATAATAAATCATCACATCCTAGTTAATAAATGTAGACATTCTAAGCTAAGATCTGATCAAGATCTACTAAACTAAGGATTATGATTTTAACACCATGAGTTGGAGTTAAGCACATAAGCCAAAAGTCAAACATAAGATCTAAGGTTTAAATCTAAATGTGAATGAATGATTATAGACGATCCTATTAAGAAAAGTCAAGCTTAATAGAATGATCCTTCTATTCTTATTCTAAGATTGAAAAATAAAATAATTAAAATTAAACTTATAAAATCTAGAAACTAATAAAACTAAGGTTCCATTCATTAATAACCCACTTCATTCAATGAACATATTATAACCTAGGATATATTCCTAATCTTAGGGAAAGGGTCATAATGTGAAGTACTAAATTTCCTAAAGAAGCTTTTAATGAGAAGACTTAGAGAGATTTTAGAAATTTAATTTAATTTTGCTTCATTTGCTAGTTTTGATCAATTAAAAGAGATAAGAGTGGATTTTAGCTAAGTAAGGGACATTCTCCTTAGGGATTTTCAAGTCTTCAAGGGGGATTTTAGCCAAATTACTAAAATTATGAAATTTACGAGTTTAATTGACCATAAATCAGTTTTTTTTACTATTTTTAATGATTTGAATGATATTTTAGGGATTAAAGACACTTATCCTAAAATTTGGGAAAATGACTATTTTTCCCATACTTAAGGGTCTAAAATGCTACTTTTTGATTTAGGGCTCCAAATTGAAATTTCTTGATGCAAATGATTTCTTATTGTCTAACATGAAGATAAATAGTAAGTACACCAAATTTGGACAAAATTTGGGTACTATAAGTCGAAACTAAAAATTTTGGCCTAATGGATAATTTAGTAAATTTCACCTAATGAAATCTTATAATTTATGTAGTTTATTGTTGCTTGCTGTTCAAGAATTCAATAGGGCCCAAGAACACTAAATTTTGAGGTCTATTGGACTAGTTATGATGATTTCAAAATTAGGGACATTTATGTAGTTTCTAAGGTTAAGAGGAGTCAAAAACCTAACTTCTCCATTTGAGATCCAAATTCAGCAAACTCAATGACTATAGTTTCCTTATATCATACAGAGTACTTTAACTAGGAGTAGACCCAAATTGGACCTCAATTGGTCAAGTTATAACCTAACTAGGGTTAAGGGTAGTTTGGTCAACTTAAGGTTTCTATGGTTCAAAATTGGCACTAAATTTCTAAGCTAGATAGCACTTTAAATTTCCTAATTTGGAGTTCAAATGACTATGATATGGCCTAACCAATTTCTAAGATTTTAAGGTTATTAGTGAGGGTACCCAAAAGTAATTAGTCAAACTAATTACCCAATGGCAAAACTAATACTATCAAAGTGTTCCTGAGATTTTCCTGATTACTTTAAAACTCATAATGGCTAGGGTTGGGCCACTAGGTACAAAGTTATGAGAGTTTAAAGTTTTGGTAATTTGTGAGCGGATGCCCTAAAATGTCACTATGCTAAATACTCATCATATAGGAAAATTAATACTAACAATAAATTTCTCTCATTTTTCTGAGCAAAATAAGGTATAAGATTGCTATGTTTGGACTTATGGCTAATTAGTTATGAGCCTCTAAAGTTTTCTGGATTTAAATTAATTAACAACATACAAGTTAAATAAATGAAACATTACTGAATAATTAAATAAACCACTAAATTAATTAACAAAATTTAAATAATACATTTTAAATTAAATGACGGAAAATGGGACCCATGGGAGTGACACATGGCATCCCAGGATTTGATGGGCCGACGAAGCGAGACCCATGGGCCATCGGTAGAGGGGACAAGGGGGCCCACCTATGACTCATGGTGGCTTCGCAAAGGGAGCAGAGGCCACGGGTGGGATCCACATGCTGGTGTGGTAGAAGTTGGGGTCAGCTGAGATGATGGAGAGACCCACATATCCTACTGCGTAGACAGGGACGGGGCCCTCACCAATGGGTGCTCAACACACATCCAAGCACTCGAACCCTGCGTGGCTCAGCCCTAGGACGACCCAGTCCAACCCTAAGGGATCCTCCCTTTTTGTAGGCACCTCGAGGGAGAGGACCTAGGGCACGGAGATTCGCCTCCTTCCTGGTGTCATCCGAGCTCGGACCACATGCAACTGGCTCGAGGACAGCGAGACCTCCTTAATGGTGATCGCTATGAGGTCTGAGGTGACCTGTACCACTGATGGGATCCAGCCATAGCTTCCTAAGCTAGGAATGTGAATGGGACTAGGCTGGTAACAGTAAGTTCTATTGATCGAATCGTAATTCAGTTCGATCAAACTCGGTCAGATTAGATCGGGTCCAATCAATGCTAGATCCATAACTTGAATTTGATTTGTGAATTAGGAAGGTAATAATCGAATGCAGGGATTGAAGGTTATAAATACCTGAAGATGGACGATGATGGAAGAACCTAGAGTTTGGGTATGCATTGGCAGGGTTCCCAAACTCTTTGCGGAAAGTGGCTCGCACGGAGAAAAGGTATCGAGGCTTATGGGTGCTGAGACGGAGGTTCCTGGCCGTCGCGGCCCCGTGTTAGCTGCGACTAGCGGCAGATCACCACGTGTGGTCCTAGGGTTCGCGAGCGAGGTGATGACATGGGAGTTGTTTGATCATACGATCGAATGACAAGGGCTCTCCGTTTGATCAGACGGGGACTCCTGATGGTGTTAATGCAAAATTAAATATTAATTATTATATTTAAAACATTTCTTATTTCTTAATTAAAATTAAACGATTAATTGCATTCCAAAAATTTCCAAATATTCACTCCTAGCTAATTGAGGGGTGAGGAATGCAATGGCGAGGCTGGATTTTTGATTTGATGAGTATTTTAGTTTCCTAAGTTTTGGGGTATTTAAATATTGTTAAAATATTTTGCAGAATTTTGACGACTTCTGATTGCCACTAAAACATCACCCCTAGCTAATTTGGGGGTAATGAGCGCAATAGCGAAGTTCAATTTTTGATCTGAGGTCAACTTAGATAGGTCAATTTCTAAGGTTTTTGGATTTTCCAAAAATCAGGAATTTGATCCATTTGACTCCTGATTTGGACTAGGTCTTGGTGGAGAACTCTTAATTACTTAATTAGTGTACTAAGATCAAGATTAGAACTTGGGTTAGTTCTAATTGACTTGGGTAATAGCATAGGTTGTTACAAGCTCCCCCACATAAGAACGATATCGTCCTCGACATCACTCAAGTGGAAAGAATAAATGCAGGATAAAGGAACATGAATTGAATTGAAAGATTAAAAAGCTAAGGAAGTTACTTAGATTCTCAAATAGTATAGGAAACTTGGCTCGCATATTAGATTCTTTCTCCTAAGTGGATTCAGCAGATAAGCGGTTTTTCCACTGCACTTTATTCATTGAGATGGAACGGTTTCTTAGCTTATTTTGATCTCTCCCTAGAATTCTTACAGGTTCTTAAAGGAATGATAAATCTGGCTAGATCTTTATTAAGGAATATAGACTAGGTGATGAGATTCTCTTAGGCACTTTCAGAGAGAGGACACGTAGAATACATTGTGCACAATAGCAAAATCATCAGAAAATTTCAATCTGTAGGTAGAAGACCCTATCTCTTATGTTACGTCAAATGGCTCGACATAGCGAGGACTGAGTTTCCCAGCTATGCCAAATCTAAAGACTCCTTTCATTGGGCTCACCTTTAAGTATGCAAAATCTCCAACACTAAATTCTATGGGTCGATGATGAACATCATGATACTTGCTTTGATGGTCTTAAGTAGTACAGAACCTTTGTTGAACTAACTGAATCTTCTTATTAGTTTCTTCCACTAATTCAGACTTATACAACTACACACTTCCCACTTCTGACCAGGATAATGGAGTGCTGCACTTCCTGCTATATAAGGCCTCGTATGGAGCTATTTTGATATTGGCTTAAAAATTATTATTGTATGCAAACTCCACCAACGGGAGGTGATCTTCCCAAGAACTAACAAAGTCTAGGATAAATGATATAAGCAAATCTTCAAGGACTTGATTCCTAAGCTCAGTTTGACCATCCGTTTATAAATGAAAGGCTGTACTCATTGCTAGGGTTGTCCCTAAATCCTGATATACTACTTGCAATACGTGGATGTAAATCTACTGTATCTATCAGATACAATTATTTTGGGGATTCCATGCAGCCTGACTATCTCTTTTATGTATCGCTTGACAAGTTTCTCAATTGAATCTGTTTGTTGAATAGGAATAAAAATGAGCATACTTGGTCAAATGGCCAACTATGACCCAATAGCATCAGCTCCAGACTTCGCACGAGGTAACCCCATAACGAAGTCCATCAATATATCTAACCATTTCCACTCAGGGATCTCAAGTGGATGAAGCAGACCACTGGGTCTTTGATGTTCTGCTTTAATTAAGCTATAAGAATGATATTTTGCAATGAAGTCTGCTATACCTTTATTTATACCTGACCACCAAAATGATTGCTTCAGATTTTGATATATCTTTGAGCTTCCTGGATGCACTTGATACCCAAATTTTTGGCCTTCAACTAAAATTTCCTGATGCATTGACTTAGTGATCTAAAGATGATTATTTAAATATATAGCACCCTTCTAAAAATTTAGCTCGGGATGACGACCACTTTCAATTGCAATATTAAAGTTCAAATAGTCCTCATCCTTTGTTTGAGAAATGGAAACATCCATATGGAAGATGGGTTCTACATTGCTCATGAATATCATTTCACTTAATAAGTCATCGAGCACAGACTTGATATTCATCTTACAAAACTCTTCTTCCAATGGGCTTTCAAAAATATTAACATTAAGGGTAGCATGACGACTCAGAGCATCAGCTACAACATTTGCCTTTCTGAGGTGATACTGAATGTTGAGATCGTAGTCATAGATTAATTCTAACCATCTTTTCTGTGTACAGTTCAGATCCCTCTGAGTGAATATATATTCAAGGCTTTGATGGTCAGTGAATATTGAACATTGAATTTCATAAAGGTAGTGACGCCAAATCTTTAAGGTGAACACTAACACAGCTAACTCAAGATCATGGATAGGATAATTTCTTTCATGGGTTTTCAATTGGTGAGAAGCATAAGTAATGACTTTCCCTTCTTACATCAACATAGCTCCCAAGCCTATCCCAGAAGCGTTGGTATAGACTTGGTAGTTCAACCCTTTTTTAAAAAGAACTAAAACTGGGGCGAAAGAAAGTGCATCATTTAGTTCTTGGAATGCTTCTGCACAAGCTGGAGACCACTCAATTTGTACTACCTTCTAGGTTAGTTTAGTTAGTGGAGAGGCTATCTAGGAAAAGCTATTTACAAACTTTTGATAATATCTAGCTAAACCCAAGAAGCTTCTGATGTCTATTACTGATTTAGGCTAGATCCATTCATGGATGGCATTGACCTTGTTCTAATACACCTAATACCTTGTGCATCTACCACGTGGCCTATAAAGGCTATAGAATTGAGCCAAAACTCACACTTTGAGTATTTGGTGTACAGCTGGTGACTATGCAGTTCCTCTAATACAGTTTTCAGATGTTCTTCATGCTCTTCCTTAATCTTGGAATAAATCAGGATATCGTCAATGAAGACGATGATGAAATTGTCAAGATAAGGTTTAAGGATGCTCTGCATTAGATCCATAAATATTGACGGCGTATTTGTTAATCCAACTGACATAACCAGAAACTCATAGTGACCATATCTAGTCTTGAAGGCTATCTTTTCAATGTCAGAGTCCTTAATTTGCAACTGATGGTATCCTGATGGTAGATCAATCTTTGAGAACATCCTTGCTCCAGATAGTTGATCAAACAAGTCGTCTATGCAGGGCAACATGTTTCTATTCTTTATTGTGACTTTGTTCAGCTCCCGATAGTCAACGCACATGTGCATTGACCCGTCCTTCTTCTTAACAAATAGAAATGGTGCTCCCTAATGGGATGAACTAGGTCTAATAAAACTTTTCTCCAATAGCTCCTGTAACTGTTTATTCAACTCATGTAATTCCTTGGGTGCCATACGGTAAGGTGCCTTAGAAATAAGCTGGGTTCCCGAGGTAATGTTTATTGAAAATTCTACTTCTCTTGTGGGTGGAAGACCGGGTAGGTCTTTGAGGAAGACATCGACAAATTATCAAATGATGGGATTCTTAGATAGGGGAATATCTTCTTGATTTTCTCCTAGCATTGTAACTAGGAAAGCACTACAACCTTTAATCACTACTCTCTTGGCTTTGATGGCATTGATCAAATAAGCTCTCGTACTAAAGTTTTCGATGAATGACTTAGCTCATCTACCACTATTCAAGGTGATCTTTTTCTTCTGGCAGTTAATGGGGGCGTCATGTTAACTTAGCCAATTTATTCCCAGAATGACATCGAAATTGGCTATTGGCAGGACTACAAGTTTGTCTTCAAATTCCATGTCTCCAATAGGGATCTGAATCTTACAGAATTGACAAGCTGGCATTTGAACTCCAGGTGGTAATCCCATGCTTAATGGTTTGGCTAGATGGTATAGTGGCAAGTTTTGAGGTTTGTTCCATCTTTCAGAAATAAAGGAGTGACTAGCTCCAGTGTCAAATAATATGTTGCAGGGCTTATCATTTACATAGATTATACCTAACACCACATGATTGTATTCAGTCACCTCAATTGGGGTGAGGGCATGCACACAGGTAGGACCGACAGGCCTGTTGTTGTAGGGCTGCCAAGGTGGTGGCTTTGGAGCATTTGGATGGGAGATAATGGCCATCTCTCGTCACTGAGCAAGAGGAGGAGGTAGTGCTTGAAGGGCTGTTGCAAGTTCTTGGAATAGGTTGAATACCTATCGATGCTTAAATTGATCAATTTGATTATTATTGATGGTATCGGTGTACCTACACCAGTAGTAGGTGTGGCCCGGCCTCCCACAGTTGAAGCAGTTCCTGATTCTGTGGTAGCACCTACCGTAAGGGTGTGGTCGAGTGCAACCATTGAAGAGGTTGGCGGATGGAGCTTCTACTTCAAGCTGGTATACCCTAGCTTGTTTAGCGTACTCGTGCTGGAATCAGGTCGACCCAAAACTCCTTTTAGGTCCTTCCAATGCTTGATCTTGCTCCACCACTTTGGCGGATTCCAAGAGTTCGACAAAATTAGTTAGATGGAGGGGGACAACTTGGCTTCCAATGGAAGGTTGCAGACCACTTCAGAATTAGTGGCATCGATCCGATTCAGTAGGAATGAGGTTGGTGACAAATCTTGCTAGTCGTTGAAACTCAGCTTCATATGCAGCGACAGAGCGGTTACCTTGATGTAATTTTAGAAATTGATCCCCCAGGTTATTTCTTGCAGAAGTGGGGATGTACTGAGCCTTAAATGCCTTAATGAACTCATCCCAGGTGATATCCTCAAGCTCTATATTGGCAAATAGTGTGTTGCAGATGTTATCTCACCAGTACTCTGCCTCATCCTGGAGGAGGTGGGTGGTCAAACGGATCACTTCATAGTCAGGACACTTCATACTAGTGAGATTTTTCTCCACCATCTTGATCCAGCTGGCAGTATCAATAGTAGAAAGGCTCTAGTTGAAAGTAGAGGGCCTTAGACATAGGAAACTATGTAGCATTCCATCTGCGGATTGAATGTGAAGTTGAAATGAGTAGTAGGATGCAATTGCTGTCTTAGAATATGGATGACTTGGATTCATGTGTGCTGTCAATAGTCGTTCCATTCTCTTGGCTTGTTTTTATTGGGATTTCGCCTTTCTTTTGCTTGCTTATTATGTGAATCCACTATCATTTTGACCGCTTCAAGCAGTGCATTCAGTTCAACGGATGAATTGCCAGATGCAACTGGGGAGGAATTCTGACTAGGATTCATTTTTATACTAGTCTGAATTTTAGAAAATGACATCTTTTTAGAGTTTCAAAGAAAAACATAAAAATCCTTACTTTACTCATTTTAATTTTAAAATACATGAAACAGGAAGATACAATAGAGAAAATGAACTAGAACATTATAACATTTATCTAATATATTTTGCGGTGAAAGCATGACAAAAGTCTTCAAAGGTAGCCTCACCCCACCTTCCTTCGCGCCTATGGGTGAGTGACCAGTGGGTGAGAACCCACCAATATTTGGCGTGGTCCTGAAGGAGGAGGGATACTATGGAACTCGAATGTGTTGGGACATTCTATCGCTTCCATAACGAAGCACACACGCTTCAGCCACTCCTTGGCTATAGCAGGAAGGTCGAAGCCTCAAAAGACTTTGTGTTGGAGCATTTGATCTAGTATTTGAACTCCTTGCTCCCTCAACGTATCGCCCGTATCTTTGGTCAAACTAGGAGACATACTCCCATATAGCCTCAAATTGCCTGTAGTACCACCAGAATGACATCTTCGAGTGTGTATGTTTTTAACAGGTTAAATTAAAGTTTATTAGTTCAGTTTCTTTAATCTACATTCTTTACATTTGAGCCTTTCATATTACTTATATATGCATTTTTCATCCTTATGCCTTTTTATTATGAGGATGATATTTTTGTAATTTGGATGTAACTCGTATGTTTTAGTTAGTGACTGATTGGTAGAAGAACAGTTGAGTGGAAATGCAAATTTCCAATCTTACACCTTATGGAGTTCTCTAATAACAACTATGGCGCCTCTCCCCTCAATCCACAAGATTAAGCTAAGGGGAGGTGTACTACTCTGGAAAATCCCCCACTTATAATTGGATTAGGTATAATCCATAATCCACTAATAAGGAAGAGATATGCTCAGAATACATATAACATGAATAAATCACTAAATAAACACAAACTCAGAGTGCAGAAGTAAAGTAAGTAAATAGTACATCCAATTTATAATAATATATAAGGAAAGTGTAACATACAGCTCAAAACAAATAGTATAGTAAGAAAAAATGCAGTTTAAAGGTACTTGAATTATTACAGTATTTTAAATAAGAATAATAAAATAAAGAGCAAAAATCTCATCCTCACAATAAAGCAGAAAAAGGATCTATATGGCTTCTGCTTCACCTGACTCCTTCTCCTCCTCAAGATAAGGCTCTTCTTCAGCCACGAGCTCCTCAAAATGATCCAGATCTGACATTATCAATTTCACAATGCCAAGACCCCAGCCAACAAAAGAAAAATCTTATTAGATAATTGTCTAAGTATATTTTAGGCTGATAAATTTTCAAAAGTTTATTATTGTCATCATTTATTTGACAATACAAAACCTAACTAGCATAGGAGCAGCATGCACACAAATAGAAATGGTAAGCTATAAATAAAGTATTTATAACTAAGTAAGAATGAGGTAAATGTCATAGATCAAAATAAGTTAAGACAAGGCTAGGCATACATATATAAATATTATAATGAAAGTACTGAAATAAAAGACTAACCCTAAATATGCTGATGATCATATGACATATGTAGGTTAAAAATAAATAATATAACTGTGATATGTATAGTAAGCAGCAACAAAAATCTAGCATCCTATGAAATATGAGTAAGCAGATAAAGTAAAGTAAAGCTGACTGAAGTAACATGCATCAATAAAATAGTAAATAGAAAATAGGTATATACAGACTGCCATATCATAAATTTGCTAATCAAGCTACAGTAACATTTCCAAGGCTTTTCTAGGCTAGGGCAGAACAGAACTGAACAGGTGGGACTGAAGAGGCAGTAAATACAAATACAATAAATTTTAGTTATTTTACTTTGCTCCTGTGGACACGTCTAGAAGTAGTTGAGGAGTCAAGCACGTCTACAATACTATACGAATTCCAAAGTTAACATAACACTCAATGAGTAATGCTAAGTTATCCCTTATTTCTCCTTACCCATGTCCATTAGGGTAAATGTGCACTAGAATTAACCTGAATACTAAACCTAATGCAAATATTATCCTAATTATTCTAAGTTTTCATTTCATGGAACATTCTTGTTTTTATATGTCATATTTAAGGCAATAGCACAAAATACAAGGAATGTGTAAACATGAATAATCAATAGTGAACAAGGGACTCTACTACACTAAGTAACATTATTTGTTATCTAATTGACTATTCTAACTATTTCAAGTTACAAAAGTTCAAGATCCTTAATTCCTACTATCAAGTGTAACTTGGAAGTGCAGCCTTATAAGTTAAAAGCAATTAAAACTAATCAGGTTCTAGTTTAATTTAATCAGAATCGATTACAAGTTAAATAATAAATCATCATATCCTAATTGATGAATTTAGATGTTCTAAGCTAAGATCTGATCAAGATCTACTAAACTAAGGATTATGATTTTAGCACCACGAGTTGGAGTTAAGCAATTAATCCAAAGGTTAAACATAAGATCTAAGGTTTAAATCTAAATGTGAACTAATGATTAAAGTCAATCCTATTAAGCAAAGTCAAGCTTAATAGGATGATCCTTTTATTTTTAATCTAAGATTGAAAGATAAAATAATTAGAATTAAACTTATAAAATCTAGAAACTAATAAGACAAAGGTTTCATTTATTGAATAACCCACTTTATTCAATGAACGAAATCTAACCTAGGATCTATTCCTAATCTTGCGGAAAGGGTCCTAATGTGAAGTGCTGAATTTCCTAAAGAAGCTCTTAATGAGAAGACTTAGAGAGATTTTAGAAATTTAATTTAATTTAGCTTCATTTGCTAGTTTTTGATCAATTAAAAGAGATAAGAGCAGATTTTAGCTAAGGGACATTCTTCTTACTTAGGGATTTTCAAGTGTTCAAGGGGGATTTTAGCCAATTTACTCAAATTATGAAATTTATGACTTAAATTGATCATAAATTAGTTATTTTACTATTTTTAATGATTTGAATGATATTTAAGGGGTTAAGGACACTTATCCTAAATTTTGGGCAAAATGATTATTTTGCCCCTACATAAGGGTCTAAAAAGTTACTTTTTAATTTAGAGCTCCAAATTAAAATTTCTTGATGCTAAATAATTCCTTACTGTCTAACACAAAGATAGACAGTAAGTACACCAAATTTGGACAAGAATTGGGTTTTATAGGTTCAAATTAAGGATTTTGGCCTGAGGGGCAATTTATTACTTTTCACATAATGAAATTTAATCATTTGTGCAATTTATTGTTGCTTGTAGTTTAAGGATTTCATAGGGCGTAAGACGACTGAATTTTGAGGTATATTGGATTAGTTATGATGATTTCAAGATTTGGGACATTTATGTAGTTTCTAAGATTAAGAGGGGTCATAAATCTAACCTCTCTATTTGAGATCCAAATTTAGCAAACTCAGTTGCTAAATCTTTCCTTTATCACATTGAGTACTTTAACTAAGAGTAGATCCAAAATGAACCTCAATTAGTAAAGTTATGACCTAATTAGGGTTAAGGGTAGTTTGTTCAACTTAGGATTTTTATGGTTCAAAACCTAAATTTTTTTTCAGTTTACTGTTAGCACTAAATTTCTAAGCTAGTTAGCACTTTGAATTTCTTGATTAGGAGTCCAAATGACTAAGATATGGCATAACCAATTTCTAAGGTTTTAAGGTCATTAGTGAGGGTACTCAAAAGTCATTAGTCTAACTAATTACCCAATGGCAAAACTAATACTATCAAAGTATTCTTGAGATTTTCCTGATTACCTTAAGACCCATAATGGCTTGATTTGGGTCGCCAAGTACAAAGTTATGAGAATTTAAAATTTTGGTAATTTGTGAGTGGATGTCCTAAAATGTCACTATGCTAAGTACTCATCATACAGAAAAATTAATACTACCAATAAATTCCTTTCATTTTTCTGAGCAAAATGAGATATAACATTGCTATGTTTGGATTTATGGTTAATTAGTTATGAGCCTCTATAGGTTTTTGGATTTAAATTAATTAATAGCATGCAATTTAAATAAATGAAACATTACTGAATAATTAAATAAACCACAAAATTAATTAACAAAATTTAAATAGTACATTTTTAATTAAACCATGAAAAATGGGATCCATGGGAGTGACACGTGGCAACCCGGGGTTTGACGGGCAAACGAAGCGGGGCCCACCTATGACACGTTGTGGCTTCGTATAGGGTGCAGAGACCACTGGTGGGACCCACGTGCTGGCGTGGTAGAAGACAGGGTCAGCCGAGATGATGGTGGGCACCATGCATCCTACTGTGCTGACGGGGACAGGGCCTGCATTAAATGGTGCTCGACACGCATCCAAGCACTCAAACCCCTTGCGGATCGGCCCCAGGCCAACCCGGCCTGATCCAAAGGGATCCTCCCTTCTCACAGGCACCTCAAGGGCGAGGACCTAGGCACAGGGATTTGCTGCCTTCCTAGCGTCGCCAGAGCTCGAACCGCATGCAGCTGGCTCGAGGATGGCGAGACCTCCCTAATGGTGATCGCGACGAGGTCTAAGGTGACCTGTACCGCCGATGGGATTCAGTGCTAGTTTCCTAAGCTACAGATGCGAACGGGATGAGGCTAGTAATGGTAAGTGTTGTTGAACGAATCCTAATTCAGATCGATCAAACCTGATCGGATTAGATCGAGTCTGATCAATGCTCGATTCATAACTTGAAATTGATTTGTGAATTAGGAAGGTAACGATCGAATGCATGGATTGAAGGTTAGAAGTACCTGAAGATGGACCGCGATGGGAGATCCTAGGATTCGGTACGTGTTGGCAAGGTTTTCGAACTCTTTGCAGAAAGTGGCTCGCACAGAGCAGAGGTATCTGGGCTTATGGGTGCCGAGACATAAGTTCCTAGGCCGCTGCGGACCCAGATTGGTTGCGACAAGCGGCGGACCGTCGCGTGGGGTCCAAGTGTTTGCGGGTGAGGTGATGATGTGAGAGCCATTTGATTATACGTTCGAATGGCTAGGGCTCTCCGTCTGATCAGACGGGGACTCCTGACGGTGCGAAAAAGGGGAAATGACGTCATTAATACAAAATTAAATACTAATTATTATATTTTAAAATTTTCTTATTTCTTAATTAAAATTAAACAATTATTTGCATTCCAAAAATTTCCAAATATTCACCTCTAGTTAATTGAGGGGTGAGGAAAGCAATGGCGAGGTCGGATTTTTGATTCAATAAGTATTTTAGTTTCCTAATTTTGGGGTATTTATATATTATTAAAATATTCGACAGAATTTTGACGACTTCCGATTGCCATCAAAACATCACCCCTAGCTAATTTGGGGGTAATGAGCACAATGCGAAGTATGATTTTTGATATGAGGTCAATTTTTTGGGTTTTTGGAATTCCCAAAAATTAGGATTTTGATCCATTTGACTCCTGATTTGGACTAGGTCTTAGTGAATAACTCTTAATTACTAAATTAGTGTACTAAGATCAAGATTAGGACCTGGGTTAGTCCTAATTCACTTGGGTAAAAACTTGGGTTGTTATATGTAAAAAGTAGGAACTTTTGGTGCAACATTACTGGTAGTGGTAGAAGAATGAATTATAATAAACCTTTGGATTTTCAATGCTTGATGATTTGATTCTCTAACATAGTGGCTACCATGCTTCTCAAGTGGTTAACCTCAATAAAGGCACTGTTAAAAGAAATAGTGGTTTTGATGGGGGTAGTCATTGGTGGAGATTATGGATTCATATTGCTTAATGAAAGACAAAATCTTTTTTTAGATTGAGTAGAGAAACATGATACAGTTTAATATTCTAGGATTATCACATAAGTTCATTACTCATTAAAACTATGAGAATTTGATGGGAAATAGATATGTAAAAAGATGAAGCATATAACTAATATAGCATGATGAGGAAGATACAATCACTCAAGATAAGTCTATTAGAATGATCACTAAGTCATCCAATAAACTTTGCAGTGAACGCAAGTCTAAAATAATTGTAAGTGATGGAGCGATGATCTCTTCTGCATTTCCTTTCGAGCTTCCAACTAATGGAAATCCACATATCCTCAGCTATATAATGTAGATAAAGACTACAAGTTGAAGGCAATTATGATTTGGGCACTCTATAAAGTCTAAAGCTAACTCCACTTGGTTCAGCCATTCTCTAGCTAGAATTTAGAAGTGAAGTCCTCTAAGAGTTAGATATCGAAGAAGCTTATTGAGCACTAACACACCATTTGTAGATACTCCTTCCACGATCCTACCGCTACTTTGACTAAGCTGGAAGTTTACTTCCCAAATGACTTCATATCTCATAGTGTAGTAATCAAGTTCTGACATTCTGAATTCTATTGCCCTATGAATGGTTAAGATGATTCTTAAGTTATTTAGGTTTCTAATGCAATGATTTAAGCATTTTGTGTGGATATTTCCAATTCATACTTTTATTCTGAGTTGTCGAGAATATGCAAACTATGAATGTCATGTTTAATGACTGCATTTTAGAAGAACAACTTATTAGGTAGATATGAATACAAATTCCAATTTGATATCTTATGGTGTTCTTTGATACTAATTGTGGAGCCCCGACCCTGTTGTGGTTATGTCAACACTAATATTAACATGAATACGGTAGAGCGATTGTGTATGACAAATTCACAATTATTGTCAGATTTTGTGTTCTCCTTAGTCTGCCAATAACTGCATAATTTTCCCCTAGTATCTGTAATTCATTCATTAAACATGCATATAAAAAGAACAGAATGCAGAAGCAAAGTATAGGAACATTCATATCCATAATGCATAAGTAAAAGAACATAGCTCAACTCAATATAAAAATGCAGAAAAAATAAATACATCCATAATCTAAATTATTACAATACTAAATTAAAGTTCAAATGAAAGGAAACACTTTTCGTCACAAGCAAAAAATAAAGACTATCTAAGACTCAGCAGTAGCATGAAGGCCCTCCTCCTTGCTATGCTCCTCACCTAAAGTTATCTCCATGAATAACTCTGACTCTGACATGTTGGTTTTCACATATCAGGGCCCTAGCAAAGAAAAGAAATATTTTATGTTAGACAATTGTTTAAGTACATTTTATGCTACTTTAATAAAATCTGCAAGTTTTTAGATATCGCATATAAACTGAACAATAAGCAATTGATAAAGGGACGATAAGCCACAAAGGAAATGGAAAGCTATAAATAATATAATACCAATTAGTTATATATTGCTTAGGGAGTCCATAGATACTAAGATTATTGAATTTAGAGATTAATTAAGTTAATTATTCACAAATCAAGATTTAGAGTAATTAAGAGGTGAATAGTGTAATTAAACTCTAGAAAATATTTCTAATTGCATAATTAAGTTCTCCTCTATCTAAGGAAGATTTAGAAATTTTATTCATGCAATTTGAACAAATTATGAGATTAGTATTCACTAATTAATTTTTAGAGATAATTAGGAAGTGATTAGGGCTTAATTAGAAAATTTAATCATTAAATTTAAAGTATTATTTTAGTTTATTCTTATATTTTTTTGATCAAAATGGTATATTTGATCATGTCGTTTGGATTTAAATTGAGCATTTTATTTGAATAATTATTTCGAATGTTTTTAATTAAAGCATCATAGACCTTAATATTTTACTATTGAATTTCCTTAAGGAAAAATATTTTAATTAATCGGCTGATTTTAAGAACCCAAAAGCAAAACACATGAGTCAAAGCTGACTATGCCATCACTGTTCATCTTCTCCACGCCTTCTTTTCCCAACACCCGACAGTTAGGGCTGTGCTTGAACCCTCCAATTCTCTATCATTAGATGACACTGTCCTCTCCAATCAATCACCACATAATCCTACAATTGAGATGCATACAACACACGCTAAAGCCCCTTGTGCATACGCCAAATTCATCAAGAACTACTGTGCCTTAATGTTGGTCCTACAAAATGTTTAGGTTTACTGTGGGGAGGTAATTCTCCCCACTTAGACTATCAAGCCACTGGGGCTCAATTCTACACCTTCCAGGCATCGAGGCAAATCAGAACCCTAATGTGGCTCGACTTGGGAGCGGTTAGGACGTTGGGTCCTTACTCAAGCTCCAACACTATTTAGTGTTGTAGACCGATCAATTGATACAATCAATCAAAACTTAGCTCAAAGCCTTGGAACACACCAATTCATTTGATTGATTAGGGAATACAATTATGAATGACATTAAACTGAGAATGGCTGAGCTGGCTGGTTGGGGGCTGGGAATGGTTCCAAAAACTGCTGAAGCTCTCTGGTGCTTACTTAGGGTCATAGAAGTTCATTAGGAGCTTTAACGCCAATCTTGACCTACTGTTCTATTGGACCAACGTCGGGAAGTAGGCGGGAAGCTCGTCTGATGGTCTAATGAAGGAGTAGCAACAATCGAGGGTGTAAAAGGATTTAAGGTTTCATAAGAAAATGCATAGTGAGCAAAGAGCTCACTATGAGGATTGTTGAGGCTATTTATAGCCTGGGAAATCTAATTGGGTCTCAGCAAGCTACCACTGGATGAACCTAAGGTGAGGCCAGTAGGCTCAACAGCATGAGGGCAATTCTGGGAGATCAAGGTCAGTAGGCCATTGGAGACATCTAAAGAAATGAGGAGATAGGGAGGATCCCATACTACCATGTTAGAAATTATACTGAGCATTGTTTTGGGTAAGGGAGAATGAAGCTAAACAGTGGCTGGTGCGCCCTAGCCATTTGATCCTTTAGTGGCTGAGAAGGGATGTCCTGATACATATGCCTCTAATGGCTGGACATGGTGAGAGTGTCAGCCATTGGATCATGAACGCAATCCTACGTCTGACAATGGACCTGAGCATCAAAAGAGTGAGGTTGTTTGATCGAGGTCTCAAGATGCATGCGATGACAGGGACCCATTGGATTTGGCCTCGTAGTGGATCTGCTGCAGTCTTGATAGTGAATCCCAGCCATTTGGATTTATTTAATTTAAATAAATTTAATTAATTTAAATTCTTAAATGAATCCATTTTAATTTAAGATCAAAGGACCTCCAAAAATTCCCAAAATATTCATTCTTAGATAAGTTCAGGGTGAGGAATTCAAAAATACAATCAAATTTTAATTTGAAAATCAAATTAATTTAGCTAATTTCAGGATCCTAAATTTGACAAAATAGCCAAATAACCCATTTGAGGTCTGATTGACTCCAAATTTTTAGGGTTAGACTCTAATTACTAGGTGAAACTAATGGAATGAGAATTAAGGCAATTTTAAGATTATATTAGCAAGGGTGACAACCTATGGTTGTTACATTATCATCCTTTGGATTTAAGTGAGGTTACAAGTTACTTTTCTTTCTCTTAATGCTTCTTAGATAATCAAAAGTGGTTTTCTTACTGAGCTACTTACAAAATATTAAACTAAAATATATGAGGATTGTATTAATATTTAGGAATTAAGGAGAGTTAGACTGATCTACTATCATTCAATATATCTAGTTCTTGCTGATCTTAAATGAACTATTTTGCAAAAATGTTAAATTGATATTTTATGGGGTTACAAAAGCTTAAACCCACTAGTGATCTCTCATGCACATAGGTCATTCACCACTAATCCCTAAGGTCATCTTTATTTGATCTTGTATGAAACCTCTTGACTTTAGACCTTAATTTCTAAATGATAATTTCCTTAGGCTCTATCAACATTCCCTATCTAGTGTAAATAAAATTAAATTTTCTATTCTCTCTTACAACCTAGAGTGAGAGCTGGTGTTCCCTACAGAAGAAGAAATTGATTTGGAGGCTATGTAAGCAGTAAATATTTCTTGTTCTTTTGAAGGTGAAGCTCTCTATAACTCTGTAATATTCTTGATTCATAGTGGAAATTTTTTGTGTGGCGTGGCTCCGTGGTATTTCCCATCATTAGATTATCCACATAAAAATTCTTATATTTTGGATACTTGTGGTTGATGTTGTGTATGTGCTGTAAGTTTTATTTTTCTTATGTTTGGTATATTTTATTTATTGCTTGGTAACTGTCACTACAAACCCTGATCATCATTGTCAAATTATTTCCGTCGCATGTAACAGTAAGATCTAGCTTTGAGTAGCTAGATAATATATACATGATTTTTACAATTTAGTTTCAATTTTTGTGGCTCTATTTGCCAATTCTTCTGATATGACAGTTTTACATGATTTTACTTTCAGTCTTTACATGCTTACTATATCAAATTCATTTATTTATGCAGACTTGATAGTGCTTAGATATACCTACTAGGATGTTAGCCTTGAGTTTAGTCTTAATCTAGTTTATTTATAAGTGTCACTATTTACTTGCATTTATAGTCTACTCAATACATATAATTTTGATCATATTAATGTTAAGAGATTTATTTTTAGTCATATCATAGTTATTATATTTTATATGTATAATTGCCTAACCTTATTGCACTTACTAGATTTGATGTATGTGTCTTACTTACTTCCTTTTTGATATATTATAAATTCATTATGGATAGCTTTCCCTTTTTATTGCTTGCTTTGTTGCACCATATTAGTATGTAAGTTAAGTGAATGTGATATCCTAAAATGTGTTGAATTTATTAAATTCAGCATAAAATTTACTTGGACAATTGTTTATCACAAGATTTTTCTTATTTTTTGGCTGGAGCCATGGCATGTGACACCGATATGTCAGATCTAGATTTGTTCAAAGAACTTTCACCATGTGAGGAGTAGAAGCTTGAGGATGAGCATGTGGCTATTGTTTAGTTCCTTTAGTTTTATGTAGAGATAGAAAGTATTTTACTTTTGTTTAGTACTTTTATTAACTTAGGGTTTGTATGTTTTTTTCTTGCATATGTAAACGTTATCTTACCGCTTCATCATCTCTGTTAGTGAGCTTTTAAATATTCAGGCTTAATTATATTAATATTGATACTACTCTGGCTTGTATTCTCCATATTCATTCTAAAATTAAGGAAATTTTTAAATTAATGTTGAGTCTCAAGTTTAACATAAAAGGGTAAATGATACATATATCACTAACATTAACCTAATACAAAAACAATTCTTTTTTATGTTAACAATGGCACATATTTTAAACTTATAGCACTGATTTACAATTGTCGCTCTTAAACTACGCCAGGGTTCACCATTTAGAACTTAAAACATAAGGTTTAAGGTTGGACCTCATAATCCAACCTCACAGTCAAGGCTAAAGAATGCTAACTAACTAAGTCAAAATCATCACTTAGTAAGGATAGTAACAAAGGAAAGAAAAGTTAACATCCAACCAGGATGAATGTAACTTTCATGTTACAAATTAAATACATGACTTAGCACTATAGGATAGAGTTATTACTTAGCAGCTGACATCACCTACTAAGAACATGATAAATTAAATATCAAAGATCCTAAAGATTTTATACTTAAGTGACATTTATCACTTAAGAGTGCTAAGTCGCTATAAGACTTAGCAAAGATTAAATAATTCTCATTTGATGAATTAGAATTCAAAGGCTTCACAATAAAAATTTAAAGTTCTTTGACTACTTACTCTATTAGGATCTAAGCTTATAAGCTAGCTAAATGATCACCTATTAGACATAAGTTTAATAATGAAGCCAAGGGATTCACTGTTAAATCCCACATAGAGGATAAGATTGGGGTGAACTAATTATATGCATTAGCTCATACTGAGGTTTGAACTAGCAAGAGACATTCATCTCTTACTAAGGATTTTACCAAGGCAAAAGGATTCATATCTAATTAGGATACATAGCCTTACGGTTGAGGAGAATTTTAGGACATTATGTCACATATGATGACTTAACACTAAAGATTCAAAAGTTTACCAAAAAGGCCATTAACACAAGTTATGAACTATGGCTTGGCTAAGGCAAGGAACTCACTCAACGATACGGATAAGTGCTAGGAAGCTTAGCAGGAATCTATACTACAACCATAAGTCATAATCCATGACTCAGATCAGAGGCTCTAGAACTAGATGCTAATATCTGAGTCACATATGTGGCTTAGATTATTAAGGACTTCAAGGTTAAACTTAACCTAGTTTGAAGGAGAGATCATTTCAAAGGAATGAACAGCAAATGCGTGAGTCACATCATGACCTAGGAATGTACTCCAGGGCTGAACTTATGCTACTTGGGGAGGAAATTTTCTTATTCTATGGGAATAAGCCTTTCACAACCCAATTACTACAATTAAGTGGCACTTATTACTTAAGGAAGATTATAATAAAGAAAAGAAACTTACCATCCCATTGAGATGGACAAAGGGAGATATGAGGCTATCTCATTAAGACAACACATGTGACTTAATTAAGAAGGGTTTCTAAGGGTATTTAAGAACTTTTAATCCCAAAATTAGAATTCAAGCACTTGACGACTTAAAAGGAGGTTGGATTTTTAAAGAATAAAGATTCTTTGACTTAGAAGGGATTCTATAGCTAGAGCTAGCTAATATACCATCAGTAGGTCAAGTATAATGAGGCAGGCTTTACTACACTTGTGAGTTTACAAACATGGGTTAGAATAATCTAACCATGATGTATCCCCACACTTAGAGGGACTAGGGGGAACTAACCATCATGTTAATTCATCTTAAGGCTTCTACTATTAACAAGGTGCTCACCCATGCCTAGGGAGAATATAAAGATAGAGAGGATGATCATCCAACTTGAACCATTAGCTCCTGGAAAAAGGAAAATTCAATGCATCAAGTCACAAATCATGACTCAATACTGAAGGGTTGGAAGAATCTACAATGAATAAAGATGATGGGATCCTCATTCAAATTAGGATGATATGCTAAGATATGAATGATACGGCTACTACCAGGTCATAAACTATGACTTAATCAGCTAAGGTTCTATGGTTACTGATATATCTAAAATTTATAGCAAAATTTAATGTTAAAAGCATTCAAAAAATCATATATATATCAGTATATTTTGAGTGGAAATTATACTTTTTCAGAAAGAATGAAGAAAAGGAGAAACCTGAGATGAATTAATGAATTCTAGATGAAAATCGCTGCCGCGCATCATGCCGGCCCATTAAATTCCCTCACCTAGAAGTGTACTTGAAGGCTTAGAAGGAAGACCACTGCAGCGCGCCACAGTGGGCCGCAGCATCATTTCCCAGGAGCAAAACTAAAATCTTATATAGAATAATTGAATAGTGTCAATCTGCTTTCCCAAAATATTTACCACCGCAGCACGCTCCAAGCGCGCCACTGCGTGCTATGCCTTAAAAAAATTTATACTGACTTGGGACAAAACCACTGTAGCCCACCGTAGCGCGCATATCTGATTAATCATTAAAAAATTTATGTGAACTAATTTAAAAGTCACTATTCTGCGTTCACGAAAGTTTAACTGCTGCAGCTCGCCATGGTGGAATTTCTGATTATTTATTAAAACCTTAGGCGATTTAAATGATCAGTTACTATTTTGCTTTCACGAAAGTCTAACTGCCGCAACGCGCCTTCAGCGCACCACAGTGGATAAGCAGCGGCTACAAGGTAACTATTAAAATATATAATGGAAGAGTATTTGAACTTTAGCTGCTACAGCACGTCATGGCAGAACAACGTTTGAATTACGGCCTCTACATAAAATTATAGAATCTGCCACAAAATGAGACCTTTGGCTTCCCCATGCCTCTTGAAACTAGAATAAACCTTAAATCTGAGAAAACCAAGGAGACTAAGCAGGATAAAATAAATGGCTTGCATTGAAGTAGAAGAAGATGAAGGGTCATTTGTGATAATGCATATGGCTAAAAATTTCCCTTATTTAAAGGCCAATTTCAGACTAAAGAAGGGTTCCAATTTTCAATATTCTAAAGACAAAAAGGAGAGGCTATAAGAAGAAAAGGATGAGAACTCTCCAAGGGGCAAGCAGTAGACTGTGAAGAGTGAAAAGACAACAAGGAAAAGGAGAAGAAGTCAAGTAGAAGTACAAGAGGAAGATCAAGAGAACCATAGAAAACCTCTGGGTGATTCCTAATACTCTTCCTAAACTTTTCTTACTATTTTTAGTTGTAAACTGATGTCAAGGCTTACATCCTTTTGCATGTATGTTTTTATTTATTTTGTAATAAAAAGCTAAGCCTCCTTGGAGAGGGTTGGGATGTAGCTGTATGAAAATGTAAGGTTGTACTGGTGTTGTAATGGAGATGTTTGAATGAATAAAAATTGATTTCTATTTTAATGTGTATTATCATTGTGAATTAATTCTTGGATAAAAATTTGTCAAATTATTTTGCTAAAATGAAACTTGAATGAATTATCAATTAAGAAAAGAACTCAAGTTCCAAGCTCATTAATTGGACAAGAGTAAGGAAGGTAGTGCAAGTAGAGCTAAGAACTATGTGACAAGTTCTCAAGCTCACTTGCACCTTTCCTTAAGAGCTCTACCATGAGATTTGAAGCTTATGAGCCAAGTTCCCATCAATTTCTTCTATACGGCTCAGCAAAGTAGAAGGGATGAGAGACGTTGGAAATTCAATGGATGATGTGACATAGTCCATTGGATCTAATGCATTCTCTCATCTAGCTAAACCGCGTGTGTTAGCGCATGATGCAGATTGATGGAAATCATGCTTGTGAGATCTAACAAGTAAGAGATATTATTTGGTAACATAGACATAGGAATTCAAAGATGAAATTAAACTAGAATCTCATAGAGATTTAGGTACTAAGGTAAAACCCCAAGGGGAGTTCTCTTTGATGCACTAAATCTGAACCTATTGTAATTGAAAGTTAACTTCAATTCCAATAGAGTTCACTTAATTTAAGAAGGCATGGACAAATCAATTTAAACATATAAATAATGAAGTGACAATACAAATTCTTTACAAGTACTATAATTAAACACCAACTCTCCTTCTTTGAACACATCGTATCTTATCTTAAGAAAATTTGTATTAATACTTTAGGAACCAAATCAAACCAAAAATCAATCTTCTAATTATTATTGAAAGAAGATATAACTTAGTATCAAAACCACCATTCCCAGAGGATGATAAATCTCAGAACTAAACTTCCACTTATTATTTCAGATCATGTACACTTGTGTGCAAGTGCAGACATGTATTTTATGCCTGTCAGTGACAACTATCCACTCCAAAAAGATATGGAGACACTCACCCCAATGTAGTGATGGGTTGGAAACCTAAGAGAATGCTAAACTAACATTTTTAGCCACAACCATGACCCACCTAATATAGGCTCAGGGATTTGATGCCTTAGACAACTTAAGGAGTGAGAAGTCGTTTAACTAATTGGGTAAGTCGCTACTCAACAAAGGAACTATTATTATAAGTCACAAAAGCATGACTCAGAATCTAAAGTTTGATTGGCTAAGCTAAAAAGAATAAACTATCAAATCAAGGAAAGGCACCTTGAACACAAGATTAGGTTTATTACAGTAGTAGGCTTATATAGGGATTTATCCTACTAGGGTAGGACTATCTACACCATATATAACACTAGAGTTAAGTCGAGTTGACCCAACACCAAAGTTTTGGAAGTTGTCTAGATAATAAAAGTAAAGTCTAAACTATTAATACTAGCTTAAATCTAAGCTTGCAGGTGAAATGCCCAAATCGTCGTTCTGGGATCTCCTTAGCACGTGACATGTGCTTCATCAAAGGTGAAGTCACTCGGTAGCGTGATTTCCAAATGGATTTCCATGACGCTCTTAGAATAATGTTCCAAGAGTGGAGCTTGCGTGGAGGACCGGATGGGTCTAAGCTCCCGCGGCCCCTTGTTGGAGAACCCATTCCGGACGATGACTGGCCAGCGATTACACTTATCAGAACGTGGATGAGGAAGATGCTAATTAATAAGGTTGTACTTTTTTTTTTTACCATTTTCTATTTTCAATTTTCATTTTTATTTTTATTCTTTTATTTTGTTGTTCAAATTAAATAAAATAAAATTTGGATCTTTGGCACCCTCATTATTGCTGTGAATGTGTTTAAGAGTTAAATTTTTTGAACATAATTATTTCCTATATTCAATACTAAATTCAAATGTGTAACATTAAAGACACCAGTGTGCTTGAAATCAGGATGATAAATCAATATTTCAATCCTACACCTCCTAATAAAGTGTAAGGCTTTAGTAAGATTTAGTTTCCAACAAATTGAATTAAACATGTGCTTAGGTTTAAGTGTGGGGGTGAGAAAACTTAGGTAATTAAAACCAGCATATGGCAAGGTGTGAGTGAACAAATGAGTGTGCTAGGTCACTGTAGGACTTAATGACCACAAGTAACTGATTAAGGGATGAAGAAAACTGTCTCTCCCTTAAGCTATATTTTTAAAAAAGAGATAAATAGGGATGATGAAAAATATCTCTACCAAAGTAAAAAAATTGAGAAGTTAGGATGAAGAAAAATATCTCTCCTAAAATTGTAAATATTTCTTGTGAATCATAAGAAGGGGCACACATGGCACAACACTCTTATCACTCACTAAATTCTTAGCTAAGGTTTAAATTTCCTAAGGTAATTACCCCGCCTATAATGAAAACCTAAGCATAACACATTTAAGATTGGAGCTAGATTGTAACTAGAGCTTGCAACTTATATTAGGAGGGTAGTAGAGGCTGGAAATCTGAAGTCACCTTAATTTAGAGCAGTACTCAATGTCTAAAACATTTCACATTGACATCCCACATTGAATCCATTAACTAAATTTCAAAAAATCATTTGTGAGCTTATTCGAGGATGAGCAAGAATTTAAGTGTGGGGGTGTGATATAGCTGAAATTTATAACAAAATTTAATGTTAAAAACATTCAAAACATCATATATATCAGTATACTTTGAGTGGAAATTATACTTTTTCATGAAAAATGAAGAAAAGGGGAAACCTGAGCGGAATTAAAAAATTTTGGATGAAAATCACTGTGGCGTGCCACAACGCGCCATGGTGGTCCATTAAATTCCCTCACCTGGAAGTGTACCTAAAGGCTTGGAAGGAAGGCCACTGCAGCGTGCCACAGCGGGCCGCAACATCATTTCCCAGGAGCAAAATAAAAACCTTATATGGAATAATTGAACAGTTCCAATCCGCTTACCCGAAAGATTTACCGCCATAGTGTGCTCCAAGTGCACCACAGCACGCCACAATGCGCTATGCCCAAAAATGATTTATACTGGCCTGGGACAGTATCGCTACAGCCCACCACAGCGCACCACGACGGCATATCTGATTAATCATGAAAAAATTTATGTGAACTAATTGAACAGTCACTATTTCACGTTCATGAAAGTTTAATCGCCACAGCGGAATTTCTGATTATTTATTAAAACCTTAGGTGATTTAATTGAATAGTTACTATTCCGCTTTCATGAAAGTCTAACTGCTGCAGCATACCTTTAGCACACCACAACGGATAGGCAGAATAGTATTTGAACTTCAGCTGCTGTAGCGCGCCATGACGAAACAGTGTTTGGATCACGGTCGCTACAGCGTAACATAGCGCACTGTGGCGTACGCATCGCTTGCTATAGAAAATTTCAGAATCTGCATTGAATGCAGCATAAGGAAGCACAAAATGAGACCTTTGGCTTCCTCCTGCCTCTTGAAACTAGAATAAATATTAAATCTGAGGAAACCAAGGAGACTAAGCAGGATAAAATAAAGGGCTTGTATTGAAGTAGAAGAAGATGAAGGGTCATTTGTGATTAATGCATATGGTTGAAAATTTCCCTTATTTATAGGCCAATTCAGACCAAAGAAGGGCAATTTTCAATATTCTAAGGACCAAAAGGAGAGGCTGCAGGAACAAAAAGAGGAGAACTCTCCATGGGGCAAGCAGCAAACCATGAAGAGTGAAGAGAAAGTGACATCAAGGGAAAGGAGAAGAAGTCAAGTAGAAGTGCAGGAGGAAGATCAAGAGAACCCTAGAAAATCTCTAGGTGATTCCTAGTACTATTCCTAAACTTTACTTACTATTTTCTACTGTAAATTGATGTTAAGGTTTATTTTCTTTTGCATGTATGTTTTTATTTATTTTGTAATAGAAAGCTAAACCCCATTGGAGAGGGTTGGGATGTAATTGTAGGAAAATGTAAAGTTGTACTGGTGTTGTAATAAAGATATTTGAATGAATAAAAATTGATTTCTATTTTAATATTTATTATTATTGTGAATTAATGCCTGTATAACAATTTGCCAAATTATTTTTCTAAAATAAAACTTGAATGAATTAACAATTAAGAAAAGAACTCGAGTTCCAAGCTCATCAATTAGACAAGAGTAAGGAAGGTAGTGCAAGTAGAGCTGAGAACAAAGTGACAAGTTCTCAAGCTCACTTGCACATTTTCTTAAGAGCTCTACCAAGAGATTTGATGCTTGTGAACCAAGTTCCCATCGATTTATGCTATGCAGCTCAGCAAAGTAGAAGGGATGAGAGGACATTGGAAACTTAATGGATGATGTGACATAGTCCATTGGATCCAATGCATCCTCTCATCTAGCTAAACTACGTGTATTAGTGCTTGATGCAGATTGATGGAAATCATATTTGTGAGATCTAACAAGTAAAAGAAAATATTTGGTAACCTAGACGTAAAAAATCAAAGATGAAATCAAACCAGAATCTCATAAAAATTTAGGTGCCTAAGTAAAACCCCAAGGGGAGTTCTCTTTGATCCACTAAATCTGAACCTATTATAATTGGAAGTTAACTCCAATTCCAACAGAGTTCACTTAATTTAAGAAGGCATGGATGAATCAATTTAAACATTTAAATAATGAAGTGACAACACCAACTCCTTACAAGTACTATAATGAAACCCCAAATCTCTCTCTTTGAACACATTGTATCTTATCTTAAGGAAATTTGTATTGATAATTTAAGAACCAAATCAAACCAAAAATCAATCTTCTAAACATTATTGAAAGAAGATATAACTTAGTATCAAAACCACCATTCCCAAAGGATGATAAATCTTGAAACTAAACTTTCACTTATTATTTCAAACTACGTACCCTTGCGTGCAAGCGCAGACATGTATTTTACATCTGTCAGTGATAATTCTTCACTCCAAAAAGATATGAAGACACTCGCCCCAATTGAGTGATGGGTTAGAGACCTAAGAGAATGCTAAACTAGCATTTAAGCCACAACTATGACCCACCTAAAATAGGCTTAGGGATTTGATGCCTTATACAACTTAAGGAGTGAGAAGCTATTTACATAATTGGGTAAGTCGCTACTCAGTAGAAGAACTATTATTATTAGTCACAAAAGTGTGACTTAGAATCTAAAGTTTGATTGACTAAGCTAGGATGAATAAGCTGTCAAATCAAGGAAAAGACACCTTGAACACAAGATTAGGTTTATTACATCAGTAGGTTCAGATAGGGATTTATCCTACTAGGATAGAGTAGGACTATCTACACCATATATAACACTAGAGTTAAGTCAAGTTCAACCCAATGCCAAAGTTTTGGAAGTGGTATAGACAATAAAAGTTAAAGTCTAAACTATTGATACTAGCTTAAATATAAGTTTACGGGTGAAATGGCCATCCTTAAAGCATAAAACTATTCTTGATCCTTGGAGTTCCATATATAAAAGCTACACAGTATTCTTAGTTTAGTCTAGTTAGAAAATCAATACCATTCATAGAATCCTAAATATAATTATATTTTAAGATATCATAAGTTCTTCTTAAGGTCGTTGAACTTAATTTTCAAACAAAGCCACAACCTGATTCAAGAAGAAGAGTTGGGGTTCTTAATCAGGGTTTCTAAGTGGGTAAGGCTGTGCAACACTTAACAGTGAATTGATAACAAATTTTGAGAGATATATTTGGACATAAAAGTCTTAGACACTAGAGAAGAGTGTCGGTGACATTAAACAATAGACTGTTTCTTGATTTAACCCTTTTTCTTTTGATAAATATCTGCTAAGGCTTTAATAGTTCAACCAGTCCATTGATCTTTCCAGAAGAATTATGGGATGCAAGGAGAGTGGAAGATGAATGCCCAGGATTCACTTCCTAATTGGAGACAATGTATACTTTAAACTCCGAGTGGGAAATACCATTAGCCTTAATGACTCACATAAGTAGGTTGTGCTGTTGTCATGCCAAGGAAGACACAATCTAAAAGCAGAAGGAAACTGCTTAAGAGTGGTAAAAAACCTATTTTATTATTGAACTCTTATAGTGATTCAATTTTCTTAGTATGGAAGTTAAGGCCTAACATCTCAGGTTCTTGATCGTATAGGTCTTATAAAGGTTTAATTCGAGTTGGTTAGCTACATATTTTACTTAAGTTTGTTCCTACTTAAGTTCTATCATTTATGAATGCATTTTTCATTCTATGCTTTTTATTTTGAGCATAAGGTTATAGTACATTGGATGTAACTCTAGTATTTAATTAGTGACTAATTTGGCAGAAGAACAATCCTATATGTAGAGAGAAATGCAAATTCCAATCTGACACCTTATGGATTTCTCTGATACTAACTGTGGTGCCCCATCCCTTAATCCACAAGATTAAATGAAGGAGAGGTGTACCACTCTGGCAAATCACTTACTTATCATTGGATTAGGTATAATTCTACAATCCACCAATAAGGGAGAGATATGCTCAAGATAAAATCATGAGAATTAGTCATTACATAAATAAAACTCAGAGTGCAGAAGCAAAATAAAAAGTAAGTAGTACATCCAGTTTACCACAATAAGTAGAGAAAATGTAACATACAACTCAAGATAAATAACACAGTAAGGAAAAACACAGTCAAACAATACCTATATTATTATAACATTTTAAAGTTTAAATGAATTAAAAAAATATTACTCATCCTCACAAATAAAATAAATAATCTAAATATCTTCAGCTCCAACCTGCAGTTCCTCCTCAAGGTAAGGCTCTTCCTCAGGCGCCAAGTCTTCAAACTGATTAGATTCTGATATTATCGGTTTCACAATGCTAGGGCCCCAGCTAAGAAAAGAAAATCTTGTCAGTCAATCTGTCTAAGTACATTTTATGCTGATATATTTTGATGCATTTATTAATATCACCATTTTTCTATACTTTAAGCAAAAAATATTTAAAAATAGGAGCAACAAGCATGCAATGGAAAGAGGGGAAGCTATAAATGATATCATTTATAACTTAAGTAATAGTGAGGTGAAAGACATACTGTGGTACATATAAGTAGGCAACAAAAGAAAATATGAAAGAAAATCTAACTCTAAACATGCTGATGATCATATAACATATGCAGGTTCAACATAAACTTATCCAACTGTGGTACATATAAGTAGGCAACAAAAGATCTAACATCCTATATAAATAAATTAGCTTACTAAAATAAATGTAACTGTAAGCATAACTAAAATTAGAAATCAGTAAAAGTAAAAATAGTGTGTAAAGACTGTCATATATATGAGGGCTAAATCTAGCCTACTGAAATCAAAAGGGTTCTTAGCATCAACACAGAGGCTAAGGTGACAAAATTTCCTAGCATCAATAAGGAGGCTAGAGCTAAAATGATCTTAGCATCAATAAGGAGGCTAAGGAGCAAAATTTCCTAGCATCAACAAGGAGGCTAGAGCTATATATAACTAAACTGAGAGGTAGTAGAAACACATGCAATTCATATTTTACTTACTTTACTTCTGTGGATACTTTTAGAAGTAACTGAGGAGTCAAGCACATTTGCAAGATTATTCGAGTTCCAACTTAACAACACACTCCTCAATGAGTGATGTTAAGTAATCCTTATCTCACCTTCCCCCTATGCATTGGGGTACTATGTGCAAAAATCAACCAATAACTGAACCTAATACAAAGTTATCCTAAATTTTCTATGTTTTCATTTCATGCAACAAATTATCTTGTATGATATGTTCATGGAAAAGGGCACAAAGTTCAAGAAATGTAAAAGCAACAAAAGTTCAATAGTAAGCAAGAGACTCTACTACACATGGTGATATTATTTATTATCTAATTAACTTTATTCTACCTATTCTAAGTTATACAACTTAGAATCACGACCTTATAAGTTGAAAATAATCAGAACTGATTAGGTTATAATTTAATTCAATCAAAATTGACTATAAGTTAAATAATAAATTATCACATCCTAATTAATGAATTTAGACATTCTAGACTAAGATCTAATCAAGATCTACTAACTAGGGATTATAATTTTTATCTCCATGAGTTGGAGTTAAGTACATAATCTAAGGGTCAAACATAAGATCTAAGATTTAAATCCAAATTTGAACTAAAGATTGGGGCAAATCCTATTAAGCAAAATCAAACTTAATAGAATGATTCTCCTATCCTTAATCTAGAGTTAAAAGATAAAATAATCAAAATCAAAGTATGAAAATATAGAAACTAATAAAATTAAGGATTCATTCATTGAATAACCCCGTTATTCAATGATTGAAATCTAACCTAATATCTATCCTTATTCCTAAGGAATAAATCCTAAGATGAAGTGATGATTCCTAATGAGCTCCTAATGAAAAACTTAGAGAGATTCTAAAAGTTGATTTAATTTATTTCAATTTAACTTAATTTGCTATTTTTTTTTATTTAGGAAAGATCAAGGGTGCATTTTAGCTAAGTAAGGAATACTTTCCTTATGAATTTTCTAGACTTGGATTACGACATTTATCAATTTATTCAAATTATGAGATCTCAAGACTTAAATTGAGCCTAAATCAGTTTTATTACTAATTTTAATGATTTAAAAATTATTTAAGGTTCAAGGACACTTAACTTAAATTTTAGGCAAAATGACCATTTTGCCCCTACTTAAGGGTTCAAAAAGATACTTTTTGATTTAGGGCTCCAAATTGAATTTTCTTACTACCAAATGATTCTTTATTGTCTAACATAAAGATAGTCAATAAGTACACTCAATTTGGATAAGAAATGGGTCATATAGGTCCAAACTAAAGAATTTGACATAAGGGCAATTTAGTGCTTTTCATCTAGTGAAATTGGAAAATTTATGCAGTTCATTGTTGGCTGCTATTCAAGAATTTTATAGAGTCCAAGAACGCTAAATTTTGAGGTCTATTGGTTAAGTTAAGAGTGTTCCAAGATTATGGGCAAATGTACAATTTTCTAGGGCCAGGAGGAGTCAAAAACCTAACTTTTCTATTTGAGATCCAAATTCAACAAACTCAGTGTCTATAGATTCTCTATATTACACTGAGTATTTTAACTGGGAGTATACGCAAATTGGACCTCATTTGGCCAAGTTATAACCTAACTAGGGTCAGTGGTGTTTTGGTCAACTTATGGTTTCTAGGCATCAAAACCTAAATTTTATTTCAATTTACTGTTGGCAATGAAATTATAAGCCAGATAGCACTTTGAATTTATTCATTTGGGGTTCATATGACTAAGATATGAACATTTCAATTTATAGGGTTTTAAGGGGGTAATTAGGGGTCCTAAAAGTGATTAGTCACCATAATGATCAAATGGTAAAATTGATACTATCAAAGTATTCTAGTGGTTCTTCTGATTACTTTAAGACCCATATTAATTATGTTTGGATAAGTGTGTGTAAAGATATGGAGGTTTGAAATTTGGGGGCATTTAGGGCTTAATTAGGGGTCTTAAATGTCACTACGTTAAATACACCTTCTACTAAAAATGAACACTGCCATAAGGATCCTCTAATTTTGTTGATCAAAATGGTATACAATTATGTTGCATTTGAGCTTATGGATCATAAGATGTGATTGATTTAAGATCTGCAATTAAATTCATTTAATTAATTTACTTAAATGGTACTAATTATCACTGCTCAAGATTAAAATAATTTCCATTTATCGCTTTCACAGCAGCGAGACCCACCATTCAGCAGAAGGGACAGTGGGACCCACAAATCGGCACGACAGCGAAGGGATGGCGGGGGTCCGCGCCACACGTGGCAGCCACCTAAATACGCAGACACAAAGAGGTGGGGTTCGCATCTTTTGATTGAGGAGCCGGTGGGTCCACCTTAGGTAGCAGATTTGGACTCACCCGAAGACCAGACCTGGGTTAAGAATAACTCGGCTCGACGATGCAAAAGTCACTCTACGTGAAGCGTGTCAGCCCGAAGGATTGGGCCGGGTCGGGTCCGACCCGACCCTTTATAGCACCATCTCCACAATGAGCGACAGAGGGCGAGCCACGGGGTTTCGACTGGCTATGCACGCAGGGCTCCTTCAAGACCGATACACCTGCTGGTGGACCTCCCTCAAGCCAGTCCTCTAGCTTAACCCAGACTTTCTTACCACCAGCCCTTGACTTGAGGCTGTAGCGCTGCCTTAGAATCCTAGTTCATCGGCACTAGAGGGTCCAGACGCAGCCAGTGCACGAAATGATAAATTGGGCGATAATTATGTTCGACCGATTGATTACAGACAATAGACGATATAAGCATGGAATAATAGCATAAGTTCAAAAGCGTATTGATCGAAATGTAAGGGAGGTAGAGTACCTGATTAGGGTTCTTCAAGGGCTTGCGCGTGATCGGGACGGGTGGAGCCAGCAGTCGCTCGGCCTGATCCTCCACCAATCCTAAATGCGCAGAGCTTTGTAAAGCCGAGGGCAGAGCTTGCGAGGTTCTCAGAGCCGTCGGTAGTGGCCGCCCGCACAACGCGATAGGGAGGGGACACGCTCCCACGTGTCACGGGGAGACTGATCAGGGCCGTTTGATTGAACGGCCCGATAGAATGGCTGAAGGAACGCCGTCCGGGTTCAGTAAAGGGACCCAACTCGTTAACCCAAAAAGGCGGGTCCCAGCCGATTAAATAATGATTAATTTAATTAATTTAATTAGATCAAATTATTAGGGAGGGTTAGACACCCAGGCACCAGAACATCACACCTAAACCCACATGCTAGTATATATATATACTCACATACAATATTAATAGTAATAATACAAACGATGAGAATGATGGTAATCTGTAGTCAATAAATTATCAGATGTCACATTCATGATCATGAATGTCATCATCGTGTGACCAAATTCCCTAGCGTAGCTCATGCTTGAGAAATAATGGAGAAAATCATAAAACTTCATAAAGCTAAATTAAGTTAGGACCCTAGTGTTTTTATTAGTGTATAAAAACAATGATAAGGCTAAAACTGGGTCAAATTAAGCGGCTGTATGGCACAGTAGTACGCTATAATAAGTAAAGCTTAGAACTCCATAGGAGACGCCGATAAAGAGACCAAAGAGGCCAAGTAAAATATCAACATCATTTTTGCAAGAATTAATTTGGTTTAGATGTACTAAGATGTTTAAATATTTATTACTGTTATTTATTTATGTTAAAATATTAATTTAATCATAAAATGTGAGAGTAAGGTTTTCCCGGATTTAATAATTAATAATTGATTTTTATATTTATCAAAAATTAAGTTATATACATATATATATATATATATGTATATGTATATATATATATATATATATATATATATATAAGATATATAAATAAGAAAGCTTCGAGTGATCATGGCTAAGTCATCGCCAATCTCAACTGTATGTATTTAAATATGCATGTTAAGCAAAGTTTTCCTAAAGTTCAAAAATAAGAGTGTCATCCACAGGTCATAATATTTATATTATATGTGAACACTATGTCCCCCGAATCTTATAAAAATTTAAATCACATCTAAATACGGTATCAAGACAATGTACGCCATTTTCATAAGGAAGCTATTATTAATACATCTAAACATAGTTTTTAACACATAATAATTGAGAATGTAACTTTCGATTGCTCGGAATGATGCAAGCCAGCGGGGAGAGCGGAGCCGAAGCCAGCGGGGAGAGCGGAGCCGACGCCAGCGAGGAGAGGGGAGCTTGAACGATTACACGAAGCAGCTCGAGCGAGCGAGGAGAGCTTCCATCTTCTCCGAAGATCCATCAAATGAACCGTTCAAACGAATCGAACGAACGATTTGATCGATCGATTCACGATTCGTTATTGAATTGTTTGAACAATTTGTTCATTGGAATCTCTAAAACAGATTATTTTGGGGTAATTTTTCACAATCACATAATTCTAAACAGAAAAAAGTTAAATTTTGAGTAAAGCTATTCAACTCTAATAAAATAACATAATTACACCATAGATAAATTATGCTGCAATCAGATTACTTTATGCTCAAATTTGACAAATAAAATCAATAAGATAGCTTCGTGCCAGATAAATTCAAAATTTAACTAACGAGGGACACAGAAAAGGATAGTTGGCAACTGCCAACTTTGGTCGTAAACATGGAAGTTGAACAGTTAAACAGTTGACAGATTCTTCAGACTGTCTGTGAGACCATTATTAGGCAGGGTTTACTGGTTTCTCTCTTTAATGAATTGGTTGGCGAAGCCAAAACGCTTGGTGAAGCTATAGGCTGTAAAACGCGTGTGATCCCCATCTGGCCTTTCTTTTTTATATTCACAAGTCTCATCCAACAGACCCAATTCTATTTTTGAAAAGATCATTTCAAAGTAATGAATACACAACATGTTGAGTAATAAAATGGACACAGAGAATGCATTGTCTCATGGTCAAACCCTATTTGATGCTTAATTTATAAGATTCAACAATAATCATAGTACCAACAAAACTTCTCAGGGATGACATAATTAAAATTCAAGAGATTAGAGACAAGAAACCTTAAAGTAGACTCAGAATTTTAGCCATAAAAAACTTGATAACAAAGAATGAATGCTTGTTACACAACAACATTAAAGAGATAAGGAATTGTTTGCTGATTTGAAATGAGATTGAAGAGGATTTGAATTAGCCAAAGGAAGCTGAGGAGCTGGATAAGGTCATGGACACTTGGGCTCGCTCTGGTGCCCCATTGACAGAGCGCCAAGCGCCTAGGCGTGCCCTGACGCCCGATAGACAGAGAGGGGGGCTCTTAGGCGCGCCCTGGCGCCCGACATAGAGTGGTGGATGCCCAAGTGTGCCATGGTGCCCACAGTTTAACAGGCCAGATTTATGGGGTCTATAAATATGTACTGTAAAGAGAATTCATGGAAGATGGAGTCGGAGGAGAAGCTTCTGATTCTTCATTGTCATCGGTGGGGGAGACAACTCTCCACTAGGTGGTGACACATCCGACAAAGATCGATGAGGTTAAGTTCGGTAGAAAGAATAAATTTGGAATGTGGAGATGTGAAGTCACTGATGCACTTTGCGCATTGAATATGGAGGATGCTCTTGATTAGGCAGCAAAATCGGAGAAGATATCGGAAAGAGAATGGGTAAAGATGAACCATAGTGCATGCAGCTTGATTAAAAATTAACTGACCCAAGACATCAAGTATCCTGTGATGTTTCAGACTTCTGCATGTAAGTTATATAAATTCATGGAAAGCCAATACCTGACAAAAAGCGTGGAGAACCGTATTCACATGAAACAGAGGCTATATCATTTTAGATGATGAAGTGAATTTCTATAAATGAGCACATTAAAGAGTTTAAAAAATATGTTCTACATTTTTGTTTATTTTGGATGAGACTGTGGAGGATGAAGATAAAGCATTGCTCTTGCTAAACTCACTATCAGATGAGTTTGAGAATTTCACCATAATGTTGATATATAGGAAGGATGTTCTGAGATATGAGGAGGTGACCACAGCCCTTTCGATCTAGGAATTTCTGTAACAACCTAAGATTTTTACTAAGCCGATTTGACCTAAATCAAATTGGATTAGGATAAAAATCAGTATTTCAATTTAAGTTGAATAAAAATCAAATGAAAATACCTTTGGATAGAGCATAGTGAGAAGACTCTACTGCTAAATTTTGAGCGTAATTGAGGTCCTAGGTCGTCCTAAAAATTATTTTTTAGTTTTAACTTCAGAAATAGATAGAGAATAACATATAATCAAAATTCAAAAAGTTTTAGAGTTTTAGTTTAAGCATCAAAGGACTATGTTATGTTTTAAGTTTAGATAATTTTTGAGCTTCGAATTGACCATAATAAATTCTTAAAATTTTAATATTGAAAAATTTATATAAAATAAAATACTCATCCAAATTCGATAACTTTTAGACGTGCACGTTCTTCTCATTGAGACGCACAAATAGGCCCAAGTTTGTAATTTTTGGAGTTCAAATGATTGTTGATAATATCCTGGGAAGTTGCTAGTGAGTCGATTTGGATCTAATGGACAATAGTATTTAGGTTTGTCTATTTAAAACACTTACAAGCTGCAACAATAAAACCCTCAAAGCCGTAAAAATCTCAAGAAGTTTCCTAATTCAGTGCCTCCACATCTTTAGTGTACGACTCTCCCCACCTCCCTCTCCCTTTCCTACAATTATCCTCTCTCGGCAAAGGCACTCACCTCCTTCTCTTCGGCATAAACAAGTGTTCGTCGATCCATGATGAGCTCGCCGAACCTTGAAGAATTGAACCTCTCTTCTTCATCTCTGACAAGGAAACTCACCATCTTCTACCTTCAAGTAAAGCTGATCCATTTCCCCTTTGTTCGATGCACCTTGAAAGTCTCACCGAATCCTTCTTCCTTCGCTCGATAAGAGAGATCACCGATCCCACTCATCACCGATTCATCTCTTTCATTCACCGATCTTCCCCTTATTGTCAAGTTACTAATCTACCCTCATAATCCAAACCTTTTGGATTTAGATTGACATATCTTAAATTAAAGTTCAGCCTCTTGTAAGTATTTGCTTAGAACAAGTGAAGCTTAACCTTGCTTCGAATTCGTCTTCTGTATTGCATGTAAAATGATGCTCTCATGCAAAAATTAACCTAAACATATCATTTAAGATTTTAACATTCATATATTGAGAATAAGAAATGCTTTCTTACAATTTGATCTATTATCGATTTCATTTATTCTATTTTATTAACATGCTATTCAGCACTAACTAAATTATCGATATTTTTCAGAAGTAAAAGCTCAATGGAATATATTTTTGAATAACTCACAATTAAGATTAAGCATAAATTTTGTAATATTAAATCATGTATTCATATTATGAAAATGTCCAACAAAATGTTAGTAATATGAATAATAACATTATAATATGTAAATACTCTTTTATGAAGTATAATATGAAAATTATAATTATAGTAAGAGAGACATTCAGGGAGGGATCTCTATATATATATATATTCATAGGAAATTAAATGTTATTACTTGCAGTTACATAGCTCTATGTATAGTGCCTACATCACTTGTATAGTTTTTAATGACATTAGTGGATATTAGCTATTTAGAATCAGGTTATTAGGATGTAGGTGTTTGCCATTTAACTATGGTTAACAGTTGATTAACTAGTCATAACTATCCATTATCCATTAACTATATACTAACTATAATATACTAACTATAATTATATATATATATATATATATATATATATGTTTTTTTTTTTTTATGTGATCAGTGGAATTTGAACTCATGATTTGAGATAATAAATCTTGAGCCTCAACCCCTGGGCTACAACACCATTCACACACACACACACACACACACATATATATATATATATATAACTGATATTTTTTATTTGGAGAAAGTGGTGGAGGCGGGACCCGCCTTGCCACGCGGCGCTACCGGATTGGTCGCAGAACTGCTGGCGGGACCCTCCTGCCAGCCGATGGGATCGGCTGACGCAGGGTCTGCCCGCTGATGCGCCATGGGCCCCACCGCCACGCGCGCATGGAGAGGGCGCGGGAAGCACGCGGGACCCACCTAGGCGCTGACGCGGACCCGCAGCGATACGGGTCAGGTCCGGGTCGACCCGGCCCGACCCAGGAGGTTTGACTCTCCACTGAACGGCCGCAACTAGGGCAAGCCAATGAGCGGCCCACCCGGCCCCGTCGAAGACCAACTCGTACGGCCGAGGGTAAGTCTTGGCGAGACCTACCCGACGGAATAGTTTCGATCCTGGAGGTGACCGACGACACCTGAAATTCCTAACCCTATGAATATTCTTACGGTGGAGGGTGCGCCCGATGTGTGTGTATCAAAGCTTCAGGTCGTTCGATTCGATCGAGATTGGCAATAAATGAAGCACAACATAACGCATACGAAAGAAGATTGGGAAGGGGGAAGTACCTCACTCTACGGTTGCGACTGGCTTAGAGGATCTAGGGCTCCTGCTGCGACTGACTCCACTCCAAAATCTTGAAATCGGATCCTATCGGGGCCGAGACTTAAGGGGGATCTCGGGCGGAGGGTGCAAAGCGAAGGGGGCCGTGGTTGGGCAGCGGCCGTGGTTGGCCGTGCGGCGCTCGACGCGTGGAGACTATGGAGCTTGCAAGGAGACGAAGGGCTGTAGCCGTTCGATCGAACAATCGAACAGCTACGTTCCGTTGTTCGATCGAACAATCGAACAGCTACGTTCCGTTGTTCGATCGAACAATCGAACAGCTACGTTCCGTTGTTCGATCGAACAATCGAACAGCTACGTTCCGTTGTTCGATCGAACAATCGAACAGCTACGTTCCGTTGTTCGATCGAACAATCGAACAGCTACGTTCCGTTGTTCGATCGAACAATCGAACAGCTACGTTCCGTTGTTCGATCGAACAATCGAACAGCTACGTTCCGTTGTTCGATCGAACAATCGAACAGCTACGTTCCGTTGTTCGATCGAACAATCGAACAGCTACGTTCCGTTGTTCGATCGAACAATCGAACAGCTACGTTCCATTGTTCGATCGAACGGCGAATGAGGAAACGGCGAGCGAAAGAGGATGGACGACGTTAATTTACTAATGGCCGTGGATAATAAATTAAATAAATGAATTAATTTAAATAATCTAAATAACTAAATTAAATTATTTATTTAATATCTAATATTAATAATTAATTCTACTTAACTAATCAACCTCCAAAAAATTCCCAAATATTCAACTCTAACTAATTGAGGGGTGAGGAAAGCAGCGGTGAAGTCAAATTTTGGATTCGATGAGTAGTTTAATTTTTTAATTTTGGGGTATTTAAATATTATTAAAATATTCATCAAATTTTTGACGACCTCCAATTGACCTGAAAATATCACCCCAAGCTAATTTGGGGGCAATGAGCACAATGGCAAAGTCCAATTTTTGATTTGAGGTCAATTTAGATAGTTCAATTTTTAGGGTTTTCTAGATCTTCCAAAATCAGGATTTGATCCATTTGACTCCTGATTTAGACTAAGTCTTGGTGGAGGACTCCTAATAACCTAATTAGAGTACTAAGACTGAAATTAGGATTTGAATTACTCCTAATTGGCTAAGATAATAACTTGGGTTGCTACTGATATAAATCTGCAAATATAAATTTCTGTACACCTGGTTCTTTAACTCCATCGTTTGCATTAATAACATAATTGTTTGGTGCCGATTTGCATATCAATGGAAAAGTCTTGGAAAGACATTTCCATTGGCATATGGCACCGCATGTGAAGTGCTCTAGGTTGAGAGTATTTGAGCCCAAAAGATGACTCGTTGTGGTTTTCGCACATGCAAAATCACCGCTGGGCGTCGCAGCGCCCGAGTTTCGAAATTGGGTTCGTCGTAGCACGTCGTAGCACGCCATAGCGCGCCATAGTGTCCGAGCTTTGGGTTGACCATAGTGCGTCATAGCACGCCACAGCGCACCGTGGCGCCCAGAACTGTCTGGGACTACCCAGAATAGTTCGGAATGGCCAAAACTTAATATTTTTTTCATTTTAATGACCCTAGGACCCTAATAAGGCCGAAATATATCAAATGTTTTTGTAAGAATAATTTTGTATAAAATTGTAGGTGCTATTTGAATATAAAAAAATTAGATTTTTACCCCCTTTCAAGAAAATAGAACCCTAACATTAAAATGACCATAACTTGATCATTTGTACTATAAATTAAGAAATTCGAGAGGCTAACTAAATTATAAATTCGGTGCCAATACTAAACTGAAATAAAATTTTAGTTTTGACCACTACAAACCCTAGGTTGACCAAAATACTTCTAACTCTTATTTGGTCATAACTTGGCCAAATAAGATCTAATTTGGGTCTACTCCCAGTTAAAATACTCAGTGTGGTATAAGAAAGCTATAGCCACTGGGTTTGCTGAATTTGAATCTCAAATATAAAAGTTAAGTTTTTGACCCCTCTTAACTCTAGAAATGACACATTTACCCTTAAACTTAGAACACTCATAACTAATCCAATAGGCCTCAGAATTTAGTGTTCTTAGTCTCTATGGAATCCTTGAACAGCAAGTAACAATAAACTGCTCAAAGTTTTAGATTTCATTGGGATAAAATTATTAAATTACCCATTGGGTCAAATTCTATAGTTTGGACCTATATGACCCATTTCTTGTCCAAATTTTTAGTACATACTATTTTTTTTCATGTTAGATAGTAAATAATTATTTGGTAGTAAAAAAATCTAATTTAAAGTCCTAAATTAAAAGTAAATTTTTGTACCCTTAAGTAGGGGCAAAATGGTTATTTTGTCCAAAATTTAGGTTAAGTGTTCTTAACCCTTAAAATATCTTTTAAATTATTAAAAATAATAATAAAATTGATTTATGATCAATTTAAGTCTTAAATCCTATAATTTGAATAATTTGTCAAACATCCTAATTTAGGCTTGAAAAATTCTAAGGATAATATGCCTTACTTAATTAAAATTCATTATTAACTTTCCTAATTAAATAAAAACAAAAAATTAAGTTAAATTCAATTAATTCTTAAAAATCTATCTAAGTCTTTTCATTAGGAGCTCATTATGAATCTTCACTTCACTTTTGGACCTTTTCCTTATGAATAGGAATAGATCCTATGTTAGAGTTCATTCATTAAATAAAGTGGATTATTTAATGAATAAATCTGTGATTTTATTAGTTTCTAAATTTATACTTTTATTTTGATTATTTTATCTCTTAACTCTAGATTAAGAATATGAGAATCATCCTATTAAGCTTGATTAAACTTAATAAGATTTATCTTAATCTTTAGTTCACTTTTAGACATAAAAACCTTAGATCTTATGTTTAACCCTTGGATTATGTGATTAACTCCAATCTCGTGTGTTTAATTCATAATCCCTAATTTATTAGGTTTTGATCAGATCTTAGCCTAGAACTTTTAAATTCATCAATTAAGGACATGATAATCTATTTTTTAACTTGTAGTCAATTCTAATTGAGCTAAATTAGGACATGATCAGTTCTAATTGCTCTTGACTTATAAGATTGTACTTCTAATATTACACTTGATAGTAGGAATTAGATATCCTAAATTTGTATAACTTTGAATAGTTAGAATGGTTTAATAAATAATAATTGATGTTACCATGTGTAGTAGAGTCCTTTGCTCATTATTATTTTACTTTTGCTTTCGTATTCCTTATATTTTGTGCCTTTGAACATGTCATACAAGATAATATTGTTGCATGAAATGAAAATATAGAATATCTAGGATAACATTGCAATGGGTTCAGTTACTTATTGATCTGGCGCATTTTACCCTACTGGACAGAGGTAAGGAGAAATAAGGAGTACTTGGCAATACTCATTGAGGAGTGTTGTGCTAAGTTTAGAACTCGTATAGTCTTGCAGATGTACTTGACTCCTCAGTTACTCCTAGCCGTGTCCACTGAAGTAAATTAAATAACTAAAATATTTCAGCATTTCTGAATATTATTTCTTTAGTTCAGTTTTAGTTCTATTATTCTGGCCTAGCCTCAAATGATTCTAGGAATGTTTTGTCGCCTTAGCCTCCACTTTGATGCTAAGAATTATTTTGATATCAGTAGGCTAGATTGGCCCTCTTTTAATATGGCAGTACTTACATACCTATTCACTATTTACTGTTTATTATCATTATCACCTTTATTGTTTCCCCTCTACCAATCATAATAATAGTAATAAGATCATTATTTCATTTATTATTTCCTTATCATTATAATACTATGAGTTCTCTGACTGGGAGTATACCCAATTTGAACTTCATTTGCTTAACCTATTCCCTAATTAAGATTTAATGTGATTAGTGAATGATTAGTGAAATTAATCTAATAATTGGAAAATTAAATTCACTAAGGTGTTCTACTCTACTCTAAAAGTCTACAGCAACTTAAATTTCTAAATTTGGATCACTAATTATGCTAATATTCACTAATCATATTTTAGGGTGATAATGCCTAATTATAATTTCTAATCACCAAAGCCTAAATAATTTTGCAGTTTACTTAACCTTAAGTTTTTCTAATAAAAATGATATATTGGATGTCCTAATTTAGAGTCCAAATAATCAAGTTATGGCCAATTGAAGTTTAGGGCGAATTAGGTCATTAAGTAAGGGTCCTAAATGTCACTAACAGAAATGCTCCTCCAAATGGAAATTAAGTACTACCATAATATTTCTTATATTTTTTTGATTAAAATGAGATATATACTTAATATATTTTGAGTTCTAGATTCATAGTTATGGATGTTTAAAGTTTTGTGATTAATTTAATTAATTACATTAAATCAATTACACTTATATAATTAAATTTAATTATTCTGTTAACTAATCGGCAGTAGAACCCACTGAGCAGAAGGGATCCACCAAGCATGTTAGCGAATGACCACACGCGGGCCCCACGACAGGATCCATCTGCCTTCATGCGCTCGGCCAAAACGAAACAGGGTCAGGCCTGGGTTGACCTGACCCTACCCGAACAACTCCTCTTCCTCACGCAGACTGTTTGAAAGCAGCTTGGGAAAGCATAATGGCGATCTTCCTAGCTTTGCTGGAGGCTAACCCGCATGGCCGAGGATAGGTCTCGACAAGACCTAACCAGCCATGGCTGAGTCGATGGCTGAGGAGGTCTATATGGGCTCAGAACTAAACCCTATGTTTAACCTGACGGGACGAGGCCGAGCTACTGTAGGCCACTACATAAAACACTCTGAATTTGATCTAAATTCGATAAGATCTAATCAAAATACAATTAAATACATGGAATAATGATACAAAGTAAAATAATCAAAGAAGCGTAGGTGAAATGGGAGGATTCAGTACCTGAAAATGGACAGCTCAGGGTCGAGGCTACATCGGGATGAAGTTATCTGGTTCGATCCTTGAACTTGGGGCTTCTCCTGACAGTCCTTAGTTCACACAAACGGAGTTATGTCGGTGGGTGGGGGGGTTAATGGAGCTCAATGGAACCTCCAAGGGCAACTGCATGCAGTGAATGGTCATGTGCCACGGCTCTGCGACATGTGGAATCTGGCCTGTGGATGAAGCGCCTCAGCCATCTAATCCAGCTCGTGTGTCGATCAGATGACTGAATGGATGTGTCGTTTGATCATATGACACCGTTCGATAAGCAGACGATGCCTTGGGTTCTGGGACGGTGTCATTAGATGCATTTAATAAATTATTAGTTAAATAATGATTTCTGATTTTTTTTTTATAGTAAAAAATTTAATTATAAATTGACTTCTAAAAATCCAAATATATCACCCCTGGCTAATTGAAGGGAGAGGAATGCAAAGGCAAAGTTGGATTTTGATTTTTAATTTTCCTTTTTTTAGGTATTTTAAATATATTTTAATATTCGCTGAAAATTCAACGACTTCCAATTGCCTCCAAAATATCACCCTAGTAATTTTGGGGGTTATGAGCGCAATAGCAAAGTTTGATTTTTGATCTAAGGTCAATTTAAATAGGTCAAATTCTAGGGTTCCTAAAATTTCTAGAATTAGGATTTGATCCATTTGACACTGATTTGAATCTAAACTTCAAGGTGAGATTCTAATGACTTGTTAAGAGTGATAGAATCAAAATCAAAACTTGGTTTAATCATAATTGACTAGGGTAACAATCTTGGGTAATTGTATTTCCTTTCAGCACTTTTATTTTAGCTATAGTTTTTCTTGCTTTTAATTTTAGTGTTAGATTTATTATTTATTTTTATCTTAATTTTTTGTAGTTTGGTTCCTATTTTAATCTTATGTCAAATAATATCCCTTAAATGCAAGAACATATTATTTTCAGCTTAAATAGTACTTAGACTTTATAAGTATAACAATATTTTCTTTGTTGGTGTTGCCCTATCATATATGTACATATTGCAGAATCAAGATATAGATCAAACCTGACACTTGATGTGAGCTTGTGATAGAAAATTAAAGTAAATTATGTGGCCTGCTGAAGGAAATATCTAATTTAAATTTCTTTTTTCTTGTATTAAATTCAATGTGATAAATGAGTTCCTTTCTTACTATTCTGTATTTTCTGTATTATGACGTGACATTAACTCACCGAGCTTTGTTGCTCATCGTCTTAGCTATGGCAAAAGTGGATGCGTGTGAACCATGGCTGGATCAAGATTTTATGGTGATTAAATAAACTTGTAATTTTAATCTCTTAGATATAAGGATAATAATAAATATCAAATTGATCACAAAGTTATATATGTGCTTATTATGAATCTTATGGAATTCTATGCAGCACTAGGTAGGGCGAATACGATGGAATCATTAATTTTGCAACATTGTCCCCCTTGATAGATAACGTGATATTAAATGAAATTGATAATAATGAAAACATTTAAAAAGAGAATCTCATGCACATGATTTTGACTACTCATATGCCCAAACCAAATTCTCCCCAATTTTATCCAATCGATTGCAAAATAAATTAGGATAATATAGAGTAATATTAGGACTAAAAAAAAAGACCAACAGTTCAACTGTTTTAACATTGTTAAAAGGAGGAATTATTTAATATCAAACGTACACCATTACCTGAGGATAATAAAATCTAAGAAACTCATAATTTTTATATTATTTCAGATCACATGCACTTGCATGTAAGCGCATGCACTTATTTCTGGTATGTCAAGATTATTTTATCCTATTGTCTCGTTTTGGCTTGAGGTCTCTGTATCATGGCTTCGGTTCCATTGACCGGGAAGTCTTCTGTGGAAAATGTTAGTAATCCTGCCTCATAAACTATCGTCGACGAGCGATTTATGTGTTTCCCAAGTGTTAAGCATCGATGCTTCCTCATATGTTGGGAAATTGATTAATGATGGATCAGCAAGAAAATTTGATCGATTACTACCTTAAATACTATCTCGGTCGGTATGCTGCCTACAATCATTAATCCTTTTATCGGTGCTACGGACCCTTACTATTTGAACACTAGCATTCAACAAAGCTTGCGACTTCTGTCTTATGGGCCTCAGTTGTTTTCTTATCGTGGTTGTTTCTGTTTTTCATTTCTGTGTTGTGTGATTGTCATGTAATTTTATTTATACATATTTTTTTTAATACATATCAAGATCAGAAGAAAAATGCTAGATTGATTTAGCAAACCAAGAACTTATAAAGGATTATCGACGTCCAACTCAACAATGCTACACTAAAAAGTCCTACCACTAAAAATTTGATACAAAATTAATAGTCTTAGGAAATTCCAAAGCAACTATAAACCCAAGTAGATGAGTAATCCAAGACAACAATATTATTATTATCACAATCAATGGCCAAATAATTACTGAAACACATCATTAAAATCAAGCTTGTGAAAAGAAGTTGTAATTTATCCTCGGCCTTTGGCGCCCGGATCAACTTTATTATATGATTTAACTCTTAGCCAAATGATGGGAAACTAATCGAAAGTTGCTGGATCATAGCCCTATTTTGAAAAGTTCTAATCGTCCTAACCCTAGAGCATCAAAAGTAGTTCACCGAGGAAGACAAACATTGATGGTCTAGGCCTTCAGTTGGGATGAGCCAACGGTCGGATCAATCTCAGTCATCCATTCCTTAACGATTTAGATTATATGGTCGGTGATGATATCAACTTTAAGTAATACCGATTCATTGTCCTTTTCAAATTGCTAATATTACAACTACGATCATTCTCGTGGTTTAGAAGGATTTGATATGTGTCATTCGACTTTATCCAACAGATCCAATTTCTGCTGCTACCGCAGCATCGGATCTGATGATCATACGATTACGAATCATCCTTCCATTTCTAAAACTAAGAATATATCAATTTAATTTATTTTTAATTCTTAGGATAACTTAATCAATTTAAAATAGAATATACTTTATGTATTTTTCAATCATTATATTATTTTGGGTTATTATAAATGTCAAGCATTAAAAGTAGAGGCTAATAAGTTGTTTGTTTGTGTGAACACTTTTGAATACATTTGATGAATATGAAATTCTTTATTCTAATTCTTTTCCATTTTTGCAAAAGAGAATATGGTACCTAAAAAACTTATCTAATAGAATTTGAATATCTTTTTATTAGTGTTTATTTATTTACATTAAAAATATAAATATTATTTTTAAATTTTATATTGAAATGATGAACAAATTTTATTAAATATATTTTTTTGAATGCTCCATCAATAGCATTTCTCTTTTTTTCAAATAAGAGATACTCAATTAACGTATATGTATTTTAGAGAAATGCGTTAAATATATTGTGTATTTGAAGATATTTAAAAATTTTAGCGGGATAAATATTTCAGATTAAAATTAAAGTCAAATATATATCAAAAATATCTCATATTTTTTTCTTAAGAAATTATACATTTAGATTAATTTAATAATTATGATTATGATAAATAAATATTAATTAAAATTAATTTAACACTGAATTTAATACATTTTAATATAATGATGATGAAACACTGCTCAAAATATTCGTACGATAAGTAATTCCATTAAAGCAAATCCTATATTTAAAATAATATTATTCAATCATTTAGAAAATTTGAAAAGTCTTTTATGACCTCTTAAATAAATTATAATATCTTATTATTATTAATAAAAATAATGATATTTTATTACGTGGAGGATTATTTATATATAATTGTGAATTAACCAGTAAACGAGATTAAAACGCGGGGTTTAATAGCAGCACTAAAAGGACAAGTGCTGCTGTGTCCGCTCTGCGCAGATGATAGCATTGGAGTCGGCCATCTTCCCTTTACCAAATAGGCGTCACCTGATTCCGCTCACCGCCCAGATGGCCATGGGGCGACTTCTGGTCGCCTGCGTCTTCGTCTCGTTGATCGCCGGCGGAGCAGCTGATCTCACCGCCGACCGCATCGCCCTTCTTGCCTTTAGGGATTCCGTGGGCGGCGCAGCCCTGCGATGGAACGCGTCGGCATCGCCATGCTCATGGCAAGGAGTCCGGTGCTTGCAGAGCCGTGTAGTGATACTTCGCCTTCCCGCCGTCGGGCTCATCGGAGAGATCCCCTCCGGTACCGTCGGCAATCTGACGGCCCTCCGAACCCTCAGCCTGCGATTCAATGGCCTCTCCGGCACCCTCCCGTCCGATTTCTCCGGCGCTTCTGAGCTCCGTAACCTGTATCTGCAGGACAACCATTTTTCGGGCAGCATTCCTCCGGCGTTATTCTCGCTGACAAAGCTTGTGCGGTTGAATCTGGCCGGAAACGGGTTCACCGGTGAGATCTCGCCCTCGTTTGGGAATCTATCTCGTCTCGGAACGCTGTACCTGGAGAGAAATCAGCTCGGCGGGAGCATTCCGGACCTTGATCTGCCGAACCTGGGGCAGTTCAACGTGTCCTTCAATCGGCTCAACGGATCGGTTCCATCGAGACTGAGCAAGATGCCTGCAAACGCCTTCTCGGGTATGTCTCTGTGCGGCGGCCCTCTGGCTGCTTGTCCTGGGGAGATCTCGCCAAGCCCAGCGCCTCGGAACTCTCCGGCTTCGCCTGCTGGGAACCCTCCGGCTTCATCTGATGGAGGTGGGAGCAAGCTTTCAGGCGGTGCCATCGCCGGAATAGCTGTTGGATCTGCGGCCGTCATTCTCATACTGCTTATTCTTTTAGTGTTCGTGTGCCGCAAAAGTGGCGGGACTAAGACTAGGGACGTGGAGGCCGCGACGGCGGCAAAGCGGCCTGATACTGTACCAGGTGACACGCTGCCGTCGGCCGTAGCAGCGGCGGTTGCGGCGGTGCCTGTGGCCGTAGCAGCAGGGGAAAGGAAGCCTGAGATTGGGAAGAGATTGGTGTTCTTTGGGGGAGTTGGAGATGGAGATTTCGATTTGGAGGATTTGCTGCGGGCTTCGGCGGAGGTGTTGGGGAAAGGCACGTTTGGAACTACGTACAAGGCGCTGCTGGAGATTGGGGTTGTGGTTGCCGTGAAGAGATTGAGGGACGTTAATTTGGGTGAGCAGGATTTCAGGGGTAAGATCGAGGCCATCGGATCCATGGATCATCAGAATTTGGTGCCTCTCAAAGCTTATTATTTCAGCAAAGATGAGAAGCTTCTTGTGTATGATTTCATGTCTATGGGGAGTCTCTCTGCTCTCTTGCATGGTATGTTCTTTATCTTCTCTATATCTCTCTCTCATTGCATCTCTAGGGTTTCCAAAGGTTTTCGAATGATGCTCATTTTAGGGTTAGGTTCAAAGGGTATTGATGTGTATGTTTGTGGGGTTTAATCTTTCTTTGGCTGCAAATTTTGGTGAAAAAATAGTTTTTCTCTTGTTGCTGTACTGAATTCATTACAATTTACACACCTAGCATTTAGTCTTTCACATTTGGCAATGTACCACCATCTTGATCGTTCTAAACTCGGGATGTAATAGGCTATAGATTGATTATGTGATAGTTTAGCAAATTTTAAAGATTGAATGCTATTTATGCTAATTGTAAAGATTAAGATATTGTGTATACATATCTCTTTTCATTTGAAAGGAATGTTTACATACATAGCATCTACAATATTCAATGCTCAAATTTATTTCTTACAAAATAAAGACTTAGATCTCATAATTTGTACGATTCAAGTGCTTTGCAAGCCAAGAACTCTTAAAAAATATAGGCTACGATGCAATTAAATTTACTCTCTTAAACCCATTCATATAGTTGTATAGTTTGTATGCGTATTCAGCATAATTTTCATAGGAAAATGCTACTAGAATTACATGCAAGCAACTCAAATCTTTCTTATTAACATATTTGATCCTCATATTAAATCAAAACTGCCACCCCAGATTACCTTTTCTAATCATTTTAAGTTGATGAGTTTTCATACATTGTATATATGCCTAATTCTTCGCTTAATAAATGTTAAGATTATTTAGTATCTGATTTGTGAATTTCTAAGATCTTTGTGTCATTCGTGAAAGAAGATCAGTTATGTTGATTTTTTTCTTGTGGGAGGGATTTTTTACTTCTTGGGATGGGATTCTATTTTCAATGATTTTAAGTATCTCTTGGAAAATTGTTAGAGCTTTGCTTTAGTTTGCTTTAAGATATATAATGAGCCTATTTTTTCATGAAAATAAAAAAAAGCATAACCTACTTTTATAGCGTATATTGAGATTGTTTGGAAAAAATGTATAATAGTTTGCTGGAAAAGGACTATTTATTTGTAAAAGCAGTAAAGCTAGCCACAAAAGTAATGGAATAATGCCAGCGGAGGTGGTGGTGATGATGATGGCTCCTCTCTTTTTGATCCAATTTTTCTGTCGTTTTTAATATATTCAACACTTGCTGGTGAAAGTTCATAGTTTGTTTTAATTTAGGGATTTGCTTTCCCTTTCTGCTTTATTGAACGGGGAAGGTAATTTTAAGTCGCTTTGTTCAACCGCTGAAGAAAGAGCTGAAAACTATGCCAAACTGAAATGTGGCTTTCTTGGAATGATGCTGGTTTCTAGAAAGCCATTTATTTGAAGTTTTGCCTTTCTTTTTAACAAGCAACTACTGCTCTCATTATTCTAAATTATTTACTATGATTTTATACAATCTATAGTAATATTCATTTTGTATCTTTGCATTTTTCTGTTTTCAATTTGCAATTGCTAACTTAACTTGAATTGCACTCTTATGTGAATAGTATTGTAGCTCAATAGTTAGAATTTTAGTATTTAAACTCCCTCTGGCTATATATATTTGTCTTATTAAGCCTCAACTTATTCCAAAAAACAAAAAAAAATTGCATTATCATTATCGTCTTGTACTTTTCATGACTTTAGTACACGATGAATTGTACAACTTAGTCTACAAGATTGAAGCGTGATACCACCTGTATGCAGGCAACAGAGGTTCCGGAAGAACGCCACTTAACTGGGAGACGAGATTGTCGATTGCTCTTGGTGCGGCCCGCGGCATCGAGTACATCCACTCGCTGAGCCCTGCGGCGTCCCACGGCAATATCAAGTCGTCCAACGTGCTCCTCGGAAAATCCTACGAGGCGCGGGTGTCGGATCACGGGCTGGCGACGCTCGTGGGCCCGAGCACGGCCCCGAGCCGCATCGCCGGCTACCGCGCCCCGGAAGTCACGGACGTCCGCAGGGTGTCGCAGAAGGCGGACGTCTACAGCTTCGGGGTCCTCCTGCTGGAGCTGCTCACCGGGAAGGCGCCCGCCCAAGCCCTCCTCAATGAGGAGGGCGTGGACCTCCCGCGGTGGGTCCAGTCCGTCGTCCGAGAGGAGTGGTCGTCGGAGGTTTTCGACTTGGAGCTCCTCAGGTACCAAAATGTCGAAGAGGAGATGGTCCAGCTGCTGCAGCTCGCTATCGACTGTGCCGCCCAGTATCCGGACAGCCGGCCGTCCATGCCCGACGTCGTCGCGCGGATCGATCAGGTCCGCTCGTCCGCCGGGAGGACGGCTGAGATCGAAGAGCAGCGCCAGCAGAAGCCCGAGGAGTCCGGCGGCGCCGCCGGTTCGTCGTGAGGCGGTCGAAGATTTCCGAAGGAAGATTGGGTGCTTGTTTCTATAATTTTTATTCACTCCTGTGATCATGCAAAGCAAATTCTCATGGTTTTTTCATTCTATTTTGATTTTTGCATCGGCTCATCATGCTTTGTGCTTGTGTTGGTTAGATGAACTGTTTCTTCTCCAAATCTCTTCAAATTTCCATTATGTGGTGGCTAGAATGCAGTAGTAGCGGATGTTGTTTGATAGCAGTATTCTTCAATTCTATATTTTATTTCCTATTATACAATAGTGATCATTTTTTTACATTGTAAATGCAGTTAATTCTCTTTTGCCTGTAAAAAAAAAAGTATGCATGTGCAATATTTAATTTTGCAGGGGAGGGAAGTGTAATAATCAGCAAGTAGCAGGAAAATGAAACGGAGGATTTGGCTGATTGGTTGGTTGGTTGGTTGGCTTATTGTTGACCGTAACAGCTCTCTATCTATTAAAGCGGATTTGTTGCTTCGATACAGATAGGCGTGGTTGAAGGAATGCTCCAACTGTCATTTGAAATAAAATCATTAGCACCTAACGTAATTCTAATTAAAGATTAAGCTTCACTAATTTGTTGTTAATTAACTGTTTATCTCCACCTGGCATCATTTTATATATTAATATATACAGGTCTTTGATAGTTTATGTTTTAACTTTATTTTATTAAAATGTGTCATCATACAAATTAAAGGCCAAAGCTAAAGTTTTAATCTTATTCATTTTAAGATCATTTGGCTAAATCTGCCTTATTTTTAAAAATAATCTTAATTATTTTTCCATATTTTCTATCAACAAAATATCATTTTATTAAGATTTAATTTAATTATTATTTTAACACAATATTTTTTAAACAATTAAATATTTAAAAACAAATATAGGATTATCCAGCATTTTTCCTTAAAAAACTCATTAATTCTAATTTTATTAGATTTAAAAATATATATCAAAAAATATTTAAGATCAATTAAATTTAAAAATATACTCATTAATCTACTATTTTAATATAGAGAAATGCTATTTAGATCTGCTGACGTGGCATCTAAAAATATCTATTAAATTAGATTTGAATTCTGATTATTTATTTAAATTAAAATAATATAAATATTATTTTTAAAATTTATATTAAATTATATATTCAAATCTTATTAAATAAGTATTTTTGATTGCCACATGATATAAATCTTTAATGTATAATAATGTGTATTCTATACAATTTGAAGCATTCAATTACCTTTTTGGGAAAATAATACATCCCGAAAATGATGGAAAGCATTAAATGGACAATTTTCTTATAAAAAAAACATTGAATTTGTAATATTTGATAACGATTTAAATTCTGGACATTAATGGGATTTTAATATAATTAATCGGATTTTTATTAAATGAGATAATAATGCCGCAATTTAATCCAATTAATGCGCATATTCTTAGGGTTGCGGAAGAAACTTTAATTGATCAAATTAAGCAAATTAATCACAGAAATTATAATATTTTATTTATTTTCAAGAAATTGAGATTCATTATTTATTATCTTAAATTTTAAATTTTAAATTTAATTATCCATTTAATTTTAATATATATATATACATATTATGATGCTATAGAAAGCTATATATTGGATTATTCAAAATTAATGAAATTTTTTAAATATTTCCTTAGAAGCAACAAATAATAAATATATTGAATAAGAAAATAAATGCTTAGAATATAAATTTGGATCATTTGATAGAAATATATTATTCAAAATTAATTGATTTTTTTTGTCTAATTATGAAAATATTATATATTTAGGTATCTTTAGGTTTTATGCATATTCTATTCAAATTTAATTAAATGTAAACTTTAAATGAATGAATATACACAAAATATATTTTGTATCAAATTTACTAAATTTTTATAAGATTAATAATTATTTAAATATAATTAAATCTTGATGTTCTTTTTTATAACCACATTGGTTAGATCCATAAATCCAATAAAAAATCTTATATTATTTCAAAATATCAAATGAATTGTCACCCATTTAATTTGAGAAATGATATTTAGACCTGCTGACATGGCATTCAAAAATATACCCATCTAATTGGATTTGGATTTAATTTTATTAGTACATAAAAATAACATAAATATTATTTTTAAAGTTTGTATTGAAATGATGTCCAAATCGTATTGGATTGGTATTTTTGGGTGCCAAGTCAGCGGGTCTAAATAGCATTTCTCATTTAATTTAAGTAGCGCACAATTGAATGACAACGATATATCAGACCATCCCGTTGATTCGACCCGCTGGCCCAAGCTACAGCGACATCATTCCCGGTGGTCTCGATACCCTAACCCTAGGAAGAATTGTGGTTTTCAATTAGAGTATCTAATTGGGAAATTTAGGATTCAATTTGATGTACAGTCTAAGTTAAAGCATTTTATGATTAATTAGAAGCCATAATTCCCACTAGATTTACATAAATTTTGATTTAGCCACAAGAGCTATTTGTAATAGCCCAATATTAGAATAATACTCCTGATACCAACTATAACTTTAGCAAGAAACATTATTTATTAAAATTAAATTAGATAATTCATTTCAATAAACATAAATAAAAACCTTCGAGTATTAAATTATAAGATATTTTAAGTAAATAAAAAAAAATTAAAATAAGGAAATATTATGATTCTATACAGATTTCTCCCTTTGGTTCAAATCTTTTGAAATTGACACATAAAAGGTTCTATGGTTTAAATCCATGTTAGTGTGAACATGGTTAAGAGATTACATTAGATGTTTAAGAATAAGTAATATTGTGAAATACCAAAATCTCTTTTCGAATTTAATTTATTAATACTATAAATAATCTTGATTCAAATCAAAATTCTAACTCCACCGTTGTATTTCTCACCCCCAAATTAGTTAGGCGTGAAAATTTTGATGAGTTTTGGAAATCATTAAATTTTTCCGATTATTTTATTATATTTTGGTATCCTGAAAAAAAATGAAATAATTAAGTCAATCTTTGATTAAAATTTTGACTGCATTTTTGAGTCCGTCACCCCCAATTTAGTTAAGAGCAAACTTTTCTAAAAATTTTAGGAATCAAATAATTATTTAAATCTAATTAAATAAAAGAATCTAATAATTGATTTATTAGATTTATTAATTAATAAATTCATTTTTTTAATATATCCTTTACGACAAATTGCTCTACCCTAATCCCTACCCATTCGCCGTGAAGACCCACTTAAGTATTAATAAATGAAATTCTTAAACATCGAGGCGCCTTTTCAGATAACGGTTGAGTTCCTGATAAGAACTCCAAAGTTAAGCGTGCTCAGGTGGGAGCACTCTCAGGATGGGTGACCTGCTGGGAAGTTATCTTCTAAGGGCAAAACCGTGAGACCTTTTAGGCCAAAGCGGACAATACCTTGATGTTAAGAGTTTGGGCTGTTACATTCGCTCACCATTCGATCCAAAGCATCTGGCCGAACCCTATCCTTCTCCCTCGAGCGGCGCATGGATGATGCCGCTCGCCTCGATCGAGCGGCCGATCCTTCGAGAGAAGGATCGCAGCCTGGAGCGACGCGTGGCTCGCGCCGCGGGTGAGTGCCAATAGGAATCCCAGTGAGGTTCAGATCGTCGATAACCTTACCCATTAGTGTCCAAACCTTTTGTGTCCTTAAAAAGGGAAGGTACTGAGTTCATGAAGCGTTTTGTAAGCATTGAAATCAAAGTCTTTGCAAATGCTCAAGAACCCTAGCAGCAACCGACGACCTCATGATGTGCAAGCAGGTATCTCGCTCGATCCTTCCTTCTAGTTCATGCAATTGGGTGTATACCCAAATTATCAGCAAACCCTATACATTTTTTTATATATAAGTGCTATTTGATTATTGACCTTATGAATGATATTCAAGTTTTATATTTACATTAGTCATTTGTTGCCTTCAATTTCATTCGAATTAAATAAAGGTGCTGCTCATTTATTATGTTCATATCCTTATGGGTGATGCTAATTGTAGATTCATTTACACAAATATAACTATAATATTTGCATGAGATAGTCTTAATAAGTTATTAGTAGTTGCAATCAATAAGCTAAGTTTAATATTGCTTTGAATATGGAATATGGCAATTTAGAAAGAATTTAAAGATTTGAGTTAATTGATAAAATTTTTAGTGCCATGTAGGTTAATATTCCTTAATTATTAGCTATGGTAAATTAATGTGAATTTGCTGTTGTTTTTAATTAAGCGCAGCGGAATATTATTGATTTATATGGAATTTCCTTCGTTAATCATTTACTTGTGTTGTTTTCAATCAATAAAACACTTTTGTATTTGAATTCCATTCTGTTATCTTTTTCTCAAACATAATTTATTTCGATGTGATATCATTAATTGAGTAAAGTGTGATGAGTGTGATTTCTTACTATAAATGGCATATGCTGATTGCTGAAGAAAAGAAGAAGCAATAGATTAATGGGCGAGTCTCATATTTCAGTATGAATTTATTCTTTCATAAAATCTCTTTTTCAATTATGACACTTTGTCAATTTATTAGAATTTCAAAGGTTATGAAAAGGATATTGATATGTTATTACTTGTAATTACATGCTCTAGTAAATATTTGCACGTTTGTACCACTTGTGAGCACATGTACCAGTATATGTATCTTCATGTATTTCATTTTACTCATAAGCAATGCAATAAAGTTTATATAACATCTTTTTCAGAATGAGTTCATTCTAATGCATTTGATTTAAATATCATTTTTATTGTTGCTTCATATATTAAATTTTTTTTTTTTGATAATTGTGAAGAAGGATTTTATGATGAATTTTGGTCTTTTGCTCAATTGTCAACCATCAGTTTTTATCATTTTTTTTTTCTAAATTAATATACTGAATTTTGATAATTCATACTTGCGTAATACATAGGTTTAGAAGTTACAATTCATTATAAAAGGCATGTCAAGTGCGTTGATTATACATGATTATAACATGTGTAGTTTCAGTATTTCTTTAGTTGGATGTATTCATAAATTAATGATAATCCTTTTGGCTGTTGTTCACTTATGCTTTTGTTGAAATCAAGCATTATAACCTTTCATAAAAAGAGTCGAGTGAAATTTAAGGGCAAGCAGTAAAATATATTGTCATTTGCAAAGTCGTTTTTCCAGAATTACTTATTTTTCAGTTCACTCACTTTTTGTTTCATTTCAACAGTTTAAAATATTATCGATTATCCAATTGCTTCTGAATGCGATAAAGAAAGGTATAATAAAAGAAAAGGCTTACAAAATTTGCTTTGATATACATTTCCCTTAATATTTCTTGGAATTAAAATTATTTCTTTATATAGAGAAAAACTAGTCTATATGAAAAGACTGCTAATATGCAAACCCACTGCTATCCTTACGTGTAATCAAATTATATAAGGATTTATTATATTATTATTCATTTGAATATTGAATGTTAATTTAAATTTTGATTGATTTGCCATATTATACAATCATATATATTTTTTATTGTTTGGGTCATTAGCCACACAAACGAGGGAGGCAAGGTAAAGTATTTTACATTTGAGAAGGCTTCTCACACCTATCAACACAGTTTCTCATATGACTAACTTTACATCACTTAATTTTTATGACATTTGTTTAAGCTAATGTCACATAATATTTATGACAACTAGATATTAGAAGACACTAAGAAGCATATACTAGAGTGAATTTAAAAAGCAATTTTATTTTGTTCACAAATATTTAGTCATGTGTTCTAACTCTTAGGTCCTATCGTTCGTTTGTTGTTTGTTGTTTGTTGTTCATTGTTTGCTCATGACTCTTGAAGTCTGCAGCCTGAAATAATTCTTCTTTGTTCATTGATTTAGCTTATTTTTTAATTTATAATTTGATTATAGAGAAGTCAGAGAGAAATTTATTTGGGATTGATAGAAGTATTACACATCCTAGTCATAAATATGCACTCAGTTCTTGCAAAGTCAATGAAAGGGAAGGAGGTAAAGGTATTCTTCAAATTGACTTTCTTGTTTTATTGTGAATTGACATATTGGTGGTTAGAGGAAAGACATAGAGGCAATGACATAGGTAGCTTTATAAGCTGATCATAACATTCAATTAATATAGAGTTAAACATGTGATTACGAGCATGGATTGTAATAAGATAATGTGTTGGTGTGAACTAGATTGAAGTGCCTAATTTATAGATCCATGGATTCAAGATAGTTCCTTCACATTTGGGTAGTTGACAGGTACATCATCTAGTTAGACTAAAGCAAAGTCTTCTATGAAAGGCCGTAGTGTATCATTCAACCGTTGCAAGGCTTGACATGTGTGTACAACACAATTGATCTCAAAGGAGGTAAGGTGGATACCTTAACCAATAATTTGGGTTGGTCCCTATATAATTCATAAATAGGCTTCCAAGTAATACCAAATAAATATCCATGGGAATGCATCACACAAAACTTAATCTCTAAGTTGCAGAAAACTTTATTCTACAAATATTGATTCATCATTGATGGCACGAGGATAAGTTTGAAGAAATACAAGCATATGAAACCAATCATGCATTGAATCTTTGTAATCTCTCTAAAAATAAGACTATTGTCTGGTGTCATTGGATTTATCAATTTAATGATTTAAATGTATTCTTTAATAATTCAAATCAATTTAAAAAGAGTTAGATTATTTTTTTATCTTAAAAACTTTAATTTTTCTACATCTAAGACTTTAATTATTATATCATAAGTATTAAATTAATGAACTTAATCATTATTTGGAAGATCAAAGAAATTGATTTGATTATGTTTTATCAAAATAATCAAGCACGTAAATCTACTTATAAGTTTTATTTCAGCATACCTAGTTTGAGCCATTTTCATTTGAATCTTGCTTATATTTCTAATATGCTTACCACTTATTAATTTGCAAAAATATTATCATAAGGCATGTAACAAAAAGATGAAATGTATTATATTATTGTGGTGTTTGTCTTTGGAGGATGGAAAGCAACATTGAGAATCTGTACAGATTGGGCTTGTTGGCAGCCCCTAAGAGTCATATGAAGGGATTTAGCCCTTTTTAGGAAGTGAACAAATCCAGAGGAAAGACACCATTATTTTCCTAATTTTGAATAAGCTACCGACGGGAAGCGAGAAAGCTTCCTAAAGGTTATGCCTACGGGCTTACCTATTTGGGCTTAGGGGTCTATGGACTCGACTTATTGCTACAAAATGCTTATGATAAAATTATTTCATGCTTTTCTTATATATTGAATTTTTAGGGCTAACATTCTGAGCAAAAATTAATTTTCATTTGGCATCTGTGATGTAAAATTTTTTTCATATCTCCTTTACATCGATTTATGCATATTATAGGATGTTAGAATACAACTCTTATAAGGATGGTCTACGTACTCCAACTTGACTGGTTACTATTGTTAACATTTTAGGTTTTGATAATTAAACTTTAAGAAGATCTTCTTGCTATTGAAGCTAAAGACAAAGATTTTGAGAAGTGAGCAAAATGAAGATATTTCTTTTATTTTCAAACTTATTTTGTAATAAATATTAAACTATATATTTATATGGTTGGCTCTGATATATTTATGGACATTATATATTATTTACTTTTAATGTGTGAATTATTCCTTAAAAATTCTCAAACTCGACTCCCCAGCCGTCATAATTATAGACTTTAAGTATGGAACAATGTGGGAAACATATAAAATTATTTAATTCAAGGAAATTAGGTTAATATTAAGAGATTCTTGAGAAAAAATAAATCGTAATAAATCATTTAGATTTTTGAAGGGAGTTAAACACATTTGCTTGCGTTGGTTGTTTTGATACATCGACTTAGGTATTGTTTTCCCCTCTAGGACTAGCACAAGCCTCCTTATAACTCCACTTTAAGAAAACTAATTATGTACAAAGATGCAAGTAAATCCACCCATATGGAACCCATTTAGAAATTTATACTTAATATTTTACAGAATTTCGTGCATAAAATTTAATTTGTTTAAAATAAAGCTTAATGCATCATCAAATTCTTTCCTAAGAGATATCATAAAAATAAACATGTTCATGAGGTGATAAAATGAAAGAAGATATACATAAGTCATATAATCAATAAAACATAGAAAATCCTCCACATTTCATGAAAATTGAGGCATATAAATTTTAAGGAAATTGATAAAATCATCAATCTTTCAAATATTAAGCAAGGTGAAATGAAGGAAATGATTTACATATTAGAAGAACACAGTCTGCATAATCATAAAATCAAGGGAAAGATAAATCTCATCAATTTATAATATATCACATACTAGTAAAGAATTAGCCAAGTTATGTCGATCATAAGAATCTTGATAGAAGCAACTAAGATTGCCTCCAAACTACCTCTAGAATTTAGAGGATGGTCGAAGTGCCTACAGTTGACTTCAAATGATTTTTGGTGCTTTGAGGATAAGATGGCTAAATAGAGAAATCAAGATTTGGAGATTTTTACTTGGAAGGGTTCCATAAGAAATATGAAGGTCACCACAGCCTTGCTAAGATGGCAAGTGGTATTTGTGTCAAATCAAGCCTTTGATTTGTTCAAATAGCAAAGGTAAAGGCTTGGTTTAGCTTGGAGTTAATTTGGTGCTAAGGAAGATAAAGAGTTAGTTTAGAGTTAAATGGATGCCTAAATTTTTTAATTTGGGCTTAAATGGTCATTTAGATTCTCTTGAAAAGTCATAAATTTTATTCCATTAAATGTTAAATTAATGGGTCCATTGTGTTAACCTCATCACAAAGATTTTATATACACCAAAATCAAATAAAATAGATGATAATCGAAAGACATATGGTCAAACTAAATTTCTCTTTACATTTCACCGTCTACTTGAGTAATGGATCTTCTGATCGGTCAGATTAGCCTCTGAAATGACATATTAGATTCTACTCGCCCAATCATGGATGGCGGATCGAATCCAAACCAGCAGATTCAAATGTGAATCCGAAATTGTGGACTAGATCATGGTTGTGGATCCACATCTAACTTGTATGACATGGATGACAAATTCATTTCATTATTCAATGTAAATCCTAAATTGTTAGATTAATTCAGCTATTTGAATAATAACATATTTAATTCAATCTATTATTTTGATCTAATGATTCATTTAATCCTTATGCCTTTTTTATCACACGCTGTTAGAATTAATCAGATGTTTCAAATTATAGTGCATAAAATAGTAGATATAGACTATTCTGGTGCGTCAAATTTACATTGTGATTTGCTCGACGGATCCGACGGCTTAGATCATATTCCATTGTTAAATTCTTAACCAATCATTATTTCTCCGTCAAATCATCAACACAAGGCACATGTCTGATTTGACGAATTTGATTTGGCTTGATGAAATTTTTTTAATAATAAATATCTAAATGATTTAATATTTTAATTAAGTTCCAGTTTGTTTTGAATTTTTTCTCTAAATGAACTCCAAAAATATGAAAATTTCTAATAGACTAAGAAAAATATGTTGAATTGAATTTCATATTTAGGCAAATATGTTATTTTATTTTATTTGTTGAAATCATATACTTAATAAATTTATAAAAATATAATAGATGCTTGAAAAAAGTTATATTTTCTAAAAATTATTTATTAAATTATAGCTTATTTATTTTAATATTTTTCTAAATATTTATAAGAACTATTTCAAAAATATGATTTTCCAAAATTAGAAACTTTTAATTATAAGTTTCCCGATTTTAAATTTTTTAACATCCTTGAGATGTTATAGAGTCTCCTGTTGTGAGCACACGATGGAAGCATTTTTGAGAGTTCGAGGACTGGAGTTACGTTGAGGGTTATCAAGCAATAGATGAAATCAACCAAACACAAAAGTAAAGTGATAACTGCAAAATTTATAGTAAAATAGGTTAATAAAAATATGCACTTTTTAATTAAAATGATATATTTAGATGTGCTTTCGCTGCTTTTAAGGATGAAAGATGAGCATTTTAAAATTTAGCTTAAATATGCAATTATGAGAGAAAATCGTCGTGGTGCTCCCTAGCGGCATGAGAGCACCTTGCAAATCATGGAAGAATTCTGCAATTCTGGAAGGAACCCGCTGTAGCGCGCCCTAGCGCGCCAAGGCGACATTTGTGGAGCTTAGGCAAAGGAAATATAAAATTTAATTGAGCCACCACAGTGCGCTATAGCGGACCATATTCGAAACTCGATCGCTACAACGCGCCGCAGTGAGGACGATTCGAAATTGAGATGCTACAGCGCGCCGCAGCGTGCTATAGCGCGTCGTAGCGCCCAACACAATTTTTGCCAAAAATAAGCATTCAAGGCAGCAAAGGGAAGGTCAAAGAATTGAATTCTTCTCCTTCCCACAGCTAAAATTAATTTTAAATTAATTTAAAACTTCTCATTCTCAAAGAATAATTCATAAAGAAATAAATAAAAATTATGAGAAAGATTGAAGGGGTGGATGCAATAAAAATTAAGAAATTTTTATTATAAAAATTATTATAAAAAGCATATGCTTAAGCTATCATGGGGAAGAGCAAGAGGCTAATTTAATTATTTTACACAATAAAACCCAAATGCAAACACTCTAAATCCCTTCATTACTAAGATAATAAATGAATAATCATTTAATAAAAGCACAAATTTCTAAATTAGATTTATTTACTTAATTAAATTTTAAATAAGTGAAAGAAAGTCTATAAAATAGAGACTTGAAAATTGAGAGAGGGTTCCAAGTGCCCATAAGGAAAAGATGCAGGAGGAAGAGAAATGAGAACTCTCCAAGAGGAAGAAGGTCTACTAAGAACAGTAAGAAGAATGAGACAACAAAGGGAAAAGGGCGGAGCAATCAAGAGGAAGTGCAGGAGAAATCCAAGAGAACCCCTAAAAACCTCTGGGTGATTTATAGTATTTCATTATAACCTTCTCTGATTTCTTTTTTCTGTGAACTGATGTGATGGTTCACTATCCTTTGTATGTGTGCTTATATTTATTTAGTAATTAAATGCTAAAATCCCTTTGGAGAGGGTTGAGATATAATTGTATGAAATTATAAGGGGTATGGTAGTGTTGTAATAAATTTGTTTGAATGAATGAAAAAATATTCTTATTGTTTATTATTAATGTTGGAATGAATTATTGGATGGAATAAAATCTAAATTACTTTTTCTAAAAAGAAACCTAAATGAATCATTAATTTATTTAAAGAACTTGTGTTCCAAGCTCATCAATTGGGTAAGAGCAAGGACGACAGTGCAAGTAGAGCTGAGAATTATGTGATAAATTTTCAAGCTCCCTTGCACCTTTCCTTAAAAGCTCTACCAAGAGATTTGATGCTTATGAACCAAGTTCTCCATTAACTTTGTTATATTGCTCAACAAAGTAGAATGGATGAGAGGATGCTAGAAAACTTGATGGATAATGTGACATAGTTCATTAGCCCAACACATCCTCCCATCTAGCTAAACTGCGTGTGAAGCGCATGATGCATGGTTAATGAAAATCTTATTTGTGAGATCAATAGGAACAAAAGATATCATTTGGTAACCTAGACGTAGGAAATTGAGTCTAATTAATAAATCATGATCTCATGAAAGTTTATGTGCTAAGGAAGAACCCCAATGGGAGTTCTCTTTGTGCACTAAACTTAAACCTATTGTAATTGGAGGGTAACTCCAATTCCAATAATGTTCAATTGATTGAATTAAGCATGAATATTTAAAGTTTAAATTCAATAATGAAGTTATATCACCAAGCCCTTGCAACTATTATAATGAAAACTCAACTCTCTCCTTTTAATCAAATCGTATCCTAACTTAAGGTAATTTGTATTGATAATTTAAGAATCAAAAATCAATTCAAAAATTAACATCTAAACATTATTGAAAGAAATATAACTTGGTATTAGAACCACCATTCCCAGAGGACGATAACTCCCGGAACTAAAACTTCCACTTATTACTTCAAACAACGTACACTTGCGTGCAAACTTAGACATGTGTTTTCTGTCTGTCATAAAGCACAACATAATTACATGCATAAACCACAAGAATCCAAAACACAATAATTTTTACATGGGAAATACAATAATTGGAAAAACCACAGAGCCATATCATACAAAATTTTTTTACTATGAATCAAGAAAATTACAAAATTATAGAGAGCTTTATCTTCACAAGAACAATAATGATCTACTACTTACATAGCCTCCTGATCGATTACTTCTTATCTAGAGAACATTATCTCATTATAGCTTGAAGGAGAGGAGCAACAAACACTACTTGATTAGGGTTCTCTACAACATGTAGAAGCCCTTCTAACAGCACAACCAACACTCTATATAATTCTCTTAAATACTTAGGCACTAATTGGATCTCAAATAAACCAAAATAGCCCCCAAAAAACTTAGGGCAACACTTAAACTAGAGCGAAAACCCGTCAAGCGCTACAACAAGCTGTATCGCCTAGGTCTCGGGCATGCTAGCGCCAGTGCACATAGTAGCTCCCCAGTCTTTGGCTAGTCAGGCACAGGGGCGCGTTGTAACAACCCTAAGTTGTTACTTAGCTTAATTAAAATCTTAATCTTGGTTTTATTTTAATCCCATTGCATTCACTAGATCATTAAGAGCTAATACTAAAAATTTGTGGTTAATCGGACCTCTCAATGTCAAATGGGCATTTTGGTCCAATTAGATGTCCTAATTAATAGCTAAAATATTTTGATCTCCAATATAAAATCTAATTGTATTTTTGAAATTCTCACCCCCAAATTAGCTAGGGGTGTAAGTTTTAGAATTTTTGGAGATCATTTAGGCCTTATTTGAATTTAAATTAAATTGGGGAAATTGCACATAAGGGTTCTTCATAGTTTAAATTTGCAATTATACCCACAATGAATTTACCCATATGAGATATGCTGTGGTGACCGTGGGTGATTTGCTGTAGAGTCTGGGTCGTGCGATAACGAAGCTCTGCAGTATCTAGCAGTCCATCTACTCAATCCAATGACCTAGATCTATTCGTGCCAGAACGCAGATCGAAAGTTGGATCTACCCTTTGAATCCCACGACCATATCATTTCAGATCCGACCATTAGGATCCTGAAGATCAGAATCGTTTCACAATTCTGATCTATCAATCAGACTGCTATCTGGTGACCCGACACTATGGATATTCATCCCCACTCCTTTGAGTCTCCGACTGAGAGGATCCTCCGCACCCAGATAGCAGGCCCTATCCCCCACTTCCCTAGCCACCTCAGCTTGCCGTTAGTATCCTTCTTGACTTGGTGAGGTGCCCCTATCGGACCCCATGGCCAGGCCGAGCTCAAATTGGAATTTGAGAGTTTGGCCATGTCCCGATCTCTCTGGTTATCCCTATCCTGCCAGCATCACCCATGATCTTCCCTGAGGCTATAAATAACCTCAGAAATTGTCCAAAGGGTTGTTGCCCTATATAAACCTATAATTGGAGCTCCTCCCTCTCGGTTAGCCCTGTCCTTCCGAGCTCTTCCAGTGCTTTATGTCCCACCATTTGCCGTATGAGAGTGTGCACTCGACGTCTGAGTCCCCTAGCACCTTGTGGAAGCTTAGCAACCTCTGGATTTCCCTCTGTCAATCGATCCAACTCCGAACAGTCAAACCAGGTACCTCACCTTACTAAACTGAGCAAAATAAGCTTAATACTGCTTCCCTTTTGATTCGTAAATGATCACTTATATTAATCAAACCTATGATAATCATTTTTGGGACCTACCTTAGCCCTGATCGATCGAATTGATTGATCAGGCTATTGTTCATTCAGAGAGCTCGGTTAGAGTAAGGACCCAGCAATAGGCTGCATCCCAGACCTTGCTGCCATGGGGGTTTGATTCGTCTCGCCTCCATGAAGGTGTATGGATTGAACCCAGGATGAATCGTGGCCTCTGTTGGGAGAATTGACTCCCCACAGTAGCTCCATGACAAAGATCTCAGGTGATTAAGGTCTAAGAGTTCCCAACTTTCTCCTAGAAGGCTATCGTGTGCAATCGACGCATCTTGACCCACTGATTGTGTAGGAATCAAATTGGGGCCGTGGCATGGTTGAAGCACCCTGCAATTAGCCCTGGACCCTAACCCTAATTCTCTACTCATTAGGGAAGGGGGATTGGGGGAGATGGTAAGGTGCGGGTCGGGCCAGCTCACGACCCACGTGGTGCGGTAGTCTCGAGTCGCTCGGGCCTTGGCCGACCATGCGATTTGGATAATGGGCCTAGTCCATTTAATAATATTAAGAATAATCAGAATTATTTTCCTTAAGAAAATAATTTGATTAATCAAACAATAGGGAAATTTAATTAGAAAAATACAAATTAAATTAATGCAATAACTTCTTAACTACTTATCCAAACCCTATGAAATTATATACCATTTTGTTCAGAAAATTATAAAAAATCTAAATATAAAATAATAACACACTTTCTATGAGTACATTTTTTTGATTTAGCCTAATTACTCTTGATCTCAATTAGGGTTGATTAGCATGTATACTTAGCCAATTTACATGATTCAAGTTTCATTATGTTCCTTATACTTAATAGAATGCATGTTCTAGGTGAATTAATTTTCTGATTAATATTTTATTAATTATGCCCTAATCTTAGAAATACATGATTAATGAAAATCAGAGTTTCTAATTATCCAAACCATAGAATTAAGGTCTCTGATTGCTTGTATGACTAAGTAGAGCTTAATTGTCAAGTTTCATGAATTTTGGATGGTTAAATTTATAATTAAGTGCTAATCCTTTTTAACTTGATCTAGGGTTTGATTAGCCTTGATCACTTTCTATTTTGCTTAATGTGATGTTTATATGCTTAAATTAATAATAGTATGCATGTTAGAAAACTCAAATTCTGATTTGGACACTTGAATTAAATGATTGGACAATGATCACCACTTAAGCCCTAAAGAATCTTAAGGAATGTTTAAGCTAAACAATAACTGATTAAATCTTGAATTGGACATCAATAATGCACAATCAACTCACTGATTTTATTATTGACCATTAAGTGAACAAATGGTCTTGCTTTGGTCAAGTTACGGGTGAAACCCTAACTTGCCTGAACCAAGACTCAAATCTTGATCATCTTTGATAAGCCGCCTAATTTGAATACTTAAAGAGCTTGCATGATTTCAATAATACTTATTGATTTGACATTAATTTAAATTAGTAAATTAGAAGTATTTAAGGATTATAATAAACTCATAGGATTGATTTTCTGAATCGAATCGTTAGATATTTGATTTACTCTTAAGAAAGGTAATTAGAATAAACTGAATTATAAAATAAGAATGATTTATGAAGTGATCAATTCTTAATAATTCATATGATTGTATCCCATAATTGTAGTGTATGTGATCAGATGGGTTTACCCATCTGATTTTATATTCTAGCTTAATGAATTAAGGATTGTAGATTTGAAATAATCTTATAACTTTGATTATAATAGTATATTTTAGTGCTTAGAATCATAAGATAGAAAATCTAGTGGTTGATTAAATCATAATGCTAGACCTTTAAATAGTCAAATTATTGAGGTAGGAAGAGCTTATTGTCTGATTTTGAGGTAGAAGCTTAGATGAACCATTAATATCCTTATATTTTGATCTTAGATCATTGTGGTAGAATAACTTAAGAACTATAGCATGAGATCATACCTTGTGGTAGCCTCCTAAGTTGAGTGACTTTTATGTCACATCCATGGAACCTTTGAATAAGACTAACCACAATGGAGTGTTGATTTATTAGCTTGTATTCCTTAATTTATAAATTGAATTGTTAGAATGAGAATTAATAGAATTATCAGTTGGAGATGATAAGGTATATCCATAGAATTGATTTATTAAGTAGAAAATAGAATTAGTTAATTTACCCTAGATAAAACTATAGAGTCTTGGTCTTATCTTAGGTAACTAGATAAGTACAGTTCAGTTCAAGATAAACATCCCAAGTCTAAGAGTGTTATAAGTAGGGGATTGAATAACTTAGTTTGAGAGAATATATTATAAGAGGAATATGCCCCTTATCATCATGCGTTTCAATAAGTGCAGTTAAATAAACTAAGTATTTCAAGTTACCTTTCTTAGGACACTAAATATGCTTGTGGTTAGGGTATTTAATAGCTTAGGTTGAGAAAATAAACTTTTAAAGAATTCTATCCCTTATTGTTATGCATTTTGATAAGTGCAGTTAAACAAACTAAGTGTTAAATCACCCTTCTTAAAAACATACTAATCTTGTATATGCAACACTCTCCATCCGGTGATTTAGATTTCTAAGAAACTATAATAGTTGAGTAGACTTAAATAAGGCGTCAGAATTCATTAGGTGAATTATGCATAATGGAGATAAATGGAATCATTGCTGGATTTTAAATTAATTTATGGATTTTTAATGATTTATAGCATACAGTCATTAAAACCTTAACATAGCATAAATATATTAGTTATGTCAGCATTAGTGGAGCGATTTGGCTCAACTAAGGACTCTGTTAGCGGAGTGTTCACTCACCTAGGATCTATGGAGTGTCTTGTGATGCCGAATCAACATATCAGTGGCATACAATTATGTGACATATTTAGATGCATAAACATAAATTTAGTGATGCACATCATAGTTTTAATATAATATGTACTCAGTTTCAGTTCTTTACTATTTTCTCTAATTTTAGTATTCAACTTTCAGTCTTAGCTTTGATTTACTTTCAAATTTATATCATTTGAAGTTTTCAATTATTTTACTATCTTTTCTACAATCTTGATTAAACTAATATTAAATATTAGATAACTATAACTATTTAGAAAAGCTTTCGATGTGTTAGAATTATTATCTAACACACGGTACTTTTGAGATCCGGTGATCGCCAGATTTAGAGCAGTTTGATGAGCCAGATCAGGAGCCTTCCCAGGAGATACATAAGAAGTTCATGAGCACTAGAGGACTCTGCATCTACTTTTCCCTGATTAGCTTACTTTCAGTTTAGTATTTAGAATATTATCTTGTATTTCATTTAGTAAACTATTTTTAATAACTCTAGATGTATTTTCATTTCTCTTCTGTGATGAATGATTTACTTAGCTTCTGTGATAAATGTTCTGGTTGTATGCTTTAGATTCTGCACTATGTATTTTCTACTTCTTATACTTAGTATTGTGATGTGATCGGCATTGGAGAAGTGCTAGTACTTGTGTAACTTGGAGCCTTCCCCCTTTCATAATCCAATGCACATAAGTACCTTACTTAATACTTAAGATAAGAAATTTACGCTTACATTAATGATTAGTACTCAGCCCTCTTCTCTTTCCTTTGAGGTTGAGTCCCAGCAACTCTGTATTTAATAGTGCAGTTTATTTGGGGAGGTTCAACAGTCCTTCCCAGTAACGCACCGTTCCGCCGCCAATTGGTAACTCTTTTGCGCGCGGCAACGGGACGGGGCGTTACAGTTGGTATTAGAGAAATATCATAAAGTGTTAGATAAGGAGAATGTTCCTATATACTTTATGATTTGTTCTTTATAACATATATGATCATAATCACTAAGTATAAGAAAAGCAGCATCCATAGTTCATCTAACTAAGATCTCATAAATGAAACTAAGAATGTATGGAAATGACACCTTAGGAATTGAACGAACCTTAAATGAGCAATATATGCTTAAAGGTAAAATACAAGTATAAAAAAGATCTTAGGATCTAAACACACTTTAAAGAAATAAATATATATACTACAAGTGAAATGCATCTTATTGAAGTAAGTTGAAAACTAGAACTAATATTTGAATAGAATTTTAGGACATCAATAGTTCAGGTTCAACTACTACCTTAGATTATTCGATGAGTATTGGATAGATGATTTCCAAAATGGTAAGGTTTATGGTAGGATCATTGATGGAGTGTCTCCTTGTGGAGTAGAAGTACTAGATAAGATCTTAGTTTGCTCAACCTTGAGAGGAACCAGTCTTTCCATTCTTTCCAAAGAATGGTTGGATCATACGACTACCGCCTTTCGAGAAACAACATGTCCAAATAGCTATTGTCTTCAAATATTGGGAGCCCTACTCAGAGGATCAGCAGAGAGATGGTGGCTCTGAACCTATAGAAGATTAGCAAGGAAGCGTCTAGGAGTACATACGATAATTTTTGTACTTCTTTTATAGCATAATTTTGTAGTTGATCCTATTTAGAGATTTTTTTTGCATTCATCCTTTATACATCAGTTTATTGTTCATGCATATCCTTGTAACTTCTCCTTTGAGAAGAAATAATTGGAAGAAATATTGGATTTTTGTTATATTCCCTAAATTTGTATCTTTGGATATTGTAGTCATGAATCCAGGTTCCCCTTCAGTTCCTACCCCCATTAAGAACACGATTTTGTCCTCTAGCAGACCAGATGAAGTTAACTCGCAGGCTAATATAATAAAAGGACTTAATAAAAAGCAATGCTCAGCATGCACGAGAAATGTGTGCCCTTATTCTTAACACACATTAGCCACCAGTCATTCAAATGACTGCTCCATCAGCACCACACTTTTCAGCAGATAATTTTTTGCACAATGTAACAACCCTAGTGTTCTTACCTATCAATTAGTAATTTAATTGACTATAATCTTTTTATATTAGTTTTATAATAGTATTAGGAGCTTCCATTTTAATTTTCGTACAAATTGGAGATCATTTGTCAATTTTCAATATTTCCTGGTTTTCTGATAGTTTTGAGAATGCCTAATTTATTTAGACCTCAGAATTAAAAACGGAGTTCGCCATTGGACTCAATAGCTTCAAATTAGTTATGAGCGATGTTCTAGGAATTTTTGGAAGTCATTGAATTTCTCGGATATTTTTATTTTGCTAATTAAATTAAATTGTAATCAGGATCCCAATTCAAGTCAAATAAAAATATGATAAAAATATCCTCTTATAATGCCTTTTGAGGGGATCCTTCTGCGAAAGTTTGAGCGCGTTTGAAATCCCGGATTTTCCTAAATAAATTCATGAAGTTTAAACTTCAAAGGCAAATAATAAGAAAAATATAAATCAGAATTTAGAAAATTTTATATATTTATGTTATGCATCAATTAAGGATGATATGTTTTAGGTTTCACAAATTTTCAAGCTCCAAATTTATCGTAATTAATTTTTAAAGTTTTCACTTAAGAATTAATATAAAATAAAATACTTGTCGAATGTAAATAATTTTTGGACGCGTGCATTTATCTCGTCGAGACGCTCGTTTTGGTACTTAGTTTGTAATTTTTGGAGTTTGAATGGCTACAAATCATAACTCGAGAAATTTCATTAGTTCATTTTAAACCCAATGGCATAATAAGATTATAGATTTGTTTATATCTCATCTAACCTAATTTTCTTTACTAAAATAAAACTAAATCACTCTTTTCTCAGCCGATTCCTCCCATAATCTCGCACACAAGCCGATCCTGCTTCTCCTTTCGGCGAAGGAGCTCGCTGATCTCCTCCTCTCCATGGCTGAAGACCACCCTTCCCCATCGCCGAGCGCCTCCTTCTAGCCGAGCGCCTCCTCATACAACAAATTGCAGCTCCATCTCCATTCGCAAACCCTAGCTTTGTTTTGGTATGTACCTCTTCATCGTGCCGGTCTCTTCAATCTCTTAGGGTTTTAAAGGCAACAGCAGAAAGCCAATTTAATGTAGCTAGTTTTAAAACAACTGATTGGGTTATGCTGATTTTTATGGCTTAAAGAAGAACATTCAAGCTGCTTCAAGATGTGTTTAGTGCTGCTATTAGGTACTCCTTATGTTCTCCATGTTTGTGTATGATTCCTTATACGAAGCTAAGATCCCATTACCAACTTAGCAGATTTGATTTTTTTTTGTTTCAGTGAGATCTCTATTTTTCATTCACATGAATTAGGAGTTGATCTCTGTAAAGAAAACAAATAGAAAAATCCATCTTACGTGAATCTTAGTCTAAGTTTGTATGAATAGAATTAAGCGTAAGAATTAATTGACTTCTTGTAATTTATGCCTGTTTTTAAGTTACGTGATTGATGAAAGAGTTTCACTTTTTGCAGCAAATTGATATGCTTCTTAAATTTGGATTTCATGAACAATACAATACACATGATGCAAAATATATTTAAGTTACTTTTTTCCAAGTTATTAAATAAGTAATTCAATTAATCCTTTAATATGCTGCTTGAATTGAGGAAGAGAATACATAGGGTGTTTGGAAAGTCAATGAAACGATAAAGGCTTACTAAGTGACCTGATCGAGCACAATCTTGGCATCCTTCTCTCCTGCCGACACTTCATTCTTCCCTTAGCTCTGCATAATTTTCAATTAGAAAATTTGTTTTCATGTCAGATTTGATCCCTAGCATATTTTGATCTATTTAAGGTGTATGTACAGAGAGCTTCTTTAATTTAATTAATCCATCTTTTAATAAAAATTTGCATAATTTTCTTTTTAAAAGATTTAGGAGATTAATCTTAATAATATATTTGTTTGTTTATGTATTAATTTGTAATTTCAAACTCAGTTATCTTCTTTTTCTTCCCTTACGTTCAATCCTATATAATCCTTTGTGCCAAATTAGAGCAAGAGGATCTTGTTGTTGAGCCTATGATATGCGATAAAGAAGAAATGTTATATTTCTTAATAAGCTTATTAATTATAGCTCATTTATTAACTTAAATAATATGTTTTAAAAGCACGGCGTAATTAAATATAATGGACTGCAAAGATTGATTTCATCCTATTAATTTCAGAGATTCTTTTATTAAGAAGTTTAATATGTAATTAATAAAATACACCACTTTGCATTTAAATTAATATTCTTCATATACAAAAATTATGTGTTGAGATATTATAATAAATTACAATTATCAAATTTATGAAGAACAATCAAGTGATTGTAAGATATCTTTCTAAAGGGTTAAATACACTTAGATTTAAAAGTACAATTACTTACAATTATCCAACTACATAAACCGTGAAGATTAATTTTTTGATATTAATATTTGACTTTGATAATTATATTTAATTATCCTTAATACAATGATAAGTTAAATTAATTATTTCATAAAATCTTATTTACATCATAATTTAATCAATTCAAATCTAAATTGAACACTTCATTAGTCCATTTCACTCACAAGAATGTGAGGAGCATTAATATGAATTCAAATTTAAGTTTTAAATTCTAATTTTATTAATGACTTTTTAACCCTAATTAGGAGTCCTAAAAACCCTAAAATCCCAACGTTGTACAATTTTGACCTACTTAGTGTCATTCTTCTCCTTATGCAATAAGGATTTCATAATTATGAATTTTATTTCATTTGGACAATAATTGATGATTTTAGATTTTGGCTCTTTAATTTTTATTACTTTAAACAACTTCATAGTTTCTTAATTTCATGATATAAGTGTTTAAAACCCTAAGATAGCAAACTTGTTTTACTATTTTCCTCCTGTATAAATTTTCCATGACATGATTATTTTTGAGCTTAGTTCTCATAATTTAATTGTATGACTCTTTAGCAAATTGCTCGATTCATCTTTCAACCTTAGGATATAACCTATAGGATTGATTATACCTTGAATTGTAGGTGATCCTTTAGAACTAGATTTTATACCCATTAAGTGTATTTAACCTTAATGCTTGTTTAGTGTAGGTTATTGTCTTTTTAGTCATAATCCTAAGTAATTAGGTTTGAGCTTAATTCTCATATTTCTAGATATGTGAATCAATTGCAAATTTGCTTGATTCACCTTTTAACCCTAAGGTAGAAACCTTATGATTGATTTAAACACGAATTGTAGTTAATCCCTAGATCTGATAGTTAATACATTAAGTGTAGTTAGCCTTAATGTCATTGTAATTATAGATTATTGAGTCAACTAGGACTAGCCTTTAGTGATTAGATTAGAGCTTAGTTTATTTATCCTAATCCCTAAAGCCTTCTCTTGAATATTTTAAGAGATAGTAATAGGAGTCCTAATTTACTTATTATAGAATAAGAATTCTATTGATTTCCTTAATTTATAATTATTAGAAAACATAGAACTTAAAGTTCTTAGTCCCTACATTTACTTACTTTAAACCTTTCATTTTTCATTGACCTATAACTAGTTTAGTATTTGACTTGGATAGAACCATCAAACTACAACCTAGCTAGAGAACTTTAGTGGATTAAACCTTAACTTCCAATTCCTTAAGTTGATAATTCTTAATCCCAATCCTTTCTTACTAATCATCTAAGCCTTGATTTAATTATCATAATTGAATTATACGGCTTAGGACTAAATTAAAACTAGCTTCTTTCTGTATTGATTATACTTATAAATTATTTTGTCATATTATAATAAATGAAATGAAACTATTATTTTCAAAACTCCAATTACTACTATTAATTATAATTAACTTGAGATCAATATCTCAAAGTTAATTTGGAGCTCAATTAGCTCTAATCATTAAGTAGATAATTAAAATTAGATAACTTTGGATATCACTTAATTACAATTATTGAATTTTTCTTCAATGCTTGCTTAGCTTGGAGCATTTTTCATTTGAGTCATTCATATAAGACAATTGTGCATAAATAAAACTTTCACATTAAAAATAATAGAGGTTTATATTGCTAGATCTGCGAAGAGCAGGCTAATAAGGAGTAATAAGGATACCTCACATTCTCAGAGGGTGAATGTGAGTATTACTTGTTTTGACCCCGCTTTCCTTTACTTGTTAAACATACGTGTTTAACTCCTCGCTTCATTCTGCAAGTCCATGCAGAATGAGAAACTTTCTAAAATAGCTTCAATTAAATAATATGTGAGATCCTCTACAATCTTATTGATTTTGAAGACTCATCATAGCTTTTTAGCTGTGTTACCTTACATAGTCCTAGGCTATATGTATCTTAGACCAAGAGTCTAAGATCTTCCTTCAACTATTATACTTTGCACTTTCCATGTTAGTATTGTATTTTACTTGCTTATAGTTCTTTTATATTGCAGTGAATGTTATTATAATTTTAGTTAAATGCTTCACTGTTTACTTTTCTTACTTAGCATAATTCCATTGAATATATACATGTTTCATTTTATTTACTTTCATATGCACACTTTAGTATTTTCCTAGCCTATCTAGGATGCTTTTACCCTTCTTTTACTTGCAGGCTAGATTGTCAAATTATATGAGTATTCTTACTCACTCTACTTTTTCCTTACTTTCCTTACTTTCTTTTCCACATTGTATGCTTTCATTGCTGCACCCTTACTTGCATTTATATTGTAATTTGTTGTGATATCCAAAATAAATAATAAAATGCTTAGCCTAATCTTAAATTATACTTCGACTATTTAGTCTAACCAGATTCTCTCTTTTTGGCTTTGCCCTATCACATTTAAATGCCAAAATGTGATAGATTATGTGCACTTGGAGGCTAGTGGAGCTGGACCAAGCGCTTAAAGAAATATAATTTCTTCTGCTTAATTTATTCAATTCTTGCTTTATATTAAAAGTGAGAGAGAGATTTTCATTTAATTACTTTCTAATGTGTATTCATGGCCTGTATTAATTAAAGTCTTTTGCTTTGTATTTACTATGCTTATGTTGTAAGTTAAATTCCTCACCTAAATGTTTGGTTAGAGATGAATGGATATATATAGATGAATGGATACTTAAATACAAATTTAGTTGCATACTTAATTGGAAATTTAGTTATCATTTTCTCATTTTCTTATAACTATAAATGATGTAGAATGTGTGTACCATAGGATAGAAAATTGCTTCATATGTTTTTCTCACTTCAAATTATATTAGAATTGGAAATAAGCAATCCCATGTAATGAATTGACTTTATATTAGAATTAGAAATAAGCAATCCCATATAACAGATTGACTTTATATTAGAATTGGAAATAAGCAATCCATGTAATAGATTGACTTTATGTTAGAACTAGAAATAAGCAATCCCATGTAATGGATTGACTCTATATTAGAATTAGAAAGTTTATGTACTTTTAATTAATCTTTAATTGGAATGAAAGACTTGTATGTCTACACTGCAGGTGTTTTTTTAAGCCATTTACACCAAAAAATTTGCTGAAATTTTTAAGAAATTAATAACTTAGAATAATTTGGAAAAATTGTAGATTCATGTTTCACATGTTAAATATTTTGAATTTTCATATCTAGAATTGCAAGTATTCACATCAATTATTTTTAAATTATATTCCCATATGTTATTACATGTATTGCATCTTTGTATGTATTTCATATAACACATTTCATAAAATTCATTCTATCTTAATTTAAGACCCTCATCTAAATCCTTGGCCAAATACAATATCTAATGATTTGTATTACTTTCCTTTTAATCTAGTTTTAGATATTGTGGTGGTGTATCAATGTTGAGATTTGTTATCACTCAATATTGGGGTTGTCACACACAGTTTCTTGTGTCTTTGGACATCGACCTTTAATGGGGCATTGAACCCAATGTATATGATCAGCTGGCTCAAGTTAGCTAAAAAGAACCTAGTAACCATAAAATGTTCTAACTCTGAGGCCATCCATCCAACCACCCACCTATTCCTAGATGAAGTTGAATATTGGTGGGAAAATGAGCGCAATATTAAGTTCGCGGACTATGAGCTGGAATATATTTCATGGGATCAATTTGTTGAAGCCTTTAAAAAAGCTTTTATTCCCATATCTTCTCAAGTAATATTTGAAAATGAACTGCTCCATCTTGCTCAAGGTGAAAGATCTGTGGCAGATTACGAACTCAAATTACATTGACTATCTCATTTCACTCGAGATTTGGTTAAATTTGATGCCTCCCGATGCCATCGATTCTTAAAAGGGCTGAGAGACTCTATCAAAGCTCAGTTAATCTCCTAGTAAATTAAAAGTTTCTTGAAATTAGTCAAACCCACCCGTCTGCAAGAAAAATTCTAAAGCCAATTAGATTGTAATAGAAGGCTAGCTTTATGCAGCCCAGATGAGAAAACTTTGATCATCGGATAGTGTTAAAGGTATATAATCTCGAGGCAAATAAACAACAAGCAAAATCTTCTGAATGCATGCGCCGTCATCCATACGGAAAATGTTATCACCAGGGTAACGTGTGTTATACACGCGGTCAAAAGAGCCATCATTTTTATCTCTGCGATGCCAAAATATCTATCGATGTAATACCCATCACCCATGAGCAACATGATCAAGTGTTTCATCCACAACTGCTAAACAACCGAGCTCCTACCGTGGCTGTGATGACAGTCCCCACTCCTTCTGTAAACCCAAAATCAGCAGCACCTGCTCCTAAGCCAGCCTACAACCATCAAGGCCAAAGACCTCATAACAAGCAACCAACAACTCTTGATCAAGTGTATATGTTAACTCCTACTTCTGCACCTGAAGACAACGATGTTGTATTGGGCTCCTTAAAAATTAACAATAAATCCTGCAATATCCTTTTTTGATACTAGAGCGAGTCACTTCTTCGTATCAAAAAATTGTGTTAAAGCACTTAAACTATCATCATATCGTTTAGCAAGTTCGTTAAGCATTGGGTTACCTTCTGGAGCCCGTATGCAATCTCATAAATTATGTAATATAGAAATCCTTAATGGTGAACAAAATTTCAAGGCTAAGTTAATTGTTCTACTGATTACTAATTTCGATATAATATTGGGAATGAATTGGTTAAGTGAACATGGTGCTACCATAAATTGCCAAAGGAAGAAAATCACATTAGGCGGCAAAAGTCAAGCGAAGAATTTCATTGGCAAATTTAGTACTCAAGCTTAGTTAATCAACGCGATGAAGGCCGAGAAACTAGTCAAGAAAGGGTGTGATGCATACCTAGTAGCAATGCTAGGTTAGAAGAAATAAAATATCCCTATCGCCAAAAATCATATAGTATGTGAATTCACCGATGTATTTTTTGAAGTCCTACTTGGTCTCCCCCCTGTTCGGGAAGTAGAATTCGTGGTAGAATTAATTCTAGGAACACAACCATTATGAAAGATTCCTTATCGCATGGCACCTAAGGAGTTATAAGAATTGATTAAGAAACTTCAAGAGCTGCTCGAGAAGGGTCTCATTTGACCAAGTTCATCTTCTTGGGGAGCGCCAATATTGTTCGTAAAGAAAAAGATGGTTTGATGCGCATGTGTATCGATTACCATGAGCTAAATAAGGTAACCATTAAGAACTAGTACCCGTTACCTCAAATCGGTGATCTCTTTGATCAACTATCCGAAGCCAAGGTATTCTCTAAGATTGACTTACGATTAGGTTACCATTAATTGCGAGTCAAGGGTTATGATATTGAGAAGACAACATTCCGAATTTGTTATGGACACTATGAGTTTGAAGTAATGTCATTTGGTCTAACAAACACATTGTCTATTTTTATGAACTTAATGCAGTGAGTGATTAAAGCATATTTAGATAAATTCGTCATCCTCCTAATCAATAATATTTTGATTTATTTGAAAAGTAAAGCAGAACATAAGATCCATTTAAGGGCAGTGTTAGAAGAACTACGTGACTACAAACTCTATGTCAAATATTCTAAATGCAAATTCTGGCTTGACTCAATCGCTTTTCTAGGTCATGTGGTGGATGCCCAAGGTATTAGAGTAGACCAAACAAAGTCAATGTTGTTCAAGGTTGGTCGCAGCCAAAATCTTTGGCTGACATCAGAAGCTTCCTGGGTTTAGATGGCTATTATAGAAAGTTTGTGAAAGAATTTTCTCAGATAGCTATTTCTCTAACAAAGTTAACTCAGAAGGCAATTTTGTTTGGAACCCCGAGTGTGAAAATGCTTTCCAATCACTAAGAGATGCCCTCTCTTCTACCCCAGTACTTGCTTTACTTAAAGAAGGCTTGAATAACCAAGTCTATACCAATGCTTCTGGAATATGCTTGGGTTGTGTTTTAATGCAAGAAGGAAAAGTCATTGTGTATGCTTATCGACAATTAAAGCCGCACAAGAAGAATTATCCAGTCCACGATCTTGAACTTGCCACTATAGTATTTGCTATAAAGATCTGGCGTCATTACCTTTATGGCATCCAATGCTCTATATTCACAGATCATCACTCAGTAGGAACTTAATTGCCACTAGCGTAGATGGCTTGAATTAATAATTGCTTATGATTTAACTATCCAATTCCATCCCAGCAAAGCAAATGTTGTAGCAGATGCTCTAAGTTGTCGTGCTATGCTATCTACCATGATTGCTGCAAGTTTGTTAGAAGAAGAATTTTGTAAACTCAAAATTATCCCAGTACGTGGAGATATGCTAAGCGCAGTGCTAACCAATATGATTGTAGAACCAACCTTCCATCGAGATGTCTCCATCTCACAAACTAAAGATGAGGATTATCTGAAGTTCAAAGTCCACATTGAAGGAGGTCATCATCATAATCTGTAATTGCGTAGCAATGTAATCTATCAAGATAAACATTTATGAATTCCTAAATCCATGCACCAAGAGATTCTTATTGAAGATCACAATTCAGGATATCAGGTTCACCCTGGCAGTTCCAAAATGTATCAAAATTTGAAAATGTCATTATGGTGGCCTAGAAGAAGAAGAGTGTGGCAAAGTTTGTTGCAAAATGTCATGCATGCAATCTTGTTAAAGTAGAGAATCAAAGGCTCGGGGGACTTCTTCATCCTTTGGAAATCCCTTAATGGAAATGCTTTGATATTTCCATGGACATTGTCATGGGCTTACCCAAGTCAAGGTTTGGTGCTATGTCAATTTGGGCCATAATTGATCAACTAACCAAGTCAGTATATTTCATCCCAATGCATCAAATAGATTTCATTGTGAATTTGGCAAAACTATGCATTAGAGAAATTGTCAGACTTTTTGGTATCTCGAGATCAATTGTTTCTGATCATGACAGAAGATTCACCTCTAAGTTCTAGCAAGCAGTGCATCAAGACCTGGGGATTACCCTGACCATGAGCACCACTTTTCATCCTCAAATAGATGGACAAATATAATGCGTTAATTAGGTTCTTAAAGACCTTCTGCGATAATGTATCTTAGATTTCTGAGGTTTTTGGGAAGACCACATTCCTCCAGTGGAGTTTTCTTATAATAATAGTTTCCAAGCGAGTATCGGCATGGCACCATATGAAGCTTTGTATGGCCAAAAGTGCAGCACTCTATTGGCATGGTCTAAAATAGGGAGTGTTTAGTTATATAGATCTAATTTGGTAAAAGAAACAAATAGAAAAGTGCATCTGATCCAACAAAGAATTAAAGTAGCACAAGATCACCAGAGTAAATATTATGATGCCCACCATCATCCTCTAGAATTCAATGTTGGAGATTTTGCTTATCTCAAGATCAATCATGTGAAAGGAGTATTCCATTTTGGTGTAACTGGGAAACTCAATCCTTGCTACATCGGAACTTTCAAAGTATTAGCCAAGAAAGGCCCTACAACCTATATATTAAAGCTTTCGGAGGATTTCTCTACAATCCACAATATATTCCATATCTCCCAGCTGCGGAGATGACTTCGTAATTCATCGCATCTAGTTCAACTTCCACTGGTATCTCTTCAGCCAGACCTTTCTTATGTAGAGGAGCCTATCCAATTCTTAGCTCATGATCAAAAGTAGTAGAGAAATTGCTCTATCTCTATGGTGAAGGTTAAGTGTAGGAATCGTTCTCTCAAAGAATCCACTTGGGAGAAAAAGGCCGATATGCAGCATAAATACCCATGTCTCTTTGATAATCTAGGTACCTTTAAATTTTAAAACTTTCCCCTTAAATTCTTGTATTTTCTTTTCCCTTCTTAGGATGATATCGAGGACGACATCGTTCTTAAGTGGAGGAGTTTGTAATAATCATAAGTTGTTACTTAGCTTAATTATAAGCTTAATCTTGATTTTATTTTAATACCATTGCATCCACTAGCTCACTAAGAGCTAATCCTAAAAATTTGGGGTCAATTGGACCTCTCTAGGTCAAATAGGCATTTTGGTCCAATTAGGTGCCCTAATTAATAGCTAAAATATTTTGATCTCCAATCCAAAATATGATTGCATTTTTGAAATCATCATCCCTAATTATCTAGAGGTGTAAGTTTTGGAATTTTATGAGATTATTTAGGCCTTAATTAGATTAAAGCTAAATTGGGGAAATTGTATTTTAGAAATCCTAATCACAATTTAAATTTGCATTTATACCCACAACAAATTTACCTATCCAGGATTCACTGGCAGACTGCGGGCGATCCACCGTAGAGCCATGTGACAGTGGAGCTCCACTGTATCTACTGACATACCTAAAATATGTCTGCGCTTTCACGCAAGTGTACGTGGTTTGAAGTAATAAGTGGATAGTTTAATTTCAGGGATTTATCAAACCACAGAGAATTGGATATTTTGTTACTAAGGTCTATCTATGATCACTAATGTTTAAGCTATACGCGTATTGATTTGTGTTGGTTCCTGAACAAGCACAACAACACTTAGTATAAAATACTTCTAATAAATGGAAGAGGAGAGTTGGGTTTCTCCCACATGATATGATAGATAACTTATATATGATGATTCCTCAAGTGTTCATTAGTTCTTTAGTCAAGTGCATATTGTTCTTCTTAGAGTTTTAATTCAAAGAATTACAAGTTCAAGTCTCGTGCATGAAACAAACACACAGTCGATTCTATTTTAGCACATAGACCCTTATAAGATTTTAGATTTATAGTTTTTATCTCATCTCTTGATCATGGAGATGAGGGTTATAAAGCTTAAGATCTTATAAGCATTGATTCCACTAATAGCTTCACGCACCTTAAGCATAGTTTAAATAAGTGAGTGATTTCATTGGGCTCAATAACTATGTCACCTCATTTATGAGCACTCAATGAATCCATTCCCTTTCTCAAGTATGCTGAGAAACGGAGCTCAATTAGTGGGTCTTAGCATCACATGCTTCAACTCATTAGTTGAGCATAGATTAAGGTGCACTAAGCTCAAGAACTTTCTCACATAGCTCTAAGCTCTCATGCACTCATAAATCTAGTATCAAAAATAAGGTGAGCTATGGAGCACAAGACAAAATAGTCCTTGAGTTTAATTAGTCCTTTGTCTTTTGGTCCATATTCAAGTCCACAATAGTCCTTTTATTTCTTTAACAAGGCATTGAGTTCATGGTTTTTATTAAAGCTTGAGGAAAACTTCATATAATTATAATATTTATCAATATATGTGGGATTGCCCCAACCTCCCCAAGGGAGGTTTAGCTCTCCATTAAAAAAGAGATGAGAAAAATACATACATGGATAAAGACCCTTTCATGATCAACTAAGAAAAACACACAAGCAAGATTTAGAAAATACTAGGAACGTTCCTTTGGGAAGTTCTCCGGACTCCTCTTCTTCTTGCTTGAAGCTGCTTCTCTTAGTTCCCTAGTGCTGCCTTTCTTTTCCTTCTCCTTAGCAAGATGAGATCTTCCACCCTTGGAGGGTTCTCCTTCTCCTCTATGCAGCCCTCTCTTACTTAGGTTGTAGTGAGCCAAGTTGGGAACATCTCTTAAGTCAAGAGAAGTGGTATTTATAGAGGAGGGTTGCTTCTTCATCTTCTCATTTCAAAATTTGCTTTTGCCTTTTAAACATTCTAATGTAATGATGGCAAAATTCAGTTGAGGGATGAAAAGACTATTACTTTTCCATTGATAATTCTCCACATCACCTCAAGAAGACCATTTTCCCCTTAAAAAACATAACTGTTGTAGAGGGAATGATGGCTGGAGATAAGGTGCTAGTTTTGGGTCTTATCCCAGCCGTAATTAATGTCTCTGCCAGACAAAAATTTAGCGGGCCGCTGCAGTGCGCTACAACAAATTTTTTTGCAAAGTGGGCCTCCGTGGCGCGCTGGGGCGTTTTGGCTGAAATAATGAAGGGTCACTGTAGCGCGCTATAGTGCTAGCAATTTCGCAAGTTGGACCACTGCAACACGCTGTGGCACCCAAATTCGCAAATTAGTCCGCTGCAAGCGCGCAGTGGCACTAGCGCTTCGCAAAGTGCTCCACTGTAGCGCGCTTTGGTGCCCAATTTTGCAAATTGTCCCCTGCAGCGCGCTGTGGCACTAGCGCTCCGCAAAGTGCTTCTCTGCCGTGTGCTATGATGCCCAATTTCTCAAATTAGCCCGCTGTGGTGCTAGCGCTTCGCAAAGTGCTCCGCTGCAGCGTGCTGTGGTGCCAGCGCCTTGCAAGCTGGACCGCTGCAGCGCGTTGTGGCGCCCAATTTTGCAAAATGGCCCACTGCAACGCCCTGTGGCGCCAGTGCGTCACAAGTTGGACCGCTGCAGCGCTGTGTGGCGCCCGATTTTGCAAAATGGCCCGCTGCAGCACGCTATGGCGCCAGCGCTTCCCATGCTGGACCATTGCATCGCGCTGTGGCAGAAGATTTTAGAAAGTGGCCCGCTGCAGTGCGCGGTAGCGATTTTTCTTTAAAAATTTTGGAAAATGGTCCATTTTGCTCAGAATTCGTTGGACAGGCAATTTTCTTGAAAAGATAAGCAAAATAGGATTAAGGAAGAAGTTTTAAAATAAGAAATGAATAAAATTTTCCTTTAATTAGAATATAAATTATGGATTCATCACACTCCCACACTTAAATTCTTTCTCGTCCTCGAGTAAGCTTTAAAATTGTTTTTTTTTATTTATTTCTTAGGTGTGAAAGTTAACAAAGGATATCAATTAGATTTTGATGAGCAATTTAAGGCATGTGCTTAACTGAATTGACTAAAATCATTTGGTATTAAATTTTCAAATTTTGGATATGAACCAAGGTTAATAGATTAATCTCCAAGTATTTGTATTTATGCTTTCTACTAGGTAATGGGGGAGGTTCTTTGGAACACTGGACTAGAGAGGTAGTGAAATAATTAAGAGTTTTGTGCCATGTGTTCCTTCTTATAAATCACAAAGTTGATTAGATTAAAGGAAAGATATTTTTCATCATCCTTTTTCATTTTTTTCATTTGGGAAAGATATTTTTGATCATCCCTATTTTTATGTTTTTCTCTTTTCATTCTTAGGGAAAGATATTTTTCTTCATTCCCAATTTAAATCTTTGTGATCATGAAGTCCTACGGGAGCCTAGCACACTATTTTAGATTACTTACCATAATCTCTAATTTTTAAGTCCAATGCATTCCCTCACACTTAGTCCTTAACATTGATTTAAATTTTTAGAGATTATATTAACCTAAATTCATTCCTTAGTTCAAAGGCTTAATGATATCAATGTATTGATCACTTTTTGTTAAGCGCCCCTTTTATTTCATATCATTTTATTTATTGATATTTTAGTGACTTTCATTTCTTGAAAAACTCAGAAAAATTTATCATTTTCAAATTCTAGAGAGAATTAGGAATATGATGATCCATAATTTAAATTCCTCAAAATAAAACACCCAAAAAACAAAAGTACAAAAACAAATGATGCAAAATAAAAAAAATAATAAAAAATACAATCTATTTATTCTTGGGCTGCCTCCCAATAAGCGCTCGTTTTAATGTCTCAGCCCGACACGAGTAAGCTCAATCATGTGATACCTTCATTTGGGAGGTCCTGAAGGGTCCATCCTCCCTTTTCTTGTAAGATTCCTTCCTCCAAGTACATCTTAAGATGATTCCCATTTACTTTAAAAGTGCCATCGTTCGAAGCTACTTCCACTGCTCCATGAGGGAAAACCTTAGTGACAGTAAATGGTCTTGTCCATCTTGACTTCAATTTTTATGGAAATAATTTTAATCTTGAGTTAAAAAGCAGTACTTTCATTCCAAGTTGAAAATACTTTGGCTTGATCAGCTTATCATGCCATTTTTTAATTTGCTCTTTATATAATTTTGCATTCTCATAGGCGTTTAGTTTGAATTCATCAAGCTCATTTAATTGTAACATTCTTTGTGCACCTGCTTTTGGGAGTCAAAGTTTAATTTTTGACTGCCCAAAAGGCACAGTGCTCCAATTCAATCAGAAGATGACATGATTTACTGTAAATGAGCTTAAAAGGAGACATTCCTAAAGGAGTTTTAAAAGCAGTTCTATATGCCCACATAGCATTTAGAAGCTTTAAAGCCCAATCCTTTCTATTTTGATTCACAATTTTTTCTAAAATTTGCTTAAGCTCCCTATTTGAGACTTCAAACTGCCCACTAGTTTGAGGGTGGTAGGGAGTACCCATCTTATGTCTCACCCCATAGCTTTTTAATACATTCTCCAACTGTGTCTATTACAGAAATGTTTTCCCCCATCACTGATTAGGAATATAGTTGTCCCAAATCTAGCTAGCACTTGTTCTTTGAGAAATTTAATAATAGTTTTAACATCGTTGTTCACACATGCTGATGCCTCAACCCATTTGGACACATATTCCACCGCCACAAGAATATACATATTGGTTTGGGATAAGGGAAATGGTCCCATAAAGTCAATTCCCCATACATCGAATACCTCCACTTCAAAAATTCCATTCAAAGGGAGCTCATCCCTTTTGCTTAAATTTCCAGTTCTTTGGCACTTATCACAACTTTTGACAAAGTCAGTAGTATTTTTGAACAATTGGGGCCAAAAGAATCTGGATTAAAGTACCTTTGTAGCTATTCGCTCAATCCCATGGTGCCCTCCATACGGAGATGTGTGACAATGATAGAGAATATTTCTAATTTCGGATTTAGGAACACATCTCCTTAGGAGTTAATCATTGCAACATTTGTACAAAAAAGGATTATACCAAAAGTAGTTCTTAATGTCAACGAAGAATTTTTTTCTTTATTGGTAGCTCATATTTTTTGGTATGACTCCTCCTGCAAGATATTTCACAAAGTCAGCAAACCAAGGGGAATGATTTGAAGCAATAGCATAAAGTTTCTCATCGGGGAACGTTTCACTAATTTCGGTCAACTTATCATTATCGAGGTGGGTCAATCTAGATAAGTGATCAGCAAGCACATTTTTACTCCCTTTCTTATCCCGAATTTTTAGATCAAACTCTTGCAAGAGAAACACCCAACGTATCAAGCGAGATTTTGCTTCTTTCTTTTGAAGGAGATACTTAATAGCTGCATGATCAGTGTAAACAATAGTCTTAGACCCAATGAGATATGACCTAAATTTAGTGAAGGCAAAGATGACAACTAGGAGTTCCTTTTCAGTGGTAGTGTAATTTCTTTGAGCATCGTCAAGGAGCTTAGTAGCATAATAGATTGAATTGAAGGTTCACTCCTTTCGCTGCCTAAGGATAGAACCAACTGCAAGGTCACTCGCATCACACATAATTTCAAAAGGTGAATCCCAATTTGGAGTAGAAATTTTTGGAGTAGAGATTAAAGCAGTTTTTATGGCATTGAAATCTTTTAAACAATCTTCTTCAAAATTGAACTCGACATCCTTCCCAAATAATCTACAAAGCGGCAAACTTATATTGGAGAAGTCCTTGATAAATCTTCTATAAAAACCTGCATGCCTAAGGAAGCTTCTAATTCCTTTTACATTGATGGGATAAGAAAGTTTTTCAATTACCTCAACCTTGGCCTTATCAACTTCTATCCCTCTCCAAGAAATTAATTGACCAAGGATAATACCTTCTTCCCCCATGAAATGATATTTTTCCCAATTTAAGACTATATTTGATTCTTCACATCTTCTTAAAACCTTTTCTAGATTGATTAAGCAATGATTGAAAGAGCTCCTAACAACAGAAAAACCATCCATAAAGATTTCCAAAAACTCTTCTATCATGTCAGAAAAGATAGCCATCAAACAATGTTGAAAAGTGGCTGGAGGATTGCATAATCCGAAGGGCATTCTTCTAAAGGCAAATATCCTAAAGGGGCAGGTAAAAGTTGTTTTCTCTTGGTCCTCAGGTGAAATAAAGATTTGATTATATCATGCATATCCAAGATTATGAAATCAACGGGGAAAATGAACTTGTCTACCTTCACAAGCACATTCTCCACAATTTATAAGGGGGATTTTACAGATCTATCGGCGAATTGGAGGAGAACAGAGGTGGGTTTTAAGTGATCAATTTCTAACTTCTTGAATATGTATAATGGCATCAAATTTATGGATGCACCTAGATCACAAAGGGCTTTTTGGAAAGATTGGCTTCCAATGGTGCAAGGGATAGTGAAACTCTCTGGATCCTTCTTTTTGATGGGAATCTTCCTCTGAAGGATTGCACTATATTCTTCTATTAATGCCACAGTCTCATTTTCATCATTCTTCCGTTTCTTTGAGAGGATGTCTTTCATAAATTTAGCATAACTAGGCATTTGCTATAGAGTTTCTGTGAAAGGGATATTTATATGAAGAGTTTTAAAAGTTTCTAGGAATTTGTGGTATTGGAGATCAAGTTTCTCCCTAACCATTTGCTGAGGATATGGTATATGATAGATTTCCTTAAGTTGATCTCCAAGTTCTTCCATTTCTAAATCCCTAACATTATTCCTCTCTTTTATGATCATTTCTTCTTCCTCCCTCTTTTCCTCTCTAGCTGTCACTATGTTTTTACGATTCTCATCTCTTACGACCGGCCTCATAATTTTTCCACTTCTTAGGATTATTGCATTCCCCGACTCCTTTTCATACTCACCAATGACTCCCACTAATGAAGGTTGTTCTAACTGTTTCATGATTTCTTTTAGCTTTTGTTCTATTCTTTTTACTGATTTCTCTTGCCTTAAAAGAGTGTGTTCGTGCCTATTTAAGGTGGCATCAATTTTATTCATTAATTTAGTTGTGGAGGTTCTAAATTTGATAAGCAAGCTTTCAAATCTCTCTCTAGTCCTTCCATGATTCATGATTACATGGACATTTCTTAACTCTCCATCTTCCTCCTGACACGAATTAACATACCCATATTCTAACTTTTTATTGAGTTGAGAGATTTGGTTTTGGAGCTCACGGATTTGTTGTGAATTTCCAAGTGAGTTACATTCATTTTTATTATGGTGATTATTCCTCTAGAGAGGCCATTGGTAAGCATTGTTTGCCATTTCTTCTAAGAGGCCATAAGCCTTTTCTTGGGTTTTGCTACTGATAGATCCTCTGGTGGCCGCATCGATGAGAGTCCTTGTAGGAGCATTCAAACCATTATAAAAGGTTTGAACTTGCATCCACAAGAGAAACCCATGATGTGGGCATTGCCTTAAGTACTCCATAAAGCTATCCCACCCATGATACAGTGTCTCACCTTCCAATTGAGTGAAGATGGTTATCTCAATTCTCAACAGAGCAGTTTTTGCCAGAGGAAAATACTTGGCTAAGAATTTCTTAGCCAAATCATCCCAGGTCCGGATTGAATCGCCTGGGAGAGAGCTAAGCCAACTTTTGGCTCTATCTCTTAAAGAGAATGAGAAAAGCCTTAATTTAACAGCGTCTTCAGAGACACCGTTAAATCTGAAGGTGTTACAGATTTCAGGGAAAGTTGAAATGTGTGAATTAGGGTCTTCAGTGGCCAATCCTCCAAACTGGTTATTTTGAACCATACACAGAGTGGAAGGTGTGATCTCAAAGTTATTGGCTTCTATATTATGCCTTGCAATAGCATGGGGAATTCCTCTAACAATGGTAGTGCATAGTCTTTCAATGCTATTCCCCTAGTCACTCCTAATGGCTCTCCATGATTTTCATTATAATTTTCCATAACGACTTGTTAGCTTAGTAAATTGTTTTGTTCTCTTCTAATCTGCAAGTAAGTTCTCTCAATTTCAGGGTCAAAAAGATATTCCAAGCAAACCCTTCTATTCATACACAACACCAATTGGGCTATCAAGAACAAATTCAGCAATAATGTTCAAAGATTCAACAATAATAAAAGAAAAAAGAAAAGTAAATGGTTATTACCTATAATTACAAAAATCAAAAATTAAGCGTATATGCAAGAAATTGCTTAAATCACTAATTACTGATAGATTCTCCTTAATATGATACAAGTTCTAATTCCCTAACAATGGCGCCAAAAACTTGACAGACCTAAAATACATCTGCACTTTCACGCAAGTGTACGTGGTCTGAAGTAATAAGTGGAAAGTTGAATTTCTGGGATTTATCAAACCACAGAAAATTGGATATTTTGTTACTAAGGTCTATCTATGATCACTAATATTTAAGCTATACGTGTATTGATTTGTGTTGGTTCCTGAATAAGCACGACAACACTTAGTAGAAAATACTTCTGATAAAAGGAAGAGGAGAGTTAGGTTTCTCCCACATGATATGTTAAATAACTTATGTATGATGATTTCTCAAGCGTTCATTAGTTCTTTAGTCAAGTGCACATTATTCTTCTTAGAGTTTTAATTTAAAGAATTACAAGTTCAAGTCTCGTGCATGAAATGAACACACAGTTGATTCTATTTTAGCACATAGACCCTCATAAGATTTTAGATTTGTAGTTTTTATCTCATCTCTTGATCATGGAGATGAGGGTTAAAAAGTTTAAAATATTATAAGTATTGATTCCACTAAGAGCTCCACGCACCTCAAGCATAGTTTAGATAAGTGAGTGATTTCATTGGGCTCAATGACTATGTCACCTCGTTTATGAGCACTCGATGAATCCATTCCCTCTCTCAAGTATGCTGAGTAACGGAGCTCAATTAGTGGGTCTTAGCATCACACGCTTCAACTCATTATTTGAGCATAGATTAAGGTGCACTAAGCTCAAGAACTTTCTCATATAGCTCTAAGCTCTCATGCACTCATAAATCTAGTATCAAAACTAAACTAAGATATGGAGCACAAGACAAAATAGTCCTTGAGTTCAATTATTCCTTTGTCCTTTGGTCCATATTCAAGTTCACAATCATCTTTTTATTTCTTTAACAAGGCATTGAGTTCATGATTTTTATTTAAACTTGAAGAAAACTTCATACAATTATAATATTTATCAATACATGTGGGATTTCCCCAACCCTCCACAAGGGAGGTTTAGCTCTCCATTACAAAAGAGATAGAAAGGAATACATACATGGATAAAGACCCTTTCATGATCAACTAAGAAAAACCCACAAGCAAGAGTTTAAAAAATACTAGGAATGTTCCTTTGGGAAGTTCTCCGGACTCCTCTTCTTCTTGCTTGAAGCTGCTTCTCTTAGGTCCCTAGTGCTGCCTTTCTTCTCCTTCTCCTTAGCAAGATGAGCTCTTCCACCCTTGGAGAGTTCTCCTTCTCCTCTATGCAGCCCTCTCTTACTTAGGTTATAGTGAGCCAAGTTGGGAACCTCTCTTAAGTCAAGAGAAGTGTTATTTATAGAGGAGGGCTGCTTCTGCATCTTCTCATTTCAAAATCTACTTTTGCCTTTTAAAAATTCTGATGCAATGATGGAAAAATCCAATTGAGGGATGAAAAGACTAGTACTTTTCCATTGATATTTCTCCACATCACCTAAAGAAGACCATTTTCCTCTTAAAAAATGTAGCTGCTGCAGAGGGAATGATGGTTGGAGACAAGGTGCTGGTTGGGGGTCTTGTCCCAGCCGCTATAAATGCCTCTACCAGATAAAAACTTGGCAGGCCGCTGCAGCGCGCTACAGCAGAAATTTTTGCAAAGTGGGCCGCTGAAGCGCGCTACAGCAGAAATTTTCGCAAAGTGGGCTGCTGTGGCGCACTGGGGCATTTTGGCTCAAATAATGAAAGGCCGCTGCAGCTCTCTATAGCGCTAACGATTTCGCAAGTTGGACCGCTGCTGCGCACTGTGACGCCCGAATTCACAAATTGGTCCGCTGCAGTGCACTGTGGCACTAGCGCTTCACAAAGTGCTCTGCTGCAGCGCGCTTTGGAACCCAATTTCATAAATTGGCCTGCAGAAGCGCGCTGTGGCGCTAGCACTTCACAAAGTGCTCTGCTGCAGCGCACTATGGTGGCCAATTTTGCAGATTGGCCCACTGCGGCGAGCTATGGTGCTAGCACTTCGCAAAGTGCTCTGCTGCAGCACGCTATGGCGCCCAATTTTGCAAATTGGCCTTCTGCGGCGCGCTGTGGCGCTAACGCTTCGCAAAGTGCTCCGCTGCAGCGCGCTGTGGTGCCAGCACTTTGTAAGCTGGACTGTTGTAGTGCACTGTGGTGCCCGATTTCGCAAAATGGCCCGCTGCAGCATGCTGTGGCGCCAGCGCTGTGCAAGCTGGACCGCTGCAAAGCGCTGTGGCGGAAGATTTCGCAAAGTGGCCCGCTGTAGCGCGTGGCAGCGATTTTTCCTTAGAAAATTTGGAAAATGGTCCATTTTGCTTAGAATTTGTTGGATAGGCAATTTTCCTAAAAATATAAGCAAAATAGGATTAAGGAAGCAGTTTTAATATGAGAAATGAATAAAAATTTCCTTTAATTAGGATATAAATTATGGATTCATCATCTAGCAGTCCCTCTACTCAATCCAATGGCCTAGTTCTAATTATGCTAGAGCGTGGATTGGGCATTCGATTCGCCCTTCGAATCCCATGGCCTTGATCATTTCGGATCCAACCATTAGGATCCGGAAGATTACAACCATTCTGCAGTTCTGATCGATCAATCAGACGGATATTTGGGGACATAGTATTATGGATCTTTGTCCCCACTCTTTCGTATCCCTGACCGAGAGGATCCTGCATACCTAGATATCATTCCCTGTCCCCCACTTCCCCAGCCACCTTAACATGCCGTTAGGAACCTCCCCTACTTGGTGAGGTGCCACAATCAGGCCCCATGGCCCGATCGAGCTCAAATTGTAATTTGAGAGCTTGGCCTTGACCTAATTTTTTGGATCATCCTAAGCCCACCCGCATCTCCCAAGCTCCTCCCTGAGGCTATAAATAGCCTCAAGAATTATCCAGAAGGCTATTTTCCCTATGTATGCCTATAATTGGAGCTCCCTCCCACAAGACTATCCCCATACTTCTGAGCTTTCCCAATGCTTCCTGTCCTGCTCGTTGCTGTCATAGGGTGTGCACTCGACATTCAAGTCCCCTAACACCTTCTAGAATCTTAGTAGCCTCTGCATTGCCCTCTATAGATCACTCCAACTTCATCCAGTCAAACCAGGTACTTCACATTGATGTACTGAGTTAATTAGGCTCAATACCTCATCCCTTTTGATTCAAAAATGATCACTTAGATTAATCGAACGTACAATAATTATTTTTGAGACCTATCTTTGCCCTGATTGATCGAATTGATCGATCAGGATACTATTTGTTTGGAGATCAGGGTCCGAGTAAGAACCCAGTGATAGACTTCATCCCAGACCTTGCCGCCATGGGGGTTTGATTTGTCTCACCTCCCTGAAGGTGAAGGAATTGAACCTAGGGCGAATCATGGTCTCTATGGGGAGAACTCCCCACAGTAGCTCCATGGCAACACTCTCGAGTGAGTAAGGTTCAAGAGTTCCCAGTTGTGAGGCCCTGTACCCTCTGCGGCCATGCTAACACTGATATTAGCATAAACACGAGGAGTACGGTGCTCCAATTATGGAAAATCCCCTAACGTAAGTAGGGTCAAGCAAGACCCAACCCACCTTAAGCCAAGGACTTGTCACCTGAACTGTGAACAAACATAAATATATTAAAGTAGTGAAAACAGAAAATAGTATAACATAACATCCACATCACAATATTATATAAGAGAGTAAAAGAAACAGTAACTCAGCTCAAAGTGCTGAAAGTAAATACATCCAGAAATAATTATTACTGACTGAAAGTTTAAAGGAAAGAAAAGATCTCTCAAGCTCACAGCAGAAAAAGAAAATCTATCTAAGCTACCACAGGAAGGTCCTCCTCCTGTACTGACTCCTCTCCTACAGAACCACCTATGAACAACTCCAAATTTGACATTTGCCGGTATCCCAAATGCCAGGGCCCCAGCGCACAAAAGAAAAATGTTACAGTTAGACAAATTATCTAAGTACATTTTAGGCTATTTAAGTGAACTAAACATTTAAAGATATCACTATTTTAAATATGTAAGCAATATAAGGTGCATTAAGCTACAAAGAAAAAGATAGCTATAAACTATTCATTTATAACTAAATAATAGGTATGTGAAGTAACATACAAAACATTAAATTAAGCAAGGTGAGGCTAAAGGTAAAAATAACTGCAAGTATTTAGATAAACTGATCCTAACATGCTTATGATCATATGAAGACATGCTAATTTTTGTAAGAGTAAACTGCACTGAAATGTGATGAAATAAATGTACAAAACTCCTAAATATGTCAATAATTAATAGCTATTCAATGGAAACATGTGTATATAAGTATGCATATTTAGTGAATAAAAGGCCACTAAAGTATGTGGCTAAGCAAACTAAATACAAAAAAGAGCTAAAAGTAAAGCCACTGAGATATGCAGCAAAGCAATTGAAAGTATCAAAAATAAGGCCACTGAGGCATGTGGCAAAGCAAAACAAAGCACTGAAATAGAATTGAAGTAAAAGTATGCCTAAAACATAGTACTGTCATAACAGAAATAGGCCATATAGGGTCTCTAAACAGAAAGTTCAACATGTGTCCATCCTAGGCATCATCAGAGCTAGGTTCGAGTTGAACTTATAGAATAAGACATGTATCCATCCTAACCAAGCACTGGGCTAGATCCGAGTCTATTCTATAATAAAACTAGAACTAAAGAGGCAGATTAAGCTAGGATATACCCTACTGAATTGTATGCACTGAAGGAACTGAGTGTATGTTATGCCTTTCAAATACTACTTAGGATGTATCTTCCATATCCTCAGTTCACCTATTATGCTCAAGGAACAAGGCTCAATATTCAAGGTGTGCAGAGCAATCAAGTCAAAGTAAGCAAGAGACTCAACTAGATTTATGTGATATCTGTTATTATCTAATTTATCCAAATCTAACTATACTGAGAAGATACAAATTTAGGATCTCCAATATCCAGCTATCGAGTATACTCTCTGATTCACAACCTTAATGTTGATATTAGAACTTATCAAGTTCTAATTTTTAATCAAATGATGATTATAAGAGTTTAAAATAAATAACTAAATGACCTAGTTATTATCATTTTTTTTCACTTAACCCAAATCTTGATCAAGTAAATCAAGATTGAGGATTTTGGACTTCAACTCCACATTGGGGTTCAAATCATAAATCAAAGGTAATATCTTAATAAGGATCTAGGGCTCACACTTAAACATAATTTAAATGTGCAATACCTTATAAGCTGAAGGGTTTAGAACTATGATCTTAATAAAGGGTTATTTTAATATTATAAGATAAAATAATCATTTAAGAACTAAGAATCTAAGATCTTATTTAATCTTTAAGATAATTACCTTATTCTATAGATTGAATCAATCCTACACCCACAAGGAGGGTTTCAAAGGATTAAATAATTAATCAATTAAGGAATTCCAAAGAAGGTAATTCAATTCAATCAGATAATCTAAAGTTTAAGATCTAAGATCTAAGGTCTAAGGTATGATCACTTTAGATCTAAGCTAAAAACTAGACTTAGGATCTTACAAGAATATTTCCTTTAGAATTTCTAGCCTATGGATCATTTTAATTAAGCACTTAAACTAGAGATTTAGTATTAATGCTAATTAGGTTTGCTCTCTTAAGGAGGTGGTTTTGAATACTTTTAAGATCTTAAGATCTTAATTAGAACTTCTTAAGATTTCATTACTTAACTTTACCCTTATTAACATGAGAATTCAGAAGGGTGTTAATGTATTAACTAGTGACATTTTATTGAAATTTCAAGGTTTAACAGGTGCTTAAACCTATTTTGGTTAAAATGACCAAAATACCCATCCTAAGGCTAAAAATTGGATTTTAAGATTTAATCATCTAAATTGATTCAAACCTATTTTAATGAGCTTCATATTGATTAATAAAGTGACTAAGACTTTAATTTAGGATTTGATAGCGTTATTAGCTTAATTATCACTAATCACACCTTAAGGTCAGTTAAAGTGATTAAGTAAATTAATGCATATTAGGAAGATCCAAACACCTTTATAGTCTCTACCATACTTAATAAGAAATTCAGAGACTAATTCAAGGCTTAATTCACAAATCTCATTTTTAGGGTAATTAGGAGTTGATTAGCAATTTTAGGGTCCTTAAATTATCTTTGATGGTTTACATAGGGTCTTTATGGTCTTATGAGCAATTAGAGACCCTAAATCAATATTTTTGGGCAATTAATGAATTTATTATGATTTAAATATAAATAGAGAAGGATTAGGGGATTATTTAAAATCTAACCATTGGATCTTTGATTTTATTTTATATTATTGTTCCTTGCATTTTCCTGATTAAAATGGTATACTAGATCATACTATTTGGATAAGTATAACTAAAGTTATTTCATTAGTTTAATCTATATTTTTATTTAAATCATAACCATAGGTTATGATTTACTGAATTAATTTCCTTAAAGAAATTAATTCAGTAAATGCTTATTTAGCTGTCGGCCCAAAAGCCAAACGCGCAGGTCGGGGTCCGGCCCAACCCGGCACTAGTCGTCGTCTTCGTAGGCAATTCCCGATACCCGTTCCCCTAGGGTTAGCCTCCGATGTGCAATTCTCCACACACATGCACACCGCGGCCTGATCTCAATGGCTACACCTTCAGTGAACTAAGACGCATCAATTGAGGTAAGAAGCCCCATCTGGGAGGTGCCAGATTGCTGGAGTGCTACTCGACCAAGGCAAACTCCCAGGGTGCATATGTGAGGAGCTAATTCTCCCCACAGCATCCATGCCACGAGCTAAGATCTAACCCTACACGTCCAGGGATCGAAGGAGAGGCGATCGAGTGAGCCGAGAGGTCCCGAGGAGGTCTATATCACTAGAGTGCTACTCATGGTGGAACACAGATGGGATCCAATGATGGGTCGATCGATTCCAATCAAGTCGATCAATATGATCAAACCCAACCATCGATATGGGTCTACAATCATTGACAAGAGGTTCCAGCACCAATTGGAGAGCTAATGGCTTGAAGAAATGCGGTGATCAGGCGAACCAGAAGCTGACTGGCAGTGCACACTTAGATGATGAATTCGCCATATGGTCCACTTCCAGCTGCCCCTAAACTTTCGACAACCTATAGGAGGTTAAGGGTGAGGTCCTAACGCATCATCTAGGGTTTAATTGATAAAGAGCCGAGCTGAACTCAGCTTGGCAACGAAGGGTCATAAGGCTGTACCTGAGCTGAGAAGGAGAGACAACGACTGCGCACAACAGGAAACACTGGGATCCTCGAGCTCCTCTTTGATGCCTGGGGGTTTGAATAGCAAACCTCCCCCACTATCAGCGGTTCAAAGCTTGCAGGTTCAGCCGAGATCGCCGAGAGCTTTAGGAGAAATACAGCTAGGAATCAGGGGAACACAGTGAGCAAAGGGGCTTACTGTGATTCCCAAAATATATTTATAGGTCATGGAAAAGTCCAGGGGTGGTGCTGAGGCTCGGGACCCAGGGCATGGTTTGGCCTGAGGGAGAGGATGGGGTTAACTATCGGAGGGCAGAGTGGGAAGAGTGCTACCGACATCCCATTGCACCGAAGGGTAAAGGAGGAATAATGGGCTATTTTCCCATACTGCCATGGCTGGGAGAAGATCTGGTTGTCAGGGGACCAGCGCGCATTGAGAAATTGGGAGGTAGACGAAGGTGAATAGGCCGAAGTCCTTGGTAACCGTCTGATCACGCGGCCATTGGGGTTTGACGATCTGATGCGGCTCCCGAATAACAGAACTGCGGATTAGATCTTGAGCGTTGGATGAGAGATCCCATTCGAGCAGATAGGATTAGGTCACAACGTGAGTGATACGAGCTATAGGATTAGGTGCGTTAGGATGCGTGCTAGAGCATCATCACGACGGATAGGCTGCCCTGCCATCAGGACACCGCAGCAGATTTGCCATGGTCCCGACAGTAAATCCTGTGGTTAAATGAATATTAATTATTTAATTATTTAATAAATTAAATCTATTAATTAATTAATTAATTAAATTCTAATAATTTCCTAAATTCAATTTAGGACTAAATGAGCTCCAAAAATTTCCAAAAATTCACCCTTAGCTAATTAGGGTATGAGGAATTCAAAAATGAACTCTGATTTTAATTTGGAGATTAAACTAATTTAAGTATATTTCAGGATCCAAAAATACCAAAATTCTCAATTTAGCTTCGATTGATCCCAACTCCTAGGGTTAGGTTTAAATGACCCATTGAGTCTAATGGAATCAAAATTAAAACTTGGCTTAGCTTAATTAATCTAGATTTAGCTAGGGAAACAATTATGGTTATTACAGACTCCCCCACTTAAGAACAGTGTCATCCCCGATATCACTCAGTGAAGAAAGTACTACTAGGACTAAAATTTTAAATGAAACAGAAAGAAAAGAAAAGAACAGTGCCTGAACTTGCAAAGAGCTGTGGATATTTATTGTGCATATCAACTTCTTTTTCCCAAGTAGATTCCTCCAGAGATTAATTCTTCCATTGGACTTTGACCATTGGAATTGAATAATTTCTTAGCTGCTTTTGATCATGAGCTAAGACCTTGATTGGTTCTTGGACATAGGAAAGATCAAGTTGAATTTCTACTGCTGAAAGCTGAATGAGATGAGAAGGATCTTTGAGACATCTTCTTAATGATAATACATGGAACACATTGTGAATAACTGCAAAGTCATCATGAAGATTCAATCTGTAGGCAGATGATCCTACTTTGGCCAAAATCTTAAAGGTCCAACAAAGCGGGGACTGAGTTTACCTGCTACACAAAATCTGTAGACACCCTTCATTGTATAAACTTTCAAATAGGCAGAATCTCTAACATTAAATTCTAGAAGACGATGATGAGCATCATGATACTTGCTCTGATGATCTTGAGCTGAACGGATTCTTTATTTAATTAAATGAATCTTCTTATTAGTTTCTTCAACTAACTCTAAACCAAAAAGTTGAATGCTTCCTATTTTTGACCAGGCTAGCAGAGTACTGCATTTTCTACTATATAATGCCTCATAAGGAGCCATTTTAATACTAGCTTGGAAACTTTTATTGTAAGCAAACTCCACGAATGGAATATGATCTTCCCAGGAACTGATAAAGTTGAGAACACAAAGCCTAAGCAAATCCTCCAGAACTTGATTTACTCTTTCAGTCTGACCATCCGTCTGATGATGAAAGGCTGTACTCATAGCTAGAGTAGTACCCAGATCTTGGTGCACAGCTTGCCAAAACTTAGAAGTAAATATGCTATCTCTATCGGATACGATTGCTTTTGGGATACCATGCAGCATGATAATTTATTTGATATAGAGCTTTGCTAGCTTTTCAATAGAATCAGTCTGACGGATAGGAAGAAAGTGTGCCGATTTAGTTAAATGATCTACTATAACCCAGATTACATCGGCACCACATTTTGCGCGAGGCAATCCCATGACAAAATTCATAGATATATCAAACCATTTCCATTCAGGAATTTCTAATGGATGTAGAAGACTACCTAGTCTTTGGTGCTCAGCCTTTACCAAATTGCAGGAATGACACTTAACCACAAAATTGGCTATATACTTCTTCATACTGGGCCACCAAAATGATTGCTTTGGATCCTGGTACATCTTAGTACTGCCTGGGTGAATGTAATACCCAAAATTATGGCCTTCAATCAAACTTTACGATGCATGAATTTAGGAATCCACAAACAATTACCTTAATAAATTACATCGTTATGCAACTACAAATCATGACGACGACCACCTTTGATATCTACTTTGAATTTCAGATAGTCTTTGTCCTTGATCTTTGAGATGGAGACATCTCTATGGAAAGTGAGTTTTATATTAATATTCACTATAATAGAACTCAGCACATCACTACTGACTGGAGAAATTTCAAGCTTACGAAATTCTTGTTCTAAGGAATTGGAGGCAGTCATGGAAGATAGAGTGGCATGACGGCTAAAGGCATCGGCCACTACATTTTCCTTACCTGGATGATACTGAATACTTAGGTCATAATCACTGATAAGCTCTAACCATCTTCTCTGATAGCAGTTCAATTCTCTTTGAGTGAAGATATACTTTAAGCTTTGATGATCGGTGAAAACTGAACACTAAACTCCATATAAATAGTGACGCCAAATTTTTAGAGCAAATATTACGGCGGCAAGTTCAAGATCATGAACTGGATAATTTTTCTCGTGGGGTTTCAACTAACGAGAGGCATAAGCGATTACCTTCAAAGCCTTCAGAGCTAAATACATCCCTCATAATGCTCAAGCGATTATAAAATATTTGTTCATGAAGTTATGTGAGAGCAACTGTAGTGTCGCTGAATATGAAATTGAATTTTAAAGGTTATCCCATTATGCTCCAATACTAGTGAGCACTGAGTCTGCTAAATGCAGTCAATTTTTAAAAGGATTAAAATATTCTATTAATAAAATTCTTATGATCTTTGAATCTCCAAATTCTCAAACATGGATGAAAGTGCAAAATATTAAAACATGGGTAACAAGAAGAAGTAGAAGAGCTAAGAAAAAGGCCCCCATCTAGACATATACAATAAATTAAATACCAGAGGCCGAGACCGGCTCAAGTTAAGGTTTATCAAATAGCTCAGCAAACACCTACTAGGAAATACAACCGACGCATCCTTACGATAATTGTTATAATAAGAGTGGAATATGTTATACATGTGGACGTCCTGGTCACAACTTTTTGCAATGTCAAGCAACCCATACATGGGACAATCAGTGGATCACTTATCCTTCTCAAATGCAATGATAAGCACTCGTGTCAGCTCTAAGGCAATAACTCACACAAGCAGTCAGACTAGCTCAAATACATATAGCTTCTCCAATGCAAAGGAGAGGTCCACCCATTTCTTCTAAAGTACCCGCTACTAATCAAAGGGAAAGACCAATTGCTCCCCAGGAAGATGCACATGTGAGGATTTATACCCTCACCCTAGTTCTAGCCCCATAAGATAATGAAGTGGTATTAGGTACCACAATTTTTCCTTTTATAAATATCTTTCATATTATATTTAAATAAATCATGTAGTGTCTTTCATTTTAAATCCTAAGCATTTATATTTCAATGACAAATCTTATGGCATATTATTTGACACTAGTACAAGCTAGTCATTTATTTCAGAAAGATTTGCCAAAACTCTTGAACTACCATATTACAACTTAGATAAAGTCTTGAACATTGGGTTACCATCTGGTTCCCTCATGAGTGCACAAAAATGTTTTGACTGTAATATAACAATTAATGGCAAGGCATATAAATCAAATATGATAGTAATGCGTGTACTGAAACTTTAGATCTAGTACCTTGGATTTCAGAGTTTGAACCTCATGTTTGGAGTTTAACTCTAAAATCCTTAATCTTTATTATTTCAATCAAGATTGGCTTGGTATGGATAAATATATCAAATTTGGATGAATGAGTGTTTATTTCACTTTTGCAGGCGACACTTCTGATTTTTAAATTAGAACTTATTAAGTTCTAATGCTTAACTTTATAAGGCTGTAAATCTAAGTTTATGCTGGATGAAGGATTTAGAGATCCTGAGCTTGTGCAAACTTAGAAGAGTTATAATGAATAAATTAGTTAACAATAGATATCACATGTAGTTTAGTAGAGTCTTGCTTGCTTATTATTAAACTTTGTTGCTTTGCATTCTTTATATTTGAGCCATATACTTTTGGACATGTTAGTTGAATATAGAATAATTACTGAGTATTCTGCATTATTTTTGAATGCATAAATTATATTCATGATATTTCTATAAGTTTAATATGTATGTTCAATGATTTAAATGTTAGATCAATTTTATAGAGTATGTCCTAGTTAGTCTGCCTCTTCAGTTTAGTTTTTCTTTGACAAAAAACATTCAGAACTAAATTTATTGTTGGTTAGATGGTATATATCTTTTTTGGAGAATCAACTTGGATCTAGCTTTGTGGTTTGCTAGATATTACTGGGGGACTATTTTTGTTTGAATGGCTATGTAAGCCATTCTATATTAAAGCAGTATTAACCTAAGTATATGTCTATTCAGTTCAATTTAGTTCAGTTCAGTCCAATTTATTTCACTTAGTTTCAGTGACTTTTGTAGTCAATTCTATGTTTTTGCACCTTTTTGGTTATTTTCTATTTTCTGCACACTTTTACAGTTCAGTTCAGTTTGCTCAGTACTTGTATTACTTATGTATGCTAGGATGCTAGCTATAGTAGATGCTTATTTCAGTTTGCTTATATGCTTCAAGTCACTTTACTTTCTGTGAATCAACATGTATTCATATGATCATAAGCATGTTAGGATGTGCTTTACTTTCAGTAGATTCAGCATTTGTAATTATATGTATATTTATTACCTGACTTTATTGCAACTTCTAAGCTAAGGTATATTGCTTTGAATACTTCTTTTGATAAGTACAAATGTGTGATTCATACCTTTCCACTTTACTTGTGGCTTACTGCTCCCTATTTAGCTATTGTTGTTTTAGGTTTGTGTAATGTGATATCTTAAATAATATATATTTTATTAATTCAGCCTAAAATATACTTAGATAATTATCTAACCATGATTTTATTTCTTGGCTATGGCCCTGACATTGTTATACTGATAATATGAGATTCAGAGTTGTTCAATGAGCTTATTTTAGGTGAGGAGCTTGGATAAGAGGAAGAGCTTCCAATTGTTACTTAGTTAGCTTTCTTTATTTTGAAAGGATGAGCACGTATTTCTTCTTTCTATTAAATTTTTAGTAAATGTTGTAATAATTCTAGATATACTTTTTTTTTGCTGCACATATATTATGAGATGGCTGGATGTTTACTTTTACTTCATTTATGGTTTAATGAGTATCTCACTTCTTGCTTTTGCATCCTATCTTCTATATGATCATTTAGCTATACTCAATTTAGATGGATCACATCCTTGAGTTATTAATAGGTTAGACAGGAACCTAATCTAACTTTGAATGGGGGATGTGTCTTGGTGACCACTTCACCGTAATCATGTTAACACGCATGTTAACAAGACCATGACGGGGGTGGGGCACCACAAAAGGAGGTGAAATTGAACCACCACAATGTATTTGGTTGTTCATCCTATGTGTGTATTTTGATACAAGATCCATGAGTGTAACAACCCAAGAGTTATTACTTGTTAATTAGTGACCTAATTGATTCCAAACATTTTCCATTACTCTTATAATAGTGTTAGGAGTCTCCATCTCAAATTTTATGCGATTTGGAGACTATTTAACAATTTTCAGCATTTCCAAGTTTTCTGATAATTTTAAAAATACTTAAATTATTTAGACCTCAGAATAAAAAATAGAGTCCACCATTAGACTCACCACACCCAACTTAGCTAGGGGCAGTATTTTGGAAGTGTTTAGGAGTCATCAAAAATTTCATGAATATTTTAATACCCAAAAAATTAAGTAAATTAAATATACCTCCAATCAAAAATCCGATTGCATTTTTGAGTTCCTCACCCCTCAATTAAGTAAGGGTAATAATTTGGGATTTTTTAGAGTATGTTTGGATATTTAATTGTGATTAAATAAAAGGATAAATTAATAATTTAATATTGCATTTTGTTATTTATAATATAATTATAAATAAATTTTATTTCCAACAGTCATATTTGCAACCACGGAGATCCCCGTCTGCTGTAAAACACGGGATAGCGCTGCTCTCAAATCAGAGCCGCCGAGAGCTAAATATCCTAAATCCAACGGTTCCTTTTTGATCTGCTGATCTGACCGTCGGATCGAGATCCCGATCTGACGGTCAGGATTTATTCATTGTACGTCTCTGCAAAATAAGAGTGATCGTACTTCTGTGCAAATGCAGGGACATACAACACGCAGGCCAGCTGCCTTCTCTATGGCCATTAGGCGACGACATACCTTTCCTTTCTAAATTTTACTTTTCCTTCTCCCTAGTAGAGCTGCTGGATAGTTTATGAGTAGCAGACCTGCTGTTCGGCGACATACCTAAAAAACCCTAATCAATTCCTCCAATCGAACGTCCAGGGTGAAAGGTACTAACTCCCATTCGATTTTAGTTCCTATTAATCGACTCTTCTTTATCTTAGTATCATAGTTACCATCTAATTGAAGTAGATTGAGATTTAATCGAATGCCTGAGAGTTTGATTTAATCTCTAATAATCTCAGCTAACCCTAACCCTAGCTAAAGTAGTCTATCTAGGGCTTCGCCAAGTAGCGCCTCGGTTATTCTCTCATAAGAACTAGGGTTAAGAACATCGGTTAAGGCTAGGGCTCGAAGTTGTCATGCGGGCCGTAGCTCGGAACTGCTGAAATGGACAATGAGGCCAAACCCTAACTCGCTACTCCCGGACCACATCGAGGAAGATGGGTTCAAGTTGAACCCTGAACCAGTTTGTTTATGCCTTCTAAACCTAGTTGGACCGGTCCTTTAAACCGCACCGACTGCACAATTCCTGCGTGCAGTATTGATGCGACATGCGTCACCTCAAAATCCTTAAGTGATGCGTGTGCTGCTGTTGTCCGTCTCTAGATTTCAGCGTTGTTCTAATTTTTTTTTGTGAAACACGAATTTCTGTGTTCTTAATTTTAAATTCCATTTTATTAAATGCTATAAAAAAATCTGTGCCGTAGAATTAATTTTGATAAACATAATTACATTAATGGTTACTAATAAAATTTAAATGATTTAAATTATGTAATTTTAATTGCATATATCTTCCAAAATATTTAACCAAATTATGCAATATAATCTATCATTTTGATCACAAAAATGTGTAGAATTATAATATACCAATTAATTTCTATTTGGGCGATTGTTTTATTTACTCATTTTATTTTGATTAAATAAATAATTACCAATTAATTCCAAACTTATAAGTAGCATAATTCAATCATAAGAAGTCCAAATTGGACATTTAAATAGTCCATTTCACTCACAAAAATATGAGGAATAATAAAATGAGAGCAAACATAGGTTTTGAATCATAGATCTCCTAATAATATTTTAACCCCAATTAGGACCTCTTTTAAACCCTAGAAAATTAATATTTTCCAAATTCAACCTAGTTAGTATCATTTTACTCCTTAGGGTATAAGGATCACATTGACATGTATAATATATCATTTGAACAACATTTGAACATTTTAGGTATTTTGCTTTTTAATTTAAGTTTGATTGTTAATTCCTTATTTTTCATAAATGCTTATTTTAGGATGTGTGAACCTTAGGACAGAAAACTTGTTTCATTTTATTATCTCACTCATAGTATTAAAGTATATGTTTAAATCTTACTTTTCAGTGGATGTGATGATTATAAATAATTAATGGTCATTTAAGTTGAAATTCTTCCATTGTAGAATTACTTAGGAATGATTTGAATGAATGAAATGCATGTATCTTTTCAAACTAGATTATTCAAATCCTAATTGCTAGTTCTTATATCAATGTAAGTTACAAACTGGAAATGCTTAGAACTTCTATAATTGATCATTTTCATATGTAGAATAAATTGTATGAGATTATTTAAGTTAGAATTATCTCTATCGTTGTAGATAGTTTTCATTAGTTATATAATGTGAATATTGTAAATTTAACTTGAATAATTGCATAGCATATATTGAGTTTAATTCATCTATTTCAAATATACTTTATATGGAATTTAGATTAGTTTATTAAACTTGAATGTATTATCATGTTACATGTAACTAGAACGTAAAACTATATGTAAATTATTTATGTTGGAACTTAATTAGAACTAATATTATGTGCTTAAATTAAGTTAATGATAATTCCTTAAATGAATTATTCTTTCCTTTCTTCTTTTAACAAATTGATAAGCTATAAGATTATCTTATGCTTTATTTCAGTTGGTGGATGTTATATTCATAATTATGTAATGTAGTTTTAATTACTTATGTCATGCTAGAATTAAATTGGAATAAGCATTCTATATAATAGATTAATTTAATGTAGCTCTTTGATATTGATCTTTCCAATTAATCTTCCAAATGAATGGAAGACTTGCATGTTAATGTCCAATATGTTTTTTTGAGCAAATACAATAGAGTTCATGCCAAAATTATTAGAATTGGAATTTCATTCTTATCTCTCTACATGTTTTACTTTTCCTTTAGTTGCATGTTAGATTTAATTAAGACTATTTTAATTTCTTTTGTATTCTAATTAGCTTAACACTTTAAAGGGCTAAGTTAAGGTTCTTTAAAAGAACTCATGATTAGATTAGTGCTCAAATAATCACTTATATGATTAGCACATATCTCTATAGTCTTTAACCTTTCAATTTAGTTCTCAATTGATTTAAACTTGAGAGCCATAGTTCCCTTTCATGCTTTACAAAAGCTTATAGATTTCCATTTCCCTACAACTATAAATGAATTATTACTTGTAGGATATAATCTTGTTTTTTCCTTACATTCAAATGCTCAGCATCAATTAATCTTAGATAACTTCATGATTGAATTGATTTGATACTTTCTAGTTTGTCAGCGAACTAGATGAAGCTAATAGAATTTCCTTTAGCTTATACTTTCACTAGCCTAGCAAACTATAAATCATACTCTTACTTACTAGTTTCTTTAAGCTTTAATTATTAATCTATTTGATTTAATTAGTTTAGGACTAGTATAGGAAGAATTTCATTTAGTTGAAAATATTATTTTCCAAACTTCTCTTTCTTCTACTATTACTTATAAGTGACTTAAAGATCAATATATATAAGTTAATCAGGAGCTCGATTAGCTCCAATCATTAAGTAGATCATTAAAATTTAGATAACAAAAGGATGTCACATAGTTTACAATTATTAAAATTTATTGAATGCTTGCTTAGCTTTGAGCCTTTTCCTTGAACATTCATACAAGATCATTGCGCACAAATACGAGTTTCATAATACTTTATGGGGAATGCCTTATGGAAATTTGAACAAGAAATATAGCGCTTATTATAAGACTTCACATTTTCGAGAGGGTAAATGTGAATGTTCGACCCCCCACTGTATCAAGTTAGGTAGACGTTCTTAACTTCTCATCTCATCCTATTGAATACTACTGAAGAGTGAGATATCTTCTAAATATAAGTTCAACTAATAATATTGGAGTTCTTTTACAATCTTATTGATTGGAAGATCTCTTCATAACTATTTAGTTATGATTATTTTTTATAGTCCTATGCTATGTTTATCTTAGACCAACAGTCTAAAATACTTTCTTTACTTTCTATGCCTTATACTCTCAATTTCCAGTATTGTGTTTTGCTTACCTATAATTCATTTACAATACAATGTATATTGTTTAATTTCATTTAATGCTTCACTGTATTTTATATTGCATAAACTTCATTGAATATGTATTACTTTCATTTCATTTACTTAAACTGCACATAGTAGTTTCTAGCCTCTTAGGATGCTATTCCTTTACCATTTTTGAATGTAGGCTAGAACTTTTATACAAGTGAGTATTCTTACTCAAATTTTTCATACTGTCTTCTTTATAATTATGTTTACTTCCTTTTTCCATACTTGATAGCTTTTATAGCTCCGCTGCCTAGTTTAAATTGTAAATTATGCTAGTGATATCCTATTAATTTAAAATATAACAAATCTTAATTTGTGCTTAGACTGTTTAATCTAACTACACATTTTCTTTTATTTGCCTTTCCCTATCATATTTAAATACCAAAATATGATAGATCAAGGGCTCTTTGATTCAGGTAATGCAGGTACAAGTGCATGATGAGATCTTAAAATGAATGGCTTTTGCTTACTTTCAAAGTTTTCATGCACTTTTAGTTTGAGGGAGGGAATGATTATATATTCTATTTGATAGACATCCCAATCAATAATCAACTCTTTCCCTCCAAACTTATTATTATGTCAATTGCCAATTTTGACATAATTTTAGGAATGGATTGATTAAAAAGTCTTAATGCCATAATAAATTATTATGGAAAGAAAGTTTCCCATTGAGTAGGGAGAAAACCAGAAGTCTTCATAGGCAAGCTTGGCCTAATGGCATCATTATTAAATGCACGTGGAGCGAAGCGCCTAAATAATAAAGGTTGCTTTCCTGTTATGGTGACCTGCCCCTGCTCCCACATGCTTAGACCCAAAGGAGGGGTCTGCAACTCTTGGAAAATCTCTCACTTATCATTAGATTAGGCAAGATTCACAATCCACTAATGTGGTGGCCGCCCCCAAATCATCCGGATTAGGAAGTGGACGCCACTTAACAAACCCTCACTTAACATTTAGATTAAGGAATGGACCTTCTTAATTAAATGCCAAGGGAGGATGTGCCTTAATAAGCAAAGAGTAGCAACATAAACAATCACTTAAATGAGTATACTATAATTTATCAGAGTGCGTAAGAAAAACAAGAGTAACATCCATACAATTCAGATAAAAATTGTACAACTCAGAATACATAAGTATGAATACTAAAGCAGTTAGATCCTGTATTATTACAAAATGATGTTAAAGTTTATGCAGTAAGAAGAGTAAAGTCTCTCATATCCTCACAATATCAGACAGTAACTAATGATATTCTCCTGTATGCTCCTCCTCCTATATCAGATCTCTAGAAGGTCCTACAACCTCGAACAGCTCAGAATCTACCATTATTGGTTTCACAATGGTAGGGCCCTAGCCAACAAAAGAAAAATCTAGTTAGACAAAATATCTAAGTACATTTTAGGCTGTAAATTGTTAAATTTTTAATGATATCACAATACTAAGCAACATAGGAGCAGTAAGAATTAAAGAAAGCTAATAAAGTTATAATCAATATAATTATAACTTAACGAGATGTGAGGTAAGCACATACCTCAACTCAAGCTGTAGAAAAGGTCAAGTAATGTATAAAGAAATCTACTAAACACAAGTGAAACTTCTAAGTAAATGATCAATATAAAACATGCTGCTTTTATAACTAATCTGAAAGTAAAGATCTAACATCCTAACATGCCATAAGTAAAAGTGATTGCTGAAAGGTAAAAATCAATATCCAAAGCTGTGAGTACAAAGGAACTGCAGAAAATGAAAATATAGCAGAAGGCGTACCAAACTTTTAGACAAGTAAGAACTGTAGAAAATGAAAATATAGCAGAATGCGTACTGAACTATAAGACAAGTAAGAACTGCAGAAAATGAAAATATAGCAGAAGTGAACTGAACTGTAAGGTAAAAGCGAGCCAAAACTGTAAAGTAAACAAAAGACAACTGCAAAGTGAATGTAATACAAATGAAGTAACTGAAAAGTAACTGCAAATATGAGATATTCCTACTTAGTCCTGCCACCAGTAAAGTCCATCTACTTATCTGGAAAAGTAGTCCCAAATTAAAGTTAATTCCATCAAAAAATACTGCAAACCATCTTGAAAAGTAGTCCCAGATTCACTAGGAAAGTAGTCTTAGAGTAAGAAATAACAAGCACTAGGAAAGTAGTCCTAGTCCAAAACACAAGCACTAAAAAAGTAGTCATAGCCCCAAAAGCTATCCTATAGGCACTAGGAAGGTAGTCCTAGCCCAAAACCATTCTGAAGTAAAGTCATACTACATGGCAGACTAAAAAGACATATCTCCTCAATTTTAGTAAAGCTATTTTTCATCAATTTCCTTCTAAAAGTATGAAATTCCATATGAATATAATTAAAATTAAAATAGAAATAATCATCCAATATTCTATGTTTAATGCAATGCATCCTAATGTAAAGAAGTCCAAAGCAAAAAGAAAAGCATAGCATATATTATTTAATGTATATTAAATAACACTAAACAATATTTGTGATATCACTTTGTTTTCTATTTAAGACAATCTAACTAATCCAAACTTATACAAGTTTAGGATCTCCAATATCCAGCTATCGAGTATAAATCCAGAATATTGAGCCTACAAGTCAAAAGAATGTAAGAACTAATAAAGTTCCAACACTTATAAATCACATGTCGCTTAATTAAGTTAAAAGAATAAATCAAACATACTAATTAATGATTTTATGAATCTCAAACCAAATCTTGATTAGTATGAATCAAAATTGGGGGACTAAGATGTTAAAATCCAAGTATTGGATTTTAACTTCTTAATCCAATAGGTTCTAATCCTAATGATATAAAGTTAAATCCAAATCTCACGAACTATAATTAAGGTTATCTTATTAAGCAAAATGAAGCCTAATAAGATGGATCTTTAATCTTAAATCTTAATTTTAAATACAAAATAATCATAAATAAAGGATAAAATCTAGAAAACTATAAAACCAAGGTTTCATCTATTAAGTACCCAATTACTTAATAGATGAACTCTAACCTAATTTCTAAGCTAGATCCCAAGGAATTAAGATCCTATAGTTGAAGAAAAACCTTAAGAGAGTAATTAAGCCTTAGGTTTGATCTTTCTTAACAACTATTAAGATGATTTTAACTTAAAGGAGGCATAAGGTGAATGGAATTCACCTTATGTGACTTAATTTAGGACTTAGAGGATTTTAGGCCATCTTTAGAGTTTTTCTTAAAATATTAATTTAATGAGTTTAAATGTTATAAAATGAATTCAAATCAGTTATATTACTATTTTTTTTTATTTGTTTAAGAATGTATTTTAGGTTATAAGATGATTAAACCTAAACTTGGGCAAAATGACCATTTTATCCTTTACTTAAGGGTCTAAATTTCATCTTTATGAATTTGGGCTTAAATCTAAAATTTATTGAAGTGGAATGATTACTTACTGTCTAATAAGAGTTTAGACAGTAATTTCATTTATTTTGGTTAAGGATTAAGTCTTATAAGATCAAATTAAAGAATTTGACCTATAAGGGTAAATTAGTAATTTTATCCTAATGAAACCTAAATTTTCTACTATTTTACTGTAGTTTATTTCCTTAGGTTTCTATAGAACCTAAAATTATCAAATTTTGATATGTATTGGCTAAGTTATAGCCAATACAAGTTATAGGGTTAATAATTAGGGTTTAGTATAATTAGTGAGTAATTAGTGAAATTAATTACTAAATCACTAAACTAATTACACAGCTAAGTTTTAATCTACTTTATGAGTAATTAGAAACTAAAATTACTCAATTTGGATCATTAATTTTGTTAATCTTCACTAATTAAGATTTAGAGTAATTAGAGTTAATTAGCAAATCTAACCGTTGGATCTTAATTATTTTTATAGCTTATTATTAATTAGTTTCTTCTAACCGAAATGGATATTTGGATTACCTAATTTGGAGCTCAATTGACCAAGTTATGGTCAATTGAAATTCTAGGGTTATTTGACCTAATAGAAAAGTGAATACTACTAAATTAATCCTTAGGGTTTTCTGAATATTTTGAGACCTATATTGGGTATGTTTGGGTTATTGGTTGTTAAGTTAAAGTGATTTGAACAAAAATAATAATTTTGGATAATTATTTAAATACCTAAATATCATTATGTAAAATATAAGTCCAAATGCAAAATTGATAGTTTGATATTATTCCTCTAATTTTACTGATCAAACTGATATATTTATTTGTTATGTTTGGAGTCCAGGATCTTAAGATATGATTGATTAAAGATATGGAATTATTTTATTTAATTTAAATAATTGTAATTAGAGTGATTAATAATTATATATCTCATTTATATTTAATTTATCTAATTATGCAGAAAAGGACAGTGGCGGGCCCTACTTTAGAGCACGTGGTGGAAGGAGGGAGGTAGCAGGACAAGCGGGTCCCACCTCTGTTGAAAGTGACACCACACGAGTACACGTGTCGGCTTCTAAGGGCGACACCGCAAATTAACGGGCCCCACACCTCGGTATTGAAGAGGCCACGCGGACGGGCTCAGCTGCACGAGGGTCGGGCCTGAGTCGACCCGGCCCGACCCAAACCTCCGCCTTCGTCTCGAGGCATTGAGGGTTAGGGATTGAGTTTTGCCGGGGATCCCGTCGCCGAAATGGCACGGTTTACACGGCCGAAACTAAAGCTCATCAAGACCTTCGTGTTGATGGGTGTATCAACCTTTGAGGCATCCGGGATCGAGACCTAAGACTAACCCTATGCCTACAACTCCCACCGAAGAATGTATAACAGTTTGTACTGTGTTCAAAAACCTAAATTCGAGCAATCTTTTTTGAAATTTTTCAATCTGTCCCGTTAAATCATCAATCCACACATTGAAATAGATTTATGAATCGAAGCATAAGATGTAATCGAATGAAGAGAGGGATTAGGGCGTACCTAATTGACGGGTAGGAATGATCGATAGTTTGGAATAACGCGATGCTTTTGTTTGTTTCAAAATTTCGGTAAACCCCACATCAGGGAATCGATTCGAAGTTATATTACTATCCTAAAGCGGTGATAATGCAGCGGTGGAAGGTACCTGTCGCACGAGGATGCCGTGCGTCCAGACTTGCGCCACGCACCGTGCAGGAGGTAGCTCGTGAGGACGATAGACTCCAGCCGTTCGATCAAAGTGTCGTTAATAATCCCAACTGTGCCTAAATAAAAAGGAGATGACGCTGCATAAAACTGACGACGCCATTTTCTTAAATTTAAATATTTATATTTAAATTACTTTAACCTTATTTTATTAATTAAATTTGGCTGATTAAATGCAGTTATAAAATTTTTAATAAAACACTCCTAGCTAATTGAGGGGTGAGGAACGTAACGGCGCACTCGGATTTTTATTTTAACGAGTATTTAATTATTAGAATTTTCAGGTATTTAAATAATATTAAAATATTTGTCGAAAATCTAACGGCTTACAAATGCCTCAAAAACTGCACCCCTAGCTAATTTGGGGGTGGTGAACGCAATGGCGAAATCAGATTTTCAATTTAAGGTCAAAATAAAAAGTCAATTTCTAAGGTTTCGAGATTTTCCAAAAATCCAGATTTAATTTAATTGATCCCTGATTTGACCTAGATCTTAGAGGTAGGTTCTAAATGACATAATTAATGTACTATAACTACAATTAAGACTTAAATTAGTCTTAAGTAACTTAAGTGACAACCTGGGTTATTACAGACTCCCCCACTTAAGAACGATGTCGTCCTCGACATCACTCAAGTGAGAAGAAACAAGCAAATATAAAGTAATGAATTGTAATTGATTAAAGTTGAAAAAAATTTACCTTAGTTAAAAAGGCTTGGATATTTCTATCGCATATCTACTTCTTTCTCCCAAGTGGCATCATTGCATGATCGGTTCTTCCACTAAACTTTTATCATTGCAATAGAACGGTTCCTTAATTTCTTTTGATCACGATCCAAAATTTTAATAGGTTCTTCAGTGTATGAAAGATCTGGTTAAATTTCCATTATTGGAAGTTGAATTAGATGTGAAGGATCTCGAAAACACTTCCTTAGCGAAGATATGTGGAACACATTGTGAACTGCAGCAAAGTATTCTGGCAGTTCTAGCTTATAAGCTATTGATCCAATCCTCTGCATAATCTTGAAAGGCCCAACATACCTTGGGCTGAGTTTCCCGTAAACTCCAAAATGATAAATTCCCTTCATCAGACTCACTTTTAAATATACTAAGTCTTCTTCTTTGAACTCAAGAGGACGGTGACAATTATTATGATATTTACTTTGTCTGTCTTGAGCTGTTTTGATTCTTTGCTGGATGAGTTTCACTTTCTTGTTTGTTTCTTCTACTAACTCAGAACCATATAATTGAGTACCTCCTGTCTTGGACCAAGCTAGTGGAGTTGAGCATTTTCTACCATATAACACTTCATATGGTGCCATTTTAATACTGGATTGGAAACTATTATTGTATGCAAATTCTATTAAAGGAATATGATCTTCCCAAGATCCTGAGAAATCTAACATACATAAGCAGAGTAGATCTTCTAAGACTTGGTTCACTCTTTCTGTCTGGCCATCCGTTTGTGGATGGAATGCGGTACCCATTGCCAGAGTAGTTCCTAGGTCCTGGTGGACAGCTTGCCAAAACTTTGAAGTAAACCGACTGTCTCTATCAAATACAATTGATTTAGGAATTCCATGTAACCTGACTATTTCTTTGATACACAGCTTGGCCAGTTTCTCCACTGAGTCTGTTTATCGTACATGAATAAAGTGAACGGATTTAGTCAATCTATCAATAATCACCCAGATTGTATCCGATCCAGATTTTGATCAAGGTAAACCCATTATAAAATCGATAGATATATCGAACCACTTCCATTCAGGTATCTTAAGTGGTTAAAGTAAATCGCCAGGTTTCTGCTATTCTGCCTTGACCAAACTACAAGCATGGCATTTCCCAACAAACTCTGCAACACTTCTTTTCATCCTTATCCACCAAAAGGATTGTTTTAGATCTTGATACATTTTTGAACTTCCAAGATGTATTTGATAGCCAGAATTATGTCCTTCAATCAGCACTTCTTGCTGCATGGACTTAGGAATCCATATACGATTATCCTGATAAATTACTGACCTGTGCAATTGTAAATCATGACGGCATCCTCCTTCAATGTCCATTTTAAACTTTAAGTATTCTTCATCTTTGGTTTGAGAGATGGAAACATCCTTATGAAATGTGGGTTCTACATTTATGTTAGTTAATATTAAGCTCATAACATCACTTTGAATAGGAACAATTTCCATCCTTTGAAATTCTTCTATTAATGAACTTATAGTGATCATTACTGATAGCGTTGCACTACGACTAAGGGCATCTGCCACCACATGTGCTTTATCTGGGTGGTATTGAATATATAAATCATAGTCACTAATCAATTCAAGCCATCTCCTTTTGCGACAATTCAACTCGTGTTGAGTGAAGATGTATTTTAGGCTTTGGTGATCAGTAAAAATAGAGCATTGAACACCATACAAATAGTGACGCCATATTTTAGTACAAAAATTACTGCAGCAAGTTCTAGATCATGTACTGGATAATTCCACTCATGTGGTGTCAACTATCGTGAGGCATATGCAATTACTTTTCCTTCTTGCATTAACACGCAACCTGATCTAGTTCATGAGGCATCTGTATATACTTGATAGTTCATACCTTCTTTTGGTAACACTAATACTGGAGCAGTAGAAAGGGCATCTTTTAAGATTTGAAAAGCCTTTTCACATTCAGGAGCCTAGATAAATGGAATAGCTTTCTGAGTTAGCTTGGTTAATGGGGCAGCTATTTGAGAGAATCCTTTGACAAATTTTCTATAGTAGCCAGCGAGACCTAAGAAACTTCTTATATCTGTTACTATTTTTGGCTGACTCCACTCTTGAATGGCACAGATCTTCTGCTAATCAACCCAGATTCCCTGAGCATCTACAATATGACCTAGGAATGCTACTGACTTTAACCAGAATTCACATTTTGAAAATTTGGCATATAATTTATGTACTCGCAAAGTCTCTAATACTGTTCTTAAATGGTCTTCATGATCTTCCATAGTCTTTGAATAGATGAGTATATCATCAATGAATACTATTACAAATTTATCCAAGAATAGTTTTAGGACTCGCTACATTAAGTCCATGAAAATAGAAGGTGCATTTGTGAGTCCAAAGGACATCACAAGAAATTCATAGTGTCCATATCAGGTTCTAAATGCTGTCTTCTCCATGTCATAATCTTTTACTTGGAGTTGTTGATATCCAGATCTTAAATCAATCTTCGAGAATACTATTGCCCTGGATAACTGATCGAATAAATCATCGATTTTGGGAAGTGGGTATTTATTCTTAATAGTGACTTTATTTAATTCTCTGTAGTCTATACAAATTCACATAGACCCATCTTTCTTCTTAACAAATAGCACTGGGGCACCCCATGGTGACATACTTGGCTTAATAAAACCCTTATCTAATATAGTTCTTTTAATTGCTTACTAAGCTCATGAAGTTCCTTAGGAGCCATTTTGTAAGGAGCCTTTGAAATTGGTAGAGTACCCGGAATTAAGTTGATTTCCATTTCAACTTCTCTTGATGGAGGCAACCCAGGTAACTCATCAGGAAAAACATCTGCAAATTCATTAACCAACTTAATCTCAGAAAGTGGTATGTCTTCTTTACTATTCCCCAGCATGGTAACTAGGTGTGCTGAACAACCCTTATTCATTAATTTAATTGCCATCATTGCATTGATTAATGAACTTAAGGTACTAAACCTTCCTACAAAGGTTTTTGAGGTATTCATTGATTTGATGGTTATCTTCTTTTGTTGACAATTTATGATTGCATTATGGGTACTAAGCCAGTTCATTCCCAAAATAATATCAAAGTTTACTATAAGTAGAACTATCAGTTTGGCTTGAAATGCTTGTTTATTCAAAGGTATTTGAAGATTGCAAAACTGAGTGGTACTGAGTTGAGTTCCAGATGGAAGCCCGACAGATAAGGTCCTTGCCATTTTGTAGCATGGCAAATTTAAACTCTTGGCAAAAGCCTTAGATATAAATGAATGGCTAGCTCCCGTATCAAATAGTATCTTACACGAACAATCGTTAATACACAAGGTACCTAATATTTAAGCGAAATTACTTAAAAGCTTAAACAATGTAATATGAACTATGCACACTTAACTATGATTCTTCAAATTTAGTAATACTTATAATATAATTAAATATGCGTACCTGTTATGACATTATTATCTTTAGTAGCCTCCACTGGAGTAAGAGTATAAACTGTAGCAGAACCAGATGATCTTCTAAGGATTTGTTGCTGAGGAGGCTTGGAAGTACTAGGTTGTGTGATATTACATCCAACCTTCCTTTAAGTGGAGACTGTAGGCTGCTGGGATGACACTATAGTAAGAGGTTGACTGCTTCGACTGAATCGAGTAGTATTAAGGACTTGAGTTTCATTAGGATGATCAATACGCGCACCGTCAATTGTCATATTGAAATTACACTGTCGATAGAAATGTCCTTTTCTTCCACATGTATAGCAACATTGTTGATTATGATAACATTTCCCAAAGGGATGAGGTCTGGTACACCCATTATACATTTCTGTGGGTGTAGAATCTGCTTCGATTTAGTAGACTTTCCCTGAAGAAGTTCTAGCCTTTTTGGGATTATTATCCCTATATGAGGTCGAGTTAAAATTCCTTTTAGATTCTTTTTGAGATTGATACTGATCGATGACACGAGCTGTTTCAATCAATTCCGTAATGTTGGATAACCATAGTGGCACTACGTGATCCTTTATTGAATCATGAAGTCCACTTATAAACCTATGGCAGTGTGCTTCTTCTATTCGTACCATGTGTAATAACCCTAGGTTGTTACCCTAGCTAAAACTAGATTAATTAAGCTAACCAAGGTTTGATTTTAATTCCATTGGATTCAATGGGTCATTTAAACCTAAACATAGATGTTTGAAATCAATCGGAGCTAAATTGGAAAATTTGGTATTTTTGGCTATTTTTAAGCCTTGAAAAATACCTAAATTATTTTGATCTCCAAATTAAAATCTGATTTAATTTTTGAATTCCTCATACCCAAATTAGCCAAGGGTGAATTTTTGGGAATTTTTGGAGCTTATTTGGTCCTAAATTGGATTTAGAAAATTATATATTATTTAATTGGATTTATTTAAATTAAAATAATTAAATTAAATCCTAAGATTCGCTATCGGGACCGTGGCATATCCGCTGTGGGGTCCCGACAGCGGGGCACAGCTTTGCGCCTGTAGGATCGCTAGCACGCATCTCAGCGCATTTCGATCCAACGGCTCGCGCCTTCGACCAGATCCGTTAGATCTTGACCGTTTCGCGGTTCTAAGATCTAATCCGGCGGCTCTTAATCCATCCTCCAAAGTAAACCCGATCGCCCGTTCGATCCCCGGATCAGATTCGACGGCCGATCCAATCCCACGCACGACCGTTAGATGTCGGGTGATCAGGACCGTCCCGCGCCAACTAACGAACCATCAGACGGCTTTGGCGACCCCGCTATTGTTCACCTTCGTCCCCAGAGGATTACGCCCCGATATGAAAAATTCACAGAAATTCGCCATGTGATTCCTGTCTGCCACTCCCCGCGCCAGGTCAGCTCGACCGTTAGCACCTTCCCGTAAGTGGCCGAGCCTAGCCGGCTGAGCCAGGAGGCCTGGACCTCCCCAATTTTGGGAATTTAGGGAAGAGCCTCGGGCTGAGCCAAATTCCAAACCCGGGCCCCGGCCTCCATACCTGAGCCCTCCTAGAGCCTATAAGTACCCCTGGGATTTCACAGTGAGTCTCTTTGCTCACTGTGAATTCCCAATTTCCCTGCTGAAGGTTGCTGGAGCTCCCCCTTCCCTCGGCGATTTCCCCGCATTTGCAGAGCTTAGGACCACTGATAGAGGGTTCGTCTGGTGTTCAGACCCCCTGTGCTTGATCGTCTGACCTGCAGGAAGCCTAAGAGCGTCTCAATTTCCCTCAGTAAGGCCTGTATCCCCGACTCGAGGTACAGCTTCCTCCATTAAAATTTTTCTGAAGCTCATTTCCATTCCTGTCTGTTGAATGAGCCTTGATTGTCGTCTAAGCAACCTTAGCCACCTAGGAACCCAATGTGATTGTCGCCTGGGGCTAAGCTAGCTCGAGTCGATCGTATCGATCGACTGAGCTAGCCATCGAGCCAATGGTTGAGTCCGAGTAAGGACCCAGCGATTGGCTGCACCTCAGTTTTCGACGCGTCTAGTCTCCCTGGATGTGTAGGGATCAAAATCCAGTCGAATCGAGGTCCCTGTGAGGAGAATTTCCCCCTCATAGGTGACCAGACGTCTCATAGAAGGACATCTCGGGTGAGCTAGACCCCATTGATCCAGAGGGATCCAGATGCGGGTTCTACGCGTCTCAACTCAAGGAACGTGTAGGGATTGATTTGAGCCCCTGCCGTCGCCGGAGCGCCGAGAATTTCAGCTTTGAAATTCGACGGGCTCGAGACCCGTCGAGAGGTAGAAGACGAAGTTGCGGGTTCTAGGCCGGGCCGACCCGTGACCCGCGCGGTTCTGATTTTGGGCTGCGCCTAAGTAATAATTATTAGATAGTATTTTTAATGGTTGCGATTTTAATTAATTAAACCATATAGTTTTAATTTAAATAAACATTTAGATTAAATTAATTTAATAACTTTAGTTATACATATCCAAATGGTATGATCCAATATACCATTTGAATCAGAAAAATTCAAGGAATCTAAATATAAAATAAAATCTTATATCCAATGGTTGGATTAAAAATTATTTGCCAAACCTTCTCTATTTTTAATTAAATCATATAAAATCATTTGATTGTCCAATTTATGAGTTTAAGGGCTCTGATTGCTCCTTGTACCCTAAGGAACAATTCCAAACCCTTAAAATTAATTTTGAATAATTAATTTTCTTAATCACTCCCTAATCACCCTAATCAAGGATTAGTGAATTAAACCCTAATTAAGCCTCTGATTTGGGGTGGGGATGGTTCCTAATATCATATTAGACCTAGTAATACCTAAGTGTAAGATTGGATTGCTCTAAAGTGCCTTAAATTTACTAATCACCCTAAGTGCCTTAATTAGGTGATTAGTGCTAATCAAGATCATTTAGGTCATCAAAACCTAAGATAAGGGTGTTTCCCACTTCATTAAGTAATATGAAACACATTAAAATAGATTAGAATAAATTTGGGTAATTAAACCATAAAATCCCAATTTTAGCCTTAAGAAATGCATTTTGGTCATTTTGACCAAAATGTGAATTAATGTTCCTTAAGGATTGAAAAATTCAGTAAACCACTATAAAATAGATTGGAAATGTTCTCTGAAGTCCTAGAACAAGGATAGTGTTAATGTGATCCTTAAGCCATGAAATCCTCATTTAGTCCTTAATAAAGATACTTAAATCTTAAGCATTTCTTATGAAGATCATTTGACCTTAAACTTACTAAATTTAATAATTGAACTGACCAATTATATCATTAATAAATTCAGTTAAGATAACTTAAGAATTAAGGGTTAAAGAAAAGAAACTGGAAATGTCTAAGTTAATTTCTTAGCTTAAGATCTAAAGTAATCAAAACTCAGACCCTTAGATCTTAAAGTAACCTAAGAAGGTCAAAAATGGGTTTAATGTTAATCTAATGCTGGGAATTGTCAATTCTTAACCTTAATAAGCTCCTTATAGTTAATTATGGAATTAGATCTAAAGAAAATCATAAATGGAAACCTTTGAGTCAAAACCCTAATTAGAAGTCTAAAGTGATCAAACTTCAGATCTTTAAATCTTAGATCTTAGACTTAGATCTTCAATTTGAATCAAACCACCTCCAATTGAAATTCTTTAATGATTGATTGTTTAATCTTTTGAAATCTTCCATGTGGGTATAGAATGATTCAATCAATAAGATAATGAAGTTATCTTAAGGATTGAATATAGATCTTTGATTCTCAAGTTCTTAATTGATTATTTTTATCTTATAATTAGTAGAATAGCTTTTCACTAAGATCTTAGTTCCTGAATCTTTCAACTTATAGGATTCTTTACATTGAAATGGGGTATTAAGTGAGAAACCTAGATCCTATTTAGAATATCACCTAGGATTTGGGACTTGAACTCAGCATAGGGTTTAAGTTCTAAATCCTTAAATCTTGATTTACTAAATCAAGATTTGGGTAAGAGAGTAAAATATTCATAAAAATTAGGTCGTTGATTTGCTTATTTAAACTATATAGTCGTCACATGAATTTGGATTAGAACTTATTAAGTTCTAATATTTAACCTTAAGGACGTAAATCTGAGATTCTACTCGATAGCTCGATATTGGAGATCCTAAGCGTGTACCTTCTCAGAGTAGTTAGATTTGGTAATTAGATAAAATTAGATATCACATAAGTCTAGTTGAGTCTCTTGCTTACTTTGACTAGATTGCTTTACATACCTTGGATTTTGAGCTTTTGCCCTTGAGCATAATAGGAAAAACTTAGGATGATACATCCTAGGCTAGTATTGTAAATTACATATCATTCAGTTTTGTTTTGTTTGCAGTTAGTAGAATATGACCTAACTTAGTCTGCCTCTTCAGTAGTAGTATTGTATAGACTGGACTCAGACCTAGCATATTTGGATGGTGAGGCTGGGCATTGATTGATTGATATTGGAGGCCATGTATGGCCTATTGGCTTGTATGGCAATACTAGGACTTAGGCTTATTACTACTTTAGCTGAATTGTTTTGTTTCTGATTTGCTTTGCCACATGCTTTAATGGCCTTATTTTTAGTATTTGCTCGCTTTGCCACATGTCTCAGTGGTTTTATATTTCATATATTGCTTTGCTTTTGCCACATGTCTCAGTGGCCTTTCTTTCCATATTAATTTGCATGTTGTATATATTCTATGGCTTAGATATATGTATAAATGTCATGTTTAGGTTGCTAGAATTTTATCGTATTCAGTACTTGTGTTCTTTTATACTCAGCATGTTTTACTTCGATCATAATCATATTAGGATCATGTTTATTCAGCAGTTGCAGTTATTTTTGCTTCTAGCCTTACCTTGCTTATTTAGTATTTTGTATGTTACTTCACATACATGTTGCATACTATAAATAGATAGTTTATAGTATTCCATTTCTTTTATAGCTTATTACCCCTTTACTGCTTGCATGTGTGGTTAAATTAAATGTGATATCCTTTAATATTCAGTTCATTTAAATAGCCTAAAATGTACTTAGACAATTGTCTAACTGTAACCTTTTTATTTTTGTTGGCTCGGGCCTTGACATTTGTGATACCGACAAATGTCAGATTCAGACGTGTTCGTGGGCAGTGTCGCAGAGGAGGAGCCAGTCCAGGAGGAGGACCTTCCAGCTGCTGTTTAGATAATTTGCATTGTTTATTTCAATGAGGACGAGAGTCTTTCATTTTTCTTTCAGTTATTCATTTCAGTTTGTATTAATTAACTTTTTGGATGTACTCTACTTTATGCATTGTGATGAGTTACTATATTGTATTTTCCTTTTTCTACTATGTATGCTTGTGGATATTACTTTATTTTGTACTATTTCCACCACTTTGATATTTATATTGATGGATGTTATAGCACTTGGTGACAAGCCCTTGACTTAAGGCAGGTTGGGTTTGCCTAACTTTACTTAAGTTGGGGATTTGCCACAGTTGGAGCACCGTACTTTCTTATTACCAATACGGGGGCCCCACACCATGTCAGGAGCAAAATGAGCTAATCGCCTGAATTCAGATTCATACTCAGCTAGAGTGTGACTTCCTTGTCTCAACCTAAGGAATATGTCACCCAAATTATTTTGAACTGATGGAGGGATAAATTTTGCTCTAAAGGCTTTTACGAATTCATCCCATGGAATCTCCTCAATGTAGTAATTTGCAAAAACTGTGCGGTGGAGATTATCCCACCAATACTCTACCTCTTCCTGGAATATGTGGGTGGCTAGTCTTACTGATTCAGCATCTGGATAGTTTATACTAATTAAATTCTTTTCTACTATCTTAAGCCAATTGGCTATATCCATAGCCGACATATTCCCGGTGAAATTAGGAGTTCTCAATCTAATGAAGCTGTGTAATAGACCATTTGTAGGTTGTTGGTATTGTTGAAGAGGATAATAGGGTGCATGATTTACAGATGCGGGAGACGGGTTTTGTTGCCTTGAAATCAATCTTTCAATTCTTTCGGATTATTGAGCATTAGTGGCTACAAGCGTCTTTACTGCCTCCAGCAGTGTATTGATTTCAGCGGAACTACTACTAGACGCAGTAGGGTGTGATGATGGTTGACTGGGATTCATGTTTATACCTGTATTAAGGAATCATAGTAATTTTGAGAGAGCTTAAAAGAAGCAAGTTTTACATACCTATTAATTTGATTTGATCAATTTCATATTTCTTAAATTGCTAATATAATGTATATTTCGTGTCCATCTTAAGTATGTTTGTACTTTATGCTCATTATTCTGAGTATATGGAAATATGGATGTCATTTTAGTAATCATTTAGTGATTATAAGGCAGAAGAACAATCCATTAGGTAGATAGGAATACAAATTCCAATCTGACATCATATGGAGTTTCTCTGATACCAACTGTGGTGGCCGCCCCCAAATCATCTAGATTAGGAAGTGGACGTCACTTAGCAAACCCTCACTTAACATTTAGATTAAGGAATGAACCTTCTTAATTAAATTCCAAGGGAGGATGTGCCTTAATAAGCAAAGAGTAGCAATAGAAACAATCACTTAAATGAGTATACTATAATTTATCAGAGTGCGGAAGAAAAATAAGAGTAACATCGATACAATTCAGATAAAAACTGTACAACTCAGAATACATAAGCATGAAAAGTAAAGCAGTTAGATCCTGTATTATTACAAAATGATGTTAAAGTTTTTGCAGTAAAAAGAGTAAAGACTCTCATATCTTCACAATATCAGACAGTAACTAATGATCTTCTCTTGTATGTTCCTTCTCCTGTACCGGATCTCCAGAAGGTCTTACAACCTCGAACAGCTCAGAATCTACCATTATCGATTTCACAATGGTAGAGCCCTAGATAATAAAAGAAAAATCTAGTTAGACAAAACATTTAAGTACAATTTAGGCTGTAAATTGTTAAATTTTTAATGATATCACAATACTAAGCAACATAGGAGCAGTAAGAATTAAAAAAAGCTAATAAAGTTATAATTAATATAATTATAACTTAACAAGATGTGAGGTAAGAACATACCTCTACTCAAGGTGCAAAAAAGGTCAAGTAATGCATAAAGAAATCTACTAAACACAAGTGAAACTTCTAAGTATATGATCAATATAAAACATGCTTCTTTTATAACTAATCTAAAAGTACGAAGCTGAAAGTAAAGATCTAACATCTTAACATGCCAAAAGTAAAACTGATTGCTGAAAGGTAAAAATGAATATTCAAAGCTGTGAGTACAAAGGAACTGCAGAAAATGAAAATATAGAAGAAGGCGTACCAAACTTTAAGACAAGTAAGAACTGCAGAAAATGAAAATATAGCAGAATGCTTTCTGAACTATAAGACAAGTAAGAACTGCAGAAAATAAAAATAGCAAAAGTGAACTTAACTGTAAGGTAGAAGCGAGCCAAAACTGTAAAGTAAATAAAAGAAAACTACAAAGTGACTGTAATACAAATGAAGTAACTGAAAAGTAACTGTAAATATGAGATATTCCTACTTAGTCCTGCCACCAGTAAAGTCCATCTACTTATCTGGAAAAGTAGTCCCAGATTCCATCTGAAAAGTAACAGCTAAACATCTAAAAAAGTAGTCCAAGATTAAAGTTAATTCAATGAAAAAGTATTGCAAACCATCTGGAAAAGTAGTCCAAGATTCACTAGGAAAGTAGTCCTAGTCAGAAACAACAGGCACTGGGAAAGTAGTCCTAGTCCAAAACACAGGCACTAGAAAAGTAGTCCTAGCCCCAAAAGCTATCCTATAGGCACTAGGAAGGTAGTCCTATGCTAAAACCATTCTGAAGTAAAGTCATACTACATGACAGACTAAGAAGACATATCTCCTCAAATTTAGTAAAGCTATTTTTCATCAATTTCCTTCTAAAAGTATAAAATTCCATATGAATATAATTAAAATTAACATAGAAATAATCATCCAATATTCTATGTTTAATGCAATGCATCCAAATGTAAAGAAGTCCAAAGGAAAAAGAAAAGCATAGCATATAATGTTTAATGTATATAAAATAGCACTAAACAATATTTGTGATATCACTTTGTTTTCTATTTAAGATGTTCTAACTAATCTGAACTTATACAAGTTTAGGATCTCCAATATCTAGCTAACGAGTATAAATCCAGAATATCGAGCCTACAAGTCAAAAGAATGTTAGAACTAATAAAGTTCTAACACTTATAAATCACATGTCGATTAATTAAGTTAAAAGAATAAATTAAACATCCTAATTAATGATTTTACGGATCCCAAACCAAATCTTGATTAGTATGAATCAAAATTGGGGGATTAAGATGTTAAAATCCAAGTATTGGATATTAACTTCTTAATCTAGTAGGTTCTAATCCTAATGATATAAAGTTAAATCCAAATCTCATGAACTATAATTATCTTATTAAGCAAAATCAAGCATAATAAGATGGATCTTTAATCTTAAATCTAAATTTTAAATACAAAATAATCATAAATAAAGGATGAAATCTAGAAAACTATAAAACCAAGGTTTCATTTATTTAGTACCCAATTACTTAATACATGAACTCTAACCTAATTTCTAAGCTAGATCCTAAGGAATTAAGATCCTATAGTTGAAGAAAAACCTTAAGAGAGTAATTAAGCTTTAGGTTTGATCTTTCTTAACAACAATTAAGATGATTTTAACTTAAAGGAGGCATAAGGTGAACTGAATTCACCTTATGAGACTTAATTTAGGACTTAGAGGATTTTAGGCCATCTTTATGGTTTTTCTTAAAATATTAATTTACTGAGTTTAAATATTATAAAATGAATTCAAATCAGTTATATTACTATTTTTTTTTGTTTAAGAATGTATTTTAGGTTATAAGATGATTAAACCTAAGTTTGGGTAAAATGACCATTTTGTCCATTACTTAAGGGTCTAAATTTCATCTTTATGAATTAGGGTTTAAATCTAAAATTTATTGAAGTGGAATGATTACTTACTGTCTAATATGTGTTTAGACAGTAACTTCATTTATTTTGGTTAAGGATTAAGTCTTATAAGGTCAAATTAAGGAATCTAACCTATAAGGGTAAATTATTAGTTTTACCCTAATAAAATCTAAATTTTTTGTTATTTTACTGTAGGTTATGTCATTAGGTTTCCATAGAATCTAAAATTATTAAATTTTGATATGTATTGGCTAAGTTATAGCCAATACAAGTTATAGGGTTAATAATTAGGGTTTAGTATAATTAGTGAGTGATTAGTGAAATTAATTACTGAATTACTAAACTAATTACACAGCTAAGTTTTAATCTACTTTATGAGTAATTAGAAACTGAAATTACTCAATTTGGATCATTAATTTTGCTAATCTTTACTATTAAGATTTAGAGTAATTAGAGTTAATTAGCAAATCTAACCGTTGGATCTTAATTATTTTTACAGATTATTATTAATTAGTTACTTCTGATCGAAATGGATATGTGGATTACCTAATTTGGAGCTCAATTGCCCAAGTTATGGTCAATTGAAATTCTAGGGTTATTTGACCTAATTAGGGTTAGGTCCTAAAAATGATTAGTCTAAATTTAATCCAAACAGAAAAGTGAATACTACTAAATTAATCCTTAGGGTTTTTTGAGTATTTTGAGACCCATATTGGGTATGTTTGGGTTATTGGTCAAGTTAAAGTGATTTGAACAAAAATAATAATTTTGGATAATTATTTAAATACCTAAATATCATTATGTAAAATATAAGTCCAAATGCAAAATTGATAGTTTCATATTATTCCTCTAATTTTACTGATCAAACTGATATATTTATTTGTTATGTTTGGAGTCCAGGATCTTAAGATATGATTGATTAAAGATATGGAATTATTTTATTTAATTTAAATAATTGTAATTAGAGTGATTAATAATTATATATCTCATTTATATTTAATTTATCTAATTATGCAGAAAAGGACAATGGCGAGCCCTACTTCAGAGCACGTGGTGGAAGGAGGGAGGTAGCAGGACAAGCGGGTCCCACCTCTGCTGAAAGTGACACCACACGAGTACACGTATCGGCTTCTAAGGGCGACACTGCAAATTAGCGGGCCCCACACCTCGATATTGAAGAGGCCACGCAGACGGGCTCAGCTGCACGAGGGTCGGGCCCGGGTCGACCCGGCCCGACCCAAACCTCCGTCTTCGTCTCGAGGCATTGAGGGTTAGGGTTTGAGTTTTGCCGGGGATCCCGTCGTCAAAACGGCACGGTTCACACGGCCGATGCTAAAGCTCATCAAGACCTTCGCGTTGACGGGTGTATCAACCTTTGAGGCGTCTGGGATCGAGACCTAAGACTAACCCTAAGCCTACAACTCCCGTCGAAGAACGTATAACGGTTTGTACTGTGTTCAAAAACCTAAATTCGAGCAATCTTTTTTGAAAATTTTCAATCCGTCCTGCTAAATCATCAATCCGTGCATTGAAATAGATTTATGAATTGATGCATAAGATGTAATCGAATGAAGAGAGGGATTAGGGCGTACCTAATTGACGGGTAGGAATGATCGATAGTTGGGAATAATGCGATGCTTTTGTTTGTTTCAAAATTATGGTAAACCCCACATTAGGGAATCGATTCGAAGTTATATTACTATCCTAAAGCGGTGATAATGCAGCGGTGGAAGGTACCTGTCGCACAAGGATGCCGCGCGTCCAGACTTGCGCCACGCGCCGTGCAGGAGAGAGCTCGTGAGTACGATAGACTCCAGCCGTTCAATCTCGATCGAACGGCTGAAAAGTGTCGTTAATAATCCCAACTGTGCCTAAATAAAAAGGAGACGGCGCTGCATATAATTGACGGCGCCGTTTTCTTAAATTTAAAAATTTATTTTTAAATTATTTTAACCTTATTTTATTAATTAAATTTGGCTGATTAAATGCAGTTATAAAATTTTCAATAAAACACTCCTAGCTAATTGAGGGGTGAGGAACGTAACGGCGCACTCGGATTTTTATTTTAACGAGTAGTTAATTATTAGAATTTTTAGGTATTTAAATAATATTTAAATATTTGTCGAAAATCCAACGACTTCCAAATGCCTCAAAAACTTCACCCCTAGCTAATTTGGGGGTGGTGAACGCAATGACAAAATCAGATTTTAGATTTGAGGTCAAAATAAAAAGTCAATTTCTAGAGTTTTGGGATTTTTCAAAAATTCACATTTAATTTAATTGATCCCTGATTTGACCTAGATCTTAGAGGTAGGTTCTAAATGACTTAATTATTGTACTATAACTACAATTAAGACTTAAATTAGTCTTAAGTAACTTAAGGGATAACCTGGGTTATTACAACTAATAAGGGAAGGATGTGGACAAGATAAACATAAGGATTAGTCACTAAGTTTATAAATACATACAGAGTGCGAAAGTAATAAGAAGTAAGGATTATATCCATTCACCATACATCAAGTAAGAGACACTAATATATATAGCTTAGTGAATAATAAAGTGTAAAAAGTAAATACAGTCACAAGTACCTATATTATTATAACATTCTAATTAAAATTTAAGAAATGAAATAAATAACTCTCATCCTCAAAATATAATAAGAGACAACTAAATATCCTCTGCTCCAAGTTGTTGTGCCTCTTCTATTTAAAGCTCCTCCTCAGGCACAGGATACTCAAACTGCTCAAGATCTGAAATTGTCAGTTTCACAATGCCAGGGCCCTAGCTAATAAAAGAAAATCTTATTAGACAAAATGTCTAAGAACATTTTAGGCAAATAATTTATTAAGCATTTGTTAATATCACTATTTTTCTCTAAACCAAAATGAAACATCTATCTAGCATGGGAGTAAGTAAGCATAAAAGGAAGATATGATAAGTTATAAATGTTATATTTATAACTAAGCAAGAATTGAGGCAAAAGCACACCTCAAGTAAACTAAATACGGTAGGGCATATATATGTAATACTGTAAGTAAAAGTACTAACAAAAAGTCTAAACCTAAATAAGCAGATGATCATATGATATATGTAAATTAAAAAATGATAAATTCAACTGTGGTACATATAAGTAAGCAATAACAAGTCTAGCATCCTAAAATAGTAAAGCTAGTGGAATAACTGACTAAAGTAAAGTGAACTGAAATATATAATTGAAATAAAAAAGTACTATAAATAAAACCATTATGTATTAACTACCATACTGAAGAGAGAGATATCTAGCCTGCTAAAATAAGAAAGGTTCTTAGCATCAAGAAGGAGGCTAAGGCGACAATATATATATATATATATATATATATATATAAACTGAGAGGCAGTATTAACACATGCAGAAATATTTTAGTTATTTTACTTTTATTCCTGTGGACAATCTCAGAAACAGCAAAGTCAAGCACGTCTACAAGACTAAATGGGTTCCAAGCTTAACACACACTCCTCAATGAGTAATGTTAAGCATCCTGATCTCCCCTTACCCCTGTCCATTGGAGTAATGTGTACCATAATCCACCATGAACTGAACTAAAATGCAAGGTTTTCCTAATATTCTAAGTTTTTATTTTCATGTAATAATGTTTTTCTTATATAACATGTTTCAAGGAAAATAAGCACAAAATTTAAGGAATGCATAGCACAAAATCAAATAGTGAGCAAGGCACTCTACTAAATATGGTGATATCATTTGTTATCTAAATTTTAACTATCTAACTATTCCAAGTTACACAAATTCAGGATCTCCAGTTCTTACTATTGAGTGTAACTTAGAAGCAAGATCTTATAAGTTAAAAAGGATTATAACTAATCAGGTTTTAATTTAATTCAATCAAGTACGACTATAGGTTAATAAACAAATCACAACTTCCTAATTAGATGAATTTAGACATTCTATCTAAAATCTGATAAGATCTACTAAACTATCGATTATGGATTAAACATCATGAGATTAGGTTTAATGACATAATCCAAAAGGGTAAGACTTAAGATCTAGGTTTGAATCTAAATGTAAACTAATGATCAAGGTCATCCTATTAAGCAAATTAAACTTAATCAGATGAATCTCCTATCATGAATCTAAGGTTGAAAGATAAAATAATCAAAAGTTAAATTGAAAAATCTAAAAAACTAATAAAACCAAGGATTCATTCATTCGATAACCCCGTTACTCAATGAATAAATTCTACCTTATGATCTAGTCCTAATCTTAGGAATAGCCCTAATGTGAGGTGTTGAATTCTTAAGAAAAAGATTTAGAGGAATTTTAGGGATTTTATCAAATTTGATAGAAAAATTGATTTTTATCGCTTAGAAGATCCTAATACAATTCTAATACTCATTTTAGTGATTTACTAAATAAATTAGGAGTTAAAGACGCGTAACCTAAATTTTGGGCAAAATAACAATTTTTCCCCTACTTTAGGGTCCAAAATCTACTTTTTGAATTTAGATTACAAATTAGAATTTCTCACTATCAAATGATTCCTTACTATCTAACATGAAAATAGACACTAAGTACACTCAATTTGGATAAGAAATGGGTCCTATAGGTCCAAACTAAGGATTTTGACTTAAGGGGTATATTAGTAATTTACACTTACTGGGATATAAATTTTTATGTAGTTTACTATTTGTTACTGTTCAAGGATTTCATAGAGTCTAAGAACATTGCATTCTGAGCTCAAATGGTCAAGTTATGGCTATTTCAATTTATAAGGGCAATTCGGTAATTTTGTCTGTCAACGAAGACAAAAACTGAACTTTTCTGTTTGAGGTTTAAGTTCAGCAAACTCAGTTTCTATAACTTCCCTATAATATATTGAGTGTTTTGACATGGAGTAAATTTAATTTGAACTTCAAATGGTCAAGTTATAGCATAACTATGGTTAGGGGTATTTTGGTTATTTCTAATTTTCTAGTTTGCAGAACCTAAATATCATTCCAGTTTATTGATGACACTAAAATTCTAAGCTAGTTAGCACTTTGAATTTTTAAATTTGGAGTTGAGTTGACCAAGTTTGGTCAATTGAAGTTTAAGGGCATTTTTATCATGTTCAGGGTAGGGTCCTAAATATTACTTTTCAAATTAAGCTCCAAATGAGAAAACTAATACTTCTATAGGGCTGAAAATATTCTCCTAAGTATTTTAAGACCCATATTGCATATATTTGGATAATTAGGTTAAAAGTTATGAGGGTTTATTTAGGTCCTAAAATGTCACTACATTATACGTACCCCGAAATGAATTTTGAATCATTTTTTGAGTAAAATGAGATCTATATTTGCTATGTTTGGATCATTGTATAAAACGTTATTAAATTTTAAAGTTTCGAATTAAATTTAAATTAAACAAATAAAGTTACTATTCATTTATTTAAATTGCATTATTTTACTATTCAATCCTAAAGTTAAAAATGAATTTTCTGTATTTATTAATAAATTTATTAATTATTATTAATTTTAATTAATTATTATTATTAATTAGTTAATAGTTGTTATCTTAATTACTAATTATCCTATAATTAATAATAATTAATAAACAAAAATCCTACTATTAATATTAATTGATTAATCAAATTAATTATTAATCCACTATTACTACTTAATTAACCCCTAATTAACATTAATTAACTAATTGCTAATCATTGTTTAATACTAATTAACTAATTCACTAATTTAATATATATATATATATATATATAAATTCTCTATAGGAATTTATTGTGCGGGATCTGCCACTGGCCACGTGGCACGACCGGATTGGTCGCAGACCCGCGGGCGGGACCCACCTGCCAGCCGATGGGATCGGCTAACGCGGGGTCTACCTACTGACGCGCCGTGGGCCCTATTGCCATGCGGCATGCACGAAAAAGGCGCGGGAAGCATGTGGGACCCACCACGGCCCTGACGCGGACCCGTAGCGAGGCGGGTCGGGCCCGGGTCGCCCTGGCCCGACTGAGCGCCTTCCTCTTCCCCGAGGGCTCCCGAGGGCCGGCACTTAGTGCACGACATTTGCGGCCCTCCCGACATCGCCGAGGCTTGACCTGCACGGCAATGGGTAGGCAGGAGTGAGGCCTTTCCGATGAGGGTCGAACCACGCCGAAAGGAGGTCGGAGCCATCGACTAGGGCTAACCCTAGCCAACCCAACTCGGTCGGGTTCAGGTATTAACGAAAAGAACTGTAGAACGATCGTCAAATCCGATCGATCGGGCGTGATCCAACCCGATCAATCTGTTGGATCGATAATCAATGGAAAGAAATGGGCATGTGAATTTGAAATGTAGAAATCGAAACGAGATCGAGGGAGGATGGGGTACCTGACTTCTAGCGACGAAGAAGGATCGGGGTTTGAAGCTTCTAGCCGAGACTCAATCACGCCAAACGGGATCTCCCATGCATGGGCTTGGGTCTTAAGGCCCACTGGACGGAGCAGCCAAGGCTGCGGAGGCCCTCGGTAAAGCGAGGGTTTGGCGGACGACACGTGGCGAGCGGCAGTCTCGTCGATGGGGACGAAGCGCCAAAGCCATCCGATCCGTCTCGATCGGACGGATCACGCAGAGCAGATCCGCGGCTTAACGGATGTGGATCCATTCTGCATCCGACCTGATATTCCTTATCGGGTCCGTGGATCCGTTAAGCTAATGGATCCGACCCGATAGCCTTTATTAATTAATATAAATTATTTAAAATGAATAAGAAAAGTCCTATTTTAATAATAAATTCTAAAATATATAACTAACTCCCAAAAATTCTCAAATATTCACCCCTAGCTAATTGAGGGATGAGGAACGCAACGGTGAGATTGGATTTTTGATTCAACGAGTATTTTAATTTCCCAATTCTTGAGGTATTTAAATATTATTTAAATATTCGTCAAAATTTCAACAACTTCCGATTGACACGAAAACATCACCCTTAACTAATTTGGGGGCAACGAGCACAATGGTGAAGTCCATTTTCCAATTTGAGGTCTATTTAGACAGGTCAAATTTTAGGGTTTCTGAATTTTCTAAGAATCATGTTTCGATCCATTTGACCATTGATTTGGACTAGGTCTTAGTGGATGACTCCTAATAACTTGATTAACACTTAGGATCAAGATTAAGACTAAAATTAGTCCTAATTGACTAAGGTTACAAATTTGGCTGTTACAGGCTCCCCCACTTAAGAATGATGTCATTCTCGACATCACTCAAGTGGAAAGAAGAAAGCAAGATAAAGAACCAGAATTGTAAATTTGGAAAGCATAGATTGCTAAGAAAGAATACCTGAATTCTTGAAGAGTCTAGGGTATTTAGCTCGCATATCTGATTCCTTCTCCTAGGTGGCTTTATTGCAAGAATGATTCTTCCACTGGACTTTGATCATCTCGATAGCACGGTTCCTATGTTGCTTGAGATCACGGGCCAACATTTGAATTGGCTCCTCAGCGTATGATAGATCGGACTGAATTTGAGTTTCTGGGAATTGCATGAGGTGAGATGAATCTCTGAGGCACCTTCTTAATAATGACACATGAAATACATTGTGAACTGCTGCAAAGTCATCTGGAAGGTTTAGCCTATTGGCGGAGGAACCTACTCTAGCTGCTACCCTCAAATGAACCAACATAATAGGGGCTAAGTTTCCATGCTATGTCGAATCTGAAGACTCCTTTCATTGGACTGACCTTTAAGTAAGTGAAGTCTCCAACCTTAAATTCTAGAGGATGGTGGTGGAGGTCGTTGTGTTTACTCCGGTGGTCTTGAGCTGCACAAATGCATTGCTGAATCAACTGAACTTTCTTATTTCTTTCTTCTACTAGTTCAGATCCAAACAACTAGACACTGTCTATTTCTGACTATGCCAATTGAGTACTACATTTTTTGCCATATAGGGCTTCATAGGGGGCCATCTTTATACTGGCTTGGAAGCTATTGTTATAAGCAAACTCTACTAGTGGGAGGTGATCTTCCCATGATCCAACAAAATCAAGAACACACTGTCTAAGCAGATCTTCAAGAACTTGATTCACTCACTCTGTCCGACCATCCGTTTGCAGATGAAAGGCTGTACTCATTGCTAGGGTTGTTCCTAGATCTTGATGAACGACTTACCAGAATTTAGAAGTGAATCAACTGTCTCTGTCAGATACGATTGTCTTAGGAATTCCATGCAATCTGATTATCTCTTTGATATATAGCTTTGCGAGTTTCTCAATCGAGTATGTTTACCGAATAAAAATGAAATGAGCGAATTTAGTCAATCGGTCAACTATGACCCAAATCGCATTTGCTCTAGATTTTGCACGAGATAATCCCATAACAAAATCCATTGATATGTCTATCCATTTCCATTCAGGAATCTCCAGTGGATGAAATAAACCACCGAGCCTTTGGTGCTCTACTTTTACCAAACTGCAAGCGTGGCATTTTGCAACAAACTCAACTACACTTTTCTTCATTCTTGGCCACTAAACGGATTGCTTCAGATCTTGATACATCTTTGAGCTTCCAGGATGGATTTGGTATCTGGAGCTATGACCTTCAATTAGAACTTCTTAGTGCATGGATTTAGGAATCCAAAAATGTTCTACTTAATATATGTCACCTTTATGAAATCGGAGATTAGTGCGACGACCACTTTTGATGGCTTGCTTAAAATTTAGATATTCATCATCTTTTGTTTGAGTGGTAGATACGTCTCTTTGGAATGTGGGCTCAACATTAATCATTGTGAGCATTATATTTACTTGGTCACTACGTGTTGTCTTGATATCCAATTTATGGAATTCTTCTTCTAGAGGGCTCTTAGAGATGAGAGAGCTCAAAGTAGCATGATGACTAAGCGCATTAGCTATCACATTTGCCTTTCCTGGATGATATTGGATGTCTAGGTCGTAGTCACTGATCAGTTCCAATGACCTTATTGGTAGTTCAACTCCATTTGAGTGAATATATAATTCAAACTCCGATGATCTGTGAATATTAAGCACTGAATTCCATATAAATAGTGACGCCAAATCTTTAAGGCGAACACTACAGCTGCTAGTTTGAGGTCATGCACCGCATAGTTCCTTTCGTGTATCTTTAGCTGACGGGAAGCATATACGATAACCTTTGTTCCTGCATTAACACATCACCTAATCCTATACCAGAGGCGTCAGTATAGACCTAGTAGTTCACACCTTCTTTAGAGAGAACTAGCACTAGGGCAGACGAAAGTGAATCTTTTAGGGCCTGGAATGCTCGTTCACAAGCTGATGACCACTCAAATGGCACAGCCTTTTGGTTGAGCTTGGTGACCAGAGAGGTTATCTGGGAGAAGCCCTTCACAAACTTTCTGCAGTAACAGGCTAAGCCCAGGAAGCTTCTGATGTCGGTCATTGCTTAGGTTGTACCCAGTCTTGGATGGCACTAACTTTGTTTTGATCTACTCTGATTCCTTGAGCATCTACTACATGGCCCAAGAAAGCGATGGATTCAAGCCAAATTTTGCACTTTGAATACTTGGCATACAGCTGGTGGCTTCTCTGTTCTTCCAATACTGTCCTGAGATGACCTTCGTGTTTCTTTTTCATCTTATAATATATTAGAATATCATCTATGAACATGATGACAAAGTTGTCAAGATATGGTTTCAAGATGTGCTGCATTAAATCCATAAAGATAAAAGGTGCATTTGTCAATGCAAACGACATCACCAGAAACTCATAATGGCCATATTTAGTTCTGAATGCAGTCTTTGCTATGTCTGTATCCTTTACTTGCAGTTGATGGTAGCCTGATCGTAGATCAATCTTCGAGAATACCTTTGCTCCTACTAATTGATCGAACAGATCGTTGATACGGGGCAATGGGTACTTGTTCTTTACTGTTACTTTATTTAACTCTCTATAGTCGATACATATTCGCATCGATCCATCTTTCTTCTTGATAAACAAAACTGGCGCTCCCCATGGGGATGAACTAGGCTTGATAAGACCTTTTTCCAATAGTTCCTGCAGTTTTTTGTGTAGTTCTTGTAGTTCCTTAGGCGCCATTTGACAAAGAGCTTTAGAGATGGGCTGCATTCCTAGAACAATGTCAATTGCAAATTCCACTTCCTGCATAGGAGGAAGACTGGGTAGATCTTCTGGAAAAATGTCAGCGAATTCGCAAATGACAGGGTTCTGGGATAAGGAAATGCCTTCTTTCTTTCCTCCTGATATTGTTACTAGGAAGGCATCACAACCTTTTTGAACTAACCTTTTTGATTTTATAGCATTGAATAATGAGGCTCAGGTACTAAGGTTACCAATGAAGGATCTAGCTTTTCTACCACTACCTAAGGTGATCTTCTTTTTCATGCAGTTGATAGTGGCGTTATGTTAGCTTAGCCAATTCATGCCTAATATTACATCAAAATTGGCTATGGGGAGAACTACTAACTTTGCTTCAAATGCTTCATTTTCAATGGGGATTGGTACTTTGCAAAATTGGCAAGCTGGCATTTGAGCTCCAGAAGGTAACCTGATGTTAAGAGGATTGGATAGGCGATATAGGGGTAGGTTAAGTGATTTTTCCCAACCTTCATACACAAAGGAATGACTAGCCCCAGTGCAAAATAGGATGTTACAGGGTTTGTCATTTATGCAAATTGAACCTAATTGCAGATGTAATTAATTACTAACTACTTTAAACAAGTAATAACTGTAAAATAAAAGGGTTCAAGAGCATGTACATGATACCACATGGTTATCTTCTACAGCCTCAATAGGTGTGAGGGTGTATATACGTGTAAGGTCGGCAGGCCTGTTGTTATGGGTCTGTCGTGGTGCATTTGGGTGAGGGACATTAATTGTCTCACGCCTCACAACTGAAGTAAAAGGTGGTGCTGGATGAGCTACCGCAAGCTTCTGAAACAAGTCAAAGACTTACAAGGCGACCTGATCAGCTTGGAGCGGTCGATCTGATCACCATCAATCATTTCTGTAATCATACAATGATAGAATCTGTGGCCTGGCTGTCCGCAAGTGAGTCAAACATGATTCCCATGGTAACATCGACCATACAGGTATGATTTCGTGCAACCATTGAATGGATTGACAGAGGGAGCTTTGGCCTTGAGCTGATATACTCTGGCTTGTTTGGGAGAATTCTGCTGGAATGAAGTGTACCCGATACTCCTCTTGGGTCCTTCCCTAGCTTGGTCTTGCTCTACTACTTTGGCAGTCTCAAGTAGTTCAGTCAAGTCTGATATGCGTAGGGGGATCACCTAGCTCCTGATGGAGGTTCGTAGACCGCTCTAAACCTGGTGGCAGTGGTCTGGTCATTGGGAACTAAGCTAGTAGAGAATCTTGCAAGGCGATAGAATTCTGCCTCGTAAGCAGACACAGATCGATCACCCGATTGCAATTTCAGGAACATGTCCCCCAAGCTATGCTTGGCGGATAAGGGAATGAATCGAGCCTGGAATGCTCCGATGAATTCATCCCAGGTAATGTCCTCGAGTGGTATATCAGCAAATTGTGTGCTGCGGGTGGTGTCCCACCAATATTTGGCCTCATCTTATAGGAAGTGAGTAGTAAGACGTACTACCTCTGAGTTAAAGCACTTGATACTTGTCAAGTTCTTTTCCACAATTTTTATTCAGGTGGCAGTATCTACTACAGAGAGACTCTCGTTGAAGGTAGGGAGTCTCAGGCAGAGGAAGCTATGCAATAGTCCATCTGCAGACTGTATGTGATGCTGGTGAGAGTATTGTAACATCGGGGTCACTTCTATCATGGTGCGGTTCTGGCTTATCTGAGCTACCAGCAGCCGCTCCATTCTCTCGGCCTGCTTGGCTTGAGCATCGACGACCTTCTTAGCCAGCTTTTGGTTGGATTTCACTTGTTTTTGGTGGGATTCCACCATCAGTTTCACCGCTTCCAGTAAGGCATTTACCTCGCTGGAGGAACTGCTGGAAGGAGCAGTATAGGGGCTCTGTCCGGGATTCATGGTGTTTCGCTAAAGTCTGAATTAAAAATAATACGTTTTCAAAAATCTAGAAAATAGGAGATTATAACATTTCACCTCTTTTATTAATCATAACAGAAAAAAGAAAATACATCATCAAAATAGTAGATAGGACATAAGATAATGAAGAACAACATATGGAAAGCATAAAGTCTATCCTATGTATTCTTCGGTAAATGCCTGGGCGAAGTCCGCGTAAGTCATCTTTCGGGGTAGGCGAGTAGCTCCATGTCTGAGCGTCCATTATTTGTGGGCCCACCACTCCTTTGCATAATCCTGGAGTAGGAGCTCGACAATGCTAAGCCGGATACGATCTGGGTAATATAACTCATCGAACATTTTGGTTACTCTTCGTAACCACTCTATGGCCAGGATGGGGAAATTTAGTCCCCTGTATACTACATCTTTTAGCATCCTTTCCAGTATGCTGGCTCCCACTGGGGAGACTCCCTGGACTTCCCTCTCGTATCGTTTTTCCATGAGCACATCAAATTTCCAATTATTCTCAAAGCGAGTGTAGAAATTGCACGCTGACATAATCATATAGTAGTATCCTTAAGTATCCAAATCAAGCATCATAAGAATAATAGTTCAATACTAACTCCAATATTCAAATTTAAGATACAAAATGCGGAAAGTAAACTAAGTAGTATAAGAATGAAAGCTAAAAGATTTATCCGTTATATCTAGCGGTAAAGGCACGGTGGAAGTCCACATAGGTGACCTCCATTTGCATTTCTTCACACGATGGGTGAGTGCCCATAAGGTGACGCTCCACCAATCCTTGGCTCCGCCGTGTAGGAGATGAGATGCAATGTGGACTCTAATGTTGTCTGGGCAATTAATAGATTCAAACACAAAATCTACCCATTTCAGCCACACCTTGGCTACAACAGGGAGATCGTATCCCCTGAATGCACTTTGCTGGAGTAGTCAATCCAGCATTTGGAAGTCAGGGTCTGACACTCTTTCTATGTACCTCTCGTGCTACTGATGGAGTTGGATAATGCACTCCCAACTATCTTCAATTCGTTGGTAATGCCACCTAAGCGTCATCCTTGCACGTCTAATGATTTTCTAAGTTGCATTTGTTTACTGATAGTTTACTTGGGCATGCATTTCCATTTCTATACTATTATTATCCTGAGCTGATGATCATGGTGCTTGGATGTAACTCTGGTATTTAGTTAGTGACTGATTGGTAGGAGAATCATCCATTAGGTAGAGTGGAAATCAATTTACAATATGACACCTTATGGAATTCTCTGATACCAATTGTGGCGCCCCGCCCTTGGTCCCACATGATTAGACCCAAAGGGGTGGTGTGCCACTCTTAGCAAATCCCTCACTTATCATTAGATTAGGCAAAATATATAATCCACTAATAAGGTAGGGATGTGCACAGGATAAACATAAAGATTAGTCACTAAGTTTATACATACATACATAGTGCGGAAGCAATAAGAAGTAAGGATTATGACAGACTGTAAATACACGTCTGTGCTTGCACACAAGTGTACGTTGTCTGAAGTAATAAATGGAAAGTTTGAGTTTTCGGGATTTATTGAACCACAGAGAATTGGATGTTTTATTACTCAGGTGTATCTGTTATCAATAATGTTTAAGCTATGAGTGTGTTGTTTGAGTTGGCTCTAGAACAAGCACAATAATCACTTAGTAGAAAATAAGTCAAATAAAATGAAGAGGAGAGTTAGGTTTCTCCCACATGTCATGATAGGTCACTTATCCATGATGATTCCTCAAGCTTTTATCTTTCATTTACTTAGATTTAAATCAAGTACACATTGTTCTTCCTTGAGTTTTATCTCAAGGATTCACAAGTTCAAATCTTGTGCACAAAATGAACACACAGTCGGTTCTATTTCAGCACAAAGATTCTTATAAGATTTTAAGTTTGTAATTTTCATCTTATCTCTTGATCGAGGAGATGAGGATTATTAATTTTTAAGATCTTATAAGTATTGATTCCACTAAGAGCATTACTCGCATCATATATAGTTGAGATGAGGGATTAAATATATTGGGCTCAATGACTATGTCACCTCATTCATAAGCACACAACTATTTCTTTCCCTCCCTCAATTATGTTGAGCAAAGGAACTCAATTAGTGGGTCTTAGCATCATATGCATCAACACTTTAGTTGAGCTTCAATTAAAGTGTACTAAGCTCAAGAACTTTCTCACATAGTTCTAATCTCTCATGCACTCATAAATCTAGCATCTAAACAAATGTGAGCTATGGAGCACAAGACACTTTAGTCCTTGAGTTCATTAGTCCATTTTCCTTTGGTTCACAATCAAGACTATAGTAATATTATGCATTTCTTGAGCAAGGCATTAAGTTTATAACTTTTATTAATACTTGAGGAAAACTTCATACAAATTAAAGTAACTATCAAGCATATGGGATTATCCCAACCCTCCCCAAGGGAGGTTTAGCTCTCCATTACAAAAGAGATGAAAAAGAACACATACATGGATAAAGACCCTTTCATGATCAACTAAAAAGAGAGATTACAAAATAAGAGTTTAGAAAATACTAGGAACATTCCTTGGGAAGTACTCCGAACTTTTCTTATCCTTGCTTAAAGTGCCTCTCTTAGTTCCCTAATGCTGCCTTTCTCCTTCTTCTCCTTAGCAAGTAAGGCTTCTCCACCCTTGGAGAGTTCTTATTCTCTTCTATGCATCCCCTCTCTTTACTTAGGTGAAATGAGCAATTTTTGGAACCATTCTCTAGTCAAGAGGAGAGGTATATATAGATGAGGGGGCTGCTTCTTCCTTCTCCTCATCACAAATCAGCAAATACCATCTAAAAATATGAGCAATGATGGCAAAATCCACTTGATGGATGAGGTGACAAATTCTTCCATTATTTTATCCATTACATCACCTCAAAAGATCATTTCTTCAATTAAAAATAGAGCTGCAGCAGGAGGAATGATGGCTAGAGACAAGAGGCTAGTTAAGGGTCTTGTCCCAGCCGCAATTAATGCTCCCGCCAGGCAAAATTGTGGCGGGCCACTGCAGCGCACTATGGCGGAGGCCTTTCGCCAAAAGGCACGCTGCGGTGCGCTGGGGTGATCGGATTTGATAACTAAAGGATCGTTACAGTGCACTGTAACGCGCGACCACGCTAGCTGTTTCATAAATATCCCCGCTACAGCGCGCTGTAGTGCCAGTATTTGCAAATAGAACTGCTGCAGCATGCGATAGCACCCATGATTTGCAAAGTGACCCACTGCAGCGCGCTGTAGTACCAGCATTTGCAAACAGAACTGCTGCAGCACGCGGTAGCACCCACGGTTCGCAAACTGAACCACTGCAGCATATGACAGTGCACAATTTTGCAAAATGTCTCGCTGCAGCGTGCGATAACGGGTTCCCTTAGAAAAAAAATGAAATTTGCACAAATGACTAAGAATTCCATGGACAGGCTTTTTTCCTGAAAAGATAAACATAATTTGATTAGGGAAGCAGTTTTAGGATTAGAAATAAATGAAATTTTCTTTATTTGAGATATAATTTATGGGTTCATCACACCCCTACACTTAAATTCTTGCTCGTTCTCGAGTAAGCTCAAAATGGTATTTTTCTATTTTTAAGTATGATAGTCAATGAAAAATATCATTGAGGTTTTGATTTTGAATTTCAAGGTATGTGCTTAATTGAAATGATCAAAAAAAACATTTGGCATTAAATTTTCTAATTTGGGATATAAACCAAGGTTAATATGTTAATCTCCAAGTAATTGTTTTCATGCTTGCTATTATGTAAATGGGAAGGTTCTTTGGAAAACTTAGACTAAAGAGAGAGTGAAATACTCAAGAGTTTTGTGTCATATGTGCTCCTTCTTATGAATCACAAAGATGAAAAGATTAAAGGAGAGCTATTTTTCATCATCCTTTTTCATTACATTCATTTGGGAGAGATATTTTTCAGCATCCCTTTCTTATGTTTTCCCCTTTTTTTTTTGCATTCTTAGGGCGAGATATTTTTCTTCATCCCCAATTCACATCCTTGTGATTATGAAGTCCTATGGGAGCCTAGCACACTCTCTTAGAGTACTCACTAAAATCTCTTGTCAATAGTCTAATACCTTCCCCCACACTTAGTTCTTAGCATTATTTTAAATTTTTGGAGATTAGATTACCCTTAATTCATCCCTTAGTTAAAAAATTTAATGCTTTCCATCTATTTGATCACCTTTTGTTAAGCGCCCTTGATTTCATATCATTTTCATTATTGATATTTTGTGATTTCATTTCTTGAAAACTCTAAAAAATTTGTCATTTTTAATTACAAGAAAAATTATGGGAATCTGAGAATTCATAAATTAAGATCTCAAAATAAAACACACAAAATAAAAAGTACAAAAGAAAAATAATTAATACAAATAGAAAGAAAAGATACAACCTATTTTTTTTCGGGTTGCCTCCCAATAAGCGCTTGTTTTAGTGTCTCAGCCCGACACGAGAAAGATCGTCTATGTGATACCTTCATCTGGGAGGTCCTGAAGGGTCCATCCTCCCTTTTCTTGTACAATTCCTTCCTCCAAGTATAACTTCAGATGATTTCCATTTACCTTAAAGGTCCCGTCATCTGAAGCGACTTCAACTGCTCCTTGAGGGAAAACCTTAGTGATAGTAAATGGTCCTGTCCATCTTGACTTCAGGTTTCCTGGAAATAATCTTAATCTTGAGTTAAAAAGCAGTACTTTCATTCCAGGTTGAAACTATTTTGGCTTGATCAGCTTATCATGCCATTTTTTTATTTTTTCTTTATACAATTTTGCACTTTCATAGTCATTTAATCTGAATTCGTCAAGCTCATTTAATTGCAACATTCTTTGTGCTCCTACTTTTTGGGAGTCAAAGTTTAATTTTTGTATTGCCCAAAAGGCACGGTGCTCCAATTCCTCTGGAAGATGACATGATTTACCATAAATGAGCTTATACGGAGACATTCCTAAAGGGGTCTTAAAGGCAGTTCTATATGCTAACAAGGCATCCTGAAGTTTTGAAGTCCAATCCTTTTTATTTTGGTTCACAGTTTTCTCTAAAATTTGCTTAAGCTCCCTGTTTGAGACTTCAACTTGCCCGCTAGTTTGAGGGTGATAAGGGGTACCCACCTTATGTCTCACCCTGTAGCTTTTTAAGACACTCTCCAATTGCCTATTGCAGAAATATTTTCCCCCATCAGTGATTAAGAATATGGGTGTCCCAAATCTAGCAAGCACGTGCTCCTTGAGAAGTTTTATAAGAGTTTTAGCATCATTGTTTACACATGCTAATGCCTCAACCCATTTGGACACATATTCCACCGCCACAAGAATATACATATTGGTTTGGGATAAGGGAAATGGTCCCATGAAGTCAATTCCCCAGACATCGAATAACTCTACTTCAAAAATTCCATTTAAGTGGAGCTCATCTTTTTTGCTTAAGTTTTCGGTTCTTTGGCACTTATCACAAGTTTTGACAAAGTTGATAGCATTTTTGAACAAGTGGGTCCAATATAATCAAGATTGAAGCACCTTAGCAGCTGTTCGTTCAATCCCATGGCGCCCTCCATAAGGAGATGTGTGATAATAAAAGAGAATATTTCTAATTTCAGAGTCAGGAACACATCTCCTTAAGAGTTGATCGTTGCAACATTTATACATAATATGATCATACCAAAAGTAAAGTTTAATGTCAATAAATTTTTTTTTTCTTTGTTAGTAGCTCATGTCTTTTGGGATGACTCCTCCTACAAGATAATTTGCAAAGTCAGCATACCAAGGAGAATGATTTTCAACAATAGCATAAAGCTTCTCATCGGGGAATGATTCACTAATTTCGGTCAACTTATCATTATCGAGGTGGGTTAATCTAGATAAATGATCTGCAAGCACATTCTTACTCCCTTTCTTATCCCGAATTTCTAGATAAAATTCTTGTAGAAGCAACACCCAACGTATCAAGCGAGGTTTTACTTCTTTCTTTTGAAGGACATATTTAATAGCTGCATGGTCAGTGTAAACAATAATCTTAGACCCAATGAGATATGACCTAAATTTAGTGAAGGCAGAGATGACAGCTAGGAGTTCCTTTTCCGTGGTAGCGTAATATCTTTGAGCATCATCTAGGAGCTTACTAGCATAGTAAATTGAATAGAAGGTTCGTTCCTTCTGCTGCCCAAGGACAGCCCCGACTGCAAGATCGCTGGCATCACACATAATTTTAAAAGGAGAATTCCAATTTGGAGTAGAAATTATTGGAGCAGAGATTAAAACAGTTTTTATCACATTGAAACCTTTTAAACAATTTGCATCAAAATTGAACTCGACATCCTTCCCTAGCAATCTACAAAGAGGCAAACTTATGTTGGAGAAATCCTTGATAAATCTTCTATAAAAACCTGCATGCCCCAAGAAGCTTCTAATTCCTTTCACATTTATGGGAGTGAGAAGTTTTTCAATTACCTCAACCTTTGCCTTATCCACTTCTATTCCTCTCTTTGAAATTAAATGACCAAGGACAACACTTTCTTCCACCATGAAATGATATTTTTCCCAATTTAAGATTAGATTAGATTCTTCACATCTTTTTAAAACGCTTCCTAAATTGATTAAGCAATGATTGAAAGTGCTCCCGATAACCGAAAAGTCATCCATAACGATTTCAAAAAACTACCCTATCATATTGAAGAATATAGCCATCATACAATGTTGGAAAGTAGCTGGAGTATTGCACAATCTGAAAGGCATTCTTCCAAAGGCGAATGTCCCAAAGGGGCAGGTGAAAGTTGTTTTCTCTTGGTCTTCAGGTAAAATTAGGATTTGATTTTATCCTGAATACCCATCAAGAAAGTAAAAATAAGGATTACCTGCCAATCTATTAAGCATTTGGTCAATAAAGGGAAGAGGATAGTGGTCTTTACGCGTGGCTTTATTTAATATCATATAATCAATACACACCCTCCATCCGGTTATAGTTCTAGTGGGGATTAGCTCATTATTGTCATTGAGAACAACTGTCATCCCACACTTTTTGGGAACCACATGTATAGGGCTATCAGAAATGGGGAATATAATTCTAGCATCTAAGAGTTTAATGATTTCCTTGTGAACTACTTCTTTTATATTTGGGTTTAATCACCGCTAGGGCTCAATTGATGGATTGGAGTTATCCTCCAAAAGGATTCGATGCATACAAAGAGTTGGACTAACCCCCTTTAGATCAGCTATACTCCAACCCATTGCTTTCTAGTGCTCTTTTAAAAATTTACATAAAAGACTCTCTTGATGCTGAGTTAACAAGGAGGAGATTATTACAGGAAGAGATTTATTTTGCCCTAGATAAGTGTATTTTAAGTGTGAGGGAAGAGGCTTTAATTCTAATTTAGGAGGGCAAATTATAGAAAGTTGACTTATTTTCCTCTTCTTAATCAATTTCTCAATAACTTCCATGTAAATGGGATCCTCATCTTCCTCCCTTGCTAACAATCCCTCTTCTTCCACATCTTCCATTAACCAAGCTTTTTCTATTAAATTGATTTTCCAACAATCCTCATTGGGTGTCTCATAGAATCATTCACATGGAATTTAATCTCCTCATCCCCATATCGCAATTTCAATTCCCCTTTATCCACATCAATTAAAGTTCTTCCTGTGGCTAAGAAATGTCTCCCTAGGATAATAGGAATTTCTTGATTTTCATCATCCATATCCAAGATTAAGAAATTCGCAGGGAAGATGAACTTGTCAACCTTCACAAGTACATTTTCCATAATTCCTAAGGGGGATTTTACGGATCTATTGACGAATTGGAGGAGAACAGAGGTGGGTTTTAAGTAATCAATTTCTAGTTTCTTAAATATGTAAAAAGGCATCAAATTAATGGATGCACCTAGATCATAAAGGGCTTTTTGGACAGATTGGCATCCAATAGTGCAATGGATAGTGAAACTCCCTGGATCCTTCTTTTTTATTGGAATCTTCCTCTGAAGGATTACACTACATTCTTCTGTTAATGCCACGATCTCCTTTTGTAACAACCCAAGTTGTTACTTGGCTCAATTAAGACTAATCTAAGTCTTAATTAAGGTTCTAAGTCACTAATTAAGTAATTTAGAACTCATCTCTAAAACCTAGGTCAAACCAGAAGTCAATTGAGTCAAAATCAGAAATTCTGGAAAATCTCAAACCCTAGAAAATTGACTTTTATCTAGACCTCAGATTGAAAATCTGACTTTCCCATTGCATTCAGAACACCCAAATTAGCTAGGAGTGAAATTTTGGAGGCATTTGGAAGTCGTTGGATTTTTGTCGAATATTTTAATAATATTTAAATACCTGAAAATTCAAATAAATAAATACTCGTGGAAATGAAAATCCGAGTGCGCCATTGAGTTTCTCACCCTTCAATTAGCTAGGGGTGATTTATTGGGAATTTTTGAAATGTATTCAATTAATTAAATGTAATTAAGAAATTACATTTAAAATTTATAAATATATTAATATAATTAAATTCATTCTAAACGGCGTCCGTTAGAATCATTTGTGCGCATCGTTACCCGAGTCACGACGTCAGATCTCGCGGTTCGATTCGACAAAAGATCTTGACCGTCCGATTGGGAATCGGAAGGTCTAGGTTTATCGTCCCCGATCTGCTCGATGCGTGAATCGCATGCGCTACACGCGGCGGACTCCCCGGCATGTGGCAATTTTGCCGCCGAATAGTTGTATCCAGGGGTCGAAGTAAAGCCTAATCTCCTTCCCATTCTTGTTCTCTCGCTCTGTAAACCCTAAAAGCTGCGAAACAAGCCAACGACCAAACCCTATTTTTTCATCGTTCAAGTGAGGTACCTTCGATCCTTACCTTAATTCAAGCATTTTTTAATTTTGCAATTTCGCATACCTATTTCATGATATTGATTTCAATTTTTGCGGATCTGATCATGTTTAGATGAATTCGATCTGTCGAATTTGAATTCTAGTCCACCGTAGAAAACCCGTTCGCATCCTCGTCCCGGGTATACTCCACTAGGGTTAAGTTTTGCCTGTGGCATGGGTCTCCTCATCCACGGGTCATACCACCAATGGATAGGTGACATCATGCCGAAGCAATTGCCGTGTGGGTTGGAGGTTATCCTCGACGGGAAGTCGCCGCAATCTCATGCCCTAGGCGCTGGCCCACGGAGTCTTAATGGAAGGTGTAGTCTGGCGCGGGCCGGGTCGGGTTGAGGCTGACCCACGAAGTTGGATTTCGGGCCAATTTAATCAGCTGCACGAATTGCGAAGATGTGGGACCCACGCGGAGCTGACACGTCCCTGCTGTGTGATCAGCGGTGGGCCCCGCTATCTCAGCCCAGCGAATGCCAGACCAACACGTGTCCTGCGCTGACCCCGCTGTCGCTGTCGTAGTACCGGCTGTGGTTCCCATCGCTGTAACAAATAAATTAAATCGAATTTAATTAAAAATCAGGATTAAATTTAAATCTAATTAATTGATGTAAATTACTAAATTTCAAACATTAATAACTCTTAATCCTGAACTTCAAAAATAGCAAATAAATATATCAAAATGATCAAAAATATATGAGGAATTTATTGATACCAATAATTTTGCTGTAGGACCAGTATTTAGTAAAGTGACATGTAGGGTAATAATTAAGTTCAAATAATGTTATAAAATTTAATTTGCCCATAACTTTGTACCCAATGATCCAAACCTATTGAATATGGGTCTTAAAGTGATCAGAAAACCCTAAGGATTAATTTGATAGTATTCATTTTGCTGTTTAGATTAGTATTTGCCTAATCACTTTTAGGTCCTAACCCTAATTACCCTAATTAGGCCTAGAACTTTAATTGACCATAAGTTGGTCAATTTAGCTCCAAATAAGGTGATCCAAATACCAATTTAGATCAAAAAAACTTAATTTACAGTAATCTATAAAAATATATTAAATCCAACAATTAGATTTGCTAATCACTCCTAATTACTCCAAAACTTGATTAGTGAATATTAGCAAATCTAGTAATCCAAATTGAGTGATATAAGTTTCAGAGGACTCCTAGAGTCATTTAGAATCCATCTGTGAAGTTTGATTAGTATTTGAGTGATTAATTTTACTAATCACTCACTAATCACCCTAAACCCTAATTAGGTCTTAACTTAGTCAAATTAGGTCCAAATAGAGCCTTCCACATGTCATTGTGATCAGTGGACTATTTGTAAACCATAGCCACTAATTTTACTCAATTTGGACACTAATTGGCAAACTTAGGTTTTTGACCCATAATTAAGGATTCCTTAATCACCCTTAAACCCTAAATCTTGTCTTGGCCATAACTTAGCCAATACTTATTAAAATTTAGCAAATTTAAATTCAATGGAAAGCTTAGATAGTAAAGAATAATAATCTGAAAGAAAATTTAACTTTCACTTAGTAAAATTACTAATTTGCCCTTATGAGTCAAATTCACTAATTTGATCTCATATGGCTTAATAATCACCCAAAATTAATTTAGTTGCTGTCTAATCTTACATTAGACAGTAAGAAATACTTTCCAAAAGAAAATTTCAGAATTTAAGCCCTAGATCAAAAAATTTGATCTTTTGAACCCTTAAGTAGGGGCAAAATGGTCATTTTGCCCAAATTTAGGGTTTAGCCTTTAAAAACCCTAAATTCAGTTCCTAATCACTAAAATTAGTAAATAGAATGATTTAGAACTGAAATTAATTAAATCCAAGTCTAAATTAGATTTTGATTAAAATCTCAAAATTTGCTCATTAAGGAAAATTTCCTAAGTCTTAAGTGAATGTTTCTTCTTCGTAAATCATTCTTAGATCTTTCCTTAGGTTCTTATAATCTTAGTTAAGATGTGTGTCTTGAGAGATACTCTTAGAAATTAAGAACCTTAATTCTTAAGATTAGGAATAGATCTTAAGTTAGAATTCATCTATTGAGTAAATTGGGTTACTCAATAGGTGAAACCTTGAGTTTTCTAGTTTATAGATTTTCTCAGTTTATTAAATGATTATTTGATCTTTAAACCCTAGAATTAAGAATAGAGAATCTATCCTAATGAATTGATTTATCATTAGGACTTGCCTTAACTTAATCTGTGAGATTTGGTTCTAAACTTAGACCCTTAGATTATACCTTTAGATTAAGTGATTAGACCCCATCATCTGGAGTCTAATTCTTAATCTTTTCATCTTGATTTGGCTAATGAAGATGAGGTTGGGATGAATTAAATTACAAAATTTGGTCGATGATTTATTCACTTAAACCAAATAGTCATCTTTTGATTAAGTTATAATTAGGACTCGGCCAATCTTAATTATCTTCAACTAGTAGGATTCGTGATTCTAAGTTAAGAATGTGTAAGAATTGATGATTCTGAAACTTATGTAACTTAGAGTAGATAGAATGAATAAAGTAGATAACAACGGATATCACATGTGTTTTAGATAGAGTTTCTTGCTCATTTTGATTTTGATGCTTTGCATTCCTTGATTTTTGAGCCTTGTACCTTGAACATATATTATGTACTTAAGATATTTGATAAATATCTTATGTTAATTTGGAACATTCATAAGCAGTATTATGTTTTCATTTCTCAAGTGGTTTGTAAGGTGTAGCTTGATTAGTATACCTCTTCGATCAACCCGTTCGGGTCGGCAACCTTTCGAGGGTTTAATGTCCGACAGTCTATGGCCATGCCTAGTCCAAGTGATAGGATGGATAGACTCTTGCCATACTGACTATAGAGTCAGGATTTTGATATGGTTATACTAATTTAAGTACACTTACATTCAGTTCTATCTTAGCTCATCAGGCTAAGAGTTTTCAGTGATGTTCAGTTCAGAGTTTCTTAGCTCATCAGGCTAAGATTTGCTGAGTTCGTGTTCAGTTCAGGTGACTTATATAGTCAATGTAGTTTCAGTTTACAGTTACTATTTTACTTATATATATTTTGCATTGTAGCACTGTTTTACTTACAGTTTCCTGCACTACATAGGATGCTAGTTTTACTTGCTATTTTCTTATGCTTTTAGAATATTAGTTTGTTTCAATTTCACACTGTTAAATGTTGTATGTCACTTAGCATATTTTTATTTGATCATATGCATATTTAGATTGTATTTTCTTACAGTTTTACTTTTCTTTTATTTACCTGTCTTTGTTGTAGTTGCTTGGAGGAGGTATGTATTACTTTCTATTTTTGCTTAGTTATAAACTGTAGTATATAACTTATCACTATTCTTTTGTACGCTTTTCTGCACCCATTTTGCTCAGTTCTATTTTTATGGTGATATCTATTTAACCTAATAAAATTGTTTGCCCTAAAATGTGCTTAGACAATAGTCTAACCAGATTTTTCTTTTGTTGGTTGGGGCCCTACCATTATGAAACTCATAATGGTAGGTTCTGAGTTTGTTGGAGCAGCAGATCCAGTGGAGAGCTTGCCATTGGAGGAGGAGCCCGTTCCTAAAGATCTTTAGCTTTAGTTTCTGTTGCTTGTGAGATTGAGAGTTTCTTTTTTTTTTTAGTTCTCTTAAATTTATTAAATGTTGTAATAATACAGGTTTAACTTTTCTTTTCAGCTCTTTACTTATTCTGTATTGTTGTATTTATACTTTATGGATAGATGTTATACTTTTATTGCTTCTGCACTCTGAGTTCTTGTATGATCATTTAGTGATAGTATTTTTGGATGAATGGCAAAGTCCTTAGTTAAGTTGAATTAGAATGTGTGTCTAATACAATTTTAAGTGGGGACTTTGTCATTTGGTGACCCCTCCACCGTAATCGTGTTAACTTAAGAGTTAACAGGACCACGGCGGGGCAGGGTCGCCACACCTTTTCATCAATCTTTCTTTTCTTGAAGAGGGTGTCTTTCATGAACTTAGCATAACTAGGCATTTGCTCTAGAGCTTCTGCGAAAGGGATATTGATATGAAGAGTTTTAAAAGTTTCTAGGAATTTGAAATATTGGTCATCAAGTTTCTCCCTAGCCAAATGCTGAGGATAAGGTATATAAGGGATTTCCTTAGGTTGATCTCTGGTTCTTCCTTTTCTAAATCCCTTACAACATTCTTCTCTGTTATGATCGTTTCTGTTTCCTCCCCCTTTTCCTCTCTAGTTTTTGCTATGTTTTCATGATTCTCCTCTCTCACAACCTGACTTGTAGTTTTTCCACTTCTCAGGGTTATTGTGTTCCCCGACTCCTTTTCATACTCACCAATGACTCCCACTAATGATGGTCGCTCTAACTGCTTCATGATTTCTTTTAGCTTTTGTTCTATTCTTTTTACTGACTCCTCTTGCCTTAGAAGAGTGTGTTCATGCCTGTTTAAGGTGGCGTCAGTATTATTTATGAATTCAGTTGTGTAAGTTCTAAATTCGATAAGCGAGTTTTCAAATCTCTCTCTATTCCTTCCATGATTCATGATTACATTGATATTTCTCAACTTCCCATCATCCTCCTGCCAAGAATTTACATACCCACATTCTAGTTTCTTATTGAGTTGGGAGATTTGGTTTTGCAGCTCAAGGATTTGCTGTGAATTTCCTAGTGAGTTACACTCTTTTTTATCATGGTGATCATTCCTATGGAGAGGCCATTGGTAAGCTGTGGCGGCCGCCCCTTCTAATTATAAGGATTAAGGAGTGCTCGTCACTAAGCACATCTCATACTTAACATTAGGTTGGAATCTAAGACTCCAATCCAATCTTAAGAAAAAGATGTACTTATCATAATAAGGTAAAAATTAACAATCACTTAATGAGTATTAGAGTGTGGAAGAAAAGTACAAACTGAAGTAATCATCCATACTATAAAGTAATGACATCCAGCTCAGAATATATACAATGTAGGATAGTAAAGCACAAATTAGTCCTGTATTATTATAAACATTTAAAGTTTAAAGAACTGTAACGTAAAATACTCTCATCCTTACAGAGTAAAAGTAAAGTAATCTAGTAAGTAGACTAAGGTCCCTCTGTAGTCTGGACCTCCTCCTGGATCTGTTCCTCTATTGGCTCAATTTCCTCAAAAAGCTCAGAATCTACCATTATCAATTTCATAATGGTAGGGCCCCAACCAACAAAAGAAAAATCTTGTTAGAAAAAATATCTAAGTATATTTTAAGGTAATAAATTTTAATTTATTTTAATGATATCACAACTGGAATTAAGCATAGCATAGCAGTAAAGCGACAAGAAAGAAAGAACAAATTATGAGGTAGAAACATACCTCAACTCAGGCTGCAATACAAGGTAAGTAAAGTATAAATATAATCTACTAAGTACAAAGAAAAGTCCTAAGGAATATGATCAAACTAACATGCAAGTTTATGATATAAGTAAAAGTAGTATACTGAAAATAAATCTAACATCCTAACATGCTTTCAAGTAAGTAAAACGATTGACATACAGAAGTTCTAAAATGTAAAGAAACTACAAAAAATGAAAAATATGAAAGAAAAATATGCTGAAACTGTAAAGTAAAGTCTGAAGTGTAAAGAAAACACGTAAAGTAATTGTAAAGAGATTGAAATGTAAATGTAAGTAGTGTAGATTAAAGTACTATACGTGTGAGATACTCTTACTTAGTCTGCCAAAAAGTAAATGTTAAAATACTATATATGTGAGATACTCTTACTTAGTCTGCCAATAATTAGATACTCCATCTGATAATCTAGGAGAAACATCCTAGATTAAAGTAATATCCACCAAAGAGGCATCTCAGAGAAACATCCCAGATCCTAAAGTAAAACTCCATAAAGTATCTAAAGAGCATATAGGAGAAACATCCTAATACCAAAGTAACATACCATAGGAGAAATTCCCTAGGTAAAAGCTGTCCTAAAGTAAATACATACTAAATGGCAGGCTAAGTAAAATATAAACCACAAGTATAATGTTATTAATTTTATTTATATTTTCTTTTTAAAATTATGCAAATGTTATGTGAATGTAATTCAAAGTATATTATAAAGTATGTATCAAGTATTAATGTTAAGTATGTCCAAGAGTATAAAAGGCTCAAACAACAAGGGAAGAATAGCAATTCAAATCAAGGAAATAAATAACACTACACAAACTTTGTGATATCACCTATTTTCTAATTTAATCATTCTATCTACTCTAAGTTACATAAGATTCAGAATCCTCAATTCCTACACTGTCTGTAACTTAGAATCATAAACCTACAAGTTAAACATAATAAGGATTGGTCACATCCTAATTATAACTGAATCAAATTCATCTACAAGATTAAATAAATAAATCAATCGTCCTAATTTGTTGTTTTATAAATCCCAAACCAAATCTTGATTAGCCAAATCAAGATTGAAAGGATTAAGAATCAAACTCTAAAGAATGCAGTTTAATCACAGGGTCATCTTAAGGACTAATGTTTAATCCCATCTCACTGATTAAAGGTTAAGGCAAATCCTATTGAATTAAGTCAAACTTAATAGGATAGATTTTTAATCCTAATTCTAATGTTAAAAGATCAAATAATCAATTAATAAATTATGAAAATCTAATAAACTAATAAGATCAAGGTTTCACCTTAATGAGTATCTCACTTTACTCATTTAATGAATTCTAACTTAAGATCTATTCCTAATCTTAGGAATTTAAGCTCTTAAGTACTAAGAGTATCACTCAGACATACATTCTAACTAAGGTTATAAGACCTAAATGATGATCTAAGAAGTTCAAAGGAAAGGAAGGCTTCTCATAGTTCACATAAGTTTTGCTTAAGACTTAACTTAGGGTTTTCATCAAATTTCTAATTTGAGACTTAGAATTATCTAAATAATATCTAAATTATTTTAATTACTATATATTATGATTTAGAGATGAAATCAGGTCTTAAATTCATTAAACCCTAATTTTGGGCAAAAAGACTATTTTGCCCTTGCTTAAGAGTCTAAGATTCATCTTTATGAATTAGAGCTTAATTCTATATTTTAATAAAGTAGAATGATTTTTTACTGTCTAATATGAGTTTAGACAGTAAGTTCATTAATTTTGGCTTAGTATTAAGTCTTATAAGGTCAAATTAAGGAATTTGACCTATAAGGGTAAATTGGTAATTTTACCCAAATGATACCTAACGTTTTTATTTGTTTATTAAAGGTTAAGTCCTAAGCTTTCCATAGAACTTAAAATCATCAAATTCTGATGTGTATTGGCTAAGTTATAGCCAATACAAGTTCTAGGGTTTAAATGATAATTAAGGGTTCTCAATTAAGATCAAATTTTTTTAACTTCTCTAATTGATGTCCAAATTAAGCAAAATCAGTGGCTATTATTCACAAATAATCCACTAATTTTATTGACTAGTGGTGGGTTCAATTTGAAACTTAATTGGCTAAGTTATGGCTAATTGAATGAAATGATATTTTTGAGAATTAATTAAATACCTAAAATGTCACTTAAGAAAATTATTAACCCTAGAGTAAAATTAATGGCTTTATTAAATTTCTCATATTTTCTAGTCATTGTAGTATATTTGTTTGTTGCATTTGGGTGTGTATTTTATGAATTAAAAATTTGAGATTTAAATTTAAGTAAATACATTCATTTAAATTGATGTTCTAAATAATATAACTTACTACATTAATAATTCTATAATCATAATATTTTTATTTAACTTATTTTCTCTATCATCTTACTAATCATAAGATTTAAGCTTACATTATTAACTTAAGCATATATTATAATTTGAACTAATATATATATATATATATATATATATATATATATATATATATATATATATATATATATATATATATATATATATATAAGTACTTATATATATATACACATGTATATATCTTGGTACATAAACTAATGAACTTCATATATATAAGGATTTATTCAAATATATATATTTCTAATTTAACTTTATTGCTGGTTACACCATAAGAACTTGATAAAATTAATCATTTTATTATATATATATAGATATAGATATATAATTATATAAATTTGCTTGGGCTGGGTTTAAGAAGGGTTTCGGGGCAAATTAACACGGCCCAAATAGCAAAGAAACGGGCCGCCCAAACTCAGATGCTGGGCCTATCCACGAATTGGAAGTGCCCAATCCAAAATGGGCACCAAGCGAACCGCGACCTTCTTCCCCGATTCAGATCGCGACGGAAGGAGACGGGGCAGACGCGAGCATACATGGGCTGTCCTAGCGGCGCCTGGAGCTCTACAAGCTCGACTCGACTAGCATGAGGAAGCTTAATGCTCGACCCTTCCTCAAATTTGACATTAAGCCCTAACGGTATACCTGACTCTTGACAGCCCTAGATCGCCGATCCCTTAGGTTAAGAATGAAAATCGACAGCCAATTAAGAATTGAATAAAATTAATTCGAGACTAAGAATTGATACATGTTTCTAAACATTCAGTTGCAGAAATATTATCAAAATATTAAGGAAAATTTGAGATATGAAAATCGAACGAATTATTAGTTTGATTCAAGAATCGAACATTAAACACGAAATTGAATGCAACAGCTATGATACCCAAACATTTATAATCATTAAAGCAATTTGAGAGGGGATTGCCGAAGTGTATAATCGGAGAAGATGGGTACCCGGAGGGGTTGGTGCAAGTTAGGTCAACAAGATTAAACTCCTTTGTGTCTTCGCTTTTGGATTTTGATGGGTCAGAGAAGCTTTTCATTCTTCAAGATGAAGATAAAGGGAAGGATCATGGCTCTTTAATGCGGCGATGGGCAGATGGCTTGCGAAGGTTGTCGCGTGCATTGGGGCTTGATAGGTGCCGGCGCTGGGAGCAGACATGCTAGGAGGATGACTTCACCAGTTCAATCGGGATGGCCCAATCGACCGGTTCAATTGAACCGATCGACCCATTTGGCTTAAACCGAGAGTCCCTCTTTAAGTAAATTCTAATTAACAAATTAATTAATCTATACCATTTATATTAATTGCATTTAATTAATTTGGTGTATTCCAAAAATTCCAAATGAATTACCCCTAGCTAATTGAGGGGGGAGGAACGCAATGGCGTGATTGGATTTTTAATTTGGCGAGTATTTAATTATTTGAATTTTCAGGTATTTAAATAATATTAAAATATTTGTCGAAAATCAAACGACTTCCAAATGCCTCCAAGACTTCACCCCTAGCTAATTTGGGGGTGGTGAACGCAATGGCGAAGTCAGATTTTTGATTTGAGGTCAAAATAAAAAGTCAGATTCTAGGGTTTTATGATTTTCTAGAAATCCAGATTTGAATCAATTGATTCGAGATTTGACCTAGATCTTAGGGATGAGTCCTAAATGGCTTAGTTAGTGAACTAGAACCTCAATTTAGACTTAAGAAATCTAAGTAATAACCTGGGTTGTTACGTAAGCATTGTTTTCCATTTCTTCCAGGAGGTCATAAGCCTACTCTTGGGTTTTACCACTTATAGAGCCGCCTACTGCTGCATTGATGAGTGTCCTTATAGGAGCGTTCAAACCATTATAAAATATTTGAACTTGCATCCACAAAGGGAACCCATGATGTGGGCAATGCCTTAGGCATTCCTTAAATCAGTCCCATCCATCATAGAGTGTCTCACCTTCCAACTGAGTAAAGTTAGTTATCTCAATTCTCAACCGAGCGGTTTTCACCGGAGGGAAATATTTGGCTAAGAATTTCTTAGCCAAATCGTCCTATGTTCGGATTGAATCAGTTGGAAGAGAGCTGAGCCAACTCTTGGCTCTATCTTGTAAGGAAAATAGGAAAGCCTTAATTTAACAGCATTTTCAAAGATGTTATTAAATCTGAAGGTGTCACATATTTCAAGGAAAGTTGAAATATGTGAATTTGGATCTTCAGTGGACAATCCCCCAAACTGGTTATTTAATCAGAGTGGAAGCATTGATCTCAAAGTTATTAGCTTCTATATTAGGCCTTATAATTGCATGAGGGATTCCCCTTAACAGTGGGTAATGCATAATCTCTTAGTATTCTTCCCTTAGGCTCTCCTAATGGCTCTCCAAGATTTTCATTATAGTTTTCAATAACGGCTTGTTGGCTTAGCAAAATGTTTTGTTCTCTCTTAGCCTACAGGTAAGTTCTCTCGATTTTAGGATCAAAAAGATAATCTGTGCAAACTCTTCTACTCATACAAAACAACAATTAAGCTATCAAGAACAGATTTAGTAATAATGTTCAAAAATTTAGCAATAATGAAAGAAACAGAAAGTAAGTTGTGAGTACCTATAATTACAAAAATCAAAAATTAAAAGTATATGAAAAAAAAATACTTAAATCACTTATAGATTATCCTAAATACGAAATAATTTTCCAATTCCCCGGCAACGGTGCCAAAAACTTGACAGACTGTAAATACACGTCTGTGCTTGCACATAAGTGTACGTGGTCTGAAGTAATAAATGGAAATTTTGAGTTTCCGGGATTTATCGAACCACAGAGAATTGTATATTTTGTTACTAAGGTGTATCTGTTATCACTAATGTTTAAGCTATGAGTGTGTTGTTTGAGTTGGTGTAATAACCCAGGTTGTTACTTAAGTCAATTAGGACTAATCTAAATTCTAATTATGATCCTAGTACCTTAATTAAGTCATTAGAAGTTTACCTCTAAGATCCAGTTCAAATCAGGAATCAAATGGATCAAAATCTGATTTCTGGAGAATCCAGAAACCTTAGAAATTGACTTTTTATTTTGACCTCGAATTGAAAATCCGACTTCGCCATTGCGCTCATTGCCCCCAAATTAGCTAGAATTGATGTTTTCGTGTCAATCGGAAGTCGTCAAAATTTTGTCGAATATTATAATATTAATTAAAAACTGGAAAATGAGAAAATTAAATACTCGTCAGAATCAAAATCCAACTTCGCTGTTGTATTTCCCACCCCTCAATTAGCTTGGGGTGAACATTTGGCAATTTTTGAGAATCAATTAATAAAACTAAGAAAGACTTAATTATTGAATAATTTCATAAATAAATAAATAAATAAATAAATAAATATATATATATATATATATATATATATATATTTCTTCTTCTTACTTATTCCCTTCTAAATCGCATGCCCTAAATTTTCATTCGACCGATCCCTCCCCAATCGTGCGCCGAACGCAAGCCTTCCTCCTCACTCGACACCTCATCTCCTTCCCCTCTCGCTCGACACTTCTCCTCTCCCTCGTTCGGCATGTGTCGTCTCAACCTCGCAACCTCCATCTCTTATCTCCTAAGTTTAGGAATCGCAAGCCAAGTAGCGAGCACGAGAAGCCGAATCCCTTAATGTCATTCAAGTCGACCCTCTCGATCGCGAGGCGTGCGGCTCTCCTTCTCTTCTCCTCACGGCCGAACATCCCTCCAATCGCAGCCGCCTCCCTCTATGGACGTCGCCGGCAAGGTACTCACTTCACCCAATCCTTCTCTCAATGGCTATATATAAGGATGTATAATAATCTTTACCTTATTTTTTTAGGACGTGTACCTCCTTCACCTTGTTTCATGTCTAAATTGATAATCTATCTTTTGGTAAAATTAAAATAGTTGGCCTTTATGGTCAGGTGCTGCTAGTAGTGCTGGTATGACCATTGAAAGAATTGAACTATTTTAAGTGGCAACCGCTCTTTTATTAGGCTATTTATGTAGGCCAACCTTTTGGTAAGGATTGATACCTTGAAGTAGGTTAGTACTTTGGTGGAGATAAGTGTCTTGGGTAATGTTGTTTTTATAAAAAAGGGTATTTTGGATAATGATGTCTTTGTGGGGAAGTATATATTGGGTGATGGTAAGATACATGAGGAGTAGCAAACCTGGGATAAATTTTGAAATGAGAAACTCTTGCAACTTATAGCCTTGTGGGATTTGGCTTGTTTTAATTTTTAAATCTTGCTGTGACATTCATATGAATTATTTTGACACTTATCAAATTATTACCTTAAAAATTTAGCTCTTATGTAATTATCCATATTCCATCCCATGTCAATAAAAATATGATTTCATTTAAGCTACGTGAAAAAAATTGTTAAGGATTATGAGAATCATTGAAAATTGGGCATCTCTGAAAGCAATGACTGGTAGCATATATGTAAGATTTAGTAGAAGGTTAGTATGGGGTGGCGATGGTTTGGGATGTTAAAAATCTTTGCATGTGGATCTCATAATTGTCTTGAGAAAGACAATAAGGTTGCTTTGATGCCAAACACTATAGAAGGGTTGAGACTTTTAGAGGTAAGGGTGTATGTTTTTTTTTAATTTTATTTTTTCTTTAAAGAGATGGGACGTAAACTATAGTTAGGTTGAAGAATATAAGATAAGAGAGATACCTGGGGTATGAAATAAAGAAAAATATGAGAAGTTGAAGAAGACTCCACAAATTTTTAAGTGAACTACGCATTATTTCATAATTTCATTCAAAAAAAAAAAAAAAGACTTACTGGTACATATGTGCAAAAATTTTTATATATACTTACATTAAATTTTATATATTATTACAGAAAATTGCCTTTTCATGCCATAGTTAAAATCAACTTGTTCAGAATTCAACTCTTATTTTCATGGCTGTATTTCTAATGATGGGAAAAAGGCTGTTTTTTTTTTTTTTCTTCTAGAAAGCTGATACAGATACTTCTTTTTCATTCTTATAGCTGACCTTTCTTTTCATTCTTATAGCTGACCTTTCTTTATGGATTAAATAAATATCCGAGACAATCAAAGACATTTTTATTATATAGTTGATGGTTGCTATATATGGTGGGTGATCTTCCATATCTTCATCACTCATGATTTGGCTAAACCGTATGATTAGAAACCTGATTGTGTTATCATTGTTCTTTATTTTAAATCTTCCTCGTGTGCAAACCTTTTACTGATCTTGCATGAGATTAGTTGCTTGACCAACCCTATATGGATGGTCTGATACGATGTACCATTTATTTTTGGCAAATAATGTGTTGGTCATTACGATATATACTTTGATGGTGTTGATGCCATGATAATGATGCTGTTTTTTTATAAACAAGATAATATGTCATAATAAGAACTTTTCATGTCTTGATTTCCTTAAATGCAAACAACTAAAATCTTCTAATATGAGTCTTTCCATAAATAGCAATTCTCAAAAAAAAAAAAAAAGAGATTATTCTTGCCTTACTTTCCTAAGTTAAAGAAGATGAGATGGTAACATTGTATTATCATCTTTGAATGTATCTGTTGTGATTCACCACTTATCCTTAAGACAACTCAAAAATATTTTGTTTTTAGCTCTCTGAATAAATGTAACATTTCGAACTCTTAACTATCATACTATTGTTTGTTTTGGCCTAGTGGCCTCACATTTTTTTTTCCTTATCATCATCAATTAAATTGCTGCAACTAAAGCATCCATCTCATGTTCCTCAACAACTATAACTTACTTTGAGTTTATATAAACTGAAGTGGCTAGTGATTTGAGTGCGCAATTATCTCCTTCCCATGTAAGTAATGTCTTAAATGTGTAACAATGTTATTGCTAACAGCTCCTTGTCATAGGTCGAATAGATCAATTGTGTTCCCTGCAATAACTCTGACTGGCAAACAATAAATTACATATCTTTTATCAACAATGCCCCATTTGCATAAAGTTTAAAATTTTTACAAGGTCGGGAAGGGTTAGGACTTATGCCCAACTAATTGGATCCTTTGGTTCTTCTAAGGCCTTTTGCTGCTTGACTCCCCATTAGATACTTAGTTTAACTTCTCCCTTGCAGACTTCAGTTCTCTAGGGCTATTAGAATTAGGATTTGTCACCTGAATGTGCATCTGCATTAGATATATGTCATATGTTAATGCGATTTCGCCATCATCTGTGTGCTATTTTTTTTACTGAGTGGCATAGCACTTTGTTATGAGCGAAAAAAAGAAAAAAATGAAGGATAACATTATATTTATAATTTTACTCTAATTTGTAATATACGATTGAAATCATCAATAGTTACATATCAAAAATCAATGTTTTCAAATTTACTGATATAATACCAAGACTTCTAAGCCTTTCAAAACTATCACTCAACTTTTGTATTTTTTTTTAAATCATTAATTAACGATGAGTAACGTTGTCTGGGTGTAATTAAGTGTAAGTTTAATAATACAAGAGTTAGGACAAAACATGTAAATTGCAAAGATTTAATAGAATATTGGCAACAATCCCTTTTAATTTTTAATAGTTATCATTTAATAGGTAGTTTATATATCTATCATGTACTGAGATTCTACTTTTTGTTGGATCCCAGATGAACCATTAAACCCTGAATGCTCCCCTACAGTTTGGGCTGATATCTAGAAATTCAGTTGAGTCGAGCATGAACTTTTGAGTTCATAAATAAGCCATCAAACTTAGTTTTATGTGATGATATATAAGTTGAACTTAATTAGATTTCAATCACAATAATAATTGATAAACTTTATTTAATGCTCAAATTAGAATGTTTAGTAACTCTTCTCTTGATATGGTTATATCTAAATTAAGGGATGTTGAGATTATATAATTAGTTATTAATGTTGATGATGTAAATGATTCAAACTTCCTTCCTCTTGAACTTTTAAATTTCAGCTGTCATTTATAAGTGCTGAATCAAATTCCATTACTTCTTGCATAATAAGTCATGTATTTTAGTTATTCCTTGTAATTTCGAATAAAATGCTGCTGTCCCATAGAACATTTAATCAAACATTGCTTCTAAATAAAATGTATTTAATGTATGAGATCTTTAAACTAGGTTTATCCCAAGTTAACTTTAATATAACTTACAAGTAGAATAATATTTTTTTTAAGTTTTAAAGCGTCATGATGTGAGGTTCATCTCACATCATATCTACTCTAAACTCCTCCAATCTTCTCTATTTCATCCTCAACCTTCTTAATATTATTAATTAAGATGTGTGTCTGAGTGCTACTCTTAGTACTTAAGAACTTAAATTCCTAAGACTAAGATTAGATCTTATGTTAGAATTCATCTAATGGGTAAAGTGGGTTATTCATTAAGGTGAAACCTTGATCTTACTAGTTTATTAGATTTTTATAGTTTATTAATTGATTGTTTGATCTTTTAACATTAGAATTAGGTTTAGAAATCTATCCTATTGAATTTGACTTAATTCAATAGGATTTGCCTTAACTTTTAATCAGTAAAATGGGATTGAACCTTAGCCCATTAGGATAGCCTTGTGATTAAGAATTAAACTTCATTCTTTGAAGTTCGATTCTTAATTCTTTAAATCTTGATTTGGCTAATCAAGGTTTATTTGGGATTTATAAAATCATAACTTAGGACGATTAATTTGCTTATTCAATTTTGTAGGCGACTTTGATTCACTTATAATAAGGACGTAGCTAATCCTAATTAAGTTCAACATGTAGATTCGTGATTCTAAGTTACACACAGTGTAAGAATTGTTGATTCTGAATCTTACGTAACTTAGAGTAGTTAGAACGATTAAATTAAAAAACAAGTGATATCACAAAGTTTGTGTAGTGTTATTTATTACTTTGATTTGAACTACTATGCTTTCCTTGTCATTTGAGCCTTTTACACCTTTGGATATACTTAAATATTTGATACATACTTTATATTATACTTTGAATTTCATTCACATTTCATATGCATAATTTTAAAAGAAATATTAATAACAACCTTATACTTATGGTTTATATTGTACTTAGCCTACCACTTAGTATGACTTTACTTTAGGACTGCTTTTGCCTAGAGAATTTCCCCTATGGTACTTTACTTTAGCATTAGGATGTTTCTCCTATATGCCCTTTAGATACTTTGTGGATTTACTTTAGGATCTGGGATGTTTCTCCTAGATGCCTCTTTTGGTGAAACTTTACTTTAATCTAAGATGTTTCTCCTAGATTACCAGATGGACTTTACTTTTTGGCAGACTAAGTAAGAGTATCTCACAAGTACAGTAATTTAATCAACATTACTTACATTTACTTTTCAGATCTTTTACAATTACTTACATACTTTCTTACACTTCAGACGTACTTTACTTTACTGTTTCAATACATTTTTCTTTCTTTCATATTTTTCATTTTCTGCAATTCCTTTACATTTCTTAACTTTTTGTATGTCAGCCATTTTACCTATTTGAAAGCATGTTAGGATGCTAATCTTATACTTTCAGTACAGTACTTTTACTTATACTATACTGGCATGTTAGTTTGATCATATTTTTTAGGACTTTTCTTTGTACTTAGTAGATTTACCTTGTACTTTACTTACTTTGTATTGCAGCCTGAGTTGAGGTATGTTTCTACCTCAATACTTGTTCTTCTTTTCTTTGTGCTTTACCGCTATATTATGTTAAAATTTAGTTGTGATGTCATTAAAATACGTTAAAATTCATTACTTTAAAATGTACTTAGACATTTTGTCTAACAAGATTTTTATTTTGTTGGCTGGGGCCCTACCATTATGAAACTGATAATGATAGATTCTGAGCTTTTTGAGGAGATTGAACCTGCTAAAGAGCAGATCCAAGAGGAGGTCCAGACTACTGAGGGACCTTAGTCTCACTAGTTGCTTTACTTTTACTTTGTGAGGACGAGTGACTCTTTTCATTTCAGTCTTCTTTAAACTTTAAATGTTTGTAATAATTCAGATCTATTTGTACTTTACTTTCCTGCATTGTATATATTCTGAGCTGGATGTCTTTATTTTACTGTATGGATGTTACTTCAGTTATTACTCTTCTTCTGCACTCTGATACTCATTAAGTGATTATTAATCTTTACTTTATTTAGAAAAGCACCTCTTTTCCTTAAGATTGGATTGGAGTCTTAAATTCCAACCTAATGTTAAGTATGAGATGTGTTTAGTGATGACCACTACTTAAGCCTTGTGATTAGAAAGGGGCGGCCACCACAGTTGGTTCTAGAACAAGCACAATAATCACTTAGTAGAAAATAAGTCAAATAAAAGGAAGAGGAGAGTTGGGTTTCTCTCACATGTCATGATAGGTCACTTATGCATGATGATTCCTCAAGTGTTTATCTTTTATTTACTTAGATTTAAATCAAGTGCATATTGTTCTTCCTTGAGTTTTATCTCAAGGATTCATAAGTTCAAATCTTGTGTACAAAATGAACACACAATCGGTTTCATTTCAGCACAAAGATTCTTATAAGATTTTAGGTTTGTAGTTTTCATCTTATCTCTTGATCAAGGAGATGAGGATTATTAATTTTTAAGATCTAATAAGCATTGATTCCACTAAGAGCATTACTCGCATCATACATAATTAAGATGAGGGATTAAATATATTGGGCTCAATGACTATGTCACCTCGTTCATAAGCACACAACTATTTTTTTCCCTCCCTCAATTATGTTGAGCAAAGGAACTCAATTAGTGGGTCTTAGCATCACACGCATCAACACTTTAGTTGAGCTTCAATTAAAGTGCACTAAGCTCAAGAACTTTCTCATATAGTTCTAAGCTCTCATGCACTCATAAATCTAGTATCTAAATAAAGGTGAGCTATGGAGCACAAGACACTTTAGCCCTTGAGTTCATTAGTCCATTTTCCTTTGGTTCACAATTAAGACTATAGTAATATTATGCATTTCTTGAGCAAGGCATTAAGTTTATAACTTTTATTAATACTTGAGTAAAACTTCATACAAATTAAAGTAACTACCAAACATATGGGATTACCCCAACCCTCCCCAAGGGAGGTTTAGCTCTCCATTACAAAAGAGATGAAAAAGAACACATACATGGATAAAAGTCAATTTCATGATCAACTAAGAAGAGAAATTACAAAATAAGAGTTTAGAAAATACTAGGAACGTTCCTTCGGAAGTTTTTCGGACTCCTCTTCTCCTTGCTTTCTCTTAGTTCCATAGTGCTGCCTTTCTCCTTCTTCTCCTGAGCAAGTAGAGCTTCTCCACCCTTGGGGAGTTATTCTTCACTTCTATGGAGCCCCTCTCTTTACTTAGGTAAAATGAGCAATTTTGGGAACCCTTCTCTAGCCAAGAGGAGAGGTATATATAGATGAGGGGCTGCTTCTTCCTTCTCCTCATCACAAATCAGCAAATACTATCTAAAAATCTGAGCAATGATGGCAAAATCCACTTGATGGATGAGGTGACAAATTCTTCTTTTTTTTTATCCATTACATCACCTTAAAAGATTATTTCTTCAATTAAAAATGGAGCTGCAGCAGGAGGAATGATGGCTGGAGACAAGAGACTGGTTAAGTGTCTTTTTGTGACAGCCGCCCCTTAATCAACTAAGCTGTTAAGAGGTGGTCGTCACTAGTACCACAGACATTACACTAATAACATATCCGTGATACTAATCAAGAGCTGAGCAAAACTTAATAGAAATATACATATAATATAGCAGTGCAAAATAGGTAGAAAGGAAGCATCCAGACACAGTCCACATTAATTCATTCACATATTATACATTAAATGCATAATAGTAAGAATAAGAAAACATAGTTATTACACTTTTAATAAATGCAGGTCAAGAAGGTGGAAGCATATCTCCTTCAAGGAGCTGCACTTTACTTTAACATGCTAGCAGCTAAATCCTCAAGCGCTGGATCTGACCTATACTCCTAATCTGCCATATGTACATATATGATAGGGCACAGCCAAAAAAAGAAAATCTTGTTAGACTTTAATAAGTCTAAGTACAATTTAAGCTAAATGTTTTACATGTGTTATTAATGTCACCATTTTAACTTAAACACAACAAAAAGTAACTAAGCAATAGGAGCAGTAAGCATAACAAGAAACAGGGATAGTTATAAATATAATATTTATAACTAAACAATAAATGAGGCAAAAGCATACCTCAATAACTAAGCAAGGAATGGCATATACATATAAATAGTGCAGTAAGTAAGAGTACTAAAAGTAAAATCTAATCCTAAACATGATGATGATCATATGATATATGCAGATTAAATAAGTAAACTCGACAATGATACGTATAATAGCAGCAAAATTCTAACATCCTACTATATATAAGTTGAACAAAAAAAATTGCTGACTGAATAAATAATACTAAAACATAGCCAAACATCAAGCTGTACATGAATCTTTGTATACTTACTGTCATATCAGAAGACTTGGCCAAACTAGCCCATATATACATATATATCAATCTGTTCCCATAAACATAACTGAATACACTGTGTGACTGAAGAGGCAGGCAATATTATGCAACATATTTTAGTTATTTTACTTTTATTTCTATGGATAACTTTTAGAAATAATTGAGGAGTCAAGCACATCTGTAAGACTATACGGGTCCCAAGCCTAACACTCTCTCCTCAATGAGAATGTTAGGCATCCTGATCTCACCTTACCCCTGTCCATCACGGCAAATGTGCACCATAATCACCACAAATCGGACCCAAAGGCAACTGTTATCCTATTATTCTAAGTTTTCATTTTTATGCACAAAGTTCTCTTATATGAAATGTACAAGGAAGTAAGCTCAAATATATAAAGAATGCGTAGCACAAAATATCAAAATAAGCAAGGGACTCTACTAATATGGTGATATCATTTGTTTTCTAATTTACCCATTCTAACTATTCTAAGTTATACAACTTAGAAGCACGACCTTATGAGTTGAAAACAATCAGAACTGATCAGGTTCCAAATTAGTTTAATCAAAATTGACTATAAGTTAAATAATAAATCATCACGTCCTAATTGATGAATTGAGACGTTCTAAGCTAAGATTCAATCAAGATCTACTAAGCTATGGATTATGAATTAAATATTACAAATTTGGGTTCAATCACATAATTCAAAGGTAAGCTTAAGGTCTATAGTTCAATCTACAAGTGAACTGATGATTAAGACATATTCTATTAAGTAAAAATCAAGCTTAACAGAATGGGTCTCTATTCTTAATCTAAAATTGAAAGATAAAATAATCAAAATAAAACTATGAAAATCTAGAAACTAATAAAACCAAGATTCTATTCATTGAATAAATCATTTATTCAATGAATGAATCTAACCTAGTGTCTATCCCTAATCTTAAGAAAAAGATCCTATGGTGAAGTGAGGATCCTAGGGAAGTGCTTTAGTTTTAACTCTAGGTCCTCATTCATATTCGCATAATTTATAATTTCCAACTTAGGTGATGATTACTATTTACTTAGCAAGAGTTCTTATTCTGATGTCATGGTTTTTAAGTAACAATCAAATTCCTAATGATGCTAAGATCTATGCAAGTGGTGTACGCACTGTACATGAGCTCAAGAAAATAACATAATTAAAAGAATACTGAACTCAATAAAGTTCTAAGTACGAAACGTACCTTTAATGTGATTAGAACTTGGAGCTCGACGATTGATTGGAGTGAGACGTCAATTACCACACCTGCATTAAATTGGGCAAAGTACATTTATATTATATCTTTTGATTAGTTTGCTAGTTCTTAGACTAATGTGCATTCTATCTAATTCATTCACTGATACCTATGATAGAATAATAACTACATTTACATAATTGAATGCAATATTTTGATTACAATCGATTCTTAGTAGATAGATGAAATTATAAGAACACGATTTCTAAGAATAAACTCAAGAGGATTATTTAATCAACAACAATCAATATCATTAAAATTCTAAATTTCGTATAAAGTATTCTAATAATGAAAGAATTGAATTTAAAAGTTTATCATGCAAGTATTATTACAAAAATTCGTAATATAGAAATTATATGAACGTGAAATCTATTAACGATGATTGGAAACAATCTAATTTAGAGGATCATGTAAAATTCATACAATTTAATTTATCTCTATAACGACTCTACAATTGATAAAGATCAATTAAAAAAAATTACTAAACATGTTCAAAACATCAAAACATAATTTAATTGGTATATTGTTAATCTACCCGATCTCACGATCAAAAAGGTATATAATATTACATATATATGACAACTATTTTGCAAGTTATGAGTAAAATAAACTTTTAAATTAATATTCCATTTGAGTGATCGAAACAATTAATTTCTAGTGATGCTTTTCATACATTTGCTTGCCCAACAGGTGCACACGAGGGAGTTGTTGATTTAGTGCAATATAAACTTAATCAATCTCCTACAGATTTTTTTCCTTTTTCAAATATTACATTTATGATCAGAGTTAACTGTAGTTATTAGTTATATATAATTTTTTTTTATAGATGCTGTCTCAAGGAAATTGAGCCGAACAAGTGTTGAAGATCTACTGTCTTCAATTACGTCTATTTCTATGTTAGCGCTAATGACCATCACACCCCTAGGTTCTTATCGAACTTTTGCTGTTTAAGATGCTATCATGGTTGCTACAGAATTTCGTGCTTATTTTTCTAAAAATACTCAGCTATACTAATTACTTTTACACAACTCAAAAATAAAAACATGTTAATAATTAAAGAATATTAGTTATGTAGTTAGAAATCATTATAACTTGAATCAATATATTTTAAATTCTTGAGGAATTGCTATAGTTAAGATGTTTCTTAAAGGCAACACGTTATGTTGCCTGAATGCAGTGAAAAGAGAGAGCTGCAACTACGATAAAAATAACAGTAGGTAGCGTACCTGCATCTCATCCTCGTCGGTCCTAAATTAGGACTTTTTTTCAGCCATTTTCTGAGCTCGGCTGAGATGGATTCAAGCGGCTGGAGAAGGCTGATTTCGGCCAAGGAGGAGAGCGTGTTGGTCGACCCGACGAAGGGCTGCTCGTTGGGCTCTCGACCTCCTGCCAAGATAGAAGGAGACAACAACGGGAGGAACCTCTCGGTTAGGAGGAGAAGATTCGGCCGCTGCTCGGCCGTGGAAGGAGGGCTGCTTGAGCATGGAAAAAGGAGTGCTTGGCCATGGAAGGAGGGCTACTTGAGCTCGGCCAAGAGAAGAAGGGAGAGGTTGCGGCTGGGAGAAGAAAAAGATCGAACGTGGGAGCAGAGGGGGTTGCAGCTTGGCTCAAGGACGGAGGGAGGGTAGCTGTTGCAACTTGAGGGATGAGTTGCTCAGCCATGGAGAGGATTCGGGCTGCTGCCGCTCAGCCGAGGAGATGAAGAAGGAGGCGGACGCCTCTCGGCCATGGAGATGGAGGAGGAGATTCTTAGGGTTGGCCGAGAGGAAGATCATGGCTTTTCATGGAGAGGAGGGGATGCCGCTCAGTTTGCTTAGGGTGTTGCTTGCGTGGGAGAGAAAGGAGTGTCGGCTGAAGGGAAAGAGTGAAAAAAAAAGCTCTTTTATTTTATATATATGGTTGCTTATAAAACTACATGCAACCATTTGATTTAAATCCAATGGTCCAAATGCTTTCAATAATTTAATGATAGTTAAAGTGAGAGAGAGTGACACTAGAAAATAAAGAAATAAAAGAAAAGAATAATATTTATTTGGTTAAAGTTTTGCCATTATTTCGTATTTATCACTCCGACATTTGGATTCCAAAATCCATGAAACTTGGCCTGAATGAGCGTCTCGACGAGACGAACTTAGGTATTCAAAAATTATTTAATTTGGACGTGTATTTAATTTTATATTAATTTTTAATTGAAAAACTTTAAAAATTCGCTACAATTAATATCCGAAAAATTACGAAACTTAAGACATAGTGTCCTCTTATAATGCTTAACTTAAATATACAAAAAATTTTAAATTACAACTTATAATTTATCTATTATCAACTCCAAAAATTTAAACTTCCCGAATTTATTTAGGATGATCTGGGACTCAGATTGCGTTCAAATTTTGGTAGAAGGATCCCCTTGATATGCTTTATTTGAGAATATTTTTATTAAATTTTTATTTGATTAAAATTGAAATTCTAATGTCAACTTAATTCTCCTGAATTTGAGATTAATTACTCCAGTAACAACCTCGGGTTGTTACACTTGTCCCAGCTACAATTAATATTCCTGCCAGGCAAAATTGCAGCGGGCCGCTGCAGCGCGCTATGGCGCAGGTCTTTCGCCAAAAGGCCCGCTACGGCGCGCTGGGGCGATCGGATTTGATAAATGAAGGATCGTTATAGCGCGCTGTAGCGCGTGACGATGCTAGCTTCTTCACAAATATCCACGCTGCAGCGCGCGATCGCATCCAACATTCGCAAAGTGACCCGCTGCAGTGCGCTGTAACGCCAGTATTTGCAAACAGAACCGCTGCAGCGTGCGGTAGTGCCCGTGGTTCGCAAAGTGACCCGCTGCAGCGTGCTGTAGCGCCAACATTTGCAAACAGAACCGCTGTAGTGCGCGATAGCGCCCACGGTTTGCAAACTGAACCACTGCAGCGCGCGACAACGCCCGTTTTTGCAAAATGACTTGCTGCAGCGCGCGCCAGCGAGTTCCCTTAAAAAAATGAAATTTGCACAAATGACTCAAAATTCCATGGAGAGACTTTTTTCCTGAAAAGATAAATAGAATTTGATTAATGAAACAGTATTAGGATCATAAATAAATAAAATTTTCTTTATTTGAGATATAATTTATGGGTTCATCAGATTACATCCATTCACCATACATCAAGTAAGAGATCGTAATATATATAGCTCAGCAAATAATAAAGTGTAGAAAGTAGACACAGTCACGAGTACCTATATTATTACAATATTCTAATTAGAGTTTAAGAAATGAAATAAATAACTCTCATTCTCATGATACAATAAGAGACAACTAAATATCCTCTACTCTAAGCTGTTGCGCCTCCTCTAACAAAGGTTCCTCCTCAGGCTCAGGATCCTCAAATTGCTCAAGATCTGATATTGTCAATTTCACAATGCCAGAGCCCCAGCCAATAAAAGAAAATATTATTAGACAAAATGTCTAAGTACATTTTAGGTAAATAATTTATTATGCATTTGTTAATATCACTATTTTTTTCTAAGCCAAAATGAAACATCTATCTAGCATGAGAGCAAGTAAACATAAAAGGAAGATAGGATAAGTTATAAATGTATTATTTATAATTAAACAAGAATTGAGAAAAAAGCACACCTCAAGTAAACTAAATAAGGTAGGGCATACATATGTAATATAGAAAGTAAAAATACTGTAAGAAAAGTCATAACCTAAACATGCTGATAATCATATGACATATGCAAATTTAAAATGATAAATCTAACTATGGTACATATAAGTAAGCAACAACAAGTATAGTATCCTAAAATATTAAAGCTAGTGGAATAATTGACTGAAGTAAAGTGAACTCAAATATATAATTGAAATCAGAAAATACTATAAGTAAAACCATTATATATTAACTACCATAGAGAAGAGAGCTATATCTAGCCTGCTGAAATCAAAAGGGTTCTTAGCATCAAGAAGGAGGCTAAGGCGACAATATATATATATATATATATATATATATATATCTGAACTGAGAGGCAGTATTAACACATTCAAAAATATTTTAGTTATTTTACTTTTCTTTCTGTGGATAATTTTAGAAACAGATGAGAAGTCAAGCACGTCTACAAGACTGAACGGGTCCCAAGCTTAACACACACTCCTCAATGAGTAACGTTAAGCATCCTGATCTCCCCTTACCCCTGTTTATTGGAGTAATGTGCACCATAATCCACCATGAACTGAACCCAAATGTAAGATTTTCGTAATATTCTAAGTTTTTATTTTCATGCAATAATATTTTTCTTATATGACATATTTCAAGAAAAATAAGCACAAATTCAAGGAATGCATAGCCAAAATCAAATAGTGAGCAAAGGACTCTACTAAATATGGTGATATCATTTGTTATCTAAATTTTAACCATCTAACTATTCCAAGATACACAAGTTCAAGATCTCCAATTCCTACTATCAAGTGTAACTTAGAAGCACGACCTTATAAGTTAAAAAGGATTATAACTAATCAAGTTCTAATTTTATTCAATCAAGTACAACTATAAGTTAAGAAGCAAATCACAACTTCCTAATTAGATGAATTTAGACATTCTATCTAAAATCTGATAAGATCTACTAAACTATAGATTATGGATTAAATATCACGAGATTGGGTTTAATGACATAATCCAAAAGGGTAAGACTAAAGATCTAGGTTTGAATCTAAATGTGAACTAATGATCAAGGCCATCCTATTAAGTAAATTAAACTTAATCGGATGAATCTCTTATCATGAATATAAGGTTGAAAGATAAAATAATCAAAAATTAAATTGAAAAATCTAGAAAACTAATAAAACTAAGAATTCATTCATTCAATAACCACATTACTCAATGAATGAATGCTACCTTATGATCTAGATCTAATCTTAGGAATAGCCCTAATGTGAGGTGTTGAATTCCTAAGGAAAAGATTTAGAGGAATTTTAGGGATTTTATCAAATTTGATTGAAAAGTTGATTTTTATCACTTAGAAGATCCTAATACAGTTCTAATGCTAGTTTTAGTGATTTACTAAATAAATTAGGAGTTAAAGACGCGTAACCTAAATTTTGGGCAACATGACCATTTTGCCCCTACTTTAGGGTCGAAAAAGCTACTTTTTGAATTTGGGTTCCAAATTAGAATTTCTCAATATCAAATGATTACTTACTATCTAACATAAAGATAGACAATAAGTACACTCAATTTGGATAAGAAACGGGTCATATAGGTCCAAACTAAGGATTTTGACTTAAGTGGCATAATAATAATTTACACTTATTGAGATCTAAATTTTTATGCAGTTTACTATTGGTTACTATTCAAAGATTTCATAGAGTCTAAGAACACTGCATTCTGAGGTCAAATGGCCAAGTTATGGCTATTTTAATTTCTTAGAGCAATTCGGTAATTTTGTCGGTCAACGGGAGACAAAAACTGAACTTTTCTGTTTAAGGTCAAAATTTAGCAAACTCAATTTCTATAACTTTCTTATAATATACTGAGTGTGTTGACATGAAGTAAACCTAATTTGGACTTCAAATAGTTAAGTTATAGTCTAACTAGGGTTAGGGGTATTTTGGTCATTTCTAATTTTCTAGTTTTTAGATCCTAAATATCATTCCGATTTATTGATGTCACTAAACTTCTAAGCTAGTTAGCACTTTGAATTTTTGAATTTCGAGTTGAGTTGACCAAGTTATGGTCAATTGAAGTTCAAGAGCATTTTGATCATTTTCATGGTAGGGTCCTAAATATTACTTTTCAAACTAAGCTCCAAATGGGGAAACTAATACTTCTATAGGATTAGGGTTATTCTCCTGAGTATTTTAAGACCTATATTGCCTATATTTGGATAACTATGTTAAAAATAATGAGGATTTGTTTAGGTCCTAAAATGTCACTACTGTATACGTACCCCTAAATGAATTTTTGAATTATGTCATTTGATTCATTTTATTTTTCTGAGTAAAATGAGACCTATATTTACTTTGTTTGGATCATTGTACAAAAAGTTAATAAATTTTATAGTTTTGAATTAAATTTAAATTAAATAAATAATGCTACTATTCATTTATTTAAATTGCATTATTTTACTGTTTAGTCCTAAAGTTCAAAATAAATTTTCTAATCAAGCTACACCTTACAAAAAAAAATCACCCTCAACTAGTACTCACCATGTCCAATCCTGACAGAGCGCAAAATCTATTTCTCGCCATCCTGGGAATTATTTCAACCAGGCATGGATAGACTTACCGACATTAACAAACCAGCGTGTTATGCCGGACTCAAGGATTGGAGAGGCATACTAGTTAGACCACAACTTTCTGAAAAACTAAAAACATCGATCAATTGTGAATGATATGTATGCAATTCAAAATTAACATGAGATATTCATCAAATATCCTATGTCCAATATATGTGTATAAGGTAAGCGGCTCAAAATAAGGTATGCAAAGCATCAATTCAAGGTGAGCAAGAGACTCTATCTAAAATACAGGTGATATCCATTATTATCTATTTTATTCATTCTATGTACTCTAAGTTACACAAGTTCAAGATCTTCAGGTCCTACTATCGAGTGTAACTCAGATTCACGTCCTTACCAATTAGAAAATAATTAGAACTGATCAGGTTCTAATCTTATCAAATCAATGTCGACTAGATGAGGTAAATAATAAGTCAAACATCCTATTTTAATGTTTTATCAGGCCCAACCTCATCTTGATTGATATAATCAAGATGAAAGGATTAAGAATTAAATTCCAAATATGGAATTTAATCTCTTAACCCAAATGGTGCATCTAAAGGATCTAAGGTTTAATACCCAAATCTCACTGATTAAATTAAGGCAAATCCTAATGATAAATTAAATCATTATGATAGATCTCTATTCTTAGTTCTAAAGTTTAAAGATCAAATAATCATTTAATAAACTAAGAAAATCTATAAACTAGTAAACTCAAGGTTTCATCTATTTGAGTAACCCAATTTACTCAATAGATGAATTCTAACTTAAGATCTATTCTTAATCTTAGGAATTAAGGCTCTTAATTTCTAAGAGTATTTCTCATGACATACTTCCTAACTAATGTTAAAAGACCTAAGGAAAGATCTAAGAATGATTAAAGAACATGAGAACACTCTCTTAGGACTTAGGAATTTTCTTAAGTAGCCAATTTTTAAGATTTTAATCAAAATTTAATTTAAACTTGGATTTGATTAATTTCAGCTATAAATCATTATATTTACTGATTAATATGATTATAAAAATGATTTTAGGGCTTTAAGATGCTAAACCCTAAATTTATGCAAAATTACCATTTTGCCCCTCTTAAGGGTTCAAAAGATCAAATTTTGATCTAGGGCTTTAATTCTAAAATTTTTTTTTGGAATATGTTTCTTACTGTCTAATATAAGATTATACAGCAACTAAATTAATTTTGGGTTATTATTAAGCTATATAAGATCAAATTAGTGAATTTGACTCATAAGGGCAAATTAGTAATTTGGCTAAGTGAAAGTTAAATATTTTTTCAGATTATTGTTCTTTACTATCTAAGATTTCCATAGAATCTAAATTTGCTAAATTCTCATAAGTATTGGTCAAGTTATGACCAATACAAGATTTAGGGTTAAAAGGTGATTAAGAAATTCTTAATTATGGGTCAAAATTCCTAACTTTGCTAATTAATGTCCAAATTGAGCAAAATTAGTGGCTATGGTTTACAATTAGTCCACTGATCATAATGACATATGGTAGGCTCAATTTGGATCTAATTTGACTAAGTTAAGACCTAATTAGGGCTAAGAGTGATTAGTAAGTGCTTAGCAAAATTAATCACTCAAACACTAATCCAACCTTACAGATGGATTTTAAATGGCTCTAGGAGTCCTTTGAAACTTAAATTACTAAATTTGGATTATTAGATTTGCTAATATTCACTAATCCAATTTTAGAGTAATTAAGGGTGATTAGCAAATCTAACCATTGGATCTATAATATTTTTACAGATTACTATTAATTAGGTTTTTCTGACCTAAATAAATATTTAGATCATCAAATTTGGAGCTCAATTGACCAAGTTATGGTCAATTAAAGTTCTAGGATTAATTAAAGTAATTAGGGTTGGGTCCTAAAAGTGATTAGGCAAAAACTAATCCAAACAACAAGATGAATACTATCAAATTAATCCTTAGGGTTTTCTGATCACTTTAAGACCCATATTAGATATGTTTGGGTGAATGGGTACAAAGTTATGGGCTAATTAAGTTTTGCAACATAAATTTTAACCTAATTAAACCCTAATAATCACTTTGCTAAATATAAGCCCAAATGCAAAATTGACAGTACCAAAATATTCCTCTATTTTTGCTGAATCCAATGATATATAATTTTGCATAATTTGGATGAATAATTTGCAAGATATTAAGGTTTAAATATTTGTATTTAATTAATTAATTAATTCTGTTTTAATTAATTTAATTAATCTGTTATTATTATTAATATATAAATTCATTTATTAAGTAAATGTTATATATATATATATATATATATATCGTTTTTATTATTATTTTTGCAGGACACGTGGCAGGCCATTACTGGCTGAGCTGACGACCGCGGGACCCACCGGATCAGATGACAGCGGGCAGGCCACGCGTCTCGCTGCGACGGGCTGGCGCGCTGCGAGGCAGGCCCCACCGTGGCAGCGGAAATGCCACGGGCCACGGGTCGGGCCCGGGCCGACCCGGCCCCACCCGAAGGGGTCTTCGCCTTCGCGCGATCGACTCGGTAGCGGCGTCCTAGGGCATCAAAAACGGCGGCGAATTCGCCGTCACCGGAGGTCGAGCCATATACCGATCAAAAGGTCTTTTGAAGACCTTTCGATTAATACCCAGAATGCTGCCGGAGAAAGAACACAGCGCCGGCAATATCTAACCCTAGAGGTCCCTATCGAAACTTCAAAAGCTTAACGGTAAGTACTGTTTGTAAATTGCTAAATTGGATCGATCGAACTCATTAGAGTTCGATCGATCATAATCAAATGACAATCAATAATATGAAATAGGATTTCGAATTGTAATGGATAAAAATTATTAAGACAGCAAGGAGAAATGGTAGTACCTAGTTTCGACGATTAACTGGATCAATCCGAGCGCCCTTGATTTCTGCAAAGGTTGGATTCGAGCAAAATCATGCAGTGGAGTCGATCGGGAGATTTATTTTGAGCTTAGAGCGGTGGGATTGATGTGTGGCGAGGTGGCGTGGAGGAACGGCGACGCGCGACCCTCCCTTGCGATACGCGTGGCTTCCGTGGAGAAGATGACTCCGCTGCCGTCTGATCGAATGATCAGACGGCCACGATTCTTTCGCCCCGATTGACGGATGGACCCGATAGCGTCTAATGCAGGTAACAGAGCTTTAAGTAAACAGATGGTTACCGTTAACCTATTTAATTTAATTATTATTTAATTATTTTTAAACCTATTTCATTAATTAAAATTAGCTAACTAAAAGCATTCCAAAAATTTCCAATAGATCACCCCTAGCTATTTGAAGGGTGAGGAACGCAGTGGCGCACTCGGATTTTTGTTTTGACGAGTATTTATTTATTTAAATTTTCAGGTATTTAAATAATATTAAAATATTCGACGAAAATCCAATGACTTCCAAATGCCTCCAAAATTTCACCCCTAGCTAATTTGGGTGTTCTGAACGCAATGACGAAGTCGGATTTTCAATTTGAGGCCTAGATAAAAAGTCAATTTTCTAGGGTTTGGGATTTTCCAGAATTTTTGATTTGACTCAGTTGACTTCAGGTTTGACCTAAGTTTCAGAGATGAGTTCTAAATTGCTTAATTAGTGACTTAAAACTTTAATTAAGACTTAGATTAGTCTTAATTGAGCCAAGTAACAACCTGGGTTGTTACAAACTCCCCCACTTAAGAATGATGTCGTCCTCGACATCACTCGAATGAGAAAATAGACAGAGCAGATTATTTAAAATTGAAATTTCTGAAGTCGAATATCTCTGATTGCATGAGTTTAAATAAATATAGAATTGCTTGATGGAAATAGAAGAGTATGAGGGTTCTTAATTAATCTTTATAACTTAGATCAAATAACCAATTTGATCTTTATCTAGGATTTTGACAAGTCATTTAATGGGTGATGGTTTTAGCTTGAAATTCTCACCAAAAGACAGAAAGATGAGAATCATGAAAGTATTATGTTACTTTCATTTGAAATATGAGATATTTATAGATATATACGGTCTTATGATAAATAAATTGTAAATACAGCACATCACTACTAATACAGTAATGCATGTCGTAGAAGATAAAGTGTCTCTAAGAATAAATATTTGATTTGTGTTTGCACACCAAAATTGACATGAGTTTAAGAATATATCATTGTACAAATAAGCAAGGCTTAAAGGAACTTTGAAGGTTTAAAGATTCTTCTCTTTAAGTTTAAATTATCATAATTCATTTTATAGAAAAATTTCTATTCCAAATTTTATATTTAATGAGCTAAACAACTAAGTGATAATCATCACTTAATGAGGATCTAAATATTAGGAAAAGAGAAGTTAATATTTTATCTAGGCTAAATATAACTGTAAGGATCAAATACTTAGCCCTTAAGTCATAATATATGACTTGACAACCCAAAGTGATTATAACTTGGCAGGTGATATTACTTGCTGAACATGGGATGACATTAAGAGTTAAGATTCTAACAATTCTATGTTACATTTACTATCTAAGAAGGCTTTGGCAACTAGCTAAGCCATTACAAGATTCAATAGGGATTAAAGAATAAGAATGGTTCTTCTTCAACAAATGGGAATTAAAGGATTTGGCATCAAAGAACTAGTATTCTTTAATTTCTTATTCTATGAGAATTGTAGGAAGAGATTCATCTTTAAAATAACAGTCTAATAATGAATCCAAATGGTTTGACTTATAAAGATAAGTTGAGGATGGACTACATATATGAATTAGTCCAAATTAGATTTGAACTATTAAAGTGACATTCAACTCTTGTTAAAATGTCCTAAGAGGGCAAATAGGTTCAGCATGCAATTTCTCGATAATTAGCTTCAAGTTTAAAATATTAAGTCACACATGATGACTTAACATCAAGTTTTAGTGATTATAAGAGTTTAATAATACAGATTATAAGTTCTGACTTGGTCATGTCAAGGAACTCACTCATCCATATGGATAAGTATGCAAAAAACTAATTCCATGATTATAATTCATAAGGCAAAATTTCCAAAACTAACTTCTAATATCTAAGTCACAAGAGATGGCTTAGATCATTAACAATCTTAATAATTTACTTTATCTCATAATAAATGAGAACTTATTTTGTTATGGCAACAATAGGATTAGTATCCAATTAGGATACATGATCTCAAAGTTAAAGAGAAAGTTTAAGAATTTAAGTCTCACATTATGATTTAATATCCAAAGTTTGATGATTACAAAATATAAGTCATAAATTCTAATATAAAAATGGCAGGAAATTCACTTATCCATATGGATAAGTGCTAGGAAATTCAATAGAAATTAAAGTTATAGATCATAGGTCATAATTTATGACTTATGCCAAAATTTCTGGAATCAGTTGTTAATATTTGAGCTACATGATGTGGCTTAGATCACTTCGAAATTTAATGGTTATATTTAATTTATCTTGAATAAGAGCTCATTTTTAGAGAATGATCAGTAAGTGCTCAAGTCATAGCATGACTTAGGCAAAAAGTTAAAATCAAATTATTTGGGAAAGGAGATTTTCTTATTTAATAGGAATAAGATTTTTCTCAATTAATCTATTCACTTCAAGTGGCATTTATCACTTGATGAAGATCATAGTGAAAGAATAGAATCTCTATTCAATCAAGAATGGACAAGGGAAAATATATATTCAAACTTATTAAGTTACCATAAGTAACTTAAATAAAAGAATTTCCAATAGAATATTTATAGATTCTAATTCAAAATTTAGAATTCAAAATATTTTGCAACTTTAAGGAAATCCATCCTTTCAAGAACAAAAAGTTCTTTGACTTAGAATAGGTTCTATATTTAAAATTATTTAGAATATCCTTATTATGCTAGGACTAAGAAAGCAACATATTTATTATAGCTAAACATTATAAGTATACGCATATAAGTTAAAATAAGCTAACCATTATGTAATCTATAATTTGTCCACTCTAAGGTTTCTGTTATTAACCAATCAATCATCCTTGATTAAGGAATGATTTTTTAGATGCAGAGGATGATTACCCAACCTGATTACTTAACTTAATGGGAGAGAGAAATTTATTATTTCTAATTATACCATGTGGCTTAATATATTGAAATCATAAGAATGAATCAAGATAATAGATTGCTCATTAACTTTTATGAAATACAATCATAAAGCCACTACTATGAGTCAAAATTTTGATTTAAATAACTTATCCTATGGTCATAAGTGTACATTTAACTAATGTGAATATACTCATCCTAATAGAATGAGATATTTAAAACTTAAGAAATGGCTTAGTTTAGTGTTTTAAGTCACACTAGTGACTTATTCAATAATAGATTCAAAATTCTGAATTAATTTAATCTAAGGAATAAGAAGTTGTTCACCCAAACTGGGCAAGTTACTTCTTAGAAATATCTATTTCTGTAAGTTATACACACATAATTTTGCTAAAAGAGTCTAAGGTTTGATTGAATTAAGCTAAGAAAAAGACAATTATCTAGTCAAGGATAAAACCTATTGAACACAAGACTAGGCTTATATGAAAAATTCAAATTAAATGATGATAATAATTAAGTTGTTACAATTTGAACTTATATGAAGTAAAGTAAATTTTATGAATGAAAGATATAATAAAATTGAGTGTATATACCTGGGACAATATTATCATTAGATTCCTCTGTTCCCAGATGATTATGTTCTTGAAGTTTAGGAGCAACTATTTTTCCCCTGCCAGCTAGACATTTTGTTTTAGGCAGTGGTGATATTAGTATTGACATAGATTCCAAATCCTTAGATGAGTTGTCATGGCCCATTTTACTCTGATGAGAATGATGAATTATATCTCCATTGATTATTTTGAAAGCATAGCATTCTCGATATTTGTGGCCTCGATGATCACATGTAAAACAGCCTCTACCAAAATGATAACACCTTCCATAAAAATGTGGTCTAGTGCACTCTTGGATTGATTCCATTGATATGCTAGATCCCTCTTGGTGAGCTTTGCATTTTCGATTCTTTTTGGTGATCTTATGTTGAGTTTCAGAATTAGTAATTGCAGTATTAAGAGTAGATACTAGTTTCTGGATAGTCACTACTTGTTGTAATTGATTCTCTAACATGACAGTCACCATGTTCCTGAGTGACGTGACTTCATTGGTATTGCTGTTTGATGAATCATTCGTATTGAGGGAAGAAGTTACAAGATTCATTCTGAAATTAATATGAGCAAGTTTAGAATCAGAAGAAGAGCTATTATACTTTTTGGGTTCTTATTAAATCAATAAGGAAGATCCAATCTTCTATAGATAAGTTGTTATACTATAGAGGTTCTTTTAACATACAAGTTTTGAATTTTCTATACCTTTAATCTATTATGATAGTTTGAATTTCCTAATTATAACTTAATCCCTTAGTTTAAAACCCGAGGTTTAATATTTCAATTTCAATGATTATAAAGATCTACAAGTATTTGTTACTAAGCTTTTTATAACTTTAAAATTTTAGTCCTTGCTAAAGTTGTATTATGAAAGTGTTCTCTTCATTTTCTACTTCTTATTCTGAGTTATACTTATAATGAGATGGATGTTATTTCAAGTATTTATTTAGTGATCACATGGCAGAAGAACAATCCATTAGGTAGAGAGGAATAAATTCCAATCTGACACCTTATGGAATTCTCTGATATCAACTGTGGCGGCCCTGCCCCGTCGTGGTCTTGTTAACTCTTAAGTTAACATGATTACGGTGGAGGGGTTACCAAATGACAAGGTCCCCATTTAGGATAGGATTAGACACACATTCTAATCCAACTTAACTAAGGACTTTTCCATTCATACCAGAGACTATCACTAAATGATCATACAAGAACTCAGAGTGCGGAAGCATAAAATATAACATCCATCCATACAATACAGTAATCCAGAATAAGAAAGAGCTGAAAAGAAAAGATTTAACCTGTATTATTACAACAATTTAAAAATAGATTTAAAGACTGAAAAGAACTCTCAATCTCACAGGCAGAAAGAAAATTATAACTAAAGATCTTCAGGAACGAGCTCCTCCTCCAATGGCAAGCTCTCCACTGGATCAGCTGCTCCAATAAACTTAGAACCTACCATTATCAATTTCATAATGGTAGGGCCCCAACCAATAAAAGAAAAACAGGTTAGACTATTGTCTAAGCACATTTTAGGGCAAACAATTTATTAAGTTACTTGAATATCACCATAAACCAGAACTGAGCAAAATAGGTGCAGAAAGCATACAAAAAGAACAGTAATAAATTATAAACAAATAGTTTATAACTAAGCAAATAGGAAGTAATACATACCTCCTCCAAGCAACTGCAACACAGACAGGTAAGCAAAAGACTAAACAAAACTGTAAGAAAAGTATAACCTAAATATGCTTATGATCAAATAGATTATGCTAGGTGACATACAGAATTTGAACAATATAAAACTGAAAACAACTAACATCCTAGGTGAGCATATGAAGACAGTAAGTAAAGCTAGCATCCTATATAGAAACAAGAAAACTGTAAGTAAAATAGTGCTGAAATACAGAATATGTAAGGTAAAATAGTAATTGAAAATTAAAAAACTGTTGTGACTGTCCAAGTCACTCAACTAAAAACATACTCAGCAAATCTTAGCCTGATAAGCTAAGAAAGAAACTCTGAACTGAGTACCACTGAAAACTCTTAGCCTGATGAGCTAAGACAGAACCAAATGTAAGTGCACTTAAATTAGTATAACCATATCAGAATCCCGACTCTATAGTCAGTAGGGCGAGAGTCTATCCATCCTATCCAATGGACTAGGCATGGCCATAGACTGTCGGACATTAAACCCTCGAAAGGTTGCCAACCCCGAACGAGTTGATCGAAGAGGTATACTAATCAAGCTACACCTTACAAAAAAAAATCACCCTCAACTAGTACTCACCATGTCCAATCCTGACAGAGCGCAAAATCTATTTCTCGCCATCCTGGGAATTATTTCAACCAGGCATGGATAGACTTACCGACATTAACAAACCAGCGTGCTATGCCGGACTCGAGGATTGGAGAGGCATACTAGTTAGACCACAACTTTCTAAAAAACTGAAACCATCGATCAATCATGAATGATATGTATGCAATTCAAAGTTTATATGAGATATTCATCAAATATCCTATGTCCAATATATGTGTACAAGGTAAGGGGCTCAAAACAAGGTATGCAAAGCATCAATTCAAGGTGAGCAAGAGACTCTATCTAAAACACAGGTGATATCCATTGTTATCTACTTTATTCATTCTATCTACTCTAAGTTACATAAGTTCAGGATCTCCAGGTCCTACTATCGAGTGTAACTCAGATTCACGTCCTTACCAATTGGAAAATAATTAGAACTGATCAGGTTCTAATCTTATCAAATCAATGTCAACTAGATGAGGTAAATAATAAGTCAAACGTCCTATTTTAATGTTTTATCAGGCCCAACCTCATCTTGATTGATCAAATCAAGATGAAAGGATTAAGAATTAAATTCCAAATATGGAATTTAATTTCTTAACCCAAATGGTGCATCTAAAGGATCTAAGGTTTAATACCCAAATCTCGCTGATTAAATTAAGGCAAATCCTAATGATTAATCAGATCTCTATTCTTAGTTCTAGAGTTTAAAGATCAAATAATCATTTAATAAACTAAGAAAATCTATAAACTTGTAAACTCAAGGTTTCATCTATTTGAGTAACCCAATTTACTCAATAGATGAATTCTAACTTAAGATCTATTCTTAATCTTAGGAATTAAGGCTCTTAATTTCTAAGAGTATTTCTCATGACACACTTCCTAACTAATGTTAAAAGACCTAAGGAAAAATCTAAGAATGATTAAATAACATGAGAACACTCTCTTATGACTTAGGTATTTTCTTAAATAGCCAATTTTTAAGATTTTAATCAAAATTTAATTTAAACTTGGATTTGATTAATTTCAGCTATAAATCATTATATTTACAGATTAATATGATTATAAAAATGATTTTAGGGCTTTAAGATGCTAAGCCCTAAATTTGGGCAAAATTACCATTTTCCCCCTACTTAAGGGTTCAAAAGATCAAATTTTGATCTAAGGCTTTAATTCTAAAATTTTCTTTTGGAATATGTTTCTTACTGTCTAATATAAGATTATACAGTAACTAAATTAATTTTGGGTTATTATTAAGCTATATGAGATCAAATTAGTGAATTTGACTCCTAAGGGAAAATTAGTAATTTGGCTAAGTGAAAGTTAATTTTTTTTTCAGATTATTATTTTTTATTATCTAAGCTTTCCATAAAATCTAAATTTGCTAAATTCTCATAAGTATTGGCCAAGTTATGACCAATACAAGATTTAGGGTTAAAAGATGATTAAGGAATTCTTAATTATGGGTCAAAAATCCTAACTTTGCTAATTAGTGTCCAAATTGAGCAAAATCAGTGGCTATAGTTTACAATTAGTCCACTGGTCATAATGACATGTGGTAGGCTCAATTTGGATCTAATTTGACTAAGTTAAGACCTAATTAGGGCTAAGAGTGATTAGTAAGTGATTAGCAAAATTAATCACTTAAACACTAATCCAACCTTATTGATGGATTCTAAATGGCTCTAGGAGTCCTCTGAAACTTAAATTACTAAATTTGGATTATTAGATTTGCTAATATTCACTAATCAAGTTTTGGAGTAATTAGGGGTGATTAGCAAATCTAACCGTTGGATCTAAAATATTTTTACAGATTACTATTAATTAGGTTTTTTTGACCTAAATGGATATTTAGATCATCCAATTTGGAGCTCAATTGACCAAGTTATGGTCAATTGAAGTTCTAGGGTTAATTAAAGTAATTAGGGTTGGGTCCTAAAAGTGATTAGGCAAAAACTAATCCAAACAGCAAGATGAACACTATCAAATTAATCCTTAGGGTTTTTTGATCACTTTAAGACCTATATTGGATATGTTTGGGCCAATGGGTACAAAGTTATGGGCTAATTATGTTTTGCAACTTAAATTTTAACTTAATTAAACCCTAATAATCACTTTGCTAAATATAAGCCCAAATGCAAAATTGACAGTACCAAAATATTCCTCTATTTTTGTTGAATCCAATGATATATAATTTTGCATAATTTGGATGAATAATTTGTAAGATATTAAGGTTTAAATATTTGTATTTAATTAATTAATTAATTCTGTTTTAATTAATTTAATTAATCTGTTATTATTATTAATATATAAATTCATTTATTAAATAAATGTTATATATATATATATATCGTTTTTATTATTATTTTTGCAGGACACGTGGCAGGCCATTACTGGCTAAGCTGACGACCGCGGGACCCACCAGATCAGATGACAGCGGGCAGGCCACGCGTCGCGCTGCGATGGGCTGGCGAGCTGTGAGGCGGCCCCCACCGTGGTAGCCGAAATGCCACAGGCCACGGGTCAGGCCCGGGCCGACCCGGCCCAACCCGAAGGGGTCTTCGCCTTCGCGCGATCGACTCGGTAGCGGCGTCCTAGGGCATCAAAAATGGCGGTGAATTCACCGTCACCAGAGGTCGAGCCACATACCGATCGAAAGGTTTTAAAGAGACCTTTCGATTAATACCCAGAACGCTACCGGAGAAAGAACACAGCGCCGGTAATATCTAACCCTAGAAGTCCCTATCGAAACTTCAAAAGCTTAACGGTAAGTACTATTTGTAAATTGCTAAATTGGATCGATCGAACTCATTAGAGTTCGATCGATCATAATCAAATGACAATCAATAATATGAAATAGGATTTCGAATTGCAATGGATAAAAATTATTAAGACAGCAAGGAGAAATGGTAGTACCTAGTTTCGACGGTTGACGATTAACTGGATCAATCCGAGCGCCCTTGATTTCTGCAAAGGTTGGATTCGAGCAAAATCATGCAGTGGAGTCGATCGGGAGATTTATTTTGAGCTTAGAGCGGTGGGATTGACGTGTGGCGAGGCGCCGTGGAGGAACGGCGACACGCGACCCTCCCTTGCGATACGCGTGGCTTTCGTGGAGAAGATGACTCCGCTGCCGTCTGATCGAATGATCAGACGGCCACGATTCTTTTGCCCCGATTGACGGATGGACCCGACGGCGTCTAATGCAGGTAACGGTGCTTTAAGTAAACGGACGGTTACCGTTAACCTATTTAATTTAATTATTATTTAATTATTTTTAAACCTATTTCATTAATTAAAATTAGCTAATTAAAAGCATTCCAAAAATTTCCAATAGATCACCCCTAGCTATTTGAAGGGTGAGGAACGCAGCGGCGCACTCGGATTTTCGTTTCGACGAGTATTTATTTATTTGAATTTTCAGGTATTTAAATAATATTAAAATATTCGACGAAAATCCAACGACTTCCAAATGCCTCCAAAATTTCACCCCTAGCTAATTTGGGTGTTCTGAACGCAATGACGAAGTCAGATTTTCAATTTGAGGCCTAGATAAAAAATAAATTTTCTAGGGTTTAGGATTTTCCAGAATTTCTGATTTGACTCAGTTGACTTCTAGTTTGACCTAGGTTTCAGAGATGAGTTCTAAATTGCTTAATTAGTGACTTAGAACTTTAATTAAGACTTAGATTAGTCTTAATTGAGCCAAGTAACAACCTGGGTTGTTACATAACCCTAGCCAACCCAACTCGGATGGGTTCAGGTTTTAACGGAAAGAACTGTATAACGATCGTCAAATCTGATGGATCGGGTGCGATCCAACCCGATCGATCCATTGGATTAACAATCAATGGCAAGAAATAGGCATGCGAATTTGAAATGCAGAAATCAGAACGAGATTGTGGAAGGATGGGGTACCTGACTTCGAGCGGCGGAGAAGGATCAAGGTTCGAAGCTTCCAGCCGAGACTCAACGCGCCAAACGGGGTCTCCCATGCGTGGGCTCGGGTCTTAAGGCCCGCTGGACGGAGTAGCAGAGGCTGCGGAGGCCGTCGATAGGGCGAGGGTGCGGCGGACGATGCATGGTGAGTGGTGATCTTGTCGATGGGGATGAAGCGCTATAGCTGTCCGATCCGTCTCGATTGGACGGATCACGCGGAGCGGATCCACTACTTAACGGATGCGAATCTGTTCCGCATCCGACCCAATATTCCTTATCGGGTCCGTGGATTCGTTAAGCTAACGGATCCAACCCGATAGCCTTTATTAATTAATATAAATTATTTAAAATGAATAATAAAAATCCTACTTTAATAATAAATTCTAAAATAATTAATGGACTCTCAAAAATTCCCAAATATTCACCCCTAGCTAATTGAGGGGTGAGGAATGTAATGGTGAGGTTAGATTTTTGATTCAACGAGTATTTTAATTTCCCAATTTTTGGGGTATTTAAATATTATTAAAATATTCATCAAAATTTTAACGACTTCCGATTGACACGAAAACATCACCCTTAGCTAATTTGGGGGCAATGAGCATAATGGCAAAGTCTGTTTTCCAATCTGAGGTCTATTTAGACAGATCCAATTTTAGAGTTTTTGGATTTTCCAAGAATCAGGGTTCGATCCGTTTGACCCTTGATTTAAACTAGGTCTTGGTGGATGACTCCTAATGACTTAATTAACACTTAGAAGCAAGATTAAGACTAAGATTAGTCCTAATTAACTAAGGTTACAACTTGGGTTGTTGCATTTATGTTGGTAACTTTAGTTGGTGAAGAAAATGAAGAGACCAATCCAAAGGATACCCCCATTATTAGAGAGTTCCTAGATATATTTCTAGATGAATTGCCTGGACTACCTCCAATGCAAGAGGTAGAGTTTTCAATTGAGCTAATTCTGGGAACTCAACCTTGATCCAAGGCTCCATATAGGATGGCACATTAAACACTTCAAGAACTTAATGAACAGTTGCAAGAACTATTAGAAAAAGGTTTTGTGAACCCCAGCATGTCACCTTGGGGAGCTACTGTCCCTTTCGTGAAGAAGAAGGATGGATCCATGAGAAAGCATATAGATTATCGAGAGCTAAATAAGGTGACGGTAAAGAATAGATATCCTCTTCCTAGAATTGATGACTTGTTCGACCAATTAGCTGGAGCAAAAGTCTTTTCCAAAATTAACTTAAGAATAGGATATTATCAGATACGAGTTGTAGATAAAGATATTCCTAAGATTACATTTAAGACTCGTTATGGGCACTATGAGTTTCTTGTCATGTCTTTTGGACTGCCTAATTCCCCTTTTTCATGGACTTAATGCAGCGCATTCTAAAGCCTTTCCTCGATCAGCTTGTAATAGTCTTCATTGACGACATCCTAATTTATTCTAAGTCAGTTGCTGATCACAAGAATCACCTTCGAGCTGTCCAAATTCTTCTAAGAGAGTATAAAGTATAAGCTAAGTTTTTGAAATGTGAATTTTTGCTCAACTCAGTGGAATTTCTAGGTCATATAGTAAAAGCTGAAGGCATAAGAGTCGACCAAAAGAATATCCAAGCTGTACAGTAATGGGTACAACCCAAATCTATAACTGAAATTCATAGTTTTCTAGGACTTACTAATAACTACAGAAGATTTATTCATGGATTTTCTTAAATAACATCTTTGTTAACTCAGTTAACTCGAAAAGAAGTTCCCTTTATTTGGAACACAGCTTGTGAAGAAGCATTCCAGAAGTTGAAACAACTGCTAACTTTTGCACCAGTCTTAATGTTACCTCAAAATGGCAAAGATTTTTAGGTTTACACTGATTCCTCTAAGGTAGGACTGGGATGTGTTCTAATGTAAGATTGACCTATCATAACCAATGCTTCAAGACAAAAAAGCCAAATGAGAGTAATTATCCTGTACATGATCTAGAACTTGTAGGTGTAGTTTTTACTCTTAAAATTTGGAGACACTACCTGTATGGTGTTAAGTGCAAAATGTTCACTGATCATCAAAGTTTAAAGTACATCTTCACTCAAGAAGAACTTAACTATCGTCAGCGTAGGTGGTTAGAACTAATTTGTGATTATGACTTAGAAATTATTTATCATCCGGGTAAAGCTAATATAGTAGCTCATGCCCTAAGTCGTAAGATAGATTAATCTTTATTCTATTGCAATTATTCTATGATTAAAGACTTTGAAAGATTGAATTTAGAGCCATTCAGATCTGCTGATTTGTGCAATTTACTATGTACTATTCAGCTTGAGTCATCTCTTAGGTCAAGAATAATTGAAGTGCAGAAAGAAGATCCTTCATATTCTCAATTAGTTTTCGATATTAATAATGACAAGAGATCTAAATTATGTCTTGATGCTGAAGGTGTGATTTTCCAAAAGTCTAAGTTATGGATTCCTAAAGGCTTACAGTTACAAGTATTGTATGAAGCTCATAACTCTGGCTATACTGTACACCCTGGTAGTTGTAAGATGTATCAGGATCTTAAGCAATCATTTTGATGGTCCAGCATGAAATGGGATATAACCATTTTTCATTTCCAAGTGCCATCCCTGTTCCTAAGTCAAGGCCAAGCACTAGAAGCCTGGTGGACTTCTTAAACTCTTAGACATTCCTGAATGAAAGTGGTCTGATATTTCCATAGACTTCATTATAGGTTTTCCTAAGAGTAGATATGGTTCTGATTCAATATAGGTGATTGTCGATAGACTCACTAAATCAGCACATTTCTTAGCTATTCGTCAGACATATCCTGTTGAGAAGTTAGCTAAGCTTTATCTTAAAGAAATCATCCGCTTACATGGTACACTAAATTGTATATTTTCTGACAGAGACAATAGATTCACTTCTAGATTTTGGTCTGCTGTTCAGTAAGACTTGGGGATGAACTTAGCATTAAGTATTGCTTTCCATCCCCAGATAGATGATCAGACTGAACATGTTAATCAGATCTTGGAAGATTGATTGCATCTTTGTGTTATTGACTTCGGTGGATCATGGGAAGATCACTTAACATTAGTTGAGTTTGCCGACAACAATAGTTATCAGTCTAATATTGGTATGGCTTCTTATGAATCTCTTTATAGAAGGATGTGTACAACTCCTGTTGCTTGGACTGAAGTAGGAGACTCTCAACTTTATGGTTCTGAATTAATTAAAGAAACCACTAGAAAAGTTCAACTGATTAAATATATGATGGCAGCTCGGGATAGGCAGAAGAAATATCATGATGCTCATTATCGTCAGTTAGAATTTCAAGTGGGTGATAGAGCTTATTTGAAAGTAAGTCTGATGAGAGGTGTGCATAGATTTGGTGTATCTAGAAAGCTGAGTCCAAGGTACTTAGGACCCTTTGAAGTGATAGAAAGAATTAAAACATCAACATACAAGTTAGAGTTGCTTGAAGACTTCTCAGTTATGTATAATGTGTTTCCTGTATCATCACTAAGGAGGTGTTTGCTAGATCCTAGTCAACAAGTTCAGATGTCAGCAATGTAACTCTAACCCAATTTTACATTTATTGTTAAGCCTATAACAATTCTAGGGAGAGATCTTAAGCAATTAAGAAATCGTAGTATTCTTATGATCAAGATCCAGTGGCAGAACCATTCTGATAAAGAAGCCACATAAGAGAAAGAAGAAGATAAGCGAAAGAAATTCCTAGAGTTCTTTCAATAATCAGGTAATCATAATTTTTCTATTTTCAATTATGTTTCAGTAAGACTTCCCTCCTAGTATTTATATTACTATATTTTAATTGTTGCGTGTTGTGGGCGATACTCTTTTTAAGAAGGGGAGTCTGTAATAACCCAAGAGTTGTTACTTGTCAATTATTGACATAATTGATTCCAAACATTTTTCATTACTCTTATAATAGTGTTAGGAGTCTCCACCTCAAATTTTGTGTGATTTGTAGATCGTTTAACAATTTCCAATAGTTTTTAGTTTTTTGATAATTCTGAAAATACCTAAATTATTTAGACCTCAGAATCAAAAACAGAGTCTACCATTGAACTCACCATAACCTAATTAGCTAAGGATGGTATTTTGGAAGTGTTTGGGAGTCGTCAAAATTTCATGAATATTTTAATAATATTTTAATACCCAAAAATTAACTAAATTAAATATACCTCCAATCAAAAATCTAATTGCATTTTTGAGTTTCTCACCCCTCAATTAGATAAGGGTGAAAATTTGGGATTTTTTGGAGTATGTTTGAATATATAATTATGATTAAACAATTAGGATAAATTAATAATTTAATATTACATTTAATTATTTATAATTTAATTATAAATAAAGTTGATTTCCAACTGTCATATTTGCAACGGCAGAGATCCCCTATCTGCTGCAAAGCACAGGACAGCGCCGTGCTCAAATCAGAGCCGTCGAGCGCTAAATATCCTAAATCCAACGATTCCTTTCTAATCTGTTAATCTGACTGTCGGATTGAGATCCCAATCTGATGGTCATGATTCATTCACTGTATGTCTCAGAGAAATAAGAGTGATCATGCTTCTGCACAAGTGCAAGGACATACATCACGCAGGCCAGCTTCCTTCCCTACGGCCATTAGGCGACGACATACCTTTCCTTTCGCAATTTTACTTTTCTTTCTCCCTAGTAGAGCTGCTGGAGAGTTTATGAGAAGCAGGCCTGCTGTTTTGTAACATAGCCTAATCAATTCCTCCAATCAAACATCCAGTGTGAAAGGTAGTAACTCCCATTCAATTTTAGTTCCTATTAATCGACTCTTCTTTATGTTAGTATTATAGTTACCATCTAATTGAAGTAGATTAAGATTTAATTGAATGCCTGAGAGTTTGATTTAATCCCTAATTATCTCAGCTAACCATAACCCTAGCTGAAGTAGTCTATCTAGGGCTTCGCCAAGTAGCAGCCTCGGTCGTTCTCTGGCGAAGAACTAGGATTAAGAACATCGATTAAGGCCAGGGCTCAAAGTTTCCATGCGGGCCGTAGCTCAGAACTGCCAAAATGGACTGTGTGGCCAAACCCTAACTCACTACTCCCGGATAGCGTCGGGGAAGAGGGGTTCAAGTTGAACTCTGGACCAGTTTGTTTATGCCTTCTAAACCAGGTAAGACCGGTCCTTTAAACCACGCCGACTGCACGATTCTTGCGTGCAGTATAGATGCGATACACGTCGCCTCAAAATCCTGAAGTTATGTGTGTGCTGCTGTCATCCGTCACTAGATTTCAGCATCATTCTAAATTTTTTTGTAAAACACAAATTTTTGTGTTTTTAATTTTATGTGTCATTGTATTAAATGCTATAAAAAATCTGTGCCGTAGAATTAATTTTGATAAATAGAATTACATTAATGATTAATAATAAAATTCAAATGATTTAAATTATGTAATTTCAATTGCATATATCTTCCAAAATATTTAACCAAATTATGCAATAGAATATATCATTTTGATCGCAAAAATGTGTAGAATGATAATATGCCAATTAATTTCTATTTGGGTGATTATTTTATTTACTCATTTTATTTTGATTAAATAAATAATTGCCAATTAATTCCAAACTTGTAAGTAGCATAATTCAATCATAAGAAGTCCAAATTGGACATTTAAATAGTCTATTTCACTCATAAAAAATGAGGAATAATAATATGAGATCAAATTTAGGTTTTGAACCTTAGATCTCTTAATGACATTTTAACCCCAATTAGGACCCCTTCCAAACCCTAGAAAAGCAATGATGTCCAAATTCAACCTAGTTAGTGTCATTTTACTCCTTAGAGTATATGGATCACATTGACATGTATAATATATCATTTGGACAACATTTGAACATTATAGGTATTTAGATTTTTAATTTAAGTTGGAATGTTAATTCCTTATTTTTCATAAATGCTTGTTTTAGGATGTGTGAACCATAGGACAACAAACTTATTTCATTATATTATCTCACATATAGTTGTAAATTGTATGTTTAAATCTTACTTTTCTATGGATGCGATGATAAGAAATTACGTGTAACTAGAATGTAAAACTACATGTAAATTATTTATGTTGGAACTTAATTAGAACTAATATAATGTGCTTAAATTAAGTTGATGATAGTTCCTTAAATGAATTGTTCTTTCCTTTCATCTTTTAACAAATTGATGAGCTATAAGATTATCGTATGCTTTATTTCAATTGGTGTATGTTATATTCATAATTATGGAATGTAGTTTCAATTACTTATGTCATGCTAGAATTAAATTAGAATAAAGTACACAAAGATAAATCATCACTTGGGTTATTGAAGAATTTAACCACAAACACTCATGACATCCTGAATTTCTCCCATTGAGGTATGCAACATTCCTTAACTCATAAATCATCACTAATACTCATACATCATACTCATGCTCATGTCTCTATACTACATGACTTAAATTCAGAAATCCAGAAATGCTTGAAATCAGATTATGACTCAAATGTCCACATTGTGCAAAATCCTACTAAATGGATTCTGACTCCTAGATTCAAATTTCAATAATTAGTTTTACTTAGGATTTTACTTATAATCATTAGTTGGAAGGATTATATATACATATTGGGATATTTCTAGGAAAGGTAGATTTAACACTTAGTTTGTTTAAAACTGCACTTATCGAAGCGCACTAGGATAGGAGGCAGAACCCTGTCACAGTTTATATCTCAAACTAAGCTATTAAATACTCTAATTACAAGCATACCTAGTGTCCTAATGAGGGTAACTTAAATTACTTAGTTTGTTTAAAATTGCACTTATCGAAGCGCACTAAGATAAAAGGCAGAACCAACCGCAGTTTATGTTCTTCAAACTATGGATTTAAGTCCCTAATTATAACACTCTTAGGATTGATTGACTTACTCTAAGCGAGATTGTATTTGCCTAAGCCTGTAGGATAGCACAAAGATAAATCATACTTAGAGTGACTCAACAATTCCTAAATACTGCTGGAGTGATCAAACACTATGGATATACACTACTATACTCTGCTAATAATCTGGGTTCAGTCAATTCTATTTAATCACCAAGTATTTATCCAACACTATCAATCCTTACTCTAATTGGGTGAGTCCTACACAAGGCTCCAAGGATGTGACCTAGAGGTCACTCAACATGGGTTACCTACTACATGGAACAATCTCAATCTAATATATTAGGTGTATTCTACCATAAGGTTTAATATTAGCTTCTAAGGTTAGAGAGGATCATCTATGTTCCTACCTCAATATGTCATAATAAGTCTTTTCTACCTTAAGCTATAATATTCTTTAAGGCTTTTAAATATTTTAAAGCACTCTTAAAGTAAGATCTTATGATCTCACTCTTCTACCACTTAAGTTAAAGATTAAGGGTTTACTTATTAACTTGGATATAAGTGATCAAATCAGATGATTAGATCTGTCTAATCACATGCTATTCTACAATCATGGGATGAAATCAATGATATTATTAAATTTAGGTCATTTCATATAACATTACAATTTTATTATCCATCTTATGCTAATTGTCTTATGTAAGAGAAATTCAAAGTTCAAAAGCTTAGATTCAGATGATTCAATCACACAACTTCATTGTTAATCTTAGCACTTCTAATTTAATGATTAAAGATTAATATTAAATCAAATGCATTATTGAAATAATATCAAATCAATTATCTTATAATCAAGTTATTTGATTAAGTGATTAAGGATTCAGATCTTAATCAAATAGGTTAGGGTTTAACCCCTATCCTTACCCAATTAAGAACAATTGTTGATTTATAGATCAAATTTCAAATCAATGTATTATTGGTGTATTATTGGTGGCAATCTCAAATTTCAATCAAGTATAATTCACTTGATCAAGATCTTAAGATTTCTTAAGATTAATTAAGGAATTATGATACTTTAATAAACTTGGTTAAATTTGATGTTTAAGATTCACATGATAGATTATTTACATTTATACTACTATTATGAAAAATAATAGTTAAAATTTATAGAAAATAGAAGGTAATTAGTGCTAATCAAACCTTAATTCAAAATAAATGGATTAGCACCTAATTACAAATCAAAATAAATAGATTATTTACATTCTATTTATTCATGTGAACAATCAGAGACCGAGTTTTCTAAATTTGGATAATCAGAAATCCTATTTTTTACTAATCATGCATTTAAAATATAAGGGCATAACTAAGAGTACATAAATCATAAAATTAAAATAACTAGCTTACGCATTCTACAAGGCATAAGAAACATAATGGCACCTAAATCATGCAATTTGTCTAAGTATACATGCTAATCAACCCTAATTAAGTTCTGTAATAAATAAGCTAATCCAAAAAATCCAACCATTAAGAGCTCAATTTTATTTTATATTCTGATTCCTTATGATTTTCTAATCAATTTGGTATATAATATCATAGAGTTTAAACTAGTGGATCAAAAGTTATCACATTAATTTAATCTGCATTTTTCCAATTATATTTCCCTATGGTTTGATTAATTAGATTATTTTCTTTAAGGAATATAAATCCAATTAAATAGATTTAAATAAAATGGGCTCATCCCATTAACAAAGGCGCGGGTCGGCCGGGGCCCGAGAGACCCGGGACTGTCGCACCGCGCGGGTCACAGGTTGGCCTGACCTGCATAGTGGCTTCATCCCCGACCCCTCTTCCAGATGGATGCCGGATTAGGAAAACCCTAATTGGCCAATTCTCGTGCAACCAGGCCATGGCACGGCCACCCGAAGATCGCTACACCTTCACCATGGCCATACACACCAATAGAGATCTGAAGCCCTCTATAAGGTGCTCTAAATCACCTAGACCTTACTCACCTGAGAGCTCACTCAATAAAGCTAATGTGGGGAGACAATTCTCTCCATAGGGGCCATGATTTTCCCAGTGATCAATCCCTACACCTTCAGGGAGGTGAGGCTGATCGAAGCCACATGGCTTGAGGGTCTGAGGTGGGCTGGATTGCCGGGTCCTTACTCGGACCCAGGCCACTTTACGGTCTTAGTCCAATCAATCGAAATAGATCGATCAGAGCTAGCTTAAAACACAGATGACATGCGTAAAACACATGTCTGCGCTTGCACGCAAGTGTATCTGGTCTGAAGTAATAAGTGGAAGTTAATTCTGAGATTTATCATCTTATGGAACAGTGGTTTTAATACTAAGTTATATCTTCTTTCAATAATATTTAAAAGATTAATTTTTAGTTTGATTTGGTTCCAAAATTATCAATACAATTAACCTTAAGATAAGATACGATTTGTTCAAAGAGAGAGAGTTGGGGTTTCATTGTAGTACTGGTAAGGATTTGGTGTTGTCACTTCTTTATTAAAATATATAAATTGATTAATTTATACATAATTAAATCATTAGATCACTATTAGAATTGGAGCAATCCTCCAATTACAATAGGTTCAGATTTAGTGCAACAAGGAGAACTCCCTTTAGGGTTCTACCTCGGCACTTAAGCCTTTATGAGATCGTGGTTTGATTTACCTTTGATTTCCTACATCTAGGTTACCAAATATCTTCTTTTACTTGTTAGATCTTACAAACATGATTTCTATCAACAATGCGTCATGCGCTTACACACATGGTTTAGCTATTGAGAGGATGCATTGTATCCAATGGATTATGTCACATCATCCAGTGGGTTCCCAATGTCCTCTCATCCCTTCTACTTTGCTGAGCCGTAGAGCATGAGTTGATGGAAACTTAGTTCTCAAGCATCAAATCTCTTGGTAGAGCTCTTAAGGAAAATGTGCAAGTGAGTTTTGAAAGCTTGTCACATAGTTCTCAGCTCTACCTGCACTACCTTCATTGCTCTTATCCAATTGATGAGCTCAAAACTCAAGTTCTTTAGTTAATAATTCATTTCAGTTTGAGTTTTAGCAAATTAAATTGATAGGAGTTCATCCAAGCATTCCATTCACATTAATAATTATAGACAGTTTAAATAAAAATAATTTTCATTCATTCAAATATTTCTATTACAACACCATAATATCCTTACATTTTCTTACAACTATATCCCAACCCTCACCAAGAGGGTTTAGCTTTCCATTACAAGATAAATATGAGCATACACGCCAAAGGAAGTAAGCCTTGACATCAGTTTACAATAGAAAATAATCAAAAGAAAGTTTATAAAAAATGCTAGGAAGCACCTAGAGGTTTTTTAGGGTTCTCTTGAATTTCCTTCTACACTTCTGCTTAACTTCTCCTCCTTCTCCCCTGCTGTCTACTTCTCCTCACTATTCATGGATCACTATTGGCCCCTTGGAGAGTTCTCCTCCTTTTCCTTGCTACAGCCTCTCTTTTAGACTTTTGAATATCAGAATTTGGAACCCATGTTTAGCCTTAATTTGGCCTTTAAATAGGGGAATTTTTCAGCCCCAAGAATTAATAACATATGACTCTTCATTTTCTTCCACTTCAATGCAAACCTTTTAATTTATCCAGCCAAATCTCCTTGGTTTTCTCAGATTTTAAGTTCATTCTGTTTTCAAGGGGCAGGGGGGAACCAAAGTTTTTATTTTGTGGCTTTTCCCATGCTGCATTTAATGGCATTTCTAGAATTTTCGGTAGCGGGCGCGGCGGCGCACCACAACGCGCGGAGGCACACTATTGCGGTCTTGATCCAAATGCTGTTCTGCCGTGGCGCACCACAACAGCTGAAGTTCAAATACTGTTCCGCTGTATCTTTTGATTATTTCCTTGTGGTTGCCACCCATCCGCTGTTGCACGTTGAAGGCGCGCTACGATGGTTGAACTTTCAAAAAAGCGGAATAGTAACTGCTCCATTAAATCACATATAGTTTGCATAAATAATCAGAAATTCCACCATGACGCATTGTGGCGATTAAACTTTTATGAACACTGAATAGTGATTGTTCAATTAGTTCACATAAAGTTTTAAATGATTAATTAAATATGCAGTCGTAGGGTGCTGCAGTAGGGTATGGCGATTTTGTTCTAGGTTAGTATAAATCTTTATGGGGCACAGCGTGCTGTAGCGCGCTAGGATAAATTTTCAGGAAAGCGGGTTGGTACTATTCAATTATTCCTTATAAGGTTCTAATTTTGCTCCAGGGAATGACATTGCGGCCCGCTGGGGCACGCTGTAGCGTGCTGCAGTGGTCTTCCTTTCAGGTCTTCAGGTACATTCCCAGGTGAGGGAATTTGATGGACCGCCATGGCGTTCTGTGGCGCGCTGCGGCGTGCCATAGCAATTTTCACCCAGAATTCAGTGATTCAGCTCATGCTTCCCATTTTTGTCATTTTTCCTAAAAAAATATAATTTCCACTCAAAGTATATGGATATATATGTCGATTTGAAAGTTTAACACTACATTTTTGCTATAAATTTTAGATATATCACACCCCCACACTTAAATTCTTGCTCGTCCTCAAGTAAGCTCACAAATAATTTTTTGAACTTTTTAGTCAATGGATTCAAAGTGGGATGTCAATGTGAAATATTTTAGTCACTAAGTGTTGCTCTAGGTTAAGGTGACTTCAGATTTCCAATCTCTACTACCCTCCTCAATCAAGCTCCAAATTCTAGTTACCATCTAATTCCAATCTCAAATGTTCTTGCTTATGTCTTCATAATGGGGGTAATTACCTTAGGAAGTTCAAACATTGGTTAATCATTTGGTGAGTGACAAGAGTGTTGTGCCATGTGTGCCCCTTCTCATGATTCATAAGGAACATTTTCATATTCTTAGGAGAGATATTTTTCTTCATCCTAAGTTCTCAATATTTAAACATGAGAGAGATAATTTTCATCATTCCTATCTTGGTTTTAATTCTTTAAGTTTTCTCACTCCCACACTTAAACCTAAGCACATGTTCATTTTAGCTTCTTAGAAACAAAATCTCACTAAAGCCTTGAACTTGATCAAGAGGTGCAGGATTTGAAATGTGGATTTATCACCTTGATTTCAAGCATATTAGTATCTTTATTATTACACATTTGAGTTCAGTATTGAATCCAGGAAATAACTATGTTTGAAAAATTTTAACTCTTAAACACAGTCATAGTAATGATAAGGGTGCCAATGATCAGAAATTCATTTTAATAAAAAAAAAACAAAATAAAGGAATAGAAATAAAAGTGAAAAACTAAAATAGAAAACTATAAAACAAAAGAATACAACCTTATTGGAATGGTTGCCTCCCACCAAGTGCTTGTTTTTACATCTCAGCCTGACACCAATGGAGTCTACTAAGTGATTCCTTCCCTAGGGAGGTTCCGCAATGTCCATTCTTCTTTCTCCTACAAGTCAGGTTCATCTAAATAAAGCTTTAGATGCTGCCCATTTACCTTTAGTATCCCCTCAGATGAAGTGATATCAACACTCCCATGAGGATATACTTTCTCTATTGTGAATGGGCCCGTCCATCTTGACTTTAGTTTTCCCGGAGATAGCTTCAATCTGCAGTTAAATAACAACACTTTCATTCCAGGTTCATAGTGCTTTGGTTTTATTAGTTTATCATGCCATTTATTTATTCTCTACTTGTACAGCTTGGCACTCCCATAAGCATTCAGCCTAAATTCATCTAATTCATTTAGTTGTGAAAGTCTTTTTTCTCCAGCTTGCTTAAAATCAAAATTTAGCTTCTTGATTGCCCAAAAGGCTCGGTGTTCTAGCTTAATCGGCAAGTGACATGACTTCCCATACACTAGTTTAGGGAGACATTCCTAAAGGAGTTTTGAAAGTTGTCCTATACGCCCAAAGTGCATCGTTCAGTTTCACTGACCAGTCCCTTCTATTTTTACTAATCATTTTCTCAAGAATTTGCTTTAATTCACGGTTGGATACTTCTACCTGACCGCTAGTTTGAGGGTGGTAAGCCATGCCTACCTTATGTTTTACCCCATACCCTTTCAGAAAGGTTTCTAGTTGTTTATTGCAAAAGTGTTTTCCTCCATCACTAATTAACACACGGGGAGTACCAAACCTAACTAGGGCATGATTGTTAAGGAATTTGATTATAGTTTGCGCATTATTATTTACACATGCCACAGCTTCCACCCATTTAGAAACATACTCAACCCGTACTAATATGTAACTGTTTCACTTAGAATCAGGGAATGGTCCCATAAAGTAAACACCCCAAATATCAAATAGCTCTACTTCAAAAATTCCATTCAAAGGTAACTCATCCCTCTTACCTAAATTCCCTATTCTTTGGCATTTATCATAGCTTTTTACAAATTCAGCAGCATCCTTAAATAATTTTGGCCAGTAAAACCCAGATTGCAGCACCTTTGCCACTGTGCGATCTATCCCATGATGCCCTCCATAAGGGGATGTGTGGCAATGATATAAGATGTTGTTTGCTTTAGATTCAAGCACACATCTCCTAAGGAATTGATCTGCACATAATTTATATAAAAAGGGGTCGTACCAAAAGTAAATTTTAATGTCAACAAAGAATTTTTTTCTTTGTTGGAAATTCAACTCTTTTGGGATCTCCTTTCTATCAAGATAGTTAGCATAATCAGCAAACCAAGGAGGTCTACTTGCTACAATCGTATAAAGCTGTTCATTGGGAAAAGTCTCACAAATTTCTTCACCCTCTTTATGAGTTAGATGAGTTAATCTTGAGAGGTGACCAACCACCATATTATCACATCCCTTTTTATCACGGATCTCTAGATCAAATTCTTGTAAAAGCAAAACCCAACGTATGAGACATGGTTTTGCTTCTTTCTTTTGAAGAAGATATTTGATTGCAGCATGATCGGTGTACACAATTATTTTTGACCCTATAAGATAAGGCCTGAATTTGTTGAATGTAAACACAATCTCTAAAAGTTCTTTTTATGTGGTGACATAGTTCTTATGGGTTTCATCCATTAATTTATTCGCATAATATATGGAATAAAAATTTCTCTCCCTTTTCTATCCTAAGACTGCTCCCATATCAAGATCACTAGCATCACACATTATTTTGAAAGGGATATTCCAGCTAGGTGTAAAAATTATAGGGGCTAAGATTAGAGCATATTTTATTGCATTGAATCCCTGATGCAGCTTTCATCAAATTCATAGTCTACATCCTTGCCTAGAAGCCTGTACGACGGTAAACTAATTTTTGAGAAATCCTTGATGAACCTTCTATAGAACCAGCGTGCCCAAGAAAACTTCTAACTCCCATCACATTGGTAGGTGGTGGCAACTTTTCAATCACCTTAATTTTAGCTTTGTTTACCTCAATTCCTTTTATAGATATATGGTGGCCTAATATTGTAACAACCCCCAAGTCATTACCTTAGTCAATCAATACTAATCTTAGTCTTAATCTTGATCCTAAGTGTTAATCAAGTCATTAGGAGTCAACCCCCAAGACCCAGTCCAAATCAGGAGTCAAATGGATTGATTCCTGATTTTTGGAAAATCCATAAACTATAGAATTTGACCTAATTAAATAGACCTTAGATAAAAAATTGGACTTCGTCATTGCTCTCATTTCCCCCAAATTAGCTAAGGGTGATGTTTTGGTGGCAATCGGAAGTCGTCAAAATTTCGTCAAATATTTTAATAATATTTAAATACCCCGGAAAATGAGAAAATTAAATACTCGTCGGAATCAAAATCCGATTTTGTTATTTCATTCCTCACCTCTCAATTAGCTAAGAGTGATTTCACGGAAAATTTTGGAAGCCATTTAATTGCTTAAATCAAATTAAGTGAAATAATTTAATAACTAATTTATTAATATAATTAAATTACTTATAAACCATCTTCTTCTTATTCTTACTGAAGTAACCGACTCCCTTGCCCTATGCCTATCGCGCGCCGCTCGTTCCTCTTGAGCGGCCAATCCTTCAAGAGAAGGATCGCACTCAGGCGACGCGTGGCACACGCACAGCGGGCGCCGCCCCATGTCGATCTGTCGCCGTCCCTTAGCATTGTAAGCTCTGCCACCTCTTATAACCTATATCTTTTAAAGAACCCAATGCATCCTCTCTTACACTTAACTGTAGTATTTAGGTTGTGAAGGATCTTATTCATATAGAATAAGAAATTCTCCTTCCCAAGCAGCATAAGTCAGACCCCCAATAACTGCCTAGGTCATAATGTGACTCAAGCAATTATTACTCATTCCCTGGGAATGAGCTCTCCTTCAGACTACGATAATTTTTAACCTGTAAGCCCTTAATAATCTGGGCCACATATGTGACTTAGATATTAGCAATTCTCCTAGAACCTTAAACTTAAGTCATAGATTATGACTTATGGTTGTAACATAGGTCCCTGTTAGGTTTCCTAGCACTTATCCTTATGGATGAGTGAGCTCCTTGCCTTAACCAAACTATGGTTCATAACTTGCGTTAAGGGCCTTCTGATAGACTCTTAAATCCTTGTTGTTAATTCAGCATGTGTGACTTAATATTCTAAATTCTTCTTAACCTTAAGGCTAAGTATCCTAATTGGATATCAATCCTATTTGCCTTAGTACAACCCTTAGTAAGAGGTGAATGCCTCTTATTAGTTCAAATCCAGTATGAACTAATTCATATGGTTAGTTCATCTCAACCTTACTTCCTAATGTAGGAATTAATAGAAATTCCCTGGGCTTCCTTATTAGGCTTAACCTAATAAGTAGTCCTTTAGCCAGCTTCTAAATCCTAGACTCCATTGAAGTAAGTAGTCAAAGAGCTCTAGTTCTTTGATGTCAAACCCTTGGATTCTAATAGAATCCTAACATTTCTTAATTCGGGGTAAGTCTTGTAACGACTTATTCATCCTTGCTTAAGCCCTTAAGTGAGGAATATTACTTAAGTATAGAACCATAATCATCCTTGATCCTTAAATTATCCTATGCTTATTATACGATGTCACCAGCTAAGCGATAATCATAACCCTATAGTGCTAAGTTGTGTATTATGACTTAGTACTCAATCCCTAATTCCTGAAAGATACATTCAGCTTGATTGGATGTTAACCTTTCCCTTCCTTTCCTTGCCATCTGTACTAAGTGATAATAATGACTTAGTAGTCTGCATTCTCTAAACCTAGTTGTAATGTAGGATTCCAACGGTCCAACCTTAGACCTTACATTTTGGATTCTAAACGATGAACTCAGATAAGTTCTCACCGTTCTCATTCTTGCCTTATAAAACTCACTCATGCTTCTTCTTCCTACTTGAGTGATGTCAAGGACGACATCATTTTTAAGTGGGGGAGTCTGTAACAACCCAAGTTGTTACCTTAGTCAATTAAGACTAATCTCAGTCTTAATCTTGATCCTAACTGTTAATCAAGTTATTAGGAGTCAACCCCCAAGACCCAGTCCAAATCAGGAGTCAAATAGATCGAATCCTGATTTTTGGAAAATCCATAAACCATAGAATTTAACCTAATTAAATAGACCTCAGATCAAAAATTAGACTTTGTCATTGCGCTCATTGCCCCCAAATTAGCTATGGGTGATATTTTGGTGGCAATCGGAAGTCGTCAAAATTTTGTCAAATATTTTAATAATATTTAAATACCCCGGAAAATGAGAAAATTATATACTCGTCGGAATCAAAATCCGACTACGCCATTTCGTTCCTCGCCTCTCAGTTAGCTAAGAGTGATTTCACGGAAAATTTTGGAAGCCATTTAATTGCTTAAATCAAATTATGTGAAATAATTTAATAACTAATTTATTAATATAATTAAATTATTTATAAATCATCTTCTTCTTATTCTTACGGAAGTAACCGACCCCTTGCCCTATGCCTATCGCACGCTGCTCGTTCCTCTCGAGCGGCCAATCCTTCAAGAGAAGGATCGCATTCAAGCGACGCGGGGCACACGCACAGCGGGCGCCGCCGCATGTCGATGTGTCGCCGTCCCTTAACATTGTAAGCTCCGCCCCCTCTTATAACCTAAATCTCCTAAATAACCCAATGCATCCTCTCTTGTCTTCTTCTTTTTCTCTCAGACGACCCTCTCTCGATTCTCCTTGTCGAGCGACTCAAGGCAGAGCAGCGTCGTTCTCCCTCCCCTCCATTCGGCGTTCGGCGCAAGGACTCACGGATCCTCATCGACTCCTCCCTAGCAACGGAACGCTGATTCATCCTTATTCCTCACACGCCGACCTTCTGTTCGACGCCATCGCAGTACCTCCCTTCCTAACGATTGAATGAAGTACCTCGCTCGATTCCCCTTCTTAGTACTCCCTCCCTTCTGTTCGTGCGCTAGTCCACTCTAATGATGAGTTTAATCCTTCGCTCGATTTTCGCATGCTAATAGGAGTTGATCTGTATTTCTTCTTCTTAATCACCGATATTGAGATCTCAGTCTATAAAATTATTCGGATTCAAAAGTTTCTTGGCTCAATTGATCAATTAGTTCTGCTTTTGTTTTTGTTGTATCTTGATTCTTTATTTGAACCAACCAATATTTTGCTCTTTAAATGGTATAATAGAGAATTGTTTAGCTCCCCACGTGACAGTGCATTCTTACTCCTTCGACTTTGGACGTGGGATGATGACAGATTTAGAATTTTTGAGATGTATTATTTGGATAAGGTAGAAACACTTAATTTTTTTTATGTATTTCATATTTAACATGTAATAGAGTTGGCAATCACCTGTGAAACAAAGTTCAAGCCTTAATTTATAATTTTAATCAACTTCAAAAAGTATACTATGGCTGAAGATAAATGGCATGCCTTATAATCCACAAATTGTTGGCTCAATTGAGCTTGATAATTGTATTAGTATTTAATGAGTTTACAAAGAGGTGTAGTTGAATGCTATTAACAAGGGATAGTTAGATAGCTCTATATACCTTATATGACATAATTTTTTTATACTTTTCATGGAACTTAAGATTTTCTTTTTTTTTTTTTTTTTTTTTTGCTGAGCTCTATTAGTTATTGTTGTTTATTTGAAATTAAGAGAATGATGGAGTGAGTAGATATGTTATAATTGGACATTATTTGAGGACATATTTTGTATCAGTTAATTTCCTTTATGATGAAAAGTATTAGTAGTTGGTTTGGTGGTTGTGGAAAATTGATGTTTTTCTTATGATTAATTATTATTTAAGTGAATTTAATTAATCTATACTCAAATGCTCAACATAATCCTCGGGTTATCAATGTTAGTATCGTATTGTGATGACACTTGTATCAAGTCAAGAATCAGATGTCAGATTTGTTGAGTTCATTATCTTGTTAATCAATTTGCTGAGCATGCATAAATGGAGCTGAAAATATGAAGAAAAGCATTACTTTTATGTCCTCTGTCTATTAAGTTTCTAATAATTTCTTATTTGCACTTGATGGAAGTTTTCCGCACTCAGAACTTTCATTAAGTTGAATAGAGTTTGTCCAACGAAATTGAAGAGAGGTAGGCAAGTTCTTTAATTGCTTTCATTGAATATGAAAATATCCTTATAAAACAAATTCAAGAGTTTCATTTATTCATTTCAATCTAGAATATTAAAGATGGAGTGTAAATTTTTAATCGGAATCTTGATGTTTAGAATAGACCAATTGAAGATCTTGTTATTAAGGATATGATGAGCTTATGGGTGTCATCGCTTGAGCCGAGTGCTTGGTATGCTAAGATAGGAGATCATGGAAATGAGATTGTCGATCCTCATTTCTTAAAATATATCCCTTAGGCCACCAAGCTGATTTACACCCAATTTAAAAGTTGAGTTAAGATCATTCTTGAGAGAGTAGTAGATAAAGTGTATTTAGTTCAAAGTCATTAGTATATATTAAATTGTACTAGAATATAAGTCATCAGCTGTCGCCATACATGATAAGTGTTAAAATAAATAAAAAAAATTTATTAATTAAAGATAAGATGACAAATGATTTCTTTTAAGTATTTAGATGTGAAAATAATGAGAATCCAAAGGGATATTAACTGGCATGTTGTGAGGACAACAAAGCAGTTTTTGCTGTTAGGATCGTGGCTTTAAATACTTGCAGGTGATATTAGAGATGTATATTTATGTAAACTTGCCAAATTTAAAAATATATAAACTTAAGTATTTGATTCACATAAGGTGTATTAAATCGTACTTTTAAGGATTGAATAGTAATGAGCGGATTTAATAGTATGAACAGCGGATTGAATAGTAATGAGCGGATTGAATAGTAAAAACAGCAGATTGAATAGTAATGAACGAATTGAATAGTAAAAACAGCGGATTGAATAGTAATGAGCGGATTGAATAGTAAAAACAGCGTATTGAATAGTAATGAGCGGATTGAATAGTAAAAACAGCGGATTGAATAGTAACGAGCGGATTGAATAGTAAAAATAAAAACAGTGGATTGAATAATAATGAGCGGATTGAATAGTAAAAATAGCGGATTGAATAGTAACAAGCGGATTGAATAGTAAAAATAGTGGATTGAATAGTAACGAGCAAATTGAATAGTAAAAACAGCGGATTGAATAGAAATGAGCGGATTAAATAGTAAAAATAGCGGATTGAATAGTAAAAATAACAGATCGAATAATAATGGAATTATGAGTTGAATTGCTCCTTTTCTTTTTGGTGCAAAATAAATAAGTATTAAGATTCATGATGGGGACTCACCTCCCATCATGCCTTCATCAAATATTATAATCTTTTAAAATTTCTTAAGATTCTTCTAAGTCCTTTCTATAGGATATTTCACCCCACATTAGGACAATTCATAAGGCTAGGACTAGCTCATAAGTTAGATTTCATTCATTGGATAAGTGGGCTATTCAATGAATGAATCCTTGGTTTTATTAGTTTCTAGAATTTTACAACTTATTTTGATTATTTTATCTTTTAACCTTAGAATTAAGATAGGAGATTCACCCTATTAAGTTTGATTACTTAATAGGATTATCCTCAATTTGTAGATCACTTTTAGAATAACACCTAGAACTTAGGTCCTATCTTTTTTAGATTATGGGATTAAGCCCAATCTCGTTGTGTTTAATCTATAATCTATAGTTTAGTAGTTTTGATTAGAGCTTAGTATAGAACATCTAAAATCATTAATTAGGTCGTGATGATTTATTATTTAACTCTTATAGTCAACTCTAATTAAACATATTAGGACCTAGCTAATTTTAATATTTTGTAACTTATAAAGATGAGTTTCTAAGTTACACTCAATAGTAGGAAAATGGTGATCCTGAACTTGTGTAACTTGAAATAGTTTGATTGGATAATAGAAAACAAATAGTATCACCATGTATAGAAGAGTCCCTTGCTTATTTTGATATTTTGTTGCTACGCATTCCTTGCTTTTGTGCTTACTTCCTTGGACATATCATATAAGAGAACTTTGTGCATGAAATAAAAACTTAGAATAATTAGGATAACAGTTGTCTTTTGGTTCAGTTTCTGGGTGGATTCTAGTGCACATTTACCCCACTAGACAGGGGTAAGGAATAATAAGGAGGCTTAACATTACTCATTGAGGAGTGTGTGTTAAGTATGGAACCCGTATAGTCTTGCAGACATGCTTGACTCCTCAGCTATTTCTAAATATGTCCACAGAAATAAAGTAAAAAAAACTACAAGATTTTGCATTTGTATTTACTGCCTCCTCAGTTCTGCTACTGGTTCTGTCTGCCCTAGCCAAGAAAGGCTATGGGAATTTTTGTCTGCCCAAGCTTAGAAAGGCTTTGGGGATTTCACCAGCCCGATGGCCATCTTTCTGATATGACAGTCTTTAAATACCTGTTTCAATTTTTAGCTTGCTGTGTACACTGTGTTTTGATGCATATTTTAGTCAGCTGATTTTCCTTTACTTACCTGCTTACTTGTACGTATTTATAAGATGCTAAACTTTACTGCTTACTATATGTACCTTATTCAGATTTTTATCATTTAATTAGCATATGTCATATGATCATCAGCATATTTAGGATTAGACTTTGCTTTCAGTACTTTTACTTACTGTACTACATATATATATGACATTCCTTGCTAGTTGTTGAGGTGTGCTTTTTGCCTCATTTATTGTTTAGTTATAAATTTTATATTTATAACTATCCCTATTCTTATTACGCTTACTGCTCCTACTGCTTAGTTAATTTTGTTGTGCTTAAGTTAAAATGGTAACATAAATAACATATGTAAAACATTCAGCCTAAAATGTACTTAGACAATTGTCTAACCAAATTTTTCTTTTATTGACTGGGGCCCTGGCATTATGAAACCGATAATGTCAGATTTAGTTAGGATTGAGGAGCTAGGTGCTGAAGAAGAGGTGCCTTACTTGGAGGAGGAGCTTCAGCCAGGAGAGCCTAATACCATTTAGCTTCTTTTAGCTCTTATGAGGATGAGTGATTTACCTTCAGTCTTTAAGTTATTTATTTAAATATTATAATAATATATGTACTGTGACTATGATTTACTTTTCTGTACTTTATTATTTATTTAGCTATCTTACTATTTATTGTGTGATGCATGGTGAATGGATGTGTTGATCATATTATTTTTCTTCCGCACTATGTATGTTTTGCTTAAATAGTGACTGTTATTTGATTCTGTGCTTACTCCTTCCTTTATTAGGTGGGTTATGGAACAATGATAAGTGAAGGGTTAGCCAGAGTGACACACCACCCTTTAGCTTAATCTTGCGGATTAAGGGGTGGGGCACCACAAATATAATCCCCTCTTCTACCATAAAATGACATTTTTCCCAATTTAGGTTAAGGTTAGTTTCTTCACATTTCTTTAGAACCTTACCTAGATTTATTAAACACTCCTCAAGAGATTTACGCACTACTGAAAAATTATCCATGAAAATATCTAAAAATTCTCCTATCGTATCTAAAAAGATAGCCATCATATACCTTTGAAAGGTCGCAGGGGCATTGCATAACCCAAAGGGCATCCTTCTAAATGCAAAAGTTTCATATTGCAAGTAAATGTTGTTTTCTCTTGATCTTCTGGGGCTATCAAAATCTAATGGTACCCCGAATAACCATCAAGAAAACAGAAGTATGGATTTCCTGCCAACCTATCAAGCATTTGATCAATGAACAGGAGAGGAAAGTGATCCTTCTGGGTTGTTTTGTTTAGTCTCCTATAGTCTATGTAGACTCTCCACCCCATCACTTTTCTAGTTGGAATCAATTCATTATTTTTGTTAATGATCACAGTTATCCCACTCTTCTTGGGAACCACATGAATTACGATTACCCAAGGGCTATTAAAAATTGGAAAAATGATTCTAGCTTCAAGGAGCTTACTAATTTCTTTATGCACCACTTTCTTGTTGTTTGGGTTTAATCTCCTTTGAGATTCTATGGATGGCTTAGAATTTTCTTCGAACAGGATGCGGTGCATGCATAAAGTGGGGCTAATCCCATTCAAATCAGTGATACTCCATCCAATAGCCCTCTTATGGTCTCTCAATAGCTCACACAATTTATTTTCCTGGGTTGGGCTTAACAAAGCAAAAATAATCATAGGTAGTGCTATTCCCTCCCCTAGATAAACATATTTTATGTGATTGGGCAAAGGCTTAAGTTCCAATTCAAGAGGTTCATCAAGGGACAACTGCATTTTCTTCCTTTCCTCAATTAACTCATTAACCTTATTCTCTACCTCATAATCTACAACTCCCTCTCCTTCCTCTAAATTAGATTTCCCAACATCTTCTGAAATCAGCACCTCCTCCATCACATTTACTTTCCAACATTCTTTGTTTGGCTTAATAGGGTGCCGCAATGAATATCCTATCTTAAACCTTACCTCCTCTCCCTCACAGTGAAGACTCAGTTCCCCCTTGTCAACATCTATCATAGTTTTGCAAGTAGCAAGAAATGGTCTTCCCAAAATTATAGGAATCTCTTGGTTTTCTTCTTCAATTTCAAAAATGATAAAATCAGCGGGGAAGATAAACTTGTCAATCTTGACTAAGAAAATTTTCAAGATTCCCACGGGGGTTTTCACGGATCTATCTGCTAGTTGAATAAGGGCTAATGTAGGTTTTAAGAAATCAATTCCCAATGTTTTAAAGATGTAGAATGGCATTAAATTAATTAAAGCCCCTATGTCACATAGGGCCTTTTGAAAAGAGTGTTTTCCTATAGTGCAATGAATTGTGAAACTCCCTGGATCTTTCCTTTTTATGGAAATTTTCTGCAGAAGAATGGCACTACATTCCTCAGTCAAGGCTACCATTTCTTTCTCATTTATATTTCTTTTCTTTGATAAGGTGTCCTTCATGAATTTGGCGTAGCTGGGCATTTGCTCTAAGGCTTCAGCAAAAGGTATGTTTAATTGAAGGGTTTTAAAAGTTTCTAGAAATTTTTGAAATTGGATGTCTAATTTTTCCCTTGCCATTCTTTACGGGTAAAGAATGTGAGAGGTGTATTCAGTTGTTTAGTTAAATGCGTTTGAGCCCTCTCCTTCACTTCCTTCTCTTTTTCTTTATTAATTTCCTTTTCCTTCATTGATTCCTCTCTCAAAGCTTTAGATGTAATTTTCAAATTTGTTAAACACAGTAGGTTCCATAGTTTGTTTGCTTCTTAATATTATGGAATTTCCTTATTCATTCCCACAGTCTCTTATTGCTCCAACTAGGACAGGTTTATTTAATTAGCTTAATATTTCTTTTAATTTTAGCTCAATTCTTTTAACAGTTTCCTCTTAGCTCAAAAGAGTGTGTTCATGCCTATTTAATGTTGCATCAGTTTTGTTCATAAAATCAATCATGGAAGTTCTAAACTCTTTAATGGAGTGCTCTAATCATCTTCTATCCTTACCTTGTTGGTTCCTATAATTTAGGATAGCATGGACACCTTCAGTTTCTCTAATATGAAGTGAATTCAGTTGCATGCTCTCAAGTTTTTGGGTTAATTGAGAAATTTGATTTCTTAATTCAGAGATCTGGTTAACTTCTCTTTTATTATGGTCGATTCTCTTAGTTGGCCATTGGTAGGCATTGTTGGCCATCTCTCTAAGAGATCAAAGGCCTCCTCTAGGGTCTTACTACTCAAAGACACACTTGTGGCTACATCAATAAGTGTCCTTGTAAGTGCATTCAATCCATTATAGAAAATATGCACTTGCATCCACAAGGGGAACCCATGATGCGGGCAATGCCTTAAACAGTCCTTAAAGCATTCCCAACCGTTATGCAGGTTTTCTCCATTTTGCTGAGAGAAATTTGAAATCTCATTTCTCAGCCTAGCAGTCTTAGCAGGGGGAAAATACTTAGCTAGGAATTTCCTAGACAAGTCATCCCAAGTTCTAATGGACATGCCAGGAAGAGAGCTGAGCCAAATTTTCGCTCTATCTCTTAGTAAAAATGGGAACAATCTTAACCTAAGGGCATCATCGGATACTCCATTAAATCTAAAAGTGTGAAGATCCACTTAAGTAGTAACAAGTAAAAATCTTAAACATCGAGGCACCTTTTCAGATGCGGTGGAGTTTCTGATAAGAACTGCAAAGTTAAGTATGCTCATGTGGAAGCACTTTTAGGATGGGTGACCTACTGAGAAGTTATTTTTTGAGGGCAAAATTGTGAGGCCTTTCATGCCAAAGTGGACAATACCTTGGTGCTTAAGAGTTTGGGCTATTACAAATGGTATTGGAGCAAACCATAGGGTGTCAGATAGGAGCTAAGTATCATAGAGGGCAAAGTACCACTTCATGTGAGCAGCCTCTTGAACCCATGATGGTTAAGGTGCTACATGGTTGTGGGTACCTCTTGAGCCTGTAGTGATCACCTCTAATTCTTTCTACCCAATGGATGGTTCTTGGTTCTGTGTGTGGATACTGACGAGGATGCAAGTTACTTAAGTTGGGGAGATTGTGAAGACCTACTTAAGTAGTAACCAGAAAAAATCTTAAACATCGATGCGCCTTTTTAGATAACTATGGAGTTCTTGATACGAACTCCAAAGTTAAGTGTGCTCATGTGGGAGCACTCCCAGGATGGGTGACTTACTAGGAAGTTATCTTCTGAGGGAAAAATCGTGAGGCCTTTCATGCCAAAGCGGACGATACCTTGGTGCTTAAGAGTTTGGGCTGTTACAAAAACTGCCGCATATTTCCAAAAAATTTGAAATATGCGCATTAGGGTCATCCAATGCTAGACCACTGAATTGGTTATTTTAAATCATATTTAAAGTTGATGGTTTGATCTCAAAAGTATTCGCCTAAATTGGAGGTCTAACTATAGCATTTGGGACTCCTTCTACGGTTGGAAGCGCATATTCTCTAAGGAGTCTTCTCCTAGCGTTTACTACTAGCTCTACAAGATTGACCTCTAAATCTTCCATTTGTGCTTGTTATTTGTTTAGGATTACTTACTCTCTCCTAGCTCTAAGATAAGTTCTATCTATTTCAGGATCGAAAAAGATTTCAAAAAGGTTTCTCCTACTCATGCAGTTTAAAGATTATAGCTAATAAGAACAAGTCACAATAGTCAAGTTCAACAAATATAATTTAGCTCAAAAAATGATCAGCAAATAAAATTTCAGCAAATAGTAGTATGCAATATATTTCAACACAATTTTTATGAATTTTCAATTTTTATTTTTAGCAGCAAATAAGAACTAAAGCAAATCTAAATTTACACTAAAGTTAGCACAATGTGATATAATTACAGAAAATGAAAATATAAGCAATTAAGTAAAAAGTCTAAATCACTTGAAGATTGTACTTAATACAAAACAAAATCATTCCCCGACAACAGTGCCAAAAACTTAACAGACGTAAAATACACGTCTGTTCTTGCACTCAAGTGTACGTGGTCTGAAGTAATAAGTGGAAGTTAATTCCAAGATTTATTGTCCTCTAGGAATGGTGGTTTTGATACTAAGTTATATCTTCTTTCAATAATGTTTAAAAGATTAATTTTTGGCTTCATTTGGTTACTAAATTATCAATGCAATTGACCTTAAGATAAGATACAATTTGTTCAAAGAAAGAGAGTTGGGGTTTCATTGTAGTACTTGTAAGGATTTAGTATTGTCACTTATTTAGTTAAATGTATAAATTGGTTTATTTATTCCTAATTAAATCATGTGATCATTATTAGAATTGGAGCAATCCTCCAATTACAATAGGCTCAGATTTAGTGCAATAAGTAGAACTCCCTTTGGGGTTCTACCTCAGAACTTAAACTTTTATGAGATCGTAGTTTGATTTACCTTTGATTTCCTACATTTAGGTTACCAAATATCTTGTTTTACTTGTTAGATCTCACAAACATGATTTCAATCAATAGTGCGTCATGCTCTTACACATGCGATTTAGTTAGATGAGAGGATGCATTGGATCCAATGTACTACGTCACATCATCTATTGGGTTCCCAACATCCTCTCATCCCTTCTACTTTGCTGAGCTGCAAATTATGAATTGATGGGAACTTGGTTCTTAAGCATCAAATCTCTTGGTAGAGCTCTTAAGAAAAATGTGCAAGTAAGTTTTGAGAACTTGTCACATAGTTCTCAGCTCTACCTGCACTACCTTCCTTGCTCTTCTATAATTGATGAGCTCAGAACTCAAGTTATTTAATTAATAATTCATTTCAGTTTTAGTTTTAGCAAAATAAATTGATAGGAGTTCATCCAAGCATTCCATTCACATTAATAATTATAGACAATTTAAATAGAAATAATTTTTATTCATTCATACATTTCTATTACAACACCATAATATCTTTACATTTTCCTACAACTACATCCCAACCCTCCCCAAGAGGATTTAGCTTTCCATTACAAGATAAACATGCCAATACATACCAAAGGAAGTAAACATTGACATCAGTTTACAGCAGAAAATAATCAAAAGAAAGTTTAAAAATAATACTATGAAGCATTTAGAGGTTTTCTAGGGTTCTCTTGAATTTCCTTCTGCACTTTTGCTTGACTTCTCCTCCTTCTCCCTTGCTATATACTTTTCTTCACTCTTCACGGATCACTGTTGGCCCCTTGAAGAGTTCTCCTCCTTTTCCTTGCTACAGCCTCTTTTTTAAACTTTTGAATATCAAAATTTGTAACCCTTGTTTAGCCTGAAATTGACCTTTAAATAGGAGAATTTTCAGCCCCAAGCATTAATAACATATGCCTCTTCATTTTCTTCCACTTCAATGAAAATCTTGTAATTTATCTGGCCAAGTCTCCTTGGTTTTCTCAATTTTTAAGTTCATTATATTTTTAAGGGGCAAGGGGAAACCAAAAGTTTTATTTTGTGGCTTTTCTCATGCTGCATTTAATGGTGTTTCTGGAATTTTTTGTAGCGGGAGCTGCGACGCGCCTTAGCGCGCTGCGGCGCACTGTAGCGGACTTGATCCAAACACTGTTCCGCCGTAGCGTGCTATAGTAGCTGAAGTTCAAATACTGTTCTGCTGTATATTTTGATGATTTCCTTGAGGTCGCCACTCATCCGTTGTGGCGCATTGAAGGTGCGCTACGGCGATTGAACTTTTGAGAAGGCGGAATAGTAACTATTCCATTAAATAACATATAGTTTGCATAAATAATTAGAAATTCCGCTGCGGTGCGTTGTGGCATACTGCGTTGGTTAAATTTTTGTGAACACAAAATAGTGACTGTTCAATTAGTTCACATAAAGTTTCAAATGATTAATTAAATATGCCGTCGTAGCGCACTGCGGCGGGCTGTGGTGGTTTTGTTCCAGGTTAGTATAATTTCTTATGGGGCATAGCGCATTGTAGCATGCTTGGAGCGCACTACGGCGGATAAACTTTTGGGAAAGCAGATTGACACTTCTCAATTATTCCTTATAAGGTTCTGATTTTACTCCTAGGAAATGACGTTGCAGCTCGCTGTGGCGCACTGCAGCGGTCTTCCTTCCATGTCTTCAGGTACATTCCCAGGTGAAGGAATTTGATGGGCCGCCATGACGTGCTGCGGCGCGCCACAACAGTTTAAATCCAAAATTCAGTGATTCCTGAAAAGTGTAATTTACGCTCAAAGTATATGGACATATATAATGATTTAAAAGTTTAACACTACATTTTTGCTATATATTTCAAATATATCAACAGACATGATCGCATTGGGTTCAAAATGACAATACACAATCATATGAATCAAAAGGAGATAAGCCCGAGACTCATTTGGCTCAAAGCTTGCAAATGACGGTACCTGGTTCGACGGGCGAGCTTGTAGACAACGCAAAGGGAGACGGGGGCACCGCACCATCTTGCTTCCACAGATGGGCTAAGGGTTTCTAAACACCAGGAGACACCTTCTATCAGTGGTACGCATGTTTGGACACTTGGGAAGCTCAGACAGACAGCAATGGAAGCTCATGAATGGCAGAAGAAAGCTTGACTCCAATTGATTAGCAAAAGATCATAGGGAGTAGGCTTGAGGCTATTTATAGCCTCAGAGAAGGAAAGGGAGGGTTTCAGAGACTAGAGCTTGGGCTGGGGAGGCCCGAGAGGTCGAGCCATGGCCGAGCTCTCAAATTTCTAAATTAAGCTCGGCCAGGTCACGAGGGTTGATCGGGGCTCCATACGAATACGGGAGAGGTCCTAATAACCTGCTGAGGCGAATGCAAAAGTGGGAGACAGACTTATAGTATGGAAGGGATTCCCTATCGAGCACGAGTGAGAGGAAGACGAAGGTCCACAATAGCAGAACCTTCGGATGCCGTCTGATTTATCGATCAGACGATGCTACGGCTGGGATCACTCGGATCTGAACGGCCGATTGTGGGAGCGATGTTGGTCGTATGATCTAAGCATTCTTCTAGTGTGGATCCGCGATCCCGTGGAAATTAAATTTGTACTGTGGGATCAAATGGCTCGACTGTGGGATCAACGGGACTCCGTTGTTGCGTGATTTGGGCTCCACAACGGATCGCCCGCGGTCCGCACAGCGGATCCCGACCATTTAATCGGGTATAAGGGTACATTCACAAAATGGAATTGTTGGAAGCCCTAAAATACAATTAGACACTTTTAATTTATATTGAATTATGGTCTAAACGATCTCCAAATTTTACTAAACTTTCACCCATAGCTAATTTAGGAGTGAGGAATTTAAAAATACAATCAGATTTTAATTCTGAGATCAAATATTTTTAAGTCTCATTTAGGGCATATAGACTAATCAAAATGCTAATTGGACTTAGAGAAGTCCAATTGACTTCAAATATTCAGGATAAGCTTAACTTGATATTCTAAATATCATGGGATCAAAATTAATGTATGATTAAATTAAGAATTAGCAGGATAACAACTTAGGATTATTACAGACTCCCCCACTTAAGAATGATGTCGTCCTCAACATCATCTCAAGAGAAAAAAACAATAATGCATAAATTTTAAGAACAAGTTTAGAATTTAATGGATACCTAGATCTTCAAAGAGACTGGGATACTTTCTTCGAATATCAGCCTCTTTCTCTCAAGTAGATTCTTCTAGAGAGCGATTCCTCCACTGAATCTTTACCATTATAATTGAGCAATTTCTTAGCTGCTTTTGATCATGAGCTAAGATCTTAATTGACTCCTCCGCATAAGAAAGATCCGACTAGATAAATAATGTTGGAAGCTGGATTATATGAGAAGGATCATGAAGATATCTTCACATAGAGGAGATGTGGAACATATTATGGACTGTAGAGAAATCTTCAGGAAGCTTCAATATATAAGCTGCAGAACCAATCTTCTCTAGAATTTCAAAGGGTTCGATGTAGCGGGGACTTAGCTTCCCGGCTACACCAAAATGATATACGCCTTTCATTGGGTTTACTTTAAGATATGCAAAATTTCTAACCTCAAATTCTAGAGTACGGTGATGAGCATCGTGATACTTACTCGGGCAATCTTGAGCTATTTTAATTCTCTACTAGATTAGATGAACTTTACGATTAGTTTCTTCAACTAATTTTAAGCCATATAACTGAATGCTGCCAGTTTCAGTCCATACCAGGGGAGTACTACACTTCCTACCATATAAGGCTTCATACGGAGCCATGCCGATACTCGTCTGGAAATTGTTATTATATGCGAATTCCACCAATGAAATATGATCTTCCCAGAAACCTCCAAAATCCAGAATATAGAGACGAAGAAGATCTTCTATAATTTGGTTGACTATTTCAGTTTGACCATCTGACTGAGGGTGAAAAGCGATGCTCATGGCTAGGGTAGTCTCCAAGTCTTGATGCACTACTTGCTAGAATTTATAAGTGAAACGACTATCTTGATCAAATACGATATACCTTGGAATTCCATGGAGCCTAATGATTTCCTTAATATACAGCTTCGCCAATTTCTCTAAGGAATCAATTTGATGCATAGAAATAAAATGTGCTGATTTAGTCAGTCGATCGATAATGACCCAAATTGAATTGGCACCTGATCTAGATTTTGGCAAACCCATAACATAAACCATAGAAATACCAAACCACTTCCATTCAGGAATTGCTAGAGGATGGAGAAGTCTTCTAGACTTCTGATGTTCTGCTTTAACTAGACTGCAGGCATGACACTTTGCTACAAATTTGGCCACACTTTTCATCATTCTAGGCCTCCATAATGATTTCTTTAGATCTTGGTACATCTTCACACTACCAGGATGTACTTGGTAACCCGAATTATGGCCTTCTACTAAAATTTCTTGCTGCATAAATTTAGGAATCCATATGCGATCTTCTTGATATACTACATTACCTCGCAGCTAGAGACCAAAATGACGACCACATTTGATTTCCATTTTAAACTTCAGATAGTCTTCATACTTTGTTTGGGATATGGAGACATCTCAATGAAACATTTGTTCTACGGTACTCATAGATATTAGTTCGCTTAGCATAGCACCATGAACTTGCCTGATATCGAGCCTTCTGAATTCTTCCTCCAAAGGACTTAAAGCTATTAAGGAGGAAAGTGTACATGATGACTAAGTGCATCAGCAAAATATTCACTTTACTGGGATGGTATTGGATACTAAGATCATAATCGCTTATTAGTTCAAGCCATCTTTGCTGATGGCAATTGAGCTCACGCTGAGTGAACATATACTTTAAGCTCTAATGATTGGTAAATATGGCACATTGACGCCATACAGATAATGATGCCAAATTTTCAAAGTGAAAATTACGGCGACTAATTCCAAATCATGAATGAGGTAATTCTTCTCATGCAGATTTAACTAACGAGACACATATGCAATAACATTTTTTTCCTGCATCAGTACGCATCCCAAGCCTATTCCAGATGCATTAGTATAGACTTGGTAGTTGAGACCTTCTTTTGGTAAGGCTAGAACTGGTGCAGAAGAAGGAGCATCTTTTAGCGATTGAAAAGCCTTCTCACACTCTGAACTCTAGATAAAAGGTACTGCTTTCTACATCAACTTTGTGAGAGGAGACACGATTTGTGAGAAGCCCTTAACAAATTTCCTGTAGTAACCAGCTAAACCCAGAAAAGTTTTGATATCAGTCACGGGCTTTGGCTATGACCAATCCTGAACTGCGCTTACTTTATTTTGATCAACCTTGATTCCTTGTGCGTCTAGGATGTGACCCAAGAAAGCAACTGAGTCGAGCCAAAATTTGCACTTATAATACTTAGCATATAATTTATGGCTTCATAGCTCTTCTAACACTAATCATAGATGATTTTCGTGTTCAGCTTCGCTTCTTGAATAAATTAAAATATTGCCAATGAAAATGATGATGAATTTATCTAAATACGCTTTCAATACGCACTGCATTAAATCCATAAAAATGAACGGCGCATTTGTTAAGCCAAAAGACATTACCAAAAATTCATAGTGTTCATAGTGGGTTCTAAACACGATTTTCTCCACATCTAAATCCTTAACTTGCAGCTAGTGGTAACTTAATTGCAAGTCAATTTTTGAGAAAACTTTAGGTTCAAATAGTTGATTGAACAGAGCATTGATATGCAAAAAAGGATACTTATTATTTATGGCTACTTTATTCAATTCTCTATAATCGATGCACATCCGCATCGAGCCATCTTTCTTTTTTAGAAATAACATGGGAGCTCCCTAAGGGGATGAACTTGGTCGAATAAGATCCTTCTCTAGAAACACTTGTAATTGCTTATTCAGTTCTTGCAACTCCTTAGGTGCCATACAATATGGAGCCTTCGATAGTAGCTGGATTCTAGGGATTATCTCAATTTCAAACTCTACTTCTCTAACTGGTGGAAGACCGAGTAGGTCTTCAGGAAAGATGTCGGGGAATTCATGCACTATTCAATTCTCCGAGATAGGAATGACTTCTTTCTTTTCTCCTAACATCGTTACGAGATACGCATCCCAACCTTTCTTGACTAACTTTTCTACTTCCATTACATTAATCAGTAATGCTTGGGTACTAAATCTACCTACAAAGGATTACATCCGACCTCAACTGCCAAAAGTTATTTTCTTCTTTTGGCAATTTATAAACGCACCAAGTTTGTTTAGCCAGTCCATGCCCAAACTTATATCAAAATTTGCAATTGGCAACAAGATTAATTTAGCCCCATATTTTTGTTCTCCAATAAAAATATCAACAATACAAAATTGCTGGGATTGCATATAGGCTTCAGAAGGTAACCCGATGCTCAATGAATTTACTAATCGGTAGGTTGGCAGATTAAGTGTTTTAACCTAGCTTTCCGATACGAAGAAATGACTCACTCCCGTATCAAAAAAAATATTGCAAAATTTATCATTTATCATTAAGGTGCCTATGATTACAACAGTTATAATGATAATTAATATATTCAAACATTCAAAAATATTGAAATAGAAAAGACTGAACACTGAAATAGTAAGAACTAAAAATAAAATTTAAGACGTACCTGAAATGACATCATTATCTTCAGGAGCTGAGGCGGGAGTTAGCATGTAAACTCTCGCAGGAGCTGATGGTTGCTTGCCCTGAGGCCGCTGACCTTGGCAATTATAGGCCAGCTTTGGAACAGGAGCAAATGTGTTCCTGTTGGCTACAGGTACTGGAGCTGGCATTATTGCTAAGACTGGAGCCCGACTATTCAATGACTACAAATGGAACACTTTATTGTGATGAGAGTGATCGATGAGGACTCCATCAATAGTTGTTTTAGAGTCATACTGGTAGTAGCAGTGACCATCTCGGTCGTAGGTGAAACATACTGACTGATGGAAATACACGTCTGTGTTTGTATGCAAGTGTACGTGGTCTAAAGTAATAAGTGAAAAGTTTAATTTCTAGGATTTATCAAACCTCAGGGAACGGGTGTTCTGATACCAAGTTGTATTTTCTTTCACTAATGTTTAGATGACAAATTTGGTTGATTTTGTTGGTTCCTAATTAGCGATACAAAAGATCTTAATTAAAGATACGATATGATTAAAAAGGAGAGAGATGAAATTTCATTGCAATATCTGCGAGGGTTGGTTATATAACTTTATTGTTGAATGTATACGTTCAATTTATTTGATTTATTAAATCAAGTGAACACCATTGGAATTGGAGTACCTTCCAATTACATTAGGTTCAAGTTTAGTGCACAAAGAGAACTCCTTTTGGGTTCTCCCTTAGCACATAAACTCTTATGAGATCATAATCTATTAATTAGATTTTGATTCCCTATGTCTAGGTTACCAAAAAATATCTTTTAATTATGATGGTCTCACAAGCACGACTTCCATTAACCATGCATCATGCGCTTCACATGCGGTTTAACTAGATGGGAGGATGCATTAGGTAAATGGACTATGTCACATCGTCCATTGAAGTTCCCAATGTCCTCTCATCCCTTCTACTTTGCTGAGCAGCAGAGCAAGGTTAATGGAGAACTTGGTTCTCAGGCATCAATCTATTATGAGAGCTATTAAGGGAGGGTGCAAGTGAGCTTTGAGAATTTTGTCACATAATTCTCCGCTCTACTTGCACTACCTTCTTTGCTCTTACCCAATAGATGAGCATTGGAACACAAGTTCTTTATAACAATATAATTTAGAATTTTATTCATCCAAACATTCATTCAAACATTAAATAAATATGATAAAAACAATTTTTTATTACATTCAAACAATGACATCACATACTATTTATCCCTTACATATTCTTACAACTACATCTCAACCCTCTCCAAAGGGTTTTTAGCCTTCCATTACTAAGTAAGAAAGAACATATGTACAATGAAAAGTGAACATTGCCATCAGTTCACGGCAAGAAATAAATTAAGGGAGTTTAGGAGAAATACAAGGAATCACCTGGAGGTTTTCTGAGGTTCTCTTGACCCTTCCTACGCTGTCCTCTTGAAGCTCCACCCTTCATTCTTTGTTGTCTTCCCTTTCTTCCTGTCCTTGGTCCTCTTTTCTCCTTGGTGAGTTCTCCCTCTTTCTCCTCTTGTAGCCTTTTTTTTGGTCTTTGAATAACAAAAGTTGGAACCCTTTCTGAATCTTCAAGTCTCCCTTTTATAGACTTTCTTTCACCTGTTTATAATTTAATTCAGCAAATAAATCCCATTTAGAAATTTGTGCTTTTATTAAATGATTATTCATTTATTTCCTTGATAATGAAGGGATTTAGGCTATTTGTATTTATGTTTTATTGAGTAAAATAATTAAATCATCCTCTTGCTCTTCCCCATGATGGCTTAAACATGTGTCTTTTATAATAATATTTATAATAAAGATTCCTCAATTTTTATTGCATCCACCCCTTCCATCTTCCTCATATCTTTAATTTATTTCTTCATGAATTATTTCTTGAGAATGAGAAGTTTTAAATTTATTTGATATTAATTTTAGCTGTGGGAAGAGGAAGAATTTAATTCTTTGGCCTTCCCTATGCTCTTACCCAACTACCTTCCTTGCTCTTACCCAATTGATGATCATTAGAACACAAGTTCTCTTAAAAATAATTTAGATTTCAGTTTATCTAATCATTCATTTTAATATTAAATTTAAAGACAAAAAATTCTTTCATTACATTCAAATAATGTCATCATACACCAATTATCCCTTACATATATTTATAACTACATCTCAACCCTATCCAAGGGGTTTTTAACCTTCCATTACTAAGCAAGAAAGAGCATACATACAAATAAAAGTGAACGTCGCCATCAGTTCATGGCAAGAAATAAATCAAAGGAGTTTAGGAAAAATACAAGGAATCACCTGGAGGTTTTCTGGGGTTCTCTTTACTTTTCCTATGCTATCCTCTTGAAGCTCCACCCTTCATTCTTTGCTGTCTTCACGTTCTTCCTATTCTTGGTCCTTTTTTTCCCTTGGATAGTTCTCCTTCTTTCTCGTTCTGCAGCCTTTTTTTTTGTTCTTTGAATAACAAAAGTTGGAACCCCCTTAAGGTCTGAGATTGGTCCTTAAATAGGGATGCACTCAGCCTTAAAGTATTAATTATGTGACTTTTCCTCTTCCTTAGCTTTAAATCCAATCCCTTTTTTAATACTTATTTCATTTATTCTATTGGGATTTAGCAGTAATAAAGCTCTTCAAGTTTTCAAGACGCTGGGGAAGGCCAAAGGTTGCATTTTGTGGCCTTCCCTACGCTGCAATTATTGATGTTCTAGAAATTTTTGGATCGTCCGCTGCGGCGCGCTATGGTGCGCTATGCCCATGGGGTTGAGAGCCCGCTAAAGGTAGGTGTACTTAATTGCAGGAAACTATGAAGAATCTCGTCTCCCAAGAAGTGAGAGGGTGATGGAGCTCCTACTTGTGAAAGAGATTGCTGGCTGACAGACGTATAATACATGTCTGCGCTTGCACTCAAGTGTACGTGGTCTGAAGTAACAATTTGGAATGTGAGTTCTGAGATTTATCGTCCTCAGAGAATAAAGTGTTTTGTTACTAAGGTATATCTATATTCAATAATGTTTAAACTATGCATATTTTGTTGATTAGGTTCCTAAACAAGCACAACAAGTCCTGGTAGACAGTAACTATGATAAAGGGAGAGGAGAGTTGGGTCTCTCCCACATGAAATATTAGAGACTCATGTAAGATAATTCCTTAAGCATTGCCCTTTTTATATTATTTTTTTTACTTAGTTTTATGTAATTTAATCAAGTGCACATTGTCCTCCTTAGAGTTTAACTCCAAGATTTACAAGTTCAAATCTCATGCTTTAAATAAACACACAATCGGTTCTATTTTAGCACAAATACCCTCATAAGATTCTAGATCATTGGTTTTCCTCTCATTTCTAGATTATAGAAATGAGAGTTGTTTCTTTATTGAAGATCTTACAAGCATTGATTTCACTAAGAGCATCATGCGCGTCATGCGCAGTTCGGATAAGGAGATGACTAGTTTGGCTCAATGTGCTATGTCACGTCACACATGAGCTCTCAACAAGTTATCTTCCTCCCATCACGTATGTTGAGCTGCGAAGCTCATTTAGTGGGTCTTAGCTCACATGCATCAACACCTTAGTTGGGCATAGATCAAGGTGCACTAAGCTCAAGAACTTTCTCATATATTTCTAAGCTCTTATACACTCAACATTCCAGCTCAAAACTAAGAGTAGGCTATGGAGCACAAGACTTATTAGTCTTGATGTCATTTAGGTCCTTCATCATATGGTTCACATTTAAGTCCACAAATAGTCCTTTTTTTATTTCTTAACAAGTCATTCATTTCACAAATTTTCATTAGAAGCTTGAGGAAATTTTCATACATAATAGTCCCTTACATGACATATAGGATTGGCCGAACCCTCGCCAATGTGGTTTAGTTTTCCATTACACTTGAGATAAAGAAGAACACAAATATGGATAAAAACCCTTTCATGATCAACTAAGAAAAATACAAAGACAAGAGTTAGAGATTACTAGGAACATTCCTTAGATGGAGTTCTCCAAATTTCTCCTCTTCTTTTCCTTAGTCGTTTCTCTTAGGTCTGTAGTGTTGCCTTTCTCCCTTCTTCTCCTTAGTAATTGAGGTACTTCCCTCCTTGGAGAGTTCTCCTTCTCTTTTATGCAGTCCTCTCCTCACTTAGAAGTTTTGTAAGCCAAATTGGGAACCCTTCTAATGAATTGAAGAGCTATATTTATAGGAGGGATGCACTTCCATTTTCAGCCCTTTTGAAATCCGAAAATTTGATTTAAAAATTCTGCCATCATTGCCAAACCAAGTGGAGCTTGAGGTGACAACTTCTTTTCCTTTTTTTATTCTTTTATTATCTTTCAAATCACCTCCTCCCAATTAAATATCAAGTGACAGGTCTAGAAAAATGGCTAGAAAACAAGATCCAGATTTTGGAGTCAAATCTCAGCAGCATTTAATCTTTTGAGAAGACAAAAATTTGGTGCCCACTGTAGTGTGCTGCAGCGACTAAGTCCCACAAGTCCTCCCACTGTGGCGTGATGTAGCACTTGAGTTCCGTAAGTCCTCCCACTGTGGTGCGCTCTAGCACTTGAGTCCCGTAAGTCCTCCCACTGTTGCACGCTGCAATGATCGAGTCCCGCAATTCATCCCACTGTGGAGCTCTGTAGCGCTTGATTCCTGCAAGTCCTCCCGCTGCAGCGCGCTGTAGCGCTTGAGTCCCACAAGTCCTCCCGCTATGGCACACTGTAGCTGTTGAGTTTCGCAAGCTCATCCACTGTGGCGCGCTGCAGCAGTTTTCTTCCAAAATTTGCAGAAACATTCCAGAATTGTCCAAAAATTGCTGAGCTTGTATTTTCCCTTAATATACACAAAATTTATCAAAGTAGGCTGATTCAAACATAGTTTGTTTATGAAAATTCCTTTATATATGAAGTAAATAATGGATTCATCACTAGCGAACGCTTAGTATAAGGGTACGAGTCTCTTGCGCCTATTGCGCATTATTCTCGATCAATGCCTTCATTAGATTTTCCATATGATTCATTTCATCGGGTTCACCCAAGGATGAGACCACATTCTTAATCGATGTGGGAGCATAAAGAGATCTGGAACTCATGGATGTAAGTGCAAGTATAAATTCAGCGAAAAGTAACATTTCATTATTGTTTAATTCATTAATTTCTCAAAAGAGAAGTTACATAGATCCACAAAATGCATAAACTACTCATGAAAGGAAAGACTCAAGGGCCTCTAGTTACAGTATTCTACCCAAAAGGTAGCACAGAAATCATCATAAATGACCACATGACTCCTCCGAGCTAACCTCCTATAAACCCAGAATCACCAACAACTCGCTGATCCCCTAAGTAAGATCTCCATGATGTGAAGATGGTGCTCATCAGGACAGGCCGTCTCTTGAAGGGCAATGGTTGCACGATCTAACCACTCTCTAGCAAGTGCTGGAAGACTAGTACCTCCAAAGGATGAATGGGTAAGGATCTTATCCAAAACTTCTACTCCTCAAACTGAAACTCTATTGACGATCCTACCATAGATCTGGCCATCCCGAAGATCATCTATCCAGTAGTCTTCAAATCTCCTAAGGTAGAACCAGAATGCTGATTGCGTGTATTCCATTCCTAAAAGTAACTCAACTTATAAGTACTTGATTCATATCATTATTATTATCTTTGAAGTTCGTTCAAATCCTAGGATGTCCAATTTATATTTAACAATTTCACTGTTTCAATGATATTATTATGTGCATTAAATTCCTAGGATATCCTCATTCGAGACATACTCAAATTTTTATTTCTGAGATAACTTGATGAACTTTTGGATGTTGCTTTTCCTATACTTAGTAACTTGTGATCTTGACCTGATACAGAGAGCATATCATAAAGTAGATAGGAATAAGCTCCTTATCTGATACTTTATGATACTCTTTGATACCAACTGTAGCGCCCTGCCCCATTATCACGTGCAAAGCAAACTAAATTTGGCGGCGGAGCGGTGCGCTACATGGGAGAGAATATCCCATCTCCCCAATAGCTGGAACTATAATACATCTGACAAGCTGCTGACTAAACCCCAAAGGAGGGTCAAGAGCTAATACTTAAGATAGGTGTAGTATCCTTATCCTAAGTATTAGATAAATACATACATTGGATTTAATATACAATAAGAGGAATCTAATATATGTATAAGATCTCATTATTTCTAGTATGTTGATCACATCACAATACTAAGTATAGTAATAGAATAACTGAGTGTGGAAGTTAAAGCAAAACATCCAGAATACATTCATCACAGAATAGTAGTAAGCATTCATATTAGAAAAGAAAAGTAAAAGTGCTTCCAGAATTATTACAAATTGCTTACTGAATAATACATAAGTAAAGTCTAACTAAAGAACTGAAATAAAAATAGAAAAGTGACAAGGCTGAAGGAGGGTCCACCAAGGCTTCACATACTTCTCCTAGATCTCCTAAGAGTCCTTCTGTTCTAGCTCAACCAACTGCTCAGGATCTAGCAAAAAGCTAGATCCTAAAAGTACCCCGTGCTAGATAAGAAGTCAAGGACATCAAAACTAAACTAAATAGTTCTAGAGCATATACAATATAATAGTAAAGTAACTAAAACTACAAAAAGCTGTAAGGGTAACTGAATAATTGAAACTATGTAAAACTGAGTAAAGTAAAATGGAACTGTAAACTGAATGCTGAAAATAATGAAAAAAAAATGAATAATCTAAAACTTATGTAAAAACACCCAAACTGTGCTATATGTCACTGAATTCATGCATCTGAATATGCCACAATATTGTATGCCACTAATATGTAACTGAACTATCACTGAACTGCTATGAGCCATATGGTCGAATATCTACATATATCTTATCAGGAAATTTTACCACGATGTCTCAACTTCCTAAATTTCTCCTTTTGAGGTATGTAACATTCTGTAGCTCATAAATCATCACTGATACTCATACATCATGCTCATGCTCATTCCTCTATACTATATGATTGAAATCTAGAAATCCAGAAATTCTTGAAATTAGATTATGACTCAAATGTCCCCATTGTGCAGAATCCTGGTAAAAGGATTCTGACTCCTAGAATCAAATTTCAATAGTTAGCTTTATTTAGGATTTTACTTAAAATCATCAGTTGGAAGGATTGCATATACATATTGGGTATGTTTCCAGGAAAGGTAAATTTAACACTTAGTTTGTTTAAAATTGCACTTATCGAATCGCACTAAGATAGGAGGCAGAACATGGTCGCAGTTTATATCTCAAACTAAGCTATTAAATACTATAATGACAAGTATACTTAGTGTCCTAAAGAGGGTAACTTAAATTACTTATTTTATATAAAACTGCACTTATCGAAGCGCACTAAGATAGGAGACAGAACTCGGTCACAATTTATATTCTTTCAAAAGAAGGATTTAAGTCCATAATTGTAACACTCTTATGATTGATTGATTTACTCTAAGCGAGTTTGTATCGACCTAAGCTCGCAGGATAGCACAAAGATAAATCTTACTTTGAGTGACTCAACAATTTCTAAATACTGTTGGAGTGATCCAACACTATGGATATACACTAATATACTTAGCTAATAATCTAGGTTCAGTCAATTCTATTTAATCACCAAGGATTTATCCAACAATATCAACCCTTACTCTAATTGGGCGAGTCATACACAAGGCTCCAAGGATGTAACCAAGAGGTCACTCAACATGGGTTACCTACCACATGGGAGAATCTCAATCTAATATCTTAGGTGTATTCTACGATAAGATTTATGATCAGCTTCTAAGGTTAGGAAGGATCATCTATGTTCCTACTCCAATATATCACAATAAGTCTTTCCTATCTCAAGGTGTAACATTCTTTAAGGCTTTTAAATATTTTAAAGCACTCTTAAAGTAAGACCTTATCATCTCACTCTTCTACCACTTAAGTTAAAGATCTAGGGTTTACTTATTAACTTGGATATAAGTGATCAAATCAAAAGATTAGATCTATCTAATCACATCCTATTCTACAATTATGGGATGAAATCAAAGATATTATTAAAGTTAGGTCATTTTAAAAATCAATATAATTTTATTATCCATCTTATGTTAATAGTCTTATGTAGAGAAAATCAAAGATCTAAAGCTTAAATTCATATAATTCAATCACACAACTTCATTATTAATCTTAGCACTTCTAATTCAACGATTAAAGATTAATATTAAATCAGATGCATTATTGGAATAATGTCAAATATTGGAATAATGTCTAATCAATTATCTTATAATCAAGTTATTTGATTAAGTGATTAAGAATTTAGATCTTAATCAAATAGGTTAGGGTTTAACCCCTATCCTTACCCAATTGAGAACATTGTTGATTTATAGATCAAATTTTAAATCAGTGTATTATTGGTGGCAATCTCAGATTTTAATCAAGTATAATTCACTTGATTAAGATCTTAAGATTTCTTAAGATTAATTAAAGAATTATGATACTTTAATCAACTTGGTTAAATTTGATGTTTAAGATTCACATGATAGGTTCTTTACATTCACACTACTGTTATGAAAATATAATAGTTAAAATTTTCAAAAAATAGAAGGTAATTAGTGATAATCAAACCTTAATACAAAATAAATGGATTAGCACCTAATTACAAATCCAACCCTTAGAAATTCATGAAACTTGGCATTTACATTTTATTTATTCATGTGAACAATCAGAGACTGAGTTTTCTAAATTTGCATAATCGAAAACCCTAATTTTTACTAATCATGCATTTACAAGATTAGTTCATAACTAAGAGTACATAAATCAGAAAATTAAAATACCTAGCACATGCATTCTACAAGGCATAAGAAACACAATGGCATCTAAATCATGCAATTTGGCTAAGTATACATGCTAATCAACCCTAATTAAATTATGTAATAAATATGCTAATCCAGAAAATCCAACTATTAAAAGCTCAATTTTATTTTATATTCTAATTCCTTATATTTTTCTGATCAATTTGGTATATAATATCATAGAATCTGGACCATTGGATCAAAAGTTATCACATTAATTTAATCTGTATTTTTTCAATTATAATTTCCTCTGGTTTTATTAATTGGATTATTTTCCTTAAATTATTTTCGTTAAGGAAAATAAATCCAATTAATCGGATTTAAATAAAATGGGCTTAGCCCATTAACAAAAGGCGTGGGTCGATCGTGGCCTGAGAGACCTGGGACTATTGCACCGCACGGGTCACAAGTCGACCTGACCCGCACAGTGGCTTCATCCCTGACCCCTCCTCTTGACGGATGCCCGATTAGGAAAACCCTAATCGGCCAATTCTCGTGCATCCAGGCCATGGCACAACCACTCGAATGTCACTACACCTTTACCATGGACAAATGCACCATCAGAGAATTGAAGCCCTCTGTTAGGTGGTCTGGATCACCCAGACCTTACTCACCCGAGAGCTCCCTCAATGGAGCTACTATGGAGAGAAAATTCTCCCCACAGAGGCCATGATTTGCTCAGGGATAGATCCCTACACCTTCTAAGAGGTGAGGCGAATAGAAGCCCCTTGGCCTGAGGGTCTGAGGTGGGCTGGATTGCTAGGTCCTTACTCGGACCCAAGCCGCTTTACGGACTTAGCCCGATCAATCAAAACCAATTGATCAGAGCTAGCTTAAGGCACAAAGACAATCACATTGGGTTCAAAATGATAATACGCAGTCATACAAATCAAAAAGAGATAATCCCGAGCCTCATTGGCTCAAAGTTTACAAATGGGGGTACCTGGTTCGACGAGCGAGCTTGCAGACGACGCAGAGGGAGACGGGGGCACCAGCTAACTTCCACAGATGAGCTAAGGGTTCCTAAGCTCCAGGAGGCACCTTATATCAGTGGTACACACATCTAGATGCCTAGGAAGCTCAGACAGTCAGAAATGGAAACTCGAGAATTGCGGAAGAAAGCTTGACTCCAATTGATCAGCAAAGGAACATAAGGAGTAGGCCTGAGGTATTTATAGCCTTAGAGAGGGAATGGGAGGGTTCTAGAGACTAGAGCTCGGGCTGGGGAGGCCCAAGAGGTTAGGCCATGGCCGAGCTCTCAAATTTATAAACTGAGCTTGGCTAGGTCACAAGGCCCGATCGGGGCTCCATACCAATGTGGGAGAGGTCCTAACGACCTGGTGAGGTGGATGCAGGAGTGGGAGACAGACCTGATAGCTGGCAGAATGGGAAGGATTCCCTGTCAGGCATGAGCGAGAGGAAGATGAAGGTCCACAATAGCAGGACCTTCAGAAGCCGTCTGATCTATCGACCAGATAGCGCTACGGCGAGGATCGCTCATATCCTAATGGCCGATTGCGGGAGTGATCCTGGCCGTAGGATCTAAAGATTCATCTAATGGCAGATCCGCAATCCCATGGAAATTAAATTGGGACCGTGGGATCAAACGGCTCGAGGGTGGGATCAGCGGGACTCCGTTGTCGCGTGACCCGAGCTCCACAGCGGATCCCGACCGTTTAATCGGGTATAAGGGTACATTTGCAAAATGGAATTGTTGGAAGCCCTAAAATGCAATTAGATCATTTTAATTTAAATTGAATTATGGTCTAAATGATCTCTAAATTTTACCAAACTTTCACCCCTTGCTAATTTGGGGGTAAGGAATTTAAAAAAGCAATCATAATTTAATTCTGAGAGCAAATATTTTTAGGTCTCATTTAGGGCATCTAGACTGATCAAAATGCTAACTAAACTTAGAGTAGTCCAATTAACTTCAAAGTTTTAGGATAAGCTTAACTTGATATTCTAAATGTGATGGGATCAAAATTAATGTCTAATTAAACTAAGAATTAATAGGGTAATAACCTAGGGTTGCTATAGAGAGACCCTTTAACAAATCAATCCCTTAAAATTCTTAAAATGGTCGGGCTAACGATGCTAAATCAAGCACTTTTTGGGATGCAATCCAATAATTTTTGTTTTTATTAGTCTATAATTAGTTAGTTTATGTATAAAAAGATAAAATAAATAAACAACCTGATCTTTAACTAAGAGTTTTGGGGAAAAAATGGTCAAAAATTTTTCTTTGGAAAACAACTTCTTTAGCAGGCGCTACATCAAGCTGCAACAGATTTCACCGCTATAGCGCGCTGTAGCAGATTTCGCTGTTATGGCATGATGTAGTGGTTTTCGTTGCTATAGTGCGCTGTAGTGGAAATCAGCACTTGAGCAAAAATTTTAAATACCTCTTCGCGCTCTAGCGCGCTACAACGTGCTGCTCTGCGCGACGTACAACTGGAGCCTTAATTGACTGCTAAGGAATTCCCACACAATCAAAGGCGCTATAGGTGCCTAGGGACCTAAAATTTGCTAAAAACCTGTTGCAAAGATCCTTTTTTCTTTCATTTTAAAGGCTGAATCAATTCACACTTATGGCATGATTTAATGATTTTCTTGATCAGCCATAAATGTGCATTGAATGATGAATTAAGAGAATATGTGATAAGGGAGATGGCAGCAACACACTCTTGTGCTTAAGAACTTTCTACCTACATTTTCTTAAGAAGCTCAACCCTCTCCTCCACCTATGGCATCACAAAAGAAAAGTGTCACTAGTAAGGGAGGTGAAACCTCCACCTCTGAAGGATCCTTCAACAAAAAGAGGTTTTCCTTGGTAGAGGCCGAGCAACGATTTGTCCAAATTACTTCACGTCAAAAGCTCATCCCAGAGAGGGGGTTTAAACGCCTTACCCCGTTTTCCATGGCGACATGTCATATCAAGGATGGGATAACTTGGTTAGCCTATAGACCGATTCTTACCCATCTCTCGCGCAGAAAGTTTACGTGAATGCAGTAAAAGCAAGCGAGCGTAAAATTTTTGTATGAGGAAAGGCTGTAAATTTTGGGCTCGAGCAGATCGAGGAATATTATAGACTTAGGGCGGTAGAGGATTGTGCCTACCAAACCTTACTAAACTCTGAATTTGATATGGTTGCCATAGTCGGTGCCTTAACCTCCACTAACGCGGGCTGGAGAGGAAATCTCACCAACATTCCATGAGCCCTCCTTAGAAACTTATGTAATGTATGGACTGTCCTCATCTCTAGCAAAATAATGCTAATTGGGCATTTAAGTGAGGTAACCCGACCATATTTTGATTCCGATGAGTATTTAATTATTCAAATCTTTGAGGCATTTAAAAATATACTAGAATATTCTACAAAAATTCAACAACTTCGAAATGCTTCCAAAATATCACCCCTAGCTAATTTGGGGGTGACGAGCGCAATGGCGAAGTCAGATTTTGATTTTGAGGTCGATTTAAATTGGTCAAATTCTAGGGTTATTAAAATTTCGAGTATCAAGGTTTGATCTATTTGACACCTGATTTAGACCAAAACTTCAAGATGAGCTCCTAATGACTTATTTAGAATTCTAGCACTAAGATTAGGACCTAATTAAGCCCTAATTTACTAGGATAACAACTTAGGGTTGTCCACTTTGGCAGAAAAGCTTAACAATTTTGCCCTTAGAAGATAACTTCCCAGTAGGTCACCCATTATGGGAGTACTCTCATTTGAGTACGCTTAACTTTGGAGTTCTTATCGTAAACTCTACCGTTATCTAAAAAGGCACCTCAATATTTAAGAGTTTCACTTATAATTACTTAAGTGGATCTTTACAATCTCCCCAACTCACACTGATATAAGAACCATCCATTAGGTTGATAGGACTAGAGGTGACCCCTACATGTGCAAGAGGTACCCACAATAATGTAATGCCTTAACCATCATGAGTTCAAAAGACTGCTCACATGAAGTGGTACTTTGCTCTATACGGCACTTAGCTCCTATATGACACCCTATGGCCTGCTCTAATACCATTCATAATAGCCAAACTCTTAAACACCAAGGTATCGTCCACTTTAGCCTGAAAGCCTCGCAGTTTTGTCCTCATAAGATAACTTCACAGTAGGTCACCCATCCTGGGAGCGCTCCCACTTGAGTATGCTTAACTTTGGAATTCTTATAAGGAACTCCACCGTTATCTGAAAAGGCATCTCGATGCTTAAGAATTTCACTTGTTACTACTTAAGTGGGTCTCTACATAAATAGGGAGAAGATGATTATTGAAATAGTGAAGAATTATGATAACATAGATAATAATGATGGCGGAAATAATAGTGATAAAAAAATAATATCAATACTATTATTATTTATATTTATAAGATAATAATATTATTATAAAAATAGGAGTGCAATTATTTTTTTAAAGAAAGAATATAATAATAAGAAAAAAAAAAATATATATATATATATATATATATTTGCTTAGAGAGAGTAATATAGATATTAATCAAGGATAGTAATGATTATAATAATATTATATTATTATTATTATCATTTATATTATAATTTATATGTAAATAGTACTATTATTATTTACCCTAAAAAGAGAATATGATAATAGAAAAAAAATAATATCATTATTTTTTATGATAATATTATGCACACATATATTTATTGAGAGAGAATATTATAATAATAATAAGATAATAACAATAATAATAATAATAATATTATCATTACTATTATTATTATTATTCATATAATGGTAATAATAATAATAAGTATAATAGTAAACTTATTATTATTATTATTACTAGTAAAAAAATGGAGAGAGAATATTATAATAATAATATAATATTAATATTAGTATTATGATTATAATTAAATGATGATAATAAATAATAATAAATAAGATAATATACTTGTCATCATCATCATTATTATTATTAGAAGATGATAGAACGGAGAATAATATAATAATAATAAGAGATAATTATTATTATAATAATATTTAATAATAATAATAATAATATTGCTATTATTATTATTATTATACTTATAATAATAAGTATAATAATATATATACTTATTATTATTATGATAAATTATTATCCTTAGTGATAATGATAAAATAATGATAATCAAATTATTTAAGAATTATTACTCTCAATAATAATAACAATAATTATGATAATAATAATAATAATATCACATTTACATTATTATTATTATTATTATTATTATTATAGCATAATATTATATAGTATAATAATATAACTATAATATTATGTAATAATTATACTATATATATATATATATATATATATATATATATATATATATATATATTAATAAATAAATAAAATTAAAACTATAATAAATTTAAAGAGCATAAAAATTACATAAAGAAATGTTAGGACCAGAAATAAAATTTAGTGGTAAGAGCAAAAATATAAATTAGCGGTTAGTAGGTTATTATTGTTACGAGTTAAAATTAATATATAATTATTTTTATCTCTTATTATAGTTTTTAATATTTTTCTTTTCTATTAAAAAATTCTTGACTCATTATTTTTTATTATCTTTTTGGGCTTTTACATTCAAAGGGGGTTCACCATGGGAAGGCGGCGACTTGCTGAGAAGGTGGGGAGTGACATTTGAGGAGTTTTGCAGGGTGCCGACAAGGTGTCTGCACGACGAGGTGGAGGAGCAAGGGGCGGTGGTTGTCCGGGGAAGGAGGAGAAGAGGAAAAGAAGGGGGAAGCTATGGCATTGCCAAGGGGGAGGGAGAAGAAGCTAAAATTTGTTGAAGAGGTAGGGAGGAGGGGGAGAGAGCTCGACGGCCTCCTAGAGGAGGAGAAGGGGGAGGTTGTGAGGGAGAAGAGAGGGGGGTAGGGGTATTTATAGTAAAGGGGAGAGAGGGGGTTGCCCGCCCGTCATCGGACAGCCCTCAGGCAAGGGCGGCGTGGCCGACCCCTGCCGCGGCATGCAAGGCAACGCGACATGCCCTAGTTAAGGTATGCATGAAATAGGGGGCGGCAGCAAGCGGGGGAAAAGGGGAGGAGTGAGAAAGTGAGGGAATTTAAAATACTTAATTTTGAAATATGTTTGGAATTAATCTCAATTTTCATCGCCCGATTTTTCAAATTTGACAAAACTTGACTGGGAGGTCCGTATTGATGAGGCGAACGTCCTTGATCAAAAATTTCTCAATTTTGAGAAATATTATTTTTTAATTTAATTACGAACAATCTGATGCTCAAAATTTGACAAAACTTTTGTGTAGCCTTCTTTTATTATAACAAACCCAATGGTATTAAAATTTTGAATTTGGAATTATATTTTATTTTTCTAATATTTTATATTTTAAAAATTCAAAAATTAATACAGGAGCATCCGTTAATTAGATTGTCCCCAAAAATGAGCATTACAATCACAAAAATATACTCATTCTAATATTATATTTGGTTTAACTTAAATTTGAACTTGCCAAAGATCTTGATTTTATCCTAATTGAATCAATAATTTAGTCATATTTGCTTTAATTAAGATTTAGGTTGTTATATAATCCCCTACTTAAATGAATGTCATTCTCAATATCATACCTAATTTGAGTTTGTGATTATTTAGTTACTGTGAAGAGGCTTGGATAATTTATGTGCGTGTTATCTTTTTTTTATCTAAATGTCTTCATTTGAACTTTGATTGCTTCATTATATCCTTACCATGGGAATTAATTAGTTGCAAAGTTTGTGAATGTTTTTTGCTAATATCTTGATGGGTACCTTGATATATATTAAGTCTAGTTGAATGCATTCTCTTGGGATGTATATTTGTTGTTCTTGGTTGATTAGACATTTTTGAAGAGATGATACATGGAAAACATCATGTACTATAAAAAATTTCTCTTATAGCTTTAATTAATAAGATAAGCTTCCTACTTGAGCCATAACTTCAAATGGTCCGACATAACTGGGGCTTAATTTTCATGTTACTCCAAAATGATAAATTACTTTTATTGGGCTTACATTTAGGTAGAAAAAATATCTTATTTGAAATTTGATTATGCTGTGTTTAGGATCATAATATTTATTTTAATGGTCTTGGGTTGCTTATATATCTCTTTGAATTAGTTAGAATTTATATTTTAAAGTTCCTATTAGTTTTGATCTATATATTTGAGTGTCGCCTACCTCAAACCAGGATGATGGTGTATTACATTTTCTTCTAAATAATGCTTCGTATAAATCCATTTCTATAGTTTCTTGGTGTTTGTTATTATAAGAAAATTTTGACAATAGTATATGTTATTTCCAATTATCTCTGAAGTCTAGAATGCAAAGTCTTAAAAAATCTTCTAATACTTGATTTGCTCATTCTGTTTGGCCGTTAATTTAAGGATAATGTGGTACTCATAGCTAAATTTGTATCTAAATCTTGATGCACTAATTTCCATAAATGTTATGTACATTGACTATCTCGATCAGATACTATTGTTATAGGGATATCATGTAACCGGAAAATTATATATATATATATATATATATATATATATATATATATATATATATTTTTTTTTTTTTTTTTTTTTTTTTTTTTTGCCAATTTCTCAATATTATCTATTTTCTTAATTGAAATAAAATGTGCTAATTTTATATATTATCACCCAAACAAAATCAGCTCCAGATTTACCTCAAGAAGTTCAACTATAAAGTCTGTCAATTTCCATTATGGGATCTGTAATGGTTATAGAAGTCATCCAGGATTTTGATGTTCATCTTTTATGAGACTACATGGGTGATAATGAGTTACAATTTTTTCAATATGTTTTATTAATTCTGGCCACCTGAATACTTTTTTTAAATCTATATGCATTTTTGTACTTCCTGGATTGTATTGTATATTATGAATGATGAGCCTTGGTAAGTATTTGATTATGTAATTCAGGATTATTATGAATCCATATTTATGTTTCATGATAAATACAAGTGTCTTTCAAATGTAAATTCTTTTTGAGTTCACTTTCTTTGTATTATTTTTATATAAAGTATTTTTCATCTTTATGTTGAGCATCCTGGATTTGTTCTTCCAAAGTAGGTTTGATTGACTTAATACTGCATAGGGTATTTAATTATGAGTTGGAGATCATCTCTATACCCATTATATTAAGTTTTATCATATGAAGAATCCCTGCAAATCTTCTGCTTAGGAAATCTGGGACTTTATTTTCCTTTCCTGGATGATATTAAATAGTAAGATCATAATCCATTATTAATTTCAACCTTCATCTTTGTCTGAAGTTAAGCCCATTTTGAGTGAAAATATACTTAAGACTCTTATGATAAGTATAGATTTCACATTTCACTCCATAAATATAGTGCTTTCATATTTTTAAGGCAAATATTAATACTAGTAACTCCAAGTCATGAATTAAGTAATTTTTCTCATAAACTTTCAATTATCTGGATGTGTAAGTGATAACATTTTTATTTTTCATTAATACACCTCCTAATATGCTTAGAGATGTATCTATATAAATTTGGTAATTAATTCCTTCTCTTAATTTCTGGAATGCTACTTCACATTCTGGATTCCATATAAAGGGTACTGCCTTTTGTGTAGCCTTTGTAAGTGGAACTGCTATTTTTGAAATTCATTGAACGAATCTGCTATAATATCCAGCAAGTTCAATAAAGATTCTTATTTATATTATTATTTTTGGTTGAGGCCATCCTTGAATTGCACTTATCTATATTGGATCCACATGAGAGCCACTACTAGTAATAATAAGACCCAGAAAAGTTATTGAATTTAGCCAAATTTTATATTTTAAAAATTTGGCATATATCTGGTGTTGTCTTAGTATTGCTAGTACTTCTTATAAATGTTGCTCATGATCCTTCTCATTTTTAGAATAAATTAGTATATCATCAATAAACACTATTATAAATTTATCCAATAATTGTTGTAAAATCTTTGCATTAAATCCATAAATGCTGACTAGGCATTTGTAAGGTCAAATGACTTAACCGAGAATTTTAAATGTTCATACCTTGTTCTAAAGGATGACTTTGGTACGTCTTCTTCATTTATCCTTAATTAATAATGTCCTGATCAAAAATCAAATTTTGAAAATACTATAGCCCTAGATAATTAATCAACTAAACTGTCTATGTGTGGAAGTGGATACTTGTTCTTAACTGTTACTTTATTTCATTCTCAGTAATTTCTACACATCTTTAAGGTGTCGTCTTTCTTCTTAACAAATAATACTGGCACATACTAAGGGGGATACACTTGGACAAATAATACCTTTATCATCAATTCTTGTATTTGTATTTTGAGTTCATGTAGTTCTCATGGAGATATTCTATAAGGTGCTTTGGATAGTAGTTTTGTATTAGGAAGGAGTTAAATTTAGAAATAATTTCTAGTGTCTGTTAAATAACTCTATCATTTTCCATACTTATAATTATTAGTAGATAAAATTTATATCCTCTTCTTATCAATCTTCTTGTCTTCATAATATTAATAAATTGTGTCATGGTGTTCAATTTTATTTTGATAGTATCTAACTTACTATCCCCATTTACTTTCACTTTTTTCCCTTGATAATCTATAATACCTTTATGTTGAGTTAGTCAATCCATACCCAGAATAATATCAAAGTTAGAAATATGAAGTAGTATAAGTGTGGAAATTATGAATTTTTTATCTATCGATATATCGTAGAGAAAATATTCCTTGGCTATCATATATACACCTGATAGTAATCCTATCTTTAATGATTCTTCTGATTTTGTACATGGCAACTGAATTTGCTTGGCAAATACTTTTAATATAAATGATTAACAGGCTCTAGTATCAAATAAAATTGAATATGAAATATCTTCATAATATAAAATACCTGATATTACTTCGGCGTTTTCAGGGGTTATGATAAGGGTAAATGTATACCTACTTGCAGGAGTAGGATTTCCTTGAGCTTGAGTGGAAGATAGTACTTATTAAGGAATAGGGGAAATCATCCGCCATCATGTGCAAGGGAATGCATGAAACGACGGGGGGGTGACAAGAGGGAGAAAGGGGGAGGAGAGAGAAAGTGGGGAAATTTAAAAAATTTAAATAAAAAATGCTTTGCAAATTAATCGCATTTTTTCATTATTCGATTTCCAAATTTGATAAATCTTAACTGGGAGGTTTATCTTGATATGAAAAACATCCTTAATAAGAAATTCTCAATTTGGACCTATATTTTATTTTTTATTAAATATTGAAGGTAAAAACTTCAAAAATTAATAACAAACAATCCGATGCTCAAAATTCAATAAAACTTTTTATATATTCTTATTTTATTATTATGAACACAATGGTACTAAAACTTTTTAATTTGAATTTATATTTTATTTCCTAATTTTATGTATTTAAAAAATTTAAAAATTAATACAGGAGTATCTGTTGATTAGATTACCCCCAAACCAGAGCATTATGATCACAAAAATATACTTTTTACAACATTATATTAGGTTGGGATAATTTTGAACTTAGCTAGGATCTTAATTTTGTTCTAATTGAGACAACAATTTGGTCCTAGTTGCTTTAATCAAGATTTGGGTTATTACACCTCAAAATATCATTATTCTAATCTTGATGGTGCGGATTCAAAATCTATTAATCACCATTTTTTCAATAACAAGATATGCTCTACCATTTGGAAAACTCTTACCTTAACTTCAATCAGCAACTATCTTTTAACAAATGGTAATACTCACATTACCAGCTGGGGAGCTAACAATATCAAGTCTAATAAATTCAACATTGGCAACTTATTAGATGCATATACGCTTTGGAATATTTGGAACACTCGTAACAATAACAAATACCATAATATCGCCTTCACTCACCATTCGATCTCTCAGAATATTATCAGGGATGTGTTTCTTATCATTAAAACCTTCCCTACTAAATCCTTTGGTTGGAAAAATATCAATAAGACCAAATTTAAATCTATTTTTGATGATGCTCAATGATGTCTGGATGTGTGGATTTAAACCTTTTCCCAGTGATTACGTGGTTGTACATATATGTTGAAACAATTACTGCTTTCATTCCATGTGGGTTTATTTGATTTTAAGCAGCTATAGCTAAATTATATTAATGCTGACTCCATTTATAATATGCTTTTAATGTTTAATTGATCTATCTTGTTGAATTTGCAATTACTATGTGCAAATATTAATAAGCTTGTGTTGAAAAATGAAATGGTCTTATAGCATTTGGGTTGCATCCACATTCATTATTTTATCTAGCATTATATCTGTGACTTGCACTGTCTTTATCATATACATATTCATCACAATCTTATGCACAGTGTTGTTTATCTATATTCTATCCATCTGATTTCAACTTTATGTGATGCTGCTATAAGTCTATATAGTAGGCTCTTTACTAGTAATGGTTACATTTGGATTTATATATTGTATGCATCTATTTTAAGAGCTTCAAAATTAATATATGGGGTTCATTTAATGCAGATTTGTGTTGTTCCTCTAGTGGGTCAATTATTTTATCATTTTTATAAAACAAGCAGCTAAATGCAGTCATATAGAGGCTACTTCTTGAGTCATATGCAGGTAGTCCAACTATTGCCACTTAGGAGATGTTGCTTAGTGCAAGACTTTTGCAACTGCACCTGTTGTGTTTGCTGTGTTTGCGGGTTTGCGGGTTCCCTTATCCTCATGATGGGTTTGGCTGGTAATGACAACTGCATCGAATATTGGGTCCAAAGTCAATGAGCACCGAGATTTGGATTTTATAATCATGCTACTTTTGTATGGCTATATCTATTTTGCAGTTCATATGTTGATAAAAATGTGTCCTTCACTTTTACTTTTATTGTTGTTTTTATTTTGAGCTCAATTTTTTTTTAGCACATTTTCCTTATTTATTTCAATTATTTTTCCTCTATCTGGGACCTATTATGTTATACCATAGGACCCATATTTTTTGAACTAGCTTCAAGATTTTAGCTTTATTAGGATCTTGTAACCTCCTAGCTCTATCATGATCTTTATGGTTTAAGCAATCAAAGATGCCAAGATGACTTTTCTTTAAAAAAATATTAGGAGACGCCCCTTTTGTAACAACCCAAGTTGTTACCCTTGTTAATTAAGACTAATCTCCATCTTAATCTTGATACTAAAGTGTTAATCAAGTCATTAGGAGTCATCCACTAAGACCTAGTCCAAATCAGGAGTCAAATAGATCAAGTCCTGATTTTTGGGAAATCCAGAAACTCTGGAAAATGATCTATTTAAATTGACCTCAGATCAAAATTCAGACTTCACCATTGCGCTCATTGCCCCTAAATTAGCTGGGGTGATGTTTTTGAGTCAATCGGAAGTCGTCGAAATTTCGATGAATATTTTAATAATATTTAATACTCCGAAAATTGTAAAATTAAATACTCATCGGAATTAAAATTCAACTTCGCCGTTGCGATCCTCACCCTCGGATTAGCCAAGGGTGAATTTTTGGGATTTTTCAGAAGTTGTTGAATTTTCTTAAATATTTTAATATATTTAAATTAATTAGAAAATTGAGATATTTATTTTAACCTCGAAATCAAAATCCGACTTTGCCATTATGATTATCACCCCAAATTAGCTAGGGGTGATATTTTGAACGCATTTGGAAGTCGTTGGATTTTCACGAATATTTTAATATAATTAAATACCCCGGAAAATAGAATAATTAAATAATCGTCGGAATTGAAATCTGACTTTGCCGTTGCGATCGTCACCCCCAAATTAGCTTGGGGTAAATTTTTAGGAATTTTCGAAGTATGTTTCTAAAATCAAAAATTTTAATTAATTAAAGGAATAAATAATTATTTATTCATAATTGCATTTTTTTTTATTTTCCTTCTTTCTCTCTCCAAGTTAGCTATTCCATTCGGCTGGCCCTTTCCTCCACTTTCGACTAACCCATCTCCTTCTCCCTCATTAATTAAAAGCTTTGATGGCTATGGCCATCCCTCTTCCTTCCCCCTCTCCTTAATGGCAATGTTTGATGGCTATGGTCATCCCTCTTCCTTCCCTCCCACCTAGCTCATGATGGCTTTCCCCCTTCCTTCTCTTCCTATAAATGGAAGCTCAGCTCTTCCTCTCCATTTTTGGCTGTCAAGATAAAGCTCTCAAGCTTCCACCCTTCCCCCCATTGTTGAGCTTTGTGCTAAAGAAGAAGAATAAGAAGAAGTTCCTCCTCCAAGCTTTCCAAGGTTCCTTCTTCCTCTTCTAAAGGCTAAGGTACTCATTTGTTCCCCTTACTAGCTCATTTCATTCCTCTATTATACTTATTCGTATTTTTAGATATTCATGATTAAGTATGGAAGCCATTATAGTTCTTCAAAGTAATATACCTCATCCTCTGTTTCTCATCCATTCTGCACACTCCTGCCTTTATCACCAATATTAATATTTCTAAGATGATCTGTTCATGCCGATTATGGTGTCAATGGAAAGGTATCGGAAAAACCTTTCCATTGATATATGGCACTACTCATGAAATACTCTGAATTGTGAGTATTTGAGCTTAAAATAGGACCCTTCACAGTTTTCGCACAAGCAAAATCACCGTCGGGCGCTACACTGCGCAGTAGCGTCCAGAAAATTCATTTGACTATATCTTAGTCATTTAGACTCCAAATCCAAAATTTTAAAGAGTTAGATAGCTTAAAATTTCAGTGCCAATAATAACCTAAAATAATATTTAAGTTCTGAACCCTAAAAAAATTAGAAATAACCAAAATACCTCTAACATTAATTAGGTCATAAATTGACCAATCGAAGTCCAATTTGGGTCTACTCCCAGTTAAAGTACTCAGTATGATATATGAAAGCTATAGCCACTGATTTTGCTAAATTTAGACATCAAATGAAAAAGTTAGCTTTTGACCCCCTTAGCTTAAAAAATTACCAAATTGCCCTTGAAAATTGAAATGGCTATAATTAATTCATTAGACCTCAGAATTTAGTGTTCTTAAACTCTATAGAATCCTTGAACAGCAACCAATAGTAAACTATATAAAAATTTAGATTTTATTAGTTGTAATTTACTAAAATGCCTCTTAGGTCAAAAATCTTAGTTTGAACCCATATGACTCATTTCTTATCCAAATTTGGTACACTTACTATATATTTTTATGTTAGACAATAAGGAATAATTTAATAGTAAGAAATCCTAATTTCTAGCCCTTAATCAAAAAGTAGCTTTTTGGACCCTTAAGTAGGGGCAAAATTGTCATTTTCCCCAAAATTTAGGTTAAATATCTTTACCCTTAAAATACCCTTTGAAATCCTTAAAATCAGTAATAGAACTGATTTAAGATCAATTTAATTCATAAATTCCTCAATTGGGATAGTTTGTAAAATATCTCAATTTTTGGTTTGAAAATTCCTAAGGTTAATATGTCTTACTTAACTAAAATTCATCTCTAACTTCCCTAATTAAATAAAATCAGCAAGTGTAAAAAAATTCAATTAATTATTAGAAATTTTCTAAATCTTATCATTAGGAATCCTCACTTCACCTTAGGATTCGTTCCTTAAGAATATAATTAAATATTATGTTAGATTTCATTCATTAAATAATGAGGTTATTCAATGAATGAATCCTTAGTTTTATTAATTTCTAAATTTTATAACTTATTTGAATTATTTTGTTTCTCAACATTATATTTAAGATAAGAGATTCATCCTATTAAGTCTGATTTACTTAATAGGATTTACCTCAATCATTAGTTCACATTTAGATTTAACCTAGATCTTAAGTCTTACCCTTGGGATTATGTGATTAAGCTCAATCTCATGGTGTTTAATCCATAATCTCTAGCTTGGTAGATTTTGGACAAGCTTTGAGTTTAGAACGTCTAAACTCATAAACTAGGTCGTGATGATTTCTTATAGTCGATATTAATTTAATCATATTATGACCTAGCTAATCCTAATATTTTGTAACCTATAAGAATGTACTTCTAAGTTACACTCAATAGTAGGAATTGGAGATCCTGAACTTGTGTAACTTGGAATAGTTAGAATGTTTAAATTAGATAATAAATAATATCACTATATTTAGTAGAGTCCCTTGCTTACTACTTGATTTTATGCTATGCATTCCTTGAACTTTGTGCTTATTTTTCATTGAACATGGCTAAGCTTGTAGTCCTTCCAATAGCCAACTTCAACATCATTTTGGGCATGAATTGGCTAAGTCAGCATGACGCCATCATAAACTACAAAAGGAAAAATATCACCCTGGGTAATGGTAAACGAGCTAAGTCGTTTATTGGGAACTTTAGTACAAGAGCTTCTTTAGTCAATGCTATCAAAGCTAAGAAATCAGTAAGCAAAGGTTGCAGTGCCTTCCTAGTAACAATACTAGAAGAAAAGAAGGAGAACGTTCCTATATCCAAGAACCCTGTCATCTGTGAATTTGCCGACGTTTTTCTAGAAGATTTACCCGGTCTTCCTCCTACACGGGAAATAGAATTTGCAATCAACATTGTTTTAGGAACCCAACCATTATCAAAAGTTCTGTATCGTATGGCGCCTAAGGAGTTGCAAGAGTTTAACAAGCAATTGGAAGAGCTGCTAGAAAAAGGTCTTATTCGGCCGAGTTCATCTCCTTGGGGAGCGCCAATTTTATTCGTGAAAAAAAAAGATGGATCGATGAGAATGTGCATCGATTATAGAGAATTGAACAAAGTAACTATCAAGAATAGATACCCATTGCCAGGAATCAATGATCTATTTGGTCAATTATTTGGAGCCAAGGTATTTTCCAAGATCGATCTGCGGTCTGGTTATCACCAGAGTTAAAGATGCTGATATAGAAAAGATAGCATTCAGAACCCACTATGGACATTACGAGTTTTTGGTGATGTCTTTTGGCTTAACAAATGCGTCATCCATCTTTATGGATTTAATGCAGCAAGTACTAAAAACATATTTAGATAAATTTGTCATAGTCTTCATTGATGATATCCTGATTTATTAAAAAGTAGTGCTAATCATGAGAAGCACTTAAGAATAGTTCTACAAGAACTCTGAAACCATGAGCTTTATGCAAAATATTCCAAGTGCAAATTTTGGCTTGACTCAGTCACTTTTCTGGGCCACATCTTAGATGCGCAAGGAATTAAGGTAGATCAAAATAAAGTTAGCGCCGTTTAGGATTGGTCGCAGCCAAAGTTTATGACTGATATCAGAAGCTTTTTGGGTCTGGCAGGGTATTATAGAAAATTCATCAAAGGCTTTTTGCAGATAGCATCTCCTCTCACAAAGTTGACTCAGAAGGCAGTGCAATTCGTTTGGAGTCCAAAATGTGAGAATGTCTTTCAAACGTTAAAAAATGCTCTTTCTTCTTCCCCAGTTCTTACCTTACCTAAAGAAGGTTTGAACTACTAAGTCTATACGGATGCATCTAGGATAGGCTTGGGTTGTGTGCTAATGCAGGAAGGAAAGGTTATTGCTTATGCATCTCATCAGTTAAAACCTCATGAAAAGAATTATCCCGCTCATAATCTCGAATTAGCTGCCATAGTCTTTGCTTTGAAGATTTGGCGTCTTTATCTATATGGTGTCCAATGTTCCAAATTTAAAGATCATCAAAGCTTAAAATATATTTTCACTTAGCGCGAACTCAACTGCCATCAGTGAAGATGGCTTGAGTTAATAAGTGATTATGATTTATCGGTCCAGTATCATCCGGGGAAAGTGAATGTTGTAGTCGATGCGCTCAGTTGTCATGCTATGCTCTCCTCCTTAATATCATCAAGTCCTTTAGAAGAAGAATTCAGAAAACTCGATATCAGGCCAACTTGCGGTGATATGTTAAATGTACTAATATGTATGAGTACCGTTAAACCAACCTTTCACTGTGATGTCTCCATCTCCCAAATGAAAGATGAGGACTATCTGAAGTTTAAAGGGGAAATCGAAAGTGGTCGTTGATTTGACCTACAGTTGCGAGGTAATGTAATCTATCAAGAAGATCACCTATGGATTCCCAAATCCATGCATCAAGAGATTTTAGTGGAAGGGCACAATTCTGGTTACCAAGTACATCCTGGTAGTACTAAGATGTATCAAGACCTGATGAAGTCATTCTGGTGGCCAGGAATGAAGAAAAGTGTGGCTGAATTCATGTCGAAGTGTCATGCCTGTAATCTAGTCAAGGTTGAACATCAGAAGCTTGGATGACTTCTCCATCCTCTAGCAATTCCTGAATGGAAGTGGTTTGATATTTCTATGGACTTTGTAATGGGTTTACCCAAATCAAGATCTGGTGCTAATTCAATTTGGTTCATTGTCAATTGACTGACCAATTCGGCAAATTTCATTCCAATGCGTCAAACCAATTCTGTAGAGAAATTAGCGAAGTTGTATATCATGGAAATTGTCAGACTTCATGGGATTTCAAGGTCTATCGTATTTGATCGTGATAGTCGATTCACTTCTAAATTCTGTCAAGCTGTGCATCAAGACTTGGGGACTACCCTAGCCTTGAGCACCACTTTTCATCCTCAAATAGATGGTCAAACCGAGCGATTTAACCAAGTTCTTGAAGATCTTCTTCGTCTCTGTATCTTGGATTTCAGAGGTTTTTGGGAAGATCATATTCCTTTAGTTGAATTTGCTTATAACAATAGTTTCCAATCAAGTATCGGCATGGCTCCATATGAAGCCTTGTATGACAGAAAATGCAGTACACCCTTAGCATGGTCTAAAACAGGCAGTGTTCAATTGTATGGTTCAGATTTAGTTGAAGAAACGAATAAGAAGGTATAATTGATCCAGTAGAGGATTAAAGCAGCTCAAGATCACCAGAGTAAATATGATGATGCCCATCATCATTCTCTGGAGTTCAATGTTGGAGATTTTGTGTATCTTAAGGTTAGCCCAATAAAAGGTATATTTCGTTTCGGTGTAGTCGGGAAACTCAATCCTCGCTATGTCAGACCGTTCGAAGTAATAGAGAAAATTGGTTCTGCAGCGCATAGATTAAAACTTCCTGAAGATTTCTCTGTAGTTCATAATATGTTCCATATCTCCTCGCTGTGGAGGTGTCTTCATAATCCTTCTCATCTAATCTAACTCCCAGTGGTATCTCTTCAACCAGATATTTCTTATATGGAAGAGCCTATCAGAATCTTAGCTCGTGATCAGAGGCAACTAAGAAATTATTCTATCCCCATGGCAACTAAGAAATTGTTCCTTCCTCCATTATTGTTCCTTGTGCTGAAGAAGAAGAAGAATAAGTTCATCCTCCAAGAGTTTTGAGTCTTCTTCCTCTTTTTCTTGCAAGGTCAAATGTACCCCCTTTCCCTCTATTAGTTAATCCAATGGCTATTCCATTTTGTTTTTATGATCATTTGTATGTTTAAGATCTTGTGTACCTTAGTTGTGTAGCTATAAATCTATGTTTAAGATGTAGGAACTCAAAAACATAAAAATCTGTAAACAATAAGGAATGTGATGTAAAGTTGCTAATATGAATTTCTGTACACCCAGTCATTTAACCCCACGGTTTGCATTGATAACTTAATTATTTGGTGCTGATTTTGGTATCAATGGAAATGTCTCGGAAAGCGCTTTCCAACGGTATATGGCACCGCACGTGAAGTTCTCTAAATTGAGAGTAATTGAGCTCAAAAGTTGACCCGTTGCGGTTTTCGCACAGAAGAAATCACCGTCGGCGCTACAGCGCGCCGTAGCGCCCAGAAATATTGAAATGACCATAACTTGGTCATTTGGACTCCAAATCAGAAAATTTAAAATGCTAGATAGCTTATAATTTTAGTACCCGCAAGAATCAGAAATAATATTTAGGTTGAAACCCTAAAAAAATTAAAAATAATTAAAATACCCCTAACCTTAATTAGGACATAACTTGACAAATTGAAGTCCAATTCAGGTCTACTTCTAGTTAAAGTACTCAGTGACTCAGTGTGACATAGTGAAGCTATAGCCATTAAGTTTACTAAATTTGTGTGACATATTGAAGCTATAGCCATTAAGTTTACTAAATTTGAACACCAAATAGAAAAGTTAGCTTTTTGACCCCTCTTAGCTTAAAAAATTACCAAATTATCCTTAGAAATTGAAATGGCTATAACTAATTCATTAGACCTTAGAATTTAATGTTCTTGGACTCTATAGAATCCTTGAACAACAACCAATAGTAAACTATATAAAAATTTAGATTTTAATTGGTGTCATTTACTAAAATACCCCTTAGGCCAAACACATTAGTTTGGACCTATATGACCCATTTCTTATCTAAATTTGGTGTACTTACTGTTTATCTTCATGTTAGACAGTAAAGAATCATTTGGCAGTAAGAAATTCCAATTTGGAGCCCTAAATCAAAAAGTAATTTTTTGGACCCATAAGTAGAGGCAAAATAGTCATATTTTTTCCCAAATTTTAGGTTAAGCATCCTTAACCTCTAAACTACCTTCTAAGTTAATAAAACTAACATTTGAACTATAATAGGATCATTCTAAGTATTAAAAATAAGTTTTTAGTTCAAAATATTAAATTTTCTAAAATTTCATTTTAAGTCTTTTCTTAGAACTTTACACCTCACATTAGGACTACTCCTAAGACCAGGATTAGCTCATAGGTTAGATTTCATTCATTGGATAAGTGGGTTATTCAATGATTGAATTCTTGGTTTGTTAGTTTCTAGATTTTACAAATTATTCTGATTATTTTGTCTTTTAACCCTAGATTTAGGTTAGGAGGTTTATCCTATTAAGTTTGATTTGCTTAATAGGATTTATCTTAATCAATATATCACTTTTAGACTGAAACCTAGATCTTATATTTTATCCTTTTGTATTATGTGATTAAAGCTCTATCTCGTTGTGTTTAATTCATAATCTATAGTTTAGTAGATCTTGATCAGATCTCAGATGAAATATCAAAATTCATCAAATTAGGACGTTATGAATATTGATTAAACATGTAGTTGTGTTTGATTAGATTAGATTAGAATCTGATCAGTTCTAATCCTTTTAACTTATAAGATCGTGCTTCTAAGTTACACTCGATAGTAGGAATTGGAGATCCTGAACTTATGTAACTTAGAATAGTTAGAATAATTTAAATAGACAACAACAATGTCACCATGTATAGAAGAGTCCCTTGCTTACTTGAGTTATTTTGTTGCTATGCATTCCTTGTATTTTGTGCTTAATTCCTTGGACATATCATATAAGAAAATTTTGTGAATGAAATAAAAACTTAGAATAATTAGGATAACAGTTGCCTTTGGGTTCAGTTTTTAAGTGGATTTTAGTGCACATTTACCCTAATGGATAGGGGTAAAGGATAATAAGGAGGCTTAACATTACTCATTGAGGAGTGTGTATTAAGCTTGGAACCCATATAGTCTTGTAGACATGCTTGACTTTTTTGCTATTTATGGACGTGTCCACAGAAATAAAAGTAAAATAATTAAGAGATTCTGCATTTGTATTTACTGCCTCCTCAGTTTTGTTGCTAGTTCTGTCTGCCCTAGCCCAGAAAGGCTATGGGAATTTCTATCCGCCCTAGCCCAGAAAAGCTTTGGGAATTTCACTGGGCCTAATTGGCTAATTGTCTGATATGGCAGTCTTTACATATCTATTTCAGTTCTAGCTTACTATGTACTGTATTGTGATGCATGTTTCAATTAGCTGTGTTTCTTTACTTACTTACTCACTTGTACTTATTTATAGGATGCTATACTTTACTACTTACTATATGTACCACTTTCAAATTTCTGTCTGTAACTTGCATATGTCATGTGATCATCAGCATGCTTAGATTTAGACTTTACCTTCAGTACTTTTACTTGCTGCACTGTATATATGTATATGCCCATTCCTTGCTTAGTTGCTAAGGTGTGTTTTTTGCCTCACATTTATATAGTTATAAATACTGTATTTATAGCTTACCATATTCTTTGTATGCTTACTGCTCCTACTGCTTTTAGTTTACTTTTCATTATGTTTAAGTATAAAAAATGTGCCATTAATAATTCATGTAAAATATTCAGCCTAAAATATACTTAGACAATTATCTAATAAGATTTTCTTTTATTGGCTGGGGCCCTAGCATTATGAAACCGATAATGTCAGATTCTAATAGATTTGAGGAGTTGGGTGCTAAAGGAGAGGAGCCTTATTTAGAGGAGGAGCATCAGCCAGGAGAGATAGGCGCTACCTAGATTTCTTTTGAGTCTTCTGTGAGGATGAGAGATTTTATTCAGTCTTTTAAACTATGCATTTAAATGTTGTAATACTATAAGTATTGTGACTGTGATTACTTTTCTACACTTTATTATTTATTGAGCTATGTTGTCTTTCTTACTTGATGTATAGTGAATTGATGTAATGTTTATTCTACTTTTCTTCTGCACTCTGTATGTATGTCATATTTAGTGACTGATCTTTTTAGTTATTCTGTGCACATCCTTTTCTTATTAGTGGATTGTGGATCTTACCTAATCAAATGATAAGTGAGGGGTTTGCCAGAGTGACACTCCACTCCTTAGTCTAATGATTGTGGACTTAATGAGAGGGGTGCCACAAGTTCCCACTTTATGTTTCAGTAGAGTTTCAAGATGTTTATTGCAAAAATGCTTCCTACCATCACTTATCAGAACTCTAGGGTGTCAAATCTTGCCAACACATTTTCCTTAAGAAACTTTATTACAGTTTTAGAATTATTGCTGACACAGGCAATAGTCTCTACCCATTTTGATACATATTCAACCGCCACCAAGATATAACCGTTTGTTTTAGGCATAGCGAAAGGCCCCATGAAATCAATTTTCTAAACATCAAACAACTCTACTTCAAAGATTCCATTTAATGGTAGTTCATCTCTTTTACTAATATTTCTTGTTCTTTGGCATTTGTCACAGCTCTTAACATAATTAGCCGCATCTTTAAATATATTGGGCCATGAGAATCCTGAATGAAGTACCTTAGCCGCAGTTTGATCAATCCCATGATGACCTCCATAAGGAGAGGTGTGGCAATGAAAAAGGATATTATTGACATCTGATTCAGGAATGCACTTTCTCAAGAGCGGATCTGCACAACATTTATAGAGAGAGGCATCATACCAAAAATAATGTTTTACATCAAAGAGAATTTTTTTGTTTTGAAGGTAAGTAAGATCTTTTGGTTATGACACCGCCCACAAGATAATTAGTAAAATCAGCGAACCAATGTGGTTTTGAGGAGGCAATAGCATAAAGCTTTTCATCCTAAGAGGTTTCACTATTTTCATTAAATTTATTAGGTGTCAGATGAGTTAACTTGATAAGTGGTTGACCACTACATTAACACTACCCTTTTTATCCCTAATCTCAAGATCAAATTCTTGGAGAAGCAAGGCCCATCCTATGAGGCGCAGCTTTGCTTCCTTCTTTTCGAGGAGAAACTTTATAGCACATGGTCGATATAGACAATGGTTTTCCAACCGATTAAATAGGAATAGAATTTATCAAAAGCAAAAACAATGGCCAATAATTCCTTTTCCATTGTGGTATAGTTCTTTTGAGCGTCGTCCATGAGCTTATTAGCATAATAAATTGAATAAAAGGTCTTTTCTTTTCTTTGTCCTAGTACTACCCCTACTGCAAGGTCGCTCGCATCACACATAACCTCAAATGGGAGATCCCAATTTGGAGCAAAAATCACAAGAGTAGTAATCAAAGTAGTTTTAATGGTGTTGAATCTCTTTAACATTATCAAAATTTAACTCCATATCTTTTCCTAGGAGATAGTAAAGAGGTAAACTTATTTTAGAGAAGTCCTTGGTAAATCTCCTATAAATTCTAGCATGTCCTAGAAAACTTCTTATATCCATTACATTAGAGGGTGGGGGAAGTCTTTCAATTACCTCAATTTTAGCATTATCAACCTTTATCCCTTTTTTAGAAATTAGATGCCCAAGGACAATTCCTTTCTCTCCCATGAAATAACATTTCTCCCAATTTAAAATAAGATTTATATCTTCACATTTCTTTAGAACCTTGCACAGATTTTCTAAGTAATGGTCAAAGGATCTTCCAACTACAAAAAAATCATCCATAAGAATTTCCAAGAAATCTCCTATCATGTTGGAGAAAATTACCATCATGCATCATTGGAAAGTGGCAGGGGAAATACATAGTCCAAAAGGCATTTTTCTAAAAGCAAAAGTTCCATACGGGCAAGTAAAAGTTGTCTTCTCTTGGTCTTCCGAGACTATCAAAATCTGATTGTACTCGGAGTATCCATCCAAAAAATAGAAAAAAGGGTTTCTTGCTAACATATCTATCATTTGATTTATGAATGGTAATGGGTAATGATCCTTTCTGGTGGCTTTGTTTAGTTTTTTAAGATCTATGCACACTCTCCACCCAGTTACTTTTCTAATTGGAATTAATTCATTATTATCATTTAAGAATGGTAATGGGTAATGATCCTTTCTGGTGGCTTTGTTTAGTTTCTTAAAATCTATGCACACTCTCCACCCAGTTACTTTTCTAATTGGAATTAATTCATTATTATCATTTAAGATCACAGTCATCCCACTTTTCTTTGGCACAACATGTATAGGACTTACCCAAGGACTATCCAAAATTGAGAAAATAATTCCTGCATCAAGAAGTTTAATGATTTCCTTATGTACTACCTCCTCAATGTTCGGATTCGAACACCTTTGAGGTTCAATTGATGGCTTGAAATTATCATCAATTAAGATTCTGTGCATGCAAATGGTTGGGCTGATTCCTTCAAGTCAGCTATGCTCCAACCAATTACTTTTTTGTGATCTTTAAAACACTACACAATTGATTTTCTTGTTTTTGGTTGAGTAAGGCTGAAATTATTACATGTTGTGAGGTTCCTTCTCCTAAATACACATATTTAAAATGGGGTGGAAGAGGTTTTAATTTTAATTCAAGAGGTTCATCAATTGATTGCAGAATTTTCTTCTTTTCTTGAATCAACCCCTCACTGTCATCCTCCCCTTCAAATTCCTCAAACCTTTCGTTTATATAAAGATCTTGTTCCTTCACATCTCTTGACATCATTAATTCTTCAATTAGGTCTAATCTCCAACAACCTTCATTAGACTCTCTCGAGTGCTTCATGGTGTCTTGAATATTAAATTTCACTTCTTCCCCTTCACAACACAAACTTAACTCTCCCTTATCCACATCAATGATTATTTTTCCAGTGGCCATAAAAGGTCAACCAAGAATTATGGGTATTTCTTGGTGTTCCTCCTCCATGTCTAGGGTAATGAAATCGGTGGGAAAGAATAATTTAGGGACCTTGACTAAAATGTTTTCAAGAATTCCCATAGTAGTTTTAACTGATCGATAGACAAATTGTAGAAGGACAGAGGTAGATATCAATTTTTCAATCCCCAATTTTTTAAAAATATAGTAGGGCATTAAAATTATGGATGCCCCAACAACACAAAGAGCCCTTTGGAAGGAGTGGTTTCCAATAGTGTAGAGGATTGTAAAACTTTCAAGTTCTTTTCTTTTTAAGGGAATTTTCTGTTGCAAAATGGCACTATATTTTTCAGTTAAAGCAATATTTTTCTTTTCATCTATCCTCCTTTTCTTAGATAAAATGTCCTTCATGATTAGCATAACTAGGCATCTGCTCTAGTACTTCAGCAAATGGGATGTTTATGTGAAGGGTTTTGAAAGTCTCTAGGAATTTATGAAATTGGACATCCAATTTTTCTCTAGCCATGCATTGAGGATAAGGTATATGTTGACTAATACTGGTTTGGTCAATTTGGGGTATTTGTCCTGGCAGTTCTACATCCCTTTCCTTATCCATATTATTGTTTGTTTCCCCTTTTTATTCTTCCCTTATGGTGTGTGAAGTAATTTTAGTTTTCTTGGGTGCTACATATTCAGTGATCTTCCCGCTTCTCAAATTTATAGAGTTTCCTATCTCAGTCACACACCCTCTTATGGCTCCCACTAGAATAAGTTTCTTCAATTGGTTCATGATATCTTTTAATTATTGTTCAATTCTTTTCACAGTTTCTTCTTATCTTAATAGGGTATTTTCATGTTTGTTAAGTGTTGCATCAGTTTTGTTCATAAATTTAGTTGTAGAAGCTTTGAATTCTCTCAAAGAATGCTCAAAATTCCTTCTACTCCCATTGAGATTATTTCCATAGTTACCGATAGCACTTACATTCCCTATTTCTTACTCGTCCTCTTGGATTGTACTGGCTTGCATATTCTCTAATGTTCTATTAAGTTGAGAGATTTTATTTTGAAGTTCAACAATTTTCTATGAATCAAATAGAAAATTGCGTTCATTTTTAGTCATGTTAAGCCTTTCAGTAGGCCATTAGTACACATCTTCGGCCATCTCTTCTAATAGGTCATATGACTCATCCTATATTTTACTACTTAGGGACCCTCCAGTAGTTGCATCAATTAGAGTTCGAGTGGGTGCATTTAGTCCATTATATAATGTTTGAACTTGATTCCACTACGGGAACTCATGATGAGAACTGCACCTCAGGCACTCCTTAAAATGTTCCCAGCTATCATAGAGTGTCTCCTCCTCATATTGGTAGAATTTGGTTATTTCAATACTTAACCTTAATGTATTTGCAGATGGGAAATATTTGGCTAGGAATTTCCAAGCCAAATAATCCCAGGTGCGAATTGAATCACTAGGCAAAAAGCTGAGCCAGCTTTTTGCTCGGTCCCTTAGAGAGAATGGGAATAGCCTAAGTAATGGAATCATCAGTGGCACCATTATACATAAAAGTATCATATAACTCCAAGAAGTTAGAGATGTGTGAGTTTGGATCCCCAGTGGCTAACCCCCCAAACTGACTATTTTGAACCCTATTTAGGGTTGATGGCTTTATCTCAAAGTTATTAGCAGCTTTGTTTGTCTTAACAATTACATGAGGGATTCCCCTCACAATAAGTAAGGAATAGTCTCTCAATGCTCTCTCTCATTGCTCTCCTACTCTCCCCACTAGATTGTCATCTATATTTTCCATATCTAATTGAGCTTAATTTAAAATTAATTGTTCTCTCCTAGCACGTAAATAAGTTCTTTCAATTTTTGGGTCAAAAAGTATGTCAAAACAGTCTCTTCTATCATGCAAGCCTAGTTTCTAATCAAGGGGGGTTCACAGCAATAACAATTTAAAATAAAGAAAAGGAAAAAAAAAATTAGTTTAATAAGAAATAAGCAAAAGGCAATAATAAGTATAATTACAAAAATAGCAAAAATATGTGCAGTAATAAAAATTGCAAATCACCAATTGCTAACAAATTATCTTTAATACGAAACAAATCACTGTTCCCCAGCAACGGCGCCAAAAACTTAACTGACTGAAAATACATGTCTGCGCTCACACGCAATTGCACGTGGTCTGAAGCAATAAGGGATTTGAAGTCCTAAGATTTATTGTTCACTGAGAACAGAGTGTTTCATTACTAAAGTATATTTGTTTTCACTGATGTTTAATAAATGGTTTAGTTTATGTTTTTGGTTCCAATTTAGCAATCAAATTTTTGTTGATTAGAACTACAAGTTGAGAAAGTAGGGAGAGTTGGGTTTATTATGCAATTCATTGAAGGGTTTTGTGTAAGTACTCTTCATTATCAATTTTAATGACAAATTACCTAGATGATTTAACTGTAATCAAGCAACAATAGTCTTCTTTAGAGTGTCCCTTAATTCAAACTAAGTTATGCCTAGTGCTCAAAGATAAACTCAAGAAGGTTCAACCCCAGCACATAAACCCTCATGTGATTAATATTAGTTAAAACTGATACTTACGTCTAAGTTTTCAAATTTATTATTTTAATTGTGCAATCATGCAAGCTTGATTCCACCAAATAGCATCACATGCATTGGCTTTATTTTAGCTAAGGGAGAGAGTCAATGGGCTAAGCGGGTTATGTCACATCACCCGTAAGCACTTAACACTTCATCTTCCTCCATTAACTAGAATGAGCTATTGAGCACATTTGGTGGCTCTCAGCTAACACGCATTAACTTCTGAGCTTAGCTAGATTAATAATGCTACAATGCTCACAATCTTGTCACTGGGCTCTCGGTAGTTGTGCACTTATTCCTAGCTTAAGCTAATAGTGAGTGGTGGAGCTCTAAGATTATTTAATTTCCTATTGTTCTGTTTATCATTTCAAACCCTAATGGTTTGTATTGATCATCCTCCGTCAGCGAATATTGTCACAGATATCTACGACGAGGACGCTCTATGTGCATAGCCGTAGTTTTAAAAAGGATAAACTAGCTTGAAAATTTCTTAGTTTAATAGCATTAACTTAAATAGATACATTCATGACGCATCATTCATCCAAGCAAGTTTTCATATCAATAATCAAAAAATGACTAAAGAAATGTATTCATTGATAAATTGAGTACAAACACTTTTAATTCCTTCAAATCATTACATGTTTAGGTCCACCCTCCCCATGGAGGGTTTAGGCTTCCATTACAAAAGAAGCACAGGAATAGAAATTCAGGACATTGAACCTTTGCATGGCTCTTTACAAAAAAGAAATTAAGAAACGAGATAGAGATACAATACTAGGAACTACTGTTGCATTCTCCCGGATCTTCTCTCAATCACCGATCTCTTTCTCTTTTCAGTTTTCTGAGCTCGATTCCTCTTTCCTTTGGTGGTATCATGTTCTTTCTTTATGCAGGGCTTCTCCATTTCCTTCAGCTTTTGCACCTTCAAATATTTAGAAGCTTCACTATCAAAATGGAGAACCCCTCTTTAGCATTTCTCCTTGGCTTTTATAATCCTTGAAATCCTTCTCAGCATTTGTGCAGCCAACATTTTCCTCTTCTTGAGAATTGTATTGCAATTAAGATTTATTTATTTATTTCATTAAAAATGAGGATATTTAATTGATTTGTCATTAATTTCTGTTGTGGGAAGGGAAAATATTAAGTCTATTCCTCTCCCCAATGTTGTTTTGGCGCGCTGCAGTGGTTTTGCTTTAAAATTTTGTTAAGTGAATTTTCGTTGCGACGTGCGATAATGCGGGACTCTCTATCTTGTGCCCATTGTGGCGCGCTGTAGCGCCGAGCTCTCTGTCGTTTTCCCGCTTTGGCGCGCTGTAACTTCGAGTTCTCTGTCTTGTGCTCATGTTGGCGCACTGTAGCGCCGAGCTCTCGGTCTTGTGCCCGCCGCAACGTGCGATAGTGCCAAGCTCTCGGCCTTATGCCCGCTGCGGCATGCAGTAGCGCTGAGCTCTCTGTCTTGTGTCTGCTTTGGCGTGCTGTAGCGGCGATCTCTCAGTCTTGTGCCCGCTGCGGCACACTGAGGAGATTCTCTTCCAGAATTTTATATCTATACCATATTTTATTTTGCTCAACTTTATCCTGAAAAAATAGTGGATACAAATCAAAGTATACATTTCTAACATAAAAGTGTTTATTTTAGTTCACTTATTTTACTATAAATCTTAGATTTATCAAATATTAGTTGGGAAGAATTTTTTATAAACATTTAGAGCCAAGTACATCCCCTCGTTAGCACAAACTATAATGGAAAATCAATTCATGAAATTGGTTCAAGGGAATAAATCAGTTACTGAGTATGAAGCTGAGTTTACTAGATTGTCAAGGTACACCCAATGTTTGGTAAGTACTAAAAAATTTAGGTGTAGTCAATTTTTCATCGAACTAAAATACTCACTTAAATAAAGCCTACTTCCTCTAAGGCACACTTGTTTTCCTAATTTATTGGAGTGTGCTATGATATTAGATCATGAAGAGAAGAGTAGGTTACCATATATTAAGGAATATGGAAAGAGATAAGAACTCATGCCATAAATTAAGGAACATTCAAAAGATTGTGCCCCAATCTTCCTTCTAAGGTATTCCAGATAAATGTTGATGCCTCAATACTAAGAATGAGGGGAAAATGCCACCAACCACATTTTTATGGCAAGTGTTATCATGATGGAATAAGATGCTATTATTGTGGTGTGCAAGGTCATCATTTCAATGAATGTCGATCTTTCAAAACTATAGAAGAAGTTATGAATCGAAGGGAAACAAACACACAAACACCAATAATTTTTCACACCCCAACCCACATCCTAGTGTCAGCTTTAGCTTATACGCATGCGTCAAGGGGAGGAGCTGCTCCAAGACTAGCAATAATCATAAGGACATCTGCACTGATAATCACAACCATACCTACTCCAAGTAGGGGTCCTGCTCCTCGAATCACTACTACTACAAGGATATACATGCTTACCCCAATTATGGTGCCAAATGATAATACAGTTGTCTCACGTACCACATCTTATTTTTCTTAAGTTTCTCTCATAATTATGTTTACTTATCAGCCAAAGAATTAGGCACATTATATTTCAACAATATATCATGTGATGCTCTATTCGATAATGAAGCAAGCCACTCCTTTATTTCTAAAAGGTTTGAAAAAGCTTTAAAATTACCCTATTACAAACTGGCCAAAGATCTAAATGTTAGACTACCTTCTAGAACTTGTATGAATGCTCAAAAGTTTTGTGACTAAAACATTCCCATTAAGGGAAAACTATTTAAAACCATCTTAGTAGTCCTTTTAATAATGAACTTTGATATAATTCTAGGTATAGACTAGCTGAGCAAACACAAAGTGGTAATTAATAGCCATAAGGAAAAGGTCACCGTTAGAGGTAGTCAAAATCCCACAATCTTTGTAGACAAGCTAGGTATTTTTCCATCTCTAATCAATGTTATGCAAGCAAAAAAGTTAATATGGAAAAGATGTGACATGTATCTCATAACCATGATGAGTGAACAAAAGGATGATATTGCTCTATCTGAACTCAAGGATTGCCACCAACCAGAGAAATTGAACTCTCAATTGAGCTAGTCCTTGGAACCCAACCACTATCCAAAGCACCCTACCGCATAGCACCTACGGAACTTCAAGAGCTGAATGAATAACTATTACTCACAGATATAAGGCTAATTTAGTAGTATGTCACCATGAGGGGCCCCAATATTATTTGTTAAGAAGAAGGACGATTCACTGAGAATGTGCATTGATTATTGAAGAACCAAATAAATATAGCTAAATTAGTGTTAGAATTTAGGTTTACATAAGATTAGTGATGCTTTGACAAGTATTTTTGTGGCATTTCAGTACAAGGAACTTGATATCAAGAAAGAAGAAAAATTCAAGCAGCAAGGGTGCTACAGTGCGCCTCAATGCTTCACTCTAGAGAGCAAGGCATTACAGCGCGCCACAACACCCATCAAATAGAGAACCTGGTGCTATAGCATCCTGAATAGGCCTCAGATAGAAAGCTTGGCACTACAATGCACTAAAACATGCTTCAGACAGAAAACTTAGTGCTACAGTGCATCGTAGCACCCATCAAACAGAGAACCTAGCGCTACACCGCATCGTAGCTCACTTAAGACATAAATCTCAGCGCTACATCGAGTCATAGCACCCATCCAACAGAGATCAAGGAGCTACAGCGTGCCATAGCACACTTCGGACAGGGAGTATGGTGCTACAACGCATCATAACACCTATCAAACAAAGACTTTGGTGCTACAGCGCGTCGTAGTGTGCTTCAGACAAAAAGTGTGGCGCTACCACTCTCCATAGCGCCTGACCAATAGAAAGCTCAGTGCTACAGTGCACCGTACCACGCGACCAACAAAGTGCTTGTCTCTACAACGCGCAGTAGCATCCGCCGCATTTTCTGGATTTTTTATCTCTTCGCAATCTGCATTGAAAAGGCAAATGGACTTAATTCCTTCATATTCCCACAACATATTTCAAATTGCTAACATTAAAAATCCTCATTACCAATGGAATAAAGGAATAAAAGTAAATGCAAATTCAATTCTCAAGATGAACAATTAATTAGCTGTGTAAATGCTATGAGGAAGTCTTGAGGGCTATAAAAACATGAATTGAAGAGGAAGAGAGGTTCCGAATTTTCAATCGAAGAGTTCCTAGCCTAAATTACTGTTGAGATTTATCAATGGGGAGTTCCCTACCCATGAAAGGAAGGAGTTGCAGTTCAAGGAAAGGAGAAGAACAAAGAGCAAGGAGATAAAAAGAGTCATGGAGAAGAGATCCAGGAGAACGCAGTAATTGTTTCCTAGTATTGTACCCCTTTCTTACTCTTTTTTTTTCTTTGTAAAATCCATGCAAGGGCTTAGTTTCTCATGCTTCTCTCCTTGTATTTCTAGTTTCATGGCAGCCTAAACCCTCCTTGGAGAGGGTTGGGGTATAAGTATGTATGGTTAAGTGATTGTAAGGCAAGATGCTCTTCTTATTAATGAATGAATGTTCAAAGTTTAAAATATTTGCATTTTGTGTGAATGAAATGATTGGAACTTCTGATTCCTTGTATAAACCTACGATTAAACTTATTTTATCATCTAAACCTCATAGAGCTCATTTATCGCCTTATTCAAATGTTGTGCATGCCTGAGCATTAATGCTCGAATGTATGTGACAGCATTTGTCATGCAAAAATAGCCCATGCACAACCTTGGGCAAGGCTTGATCAATCGAGCCATGAGAAATTGTTAACACTCTCTGAGATCCATAGCTCACTCCTGATTTATGCCAGGTGATTGTTGCACGTTAAGCATGAGTCATATGATAGGCTCGTCTAGCTTCGTAAAACATCACTTTGGATAAACCAAAAGGGTATGTGTGTGAGCCAAGAGCTACTTATTGAGCCCCATAGCTCACTCTAGATTTATGCGAGGTTACTGATGCACTTAGAGCTATGGGTGATATGATATAAACCCATTTAGCCTAGTAGCTTGTGACATTGGCTAAATTAAGAGGGGATGCATGTGAGCTTTTAGTGGATTCAAGTTCATGTGATACTCAACTTTAAACACAGATTTCATTAACTTAGGCATAAGAAAATAACTCACAAAATAAATATAACATGGATGTCTTAGTGTCGAGATTGAACCTGTTAGTGTTCTTCTCAGAGCACTAGATAAGACTTAGTACATTCAGTCATTTAACTAGAAAAGACAAAGTCTCTTGAATAAGACTTATAAAACTAATCCAATTAATTCAATATGATGTTGAGAAGAAGAGTAAATGCATGAAATTATAAGAACCTGCATGTTAAATCCTAACTCTCCCTATTTTTCCATAAGTAATTTCAAGTTAGAAACTCTGAAATTGTATTAGTACTAAGAAAACACATTATCTTAACTCTTAAATAATAGTGAAATTAAGTATACTCTAGTAATAAAAATAAAACATTATTCCCAGTGGACTATAAATTTCATGATCTTACCATCTCTTATTACATTAAACCATATATGCTTAAATGCAAGCGCAGACAACATAATTTCGGTCTATCAAGTTCTTGGCGTTGTTGCTAGGGAACGATTTACTTGCTATATATTATAGAGAACATAACATTAATTAGTGATTAAAGAATTGTTATGCATATATACTTTTTAATTTTTGTAATTATTTGTTAGTCTAATTCTTTTTGTAGTTACTATTCTTTTTATTTGTTTGACAAATTTTATAAAATTTGAGTTGTGCATGAAATTTTTTACTTAAGTCAAGTTGTGCATGCGTAGGAGAAATTATTCAAATCATCTTTTTGATCCTGAAATTGAAAGAACTTTGTTAAGAGCTAGATGTACACAACTTAGAACAACTCTACACCCATAACAAATGGACCACTTAGAAATTAATCTTGGAGAAATTCACAAACAAAATAGGGGGAGAGCCCTTAGAGATTATGCCATACCTACTGTGAGAGGATTATCACACGTGATTGTAAGACCAAATGTAGAAGCTAATAATTTTGTAATCAAATTGTCTACCCTTCAGATGGTCCAAAATAACCAGTTTAGTGGTCAGGCTACGAAAGACCCCAACTCACGTATCTCTAATTTCTTTGAGATATGTGATACAATTTGATATAATGGTGTCACTGATGATGCCATTAGATTAAGTCTATTTCCCTTCTCATTGAAAGGTAGAGCCAAAAATAGGCTTAGTTCTTTGCATGGCGACTCTATCCACACATGGAATGATTTGGCTAAGAAATTCCTATCTAAATATTTCCCACCTACGAAGATCGTCAAGTTAAGAAATGGAATCTCTAACTACTCTCAACAAGAAGGGGAAACATTATACGATAGTTGGGAGTGCTTTAAAAAGTACCTAAGGCGCTGCACCCATCATGAATTCCCTTAGTGGATGCAAGTTCAAACATTCTATAACGGTTTGAACGCACCCACATGAACCCTGATTGAGGTAGTTGCTGGCGGCTAGCTCAGTAGAAAAACTCAGGAAGAGGCTTATGGCCCAATAACAGGTGGCAGGCCTAACCCAATAATAGGTGGCGGACCCCACCGTTTAATTAATTATTTATTTATTTATTAATATAATTAAATAATTGGAATTATGCTATTAAACGAGTTCTAAGAAATCCTAAAAATTCACCCATAGCTAATTTGAGGATGAGGAATTCAAAAATGAAATCAGATTTTGAATCAAAGATTTATTTAATTATCTTAATTTTATGGGTATTTAAAATATATTAAAGTTTCATAAAAAATCGATGACTTCTGAAAATTTCCAAAATTTTACTCCTATCTAATTTGGGGGTAAGGAGTAATGATGAACTCCAATTTTTTATTTGGAGATCAAATTAATTATCATAATTTTCTAATTATATAAATTCATTAAAATAAGCAGAATATTCAATTAAGCTCTGAATAGCTCTAAATTTTTAGGGTTTGCTCAAAATATCGTATGGAGACAATTGGCGATGATTAAAAGCTGATTTGATGATAAATAAGGCTTAACAACTTTCGGGTTGTTAGTTTGTGAGTGAATTTCTTGATTTTGGCATTAATATCAGTGGAAGACCTCCCCATAAAGAAGGCCACCATCACATTGTGGAGAAGATCAAGACCTGGGTTTGTGTGTGGGGAACTCGAGTAAACTTGCTAGGAGACTATGCTTTATAAAAGAAGTTCCCATCCTCGTTTAGTTTATGCCATGATGCTTTCTCTGATCACTGACACTTGCTTGTTCGAGATTCAGAAGATTCTGAGATGCTTACTTTGGGGAGGTGTGGACAACAAAGGGTTACACTACATCATATATGAAGAGAAAACTTCAAACAAGGTCTCGAGATTCGCAATCTTCAAATTTTGAGGCGTATTCTCATCGCTAGGAACGCTCTAAATTAGAAAATGAGAAATTAGATTCTATGTAAGAAGGCCAATTTGATGCGGATAGATTCTCTGGAGATAAAATCTAATTTGGTAGACATTTTTTGGTAAAGCATAATAACTATCCAATATGGCAAATTATATGAAATGAAAAGGTTGGAGTCTTGTGCAGAAGGATACGAGCTAGATGGTGGGTAATGGGCGTACTCTTTCCGTCCTACACGAGAATTGGACGGGCTTAGGTACACTGCAGATCTCTCTGAACCTGGGAGACATTGTCGAGTAGCCTCGAAGAAGTCTGAGTTTCCTTCAGAGGGGTGAGCAGATATTACTAATGTCTGAGCACTTATTACTACAATTTATGCATGTGCAAGTATGACTAGACCAATGAGAACAAAAATTCAATTATGACTATATATAGAGTACAAAATAAAAGTGAGCTGAAGAGTTGACCTAGCTCCCGCCAAGCTCCATAATCTTTCTCTTCAGCAGCACGATGACTCTTTTGTTGGAGGCAAATAGATCCTTTCTGCGGATGATGAACTAAGGACATGAAATGTATAGCCACACTCCATTTTTCTTAAAGAATGTTTTATGCTTTTCATTTGAAAATTGAGGCCCATTATCAATCACGACTATGTAGAGTAGTTCAAATCTGGTGAAGATGCTCACGCAGACAAAGTTCTTTATGCTTTTGGGTATCGCTTTGCTCAACCCACTTTGTTCAATATTAAACCATTATATGATAAGCATGAACCTCCGCTGTCGGAGAATGGCCCGATTCAGTCCAAAGGTTGCACGACAAATGTCCTTAACGATGTGATCAGTTGGTAAACTATATGCGAGTTGTCGGGAAACTCGAAAATGGGATTAGCAAGCTTTGCATCCGTACTCCTCAATATCCATTCGATTATCGAACTGTTGGCTAATAATAGAATACCCCTGTCAAAAAAGTGCCAAGCGAGAGTTAAGCCAAAATTAGGATCTCGGAAAACTTTAAAATTAGGTCAAACAATATATATCATTGGAAAGAGTATATTTTGATGATCATAATGCTTATGTTTGGAAGCAATCTGGGTAACTGTTACTCCTAAATTAATTTTTAATTTTTAATTTCAAAAAATATGAAAAATAAAATTTAAGTCTAAGAAAAGAAACTTTAGTATCATTGGATTAAGAATAATAAAAGGCTAAGTTTAAAGGTTCATAAAAATTCGAGCAACGGATTATCCATAATTAATTTATAAAATTTTAAACTTTGAAAATTAATATAAGATAAAATATAGCTCCAAAATGAAAAATTTTGGGTCGAGAATATTCCTCTCATTAAGACGCATCTCCTGGTCAAGATTTGTTAAATTACAGTACTTCTTTATTAAATTACTTACTCATTAAGTAAAGTATTTTAAGTTACTAAGTTACTTACTAATTAAATTACTTATTAAGTTAATATCTCATTTACTTACTCATTATGCAAAGCATTTTAAGTTGCTTCCTCATTAAGTTACTTGTTGATTAAGTTACTTCCTTATTAAGTTACTTTCGTATTAAATTACTCATTAAGTATTTTAAGTTACTTCTTCATTAAACTGCTTACTGATTAAGTTACTTCCTTATTATGTTACTTTCTCATTAAGTTACGTACTCAATAGATAAAATATTTTAAATTACTTCCTCATTAAGTTACTTTTTCATTAAATTACTTACTCATTAAGTAAATTAATTATTTTTCTCTCTATAAATATAACCCAAATCCCTTGTTTCCTTCTAGCTCTTCCTTCTCCTTACACTCTTCCGCTCCTTCATCCAACCCCCAGTAGCAAAGCCGCCACCCCTGCCCCTCCTCTTCCCTCCCTCTTCCTCCTTCCCTCCTCTATAAATGGTGCCCTAAACTTTCTTCTCTTCACAAAGCCCTCCTCTCTCTTCTTGCTAATTGTTCTCCCCTAAGCCTCTCTGATCCAGCAACCACCACCGACCTCCACTACTAGCAACATAAAATCTCCTTTAAACGGGAAGAATATAAGAGAGCGAGTTAATGAGTGGAATTTTATTTTAATTACTTTAAAAAAAAAGAAAGAAAAAAAAATCTTTATAAATAATAATAATAATAATAATAATAATAATAATATTATTATTATTATTATTATTATTATTCATTTTACGTTAAGAATAAATAAATGATAAATTTTACTATAAATTATATTAATGTTATTTTAATATCTTAAGAAAAAGTATTATTTTTAATATTATACTAGTATATTATTATTATAAATTAAATATGTAGTAAGTTATGCAATCTCCTCTAATAAAATAATGTTTACCCATACTTGGAAAAAATCAACACAAGCATACAAACCTAAAAACTAAAAAATTAGATACCCAATATCACTCTTTCCCTTTAATGCTTTATATTGCTGCTTAGAAACACACTTGTGCTTAATTACATTTGTTATAATATTTTAAATATCATGAATAAAATTATACATGAAATGTCTTGATAATTATGATGCATGAGTTCCATTTTTTCTTGGTGGATTAGCTTGTAGTATGTACAGACAACTATTAGAATGGGAGCTCATCCAATGTACGGAGGGATAAAAAGCTTATACTAACAAGCTTATGAGAGAGCAGATATAGATAGAAATGGGTGTTTGTATAATTTAATGAATTCCCATATGCCTTAGAGTCTGTATTTTCCCAATAGAACATTTTTAATGCATGAGATATTTGCCAAATAATTTCACTATATATTTTGTGTGATATTTTATCTTTATTCTTTAAGTTCTATGCTCAAAATTTCATGAAGCCTAATGAAGTATTTTGCATAAATAAATATCCTTTTAAAATTTATTAAATATTTTTTTATCTTATTTATTATAATCCATCTCCCTACATTTTCTATTTCTGCACAACACTTTTGTTTGAAAAATATAATGCTTGATATCATTAGGTACAGAGTATTCTCTAATTGGTATTCAGCCCGAGCATTTTCACTGTAAGTACCAAATCATAAACTAGAGGAAGTGCAAGAAGGAGATCTTGAGAAACTTTCTAGAGGATTAAGAACTCCACCCCACTACTATCATTTTATTTCGAGTAAGATTATGCCAACTAGACATCTTAATGATGTCATGAGAGCGCAAGCAATGCTAAATTACGTTATCTAAAATCTGGGGTCCATCAACATGTCAACAATAGTGTTTACCCAGCTATGAAGTGCACTAATAAGTAATTGTGTAGCCTTAGCCTTCGGTTCCCTTATAACTGAATTATGCACAGCTCAAGGGGTAGAAATTAATGACAATGAACAACCTCTCCCTTTGCAAGTGTAACAACCTTAGGTTGTTATCCTAACTAAATCTACGTTAAACTAAGCCTTAATTCTCATTCCATTAGCTTTATCTAATCATTAGATCATAATTCTAAAAACTTGGGGTCAATCGGAGCTCAATCGATTTAATTGGCTATTTTGCCAATTTTAGGACCCTGGAAATTAGCAAAATTAAATTGATCTCTAAATCTAATTCTAATTGTATTTTTGAATTCCTCATCCCCAAATTAGCTAAAGGTAAGTTTTTGGGAATTTTTAGGAATTTTTGGAGACCACTTGGTCCTAAATTGGATTATAATTATTTAGGAATATTTATTTGAATTAAATTAATTCCTTAAATTCCAAAATTCCTTCCAACGGTCAACTGCTTAACTGCAAAGTGAATCAGGATCGTCAGATTGATTTCATGCTCTAAATCTGATGGCGCGTGTTTCTTTTGCTTAGGTGATTCATCAGCCGTCAGATCGCATCCGCGATCCAATGACTGAGATCGCACCTGCGGTTTAACTGTTATGAAGGGGTGAATCAAGACCGTAGTGTCATTTCTTCGATCAATCGAACTGCTGTAATTCCACCTGCAGCTATTCATTGTCGCCTTCGCTCGAATGGCCCCGACAAAGGATTTTCTCCCTTACCATTCACACCAGAGGCTGTCCCCCACTTCCAGCACCACGTTAGGTAAGTCGTTAGCTTTCTCCTCGATTCGGTTAGGCAATCCCAGCAGGTAGAAGAGACCCGAGCCATCCCCATTGACATTTGAGCGTGGAGCTCCGAACCTGAGCTCGGGCCATTGCACAGCCATCCAGTCTCCTCCCAATGCTATAAATAGCCGCAAACTTCTCACAGTGAGCTCTTTGCTAACTGTGTGCCCCTGATTGAAGCTTCCAGACTCCCTGCACTCTCCCTAGTCTTCCCATAGCTTCTAGCCATCCTCCCCGGTATGAAAATGTGTGGTATGGCATTCAAACCCCCAATTTAGCTCAAGCGATCATCAGCAATTCTCTAAGCATCTCTGTAATCTAGTCGACGCTCCCTCTCTACAAGCCTATTATTCAGGTAATGTCACTTCCCCATTGAGTCAGGTGGACTCAATGCTCCCTAATTTGAGTTCTAGTTTAGGCTATGCAATGCTGTGAACACTCCCTATAGGATAGGTCGTATGTGCGAATGGACTTAGTTAGGTGAGCTTAGTCCAGACAACGAGTACTCATTGTTTGGACCGAGCCAGTAACATGTGGAGACAAAGACACTCCACTGACAACTTGAGCTCAATTCCAATTCACGGCTGCTGACTCAGCCCGGCTGACTGGACAGTGGGCCCACCTGACACGTGGCACTGCCAGAGGCTGCCACGTGGCACTGTGGGTCCCACGGCTGCTGACTCAACCTGGCTGACGGGGCTGTGGGCCCCACTTGACATGTGGTGGGCCCGTAGGCTGCCACGTGGCCGGGTGGGCCCCACCCGCGCTGACGCGGACCCGACCCGAAGGTGTGACCCTTCGCCTTCCGGGGCTTCTGCGGACCGAACCCAGTCCACTTCGGGGACCTGGTGCGCCCGATCGGGTGGGTTTTAGCCCGATCGGAATGGTGGATGTGAAGAGGACATGTTGATCTACCTATCATACAATTTTTGCAACGATCGAACGGTAAATGAGGGAGATCGGGGTACCTGAAGTTCGGATCGGCGAAGGATTCGGCGAAAAAGAAAGGCTGACTTCCGGGCTTGATTCCGGCTCGATCCGGGCTCCAATAGGTGAAAACTCGGAGCCTAGGGGTAGACCGAGGTCTTATAGACCGGACGGCGACCTCGCCGAGGCCTGGATGCGGCCGGATTGGCCAGAAATGGCGACGGGCCGCCGCGTGTCACGCGGGCGGAGTCGTCGATGAAGACGACTCCGCAGCCGTTGGATCTGGGCCGATCCAACGGCTGAGATGGCGCCGTCCAGATTGACGGCGCCGTCAGCTACAGTGACGGGTCCGTTAAGTACTTAACGGCACGCCGTTAGCTACAGTAAAAAAAATAATTTTTTTTTTTTTTTTTTTTTTGAAAAAATTTCAGAAAATTTTGAACATGTTTTTCCTAGCTAATTTGGGGTCAAGGAATTCAATGGCGCAGTCGGATTTTTGATCCGACGAGTATTTTGATACCTCGATTTCCGTGATATTTTTATTATTAAAATATTTGTTGAAATTTCGACGACTTCCGATTGACACGAAAACTTCACCCCCAAGCTAATTTGGGGTCAAGGAATTCAATGACGCAGTCGAATTTTTGATCCGACGAGTATATTGATACCTCGATTTTCGTGATATTTTTATTATTAAAATATTCGTTGAAATTTTGACGACTTCCGATTGACACGAAAACTTCACCCCAAGCTAATTTGGGGACAAGGAACGCAATGGCGGTGTCCATTTTTCGATCGGAGGTCAATTTAAATAGGTCTTTCTAAGGTTTTCCGAATTTCTAAAAATCAGTATTCAATCCAATTGACTCCTGAATGGTGCTAGGTTTAGGAGGTTGACTCCATTGACCTAATTAGCACATCTAATTATATTTAAGACTTAGGGTTAACCCTAATTATCTAAAGTAACAACTCGGGTTGTTACACATCGGGCCCCAACTGGCTCGCGCTGTCCCATTGAAGGAAGACCCGTCAAGTCCCGGCTGACCTGATGGATCCAGATCCGTTAGATATAATAAATTCAAATGAATTTAATTTTTCTAAGATTCTAACTTAGGAATAATGCATGGAAGTTAGGTTTCTTAGATTTTTCCCTCATCTGATATCCAAATGCTATGATATTATATACCATTTTGATTAGAAAAATATGTAGATTATAAACTGCAAAAATATTTTAGTTTCTATGAATAGTTTTCTTAATTATGTCTTAATTACCCAAATGTTATGTATCCAAATAGCATGTTTATAGTCTTTAATTCTTCATTATGTTAATTAAGACTTAATTACAAAGTTAGATTTACTTTTTTATGGTTAATTTTGCTAATTTATTATTAATTACACTAAATCTTAATTAGTGAATATTAATCACATTTGTTATCTAATTTTGATAATTGGGTATCTTTGTAATCCTTAGATAGTAGGGGACCTAATGATAGTTTTACATATCAATTTTAGGATGTTGATTTTCTAATTATCCTTAATTATTTTAAAACCCTAATTAGTCAATATCAAGCATGTTAATTAATCAAACTTAATTTAAATGCTGATTTTACACTCATTAGATAGCAATGATTGACCTAGCAAAAGTTGATTTTATTCTTGATCTTTAATTTTGCATGATAGATCCTTCAACCCTAATGAAGATTAAAGTGATTATGAATGTGATTGATTAATTTTATATGAGGGTAATTTTCTCCTAAATAAAAAAACTTGCATATAATGATTCCTTAATTAATAAAAGATGCTTTATTGATCAAACAACTAAATTCTTGATTTTATGATTTATGTTATGAGCTAAATGATAATTTTTAGAGATAAGATAATAAGATTTGCATTCTTGATTTTATCTCTTCAATCATTAATTTGCATGAAAAGTTGCATGAATTAAACCCTCTTGATTGTTATTCAATCATCAGAAGCTTATAGTTTATAGAATGAGATAATTGAGTCTTAAGAATTTTAAGAGTTAAGGTTAAGTAATATAATGAAGTTGATTAGTATAACTATAGTTGAGGTAAGTCTTAAGGTAGGAGGCCTTAGTGTAACATGTTGAGGTAGGATCCTAGATGCACCATATGAACTTTAGAGATTGATCTTATGATCTTGTGGTGGTGACAACCTATTGAACTATAGATTAAGCTTATACAATTGTGGTAATTAACCCAATTTTGATAAACTTAATAGTCATTTCAGTGGAACTATTTAATTAGTACCCATTACAATGGAGAATATTTTATATACCTTGAAATTCCTTGCTTATTAAAATAGTCTATTAGAATTGTAGTAATGATAATGTTAGTATTATCATATAGAAATGGAGGTATATATCCATAGAACTAACCTTGGTTCAATAGATTATGGGATTGGTTGCTTTGCCCTGTATAAAACTGTAGAGTTTCTATTTTATCTTAGGTAATTAAATAAGTAAAGTTTAGTTCATGATAAATATATCAATCTCAATGTATGTCACAACTATGGGTTTGGATAGCTTAGTTTGGGAGAATAAAACTATAAAATGATGTATGTCTCCTATCCATGTGCACTAGAATAAGTGTAGTTAAGCAACCTGTGTCCAATATTCCCTTTCTTAAGACATACTAATCATGTATATGTGCTCATAACATGTGATAATGTAGGATTGTATTTGAGAGCAATTATGATTTATATAGATTTTAGTCATTAAAGAACCTAAGTTATGAGACTCTTATGGTTAGAATTTTGAATCTTATGGCATGTAGATCATGAAACATATTAAGGAAACAAGTTAAATAGTTAAATATCAAAAAAGATAGTTTATTTTTATTTTATAGAATTAATAGTTTTTATCTTTATTTTCATCAAGTATTGGTATAACATAATCTGCATAAGTATAATGCATTAAGATCATTTGAGAACTACGGGATGCAGCATGCATTAATATTGAGTAGAAACTACGGGATGCAGCAGGCATTAGGTCATTTAGAATTGTGGGATGCATTGTGGCATCAAAGTTGTATATACTTGTAGCATAAACCGTGGCATATTCAGATGAATATACAGTGGAATATAACATAGTTTAGTTTAGATTTTTATTCAGTTTATAGTTTTATTTCAGCTACTTTACTTTCAGTGCACTTGCGTAGTTTCAAGTACTATTCTATTTTTAGCTTCAGTATTTGGCTTTATAGTTATTATTGTTTCAATTTTCTACAATTTGCTTTATGTTTTAATGTTAAGTTAAAAAATATCCTTTGATGTAAGAAAACACTATTTATAGCCTAAAATGTACTTAGACTTATTTTAAAAATAAAAAAATATTATTTGTAGCCTAAAATGCACTTAGACTTATTGTCTAACACAGGATTTTCTTTTTTTTTTGTTAGGGCCCTAGCATATGAAACTAACATGTCCAGCTTGGAATAATTTGAGGAGCTAGCTCATGAAGAGATTTAGGAGCTTCATGAGGAGACTAAGGAGAAGTTAATAGACAAAAAATATACATTTGTGCTTACACACAAGTGCATGTGATCTAAAGTAATATTGGGATGGTGAGATCCCGAGACTTATCATCCTCTATGAACAGTATTTATTTTGTTACTAAAGTTTACTTGAGTTTATTAATATTTAAATGATGATTAAGTTGGTTGATGGCTTTGATCCTAATTTAACAAATCAGAGTTTCTTGGATGAGAAACTACTTTTAAAGAAAATAGAGAGTTGGGTTTTAGCATATAATTTATTAAGGTTCATGTAAGTACTCTTCTTTATCAATTTAGTGTCAAATAAATTGAATGATTTAATTTAAATCAAGAAACGTAGTCTTCTCTAGGATATCCTCTAAATGTATTAAGTCTCGCCTAGTGAAGTGATGAACACAAGAAGGTTCAATCTCGGCACGTAGCCCCTCATGTAATCAATAATGATTGAGTTCAATGCTTATTTCTAAGTTATGAAATATATAGTTTTAAGTTTGCATCACATGAACTTGATTCTACCAATAGCTCACATGCATCAATTCTAGGTTCAGCTAAGGAAATGAGCCATTATGCTAGGTGGGTTATGTCACATCACCCATAGCACACAATGCATCTAAAACCTCGCATAAGCCTAGGATGAGCTATGGTGCTCAACCATTGACTCTTACCTCGCACGCATCTACTTCTCAGCTTAGCAAAGGAATTATGCTATGATGCTCATAGAGCTTGTCACAACGCTATAGGCTATCATGCACCAATTCCTCACATAAGCTAATGGTGAGCAGTGGAACTCAGAGATTACTAATTATCCCATGGCTCTATTGATCATCTTGGATCTAAGGGTTTGCATTGGTCATTTTCGCACAGCGAATGTTGTCACAAACATTTACGGCGATAATGCTCAACATGCATAGCCTTAATTCTAAGTGATTTTAAGACCTCAATGGTTTTCCTAGTTTTGAAAAATCATTTGCTTAAATATCTTCATGGCTAAAATAATTTATCCAATCCATTGTTTACATCATTTAATAAAAAAAAATAATCAAAAAGATATTCACAAGAAGATGGAAGCCTTTGCATGGCTTTTACAGAGAAAAATCAAAGGTTTAGAGTTATGGTACGATACTAAGGAACTATTGTCATGTTCGCATGTCTCTTCCTCTATCTTTGATCTCTTCTCCTTCTGTCTTTTGTGCTTGCTCTTTCTTCTCAGGTGCCGCCTTCTCCTTCCTTGGGCAGGGGAAACTTTCTCCTCTTTGTTCTTGCAGCAGCCTCTATCTCCAATATACTTTGAGTTTAGAAAACTGGAATCCTCTCTTAGTCTTGAATCGCTCTTTTATAATCCCTAAAAAATCTTCTCAGCATAATTGCAACTACCCTTTCATCTCCTCAAAAATTAAAATGCCTTCATTCCTTTATTTTCTTAAGAAAGAAGAGAGTTTAATGTAATAAATTCAATTGCCGCTGTGGGAAGAGGAGGAATCAACATTCCTATTCCTAATGCTGATTTGAATTCCACTTCTGAGAATTTTACGGCGGGCGCTACGGCGCGCGGTGGCGCCAAACTTTCAATCTTGAGGGCACTACAACGCATGGGACTTTCGAATTTGACACCACTGCAGCGTGCGGTAACATAACACTTTCAAATTTGCTGGCACTGCGGCGCGTGGAAGAGTGGGACTTTCAGTCTAAAGATAGTTGCAGAGTGTGATAGCGTGGCACTTTCGAAATTGATGGCACACGGTAGTACGGGAATTTTGGAAATTTGCACAAGTATTTATGGTGCTGGGTAACATCTGATCTGTTATAGCGCGCGGTAGCATGGGACTTTCGAATTTTATACCGCTGCAGCGTGCAATAGCGTGTCACTTTCAAATTTGATGGCGCTTTGGCACGCGATAGCGCAGGACTTTCAGTCTTGCGATCGCTACAGTGCGCGATAGCACCAGACTTTCGGTGATGGGACCGCCACAGCGCCCGGTAGCTCCTATCTTTCGAATTAATTTCTGCCACAGCGTGTTTCTTCCAAATTTTCTTAATCCTAATGAAAATTGTTTAAGCAACAAACGCATACAAAGCATACTAATCCTAATGAAAATTGTTATTTTTATTAACTCAAATTACTATAATTCTTAAATTTATTAGAAGAACTGTTGCATTGCTGATTAAGTTATTAGTTTACTACTTTTTGTTGTATGATGAGAGATTTTACTTTACTGTTCTTTTATTTAAGACCCTAGTTTGTAATAATTAATTATTGATACATTTTTTTGCTTTTTTGAAACAAATGTTTACTTAGCTTCTGTGATGAATGTTATGGATGAATATTTAAGCTTCCGCACTTTTATATATATTCTATCAGGTTACATATGCAAAAGCTTATTCGTATACTAATACTATGGCTATCTTCCCTTAATGACTTTTAGGCCAATGTATATAAGCAACTATAAACTGATACTTAAAATAATGGTACTTTACTTGTCTTAAGGATTAGTCCTAGCATCTGTTATCAGTATAGGAATACAGTAACTCAAGGGAACTCTTATTAATTCAACTTTGGTGCTGGATTGATAACAAGTCAGAATTTGTTAATTCTTTCAAGTAATGGCCCGTTTCATCGCTAATAATATTGTTGCGCATAGCGGCGGGGCAGGGCATTATAGCGAGCACCCCTACACTGAGGAACATATGGACGACATACACTGAAGAAGAATTGAAGAAGAAAAGAAGAGAATGTATGGAGAAGGAACTTCAGCTGCTGCTGAGCAGCAAGGAGAACTACAAAATCAGCAAAGGCGTATTGAACGATTGGAGGAACACCAATGACAGATAGGGAAATGAATTGACTCAAGATTTTCATATCTCCAGGATATGATGCATAACCAATTCATGTACTCCAACGAGTTCAACAATACTATTGGTAATATATTTACAAAATGGCATTTGCAAGACGGTCCAAGAGCTGTAACCTTTCTAACTCTGCCAATTATCAAAGAACCACCGACCGCACCATGGCCCACCTTAAAAGAAGAAGATGATGATAATGATGAGGATGGAGAATAATAATAAGGTGGTAGTTTTTCTTTTTGTAGTTTTATTTTCTTTTTATCATTTTTTTTTTACTTTATGATTGATCATCCATGTACTTACTATTCAAAAGAGTAATGATTAATAGTAGTAGCTCGAGAATTTGGCTAATGAATCTGAGAACTTTTATCTTTCAAGAATCTGATTAGAAATCAAATATGATTTAGTGACCTCAAATGGGGTTGGACATGCGATAAATACTCAATGGAAAAAGAAACAAAAAACAGGTAAAATGAACCAAACTTGAGAAATTGATCAACGCGTATTCTAAATTTATTCTAGTGATGAAATAAACTAATTGTGGGGAGCAGTGATTGTGATGAGAGGAATGGCATGGTGATTGAATATGGATGTATTAAACTTTCTGTAGAATTTTATGAATGTAATGCAGATGCTGAATCGGGTATATATAAAATATATATTTATAATGAGATGGAGAAAAATATCTCTCCCATAAAAAATAAAAAATAAAAAAGATGAAAAATTTATCTCCCGCCAAAAAAAACATTCATTTCATAAGAAGAAGTACGCGTGCCACTAAACTTCCTTGCAACAATCACTATAATCAATTCCTTCAATAACAATTATAGTTCTCCTAAATCCTATTTATAGTAATCATGAGATTAAGTGAGAGAAGTTGAAATCAGTCAGCTAAGGGTGAGTTTCATTAAAACCTTAAAATGCTTAATAAAATTTTCAAGATAGCATTTATCACAATGTTCCAACTATTTGATCCAAAGAAATTTCTTTAGGTAACACTAAATCTGACTAGCAAAAATATAGTTCTAATTCATTAACTCTAATTATCTAAAATTTATTTGGTCAGCTTACTCTATGATAAGTAACGAATTAAATGTGGGGGAGTGATGAACTATATATATATTATTTTTTCTAGTTAAAATCAGTATTTTTAAATGAAATATTTGCAACTCTAAATCATTTTTATGTTTTTTATAACTTTTTCAGTACAAGTGACCAATTTGTGCAAAAGAATGAAATGAAGAATAATGCACTTTCTACAATGCATCGCAATGCCTGACCATCGAAAGCAATGTGCCAATTGTGCTACAATGCCAGGTTAGCACAAGTGAGGTGCCACAATGCCAAATCATCGATGATCAAGTGCCACATCGAGCTGCAGCGCCACATCAGTGCAAGCAAGGCTCCATAGCGCATTGCGGTGCTAGCTATTCAAACGGTAAACTCTACAGTACGCCAGCTATTTGAAGCCAAGTGCTGCAACGCATCGCGACGCACTTCAAGGAAAGTATAAACACGAATTATTTGTTGAAGACCAAAGCCTCACGCGCAGTGGTGCCTACCATCCAGAAAGCACAGTAAAGCTGAATTGTTGAGAGTTAAATAGGCTTAATTTAGTAATCCCTTCAGCTCCCAAGACTGATTTAAGAAAAAAGTAAACTCATTCAACTCTCAAAGAAGATTAAATATGACTATTCTGGGAATTAGCAATTAAAAACTTCATCTTCTAAGAATGATTAAGAGGAGGAATTAGTTAGAGAAAAAGGGAGAATTAAGATTTGAGTCAGCCCCTAGGCAAAATGGGGAGATTTATATTTAAGGAAACCTGAAAAAACAAGAGGAATATTTTAAACCCCTAAGGAAGGATAGGAACCCTAGCCACAAAGAATAGTTTAAGGAGTTCCTGAAGAGAAAAGTTGCATGTCAAGAAAAAGTACAATACCAAGGAAGAAGAGCTAGGAACCGAGATAAGAGAAGACGAAGAGAACACTTAAAAATTGTTCTTGCAGATTGTATCTCTAACCTTGTATTTCTATTTTCTTATCTTGTAAGAATGCAATGAATTTTGTGTTGTTCTAATTTTTTTTTTTGTATCTATTGTAATGGCAACCTAAAACTCTCTTTTGGGGAGAATTAAATTGAGAACTATGAGATGTATGTAGTTTTTGTGCATGTAGTCAATTTCTCAAATTAATGAAATCACATTTGATTTTTGTGCTGAATTTATTTATTATATATTCGAAGGAATAAGAAAAATAACTTGAAAACTTTTAAAAATGAATTTTACTATAAGACCTTTCCTGAGCTAGATGCTCATCTCTAATTTAAAGTAAATGCACTAAGAGCATGTAAACCGTGAACAAAGTGACTTATGTTTCATTGAGCTTCATTGCTCGTGCAATTGCTTGAAATAAGAGATTACACGCATCTGAGCAGTGTAGAATAATCTAAGAAATTCTCTGATCTCTGTGCCCAATTCAAGACTTAAATACGGAGAGTTGGGCATGTTTCAAGAAGTGGAAAGTGACATAAGTTCATATGTGCTTCATTGCTCATCTTTAGATTAAAGTCAGAAATTAGATGCGCATGATCCAAGACTAACCGGAGATCCATTGCTCAGATCTCTGATCCTTTTGACAAGTTCAATTAACATTCTTGGAAGCGAGAAGTTGCACATGTTCACCACTCTCTGTTTGATTTGGCCAAGGAGTCGCCCGTGTTCACCGCCCTAAAACTGAATTTTAGCTTGAAATCCTTTTACGCAAAGAGCCTTATGTAACGGGGTAAAATTTTACCACAAAATTTTAATTTACCCAACTGACTTTTCATTTCAAACATTTGTAATCTAAAATTCTATGAAAAAATTATACTTTACACCTAGTGTTTTTTTTTTACATCAAATAATATTTTATCTAAATCGAAGGCAATGAACATAATAATTAAAGCATTAATTGAATCATATTTTTGTATATCATGAAACTCTAAACCTTCTAAATGCAACCAAGCTTGAACTAGTTCTTTATTTGATAGTATTCTTAAACAAGCAACCCAAAACTTTCCTATTTACACATCTACCTCCTAATTTTTGTTAAATATAACATAAGATTATAAGAAAGTTATTCGTAAATCGGGTGATGATTTTGAATTAACAAAATAGGATAAAAAATTGGCAGTCATACTCAATAAAAAACCCATAATTGCTACAATTCCAGCATACCCATGTAAGCTTTATGCTCAAAAATTCATGGAGTGTTAGCTTTGTAATATATCTATTAAGCTAGCTAATCATCTCCAATTTAAATATATTTGTTCTTAATTATCAAAAAATCAACATCCAAAAATGAATGTTGCAGAATAATAGTAAAAGTCGTTGGATTTAAACTCTTGACACAGGTTAAACCTTGGTTCAAAGTTGGTTTAGGTGTCAATTTTTTGAGTCCGACTCAAAGATAACTCAACCCAAATACAGAATGTGAACACATGATCTCATTTCCAATATCATATATTGTACTGTTACTCATAGAGTGAGCAGATCTAATGTACATCTACCTCTATTGTTTAAGGCAAGCATTAACAGGCATAATCTCTCGAACAACATTGACAGAAACATACTGATAAAAATACATTATAGCAGCTAAACTTGCCTCATCAAATGTGCCCCCCCATACAGATGATGATTGGCATAATGTAATTTCTAAAAATGGAGCATTAAACAAACTAAAAAGTTTATGTAAAAGAAATAGCGAGCTTACGTCACAGTTGTTCTTTAGCCTTCTTGCGTGCCAGGAAGCGTTCTCTAGCTGCAGTAACTGCATCCTGGCTTCTCTTAAATCGCTCAGCATCTGCTTTCTTATCCTCAGATGTATGTTGGGATGATTCTCCAGAGTTATTTTGATTCAAAGTAGTAGAAGCTGTTGCCACTGCTTTGCTTTTGTCTTGTGGGGCGAGAGAAAATGAATCAAATGAGGATATATTGCCAGGGAGATCTTCCGAAAAATCAAGTGATGTAGGCTTTTCATCCCTTTGACCTCCAGCCAGATTAGAACGAACGACTGCTTCAGTATCTGGCACCGTATCACCAATTTTCCCAGCAGTGGTTAATGATTGTCCTAAGGTTGGTTTTAAAATATGCGTTGAATGGGCACCAAAAGCTACGTTCTTGTTGAGACTAAAGTAGAAGTCGGTTAGATCACTCTTTTTGGTAACCTGAAATAAGAAAGAAAAATTAGGCTAAGGCAAGGTTGTTACTGTTGGAACTATGGCAAAGTAATATGGTATGATATATTAAATTTATCAACAAGAGATAATAATGGTGGTGCATTCAGTGATGTGACGCTTGAAAGAAGAAGTTCAGAAGCACTCATTAAATTAACTGGGAGGGGAGAGGAAGGTGAAGAGAAAGCAATTAATCACCAACAATTATTAAATACTAACCAATTAAAATAGTAATTATCAAAGTACTCTTTTATTTTAAATAAATATTTATTATTTTTTGAAGTATGAAAGTACAAATTTAAGAAAATAGAAAATTTTAAGAAAAGTTAGCAGCCAAATTTTAAATTCCACTATAACAACTACAGTTACAGATTTAAGAAACTTCCTAGCCAAACATTTATCAGAATTTATTACACCCTGAATTTTATTAATAAACAGTTCCTTAAAATATAGAAGGTCACGAGGTACGACCCTCATGCCACCACAAGATTACACCCAAACCAGTGATAGGTGGGAACCTCATCCAATGCATGCACCTTTCAAAACATTCACATTGGATAACAAATCTACAAAAATACTACAAAAACAGCAATGTCTTATCATGTACACATTATAAAACTATAATGCAAGAACATAGAAGCATAACTGAAAAGTTAAGGAATCATACATCCTCTTTCTCCTCAAGAAGTTGACGCAGCCTTTCCTCCTCTAACCACTGTGTACGTTCAGCAAGCTTCTGTCTGTATGCATTTGTGACAAACTTTTCCTTGTCTTCATAGATATGATCATCCTTGTTTCTCTCTTTTAAAAGTTTCCGCTCATATACTATTTCATGTTCCCGCTCACGCTTTTTTGCACTTTCGATGATTGATGTTATAAACTTCGGCTATAATCAAGAAAGCAAGAAACAATTATGCTTTAAGAAACGATTTCTGTCAGGAAGACATCTTTTAAGAAACGGATGGCCTTTTGGCCTTGAAACTGACTGACATCTGCACTAGCAATACAAATATCTCATAATAAAAAAAAAATGAAATACCAAACAAAAATGCATGGGTTTCAAAATTAAAAAGCAAGGTGTTACATGAATATGAAACAAAAATTCACACGATGTGTGAAGGCACCACCACACACAAAGGGAGAAAAGTATATTTGAGAGTAGATCGCTGAGTGTCAAAATAAGGCAAGTGAATCGTTTTTAAATTGCACAAAACTATCTAATTTAAGAACTCATTAGACAATCTAAATATATTCTGCATTTTACATACATTCTTTTAATTAATATATAGTATAGATGTCAAATCCATTTTTTGTTCAAGATTCACTCTTTTCGACAAGAGCCCATGCCACAACGATGTGGAAATGTCGTTTCAAGTCCAGCATAACGCTTCACCCAAGGCTTCATTTTATACTCTTAATAGGCATATGCTTGTAATGAAAATTTAACTAATTCAATAAATACTACAGCATTAAAAATGTATAAAACTACACGGTTCATCATTCATACAAATTTTAGCCTAAATAAGTATGACGGAGGTATTGTGCCCTTGTGTTTTGATCTGTTTTTAAAACTCCAGAGCAAACTTCAATTCAATAAAATTTCTCTTTACTCCAAAAGTGGAATTGTATGGAATCTCTTACAAAATTAAATTTAAATAAAAGCATTGTTGTAATCTCTTAAATTATTGAATCTCTTACAAAACTACAATATAAAGATGAGGACACTATCAAGTAAATAGACCTAAAATATTGAGAGAGCTAATTGTTAATGAATCTCTTGCAAAATTAAGAACTCAAGAGCAATACATAAAAATGAGTAAACGACCAAGTAAATAGAAAGGAAGATATTGAGAAAGCCTAATGCTTCAAAATTATAAAGGAGAAAAAAAAAATATTCGGAGCAATTTGTGAGTAGTGTAGTAACCTAGTGATTCAAGATTTTAAATTTGTTATCCCATGTCATAGAGTCAATTTCCACTTACAACATATTTTTCTTATTTAAAGCTCACCTGCTTTCAAAATAAAAATTATTACCTACCCTCATACAAGTTCAAAGTAAAGTTCACAGCAAACCAAACTTCAAAATAAAAATAGGTTACACAGTTATTTCCTTTTCCTAATTTAATATACATCTTTTTGAGCAGCAAGCTAAAACTAAAGTTTTTTTCAAAAATAACCAAATAAAAAAATTTGTAACACTTACAACAAGTTAACGAGATTATGTTAACAATCAAACAAAAAAAATGAAATAGTTAACTTCTTTCAATGAGCAAATAATTCTTGCGGCAAAAGATAGAATCCTCAAATTTCTAACATTTTAGGCAAAAAAAGTTCATTAATTGCAGTATCAAAATGAATATAATGATTGTGTTATCAAATTGCACATAATGACTGTAACTGTTTCCATTTGTCGCTATAAACTTTTGCAGGTGCTTGAAAATTCAATCATTTGATTTATTGAATCCAAACATGTGAATAAATTTTTTAAGTTTTATTCTTTTGAAATGCTTAAATTTTGGGAAGTTATGTTAACTATCATGACAATTTAACCATAGTTGCATTATTTACTCTAAGTCTCATTTAAGCAAAATATAACAAGTTGCAGCAAATTAACAAAAGTATATTATTTTGTATTTACGCTTTTTTTGTTTGCTTGCTTTCATTCTCAATACATAGTATGATTATAATTGAATAATACACTTTTTTTTATGTAGGTACATTTACAGCTTAACCTTCAAGTTCACAAATAATGATACGATAACCTTCTTCATTCAATCTAAATTTAATGTATCATTACTCATCAAAGTTAGTTTAGAGTGTGGAAACCTCTATTTATATTGTGCTGTTTTATCACTTAATCTAATGTTCTCTTATGTGGTTGGTTAATAGACCTTTCATCCTATTAATAAACACTAAATTGATATTATTCATTACAATCGCTTTAGAGACTACTCAATTTTCATTGTTTTTTTTTTTGGATCATCGTTATGTGAATAGTCATTAATTAAAAACAAAATAAGTACAATCAAATTAGGAACAGCTCTCAAATCCTCTCGAAGGATGCTCAAGAGCCCGTCGGGAATGAGATTCTTTCCAACAAAAGTGAAATCCCCGCCGTGGGACCAATTCGCATAGAAGCTTGCGACGCAGTTACAAATTCTATCAAACTGTAAAAATAAGATGTCTTGAAAGAACAAAAAAAAAACAAAAATGTCCAAAAAGCGGTCAATTTCTTTCTTTGAGTAAAAGATCTCATTGATCTTCAAAAGTTTAGTGATAACACCAAAGTTGTCACCTTTTATGAAACACCATCAATCTCAAACATCCATGACTTGAGAATGAAGCCAAGAAGCTGGGCCGCTACAATCTCCGCATCAAGCGGAAAGTATGCCTCCACTTTACATTCCTGAGCAAATATGAGGACACCCACCGCATCAAGCGGTAACTTGACCCAGCAAAGGCCGAGGAATTCCAAAAGCCTACAGAGAGTATAGCTCAGTTTCATGGTAGAAAAAAGAATATTTCCAGCACAGATTGCAGGGGTTTGAAAGTTTTACTAGTGAATCTTTACAATGCGACATCTCCAAGAATAAAAGAGCACATATGTGAAGATTTGGGCAGCAAAAACTGCAAACTTATCATCTTTTGGTTGCATAATGAGGTTTTCAAAATCCTCCCAACAACAGATGCACTAGTTGAGGAACCCTAGCAAGGCAATCCGCAATGACAATTGTGAAGGTGCGTCTGCAAACAAAATGCTCAAGATTTTCTGTTTTGACACAACCCCAAATGAAAAGATGGTTCTCTGCTAAGCCTCTCTGAAAAAACCATTCTTTTGAAGTTAAAGCATTGCGAAGGAGCCTCTAAAAAAAGATAGTCTCGCGAGAACTCGGATTCCATTTCCATATGTGCCCAAGCTACAATGGTTCCTGTCGGACTTCTAACTCATAAATTTGGTGAGAGTATGATATGTTCATGTTGTTCGTTTTCCAAATGACATGGCCCTCATTATTGGGATTAAAGCACACATGTTTGTTGATGTAATCGGCCAAAGGTTGGCCAAAGCAATTGACCACTGTGGGCAAATAAAGCCGGTTCCCCTCCATGAGAAATTGTCGCCCTGCAGATCCTTCCAAGGTCACTAAAGTTAAAACAAAGAGCGAGATTGTTTAATGGACCCAAGTCAGAGCAATTAGCCTCTAACCAATCAATTTTGCAACCATTTCTAATGCTCCACCAAGTGGGTTTAAACCAAGTCCCATCCCCTCACGAGTATGTGCCAAATTAGGGAGTCATTCCTTTTTTTTTTAAATTGCGGCCCCTTATTTGGTACCTTGGCATCACAAGTTGAATCCAAAACCTGTCTTCTTGGTTGATAAAACTTAAGAGGTGCAGTGAACAACAATAGTGCTCTTCCAAAGTCTAAGGCCAAGCATGTCAGCCTCTTTGGGGAGGCATATACTTTCCATTGTATGTAATAAAGGCCCTTACTGTTCGACCCATCCCAAAGAAAACCTCTCATAATCTTCTCAATTTCAAGCAAGCACGAATTCGGAACTGAGAAGTGCATCATAGAGTAACTCAGCGTGGATGCGATGACCGAATTTATGAGGCAAACTTATCTACCAGTGAAAGAGCCTGTGTACCCCAAGAGCAAACATGACCTCAAACCTTTTTTATAATATCAGGAAAATTCTGCACCTTGGGCGGCTTTCCTGACACTTCAAGGCCCAAGTATGTGATGCTCTGCTTTCTGCAAACTTCAAGGGCGAGGCAAGTCGGCCTTGCATGTGAACCAGTGTTTTTTTAATATGATTTGAGACTTGGAAGGGTTAGTATCTTGACCTGTCCAACTTCCATACTCCACAAGCACATCTTGGATCACATTTGTCACTGCAATGGATGCATGTGCAAATACAATGACTTCATCGACATATAGGTGGGAAATAGAAGGGCCATTACGATCAAGCCGCACACCAATGGGCCTCCCACTACACACCTCCTCATGTATGGAATGGGAGCATAAAATGAAACAATATGAGAGCGGTCAACCTTGATGAAAACCACACTTGGCATGAATCCATGGAAGACGCTCTCCGTTAGCCAAAACTCAAAAATGAACATTTTTGACGCATTGCAAGGCCCAATCTATCCAAAGCTGAGGAAAGCCATACATGTCTAGCACAGAAATTAAGCAGCCCCAATCCATCTTATCATACGCTTGTTCTATGTCCACTATGGCGGCCATAAATGCCAACTTAGAGGTAAAGTAGTAGAACCTCGGTAGCACCTCCTAAACTGTAAGGCAATTATTGCCAATGTATCGGCCTAGAATGAAAGCACCCTGTTCCTTGGTGACAAGCTTGGGAAGGTGGGTCTTCGGACAGTTGACAAGAATCTTTACCACAAAAGTGTACTTCGATGTTTTTAAATATACATTAGTAACATTAAATGACATTTTCTCACTTTAACAATCTATGATATTTTGATATAACAACTTTTGAAAAATCTTTATTTTTGAGTAATATGATTCGATAGACCGAGTCAACAAACCGAAATACACCTCAACCCATGACCAATAGCTTGGTTGGTTCAATGAGGTTCAATTCTACAAACAATGCTAATGGGAGTGAATTCACATTAACTGTTGCTTCCCATCAAAATAACTACGTGATGCTCATATTATTCCCAAGCATCAAACATCCTCTCATCTTGGTTAACTTAAGATGCTGAAGCATTATTGATGCACATTCTTATCAAGTCAACCCTTCCCAGTGCTTCAAATGTGTTAAGTAGATTGGTAAGAACAGGCAACAAACAACTAGTGGAGCAATCAGCACAGTAAGGGGTGGAGCATTTGGCAGCCAATCGGTAGAATGATCAACAGAGTGGTTGCACTAGTATGAGACACTCCAGTAATCCTGACTAGTTGGTTATAGTGTTGCAGAAGAGAGGGTTGTGAACCCTGAATGACCGAAGAGCACCCAATCCTGCTAGGTTGTGACTTGGCTTTACTACTGCTCAATGACCCAAGTGAGGTTGGAGATGTATTCCAACAATTAAGACTAAACACTTTAAAAGGATATTGTGCCGATAGATGGTGAAAGGTTTGATAGCTAGCCATGTGACTTCACTCTGGTTTGCCTGATTTTCAGCCATCTCGTAGAGAATACCCCCCTCAATTATCTCTAATGATGGTAGCACGTGATCACAAGGCAAAAACCAATAAACATAAATATATTTATTCAAAACATACTATTTTAAAAGTCACTAATAATAATAATAACAATAGTACATGTGTATGCGATCATTTTTGTTCTTTTAATGGCAAGCAACCGAATGCTTTAATGAATACTTCATGTCCTCTAAGTGAAAACACTTTGGTGATGAAATATTTCCAATACAATAGAATTTCAAAAAAAATCAACATTTTCTCTCATACCAAAAACACAATTGCCATGATTAAATTATTTTTAAAGCACATTGCCCAATATATCGATAAATTTCGAAAACTATAAAACGAATCAAAAGAAAAGCATTCAACTTAGTAAACCCTAAAGAATAAATCTCATTTCACAAAGTGCATGAGAATATCTTTAACTTGAGATAGTTATATTCAACAGTTGTAGTTTTTTTGACAAAAGTGGAAAAAGCAACATGGGAAATCGACATGATTTATCGCTGTTCTTCAGTGAATCCCTTCGATTTACAATGTAAATCAATAGATTTTTCTCTTCGCGCAGATCTCAATGATATTTTGTTCGTGTTACCATCTACAGGTAATATCAATAAACTTTATTTCTCTAGGGTTTTTTTTCACTCTTTTCTACTTCTTTCTCTTCGTTTTGGGTTTCCCTTTTTTTCTAGTTTTTTACTTTATTTTTCTTTTATTATGTGATTGGTTATTCAAGGCTTCAGGATCCAGTGATTTGAATATTGTTCCATGGAGTCTGGTTTTGAATGGGCAATCCTAGATCGTTAATTGAGACTTTAATGGGTTTTATCCGGTAATACCCCGATTGTAAGTATTAAACCTATTGCTAATCATAGAGGCAAACCTACACTTTGGTTATCAAATTAAGAAATTAATATCCTAGCTAAACCCTTTGATTTTACACTGGTTAAGTGGTTCACTAATGGCAAACCTCAGATGAAGGATATTCTAAAAATTTTTAATAGCCTTTGTCTCATTGGAAGTCATAATGTTGGTTTGCTGAATTCAAGACAATGATTAAATGACTCATAAGGATGTTATGTCAGACGTTTTCGGGCTAAATTTCTAAAATTAATATCTGCCTTCGATCCTAAAGTTGAATCACCTACTGCCCCTGTTTGAATCAACTTCCCTCTCCTTCCAGTTCATCTTATTATTCATTATATTTTGTTTTCCCTGAGATCCTTCTACGGGAAACCTTTATAAGTTGATAGTGCCACGAATTTATCCAGATTTTTGATAACTCGTGTTCTTGTAGAATTAGACATTTCTAAACTTTTGATAAGGCTATTTGAATTGGGAATGATGAATGTGGCTATCTTCAAGAAGTGGAGCTTGAAATTTTTCCACCTTACTGCTCTCATTGTAGGATGATTGGTCAAGTTGTTGACCAATGTTTTAAGAGAAATCCTGAACTCAGAAATGTGTCTCATGACCCTTATAACCCTAATAGACATGATGGAAATTAAAATAACAATCCTCCCTAATAGACCGAGATGAGTTTATGTTCAAGAAATTCTAATACCCAGCTCAAAAATAACTATTAGGAAAACCCCTCACGATATGAAGAGAACACAAGGAATGTTCTTCTTAAGTGTTCTCATGAGAATGGGGATTATTGAGAATGGGATTATTGAGGATGCCCATTTGGAGACCACTGATAACGCCACAGTCTTTCCTGAAAACAATCTTATTTGTGATAATACTATTAATGAAAACCTTAATCTTAATACAGGGATTCCCTCTAATAATAATGTTTTGGATAATGAAGCTTTTATTCCTCCTGCAATGAACGTCACTGAGAAGGTTGCTAACTTGAAGAACCACTAGATCAAACTTCTTTTCATCCCAATGATTAAATTTCTTATATGGAAATATTAGAGGTATTGTTAATACCTCTTGTGCTAATCATCTTCATAGGTTGCTTTTCAATAAACATATTGATCTTCTCATTTTCCTAACACATTTTCAATCCTCTAATGACATTGATTTTTTAAGAGATCACTTGGGTTTAGTGATGCTTACTCTAATATTAATGGCAAAATTTAGTGCTTTTGGAAAAATGGCTTTACTTGTGATATTGTTGATGATTTTGATCAAGTTATTACTTTATCTATTAACTTCAGTTTCATTACTGCAGTTTGCACCTTTTTGTTTATGCGAGCTGCTCCAGAAATGGTAGATGAGATTTGTCAAAAAAATTGAGACAAATTAAGGCTAATACTACCTCTAATGCTAATGAGAAAAAGGAGGCAGAGATCCTAAGTATAATATGACGGAGGAATTTAGTAGTTGTATTTTTGGTTGCCAACTCTTAGATCTTGGTTTTTCTGGTACTTGGATTAATAGCAAGGTTAGGGAAAGACTATACTGTGTCTTCACTACTGAAAACTGGAATAATTTTTTCAATACTTCCAAGATAGCCCACCTTAATAGAACGGGTTTTGATCATACCCCTCTCAATTTCTCTATTACTCCCATTAGTCATATCCCTTCTCCAAATTTCAAAATTCAAAATGTGGATAGATAAAAACTCTTTTTGAATATGGTGGAAGCTAACTGGAAGGTTTCAATTGCTGCTGAATCTATGTTTATTCTTTGGAAGAAACTTAAAAGACTTTAGGATGACTTCAAAGCTAGAATAAACAGATGTTTGGTGCTACTTTTGAAAATGTAGAAAGGGCGGAGAAGGGAGCTGATGAAAAAGAAGCTTTATTTTTATCATCTGGCCTTGAGGATAGACTGGAATGGAAGAAAGCTTCTGCTAATTTATTTCATTGGTTTGATATTGAGGAATCTCATTAGAGACAAAAAGCTTCTTTGAAAAAATTTGCTAAAAATGAAAGAAGTACTAAATATTTTCAAGCTTGGGTCAAAAAGAAGCGTAATACTAATTGGATTCTCAAACCTAAAATTCAAGCTTCTGCTATCGAATACTTTTCTAATATTTATTATACTGAGAATAGATGTAGCGTTTCTCACATTGATGATAATATTATTCTCAATATTATTACTAATGCTGATAACAAGAATCACCTCCCCGCCTTCCATGAATGAAGTTAAAATTGTTGTTTTCTCCTTGGATGGGGATAAGTGTGCAGGTTCAGACAATTATTCTTCCCTGTTCTTTCAAAAAGCTTATAATATTATTAACAATGATGTTTGGAAAGTTGTTGATTTTTTTAAGAGTAGCTCAATTTCTAAGTTTTTTACTTAAACTACAATTGTTTTAATTCCAAAGAATTCCTCTTGTGCTAATTGGAAGAATTTTAGACCTATTAACTTATGAACTAATTTTAATAAGATTCTTACTAGACTTAATATTCTTCCCAATATTATCTCCCCTAACCAAAGTAATTTTATTAAGAGCAGGTTCATTAGTGACAACATTCTTTTAGCTTAAGAGCTCATCCATGATATTATAAAAAGGTGGTGGTGGTAATATGATAATTAAAATTGATGTGGCTAAAACTTATGATTCTATTAATTGGCACTTCATCTTTCATGTGCTCAAGGGCTTTGGTTTCTCTGATTTTTTTATTTATCTCATTAATAATTGTATTAATAATGTTTGATGGTCCTTGCATATTAATGGTTCTAAAGTTGGGTTCTTTAAAAGTATACAAGGGAGATTATATTTCTAACAGACTGAACCACTTGTTTGAATAAAATCCTTTTATTTATTTCAAAACTTTAAGCTGCTTTGGGAATCTCTCATCTAAGTTTTGCTGATGATACATTAATCTTCACCAATGGTATTATTTCAACAATTAGAAACCTTATGATTCTTTTCAAGCAGTTTGAAATTGTTTCTAGCCTTAGTGTGAATAAAAACAAGACTTGTTTTATTACTTCTAAGCATATTAACGACGCTAGATGCCAGCACAATTCGAATATGACTGGTTTTGCTCATAAATCCCTCCCTATTGCTTACCTTGGCTTTTCTTTATTTAAGGGCTTTTAACAAAATTATTTAATATCATGCTCTTATTAAAAAATTAAAATAAACTTATCGGTTTGGATCTTGTGATTTTGTCTTCTAGAAATCGTGTTATGTTGTTAAAGAGTACTATTAGATATATTCCTCAGCATTTACTTCAAATTCTGAACCCCCTTATGAAGTCATTAAAATAATTGAAAATTTGTTCAACAAATTTCTGTGGGGTTCCAAGAATAATTCTAATAACTTCGTTGGTGCAAATTGAGTGAACTTTGATTTCCCTGTGAGGGAGGTGGACTAGATTTTAGATCTCTTAAAGGCATCATAAAGACTTTCATGGCTAAACTCTGGTGGCAATTCCGTGCTAATAGCAACCTATGGGCTATTTTTGTCAAGGATAAATATTGTAAAGGGACTCACCCTAGTTGTACTAATGCTAAATCTACTAATTCTCCCCTTTGGATTAGAAATAATAAATTTAAAAGAAAGTGAAGTATTTCATTGTGTGGATTGTGGGCACTGGTGATATTTCTTTCTGGCAAGATGCTGGATTGGTGATAATAATCTGGCTTCTAACTACCCTAACTTCAATCATACTTCCCAAAAGGTTAACGCTTTTTTTATTAGGGATGACTGAAACATAGATAAGCTTTTGGAAACTTTTCCAAATAACCATATTCTTGTTGAGAACATTCTTTCTACCACTGTTAGAGTGGATGATCCCGATAGAATGGTGTGGAAAGGGCTTTCACCTGCAAATTATGATTTTAAGAGATCTCTTAATCTGATTAGAACAAAGGCTGCTTGTTTTACTATGGGTAAAGTATTTGACATAAGGCTATAAGACCTATAATTTCTTTTTTTGCTTGAAGAATTCTTCATAAAACGCTTCCTGTTGACAAAATTTTAAGTCTTCAACATTTCCACCTTCTCTCAAAATGTTTTTGTTGCATGGTTGGTTGTGGGGATCCTGCCAGAAAAATCTGAGCCACTATGGCAATGTTTTGGGCTATAAACCTAATTTTAATTTCTATTTTTACTATTATGCTTTATTGGGAAAATTCTGATAGTTTTGTTAAGGCAAGTCATATCTGTATTATCTTGCTTATTGTTATTCTTTGGCATATTTGAGAAGAATGTAATAACTGCAACTATAGAAATTTCAAATTCAATGTTGATAGAGTTATTTGGAAATGCAATCATTATATTACTCTTGCTATTAAATCTAAATTACGTAACTATTCTAACTTCAAGGGTGATGAGGGCTGTAGAACTTTTTCAATATTAACAAACCCCATATTTCTCACACGAGACATATTGTTAAGTGGCTTAAGCAAAAGTTGGATTTCCTTAAAGTGGATGGCTGCTTCAAGGGCATATGTGTTGAGGCGGCCATTGGTGGGATTCTCAGGGATCATTGTGGTAACATTATTTTAGTGTTTTATCATAAAGTCAACACTAATTCTGCTATTACGACAGAAGTTAAGACCCTTCTTATTTGACTTTCAATTTGTACAAATTACAGTTTTACAAATTTATGGATTGAACATGATGCTTTGCCCTTGTCAATATTGTTTATTCTACTACTGCTGGTGATTGAACGTTGGGTTATAATCTCAAAATATGTTTAGCTTGCTGAAACATTTTAATTTTACTATTTCCCATATTTAACGGGAAGGAATTAAAGCTGCTGATTGGTTGGCTTGCTGGCAATCAGTGTAATGATCTTAGAATTTTATTTTCCAACGATACCCATAGGCCTTTGGCTGCTATATGCAAATTAGACTGATCCCAACTACCCTACCTTCATCTCTTAATCCCCCTTTCCCTGAGTATTGGTTTTATACCAGTGGTAATACTGATTCTTCCTTTATTATACCCTATTGTCAGGAATAAATTTACTATTTCTTGGCAATAGGCTTAGTAAATTAAGAATCTTTGTTGCTGGGTATAAAATTCCCTCCTCCCCTTTTTTTTCTTTCTTTTCTTCTATGGACCTGGTTTCTTCAAGCTGTTCTGTTGTGTTATCCTTAGAAGCTTCTTGGCTATTTAATCTGTCATGTCTTTAGGACTCTTGGTTTCTGTAGTTTTCTTCGACAAGTTGAGACTTGTTGTTGCTTCTTGCTTTGATGATTCGCTGGACATGATTGGTGGACCTGAGAGTTGGGACAAAGGTTTGATGCTACTGCTGGTTGGGTGGGGGGGCTGCCGTTTTCTGGTATGTGGATTGATGGGCCGAACAATTGCTGTTGCGGAGCGTCTCCGACTGGATCAGGTGTTGCTATTATTTTTTCCCCAAACTAAGCTTTCGATTGTATTCTTTTTGCTTCGTTCCATTAACTTTTAAGACTATACCCTGAATTAATTTTTTTTAGTTTGATTTGACTTTATTTATTTTTTTAAAATTTATATTAAAATCAACCAAACCCAATTGCTGTACTTGATTCTATATTAATAAAATTTGCAAATTTAATGGATGGCAATTTTTTGCCAGGGTGTTGTAATAAACAGCAGAAAACATAAACAATCAAAAAAAATTGTGTTCATTAATCTCAAGGTTAATATGATGGAATTCGTAATATTACCTCCCTCTTAGCATGGTCCTGAACACGAGAACGAGCAGCATTGGATTTCATCTCATCATAAACCCCATCATAATCAAAAGCTAATGGGTCCTCCTCAAGAGCCTTCTTTAGCTGTTCATCTACCTTATAAAATCAAAAGAAAAAAAGTTCATCTTCAACTATTTGCCTATTTCCAAAGAACAACAAATTTATTAAGATAATAATAATGAAAATAATCAGCAGTACCTGTTGAAGGCCCTTGGACTTTGAACGAGATACCACCTTCAAAACATCATCGTCGTCACCAAATATACAATTTGGAGGACAAGTCGGTGGCTTTGACGCCATCTTCTGCTGATCAGGAGGAATTCGAAGCTTCAGACCATATTTCTTCATCCTCTATGTCACTCCTTTCTTTATACTGTAAAGTTTAAAATAAATTCATACAAGAGCGATGCACCATCCAGCATATACATATTGCATCAACAACCATAGTTCAAACTCATTAAGAAACTAAAAAAAATATAGAACATTTATCCAAAATAAGCTGTTTAAATGAGAATAAAAACTAATAAACAAAAGTGAACATTTCATATAAAGACTAAAGTACAACGGCATCATATGCAGAAATTTCACAACCAACTAGTATGTTACCAAGTATTAAGTGAAATCTACTGCTAACAACACATTGGGATGCATCCAAATTAGACCTGGGCCTAGGCTGGGCTTGACTAATAATTATCTCTTATAATTCTCATGATTCTTATATTTAAACCAACCTTTTAAGACACATTTGCATCAATTTTTTTAAGTTTCATGTAAAGTATCATAAATATATAATGCAAATTTACGTGTTTCTCCAAGAGCTGGCAGGGAATATCCAATTTTGTGATATTTATACTACTAATGTGAAACAAAAGAGTTCTCGATCATCCATTGCACTAAGATCAATAATTTCACCCATCTAAGTGAAAGTAAGGATTTAATAGTATTGTTTAATGCTATCAATAAACATTGAATTTGAAGGGTCAAAGTCTGGTCATACTAATCACAAAAGAATCAATAGTATTGGCCTTAATAGCATCAAAGATACATCTCTTTCATGACAACATAATTGAAATATTAGATCAATCATTGGAGATCAACTACTTTTTCAAGCCACATAAAGGCATAGCAGTTGTGGCATTTGATAGTCTTGGTAAAGAATTCATATAAAGCTCAGAAGAACAGCTCATCAGATATAAATGTGTGATATTGTTGCAATATATTAATATCAACATTACTTATTTCACTTAAAGATAAGTTTGCAAATCCTTATGTTAGTAATGTCAGATAAGCAAATATTAGCTTATTCTTCCATATAGATATCGATCAAAATTTTAAAAATCTAGCAACTAATAGTGACAACAATTAAATTAATTTAATAGGAGCAAAAATTAAGTTATGAATATTGTTATTGTTAATAGAATAAGTGATGTAGGACAAAATAAATTATATGCGGAGGGTATGATGATGATTACACCAACAAAATAACAAATTAATCACGATTGAGTATCGATAAATAAGGCGAATTTTGCGTACAAATGCGAAATTAAAAAAAATGAGATTGAGATGATTCGCGCCACAGTTATACTAACACACAAAATTCCTTACCATATAAAGTATAGAGATAAATAAGAGCTATGGTTGATCTAACATGTGTCAAAGTTAAGGCAACTGGTGGCAAAGCGAGGATAATTAAAGTCGACCTCTACAAACAGTCCTTCATCGCATAATCTTCTTCCTTCCTTAGATGTCCTTCTCTAAGGCCTGCAATACTCACACTCAAGATTTCCTTCTCTTAAGAATGAAAGTACTAATGAACACAAAAAGTAGAGAAATATATTTTCATTCAATCTTCAATGCCATGATACATAAGACATTGGCTTATTTATAGCCATACAATATATGTCAATTGATCATCAAAACCATAAACTTACCCTTTCATGAAGGGTTAAAGTGTCTTTTCCTACAAATGACTAATAAAACCATCAACCAACCCACTCATGAAGGACTAAAATATCCTTTCATGTAAAATATCAAAAAACCCTTAAACCAACTCTCATGAAGGATTAAAGTGCCCTTTCACTCAAATAACACTCATGACAAAAATATGATAAATGGGCTAATCTAAAGACCCATTTAAATATATTCCACAAATAAGCTCATGTAACTAAAATGGAAAATACAATATATAATCATGGGAACATTAAGCTTAATTTATGATTTGGTGCGTCGACGATGATTACGTGGGTGCTCTGCATCAGCACTCCCCAGCTTTGAAGGATTCTCCTCTGAAGAATGATGATCAATGTACTCATGTAGAAGTTATGGACTAATATGGTCTAACTCTTCAAATGTAAGCCAAGAGTCTTCAAGTGGTGACAACCCTTTTCAACGAATAAGAAACCTCTGAACTCCTCCATCTAATGTGCTAATGATTTGGTCATCTAAAATCTGATCAGGATGATGGGATCGTAATCGGCGAGATGGCAAGGGAGCCCCCGAGAAAGTATCAACCTGTATGTTAGTGCTATTTGTAGAGCAAAAATATCCGGGGCTTGCCCACGACACAACATTAAATCAGACACATTAAACACAGGTGAAATACCAGCATTTATAGGAAGATCAATCTCATATGCGTTATCATTTATCTTCTTTACAATTTTATAAGGGTCAAAATTTTTGAGTGTTAATTTTTTTAAAATTCCTTTTGGGAACCTCTCTGGCCTAACCTTGACCATAACCAAATTTCCTTCATTAAATTTTATAAATCGCCTATTATGTGCATCAGCATCAACTTTATATTTATCATAACTTAAAGTAAGCTTTTATTGAATTTCTTGGTGTAAATCATGCATGCTTTATGCGAATGAAGATGCATATGCACTAGATCTATATGAGATGGGAATGTCAACAAGGTCTATTGGCTTTCTTGGTTCATACCCTGTAATAATTTGAAAAGGATTTTTTCCGATTTATCGATTTATAGAACTATTATAAGCAAACTCGGCAGTGGATAGAACAAGATCCCAACTAGTGGTATGGTCTGTCACTAAGCATCTAAGAAGGTCTCCTAAACTTCTACTTATTACCTCCGTTTGTCCATCAATTTGAGGGTGATAAGCAGTAGAAAATAAGAGTTTTATTCCAAACTTCTTCCATAAAATTTTCCAAAAATAACTCATAAATCTAACATCACGATCAGAGACTATTGTTTTAGGTAATCCGTGCAAACGAACTCTCACAAAAGAAAATTGAAGCAACGTGAGAAGCATCAGATGTCTTATAACATGGAATAAAATGAGCCATTTTTGAAAATCGATGAACAACAACAAGAATCGAGTCAAAACGTTGGATGGTGCGAGGTAATCCGAGTATAAAGTCCACACTAAGGTCTTCCCATGGCTTGTGAGGAATTGGAAGAGGTGTATAGAATCCATGACTATGTTTTCCATTTTTCGCTAATTGACAAGTGCGACAATGGGAAACAACGAGCAACATCTCTCTTGATACTTGGCCAAAAGAATCGATCTTCCACTATGGATATAGTTTTATCACAATCAAAATGACCCGGAATGCCTCCTGAATGCATTTCTTCAATTAGAAAATCTCGAAGTGAAGAATCAGGAACACAAAGACGGGTTCCTCAAAAAAGATATCCATATCGAAATTGATAATTAGAGTCAACAATAGAGGTATCAACATTTAGAAATTCATATGGTTGACCAAAATGCTTACAAATTTTGTACTCATTTTTTATTTTATCAAATCCAATAACTTTGATGCTCATACTATGTAAAATAGTACACATTCTGCTTAAAGCATCAGCAACTTTATTCTCAGTACCAGACTTATGTTTGAGAATGAAGGTGTACTCTTGAAGGAATTGAACCCACTTTGCATGACGAGAACTGAGCTTCTTTTGAGTGTAAAGATATTTTAATGCTTCATGGTCAGAGTATAGTACAAAATCTCAAGAAAGAAGGTAGTGTCTCCAATATCGAAGGGCTTGGACTACTGCATAGAATTCACGATCATATGTAGAGTAACGTTGTCGAGCATCATTTAGCTTTTCACTAAAGAAAGTAATTGGGTGACCCTCTTGCTTAAGAACACCTCCTATACCAACACCAGAGGCATCACAAGATACTTCAAACACTTTGTTAAAATCAAGTAATTTTAATATCGGTGGGCTAGTTAAAAGATTTTTTATTTGTTTAAAAGCATTAGATGCTGCCTTTATCCATTTAAATTCTCCACCTTTTAAATATTGTGTGATTGGAGCCATTACTGTACTAACCCATGTATAAACCTTCAATAAAATGTGGCTAACCCATAAAAACTACGAACATCATGTATATTTGATGGAGTTGGCCAATTTTGAATTGCATTGATTTTCTCAGGATCAGCAGAAATACCATCACAAGATACAATTAATCCTAAGAAAATTATTGATGACGTCATAAAAGAACACTTTTTCAAATGGATATATAGTTTTTCTTGTTGAAGAACCTCAAAAACTTACTTTAAATGTGTTACATGATCACTCTTAGTATGACTAAAAATTAAAATATCATCAAAATAAACCACTAAAAGTCTTCCAATAAAGGGGCGTAAGATGTGATTCATTACTCGCATAAAGGTACTAGGGGCATTGGTCAAGCCAAAAGGCATTACTAACCACTCATATAACCAATCTTTTGTCTTAAAGATTGTCTTCCATTCAGCTCCTTCTTTCATGCGAATCTGGTGATATCCACTCCTTAGATCAATCTTAAAGAAAATTTGTGCACCAACCATCATGTCTAGCATATCATCAAGTCGTGGGATGGGAAAGCAATATTTAACAGTAATTTTATTAATCGCATGACTAACTGTACACATACGTCATGTACCATCTTTTTTTGGGGTAAGGAAAGCAAGCACAGCACAAGGTGATAAACTTTCTCGAATAAAATCTTTACATAATAACTCATCAACTTGTCGTTTGAGTTCAGCATGTTCATTTGGGTTCAATCAATAATGAGGAAAATTAGGAAGCGAAGATCCAGGAACCAAATCAATAACATGTTAAATGCTTCTCAGTGGGGGAAGTTCATTTGGAAGTTCATCAGGGCAAACATCAATGAATTTAGAGAGGAGATCACTTATCTCAACTAGTAAGGCTTCATCACAGGGTTGTTGAGCGATTTTTGTTACAATTAGAGCAAACACAATATTTCCATGAGCTTCTCTTTTAAACTCATGCTTATTAATAATGTGCAAGGATTTCTTTTCTACTGGGGAAGATGAATCTCTAGGCTGGTGTGAGCTTGCCTCTTTAGGCTTAGCAAGATTTAGAACAACTCTTTTGCCCTTAAACATGAATGAGTATGTATTTGCATGTCCGTCATGAATGACATGCATATCATAAAGCCAGGGTCTTCCTAATAGTATGTGGGAAACATCCACAGAAAGAACATCACCATATCTTATCAGAGTATGCTCCTAATTGTATTGGGACAAGACAATGTTGAGATATAGAGATGAAAGTTTTGTTGACCCATGCAACCTTGTAGGGTCGTGGATGAGGCTCAGGTGTGAGCTTCATCCTAACTAAGGCTGATGTGACAATAACATTCATACAGCTTCCACTATCAATGATAAGTTTACAAGATTTATCACCACTTTTAAAATATGTATAAAAAATTGATGTATGTTTCCAATCAGTGTCCTTTTGAGAGGTAGTTAATACACATTGCATAACAGCAATGTGTGGCTCACTTAATGCTTCATCTGTATCACTAGCTTCTTCACAAGAGTCAATTGCAACTAGATTATCATCACAATCATTATTATGATCAACAGTTTCAAAATTTATAAGTAGATTTCTATGTGGACAAGCACTTACAAAATGCCCATTTTTGCCACATGTGAAACATGTTACGCTTGAAGCTTTAGAATTTGACATAATGGGTGTCTTTCCTTTATGATCATATTTGATGGTTTGGAAGATTGAGGAATTGGGGCAATGGAGCGATGTTGGGAATTAATTCCTAATGAGGTTGTTTGTTTTCTATGAGTGTGAGACTTGAGGTATTGTTCAAATTGAGTAGCAAGTCGAAATGCGTCCTCAAGAGTGAAAACCTCTCAAGTTAACATTTCTTGTCGAATATCTGCTCTTAAATCAGATCGAAATCGAGAAATTGTTGTTCGATGATCTTCAATAACGTCACAACGGGTCATCAATTCATCAAAATGAGTCATATAATCAGCAACACTAATAGCTCCTTGCCTAAATGTAGTCATCTCATCCATGAGCTGATCATGAAAGGTTAAGGGCACATATTTTTGTTTTAAGATTTCTTTCATATTTTTGTTTTAAGGGCGCATAGCCATTATGTCTCTGAAAATTTCGCTCTATCCTATGATAATTTTGGGGATGTATACTATCTAGATCTTGATAATCATCAACATTAAGAGGTGATTGCGTTGTGGTCTAGTTGGTGATTGTGGAGGAAGATGCGATGATATATAATCATTGGGATGACCTTCTTGGCTAGAAAGATGGTCATTTTTTTCATTTGGTGCAAGTGGAGTTGGTGACGTTTCATTGGCTTTCAACTCTAGCGTTTCAATTTTAGTTCAAAAATCATGCATTGAAAGAGTGAGATTTTTCATTTTCTCAAGTAAGAGTTTGAGGAGGTCACCGGTTCTTTGTTCGGAAGTTTGGCCTTGGTATCGATGTCCACTGCGAGTCAACATAATTTATTTTTATTTATATACATATAGGAGCTCTCGGTTTTTAAAGGTTTTCGATGTTCAAATAGCCGAATCAAGTAAAATACTCTTCTACAAAGTTGTAGATCTTGACGTTCTACCCAAAATCGAGTGCTCAAAGATAAAATTCGGATATAAATTGAATAAGTTATGATCAAAATACGACAGGATATAAATCAAACCCAAAAGTGACGTAAACGAAATTTATGTTTTATTGTATGCAATGATTTTACCATCAATTGGCATAAAAAGTTGAGGATATATTTTCTCTGATACCAATATGATGTAGGACAAAATAAATGCATATGCGGATGGTATGATGATGATTACACCAACAAAAATAACAAATTACTCACAATTGAGTATCGATAAAATAAGGCAAATTTTACGTACAAATACGAAATTAAAAAAAAATGAGATTGAGATGATTTGAGACACAGTTATGCTAACACAAAATTCCTTACCATATAAAGTATATAGATAAATAAGAGCTATGGTTGATCTAACCTGTGTCAAAGTTAAGGCAACCGGTGGCGAAGCGGGGATAATTGAAGTCGACCTCTACAAACAATCCTTCGTCGCAGGATCTTCTTCCTTCCTTAGATGTCTTTCTCTAAGGCTTGCAATACTCACACTCAAGATTTCCTTCTCTTAAGAATGAAAGTACTAATGAACACAATAAGTAGAGAAATATATTTTCATTCAATCTTCAATGCTATGATACATAAGACATTGGCTTATTTATAACCATACAATATATGTCAATTGACCATCAAAATCATAAACTTACCCTTTCATGAAGGGTTAAAATGTCTTTTCCTACAAATGACTAATAAAATCATCAACCAATCCACTCATGAAGGACTAAAGTGTCCTTTCGTATAAAATACTAAAAAAACCTTAAACCAACTCTCATGAAGGATTAAAATGTCCTTTCACTCAAATAACACTTATGACAAAAATATGATAAATGGCTAATCTAAAAGGTCATTTAAATGGATTCCACAAATAAGCTCATGTAACTAAAATGAAAAATACAATATACAATCATGGGAACATTAAGCTTAATTTATGATTTAGTGCGTCGACGATGATTACGTGGGTGCTCTGCATCAATAAGAGAAAGGCTAAAATAGATATGGCAAATAATTATTAAGACATTCCTTAGTAAATGGAGTTCAGTGGCAGGGGCGCTGTAGCGCGCCCCAGCAAAAGCAGACAAAGATTGAGGCGCTGCAGCGCGCCCCAACGGCAGGTGTCCCGAGAGCAGGGCGCTACAGCGCGCCCTGTAGCGCTTCTCAGTGGCAGAGCACGCGAGAGCAGGGCACTGCAGCGCGCCCAAGCGCCTGGCTACCCGAGGCTTGGGCACTCTGGCGCACCGCAGCGCCTGACGAATTTTAGCTCCGGTCCAAGTTACCCCCTAAGCTATTTGAGGGGAATTTTGAGCCATTTGGGGCCCAAAATAAAGCAAGGTACTTAAGAGAAACTTAAGGAAGAATTTTCAAAGTTGGCACAAGTGATTCAGAGGGCCTTGGTTGCTGTTGGAGGAGATTCCAAGAAAGAACCTTAAGGGAGAGCTGTTATGTAAGGAAGCTTTTGCATATGAAGAAATCATTAACTAAGTGGTGCAGCTTCTTTTCTCCTTCATCCTAGAGTAAGAGCTAGTGTCCCTTGAGAAGGTGAAGCTCTTGTAACTCTGTATTCTTTGTTTTATATAGTGAAAATTTCTGTATGGTGTGACTCCGTGGTTTTTCCCATTCTTGGATTTTCCATGTAAATCTTTGTATTTGTATGTGCTTGTGATTTTGGATGCTTATGTATGTTGTGATCTTTATCTTGCTGTGTTTGTGATTTCGTATATTGCTTGGTAACCATCAACGCATCTCCGGTCCTCGATTGAGTGCTCTAAATCGCTTCTGTTGTGGTGCACGATTTGTTACAACACCCTCATATTCAAGTGGTGATTGGGGGTGGCTTTTAAGACATTTTAAGCCATCTTTCGTGTGGGGCAAAGGGCTACGCTAGAAAAGAAACAAAGAAACCCTAAAAAAGGAAAGGTGAGTCAAGGAACTTGGGCAGAAGAACCAAAGGAGTATCGAGAGCATTTGGAGAGTGAATTGGAGGCCAAATTTCGTCGCCAACACCGCACATCCTGCTGCCTTATCTATTTGTAATTGTGAACATGTGTTTTGCAAGTTATAAATTGTATCTTCATGTTTCTTTCCGAAGCATGAAAGCCTAAACCCCTTGTGGGGGGGTTTAGGTTGGAACCACGATGTATTAATTTCTCTACATGTTGAACTATATATTTGTATGTACTATGACTTTATGTTGACTTGAAGTTCATGTGCTACATTTTATAAGATAAATATCATGTTCCATGTGCTGATAAATCCATGTTTAGGACATTAAAATTCTGAACTAGAACTTGACACTACATGTTTCGTCATGTTTTCGTAATTTTGTAAATAAACGAAAACCTTTGCTTAGACATAAGATTAGGTATTAGTAAGAGGTTATCATAATAGAAACATCTATGCGACCCCTTGAATAACAAAAATATTTGGTTGCATGTTGAAAATCGCATTTTCTATGCGCTGACTGGGGATTAGTTGTATCATAAATTAAAATCATCTTTAGAAATGTTAAGATCTGAAGTCATTGGGTCTTGAATAACTCCATTTCAATTTGTGGTGAAATTATGAATCCAGAAGTCTAGCCTAATTCTCACTATTTCTCCCAAAGAATCATTAAGTTTATTAGTAGCTCAATTCTGCAATTAAATTAGTAAAGAAAATATGCCCAAAATGATGTTGAATATATGTATGATCTATTTTAAAAAATAATAAAGGATAGGTTGCCTGTTGCACCTACTGTCTCCTAGTGCACTCTAAAATAATGTGGAATGATAAAAAAAGCTGAAACCCGAAAAAGGAGAGCAAGAGAAAGCGGAGAGTAAATGCTATGAAATAAGTCACGTGTTTTTTTCGGCTAGTAATGGTAAGGAAAAAAGTAAAATAAGGGATTGAAAAGGACAAAAACCCACCCTCTCTTTTACTCTTTTTCTTTAATTTTAGCAGTAATTCCTCTGATTTGTATCTCCATGTTGCACACATGGAGAGCCTCTAACGATAGAAAATGTTCATGAACATGGCTTTGTAATAGAAAATGTTCATGAACACATAAGATCTGAAGTCATTGGATCTTGAATAACTCCATTTCAGTTTGTGGTGAAATTATGAATCCAGAAGTCTAGCCTAATTCTCACTATTTCTCCCAAAGAATCATTAAGTTTATTAGTAGCTCAATTCTGCAATTAAATTAGCGTAGAGTAGTTTTACTTGGAATAAAAAATTCAATCGTCCAAATATTATTGACAAATCCGAGGTTGGTAACCCTAGATTCAATCCCTGAGGACGATATATGAAACTCTCATTCCTTTATTACTTATGGCCACGTATGCTTGCATGACTCATACGTGACTCATACAGACATTGTATTTACACTTTGTATGAACATGAACATGGCTTTGTATCTAACGATAAGAAATCACTGAGTTTTGATGCCCTGAACATGGCTTTGTAGATAAGAATTAATAGTGGCTTTGTATGTTTTTATTTAATTATTTTTTTATAGAAAATTGCAGCTATGTGAATGAGAAAAGGTCTTTTTACGTTTCTAAGAATAAAATTTGCGCCCCCAAATTTTGATAAATAAATCACCAACATGTGCGATGCTCTTGTACAACTTGCCATCACATACAATGTTTAACAAATGAAAAAAAGTGTAGCAAACTTCAATTTTGATTAGATAGCAAATAACTATTTACAAAAATCACCTGGTTGATAAGCCATAAACAATCACTTTATAGGTTTAACAACTTCAAGCTTTGCTACTAATTTATACATTTAAATCCTATTGGTAACCCAATAGATATTAAAATTCTACAAAATTTAATTAAGGGTTACCCTTCTTGGAATTAAAAAACTTGTGTCAAAAGTTTTCATAACCCTAATGAGAAAAGATTCAAAGAAACATACAAAATATTGGTTGAGTAGTGTAACATTACTCTTCTTAAACTTTTAAAATCATTTGATTGAATATGTAAATCATAAAAATTTGAGTGATATGCAAGCAAATCTCTTAAGAAATTGAACAATTATGGTGTGGATGTAAGAATCTTTTTTTTATTTAAAATGTGAGAAAATGAGTTATAAATCAAAGGCTCAAAATAAACTTTGCTATATATTGAAGGCTTTTCACTCACGTATTCTCAAATAAAAAACAGATAATCATCAATTGCTTATGTACCATAGCAATAACCAACAAGTAAATATCATATGAATTCAGAAGCACAATTGAGATGGAAACTGCTCCACCAATTGCTTCCATAGTAGATTCCACCATCATCCCTAATTATAGCTAGAAAAAATGATGAAAAAAAGTCATTCTTCATAAGCCACACGTAATCTAAATTTTAAGATTTTTCAAACCCTACTTGATTTTAAATTTGCTTGGTCGCCAAAGAGCCGCACATAGTAATGAAGAAGATATAATATTTTGAAGATGAATGAGAAAATTTTGAGTGATGTATAAATAGATCTCTCATGATTTTATTTACTTGTGTAGCAACACTCATATAATTACACAAAAAATGAGGCCAATTTGTTTAATAATATTAGAGCACCATATACAAAAATACTCTCAACATCAAATTCTCCAAACAACATATAAGAAGAAACTGCAAAAACGCACCCTTAAATCCAGCAAATGTGAAGAAAAATGCTAAGTGGTACAAGTCCTAAAAATCTTTGGCTTTTGAGGATCTAGCAATTCACAAACCAGAAAATCTAAACGCTTGATGCAATGAAGAGAAGAAGTAGTGTGACCAAAGAAATAATAGCAGTTTTCAAGCAAAACAGAAAAACAAGTTTGTAAATCCTCCAAATCGCACAAAACCTTAATCCCCGGTTACAAAGGATTTAGGGGTGAAAAGTTATTAAGACAGCATGTTATTCAGATTGTTTGGTTCATTGTCATTCATGTTATTATGTTGCACATGAGGTAAGATTATCCACTGAGAATTAAATATAAATTTTAAAACCACAGTAAATAACAAAAAAGAAATTTATGTAAATAACACCAAACCTTACATAAACAGCTAAGAAAGAATCATTATTATTTACTGATATTAATGATTATGCATACCCATTTCTATTAGAAATTAGTTCTAAATCAAACCCTAATAAATATTATAAATCACAAAACAAATATAACCCTAAATTATTGATAATCAAATGGCAATATCAAACAAATCGTTAAGAAAAAAAAACATCCATTTAGCATTTATACCTCTGTAAAGCGAGCGATCGAGGCGAGAGCGTCAGCGAGGCTAGGCGTCAGCGAGACGACCGCGTCAGCGAGGAGAAGGGAAGGCGGAGCACCGGCGCTGCGTCTGGCGGAGGCGAGCTCCGGGAGAACGAACACGAAGCCTAGCGGTAGATTGTCATTAATGAGATAGCATTTTCGTAGTTTTTTTAGATATCATGAGATAGCGTGGAACCAAACAGCTCCAATCTCACCGAAATCTTTAAATAATATAACATTACGAGGAGATGTCGGTTAACCAAACAGCCCCTTAACGATTTACCGCACAGAAAATTTAAGCCTTCAGGAGAGGAAGAGGCGTCGCAGTGCATTAAGAAGCATAGTCTTCAAGATGCTTACCTCCGCACAAAGATAATAAACCCACAAAAAGAGAAGAAAATCGCCAAATCGCGCAAAATATTAATCCCTGGTTTTGGAGGATAGAAACCCTATGCCGAAGGATACAGGAATAGGCGTCGCAGGATATCAGAACGGGGGAGTACATACAGGAAGAGGTGCCACTTACACTCGTTTTTAAGCGGTGCCCCTAACTAGAACGACTATTGCTGCACTTAACATTAATACATCCAAAAAATATATATATATATATATATATTCATATAGGAGAGAGAATTTTTGAGTGAATGAGAGGCTTTTTTTTTAGAATAGCATCTTTTTATAGAATGATTGTTCCTCTTCTTTTTTCTGATGCACCTAAAATGCCTAAAATGCAAGAAGCAGGCACATATCTCCTTTTCTCGCTTCTCCGCCAGACGTAGCGCCGGTGCTCCAGGTTGGCCTCGTCTAGCCAGAAGCGCTCGCTTCTACGACGCCTCGCCTCGCCTCGCTGATGCGCGCAGGTGCCGATCTCCTCTTCTCACTTCTCCCGAAGCTAGCCTCTGCCAGACGTAACGCCGGTGCTCCGCCTTGGCTTCATCTTGCCAGAAGCGCTCGCTTCTACGATGCCTTGCCTCGCCTTGCTGACATGCTCTCTCACCTTAGTCGCCTCGCTGATGGGCTCGCATCAATCGTTCGCCTCGACTCAATCACTCGCAGAGGTATAAATGCTTTAAATGAATGTTTTTTTTCTCTAAAAATTTACTTGATAGTGCAATTTAAATATAAATTATTTAAGATTATATATGTTCTGAGATTTTTAGTGCTTATTATAATTGATTTATAACTAATTTATGATAGAAGTTGGCATATGTTATCATTAATATCAGCAAATAATGATCTTAGCGGTTTATGTAAATTTATGTGCGGTTTACATATTTATCTTTTTTTATTTGTTAATGTTTTTCAATATTTGTTTTGTTTTTCAATTTATATTTAAGTCTCAGTTGGGATAACCTTGGCTTATGCGTAATATAACATGAATGACAATGAACAAAACATCATACGTCTAAATAACAGCATCTATTATTGTATTTAAAACACTGATATCTATCTGAATAACATGTTATCTTAATAAATTTTTAGTTGTCATTGAACCAAATAGCTCCTCCAAACAACCCCTCATTCTACCTGATATACATCATTTAATATAATTGTAGTACAATCATCTCTTTTAATATAACTTGCTAATATTCTAGATTGTATTTCAAAGAATTTCAAGATAAGCTAGATACTTTCTCATTTTTTTTTTTTTTTTTCATATAGTCTGTATATTTTTATATTGCAAAGAGTTCAATATGAGCTAGATAGAAAGAATAGTAGCCAACAGACTGGTTGGCACATAATAGCATATAAGGCTTGATTATTTGCTCAATTACTCACGTTAATTCAGGCTCATAATGTTCATTTTAATAGCAAATAAGCATCATGAATTAGACTTGACAATAATTAACGCTTTGACATAAACTTCCTCATAAAAGATACTATTTGGAGATGCATTCACTTGAATTCACAATCTCTCACTTGCAAGCTCTAGCTATTAACGTGTTTTTCCAATAAAAATATATTTGTATTGAATATATTGTTATTAGTGATTATGTGATTTATATAGTTGGTGATTATGTTAAATTTTCTATTTCCTTGCATTTGTGATTTATGTATTATGAACATTTTCATCAATTTTTATATGTATATGCAAAAAAAGGTAGCACCCTCTTTTATTATATATATGTATATATTAATTATTTTTATTATCTATATAAGTTTATATATATATATATGTGTGTGTGTGTGTGTGTGTGTGTAGGAGAGATAAAAATCGTGTGAATCTCTCTGCGTCTACGTGCTGAGAATATAATTTTCTCAATTTTTTGTATTTTTAACAGGGAAAATGCAAAATTTCTTTGTCTTTTTTATCTCTTCACCTTCCTCCATTTTCTATAACATTTTTGTGATAAAAAATAAAATAAAAGAGTTTATAGGCAAAACAAAAGCCAAATGCTTCAACTCTTTCACTCTCTTTACTATATAAGCTCTTCTCTCTCTCAATTGCTTTTCTCCTTTGCTCGATAACTCTTCCTCAACGATCTCTCTTTTTCACCTCGGTCAATGTTTGTAAATTATTATTTTGGTGCAAGGCATTCGCGATAGGTAGAAACGATGACTAAAGAATCAGCAACTTCTCTCTCATGCATTGAGAGAGGTGTTTGATAGAGAATTTAGATGTTTAAGATCATGTTAAAACACTGACAGTGGTCATGATTGCTTGAGATGTTCAATAATGGGAGTTCATTCATGCTAGGGTATGATAGACCTCCTTCAACTACACATTATTTGATTATTTTAACTTAAAACTTATTGCAGGTTTGTTGATACGGTGGATATAATAATTCCTATGTTTATTTTTCCTAGCTGAATCTAATCCCTCAAAGAGACCACAAAATTATATTATGTAGACAATGTGTTGCTTTTATTCTCTTTTCTTTTGAAAATGCTTTATATGTAATTTGATATTAAAATTTGAGCTCAAGAATATTTTTTAAGTCTGCTTCTCTGTTGCTAATGATGAGTTGAAGGTGGGAGGGCATCATAGAATCCATTTTCAACATGATAAAATTTGCAGTGTTGCATATAGCAAAAGATTACACCATATGCTCTTTGGGTTTTCTTATAGCCTCAAAGCACATATTTGGTTCAAACAAATAATTTGAATTTCTTAAAAGGGTTGAGTAGGTAACAAGTACGAAGTCGTACCAACCCAACTACCAAGTTTTCACCTCAACCCCCACACTTGATCCAAGCCTCGCTTCTTCATGCTCACAAGCAAAAAAGTATTGAAATGATATGTTAATAATTATTTGAATTTTAATTAGCAGTACTTTGCTCCTGTATATTTGAATTGTTTTAGATAATAAATTTTGTGTTTACATATCTCATATTCAATATTCAAATATTGCAAAACTAACTTCCAATTTTGCTTTTACATTCATTTGCAATGATTAAATTTATAATATTTAATAATTGATTAATTGTACTTACAAAATATATACTTTTTATACGTGCTTATAAAGGGACCGACTTTTTAAAATGTGTCGTTAGCTTTCTAAATATTTCATTATTTACTCTTTGTTTGTATTAGTAATTAAATTTTTTTAATAATATTATATTTATGTACATAATATTTAATTATAATAGCATTACATGATAATATTTTAGCAATTTTTATTTTATTTTTAATTTTTCTCTTTATAGTTAGAGAATAATAATAAATCTTTTGAAGCAACTCACAAAATCCCAAAATCTTTTGTTCTACGATATTACCTCATGCTATTCACTCGCTGACACTTTTTAGAAAACTCATAAATCATTCTCATATTATTAATGTAGCTAGCTGGATTCTCTTCATCCACTACTCTCTTTTACATTTTTTTGCTCTTCATCCATTGTTCTCTTTTTCACCGGAGAAATTTGACAGGTACAATCGATGGAATCTCTTCACTTTCTTATTTTTTTTTTAATTTTATATAGTTAATGAAGTATCATGCATAAGAAATAAACACATATCTTTATTTGATGTTGATACTTATTTTAGTTTGTAATTTATATTGTATTAGTATATACTTTACTTAAATTTTTACCTATGTGATTTTGCATATCCCTATATTATTCCATCTGTTGATATGAAGTTCTTTTATAAGATCAATTTTGAGTGTAGTTTATTTATATATAATTTATATATATGTTCAATTTTGAGTGTAGTAAGTTTATGTACAATTTATATATAGATAGATTGTGTGAACTTATTTTAATTGTCATTATGTGAATTTTTTTTCTTTTTATTTCATTTTTTTAATGTTGAACTGCTCTTTTGGCATGTGAATCTTTTTGCACTCTTATGTAAGATTATCATTCTTTATTATTTTTGTTATTTGATTTTTATTATGATATTATGCAGTGGTGATAGGCTTAAAGAGGATAAATAAAATTTAAAAATTGCAATATATAATTTACATAATGCATACAAATCATAGAATATGAATTATCTTTTTTTTTTATTATTGTTAGCAGGCAAAATATGTTTTTTACTGTATTATGAGATAGTTTGAAAAGCATTTGAAGAGTTTCCCATAAAAATTATGTTTATAATTCTTTTTCTCTTTCAATATGATAGTGTTATTGTGCGAGTTTTATGTGATTGTTATTTGTTATTTTTTTCTTAATTCAATATTATGATGCATCTAGATTATTATTTTTATATGCTAATGACGCTCTAAAACAATTTTTTTTGTACACATTTATATTATCACTAACGCAATTTGTTTTGCATGTATTTATTATTTTTCTAATTATTTTAATTTATATTAAGCTAACTATTTTTTCTTTGATTTTTAATTTTAAAGCTGAATTGATTTATATTATATAAAATATTAGCTAATATTTATTTTCTTTGGAAGTATTTTTGATTGATAAATTTAATATAAATATGAGGAATATTCAAAAATCAATAATATTCTAGATCTTAGCAAAACTTATTCATAGTTGTAGAATATATGCATTAGTATGTATGCACTACGTTGCAAAATTCAAGAGATTTACAAATAATTTATTGAAATTTTAAGTTTTGGGTCCTTAGTTTGTGTTGTTAGTAAATTCGAACTTTATATTTGACTCCTTTTTTGTCTGTCTTTTGCAAGTTATTATCGTGCCATATGAGTATATGTTTCTTTGATTATTTTGTTTATCGAGTATATGTAAATTTATTTAATCTATTTTCTTACTTTCATAGAGAAACTCATTGTGTTTTTTTAGCACATATAATGTTATGTGATCTATGTGTTATATGATGCAACTGATAGTCTTAGTTTCTTCTATTGAAATTCAAAGTAATAATATTTATTTTATTTCTGTATTGTCGTTCCGCAAATTGAGCGGGTTTCATGCTTGTATATATATATATATATATATATATATATATGGTGTCAATTCAATATGTAAGTAGATTATTGGTTGAATCACTTTTTGTGGAACTTATATGTAAGAATTTAAATAAAAAAAAGTATTGATCCTATATACTTTTTAGTGTATATTCTTGTATAAGCATAACATTTTTTTAATTAAATTGGAGTCAAGTCAAAATCGTTAACTCAAACTCAAATGAAATTTTTTTTAATGGAAATCAAGTTAAGTCAAGTCAAAATATTTTAAAGTTGTTTATACCTAATTTTAAATTCGCCTTTACCATCGAATTAAATGTGAAAATCTTGTTATATTGCACCAATAAGCACTTATTATTTTATCTATGCTTTAAACAATTTCTTTTTTTCTTGCTGCCATACAAACCAGTTTTCTGTTGAAATATATTCAAGAAAATTTGGATCTATGATCAGTTTTAGGTTACATCATAAATCTAATTAGTTATTTCCATTAACGTAAATAACTAGTTCAAATGACACTCAAAGGTAAGGCATTTCATGTTAATATAAGAACTTCTGTACCATAAATTATGATATCTCCAATCATAGCCCCTCTAGGATGTAAATCGTACTCAAAGATAAGACATTTATCTCAAAGTCATTCACCTAATTTTTCCACGTATAACATTACAACACAAATTAATTATTAATTAACCGCATTTTGATTTTAGTTTTTATTTTTTTTAAGATTTAAGGGGTTAGACTCAATTTAATTATAGTAAAAATAAATATAAATAAAGATACAATCAATATTTGAATTAATTATTCTGAACAAAAAAAATACTAGAGCCAATCAAAATATCAAAATAGTTAAAATAAATCATGACACTTAAGCATACTAGTTATAGCAAAGTTGCAGCAATACTTGCCAGAACTATAGCAAGATTGATCAAACAGACCTCTCTGCCACAATCACCTTTCACCTATAGAGAATTATCAGTAGAGAATCGCCCAAAAAGAAGTATCCTCTAGCCCATAATAATAAATTGCAGTACTTGATTCACTTAAGCTCATATATGGAATGCATATGTCAGGCCCACTCAATGCAACTTCAAACTCGAACCAGTGAACTCACGTGATGGCTCTGAGCTTAGATAATGTGATTTATATACACCAACAGAGCCCATACTTGAAGCGGCAGTAAGCTCTGTAACATTTATTGTAGTGTCTGTAAAGTGTAATGACTAAGAACAAACCGAGCTTGCCATCCAACTTCAATTTCACTCTAAATCATCAAAGCTCATTATCATCTTGATTAGAAACATGGGAAATAGCAAAGCCATTAGCCACATTAAATAATGATAGGATTTCATTTTCCAATGTGAGAGGACACTTAGCTCTATGTTAGAAGATTCATCAATTTTTTTCAATCCAGGTACAATAAGTCACATAACGAACAAGTACAAGTTCAGTATTATGGAAATAAGAAAGAACATGTATGATTTAGGGTCTTAATCATATTGAATGAGTAATTACAAAAGAAGAGTATGTGCTCTAGAATTTCTCTAAATTCCCCACAAAACACATAAAGATCATTGCAAGGGATACCTCTTTTAATAAGCTTATCTATAATTTTAATACTTATGTGCATACACTTTCATATGAAACAATCCTAGTTTATTTGTTGGCTTTTAAACAATGCTCACTTATGCTAGCTCACTTTAGAAATATCACAATAATTAATCTTTTTGTAGCAATTAGAGAGAATATACTATGTGCCAAGCCATCATTAAACTGGCTACACAGAGACGAGCAAAAAGATAGAAGGAATTATTTTATTTACTTCCAATAAATCGAACTACACAGACCCCTCGAACCCTATAGAGTGTAACCCGATATATTCTACCATTGATAAAGCATAGAGTATTAGTGCAAGTAATGCGCCATAACTGTACTAATTTATAATCTTTCATATGCATATATATGTTAACCAAACCTAAACCACCATTATTTTTTTGTGGAGCTACTTTTAGCCATTTAATAAATATCAGTTTTTTAGCATTATCACCATCTAGAACAGAGCGTGGTGATAGAGTGGATGGCTACTTTGGGAAAATGCATGTCATCCTTCCAATAAGTTCAAAACTGAAAGTTTTACAAACTGAAGTCTACCTACAAATGAAATAAATTTCCTAGCCCAACCCATAAGCTATTTTCTAATTTTTTCCACCAGTTGCCTACGCTCCACAATTTTAAAATTTTTGGTAGTAATGGGTATGTTTAAGTAACTAAAAGGTTTGGTAATAATCTCTAGGTTTATTAAGTATGAGTTTCATTGATAACCTCCTTTAAAAAAATTCCATATTTCTCAAGATTGATTAACAATCTTGAATAAGCTTTGAAGTCCTATAAATAGTAATTATATAAGGTTGTAACATCCCTTAGATAAAGAAGATCATCTACAAATAATAATTCTGAACTTGTGAATTTGTCATCCTTAAATGATTTGTAAAAGTTTTCAGTAACCGCCCTATTGTAATGAGGAAATACCATCCACAACAATAGTAAATAGATAGGGCGACAAGAAACGACCATGTCTTAATCCAATTTGAAAGAAGAAAAACCCTTTTAGAGTATCATTTATTATTACCAAGAAATTTTAATTTTAACACACCCTATTCATAAAATAATTAGGAAAACATTTACATATGAGCCTGATTAATATAAATTCCCTACACATGATAAAAGATCTTTCAAATATCAAATTTTGCCCAAAAACACCTACCCAGGCTGGCATGGAAATGATGAAGAATATCAATTACTATGAAAATTATATCACATACATTTATCTCAGTAATGAATGTCATTTGAGACAAGTCAATAATAATTTTCACCAACAATTTAGGTCTAATCGCAAAAATTTTAGCTATAATTTCTCTTAAAATATTGCATATAAATAAAGGCATGATATCAGTAAATAAGAAATATGGGACGTTTTAGACATATGAACAATGGTTAAATGAGTAACACGTCTAAGAAGTTTGCCATTACATTGAAAGAGTTTGATTTCTCTCATAACACTCTTTACACACTATGGTCCAACTATGTTTATAAAGATCTATTGCTAACCCATCAAGAACAGAATCTGACAACATTCTCATCCCAAATGGTAATGATACTCCCATTATTTAATGCATTAAAAATATGAGCAACATGCTGATTGGCAATGTGAATTAATCTACTATCACATAACAACTAAGAAAGCTTAGGCTTATCCAACTTGGTTTTCAGTAGAGATACTAGCTTAAGATTAAGGTTTTAACTAATATTTATAATCAAACACATGTAAAGAACATTCAAGGCCCACATTGTTCCAACTTAGGAGTTCGTAAGAGTTTTTCAACAAATTTAGATTTTTTTATTTAGAACAAAAAAATTTACTGAGTATAGTGTTCGAGTTATTTATGGGGGTAAAAATACCATAAGCTTATTTTTGTATTTTGTTAAATATTCTCTTTTTGCATCTGTGTTGTTAACTCATTTAAAAAAATGTAAGAATTCTCAACAGATATAAGAGTTCATTGTGAAGCATTAACCATGATCTTTGTGAGGCATTAATAGCGTGGTGGACAGTCTAATAATATCGTGGATAATAACTATGAAGCATTGACCATGATCATAACTTTTCACAAGGAACACAAGTAATGCACGCATTGGTGTTGCCGCATTAAATTGAAATAATATTTGTTTTTATTTTTGGAAGGATATTTGATATATAGATGAAAATTTTCAAAGCCTTCATCAACTGAGCTAGTTGACACATGCTTTAACTTTTTGTCATTCTTACATATATTGGTATTTCCCTATACTTTAAGATTTTCTTATTGAACTCTTAATTTATAGTAACGCTCTCTCATATCATAAGAATATGAATACTAAACATCAAAAGAAAGTCACCAAGATACAAGTTCAATTACATCAAGACAAAATAATAAAACTTATGCTCTCTAAACCATAATACACTATTCATTATATTTATGTGACAGCACTTAACTATTTTCAAGTTACTACACTTACAAATTCAACTACGATTAAGTGGTTGATCATCAAGTATGATCTCTAATTAGATACTAAGTATAAGAGTATAAATAATAGAGTGTAGAAGCAAAAGAAGATCATCCATACATACATTCATACATAAATGAAAGGAAGACACACCTCAGAAAAGATTTAGATGTTATTTAAATGTGCTAAAAGTAGACTCTCTCTCTCTCTCTCTCTCATACACAAAAAAATAAATTAAAAATAAGGGAATAAAGGCTAAATGATAAGTGTAACAGCCCTAATATTGTTAACTTTTATTGGTTAGTCTAATTAGCATGAAAACTTTCTATTAGTTTCCAAATATCATTTGGACCAATCCCTGAAAGTTTGAGCCAATTTGGAGGTTGTTTGATTTTGGTGAATATTTTAATCAATTTAAATAAATAGAAAATTAAAAAAATTAAATTGACCTCATATCAATAATTTGATCATATTTTTGAGTTCATGACCCCCAAATTAACTAAGGATAAATTTTTGAGAAATTATGAGCTTGTTTAATATAGAAAATTTGATTAATTCAAATTGTATTTATTTTTAATTAATTTAAAAATTAAAATTAATTAATCAACCCTTTTAATCAGACAGTGGGCGATCTGTGCCATCCAATTAAAAGTATTATTTTAATCGGGTGGCTAAGAATCCAATTGAAACCCTAGCCACTGGATTAGCTCGTGAATCCAATGTCTAAGACACAACATAGCACTATGCTCTATCATGTTCCTCGATCGTGCCACGATCAACAAAAAGGAGCACAGTGGCCATGCTATGGCCTCTTTCCTTTGCCATTACCATTGCTTTAAGCTATGCTTGATTCCTCATTTGACTCTATTTGATGTACCACAGAGCTTAGTAGCCTTAATTGGAGCTGAGAGTCACCCAGTCATTGTTTAGAGCTCACCGAAGAACCTTTATTACGGAACTTAAATATGCCATTCCTGCGCATGTTTTTGTATGAATTTTATCTCTAGAATTTTGTTTCACAATTAATTACAATACTCCATTGATTGACAGACCCAATTGAACTCTTGCGAGTTCATTTAGGGCTTGATACACTCGGGCATGTATAATAATGTATAGTGACCGAGTGTGGATGAAAGCTTCCCATTGCTCTAGCCCTTCTCCACCACTGGTTAAGTGTTCCTTGGGTTAGCCTTGACACAAGGAACATAATGGCACCCTCATTAGGCCTAATGTCTTGCTGTGGATGGAGTATTTATCCTCTAGGAGTAAACTCTAGGCTTTACTTCTAGTCGATTAGGATTTAGGCAATTTAGGGATTTCCATTTATAGTTTTTGTCTCATTTGGAAGCTCTATTTGGTGGCATAATTTTTGTATATTGCATGTTGTCGTGCTCCAGCTGTGCAGGGATAATTTCTAAACCCTAATTGACTTCTTCTTGGCCCTTGACAATTCCTTTGAGTTGCCCACGACCCGTGCTATCTCGTAGCATGGCCCATCGAGTCCATGCTGAACCGGTAGAGCATGTGGAATTTAATTTAAGTAATTTTATTTAAATTCAAATTTAAATCTTAAGGAACTAATAAAAATTAAATTAATGAAATAACTTAATAAATACACATCCTAAAATATCAAAATTATATACTAAAATGATCACAAAAATGAATAGAACAATACTATAACATTTAATTTTAGATTTGATAATTATTTTTTCTAATGATCTCCTAATCACCATTAAGGGTGATTAATGCTTAATTAAGCTTAAAGTGCTCCAAATTGATCCTACTACCTGCCATTGTAATCCTAATGCTATAGGGAATTTATATTTACTGATTTCACTCCATTTGGATGTTAAATGGTGAATTTGATTTTCATGACTTAAATATATTAATATTTTAATCCAAGCTTGGGATTTTTCCCATTTAACCTTTTTAAACCCTAAGATAACTTAGATTGGTCTAGATTATGTCACGACTGAATTATAAAGAAAGATATTAGTAAGAAAACACTTAGATTAACCTAGTAATTACTTAACCCTAACTTACTTAAGCTTGGACCAAAACCTCTAGGAGAGATAAAGTGTTATGGAGAAAATGATTTGATTTAGGTATACCTTTAGTGTTAATTTTCTACTGATTCACTATTAAGTACTATGGTAACCCCTAGTGTTAGGGCATTACAATTAGTGAGGGTGATTCATTAGTTAGATCAAACTAAGATTAACCTTTTTGTGAACCTTCTTGGATATAACCTAAAATGGTAAGGGGTAGGAGCCCAAGTAGCTTTAGTCTAATTGACCTTCCATATTAGACCCCTTAGTAAGCAATTGTGTTAAATATATGAACTTGGACCCTATAAACCCTTGAGGTAAGAAGTTAATTAGAACCTTTAATATTCTACTTAAGATAGATCCTACATTATAATATTGAAATAATAGTTAGTAGATGTAATAATCTATGGTTGTTACTTGAATTTTAATCACCAAATTAGCTTAAGAACTTTTGCAATTGTCCTAAAATAGTCTTAAGATCAAATTCTAAGGTTTTGGTAGAGTTTGGAAGTCGTTTGAGTGAGATGAATATTTTAATCAATTTAACTAATTGGAAAAATGAGGTAATTATTTTGACATATAATCAAAAATCTAACTTCATTTTTAAGTTCCTTACACCTAAATTAGCTAAGGGTTTTGGGAATTTTTGGAAATCATTTTGTAAGTGTTTTGTATTTAATTATATTAGTATAATTAATTAATTAATTAATTTATAATTATTTAAAATTATAGCCAATGGATTACTATTTGGACGGCGGGTGATCCGCCATCCCATTTCAAACATATAACAGTTAGATCGAGCAATCCGGGCCGTCCCATGGTTCTGCGAGTCTGATAAAATGGTAACCGTTGATCGGCTACCAGATCTAACCATGGTTGTGGATAAAAAATAGGTGCTCTAGATGTAATCAAGATCATCGTACTCAGAGGTGATGCCCGAAGCCACGGTTCACTTTGAAATATCGGTGGAGCCATCACTCCATCTGCTCAAGATCGAACCAAACTCTTCCTAATGGCCAGTTTGGCGAAACGAGTAGTGAGCGTGGGTATTGCCGAGGCTAAGGATCATGTTATGTGAGCAAATTGATCGAACACGACCAATAGATGATGAACGTGAGGTATTCCTATTTCTCTAATATTTTAGCTCCAAAATGTGATGCATAATTTAATTAATTAATTTCCTACAACATCGTATCGATGGCATCGATCAATTGGGCTCATACGAGCCCAATTGATTTGCAACCGACACGAGAATATACAGTGCTGTACATTACTCGAGTTGAGTGACCCTACAGAAAATAAGGGATGCCGAGGTCATAACTTGAGATTCACTGGGTCGGCCATGACTCAGTGAATGTACTGGGTACACTAGGACCCATGAGGCATCTTGTGGAGGGAGCAATCTCCCTCCACAGTAAACTCTTGGGTTGGAACGTAGCGATTGTAGATTAGGGCGATGTAAGTGACATCATTTAGGGCTTTCTATGCTAGCGTGTAAATCTCCTTGATAGCTTTGTTTTAGTATATACCACATTATCCGAGTCATTTTGTGCACGGAGTATTTGGTTGCCCTAGCCATTATGGTTCGAAATTAAGTTGTCTGGGAGATGAACAATGTCGGGCGGGTTAACCTCGACCCGCACGACACTACTTCTAGGCTCGTGCATGTGTGTCGTTTGAGTGCGGGCCGCGATCGAGGTGAGCGTAATATGGATGCTGCATGTGCATTTAAAGAAGCTTAGGTTAATTAATATTTAATTTAATTTAATCCAAATTTAATTTAACTTATAACTTCTAAACCAATGATCCAAATATAGCAATGTTATATTTTAAATTGATCAAAAAAATATGAGGAATGTTCATGTGATATCAAATTTCCAATTTGATTAATATTTTCAGTAATACCTTTTGGGAACCCTAATTAACTTAGGTTAAACCCTAATTAAGTCAAATTAGCTCCAAATTAGTTCCACTCAGTGTCATTATTATCATTATGTTATAAGGAAGGTAGATATATTGGTTTTGCTTAAATTGAATGATCATTATAGAATTTGGCTTTTGGGAGCTTAGTTTTATGTTGGATTTGAATATTAAATCATTGGTTAGCTTATTAAAATCTCAAAACCCTAGGAGAGAGTAGCTTGAGCATTTTCATTGCATTGACTAATCTTAGGTGAGAGTGTAAGGTGGAAGAACACTTATGACAATTTTAGGAAATGCCATTTTTGGATATTTAGGAGGATAGGTCATAAGGGCTATGGAGCTAGAATGAGATTAATTTGAGTTAAGTCTTGAATCATTAGAAGAATGGATCAACCACTAGATAGCTAGGAACTAAAAGAGCATTCAATTTTTTTTAAAACATAAGCAATTCAATTCACGTAGAGGACTGAACAAACGATAAATCACCACAAGTCCTCTATCTAGAGAATTAAAGTAACCCCTTGAAATATTGAAATCCAAATAGGTCAAATTTCTTAACATCTATCTAGTATACATTAGGGAGCGCTTCCTAGTTCAACAGAAATAAACCCAAAAGAGACAGTGAGCGCAAACATATATGATGAAGTAGAACTAGAAAAAAAGAAAATGTCACTTGGTAATAATATTTTAAAAATGGGAAGTCAAGAAGAGGAAATGTGTGAGAATGATTTGAGAGGGAGAATAGGAGAGGAAGATTTTAAGACCCTTAATGACTTTAAAGTTAATCTTGTGGCTCAGAAAATGAAAGATCCGATATGATTCAATATTCTTTATGAAATAGATGGTTAAGTTTTCTTAGATCCTTTATATGATCTAGGGACTTTTATTAATATAATACCTTATCATATATATGAGCAATTAGGGATAGGGGGGATGGAAGATACCCCTATGATTTTAGAATTCACAAATCTTGAATCTATGACTCATATCGAAATCCTTAAAAATGATATAGTAAACTTAGAAAGTTTTAAGATACCCTCGTACTTCATTGTATGTGAATGGGATAGATGGATAGAAAATTCCACTATCAATTTTGGATGAACTTTCTTAACCACTACTCGAGCGATAATAGATGTGGAATTGAGAATTATGAAAATCGGGATAAATGGAAAGAAGGAAGATGTAGATTTAATGCCAACCTTAAATAAGAAGAAAAATGTCAATTTGAAATGGCGGGAGCAAGAGCGGGAAAAATTGAATCCAAATGATTTAAAGGCGAGAGTGAATAATTAAGTGAGTTTGAATCTGAAAGGTTCATGGACATCCCATCTGAAAGTGTAGAATTCAATAAAGTGAAAACAAAAAGGAAAACCTAGAGAGGACAAAAAAAAATAGGTTAGTTCCGAGAGAATACAATAATAAAAAATTTAATGCTGAAATCTTTGAGCAAGGACTAAGCACGATAAGTGTAGACCTTGCTTGTGCCCATCTTAATTCAATGAAAAATATGGAAGGAGGTGTCAGTAAGTAGTGGTGGATGATTTTTGTCCAATTGCTCTAGCTGATCACGTTAAACCATGCGCTATCTGGGAGGCAACCCAAATTATGTCAGAATAGTTGATTTTTCATAACTAGACAACATAACAATAATTTGATTAATGCAGCCTTGATTTATGTAAAAAAAAAAAGTCCTTGCTACAGTGTGACTCAGCTTCTAACTGCTTGACATAGCGTTAACCGAGTCATAGTGTGCTAAGGTGCACTATAGTGCACATTATGTAAAATGTTTCCTAAAAAAAGTGCCACGTTAATGTAGTTTGCATTGGGACTTGTCCTATTCCGCTATAGCATGCATCCAATGAAAAGGTGGCCAAAAAGGAGTAGAGGCATGTGTCCTTTGCATTCTAATTGGTTGTAATGATATGTCATACTTTAATGCATTTATTAACATACTTTAACCATCCATTGGGAGGGGGACACTTGTTATTAAAAATTTTGATTGATACGTTCTAGCCCTTAAATAGTAAGAGAGAATGAGAAACATTGCAGCCCTTCAAAAACCATTCTCTCCTCCTAAACAACCTAGTTACAAGTAAAATTTTTTGAAATGACCTCCCAGAAGAAATTCACCATAGGCAAGCAGCCGCAACATCTTCCTCAAAGTTAGTATACGATGATAAGAGGTTTTCCAATTTAGTGGAAGAACGATGCTTCCATCAAATCACATAAAAAAGGAAATTAATTCCCGAACGAGGGTTTGAAGAACCTTACACGATCAGTCCATTTGCTGTCGTAAACTGAAAATGGGACACCCTTGTTGGGCACCCGAAAATGGTCTATTCAGTGCTTTTTCAGGAAGTGTATGCTAACACTATAAATGCTAGAATGCGGAGCATCTTTGCCTGAGGAAGGGTAGCAGACTTTGGGGTTATCTCAATTTCAAGTTTATATAGCATTGTGTGTAACAACCCTAGGTTGTTACTTAGCATAATAATAGCTTAATTACCTCCTAATTATCATTCCATTAGGTTTATTTAATCATTAGAACTAGTCCCTGATGATTTGGAGCAATTCAGAGCTTAATTAAATATTTAGATTCTTTTAATAATATTTAATTTGATCTCAAAATTGAAATCCGACTTTTCCATTGCGCTCATCACTCCCAAATTATCTAGGGGTGATATTTTATAAGTATTTGGAAGTCATCGGATTTTTACGAATATTTTAATATATTTAAATATCCCAAAAATTAGGATAATTAAATTGATCTTCGAATTAAAATCTGACTTCTCTGTTGAGTTTCTCACCCTTAAATTAGATAGGAGAGAATTTTTGGATTTTTTGGAGCTCGTCTATCAATCCAATTTTAATTAATTAAATCCATTGATTTAATTATAAAAGTGATTAGATGATTTAAATTCATTTAAATTTCTATTTTCCTTTATTTTCTCCTGTGCATGGAGCCTGCCTGCTTTCTCCTCCTTTCCCTGCACCTTCCTCACTTCCTGCACAAGGAAGCTACTCTATGAATGCTGCCTTGCCATCCCCTCTCCTAGCCCACACCTCATCCTCATTTAAGTTTAGACTATCAGTTCTCCTCTCCATTTGTTGTCTACTGAAGTTCCTTCTCCTCCCCAAGCTCCGAAAGAAAACTCAACTCTCCAACCTTCCCATTTGCAAAGTAGCTGAAGAAGAAGAAGAAGCTTGCCCTCCTAAGCTCTTGAAGAGAACAAAGCATGAACCTCCATTCTTGTAAGCTAAGGTACCCTTTTGTATCTTTTCCTTCTACTTTTCTTTCCCCCATTGGATTGATCCAATGGCTACTTCATGTTTTCATATGCTTATTTCATTATTAAGATCATGTATTTGAGCGATCGAGCTCAATAGAGCTCGATCATAATCCATTTTATAAAGAGAAAATGATTGATGTTGTGTAAAAAGAAATCTCCGCATAGGTAGCTAATGTGCCATTATTTGTGGCATTAGGGTACTTTCGTATCGATTTTGGTATCAATGGAAAGGTATTAAAAAAACCTTTCCATCAGTATATGACACCATATGTGGGGTGTCATAAATTGAGAGTATTTGAGTGAAAAAGGAGACACATTCTGTTTTCTCCCAGGTAAAATCACTATTGAGCGCTACAGCGCACTGTAGCGTCTAGCTCTCGACAAAGGGGTGCTACACCATGCCGCGGCATTCGCATCTCGGCAATTATGGTACCGTAGCGCGCCGCAGCACCTGAAAGTGCTGCCGCGTGCCGTAGCGCTCGAGTATCGGGAAATATGACGCAGTAGCGCTGCAGCACCTGAAATGATGTAGCATGCCGTAGTGCCCAGGTCTTGGGCTGGCTAGTGCCTTAGCGCACTTGGCTCTCATCCAGGAGGCACTTCAGCGCACCGTAGTATCCCGTAGCACACAGAACTGTCCAATTTTGCCCAAATGTGATATTTTTTATATTTTGATGACTATAGAACTCTAAAAATGCAAAAATATACTAAAATTGGTTATAATGAAATTAAGTATTGTGTGAATATGTAGGTGATTTTTATAATGAAATCTATCTCTTATCCGAATGGCATATTCTAAATCCCCTAAAATTTTACTTGAATTATTTGTGCTAAATGGTAATATTATAGTTTCTGAATATTTGTATGATTAATTAGAACATAATGGCCAAATTGCTTATATTAGATAACTGATTTTGTAATTATTATGCTAATCGATTTTGGATATGTTTAGGATTTAATTAGCCATAATTAATTTATATTTTGAATAATGTAATATTTATGTGTTTCAATAAAGTAGTATGTATGTTAGAGAACCTTAACTTTGTTTTGGACATGTAATACAGAATTTGGCATTAATTAACTCTTAAACCCTAAGGATCTTAAGAAATGCTTAAGTTAAATAATAATTAACCTAATATCATTTTGGATATCAATAATTCACAATGAATTCACTAATTTTATTATTGATTAATAACTAAGTAAACAATCCTAGTTTGGTCAAGTTGGGAGTTAAATTCTCACTTAGTTAGACTAAGACCAAACTCTTAATAGACCTGATTAAAATACTTGATTTGTACACTAAGAACTTGCATAAACTCCAACAATGATTATTAATTTGTCATTTGATCTTAAACTATCAAATTAAAAGAACTTAGATTTATAACAAACTCATGATTGATCATTTGAATCTAATCTTTAGATCTTTGATTTTCTCTTAAGAAAGACTATTATGATAAACTAAATTGTACAATGATGATGATTTGTAAATGATCAATTCCTAATAAATTATGTGATTATATCCCATAATTGTAGTATAGGTTGAGTATAGATGGGTTTTACCTATATGATTTGTATAATCCAACACAATGTATTAAGGATTATGGATTTAATATAATTCTCTTATTTAGATCATTTATATATTTAGTGCTTAAATTTTTAAGATTGAGATCTGCTATTAATAAATTAATAATTATTGAACCTTACTAGTAGATGATCTATTGAGGTAGCAAGAGCATATTGTCTTATCTTTGAGGTAGGAACTAAGATGCACCTTTTTAGTCTTAGATATCTGATCCTGGATTCTTATGGTAGAGTAATATAAAGATTTGGACTGAAATCATTCCATTATGGTAATATCCTAAATTGAGTGACTTCTAAGTCACATCCTTGGAAATCTTGTGTAAGACTCACCACAATGGAGTATAGATTCATTAGTTTGGTATTCCTTGATTATTAAGTAGAATTGATAGAATCAATAGAACTATCAATTGGAGATGATAGTGTATATCCATAGAACTAAATTATTTTAGTAGGAAATGGAGTTGGCTAATTTACCTTGAATAGATATGTAGAGTCTCGGTCTTATTTTATATAATTAGATAAGTGCAGTTCAGTTCATGATAAACATCCCAAGTCCAAAAGTGTTACAAGTAGGGGATTGAATACTTTGTTGAGTGAATAAACTATGACTGGGTCATGCCCCTTATCGTCATGCATTTTGATAAGTGCAGTTAAATAAACTAAGTATTCCAAGTTACCATTCTTATGACACTATAAGTATATTTATAATAAGAGTATATAACAACTTAGTTTGAGAGAATAAACTGTGATTAGGTCATGCCCCTTATCGTTATGCATTTTAATAAGTGCAGTTAAACAAACTAAGTGTTAAAGTCACCTTTTAGAAACATACTAACTATGTATATACAACCTCTTTAGTTGATGAGTTTAAGTTCAATCTCAGCTAATTCCATGTAGTAGATTAGACTTAGGAGTCAGAATTCATTTAGATGAATTCTACATAATAGAGATAAATGGAATCATTACTTACTATTAATTTGATTTCTAGATTTTTGATAACTTAAAGCATATAATCATAAAAACCTTGGCATATCTTAAAATACATTAGTCATGTTAGCATTAGTGGAGCGAATGAGCTCACTTAAGGACTCTGTTAGCAGAGCAAATGAGCTCACTTAGGATCTGTTGAGTGTCATGTGATACTAGGTCAGCATATCGGTGGCATATTCCGATGTATAATTATGAATTTAGTGGAATATAGCACATCTATAAATCATTATTTACTCTTTTTCAGATTATTTACTATTTTCCTTACATTTTAGTATTTAGTTTGCAGTTTCAGATTACTTACTGTTTTCTCTACAATTTAGTATTCAGTCTTTCATTTCAGTTTTACTTTACTTTTAAATTTGTACTATTTTGAACTTTCAACTATTTTACTATTTTTCCTACAGTTTTACTTAAGCTATTTAAATGTTAAAAAGTATATAACTATAACCATTAGAGTAGCTTTCAATGTGTTAGACTTATTATTTAACACATGATACTTTTGGGATCCGACAAATTGCTAGATCCAGAGCATCTTGTGGAGCCAGATCAGGAGCCTTCACAGAAGATCTAGGAGGAGTTTATGGAGCATTAGAGGACTCTTCATCAGCCTTTATTTTTTGTAGTAGTTACTTTCAATTCAGTATTTAGACTATTTTATGTATTTTTATTAAGTAACCAATTATAATAATTTTGGATGTAATTTCTTTTTTTTTTTCTGAGATGATTGCTTTACTTAGATTCTGTTTATTGATGACACTGATGCATCCAGAAATTCCCCTGTCAATGTATGCAACATTCCGTAACTCATAGATCATTACTGATACTTATACATCATTCTGATTCCCGAGTAATGCATCGTTCCGCCGCCAATTGTTATTCCTTAAACTAAACCATTTGCGTGCGGCGACGGGATGGGGCGCCACATTGATTTTGTAAGCTCCTGCACATACACTAAATACATGAACTTTGAGCTTGATCCCATCCAGGTCATATAAGCATTAATGGGGAGTAATGCTGACTAGAATGGGAATTATTGCTAATATCCCAAGAGCCTTGCTCAATGCAATAAGCAATGCTTGGGATATTCTTATTTTCAATAAAATAATACCATCTGGGCATTTAAGTGAAGTGACCTAAGCACGAGTTGTGCTAATTTATTATATTCAACGTCTAGGAGCAATTGAAGTTTCTAAAATAATTTTTGATCAGCTTTGGCAAGCCCTGACTAGGCATTATGTAGCCCTTGCTTTCGGGTCCAACATCACTGGAATTTGTCTTGACTAAGGGGTCAAGCTCAATGATTAGGAAGCCCTGCTCACCCCCTCAATGGGAATTATTGCTAATATCCCAAGAGCCCTGCTCAATGAAATAAGCAACGCATGGGATATTCCTATTTTTAATAAAATAATACCATTTGGGCATTTAAGTGAAGTGACCCGAGCACGGGTTGTGCTAATTTATTCTATTCAACGTCTAGGAGAAATTGAAGTTTCTAGAATAATTTTTGATCAGCTTTGGCAAGCCCTGACTAGGCATTATGTAGCCCTTGCTTTTGGGTCCAACATCACTGGAATTTGTCTTGACTAAGGGGTCAAGCTCAATGATCAGGAAGCCCTGCTTACCACCCCCCCTCCCCCCCCCCCCGGGTACCTCTCACTTTTAAAAATTTTCATAAAATTTACTCATAGGTTGATAAGAAAAAAAGAAGAAGAGAAAGAGTAAGAGAAGGAGCTTCAACTTCAGCAAGCCAGCAACCTGAACTGAAAAATATTCAAAGGTGAATGGATAGGTTGGAAGAGCATCAAAAATTGACCAGAAAATGTATTGATGCAAGGCTCACTTATTGTGAGACTACCCTGTACAAGCTCTATTAATTCACCCAAGACTTTAACACAGTTCTTGGGGATATGTTTGAAAATTGGCATGTGCAGGAGATTGAGTGCTAATTTCTTTGATTTGGTTGAGATTTTGATTAGCAATAATCACATTTTATTTTATGTTACCTTTTCATTTTTATGTGTTCATGAACTTAGGGTGTATATTAGAGAACCTTAACATTTATTTAGACACTTAAATGTGCTTACATAAATATAAGAATCTTGATAACTTGATTAAGTAGATGATAGTTAATCCAAACCTAAGTTGACATCAATAATATGTTAATAATATATTGATTTGCCATTGACCTTTAAATTAACCATTGGTCTTAATGATAGAAGGGTTAGGGATTAAACCCTAACTTATCTTGATTAAGATCTAAATCTTAATCATTTAATCAATCTACTTGATTGTAAGAGAATCTGATTTACATTATTCCGATAATGCTTGAGTATTGATCTTAAATCATCAAATTAGAAGTGCTAAGGATAACATTGAATATGTGTGATTGAACGATCTGAATCCAAACTTTAGATCTTTGATTTTCTCTTATATAAGACAATTAGCATAAGATGGAAATAAAATTGTAATGATTTATGCAATGATTTAAATCTAATAAGATCTTTGATTTTATCCCAAGATTATAGAATAGGAAAGTATCAAATGAATTTTAATCATTTGAGCTAATCAGCTTAACTTAAGTATACCAAGTAAGCCTTAAGAAGTCGAAAAGAAAGATCTTAAGGGTCTTGCTATAGGATTCATCATTGAAATGATTGAAGACCTTAACAAATGAAACATTGAGGTAGGAAGGACCTTTGTAACTTATTGAGGTGAAAACCTAGTTGGTCCTTCATAACTTTAGAAGTTGAACTTGATACCTTGTGGTAGGAATCACCTCAAGTACTTAGAATGTGACTCATTCCCTATGGTAGCAACCTATGTTGAGTGATCCTTTGATCACATCCTTGGAGCCTTGTGTAGGATACACCTATTTAGAGTAAAGATTAATAGATTTGATAAATCCTTATCGATTAAATAGAATCTGTTGAACTCAGATTGTTGGTTGGGTATAGTAGGGTATACCCATATTACTGAATTAATTCAGTAATATTCAGGATTGGTTGATTCACTCTAATGTGAACTTATGACTAAGTGCTATCCTGCGGGATTAGTCGAATACAGTCCCATTAAAGTAAATCTTCCAAGACTAAGAGTGTTACAATTAGTGAACAAGATCCTTAGTTTGAGATGTAAACTGCGACCGGGTTCTGCCTCCTATCGTAGTGCGCTTCGATAAGTGCAGTTTAAGCAAACTAAGTATCTTAAATCACTTTGTGTAGACCACTAAGTATGCTTGTAATTAGGGCATTTAATGGCTTAGCTTGAGATATAAACTATGACCGGGTACTGCCTCCTATCGTAGTGCACTTCGATAAGTGCAGTTTAAACAAGCTGAGGGTTAAATTTACCTTTCTTTCAAATATGCTAAATATGTGTATACAATCATCCCAGCTAATGATTTTCAAGTAAACTCTCAACTTAAACCAATGATCGAGATTAGAATTTAGGAGTCAGAATCCTTTTAGCAGGATTCTACACAATGAAGACTTTGGATTCATTATCAGATTTTAAAGCATTTTCTGGATTTATCTCATGTAGTTTAGAAGCATGAGTATGAGCATAAGCATGATGTGTGAATATCAGAATGATGTATGAGAATCAGAATGATGTATAAGTATCAGTAATGATCTATGAGTTACAGAATGTTGTATACATTGACAGGGGAATTTCTGGATGCATCAGTGTCATCAATAAACAGTATTCCCAATAGGGTGTATATAGACATTGGACCGTACTGCTCATAACAGTTCAATGATATTCTGGTAGCATATTAGTAGCATACCGTATTAGGGCATATTCAGATGCACAATTTCAGTGACATGCAGCATAGTTATATATGATTACTCAGTTTCAGATTCAGCATTATTTTGATTTATTTTTAGTATTTAGTTACAGTTCAGTTTTACTTTACACTGCTTTAGTTTTATACAGTTTTAGACAGATTTGTACTTTCAGTTACCTTTATAGTTTTTTTGTAGATTTACTCGTATTATGTAAATGTTAAATGAATAACTAGAACTGTTAGATTAGTTTCGATGTGTTAGACTTATTGTCTAACATGAGGTACTTTTGGGATCCGGTAATTTGCTAGATCCTGAGCAGTATACTGAGCCTGGTCAAGAGGACATCCAGGAGATCCAGGAGGAGCCCGTGGAGCATTAGTGGACTCTTCTTCAGTTACTTAGTTTACTTTCAGTTCAGTATTTAGTTTTATGTCTATTATTCAGTAAATATTTGTAATAATTCTGGATGTACTTTCCTTTCTTTATTGAGATGAATGTTTTCATACTGTTTCTGTGATGAATGTATCTGGATGTATGCTTTAAGCTTCCGCACTCTATTTTTATACTACTTATACTTAGTATTGTGATGCGATCAGTATACTGGAAATGCTGATATCTTATACATATATTGGGTTCTTATTGTATTTTAAATCCAATATATGTATTTATCTAATACTTAGGATAAGAATACTACTCTTATCTTAAGTATTAGCTCTGAACCTTCATTGTGGTTGAGTCAGTAGCCCTTCAGATGGGCTTGGTTTTCAGCTATTCGGGGAGACGGGTTATTCCTCCCCGAATGGCGCACCGCTCCGCCGCCGAATTTATGATTTTAATTCTTTTGCGCACGGCAACGGGGCGGGGCGCTACATAAGAGGAGTGATATTTATAGGGGAAGGGCTACCATCATCCCACTTAGGTTCCAAAGCAGTATTTTCAATGGAAAATTTTGAGCAATGATGGCAAAAAATCCCAATTGATGGTGAAGTGACCAATATTTCCATTTCTTTAGCCAAAACATCACCTCAAGATCTTTCTTTTCATATAAAAAAATGTAGCAGCTGCAGAGAATGATGGCTGGGGATAAGATTGAGGTTGGGGGTCTTGTCCCAGCCGCAATAAATGCTCCTTACTGGCAAAATTTGCGGCGGGCCGCTGTAGCGCGCGACAGTGCGCTGGAGCGCTCTGCGGTGCACAATGGTGCCAGCAAATTTTGCTAAGTGTTCTGCTGCAACATGCTACCGCGTCCAAATTTCACAAAATTATTCGCTGCAGCGCACTGTAGCGCTAACATTATGCAAATCGTACCGCTGCAGCGCACTGTAGCATGAGCATTTCGCATAATACTTCGTTGCAGTGCGCGGTAGCAGTTCAAATTGCGAAAAGCCCACTGCAGCATGCTACCGCGCCTATAGATTGCAAATGGATCCGCTGCAGCCGCTGTAGCACTAGCATTATGCAAATCGTACCGCTGCAGCGCATTAGAGCGGAGCATTTTGCATAATGCTCCGCTGTAGCGCACGGTAGCTGTTCAAATTGTGAAAAACCCCGCGGCAGCACGCTACCGCGCTCGCAGTTCATAAATGCACCCGCTGCAGCGTGCTATAGCTCCCTTAATTCGCAAACAAATCCGCTGCAGCGCGCGGCAGTGGTTTCCTTTGAAAAAAAATTGAAATTTTGTATAAAATGTCTCAGGACTCCTTGGATAGCTATTTTCCTAAAAAGGTAGACAAAATTTGATTTAGGACCAGCTTAAAGATAAAAAATGAATGAAATTTCATTTTATTTTAGATATAATTTATGGATTCATCATGCATCATTTCAAACCCTAAAGAATTGTATTTATGATCCTCACACAACGAATATTGTTAAATATTCACGGCAAGGATGCTCTATGTGCACGTCCTTAGTTCTAAGAGAATAAACTAGCTTGATAGTTTTCCTAGTTTTAAAAAGCATTAACTTAAATAGATACATTCATGGCACATCATTCATCCAAGCAAATTTTCATATCAATAATCGATAAAAGACAAAAGAAATTTATTTATTGAAATAATTGAGTACAAATACTTTTAAATCTCTCAAATCATTACATACATATGTCCAACCCTCCCTAAGGAGGGTTTAGGCTTCCATTACAAAAGAAGTACAAGAAAAGAAATTCAGGACATTGAACACTTGCATGGTTCTTTGCAGAAAAGAATTTACAATAGATATAGATATACAATACTAAGAACTGTTGTTGCGTTCATTGAATCTTCTCTCAAACACAGATCTCTATCCCTTCTCTACTTCCTGAGCTTAATTTCTCTTTCCTTTGGTTGTAGCTTATTCCTTCCTTGGGCAGGGCTTCTATCCTTTCTTCTGCTTTTGTAGCTTCAAATATTTTTCACCTTGAATGTCAAAATGGGGAACCCTTTCTTAGTCTTTTCTCTCAACTTTTATAGATCATGAATAATTCTTTTAGCAATTGTGCAGCCACCCTTTTATCCTCTCAAGAATTAAATGACTTTAATTGCATATTCTTTTGTTCTCTTGAGAAGGAGGAGAATTAAATATGTTTTGGTTTAATAACTGCTGTGGGAAGATAAAGAATTTTAGATTTTTGGCATTCAGTATACTGCTTTTAATGCTCTTTCCTAACAGAAATTTTGATGAACGTTACGGCATGCTGTAGCACCTGTGTCTTTATTTCAAGACCGCTGCAGTGCGCTGTAGCATGTTAGCTTAAGTTCTATAGCGATGCGGTGCACGATAGCACCAGAGTTTCTATCTCGAGATTGCTACGGTGCACGACAGTGGGTTGCTTTTAAATTTTTTTCTAAATAAAGTTTCGCCTTAGCACGCTATAGCGCCAAGCTCTCTGTCTTGTGGCCATTGCGGCGCGAGAAAGTGCAGAGATCTCTGTCTTGATCTGCTTTGGCAAGCAATAGCATCGAGCTCTCTATCTTGTGTCTGCTGCGGCGTGCGATAGCGCTGAGATTTCTGTCTTGATCTGCTTTGGCGCGCGATAGTGCCAAGCTCTCTATCTTGTGTCTGTTGCAGCGTGTAATAGCATCAAGCTTTCTATTTTATGTCTGCTGCAGCATGCGACAGCACTGAGCTTTCTATCTTGTGTCCGCAGTGGTGCATGATAGCACCGAGCTCTCTGTCTTTATCCGCTTTGGTATGTGATAGCACCGAGCTCTCTGTCTTGTGTTCGCTTGGGTGCGCTACATCGATTTTCTCTCATAATTTCATATTTCAACCCATATTCAATTAGCACATCTTTTATTTTAAAAAATAATGAAAGCACATCAAAGTATACAATTCTAACAGAAAAGTGTACGTTCTTATTAACTTATTTTACTAGAAATCTTAGATTTATCACACTCCACCATTAATTAAGTTAAGTATTTCATTATATAATGCAAGTTTGTTAAACTATGATCACAACCCAACATATTGAGTATAGTATAACATATAGAATATAGTGCAGAAGCTAAAGACATATCATCAATACATTCCTTCTTCTAGAAATAGTAAGTAAAGGCATACATCTCCGAAAAAAAAGACATAAAATACATCCAGAAATGTTTGCTTATTATAGACTTTAGTAAAAAAAATGCAAAAACAAACTAAAATAGGAAAATAACTAAGGAAGGAGACCTGTGGCGGCCGCCCCCTTTAATCATAAGGATTAGGGTGTGGTCGTCATTAAGCACATTCCTTAACTTTAGGTTGGAATTTAAGACTCCAATCCAATCTTAAGGGAAAGATGTGTTTTTTATAATAAAGCAAGGGATAACAATCACTTAATGAGTATACTATGAAATTAGAGTGCGAAAAAAAAGTACAAATTAAAGTAATCATCTATTCATCCATATTGCAAAATAAAATATCCAGCTCATAATATACAATGCAGGAAAAGTAAAGTACAATTTAATCATGTATTATTACAAACATTAAAGTTTAAAGACTGAAATATAAAGTGAAGTCTCTCATCCTTTCGAATGCAAAAGTAAAATAAACTAGGAATCTAGTGGTCTTCATCAACCTGCACTTCTTCCTGGACTTGCTCTTCTAAAGACTCAACCTCCTCAAATAGCTCAGAATCTACCATTATCAGTTTCATAATGGTAGGGCCCTAGCCAACAAAAAAAAATCTAGTTAGACAAAATGTCTATATACATTTTAAGGTAACCATTTTTATGTATTTTATAGATATCACAAACTTAACTTAAGCATAAAAATAGCAGTAAAGTGACAAAGAAAGGAAAAGCTAGTTATAATAATAAATTATAACTTAAACAAAATGTGAGATAAACACATACCTCAACTCAAGTTGCATAAAAGGTAAGTAGAGTGCAAATATAAATTTTCTAAGTACAAAGAAAAGTCCTAAATAATATGATCAATCTAAACATGCCAATTTATAATATAAAGTAAAAGTACTGTACTGAAAAGAAGTCTAACATCCTAATATGCTTTTAAATAAAGTAAAATGACTAAAATAAAAGAATATTACAGGAAATTTTGTAATACAGAAGAACTGCAGAAAATGAGAATATGATAAAAAGCGTATAGAACTGTAGAGTAAAAGTAAGTCAAAACTGAAAGGAAACTGTAAAGTGGCTGTAAAATGACTGAAAAGTAAAAGTAAAATATAAATTAAGTAAAGTGTGAGATACTCCTACTTAGTACTGTCAAAAAGTAAAGTCCATCTGCTCATCTAAGAGAAACATCCTATATTAAAGTAATTTTCATCAAAAAGGCATCTAAGAGAAACATCATATATCCTAAAGTTAATTCCATCTAAATAATCTAGGAGAAATATCCTCGATTAAAGTAAATGCCACAAAGTACTCACTGAGCATATAGGAGAAACATCCTAATGCCAAAGTATCACACCTTAGGGGAAATACCCTAGTCAAAAGTATCACGCACTAGGGGAAATACCATAGGAAAAAACTATCCTAAAATAAAGTTATACTAAATGGCAGACTAAGTAAAATATAACTCACAAGGTGTATTAAAGTTTGTTTTATTTAAGTTTTCTTTTTTAAGTTATGTAAATGCTATATAAATGTACTTCAAAGTGTAACATAAAATATTCATCAAACATCTTATGTTTCATAAAATTTGTCCAAAAGTGTAATGAGGCTCAAAAATAAGGAAAGCATAGTATTTAAATTTCAAGGTAATAATTAGCACTACACAAACTTTGTGATATCACTTATTTTCTAATTTAATCATTCTAACTACTCTAAGTTACATAAGATTTAGAATTATAAATTCTTACACTGTCTGTAAATTAGAATCATGAACCTATAAGTTGAACATAATTAGGACTGGCCACATCCTAATTATAACTGAATCAAAATTATCTACAAGATTAAATAAGTAAATCAAACATCCTAAGTTATTATTTTTAATAATCCCAAAAAAAATCTTGATTAGCCAAATCAAGATTTAAAAGATTAAGACCTGAACTCCTAATTAATGAAGTTCAATCCTTAGTCACAAGGTCATCCTAAGGATTAGAGTTTAATCCTATATCACTGATTTAATGTTAAAGAAAATCCTATTGAGTTAAGTCAGACTTAATAAGATAGATCTCTAAACCTAATTCTAAGATTAAAAGATCAAATAATCATTAAATAAACTATTAAAATCTATAAACTAGTAAAATCAAGGTTTCACCTTAATGAGTAACCCACTTTACCCATTAGATGAATTCTAACCTAAGATCTATCCTAAATCTTAGGAATTAAGGCTCTTAAGTACTAAGAGTAACACTCAGACACACATCCTAACTAAGGTTAAAAGACCTATAGTTGAACTAAGAAGTTCAAAGGAAGGAAAAGATCTCTCTTCTTTACTTAGGTTTTTACTTAGGATCAAATTTAGGGTTTTTCTTAAATTTCTAATTTAAGACTTAGAAATATTTAAATTAAAGTCTAAATCACTTTAATTACTATATATTGTGATTTAAGGATGAATTCAGGACTTAAAATTATTAAACCTTATATTTGGGCAAAATGACCATTTTGACCTTACTTAAGGATCTAAATTTCATCTTTGTGAATTAGGGCTTAAAATTAGAATTTATTGAATTGGAGTGATTACTTATAGTTTAATATGAGTTTATATAGTAAGTTTATTAATTTTGGTTAAGTGTTAAGCCTAATAAGGTCAAATTAAGAAATTTGACCTATAAGAGTAAATTGGTAACTTTACCTTAATGACACCTAAAGTTTCTGTTAGTTTACTATAGATTATGTCCTAATATTTCCATAAAACCTAAAGTTATCAAATTCGGATATGTATAGGCTAGGTTATAGCCAATACAAGTTCTAGGGTTTAAATGGTAATTAAGGGTTCCTAATTAAAGGTCAAAAATCCTAACTTCTCCAATTGGTGTCCAAATCGAGTAAAATTAGTGGGTATGGCTTACAAATGATCCAATGATTACAATGACTTGTGGTAGGTTCAATTTGGACTCTAATTGGCCAAGTTATGGCCTAATTATAGTTTAGGGTGATTAGTGAGTGATTAGTAAAATTAATCATAAAATCATTAAACTAATCACACCACTAGGTTTTAATCTACTCTAGGAGTTCTCTGAAACTTGAATTATTTAATTTGGATTATTAATTTTGCTAATCTTCACTAATCAAGCTTTTAGGTAATTATGGTTAATTAAGAAATTTAACCGTTAGATCCTATATATTTTTGCAGTTTTCTGTAAATCAAGTTTTTTTGATCTAAATTAATATTTGGATCACTTAATTTGGATCTCAATTGACTAAGTTATAGTCAATTGAAGTTCCAGGGTTAATTGACCTAATTAGGGTTAAGTTCTAAAAGTGATTAGTCTAAATCTAATCCAAATACTAAAGTGGACACTACTAGATTAATCTTTAAAGTTTTTTGATTAATTTAAGACCCATATTAAGTATGTTTGGGTTAAAGGTTACAAAGTTATGGTCAAATGAAATTTTGGGATATATTTGAATTAAATTAATATCCCTAAATGTTACTATGTAAAATAATAGTCTTACAGCAAAATAAATAGTATCATAAAATTCCTTGTATTTTTTTGATTAATTTAGTATATTTATTTGTATTATTTGGATGTATATTTTATAAATTATAGTTGTTTAAAGTTTTATGATTTAATTGAATTAATTAAACACATATACATTAATATCATTATTTATATAATTATTCATCTGCATAATTAATTGTACTAATTATTATATTCATTTAATATTAATCTAAGATTTAGATCTATTTTATTTAGATAAATAATATATATGTATATCTATAGTATACACACACACACAAACATACATATATATATATATATATATATATATATATATATATATATATATATATTGTAAATTACTGAATATACAGAGTGTATATTATATATTTAATAAAAAAATTTAAATGTTGCAAGTGGGACCCACAATGCCCGACAGAATCGACTGCCGTGGGACCCACAGACAATTGTCGAGACGAGACTCGACAGAGTCTGTCGAGCGGGCCCCACAACCGAGAGGGACGGAACCTGTGGGTCCCGCCGCTTATCGACGCGACCTTGCCACGCGGCGCATTCCGGGAGCGCCAGCTCCACAGCCGACCCCGCCTTTGACTCGTGGGCGACACGTGTTGTGCGGACCGGTCGAATGGGCCAGGATGGCCTGACCCGAAATGATCGAGAGACGGTTCGACTCCTCGAACCCTCCCGATCGGTTAGGGTTCGCGAGGAGCCCACGGATCAACGGAGATACTCGGTACATGGGTTCGATTTGTAAGAAATTGAACAAATAATTGCAATAAAGGATCTATAACAAGTCAAGGGGGAGTGCAAGTACCTTGAAGATCGAAAGCTAAAATTCTAGGGTTTGCTCGGAATAAGACTATGAGGCTCTGTGCTTACTTTAGCTTGACCTAATTTGTGAAAACCAAAACTAACAGCTTGCGAGAGCTTTTAAGGGAGGGTTTTAGCGGTGGAGAGGCTGCGAGAATGCCACCAGCGAGCGAAGCGAGCGGGACGCGTGCGTAGGGTTGCCACACGCAGGTCTACGGGAGACATGGTTGAGGACCGTTCGATCGCTCGATCGAACGGTCCAGAAACTTCGTTATGTCAAACGGTAAGATTAGAGTCAGGGTAACGACGTTACACTTCAACTGACAGCGCCATTAATAACTTAATTAAATATATTATTAATTTATTTATTTTAACAAATTTAATTGAGTAAATTTAACCTAATAAATATGTTCCAAGAATTTCAAATATTTCACCCCTAGCTAATTTGGGGGTGGTGAGCGTAATGGCGAAGTCGGATTTTCAATCTGAGATCTAAATAAAAAGTTAATTTCTAGAGTTTTTAGGATTTTCCAGAAATCAGGATTTGCTCTATTTGATCCCTAATTTAATCCAGATCTTAGAGGTAGGTTCTAAATGACTTAATTAAGATACTAGAACCATAATTAGGACTTAGATTAGTCTTAATTGATCTAGGTAACAACCTGAGTTATTACAAGATCACAACAGCTACTGAGAAACACCATGCTTCACTTCCTCTTGAGTCTCCTGCAGCTCTACGAACAAAGGCTCCTCAATGCGAACTGAATCTGATATTATTGGCTTCCCAATGCATGGGACCCAAATAAAAAAAGAGAAAATATTACTTTGACAATTATTCTAAGTATATTTTAGGCTCACTAAAATGCATTCATTATATTTGTGGCACCACGCTCCCTATTCCACACAATTAGGTCAAGGCGAAGTGTGCCACCCTGTCATATCCCTCATTTATCATTAGATTAAGTATAATTCTCAATCCACTAATAAGGGAAGGATGTGCCCTAAACATAAGCAAGGAGATCAATCATTAAGTAAATAACATGATAGAGTGCGGAAGCAAGAAAGATAAAATATTATATCTAGTTCCACCATAACATATATATGACATACAACTCAAAATAAAATAGTGCAATATTAAAAAATATATAGGGTACATGTATTATTACATCAATTTTAAGTAAGCTTAAATGGAAGAAAATATTACTCATCCTTACAAAAGAAAAAGACAAACTAAAGCTCATCAACTCTTGACTGATGCACCTCCTGAAGTGGCTCTGCAGATACTGGATCCTCAAATTGCTCAGGAACTGACATTATTGATTTCACAATGCCAGGGCCCCAGCTAAGAAAAAAAAAATCTAGTTAGACATATTGTCTAAGTACATTTTAGAATGATTAAGTTTATGTATTTAATGATATCACAACACTAAGCAAGTTTAATCAAGTTTACTCATGCTGATTTTATAAATAAAAATGCAAAAGAACAGAACTGAAGTAAGTCTAGCTTCTTAACATGCTTATATATATATATATATATATATATATATATATATATATATATATATATATATATATGTGAAAATAAGAACTGCTGAAATATGAAAAATAAATAAATACGTCATAAATACAGAAAGAATACAAAACTAAAAGTATAATGGTATAGCTGAAACATATAAAGTAAAAGCTGAAATAAAATAATTGCAGAGAAAATGCTATGTAAAATACTGAAGCAATACAGAAAGTACAGTCCAAAATCAAGTATGGAAGCATCCAGGAGACATTTCCCAGTGCTATAGAAATACAGGGAGGATAATACCTAGGAGACATTTCCCAGAGTATCATGGATACAGGCTCTCTGCATCTAGGAGATATTTCCTAGATTAATAGGAGTACTGACTGTAATTCATCTAGGAGACATTTTCTAGGTATACAGAATATAAGTCATCTAGGGGATATTTCCCAGATTATCAGGAATACAAAATATAAGCAGTAACATCGTGATGACAATATAAGTAAGACATATTATAGAATGAGGCAAAGCAAATAAAGTTATCCTACATTATTTAATGTGGCATAGTGAATAAAGTTATCCTACATCATTTAATGTGGCAAAGTTAGTAAAGTTATCATATCTCATATAATATGGCAAAATCAGTAAAGTTATCATACCTCATCTAATGTGGCAAAGTTAGTAAAGTTATCATACCTCATATAATGTGGCAAAGTCAGTAAAGTTATCATACAACATCTAATATGGTAGAGTAAGTAAAATTCTTATACATCATCTAATATGGCAAAGTAAGTAAAGTTCTCATACATCATCTAATGTGGCAAAGTAAGTAAAGTATGCAAAACATGGTATAAATAACACTGTACAGACTCTGTGATATCATTTGTTTTCCAATTTAATCTATTTTATCTATCTAAAATTATACAAGCTCATGATCTCCAACATCCTACTATCTAGTATAACCTCAACATTATGATCATATAAAGTAAAAGCAAATTAAATTAGTGGCACCTACTTAGGTTAAATTAATAATCAATCATCTTGATTAATGAGTTTAGGTTGTCTAAACTAGAATTTAGGTGCAAACTAACCTCTCAAAAAGGTAAGAACTAGAAACTAATAAAAATCAAGGTTTCAGTCATTGGATAACCCATTTACCCAATGAGTAAAGTATAACCAAATTTTCTAGTCCTTATCCTTTAGGGTGGAATCATAAAGTGAAAATTAAAGGTTTTATTAGTATAACAATAGATTGTTTCTAGGTCAATTATATTACTGATTTTAATGAATTTAATAAGTTTCTAAGGTTTAAGGATACGTAAACCTAAATCTGGGCAAAATGATTATTTTGCCTTTACTTAAGGGTCTAAAATGCTAATTTTTGATTAAAGGCTCCAAATTGAATTTTCTTAATACCAAATGATTCTTTATAATTTAACATGAATATAGATAGTAAGTTCACTAAATTTGGACAAGAATTAAGCCCTATGAGTCCAAATTAAGGATTTTAACTTATAGGGGCATTATGGTAATTACACTTGGTGAAGTTTAGAAATTTGTTCAGTTTATTATCCAAGAATTCTATAGAGTCCAAGAACACTAAATTTTGATGTCTATAGGTTAAGTTATAGTCAATTCAAGTTTGGGGTCTAAAAGGGTAATTAATGGTTTCATGAATGGGTCAAAACTTAACTTTTCCAAATAGTATCCAAACTCAGCAAGCTCAGTGGCTATAGCTTCCCTAAAGCACACTGAGTACTATGACTAGGAGTAAACCCAAATTGGACTTCAATTGGTCAAGTTATGACCAAATCAAGTTCCTAGGTAATTAGAGAAAATTAGGGGATCTGATCATCAAAACCTAATTTTTCTTATAGTTTATGGTTAATTAGGTTCTTTTAATCAAAATTATTTATTAGATGACCTAATTTGGAACTAAATTGACTAAGTTATGGCTAATTAATTTTCTAGGTCAATTAGGTTAATTTGTGAGGGTACCCAAAAGCCATTAGCCAAATCCTACATGAAACAACAAAATGGATACTACCAAAATAATCTATGCATTCTCCTAATTAAAATGAGACTTATATTGACTATGTTTGAATCAGTGTGTGCAAAATCATAATTATTTGAAGTTTAGGGGTATTTAGATCATTAATTAGGGGTCCTAAATGTCACTATGTTAAATAGGTGTGCTACAAAAAATTTGACAGTGCCATAATATTCCTCTCATTTTTTTGAGCTAAATAAGATATATATTTAATATATTTGCACTTAGGGTTTGATATTTATGAGGGGTTAAATATTCTGATTAAAAGTCGAGGATTGGCCGCGGGTTACGGTGGTAGTGCCGCGTGCCATGCGACCAACGGGTATTAGGATGACGGCTTAGAGCCGTTCGATCAACCGATCGAATGGCTCACGCTTTCCTTCAAATTTAATGGAAAGCTGACGGGAAGAGAGAGTGGGAGACGACGCGGGGACAATGCCATTGGAAATTTTAAATAAATATTATTTACTTATAAAATTAATGCCTAATTTCTTAATTAAATTTAATTAATTAAACGACTTTAAAATTTTTTGAATATTCACCCCTAGTTAATTGAGCGGTGAGGAATACAGCGGCAAAGTTGGATTTCGATTTTTACGAGTATTTAATTTTCTCATTTTCCTGGGTATTAAAATATTTGCCGAAAATCCGATGACTTCCAATTGCCTCCAAAACATTACCCATAGCTAATTTGGGGGCAATGAGCGCAACAGCGAAGTCCAGTTTTTTATCTAAGATCAAAACAATTTGGTTAATTTCCAGGGTTCCTGGAATTCCCAGAATTAAAGTTTGATCCATTTGGCTCCTGATTTGGACTAGGTTTTGGTGGTGAACTCCTAATGACTTAATTAGTACACTAGAATCAAAATCAGGGCTTGGATCAGCCCTAATTGGCAAGGGTGATAACTTGGGTTGTTACAGACTCCCCAACTTAAAAATGATGTCGTCCTCGACATCACTTAAGTTGGAAGAACAAGGCATGAATGGGTTGTATAAGTAGAAATGAGAAAGATGAGGAAGCGCCAGGATTCTCCATTTAGAATTCAAAACTTAAGGTTTTAAGATTGAACCTTCGTAATTCTACCTTACAACTAAGATTTGAGGCTGCTAACCAACTAAGTCATAATCATTACTTAGTAAAGATAACAATAAAAGAAAGAAAAGTTAACATTCAACCAAATTAAATGTAACTTTCAGGAATTAAGGATCAAATACTAAGTCATAACACACAACTTAGAACTATAGGGTAGGACTATGACTTAGTGGGTAACTAAGCATAGGGTAGATTAAGGATCAATGATACTAAAGATTTTACACTTAAGTGAGATTCATCACTTAAGAGCTTAGGAAAAATAGCTAAGTCATTACAAGGCTTACCCAGAATTAATAAATATTAATGATTCTATTTCAATGAATTAGAACCCAATGATATGGCATCAAAGAACTAGAGTTCTTCGTCTACTTATCCTAATAGGATCTAAGATTAGGAGCTAGCTAAAAAACCACTTATTAGACTAAGTCTAATAATGAAGCCGGGGGATTTGCTGTTAAATCCCAGTTAGAGAATAAGATCGAGCTGAACTAATTATATGAATCTGCCCATACTAGGATTTGAATTAGTAAGAGACATCCATATCTTACTAAGAGTTTACTAAGGCAAAGGATTAACATCCAATTAGGATACATAGTGTGGGGCCCGCATACTGACAACAAGGAAGTACGGTGCTCCAACTGTGGCAAATCCCCGACTTAAGTTAAGTTAGGTAAACCCAACCTGCCTTATGCCAAGGACTTGTCACCAAGCACTATAACATTCATCAATATACATACATATATCAAAGTGGTGGAAGCAATGGGCGAGTAGTAACATCCACAAGCACAACATAGTAGAAAAGAAAAGAAGACAATATAGTAACTCATCACAATGCAGAAACGAAATACATCCAGAATTAATTATTACAGACTAAAATTTAATAGAAAATACAAATGTCTCTCAATCTAGCTAAAAAGAAATACAGAATCTATCTAAACTGCAACAGCAAGGTCCTCCTCCTGAACGGGCTCCCCTCCTGCAGCGCTGCCCATGAACAAGTCTGAATCTGACATTTATCAGTATCACAAATGCCAGGACCCCAGCCAACAAAATAAAAAGATTACAGTTAGACAATTATCTAAGTACATTTTAGGCTATTTTGATGAACTGAATATTTAAGATATCACATTTCAATTTAACTAAACATGCAAGCAGTAATGGGTGCAACAAGCTATGAAGAGACGGGTAACTATAAATTATCCATTTATAGCTAACAACTAGTATGAAAAGTCACATACAATATGAAATAAACAAAGTAAGGCTAAAAGCTAAAAGAAACAACAAATACAATTCTGAACCTAACATGCTTATAATCGTATTAACACATGCTAAGTATAATAAGAACACAAATACCAAAAAATAAGCATGCAATTATAGCATCCTAAATGTGCCAATATACGTAAGTAAGCCATAAGAGTATATATACAACATGCTGATTTAGGAATAAAAAAGTAAAGAAAGCCACTGAGACATGTGGCAAAAGCAAGGCAATCTATGTAAAACCACTGAGACATGTGGTAAAAGCGAGCAAATACTGAATATAAGGCCACTAAAGCATGTGGCAAAGCAAAAAGAAAACTATACTAAACAATCCAGCTAGAGTAGCAATAAGCCTAAGACATAGTACTGCCATACCAGCCAATAGGCCATACAGGGCCTCCATAATATGAGATCAATTAATCAATCCCCAGCCTAGCCATCCAAATATGCTAGGTCTGAGTCCATTCTATACAATACTACTACTGAAGAGGCAGACTAAGCTAGGACATATTCTACTAACTGTAAACACTGAAATACCTGAATGATATGCAATTAAAATACTAACTTAGGATGTATCATCCATATCTTAAGTTCTCCTATTATGCTCAACGAATAAGGCTCAATATCTAAGGTATGCCAAGCAATCTAGTCAAAGTAAGCAAAAGACTCAATCTAAACTTATGTGATATCCATGGTTATCTTATTATCAAATCTAGCTACTCTGAGAAGGTACAAGTTTAGGATCTCTAATATCCAGCTATCGAATAGAATCTCAGATTTACGTCCTTAAAGTTAATATTAGAACTTAACAAGTTCTAATCCAAAATCATATGAAGACTATATAGTTTAAGTAAATAAATCAAAGACCTAATTTATTAATCTTTTACTCTCTTTCCCAAATCTTGATTAGGTAAATTAAGATTTAAGGAATTAGGACTTAAACTCCATTTTGGTGTTCAATTCCTAAATCCAAGGTGGTGTCCTGACTAGGATCTAAGGTTCACATTCTATCCCTAAGTTAAGAATAAAGAATCCTATAAGCTGAAAATTCCAAGAACTATGAACTTAGTGAAAGGTTATTCTACTGATTATAAGATAAAATAATTAATTAAGAATTTGAGAATCTAAGATTTATATTCAATCTTTAAGATAATTTCATTATCTTATATATTGAATCATCTTATACCCACATGGAAGGTTTCAAAGAATTAAACAATGAATTATCTAAAGAATTTCAATTGGAGATTCAAGTAGAAGATCTAAAGTCTAATATCTAAGATCTGCTTGTTTGATCACTTTAGACTTAGGCTAGGTTTTTAACTTAAACTTGACCTCGTCAGTAGATAATTCACCTGACCAATTACATTTCCTTTGAATTTAACTCATAAGTTAACTTAATTGAACTTATTAATGTGAGATTTTACCATTGAAGCTATTGGATTTAATTATTAATGCCAAGTGGCTTCCTTAGGATCACTTAAGATCTAAGTGTCTTAATTAGGGAAAAATTGAAGATTTCTTAAATTAATATTCATATTATTAACATTATTAGATTAAGGGTTCAAAGAACATTAATAATATAACTAGGGATAACTTACTAAATTTCCCAAGGTTTAAGGGGTTCGTAGTCTGACTCAGAATTTAGATAATGGTAATGACTCCGTAGTCTATTAATATACGAATTATCCTGATGGAGAACTCCCTATAGGCTACGAGGGAAGCCGGTTATGTCTCTCCTGAAAGACAAAGAAACGGGTCGAAGTTGAGCCCTGATGTCTCTCTCATAAAAGTAGATGCTCTTTCGGCGTCCCACCTAAGAAGTCCCCATGTCTCTAGGTGTTTCTATAGTTGCTCGGCCTGAAAGGTGAATCTCGAATGACAGGATAGGATACCAAAATATATTTTGGCCAAAATGACCAAAATGCCCCTCTTAAGGCTAAAATTGGGATTTTAGGGTTTAGTTATCCAATTCAATTTTAATCTATTCTAAGGTGTTTCATATTGATTAATAAAGTGGGAAACACCCTTATCTTAGGTTTTGACAACTTAATTAAGCTAATTAGCACTAATCACATTTTTAGGCCAATTAGAGTGATTTTAGAATTTAGGACATTCTAGGGCAATCCAACCTTACACTTAGGTTCTAATAGACTTAAGATGGCACTAGGAATTAACCTACCCAACATCAGAGACTAATTTAGGGTTTAATTAACTAATCCTTAATTAGGGTGATTAAGGAGTGATTAAGGAAATTAAATGTCCAAAATTAGTTTTAAGGGTCTACAATTATTCCCTAGGGTCACAGGAGTAATCAGAGCCCTTAATCAACCAATTTGAACATTTATTGAATTTATTAAGATTTAATTATAAACAAAAAAGGATTGGGCAATTATTTTAAATCCAACCATTATATTTATGATTTTATTTTATATTTAGGTTCCTTGTATTTTTCTGATTCAAATGGTATATTGGATTATACCATTTGGATCAGTATAACTAAAGTTATTTAATTAATTTAATCTGTATATTTATTTAAATTAAAACTATAGGAATCTAATAATTAATAATTTAACCATTGAAAATGCCATCCTATAATTTTCTAATAGCCGCGGCCCAAAATAAAAAGGCGCGAGTCACGGATCGGCCCGACCCGTGACTTTGTCTCCTACCTTTCGATGGGCACCGAATTAGGGCAGACTCCCTTCGCTGAATTCGCCGCGCTCCGTCCATGCCACGGCACCAATTTGATGGCTACATGTTCAGGCTTCGAAGGCGAGTTGAATGAACCATAAACCCCTATCTAGGAGGTGCCGGATCGCTGGAGTGCTACTCGGCCGAGGCGCCTTCTAAGGCGAGAGTGGAGAGGACAAATTCTCCTAACTGACTAAACATCCTGAGCTAAAGATTAACCATACATGTTCAAAGGCCAAAGGTCAATTGGTCCACTCAGCAAGCCTTGGGGATGGGTGGATCACTGAAGTGCTACTCGGGGTGGAGCGCGGACGGGAGTCAAAATTGAGTCGATTGATTCTCAGCCCAATCGATCGATCCGATCGCACTCAACCCTCGATACGATTCGACAATCATCGTCGAGAACTTCTAATACATATTAGATGGCTAATTGTGTCGAAGGATCACAGCACTTAGCGAGCCAGAGGCCGACTGGCAGTGCACACTCAGACGGTGAATACGTCATCTGGTCCACTGCCAGGCCTCACTCGAGAGCTTAAACGCCTACTAAGGAACTTGGATATGGACTTAACGCATCATCTAGGGCAGAATTGGAAGCAAGCTGAGCTGAAATCAGCTCGATAAAGGAGATAGGGAAGAGGCTGTACCTTAGTTTGAAGAGTTGCAGCAACGAAGATAATGGAGATAGCCTAAATCACACCAGAGGGTTGCAGTAGCTCGGCAAGGGGTCTGAAAGCTAGACCTCGCCCTCTATCAGCAAACGTAGCAGGTCTAGTTGTCTGGTTCGCCGAGAGCTCCAAATGCTTCAGCCGGGTGACGAGGGAATCACAGTGAGCAAAGGAGCTCACTGTGATTCTTGGGAGGTACTTATAGACCAGGGGAGACCCTAGACATGGAAGCTGAAGCTGAGCTAAGGCCTTGGGCTCGGACCAGAGGTGCCTTCAGCCAGCCTAAAATGGAGTAATCCCACCCTTTGGATTGCTCTAGTAGGCTCAGCCATGAATGGGAAGGTGCTAATGGCTTAGGTGACCTGGCAAAGGAAGTGGCAGATAAGGTTACGTGGCGTATGCGGGCAAAATCCTCTCTGTCGGGTCGGGATCTCTCGGGGATGAAGGTCTACAGTGGCTAATAGGGGCACGACCGTCTGATGGATCATCAATTACAATGGAACGATCCTGATTGTCCGACCAATAACGGCTGAGTGCGGAGATCAGATCGACTGTCGGAATAGGTCTGATAGATCTAACAGGTGAGCGCGTTATTTAAGATGGGAAGCCAAACGCCATCTGCTATCATCTCAAACCGCAGAATGATCGAGATGAGACGCATCCTGATCTGAGAACGTGGCTGTTGGATCATATCTGCGGAATGGATGGCCCGGATGGCGCCCGCAGTTGGATTCAGCCGACCGTTGGAAGTGGGTAGATTTGCAATTAAGAATTGTTAAAAGCCCTAAATTGCAATTAAACCAATTTAAATTAAATCTAAAATGTGCCTAAATGACTTCCAAAAATTCCCAAAATTTCACTCTTAGCTAATTTGGGGGTGGGGAATTCAAAAATGAAAATAGATTTTGATTTGGAGATCAATTTAATTTAAGTATTTTTCAGGGCTTAAAAATTGCCAAAAATACCAAATTTCCCATTTTAGCTCCGATTGATCCCAAACTTCTAGGGTTAGGTTTAAATGACCCATTGAGTCCAATGGGATCAAAATTAAGGCTTGAATTTGCCTAATTAATCCAATTTGGCTAGGGTAACAACTAGGATTGTTACAGACTCCCCCACTTAAGAATGATGTCGTCCTCGACATCACTCAAGTGAAGAAAAATCCTACTGGGAGAGAACAAGTTCTAATTACAATAGATGATAAAGAGAAGAACAATACATGGACTTGCAAAGAGCTATGGATATTTATTGCGTATATCCGCCTCCTTCTCCTAAGTAGATTCTTCTAAGGTTTGATTTTTCCACTGAATTTTGACCATGGGAATTGAACGATTCCTTAGCTGCTTCTGATCATGAGCTAAGATTATGATAGGTTCTTCAGCATAAGAAGATCAGGTTGGATATCTACTGTTGGAAGTTCAATGAGATGAGAAGGGTCTCGAAGACATCTTCTCAATGATGATACATGAAATACATTGTGAACAGCTGCAAAGCCATCAGGAAGACTTAGCCGGTAGGCAGATGATCCTACTTTGGTCAAAACTTTGAAAGGTCCAACATAGCAGGGACTAAGTTTCACAGCTACACCAAATCTGAAGATACCTTTCATTGGACTAACCCTTACATAAGCAGAATCTCCCATATTGAATTCTAGAAGATGGTGATGAGAATCATAATACGTGCTCTGATGATCTTGAGCTGGACGAATTCTCTGCTAAATTAATTTGATCTTATTACTGGTTTCTTCAACTAATTCTATACCAAAGAGCTGAACGCTTCCTGTTTCTGACCAGGCTAGCGGAGTACTGCATTTTCTATCATACAATGCTTCATAAGGAGCCATCTTAATATTAGCTTGAAAGCTATTGTTGTAGGCAAATTCTACTAATGGGATCTGATCTTCTTAGGAACCAGCAAAATCAAGAATACAGAGCCTAAGTAAATCTTCCAAAACTTGATTTACCCTCTCAGTTTGACCATCCATTTGAGGATGAAAGGTTGTACTCATGGCTAGAGTAGTACCCAGGTCTTGATGCACAACTTGCCAAAACTTAGAAGTAAATTTACTATCTCTATCAGATACAATTGGCTTCGGAATCCCATGCAATCTAACAATTTCTTTGATGTATAGTTTTGCTAACTTCTCTACATAATCAGTTTGATGGATGGGAGGAAAATGCGTTGATTTAGTTAAGCGGTTTACTATTACCCAGATCGCATCGGCACCTGATTTTGCACGAGGCATTCCCATGACAAAATCCATAGATATATCGAACCATTTCCATTCAAGGATATCTAATGGATGCAGAAGTCCACCAGGTCTTTGGTGTTCGGCCTTTACTATATTACAGGCATGACAATTAGCCATGAAGTCAGCTATATCTTTCATCATACCTGGCCACCAAAATGATTGTTTTAGGTCTTGGTACATCTTAGTACTGCCTGGGTGAATATGGTACCCAAAATTATGACCTTCAATTTATACTTCATGATGCATGGACTTAGAATCCACAATCGATTACCTTGATAAATTACACCATTCCGCAACTGCAGATCATGACGAATACCACCTTTAATATCTGCTTTAATTTTCAGATACTCATTATCTTTGGTTTGCGAGATAGAGACATCTCGGTGGAAAGTGGGTTCCACATTAATATTTTATAATAGCAAACTCAGCATATCGCCATTGGTTTGCCTTTCCTAGATGATACTGGATACTGAGATCATAATCACTGATGAGCTCCAACCATCTTCTCTGGCGGTAATTCAATTGTCTCTGGGTGAAGATGTAAAATTGAACATTGCTCTCCGTACAGATAGTGACGCCATATTTTCAAGGAAAATATCATGGCTGCAAGTTCAAGATCATGAACTGGATAATTTTGCTCATGGGGTTTTAACTAATGAGAGGCATAGGCAATTACCTTACCCTCTTGCATTAACACACAACCTAGATCGATTCAAGAGGCATCGGTGTATACTTGATAATTCAAGCCTTCTTTAGGTAGAACAAGAACTGGAGCGGTAGAAAGTGCATCTTTTAGAGTTTGAAATGCTTCCTCACATTCTGGACTCCAAATGAACGAAACGGCCTTTTGAGTCAATTTAGTCAATGGCGAAGCAATCTGGGAAAAGCTTTTAACAAACTTCCTGTAGTATCTCGCCAATCTCAGGAAACTTCTAATGTCAGTGACAGACTTAGGTTGAGCCCAGTCCTGAATAACACTTACTTTACTCTGATCTACTCGAATACCCTGAGCATCGACTATGTGCCCCAAGAATGCAATGGAATTGAGCCAGAACTCGCACTTGGAGAACTTGGCATACAGTTGATGCTCGTGCAAAGTTTCTAATACTAACCTCAGATGTTCCTCAAGATCTCTCAGTGTTTTGGAATAAATGAGGATATCATTAATGAAGACGATCACAAACTTGTCCAAATACGATTTTAACACTCGTTGCATCAAATCCATAAAGATTGATGGTGCATTGGTGAGTCCGAATGACATCACCAAAAACTCAAAGTGGCCATAACGGGTACGAAAAGTTGTCTTCCCTACATCATCTTCTTTTACTCGCAGTTGATGGTATCTAGACCTTAAATCGATCTTGAAAAATATAACGGCTCCGGATAACTGGTCGAACAAATCATCAATTCTGGGTAATGGGTATTTATTATTTACAGTGACTTTATTTAGTTCACGATAATCTATACACATATGCATAGATCCATCCTTCTTTTTCACAAATAAATCTGGTGCTCCCCAAGGAGACGTACTTGGCCTAATGAAGCCTTTATTTAGGAGCTCTTGCAATTGCTCGTTGAGCTCTTGAAGCTCCTTAGGTGCCATTCTATAAGGTGCTTTGGATATCGCCTGGGTACCAGGAATTAATTCAATAGAGAATTCTAGTTCTCTAAAAGGAGGTACACCAGGCAAATCTTCCGGGAACACATCGATGAATTCCTTGACTACCTTACACTTAGAAAGAGAGATACTCTCCTTTGTTTCGCCCATCATTGTAACTAGGTAAGCATTACAACCCTTAACAATCAGTTATTCAGCTTTAATTGCATTTATTAAGGATAACTGCATGCTAGTTTTTCCTACAAATGTTTCAAGCTTTCCCTGGGAATAGAGAGTGACCTTCTTTTTATGGCAGTTTATCACGGCATTATGATCGCTGAGCCAATTCATCCCAAGGATGATATCAAATTTTGCTATTGGCAGAACGATTAGTTTGGCATGGAATTCTTGGTCATTTATCGGGACTTTGATATTACAAAATTTACGGGCACTTAGTTGGGTTCCAGATGGAAGTCCAACACTCAACGTTTGTGCCAAGTTGCATGCATGAAGTTTAAGGTTATTGGTAAATTGTTCAGAGATAAATGAGTGACTAGCACCAGTATCGAATAACACATTATAAGGTTGGTTGTTGAAATAAAGTGTGCTTAAATTTACTCCATTTTACATTATAAAATTACAAGGAAATCAAAGTACAGAAATTAAAAGAGGAGTTTGGGGATGTGTACCTGAAACCACGTTATCCTCTTCTGCGGCCTCAATAGGAGTTAAGGCATATACTCATGTAGGACCATAAGGATGATTGTTGGTCTACCTTCGGGAATAGTTCTGAGGGTTAGAAACTGGTGACTGCGTGGGCGCAGCTTCAGAAGCAGGTGCTGGCATTATAGCTAGATTTTGTTCTCTCCGGTTTAGCAGAGTTGCACTGAACACTTGCTTCTTCTGGTAGGGTTTCATTGGAACTCCATCTACTGTCTCCATGTAGTTGCACTAATAGAACCTGTGGCCTATACACCCACAATTGAAACACCTCTAGCCAAAGTGGTAACACTTACCATACAGATGGGGCTTAGTACAGTTTTGAATTTGTTCGGTAGTAGGTTCAGCTTCTAGCTGATATACTTTTGTTGGGTTAGATCAGTGTCTCTTGAAGTTTCCCTGCAGGTTTAGAGTTGTTTGCGCTTCTCGCTTAAGATCCTCTTCCGATTGGTGATGTTCAATCACCTTTGCCGTTTCCACCAGTTTGAAGAAGCTAGTCAGACAGAGCGACACAATTTGATTTTTTAGTGAACCTCGAAGTCCACAAAGAAAGTAGTGGCACTTAGCTGACTCAGAATGAGTTAATTCTAGTGAGAAACAAATCAATCTATGAAATTCCCTTTCGTATTCAGATACTGAATGACTCCCTTTAGTCAACCTCATGATTGTGTCTGCAATAATGTTTTGTGCAGATGGGGGAATGAATTCGGTTTTGAAGGCCTTGACGAACTCATCCCAGGGGATGTCCTCCAACTCGTAGTCAGGGAACTTGGTATTTCGGATCTCTTCCCACCAATATTCTGCTTCCGCATGAAACAGACGGGTGGCGAGATGGACAAATTTCGAGTTTGGGACCTTTAGGCTAATGAGATCCCTTTCCACATCCTTCAGCCAATCGACTATATCCATTAGTGACAGGTTCCCACCAAAGGTTGGAGGTCTTAACCTCAGAAAATTATGAAGGAGATTATCCACCGAGTGATGTGAAGAAGAAGCAGCTTGTGGAGCATGCACTGTTGGAGCAACAACAGTGACTGGAGTTGTACGATCATTTAGTAATTTATGTACGATAATTGCCTGTTGAGCTTGATTTTCTAACAGAGTTGTTACCATAGCCCGCAGATGAGCCACCTCATCGTTAGCACTACTAGAAGTGATGGTGTTCTTGATAGGAGTAACAGTAGGTGGTGATCCGGAATCCATTCTAGTTTAATTAAGAAAAGAAGGCAAACTCAAAATTTACTCCAAGGAATAGAAATCAAAATCTTTCATTAATTATAGAAATAAAGGATTACAACGCCAAAACTGTAAGTCTACTAGTGTTGCTTGAAAATGAGATAACAATTATCCTAACTAACACTCAAACATTATCAATATATTCTGCCCTAAAGGCTACACAAAAGTCCTCAAAAGTGACTTCCCGACGCTTCCTATTATGCCTCTTCTCGAGCCTTGCAACGGTTTCATACCATCAGACTCCGGCGTAGTCCAACATCAGGTCTGTCACAATGTCTACATAAAGTGACTCGGGACACTCTATGTGTATCAAAATGGACTCCACTCGGCTCAACCACTCCTTTGCATATATAGGAAAGTTGAGCCCTCAGTATACGGCTTGCTGTAGAAGCTTCTCCAGGAATAAGGTCCATTTTGCTGAAACTCCTTCAATCTGCCAATTGCTTTCCTACCTCCACTTGAAGCTACAGCTCCAAACTGTCTTGAAAGCATGCAGATAATAGTCTATATTGGACTCTCCAAAATTCATTTGACTATGAGGACAGAATTTTATTACATTTTTGTTAGACTCAAGATGACTTAAATTATTAGGATATGAGTATTCTCCTTCTACATTTTGCATAGAGTTACTGATACTACTATGTTATGAATGTTACATATATTGATGTCTGTATTTCAGAAGAATGGTCCACTAGGTAGAAAGGAATCATAGATCCCATTGTGACACCTTATGGTGTTCTCTGATACTAACTGTGGGGCCCCCATACTGACAACAAGGAAATACAGTGCTCCAACTGTGGCAAATCTTAAACTTAAGTTAAGTTAGGTAAACATAACCAGCCTTACGCCAAGGACTTGTCACCAAGCACTATAACATTCATCCATATACATACAGATATCAAAGTGGAGGAAGAGATGGGCGAGTAGTAACATCCACAAGCACAACATAGTAGAAAAGAAAATAAGATAATATAGTAACTCATCACAATGTAGAAATAAAATACATCCAGAATTAATTATTACAGACTGAAATTTAATAGAAAATCCAAATATCTCTTAATCTCACTGAAAAGAAATACAGAATCTATCTAAACTACAATAGCAATGTCCTCCTCCTGAACGGGCTCCCCTCCTACAGCACTGCCCATGAACAAGTCTAAATCTGACATTTGTCAGTATCACAAATGTTGAATGAACCATAAACCCCTATCTGGGAGGCGCCAGATCACTGGAGTGCTACTCGGCTGAAGCGCCTTCTAAGGTGGGAGTGGAGAGGACAAATTCTCCTAACTGACTAAACATCCTGAGCTAAGGATTAACCCAACACGTTCAGAGGCCAAAGGGGATTCAATTGGTCCACTCAGCAAGACTTGGGGATGGGTGGATCACTGAAGTGCTACTCGGGGTGGAGCGTGGACGGGAGTCAAAATTGGGTAGATCGATTCTCAGCCCAATCGATCGATCCAATTGCACTCAACCCTCGATACGATTTGACAATCACCGTCGAGAACTTCTAATACCTATTAGATGTCTAATTGCGTCGAAGGATCGCAACACTTGGTGAGCCAGAGGCCGATTGGCAGTGCACACTCAGATGACGAATACGTCATCTGGTCCACTGCCAGGCCTCACTCGAGAGCTTAAACGCCTACTAAGGAACTAGGATATGGACTTAACGCATCATCTAGGGCAGAATTGGAGGCAAGCCGAGCTGAAATCAACTCGATAGAGGAGATAGGGAAGAGGCAGTACCTTAGTTTGAAGAGTTGCAGCAACGAAGACAATATAGATAGCCTAGATCACACCAGAGTGTTGCAATAGCTCGGCAAGGGGGTTTGAATGCCAGACCTCGCCCTCTATCAGCAGACGCAGCATGTCCAGTCATCTGGTTCGCCAAGAGCTCCAATTGCTTCAACCAGGTGACGAGGGGATCACAGTGAGCAAAGGAGCTCACTGTGATTCTTGGGAGGTACTTATAGACCGGGGGAGACCCTAGGGATGTAAGCTAAAGTTGAGTTAAGGCCTTGGGCTCAGAGCAGAGGTGCCTTCAACCAGCCTAAAATGGGGTAATCCCACCCTCTGGATCACTCTAGTAGGCTCAACCACGAATGGGAAGGTGCTAACGGCTTATGTGACCTGGCGAAAGAAGTGGCAGACAAGGTTACGTAGCATTTGTGGGTGAAATCCTCTCTGTCGGGCCGGGATCTCTCGGGGACAAAGGTCTACAGTGGCTAATAGGGGCGCAACCGTCTGATGGATCATCAGTTGCAATGGAACGGTCCTGATCATCGGACCAATAACGGCTGAGCGCGGAGATCAGATCGACCATCGGATTAGGTCTGATAGATCTAACAGGTGAGCGCGTTATTTAAGATGGGAAGCCAGATGCCGTCTGATCTCATCTCAAACCGCGGAACGGTCGAGATGAGACGCATCCTAATCTGAGAACGCGACCATTGGATCATATCCGCGGAATGGACGGCCCGGATGGCGCCAGCGGTTAAATTCAGCCGACCGTTGGAAGTGGGTAGATTTGCAATTAGGAATTGTTAAAAGCCTTAAATTCTAATTAAACCAATTTAAATTAAATCTAAAATGTGCCTAAATGACCTCCAAAAATTTCCAAAATTTTGCCCTTAGCTAATTTGGGGGTTGGGAATTCAAAAATGAAATTAGATTTTGATTTAGAGGTCAATTTAATTTAAGTATTTTTCAGGGATTAAAAATAACCAAAAATACCAAATTTTCTATTTTAGCTCCGATTGATCCCAAACTTCTAGGATTACGTTTAAATGACCCATTGAGTCTAACGGGATCAAAATTAAGGCTTGGATTTGCCTAATTAATCTAATTTGGCTAGGGTAACAACTAGGGTTGTTACACATAGCCTCAGGGTTTAATGAGAACTTAGAACATTAAGTCACACATGATGACTTAACACCAAAGATTTAAGAGGTTACAAAGAGGTTATTAACACAAGTCATAATCTATGACTTGGTTAATGCAAGGAACTCACTTATCCATAAGAATAAGTGCTAGAAAGTTTAATAGGGACTTAGGCCACAACCATAAGTCATAATCTATAACTTTGGTCAGAGACTCTAAAATTAAAGGCTAATATCTAAGTCACGAGGTGTGGCTTAGATCATTAGGTATCTAATGGTTAAACTTAATATAGCTTGAAGGAGAGCTCATTCTAAGGGAATGATCAATTAATGCATAAGTTACATCATGACTTAGGCACACATTTAAGGGTTGAACTTAACTACTTTGAAAAAGAGGTTTTCTTATTCAAAAGGAATAAGATCTTCCATGAACCGACTATTACAATTAAGTGACACTTATCACTTAATGAAGATTATGCTAAGGAAAGGGAATTACCATCGCATTGAGATCAGCAAAGGAAGATACAAGGCTATCTTATTAAGTCACCTCATGTGACTTAAGTAAGGTGGGTTTCTAAGAATACCTAAAAATTTTAATCTAAGAATTAGAGTTCAAGCGCCTGACGATTTAAAGGGAGGTTTAAATTTTCAAAGAACAAAGATTCTTTGAATTAGAAAGGATTATATAGCTAAAAGCTAGCTAACACGTTATCTTTAGATCAAGTTTAATGAGGCAGGTTTTACTATAATCTATACTCGTGAGTTTACAAACATATGTTGGAATAGTCTAACCATGATTTATCCCCACACAAAGAAGGACTAGGGCGAACTGACCATTGGGTTAATTCATTCCAAGGCTTCTATCATTAATAAGGTGTTCCTCCTTACCTGGGAAATAATATTAAGATAGAGAGGATGATCATACAACTTGGATAATTAACCTCAAGGGAGAGGGAAGCTCAATGCATCAAGTCACAAGTTATGACTCAATACCGAAGGGTTGAAAAGATTCACAAGGGAATCAAGACGACGGGTTCCTGTAATGACCCTAAGTTGTTACCCTGATTAATTCTCAGCTTAATCAGGTATTAATTCTAATCATATTGCTTTTAGAATATCAAGTTAAGCCAACCTTGAAAGTTTGAAGTCAATTAGACTTCTATAAGTCAATTTAGCCATTTGATCTATTTAGATGCCCTAAACTAGACCTAAAATATTTTGATCTCAGAATTAAAATTTGATTATATTTTTGAATTCCTCACCCCCAAATTATTTAGGGATGAAGTTGGGTAAAATTTGGAGATCATTTAGATCATAATTTAATTTAAATTAATATTGGTATAATTGTATTTTAGGGTTTCCAACAATTCCAATTTGCATATACCCCTTTAAACTGATTAAACGGCCGGGATCCGCTGTGCGGACCGCGAGCAATCCATCGTGGAGCCCAGTTCATGCGACAATGGTGCTCCCACCGTATTCACCATCTATCTTATTAATTCAACGGCTAGGATTCAGATATGTGGAACCGCGGATCTACCGTTAGATGCATCCCGTGGATCCTATGCGTGGATTTAATTGGATATACTCGTTAGGATTCAGAGAATTAGGATTGTCGCGCCTTTCTGATCAATCCATCAAACGGCTTCGGACCCCACCGCTACTGCTCGCCTTCCTCTACCTCTAACCCACGTCCGACAGGGAAGATCCGGAGGATTTCCTGATAGTCTAGCCTGTCCCCCACTCCTCATTCTAGCTCTACATAACCATTAGGAGCTTCCCATTTTAGTTGAGCTCCATAGATTGGCCTCTTGACCGGAGGGGACTCAATTGGAAATTTGAGAGCTCTCGGTGACCCGATCTATCTGGTCACCTCCATCGGAATCCCTCAGCACTAGAACATTCCCAAACCTTTGCCGAGGCTATGAATAGCCTCAACATTACTTCATATAGCTCCTTGCTATTCAATTGAAGAAGAGTTTGAGTTCACCATTGCTGGTCCTCTTGAGCTCCCTAGGTGTCCCTGGCACTTGTGAACTGCTGAGAGTGGGCTCTCCTGGTGTTCAGGACCCCTATGTGCTCTTTAAATGCTCTGCAGCCAGTGATTTTCTATCTGTCTTTTGTTTCCAGCTCCGTCCAGTCAATCTAGGTACTCCTTCTCTTCCACTATGAGTTGAGTGGACTCACCATCTTTTCTCTTTGCTTGTGCAATTGTGTATCTACCCTTATCAAATCGATAGGGTCTGGCTAATTAGAGCTCAACCTAGTGTATAGCTCTGGCTTGGGCGATTTCTACAATTTTTAGAAATCGGTCCGAGTAAGGACCCGCGCATCTGGATGTGCTCAATCCTTCGTAGTATAGGGTCCTAGTGTGTCTGGCTATATTGATGGTGTAGCCATCAAGTTCTGGTCTTGGCATGCTTCTTGTGAGGAGAATTTCTCCTCATAGTGAAGACCCTTAATTAGGTACTCACTCGATTTGGGGAGAGTAGCACCCTAGCCATCCCATCCTCCCCAGCCTGCAATTCAGGGTCCTATAGATGCATCTGGGAACCCTAAAGGTGTAAAGATTTGTCTGAGGCTTTGGCACATCCCGGAGCCTCAAAATTTTGCAATTTATGTTAACCCTAATCGCAGGTTGTCGGGGGATGGAGGAGCATGGAAGAAGCACAGTACAGGTTGGGTCAACCCTTGACCCGCGCTGTTCGATAGTGCCAGGCCATCGGGTCGAGCCTACATGCGCATTTTGTAAACGGGCCGGAACCTGTTTATTAATTAATAAACATATTTTGTATTTATTTTCCTTAAGGAAAATAATGGAAAATCAAATGGATTAATTAGTAAAATGCAAATTAAATTAATGTGATAACTTTTGATCCGCTGGTCCAAATCCTATGATATTATATATCAAATTGATCAGAAAATCATACGGAATCAGAATAAAAAATAAAATTGAGCTTTTAATGGTTTGATCTTTTGGATTAGCCTAATTATTAAAGAACTTAATTGTGGTTGATTATCATGTATACTTAGCCAAATTGCATGATTTAGGTGCCATTATGTTCCTTATGCCTTGTAGAATGTATGTGCTGGGAGGTTTAATCTTTTAATTTATATATTCTTAATTATGCCCTAATATTGTAATTGTATGATTAGTAAACATTAGGGTTTTTGATTATCCAAACTTAGTGAACTTAGTCTTTGATTGCTCATATGAATAGATAACAAATAATTGATAAGCTTCATGAATTTCTAATAGCTGGATTTGTAAAGGTGCTAATCCATTTATTTTGAATTAAAGTTTGATTAGTACTAATTACCTTCTGTTTTCTGTAATTTTCTATTATTTAGCTTTCATAATAGTGCTATGATTGTAAAGAGCCAATCATGTAAATCTTAAACATTTAATTTAACCAATTTGATTAAAGCAGCATAATTCCTTAATTAATCTTAAGAAATCTTAAGATCTTGATCAAGTGAATTATACTTGGCTAAAATCTGAGGTTGCCACCAATAATATACCAATAATACACTGATTTGACATTCGATATATAAATCAACAGTCTATCTTAGTTGGATAAGGATAGGGGTTAAAACCTAACCTGTTTGATTAAGATTTGAATCCTTAATCACTTAATCAAATGATCTGATTGTAAGATAATTCAATTGATATTATTCCAATAATGCATCTAATTTAGTATTGATATTAAATCATTGATTTATAAGTGCTAAGATTAATAATGAAGTTATGTGATTGAATCATCTGAATCTAAGCCTTAGTTTTTTGATTTTCTCTTATATAAGACTATTAGCATAAGATGGTTAATAAAATTGTAATGATTTATAAAATGACCTAACTAATAATATCTTTGAATTTAACCCATGATTGTAGAATAGGATGTGATCAGATGGATCTCATCATCTGATCAGATCACTTTTATCCAAGTTAGTAAGTAAACCATGAATCCTTAACTTAAGTGGTAGAAGAGTGAGATCATAAGAAATCTTGCTGTAGGAGTGCCTTAAAATGTCTAAAAGCCTTAAAGAATGTTATACATTGAGGTAGGAACTTAGTTGATCCTCCCTAACCTTAGAAGTTGATCTTAAACATTATAGTAAAATATACCTAAGATATTAGATTGAGATTCTCCCATGTGGTAGTAACCCATGTTGAGTGACCTCTTGGTCACATCCTTAGAATCTTGTGTAGGACTCATCCAATTAGAGTAAGGATTGAATGTGTTATATAAATCCTTGGTGATTAAATAGAAATTGGCTGAGATTAGTTTATTAGTTAATTATGATCATGCATACCCATGGTACTGAATCACTTCAGTAATATTTTGGTTTAGATGAGTCAATCCAATGTGTACTTCTGACTTGGTGCTTCTTATGGGTTAAGCCAAATACAGTCCTGCTAGAGTAAATTATCCAAGCTTAAGAAAGTGAGCCAGAATCTTAATTTGGGTAAATAATAATTGCGAAAGGGTTCTGCCTCATATCTTGTGTGCGCCTCGATAAGTGCAGTTATAAGTAAACGAAGTACTGATTTCACATTCTTGGGAACATACAACCATGTGTATACATCCATTCCAATTGATAACTCCAAGAAAAACTCCCTAAATAAGAAGAACTAATTAGTGAAAGTAGAATCTAGGGGTTAAAATCCTTTTGTTAGGATTCTACAAAATGGAGATATTTGAGTCATAACTCATGTAGTATAGATGCATGAGCATGAGCATAAGTGATATGCATGAGTATCAATGTGATGCATGAATATCAATGATGAATTATGAGTTACAGAATGTTGCATGCATTAATAGGGAAATTCAGGATGTTGAGACATCACGGTAAAATTTCCCGATAGGATGTATATAGGTATTGAACCGTACGTCTCATAATAGTTCAGTGATAGTTCAGTTGATATCAGTGATATACTGTGTTGTGGCATATTTGGATGCATGATTCTAATGGCATGAGCATGAGCATAAGTGAGATGCATGAGTATCAATGTGATGCATGAATATTAGTGATAAATTATGAGTTACGGAATGTTGCATGCATTAATAGGGAAATTCAGGATGTTGAGACATCACGGTAAAATTTTCCAATAAGATGTATGTACACATTGAACCGTACGTCTCATAATAGTTCAGTGATAATTCAGTTGATATCAATGACATATGGAGTGCAATGTTCAATTTTCACTGATCATCAAAGTTTGAAGTATATCTTCACCTAGAGGGAGTTGAATATTCACTAGAGAAGATGGTTGGAGCTCATCAGCGATTATGACCTCAGTATCCAATATCATCCAGGAAAAGCGAATGTAGTGGCCGATGCTCTTAGTTGTCGTGCTACTTTAACCTCTATGATTGCATCCAGTTCGTTAGAACCTGAATTTCGTAAGCTCGAGATTTCTTCAGTCAGTGGCGATATGCTGAGTTCGCTATTAGAAAATATTAATGTGGAACCCACTTTCCACCGAGATGTCTCTATCTTGCAAACCAAAGATGATGAGTACCTCAAACTTAAAGCAGATATTGAAGGTGGTCTTCGTCATGAATTGCAGTTGCAAAATGGTGTAATTTATCAAGGTAATCGATTGTGGATTCCTAAGTCTATGCATCAAGAAGTTTTAGTCGAAGGCCATAATTCTGGATATCATATTCATCCAGGCAGTACTAAGATGTACCAAGACCTAAAACAATCATTTTGGTGGCCAGGTATGAAGAAAGATATAGCTGACTTTGTGGCCAAATTCATGCCTGTAATTTAGTAAAGACTAAACACCAAAGACCTGGTAGTCTTCTGCATCCATTAGATATCCCTGAATGGAAATGGTTCGATATATCTATGGACTTTGTCATGGGATTGCCTCATGCAAAATCAGGTGCCGATGATATCTGGGTGATAGTAAACCACTTAACCAAATTAGCACATTTTCTTCCCATCCGTCAAACTGATTCTGTAGAGAAGTTAGCAAAACTCTACATCAAAGACATTGTCAGATTGCATGGGATTCCGAAGTCAATTGTATCTGATAGAGATAGTAGATTTACTTCCAAGTTTTGGCAAGCTGTGCATCAAGATCTGGGTACGACTCTAGCCATGAGTACAATTTTTCATCCTCAAACAGATGGTCAAACTGAAAGAGTGAACCAAGTGTTGGAAGATTTGCTTAGGCTATGTATTCTTGATTTTGCTGGTTCCTGGGAAGATCACATTCCGTTAGTGGAGTTTGCTTATATTAACAGTTTTCAAGCTAGTATTAAGATGGCCCCTTATGAAGCGCTGTATGGTAGAAAATGCAGTACTCCGCTAGCTTGGTCAGAAACAAAAATCGTTCAGCTCTTTGGTTCAGAATTAGTTGAAGAAACCAGTAATAAGATCAAATTAATTCAGTAAAGAATTCGTTCAGCTCAAGATCGTCAGAGCAAGTATCATGATTCTCACCATCGTCTCCTAGAATTCAATGTGGGAGATTCTGCTTATCTAAAGGTTAGTCCAATGAAAGGTATCTTCAGATTTGGCGTAGCTGGGAAACTCAGTCCTCGCTATGTTTGACCTTTCAAAGTTTTGGCCAAAGTAGGATCATCTGCCTACCGGTTAAGCGTTCCTGATGGCTTTGCAGCTGTTCACAACATATTTCATGTATCATCATTGAGAAGATGTCTTCGAGACCATTCTCATCTTGTTCAACTTCCAGCAGTAGAGATTCAACCCGATCTTTCGTATGCCGAAGAGCCTATCAGAATCTTAGCTCATGATCAGAAACATTTAAGGAATTGTTCAATTCATATGGTTAAAATTCAGTGGAAGAATCGATCGTTAGAAGAATCTACTTGGGAGAAAGAGGTGGATATGCGTAATAAATATCCCCAGCTCTTTCCACACTCAGGTATTGTTCTTCTCTTTTATATTAATTGTATTTAAAACTCGTATTGTCCCAATAGAATCTTTCTTCACTTAGATGATGTCGGGGACGACATCATTCTTAAGTGGGGGAGTCTGTAACAACCCTAGTTGTTACTTAGCTAAACCTAGATTAATTAAGCTAATCCAAGCTTTGATTTTGATTCCGTTGGGTTCAATGGGTCATTTAAACATAACCCTAAAAATCTAAAATCAATCGGAGTTAAATTGGAAAATTTGGTATTTTGGCTATTTTTGAGCCTTGGAAAATACCTAAAATAATTTGATCTCCAAATCAAAATCTGAGTTCATTTTTGAATTCCTCACCCCCAAATTAGCTAAGGGTGAAATTTTGAGAATTTTTGGAGGTCATTTAGTCACATTTTGGATTTAATTTAAATTGGTTTAATTGCAAAGTAGGGTTTTAAATAATTTATAATTGCAAATCTTTCTTTTCCAACGGTCGGCTGGTTTCCAAACCGCGGGCACCATCTGGGCCGTTCGTTCCGCGGATTTAATCCAACGGCCCGCGCCTTGGATCAGATCCTTATAATCTCGATCGTTCTGTGGTTCTGAGATTTAATCCAACGACATCTAATCCACTCGCCATAAGTATCCCCGATCCACCGTTCGATCTCCCAATCTAATCCAACGGTGGACATTCTATCAGCACCGTTCGTTAAGTGTCGGGAGATCAGGGCTTTTCCGCTTCGATGGGTGATCAATCAGACGGCCCCGAGCAGCCCGAGCACTGTGGATCATCTCCTTCACCTCTCCCGTCTGCGTCTGGTCCCCCCCCTGACAGCCATAACCCCTCTAGCCCCAGTGGCAGTACAGGAAAAAGACCGAATTTCCTCTCCTGCCCTCGGCGCGTTCATCTGGCCGGCTGTCTTCTCCCCAAATTGCCCATAGCCGTTGGCCCGAGCCATTTCCTTTGGGCCGAGCCTCTTGCCATTGCCAAGCTCTGAAAACTACCCCCAGAGCTCACAACTGCCTATAAATACCCCCAGCACCTCTCAGTGAGTCCATTTGCTCACTGAGACTCCTCAATTTCTCCAGCTGAAGCCTTTGGAGCTCTCATCTCTCTCAGCATTTCCCATCATCCCGAAGGCTAGAACCACTGATAGAGGGCCCGTCTGGTGTTCAGACCCCTTGTGCACCTTTGTCTGCTGGTTAGGAAGCTCCAGCACACTTCAATTCTCCTCGGCGAAGCCTGCAACCCCGTCCTTAGGTACATCTTTCCCCATTAAAATTTCCTTAAGCTCAATTTCATTTCTGTGCTTTGGATGAGCCCTAGATGTCGTCTAGATTACCTTAGCCACTTAGGAAAACCGTGGTGATTGTCGCTTGGGGAAAAGCTAGCTCGAATCGATAGTATCAATCGATTAAGCTAGCGACTGAGCCATGGCTGAGTCCGAGTAAGGACCCAGCGATTGGCTGCACCCCATGTTAAGATAATATGGGGGTTCGACCCGCCTCACTTCCCTGAACGCGTAGGGATCGAACCCCAGCCGATTCAAGGCCTTTGTGAGGAGAATTGTCCCCTCACAGTCGGTCTGAGATGCCCTTATCAAAGGGGTCTCAGTTGAGTAGCACCCCATCGATCCAGAAGGATCCAGATTGGGGTTTTTGGTCCAGTCGATGCGTCTCGACTCCCTGAACGAGTAGGGATCGAGTTGAGCCACAGCCATCGCCGGAGCGCCGAGAATTTCAGCGCTGAAGCTTGGCTGGATCGGACCCGTCGAGAGGAGGAAGACCAAGTCGCGGATCTTGGGCCGGGTCGACCCGTGACCTGCGCGGTTTTGATTTTGGGCCGCGTCTATTTAATAATTATCGGAAGACATTTTTAATAGTTGTGAATTAAATTAATCAAATCCTATAGTTTTAATTTAAATAAAAATACAGAATAAATTATTTAAATAACTTTGGCTAAACTGATCTAAATGGTATGATCCAATATACCATTTGTATCAGAAAAATACAAGGAATCTAAATATAAAATAAAATCACAGATCCAATGGTTGGATTAAAAATTATTTGCCAAACTCTTTGTTGTCCCTAATTAAATCATATTAATATAAATAAATATTCAAATAAGGAGATTAAGGGCTCTGATTGCTCCCTGAACCCTAGGAAATAAATTCAGACCCTTAAAACTAATTGTGGATATTGATTCCTCTTAATCACTCCTTAATCACCTTAATTAAGGATTAGTGAATTAAACCCTAAATTAGTCCCTAATTTTGGGTAGGTTAATTTCTAGTGCCACTTTAAGTCTATTAGAACCTAAGTATAAGGTTGGATTGCCCTAGAACTCCTTAATTTCACTAATCACTTTAATGGGCTTAAATAAGTGATTAGTGCTAACTAAGCTTAATTAGGTTATTAAAACTTGAAATAAGTATGTTTCCCACTTCAGTATGCAATATGAAACACATTAAAATAGATTAGGAATAATTTGGACAATTAAACCCTAAAATTCCAATTTTGGCCTTAAGAGGGGCATTTTGGTCATTTTGATCAAATATGCTTAAATGCCCTATAAACCTTGAAAATTTCAGTAATCTACCCTAACATAGATTAGAAATGTTCTCTGAATTCTCATACCAATATTAGTGTTAATGTGATCCTTAAACTTAAGAAATCTTCACTTAAGCCCTAATTAAGACACTTAAATCTTAAGTAACCTAAAAGAGGTCACTTAGTTTAGATGCTTAAACCAAATATCTAAGGTTGTCAATTATCATCTTAATGAGCTCAAAATAGTTAGATTATAAACCTAAATTCTAAAAGAAATATAAATGGAAACTCCTAAGTAAAAAAATCTAGTTCAAAGTCTAAAGTGATCAAACATCAGATCCTTAGATCTTAGATCTTAGACTTAAATCTTCAATTTGAACTGAACCATCTCCAATTGAAATTCTTCAAATGATTGATTGTTTAACCCTTTGAAACCTTCCATGTGGGTATAGGATGATTCAATCTCTAAAGATAATGAGATTATCTTAAAGGTTGAATATAGATCTTAGATTCTCATGTTGTTAATTGATTATTTTTTCTTATAATCAGTAGAATAATCCTTCACTAAGTTAGTAGTTCTTGGATCTTTCAGCTTATAGGATCCTTTATCCTTAACTTTGGAATAGAGTGTGAACCCTAGGTCCTTATTAGGACATTCCCCTGGGTTTAGGTTTTGAACACCAAAGTGGAGTTCAAGTCCTAAATCCTTAAATCTTGATTTACTTGATTAAGATTTGGTAAGAGAGTAAAATATTAATAAACTAGGTCATTGATTTAATTACTTAAACTATATCGTCATCACATGATTTTGGATTAGAACTTGTTAAGTTCTAATATTAACTTTAAGGACGTAAATCTGAGATTCTACTCGATAGCTGGATATTGGAGATCCTAAACTTGTACCTTCTCAAAGTAGCTAGATTTGATAGATAACATCAGATATTACATGAGTTTAGATTGAGTCCCTTGCTTACTTTAATTTGATTTGCTTGGCATACCTTGGTTATTGAGCCTTATTCCTTGAGCATAATAAAAAAACTTAGGATATGGATGATACATCCTAAGTTAGTATTTGAATTGCATATCATTCAATTTTGCCTTATTTATAATTAGTGGAATATGTCCTAGCTTAGTCTGCCTCTTCAGTAGTAGTATTGTATAGACTGGACTCAAAACTAGCATATTTGGATGGCTAGACTGGGGATTGATTGATTAATATTGGAGGCCCTGTATGGCCTATTAGCTGGTATGGCAGTACTATGTCTTAGGCTTATTGCTACTTTAGCTTGATTGTTTAGTATTGTTATCTATTTTGCTTTGCCACATGCTTCAGTGGCCTAATTTTTAGTACTTGCTAGCTTTGCCACATGTCTCAGTGGCTTTACTTTACATAGATTGCTTTACTTTTGCCACATGTCTCAGTGGCCTTTCTTTTCCTTTTCTTAATTAGCATGTTGTATATATGCCCACATGATTTACTTATATATATTGGCATGTTTAGGATGCTAGAATTGCATATTTTCAGTACTTGTGTTTCTTTTATATACCCAGCATGTGTTAATATGATCATAAGCATGTTAAGTTCAGAATTATATTGTAGTTGCTATTTCTTTTTTGATTTTAGCCTCACCTTGTTTATTTTGCATTGTATGTCATTCTTCATACTAGTTGCTGGCGATAAATGGATAGTTTATAGTTACCGTTTCTCCATAGCTTGTTGCACCTATTACTGTTTGCATGTTTAGCTAATTTAAATGTGATATCTTTAAAATATTTAATTCATTTAAATAGCCTAAAATGTACTTAGATAATTGTCTAACTGTAACCTTTTTGTTTTGTTGGCTGGGGCCCTGACATTTGTGATACCGACAAATGTCAGATTTAGACGTGTTCGTGGGCAGTGTCGCAGAAGAGGAGTAGGTTCAGGAGGAGGATCGTGCTGCTGCTGTTTAGATAAATCTTGCATTTTATTTCAATGAGATTGAGAGACATTTTCATTCTCTTTAAAATTTAGCTTGTAATAATTAATTCTAGATGTGTTTCATTTCTGCATTTTGATGAGTTACTATATTATTTTCCCTCTTTCTACTATGTATGCTTGTGGATGTTACTACTAGCCTATTGCTTCCGCCACTTTGATATTTGCATATATATATATATATATATATATATATATATATATTGATGAATGTTATAGTACTTGGTGACAAGTCCTTGGCTTAAGGTAGGTTGGGTTTATCGAACTTTACTTAAGTTGGGGGTTTGCCACAGTTGGAGCGCCGTACTTCCTTGTTGTCAGTACGGGGGCCCCATAAGATATGTCTGACCATTTCCACTCCAAAATCTCTAGTGGGTGTAGCAGATCACCTAGCTTTTGGTGTTCTGCCTTTGCTAGGCAACATGCGTGGCACTTTGCCACAAAATCTGCTACGCTTCTTTTCATTCCTGGCATCCAAAATGATAGCTTCAGATCCTGATACATCTTTGAGGTCCCAGGATGAATTTGATATTCAGAGTTATGGCCTTCAGTCAGCACCTCTTGGTGCATGGACTTAGGGATCCATAAGTGATCCCCTTGATAGATAGCGCCCTTGTGGAATCAAAGATCGGTACGAAGACCACTTTTAATGGCTTGCTTGAAGCCTAAGTACTCTTTGTCCTTGGTTTGTGATATGGACACGTCCCTGTGAAAGGTAGGTTCTACATTGATGTTTGATAGTGCTGAGCTGAGTTTGTCTCCATAGACAGGTTTGATGCTCATCTTGCGAAATTCTTCTATTAATGGGCTCCTTGATATAATGGCATTCAGGGTGGCCTGACGACTTAGGGCGTCAGCTACGACGCTGTCTTTCCCAGGATGATATTGTATGTCTAGATCATAGTCACTGATCAGTTCTAGCCATCTTCTCTGCTTGCAGTTCAGTTCCCTCTGGGTAAATATATACTTTAGGCTTTGATGATCAGTGAATATCGAGCATTGAATTCCGTATAGATAGTGATGCCAAATATTTAAGGCGAACACTACAACAGCTAGCTCTAGGTCATGTACAACGTAATTCTTCTCATGGATTTTCAATTGCCGTGACGCATAGGCGATGACCTTAACTTCTTACATTAATACAGCTCCTAGGCCTATGCCAGAGGCATTGGTGTGTACTTGATAGTTCACTCATTCTCTCGGGAGGACTAGAACTGGAGCTGTGGATAGTACATCTTTTAATGCTTGAAAAGCCTTCTCACATGCTCGAGACCATTCAAATGGCATTGCTTTCTGGGTTAGCTTAGTCAGCGGAGAGGCTATTTGGGAGAATCCCTTTATAAACTTCCTATAGTATCCAGCTAAGCCTAAGAAGCTTCTGATGTCGATCACTGACTTGGGCTAAACCCATTCCTGGATGGCACTGACTTTGTTCTGATCAACTCTAATACCTTGGGCATCTACCACATATCCCAGAAAAGCTACTGAATCAAGCCAAAACTCACATTTGGAATATTTAGCATAGAGTTTGTGATCACGTAGTTCTTCTAGCACTATTCTTAAGTGCTCTTTATGCTCTTTCCAATTCTTGGAGTAGATCAAGATGTCGTCATTGAAAATGATTATGAATTTATCAAGGTATGGTTTAAGGATGCGTTGCATCAGGTCCATAAATATTGAAGGCATATTTATCAACCCAAAGGACATTACTAAAAACTCATAGTGTCCATAACAAGTCTTGAAAGCTGTCTTCTCAACATCCGAGTACTTAACTTTCAGTTGATAATAGCCTGATCGTAGATCAATTTTTGTAAACACTTCGGCTCCTGCCAACTGATCGAATAAGTCATCTATGCGCAGCAAGGGATACTTATTCTTGATCGTGATTTTATTCAATTCACGATAGTCAATGCACATACGTATGGAACCGTCTTTCTTTTTCACGAATAACACTGGTGCTCCCCAAGGTGACGAGCTTGGCCTAATGAGACCTTTCTCTAGGAGCTATTGTAATTGTTTATTCAAATCTTGCAATTCCTTAGGCGCCATATGATAAGGAGCCTTAGAAATGGGCTGTGTCCCTGGGACAATGTCAATTACAAATTCAACTTCCCGAATGGGAGGAAGACCGGGTAAGTCTTCTGGGAAAACGTTGACGAATTTGCAAACAACGGGGTTCTCTGATAAGGGGACGTCTTCTTTTTTTCTCCTAGTATTGTCACTAGGAAAGCTTCACACCCTTTCTAAACTAATATTTTTGCTTTTATAGCATTGATGAGTGAGGCTCATGTACTAAGATTTCCAATAAAGGACATGGCTCTACCACCACTACCCAAGGTGATCTTTTTCTTGGTATAGTTAATGGTGGCATTATGTTGACTTAGCCAGTTCATGCCTAATATTACATCAAAGTTGGCTATTGGGAGGACTACTAACTTGGCCTTATACTTCTCGTTTGTAATTGAAATTTGTACTTTGCAAAATTGTCGTGCTAGCATTTGGGCTCCAGAAGGTAACCCAACCTTAAGAGGATTGGCTAGGTGGTACAAGGTTAGGTTAAGTGACTTTGCCCACCCTTTAGACACAAAGGGATGACTAGCTCCAGTGTCAAACAAAATGTTACAGGGTTTGTCATTTATACAGATTAAACCTAATTACAGAGGAAATTATTTACTAACTCTGTAAAGTAAGCAATAACAGTAAGGATAAGTAGGTTCAAGAATGTGTACCTGACACTACATGGTTGTCTTCCGCAGCCTCAATGGGTGTGAGGGTATGCACGCGCGTAGGACCGGCAGGCCTGTTGTTATAAGTCTGTCGTGGAGGTAGCCGGGGTGCATTTGGGTGAGGGACATTAGATGTATCATGCCTCACGACTGAGGTAGGAGGGAGTGCTAGACAAGCTGCCACAGGCTTCTGGAATAAGTCAAAGACTTGGTGGCGCTTGGAACGATCAATCTGATCACCATCAACCGTGTCCGTGGCAGTACATGTATAGTATACATGGCCTAGTTGTCCGCAGGTAAAGCAGACACGACCCACGTGGTAGCACCGATCATATGGGTGTGGTCTGGTGCAACCATTAAATGGATCAGTACTGGAGTTTCAGCCTCGAGCTGGTACACTCTAGTTCACTTGGGAGTGTTCTGCTGGAATTATGTGGACCTGATACTTCTACTGGGTCCTTCCCTGGCTTGATCTTGCTCTACTACTTTAGCCATTTCAAGTAACGCCGAGAAATCAGTTATTTGTAGGGGAATTACTTGACTTCTGATAGAAGGTCGCAAGCCATCCTGAAACCGGTAACAACAGTCTAACTCCGTAGGAATTAACTTTGTGGAATATCTAGCAAGGTGATAAAATTTTGCCTTGTATGCTAATACAGATCGATCACCCTGCTACAATTTTATAAACATTTCCCCTAATCGATGTTTGGCGGAGGGGGGAATGAATCGAGCCTGAAATACCTCGATGAATTCATCCCACGTTATTTTCGCTAGTGGTATCTCAGCGAATGTTGTGCTACGGGTGGTGTCCCACCAGTATTCAGCTTCACCCTGCAGGAGGTGGGTAGTGAGACGGACTACCGCTGATTTGGGGCACTGTATGCTTGTTAAGTTCTTTTCCAGCATCTTTATGCAGGTGGTCATGTCAACTACTGAGAGATTCCATCGAAAGTGGGGGGTCTCAATCTGAGGAAGCTGTGCAGCATCCCTTATGTGGATTGATGTTGCTGTGGGTTCAGTGGTGTTGGGGCAACTTTCGCTGTGGTTCGATTCTGGTTTATTTGAGCCACCAGAAGCTGCTCTATTTGCTCAGCTTGTTCTGTTTGTGCTTTCGCGGCCTTCCTGGCCTGTTTTTGGCTAAACTCTGCCTGCCGTTGGTGGGATTCCACCATCATTTTAATAGCTTCCAGTAATGCACTTACCTCACTGGAGGAGGTGTTGAGGGAACAGGAGAAGGGCTTGGTCCTGGGTTCATGATTGCTAAAATCTGAATTAAGAACAATGCATTTTTTAGAAACTCATTAAACAGGAGATCTCTTTTATTAGCCAAAATATAAGGATATATAACGCATCATTTGAAGCCGTAAATAGTACATGAAAAGAAAAGATAGCAATAGGAAAAACACATCATCTATCCTATGTATTTTCTTGTGAAAGCTTGGGAAAAGTCCGCGTATGTCATCTCTCGGCGGCGGCAGGCAAATCTCAGTTTGAACACCCATACTTCGCGAGCCCATCACTCCTTTGCATAGTCTTGGAGGAGGATTTCGATGATGTCGACTCGGGCACCATCCGGGCACTCCAGCTTGTCAAACACCTTGGTTACCCTTCGTAACCATTCCTTAGCCAGGATGGGGAAGTCCAGTCCTCGGTACACTACGTCTTCCAGCATTCTTTCTAGCACGTTGGCTCCTGCTGAGGAGACCCCTTAGACTTCTCTTCCATGCCTTTTTGTCAAGTACACATCGAACTTCCACCTATCCTTAAAGTGGGCGAAAAGGTCGTATCCTGTCATGCTTGCACAATAGTATTCCTAGATATCCAGATCAAGTGATGAAAAAATAATTGCTTAATTCAAAGATCAGGTTACAAGGATGCATAATGGTAGCACATATAGCATATGAATAAAAGTTAAGATATCTATCCGATGTATCTGGCGGTAAAGGCGCGGCAAAAGTTTTCATAAGTGATGTTGTAACAACCCTAGGTTGTTACCTAGCAAAATATAGGTAACATAATCAATTTTTAAATATCATTGCCTTTAGAACATCAAGCTAAGCCTATCTATAAAATTTGAAGTCTATTGGACTTCTTTAGGTCTAAAAAGATAATTTGATCAGTCTAGATGCCTTAGTCTAGACCTAAAATAATTTGTTCTTAGAACTTAATTTTGATTGCATTTTTGAATTCCTCACCCCCAAATTAGGTAAGGGTGAAAATTTGGTGCAATTTGGAGATCATTTGGGCCATAATTCAATTTAAATTAAAATGGTTCAATTGCACTTAAGGGCTCCAAACAATTCAAATTGCAAATATACCATCGACAACTTTCAAAACAGTGGGCGCGATCTGAGCCGTCCGTTCCTCGGGCCAGATCGTGCGGCCCGTGCCTTAGCTTAGGTTCAATCCATCCCGACCGTTCCGTGGTTCAATTGAAGGATCAGACGGTATCCAACCACCCACCGTAAGTAGCTGTGCTCATCCGTTAGATCCAGAGATCTAAATCCAACGGTCGATCCTCTCCCCGCGATTAGCTGTTAGTTGTCTGAGGATCTGGGCCGTCCCACTCCAATGATCAATCCATCAGATGGCTACCGTGGATCCCCGCACTGCTCATCATCTTCTTCCCTCCGCCCGTATCCCCGACAGGAAAAATTCGTATCTTCGACAAGCACAGCCTGTCCCCCACTCCCCAAGCCAGCTCAGCATGGTTGTTAGCGCATTTCCTGTTGTGGTGGAACCTCTGGGTTGGGCCCTTGGGCCCTATGCACCTCTATATGGAAGCTCTAAGAGCTCTTCATAGCCCGAGCTCTCGGGTCAAGCTAAGCCTCAGCATTCCTCTCAATACTTTCCTGAGGCTATAAATAGCCTTAGGTCTCACCTTAGAAGGCTTTGGCTGTTTGATTGAGTTCATTCAAAGTTCTCCCTCTGCTCGCCATTGTTGCTCTGCCGGGCTTCCTCCAGACACTCCCGAGCTTGCGTACCGCTGATAGAGGGTTACTCCTAGAGTTCAGGACTCCTAAGAGCCTCTCTGCTATAATGTACCACGCTCCATCTTCCAGTCAAGCTCCATCCAGCAAAACTAGGTACCCCCTAATCTGGACTGAGTCGTATAGGCTCAGCTCCTTCTCAATTTTGATCGCCGAACTCATCTCTAGCTCTGACGAATTTATTGCAATCAAATTGGTGGGTTAAGGGAGGTTCGTTCAATCGTATCAATCGAACGGGCTATCAGTCTCATGGAGCTCGGGTCTGAGTAAGGTCCCAGAGGTCTAGAGCCTCCCAGGTCACGCATAAATAGGGTTTTGATCCGTCAGTACGCCTTGATGGTGAACGAATCCAGCCCTAGCCCAGGCGAGCTCCCTGTGAGGAGAATTTCTCCTCACAGTTAGTAACTTCCGCATGAAATGGGAGAGTGGACTTCAGAGGGATTAGTCCACCCCATATAAAATTTCAGGGTTCCAAAGGTTGGCCATGGTCCCAGGAATGTGCAGCTGTCATTCTTACGCCCCGGCATGGCTCGAGGACTGAGGATTTTGGCGATTAGGGTTAGCCCTATCCATCCTCAGTCGGGGGCCAGGCGAGGGAAGAAGATGATAGCGCGGGTCGGGTCGACCCGTGACCCACGCTGTCTAATAGTGGCGGGCCTTCAGGCCCGGGCGGCCCACATATTTTGAAATCGGGCCGGCACCGTTTTAAATAATTAATAATTAATTAATTATTTTCCTAAAGGATATTAGGAAAATTAAAATAGAAAAATATAGAATGAATTATTGGAATAACTTTTAATCCACTGGTCCAAACCCTATAATATTATATATGAAAATGATCAGAAATATCTCAGAAACCTAAATATAAAATAAAATTATACATCTGATGGTTAGATCTTTAATTATTGCCTAATTACAGTGGATCTTGTTTAGGATAAATTAGTAAATTTACTTATCAAAATTGCATGTTTAGGGTGCCATTAGTTCACTTATAATAATTAGAATGCTTGTGCTAAGTAGAATATTTTTCTGAGTTCTATAATTCTAGTTATGCTTTAATCTTGTTAAATTATAATTTATAAATTTTAGAGTTTATACTCATTGGATCTTAGCAAACTTAGGCTCTGATTACTTGTATGATTAATTAGAACTTGCATGCCAAATATCATGTAATTTGAATGGTTGGATTTATACTTATCTGCTAATCCTTTTTGATTGGAATTAGGGTTTGATTAGCACTAAGTACCCTCTGTTTAGTTTAGCTTTGCATAGCTAGTTTCGATGTGTTAGACTTCTTGTTTAACACGGGGTACTTTTGGGATCCGGCAATTTGCTAGATCCTGAGCAGTTTTTGGAGACAGGTCAGGATGACGTACCGGAGACCCAAGAGGAGCATTTGGAGTTGTAGCGGACCGAGCACCTACTTTTACTTACTAGCTCTTTTCAGCATTTTAGATAAACTTTTTATATTTCTGCATTTAAATGGTTTGTAATAAACTCTGGATGTACTTTTACTTTTCTTTTTCTATGATGGATATTTACTACTGCTTGAGATGAATGTATTCTGGATGTTTTGCTTTTAGCTTCTGCACTCTGTTATACTGCTAAACTTAGTATTGTGATGCGATCAGCATATTAGAAATGCTGATGTATTTTTGTAACATACATGGGTTCTTCCCCACTTCCTTGAACCTTGTGTACGTACTAGTCTAATACCTAAGATAAGTATTTCAGTCTTATCTTAGATATTGACTCTCGATCCTACTCTTAGGATTTAAGTCATCAGCCTTCAGTATAGCTCCGTCTCTCTAGCATATTCGGGATGATGGGTTTTGTTTGTATGGACCACTATTCCCGAGTAGCGCACCGCTCCGCCGCCAAAATATGTATCACACTTGTCCTTTGCACTCGGCGACGGGACGGGGCGTTATAGTTGGTATCAGAGAAATATTATAAAGTGTCAGATAAGGAGTTTGTTCCTATCTACTTTATAATCTGTTCTCTGTGTCAGGATAAGATCACAATTACTATGTGTAGTGCAAAGCAATCATCCAAAAGGTTCATTAAGCTGTCTCAGAAATAGAAAGGGAGACTATGTCTACAATACTGACACGCTAGGAATTAAACGCATGTAATAAGATAATTGAAACTGCAAAACTTAAAATAACATCTTAGGATTTAAATGAATTTTGAAAGAAATAGATGAATGAAATACTTATGGGTTGAACTATTTTAAGGAATGGAATACTCGCCATCAGCATTTCTGTTCTACCTTAGGAGGTTTGATGATTATTGGATAGACGACCTTCGAGATGGTCAGATTTATGGGAGGATGATAGATGGAGTGTCACCTCGAGGAGTTGCAGTACTGGACAAGATCCTGATTCATTCATCATTCGGAGGTACCAGTCTTTCGGCACTCGCCAAAGAGTGGCTGGATCGTGTTACCACAGCACTTCGAGAGATAGCCTGTCCAGAGAAGTACCGCCTAGAGATTGTGGAGATCCTACTGAGGGGATCAGCGAGTCGTTGGTGGTGTTGGGTCTATAGGAGATTAGCCCAGAAAGGTCACATAGTCACATTTGATGACTTTTGTGCTAACTTCTGGGTAGAGTATTGTAACTAGATCCTAGGAGTTTTCTTATGTCGTTTCTTTTCATCTCGTTTACATATTTGGATGTATCTATGTATCTTCTATTTTGAGAAAGAATTTAAAATGAATGAAATTTTATGTTTCTAAAATTACACTGTAACTGCAGCCATGAATCCTGGTTCCCCCTCTGCTCCTACTCCCATTAAAAAGACGATCCCGTCATCAAGCGGACCTGAGGAGTCAAGCCTTATGGACAACTTACTAAAGTCTTTAATTGACAGTAATGTGCAACAGGCGCAGGAGACACGATCTCTCATCCTTTCCGTCAAACAACAATCCTCCGAATCCTCTTCTTATAATGCAGGAGAAGGAGTCCTGCACAATTTCCTTCGTTTCCATACTCCCACATTCAACGGGGCACTAAACCCCATGGATACAGTGGCATGGATAAAGTTGGTAGAGAAGAACCTAGCCTTAATTAAATGCCCTAACTCTGAGGCAATCCGTCTGTGACCTACTTGTTTCAAGAAGAAGCGAAATATTGGTGGGAAAGTGAACGGAATAACAGATTCGCGGACTATGAGGTGGAGGACATTCCATGGGATATGTTCATGGAAGCGTTCCGTGAAGCATTTATCCCTGCCTCAGCACAAGCAATGTTAGAGGACGAACTCCTTCATCTCACCCAAGGCAATAAATCCGTGTCCGATTATGAACAAGAATTTAGGCGACTGTCAAGGTTCGTTCCAGACCTGGTGAGATCAGAATCATCCAAGTTTCACCGCTTCCTCAAGGGTCTAAGAGATTCTATTAGAGCACACCTAGTTTCTCGATAGTTCAAAACTCTAATCGAATTAATCGAGGCTACCCGTCTGCAGGAAGGATTCCAAGGTCAGCTGGACAGGAAGAGAAAAGCAATAGTCACACGACCACGAGACGAGCGCTTTGGCCATCGCAAAATGGCTAGAGTCTACAACATGGAAACTACGCAATCTCAGCCTCAGAATCCTGAATGCAAGAGAGGAGGCATATGTACGGAAAGTGCTACCACTTCGGTGGTGTATGTTTCACTTGTGGCCGTAAAGGCCATCTCTACTATGAGTGTAAGGAGAAGAATACCATCAATGGTGTGCCCATCGACCACACCCGTCATAAGCAAACATTTCGTGCTCAACCTGTGAACCAGTGGGAGCCTGCTCCTGCCATAATGTCGGCTCCTATAACAACCTCAAGGGCAAGTGTACATGTACAAAGGTCAACTTACAACCATCAAGATTCAGGGACACAGAATAAGCGACCCTCGGCACCTGCCCGAGTATATATGTTAACTCCTGCTTCTGCCCCTGAAAACAATGACGTGGTATCAGGTACGCCTTAAATAAATTTTCTTTTCTTACTGTATTTGTAAACGTTCTTTACTATTTCGATATTCCAATTTTCGAATAATTATCAGCTAAGCAAATTATCGTAATTATAGGCATCTCATCAATAAATAATACAACTTGTAACATTTTATTCGATACGGGAGAAAGTCATTCTTTCGTATCAGAAGAGTGGGCTAAAACACTTAAACTACAGACACATCAACTAGCCAGTTCATTAAGTATTGGGCTACCTTCTGGAGCTCGTATGCAGTCCCAACAATTCTGCAATCTAGATATTCCTATTGAGGATCAAAACTTCAGAGCTAAGCTAATTTTATTTCCAATCACCAACTTTGACATAATTCTAGGTATGAATTGGTTAAGCCAACATGGTGCATCCATAAACTTCCAAAAGAAGAAAATAACCTTGGGTAGTGGAAGAAACTCCAAGTCATTCGTGGGAAAATTTAGCACCCAATCATCGTTAATCAACGCCACGGTAGCAGAGAAACTAGTCAAGAAAGGATGCAGTGCGTACCTCGTAACGATGTTGGGAGAAAGGAAAGAAGTCATACCTCTTTCCGAGAACCATATAGTTTGTGAATTTCCCGATGTTTTTCCTGAAGACCTGCCTGGTCTTCCTCCGAACAGAGAAGTAGAGTTTACCATAGAAGTAATTCTCAGAACTCAACCCCTGTCAAAGGTTCCGTACCGCATGGCGCCAAAAGAACTCCAAGAGTTGAACAACCAACTTCAAGAATTATTAGAGAAGGGTCTCATCCGTCCAAGTTCATCCCCTTGGGGAGTGCCGGTGTTGTTTGTTAAGAAGAAATATGGATCGATGAGGATGTGCATCGATTATTGAGAATTAAACAAAGTAACTATTAAGAACAAATACCCTCTGCCGTGTATCGATGATCTATTTGATCAGTTGTCTGGAGCAAAGGTCTTCTCAAAGATAGACTTGCGATCTGGGTACCATCAATTGCGAGTTAAGGATTCCGATATTGAGAAAACAGCATTCTGAACCCGTTATGAACATTACAAATTCTTGGTGATGTCTTTTGGGTTGACAAATGCACCGTCCGTCTTCATGGACTTAATGTAGCGTGTGTTGAAAGCACATCTAGATCAATTCATCATCGTCTTCATCGATGACATACTGATTTATTCCAGGAATAAGACCGATCATGAAAAGCACCTTCGTATAGTATTTGAAGAACTCAGGAACCATGAACTCTATGCTAAGTATTCTAAGTTCGAGTTTTGGCTTGATTCCATCGCCTTTTTGGGTCACGTCATCGACTCTCAGGGATTCAAAGTGGACCAAAACAAAGTAAGCGCAGTTCGAGATTGGTCACAACCAAAATCCATGACGGATATCAGAAGCTTCTTAGGACTGGCCGGCTACTATAGAAAATTTGTCAAAGGTTTCTCACAAATTGCGTCTCCTCTCACCAAGCTGACTCAGAAAGCGATACCTTTTGTCTGGAATCCAGAGTGTGATAAAGCATTCCAAACATTGAAGGATGCTCTTTCTTCTGCCCCCGTTCTCGCCTTACCCAAGGAAGGATTGAATTACCAAGTTTATACCAACACATCTGGCATAGGTTTGGGATGTGTATTAATTCAGGAAGGGAGAGTCATAGCCTACGCATCTCGGCAGTTGAAACTACATGAGAAGAATTATCCTGTCCACGACCTCGAACTGGTAGCAGTAGTCTTCGCTCTAAAGATCTGGCATCATTGTCTGTATGGCATCCAGTGTTTCATATTCACCAACCATCAGAGCTTGAAGTGTATCTTCACCCAATGCGAGTTGAATTGCCGACAGTGAAGATGGCTCGAGTTAATAAGCGATTACGACTTAAGCATACAATATCATCCGGGAAAAGCAAACGTCGTAGTAGATGCACTCAGCCGTCATACTACGCTATCTGCTATGATTCTCACAAGTGCATTGGAGGAAGAATTTCGAAGGTTCGAAATCAGGCCAATGCGTGGAGATATGCTAAGCACACTGGTATCCATGAGCTCAGTTGAACCTACCTTTCATCATGATGTTTTCATCTCTCAAACCAAGGATGAAGATTATTTGAAGTTTAAAGTTGATATCGAAAGTGGACATCGCTTCAACCTTCAGCTTCATGGTAACTTAATTTACCAAGGTGATCGTCTATGGATTCCCAAATCCATGCATTAAGAGATTCTGGTTAAAGGCCATAATTCTGGTTACCAAGTGCATCCCGGTAGCACCAAAATGTACCAGGATCTGAAGAAATCATTCTGGTGGCCTGGTATGAAAAAGAGTGTGGTGGAATTTGTAGCAAAATATCACGCTTGCAGTCTAGTCAAAGCTGAGCATCAAAAGCCTGAAGGACTTCTTCACCCTCCAGCAACCCCCGAGTGGAAGTGGTTCAACATTTCTATGGATTTTGTTATGGGTTTTCCTAAAGTAAGATCCGTTGCGGATTCGATTTGGGTTATTATCGATCGATTGACCAAGTTAACTCATTTCATCCCTATATGTCAAACGGATTCTGTGGAGAAACTGGCAAAGTTGTATGTCAAGGAAATTATCAGGCTCCATGGAATTCCGAGATCCATTGTATCTGATCGAGATAGCAGTTTCACTTCTAAATTTTGGCAAGCAGTACATCAAGACTTGGGGACTACTCTAGCTATGAGTACCGCCTTTCATCCTCAGATAGATGGACAAACTAAAAGAGTCAACCAGGTTATGGAAGGTCTCCTTCGTCTCTGTATACTGGACTTTGGAGGTTTTTGGGAGGACCACATTCCTCTGGTAGAATTTGCGTACAATAATAGTTTTCAAGCAAGTATCGGTGTGGCTCCATATGAAGCTCTATATGGCAGGAAATGTAGTACGCCATTAGCATGGTCTGAGACCGGCAGTGTTCAGCTTTATGGGTCAGTGTTAGTTGAGGAAATAAATCGCAAGATTCAACTGATCCAGCAAAGAATCAAAGAAGCTCAAGATCGACAGAGTAAATACCACGATACTCATCATCGTGCTCTGGACCTTGAGGTGGGAAAATATGTGTACCTTAAAGTGAGTCCAATGAAAGGTGCTTATCATTTTGGTGTAGCCGGGAAGTTAAGCCTTCGCTACGTCGGACCGTTTGAAATACTAGAGAAGATTGGTTCTGCAGCATATCGATTGAAGCTTCCTGAAGATTTCTCTGCAGTCCATAATGTTTTTCACATCTCCTCTCTAAGGAGATGTCTTCGCTACTCATCCCACCTAATTCAACTTCTCGTGGTATCCATCCAGCCAGATCTTTCTTATGCGGAAGAGCCAATCAAGATCTTAGCACATGATCAAAAGCAGCTGAGGAATCGCTCAATCCCAATGGTAGAAGTTGAATGGAGAAATCGCTCTTTAGAAGAATCTGTTTGGGAAAAAGAGGTAGATATGAGAAAGAAATATCCCAGTCTCTTTGAAACTCTAGGTACTCTTTAGTTTTAAAGTCTTATTCATGTTCTTCATTTCCTCTTGTTTGTCTTTTCTCTTGAGATGATGTTGAGGACGACATCATTCTTAAGTAGGAGAGTCTGTAACAACCCTAGGTTGTTACCTTGCAAAATATAGGTAACATAATCAATTTTTAAATATCATTGCCTTTAGAACATCAAGCTAAGCCTATCTATAAAATTTGAAGTCTATTGGACTTCTTTAGGTCTAAAAAGATAATTTGATCAGTCTAGATGCCTTAGTCTAGACCTAAAATAATTTGATCTTAGAACTTAATTCTGATTGTATTTTTGAATTCCTCACCCCCAAATTAACTAAGGGTGAAAATTTGGTGCAATTTGGAGATCATTTGGGCCATAATTCAATTTAAATTAAAATGGTTCAATTGCACTTAAGGGCTCCAAACAATTCAAATTGCAAATATACCATCGACAACTTTCAAAACAGCGGGCGCGATCTGAGCCGTCCGTTCCTCGGGCCAGATCGTGCGGCCCGTGCATAGCTTAGGTTCAATCCATCCCGACCGTTCCGTGGTTCAATCGAAGTATCAGACGGTATCCAACCACCCACCGTAAGTAGCTGTGCTCATTCGTTAGATCCAGAGTTCTAAATCCAATGGTCGATCCTCTCCCCGCGATTGGCTGTTAGTTATCTGAGGATTTGGGCCGTCCCGCTCCAATGATCGATCCATCAGATGGCTGCCGTGGATCCCCGCACTGCTCATCATCTTCTTCCCTCCGCCCGTATCCCCGATAAGAAAAATTCGTATCTCCGACAAGCACAGCCTGTCCCCCACTCCCCAAGCCAGCTCAGCATGGTTGTTAGCGCATTTCCTGTTGTGGTGGAACCTCTGGGTTGGGCCCTTGGGCCCTATGCACCTCTATATGGAAGCTCTGAGAGCTCTTCATGGCCCGAGCTCTCGGGTCAAGCTAAGCCTCAGCATTCCTCTCAATACTTTCCTGAGGCTATAAATAGCCTTAGGTCTCACCTTAGAAGGCTTTGGCTGTTTGATTGAGTTCATTCAATGTTCTCCCTCTGCTCGTCATTGCTGCTCTGCCGGGCTTCCTCCAAACGCTCCCGAGCTTGCGTACCACTGATAGAGGGTTACTCCTGGAGTTCAGGACTCCTAAGAGCCTCTCTGCTATAATGTACCACGCTCCATCTTCCAGTCAAGCTCCATCCATCAAAACTAGGTAACCCCCAAGCTGGACTGAGCCGTATAGGCTCAGATCCTTCTCAATTTTGATCGCTGAACTCATCTCTAGCTCTGATGAATTTATTGCAATCAAATTGGTGGGTTAAGGGAGGTTCGTTCAATCGTATCTATCGAACGGGCTATCAGTCTCATGGAGCTCGGGACTGAGTAAGGTCCCAGAGGTCTAGAGCCTCCCAGGTCATGCATAAATAGGGTTTTGATCCGTCAGTACGCCCTGATGGTGAACGAATCCAGCCCTAGCCCAGGCGAGCTCCCTGTGAGGAGAATTTCTCCTCACAGTGAGTAACTTCCGCATGAAATGGGAGAGTGGACTTCAGAGGGATTAGTCCACCCCATATAAAATTTTAGGGTTCCAAAGGTTGGCCATGGTCCCAGGAATGTGCAGCTGTCATTCTTACGCCCCGGCATGGCTCGAGGACTGAGGATTTTGGCGATTAGGGTTAGCCTTATCCGTCCTCAGTCGGGGGCCAGGCGAGGGAAGAAGATGACAGCGCGGGTCGGGTCGACCCGTGACCCACGCTGTCTAACAGTGGCGGGCCTTCAGGCCCAGGCGGCCCGCGTATTTTGAAATCGGGCCGGCACCGTTTTAAATAATTAATAATTAATTAATTATTTTCCTTAAGGATATTAGGAAAATTGAAATAGAAAAATACAGAATGAATTATTAGAATAACTTTTAATCCACTGGTCCAAACCCTATAATATCATATATGAAAATGATCAGAAATATATCAGGAACCTAAATATAAAATAAAATTATACATCTGATGGTTAGATCTTTAATTATTGCCTAATTATAGTGGATCTTGTTTAGGATAAATTAGTAAATTTACTTATCAAAATTGCATGTTTAGGGTGCCATTAGTTCACTTATAATAATTAAAATGCATGTGCCAAGTAGAATATTTTTCTGAGTTCTATAATTCTAGTTATGCCTTAATCTTGTTAAATTATGATTTATAAATTTTAGTGTTTATACTCATTGGATCTTAGCAAACTTAGGCTCTGATTACTTATATGATTAATTAGAACTTGCATGCCAAATATCGTGTAATTTGAATAGTTGGATTTATACTTATGTGCTAATCCTTTTTGATTGGAATTAGGGTTTGATTAGCACTAAGTACCCTTTGTTTTATAAACTTTGATTGTTAATCTGACTTATAACAGTAAGTTAAGTGTAGTGAATTCATTTAGATAAGCTTATTAAGTATACTTGAATAAATCCAACGATTTAGAATCTTAAATATCTTAATTAACTTAAGAAATCTTAAGATTTGTATCAAGCTTTTAAGACTTGAACTAGGTCTAAGATTGCCACCAATAATACATAATGAATCCACTGATTTGACATTGATCTTTAAATACATAACTTGATTTTTCTTAAGGCATGAGAAGGGATCAAACCCTAATCTACTTAAGAAGAATCTAAATCCTTAAGAACCATAACTTAATTGATTTGATTTCAAAACTATGGATTAAACATTTTCCAATAATGCATTTGATTTATTATTGATTCTAAACATTTGAATTAGGCAAATTAAGGTTAATAATAATCCTTGGTGATATCACCATCTGAATCAAACCTTAAGATCCCTGATTTTCTCTTAAGTAATAAACTTGCATAAAAAGACTATTAATGCTATAATGATTGAACAAGTGATCAAATCCTTAACAATATGTTGATTTAGATCCCATAATCTTAGTTCAAGAGTGATCAGATGACTTAATCATCTGATCTAATCATCCTAAATCTAATTATAAAACAAAACCTAAGAGCTTAAATCAACATCTAGAAAGGAGATCTTGGGTGTCTCTTCATAAGATCGTCTTGAATTATTTAAAAGACCTAAATTAATATATAATGAGGTAGGAAGCCTTGTAGGAAGCCTTGTATGATTCCTTGAGGTAGAAGTATAGAAGATCCCACCACCTTAGAAATTGATCTACTCTCCTTGTGGTAGTAATCCATTAAGGCACTAGAAAAGATACTTCTCCTTGTGGTAGAATCCATATTAAGTGATCCTTGATCACACTTGATTGGTGAACCCTTGTATAGGACTTGCCTATTAGTTCAGGATTTGTAGTTTTGATAAATCCTTGTTCTATTAATTAGACTTGATTGACCCCTGATCATTGGGTGGTGTGGTATAGTATACCCATATTATTGGTCCCCAGTAATATCTAGGATTGGTTGAGTCACTGTAAGTGAGATTTGTTTTTGTTGCTATCCTGCGGGCTTAGGCGGATATAACCTCGCTTAGAGTAAATCAATCGATTCTAAGAGTGTATTAAATGGGTACCCATTCCTTAGTTTATTTGAAAGACAAGTTGCCATCGGGCAATGCCTCCTAGCGAAGATCGCTTCAATAGGTATGGCTCAAATAAACTAAGTAATGGGATCCACCTTTCTTAAGACACTAAGTATGATTATGAGTTTAGTGACTTAATACTTAGCTTGAGATACAAAATCATCATCGGATGGTGCCTCCTAATGAAGATCGCTTTGTTAGGGTGGCTTAATCAAACTAAGTGATAAGAACTCTATTCTCGCAACATATTTAATATGTGTATACAATCACCCCGTCTAGTGATCTTTAAGTAAATAAGCAACTTTAACCAACCCCCGCTTTAGAGATTTGGAGTCAGAAACCTCTTAGCAGGATTCTGGACAGTGGAGACTTAGGGTTCATTACTGTTTCTTACTATATTCTTCATGGATTTTGGGATTTACTTTCATTCAACATAATGGCATAAGCATAAGCATAAACATGTATTGGACTCATTCCTTCTGTTGTAACACATGGGTATCAATGATACAGTATGAGATACGGAATGTTATAAATACAGACTGGGGAATTTCAGGGTGCATTTGCATCACCATACTGACTTCCTAACTGTTGTGCTTACATTGGACTGTACTACTCATAAACCTTTAGTGATAGTTCTGTGGTATACTATGGGGTAGCATATTTGTGAGCATTATCTTAGTGGCATACAGTGCAGCCTTTAGCATCCTTTCAACATAATGTTTGCTTTACTTTCAGTTTTATTCGGTGATAGCTTCACATTTCATAACCCTTTTACTATTTTATTTACTCAGTACTTACAGTTTTCCTCGCTTACATATTTTTATTCAGCTCTATTATGGCTTTACTTTATTTGTATACTTTGTTATGTTTAGTTTAGCTTTGCATAGCTAGTTTCGATTTGTTTGACTTCTTGTCTAACACGGGGTACTTTTGGGATCCGACAATTTGCTAGATCCTGAGCAGTTCTTGGAGACAGGTCAGGATGACGTACCGGAGACCCAAGAGGAGCATTTGGAGTTGTAGCGGACTGAGCACCTACTTTTACTTACTAGTTCTTTTCAGCATTTTAGATAGACTCTTTATATTTTTGCATTTAAATGGTTTGTAATAAACTCTTGATGTACTTTTACTTTTCATTTTCTGTGATGGATATTTACTACTACTTGAGATGAATATATTCTGGATGTTTTGCTTTTAGCTTCCGCACTCTGTTATACTGCTATACTTCGTATTGTGATGCGATCAGCATACTGGAAATGCTGATGTATTTTTGTAACATACATGGGTTCTTCCCCACTTCCTTGAACCTTGTGTACGTACTAGTCTAATACATAAGATAAGTATTTCAGTCTTATCTTAGATATTGACTCTCGATCCTACTCTTAGGATTTGAGTCAGCAGCCTTCAGTATGGCTCTGTCTCTCTAGCATATTCTGTATGATGGGTTTTGCTTGTATGGCCCACCATTCCCGAGTAGCGCACCGCTCCGCCACCAAAATATGTATCACAATTGTCCTTTGCGCACGGCGACGGGACGGGGTGTTACAGATGTCGACTTGCATTCCTTCACATCGATGAGTAAGTGCTCAATGTGTGACACTCCACCAATCTTTGGCTTTGTCCTGTAGGAGGCGCATCATGAGAGCAATCCTAACATTGTCCTGAATGTTCATATTTTCAAGAATGGTATCTATCATTCTTAGCCATTTCTTGGCTAAATCAGGGAGGTCATATCCTCTGAATACGCTTTGTTGGAGTAGTTGATTCAACATCCGGGTTTCAAGGTCTGACACTCCTTCTATGTACACCTCATGTCGTCGACGGAATTGGGCAATGCTTTCCCAACCTTCTTCAAATCGTCGATGATGCCACTCAACCGTCATCCGGGTATATCTAAGTACATTTATTGAAATAGTTAGGTTGCACAGTTAAATTTTAGGGTTCTATTCTATATAGTTTTTTATGTATTTTGATTATTAGACTTCTTATTCTGAGTTTGATATTGTGATATCTTGGATGTGACTCTAATATTTCTTGACATAGTGACTGAACTGCCAGAAGAATCTTCCATTAGGTAGATAAGAATGCAAATTCTAATATGACACTTTATGAAATTCTCTGATACCAACTGTGACGCCTTACCCGTTAATCCACTGAATTAAGCTAAGGGGTGGCGTGTCACTCTGGCTAACACTTCACTTATCATTGGATTAGGATGAAATCCACAATCCACATAATAAGGGAAGGAGTAAGCATAGAATCAAATACCAGTCACTATGTAAGTAAAATATACAGAGTGCGGAAGCTAATTAAAAAAGAGAAACATCCAAGCATCATAGTAAGAGTATAATGAAATATGACTCAGAATAAATAACATATAGTAATCCAAACACACAGTCATAGGTACTTGTATTATTACATCAATTTAAAGTTTAAGAATGAAAGTGAAAATACACTCATCCCACATATATAAAACTAGGTAACTAAGTGTCCTCTAGTCCAAGCTGCTACCTCTCCTCTAAGTTAGGCTCCTCCTCAGGTACAGGATCCTCAAGCTACTCAATACCTGACATTGTCGATGTCACAATGTAGGGCCCTAGCCAAGAAAAGAGAAAATCTTATGTTAGACAATTGTCTAAGTATATTTTAGGTTGATGAATTTTATGTATTTTATAATCTCACAATTTTACATTTTCTAAGCAACAAGACATCAATAATAGAAGAGATTAACAATACAAATAGAAAAGGGGAAAGTTATAAACAACATTTATAACTTAAGCAAAAAGGAGGCTAAGATATGCATCAAATATAAGCTAAACATGGTAGGCATATATATAAATAACTACACAAGTGCTGAAAGAAAATGCTGCATCCTAAACATGCTGGTGATTAAAAGAAATATGCAAATTAAATAACTTAACTCAGCAATAATACATATAATAGCAGCAAAATTCTAATATCCTAATATATATATATATATATATATATATATATATATATATATAAGCTGAACAAATGAATAGCTGACTGAATAAAAATACTGAAAAGTAAGCCAAGTATCAAAACTGTACATGAATCTGAATATTTGTGTAGTAACTGCCATATTAGAAGAATTGGCCAATCTAGCCCATATATTTATCTATCCATTCCATAGCCTTTCTGGGCTAGGGTAAATACATATATATCTATCCATCCATGTAGCCTTTTTGGGCTAGGGTAAACATATCTATCCCCATAGCCTTTTTGGGCTAGGGTAGACATAACTGGATAACTCTGTGTGACTGAAGAGGCATGCAATACTATGAAACATCTCTTAGTTATTTTACTTTATTTCTATGGACACGTCCAAAAATAGCTAAGGAGTCAAGCACGTCTGCAAGAATATACGAGTTCCAAGCTTAACACACACTCATCAATGAGTAATGTTAAGCCTCCTTATTACTCCTTACCCCTGTCTATTAGGGTAAATGTGCACTAGAATCCACCAAGAAATTGAACCCAAAGGCAACTGTTATCCTAATTATTCTAAGTTTTTATTTTATGCATAAAGTTCTTTTATATGGTATGTCCAAGGAAGAAAGCACAAAAGTAAGGGATGCGTAGCAACAAATATCAAAAGTAAGCAGGAGACTCTACTAATATGGCGATGTCATTTATTTTCTAATTATTCATTCTAACTATTCCAAGTTACACAAGTTCAAGATCTCCATTTTCTTACTATCGAGTATAACTTAGAAATTCATCCTTATTTGTTACAAAATATTAGGACTAGCTAGGTCCTAATATGCTTAATCAAAGTTGACTATAAGAGTTAAATAATAAATCATCACAATCTAATTAATGATTTTAGATGTTCTATATTAAGCTCTAATCACAACTTTTAAACTATAGATTATGGATTAAACACCACAAGATTGGGTTTAATTACATAATCCAAAAAGGATAAGACATAAGATCTAGGTTTCATTTTAAAAGTGATCTACTAGTTAAGGCAAATCCTATTAAGTAATCAAACTTAATAGGATGAATCTCCTATCTTAAATCTAAGGTTAAAATAAAAAATAATTAAAATAAGTTGTAAAATTCTAAAAACTAATAAAACTAAGGTTTCACCCATTGAATAACCCATTTACCCAATGAATGAACTCTAACCTATGATTTAGTCCTAGTCTTAGGAATGATCCTTAAGTGAGGTGTAATGATCCTAAGAAAAGACTTAGAAGGATTCTTACAAATTTGACCTAAAGACTGATTTTACTCACTTAAATGATTCTAATATTAGTTTAAGTGTTTTAAAAGACTAATTAAAGGTTAAGGGCACTTATCCGAAGCTCTAGGCAAAATGACTATTTTGCATATACTAAAGAGTCTAAAAAGTCAACTTTTGATTTAAGAGTCCATACTGAAGTTTCTTGGTTTCAAATGATTCATTACTATTTAACTTAAAGATAGACAGTAAGTACATCCAATTTGGACAAGAGACGAGTTCTATAGGTTCAAACTAAAGTTTTTGACTTAAGGGCATTTCAGTAGTTTTTACTCTAATGAAACCTAACTTTTTATGCAGTTTGTTGTATGATATTATTCAAGGATTCCATAGAGTCTAAGAACACTAGATTTTGAGTTAAATTGACTAAGTTATGGATGTTTTAAGTTGGAAGGGCAATTTGGTAATTTTGGGTCAGGTGACAAAAACTGAACTTTTTCGTTTGAAGTCCAATTTTAGCAAACTCAGTTTCTATAGCTTCCCTATAATATACTAAGTATGTTGATTGGGAATAAACCTAATTTGGACCTTAAACGGTCAAGTTATGACCTAACTAAGGTTAGGGGTATTTTAGTCATTTTCTGATTTTTAGGGTTCAGATCCTAAATATTATTTTCATTTACTGATGACATTGTAATTCTAAACTAGTTATCATCTTCAATTTTTGAATTTGGAGTTGATTTGACCAAGTTATGGCCATTTGAATCCTAGGGCCATTTTGGTCAATTTCCATAAAGTCAACTATGAAACTAGGGTTGACTTTTTGTTCAGATATCCAAATAGGAAAACTAATACTATTACAGTGATGGGGCTATTTTCCTGAGTACTTTAAGACCCATATTGGGTATATTTGAATTAAGGGTTACAAAGTTATGGTAGTTTGATCATTTGTAACATAATTTGAATTATTTAATGACCTAAGATGTCATTATACAAAATATTAATTCTATTAGATTTTGAATGGTACTAAAATATTACTTGATTTTTGCTGATTAATTTGATATATTTAATTGTATAATTTGGATGTGTATTTTGTAAGTTATTTAAGTTTGAAGTTTGATAATTAATTGAATTAATTATCTTAATATAAATATATTTAACATTAATTAATATATATAAATATGTGCATATAGTTATCCTAAGGTTTTGTATAAATATTTAAGTGTATAAACTGTCAACCTAAAGTTTTTGGTCATATAATTATCCTAAAGTTTCTGCTCTAACTATAACTATACGTATATACAGTTATATGTATATATATGTATATATATATATATATACATATATATATTTATTTATATTTCTTTTCTGCAGAGTTATGATGGTTGCGGGGCCCACTGCCATGTGTCATCACATTAGTGGGCGCGGTAGAGACTGAGGGAGCCACCACGACACGCGGCGGGCGCAGACAGGCAGAAGGCCTGCGCGTGGGCCCACAGGCGTCAGTTGACGCGGGCCGCGTAGGCGCGGGCCCCATGCTCCAGACGTCGAGCCCGCACGCAACCAGCGTGTGCGGCTCTGGGCGGGCCCGGGTCGACCCGACCCGGCCCGAATGCCCCGCGAGGTTTCGTTTCGGCCGCACCTAGGGCACGCCACGAGGCTGCCTTCCCAGCGGCGCTGACACCCGATTAGCACGGTCGAGGGTAGTCTCGGCGAGGCCAACCCAACAACACCTGGCCTGGCCCCGGAGGTGGACGGTGGCGGTGGCTAGGGTGAACCATAGGTTTGGCCGTTCGGGCTCTCTGGCTTTAACAGTTTGTACTGCAGACGCCCGATCGAATTGATTCGATTGGACTGAGGGTTCGCCGATTAGGATCGATTCAGCCTCGATCCATCGCTGGGAATAGAGATGCAAGCAATAATACTAAGAATCGGAGTGAAGGGGAAGGAAGATCGGTACCTGGAAATGAACGGCGAGGGACTTTTAGGGCTCGGGCAGGATCACATTACGAGTGAGGGAGGGGTCCTTAATGCCCACGGACGAACTCGTCAATGCCCGGGATGCCGCGCGGGTATGCTGCGTTAGCGGCGGGGATGCTGCATGGCGCGAGGGCATTGGGCCCGAAGGGGGTGACTCCTGAGGCGTTCGATCGATTTGATCGAACGGCTCAGATCGAACCATTCGATCGAACTGGGAAGGAAACGGCGTTGGGCGGCGCGGTTTAGGATCTGACGGCGCCTTTTGCTTAGTAATAAAATATTAATTTATATAAATTGATTTTAATTAATTTATTAAAATAAAATAATTAAATTATATTTAAGAAAATTCCAAAACTTCACCCCTAGCTAATTGAAGGGTGAGGAACGCAATGGCGAGGTCAGATTTTCGATTTGATGAGTATTTTAATTTTCCAATTTTTGGGGTATTTAAATATTATTAAAATATTCGTCAAATTGTGACGACTTCCGATTGACACGAAAACTTCACCTCTAGCTAATTTGGGGGCAATGAGAGCAATGGCGAAGCTTGTTTTTCGATCGAAGGTCTATTTAATTAAGTCAAATTTTAGGGTTTCTGGATTTTCCAGAAATCATGATTTGACCTATTTAACTCCTGATTTGGATTAGGTCTTAGAGGTTGACTCCAATTGACATAATTAGCATTTATGATTAATTTTAAGACTAAGATTAGTCCTAATTGACTAAGGTAACAACTTGTGTTGTTACACCTACTCCTGAAGCATCGATATAGACTTGTTAGTTCAAACCATCTTTAGGTAAGACAAGAACTGAGGCATAAGAAAGAGCATCTTTTAATGATTGAAAGGCCTTCTCAGATCTTGGACTCCAGACGAATGGTACTGCCTTCTGAGTCAATTTTGTGAGAGGAGAAGCTATCTGTGAAAAGCCTTTGACAAATTTTCTATAATATACTGCCAGACCCAAAAAGCTTCTGATATCAGTCACAGATTTTGGCTGCGAACAATCATGAACAACGCTAATTTTATTTTGATCCACTTTAATTCCTTGCGCATCTATGATGTGGCCCAGAAAAGCGATTGAGTCAAGCCAAAATTCGCACTTGGAATATTTTGCATAAAGCTCATGGTTTCCGAGTTCTTGTAGAACTAATCTTAAGTGCTTCTCATGATCAACACTATTCTTTGAATAAATCAGGATATCATCAATGAAGATGATGATGAATTTATCTAAGTATGCTTTTAATACTCACTGCATTAAGTCCAAAAAGATGGATGATGCAATAGTTAATCAAGATGACATTACCAAAAACTCATAATGCCCATAGCGGGTTCTGAATGCTGTCTTTTATATATCTGCATCTTTAACTCTTAGCTGATGGTAACCAGATCACAGATCGATCTTGGAAAATACCTTAGTTCTCGATAATTGATTAAATAGATCATCGATTCATGGCAATGGGTATTTGTTCTTGATACTTACTTTGTTCAACTCTCTATAATCACATCCTCATCGATCAATCTTTCTTTTTCACGAATAAAACTGGCGCTCCCCAAGGAGACGAACTCGGCCGAATAAGACTTTTTTATAACAGCTCTTCTAGTTGCTTGTTCAACTCTTGCAACTCCTTAGGCGCCATATGATACATAACTTTTGATAATGGTTGGGTTCTCAGAATTAATTCTATAGCAAATTCTACTTCTCTAACGGGAGGAAGACTGGGTAAGTCTTCAAGAAAAATATCGGCAAATTCACAAACTATTCAGTTCTCAGAAATATGCACGACTTCTTTCTTTTCTCCCAATATTGTTACGAGATACGCATCGCACCCTTTCCTGACTAGCTTTTTTGCTTTCATGACATTGATCAACGATGCTTGGGCGCTAAATCTTCCAATGAAGGTTTTTAATTGGCTTCCACTACCCAAAGTGATTTTCTTCTTTTGGCAATTTATGGAAGCACCATGTTCACTTAACCAATTCATGCTTAGGATTATATCAAAGTTTGCAATTGGCAACATAATTATTTTAGCTCCATAATTTTGTTCGCCAATAGGAATATCTATGTTGTAGAATTGTTGGGATTGCATACGTGTTCCAGAGGGTAACCCGATGCTCAACGAGTTTGCTAATCGATATGTTGGTAGCTTAAGGGTTTTCACCCAGCTTTCTGATACGAAGGAATGACTCGCTCCAGTATCAAAAATGATATTACAAAGTTTATCATTTATTGATAAGGTGCCTATGATTACAATAACAGAGTAAGAATTGCTACTCAAATATTTAAAAATACTGGAACAGTAAAGACTGAATACTGAAATGGTAAGAACTAAATAAATTTTTTGCTTAAGACATACCTGAAATGACATCATTGTCTTCAAGTGCAGAGGCGAGTGTTAGCATGTATACCCTTGCAGGAGCTAATGATTGTTTGCCCTGGGGCCTTCTGTGCAGGTACAACTGCTTTAGCATTTGAAGTGGGTGCTGGCATTATAGCAGGAGCGAGCTCTCGGTTGTTCCCTGGCTGAGCACAGAATGCTTGCTTTCGACGGGAGTGATTGATGAGCACTCCATCGATTGTTGACTTAGCGTCGCATTCGAAGAAACAGTGGCGCTTTCGACCACATGTAAAACACACACCACCAAAGTGATAGCATTTCCCGTATAGATGGTATTTCTTACATTCAGGGTTCTGGGTTGGGATTGTTCAGCTTCGATGTTATGAACTTTAGCCATCTTGCGGTGACCAAATTGCTCTTACCTTGGCTGCACAAATGCAGCCTTACGCTTATGGTCCATCTGACCTAGAAATCCTTCCTGGAGGCGAGCCGACTCAATTAATTCTGCCAGAGTTTTAATTTGGCGGGACACTAAGTGAGATTTTATAATCTCTTAGACCCTTCAGAAAATGATGGCATTTAGATGCTTCTGTTCTAACCAGATCCGGAATGAAGTGTGACAATCTCCGAAAATCCTGTTCATATTCGAACACTGAGTTATTTCCTTGAGTGAGGTGGAGGAGCTCATCCTCCAGGATTGCTTGAGACGATGCTGGTATGAACGCCTCGTGAAATGCTTCCAAAAACATATCACATGGGATATCTTCTATTTCATAATCGGCGAATTTGTTGGCCTGCTCATTCTCCCACCAATATTCAGCTTCTTCTTGGAACAGATGAGTTATTAAGCGAATAGCTTCAGAATTAGGGCACTTGATACTAGTCAAGTTCTTTTCTGCCATCTTGAGCCAATTTACTGTGTCCATTGGATTTAGTGCTCCATTGAACGTAGGAGTTCTAAGGCGAAGAAAACTATGCAAGATACCATCACTAGTGTAGTGTGAAGATGATGAGAACCCTAACGGGGGTGCAGGTTGTTGCCTGACAGAGAGAATTAAAGCATGTGTCTCTTGCGCTTGTTGCGCATTGCTTTCTATTAAGGATTTCATCAGACTCGCCATTGCATTTGATTCTTCGGGTTCGCCAGATGACGAGACCGCATTCTTAATCGGGGTAGGAGCTGAAGGAGATCCTAGATTCATGACTGCAATCAAGCATGAATTTAGCAATGAAACAAAGATCTACTATCCTTTTCAATCAGCACTTTCTCAAAAGAGAAGTTACATAGGTAGACAAAAGGATAAACTGATATGAAAGTTAGGTAAGATATGAAATCCAAGGACATTAGATACAATATTCTGCCCTAAAAGTAGCACAAAAATCATCAAATGTTACTAATCGATGATTCCTGGGTAATCTTCTATTTGTCTAGTACCACCATCTATCGGCAGAACCACCAAGTAGAAATCCCAAAATCTGGAGACGATAGTCATCAGGACAAGCTGTCTCTCGAAATGTAGTGGTCACACGGTTCAACCACTCTTTGGCAAGAACAGGGAGACTAGTTCCTCTGAAGGCCGAACAAACTAAAATCTTATTTAGCACTTCTACTCCACGAGGAGATACTCCTTCTACGATCCTTCCATAGATTTTGCCATCCTGGAAATCATCTGCCCAATACTCATCGATTAATCTAAGGTAGTAGAAGAAATCAAACTGCTGATATTTCATCCCTAAAATTTCATTCAATAATTAGTTCTGATTTCCAATTATTTCAGTTATAAGAGTTAAATTTGTATATGTTACTTCTTTAAGGTCCGTTCAGATCCTAAGATGTCATATGTTACTTGTTTTTAACATTTAACTATATTTTACTCATTTTATGGTTCGTTCAATTCTTATGGTGTCATTTCTAGATATTCTTAGTTTTATTTCTGAGATTTTAGTAGGATGAACTATGGATACTGCTTTTCTTACACATAGTAATTGTGATCATATCCGCTGCAGATAATAGATCATAAAGTAGATAGGAACATTTTCTTATCTGACACTTTATAATACTTCTCTGATACCAACTATAGCACCCCACCCCGTCGTCGTGCATAAATGAAATGGTCATAATTAAGTTCGGTGACGGACTGGTACGCCACTCAGGGAGGAATGACCTGTCTCCCAAAAATAGTTGAAAACACCAAAACCCCATCTGAAGGGCTGCTGACTCAATCTCAAGGAGGGTTGAGAGCTAATACGTAAGATAAGAATAGTATCCTTATTCTAAGTATTAGACAAATACATATATTGGATTTATAATACAATAGGAATCCAATATATGTATAAGATATCAGTATTTCCAGTATACTGATCACATCACAATACTAAGTATAAGTAGTATATAACATAGTGTGGAAGCTTAAAGGAAACATCCATAAACATTCATCACAAAAGCTGTATAAAAATATTCACCTTAAAAAAGAAAAGAAAATATATCCAGAATTATTACAAATATTTACTGAATAATAGACATAGAGCTAAGTACTGAACTGAAATAAACTAAGCAAAAGATAATAAAACTAGAGGAGATTCAACTAGTGCTCCACGGGCTCCTCTTGAATCTCCTAGGTGTCCTCCTGATCTGGCTCAATATAATGCTCTAGATCTAGCAAATTGCTGGATCCTAAAAGTACCTCTTGTTAGATAATAAGTCTAACACAACGAAACTAGTCTAAATAATTCTAGTTATTCATTTAACATTTACATAATGTAATTAAATCTGTAAAAATACTGTAAAGGTAATTGAAAGCATAAAACTGTATAAAACTGTACAAAACTGAAGTAAGTTGAAGTAAAGTAAAACTGAACTGTAAACTAAATACTAAAAGTAAACCAAAAATAGTAATTGATCTGAAACTGAGTAGTGATCTATAAAACTATGTTGTATGTCACTAAATCTGTGCATCTGAATATGCCACAACACTGTATTCCACTGATATGCAACCAAAATATCACTGAATTGCTATGAGTAGTATGGTCCAATGTACACATACATCCAGTTGGGAATACCATTTACTGATGATGCCAATGTATCCTGAAATTCCCTAGTCAATGTATGCAACACTCCGTAACCCATAAATTATCACTAATACTTATACATCATTCTGATACTCACACATCATTATGATACTCACACATCATGCTTATTCTCATGCTCATACTTCTAAACTACATGAGATAAATCTAGAAAATACTTTAAAATCTAATAATGAATCCAAAGTCTCCATTGTGCAGAATTCTGCTAAAAGGATTTTACTCCTAACTTCTAATCTCGATAATTGGTTAAAATTGAGAGTTTACTTAAAAATTATTAGCTTGGGAGATTGTATACACATATGTAGCATGTTTGTAAGAAAGATGAATTTAACCCTTAGCTTGTTTAAACTGCACTTATCAAAGCGCACTACAATAGGAGGAAGAACTCGGTCACAGTTTACATCTCAAGCTAAGCCATTAAATATCCTAATTACAAGCATACTTAGTGTTCTACGTAAAGTGACTTGAGAAACTAAGTTTGCATAAACTGCACTTTTTGAAGCGCACTACAATAGGAGGCTGAACCCGGTCGCAGTTTACATCTCAAACTAAGGATCTTGTTCACTAATTGTAACACTCTTAGTCTTGGAAGATTTACTCTAATGGGACTGTATTCATCTAATCCCTCGGGATAGCACCTGGTCTTAAGTCCGCATTGGAGTGAATCAATCAATTCTGAATATTACTAAAATAATCCAGTACTATGGGTATACCCTACTATACCCCACCAATGATCTGGGATCGAAGGGTTCTATTTAATTAGCAAGGATTTATAAAAGCTATTAATCCTTATTCTAAATAGGTGTGTCCTACACAAGGCTCCAAGGATATGATCAAAAGATCACTCAATACTGAATTCTACCGTAAGGGAGAAATTCCATTCTAACTGCTTTAGGTGATTCCTACCACATGGTATCAAGTCCAACTTCTAAAGTTATAAAGGATCATCTAAGTTTCCTACCTCAGTAAGTTATAATAGTTCTTCCTACCTTAATGTATCATTAGTTAAGGTCTTTAACCATTTCAATAATGATCCTATAATAAGACCATTAAGATCTCACTTCTTTACTTCTTAAGCTAACATTCAAGGTTTACTTATTGGTCTTGGATTGAAGTGATTAGATCAGATAAATAAAATCCATCTAATCCTCTCTTATTCTACAATCATGGGATGAAATCAAAGATCTTATTAGAGTTAGATCATTTCATAAATCTTTACAATTTTATTATCCACTTTATGCTAATAGTCTTATATAAGAGAAAATCTAAGATCTAAAGTTTAGATTCAAATGATTCAATCACACATATTTAATATTAACCTTAGCACTTCTAATTCAATAATTTAAGATCAATATCAAATCATATGCATTATTGGAATAATGTCAATTAAATCATCTTACAATCAAGTTAATTCATTAAGTGATTAAGATTTAGATCTAAATCAAGATAAGTTAGGACTTAACCCCTAACCCTTCTCCATTAAGACCAAATGTTACTTTTAAAGGTCAATGACAAATCAATGTGTTATTAGTGTATTATTGATGACAATTTCAGGTTTGGATTAAGTATCATCTACTTAATCAAGTTATCATGATTGTTATGTTTAATTATAGTTTAATGTTGATTTAAGTACATTTAGGCGTCCAGATAATGTTAAAATTCTCTAACATTCATCCTAATACTATGAAAGCATATCAATATAAAGATGCCATAGGGCAAAATTGTAATTAATGCTAATTAAATTCTAAATCAAACTAAAGGAATTAACATTTAACCACAAATCCAAAAAGACTTCGGCTTCATGCCATTTGGTTGTTGAGATATATCTATTCAATTCAAACACTTATGATTCGATTACTTAGCATTTGTCACAAAATACATTTAAGGTACATAGTAGATTTTGAGCACTTATTAAAAATGACAAGATTTAAAATTTAATTTCCATATAGAATTCTATGCAATGTTCAATTTTAATTAAAATAGGTTCACATTTGATATAATTCAGTCCCACTAGGGTACTAGGGACCTTAAAATACAAAAACATAGAAGTTTTGGCCATTTCAGCCAATTCTAAGTAGTTTTACAAAAATATGGGCAATTCTTTTTTGCAATTTTTGGGCACTACAGCGTGCTGTGGCCCGCTAGCGCGCTGCAGCTCTTCTGGCGTTGTCGGGCGCTGTGATGCTTCTGCCGCTGCAGCGCACTGGGGCAGTTTTAGCGCGGCAGCGTGCGGTGGCGCTTTGAGCGCTGCAGCGCGTGGTAGCGCTCTCAGCACTGCGGCCCGCTGCAGACCGCTGCGGCGCGCTATAACGCGCTACAATGGACCAATTTGCGAACAAACTGTTTAATTAATTTATTTTTGACATTTCTAAAGTTGTCATGAAATTTCGCTACAGCGCGCTACAGTGGTCTAACTTGCGATTTACTATTTAATAATTAATTTTATATGGTTTCTGCCAAAATACCGCTACAACGGTCCATTTTGCAATCTTGGGCGCTCCAGCGCGCTGCAGCGTTAGACGGTATTTTTCGCCTGGATGAAACTGTATGGCCTACTTTCAAGTTCAAATAATCCCAATCCAGAGCATTCCATGAGTGGTGCCATATATCAATGGAAAGGTTTTTCCGATACCTTTCCATCGACACTAAAATCGGTACAAATAAAGCATCCTAGCTATACAAAAAAATATAGATGAAGGATAGGGTATACAAAATGGACAAAAATAGAGCATGCATTTTTCACATAAATGAGAAGCTTCAATGAGCCTTAATGGCTTCCTTACTCTATCATGAGTTTCTAGAGCTATAAATAAGTATAGTAGCAATATGAAGAAGATAAAGGAGAGGAGCAAATGGGTACCTTTAGTTCTTGGGAGGGGGGAAGAGAACTCTGTTTTCTTCAAAAACTTTGGAGGTGGAGAGCTACACTTCTTCTTCTTCAGCAAGCACCCAAAGAAGGAGGAAGGAGGGAGGAGAGCTTTAGCTCTTACAGCAAAAAGTAGGAGGAGGGGGGCTGTGTCTCTTCTTAAAGGAGAAGAGGAAGGGAGGCTCCATCATGGCTAGAGAGGCTAGATGAGGGGAGAGGCATGACAGGAAGGAAATGGGAGGGATGGCCAGCCGAATTTGCAAGGATGGCTAGCCAAAAAATGCAAAGGAGGAAAGAGAAAATAAATACAAATTTAGGAATAGTTAAATATTATTCCTAATTTTTAATTTATTAAGAATTCAGATCAAATACATGAGTTCTGAAAAATCCCAAAAATTTACCCTTAGCTAATTCGGGGGTGAGGAATTTAACATCAAAGTCGGAATTTGATTCCAACAACTATTTAATTATTCTATTTTTTGGCGCATTTAATTATATTAAAATATTTGCAAAAATTCAACAACTTCCAAATGCGTCCAAAATATCACACCTAGCTAATTTGGGAGTGACGATTGCAACGGTGAAGTCGGATTTCGATTTTGAAGTCAAAATAAATACCTCAATTTTCTAATTAATTAAATATTAAAATATTTCAAAATAATCGATTGAGCTCTGAATTGCTCCAAATCTTTAGGGTTTAGTTCTAATGACTAGATGAACCTAATGGAATGATGATTATGATACAATTAGGCTAAAATTAAGCTGGGTAACAACCTTGGGTTGTTATAGGAACACATTTAAGTTCTAATTGTAATACAAACAATCCGTTTGCATCTTCAAATACAAAACCGATCAATGAAATTAAGTATGATAATAATTTGCAGCACTATGACACTCACTTTGACTTGAACATTATTAACATAAATTGGGTCTGTGAGCAATCTTACTTAGAAGAATTGGTGGATGATTATAGTAGCAATGAGATCAATAATCTGCATGAAACTGAACCAACCTTGGTTAGGAACAAATCTAATCTAGAAGATCAAAAGCATCTATTTGAATCAATTGAGGTTAAGTTAGAATTTGTATTGCAACAATTAGCTAACCCCATCCAAGAAGTTGTTACAATTGAGCAATTAAAGGAACAAGCTGAAGAAGTGCCAACGTGTAGTAAAGAAACTTTAACTCAAACAAATAGTAAAAATGAGAGAGAGGCGGAGTATCAACTTGAATTGGACAATTTAAAAATGCAACAAAAGTTTCAAACTAAAAAATTTGACCAAGAGCAATTCAAAATTTATGTCCCATACACAGCTCAAGTACTTTCAACTGAATGCTCAGCAATACATGACCCACCATGTGAAAATAACCAAGATGAACTGATTGAAAATAATAGGAGAATAAATAAACCAAGTTAATCTCGGGTTGTGAAAGTAAAAAAATTATTATCTTTGACATCTCAACTGTCAACAAACCCCTTAGCAATATTGACAGTATTTTTGTGCAATTTGAATTTGTAGGGAATCACCGTAAGAGTAGTCCTGAAAAAACTAAGCTTTACACATTGTTACAAAATGAAACAGAGGATGATAACGAGGAAAAATATGAAGAGTCGTCCTGCCGGTCATGTTCGAGCATATGCCTTAACGCCGCTTGAGACTACGGAAGATAATAATGTGGTTTCAGGTTCACATTCTTGAACCTCATCTTTAATTATTTTTGCCCTTTAAGTATTGCAATTAGTTAATGCAATTAATTAATGCAATTCATATGAATAATTTAGGCACTCTATATTTTAGCGAGCAACCCTGCAATGTGTTATTCAACACTAGTGCTAGGCATTCTTTTATTTCTGAACATTTTGTTAATATTCTTAAGCCGCACTCGTACAAATTAGCTAAGTCTTTAAATGTTGGAGGACCATCTGGATCCCAACGCAGTGCTCATAAGTCTTGCAATGTCAAAATTCCATTAAATAGTCAAGAATTTTACTCTAAGTTAATCATTCTATCGTTAGCAAATTTTGATATAATCCTTGGAATGAATTGGCTTAGTGACCATAATGCTATAATAAATTGCCTTAAGAAGAAGGCCACCCTTCATTCCTAGGGCAAGTCTGAAACTTTCATAAGAAAAGTCAGTACGCAACTATCCTTAATTAATGTTATCAAAGCTGAGCAATTAATTAGTAAGGGTTGTGATGCTTTCCTTGTCACTTTGATGGGTGAAGCAAAAGAAAGTATTCTTTTCTGTGATTGTAAAATAGTTAAGGAATTTGCCAATGTGTTCCCAGAAGATTTGCTTGGTTGTTCCTCCTCCTAGAGAAATAGAGTTCTCATTTCAATTGATGCTAGGTACCCAGCCCATATCTAAGGCTTCGTACAGAATGGCTCCTAAGGAACTTCAAGAGCTTAACAAACAGTTACAAGAGCTCTTGAATAAAGGCTTCATCAGGCCAAGAATGTCTCCTTGGGGAGCGCCCATTTTGTTTGTAAAGAAGATAGATGGATCTATACGAATGTGCATAGATTACCGCAAATTAAATAAAGTCACCATAAAAAATAAATATCCATTGCCTAGAATTGATGATTTGTTTGACCAGTTATCTGGAGTCGTTATACTCTCTAAGATTGACTTAAAGTCTGGATATCATTAATTGCGAGTAAAAGAAGCAGATGTAGGAAATATCACTTTTCATACTCGTTATGGTCATTTTGAATTTTTAGTGATGTTTTTTGGACTCACTAATGCACCATCAATCTTCATGGATTTGATGCAGCGAGTCCTTAAACCATATTTAGACAAATTCGTAATCTTCTTTATCAACAATATTCTTATCTATTCTCAAACCTTAAGGGATCATGAAGATCATCTGAGGATACTCTTAGAAGCTTTGTGTGAACATTAGCTATATGCCAAGTTCTCCAAATATGAATTTTGGCTTAAATCCGTTGCATTCTTGGGGCATATAGGCGATGCCCAAGGTATTCACATAGATTAGAATAAAGTAAGTGCTATTTAGGATTGGGCAAAGCCTAAGTCAGTTAATGACATTAAAAGCTTTTTGGGATTGGCCGGATATTACAGAAAATTCATCAAGGTCTTCTCTCAGATTGCCTCTCCGTTAACTAAAATAACTCAGAAAATTGAACCATTTGTTTGGAGTCCTGAATGCAAGGTCAGATTTCAAACCCTAAAGGACGCACTCTCAACTGCTTTAGTTCTTGTTCTGCCTAAGGAAGGTTCAAACTACTAGGTGTTTACATATGCCATTCGAATTAGTTTAGGTTGCGTGTTAATGTAAGAGAGTAAGGTAATCTCTTATGCCTCTTGTCAGTTAAAACCCCATGAGAAGAACTATCCCGTCCATGATCTTGAACTTTCTGATATAATTTTTGCCTTAAAAATTTGGCGCCATTATTTATATGGAGTTCAATGTTCAATTTTCATCGATCATTAGAGTCTGAAGTATATCTTCACTCAGCAAGATTTGAATTGCCAACACAGAAGATGGTTAGAACTCATCAGTAAATATGACCTGAGTATTCAGTATCACCTAGGTAAAGCAAATGTGGTGGCTGATGCTCTTAGTCGTCGTGCTACTCTATCTACCATGATGGCATCCAGTTCTTTAGAATAAGAATTTTGTAAGCTTGAAATTTCTCTAGTTAATGGTAATATACTGAGTTAGCTTCTAGTAAATATCAATGTGGAACCCACTTTCCATAGAGATGTCTCCATCTCATAGACTAAGCACAAAGATTATCTAAAATTTAAAGTCAATATCAAAGGTGGCCGTCATTAAGATTTGTAGATGCGTAATAATGTAGTTTATCAAGAAAATCGTTTGTGGATTCCTAAATCCATGCACAGTGAATTTTTGGTAGAAGGTCATAATTCTGGATATTGTGTTCATCAATGCAGTACTAAAAGGCATCAGGATTTAAAGAAATCATTTTGGTGGCCCGGTATGAAGAAAAGTGTAGCCAATTTCATGGCTAAGTGTCATGCCTGCAACTTGGTAAAGGCCAAGCACCAAAGACCTAGTGGTCTTCAGCATCCATTAAAAATTCTTGAATGGAAATGGTTTGATATATTAATAGATTTTGTCATGGGGTTGCATCGCACAAAATCTAGTGTTGACGCAATTTGGGTTATAGTAGATTGTTTAACCAAATCAACGCACTTCCTTCCTTTTCATCAGTCTGACTCTATTGAGAAGCTCGCAAAGCTCTATATCAAAAAATTTGTCAGGCTGTACGATATTCCAAAATCGATAGTATCCAACAGAGATAATAGATTTACTTCTAAGTTTTGGCAAACAGTGTATCAAGATCTGGGGAGTACTCTAGCTATGAGTATAGCTTTTTATCCTCAAACATATGGTCAAACTGAAAGAGTGAATCAAGTGCTTGAAGACTTCCTTAGGCTCTATATTCTCGGCTTTGCCGGTTCCTGGGAAGATCACATCCCGTTAGTGGAGTTTTCCTATAACAATAGCTATCAGGCCAATATTAAAATGGCTCCTTATGAGGCATTGTATGGCAGAAAATACAGTACTCCACAAGCTTGGTCGGAAAAAGGAAGCGTTTAGCTTTTCGAATCTGAGTTTGCCGAAGAAACTAACAAGAAGATTCATCTTATTCAGCAGAGAATCCGTTCTGCTCAATATCGTCAAAGTAAGTACCATGATGCTCATCATCATCTTTTAGAATTCAACATTGGAGATTCTGCTTATTTGAAAGTCGGTCCAATGAAAGGTGTCTATAGATTTGGCATAGCAGGGAAACTCAGTCCCCGCTATGTTAGACCTTTTGAGATACTAGCCAAGGTAAAATCATCAGCCTACATGTTGAATCTTTCAGATGACTTTACAGTCGTTCACAATGTGTTTCATTTATCATCATTAAGGAGATGTCTCAGAGACCCTTTTCATATCATTCAGCTTATAGTAGTAGAAATTTAGCCCGATCTTTCGTATGCTGAAGAGCTAGTGAAAGTCTTAGTTTGTGATCAGAAGCATCTAAGGAATCATTCCATTCCAATGATAAAAATTCAATGGAAGAATCGATCATTAATAAAATCTAATTGGGAGAAAGAGGTGGATATGCAACATAGATATCCACAGTTTTTTACAAACTCATGTACTTTTCCTTCTTTCCAGTTATTATTGTAATATTTAATTTTGTAGTGCTTTCTTCACTTGAGTGATGTTGGGGATGACATATTTCTTAAGTGGGGGAGTCTGTAACAACCCTAGTTATTACTTCAGCAAAGCCTAGCTAAATCAAGCTAAACCAAGCTTTGTTTTTTATTACATTAGACTCAATGGGTCATTTAAACCTAACCCCAAAAATTTTAAATCAGTTGGAGCTCATTTGAGCATTTTAGTATTTTTGCCTATTTTAGGATCCTGAAAAATAGATAAATTAATTTGATCTCCAAATTGAAATCTGATTTTATTTTTGAGTTCCTCACGCCCTAATTAGCTAAATACAATTTTTTGGGAATTTTTTGGAGCTCAATAGGTCATAAATTAGATTTATTAATTTTAAAGAATATTAAGTAATTAATTAAAGGATTTGATTAATTAATTTGAATATATTTATTTGTTTTTTATTCTATGGGATTTGCTGTCAGAACCGCAGCAGATCCGCTGCGGGGTCCCGACAGCAGGGCAGCTTATCTGTTGTATGGATCTGCTAGCACACATCTTAGCACATTCCATCATACAATGGGACCTATCCTATGTCGTGATCTATTCTAGGCATCTGATCGATCGAGTGTATCTGATGGCTGTCATCTAATTCGCAGTTTATCATTTAAGTTTCACATCATAGCCTTCCAATCCCAATGACTTTGCGATCAGGCGGTCCCTAATGATCCTAGCACTATAGATCCTCTCCTTCCATTAACACGCGCATCTAGTCCCCCCCACCTCCTCGATAGCACGACCTCGGCAGCCCCCGTGCCCCCGTGGCACTACAAAAATTATCTCTCCCTCTTCTACCCTCGGGGGCGACTGTCTACTGGTAGTGCTCTCCCTGAATTGCCCTCATTCAGTTAGTCCCTTCATTTGCATTGGGCCGAGCCTCACCCTAGTTTCTAAGCTCTGGCATCCACTCCTAGTGCTCCCTTATGCATATGAATACCCCTAGAGCATCATAGTGAGCCCCTTTGCTCAGTGTGATCCCTTAACTGTATAATCAAGACCTATAGAACTCCCTATTATCCTGGTAAATTCTGGCATCCCAGGAGGTGCGTACCACTGATAGAGGGTGCGTGTCTAGTGTTTAGATCCACTGCTAGGTTACTGTGACCTTTTGGAAGCTCCAGCTCGCCTTAATTCCTCTTGATCGTGCCTGTAATACCAATTACACGTACATCCTCTTCCCACTGAGCTGTGTAAGCTCAACCATTCAATTTAGCTCCTAAATGTAGCATCTGGATATCATCTAGCTACCCTAGCCTTCTAGGAATCTAACCTGATTGCTCCCAGGGTATGAGCTAGCACTAATCAATCGTATCGATCGATCGGGCTAGCGGCCAAGCCATGGCTCAGTCCAAGTAAGGACCCATTGATCGGCTATACCCTAGGCTGCGTACCCTTAGGGCTTCAATCCATCTCACCACTAGGATGGTGTAGGGATCGAGCTCTGACCAAATGGTGGTCTCTATGAGGAGAATTTACCCTCATAGTAAATCCTAATCCCTCAGCCTTAGAGTGTTTTGGTGGAGTAGCCATCTGGTGATCCATTGCACCCCAGAGGGGCGTTCTTAGTCCAATCAATGCGTCTTAGGTCCCTGATGGTGTAGCCATCGAGATCGTGGCTTGGCTTAGCTTATGCATGGAGAATTTTGCATTTGAAGGTAGCATTAGGGTTCCCCTCTATCGGGTACCTCTCTTCCATGAAAGATGCACAATGGCGGACTAGGTCGGACCCCGACCTGAGCGGTTCTGATTTCGGGCCGTCATTTAATTTAGGAATTTTGGAATTAAAATCCTTCTGTTAAACGCTTAATTAAAATGAATACTTATTTATCCTCTGATTTAAATTAGTTCCATAACCTTAGCTATATTTATCCAAATGCTATGATTCAATATGCCATTTTAATCAAAAAAATATAAGAAATAATAATATGAAATAAAATTCAAGATCCAATGGTTGGATTTTCCAAAATTACCTATTCTTCTTTGAACTTGAATAATTCATAATTAATTCATTTAATATCCAAAAAATAAGAATTTAGTCTCTGATTTCTCATGAGACAGAGTAGAATCCATCTATATCAATAGAAATAATTTAAGAGATTTAAATTTATTAATCACCTCTTAAGCACCCTAATTTATGATTAGTGAATTTACCTTTGTTTAACCTTTTGATTTTGGTGATTTGAGCATTAATCATCTCCTTAAGTATAATAGATTTTATATCTATACTTGAATTATCTTAATGAACCTTAAATAGTTTAATCACTTAATTTAGCATTAATTTATGATTAGTACTAATTAGATTAATATTAAAGTCAAAGATTTGAGTTGAGTATTTCATTCATCTCATTAGTTAATATTAAGTCCATTAAAACTGATTTGTATCATTTGTATGCTAAATTCTCAAATTTCTAATCATAGTCTTAAGAAGGGTATTTTGGTCATTTTGACCAAAATATTGTTCAAGCACCCTTAAACCCTAGAATTTTAGTAATGTCTTTTTAATTAATATATTAAGATCTTTCTATAACTTTTTAGTCTAATGGATTTAGTCTAAATGAATAAGTCTTAAATTTCCTTAATTAGATCTTAAGATTTTAAAGAGGATCTAAGACTCCTCATTTAAGAATAACTTAAATAATACTTGAACCCAAATTCTAATCTTAAGTGCCTTATTAAGATCCTTCAAGAGCTATAACCTTAATGAAAATGCTTATTTAAATCTTAAGCCTACATTTCAGTTTAGATCTTAAGTGATCAAACCCTAGATCTTAGATCTAAATCCTTTGATCATTTGATTGAATTATACCATCTTATTTGGAAACCCCTACATGATTAATTATCAAATTCTTTTGAAACCTCTTTGTGGGTTTAGGATTGATTCAACCTATAGAATGATGTGATTATTCTATGGATTAAATATAGATCATAGATTCTTATGTTAATGATTTATTATTTTATATTATGATATTTGAATAACCTTTCACTAGGACCTTAGCTTCTTAGTCTTTCAGCTCCTAAGATTCATTTCTTTAGATTAAAAGTTGGTGTGAACCTTGGACCCTTAGTAGGTTAGAACCTTGTATTCAAGATTTGAACCCCAACTAGGGAGTTTAAGTTTAAAATCTTTAATCTTAATTAACATGATCAAGATTTGGGGTTGAGTGATTTAAAAAATAATAATTAAGTCATTGAATTATTTACTTTAATTCTTTATAATAATCATCTGATTTTGTATTAGAGCTTATTAAGCTCTAATGTTAACATTAAAGTTATGAATATGGGATTATACTCAATAGCTGGATATTGGAGATTCTAAACTTATATCTTCTCAGAATAGTTAGAATAAATTAAATTAGACAATAATAGATATCACATGAGTTTAGTTAAGAATCTTGTTTACTTTGACTACTGTTGCTCTACACACCTTATATATTGTGCCATTTTTTCCTTGGACATAATAGGTAAATTCAGAGTATTGATGATGTATCCTAAGTTAGTATTTGAACTAGATAAATATAATTTAATTCATTCAGTACATTTAGTTCAGTAGAGTGTGTCCTAGCTTGGTTTGCCTTCTTAGTACCCATTCTATTATAGAAAAGACTCAGACCTAGCCCTATGCTTGGATAGGATGGAAACATGCTTATTCAATAAATTCAACTCGGGCCGAGCATTGATGATGCCTAGGATGGATACATGTTGAACTTTTTGTTCATAAGTACAGTATGACCTAATTCTATTGTGGCAGTATTATGTTTAGGCATGCTTTTACTTTTAGTTCAGTCCCAGTGCTTTGGCTCACTTTCCACATGTTTCAGTTGCTCTTACTTTACAATTTTCTACATAATTTTATCATTATTTCAGTTTATTATTTCAGTTCAGCATTCATTCAGTACTTGCATGTTTAGGATGCTAGTTATATATATATAAATATATATATATATATATATATATATATATATATATATATATTTATATATATATATATATACAGTTCTATGTGTTCTAGCACAGTTGTTCTTTTAAGTAATCAGCATGTATTCCTGTGATCATAATTATGTTAGGATGAGTTCACTTTTAGTAATTACAATTATTTATACTTTTGCCCTTCCTTGTTAAGCTTCATTCATGGTATATTATTCTACTTAGTTTGCTTATTGGTTATAATTGTTAGTTTATAACTATTATGTTCATTATAGTTTGTTGCACCTTGATTTACTTATATGCTTAAAGTAATAATGTGATATCTTTATATGTTCAGTTCACTTAATCAGCCTAAGATGTACTCAGATGATTTGTCTAACTGTAACCTTTTTCTTTTATTGGCTGGAGCCATGACATTTGTGATACCGATAAATGCCAGATTCAGAGCTATTCATTGGTGGTTCTTCTAGAGAGGAGCTTGGATAGAAGGAGGATCTTCCTGTTGTTGCTTAGTTAGATTTCATTTTCTACTGTAAGGATAAGTGCTCTTTTCTTTTCATTTAAATATTCAGTCTGTAAAAATTTCTTAATTTGGATGTATTTACTTTTTGTATTTGAGCTGAGTCACAACTGCATTTAACTTGTTATACTATGTTCTATTCTTTTGTGCTTCTGCTACTTTGATATGTTAATATATGTTCTCAGTTTCAGGTGACAAGTCTTCAGCTTAAGGCACGTTGGATCATACCTGACTCTACTTATGTTGGAGATTTGCCATAGTTAGAAACCGTACTCCTCATGATTATGTTAATAATAGATTAGCTTGGCTGCAGAGAGTATGGGCCCCACAAAGTGTCTCAAAGTACCTTTCATAGAAACATACTAAATATATATGTACTCTTAACATGTGATAAATTAGAATAATATAAAAGTGTAATTTTGAATAATACTAACTTCAGCTAAGTGAATCTAGATTAAAGCAAAGTATATGATTTAGCTTTCCGATTAATATGGCATTTGAGTGAATGAGCATATTAGAAAAATAAGTTAAATAGTTGGATAACAAGAAATGATGTTTACTTTTTTTTTCTTTTTTTTTTTCTTTAGTGTCTTAAAGCTTTTAACATAAATTGCATAAGCATAAGCATCGAGATCATTTGGAACTACGGGATGCAACGGGCATCAGAATATTTAGGATTCCTTTGGATGTAGTGTGGCTTCAAATGCATATTTTAGCATAAATTCAATGGCATATTCAGATACATATACAATCGCATATAGCATAGTTCTATATTTAGTTTGTTTTAGCTTACTGTTTCCTTTCAGCTTATTTTACTTCTAGTATTTCATTTAATTATAATTTTTCTTACTTTTAGTTGAGTGTTTAGATTTACAGTTTTAGCTTACTTCAATTTTTTGTAGTTTGATTTTAGTTCTATTGAATATTAAGTAAAATCCCTTAAATATAATAAATTGCAGCCTAAAATACACTTAGACCAATTGTGTAACAAGATTTTCTTTTTTTTGGCTAGGGCCCTAGCATCGTGAAACTGACAATACTAGATCCTGAGCAGTTAGTGGAGACAACTTTGGAGGCATCTCTGGAGATCCAGGATGAATAAAAGGAGCAGCAGCCAGCACATAATTTACTTATTTGCTTAGTTTACTTTATGTTGTGAGATGAGAGACTCTTATTGCTCTTTATATTTTAAGCTTGGGTTTGCAATAATTAACTCTGGATGTATTTTTCTTTCTTTTGTGAGATGAATATTTTTAATTAGCTCCTATGATGAATGGTATAAATGAGTGCTAAAGCTTCCGCACTCAGTTATTACTACTACTTACAATTTGTATTATGATGTGACCAACATGAAACTCATATGGAATACTCATATACATATGGATGAATGTTAGAGCTTCCGCACTTGGTGCGACCGATTCCTCATGTTGGCTTCAGTTTGTTTTTTCGGTTTGATTTCTTAAGTTACAGCTGCTATATGGCTGCTTCCTCCACTCGGCTACAGGTAACATTTTGTTTCTGCTTGATTTTAATTTTTCCTGCAGGTTTTTTGTCTGTTCTTCAGAGTTTTGTTGGGCTTGATTGCTTAAATTTGTTTTGATTCTGCTATTTGTTCACTCGTTGTTATTTTGCCCTTTACTTTTCATTGGTCCTTTTAGGTTAATCCAATAGGAATATTCAATTTTTTGGGTCTGGCTTCAAATTTTTAGTATTATGATTTTGTATCATCCCAACCTCATTACGTAGTTTCCTTTTTGATATTAATAAAATTATCGCCGAGATAACTTTTTGCAATATATATATTTATAAAGCTAAGAATTAAAATTATAAGAAAAAAGATATTTGGCTCTCTTTCTTACACTTACCACATGCAAAAGTATATTTAATTTTTTAATAAGAAAATAAATAAATTTGCATTTTTTGAAATTATTTAGAAACTTCATTGTATAATTACTTATTATTGAATAACCGTAAGGGGAGTTATTTGGGGGATTTGTTAGAGATATATAATTGAACTCATTATATAATTACTAATTAAGGAATAATATAATTTTTAATTGCATAAAAAAAAAAAATACATGTCTTCATGAAGAATATTGCAGCACGGCCAAAATGGCTTGTCCTCTTAATCTTTTTTGGCATGATGAGTTCCTTAAAAAATGAATAAATTCTACTTCTTGTCAAGTCAGTGTGTGGAATAATATATATTTCCTTTGAATTTTATTTTTATGTATTAACAATGGATTTCCTTAACTTCTCAAATCAAAAGAGGAACAAATTCACACAAGAGACAAACACATTGGAAAATCAAATTGTTATTGTATTCATTTTTGTATTTCTCCACTTCCTCATTTCAATATTCAAATAATGGGAATTTTCTACCAAAAATTATATTATAGTGCTCTAATTACATATCCTTAATGCAATTATAATTATAATTTTGATTATTAAATATTAAATATTTTTTATTTAATATTAGATTTAGTTACATATGTTGGAGTTGTTGATCCGCCACCGAGCAGAATACCATAGCAAAATTCTACAAAGAAACTTTTGCATATCTTATTACAATATTATCAAATTTAAATATAAATATCATAATCCCATTAAATACATTTGAGAAACCAAAATTGTTCCAACTTTGTCATTTTTAGTTTTAATATATTTTTGTGAAAAAGTATAATTCATTAATATCTCCACATATTTGAATACATGAAATACATAACAAAAATTCTCATCTATGTATAAACTAATACATCCTTTGTTCACCAATGACATTCGTATCGCCATAGCTTAATGATTACCTGCAAAACAAGTCATTCTTTCGATGTGTTTCGTAGGTTTTTGATTCAGTTGAGTTTTCGACAAATAAATCAAATTCATGATCGTTCAATAGTGTCATTCTCGATCAATCTGAGCCCTAATGCAAAATTAGACAAGATAGGAAAATGGTTCGTACACTTGCGCCCCTTAAGACTGAGTGGTTGGACAATCTGATATCGAAGAGTTGTAAAAGCAATAGAAACCCTCGTATTATGGGGATGAGCACACAAGAGATTTGAACAATGTTTGTAACTAAAATTCTGTATAAATGTGAGATCAATTTTTAATGATTTATGAACCTGATAAATTGCCAAAAATTTTGATGAAATTGTCTCAATCAAAACTTGTGAGGACTAATCCATTGTATAGGTGAATTCGAAACATGGGGAAAGTCAGCCAGATCTTTTTAATCTGTAAGGTAACATCATGCTTAAATGAAGTGACCATTTGAGAAGTTTGTTGGTAGACCCTATGCTAAATTTATGAGTGATTGAGGGAATAAAAAACATATTTTTCATGGTAGGATAACTTAATAATTGCATATCAACATTTTCTCAAGCCCAACCACCATCCACATGTCAAGTACCATTACACAAAATGCTTTTGGATATATGCTCCATGCACAGTCAACTCAACAATAATTTGTAAATTTTTGTAGCAAAATAACATTATCACCATTTTAATTGTTTTAATTTAAGAAAATAATATATTAAAAATTTTACTTTGCACACACAAAAAAATAAAAGAGATTGAAAAATAGGCACAACAATCATAAAAATAAAAAAAAGTTTAAGCAAATATAATTTAACATAGTGATCCTATAATGGTCCTAGTCCTCCTAACCTTTCATCCATTTCTTCAGATTTTATCTGTTCTAGAATATACTTAATCAAAGTTGTTTCTTGGTTGAACTAGGAGGCGGAGAAGCCTTCCCTACCTTTTCCAGGAATACAGTTACACAACATTAGAGAATCCCCTCTTTTCCAAAACTTTTGCATATGAGAAATTTCCTAAAACCAATGCTCTTACACAAATCCAGCAAGAGTTATGATAAGAAATAAAAAGGAGTAACAAAAATAAAAATTATAAAGATTTTTGGAGAGACTATTGTAGGCAATAGAGTCATTTAGAACTATCAAGTGTTTAGTCTTTAAGTCTCTTATAATTTGTGAGTATTTAAGAGCTTTGAATGAATTTGAGTAACTATGGGTGCCTCTATTTATAAAGGATGCAAGGCGCTTTCAAATAAAGAAACTAAGACAAATTTGGATGTATGCACTCAATATGTGGTATACCAGTTTCTAAGTTAATCCACTTGCATGCAGATTGATGAGAGTTTGGACGCTTCTTGCGATCTGTGGCACACATTTTTCCAATCTAGGTTTGCTCACCATGGGTCCGAGACCCAACTAGGGGCATATGGACATGATTATTGGGTGACATCCCACCATGTGACAGCCACATCCTAACCGTCATCAAGTTACTACTAACTCAACTATGATTGAATGGTGGTCAGCACTGGTATCACATATATCAATTAAGACATTTTTGATACTCACTGTAATGTCCCGAATTATTAACCACTAATCATAATAACTCATAGTATTACCAAGATAATCACAAGTAGTAAGTGTAATACACACAACAGAGATGCGGAAGAAATAAAATAACATCCATTAATTACATCCAAGTAGTAAGAATATTAAAGGAAATGCATTCATCTCAGAGCAAAAAGTATAATAAGAAAAAAATGCAAATCCAAAATTATTACATATATGAGTTTAATAGAAATAAGGAAAATGAAATACTAATATTTACTATCTTCTAAGAAAAAATGTCAATTAAAATAAAACGACTATAACATGATCATCTTCTTGCTCATGCTCCTCACTTGACGAAGGCTCCATAATAGCTCTAAATCTGACATGCCAATTTCACATGCTAGGGCCCTAGCCAAAAAAGACAAAAATTTTGTGTTAGATAATTATCTAACTACATTTTAGGTTGCAGATTTATAGCTTCCATATTTTTAAGATATAACATTGACTCAACTTACATACTAAAATAGGTGTAATAAAGCAGGCAAGAAACAGTGATAAGGCTATCAATTAATTGATTTATAGCTTAAGCAAAGCACATACCTCAGATCCAGTAGTTGCAACAGGGATTAGGCAATAGTATATATATAATTGAAATAACCATGCAATGACAAAAAATAATTCGCTAACAAAAATATGATCAAGTATCAAGTATAAACGTGTTGAGTAAAATTGTAAGTACAAGTAATCAATGATGCATATACTATAACAAAACTAAAAATAAGAGTAGTAACATAATATATATATATATATATATATATATATATATATATATATATATATATATATGCATATATAACTGCAAATCATTAAAATCATGTAAAAATAACTATAAAAGCATGTGATTGGAAATGAAAGAATATGACTGAATATAATAGCATGAAAATACTGTAAATGTACTCATGTAAAACTTTCATATTAAAAACTAGCTAATAAAGACACAAAAAGAAAGTTCAACATGTATTATCTAGCCAACCATAGAGCTAGATTAGAGCCAGACTACAATATTAAGTATGTATCATTTAGGTATCCAAAGCTAGATCCAAGTTGAACTGAACAACAAGAGCTAAAGTGGTACAAATACAAGGACAAATTGCACAAAATATTTTTTATTATTTGATCATATTTTCTTTTAATGCACAATTTATCATTATATATTCACTTAATGTAAAATAATTTACTATGAATGGCATGTCATGGTCTAAAGGCTCAAGTGTAATAAAACAAAGCAATAAATTCAAGAAAATAAGCAATGACTTCTACAAGAAGATATATGATATATATTATTCTATAATTTATCTATTCTAATTATTCTAAGAATATACAAACTTAGGATCTCTAATATCCTAATATCCAGTATAATCTCAGATTTATGGTCCTATAGATTAAAGCATTATAACTCAATGAGTTCTAACTCAAATCAAACTGTATCGCCTACTGTAGTTAAATACTTAAATTAATTGTCCTAATTTGTATTTTTATTTTTATTACAACAAACTAAATCTTGATGCAATCTATCAAGATTAGGAGTTAAGAGATTAAAATATGAATATGGGATTTAAATCTCTTAACTTAGGATTCTAAATATCTGGAGTCTAAGCTACTCAAAATTAGATTTAACTAGGGTTTAATCTAATGAATACCCACTGCTACATTCAATAAGATTCAAAAATATTCCAATTACTGATTTAAAGGTGGTGGGAGGAAACAGGGGTCTTAAATCTATGTTTTAAGCATTTTGATTTTTCCCATTAAAATAAGAATATTTTAAGGGTCTAAAGTTAACGTTGAGAATTAGGGTTCTAAATGAAAACTTTTTTTGATAATACATCAAGGCTACTATATAAGGAGTAAATCAACTCCATAAAAACTTAATTTGGTTAAGAATAATCTCTAAGCTTCACTAATCATGATTTAACCTAAATAAGGGATGATTAGTAAATTTAATTATTGAAATTAAAAATTTAGTTCACAATTAGATTTTTTATTATATAAGGAGTAGATAAACACCTTAAGCATATCAATTGAATAACTAACACTCTTAAAATTTAACAATCAATATTTAGGTTAATTAGTGAATGATTAATATAATTAACCACATAAAGTATAAATAATTGTACATTTAGTTTCTTCTCTATTTAAGTCAAAAATCAAGACCTTAAATACAATATTTGGCGAACAATTAAGTCTAGTATTCATTAATTTATTTCTAGGGTAATTAGGGGATGATTAACAAAACTAATCAACCTATAGATTAAATATTTAGGATAATTACATCATCCTATAGATTAAATCAACCTACATCCATATGGTAGGTTTCAAAAGATTTAAGCAATTAATCAAGTAAGGGAATTCCAAAGGAGAGTAATTCAGTTCAATTAGAAGATTTAAAGTCTAAGATCTAAGATCTAAGGTTTGATACTTGATCACTTTAAACTTAAGCTAAGTTTAAACTTAAAATTTTACAAGAGTATTTCTTTTAGAACTCAAGCTTATGGATCAACTTAATTAATATATTAAACCAAGGATCTAGCACTTTAAGATAATTAGGCTTAGCTTTTAGGAAAGAGGGTTTTAAGGACACTTAAGGTCTTAAGATCTTAATAAAACTAACTTAAGTTCTCTCCACCTAGTTATTAACATGAAATTTTAGATAGGTGCAAATAATCTATCTAGAGGTATTTTACTGCATTTTCAAGGTTCAAGAGGTGCTTAAACACATTTTGGTCAAAATAACCAAACTACCTCTCTTAATGCTAAAAATGGGATTTTAAGATTTAACCATCTAAATTGATTCAAATCTATTTTAATGAGTTCTATATTGGTTAATGAAGTAGGATACACACTTATCTTAGGTTTTGGTAACCTAATTAGCTTAATTAGCACTAATCATGTTTTTAAGCTAATTAAGATGATTAAGGAAACTAGGGCATTCTTGAATGATCCATTTGCATTTATAGGCTCTAGTACACTTAATGAGATATTAGGAACTTAGTTCACCAAAATTAGAGGATTAATCATGGTTTAATTCACTAATCCTTAATTAGAGTAATTAATAGATAATTAATAAAATCAAGGTTCCTAAATTACTTTTAATAGTCTACATAGATTCCTTATGGGCTCATGAGCAATTAAAGACCTTAAACAACATTTTTGGATTTTAATTTAATTTATTATAATTTAATTAAAAATAGAAAATAATTAGGCAATAATTAAAAATCTAACCATTGGATCTTTGATTTTATTTTATATTAATGTTCCTTGCATTTTTTTGATTAAAATGGTATATTGGATCATACCATTTGGATAAGTATAGCTAAAGTTATTTAACTAATTTAATCTATATTTTTATTTAAATCAAAACTATAGGTTTGATTTTCTGAATTAATTTCCTTAAGGAAATTAATTCAAAAATTCCTTTTAATTATTTGTCGGCCCAAATTCAAAAAGGCGCGAGTCATGGGCCGGCCTGACCCGTGACATCATCTTCTTCGTCTCGACTAGCTCCGCCCCAAATGACCTTCGGCGCTGCAATACTCGATACCTAGAGGACGACGGTAGCTCAAGTCAATCCCTACACATTGCTAAAGTCGAGACACATCGATTCCACCTCTAAGCCCTCTTTAGGACGCGCTGAATCACTGGATGGCTATACGATGGTTTTGGCCCTACTCACAGCATCTATGGTTTACTGTGAGGAGTAAATCCTCCTCACAGAGACGACCATTTGGCCAGAGCTTGATCCCTACACCATCCTGGTGGTGAGGCGGATCAAAGCCCTCTGGTCACGAGCCTTAGAGTGCCCTAGATCGTTGGATCCTTACTCGAGCTCGGCTATGAGCTTACTGCACAAACCAGACCATCAATCGATCACAATGGGCTAGCCCAGACCCTATGGAAAATCACATTGGGTCTGGTTAACTCGCCTTATCGATCCACGATTGCTTTGAGAGGAATTGGGGGCTTGGATCTTCAGAGGAATGTTGGCATTCTGTCTAGATGGAGCTCGATCCCGACAGTGGACTCCCACTATCGGCATTGAGCTAGGCCCAACACCACCAATTCCTAAGCATCCTAAGGTTTAAAGATTGGTATCCAGAGCATCACAAAGCTATCCTAGCATTTGAATTAAAGGACTGAGCTTACACAGCTCAGTCAGGTAGAGGCAGTACCTGGAGTTTGATAGTTGGTTGCAACTGAAAGGAAGGTAAGGGCTCTATGTACTCCCAACAATTGCAGAAGTTAGTTGGGGGTCTGAATGCCAGACACACACCCTCTATCAGCAATTCGTAGCACTTGAATCACCCGGGAAACTGTAAGCACCGAGAGCAAAGAACAAAGGAATTGAGCTTCATAATGAGCAAAGGTGTTCACTGTGGAATCAATGGAGGTATTGATAGGCTTTAGAGAGATCTAGGTATGGTGGGCGAGGCTAGGAGCCAGGAGTCCAGGCTCGGCCTAAGAGCATTTTCAGCTACTCCAAATGTAGTACTCCAGTCCTCCGGATCGCCATACTAGGCTTGCCCAAGAGCAGAAAGATCTTAATTGTCTAGGTGACCTAGCAGAGGAGTGGAAGAAAGGATTGACGTGGCCTGATACGAGCGAATTTCCCTGTCGGGCCTGTGATCGATTGAAGACGACGATCCACAGCAATGGGGTCCTTCTCCATTGTCTGATCGAGAGGCCGTTGGTGATAGACAGTCCGGTGAAGACTTCGGATAACAGAAATGTGGATGATATCTCGAACACCGGATGGAAGATGCCGATCGAGCGACTGAGATCTAACCACGGTGCGAGCCGTTGTATTAACGCGCTGAGATGCGTACTAACGTATTGAGTGGCTTAAGCCTATGCACTGCTGTCGGGACCCTGCAGCAGATCTGTTGCAGTCCCGACAGCAAATCCCGTGTATTAAAATTATATATATACTTATAATTAATTTAATTAATATTAATCCATTTAATAATTAATTAAATTATAATTAATTCCATAATCCAATTTAAGCTTAAATGAGCTCTAAAAATTCCCAAAAATTTACCCTTAGCTAATTATAGGGCATGAGGAATTCAAAAATGAAATTAGATTTTGATTTGGAGATCAAATTAATTTAGTTATTTTCTAGGGCTCAAAAATAGGCAAAAATATCAAAATTCTCAATTTAGCTCTGATTGAATTTAAACTTTTAGGGTTAAGTTTAAATGACTCATTGAGTCTAATTAAATCAAAATTAGGGCTTGGTTTGGCTTAATTACTCTGGATTTAACTAGGATAACAACCAAGGTTGTTACAAATAGACTAAGGTGAGGGACACATCAAAATCATTCTTTCTGCAACATGAGTCTGCATCTCGACCATAACATTCATTATTTCCATAAGAGTCTTGAGATCATTTGTAGGAGATAAAGTAGTGGAAGTAGCTTCTTTAGCCATAGAAGGAACATGGGTGTCGGGTTCGATATTCATACTATAGAAGAGAAAGAGAGATGCAATTCAGGAACAAGGGAAATAGAAATGACTCTCATTAAAATTGAAAGTCTTAGGAGTATAATATGAAAGGCGCTTAGAAAGCAACAAAAGAGATGAAAGCTACTACAAAAGAAGCTAATACAATCATCTACAAAACTTTGCATAAAACATATTCTCAAAATCTTGATAGTTCGGGGCACAATGGAAGCATCAGCTCTCACTAGCATGCCTCTCAAAAGCACAATCCCATCACTCCTTCGCGTACTTGTCAAAGTGTTGATCCATCACTCTAAAGCGGTTGTGATATGGGCATCTAATCGCATGGAACATCTCAATCACTATGGATAACCATTCCCTAGCCAATTCAGAATGCAATCGACTCTAAACACAGTCTACTTAAGAATTTTATTAAGAACATCTCCACCTGCCTGCGACACTCCAATATAGAGCTGCCATACTTGAGTCTATTCTGATAGTCTTTATCATAATATTGAAAGAACGGCCTAGTATAGTATTTTAGATTGTCTCACGGTCTGCCATCTGTGAGTCAATTTAAGGTTTAGGTTAAGCTTGGTTAATTATTGAAGTAATAAGGCGTTTACTAACCTATGGTAACATTTTTAAATGCTTTTATTCTACTTTTCTGAGTTGTTTGATTTGGATGAGTGCATATTTACTTAACTCATTTCTTTCAGCCTTGGCTCTGATACCAATTGTAATGCCCATAATATTAAATCAGGAACCCAATCCAATACTAGGGTGATACCATAGCACTTAACATCAAATAAAAAAAAAACAATCTAATATTAAGTGCTATATGGCCAATAATCTTTATGAGGCAGTTGAGTTAAGTAGCAAAATATTTAAGTAGAAAAAATGCGACAAGTAAATTCATCCAATTCACTATCGAAACCAAGTACATAAATAAAAGTAAATCCATCACAGAAATAAAGTAAAAACATCATAAATATTAAGTTATTACAAATTGAAATAAATAAAATTAAGGAAATTTCTCTCATCCTCGCTAAAGAAATAGAAGAGTGCGGAAGCAGAATCTTCTATCTATAAATGGCCGGTGCTAGTCCTAGCTCAACTATCCAAAAGATGCTCTTGATATACTGTATTTGGTTTTGAATATGGTAGGGCACAACTAGCAAAATAAAATTAAATTATTAGACTAAAAAGTCTAAATACATTTTAAGATTATGCTTAGTTTTAATTTAAGTTTTAGTTGGATATCACATATGTAATTTTACAATTAAAGACTATATGCGCAGCACAAAGCATAAAAGTAAGGATAAAAATTGTATAAATGATAGTAAACAAAGAAAGAGTAAGAACTCACAAGTATGTTTGATCTAACTTGCAACAATAAGGAAAAGATATATCTTCTAATAAAGCTAGAAACTATTAAAGTGCATATGAAAGCATAAAATAAATACCTGAATATGTTCAACAAAAAATATGCTAACTAAAAGAGATAGAAGCAGTGAAGCATAAAAGAAAGTAAAACATCATATACTATATCAAGTAATAACTGTAAAATAAAGTACACTATCGTATAAAAGGTAAGAATTGAACTGTAAAATAAAGTTAAGTAAAGTTAGTCATATAGACAAACTAAATATAGTCAAAGACTATGATAAGTAAGCATAGCTCAAAAGCTATGAAAAGCACTCACAATCAATAAAATTATGATAATATGATGTTTAATTATTCAAGTTATTTAATTTTTCCATTCTACGAGCATAAATTACAAAATGAGTGAGGAGTTAAGCATGTTTAGCTAGCTAAGTAGAAAACATAGGTATCCAAAACAAACACTCACATCCCCCCTTTAAGATAAGTGAGGTCTTCTTATTACTCCATAGCGTGCCCTAGCTCAACATCCTACATATAAAACCCTTAAGTTTTATTTTATGAATTTTATTTATGCACAATGTAATTATGAATGTTCAAGGTTGTAGTCTCAAGCAAAGCAGCATTTTAAGAAATTTAAGTAATTGTAAATTATGTGATTTCCAATTTTGTCTAAGATTTGGATTATCTAACTTAATGAATGGAGCTGATTAAGCTCTTAATTGACTTTGACATCAATCTCTAAGTCAATTGAAAGTAATACTATAAGTAAATTAAGTTTGGAAAATAATGGCTTGATTTAAATTATGTAATTGATAAAGTAATTTATATGTATAATTATGCAATATGAGATTTATCCTACATTAATCCTAAGCCACATAATCTTTATTATTGCTAGATTCGAGGCTTAAGGAGCTAATAGGAAAAGGAAAAGGTTAAGGGTTTACTATACCTAATATGTGTAAGTTGTAGGTTGACAACTACAATTTAACTAATAACTTAGATTTAATGGTTCCTAGCTCATTAAGTCACTAATTTAGCTATGACTCCATTAGAAAGTTCTAACTTTATGGGAGAGGGAAAGATTTCTGATAAACCTAATATTTATAGTAAAATAAGAGAGTAAATACAGACATCTTTATGATCGAATTATCTACTTTGAGTGGTTTTTCACCAATTTCAGGGAAAAAGAGGAGCTATGCTAAATCTAGGCAGAAAAAGAAAATCTAGAAGAAAACTGCTGTCGCGTGCCTAAGCACACCACAACGCGCCCGTAGCAGGCTTAACCCAAGAGCTCGGCGCTACGCGCATCGCAGCAAGCTCAACTCGAGAGCTCAAAACTATCGCGCGTCCCAGCGGGTTCAAACTAAGAGCTCGACACTAGCGCACACCGCAGTGAAACCCACTGGATCCAAAAGCTTAGCAAAACTCTCAAAGGCCCTGCTATAGCGCACCGCTGCGAGCTCAACCGAGAGCTCGACGCTACAATGCGCCGCAACAAACACAAACTGAGAGCTCAGCGCTACCAAGTGCCGCAGCGGATCAATAGGGCCATGACTTGATGAAAGAAATTTAAAGCATCTCGCGCTGTCGAGCACTCAAATGCTCCCCAGCACGCTTAAGCATGCTCAACCCGAGAGCTTGGTGCTTTAGTGCACCTCAGTGCTACAGTAATTCAAAGCGACTAGCTACAGCGTGCAGTAGCGGCCCTAACTCGAGGCACAGACGCTACAACGCACCAAAGTGGAAATTCACATGACAAATACTCTGAAGAAATACTGCCGTAGCCATCGTAAATCCAACCAGAAATAAGCATTCAATTAAACATAAGGAAGACCAAAATATTCAATAATTTTGTTTTCCCAGAGCTGTCTGTAAACTCAAATTGCATTAAACCTTGTCATTTTCAAGAGGAACAAAGGGAATAATCATTGACAACCATTAAAGCAAAAGGAGATGAAAGGTTTGACAGATTTAATTAAAAGGGTTGGAGGTTGTAATTATAAAAGGAAGAGAAAAATACATAGAGAGGGTTCCTCTATTTGACATTCTCAGCTCTAAAAATTCTAAAGCTGCATCAAAAGAGAAAGGAGAAACCCTACCCAAGGGAGGAGAAGGTGACCACCACGGGAAGCAGGATGAGTATTCAAAGAATTAGAAGGGAAGGCGAGGTTGGAGATCAAGAAGGAAGCCAGTGAACGCAAGGGTTGTTCCTAGTAGTTCTCTTAATCTCTTCTTTATTTTCTTTGTTGTAAGAATTATGCAAAGGTTCGTCTTCTTATTTTGTATTTCTTGCATTTCATTTGTGATGGAAGGCTAAACCCTCCTTGGGGAGGGTTGGGGCTATGTCATATAATTATTATGGGATGAAATGGTGTTTATACTCATTTTCTTCAATGAATAAAACTCTTATTCATTTTTGGTTTAGATATGAACTTGTTTGAAAGCATGTTGTATGCTGAATGTTTTATAAATTTAAATGGTTATTAATGAAAATACTATCAAGCCAACTAATCATATTAAAACTAGGGACATGCACATAAAGGTCCTCGCCGCGAATATATGTGACAACATTCACCGTGCGAGGATTCTCAGTGTAAGCACCTTAGGATTAATATAATGAGTTGAACTTGGTAATTTAACTCTCTTAGAGCTCCATAGCTCTCTAATTAGCATAAAGTTAAGAATATGTGCATTAGTGCTTAGAGCCCAGTGACAATCTCTTGAGCTTAATAGGATTGTTCTTTGAGCTCAGTCGAGAGATTGATGCATGTGAGCCAAGACCCACCAATTACACTCTGTAGCTCATCATAAGTTAAAGGAGGAAGAGGAAGAATTGTGCATTTGTAGATAAAAGTGACATAATCCACTTAGCCCAATAATTCACTTCCTTAGCTAAACTGCGAGGGAAGCACATGATGCTAATTGAGTAGAATCAAGTTTGTGTGATCGCTGAAATTAAAACTATAAATTTGATAACTTAGATGTAAGAAATCAGATTTGACTCATATCGATCATGCAAGGGTCTATGAGCTATGATTGAACCTTCTCGAGTTCATCTCATGCACATGGCGTGAAATAGTTGGAATTAGAGGACCAGTCTAAGGAATACTATTATCACTTGATTATAATTCGTATGTGAACAAGTATCATTTAAAGTTAATGAATAAGAGTACATACACCAATCCCGTAACAAATTACATGATAAAACCCAACTCTCCCTTCCTCTCAAATCATATTTTCAAATATAAACCTTTGCATTGTTAATTAGGAGCCAACAAAAATAACAAAATATCATTGGTCTAAACAGTATTAAAAGTAAATATACCTTAGTAAATAACACTCCGATCCCTGTGGACGATAAATCTTGGAACTAACCTTCCATTATTACTTCGGACCACGTACACTTGCATGCGATGGTTGACTTATACTTACATTCTGTCAAGTTTTTGGTGTCGTTGCCAAACGGTGAACTATTTTGTATTAATGATAATTTGCGAGTAAATAGTGATTTAGAGTTATCTTTATTTTGCATATAATCTTTTGTCTTTCTGTAATTATATTTGTTGTTAGTTGTAGATGTAGTTTTGATAATTTAGTTTGTTTTTAATTTTATTTCTCTGAATTACAGAAAGTGCTTGCTGTAATTGTTCTTTCTAGCTGAATATTTGAATTGTATGAGTAGGAGCAAAAACTTGAACATATTATTTGATCCTTAAATTGAACACACATATCTTAGAGTTAGAAGAGGACAAAATTTGATAAACAGAAATCCAATTGAAATGGAAAACATAGATGATAATCTGATAGAGGAAATAGGAGAGAAAATAGGGAGAGCTTTAAGAGAATATGCTTTGCCCACTGTGAGGGGAATCCCTTAAGCAATTGTGAGGCCAAATATAGCTGCTAATAACTTTGAAATTAAGCCATTAACCCTTAATATGGTGCAAAACAATCAATTTGGAGGGTTAGCCACAAAAGATCCAAACTCACATATTTCCAATTTTTGGAAATATGTGACACATTTAGATATAATGGCATCACTAATGATGCCATAAGACTTAGGCTATTCTCATTTTCACTGAGAGATAGAGCTAAGAGTTGGCTCAGTTCCTTGCCCAGTGGTTGTATCAGCACATGGGGTGATTTAGCTAGGAAGTTCTAGCTAAATGATTCCCACCTACAAAGACCATCGGGTTAACAATTGAAATAACTAATTTTTGCCAATGTGAGGGGGAAACACTATACAATAGCTGGGAATGCTTTAAGGAGGCCCTTAGATGTTATCCCCATCATGGGTTACCACAGTGGATGCAAGTTCAGACATTTTACAATGGATTGAATGCACCCACCCGGACACTCATTGATGTGACAACTGGAGGAACCCTGAGTAGCAAAACCTAAGATGAGGCTTATAATTTGTTAGAAGAGATGGTCAAAAATGTATATCATTGGCCTACTAAAATGCTGAGTTCAAATAAAAAGAAGTTAACCACCTCGATGAGGCAAATCAAATCCTTGCCCTCCAAAATTAATTAAATGCCCTTAACTAAAAATTTGGCAACATGAATATTAATAACTTGCAAGAGGTTTACTATGTTTTGTGTGGGGGTAAACACACTAGCAACAATTGCAACTTAAACAACCACTTTGCGCCATATAGAACTGAGCAAGTGAATTTCTTGAGAAAGAATAATGCTAATCAAAACAACATGCTGAACAATCCTTACTCCAACACCTACAATCGTGGATGGAGAAATTATCCAATTTTTTCTCAGAGTAATAAAATAATAATGGAAATTTCAATGGGAACAATTATTTAAACAAACAAGGTTATAATAATGGAAACAATCAACAATCCCAAAACACGAACCTTGAAGGAGCTTTCAATGCCTTCAAGGCAGAAACCACTCAGTTTATGAGGAGAACTGAAATGATAATAACCCGTCACGGTGCCTCAATCCAAGGGATTGAGGCATCCCTTTGGAGCATTGAAGTCCAACTATGACAAATCTCCCAACAGTTGTCCACGTGTCAGTAGGGAGCTTTGCCTAGTTCAACTAAAGTGAATTTGAGGGAGATGGTTAGTGTCATTGACTTTGATGTGATAGAGGGGTATTGATTTGATAATAATCTTGGAATGGATCTAAAATATCTGGGAGCTGGAATAGGAGCTAGTGGATTTGAAAGAGAAAAGTTGATTGCAATAAAATGCGAAGATCCAGGTAGAATAAATATTCCTTGCATAATACAGATCAAAGCTCTTTTAAATCCCTTGTATGATCTTGGAGCTTCGGTTAATATTATGCCTTATTACATTTATGAGCACTTGATAATAAGAGGAATGGAGAGCACTACGATAATTTTAGAATTTGCAAATCAGGACTCATTAACCTCCTTAGGAGTAGTAAAAAGAGTCGTGGTTAGCTTGGGAAATTTTATGGTCCTCATTGATTTTATCATTTGCAAATGGGATAGATGGAATGAAAATTCCACTATCATATTTGGATGACATTTCCTTGCCACAACAAGGGAAATTATTGATGTTGTAAACTTGCTGAGCATAAGAATAGTGATAGTAACGCCCTTTCTAAAATTGCAATCAACTTGTCAGACTTATATTAGCTATTCTTGTGATCAGCAACTTGATAGTAACGCCCTTTCTGAAATTACTATCACTTTTATCATTTGCGAATGGGATAGCCTTCTCAAAAGTTTCAGCTATAATATTTGGATGACATTTCAAGCAGAAATGCTTAGTGATTAGTACTCAGCCTTTTCTAATATTAGTGATGTAATGCCCCATCTCATCGCAGCACACAATTAATTTAAGGAATAACAAGTTGGCGACAAAATAGTGCGTTACTTGGGAAGGAAACACAACTTTCTTGAATAAACTTGCTGAGCATAAGAATAGCTAAAACTTTTTGAGAAGGCTGAGTACTAATCCTTAAGAAAAGTGTAGCATCCTTATATTATGTATTAGATAATGTATTCATGTATATTGGATTATGAATACAAATATGATTCAAGTTACACGAATACTAGCATTTTATAAATATTCTGATCACATCACAATACTAAGTATAAGTAAGAGTAAATATAGAGAGTGAAAGCTAAAGCATATATCCAGAAAGATTCCTCATAGTAGCTAAATAAAATATCCATCTCAGAAAAGAAAAGAGAAAAACATCCAGAGTTATTACAATATTTTCATAACAAATATAGAAATAAAGTCTAAGTGCTGAATTGAAAAGCTAAATAGAAAGTAAAGGCTGGAGAAGAATCGACTAATGCTCCTTAAACTCCTCCTAGACCTTTTGAGTATCCACCTAATCTGGCTCCACAAATTGCTCAGGATCTAGCAAATTGTCGAACTCTAATTATGCCACAGAGCTGTATGCCATAGATATGCTGACTTAGTGTCTCATGGACACACCACAAATTCCTAGGTAACCGTATGCTCCGCTAACATAGTCCTTAGGTGAGCCAAGCGCTCTGCTAATTCTGATATGACTTATGCATTCATGATATGCCAAGATTTTAATGCCAGTATGCTTTAAATCATCAAAAATCCCAAAATCAATTCGATATCAAATACTGATTCCATTTATCTCCATTATGTAGAATTCACCTAATTGAATTTAGGCTCCTAATTCTAATTTACTAAATTATTTCAATTAAGATCTTATAGAATCATCAGCTGAAAAGACTATATACACATAGTTGGTTTGTTTCCAAGAAAGGTAAATTAACACTTAATTTGTTTAAATGTACTTATCAAAGCGCATGATCATAAATGGCAGAACCTAGTCACATTTTATTCTCTCAAACTAAGCTGTTAAATGCCCTAATTATAACCATACTTAGTGCTCTAAAAGGATGACTTGAGATATTTAGTTTGTTTAACTGCACTTATCGAAGTGCACGTTGATAAGGGGCAAGACCCGGTTACAATTTATTCTCTCAAACTAAGAATCCAAGTTACCCAATTATGAAACACTTAGGCTTGGAAAATATACTCTAAGTTGGACTCTACTTATCCAATCCCATAGGATAAGATCGAGACTCTACAATCTTACTTAGAGTCACTCATCCAATCCCAGGATTTATTGAAATAATCCAACACTATGAATATACACTTTAACATTCTACTGATAATCTACTGATTTTCCACAAATCTATTTAAATAATAAAGGTTATCAAACTAATGAATCCCTACTCCATTATCATGGGTACTACACAAGGTTCTAAAAATATGACCTAAAGGTCACTCAATTTTATGTTACTACCACATGGGAGAAACTCATGCTAAGTTCTTAGGTAATCCTATCACATGGGAGAAACTCAAGCATCTGAAGTTAATAAGGAGCATCTAAGAGTTCTTACCGCAAGGTGTAGAGAAAAAACTCTTCCTACCTGAATAAATTATTAATTTATGGCTTATCAATTATTGAATTAATTATGCTAATGCAAGAACATAATGATCTTGCACTTCTAACTTAAAAAAAAATAAGTCCTATGCTTTAAACTAATTCCACAACTCTTGTTTCTATAAGATTTAATTTGACCAGATCAAATGGGTAAACCCATCTGATCAACACCTATACTAAAATCATGGGATTCAATCTTTTAAATTATTAAGGACCGATTTGTTCATAAATCCATTCTATTTTATAGGTTATATTATGCTGGTGATCTTACATCAGAGAAAATGAAGGATTTTAAAGATAAGTATTCAGATTGACCAATCACATAGCTTATTAAAGATCTTAATAGTTCTAAGTTAATTAGTTAAGATCAATGTTAAAATAGGGTACATTATTGGAATAATGTAAGTTGATCTATCTTTCAATGAAATTGATTTATTTAAAGTGATTAAGGTTTTAGATCTTAATCAATGTAAATTAGGATTTAACCCCTAACTTAGCCAAATCAAGATCACTTGTTTAGCTTAGGGTCAATGACAAATCAGTGAGTTATTGATATATTATTGATGTTTATTTCAAGATTTAGATTAAGTATTAGTTACTTAATCACTTTCTTAAGATTCTTAGGTTCAATCATGAATTACTATCAAATTAAGCATTTTAGGTGTCCAAACAAGTATAAAAGTTCTCTAATGTCCATTATACTATTTTTGAATAATAAGAACATGAATTTGCATAAAACAAAAAGTAATCAAGACTAATCAAACCCTAAATTAAGAAAATAAATTAGCACTTAATTATAGATCCAACTATTCAAATTTCATGAAACTTAGCAAGTGTGTTCTATTTAATCATGTGAATAATCAGAGACTATGTTTGCTAATTTTTGTTAAGTAGAAACTCTAATTTTCACTAATCATGCTTTTATAATATTAGGGCATAATTAAGAATATACAAGTCAGAAAATTAAGGCACCTAGCACATACATTCTACAAATCATTAGGAACATAATGGCACCAAATCATGCAAATTAGTTAAGTATACATGCTAATCCACCCTAATAAAGTTCTGAGGTAATTAAGTAAAATAAGCAAATCTAGCTATTAAAAATGCAATATTATTTTATATCTAGATTCCTTACATTTTTCTGAACATTTTGATATATAATTTCATAAGGTTTGAACTAGTGCATCAATGGTTATTCAAATAATTTATCATGCATGTATCAAATTACATTTCCCTATGATTCAATTAATCAAATTATTTTCCTTAAAGAAAATAAATCCAATTAATCGGATTAATACTAAATGAGCTCGGCCCATTACCAAAAGGCGCAGGTTGACCGAGCCCTGGGAACCCGGCACTGTCTCACAGCGTGGGTCATGGGCTAACCCAACCCATAAAGTGTCATCGTCTCCAACCCCTCTTTCTTGAGACTTAGAGAATTAAGGTTAGCTTCCATGTCTAAATCCCAAGTGCTCCAACCACGCATTGGCCTCAATTTTATCCCTACACAATAAATGGGCAAAGACGCATCAATCACACCAACTAGCCCCTTATGAGGAGGTTTGATTCGCCCGGACCTTACTCACTCGAAAGGCCTCACTACGAAGGTACTGTGGGGAGACAATTTTCCTCACAGAGACCATGATTGGCCCTAGGTTTGATCCCTACACCTTCAGGGAGGTGAGACAGGTTGAACCCCAAAGGTGGCTGAGTGTGAGGCTCACTGAATCATTGGGTCCTTACTCAGACTCAGCATTCTTAAAGAAACTAGCTTGAATGATCGATTTGAACGATCAGGATTATCTTAAGGTGCAATAACATATGCATTGGGTTTGATTCTACAATACTTATCAATTTGAATCAAATGGAGGACGGCTTGAGCTGAATTGGCTCAGAGCACACAAGGGGGGTTACTTGGTTCGACGGTGTGACATGGACAGGCTAGCTAGGAAAGAATTTAGGCTGGGGTGAGCTGCAAAGAAGCTCTTTTAGGGATCCTGAACACAAGGAGAACCCTCCATTAGCAGTACACAAGCTGTCATGCTTGGGAGAGCTCGAGTAGACTAGCATTGGCGAAGAGGGAATTTGGCTTCAATTGATCAGTAAGAAATTAAAGGAAAGATACAAAGGCTATTTATAGCCTCAAGGAGAAGCCAGGGAGGTTTGATCGGGCTTGAGGTTGACCCGGGAGCTTGGGCCATGGCCGAGCTCCCAATTTCCATAATGGGAGCTAACCGGGCCACGGGGCATGCTGAGGTGGAGGCGCGACTGGGGAACAGGCCAGGGTGTCGAGGGCACAGAGGATACTCCCTGTCGGGAGTGGAGCGCGATGGGGATGAATATCCATTGTGTCAGGTGCCTTTGATTCCATCTAATCTATCAATCAGATGGTGCAATGGCTCGGATTTCTCGAATCCTAAAGGCCAATCACCGCAGTGATCCGGGCCGTAGGATCCATGGGCATATCAAATGGTAGATCCGCGGCTCCGCGAATCTGAATCCTAATAGTATGATCAGAGAGAGGAACGACAGAATGGAGCGGGGTTCCACTATCATGTGACCCGGGCTCCACAACGGAATGCTCACGGTCCGCACAGCGGATCCAGAAGGGTAAATCTGTTTATGGAAGATTTGCAATTAATAATTGTTGGGATCCCTTATGTATAATTATCCCAAATAAAAATAAATCCAATTATGGTTCAAATGATCTCCAAACATTCCCAAACTTTCAACCCTAGCTATTTTGGGAGTGAGAAATTCAAAAATGAAATCAAATTTTAATTTTGAAGTCAAAATATTTTAGTCTTAATTAGGGTATCTAGATTGATCAAATAGCTAAATTGCCCTAGAGAGGTCCAATTGACTCCAAACTTTCAGGGTTTGCTTAAAATGATATATTGAATACTATGGAACTATAATTAAGGCATAATTAAGCTTAGTTTGAGCTAGGTAACAATTTAGGGTTGTTACAGACTCCCCCACTTAAGAATGATGTCGTCCTCGACATCATCCTAAGAAGGGAAAAGAAAATGCAGAATTTAAGAACAATATTCAAAATTAAAGGTACCTAAATTTGCAAAGAGACTTGGATAATTTCCTTGCATATCAGCATATATTTCCCAATTTGATTCTTTAAGAGGGCGATTCCTCTACTGAACCTTCACCATAGGGATAGAGCGATTCTCAGCTGCTTCTGGTCACGAGCTAAGATTTTAATAGGCTCCTCCACATAAGAAAAGTTCAGCTGGAGTGATACTGCTAGGAGTTGAATTAAATGAGATGGATTGTGATGACATCTTTGCAGTGAAAAAATATGAAATACATTATGGACTACAGAGAAATCCTCTAAGAGTTTCAATCTATTGGTTGCATATCCTATCTTCTCTAATATTTCAAATGGTCCGACGTAGCGAGGAATGAGATTTCTAGCTACACTGAAATGATATACCCCTTTCATTAGGCTTACTTTGAGATACGCAAAACCTCTAACCTTGAATTCTATATAACGATGATGGGCATCATGATATTTACTCTAACGATCTTGGGCAGCTTTAATTTGTTGTTGGATTAATTACACCTTCTTGTTTGTTTCTTCTGCTAAGTATGAGTCATATAACGGTACACTGCCTATTTCAGACCATGCTAATGGAGTGTTGAATTTTCTTATATATAGGGCATCATACGGATCATGCTAATACTCGATTGGAAACTGTTATTATAAGCAAATTCTTCTAATGGAATATGATCAAAAACCTCCAAAATCTAGAATACATAAATGTAGGAAATCTTCCAAAACCTGATTGACACTTTAGTTTGACCATCAGTTTGTGGGTGAAAGGCGGTGCTCATGGCTAGGGTAGTCCTTAAGTCTTGATTCATAGCTTGCTAGAATTTGTAAGAGAATTTGCTATCACAATTAGATATGATTGATCTTGGAATTCCATGAAGCCTGACAATTTCCTTGATGTATAGCTTCGCAAATTTCTCCATAGAATTGGTTTGACACATTGGAATGAAATGTGCCGATTTGGTCAGTCGATCGACTATGACCCAAATAAAATCAACACCAAACCTTGACTTGGGTATACCCATTACAAAGTTCATGGAAATGTCGAACCATTTTCATTCAGGAATTGCTAGAGGATAGAGAAGTCCTCCCGGACTTTGGTACTCTGCTTTAACCAAATTACAAGTATGGCATTTTGCAAATTCTGCCACGCTCTTTTTCATTTCAGGCCACTAGAATGACTTCTTCTGATCTTGACACATTTTGGTACAACCAGGATGGACTTGGTACCCAGAATTGTGGCTTTCAATTAAGATTTCCGGATGCATAGATTTGGGAATCCATAAATGATCACCTTGATATATTACATTTCTTCACAAGAGCAGATCAAAATAATGACCACTTTCAATCTCCATTTTGAACTTCTAATAGTCTTCATCTTTTGTTTGTGAGATGGAGACAACACAATGAAAGGTGGGCTCTACAAAACTCATGGATATTAACTCGCTTCGCATAGCACCACGGACGGGCCTAATATCGAGCTTACGGAAACTTCTAATGAACTGGAAGCTATAATAGCGGATAGTGTAGCAAGGTAGCTAAGTGCATTAGCTATAACATTTGCTTTGTCGGGATAATACTGGATACTTAAATAATAATTGTTGATTAACTCAAGCCATCTTCGCTGACAACAGTTGAGTTCGCATTGAGTGAATATATATTTCAGACTATGATGATCGGTGAAAATGGAGCATTGGATGCCATAAAGTTAATGACGCCAAATCTTCAAGACAAAAATTGCTGTGGCCAATTCCAAATCATGGATAGCATAATTCTTTTCATGCGATTTTAATTGATGAGATGCATAAGTAATGACTTTTCCTTCCTGCATTAGTACACACCCCAAGCCTATTCCAAAAGTATCAGTATAGACTTGGTAATTGAGACCTTCCTTGGGTAAGGCAAGTACTGGGGCAGAAGAAAGAGCATACTTTAGTGAATGGAATGCATTCTCACATTCAGGACTCCAAATGAATGGCACTTCCTTTTGAGTCAACTTTGTTAGAGGCGATGCTATTTGAGAAAATCCTTTAACAAAATTTCTGTAGTAGCCTGTTAATCCCAGAAAGCTTCTGGTATCAGTCACAGATTTTGGTTGTGACCAATCTTGGATGATGCTAATTTTATTTTGATGTACTATAATTCCTTGAGTGTCTACAACATGACCCAGAAAAGCAACTGAGTCAACCCATAGTTTGCACATGGAATACTTGGCATAAAGTTCGTGGTTTCAAAGTTCTTCTAGCACCATTCCTAAGTGTTACTCATGATCTACTTTACATTTTTATTAGATCAAAATATCTTCAATGAAGACAATGATAAATTTATCCAAATATACCTTTAGCACATGCTACATTAAATCCATAAAGATGGACGGTGCATTTGTTAGACCAAAAGACATTACCAGAAATTGATAGTGTCCATATTGAGTTCTGAAGGCTATCTTTTCTATATTAGAATCCTTAACTCTCAATTGATGATATCCTGATTGTAGATCAATCTTGGAAAACACTTTAGCTCGAGATAGTTGATCAAATAGATCGTCAATTTGTGGTAATGGGATTTTTTTCTTAATGGTTACCTTGTTCAGCTCACAGTAATCGTTATACATGCGCATCGATCCATCTTTCTTCTTCACGAACAATACTGGCGCTCCCCAAGGAGATGAACTTGGTCGGATGAGACCTTTCTCGAGCAACTCTTGAAGCTCCTTAGGCGCCATACGATAAAGAACCTTTGATAGTAGCTGTGTTCCCAGAATTAGATCTATTGCGAATTCCACCTCTCGAATAGGAGGAAGGCCAGGTAGGTCTTTAAGGAATTCACATACTATACAATTTTCTAAGATAGGAATATTTTTCTTCTTCTCCCCTAACAATATTACTATATACACATCACATCCTTTTCTGACTAGCCTATCAACCTTCATCGTGCTGCTTAATGAAGCTTGAGTATTAAATTTACCCATGAATGTTTTTTATTGACTTCCACTGCTAAGGGTAATTTTCTTCTTCTGGTAATTTATAGAAGCATCATGTCTACTTAACTAGTTCATACCCAAAATTATATCAAAGTTGGGAATTGGTAGAATTATTAACTTAGCTTTGAACTTCTGATTACCGATAGGATCTTCTATGTTACAGAATTGATGAGATTGCGTACGGGCTCCAGAAGGTAACCTGATACTTAATGAGTTAGCTAATCGATATGATGATAGATTAAGGGATTTAACCCAATTTTCTGATAAAAATAAATGAATTACTCTAGTATAAAAAAGAATGCTATAGGGTTTACCATTTATCATTAATGTGCCAATGATTATAATAATAGTAAAGGTATTGTTATTTGAAACATTTAGAAAAGCTAAAATGATAATAACTAAAATTAAAATAAACTTAAGACATACCTGAGACAACATCATTTTCCTTAAGTGCAGAAGTAAGAGTTAACATATATACTCGAGTAGGAACTGTTGGCTGCTTGTTCTGAGGTCACTGGCCTTGACGATTATAGGCTAGCCTAGGAGCAGGAGCTGTTGCTTTAAGATTTGTAAAAGGAGTGGAAGCTGGCATTATAGTCAAGGCAGGAGCTCAGTTATTCAGTGGTTAAGGATGGAATGTTTGATCACGTCGTGAATGTGTGATCAGTACTCCATTGATAGTGACTTAGGAAATGCAGTGATAGAAACGGTGGCCCTGATGGCCATATGTATAGCACACGTTACATTGGTGGTAACATTTCCCATATGGGTGACGGCACTGGCATTCAGAATGTTCTACTTGGGTTGGTTCAGCATCCATGTTATACACTTTGGCCACCTTCCATTGACCAAAGTTTTATCTACTAGGCTGCACGAAGCTAACCTTCCTCTTCATTTCCATCTACCATTGGAAACCTTCTTGTAGACGGGAAGCCTCGACCAGTTTGAAAAAACTCTTGATCTGCTGAGAGATTAAGTGAGATTTATAAAATCTCTCAGCCCTTTCAAGAATAGATGGCAACACGAAGCTTCAAACTTCACCAATTCTAGGGTGAAATGCGATTGATGATGGAACTCAAGCTCAAAGTCCTCTACAGATCGTTCACCTTGTGTTAGATAGAGCAGCTCATCTTCCAATACTACCTGAGCAGATACTGGAATGAAGGCTTCCTTAAAAGCCTTGATGAATTGGTCCCATGAGATGTCCTCTATTTTGTAGTCAGCAAATCTAATGTTACGTTCATTTTCCCATCAATATTCAACCTCATCCTAGAATAAGTGGGTGGCCAGACAGATTGCTTCAAAGCTTACGCATTTAATACTTGCTAGGTTCTTTTCAGCTGACTTTAGCCAAATGATTGTGTCCATGGGGTTCAGTGCCCCGTTGAATGTAGGTGTCCGAAAACGCGTCTGAAGACACAGAAAGATACGTAGAATCCAATCTCTCGAGAAGTTCAGTGCAGAGGAGGCTCCTATATGGGGAAAATACTATTGCTGGGAATTCAGTATCAGAGCATGAGTTTCATGCGCTTGTTGGGCAGTACTGTCTATGAACACCTTCATTAAACTAGCGAGAGAGTCAATTTTATCTAATTCACCAGAGGACGAGATCATATTCTTAATAGGTGTAGGAGCTGATGGGGATCCATAATTCATGACTGCAATATCTAGAAGCACGAATTTAGCAAGAGATAAAAATCCAATATTTCTTTTGATTACTTTCTCAAATGAGAAGTTACATCGATAGACAGAAAGGATAGCTAATGTAGAAGGAAGATACAAGAAATGACTCAAGAACATCAACTACAATATTCTACTTTAAAAGCAACACAAAAATCATCATATGAGACTACTCGATGCCTTCTTGAGAGTCTTCTATAAGCTAAACACTACCACCTATCTATTGAACCTCCAAGTAGAGTTGCCAGAATCAGAAGGCAAAAATCATCTGGACATGCCATCTCTTAAGAGCAGTAGCCACACGGTCCAACCATTCCTTGGCAAGGACAAGGAGGCTACTGCCTTTGAAGGTTGAGTAAACTAATATCTTGTCCAGTACTTCTATGCCGCAAGAAGACACTCCTTCAACAATTCTTCCATAGACTTTGCCATCTTGGAAATCATCCACCCATTACTCATCGAATAATAAAAGGTAGTAGTAGTACTCGTACTATTGATAATCAATTTCCTAATATTTCATTTAATTATTAGTTTTGGTTTTATATTTGTTTCACTGTTAAATACTTTACTTGCATATTTTACTCATTTAAAGTCTATTTATATCCTAAGATGTCATTTATTGTTTATATTTTACTTTCAAGTATCTTTGATTGTTCAACCAATTCCTAAGATGTCTTTTCTAAACATTCTTAGATTCCATTTCTGAGATTTGACTTGATGAAGTTGTGGATGCTACTTTTGCTTACACTTAGTGATAGCAATCATAACTTCTCCAGAGAACGAATCATAAAGTAGATAAGAACACTTTTCTTATTTGACACTTTATGATACTTCTCTGATACCTATTGTAACTCCCCGTCCCGTCGCTGCACGCAGTTAATTTAAGGAATAATAAATTGGCGATGAAACGATGTGTTACTCGAGAAGGAAACACAATTTTTCCAAGAAAACCTACTGAGTACAAGAACTGCTGAAACTCAACCTCAAGAGAAGAGGCCTGAGTACTAATCTTTAAGATAAGTGTAGTATCCTTATCTTAAGTATTAGATAAGGTACTCATATATATTGAATTATGAATACAAATATGATCTAAGCTACATGAATATTAGCATTTTATAAATATTCTAATCACATCACAATACTAATTATAAGTAGAAGTTAATACAGAGTGTGGAAGCTACATCCATAAATATTCATCACAGTAGTTAAATGAAACATCCATCTAAAAAAAAAAGAGAGAAATATCCAGAGTTATTACACCATTTTCATAACAAATATAGAAATAAAGTCTAAGTGTTGAACAGAAAAGCTAAACAGAAAGTAAGGGCTAGAGAAGAATTCACTAATACTCCTTGAACTCCTCCTGAGTATCCACCTGATCTGGATCCACGAACTGCTCAGGATCTAGCAAATTGTCGGATCCCAAAAGTACCACGTGTTAGATAAGAAGTCTAACACAAAGAAAGCTACTATATCTGCTTATAATTATCTACTATTTAACATTTAATTAATTTAAACAAAACTATAGAAAAGACAATAAAATAACTGAAAGCTCAAAATAATATAAATCTTAAGTAAAGTAACTGAAACTGTAAATTGAAACTGTAAACTAAGACTGAATGTAAAGAAAATAGTAAATGAATCTGAAATTGTAACTAACTGCTGAAATGTGTAAAATAATATATAATCTGAATCTGAATAAATAATATTGTAAAGCTGTGTTGTATGCCACTGAATGAATAATTATGCATCTGAATATACCATAGAATCGTATGCCATTAAAATACTAACTTCGTGTCTCATGGACACACCACAGATTCCTAGGTGAGCGAACACTCCGCTAGCAGAGTCCTTAGGTGAGCCAAGCGCTTCGCTAATGCAAACATAACTTATACATTCATGATATGCAATGGTTTTAATGCTGGTATGCTTTAAATCATCAAAAATCCCAAAATTATTTTAGTATCAAATACTGATTCCATTTATCTCCATTATGCAGAATTCACCTAAGTGAATTTTGACTCATAATTCTAATTTACTAAATTATTTTAATTAAGATCATATAGAATCATCAACTGAAGGGATTATATACAAATAGTTGGTATGTTTCCAAGAAAGGTAAATTAACACTTAGTTTGTTTAACTGTACTTACCAAAGCGCATGACGATAAGGGGCAGAACCCAGTCACAGTTTATTCTCTCAAACTAAGCATTAAATACCCGAATTACAACCATACTTAGTGCTCTAAAAGGATAACTTGAGATATTTAGTTTGTTTAACTGCACTTATCAAAGTGCACGATAATAAAGGGTAGGACCTAGTTATACTTTATTCTCTCACACTAAGTATCCAAGTTACCCAATTATGAAACACTTAGGCTTGAAAAATTTACTTTAAGTTGGACTGTACTTGTCCAATCACATAGGATAAGACCGAGACTCTACAATCTTACTTAGAGTGACTCATCCAATCCCAAGTTTTATTAAAATAATCCAACACTATGGATATGCACTTTCACATTCTGCTAACAATCTACTGATTTTCACAAATCTATTTAAATAACACGGGTTATCAAACTAATGAATCCCTACTCCATTGTCATGGGTACTACATAAGGTTCCAAGAATGTGACCTAAAGGTCACTCAATTTTAGGTTACTATCACATGGGAGAAACTCATGCTAAGTTCTTAGGTAATCCTACCACATGGGAGAAACTCAAGCATCTAAAGTTAATAAAGAGCATCTAAGACATCCTACCTCAAGGTGTAGACAATAAGCTTTTCCTACCTCAATAGATTATTTATTTATGGCTTATCAATTATTGAAGTATTCATGCTAAGGCAAGACTATAACGATCTTGCACTTCTAACTTAAGAGATATTTAATTTGACCAGATCAGATGGGTAAACCCATCTGACCAACACTTATGCTAAAATCATGGGATTTAATCTTATAAATTATTAAGCACTGATTAGTTTATAAATCCATTCAAATTTATAGGTTATATTATGTTGGTGGTCTTACTTAAGAGGAAATTAAGGATTTTAAAGATAAGTATTCAGATTGACCAATCACATAGCTTATTAAAGATCTTAATAGTTCTAAGATAATGAGCTAAGATCAATTTCAAAGTAGGGTGCATTATTGGAATTATGCAAGTTGATCTATCTTTCAATTAAGTTGATTTACTTAAAGTGATTAAGGATTTAGATCTTAATCATGGTAAATTAAGATTTAACCCCTAACTTAACCAAATCAAGTTCACTTGTTTAGTTTAGGGTCAATGACAAATCAGTGAGTTATTAGTATATTATTGATGTTTATTTTAAGATTTAGATTAAGTATTAGTTACTTAATCACTTTCTTAAGATTCTTAGGTTCAATTATGGATTATTATCAAATTAAGCATTTATGGTGTCCAAATAAGCATGAAAGTTCTCTAACATCCATTCTACTATTATTGAAACATAAGAACATGAATTTATATAAAACAAATAGTAATTAAGGCTAATCAAACCTTAGATTAAGAAAATTGATTAGCACTTAATTATAGATCCAATCATTCAAATTTTATGAAACTTAGCAAGTGTGTTCTATTTAATCATATGAAACTTAATATTTGCTATTTTTTGTTAAGTAGAAACCCTAGTTTTTCTAATCATACTTTTACAAGATTAGAGCATAATTAAGAATATACAAGTCAGAAAATTAAGGCACCTAGTATATGCATTCTATAAGATTAGGAACATAATGGCACCTAAATCATATAAATTGGCTAAGTATACGTACTAATCCACCATAATCAAGTTCTGAGATAAATAAGTAAAACCAAAAACTTTAACCATTAAAAGTGTAATATTATTTTATATTTAGATTCCTTACATTTTTTTGAATATTTTGATATATAATTTCATACGGTTTGAACAAGTGGATCAAAAATTAGTCAAATAATTTATTTTGCATTTTTTTTAATTAAATTTCCCTATGATTCAATTAATCAAACTATTTTCCTTAAATCCAATTAATTGAATTAATATTAAACGGGCTCTGTCCATTACCAAAAGGCGTGGGTTGACCGGGACCCGGGGAACCCGGCACTGTTGCACAACGCGGGTCATGGGCTGACCTGACCAGCACAGTGTTGTCATCCCCAACCCATATTCCCCGTGACTTAAGGAATTAAGGTTAGCTTTCGTGACAACATACCAGGTGCCCTGACCATGCCTTGGCCCCAATTTGATCCCTACATGATAAGTAGGCCAAAATGCGTCGATCGCACCCACTGACCCCTTGTGTTAAGGTTTGGCTCGCTCGAACCTTGCTCACCCTAGAGTCCTCACTACAAAGCTACTGTGGGGAGACAATTCTCCCCATAAAGACCACAGTTGGCCCTGAGTTTGATCCTTACACTTTCAGGGAGGTGAGATGGATCGAACCCTTAAGGTGGTTGGGTCTGAGGCTCACTGAATCGCTAAGTCCTTACTCAGACTCAGCGTTCCAAAAAAACTTAGCCCGATCGATCGATTCAATGGACTAGGGTTAGCTTAAGGCTCAATAACATATGAATTGGGTATGATTGTACAATATTAATCATTTTAAAATAAATAGAGTAGGGCTTGAGCCGAATTGGCTCAGAGCACGCAAGGGGGGGTACCTGGCTCAATGGTGCAACCTGGACAGGCTTGCTGGTTAGGAATTGAGGTCGGGCTAAGCTGTAGAGAAGCTCTTTGGGATTCTAAACACTAGGAGAACCCTCTATCTGTGATATGCAAGCACTAAAATTCTTGGGAGAGCTCTATCAGACCAGCAATGGCAAAGAGGGAATTCGAATTCAATTGATCAGTAAGCGATTCATGGAAGGATGCTAAGGCAATTTATAGCCTCAGGGAGAGGTAAGGGAGATTTGATTGGGCTTGGGATTTTCAAGAGGAATATTGGGAATAATCATTGACAGCCATTATAGCAACAGGAGATGCAAGGTTTGGCAGAGTTAAATCAAAGGGCTGGAGGCTACAACTATAAAAGGAAGAGAAAAACACTTAGAGAGGGTTTCCTTATTTGATATTCTCAGCTTTAAAATTTATGAAGCTACATCAAAAGAGAAAGGAGAAACCCTACCCAAGGAAGGAGAAGGTGACCACCAAGGGGAAGCAAGAAGAACATTCAAGGAATTATAAGGGAAGGCGAGGTTGGAGATCAAGAAGGAAACCGGTGAACGTAAGGGTTGTTCCTAGTATTTCTTTTAATCCCCTCTTTATTTTCTTTGTTGTAAGAACCATGCAAAGGTTCGTCTCCTTATTTTGTATTTCCTACATTTCATTTGTGATGGAAGGCTAAATCGTCCTTCGGAAGGGTTGGGGCTATGTCATGTAAATATTATGGGATGAATTGGTGTTTGTACTAATTTTCTACAATGAATAAAATTCTTAATCATTTTTGGTTTAAATATGAACTTGTTTGAAAGAATGTTGTGCGATGAATGGTTTATAAAATTAAATGGTTATTAATGAAAATACTATCAAGCCAAGTAATCATATTAAAACTAGGGACATACACATTAGGGTCCTCACCGTGAATATATGTGACAATATTCGTTGTGCGAGTATTCTCGATGTAAACACCTTAGAATTTATATAATGAGTTGAACTTGGTAACTAGACTCTCTTAGAGCTCCATAGCTCACTAATTGGCGTAAAGCTAGGAATATATGCATTAGTGCTTAGAGCTCAGTGACAAGCTCTTGAGCCTAACAACATTGTTCTTTTAGCACAATCGAGAAGTTGATGCATGTGAGCCAAGAGCCACCAATTACGCTTCGTAGCTCATCATAAGTGAAAGGAGGAAGATGAAGAATTATGTGCTGATGGATTAATGTGACATAATCCACTTAACCTAATAATTCACTTCCTTAGCTAAACTGTGAGGGAAGCACGTGTTGCTAATTGAGTGGAATTAAGTTTGTGTGATCGCTGAAATTAAAATTATAAATCTGAAAACTTAGATGTAAGAAATCAGATTTGACTCATATCGATCACGCAAGTGTTTATGAGTTGAGATTGAACCTTCATGTGTTCATCTCATGCACTAGGCATGAAATAGTTAAAATTAGAGGACAAATCTAAGGAATGCTATTATCACTTGATTATAATTCATATGAGAACAAGTATCATTTAAAGTTGATGAATAAGAGTACTTACACAAATCCTGTAACAAATTACATGAGAAAACCCAACTTTCCCTTCCTCTCAAATTATATTTTTGAATTAAGATCTTTGCATTATGAGTTAGGAGCCAAAAAAAATAACAAAATATCATTGGTCTAAACATTATTAAAAGTAAATATACCTTAGTAACAAAACACTCCGTTCCAAGTGGACGATAAATCTCGGAACTTATCCTTCATTATTACTTCAGACCGCGTACACTTGTGTGCGAGCGCAGACGTGTATTTACAGTCTGTTAGTTTCAAACTACAAATTCTATGTTGACTTGTGACTATGAGGTTGCTAAAGCTTAAATGAAAGTTAAACATCCTTAGGAAGCTAAAGGGATACTAAAATGGAAATTAGGGAGCTTAAGGTAAGGTTTGGAACAAGAAGGGTAAGTTCAATAAATCTACTTAGGCTTACAAATTATGAGTAAAGGTGTGCTAAAGGCTAATTACACCTATTGGATAGGTTAGCTACATTAAGATTGGTAATAAATTAATGCTAGAGATTCACATCCTGCACTATCTCTCCGAATGTTGAAGCTTAAATCACAAGTTTACTATCCTACACAAGGCATCTAACTATACTAATCAAAACTAAATCTCACAGCTCAAAGTGACATGAAAGTCAAAATAATTAAATAAGCTTGATGTCATAAGGTATTAAGGCCTACACATGCAAGTATTAAATTTGATAAAATCACAAAATATGAAGAATTTAGGAGCAAAATATCTAATTTATCCAATTATTGTCCAATCATAATAATAATAGAAAATATGCAATTCTCATATCATTATGAGAAGAATGACATTATGTAGGTAAAAATTGAACAATACTAGAAATTTAGGATTTTCGAAACTCCTATATGTGATTAAAAAGTGATTAAGAAAAATAAGCTTCAAATCCTAAATTATATCATACTGGAGTAGAGCTAGCATGTGATCAGAAGCAGGCCCAAAGACTTAGTAGAGTTGTTTATTTGTATTTTTTTATCTTGTGAGGATGAGAGTATTATTTATTTAAAAATGATATAAACTTAAAATTGTATGGAATTTGGTATTTATTTATTCTAAGATGAATGTTTTTCTTTTATTTTCAAGATGAATGTATTAATAATGTATGTTTCATACTCTCATATAAAATGCATCTATGTTTCCTATCTTATAGATCCTTTGCCCCCAGTAGTGCTTAATAGTGGGTTAAGTGGTATTAATCCAGATTAAGTACTATAGTGACACATAATATTAGTTTGTTACAAGTGATCCCATAATGTGGATTAGTATAGCTAATCCAAGGTAAAGTATCACCATAACACTAAATATTGGTTTAGTCAGCTAATCCGATATTAAAGCATTACACATAAGCATGACACATTTAAGCTTCCAATATTTAGTTTAAATTATAGTTGTTTCTAATCTCAGTATAATTTAAAATTTAGTAGCATACCAGATTTAGTGCTAGCCAAAGTTTAATAAATAAGAAAATGGAAAAAAAAAGTAATAATATATTAATACAAAAAATTAAAACTAAGTAAGCTTCAAGTTATTATCACATCATCTTGATGACTTCATCTTGTTAGTTGTTCCATCCATCTTTTTGTCTTTAAATATTGTCATCAGATTTGATATCCTCAAGTGTAGCTACAAACTTTGATTAATATATCCTAGAGTTACTGAGCAGTATTCCTGGAGTTAAAATTTAAAGTTAGATAAATCTTGAAACTTAGTATAAACTATTAATATTAAGGTTATTCAAAAATTTTATTAGTACCAACATTAGGACATTCATTAAGCTGGATGTGCATAAAACTCATAGAGTTAACAACTCTCATTCTTTATGATAAAAGAACAATATCATAACTCTTAGGTATTAAATTAAAAGTTGTAAGATAATATATTAAAAGAAAATGTAGAAAGTAACTATATAATTAACTAACAAAATAAAACTTAAAATGAACTCCCTCAAAAACTAACTCCCTCTAAGAATGTACTAGAATAAAATGCAACAAAATAAGCTTTTCTTTTGATCATAAGAAGTTAAGATAAATTTTTGCCCATTTTATTATAATCAAAAATAGAATATCTAGAATAACTAAGTTGGATAGTTAATCTAAAGTTCACATCTCAAGTGGTTAAATCGTTCATGAGGTATTTATTTGATTAATATAGTAGCTAGCTGATGCTCAGTACTACTAAAAAATTATGCATTTACTACTTCTCAAGCTATCTGATCTCTAATGAAATGGTGCATAGCTTAAATGTATTTGGCGAGTGAACGTTGAACAAGATTCATAATGAAACTAATGGTGATGGCATTGTCACACTTGATAAATATATTTTATAGTTTGATCTCTTAGTCTAGTAATTATTGCTTAAGCTATAAGACTAGAGCAACAAAGCTACCAATTATTATATTTACTACCTCAATAGTTGTGACAATCCAAATCTTTAGTAAGACAATTAAGACCAAAAACTGACTCAATTAAGAAAATATCAAGTTCCATAGTAACTCCACAATTAGGCCCAATCATTTATACTATTGGAAACAATATATTTTTATGATCGAAATGCTAATGTTAGGAGGCAATCTAACCAACAGGTACTCATGTATTAATTTTTGAATATTTAAAATACAGAAAATAAGGAAAATAAAATATATATTCAAACTCAAAAAATTTGGTGATGTTGCATTTGTAATAATAAAAGAAGGCTACACAAAATCTTTCATCAAATTTTGAACGTCGAATTGTCTGTAATTAATTTTTAAAGTTTTTCCTTCAAAAATTAAGTAAGAATAAAATATAGCTCCAAATTAAAAAAATTTTGATCGTGAATATTCGTCTAATCTAGACAGACCTCCCGGTCAAATTTCATCAAATTTGGAAACCAAACGATAAGAAAATACAATTAATATTTTCTATTTAAACTTTTATTCCCCCTTTCTCTCCCCCCCCCTCTTCCCTTACGCGTTCACTACTAGGGAATGCAAGGGGACCAGCTCCCTTTTTTGGGACCACATGCCCATTGCCTAGCGAGCTGCCAGGCCACCTGGCCAGTGGGCGGCTGGATTGGGCAGCCCCTCTCCACCCCTCTCTCCTCCTATTTAAGGACTCTCTTCCCCAATCTTCTACCTCAAGTGGTCCGCCCTTCCTCCTCCAAAAGGCCGCCAACCTCCTCCCTCCACCTCCTTACCTCGCCAGTGACCCCCAGCCTTCCTCTCCCTCCCCATTCAGAAACAACAGAGCTTTCCCTTTCTTTTCCCCTCTTCTTCTCCTTCCTCGAACAACAATCACCCCTCTCCCCTCCACCTCGTCGTGCAGACACCTTGTCGGCACCTTGGCAAACTCCTCCCGAGTCATTCCCCACCTCGGCAAGTCACTTCCTCCCCGTAGTAAACCCCCTTTGAATTAGAGGAATGACTAAAAAAATTAAAAAAAGGTGAAAAAGGAAATTTTAATGGACAAATCAAAATATTAAAATTTTAAATGAGAGATAAAAATAATAAAATTTTAATTTTGACTCCTAACACCATTAATCTTATAACCGCCAATTTTTATTTTTTATCATAACTTTTTTTTTTGTTCCTAACATTCCTTTTAAGCAATTTTTCTACTCTTTTTATTTTATTTATTTTTTGTTATTATATATATATATATATATATTATAGTATAATTATTATATAATATTATAGTTATATTATTATGCTATATTATTTTATAATAATAAATAATATTATTAATTTATTATTATTATTATTTTTATTATTATTATTGAAAGTAATAATAATAATAATAATAATAATAAGAATAATAATTCTTAAATATTACTATTATTATCATTAGATAATAATAATAATAAATAAATGATTTTATTATTATCATATTATCATATCACTAATGATAATAATAAATCGTATTAATAATAATAATAAATATGTAAATTATTATACTTATTATTACATGTATAATAATAACAATGGCAATAATATTATTATTATTATTAGATGCTACTATATTTATCTCTTAGTAATATTATTATTTTATTCTCTATATACTATCATTTTCTAATAATAATAATAATAATAATAAGTATATTACATTGCTTATTTAATTATTATCATCTAATTATAATCATAATACTAATAATATTATTATGTTATTCTCTGTCCACTTTTCATTAAATAATAAGAATAATAATAAAAAGTATATTATTATACTTATTATTATTATCATTGTATAAATAATAATGATAATAATAATAATATTATTATTATCTTATTATTATCCTAATATTTTCTCTCTAAATAAATATATGCCCATAAAATTATCATAAGAATTAATAATATTGTTTCATTCTCATTATCATATTCTCTCACCAAGATAAATAATAATAATACTCTTTATGTGTAATTTATCATATAAATAATAATAATAATAATAGTAATAATAATAGTAATAATAATAATAATAATAATAATTATTATTATTATTATTATTATTATCCCTAATTATTATCTCTATGTTTATAATATATATATATATATTATTTTGATAAAGCCATCTCGGCATTATTTAATTAAATAAATAGAAAGATACAAAAAAAGGCTGTAAGGGTACAAAAGAACCAAAAGATCTAAAAAGCCTGAAGATAGCCCCAAAAAGCTGAGCCCAAGCTCAAGGAGAGAAAGAAAACCTAACTACTTAACAAACATGCAAAACAGACACATAAACAAGAGCAAACAAGGAACAAATCAGAGCAAGGAATAAACAGGGAAAAGTAACAACAAGGCAGCAGATCCATAACCAAAGAGTGGAGAAGCAAAACCTTGAAGAAACTGACAAACTTGAAAAAAGGACAGCCTTAAAACTTCGAGCTCCAAAGTAAAAAGCTAATAAGCAACATACAAACAGCCATAGCCACCTTAATATCAGCCAACCATAGCAACTGTGAGCAACTTCCTAACTAAAACAGAGATGGCCCCAATAGCCTGCAATTATTTAGTGCTCCAAATATGTTCAGCACCGGTAGATCAGCAATAAAGAGGACCATCTTCCAACATACATCTGCTCCCAACATCGATCAAAGATAGCCAACGAATAGCATCAGCAGCAGCAAGCCAAAAGAAACTATGTAGAAGATACCGGGCTGAAGCTGGACCCACGGCCAGACCAACGAACTCAAATTTTCCAACCATTAGCCTCAAAAAGCAAACATAAATTAGCAGGACTTAACAAACAAATTTCTAAACATTCAATTTGCCAAACAGCAAAAAGCCAACCAACTAATTCCAACCAATAGAATTTAAGCCCCCATTGCACAATTCGCAACCAGCACAACATACAAAACCAACCAGGTGCCTCCAACAAGAAACAACAAACAAAACACAAAGTCCAACAACACAATATTCAGAACCAATCAATAAAGACAGCCAAACCAATAAGGGTATGATCACGCCATAGCTGACCAGCCCAACCTGAGAGTCTCTCAAGAAGACCAAACAACAAAATAACAAGCAACCAAAACAAGCCAAACAATAGAAACAAAATATGGAAACAAAGGAGCAGCATACAAAACTTGAAAATCTCTCTGAACAACAAAGCTTGAATCTAGAAGCCAACAACCATATCCAAAAGGACTTAAGAACCAGCATACCAGCACAAAGCCCCCAACCAAACAAAAAAAATAGAAACAAAACAACAAAATCTAGCACAAAGCCCAACAAGCACTAACCAAGAAAAGAGAAAATAGTAAGCCAACCAAAGCGTAGCCAACCAGACAGGGAAGCATATTAGCCCAAGACAAGCTGAAACACATCAAAGAAATAATAGAAAGTTGACCCAATGCAAACACCACTTCCAACAGCATGGAAAGTCTCAGAATAAGATAAAACCAAAAACATATAATCAGAATAAGCCAAGAGGAAGCTAAAAGCATTTATCTAAACATTTATTGCAGAGCTAACTAGAAGCATTTATCTCAGAAAGGAAATAAAAACAACTTACATCCAGATATTTATTACAATCCATTGTTTTACAATAAGAATAGCAAGAATAAAGGCTTCTCGATCTCACAACTAAAAGAGACTAAAAGAGTAAAGGCTGTGTCTTCTAGTACTCCACTGAGTCTTCTTGAATCTCCTAAATGGACTCCAATACTGGCTCACTAAGATTCTCAAGATCTGACATATTGTCGAATCCCAAAAGTACCACATGTTAGAAAAAAAGTCTAACACATCTAAAGCTACAACATGCCTTTATGCAACTTATAGTATTTAACATTTAAGGAAATTATGGAAGTACTGTAGAAGATACTAAAATAACTAAAAAGTTGTAACATAAAGTACAACAATAACTGAAAGAAAATGCTGACACAATCCACTATAAAGACTTAAATATGAATAACCATGCTATAATAGAGCCATACTATATGCCAATGCAAATATATCTGAAATACTACTGAATTATCATGAATACACTGTTTGATGCCCACATACATCCCATTAGGAATTCCAAATCTTCATGCCCATTGCATCCCATAATTCCTCTCTTGATGTATGCTATATCCTACAATTCATAATGATTCTTGATACTTGTGCTTATGCTTATGCAATTAATGTAAAAATACTCTTAAAATAACATAACCTTAACATTATCATATAATAGGAGTGCATATACATAAATATTATATTTCTAATAAGGGTGACTTAAAACACTTAGTTTGTTTAACTGCACTTATCGATGCGCACAAAGATAAAAGACATAATCCTTTTACAGTTTATTCTCTCAAACTAAGTTGTTAAATCTCCTAATTAAAAATGTAACCTTAAAGTATCCTAAGAAATGTGACTTTAAGCACTTAGTTTGTTTAACTTTACTTATCGAGGCACACAAAAATAAGGGACATAATCTTTTTACAGTTTATTATCTCAAACTAAGATGTTCAATCCCCTACTTATAAGATAACTTCAAGTGCTAAGAAAGATATTATTGAAACACTTAGTTTATTTAACTGCACTTATTGATACGTACAAAAATAAGGGACATAATCCTTTTACAGTTTATTCTCTCAAACTAAGCTGTTACATACCCTAATTAAAATACATTTGATAGAATAGAGAGATTTATCTAGGTATTCTTATAGGTTCATCTAATACAAGATGAGAACCTATGATTTCATATATAATGAATCATCCATTTACTTATCCTTATTGAATCAATTTAATTTTATAGATATGCACTATAGTTTTCTCATGATAATCACTAATATTATCATTTTAAATTAACTATTTAGAAATCAAGGAAATTCAAATAGATGAATCCATTCTCCAATAGGGTACTAACAATAATGTTCCAAGGTTGTGACATAGAAATCACTCTAATTAGGTAAACTACCTCAATTAAGCTCAATCTAAAGTTCATTAGGTATTAATACCATAAAAATAGTGGCTCATTTATCTAAGGTTAAAAGGGTTCATCTAAAGGCTTACCTCAATGAATAATCAATAAGATGTATGTAATAACCCTAGAGTTGTTACCCATTAATTAGTTGCCTAATCAACTTAATTTCTTTTCCAATACTCTTATAATAGTATTAAGAGCTTACCTTTCAATTTTAGTGCGATTTAAAGATCATTTGGCAATTTCCAGTATTTCCTGATTACCCGACAATTTTGAGAATTCCTAATTTATTTAGACCTCAGAATTGAAAATGGGGTCTACCATTGGACTCATCAACCCAAATTATCTAGGGGTGGTATTTTGGAAATGTTTGGAAGTTGTCGAATTTTTCCTGATTATTTTAATATATTTAAATACTCATAATATTAGTATAATTAAATTGACCCATAATTAAAAATCTGATTGCATTTTTGAGTTCCTCACCCCTCTTTTAGGTAAGAGTGAATTTTTGGTATTTTTTGGTGTTTGAATATTTAAATTTAAGAAATAAGTAGAGATAATTAAATTTTCTTTTGAATTAAATTAAATTAATATATATATATATAATAAATTTTTTTAATGATCGTAAGATGGACTGCATGGATCCCGTGCATGAGACTAGTGCACAAGACAGCGATCCGCGCAAATCCTGGCCATTGTGCCTTAATTAAGATGAATCGAACGGTCCAGAAATGATCCAGTCCGATCAAGTCGATCCAGCCATTCGATTGCTTGATCAAACAAATGACTGGAATTCATTTACTATACATTGTCTAGCCAGCTCGACCACGACTGCCAGGCAACAGGTGGTCATTGCACGATCTGTCAGACCAGCCTCTTCCGGCCTATTCCAACCCCCCTAATTCCTTCCTTAGAGTTTGCTGAACTTTTTTGAAGTATTTCCTGAAGATGAGAGCTGGAGAAAAGACCGTGAGAGCTCTGCAAGGGATTACCGGACCACAAGCTTCCTCCACCTCCAAGTACTGATCTTTCACTCTTCTCCTAAAACTATTTATGCATGTGCTTATTTCGTGCGATGAATGATTGATTTGAGCTTCGATCGGGCTCGATTGAGTCAGATGGAGCCCGAATGGATCTAACCGTCCACATTTATCTTTAGGTTTTCATCAAGTGGATCTAGAGGATCATCCCATCGTCGTTCAAATTGACCTCACAGGCCAATCTTTGGTCCGTTAGGTTGGCCTAGGCTAGGGCTTCACACTGGTGTGTGGGTCGTCTCGTAAGACCCCGGGTTCGACCGGGAGGTCTAACCCTAGCGCATCCCGCACGGACCCCTATCGAGGACAAAATGGTCAGAATCCGACCAGCTCAATAGAGCCGAACCGCGTCGTCTCTAGAAATACGTAGAGGACGCGTGTCGGCTGCTGAGATCGAAGCGTCAGCACGCGAAATTCTATGCAGAGGCAATTTCAGTGCTGTGTAGCTTTTCGCGTCGCCGCCATTCCCCATTTTTTTGTGCCTCCTAATTTTTGGTGCCGGCTGCCATTTTTCAAATTATTGGATTCCATTATTAAGCATTATGCAATTAATTAATTATTAATATTCCAAATTTCATTTAGTTCATAACTTTAAATATACACATCCAAAATATATGATATTATATATAATTTTAATCAAAAAAGTGAGATGAACATAATGACATAATTAAATTTAAGATTTGAACCCTAACTTTTATACTCACTTCTTAACCTTAATTAGGCATCCCAAAAACCTAAAATCTCAAGGTTCTCCGATTTCGACTTAGTTAGTGCTGTTTTACTCCTTATAATATAAGGATCTCATATTAATGCGTATTATTTCATTAAGATTATGTTTAGTGATTTTAGGTTTTTGGCTCCTAAATTAGTGTAATTTTGATAATTTTCTAGTTTTATTAATTGCATGTTTTAGGTTTTTAAACTTTAGGACAGCAAACATATCAAAATATTTCTTCCCATATTAATTTTAATAGCATGATTTGAGCTTAGTTCTTTTAATTTTGATCCTTGAATACTTAGCCAATTAATTGATTCATATTTCAGCCTTACAAAAAACTATATGATTGATTTATAACTTGAATTGTAGGTGATCTTTAGAGATAGTTATTATATCCATTAATTATAGTTAACCTTAATACTTGTATAATTACATATTATGAATCTTATTGTACTAGCCCTAAGTATTTATTTTGGATCCTAACTCAACTCACCTTTAGCTCTTGAACCCTCGTTTAACTCCCTTAAAGTTTTTGAATTAGGAATCCTTAATTCATTAGCATAGTTTAGAAATCCTATAGATATCATTTACTTAAAACCTATAGTATAATGTAGAGTTTGTTACTTCTAAATCCTTTATTTCCTATTCCTTAAGCCTTTCCTATTATCTTAACCTAGCTTGATTAGTAACTGTGTTGATTAAATCCTTCCAACTATAACCTAACTAGAGTAGTTTGGTGTATAGGACCTTAACTTTCATTTTCTTCAATTATGGTAATTCCATAATCTCATCCTTTCTTAACTAGTTTCCTAAGCCTTGATTTAGTTAATCTATTTCAATCTTGTAGTTTAGGATAAGAATAGGACTAGTTTTATTTAGTACTGTTAAACTTATAAATTATTTAGTCATCTCATAAAATGAAAATAAACCAATATTTTCTAAAACCCCAACTACTTATATTACTTACAATTGACATGAGATCCATATCTCTAAGTCAATTGGGAGCTCAATTAGCTTTAATCATTAAGGAGATCATTAAAATTATATAACTATGGATATCACATAGTTTCCAATTATTGAATTTTTCCTTGAATGCTTGCTTAGCTTTGAGCCTAATTCATTTGACACATTCATATAAGATATTATGCATAAATAAAACTTTCACTTTTAAAACTATAGAGGCTTAGAATGTTGGTTAAGCCAAGGGTAGGTGATAAATCCAAAGATTTATAGCATAATAAAGGATTAAAAACATTTAAAACAGCACTTGAAAAAGCATACTTTGATTAGAATCTTATCATTTACAGGTAAAAACAAGAGAAGAGGCAATTCTGGAGAAGAAAAGAATTTATGGGAGAAACCCGCTGTGGCACACCACTCCGGGCCTCAGCGGGCCATGGCGGTCTGCTGAATAAAGCTTACCTGGAGCATACCTGCAATCCTGGAAGTAGAATCGCTACAGCGCACCACTGCGCACTGCAGCGCGCCATGACATAATTTCCCGAAAGACTATTAAAACATTGGATGAACTAATTGAACAGTACCGAATCCACAATTTTGAACTTTTGACCGCTGCAGCGCGCTTCAACCGCACCACAACACGTTATACCTTATGAAAATTTACGTAGACCTGGGACAAAATCCACTGTAGCCTGCATCAGCGTGCCACGGTGACATTTCAAATTATTTTTATAAACCTTATATGAATTAATTGAACAGTGGCAATTTTACATTTTTGAAACTCAAACTGCCACAGCATGCCATAAGCAAAAATAAATTAATTTGACTCGCCACAGTGTGCTGCAGCAGAACAGTGTTTCAAATGAGGTTGCCACAGTGAGCTATGGTGAATCCCCAGTAAATAGCATGTCTGGAGCCTTGAACAGCAGAATTAGATGCAACCGCTGCAGTGCGCTACATCGCTTGACACAATTTTTCCCAAATAAAGGCATTAATGACGACATAGGGAAGGTAGAAAAATTAAGCCTTTGGCCTTCCCCTGTCATTTGGAACTTGTAAAAGTAATAAATCCTTCTATATCCAAGAGGAATAAGGATATAATATTAATTGGCTTTGCATGAATTCAAGGAAGAGGAAGAGTTAGATAGAATTTATGCACAAGGCTAAAGGAATCCCTATATAAATAGCATTTTGAAACTAAAAGAGAGTTCCCAATTTTAACATTCAAAAGACCTAAAAAGGGAGGATGCAAAAGGAGAAAAGAAGAGAACTCTTCAAGGACCAAGAGGTGAACTATGAAGAATAAAGAGAAGAAGGCAGCAAGGAAAGGCAGAGAATTTAAGTAAAAGCAAAGGAGGAAGATCGAGAGAGCCCTAGAAAACCTCTAGGTGTTTCCTAGTACTATCCCTGAACTTATATTTTTTTTTTTTTGCTATAAACTGATGTCAAGGTTTACTTCTTTTTGCATTTTTGCTTTGATTTATTCTTTAATGAAAAGCTAAATCTCTTTGGAGAGGGTTGGGAAGTAATTGTAGGAAAATGTAAGGTTGTAATGGTGCTGGAATGGATTTATTTTAATGAATAAAATTGATTTCTATTTTGTTGTTTATTATTATTGTTGTGAATGAATGCCTGGATGAAACTCTATTAAAATAATTTGCTAAGAATAAAACTTAAATGAATTGTCAATTAATAAAAGAACTAGAGTTCCAAGCTCATCAATTGGACAAGAGCAAAGAAAATAGTGCAACTAGAGCTGAAAACTATGTGACAAGTTCTCAAAGCTCACTTGCACCTTTCCCTAAGAGCTCTACCAAGAGATTTGATGCTTATGAATCAAGTTCCTATCAATTTTGCTATGCTGCTCAGCAAAGTAGAAGGGATGAGAGGATATTGGAAATCCAATGGATGATGTGACATAGTCCATTGACCCAACACATCCTCTCATCTAACTACACTGGGTGTGTAAGCATATGATGCAATGTTGATGGAAATCATGTTTGTGAGATCTAACAATTAAAAGAACATATTTAGTAACCTAGACGTAAGAAATCAATATAAATTTAAACCATGATCTCATAAGGGTTTAGGCGCCAAGGTAGAACCCCAAGGGGAGTTCTCATTGTTGCACTAAATTTGAACCTGTTGTAATTGGAGGTTAACTCCAATTCTGATAGAGTTCACTTAATTTAATTAGGCATGGAAAAATAAATTTATACATATTAATAATGAAGTGACAACACCAAGTCCTTACAAGTCCTAAAATGAAACCCCTACTCTCTCCTTTTTAACAAATTGTATTTTACCCTAATATAAATTATATTATTAATTTAGGAACCATCTCAAACTAAAATCAATATTTTAAACATTACTAAAAGAAGATAAAACTTAGTATCAAAACCATCATTTCCTGTGGATGATAAATCTCAAAATTAAACTTCCACTTATTACTTCAGACCACGTACACTTGTGTGCAAGCGCAGACACAAAATTTAGGTCTGTCAAGTTTTTGGCGTCGTTGCTAGGGAACGATTTTTGTTTTGTATTAAGTACAATCTTCAAGTAAATAGTGATTTAGACTTTTTACTTATTTGCATATATTTTCATTTTCTATAATTATATCACATTGTGCTAATTGTAGTGTAAATTAGATTTTTAATTTAGTTTCACTAGGTGCCTGAAATTTTTAAATTGTTGAAATATATGTGCTAAGCTGTTTGTAAAAAAAAAAATTGAGTTGTTGAATATTTGAACTGCTAAAAATTGAATTTGCTGAAACTAAATTGCTGAACTGAATTATTGGAAATCCAAGTTTTTGAATTTATTTTGCTGAAATTGTAATTTGCTCTCTTATAGTGTTTTGAATTGCTAAATAGTTCATCCTGATTGATGTGATTGTTTTGTCTAGCTAAATTTAAAAACTGCATGAATAGGAGAGAAAACATTGATATATTGTTTGATCTTGAAATTAAGTGAACTTACTTGAGAGCTGGAAGAGAACAACACTTACTGAATAGGAACCAGGTTTCTATGAATAATCTCAAAGTTAATCCATTAGGAGAACAATGAGGAAGAGCAGAAAGAGTAAACATAGAAGAAAATCCCAGAGAGTTGTTAGGAGAACCTAGGGGTAAAACATTTTGAGATTATGCATTGCCTACTGTTAGAGGTATCCCTCATAGGATTGTTAGACCAAATATAGAAGCAAATAACTTTAAAATTAAACCCTCAATGCTTAGCATGGTTCAAAATAACTAATTCGGTGGATTAGCCCGGAGGATCCTAATTCACACATCTTCAACTTCCTTAACATTTGTGCACATTCAGATTTAATGGAATTCCTGAAGATGCTGTTAAACACCGACTTTTCCAGTTTCCATTTAGAGATAGAGCCAAGAGTTGGCTCAGTTCACTTCTGGGCAATTCTATTCGCACTTGGGATGATTTGGCTAAGAAATTCCTAGCCAAATATTTCCCTCCTATAAAAACAATTCGGTTGAAAGTTGAGATAACCAATTTTAACTAGTTTGAGGGGGAGACTTTGTATAACATCTAGGAAAGATTTAAGAAGTGTCTCAGGCAATGCCCACATCATGGGTTTCCTCAATGGATGCAGGTTCAAACCTTTTACAATGGTTTTAATGCACCAATGAGGACACTCATTGATACAGCTGTCGGAGGATCACTCAGTAGCAAAACCCAAGAAGAAGCCTACGATCTCTTAGAAGAGATGGCCATCAATGCTTACCAATGGCTCACTCAGAGACTTAACCCTAACAAGAGGGAAGCAAACCAAGTTAATGAAACTAATCAAATCTTAGCTCTTCAAAATGAGATTAATGCCCTAAACAATAAGATAGAGAATATGACTGGCAACTATGTTTAAGAAGCCTACTATGAGCTATGTGGAGGAAAACATGTGAGTGAAAACTGCAACCTAAATAACCCATTTGCACCCTATAACACTGAGCAAATCAATTACTTAAGAAACAATATTGCTGGGCAGAATAATGCACACAATCCATACTCCAATACCTACAACCCTAGATGGAAGCAACATCCTAACTTTACCTAGAGTAATAATAACAACAGCAATGGAAATTTTAACTTAAGAAATAATACAAATAAATAGGGGTACAATCAAGTTAACAACAATCCAACCCAATAGTCAACCTTGAGGGAGCCTTTAATTCCTTTAAGGTCGAAACCCTTCAGTTTATGAGAAGAACTAAAGTAACACTCAATAAGCATGAGGCCTCTATCAAAGGGATAGAGGCATCCCTCAGAAATATTGAAGTCCAGATAGGACAAATTTTCTGTCAGCTATCCACTCGGCAACAGGGAACTTTGCCTAGCTCGACTAAAATCAATCCAAGGGAAACAGTGAGTGTCATTCATTCAGATAAAACTGAGTATGGCTGCCTTAATGTCAAAATAGAAGTAAATAAATCTAAATGGGTGTTAGAAAGTGAACTGGGGAATAGTACAATTGATAGATTAGTGGTAGAAAAGAAGGAGGATTTGAGAAGGTTGAATATTTCTTGCATATTAGGGGGTGAGGTTCTTCAAGATCCTTTATGTGATCTTGGAGCCTCGGTCAATATCATGCCATACCATGTATAAAAGGAACTGAATTTCGGAGGTTGGAGACTACCTCAATGATCTTAGAATTTGCAAACCTTGATTCAAGAACTCCTTTATGAATAATTAGAAATGTTCCCATTGGTTTAGGAAAGCTCATCATTCCCACAAATTTTACTATTTGTGAATGCATTGGATACATGGAATGAAAATTTCACTATCATATTTGGGCGACCTTTCCTAGCTAGCACCAATGCCATAATCGATGTAGTTAAGGGTATAATGAGTATCAAGGTCAAGGGTAGCCTTAAAAAGAAAATGATTAAATTTACTTGGAAAAATAATTTGAGTGAAGAAGACATGTGCAAAGTGTTGCATCTTAAAAGTCTGGTCTTGAGTGAGAAAAATTTTGAGAATGGCTAAGCTCCCCATCTGGAGGGGAGACTGAGGAAAAAGTGACTAAAAGAAAGAAAAAGACTAGGAGAGGAAAAAGAAAAAGAAGGGAATTCCTAATTAAAATGTTGAGAATAGGGGAGACGGGAAGGAAACTAGTGAGTCTATGAGTTGGAGCATAGTCAGTGCTAGTGCTCACTCATATAATTCTAATGTGTGAAAAAGAAAACCCCCAATTAAAGAATCCCCTTAGAATGATCCTGAATGTATCGGGCCGATGACATTAAACCAAGCGCTTTTTAGGAGGCAACCCAAATTTTTGTTTTATTTGACTTTTGCATTTAGGAGTAGTTTAATAATAATAAACAACCCAAAACTTGACTATGGAAAAATTCTGGATGAAATTTAAATGCTAGAAAAATTTCTGCTCAGAAGTCCGCCGCAGCGCGCCACAGCGAATTTTGCCACTACCGCGCTTTAGTGGACGTCTTGCAAAGCACAAAATTTGTCCCAAGGTGCTATAGTGCACCGTGGCGCACTCTAGGCATTGTAGCACAAGGTGTTAGCTGAAGCTGAAATTCATTGCCTTAGATTCCCAAGGCAATCAAAGACGCTACAGCGCGCCTAGGAACTCCAAAACTGAAAATTAAGTGCTGAAAAAGCTGTATTTTTCCACCTTTTTGACTGAAAGTTGAATCACACTTATGGCATGAACTAAGACTAGCCTTGACCATGAATTCAAGTGCCATAAGTGTGATTAATTTATTTTAGCATCCAGAAATCTTTCTGCCCTTTGCTATTTAAGGTTGTGAGAGGGGAGTGTGAGACTGCACCTCTTGAGAATTCAAGAACCTCACCCTTAACTTCTTCCCAACTGCAAACAATTTCTCATTCCTCTCAAACTCTCCTTATTTTAATTCATTAAAAGATAATGTCATCCAGGAAGAAGTCAATATCAAGCGAGGGAACTGCTGCCCCCATAGCTGGTGGAGCATATAACATGAAGAGATTTACTTCGGTTGAAGCTGAACAACGCTTCAACTAAGTGGTATATAAGCATAAATTAATCCCGAAATGAGGATTTGGGCTCCAATACCCTGTGAACCATAATCAAGTCATGAACAGGGGATGGGCCCACTTTGTGAGTCCCACACACTCGACTTACCCCTCCATGCAGGAGGTTTATGCCAATGCTATCAATGCGGTAAGGCATAAAACTTTTGTGAGGGGTAAGGGCATAGAATTTGGAATCCAGGAAATTGAACAGTTTAATTTGCTTAGAGAGGTACATGGCTATTCTTACCTCCAACTTATTGGCTCCCAATTTGACCCAGCTGCAATTGCAAGTGAGATCATCCACACTGATGCGGGGTGGAGAGAAAATTTGGCCAACATTCCTTGAGCACTCCTAACAGAGTTGAGTAATGCTTGGCACATATTCATCTCCAGCTTTGTCATGCCCTCCGGGCATCTCAGCGAAGTGACCCAGTCATGGGTGCTGCTCCTTTATGCGTTACAACAGACTAGAGATATTCACATCTCTAGCATTATAATGGAGCAGCTCTGGAACGCCCTGATCGGGCCTTGCGCTGCTCTTGATTTTGGGTCACTTATCTCAGGTATGTGTGAGGATCAAGGGGTTAAGATCCTCTCTTCTGATGTTGCGATCCCGCCCCGTGCTCCTCTAGAACTGACCAACTTAAGCACCCGCACCCACGAGGGGGTGCGAGCTAAGAAGAGGAGGGGGGAGGAAGGAGAAGAGTCAACTTTCACCAGTCAGACCATAGCTGATAGATGATGATGTCGATGTATGCTCATCAAAGGGACTTGGGTATAACCATGGCACGGGACATGAGCTTCATCAAAGGAGAAGTCATCCAGCAGCGTGAATTCCAAACAGAATTCCACAATGCTCTTGGAACAATGTTCCAAGAATGCAGCTTGCATGGAGGACCGAACGGATCTCGACTTCCATGACCCCCTATTGGTGAACCCATCCTGGATATGGAATGGCCAGCTGACTACACATATTGGGACGTCGACAAAGAAGAAGATGACGATCAAGAGCAAAATGATTGATAAGTTGTACTGTTTTTCTGTTTTTCTATTTTTTCTATTTTAGTTTTTCTTATTTTTATTTTCTATTTTGTGTCCTTCATTTTGTTCCCTTTTCAATAAATAAATTTTGGATTTCTTAAACCCTAATTGGTGCTTTGACTGCTAATAAGTTAAATTTTCTGAACAATATTACTTCATGGATTCAATAACAAATTTAAATGTGTAACATCAAGGTCACTAATATGCTTGAAGCTTAAGGAGATAAATCAACATTACAATCCTACACCTTCTAATAAAGTAAAGGGCTCTAGGGAAATTCAGTTTTCAATAATATAAAATGAATATGTGCTAAATTTTAAGTGTGGGGGTGGGGGAAACCTAGGGAATTAAAACCAGTAAATGGCAAAGTGTGAGTGAACAATTGAGCATGCTCGGCTCTTGTATGACTTACTGACCACAAGGAATTAAATTAGGGATGAAGAAAAATGTCCCTCCCTTGAGCTGAACAAATAGGATGATGAAAAATAACCCTCTCAAAGTACAAAAATTGATAAACTAGGATGAAGAAAAGTGTGTCTCCTAAAAATATAATTGTTCCTTATGATTCATAAGAAGGAGCACACATGGCACAACACTCTTGTCACTCACCAAATGCCCAGCTAAGGTTTGAAAGTCCAAAGGTAATTACCCCCCCGCCCCTAATGAACACATAAGCATGAACATTTGAGATTGGAGCTAGATTGTAACTAGAACTTGGAGCTTGAATGAGGAAGGTAGTAGAGGTTGAAATTCTGATATCACCTTAACCTAGAGCAATGTTTAGTGACTAAAATATTTCACATTGACATCCTACATTGAATCCATAAACCAAAAAATTTAGAAAATACACTTTAAGCTTACTCGAGGACGAGCAAGAATTTAATTGTGGGAGTGTGATAAATCCAAGATTTATGCAAAATAAAAGATTAAAAATATTCAAAACAGCACTTGAATAAGCATACTTTGATTAGAATCTTATCATTTTCAAGTAAAAATAGGAGAAGAGGCAATTCTGGAAAAGAAAAAGATTTTCTGGAAGAAAACCGCTGTGGCACGCCCCAACAGGTGTACCTACAAGCCTAGAGCTAGAGCCACTGCAGTGCACCACAGCGCGCTGTAGCATGCCACGACTTCATTTCTCGGAGAAATATTCGAAGATTGGATGAACTAATTGAACAGTGTCGAATATGCGATTTCAAACTTTTGACCGATACAGCGCACTCTAGCGCGCCACAGCACTCTACGCCTTATCAAAATTTATGCAGACCTGGGACAAAATTCATTGTAGCCCGCATCAGTGCGCCACGATGGCATTTCAGATTATTTATGTAAACCTTATATGAATTAATTGAACAGTGGCAATTCCACATTTTCAAAACTCAAACTGCCACAGTGCGTCGTAAGCAAAAAACCAAATTAATTCGATTTGCCACAGTGCGCTGCAGTGGAATAGTACTTTGAACGAGGCTGCCATAGCGCGCTACGATGGATCCCCAGTAAACTGCATGTCTGGAGCATTGAACAGCAAAATTAGATGCAACCGCTGCAGTGCGCCATAGCGCCCGACGCAGTTTTTCCCAGGTAAAGGCATTAATGACAACATTGGGAAGGCATAAAATTAAGCCTTTTGCCTTCCCTAGCCATTTGGAACTTGTAAAAGTAATAAATCCTACTATATCCAAGAGGAATAAAGGAATAATATTAAATGGCTTTGCATTAATTCAAGGAAGATGAAGGGTTAGACATAATTTATGCATAAGACTGAAGGAACCTCTATATAAACAACATTTTGAAACTAAAAGAGAGTTCCCAATTTTAACATTCAAAAGACCAAAAAAGGGAGGCTGCATGAGGAGAAAGGAAGAGAACTCTTCATGAAGCAAGAGGTGGACTGTGAAGAATAGAGAGAAGAAGGAAGCAATGAAATGTAGAGAATTCAAATAGAAGAAAAAGAGAATCCTAGAAAACTTCTATGTGTTTCCTAGTACTATACCTAAACTGATATTTATTTTTTTCTACTATAAATCGATGTCAAGGCTTACTTCTTTTTGCATGTGTGCTTTGATTTATTCTTTAATAGAAAGCTAAATCTCTTTGGAGAGGGTTGGGAAGTAGTTATAGGAAAATATAAGGCTGTAATGGTATTGGAATTTATTTTAATGAATAAAATTAATTTCAATTTTATTATTTATTATTATTATTGTGGATAAATGCCTGGATTAAACTCTGTCAAAATACTTTGCTAAAATAAAACTTAAATGAATTATCAATTAAGAAAAGAACTCGAGTTCCAAGCTCATCAATTGGACAAGAGCAAGGAAAATAGTGTAGGTAGAGCTGAGAACTATGTGACAAGTTCTCAAGCTCTCTTGCACCTTTCCTTAAGAGCTCTACTAAGAGATTTGATGCTTGAGAACTTTGCTCTATTGCTCAGCAAAGTAGAAGGGATGGGAATATCAATGGAAGATGTGACATAGTCCATTTGACCTAATACATTCTCTCATCTAACTAAACCATGTGTGTAAGTGCATGATGCAATGTTGATGAAAATTATGTTTATGAGATCTAACAATTAAAAGATAATATTTGGTAACCTAAACATAGGAAATTAAAGATAATATTTAAATCATGATCTCATAACGGTTTAGGTGCCACGGTAGAACTCCAAGAGGAGTTCTCCTTGTTGCACTAAATTTAAACTTGTTGTAATTGAAGGTTAACTCCAATTCTAACAGTGCTCACTTGATTTAATTAGGGATAGAAAAATCAATTTATACATTTCAATAAAGAAGTAACAACACTAAGCCCTTACAAATCCTACAATGAAACCCCTACTCTCTCTTTTTGAACAAATCATATGTTACCCTAACATAAATTCTATTATTAATTTATGAACCACTTCAAACCAAAAATCAATATTCTAAATATTACTGGAAGAAGATAAAACTTAGTATCAAAACCACCATTCCCTGAGGATGATAAATCTTGGAACTAAACTTCCACTTATTGCGTGCAAGCACAGACACAAAATTTAGGTATGTCAGTAGGCTAATTAGGAGTAATAAGGAGACCTCACATTCTTAGAGGTGAATGTGAGTGTTATGATTGCAACTACAGTTTACTTACATGTAGTTGTAATAACTTCTATTAATATGTGATTTCCTGCTTTTGCACATACTTACAAATACTATTTGCATGCATGTATTTGTAACAACATTGATCAGATGCCTTTTCCTCTTCTATTTTCTCATCTCAACTTAAGTCCCTCTTCATGATCCTTGTCCAAACATAGCATCTAACATTTTCTTAGCTTTCCTCTAATTAGATATTAGATGCTAAGGTAACGTGCCAATGTTGGGTTTAATTCCTACTCAATATTGGGTCACTACAGTTGGTATCAGAGCTAAGTTGAGAATATTAAGTAAAGAAAAAGATATCCAATTTTCCAAAAGCAAACAACACATAATGGTAAAGGCATTTTAAAATGACATCATAGGATAGTAAACGCATTACTAATCTAATAATTGATTTAAATTCTAAACTTAAACTTTAATCAAATTCACAGATGGCAGACTGTGAGAGTGAACGCTACTTTACTAGAACGTTCTTCCTCTATTGGGAGGATGATCATTGATTTGGCTCAACTTATGGTCGTGAGTACTTTGGAGTATCTGAAGTTGGAAAAGAAGTGTTGAACAAAATTTTAATGTATTGTGTGTTTAGATGCGACTGCATCCCATAGTTGGCTAGAGAATGGCTTTCTCGAGTCTCTATGACTTTTGAAGCCATAGCTTGTCCCAATCACATACGCCTTCAAATTTTGGATGAGCTCTTCAATGAATATGCCATAGATTGGTGGTGTCATGTGCATGAAGTGCTAGTTCAAGGAAGCAGACTCCTTCACCGTGCTCCTACCTATGAAGACTTTGAGTACTTGTCTTATGCAAAATTTTGTAACTTGTAGTGACAATTTCTTTATGCACTAGCTTCTTTTTCATTAGTAGCTTCTTGTAAATAGCTCCTATCCTAATTTTGTTTTCTCTTATGTCTTCCAAATTGTAACTCTTAAATATTTTAAGTTAATGAGAATCTTTTTTCCCATTTCTTCAGCTTCTGAATTGTGTTTTCTTTTCTTTCTTTAGAATGAATACGAATTCAAACAATCCTATTACCCCCGTAGTGGAAGAACCCACTTCCATCACAATTTCTCATACCGATCAAATGCAAAATCTTTTAGAGATGATGCAGGTTATGATTGAAGCACAAACCCGTACTGCAGAAAGGATGGCCTCATCCTATACCCCTTCTCAACCTTTTCCTACCACATCTCAATAGTTTCCAACTCCTCCCCAACCTTTTTTCTAATTCCTCTTGAAGTTCCTATGGCTCCATAGCCAATTGTTGGCCCAGTAGTGAATGCCTTTTTCTCCTCACCTTTCTCCTTCTGAAGTGTGCTCCCCTCTGACATTCATTGGCTTCGTTTCTCACATTGAAGCTATTGACTTGTTCAAGGCAATTGAGAAAACTCTGGCTAGTATCAAATGTCCAGAAAGTGAATGCATTAGTCTTGCCACATATCTATTACATGGCGAGGTTGAATATTGGTGAGATAGTGAGTTGAAGACCCATTTCTCAGGCATTCAGTTGGAAGATATTCCATGGGATGAGTTTGAACAGGTTTTCTACGAATAATTCATCCCTCCTTCTGTCCAAACCATAATTGAGAATGATTTCATGCAGCTTACTCAAAGGAGTCGTTCTGTGCACGATTATGAAATGGAGTTCCGTAAGCTTTCTCATTTTGCTCCCAATCTAGTCCACACTGATGTGGTAAGGTGTACAAGATTCTAATCCAGTCTGAAGGATTCAACAAAAGTCATATGATGTCTTAACATCACGTTGATTTTCCAAAACTTTTGGAAGGTGCCCACATGATCGAGTACCATCAAGCGCTACTGGATCTAAAGAAATGTTCCCATCCCCAACCCTCAAGATCTGAACCATTTAAGAGGAATCATCCTCAAGGTCCTAAGGTCTTTCAGCTTACTCAAAGTCATAATTTGATTCAAAATTAGAAACAAATTCAGCAAGGAAGACCTGATGCTATTTGTAACAGACCACATCCTTACGAAAAGTGTTATCACACAGGTGACTGATGCTACATCTGTGGCAGAACCAATCATCGTCATTGGGACAGTTGGGCAAACTGGACATTGGACAAGATATGGATCAATCGCCAACCTTTGGTGCAGAACCCTACTCATATTAATTCCCAAGCGCTAGCACTTTCCATGATGCCTCCTTTTGTAAGTAGAAGTGTACAACATCAAAAGAGTGTACATCCATCTCCTACTAAGCAAGCTTAGTCTAGTAGGAAGGATAAGGGTAAGTCAATTTCTCTATCTTCTATGGTATGACAAGTCTATGCTCTGTCTCCTTCTGTAGCTCAAGAAGACAATAGTGTTGTTACCGATACATTCTACGTTTAAATTTCTAATTTCTATCTTTCATTTCTTTTGCATTTTATTTCCAATATTTTATGCTTTAATTTTCATTAGTTGTAATTAGAGTTTAATTTCTCTGCTATAGGAACTCTAAATATTAAGAATCAATTCTATTATACACTCTTCGACACGGGTGCTAGCCGCTCCTTTATGTTTGAGAGTTGTGCTTCTTCCCTTAACCTCCAACATTTCAGCCTAGGTAATGCCTTGAGAGTGCAGATTCCATCAAGTGCTGAAATGTGTGCTAATGAGTTTTGTTTGGTAGACATACTAATTAGTAATCAATTCTTTCAATTCAAACTTATTGTCATGTTAAGTACAAATTTTGACATAATTTTAGGTATGGATTGGTTGAGTAAGTTCAACGCCATCATAAATTGCTTTAGAAAAAAAGTCTCGCTTAAGGTTGGAAGAAAACCAGAAGTTTTTGTAGGAAAGATTGGATTAACTACATCCTTAATTAATGCAATTGAAGTCAATCGCCTCATTAGTAAAGGTTGTTGTGCAATTTTAGTGACCTTGATCGGCAAGGAAAAGCAAGTTAGAAGTTTTGAATAGACTATTATCATTAGAGAGTTCCTGGATGTGTTCCTGAAGACTTGCCTGGACTACCTCCCTTATAAGAGGTAGGATTTTCTATTGAGCTAATTCCTGGGACTCAACCTAAATCTAAGGCTTTGTATATAATTCCATCGAAAGAATTGCAGAATCTTAGAGAGCAATTGCAAGAGTTGTTAGAGAAAGGATTCATTCGCCCTAGTATGTCACCTTGGGGAGCTCCCAACCTATTCATCAAAAAGAAGGATGGATCAATGCGGATGTGTATAGACTATCACGAGCTTAAAATGTGACTGTGAAAACTAAGTACCCTCTTCCTAGGATTGATGATTTGTTCAACCAGCTCGCCGGAGTGAAAGTCTTCTCCAACATTAACTTAAGGTCAGGTTATTACTAGATTCAAGTCAAGGATGAAGATATCCCTAAAACCATATTCAGGATCCTATATGGGTATTTTGAGTTTCTAGTCATGTCTTTCAGATTGACAAATGCTCCTTCCATTTTCATGGACCTAAAGCAGCAAATCCTTAAGCGACATCTCGATGAATTTGTCATAGTTTTCATCGACGACATCCTAATCTATTCTAAGTCAGCTGCTGAGCATGAAGAGCATCTGCGTGCCATTCTTGAGTTGCTAAGAGAGATAAGTTATTTGCTAAGTTTTATAAGTGTGAGTTTTGGCTCAAATTCGTGGCAATTTTGGGTCACGTGATTGATGCTGAAGGCATTAGAGTCAACCAAAATAAGATACAAGATATTCAACAGTGGGTCCAACCGCAATCTGTAACTGAGATTTGCAGTTTCCTTGGACTCGCTGTTTATTACAGAAGATTTATTCTTGTATTTTCTCAAATTGCTTCTTCATTAACTAACTCAGTTAACTAGAAAAGAAGTTTTGTTCATCTGGAGCACAACCTGTGAAGAATCTTTCCAGAAGTTGAAACAGTTATTAACTTCTGCTCTTGTTCTAGTACTACCTCAAGAGGGTAAAGATTTTCAGGTTTATACTAATGCCTCTAAGGTAGGACTTGGTTATGTTCTGATACAAGATCGCTGCGTAATGGCTTATGCCACTAGACAACTTAAACCTAATGAGAAGAATTATCATGTGCATGATCTTGAACTTACAAGGGTAGTTCTTGCTCTTAAAATCTTGAGACACTACCTGTTTGGAGTTAAGTTCGAGATGTTTACTGATCATCAAAGTTCAAAGTACATTTTCACTCAGAAGAAACTTAACTGCTGTCAGCATTGGTGGCTAGAGTTACTTTGTGACTATGACTTGGAAATCTAGTACCATCCGGGTGAAGCTAATGTAGTAGTTGATGCCCTGAGTCATAAAGAGACTTTATCTTTCCTTTGTTGTAATGAATCTTTGATTGAATCTTGAGTTGATCAGATCTGCGGATTTGGGCACTCTATTATTTGATAATCAGTTAGATGATTCTCTGAGGTCTAAGATTGTCGAAGCTCAAAAGGAAGATGCGAGTTATTCTGTTTTGGTTTTCGATATCGTTAGTGGGAAGAAATCTGCATTATGTCTTGATGCTAAAGGTGTGATCTTTCAGAAGACTATATTGTGGATTCTTAAGAGCCTACAGTTGCAAATACTGTCGAAAGACCATAACTCTGGTTACACTGTTCATCCTGGAAATAGTAAGATGTATCATGATGTAAAGAAACTTTTTTGGTGGTCTGGCATAGAGAGAGATACTGTCATTTTCATTTTTAAGTGTTATTCACGTTTGTTAGTTAAAGCTGAGCACCATAATCCTAGTAGACTTCTCAAACCCTTAGTTATTCCTGAATAGAAATTGTCTAACATTTCTATGGATTCCATTATGGGTCTGCCTAAGTGTATATCTAGTTCTGACTCAATTTGGGTGATAGTCGATGGACTCACAAAGTCAACTCACTTCTTTCCAATTCGTTAGACAAATCCTATGGAGAAGTTAGCTAAGCCTTATCTTAAGGAGATCGTTCGTTTGCACGGTATGCCAAATTGCATAGTTTCTGATAGAGACAGTAGGTTTACTTCTATATTCTGGTTTGCTGTTTAGCTTTGAGTACTGCTATTCATCCCTAGACTAATGGTCAAACTAAAATGATTAATCATATTTTAGAAGATCTTCTTCATCTTTGTGTTCTTAATTTTGGCAGATCGTGGGAAGATCATCTCACCTTAGTTGAGCTCGCCTACAACAATAGTTTCCAGTCCAGTATTAGTATAGTTCCTTACGAAGCTCTTTATGGCAGGAGGTGTACAACTCCTATTGCTTGGACTGAAGTAGGAGACTCTCAGGTTTATGGTTCTGATCTGATCGAGGAGAATACTAGAAAAGTTCTTCTAATTAAGAGCAATATGATGACATCTCAGGATTGACATAAAAAGTATCATGATGTTCGTCATCATCCATTAGAATTTCAAGTTGGCGATCGTGCGTATTTGAAATTAAGTCTGATGCGGGGTGTACAGAGATTCAGTGTTTCTGAGAAGCTAAGTCCAAGGTATCTGGGACCCTTTGAAGTGATTAATAAAGTTGAAACCTCTGCATATATGTTGGAGTTACTTTATGACTTCTCAATTGTGCACAATATGTCTTACATCTCATCATTAAGAATGTGTTTGCTAGATCCTAGTCAGCAAGTTCATATTCTAGCAATTGAGCTACATCCTAATCTAAATTTTGTCGTTAAACTTATTATAATTCTGGGAAGAGATATCAAGCAGCTAAGAAACCACATCATTCCTATGATTAAAGTCCACTGGCATAACCATTCAGTTGGAGAAGCCACATGAGAGAAAGAGGAAGATATGTGAAAGAAGTTTCCATAATTCTTTTCTTAATCATGTAGTTTTAGTTCTTTCATTTTTATTATTATTTTATTAAATTTCCTTCGTACATTTTCAATTTTTATTTTAATTTGTTGTGTGTCATGGGCGACACTCTTTTTAAGAAGGGGAGTCTATAACAACCATAGAGTTGTTACCGTTAATTAGTTGCCTAATTACTCAATTTCCTTTCCATTACTCTTATAATAGTATTAAGAGCCTCCATTTCAATTTTTGTGCAATTTGGAAATCATTTGGTAATTTCCAGTATTTCCTGATTTCTCAAAATTTTGAGAATGCCTAATTTATTTAGACCTCAAAATTTAAAATGAAGTTCACCATTGAACTCATCACCCCCAAATTAGCAGGGGGTGGTATTTTGAGAAATGTTTGGAAGTTGTCAAATTTTACCTGATTATTTTAATAATATTTAAATACTCAGAAAATTAGGATAATTAAATTAACATCCGATCAAAAATTTGATTGCATTTTTGAGTTCCTCACCCGTCTTTTAGGTAAGGATGAATTTTTTGGATTTTTCAGAGTGCGTTTGAACATTTAAATTTAAGAAATAAATAGAAATAATTAAATGTTCTTTTGAATTAAATTAAATTAATTTATATATATATAATATATTTATTTAATGGATGTAAATTGGACCGCACAGATCCCGTGCGTGATGCCAACGCACGGGACAGCGTTCCACGCAAATCCTAGCCGTTGCGCCTTAATTAAGAAGAATCGAATGGTCCAGAAATGATCCGGTCCAATCAAGCCAATCTATTATTTGATTACTTGATCAAACGAATGACTGGGATTGATCTATTGTACATTATCCAGCCAGCTCGACCATGATCGCTCAGCTACAGATGGTTGTAGCACGATCCGTCAGACCAATCTCTCCCAACCTATTCCAACCCCCCTAATTCCTTCCTTAGAGTTTGCTGAACCTTTTGAGAGCATTGCCTAAAGCTGGGAGCTAGAGAAAATACCGTGAGAGCTATGGAAAGGATCGCTGGACCGCAAGCTTCCTCCACCTCCAAGTACCGATTCTTTACTCTTCTCCTAAAATTGTTTATGATTGTGCTTATTCCATGCGAGGAACGATCGATCAGAGCTTCGATTGGGCTCGAATGAGTCAGATCGAGCCCAGATCGATCGAACCATCCACAGTTATCCTTAGGGTTCTATAGAGTGGATCTAGGGCATCATCCCATCACCAATCAAGTTGACCTCACGGGCCAATCTTGGGTCCGTTGGGTTGGCCTCGGCAAGGGTTTCATGCTGGTGTGCGGGCCATCTCATAAGACCCTCGGGTTCGATCGAGAGGTCTAAACCTAGGGCGTCCCTCACAAACCCCTATCGAGAATGAAACGGTACAGACCGCGTGCGCAGCGGTCCGGGTTTTCCTCCTGAACCAGATCGGTTCTATGGGGCCGAATCGCGTCATTTCTTGAAATGCGTAGAGGACGCGTGTCCGCTGCTAAGATCGACGCGTCAGCACACGAAATTTGGTGTCGTGCCAATTTTGGTGCTGTGAAGTTTTTCATGTCATTGTTGTTCCCTGTTTTTCCATGCCTCCAAATTTTCGGTGTTAGCTGCCATTTTTCTAATTAATGGATTTCGTTATTAATTATTTTGAAATTAATTAATTATTAATATTCCAAATTTCATTTAGTTCATAACATTAAATATACTCATCCAAAATATATGATATTATATATCATTTTAATTAGAAAAATAAAATAAACATAATGACATAATTAAATTTAGGATTTGAAACTAATTTTTATTCTCACTTCTTAACCCTAATTAGGTATCCCGAAAGCCTAAAATCTCAACGTTTTTCGATTTCAACCTAGTTAGTATCATTTTACTCCTTGTATTATAAGGATCTAAAATTAATGCATATTATTTCATTTGGATAATGTTTAGTTATTTCGGGTTGTTGGCTCCTAAATTAGTGTAATTTTGATAATTTCTAGTTTCATTAATTGCATGCTTTACGTCTTTGAACCTTAGGACAGCAAACATGTCACATTATTTTCTTCCCATGTTAATTTTAATTACATGATTTGAGCTTAGTTCTCCTGATTTTTATCCTTGAATACTTATCAAATTAATTGATTCATCTTTCAACCTTAAAATAGTAGCTATAGGATTGATTTATAACCTGAATTATAGGTTACCTTTAAAGCTAGTTATTATATCCATTAAGTGTAATTAACCTTAATGCTTGTGTAATTACAAATTATGAATCTCTTAGTACTAGCCCTAAGTATCTATTTTGGATCCTAACTCAACTCACATTTAGCTCTTGAACCCTCTTTTAAGTTCCTTAAGGCTTATGAATTAGGAATCTTTAATTCTTTAGCATAGTTTAGAAATCTTATAGATTTCATTAACTTAAAACCTGTAGTAAAGTGTAGAGTTTGTAACTTCCAAATCCTTTCTTTACTATTCCTTTACACCTTTCATATTACCTTAATCTAGCTAGATTAGTGCTTGTGTTGATTAAATCCTTCCAACTATAACCTAACCAGAGAATTTTAGTGTATAGGACCTTAACTTTCATTTTCTTCAATTATGGTAATTCCATAACCTCACCTTTTCGTATCTAGTTTCCTAAGCCTTTATTTAGTTAATCTATTTTAATTTTGTTGTTTAGAATAAGGATATGACTAGTTTTATTTTGTATTTTTATACTTATAAATTATTTTGTCATCTCATAGAATGAAAATAAACTACTATTTTCTAAAACCCCAACTACTTATATTACTTATAATTGACTTGAGATCAATATCTCCAAGTCAATTGTGAGCTCAATTAGCTCCAATCATTAAGGAGATTATTAAAATTAGATAACTTCAAATATCACATAGTTTTCAATTATTGAATTTTTCTTTGAATGCTTGCTTAGCTTTGAGCCTAATTTATTTGACACATTCATATAAGACAATGTGCATACATAAAACTTTCACTTTTAAAACTAAAAGGGTTTATAATGTTGGTTAAGATAAGGACAAGCTAATTAGGAGTGATAAGGAGACCTCACATTCTCAGAAAGTGAATATGAGTATTATTTGTTTTGAACTCCGCTTTCCTTTACCTATTAGACAAACGTGCTTACCTTCTCGCTTCATTCTGTATTTGCTCGCAGAATAAATACTTTCATAAAATAATTTCAACTTCATAAAATATGAGTTCCTTACAATCTTGTTGATTGTAAGATCTCATTATAGCCTTTAATCTATGCTACTTTTCATAGTCATAGGTTATGTACCTCTTAGACTTATAGTCTAAGATTTTTATTCATTTACTATGCTTTGCACTTTTCATATTGCTAGTACTATGCCTTTCTTATTTACAATCCATTTATATTGCAGTGAATGTTTCTATAATTTCATTTAAATGCTTCACTATTTTCTTTTCTTTACTTAGCATAATTCCATTCAACATATAAATGTTTCATTTTAATTACTTTCATATGAACTCTAGTATATTTCTATCCTGTTTAGGATGCTCTCCCCTTACTTTTTGGATACAGGCTAGGATGTCATTACTTGTGAGTATTCTCACTCATTTACTTTTATTTGTTCTTCTTTATAATTATTTATTTCCCCACCAGATTTATATGCTTTTAAATGCTCTACTGCTTATACTTAAATTGTAAATTAATTGTGATATCCAAAATAAACTATTAAAATGTTTATACTAATCTTAAAATGTGCTTAGACTATTTAGTCTAACTATGTTTTTCTTTTTATAGGCTTTGCCCTATCATATTTAAATGCCAAAATATGATGGACTATGTGCATTTGGATGCAAATGGAGCTGAACCAAGTGCTTAAAATTATCATAATTGCTTCAGCTTACAAATTTACTTCTTGTCTCTTACTTTAAGTGAAAGAGAGCTTTTATTTACTTGTTCTTTAATTAATGGCATGTAATATCTTAAATTAATTACTTTTGCCTTTACTTATTTTGTGATGGACTTAGATCTTTTACTAAATGCTTGGTTTGGATAAATGGATGAATAAATTGCATAAATATTTCATACTTATAAAGTCATTTGTTACATGTAATTAATTACATTTATCCTTACTTGTAGCATAATTGTACATGCATTTCATAATTGTAAACCTATATTATTATATGTGAGTATTCACTTTTACTACTACTTGCAAATGTTATTTGTATATGTGTAATTGCAATTCCTTTAAATTCCTATTATTGATTATAATTGCAACTACTAATTACTACATGAAATTTGCAAGTATTTCTATTCACATATTTCATTTCTCTTATTTATGATTGCAACTACTGTTCACTTAGATATAGTTGCAATTACTTCTATTGATATGTGATTTCCTACTTTTGCACTTGCTTACAAATACTATTTTCATACATGTATTTGTAACCACATTGATCATATGCATTTTCCTCTTCTATTTTCTCATCTTAACTTAAGACCAACTTCATGAACTTTGGCCAAACTTAGCATTTAGCATTTGCTTAGCTTTCCTCTAATTAGATATTAGATGCTATAAGGTAACGCGCCAATATTGGGTTTAATTCCTATTCAATATTGGGGTTGTTACAATGTCTCCTACCTCAATATTTCCCTAATTCAAGGTATAGAACACTTAATCCATAAAATCTAATAAGACAAAAAGAGATTAAGAACTTCTAATCACAACATTGAACTTTCTATCTTAAGTTAAAATCATGAAATCAAATTAAAGGTCAAAATACATGAAAGGTTCATACATTCAATCACTTAATTAAAAAGGGAAGATTAACATGCTAGATTACTAACTTCTAAGTTTGACTACATAATCAAGTCATGGGATAACATCAACATATTAATAAGAATGGGTCATTTGAGAATCAGTATATTTTAAATGACAAGTTAATTTATGCTAATTTTCTTAATTAAGAGGAAATCAAAGGAGTATAAGTTTGATCAAGATAATAATCATATTATTATGCATTATAAGATCTAGATTTGATTCTTAAGCCTTCACTTATTGATTTTAAGGACTTAGGGATGACATAATGTGGACTAGATTCCACATTATGAAGCTTAAGGGATTATTAGGAATTCCTTAAGGAAAAGTTAAAGTTTTATTTGGAATTTAATCCAAGAAGCTTAAATAATCAAAAATTGATTATAAATTACTTAATTTGCAAATTGTATGGAATATTTTAAGTTTATAAAGCTTAAGAACACTTAAACCTAATTTTGGGAAATTAACTATTTTGCCCCCACTTAAGAGTCTAAAATGCATCTTATTATTTAGGATTCAAAACTGAAATTTATTAATTCAAAATAGTTACTTATTATCTAATATAAAGATAGACAGTGAGTACACCTCAATTGGACAATGATTAAGGCTGATGAGCTCAAAATAAGGTTTTAGCTCATTAGGGGCAAATTAGTAATTTTACCTAAGGAATATAAATTTTCTATTATGCTTATATTTTTCACTGCTTAAGGATTCTATAGAGTCTAAGATCACTAAATTCTGAGATTATTTGACCAATTTATGGGGTCTAAAAGGGTAATTAAGGAGTTTTGGGAAAGGTTCAAAAATCAAACTTTTCCAAATGAAGTTCAAATTTAACAAATTCAGTGACTATAACTTCCTTATAACACACTAAGTATAATGACTGAAAGCATACCCAATTAGAATCTCATTGGCCTAACTTATACCTAATTAGAGTTTAATATGACTAGTGAGTGATTAGTGAAATTAAATCCAGAAATTGAAATTTAACTTCACCAAGGTGTTCTACTCTACTCTAGGAGTCTATAGCAACTTAAATTTCTCAATTTGGATCATTAATTTTGCTAATATTCACTAATTAATATTTATGGTGATTAGAGCTAATTATAGAATCTAATCACCAAATCCAAATTATTTTTGCATGTTACTGCTTATTAGGTTCTCCTGATCAGAATGGTATATTGGATGACCTAATTTGGAGTATAAATGATCAAGTTATGGCCAAGTGAATTTTTAGGGTTTAAGGTTGTAGATAAGGAAGGGTCCCAAAAATCATTAGTCAAATGAGACTCCAAATAGCAAAAATAATACTATCATAATGTTCTTGGCACTCTTCTGAGCAAAATGAGGTAGAACTTGACTATGTTTGGAGCTAGGGATACAAAGTATGAGCATTTGAAATTTAGGGTGAAATAGGTCATTAATTAAAGGTCATAAATGTCACTAATAGAATTACCCATCAAACAGAACAATTATTACCACCATAATAATCCTTACATTTTTATGAGTAAAATGACATATAACTTCTTGACTATGATTAGATTATTGGTTTTTAAGTTATGAAGGTTTGAAGTCTTGGATTTAATTTATTTAATTAAATTGGTTCTTATTAATCTAATTAAGTCAAATCAGAGCTTAACAGATTAATCCAGACAGTGGGACCCACTTCCTGATGTGGCAGCAAGCAGCACACGCTAGCGGGGCCCACCTGTCTGTAGGTCAAAAAATAGCGGGGACCGCTGGCCTCAGCTAAAGCGCTGGCGGGACCCACCGCATCAACAGCTAAGGTAGCGGCCTACGGACGAAGACGCGAGTTGGGTCCAACCCGACCTGACCCGGAATGATCTTTCTCCCTCCCAATGAAACACCGAGAGAAGAGGGTTAGGGCATCCAAAATGGGGGCCCACCTGTCATCGCCGGAGGCCGACCAGCATGTCATTGGGAACATCTCGAAGAGACCTTTCATTTGGTGTACGGGTCATCACCGGAGACAGCTTAGATTGATAACAAATTGAAACCCTAGAGGCTAGGTTATGGGATAGGATGGAGTCTCACTTTGGACTAATGTACAAGCTTAGCCAAATTGGCTCGATCGGGTTCGATCGAACCCTCAAAACCGATAGGATTTTAATCTATGAAATGCAATAGGTTTTTGAATAGAGAAATTGTGAATTAAACAAATAGATAAATATATATGGGGACCTGGATCCGACGGTCAAGGCTTAAGGTTCGCTCAGGAAGAAGATGCAGGAGTTTCTCACTATCCAAAATAGATCTAGACGGTGGAACATAAGCTTTAAATTCAAAAGGACTCTTAATGGCAGATTGGAGCAGCTAAGGGAGCTCAGATGCACGCGGTATCGACCGCGTGCCCTACCCGATGCCATGCGCTGGCGTGCGGAAGATGAAGGACTCCAGCCGTTTGATCATACGGCCGGATCGATCAAACAACGGTGGGTTGCCATTTGATCAAACAGAAGGCAGCAAACAGTGCGCGACAATCAAACTGGGTCGTTAGATGGAGTTAATTAAATATAATTAATTTAAGAATTTTTTATTTTTCTTAATTAAAATTAGCTTTTTAAATAGCTTCAAAAAATCCAAATAAATCACCCTTAGCCAATTGCAGGGTAAGGAAAGCAACGACGGAGTCAAATTTTGATTTTGACGAGTATTTAATTTTCTTATTCTCCGGGGTATTTTAAATATATTAAAATGTTTACCGGAAATCTAACGACTTCTAAATGCTTCAAAAATATCACCCATAGCTAATTTGAGGGTGATGAGTGCAATGGCAATGTCAAATTTTTAATTTGAGTTTAATTTAGATAGGTCAAATTCTAGGGTTTCTGAAATTCCTAGAATCAGGATTTGATCCATTTGGCACCTGATTTAGACCAAAACTTTAGATATTTCTCCTAATGAATTATTAAGGCTACTAAAATCAAGAACAAGACCTAATTTAATTTTGATTGACAAGGGCAACAACTTTGGGTTGTTACACAATAACATTATAGTTATTAGAGACATTACCGCCTGGTTCTGGGGAATTACTATTCCTTTCAGAGTTGGTAGAGACGGAAATTTCATTTGATTCTTCTGCATGATGCCTCATATCAAAGTTATTTGATGTAGTAGTATTATCCATCAAACTATTGATAACCACATTATATTCCACATCATTTTTAGAAGAAACATTTAACATATTATCAGCTATTGCATTTACCTCAACCTCCTGTTGTATCTCTCACACAGTTGCACATTTTAGGCATCATAAATAACATTATTAGAGATAGCTATTAATGGTATGAAAGTAACCATTGAGGCATTACTAGGATTAGGATTAGTAGTAGTATTAGTAGCATTAGAATTAGCATTGGAAATAATATTTGAATTGTCATTAGAATCAGCAATAGTAATGATATTATTGACAATATTAAGAGCTACCATAGGTATATCAATTTGAGCATTATTAGAATTGTCATTAGTGACATCAATGGACACACCCTTATTGGCTTTAGTTGGGACATCAATATAAGCATCTAATGTTGTATTAATGAAATGAGTAGAATAACCAACATTTAGGTCTTCATTAGGAGCAACAAGAACCCTAGTAGGAACACCATTTGCTTCAAAATTTGGAGCTTCAGAAGGAGCATCAAAAGGTGCATTAGAAGGAACTTCAATTGAGGCATTAATAAGGACATCATATAGTGATTTAAAGAGCTCATCAATAGTAGCCGCAGTACAGGTAGCAATAGGTAATTTCTTATGGGTATTGAGGAGAGGTTCATAAATGGAAATAGACTAACTGGCAATAGGGTCCCCAATGTATGAAGCACTAATAACAGTATCTTGGCTAGTATTATTAGAGATAATACAATTATTGTAAGGAACAATAACAGTATCAAAATTTCCAAAGGTAATCTCAGTTATACCAGAGGCTTACACTACTTGCCTCCTATTCATTTCATTACTTGAGACGATATTAACCACAACATCATGATTAAAAATAGCATGCACAATATCATGATAAATATAAGCAGGCACAATATGACGGACTCTATTTCTAACAGGGCTGATGTTATGCGTGTTTGGGCAATGAGATGGAGAGTGGCCCAAAGTTTGACACCAAATGTAGTAGAGAGGTAAGTTTTCATAACAAATTGGTTCAAAATAACCATCTTCAATTGATCCTAGTCAGATTCTATCTAGGAGGGTATGAGATAAGTTCAGGTCCATTAAAATCCTAGGAACCATGTTTCTATCTAATTGCAATGGGATACCAATATCCTTGGCAATATTAGATAAAATGTCTTTTTCATTAAAATGAAGCCAGAGGCCTGGTAGGTTAACCTAAACTGGAGCAATCAGAGAGTCCATCGTAACATCTAAATAGGATCCCACTTTGCAAATTTTATGGTGTTACCTTTCAAATCAAAATACCCTTTAGCAAAAACTCTCACATAGTCTAAATGGGAAGTAAAATTGAAGAAAACTCTATACAAAATCCCTAATTGAAACTAGGCCAATCGTCTTGAAACCTATTATGAAACCCTGGATAGGACTGAAGTTAGGCTTAGTGTTATTAATTTTCCCACCAGAGTGAGGGCTTGACGAGCGCCAGCAAGGAGATTTCCTTGTCAGAAAATAAAATCATAGGAGAGCCATTAAAAGTAGAAATGGATTTAGAGATCAGAGAAGGATTAGCAGAGTCAACAACATCGCTAAAGGATCTAATAGTAGGAGAATTTGCCATTAGATAACCATAAGAGCAACAATAAAAATTAAAGACAAGCTACAGGATGTCACCCGATAGCCAGGAGGAGGCCGATCAAGCTGCCAAAACACCAAATGAACACTTCACCAAGAGGTCTCAAAAATCACAAAGAGGCACAACCCTCTGCAAATCCAAAAAATCCACCTAGCGCGACCCTCGGCCAGCCAATGGGCAGAAGCCCAAAATCATCTCAGAATCTCCACAGATAAGAGTCAGGGAAACCCAAGGCCCGTCTCTAGATTTTGATATATATATTTATATATATATATATATATATATATATATATATATATATATATACATACATATATATTTCTTTTTGTCTATCTAAATGTGGCACCCCGCCCCTCAACCCGCAAGACACTTAAGGGGAGGTGTGCTACTATAGCAAATCTCTCACTTATCATTGGATTAGATATAATTCATAATCTACTAATAAGGGAGAGATATGCTCATAATACATATAACATGAATTAATCACTAAGTAAATACAAACTCAAAGTGTGAAAGCAAAGTTTGTAAATAGTACATCCAATTTACAACAATACATAAGGAGAGTGCAACATACAGCTCAAAATAAACAATATAGTAGGAAAAACATAGTTTAAGGGTTTATATTATTAAAGTATCTTAAATAAGTTTAATAAAAGGAAAATAATGAAAATCTCTCATCCTCACAACAAAGCAGTAAAAAGGACTAAGCATCTTCTGCTTCACCCGGCTGCTTCTCCTCAAGAAAGGGCTCCTCTTCAGGTCAAAGCTCCTCAAAATGATCTCATTCTGATATTGTCAATTTCACAATACTAGGGCCCCAGCTAACAAAAGAAAAAAATCTTATTAGACAATTATCTAAGTACATTTTAGGCTAATAAATTTTTATAAGCTTATTAATGTCACCATTTACTTAACAAAGCAAAACCTAACTAGCATAGAACCAATAGGCATACAATGGAAATGAAAATTTATAGATAAAGCATTTATAACTAAGCAAGAATGAGGTAAAAGACACACCACACAATAGGCTAAAATAAGGCTAGGTATACATGTATAAATAAAATAAATAAAAGTACTAAAAGGAAAGACTACACCCTAAGCATGCTGATGATCATATGACATATGCAGATTTAAAGACAAATAATCTAATTGTGATACCTATAGTAAGCAGAAACAAAATCTAATATCCTATAATATACAAGTAAGCAAGTAAAGTAAAGCTAAATGAAGTAAAATATAATAGCAAAATAGTAAGCAGTAAATAGTAAATAATAACAGGTATGTACAAACTGTCATATCAAAAATTGGCTACTCATGCCACAGTAACATTCCCAAAGCCTTTCTAGGCTAGGGCAAAATAAAACTGAATAGGCGGGAGTGAGGTGGAAGTAAGTCTGAACATGTTTGTTTATATTTTAACCTTTGTTTAAGATTAGAGATCTATCTAATTAAGTTTGATTAAGTTTAATAAGATAGCCTTAACATATAGTCCATAAGAGTTGGGATTAACCTTAAACCCTTAGTCTTTAGAACCTTTTTTAATTAACAAGTTAAACCCCAACAATTTGGAGTCTAACTCTTAATCCCTCAATCTTGATTTATCTTAATCAAGATTGATTTGAGTTATTTAAAATCATTAATTAAGACATTTGATTTATTATTTAACTTATGTAAGTGTCATTGATTGAATTATCTTTAGAACTTGATTAGTTTTAATTATTTTAAATCTTATAGGACCGTAGCTCTGAGTTTATACTGAATAGTAGGATGTTGTAGATTCTAAGCTTATATAATCTCAGATTAGTTAGAACAATTAATTTAAAAAATAAATGACACCACAGATTTTTGTATAGTTACTTATACCTTATTTTGTATGCACTGCTTTACTTGATTTTGAGTTCTTACTATTATGGCATACTAGATAAGACATAAAATATTTGATGAATATTTTATATTATCTTTGAAATTTTCATAAAATATGAACATAAATAATCAAATAAGATGAATTAAAAGGAATCATAAAATTATATAATATTTTAATGGAATGTGTGATAATTTATCTGCCTCTACAGTATTAATACATATATTGAGATGCAGTGTAGTCTAGTTCAGTTTCATATATTATTGTACTAGAGGATATATATATATATATATATATATATATATATATATATATGAGTTTATGATATGATATCTTTCAATGGACCTGTATATCTAAACACTAGAGTTTTAGATGCTTCAAAAGATTATTTGGTGGCTAGTTGTGTAATGACCCAAGTCGTTACTAGGATAATTAAAATTAAACTCAACTAAAAAATAAGGATCCCGAGTGACTTCAAAATTAGATAGATGGACTACTTCAAGCCTTCTTAAGACTCCAACCACTAGTATTCTATGGAAGTGCTAACCTAATGGATGTTAAAGATTGGCTAAAGATGATATGAAAAATACTAACTAGCATGAAATGCCCACCTAAAAATGTAATTAGATTAACCATCTTTAAGTTAGAAAGAAATGTGGTACACTAGTGGGAAACCACTGCAAGCTTATAATTTATAAGCGTAGATATTGAGAATATCTAATGGGAAGAATTTGCCAAAGCATTTAGAGCTAAATACATCCCTCCTTCTGCTCAAGCCATCATGGAAGATACGTTCATGAAGTTATGTCAATGAAACTGTAGTGTCGCTGAATATGAAATTGAATTTCAAATACTATCCCGTTATGTACCACTACTAGTGAGCACTGAGTCTGCTCAAAGCAGTCTATTTTTAAAAGGATTAAAACCTTCTATCAAGAAAATGCTTATGACTCTTTGAATCTCAATATTCTCAGACATGCTTAAAAGTGAAAAAATATTAGAATATGGGAAATAAAAAAAAGTTGAAGAGCAAGGAAAAAGACCCCCATCTGCACATGTACAATAAATTGAATAAAAAAGGCTGAAATCATCTCAAGCTAGAGTTTATCAAATAGCTTAGCAAACACCGACTGGGAAATGTAGCCGACCACATACTTATGATAATTGTTATCACAGGAGCAGAATATGATATACGTGTGGATGACATGGTTATAACTTTTGGCAATGTTAAGCAAACCGTACAATGGACAATCAGTAGATCACTCGTCCTTCTCAGATGTAACGACAAGCATCCATACCACCTGGAAAGCAAGTACTCACACCTGCAGCCAAACCATCTCATGTACCTATAATTGCTCCAATGCAAAAAAAAGGGTCTACCCGTTGCTCCTAAATCTCCCGCAGCTAATCAAAGAGGAAAACCAATTGCTCTATAATAAGCTGCTCATATGAGAATCTATACTCTCACCCTAGTTCTAACCCCAGAATATAATGAAGTGGTATCAGGTATTACATTCTTTCTTTTTATAAATATCTTTCATATTATATTTAAATAGAGCATGAATTATCTTTTATTTTAAACCCTACGCACCTTACATTTTAATGACAAATCTTGTGACACATTATTTGACACAGGTGCAAGCCACTCGTTCATTTCAAAAAGATTTGCCAAAACTCTTGAATTGTCGTATTATAACTTAACAAAAGCCTTGATTGCCAGGTTACCCTCTAGTGCACTCATGAGTGCACAAAAATATTGCGACTGTAGCATACCAGTTAATGGCAAGGCATATGAAGCAAATCTGATAGTACTACCTGTAGTAAATTTTGACATCATTCTAGGAATGAATTAGCATAGTAACTATAAAGTAATGACTGATTATGTAAGAAAGAAGATCATTCTCAAGGGTGGGAGCAAGCCTGAAGTATTTATGGAAAAATTAGGCATTTCATCATCTTTAATCAACACTTTGCAAGCTAAGAAATTGATTTGAAAGAGATGTAATGCATACTTAGTAATAATGATGGGAGAAAAGATGGAAGAAATTCTTTTAGCAGACACTCAAATTGTAAGGGAGTTTAAAGGTGTATTCCCTGATGAATTGCCTAGATTACCACCAGTAAGAGAAATCAAATTCTTAATTGAGTTAATTCCTGGCACTCAACCAATAGCAAAGGCACCTTACCGCATGGCACCCAAAGAACTACAAAAGTTAAGTGAACAACAACAAGAGCTGATAAACAAAGGTTTTATTTGACAAAGCATGTTACCATGGGGAGCCCTAGTGCTCTTTTTAAAGAAGAAATAAAGTTCAATGTGAATATACATCGATTATCATAAACTCAATAAGGTAAACATTAAAAATAAGTACCCTCTACCATGTATTGATGATCTATTTGACCAATTAGCTGGAGTTTAGATATTTCTTAAGATAAATCTAAGATCAAGCTATCATCAATTAAGAGTCAAAGAAGAAGATATTCCAAAAACAGTATTTAGAACTCGCTAATGTACTATGAGTTCATGGCCATGTTGTTTGATCTAACCAATACTCCGTCCATCTTTATGGACTTAATGCAAAGAATTCTTAGACCATATTGTATAAGTCTGTATTAGTATTCATCGATGATATTTTAATTTGTTCTGAGAGCAAGGTAGAACATGAAAATCATCTAAGAACCATTCTAGAAACTCTAAGGCATCATCATTTTATGCAAAATAATATAAATGTGAATTTTGGCTGGATTCTATAGCTTTCTTAGGCCATGTAGTGAATGCCGAAGGAATCAAGGTCAATTAGAAAAAGATAAGCGTCATTCAGGAAAGGCCCCAACCAAAGACTGTGATGAATATTCATAGTTTTCTCAATTTTGCCAGGTATTATCAAAAACAATTTAAGGGAAATAGTTATACCCTTAACCAAATTAACACAAAAAATAGTACCATTCATTTGGAGTCAGTAATGAGAGGAACCTTTTCAATAGTTAAAATAAGCGTTAACAATCACCCTAGTACAAACCCTACCATAAGAGACAAAAAATTATCAAGTATATACTGACGGCGTCCATAGTAAGACTTGGAAGTGTTCTCATGCAAGAGAAGAAGGTAGTCGCATATGCATCTAAGCAATTAAAGATTCATGAATGGAACTACCCATTGCATAACTTAGAACTAGCAATAGTAGTATTTGCCTTAAAAATAAGAAGGCACTACTTATATGGAATGAGATGTGAAATTTTTTACTAATCATCAAAGTTTAAAATATATTTTTACTCAAAAAGGGTTGAGCTATCCACAGAGGCGATGGTTGAATTGATCAGCGACTACGACTTAGACATACAATATTATCTTGGTAAGGCTAATGTTGCAACTAATGATCTCAGTAGAAAAGCAGACCTAACTGCTATAATGGTAAGTCCTTTAATGGAAGAATTTAGAAAGCTAGGCATAAAACCTATTAATGGAAAGCAGTTAAATAGTTTACTTGAAAATAATACTACAGAGCCTATATTCATGCAACGCATAACAATTGCCTAAGAGAATGATAAGGGATAGTCAAAGCTAAGAGCAGATATCAAAAATGGTCGCATAATGAACTTACATCTGCAAAAAGGAGTTTATATTTATCATGAAAAAAGAATTTGGATTTCAAATGACTCATATATATGGAATCAAATTCTATCTGAAGCTATAACTTAGAGTATACAATTCACTCTGAAAATAATAAAATGTATAGGGATATGATATAGACCTTTTGGTGGCCTAAACTAAAGAAATACGTAGCTGAATATATCACTAAATGTCATATCTATAGTTTAATAAAGGTAGAATATCAAAGACCAGGTGGACTATTACATCTATTAAATATCCTAGAGTGGAAATGGTTTGATATTTCTATGAACTTTATAATGGGATTGCCCAAAAGCCATACTGGAGTATATACGATTTGGGTAATTGTAGATCATCTAGCAAATCAGCACATTTCCTTCCAATTAAGCAAATAGATTTAGTGGAAAAGCTGGCCATGTTATATATTAAAGAAATAATCAAATTTCATGGAATCCCTAAAACTATTATCTTAAATCATGATGGCAGATTTACCTCTCATTTTTGGAAGGCAGTGCATTAAGATTTAGGGACAATATTGGCTATGAGTACAGCATTTCATCCTCAAACAAATGGTCAGACTAAGAGAGTAAACCAAGTACTTGAAGACCTTCTTCAATTAAGCTTATTAAACTTCGACGGTAACTAGGAAGACCACCTTTTATTAGTGGAGTTTATATACAACAGCAGCTATCAGTCATGTATTAGAATGGTCCCATATGAAGCTATGTATGGCAAAAAATGTAGCACGTCATTGGCTTGGACTAAAGTAAAAGATGTTCAGTTATACGGATCTGATATAGTTGATGAGACTAATAAGAAAATTCATCTGATAAAGAGCAGGATTGGTACAGCTAAAGATCGATAAAAGAAATATCATGATGCTAAATATTGGATGCTAGAATTTCAAGTAGGAGATCAATTTTATCTAAAGGTAAGCCCAAAAAGAGGATTTCATAGGCTTGGCATAGCAGGGAATTTAAGTTCAAGATATATTGGACCCTTCGAATTAATCGACAAAATTGGAGACATCGCTTATAAGCTTAAACTACCAAATAATTTTTTTTTCATTCACAATGTATTCCACATTTCTTCATTACAAAGGTGTCTATAGAAATCATTCCAGCAAGTGTCTTTTCCTTCAATCAACCTTCAACCTAATTAAACTTTCAAAGAAGAACTACTTAAAATATAAAATTCAAATAATCAAAAATTACAGAGTCACCACATCCCAATAGTAAGAGTACAATGGAAGAATTCATTAGAAGAAGAAGCTACTTAGAAAAGAGAAGATTCCATGAGGAAGAATTATCCAACACTGTTCAATATGTCAGGTATTATTCTCACCCATAAATAAGTTTTATTTGTGAGATGTCGAGGATGACATCATCATTTTTAAGTAAGGAAGTCTATAATGATTAAAGTCATTACTAAGATAATTATAACTAAACCCAACTCAAAAATTAGGATCTCAAGTGACTTAAAAATTATGGCAAATTAAAATTACCATTGGATGAAGTATATTTGTGTGATTATAATGCCCAAGTTTGGGAGCAATCTAGATAATGAATACTCCTAAATTAATTTTTAAATTATTTAAATTTAGTAAATTAGGAAAATTAAATACAAGTCCAAATTTAATGATTTTAGTGTCATTATATTAAGAATATTAAAAAAAGGCTACACAAAAAGTTTCGTCAAATTTAGAGCTCCAGAAATTAATAAAAAATAAAATATTGCTCCAAATTAGAAAAATTTTTGCACGAGTGTATTTTTCACATCAAGATACACTTCCGTATCAAGTTTTATTATTTTTTGAAAAAAATGGAGAGAGAGAAAGTAGAGAGAAAAAGTGGAGATAAGAAGGAGGAAGAGAAAGTCAAATTGAACACTTAAAGCATTTATGAAGAAAATGATAAATTTGTTCACATCCAAATAATGGAGAAGAGAGAAAATTTAATTAATTAATTAATTAATTAAGAAAAGTTTATAAATACACCCCCACCACCCATTTTTCTCAGTTCCCCCACCCCCACTTCCTTCTCCTCCCCCACTCCCCTCCCCTTTATTTCCTCCCTCTCTTCCACGGCACCACCGATTCCTCCCGTCGATCTCTAGTAAAGCCTCACCAACGCTACTATAGGGTAAGAAATGAGAAAGAGATGAAATATTTTCGATTCTTTTCATTTCTTCTTCTTCTTTTAATAATAATAATAATAATATTATTATTATTATTATTATTATTATATTTTATTATTAATATTATTATTATTATATTTCCATTTATGCAGATTTTCTTTTTTTATATATGCGTATATTTCCTAATTTCTGTAATTTTCATTTCTATCATTTTCTTTTTCTATATATATATATATATATATATATATATTCTAATTTCTGTAACTTTCATTTCTATCATCTTATTTTTTTTATATTTTCTTTTTTTTTCAATATACGTATATATTTCCTAATTTCTGCAATTCATTTTTGTCATTTTCTTTATTTTTATATATGTATATTGACAGACAAAAAATACACGTCTAAGTTTGCACGTAAGTGTACATAATCTGAAGTAATAAGTGAAAATTTTAATTCCATGATATATCATCCTCTGGGAACGGTGGTTCTGATACTAAGTTATATTTTTTTCAATAATGTTTAGATGTTAATTTTTGGATAGATTATTGATTCCTAAATTAGCATTACAAATGACCTTAAGTTAACATATAATTTAATTAAATGGAGAGTTGAGTTTTCATTATAATAGTTGCAAGGGTTTGGTGATATAACTTCATTGTTGAATGTATACTTTAAATTTTCATGCTTAATTTAATCAAGTGAACACTATTAGAATCGAAGTTACCCTCCATTTACAATAGGTTCAAGTTTAATGCACAAAAAGAACTCCCATTGGGGTTCGTCCTTAGCACATAAACTTTCATGAGATCATGATTTTGTTAATTAGAACTTTCATGAGAGAATTGAGAACTCCCTACGTCTAGGTTACCAAATGATATCTTTTGCTCCTATTAATCTCACAAACAAGATTTCCATTAACCATGCATCATGCGCTTCACACACGATTTAGCTAGATGGGAGGATGCATTGGGTCAATGGACTATGTCACATCATCCATCGAGTTTTCCAACATCCTCCCATCCCTTCTACTTTGCTAAGCAGCAGAGCAAGGTTAATGGAGAGCTTAGTTCACAAGCATCAAATCTATTGGTAGTGCCTTTAAGGAAACATGCAAGTGAACTTGAGAATTTGTCACATAATTCTCAACTCTACTTGCACGACCTTCCTTGCTCTTACCCAATTGATGAGCTTGGAATTCATGTTCTTTAAATAAATTAATGATTTATTTAGGTTTATTTTTTAGAAAAATAATTTAGACTTTATTTCATTCAAGCATTCATTTCAACATTAATAATAAATAATAACAACATCTTTTCATTCATTCAAACAAATTCATTATGACATCACCATACCCCTTACAATTTCATACAATTACATCTCAACTCTCTCCAAAGGGATTTTAGCCTTCTATTACTAAATAAGCACAAACACACATACAAAGGAAAGTGAATCTTGACATTAGTTCACAGCATAAAAAAATCAAAGATAGTTAGAAAGAAATACTAAGAATCATCCAGAAAGTTTCCTGGGGTTCTTCTGGATTCCTCCTGCACTTCCTCTTGATTGCTCCATCCTTTTCCCTTTGTTATCTCCTTCTCCTTACTATTCTTTGTAAGCCTTCTTCCCCTTGGAGAGTTATCCTTTCTCCTCTTCCTGTAGCTTTTCGTTAAGGGCACTTGAATATCAAAAATTAGAACCATCTCAAGGTCTGAGATTGTCTCTTAAATAGGGAGGCTCTCAGCCCCAAGGTATTAATTATGTGACTCTTCATATTCACTATTCCGCTATGGCGCGCTGTAGTAGTAGCGTTCCAAATACTGTTCCGCTGTGGTGTGTTGTAGCAACTGAGGTTCAAAATGTTATTCATGCTGTATAAGTTGGCATTTTTCCTTAGGACACTGTTGTGCCCGCTGTAGCGCGCTACGGCTGTTTTATCTTCGAAAAGGCGGAATAGTAATTATTTCATTAACTCACATATAATTTGTAATAATAATCAGAAATGTCGTCACGATGCGCTGTAGCACACTGCGGCGGTTGAATGTTCAAAAATGTGGAATATTTACTATTCCATTAGTTCACATAAAGTTTGTATAAATAATCAAAAATGCCATCGCGGTGGTAAACTTTTCGTGAATGTGGAATAGTGAGTATTCAATTAGTTCATATAAACTTCTTAAGGATTACTTGGTAGCTACAACAGTTTTGTTTCAAGTTAGTGCAAATCCATATGGGGCATAGCGCACTGTGACCTGCTTGGAGCGCGCTGTGGCGTGCTTGGAGCGCGCTGCAGCGGTTTATTTTACAAGAAGGTGGATTTAGCACTGTTCAATTATTCTGCAAAAGGTTCTAATTTGTCTCCCAAGAAATGACGATGTGGCCTGCTGTGGTGCGCTGCAGCAGGCTTCTTTCCAAGTTCTCAGGTATACTTCCAAGTGAGGGATTTTGATGGGCCACCATGGCGCGCGTGGTGCGCCACGGCGCACTGCGGTAGTTTTCACTTAAAAGTTAGTGATTCAGCTCTTAGTTCCCATTTTCTTCATTTTTCCTGCAAAGGTATGATTTCCACTCAAAGTATATGGATATGAATATTAATTTGAATGCTAAAACATTATATTTTTACTATAAATTTTGTATACATCATATATATTTTTTAATTTCTACAACTATCATTTCTATCATTTTATTTTTTTTCAATGTATATTTATATTTCCTAATTTTTACAACTTTCATCTCTGTTATTTTTTTTCTTTATATGTATATATTTTCTAATTTTTATAACTTTTATTTCTGTCATTTTTTTTTTTATGTATGTATATATTTTTTAATTTCTGTAATTTTCATTTCTGCTATTTTTTTTCTATATATGTATATATATTTCTTAACTTCTACAACTTTCAATTCAATTATTTTTCTTTTATTTTATATATATATATATATATATATATATATATATATATATATATATATATATCTTAATTATAATAATAGATATTATTATTTTTAATATATAAAAATAAAATATCAATATAATATTAATATTGGTGAGTGACTTGAGTGTTATGCCATGTGTGCCACTTCTTATAATCTACAAAGAAAATTTTAAACTTTTAGGAGATATATTTTTCTTCATCCTAAATATTTTATTTTTCAACTTGGGAGGGGGTGTATGATTGAAGTTTGATTCTCCTCTTAATTATAAGCATATGAGAATCTTAATTGCTACATAATTAATTTTAATATTGAATCCAGAAATTGATTTCATTCAGAAAATTAACTTGTTGATATAATTATAGCAAATGATGAGGGTGCAATAGATATGAAATTCATTTTATTAAACTGAAATGAAAATACAAAAAAAAGGGAAATAAAAACATAAAGCAGTAACCAAAATCAATACAACCTTATCAATCATTATTTTCATCTTCCTCATTCACATCCAGGTAAATGTAATCCGCTGGCCAGTTGTCATCCGGGAAGGGGTCTCCTGCAGGAGGGCACGGCAGCCTAAACCAATCCGGTCCTCCATGCAAGCTGTACTCTTGGAATATGGTTCCGAGAGCATCATGAAATTTCGTTTGGAACTCACGCTGCCTGGCGACTTATCCCTTGATGAAATGCATATCATGTGCTAGGGAGATTCCCAAATCCCGTTGATGCACGTACATTCACGTCAATATTTTGTCCACCGTGGTCTGGCCAGCGGAAGTTGAAGCCTCACCTTCTTCTCCCCTCCTCTTCTTAGCTCGCACCCCCTCTTGAGTGCGGGTGCTCAAGTTTGTCAGTTATAGAGGAGCACGGGGCAGAATAGCAACGTCGGAAGAGAGGATCTTTACCCCTTGACTCTCGCAGAGACCTAAAATGAGTGACCCAAAAGCAAGAGCTGTGCAAGGCCTGGTCAGGGCGTTCCAGGCTGCTCCCTTATAATGGTGGAGATATGAATATATCCATTTCTTTGTAATGCACAAAGGAGCAACGCCCGTGACCGAGTCACCTCGCTTTGATGCCCGGAGGGCATGACAAAGCTGGATACGAACACATGCCAAGCACTACTCTACTCTGTTAGGAGTGCTCGAGGAATATTTGCCAGGTTTCCTCTCCATCCTGCATCGGGGCGAAGGATTTCGCTTGCAATTGCGACTGGGTCATATTGGGAGCACAACAGTTGGAGGTAGGAACAGTCCTGCACCTCAATTATGATATAGAATCTTTCAATGTCCCTGCTCCCAAACTCCACAATCCTCCCCTACACAAAAATTTTATGCCTAACCGTATTGATTGTGTTGGCATAAACCTTCTGCACAATGGAGAGGTAGGTTGGGCCTGTGGGACTTACCAAATGATCACAACCCATGTTCAGGACTTGATCAGGGTTCATAGGGTATGGATGCCCAAATCCTCACTCTGAGATTAATTTTCTTTTTATTATTACCTAGTTAAAGTGTTGTTTTGCTTCAACTGAAGAAAATCTTTTCTTATTAAAAGCCCCACCAGCTGTGGGGGCAGAAGTTCCCTTGCTCACCGTGGATTTCTTCCCTGAAGACATTTCTCTCTTAATGCTGAGAATGAAGGGATTTAGAGAAATGATGAATTAAAAATAGGTGGAAGGGTTTATAGCTGAGGTGCTTGAGTTCACAAGGAGGTGCAGCCTCACACTCCCTTCTAACAGCTTTTTATAATAATGAGAAGGATTTTAGATTATTGGATTAATCACACTTATTGCATTTTAACTCATGGTCAAAATTAGTCTTAAATCATGCCTTAAGTGTGATTCAATTTTTGGTCAAAAAAATGGAAAAACACAGCTTTTGCAGCACCTAAAATTTAGATTTAAGGTCCCAAGGCGCGTTGTAGCGTCTTTGACTGTCTTGGGAATCCAAGGTAGTAAATTCTGGCTGCAGCTGGGAATATTCCACCGCAGCGTACTACAGCGCGCTGTGGCGCCCTTGTCATTTTGTGCTGTGATTTGTCCACAATAGGGCGTGATAGCAAAAATTTCTGCTATAGCGCGCTGCGGCAAAAAAATCCACTGTAGCGTGCTACGATGGATTCTGAGCATATATTTTTCCATAAATTAAATTTAGTTCAAAATTTTTTCCCACCTTTAAAGATTTGGTTGTTTATTACTGTAGAACTACTCCTAAGTGCTAATTCTAACAAAATGGAGTTTTGGGTTGCCTCCCAAAAAGCACTTGGTTTGATATCATCAGCCTGACATGTTTAGAATCATTCTAAGTGGCTTCTTTAATTGTGGGTTTTCTTTTCCACACTTTTGAGTTATACGAGTGAGCATTTGTTGTGCTCCAACTCATAGAATCACTACTCTCCTTCCCATCTTCTATATTAGCAAGGGAGGTTCCCTTTTTCTTCTTCTTACCTCTCTTAATTTCCTTTTTCTTCTTTCTCCCCTTATGTCACTTCCTCCAGATGAGGTTTCACAGTGACCAGAAGCTTCATCAATGCTCATAATGTCCCCCTTACTCTCCAGTTACATATTAACCTTCTCCCAATTGGCCCTTGTAATCTTTTTCTTAAATAAAGTGGGCATTAAATTTATAACTTGTTCTTCTTCGTTAACTCTCACAGTCATTAGCCCCCTTTCCTCATCAATAATTGCATAAGAGCTGGCAAAGAATTGTCTCCCAAAAATTACAGTTGAGTTATCACTCCATCTGTCCCATTCACACACCAAGAAATCAGTAAGGATCATAAAACCCCTTATTCTTATGGGGACAACCTTCATAATTCTTATGGGGGTTTGAGACTCTAAATTTGCAAATTTTAAAATAATTGGTGTCTCGTCCACCCCCCTTACTCCTAATTTAGTGTAAACATGTCATGGCATAACATTGATCGAAGCCCCTAGATCACACAAAGGATCTAAAAGGACCTCGCCCTCAATCACACATGGGATATTCATTCTACCAGGGTCCCCTTCTTAGCTGCAGTTCTATCTTTGCCAATTCTTAGATCATAAATTTTTCTTGTTCTTTTCTTTTCATTATCATTTGTGGAATCAAGATTAATACAATTCATTTTTTTTGTATCTACATTAATTACAGTCACCGTTTCTCTAAGATTCAACTCAGTTGAGCTAGGGAGCATACCTTGCTGTCTAATAGACAATTGGTTGAAAATCTATCCCAATTGAACTTCAATATTCCTTAGAGATACGTCAATTCCTTGAATTAAGGTTTCATGATGGTTCATAGTCATTTCAGTTCGTTTCATGAATTGCATTATTTCAGTTTTAAATGCCCAAAAGGATTCTTCTAATCTAGTTTCTTGTTTATTGTTTTGATTGTGCTTATAAGAATTGTTGTCATTTTGAATCGGTCCGTTTTGTGGTTGGGAGTTAAGGTTTCCTTGAGCATTTCCTTCACTCTTAGGGAATTTTGAATGGTTTCTCCATCCTAAGTTATATGTGTTGGAGTAAGGGTTATTATGGGAATTATTATTTATATTATTGTTTCCCATGAAGTTAACTTGTTCAATTTGTGAAGGGGAAAAAGGATTATTTAGATTACAGTACTCATTATTATGATTCCCTCCACACAACTCACAGCTAACTTCATGAACAGCACTTACATTTAAACTTTCAATTTTGTTGGTTAATAATTCTATTTCCCTTTGTAGGAGACAAATTGGTTTGACTCGTTTAAGTTATTCACCTTTTTTTATTGGTGTTCAGCCACTCAATCGGCCATTGGTATCATTGTTTGCCATATTCTCAAGTAGATCAAAAGCCTCCTCAAAGGTTTTGCTACTTAAAGACCCTCCTGTGGCTGCATCAATAAGGGTCCTTGTGGGTGCATTTAATTCATTATAGAAAATTTGAACCTACATCCACAAAGGGAACCCATGATGCGGGCAACGCCTTAAGCAGTCCTTAAAATGCTCTTAGCCGTCATACAGATTCTCTCCTTGTTGCTGATAAAAGTTTGAAATCTCATTTCTTAGCCTGGCAATCTTGGCAGGTGGGAAATACTTGGCTAGGAATTTCCTTGCCAAGTCGTCCCAAGTCCTGATAAACTCGTCGGGTAGAGAACTGAGCCAAACTTTAGCTCTATCTCTCAGTGAAAATAAGAATAATTTCACTCTTAAAGCATCATCGGATACACTGTTAAATCAGAAGGTGTCGCATAATTCCAGAAAGTTTGATATGTGCGCATTTAGGTCAACCGATACTAGCCCACTAAATTGATTATTCTGAATCATATTCAATGTGGATGGTTTGATTTCAAAATTATTGGCCTAAATAGGAGGTCTAACAATGGCATTGGGAACTCCTTCAACAGTGGGAAGTGTGTATTCTCTAAGAAATCTCCTCCAAATATTTACCATTAGTTATACTGGATTTACTTTGAGATCTTCCATTTGTGCATTTTGTTGGTTAAGAATTACTTGTTCTCTCCAAGCTCTTAAATAGGTTTTATAAATTTCAGGATCATAAAAGAATTCAGTAAGGTTTATCCTACTGATACAGTTAAGGATTCAATAGCTAGAGCAAGTTATAGAAATCAAATTCAGCAATGTAATTTCACACACAATGGCCAGCAGATAAAAATTTCAACAATAATGATAAGCAATATCTTTCAGCACAATTTAAAAAAAAAAAATTTTAATTTTTCTCAGCAGCAAATAAATAAAAAGAAACTAAAGCAATCTAGTTATACTATAAAAATGGTCACAAAAATAATTACAGCTATGTAAGATTATATGCATAAATTACTTAGATCTAAATGACTAGTTACTAGAAAATTGTACTTAATACAAAATAAAACTGCTCCCCGGCAATGGTGCCAAAAGCTTGATAGACGGAAAATACACGTCTGCGTTTGCACGCAAGTGTATATGGTCTGAAGTAATAAGTGGAAGTTTTAATTCCGTGATTTATCGTCCTCTGGGAATAGTGTTTCTAATACCAAATTATATTTTCTTTCAATAATGTTTAGGTTTTGATTTTTGGATAGATTGTTGATTTCTAAATTAGCAATACAAATGACCTTAAGTTAAGACAAGATTTGATTAAAAAAGAGAGTTGAGTATTCATTATAATAGTTGCAAGGGTTTGGTGATATAACTTCATTATTGAATATATACTTTAAATCTTCATGCTTAATTCAGTCAAGTGAGCATTATTAGAACTGAAGTTACCCTCCAATTATAATAGGTTCAAGTTTAGTGCATAAAGAGAACTTTCAATGGGGTTCTTCCTTAGCACATAAACTTTCATGAGATCATCATTTGTTAATTAGACTCAATTCCCTATGTCTAGGTTACCAAATAATATCTTTTACCCCTATTGATCTCACAAACAAGTTTTCCATTAACCATGCATCATGTGCTTCACACACAGTTTAGCTAGATGGGAGGATGCGTTGGGTCAATGGACTATGTCACATCATCCATCGAGTTTTCCAACATCCTCCCATCCCTTCTACTTTGTTGAGCAGTCGAGCAAAGTTAATGGAGAACTTGGTTCACAAACATCAAATCTCTTTGTAGAGCCTTTAAGGAAAGGTGCAAGTGAGCTTGAGAATTTGTCACATAATTCTCAGCTCTACTTGCACGACCTTCCTTGCTCTTACCTAAATGATGAGCTTGGAAAATATGTTCTTTAAATAATATAATGATTCATTTAGGTTTCTTTTTTAGAAAAATAATTTAGACTTTATTCTATCCAAATATTTATTTTAGCATTAATAATAAATAATAAGAACATCATTTCATTCATTCAAACAAATTCATTACGACATCATCATACCCCTTACAATTTTATACAATTATATCTCAACCCTCTTCAAAGGGATTTTAGCCTTCCATTACTAAATAAGCACAAGCACACATACAAAGGAAGGTAAGCCTTGATATCAGTTCACAGCAGAAAGAAATCAGAGAAGGTTAGAAAGAAATACTAGGAATCACCTGAAGGTTTTCTGGGATTCTCTTGGACTCCTCCTGCACTTTCTCTTGATTGCTTTGCCCTTTTCCCTTTGCTATCTCCTTCTTCTTACTGTTCTTGGTAAACCTTCTTCCCTTTTGAGAGTTCTCCTTTCTCCTCTTCCTGCAGCTTTTCATTAAGGGCACTTGAATGTCAAATATTAGAACCATCTCAAGGTCTGAGAATGTCCCTTGAATAAGGAGGTGCTTAGCCCCAAGGCATTAATTATGTGACTCTTCATCTTCACTATTCCGCTGTGGCACGCTGTAGCAGCTACGTTCCAAACACTATTCCATTGGGGCGCGCTGTAGTAGATGATGTTCAAAACTTTGTTCATGCTGTATAAGTTGGTATTTTTCCTTAGGACGCTGCTGTGCTCGCGGTGGCATGCTACGACGATTTCATCTTCTAAGAGGCGAAATAGTAACTGTTTCATTAAATCACATATAGCTTGTTAAAATAATCAGAAATGTCACCGCGGTGCACTGCGGAGGTTGAGTGTTTTAAAATACTAAATATTTACTATTCCATTAGTTCAAATAAAGTTTGTATACATAATCAGAAATATCGCTACGATAAACTTTTTGTGAACTCGGAATAGTGACTGTCCAATTAGTTCATATAAAATTCTTAAAGATTAATTAAATATGCTCCCGTGGCGCGATGTGGCGCACCGTGACAAGCTGCAGTGGTTTTGTTCCAGGTCAGTGCAAATCCTTATGGGGCATAGCGCGTTGTGGCATGCTTAGAGCGCGCTGCAGCAATTTATTTTATGAGAAGGCGGATTTAGCACTGTTCAATTTTTCCGCATAAGGTTCTAATTTGTCTCCCGGGAAATGACGTTGTGGCCTACTGTGGCGAGCTACAGTGAGCTTCCTTCCAAGTCCTCAGGTATACTTCCAGGTGAGGGATTTTGATGGGCCACCATGACGCGCTGCGGTGGTTTTCACCGATAATTCAGTGATTCAGCTCATAGTTCTCATTTTCTTCATTTTTCTTATAAAGATATGATTTCCACTCAAAGTATATTGATATGAATGTTGATTTGAATGCTAAAATATTACATATTTGCTATAAATTTTGTATACATCATATATATTTTTTAATTTTTATAATTTTTATTTCTATTATTTTATTTTTTTTCAATATATGTTTATATTTCATAATTTCTATAACTTTTATCTGTCATTTTTTTTTATATATGTATATATTTTTAATTTATGTAATCTTCATTTCTGTCATTTTCTTTTTTTCTATATATGTAAATATTTTTTAGTTTCTGTAACTTTTATTTCTATCATTTTTTTCGTCTATATATGTATATATATTTTTTAACTTCTACAACTTTCAATTCAGTTATCTTTTTTTCATTATATATGTATATATATATATATATATATATTAATTTTAATGTATAATAATAAATTTCCAATATAATATTAATATTGATACTTTTACAAATATAAAATGAAAGATATAATTCTTTCATTTATTGCTTTTACATTGCTTTTAAGCTTTGATCTGCTTTGATATATTTATATGATATTTTGTACTCAAAACTTAAAATAAATGATCAAAAATTAGTATCGTAGTCTCATTCAAGTTGATCTTAAGTCTGTACAGACAATATGTTAGGCCAGGATAGACTGGTATCTAGAGAAATAAGGAGAGTGCACATAGCCTTTGAAGGGGAATTTGTAGTTAGTCAAGAACTCATATCTCAGATAGTTAGATAGACGTATCTAACTCCTCAAGTATTCAGTAACTTTGTCTAACATAACACATATTATATATTATTGTATTTTTTTTTGAATGATCACATATCATAAATATGTATATTACATTTATAATCATAAGAATATCATATTTAAATATCACATTTTATTTGTATATGTTTCTTATGTAGAGATCATATTACTTAAATATAAATTTTGATATCCTATAAATCTTACTTAAACTTTTGTGTCTGTAATAACCCTAGGTTATTATTTAGCTAAATCATTACTTAATTGCAGCCTAATTATTATTTCATTAAGTTTATTTAGTCATTAGAATCAACCCTCAAAATTTTGGAGCAATTCGGAGCCCAAATGAATATTTGGAATATTTTAATATATTTAATTAATTAAATAATTGAGATATTTAAACTGACCTCAAAATTAAAATCTAACTTCGTTAATACAGTCGTCACCCCCAAATTAGCTAGGGGTGATATTTTTGATGTATTTGGAAGTCGTCGGATTTTCTCAAATATTTTAATATAATTAAATACCCTGAAAAATAGAATAATTAGTTAATCATCAGAATCGAAATCTGACTTTGACATTGAATTCCTCACCCTCGAATTAGCTAGTGATGATTTTTTGGGATTTTTCGGAGCACATTTATCAAATCTGAATTTTTAATAAATTAAAATTTAGAATGGAATAAATATTTATTTCTTAAATCTATTTCCATTTTCTCTCCTTCGTTTCCTACACCTGATCACCCTTACCTATTCGGCACTTCATCTGCCTGCGCATGCAAGAAATCCCCTCCCTTTATCTATTTTCTTTTTGCTCAAGCACTCCACCCCTATGCTATGGATGGGAAAGGGCATGGCTCTCTCTCTATGCTTGAGCCATGCCTTCCCTTTGCTGAAGCCATGCTCTCCTTCTCCTATAAGATGGAAGCTCAGCCCTTCCTTCCATGTTTTGCTCTCAAGCTGAAAACTCCTTCCACTTCCCAAGCTTCGCCTCTTCCCCTCACTTGCTGTGTTTGCTATCGAAGGAGCCCTCGAGTCTCAAGCTTCCAAGAAACCAGCAAAGCTCCTTCTCCAAGCCAATATACCCTTTTGTTACACACTTCCTTGTGCTACTCTCTTCATCTGATATTAAAGTGTTGTGAATGATATTTTAATTATTTGTTGTATGGAGTTTAGGTATAATTTTCAGGCCTAAATAGGACCCAATGAGTCTAATCAAAGCTCAAGTTTTCCATTAAAACATAGTCAAAACTGTAGGATTTCTATATACCTAGTCCTTTAGCTCGATTATTTATATTGCTAAAAATATAGTTTTGTGTTGATTTGGTAATTAATGAAAAGGTCTCAAAAGACCTTTCCATCGGTATATGGAACCGTATGTGAGATGCTCAAAATTGAGAGTATTTGAGTACAAAATGTGACCCATTACAGTTTTTGCACAGGCGAAATTACCGTACACTGCAGTGCGTCGTAGCATCTGGCTCTCGGCCAGGGACCGCTACAGCGCGCCGCAATGCCCGCATCTTGGGTTGGCTATGCCTTAGCGCACCGTAGCACGCAACAATGCACTGTAGCACTTGGCTCTCGGCCGGAGAGCGCTACAGCGCATCGTAGCATATAGTTCTCAGGAAATCTGGCATCGTAGCGTGATGCAGCGCCTAAAAGTGCTGCAGCGTGCCACAGCAATAAATTCTGCCATAGTGCACCGTAGCTCTTGAAAGTGCTTCAGTGCGTCATAGCACTTACACCTCGAGAAAACTGGCTCCGTAGCGCGCCATAGCGCCTAGCTTTCGGCCAGAAGGCACTACAGCATGCCGTAGCACCCAAAATTGTCCAAAAGTGCCCTGAACTATCTAGAATTGCCCAAATTTGTGATTTTTTGAATTCTAATGACTCTAGGACCCTAATGGGGCTAAAATAAATCAAAATCAAATCTAAATTTAGTAAAATTAAGCATCGTATGAATGTGTAGGTGAATTTCAATGGGGAATCCACCATTTTACCATGAATAGTATGTTCTAAATCTCTTAAGAAATAACTTGAATATTTTATGCTAAATAGAAATGTTAGAATCTTTGATTGCTTGTATGACCAAGTAGAACTTAATAATCAAATTGTATGGAATTTAATTGCCTTACATTTGTAATCAAATATTAATCCCTTTTGGATTTGATTTAAGATTTGATTTGCTTTAATTATTCATTATTTTAATCATTGCGATATTTATGTATGTTAGTGAACATTCATATTTATCTTGGAACCCTATAGTTGATTAATTTGATGCTAACCTATAATTAAGCTAAAGAACCTTAAGAATTGATTAAGTAATTAATACTTAATCCAAATCTTGGAATGAACATCAATTATACACCAATAATACATTAATTTATCATTGATTTATCATTGATCCATAAATCAAACCATTGATCTTGATTGGATTGAGTTAGGAGTTCAACCCTAGCTTATCTGATTAAGGTCTAAGCCCTTAATCATCTAAATTAAGTTATCCTGATTGAAAGATGAATCACTTGCATAAGTCCAATAATTCACCTTGATTTGACATTGATCTTAAATCATTAAACTAGAAGTGCTATGGTCTATAATAAAGTCATGTGATTGAAGATATGAATACTTACCTTTAACTCTTTTATTTTCTCTTAAGTAAGACTCTTAGCTTGAGATAACTCATAAAACTAGAGTGATTTGCAAAATGATCAATTCTTAAGAATGCATATGATTAAATCTCATGGTTATAGTATAAGAGGAGATCATATGGGATACCCATCTGATTTGATTAAATTAATTTAGAGAAGTAATAATTATTGGATTAATAATTAATCTTAAATCTTAAAGTAGTACTATAGTGCAAGATCACTATGATCTTGCCTTAGTGTTAATAGTTCATTAGCTGCTAAGCCTTAATAATTGATAATACATTGAGGTAGGGAGACCTTATTGTGACATATCGAGGTAGGAACTTAGAAGATCCTCCTTAACCCTAAAGGTTTGATCGTAGACCCTTGTGGTAGAATTACCTAAAGTACTTAGAATGAGAATTCTTCCATATAGTAAAAACCTATATTGAGTAACCTTTGGGTCACACCTTTGGAACCTCGTGTAGGATTCACCTCAAAGGAGTATGAATTCATAGCTTTGGTGATCCTTGTTGACTAAATAGAATTGATTGAACTCAAATTATTAGTTGAGTTTAGTAGTGTACATCCATAGTGTTGGATTGCTTCAGTAGTATTCAGGAATGGTTGATTCACTTTAATGTAGGACTATATATATGTTCTATCCTACGAGTTTAGATGGATATAATCCCACTTATAATAAAGCATTAAATCCTAAAAGTGTGATAATTAGGGACTTAAACCCTTAGTTTGATTGAACATAAATTGCCATCGGGTGATGTCACCTATCGAAGATCACTTCCATAGGTGTGGTTTTAAACAAACTAAGTAATTCAAGCCACCCTCTTCAAGATGCTAAGTATGCTTGTAATTAGGGTATTTAACAACTTAGTTTGAAATATAAATCACCATCGGGTGATGCCTCCTATTGAAGATCACTTTAATAGGTGCAGCTTTAACAAACTGAGTGTTAAATTCACCTTTCTTGGAAACATACTAAATATGTGTATGCAACATTTCCAACTGATGATTTTAAGTAAAATCTTAATTAAAACAAATTATTGAAATTAGGACTAGGAGTCAAAATCTATTTAGATGTATTCTGCGAAATGGAGAAATCTGATTCATTATCTAATTTTAAAACATTTTCTAGATTTCTGGATTTTAAGGCATGTAATATAGATACATGAGCATGAACATAAGCATGATGTACGAGTATCAGTGATGATTTATATGTTATGAAATATTGCAAATATGAATAAGGGAAATTTAGGATGCAACGGTATCACAGTAAACTGTATTTCCTAATCAGATTTGTGTAGACATTGGTCATAGGACTCATAACAATTCAATGATATTTGTGTTGCATATCAGTGGCATACAGTATCATAGAATATATAGACGCATGACTTCAATGGCATACAACATAGTTTTACATATTATTTACTCAGTTTTGGATCATATACTATTTTTATTCTTTTTCAATATTCAGTATACCATCGGATTTACTTTACTTCAGTTTAATACAGTTTCAGATATTCAATTACTTTTATAGTTTTTATATAGCTCTATTTTATGTTATTTAAATCTTAAGTAAATAATTAGAACTGGTTAGATTAGTTTCGATCTGTTAGACTTATTGTTTAATATGTGGTACTTTTGGGATTCAAAAATTTGCTAGATCCTGAGCAGCTTATTGAGCTAGGTCAGGAAGACGTTCAGGAGGTTCTGGAGAAGTTCATGGAGTCATAGTAGATTTCTCCTTTAACTTTACTATTTTTAATTAGTTATTTCAGTTAAGTACTTAAACTTTATTTTAGTATTATTTTAGTAAACCGTTTGTAATAATTTATAGATGCATTTACTTTTCCATTATGAGATGAGTCTTTTCATTCAATTTTTGTGATGAATGTTTCTATATGTATGCTTAGCTTTCGCACTCTGTTTATATATTACTTATACTTAATATTGTGATGTGATCAGCATACTGGAAATACTAATATTTTATACATATATTGGATTCTTCATTGTATTTTGAATCCAATGAATGTATTTGTCTAATACTTAGGATAAAGATACTACTCTTATCTTAAGTATTAGCTCTTAAGTTACCAGCTTTCAATGTTATTCTCAACTATTCAGGGAGATAAGAAATTCTTCCCTGAGTAGCGCGTCACTCCACCGCCGATAGATTACCTCTTTTGTGCGTGGCGACGGGGCGGGGCGCTACAGTTAATATCAAAGAAACATCATAAAGTGTCATATAGGAGGATGTTTCTATCTTCTTTGTGATATGTTCTCTGTAATAGATAAGATCACAATCACTAAGTGTAAGAAAAGCAGCATCCATAGTTTATCCAAGTGAAATCTCAGAAATGAAATTAAGTATATCTAGAAATGACACCTTAGGAATTGAATGAACCATAAACGAGTAAAATAAGTTTAAGGGTTAAATACAAGTAATGAAGGACATCTTAGGATCTGAACAACCTTTAAAGAGTAAAATATATGAGTTAAATGCTTATAATTGAAATAAGTGGAAAACTAGAACCAATAATTGAATGAAATTTTAAGGATGGAATATCAGTAGTTCAATTTCTTCTACTACCTTAAGTTATTTGACAGAGTATTGGGCAGACAATTTCCAAGATGGCAAAGTTTATGGAAGGATTGTTGAACGAGTATCTCCTCACAGAGTAGAAGTGTTGTAACAACCCAAGGTTGTTACCCAGCTTGATTTTTATCATAATCATCTTGTAATCATCATTCCATTAAGTTCATCTAGTCATTAGAACCAAACCCTGAATGTTTGGAGCAATTCAGAGCTAAATCCAATATTTTGGATTATTTTAATATTTAATTAATTAGAAAATTGAGGTATTTATTTTGACCTCGAAATTGAAATCCGACTTCGTCGTTGCGATCGTCACCCCCAAATTAGCTAGGGGTGATGTTTTGGACGCATTTGGAAGTCGTCGGATTTTCGCTAATATTTTAATATAATTAAATGCACCGGAAAATAGAATAATTAAATAATCTTCATAATCAAAATCTGACTTCGTCGTTGAATTCCTCACCCCCAAATTAGCTAGGGGTGAATTTTTGGGAATTTTCGGAGCACGTTTCAAAAATCCAAATTTTTTAAATAATTAAGGAAAGTAAATAGCTAATTATCCAACCCCTCATTTGCAATTTCCCCCAATTTTAGCTTACAGCCCCCCCTTGCCTTTCGGCTGGCCATCCCTTCTTCCTCTCTTATGCCACGCCCCATTAATACTCCTTCATGATGGCTCCCTACTCCTCCCTCTCCCTAGGCTAATCATTTCTCTCCTCCTTTAAGAAGGAGCTCAAGCTCCTTCTTCATCTCCATTTAGCAAGATACAGCTCTTCCCTCCATTTCCTCCATTGCTAAGTGGTGTTGAAGGAGAAGAAGTTCAGCTCCACTCCAAGGTCCTGAAGGAAGCAGAGTACCCCATTCCTCTTCTTCCTCTCCTCTTAAGGACAAAAAGGTGCCCCTTTGCTCCTCTCCTTATCTTTCTCATATTGTTCTAATGTTGGAATGTAGCTTTGTAAGTCCATAAGCATGAATGTAAGCCATTATGACTCTTAAAAGCTTCACAAAAATTTGCTCTATTTTCATCTATTTTGCACACCCTATCATTCATCCATATTTTTCGCAAAGTTCGGATGTTTCATTTGTACTGATTTTGGTGTCGATGGAAAGGTATCGGAAATACCTTTTCATTGATATATGGCACCGCTCATGGGACTCTTTGGATTGAGATTAATTGAGCTCAAAAATAGGTCTTAGAGTTTTCATCCAAGCGAAAAATGCCGTCTGGCGCTGCAGCGCGCTGCAGCGCCCGAAGTTGCAGAGCTAGGCCACTGCAGCATGCTATAGCGCACTGCAGCATGCTATAGCGCACTGCAGCAAGCTGCAGCGGCATTTCAACAGAAATTATATAAACATATTAAAAAGTAATTAAATAGTAAATTCGCAAAGTAGACCTCTACAGCGCGCTGTAGCGCGCTGCAGCGCGCCGCAGCGGTATTTCATGAAAATTTTAGGAAAATTAGTATTTCACTATTTAAATAGTATTTTTGCAAAATGAGCCGCTCCAGCACGCCATAGCGCGCTGCAGTGGACTGCCGCGGGCCGCAGGGCACCCTGCCGCGCTAAAAGCGCTACCGCGCGAAAAGCGCTACAGTGCGCTCTAGCGCAAAAGGCGCTACCGCGCGCTGCCGCGCTAAAAGCGCTACAGCGCACTCCAGCGCGCTGCAATGCCCAATCTTGAAAAATTCCCAGAAACTTCTTTAAAATTGCCCAGTTTTAGCTGAAATGGCCAAAACTCTCCTATTTTTGTATTTTAAGGTCCCTTGGACCCTAGTGGGGCTAAGTTATACTAAATTTGAAGATTGCATAAAATTCTATGTTGAAATTAAATTTGAAACTTTGCCATTCTTAATGTGCTCAATAATCTACTATGTACTTTAAATGTATGTCATGTCAAATGCTAAGTAATAGAATTTTAAGTGCTTGTATCCAATAGGAGTCAGAATCCTTTTAGCAGGATTCTGCACAATGGAGACTTTGGATTCATTATCAGATTTAAAGTATTTTCTAGATTATCTCATGCAGTTTAGAAGCATGAGCATGAGCATAAGCATGAGGTGTGAGTATCAGAATGATGTATAAGTATCAGTGATGATTTATGGGTTACGAAATGTTGCATACATTATCTGGGGAATTTCAGGATGCATCGGCATCATCAGTAGACAGTATTCTCAATTGGATGTATGTATACATTGGACTGTACTGCTCATAATAGTTCAGTGATATTTTGGTGGCATATCAGTAGCATACGGTATTGTGGCATATTCAAATGTTCAGTTTCAGTGACATACAGCATAGTTGTACATATGATTACTCAGTTTCAGATTCAGTACTATTTTGATTTATATTCAGTATTCTGTTACAATTCAATTTTACTTTACATTGCTTTAGTTTTGTGCAGTTTTATACAGTTTTATGCTTTCAGTTATCCTTACAATACTTCTACAAATTTAATCACATTATGTAAATGTTAAATGAATAACTAGAACTACTTGGATTAGTTCGATGTGTTAGACTTATTGTCTAACATGAGGTACTTTTGGGATCCGACAATTTGCTAGATCCTGAGCAGTATGTTGAGCCAGGTCAAGTGGACACCCAGGGGATTTAGGAGAGCCCTTGGAGCACTAGTGGACTCTCCTTCAGTTTTACTTTCTACTTAGTATTTTCAGTTCAGTACCTACTTTTATTTCTGTATTTCAGTAAACTATTTGTAATAATTCTGGATGTATTTTCTTTTCTTTTCTGAGATAAAGGTTTTCATACAGCTTCTATGATTAATGTTTTAGATGTTTGCTTTAAGCTTCTGCACTCTGTTTGTATACCACTTATACTTAGTATTGTGATGTGACCAACATACAGGGAAATGGTGATATATTATACATATATTGGATTCCTATTTATTTTAAATCCAATGTATATATTTGCCTAATACTTAGGATAAGGATACTACTCTTATCTTAAGTATTAGCTCTCAACCCTACTTGAGGTTGAGTCAGCAGCCCTCCAGATGGGCTTAGTTTTCAGCAATTTTGGGGAGACGGGTTATTCCTCCCTGAGTAGCACACCGCTCTGCCGCCGATATGATTGTACTTAACTCTTTTGTGCGCGACGATGGGGCAGGGCGCTATAGTTGGTATCAGAGAAGTATCATAAGGTGTCAGATAAGGAAATGTTCCTATCTACTTTATGATCCATTCTCTGTAGCAGATATGATCACAATTACTAAGTGTAAGAAAAGCAGCATCCAAAGTTCATCAAGTTTATCTTAAAAATGAAAACTAAAAATGTCAAGAATGAGGACATCCTCAAAGTTGAATGAACATAATAACACAGCTAAAACAGTGAATGATAAAGCATAAACTGGACATCCTAGGATTTGAACGAACTTTAAAGAAGTAAAATATGCAAGTAAATTAGTTATTGGCAAAAGACAATTGTGAAATCAGAACTAATAATCAAATGCAGTTTTAGAAATGGTTGGATCGTGCGACCACTACCTTTTTAGAGGCAGCATGTTCCGATAGCTATCATCGTGAGATTTTGGGAACTTTACTCTGAGGATCAGCAGATAGATGGTAGTTCTGGACCTATAAAAGATTAGCAAGAAAGCATCTAGAAGTCTCATACAATGATTATTGTGCCGCCTTAATGGCAAAATATTGTAGTTATTCTCCTTTAATTGTCTCTTGTATCTCCCTTTCACATCAATTTGTCATTTATGTATATCCCTGCAACTTCTCTTTGAAAAGTAAGAAAATGTGATTTTGTTCTGTTCCCTAAAATTTTATCCCTGGAAGTTACAGTCATGATCCAGGATCTCCTCCCATTTAAACCCCAATTAAGAATACTGTCCCACCTTTAGGTGGGCCCAGCAATGGTAATTCTCAGTAAGCTCGAGAGGACTTGTAGAAACTGAAAAATTTAAGGACTCTGTAAATGGCTTTGTTAAATATTGCCTAAATAGGCTAAATCATAAATAGTGTATAACCTTTAGATTATGAGCCATGTTGATCAAAGATAGTTTCAGGCCTCAAAAATGACCTTTTCACCTTTTAGATTAGATTAGGCTAATCCCAATGGTTTGGACTTTAAGTCTTGTTATCCAAACCACTCCTAAGCCTTAGTGTTGGGTCAACTGGACCAAACCCAAATTGGATGAATTGTGTAGATAACTTTACCATAGCTGGGTATGATAAATCCCTAATTAGGGTTATCCACTAATTTGAGTCTAATTGCTCAAGTAGCAATCCTGATCTTATGTTCAAGGTGTTCTTCTCTAGTTATAAACCCAAACTTTTCTTAGTTTGAATTGTCAAGCCTTAGATTTATCTTGGGTCAAGTCACACTCTTGTGACTTATAGTAGTAGTTCTTTCCTTGTAGAGTATCTTATAAAATTGGATGAGTAACTTCATATCCCATTGGTTAATGGATTTGTTGAAGCCTTGAAGGTATTATTGGATAAGTCATCTTGTGACTTGAATTTTTAGCCTAGCTTATTCTTTAGATTTAGATCACATCACTCCGTTGGAATGAGTATTCCCATATCCTTTGGAATGGGTAGTTATAACCATTGAACCTTAGTTGATTAATTCAAAATTTATGACTCCGGGTAGTAGCCTTATATCTATTTTCTAATATCTTATCCTAAAGGGATAAAGTGACCTCCTGCCTTGATCAATTTTGTTGACCTTTATAACTTTAAGGTATTAAGTCATATTATGTGACTTGATGCATTAGACCTTCCTCTTCCTTGAGGTTGAGTATTTAAATAGGGTATTCACCCTCTTTAATGTAAGGTTACATCATGGTTAGATCATTCTAACTTTTGTATGTAAGATCGTAAGTGTAGCTTATAGTAAACCTTTTCTCATTAGTAGACTTGGTCTAGTAATGGTGTTTTATCTAGCTCTTTGATCTATGACCCAATCTAAGTCAATGGATCTTTGCTCTTTGATATTTAACCTTTATTTAAGTTGTAAAGTCTTTGAATTCTAATTCTTGAGTTAGAATTTATAGTTATCCTTGGGAATCATTTTGGTTAAGTCATTTGTGGTGACTTAATAAGTTAACCTTGTACTTTTCCTTATCCATCTTAATTGGATAGTAATTCCCTTTGCCTTTAGTATAATTTGCATTAGGTGATGGATGTCACTTAAAGTGTAATAGCCTAGCTGTAGAGGATCTTATTCCCTTTTTAATATGAAAATCTCCTTTCACAAGTATTTTAAGTTTGACCCAAGAAAGTGTGCCTAGGTCATGATATGACATAAGCATTAATTAGTCATTCCCTTGGAATAAGCCCTCCTTCCAGCTAAGATAAATTTAGCCTATAAATCATTAGTGGTTTAAGTAGTACCTTGTGAGTTATATTTTAGCATCTAGTTCTAGAACCTCTGGAATAAGTCATAGATTATGACTTATGATTGCAGTCTTAGCCTTATTAAGCTTCCTAACACTTATCCTTATGGGTAAGTGAGTTCCTTACCTCATCCAAGTCATAGCTTATAACTTGTGTTAGTAGTATTTGTGTAATATCATAAATCTTTGGTGTTAAAGTCATCATGTGTGACTTAATATCTCAAGCCTCTCGAAAGGCTTCAAGGAACATATCCCAAGGGATATCGTCCAATTCATAATCGGCAAACTTGGTGTTTCGCTCGTTCTCCCACCAATATTTCGCCTCTTCTTGGAATAGATGAGTGATTAGATGGATTTCTTCAGAGTTTGGACACTTAATACATTCCAAATTTTTCTCGTCTATCTTCAACCAGCCAATAGTATCCATAGGGTTTAGTGCCCCATTAAAGGTAGGCGTTCTAAGATGCACAAAGCTAAGAAGGATTCCATCTTCTGAGAAATGAGAGGAAGAAGGAGCTCCCATCTGCGGGGAAGACTATTGACGAACGCTTAAAATAAGGGCATGGGCTTCTTGCACCTGTTGCGCATTACTTTCAATCAGGGCTCTCATTAGACTAGCCATTAAATTCACCTCATTGGGTCCTTCCGAAGATGGGATTGCATTTTTAATCGGTGTAGGAGCTGAGTGAGATCCTGGATTCCTGAATGCAATTAAAATTATGCATTTAGCAAATAAAACCAAATTCTACTATCTTTTCAATCATTACTTTCCATGATAAGAAGTTACAAAGGTAAGCAAAAAGAGAGATAAACTGATATGAAAGGAGGACATGATGTGAATCCAGGAACATCAATTATAATATTTTCCCATAATGGCAACATAAAAATAATCAAATGTACTGCTCGATGCTTCCTATATAATCTCCTAAAAGTCCAATACCATTATCTAGCAGCAGAACCTCCAAGCAAAATTCTTAGAATCTGGAGATGATAGTCATCAGGACAAGTTGTCTCTTGAAAAATAGTGGTCACACAGTCCAACTATTCTTTGGCAAGAACAGAAAGATTAGTTCCTCTGAAGGTTGGATAAACTAAGATCTTATCTAGCACTTGTAGCACCCCGCCCCGTCACCGCGCGCAAAAGAGTTAAGTACAATCATATCGGCAGCGGAGCGGTGTGCCACTCGGGGAGGAATAACCCGTCTCCCCGAAATAACTAAAAACTAAGCCCATCTGGAGGGCTGCAGACTCAACCTCAAGTAGGGTTGCGAGCTAATACTTAAGATAAGAGTAGTATTCTTATCCTAAGTATTAGGAAAATATATACATTGGGTTTAGAATATAATAGGAATCTAATATATGTATAATATATCAGCATTTCCAGTATGCTGGTCACATCACAATACTAAGTATAAGTGGTATACAAATAGAGTGTGGAAGCTTAAAGCAAATATCCAGAACATTCATCACAGAAGCTGTATGAAAACATTCATCTCAGAAAAGAAAAGAAATTACATCCAGAATTATTACAAATAATTTACTGAAATACTGAAATAAAAGTAGGTACTGAACTGAAAATACTAAGAAGAAAGTAAAACTGAAGGAGAGTCCACTAGTGCTCCAGGGGCTCATCCTGAATCTTCTGGGTGTCCTCTTGACCTGGCTCAACATACTGCTCAAGATCTAGCAATTTGCCGGATCCCAAAAGTACCTCATGTTAGACATATTGTCTAACACATCAAACTAATCCAAACAGTTCTAATTATTCATTTAACATTTACATAATGTGATTAAATCAGCAGAAGTACTGTAAAGATAACTAAAAGCATAAAACTGTATAAAACTGCACAAAACTGAAGCAATGTAAAGTAAAATTGAACTGTAACTGAATACTGAAAATAAATCAAAATACTACTAAATCTGAAACTGAGTAATCATATGTACAACTATGCTGTATGTCACTGAAACTATGCATCTGAATATGCCACAATACTATATGCTACTGATATGCCACCAAAATATCACAGAACTGTTATGAGTAGTACGGTCCAATGTATACATACATCAAGTTGGGAATATTGTCAACTGATGATGCCGATGCATCCTAAAATTCCCAAGACAATGTATGTGACATTCTGTAACCCATAGATCATCACTGATACTTATACATCATTCTGATACTCATGCCTAATGCTTATGCTCATGCTCATGCTTCTAAACTGCATGAGATAAATCTATAAAACACTTTAAAATCTGATAATAAATCCAAAGTCTCCATTGTGCAGAATCCTTTTAAAAGGATTCTGACTCCTGAATTCTAATCTCGATAATTGGTTAAGGTTGAGAGTTTACTAAAAAAAAATCATTAGCTGGGGAGATTGTATACACGTATTTAGCATATTTGCAAGAAAGATAGATTTAACCCTTAGCTTGTTTAAACTGCACTTATCGAAACGTACTACGATAGGAGGCAGAACTCGGTCATAGTTTACATCTCAAGCTAAGCCATTAAATACCCTAATTACAAGCATACTTAGTGGTCTACGCAAAGTGACTTAAGATACTTAGTTTGCTTAAAATATACTTATCGAAGCGCACTACAATAGGAGGCAGAACCTGGTCACACTTTATATCTCAAACTAAGGATCTTGTTCACTAATTGTAACACTCTTAGTCTTAGAGGATTTACTCTAACGGGACTGTATTCGTCTAATCCCTCAGGATAGCACCTGGTCATAAGTACACATTGGAGTGAATCAACCAATCCTAAATATTACTGAAATACTCATGTACTATGGGTATACCCTACTATACCCAACCAATAATCTGAGTTCAGGGGGTTCTATTTAATCAACAAGGATTTATCAAAGCTATTAATCCTTACTCTAAATGGGTGTATCCTACACAAGCTAGCTAACAACTTTGCGTTGTTATAGACTCCCCCACTTAAAAATGATGTCGTCCTCGACATCATCACTAAGAAGGGAAAAGAAAATGCATATGATTAAGAATTGAAATTTAGAATTTTAAAGGTACCTGAATTATCAAAGAGACTTGGATATTTCTGTCGCATATTGCCCTCCTCTTCCCAAGTGGATTTGTTAGAAGAACAATTCCTACACTGGACCCTTACTATGGGGATAGATTTGTTATTGAGCTGCTTTTGATCCTTACCCAGGATTTTGACAGGCTTAACAAGATTGATAGATTTGATTGAATTTCTACCGGGGATGATAAAGATTAAGTGATGAGGCTCTCTTAAGCAATTCCTGAATGCATAACACACTGTGTGTTGCAGAGAACTCATCGGACCACCATAATTTATAGGCTAATGATCTAGATTTTAGACCGAATTTAGAAAGGCCCACAAAGCTTAGACTGAGCCTTATAACCATGATATGGCGGCAGATTTCTTTTGTTGGTTTTAATCTTAGGTAGACGAGATCATTTTCTTGGAAATTTAAAAGAAAGATAATGAAGGTTATGATATTATGCCTGCTGAAAATGACTGCTTTGGAAATACATAACATCATGATAATTTTTCTTAATATAGAGTTTGGTCAGCTTCATCACAAAAATTAGCTAAATTAATTGGGATGAGAAGTGCCGATTAGGTCAGTCAATTAACTACAACCCAGATTGAGTCGACACCGAATCTGGACTTATGATGAGACTCATGGGGAAAACAAACCATACTCCCTTTGGGAATCAGCACAAGATGGAGAGAATTTATAGGCTTTTGATGCCTGCCTCGATTAGGCTAAAATAGATGTAAATTCTCTCCATCTTGTGCTGATTCCCAAAGGGAGTATGGTTTGTTTTCCCCATGAGTCTCATCATAAGTCCAGATTCGGTGTCGACTCAATCTGGGTTGTAGTTAATTGACTGACCTAATCGGCACTTCTCATCCCAATTAATTTAGCTAATTTTTGTGATGAAGCTGACCAAACTCTATATTAAGAAAAATTATCATGATGTTATGTATTTCCAAAGCAGTCATTTTCAGCAGGCATAATATCATAACCTTCATTATCTTTCTTTTAAATTTCCAAGAAAATGATCTCGTCTACCTAAGATTAAAACCAACAAAAGAAATCTGCCGCCATATCATGGTTATAAGGCTCAGTCTAAGCTTTGTGGGCCTTTCTAGATTCGGTCTAAAATCTAGATCATTAGCCTATAAATTATGGTGGTCCGATGAGTTCTCTGCAACACACAGTGTGTTATGCATTCAGGAATTGCTTAAGAGAGCCTCATCACTTAATCTTTATCATCCCCGGTAGAAATTCAATCAAATCTATCAATCTTGTTAAGCCTGTCAAAATCCTGGGTAAGGATCAAAAGCAGCTCAATAACAAATCTATCCCCATAGTAAGGGTCCAGTGTAGGAATTGTTCTTCTAACAAATCCATTTGGGAAGAGGAGGGCAATATGCGACAGAAATATCCAAGTCTCTTTGATAATTCAGGTACCTTTAAAATTCTAAATTTCAATTCTTAATCATATGCATTTTCTTTTCCCTTCTTAGTGATGATGTCGAGGACGACATCATTTTTAAGTGGGGGAGTCTATAACAACGCAAAGTTGTTAGCTAGCTTGTGTAGGATACACCCATTTAGAGTAAGGATTAATAGCTTTGATAAATCCTTGTTGATTAAATAGAACCCCCTGAACTCAGATTATTGGTTGGGTATAGTAGGGTATACCCATAATACATGAGTATTTCAGTAATATTTAGGATTGGTTGATTCACTCCAATGTGTACTTATGACCAGGTGCTATCCTGAGGGATTAGACGAATACAGTCCCGTTAGAGTAAATCCTCTAAGACTAAGAGTGTTACAATTAGTGAACAAGATTTTTAGTTTGAGATATAAAGTGTGACCAGGTTCTGCCTCCTATCGTAGTGCGCTTTGATAAGTGTATTTTAAGCAAACTAAGTATCTTAAGTCACTTTGCGTAGACCACTAAGTATGCTTGTAATTAGGGTATTTAATGGCTTAGCTTGAGATGTAAACTATGACCGAGTTCTGCCTCCTATCGTAGTACGTTTCGATAAGTGCAGTTTAAACAAGCTAAGGGTTAAATCTATCTTTCTTGCAAATATGCTAAATACGTGTATACAATCTCCCCAGCTAATGATTTTTTTTTAGTAAACTCTCAACCTTAACCAATTATCGAGATTAGAATTCAGGAGTCAGAATCCTTTTAAAAGGATTCTGCACAATGGAGACTTTGGATTTATTATCAGATTTTAAAGTGTTTTATAGATTTATCTCATGCAGTTTAGAAGCATGAGCATGAGCATAAGCATTAGGCATGAGTATCAGAATGATGTATAAGTATCAGTGATGATCTATGGGTTACAGAATGTCACATACATTGTCTTGGGAATTTTAGGATGCATCGGCATCATCAGTTGACAATATTCCCAACTTGATGTATGTATACATTGGACCGTACTACTCATAACAGTTCTGTGATATTTTGGTGGCATATCAGTAGCATATAGTATTGTGGCATATTCAGATGCATAGTTTCAGTGACATACAGCATAGGTGTACATATGATTACTCAGTTTCAGATTTAGTAGTATTTTGATTTATTTTTAGTATTCAGTTACAGTTCAATTTTACTTTACATTGCTTCAGTTTTGTGCAGTTTTATACAGTTTTATGCTTTTAGTTATCTTTACAGTACTTCTGCTGATTTAATCACATTATGTAAATGTTAAATGAATAATTAGAACTGTTTGGATTAGTTTGATGTGTTAGACAATATGTCTAACATGAGGTACTTTTGGGATCCGGCAAATTGCTAGATCTTGAGCAGTATGTTGAGCTAGGTCAAGAGGACACCCAGAAGATTCAGGATGAGCCCCTGGAGCACTAGTGGACTCTCCTTCAGTTTTACTTTCTTCTTAGTATTTTCAGTTCAGTACCTACTTTTATTTCAGTATTTCAGTAAATTATTTGTAATAATTCTGGATGTAATTTCTTTTCTTTTTTGAGATGAATGTTTTCATACAGCTTCTGTGATGAATGTTCTGGATATTTGCTTTAAGCTTCCACACTCTGTTTGTATACCACTTATACTTAGTATTGTGATGTGACCAGCATACTGGAAATGCTGATATATTATACATATATTAGATTCCTATTATATTCTAAACCCAATGTATATATTTGCCTAATACTTAAGATAAGAATACTACTCTTATCTTAAGTATTAGCTCGCAACCCTACTTGAGGTTGAGTCTGCAGCCCTCCAGATGGGCTTAGTTTTTAGTTATTTCGGGGAGACGGGTTATTCCTCCCCGAGTGGCACACCGCTCCGCTGCCGATATGATTGTACTTAACTCTTTTGCGCGCGGTGACGGGGCGGGGTGCTACAAGTGCTAGATAAGATCTTAGTTTATCCAACCTTCAGAGGAACCAATCTTTCTGTTCTTGCCAAAGAATAGTTGGACTGTGTGACCACTATTTTTCAAGAGACAACTTGTCCTGATGACTATCATCTCCAGATTCTAAGAATTTTGCTTGGAGGTTCTGCTGCTAGATAATGGTATTGGACTTTTAGGAGATTATATAGGAAGCATCGAGCAGTACATTTGATTATTTTTATGTTGCCATTATGGGAAAATATTGTAATTGATGTTCCTGGATTCACATCATGTCCTCCTTTCATATCAGTTTATCTCTCTTTTTGCTTACCTTTGTAACTTCTTATCATGGAAAGTAATGATTGAAAAGATAGTAGAATTTGGTTTTATTTGCTAAATGCATAATTTTAATTGCATTCAGGAATCCAGGATCTCACTCAGCTCCTACACCGATTAAAAATGCAATCCCATCTTCGGAAGGACCCAATGAGGTGAATTTAATGGCTAGTCTAATGAGAGCCCTGATTGAAAGTAATGCGCAACAGGTGCAAGAAGCCCATGCCCTTATTTTAAGCGTTCGTCAATAGTCTTCCCCGCAGATGGGAGCTCCTTCTTCCTCTCATTTCTCAGAAGATGGAATCCTTCTTAGCTTTGTGCATCTTAGAACGCCTACCTTTAATGGGGCACTAAACCCTATGGATACTATTGGCTGGTTGAAGATAGACGAGAAAAATTTGGAATGTATTAAGTGTCCAAACTCTGAAGAAATCCATCTAATCACTCATCTATTCCAAGAAGAGGCGAAATATTGGTGGGAGAACGAGCGAAACACCAAGTTTGCCGATTATGAATTGGACGATATCCCTTGGGATATGTTCCTTGAAGCCTTTCGAGAGGCTTTTATCCCAGCATCAACTCAAGCAATTTTTGAGGATGAACTGCTTCACCACACTCAGAGAAATAGATCAGTATCTAACTACGAGCAAGAATTCTGGAGACTATCTCGCGTCATTCCAGACTTAGTCAGATCTGAAGCTGCCAGGTGCCATCGATTCCTAAAAGGATTAAGGGACTCCATTAAGGCTCATCTAGTGTCCCGCTAAATCAAGAAGTTGGCAGAATTAATTGAGGCGGCTCGTCTCTAGGAAAGATTCCAAGGTCAGATGGACCGGAAGCCTAAGGTTGTGTTTGTGCAGCCAAGGAAGGAGCACTTTGGTCATCATAAGATGGCAAAATTCTATAACATTGAAGCTGAATAATCCCAACCCCAGAACTCTGAATGCAAGCAGTACCATTCGTATGAAAAATGCTACCACTTTGGTGGTGTGTGTTTTACATGTGGTCGATGTGGTCAACGTTATTTCGACTGCAATTCTAAGAAAATAATCAACGGAGTGCTCATCGACCACTCCTGTCATATATAAGTATTCCGTGCACAAATGAGGAGCAGCCAAGAACATGCCCTGGCTGTGATGTCAGCTCCTACTTCAAATACTGAGGCAGTTGTACCTGCGCAGAAGCCGACCTATAATTGCCAAGTCCAGTGGCCCCAGGGCTAGCAACCAATTGCCCCTGCAAGAGTATATATGCTAACTCCCGCATCTACACATGAAGACAATGATGTCATTTCAGGTATGCTTTAAATTAATTTTATTCAGTCTTTACTATTTCAGTATTTTTGAATATTTGAATAGCAATCCTTATTAAATTACTATAATCTTAGGCACCTTAATGATAAATGATAAACCTTGTAATATTCTTCTCAATACTAGAGCAAGTCATTCCTTTGTATCGAAAAGCTGGGTGAAAATTCTTAAGCTACCAATCTATCGATTAGCAAACTCGTTGAGCATCGGGTTACCTTCCGGAGCCTGTATGCAATCCTAGCAATTCTGCAACAAATATATTCCTATTAGTAAGCAAAAATATGGAGCTAAATTAATTATATTGCCAATCACAAATTTTGATATAATTCTGAGAATGAATTGGCTAAGCAAACACGGTGCTTCGATAAATTGCCAAAAGAAGAAAATCACTTTGGGCAATGTAAGTCAGTCAAAAACCTTTGTTGGAAGATTTAGAACCCAAGCATTATTGATCAATATAATAAAAGCAGAAAAGTTAGTCTGAAAGGGATGTGATGTGTATCTCATATTAATGTTAGGAGAAAATGAAGAAGTCATTCATATTTCTGAGAATCAAATAGTTTGTGAATTTCTAGATATTTTTCATAAAGATCTATCTGGTCTTCCTCCCATTAGAGAAGTAGAATTTGCTATATAATTAATTTTGGGAACCCAACCATTGTCAAAAGTTCAATATCAAATGGAGCCTAAGGAACTTCAATAATTGAAGAAGCAGTTTCAAGAGTTGCTTGAGAAAGGTCTTATCTGGCCAAGTTTATCTCCTTGGGGAGCACTAGTATTATTCGGGAAGAAGAAATATGGATCGATGCATATGTGCATCGATTATCGAGAGATGAATAAGGTAACTATTAAGAATAAGTGCCCACTGCCTAAAATAGATGACCTATTCAATCAGCTTTTAGGAGCTAATGTATTTTCCAAGATCGATCTGCGATCTAGTTACCATCAGTTAAGAGTTAAAGATGTAGATATAGAAAAGATAGCTTTCAGAACATGTTATGGACATTATGGACTTAAAGCAGCATGTGCTGAAAGTATATTTGGATAAATTCATCATCGTCTTCATCGATTATATTTTGATCTATTCCAAAAGCAAAGCAGAGCACGCGAAACACCTAAGGTTGGTGTTATAAGAACTTAGAAACCATGAACTATATGTCAAGTATTTTTGCAAATTTTGGGTTGATTCAGTCACTTTTTTGGGTCATATTGTAGACACTTAAGGAATCAGAGTAGACCAGAACAAAGTCAATACTATCCAAGATTAGCCACAGCCAAAATCTGTAATCAACATCAGAAGCTTTCTGGGATTAGCAGGCTATTACAAAAAGTTTATAAAAGGCTTTTCTCAGATAGTGTTGCCTCTAACAAAGTTGACTCAGAAGGCATTGCCATTCATTTGGAGTCCCGAGTGTGAGAATGCATTTCAATTTCTATGAGATAATCTTTCTTCTACCCCAGTTCTTGCCCTACATAAAGAAGGTATGAACTACCAAGTTTATACCGACGCTTCTGGCATAGGTTTGGGTTGTGTTCTGATGCAGGAAGGAAAGGTCATTTCTTATGCATCTCGCCAATTAAAACATCATGAAAAGAATTATCTGTTCATGATCTCGAATTAGCTATTGTATTTTTTGCCTTAAAGATCTGGCATCATTATTTGTATGGCATCTAATGTTCCATTTTCATAGATCATCAGAGTTTGAAATATATTTTCACTCAGCGCAAACTCAACTGTCGTCAGTGAAGATGGCTCGAATTAATAAGTAATTATGATTCAAGTATCCAGTACCATCCCGATAAAGCTAATGTTGTGGCTGATGTGCTCAGCAATCATGCTACACTTTCCTCAATAATAGCATCAAGTTCATTAGAAGAAGAATTCCGAAAGCTTGATATCAAGCCCGTTCATGGTGTTATGCTAAGCGAGCTAATATCTATAAGTATCATTGAACCAACCTTTCATTGTGATTTCTCCATCTAACAAACAAAGGATGAAGATAATATGAAGTTTAAAATGGATATCAAAAGTGGACGTCATTTTGATCTGCATCTGCAAGGAAATGTAATCTATCAAGGTGATCGCTTATGGATTCCCAAATCCATGTCTCAAGAGATTTTAGTGGAAGGCCACAATTCTGGGTACTAGGTTCATCCTGGTAGTACTAAAATGTATCAAGATCTGAAGAAGTTATTTTGGTGGCCTGGTATGAAGAAGAGCATGGCAAAATTCGTAGCAAGGTGCCATGGTTACAACCTAGTTAAAGTATAACATCAGAGTCTTGGAGGACTTCTCCATCCCCTATAAATTCCTAAATGGAAATGGTTTGATATTTCCACGAACTTCGTAATGGGTTTACCCATGTCGAGGTCTGGTGCTGATTCTATCTTGATCATAGTTGATCGGCTGACCAATCAGCACATTTTATTCCAATGCGTCAAATTGATTCTGTAGGAAAGTTAGCAAAGCTGTATATTAAAGAAAAATTGTCAGGCTTCGTGGAATTCCAAGATCAATCGTATCCGATCATGATAGTAAATTCACTTCTAAATTTTGGCATGTTGTGCATCAAGACCTGGGAACTACCTGGCCATGAGCACCGCTTTTCACCCTCAAATAGATGGTCAAACAGAATGGGTAAATCAGGTTCTTGAAGATGTCCTGCATTTGTGCATTCTTGATTCTGGCAGTTTTTGGGAAGATCATATTCCCTTAGTTGAATTTGCTTATAACAATAGTTTCCAATCAAGTATCGGCATGGCTCCGTATGAAGCCTTGTACGGCAGAAAGGGCAGCACTTCCTTAGTTTGGTCTGAAATAGGCAGTGTTCAACTGTATGGTTTTGATTTAATAGAAGAAATGAATAAGAAAGTGCAATTAATCTAGTAGAGAATCAAAGCTGCTCAAGATCGCCATAGTAAATGTCACGATGCCCATCATCGTTCTCTGGAGTTCAATGTTGGAGATTTTGTGTATCTCAAAGTAAGCCCGATGAAAGCAGTATTTCATTTTAGTGTAGCTAGGAAGCTCAGTCCTAGCTATGTCGGACCATTTGAAGTAATAGAGAAATCAATTTTGCAGCCTATAGATTAAAACTCCTTAAAAATTTCTTTATAGTCCACAATGTGTTTCTGTAACAACCCCAGTTATTACCCCAGCTAAATCCAGATTAATTAAGCCAAACCAAGCTTTGATTTTGATTCCATTAGACTCAATGGGTCATTTAAACCTAGCCCTAGAAGTTTGAAATCAATTGGAGCTAAATTGGGAATTTTGGTATTTTTGCCTAATTTTGAGCCCTAGAAAATACCTAAATTAAATTGATCTCTAAATTAAAATTTGATTTCATTTTTTGAATTTCTCATACCCTAAGTAGTTAAGGGTGAATTTTTGGGAATTTTTGGAGCTCATATAGAGCCTAAATTGGATTTAGAATTAATTAGAGTTAATTATATATTAATTAATTAATTTTATTATATTTAAATTAAATTATTATTTAAATAAGCCATGGGATTTGCTGGCGGGACCGCGACAAATCCGCTGTGGGGTCCCGACAGCGGGGCACCATACCGGCTGTATGGATGTTCGAGCACGCATCCTAACGCTCGTAATCCAATGGCTCACATAACATACACCGTGATCTAATCATATCCACCCGATCAGCATCTAACATCCGACGCACAAGATCTACTCCGTAGTTCTGTTAATCGGGAGCCGCATCAGACCGTCGATCCTCAACAGTCTCATGATCAAACGATGGAGACAAACCCCGCCACTGTGGACCATCGTCTCCGCTCCATCGTAGACCTGACAGAGGAAATCCGCTCATACAAGCCATGTCAACCTTGTCTGCCACTCCCTCTGCCACGTCCTCCCGGCCATTGAGATCTTCCTGGATCTGGTAGGACGAAGCTCATCGGGTCTCGGGGCCCTGTCAGCCCCAATTATGAAGGCTCGTGGCTCCGTTCCTGCCCGAGCCTGAACCATAGCTCCTAGACATGGTGTCCACCCCTAGACCTCCTCCTCACCTATAAAAACCCTCAGCGCATCTCGATGATTCCCTTTGCTCACTGAGATCCACTGATTCTCCCAGCTGAATGTGTTTGGAGCTCTCACCAAATCCCAGCTAATCCAATGCTGCGAACCGCTGATAGAGGGCCCATCTGGTGTTCAGACCCCCTGTGAACCTGCAACACTAACTTGGTGAGCCCAGAGGCACTCAAATCCCTCTCTATCGCATCCATTCTCCATCCTCAGGTACAGCCTTTGACCCTATCTCCTCTATCGAGCTAATTTCAGCTCAGCTTGCTTCCTATCTAACCCTATATACTATGTTGGGTCCTCACCTTGGTTCCCTAGTAAGCGCCAAGCCCTCTGGCAAGGCCTGGCAGTGAACTAGATGACAAAATTTCCGTCTGAGTGTGCACTGCCAGTCGGCCCGATTTTGCCAAATGTTGTGTTCCCCACAAGCGATTAGCCATCCAATGAATGCTGAAATCTCTCAGCAATAATTGTAGACTAGTATTGAGGGTTGGCTTCAATTAGGTCGATCGATTCGATTGGAATCGATCAGCCCAGTCGCAGGTCACGCCAGCAATATACCGTGAGTAGAACTTCAGCGATCCACCCATCCCTAAGGCTCGCTGAGTGGATTGATCGAATCCCCTTAGTCCAATAGATGCGTCTCAACTCCGGGAACGTGTAGGGATCAAGTTGAGTCGCCACCGTCATTGGGATGCCGAGAATTTCAGTGAAAAAGTTCCATTAGGGCGGAGCCCGTCGAGAGGTAGGAAACGAAGTCACGGGTCGGGCCGACCCGTGACCCGCGCCTTTTGCAATTGGGCCGACAGAATTAATAAAAGAATTTCTGAATTATTTTCCTTAAGGAAATTAATTCAGAAAAATCAATCCTATGATTCTAATTTAAATAAAAATACATAATAAATTATTTAAATAACTTTAGTCATACTAATCCAAATGGTATGACCATATACCATTTGAATCGGAAAAATACAAGGAATCTAAATATACAATAAAATCACAAATCCAATGGTTGGATTTTAAATAATTGTCTAATCATTTTTTGTACTTAATTAAATCATATTAAATTCAATAAATACCTAAATATGTTGATTAAGGGCTTTGATTGCTCATAAGACCCTAAAGAACCTATGTAGACTAATAAAAGTAATTTAGGAACCCTAATTTTGTTAACCACCTCTTAATTACCCTAATTAGGGATTAGTGAATTAAACCCTATTTAAGCCTCTAATTTTGGTAAGTCTAATTCCTAATGTTATCTTAAGTGTAGTAGAACTTATGGATAAGGTTGGATCACCCTAGAATGCCCTAAAATCCCTAATCACCTTAATTGGCTTAAATAGGTGATTAGTGCTAATTAGGCTAATTAAGCACCAAAACCTAAGATAAGTGTTTATTCCACTTCATTAATCATTATGGAACTCATCAAAATAGATTTGAATCAATTTGGATAATAAAATCTTAACATCCCAATTTTAGCCTTAAGTGAGATATTTTGGTCATTTTTGACCAAAATGTGTTTAAGCACCCCTTACACCTAGAGAATTTAGTAAAATACTTCTAATTAATCCATTTAACATCCCTCTGAAATCTTAAGTTGATAATGAGGATATTAAGTGAAGAAACCTTAAGTAGCTCTTATTAAGATCTTAAGATCTTAAGAGTAGTCAAAACCACATTGTCTTAAGAACTAAACCTAAATATCTTAAAGTACTAGATCCTTAGCTAGTAACTTAATTGAGGTAATTCTTGTACTAAAATCTTAAGAGAATTATTCTTGTAAAATCCTAAGTTTAAAACTAGCTTAAGTCTAAAAGTGATCAAACTTCAGATCTTAGATCTTAGATCTTAGACTTTAGATCTTCTAATTGAATTGAACTACCTCCATTTGGAATTCCTTAAGTAATTTATTATTTAAGCCTTTTGAAGCCTTCCATGTGGGTATAGGAATGATTCAATCTATAGGATAATATGATTATTCAAGGATTGAATATAGATCTTAGATTCTTAGTTCTTACTGATTATTTTATCTTATAACCAGTATAGTAGCCTTTAATTAAGATCATGGTTTCTGAATCCTTCAGCTTATAGGAGTTCTTATCTTTAATTTGGGTTTTGAAGTATAAAACCTAAATCCTTACTAAGGATACTACCTTGAATTCAAGATCTGAACTCCAAAGTGGAGTTTGAATCCAAAATCCTTAATCTTGATTTACTTAATCAAGATTTGGGTTAAGAGAGGAAAATAATAATAAATAAGTCATGGATTCATTTACTTTAAATCTTTATAGTCATCATATGATTATGAATTAGAACTTATTTAGTTCTAATATTAACCTTAAGGTCGTAAATCTGAGATCTTACTCGATAGCTGGATATTGGAGATCCTAAACTTGTATCTTCTAAGAATAGTTAGATTGGATAAAGTAGATAACAATGGATATCACATAATTCTAGATTGAGTCTCTTGCTTACTTGACTTGATTGCTCTACACATTTTGAATATTGATTCTTGTTCCTTGAGCATAGTAAGTAAACTTAGGATATGGAAGATACATCCTAAGTTAGTATTTGAAAAGCATAACATTCATTCAGTTCTTCAGTGCTTTCAATTAGTATAGTACATCCTAGCATTGTCTGCCTCTTCAGTTTTAGTTTTATTATAGAATAGACTCGGACCTAGCTCGACGGATGTCTAGGATGGATACATGTCTTATTCTATAAGGTCAACTTGGACCTAGCTCTGCGGATGCCTAGGATGGATACATGTTGAACTTTTAGAGGTCATGTATGACCTATTTCTGTTATGGCAGCACTATGTCTTAGGCTTACTACTACTTTAGTTTAGTTGTTAATGTTTGTTTTACTTTGCTACATGCTTCAATGGCCTTTCTTTTAGTGCTTGGCTTGCCTTGTCACATGTCTCAGTAGCTTTATATTTACATATGCATGTTTTTAGTTTACTTTTGCCACATGTCTCAGTGGCCTCTTTTTCATGTCAACCTGCATGCTTGTACATACACTCTCATTGATTAATACTAAGATATTGGAATGTTTAGGATGCTAGAATTATATGTCTATTTTTAGTACTTGTGTTCTTATTGTACTCATCATGTCTCCATATGATCATAAGCATGTTAGGATCAGATTTACTTTAGTAGTTGCAGTTACTTTTGCTTTTAGCCTCACCATATTTAGTTGATGTTTTTGTATATTATCTTACATACCTATTGATTAGCTATAAATGATTAGTTTATAGTTACCCCATTCTTGTAAGCTTGTTGCACATTTTTAATGCTTGCATGTTTAAAACTTATAAATGTGGTATCTTAAATATTCAGTTCACTAAAATAGCCTAAAATGTACTTAGACAATTATCTAACTGTAACCTTTTTCTTTTGTTGGCTGGGGCCCTGGTATTTATGATACCGATAAATGTCAGATTCAGAGTTGTTCATCGGTAGTGCTATAGGATCGGAGCCGATGCAGGAGGAGGATCTTCCTACTCCTGCTTAGATATATTTTTTTCCCTTTTTATAGTGACATTGAGAGACTTTACTTTCTTTTAAATTCAGTTTGTAATAATTAAATTCTGAATGTATTTACTTTTCTGCATTTGATCTGGGTTACTATTTCTTCTACTCATTTATACTATGTCATGCCTGTGGATGTTATACTATTCTGTTTCTTGCTTCTGCTACTTTTATTTGTATGATGTATGTTTTCAATTCTCCCACAGTAGGGTGACAAGTTCTTAGCTTAAGGTGAGTTGGGTCCTACCTGACTCTACTTGAGTTAGGGATTTGCCACGCCCTAAAGTGGAGCATCGTACTCCCTACGATTATGCTAATATCAATATTAACATAGTCGTAGAAAGTACGGGGCCCCACAGTTTCATATCTCCTTGCTGCAAAGATGCCTTCGTAACCCATCCCACTAATCTAACTTCTAGCAGTATCTCTTTTACCATACCTTTCTTATATGAAAGAGCCTATCAGGATCTTAGCCCGTGATCAAAAGCAGCTGAGAAACCATTCTATCTCTATGGTGAAGGTTCAGTGGAGTAATCGCTCTCTCAAAGAATCTACTTTGGAGAAAGTGATAGATATGCAACTGAAATATCCCAGTCTCTTTAAAGCTCCAGGTACCTTTAAAATTCTAAATTTCAATTCTTAATTTTTTGCATTTTCTTTTCAGTTCTCTATGGTGCAGGAGGAGTAATCATTCTCGAGAACGACATCATTCTTAAGTGGGGGAGTCTATAACAACCTTAGGTTATTACTTAGCTAAATCTTAGCTTAATTACAGCCTAATTATCATTTCAACTAGTTCATTTACTCATTAGAATCAATCCTCAAAGATTTGGAGCAATTAGGAGCTCAATCGAATATTTGGAATATTTTAATATATTTAATTAATTAGACAATTGAGATATTTAAATTTACCTCAAAATCAAAATTTGACTTTTCCATTGCGCTCGTTACCCCCAAATTAGCAAAGGGTGATATTTTGGAAATATTTGGAAGTCGTCAGATTTTCTCGAATATTTTAATATAATTAAATATCCCGAAAAATAGAATAATTATTTAATCATCAGAATCAAAATATGACTTCATCATTGAATTTCTCACCCTTGAATTAGCTATTGATGAATTTTTGGGATTTTTCAGAGCACATTTCTCAAATCTGAATTTTTAATAAATTAAAAATTGGAAAGGAATAAATATTTATTTCTTAAATATATTCCCATTTTCTCTCCTTTTCCTACGCCTGATCACCCTTACCTATTCGACGCTTCTTCTACCTTCACACGCAAGGAATCCCCTCCCTTTCTCCATTTTTTTTATGCTCAAGCACTCTACCCCTGTGCTGTGGATGGGAAAGGGCATGGCTCTCTATCCATGCTTGAGCCATGCCTTCCCTTTGCTGAAGCCATGCTCTCCTTCTCCTATATGATGGAAGCTCAGCCCTTCCTTCCTTCTTTTGCTCTCAAGCTAAAAACTCCTTCCACTTCCCAAGCTTCTCTTCTTCCCCTCACTTGTTGTGCTTGCTGTCGAAGGAGCCCTCAAGTCTCAAGCTTTCAAGGAACCAACAGAGCTTCTTCTCTAAGACACGGTACACTTTTGTTACACTCTTCATTGTGCTACTCTCATCATCTAATTTATTAAAGTGTTGTGAATGATATTTCAATTAGTTATTGTATGGAGTTTAGGTATAATCTTCAAGCCTCAATCGGGCCAAATGAGTTCGATCAAAGCTCAAGTTCTCCATTAAAACGCAGTCAAAACTGTAGCATTTTTGTATACCTAGGCTTTTAGCTCCAATATTTGCATTGTTAAAATAATAGTTTTGTGTCAATTTGGGAATCAATAGAAAGGTCTCGAAATGAACTTTCCATCGGTATATAGCACCGCATGTGAGGTGCCCAATATTAAGAATATTTGACTACGAAAGGAGACCCATTATGGTTTTTGCACAGACGAAATCATGGCCGAGCGCGACAGCGCGCTGTAGCGCCTAGCTTTCAGTCATGGACAGCTTGAAGCACCCCACCCTATCACCGCACACAAAAGATAGGTATAATCATAATCAGCGGCGGAGTGGTGTGCTACTCGGGATGGACGAGCTTACAAAAAAAACACATCTCCCCGAATAGGCTAAAAGACTGAGCCATACTGAAGGCTGATGACTCGAACCTGAGAGTAGGATCGAGAGTCAATACTTAAGATAAGAGTAGATTAATTGTCTTAAATATTAGACTAATACGTACATTGGATTTAAAAAGATAAATATTAATCCAATATATGTTATCAATATTTCAGCATTTCTAGTATGCTGATCACATCACAATTCTAAGTATAGTAGTATAACAGAGTGTGGAAGCTAAAGCAGAACATCCAGAATACATTAAAGTAAAAATACATCCAGAGTTATTATAAACTGATTTAAAAGATGAAATGTAAAGTCTATCTAAAGTACTGAAATAAACAGTAAGCAAAAGGTGGAAAGCGGATCCACTAAGGCTCCACGTACTCCTCCGAGATCTCCTGTAGGTCCTCCTGCCCTATCTCCATAAGCTACTCAGGATCTAGCAAATTGTCGGATCCCAAAAGTACCCCGTGTTAGACAAGAATTCTAACACATCGCAAATAACTAAGTAGTTCTAAAGTAAATGCAATAAACAGTAAAGTAAACATGACTGTAGAAAATAATAGTAAAAGCACTATGAAACTGAAACTATAAAGACTAAGCAAAGTAATACAGCATCAAAACTGAATACTGAAAGTAAACAAAAATATCAAAAGCTCAGAAATCAATGTGAACAATGTCCAATGTTGTATTATATATCATTGGAATGATGCACCCAAATATGTCACAAAATGGTATGCCACTGTATATAACGGAACTATCACTGAAAGGCTATGAGTCGTACGGTCCAATGTATACATACATTTAGTTGGGAAGACAGTATGGTGATGCCGAAGCATCTTGAAATTCCCCAGTCAATGTATGCAACATTCCGTAACCTATAATTTATCACTGATACTCATACATCACTGCTGAAATGATTCATCAAACTCATGCTCATATTTATGCCCATGCTTCTATTCTATATGAGCAAAATTCAAAAACCCACAAAACTTTGAATATCGATAATGAATTCTAGGTCTCCACTGTGCAGAATCCTACTAAGAGGATTCTAACTCTTAACTTCTATAATTGGTTAAAGTTGAAGGCTTACTTAAAGATCATTAGGTGGGATGATTGTATATACATATTTATCACATTTGAAAGAAAGGTGATTATTATCACTTTGTTTGATTAAGGCACCCTAACAAAGCGACCTTCGATAGGAGGCATCGCCCGTTGGCGATTTATATCTCAAGCTAAGTTATTAAGATTCCTAACTCACATTCACACCCAGTGTCTTAAAGAAGGTGGTTCTAATTACTTAGTTTGTTTGAGCCATACCTATTGAAGCGGTCTTCGCTAGGAGGCATCGCCCATTAGCAATTTGTATTTCAATCAAACTAAGGAATGAGTACCTATTTAATACACTCTTAGTCTTGGGAGATTTATTCTAACGGGACTGTATTCGTCTAATCCCTTGGGATAGCACCTGCTCATAATCCACATTAGAGTGAATCAACCAATCTTGAATACTACTGAAGAAAATTAGTACTATGGGTATGCCATACTACACCAACCAATAATCAGGGTTCACACAACTCTATTTAATTAGCAAGAATTTATCAAGACTATAAATTATTATGCTAAATAGATAAGTCCTATATAAGGTTCCAAGAAAATGTGATCGAGTGTCACTCAATATAGATTCTACCATAAGGAAAGGTGTCATTCTAAAATCTTAAGTGATTCCTACCACGAGGGGTTAAGATCAACTTCTAAGGTTAAGGGATCATCTAAGCTTCTACCTCAATGAGTTATGCAAAGTCCTCCTGCTCTAATGTATAATCAGATTTAGGTCTTTAAAATATTTCAAAAATGATCTTGTGTTGAGATACTTAAGATCTCACGATCTAATGCTAACACTCTAGGTTTAACTTACCATTTATATTTAGGATGATAAGATCAGATGATTAAGTTATATGATCATAACTTATTCTAAAATTATGGGACTTAAATTAAGGATGTTAATAGAGTTAGATCACTTGTTCAATCAATATGGTTCTATTAATCTTATTATGTTAATAGTCTTATTTAGGAGAAAATCAAGGATTTAAGATTCAGATTCAAATTAAGCAATCTCATAGGTTTATTATTAATCTTAATATGTCTAATCCAAATGTTTAAGATCAATATCAAATCAAATACATTATTGGAATAATGTTAATTACATTATCTTACAATCAAGCCCCTTTAGTCAAGGTTTAAGGGTTTGAATCTTAACTAAGTAGAAGAGGGTTTGATCCCTACTCATATCTAGTTGAGATCAAGGATTCATTTATATATCAAATATCAAATCAGTGAATTAGGTATGTACTATTAGTGGCAATCTTAGACCTAGATCAAGTCTTAATAGCTTGATCAAAGTCTTAAGACTTCTTAAGTTAATTAAAGTGATTAAGTTCTCCAATTTCAGATTTATTTATTTTATACATCATAAATTAGCATACATTATTTCCATAAATTTACCTTACTCTTATGAAGCATATTAATAGAAAAATTTATGAAAACAGAAAGTAATTAGTGCTAACCACATCCTAAATCAATCCAAAAGGATTAGCACATAATTACAAATCTAGACATCATAATTTCATACAAATTAGCACATAAGTCCTATTTAATCATACAATTAATTAGAGACTAAGTTTGCTAAGATCCAATATCTAGCCATCATGGTTTAACAAGATTAGGGCATAAATTGAGATGCAGAGATTAGAAAAATAATTTACTTAGCACATTCATTCTACTCATCATAAGCAAACTAATGGCACCATAAACATTCAATTTGGTTAAGTATAATTGCTAATCAACCCTAATCAAGATCTATAATAATTAGGCAAAAATGGAAAATCTAACCATTAGATGTCCAATATTATTTTATATTCAGGTCCATGAGGATTTTTGGATTCATTTCATATATAATATCATAGGGTTTGGACCAGTGGATTAAAAGTTATTCAATTAATATAATCTATATTTTTATTTAAATGATTTCCTATGATTTCCTATGATTTCAATAATTGAATTGATTTCCTTAAGGAAAATAATTCTAATTATTTGAAGATAATTAAAACGAGTTCGACCCGTTATCAAAAGGCGTGGGTCGGCCGGGGCCCGAAGACCCGAGACTGTCGCATCGCGCGGGTCATGGGTTGGCCCGACCCGCACAGGGACATCATCTCCGAGCCTCCGTCCCGATGGAATGACCCGATTATGGAAACCCTAATCGATTAATTCTAGTGCATCCCAACCATGGCACGACCAACCAATGATCGCTACACGTTCACCGTGGTCAGGCGCACCGAACGGGACCCGAAGCCCTCTGTGAGATAGTCCGGATCAGTCGAACCTTACTCACCCGAGGGCTCCTGCAATGGAGCTACTGTGAGGAGAAATTCTCCCCATAGAGGCCATACCAGACCTAGGGCTTGATCTCTACACCGTCAAGGAGGTGAGATGGATCGAAGCCCCCTGGTCTGAGGACCTGAGATGGTCTGGAACGCCGGGACCTTACTCACCCAAGATGTTCCTTAAGGGACTTAACCCGATCGATCGATTCGATCAGTCGAGGCTAGCTTAGAGCTCAATTTTGATACCAGTGAGTTTGTCTTGACAATACATTTGTAATCGAACCAAAGGGAGGAAGGTTCGAGCCTCATTGGCTCAAAACTGGCAAATGGGGGTACCTAGTTTGATAGGGGAGCTCGGGATAATCAACTGAGGGCTCGTTTGGCATACGCTGAGGTTCCAGATGCTGCAAAGGATCTTGAACACTAGGAGAGCTTACTATCAGCAGTTCGGGAACTCCTGGGATCGCCTACGCAAGCTCGAGGGTTTGACAATGGCAAAAGTTGCAGAGAGCTCAATTGATCAGCAAGGATCAAATGGAGCAATGCAAGGGCTATCTATAGTCTTGGCAAAGGATTGAGAACGTTCCAGAGGGTTGAACTGGGCTGGGGAGGACCCGAGAGTTCGGGCCAAGGCTGAGCTCTCAAAATTCCATTTCAAGCTTAGCTGGGGCACGAGGCCCCAATTGGGTTCCTTGCCAAAACTGGGGAGGTCGTAAGGACCTGCTAAGGTGGATGCGAGAGTGGGGGACAGGCTGGGCAGCTGGCAGTACGGGGCGATCTTCTCTGTCGGGCATGGGCGAGAGGAAGACGAAGGTTCACGTTAGCGGGACCCTCGGATGCTGTCTAATCTATCGATCAGATGGCGCTATGACTGGGATCGCTCGGATCCTAATGGCCGATTGCGAGGGCGTTCTGGGCCGTAGGATCGGTCGGGTAGATTCGATGGCTGACCCGTGATCCCATGGGACCTGATCTTGGCCATTGGTTCCTTAAGTGCGACGGCTAGATTTGCAGGACACCGCTGTCGCACGACCCGAGCTCCACAGTGGATCACCCGCGGTCCGCACAACGGATCTCGACCGTTATATCAGTTTAAATGGTATAAATGCAAATTTGAAATGTTAGGAACCCTTTTTTGCAATTGGACCATTTTAATTAAATATGAATTATGGCCTAAATGATTCCCAAATTGTACCAAACTTTCACCCCTAGCTAATTTGGGGGTGAGGAATTCAATAATGCAATCAGAATTTAATTTTGAGATCAAAATATTTTAAGTTTAAACTAGGGCATCTAGACTGACCAAAATATCATTACGGACTTGTAGAAGTCCAATGGACTCCAAATTTTCAGGATATGATTCATTTGATGTTCTTAAAGCAATGGAATTAAAATTAATGATTTCTTAGACTATAGATTAGTATGGTAACAACATAATATTGTTACACCATTATAACACGCCATAGTGCCTGCATCTTGGGTTAGTTATGCCGTAGCGAGCAGTAACGCCTGGATCTCGGCCAGAGAATGCTACAGTGTGCCGCAACATCTAGCTCTCAGAAAATCTGGCATCGTAGCGCGTCGTAGTGCTTGAAAGCGCTATAGCGCGCCACCACACTGAATTCTGCCACAACGCTCCACACCACTGAATTCTGCAAAAGTGCGCCATAGCACTGAATTCCGCCACAGCACCCGCACCTCAGGAAAACTGGCGCCGTAGCTCCTATATTTCTGCCACAGCACTCCGTAGTACCTAAAATTATCTAAAAGTGCCCATAACTATCCGGAATTGCCCGGATTTGTGATTTTTTTGCATTCTAATCACTCTAGTACCATAATGGGGCCAAAATATATCAAAATCAAATTTGAATTTAGTAAAATTAAGCATTGTAAGAATGTGTAGGCGAATTTCAATGGGGAATCCATCCTTTTACAATGAATAGCATGTTCTAAATCTCATAATGAATTACTTGAATGTTTTGTACCACATAGAAATGTTAGAATCTTTGATTGATTGTACGACCAAGTAGAACTTAATAACCAAATTGTACGGAATTTAATTGTATTATATTTGTAATCAAGTGCTAATCCCTTTTGGGTTTATATTAAGATTTGATTAGCCTTAATTATATATTATATTAATCAATGTGATGTTTATGTATATTAGTGAACTTTCATATTTATCTGAGAACCTTGGAGTTGATTAATTTGATACTAACCTATAATAGAACTTAAGAACCTTAAGAATTGATTAAGTAACCAAATCTTGGAATGTACTTCAATAATACACTAATAATATATTGATTTATTATTAATCCATAAATCAAATAATTGATCTTGATTGGATTGAGTTATGAGTTCAACCCTAGTTTGTTTGATTAAGGTCTAAACCCTTAATCATCTAAATTAAGCTATTCTGATCGATAGATGAATCACTTGCATAAGTCCAATAATGCACCTTGATTTGACATTAATCTTAAATCATTGAACTAGAAGTGCTATGGTCTAAAATAAAGTCATGTGATTGAAGATCTGAATACTTACCTTTAACTCTATGATTTTCTCTTAAGTAAGACTCTTAGCATGGGATAACTCATGAAACTAATTTGCAAAATGATCAATTCTTAATAACACATATAATTAAATCCCATGATTATAGCATAGGAGGTGATCAGATGGGTTACCCATCTGATTTGATTAAATTAATCTAAAAAAATAAGAATTATGGGATTAATAACTAATCCCAAATCTTAAAGTAGTACTTTAGTGCAATATCACTATGATCTTGCCTTAGTGTTAATAGTTCATTAACTATTAAGCCTTAATAATTGATAATGCATTGAGGTAGAGAGATCTTATTGCAACATATTGAGATAGTAACTTAGATGATCCTCCTTAACCCTAGAAGTTTGATCTTAGGCCCTTGTGATAGAATCACCTAAAGTACTTAGAATGAGAATTCTCCCATATGGTAAAAACCTATATTGAGTGACCTTTTGGTCACACCCTTAGAACCTTGTTTAGGATTCTCCCTAGTGGAGTGTAAATTCATAGCTTTAGTGATCCATGTTGATTAAATAGATTTGACTAAACTCATATTATTAGAAGAGTATAGTAGTGTATATCCATAGTGCTAGATCACTTCAGTAATATTTAGGGTTAGTTGATTCACTTTAATATAGAACTATATCTGTGTTCTATCCTGCAAGTTTAGTCGGATATAATACCACTTAGAATAAATCATCCAATCCTAAGAGTGTTATAATTAGAAACTTAAGCTCTTAGTTTGATTGAACATAAATCACTATCGGGTGATGCCACCTATCAAAGATTGCTTCCATAGGTGTGGTTTTAAAGAAACTTAAGTCATTCAAATCACCCTCTTTAGGATACTAAATATACTAGTAATTAGGGTATTTAACATCTTAGTTTGAGATATAAATTGCCATTGTGTGATGCCTGTTATCGAATATTATTTCAATAGGTGCATCTTTACTAAACTGAGTGTTAAATTTACATTTTTTAGAAATATACTAAATATGTGTATACAACATTTCCAAATGATGACTTTAAGTAAAATCCTAATTAAAACAATTTATTGAAATTAGGACTATTAGTCAGAATCCATTGATGGATTCTGTACAATGGAGACATCTGATTTATTTTCTAATTTTAAAGCATTTTCTAGATTTTTGGATTTTAAGACATGTAGTGTAGATACATGAGCATGAACATAAGTATGATATATGAGTATCAGTGATGATTTATGGGTTACTAAATATTGCATACATCCACAAAGTAAATTCTGGATGTAACGGCATCCCAGTAAATTGTATTTCCTAGCTGATTGTATATAGACATTGGGCCATACGACTCATAGTAGTTCAGTGATATTTTGGTTGTATATCAGTGGTATACAGTATCATGGCATATACAGACGCATGATTTCAATGGCATACAATATAGTTTTACATATTATTTAATCAGTTTCTGATCATATACTATTTTTATTCTTTTTTAGTATACAATATACCATCAGCTTTACTTTACTTCAGTTTTATACAGTTTTAGATATTCAATTACTTTAATAGTTTTTCTGCAGCTCTGTTTTACGTTATTTAAATGTTAAGTAAATAATTAGAATTGTATAAATTAGTTTTGATGTGTTAGACTTATTGTCTAACACGTGAAACTTTTAGGATCCCATAATTTACTAGATACTAAGTAGCTTATTGAGCCAGGTTAGGAGGATGTTCAGGAGGTTCTTGAGGAGTTCATAGAGTCTTAATGGATTTCTCTTTCAGCTTTACTATTTTTGATTAGTTATTCTAGTTCAGTACCTAGACTTTATTTCAGTATTATTTCAGTAAACTGTTTGTAATAATTTCTGGATGTATTTACTTTTTTATTCTGAGATGAATGCTTACATTCAGTTTCAGTGATGAATGTTTTTAGATGTATGCTTATCTTCCGTACTCTATTTATATTGTACTTATACTTAGTATTATGATGTGATCAACATACTGGATATGCTGATATTATATATATATATATATATATATATATATATATTGGATTCTTCATATTATATTTTAAATCCAATGTATGTATTTGTCTAATACTTAGGAAAAGGATACTACTCTTATCTTAAGTATTAGCTCTCAACCCTCTTTTGGGGTTGAGTCAGCAACCTTCAGTGTCATTCTCAGCTAATCGGGGAGATGGGGAATTCCTCCCCGAGTAGCGCGCCGCTCCACTGTTGATTGACTACCACTTTTGCGCATGGCGACAGGGCGGGGTACTACAGTGTCTAATTAAATATTTTCTTTTATTTACTTTTCTTTCTTTTGGTTCTTCTTGTCATTTATATATATATATATGGCAGTTCATGAACAATCTCTGAATCAAGACTATAAGGAGGGACTGATATATGATGGAGCAACTTAGACGCTGATTTACTTAAAGTTTTAAATTTTTTGCTTAGTGTATAATAGATTTTATAAGATAATTATTATCTTTGTAATGAATATATTTCCTTTATTATTCTACTTTTTCTAAATATTGCAATGAATGTGGAAGTATATATTTTATAAGCCTAAAAATACACTGTTATACTAAACCCCGATATGATCCTGCGGAGTGAGCACTTAACACGAGATTAGCTATGCCGACCCAGCGGCGGGTCTCCACAAGTTGAGCTGACATTTTTCTGTTATGGTAGGACTAATTAGTCATATTTTTATTTTAAAGATAAAATTTTCATTCTTAGATAATTGTCTAACCAGTTTTTTTCTTTTTTTGGCTGGGTCCTTGGCATTGTGAAACCGATAATGTCTTCTTCTGAGCATTTTGAGGAGATAGCACCTGAAGGAGAGCATGGTCAAGAGGAAGATCGCCTTATTGTTGAGGATCCTTAGTTAGGATGCTCTTTTATTTCCAATGAGGATGAGTGATTTCCTATTTTCATTAACTTTAATTAAATATTGTAATAATACGGGTATTCAGTTATATTTTCTTTTGCTGTATGTTTTATTCTAAGCTGAATGTTATTTATTTAAGCATTATGGTCATGGATGTAAATTATTTTATAGTTCCACACTCTGATATTCTTATATAATCATTTAGTCAATTTTAGCTTAGTTCTGTAATGCACATTCTCCCCTTATTAGTGGATTGGGGTGAAAACCTAATCTAATGATAAGTGAGGGATGTATCGTGGTGGCCACCCCATTGTAAAAGGTCGGGATGCCACATTCATAATAAATAGTATAATAAGAAATACAATTTTATGTTATTTATCTTGTTTAAATATATTTTATGGGCAGGTTACAGAACAAAGCGAGGTGTTAGCAAGTCTACCCAATTATAAGTAATGGGGTTTCCTATAAAACACACTCATTCCCCCTCAAGGACATGTGTGGTTTCCTAATCTCTCCATAATATGCTCTGGCTTAGTAATCTATGTACAGAATAATCCTCCCAGAGTGAAACCCTTGAAGTAATCATTTGATATATTTTTATATATGCTCAAAATTTGAATGAAAGTTCAAGGTTATAGTCTAAAGTATAGCAATAATCATGATATTATATTATAAGTTATGTGATACCTATTATTGTCTAATTTAGTTATCTATATTAATGATTGGGGCTAATTAACACCCAATTAACTTAGACATTATAAATACGTAAGTTAATAGAAGTATAATATTATGTTTGGTAATGGGTTTTAAAAATTAATAGTTTTATTAAGTACTATTTATATATAATTGCTTATAAATATAGGTGCAAGTGGTGATTCAAAATCCAATCTTACTTCTAGGTTCTCAAACTATTATACCTTCTATTTCCCAACCTACTAAATTTAGACTAGTACTAGGAATCTAAACAAGAAAATTAGCTTAAAGATTTGCTAAGCCTTTGGTTAATAGATTGTCTAAGGCTTGGACATTTCTAACTCTTTAGCTTCACCAATTTGATAATTACTCACTAAAAATCTACAATGAAGGTTTCTAAAGTGAGGGTTGTACTAACACTAACCTCATTATTCTAGTCTTACTGATTGAGAATCTTAAGGTTAACTTTGGGATTTGAACTCTAATGATCTTCTCTAATTACTAACTAAGACATTCAGTAATGATAGAACGATTTGGGTCACTCCTACATTTAAGGAATGGAAATGTTAGGCTAAGCTCAATCTATACTCTCAAGTTTTCTTCGATTGAGTCTAATGGGCTTTAGTCATAGGATACATGCCATTCTATTTCTGCCTATTAAGTTAGATTAATTACAATAATCAATTACTAAATACAAATCCTAGAATCTCTCAATTTCAATTCTAAGGTTAGAGCCTATTTCTAAGTTTAATTAAATTAATACTTAACTAAGTATTTCAAAAGCATGCCCTTGAGTTCAGTCAAGTCACAATTTATATTAAAGCTAGTTGTCTTAGAGTTTAAAAAGCTAACATAGGTAATTTTTTCAAACATATGAATTTAATATTAATTAAATGAAGTTCTAATAATATATAATCTCCAATTGATATCCAAATGAGTTAAATTCAGTAAATATTGATTTCTTATAGCATAAAAATCAAAATAACAGTAAGTAGAGTCAATTTGAACATCATTTAGCTTAATTAGGATTCAATTATTCTTAATGACAATAAAAATATGATTAGTGAAATTAATAATCAAAACTAAAATTAAATTCCATATTAATGTTCTACTAATTTTTTTGATCATTTTGGTATATATTTTCAAAATATTTGGATGAGTAATTAAAAAGTTATGCAAATAATTTAAATTGAATTAAACACTTAATTAATTCCATTTATCTCCATTAATACCTATGCATGCGTGCATCGGGTCCTTCAAGCCATGGTCAAGGCACGCATATGGGGCTATTCGCCTGTGTTGACCCGATGGACAGTGTCCCGTGGGTCAGGGCCGACCCACCCTGCACTCTTCATCCTTTTTGCTGGAGCACCGAAGGATGGTTTCAAAATTCTCCACTCTTTAATTGAATCTAATGACGGGACATGTACCATTAGAGAGATAATGAATTTTCCTACATTATTGGGTAAGAACCATAAATCTAACATCTGCCATTGACAGCAATCGAGCGACAAAGGAATTAGGGCTAGGGTTTACTATGGGGTCGAATTGTAAGCCCCACAGCAAACTCCAGCATCTGCGACCAGGTCCGTTAGGATCCTTAAACTCAAGCCTACTCATAGGACCTATTCCTAGTGACTGGACTCATTAAGATCATGAGATAAGGGTTTGAGCTCATCTATTGTGCGACATTATCGCAACCCGAGCCACAGTGAGTCTGAAAAGATTGATGGGATCTTATTAACCCTCTGTAATGGAACAATAATTAGTGGAATGCAAAGACGAAATGAATAATACTGAATTAGATGGCTCTGAGGCTGGGATTTTGAAGTACCTTTTACCGTGACAAGAGATCTTCTATGAGCTCGAGATAATGCAGCAATACCTTCTCGGCTCTACTTCATGACTCATTTGATGAAAATAAGGATAAGGAATGGATTATCGTATTAAAGGAGGCTGGGGAGGGGTCTTAAGCATTTGGTGTGTCAGTTGTTGCGGCTTGCACTGGCCACGTATACAAGCAGCTATCACGCGTAGAGCATTCCCGTGCACACAAGAACAAAAGCCTCCTGACTGGTTTGATTGAACGACAAAGATCGCACACCATTCGATCAAATAGCTGACAGGCTCTTAACTTATTGTTTCATTAATTAAATGAAATAATAATTAACAACTTCTTTAATAATAATAATTAAGCTAGTAAATGAGCTCAGAAAAATCCCAAAAATTCACCCCTAGCTAACTTAGGGGTGGAAACTCTAAAACAAAGTTGAAATTTTAATCGTAGGTCAAATTAATATTCTTAATTTTTTGATTAATTAAATGTATTTCAATATTCTATAAATTTAAATGAGCTCCAAATTGAACCAAATTTTTGATGTTGGCTCTTAATGATGTTTTGAGACAAATGGGGAGGTTTTTAGACTGATTAAATAAATAAATAACGATTAACAACTTGGGGTTGTTACACAATCCCCCTCTTTAAAAAGGTGTCGTACTCTATGCCCTAACGCTTTTATTATGAAACAAGCAAAGATTTTAAAAATGAAATGCTACAAAATATTTGATTAAGAAAAGAATTCTAAAAACCTTTTTTGCATATCCTTCTCTTTTTCTCACGTGGCTTCTTCAACTGAATGATTCTGCCAATGGATCTTAACCATAGGGATACTGCTGTTCCTCAATTTCTTGAGGCCTTGTCCCAAAATTTCTATAGACTTAACGATGAAAGTTGGGATAGGTTGCAGCTTAACTGCAAGAATTTGAATCCACTGTTTGTGATCTAACAAACACCTTCTTAGCGATAAGACATGGAAAATATTATGCACGATAGAAAATTCTTCTAGCAGATCTAACTTGTATGCAGATGTCCCCACTTTTGTAATTACTTTGAAGGGTCCTTAATATCTTGAACTCGATTTTCCTAATACACTAAATCATTGCATTCCGTGCATTAAACTAACTTTAAGGTATACTCTTTCTCCAACTTGGAATTCTATAGGACGTCAACAAGCATCGTAGTATTTCTTTTGCCTATCCAGTGTTGCCAACATATTCCTCTTGATCAAATGAATGTTTCTATTAGTCTCTTTGACTAACTCTGAGCTATATAGCTAGGTGTCACCTACTTGATCTAGGCTATGTGATATTACATTTCTTCCCATAAAGTGCTTCAAAAGAATCCATCCCAATATTGGATTGATAGCTATTATTATATGTAAACTCTATCATAGCGATGTGATCTTCCCAAGATCCACCAAATTCTAATACACAAAGATGCAATAGATCTTTAAGTACTTGATTCACCTGTTCAGTCTGACCATCTGTTTGAAGATAAAAAGCAGTATGTTGTCTTAATCTGATACGATGCAATTGGGCATACCATACAGATGGACAATCTCTTTTATGTACACCCTGGCTAACTTCTCGACTAAATCAATCTGGCGGATTGAAAGAATGTGAGATAAGTTTTTCAATCTGTAGATAATTACCCAATTTGAGTCAGCACCTGATTTACTTTTGGGTAAACCCATTACAAAATTTATGGAAATGTAGGTCCATTTCCATTCAAGGATTTATAGAAGATTTAGAAATCCACCAGGCTTCTAGTATTCAGCCTTGACTAGTGAACATGCATGGCACTTAGAGACAAATACTACAATGCCTCTTTTAATGCCCGGCCACCAGAAATACTTCTTCAGGTCCTGATACATTATACTAGCTCCAAAATGGATGGTGCATCCCGAGTTGTGGGCTTCCGAGAGATTTTCTATTTATAGTTTCTTAGGAACCCATAATCTTTCCTCTTGGAATACAACACTATCACCATATAAATGCAATTATCACCTCTTCCCACTTTCTATATCAGATTTGAACTTGTGGTAGCTCTTATCTTCCTTTTGAGTTACAATAATCCTTAACCTTAATGAAGATTCAGCTTGGCTGATAAATAAGAGACTACGCAGATCTGTTGATCTGATTAGCTCAAGCTTTAGCCTCTCAAATTCTTTGATTAATGAATTACTACAGCAGATAGACAATAGTTTCTCCTTACAACTTAATGCATTGGTTACTACATTAGCCTTTCTCGAATGTTATTGGATCTTCAATTCATAATCACATATTAACTCCATCCATTTTCATTGTTTGAAATTAAGATCCTTCTGTGTAAAAATATACTTTAAACTTTGATGATCTGTTCACACTTGATTCTGTACAAATAATGTCTCTATATTTGAGATTAAAAGCTACCACTCTTAATTTTAAGTTATGACTAGGATAATTCATTTCATTGGGTTTCAACTTCCTGGAGGTAACAGCTATCACCTTCTCTTCTTGCATTAAGACACAGTGTAGACTTGAAAGTCTTTTCCCTCTTGAGGTATCACTAATACTGGCACAGAAGTTGACAAATTATTTAGTTTCTGAAAAGATTCATCACAATCAAGACCCCAGAAATAAGGAACTTCCATTCTAGTCAGATGAGTCAAAGGTGCAGCAATCTGAGAAAAAAATGGCACAAATTTTTTATAGTAGCTAGTTAAATCCATAAAGCTTTTGATCTCAATTATAGATCTAGGTTTTACCCACTACTAAATGACACAAATCTTCATTTGAACCACCCTTAATCTTTTGACACCGATAATGTGGCCCAAGGATGCCACAAAATTCAGCCAAAACTCGCACTTCAAATACTTAGTGAACAACCTATTGCCACTTAGCAGTTCCAATACAACACAAAGATGCTTCTCGTGCTAAGCTTCAAACTTGGAATAGATTAGGATGTCATCTATGAATACGATGAAGAAATCATCAAAATTGGGTTTCAAGATGTGTTGTATTAGATTCATGAATATGGATGGGGAGTAAGTCAACTCAAATGACATGACTAAAAACTCATCGTGTCCATATTAGGTCCTGAACACAATTTTAAGATGGAAAGCAGTACACAAAGCTAAGTTCATCCTTGGGTCTTGCTAAATAGCGGATCAGAATCAAGAAGTAAATCTACTATCTCTGTTTGACACTATACAGTTCGGTGTACCATGCAAAAGGATGATTTCCTTGATGTAGAGTTTGGCTAACTTTTCTACATAATCGGTCTGACGAATAGGAAGGAAATGCGAGGATTTATTAAGTCTATCGACAATCATCCAAATCGAATCAAAGCAAGATCTACTCTTAAGCAAACCCATAACAAAATCTATAGAAATGTCGGACCACTTCCATTCAGGAATCACCAAGGGTTTAAGAAGTTTGCCAGGCTTCTAGTGATCGGCTTTGACTAAGTAACGGGAATGGCATTTAGAAATGAAAATAGCAATATCTCACTTCATACGAGACCACCAAAACAATTTCTTTAGATCTAGATACATCTTACAGCTTCCAAGGTGAACAATATAGCCAGAGTTATGGGCTTCAGACAGTATTTGTAACTACAGGCTTTTAGGAATCCTTAATTTAGCCTTTTGGAAAATCACACTGTCAGCATCAAGACGTAAGTCAGATCTCTTACCACTGGAAACATCATAAATCAGATTAGAATAACTAGCATCTTCTTTCTGGGCTCGACAATCCTCGACCTTAGAGATATTTTAGATGCAATAACAAATAATACATTGCACAAATCAGCAGATCTGATCGGCTCAAGATTCAATCTTTCAAAATCTTTGATCAAAGAGTCATTGCAACAAAGAGAAGATAAAATAGCTTTACGACTAAGGGCATCAGCTACTACATTAGCTTTACTCGAGTGATACTAAATTTCTAAGCCATAATTATAGATTAACTCCATTAGCCATCAATGCTGATGATAATTAAGTTTCTTTTGGGTGAAGATATACTTCAAACTTTGGTGATTAGCAAGTATCTCACACTTAACTCAAAACAGGCAGTGTCTTCAAATCTTAAGAGAAAAAACTACCCCTGCAAGTTCTAGATCATGCACAGGATAATTTCTCTCATTATGCTTAAGCTGTTAAGAGACATAGGCTATTACTTGATGATCTTGCATCAGAACGTAACCCAGTCCTACCTTAGAGGCATTGGTATAAGCCTAAAAACTATTACCCTCTTGAGGTGGTACTAAGACTGGCACAAAAGTTAACAACTATTTCAACTTCTAAAAGGCTTCTTCAGATGAACGGGACTTCTTTCCTAGTTAACTGATTTAACTAAGAGGCAATTTGGGAAAATCCAAAAACAAACCTTCTATAATATCTAGAAAGTCCTAGAAAACTATAAATTTCTATTACAAATTTGGGTTGCACTCACTATTGAACAGCTTGGATCTTCCTTTGGTCAACCTTAATTCCTTTTGCATCGATTACGTGACCCAGAAATGCCACATAGTTGAGCCAAAATTCGCACTTCAAAAACTTAGCAAACAACTTATTCTCTCTTAACAATATGAGAACGGTGCGTAGATGCTTCTTATGATCAGTAGCTGTAAGAACCCAAGTTGTTACCCTAGCCAATTAGGACTAATTTGAGTCATGATCCTAATCTTAGTGTATTAATTAAGATATTAGGAGTTCACCACCAAGACTTAGTCCAAATCAGGAGGCAAATGGATTAAATCCTAATTTTGGAAATTTCAAGAATCATGAATTTGGACCTAATTATTTTAACCTCAGATTAAAAATCGGATTTTGCCATTGCGCTCGTTGCCCCAAATTAACTAAGGGTGATGGTTTGGCGGCAATCGGAAGTCGCCGAAAAACTGTTAAATATTTTAATAATATTTAATTAATCATAAAATTTAGATAATTAGTTTGTCCTCAAAATTGAAATCTGACTTCGCCATTGTGCTCATCACCCCCAAATTAGCTAGGGTTGATGATTTGGTCGTGTTTTGAAGTCATCGAATTTTCACAAATATTTTAATATAATTAAATACCCCAAAATATAGGATAATTAAATAATCATCAGAATCGAAATCCAACTTAGCCGTTGAATTCCTCACCCCCAAATTAGCTAGGGGTGAATTTTTGGGATTTTTCGGAGCGTGTTTATAAAATTTAATTTTAAAGCAATAATTAAATAATTAACAAAATCAAAATTTACTTAAAAACCATTCTTCCTCCTTTCTCTCTCCTAGCTGGCATTTCTTTTTCCCCATTCAGCCCCTCTCCTCTCCTGCGCATACAAAGGGGACAGAGCCCCTCTCCTTCTCTCCATTTTTCCAAGCTATCTCTCCCATGCTTGTGAGGATGAGTCAATCTCATCCCATCCTAAAGGCCATGCCCTCTTCTCCTTTAAATGGAGCTCAGTCCCTCTTCTTCCTCCATTTGGCAAGTTGATTTCTCCTCTTTTCTTCTTCTATTGTTGTGCTTGTTGCTGAAGGAAAGCTCCCAAGTTCATGTAGAAAACAGAGCTCTCCTCCTCCATCTGCTTCCATTTAAAAGCTAATGTACCTCCCTTTACCCCATTAAATAGATTCAATGGCTACTTCATTTTGCTTTTATGCTTATCTTGCATCCTTAGAAACCTGTGATTGAGTATGGAAGCCATTAAAGTTCTTTAAGGTATTAAATTTCATTGTAAATGAAATGCTCTATTTTTCCTCATTTTTGCATACTTACACCTTTAGCTCCATTGTTTGCATTGCTAAAATAATTTTTTTATGCCAATTTTGGCATCGATGGAAAGGTCTCAAAAATACCTTTCTATTGGTATATGGCACCGCATGCGAAGTACTTTAGGTTGAAAGTGTAGCGCCCGCCCCGTCGCTGCATGCAAAAGAGACAGTTATAATCAATTTCGGCGGCGGAGCGGCGCGCCACTCGGGGAGGAATTACCCGTCTCCCCAAAGTAGCTGAAAGCCAAGCCCGTCTGAAGGGCTACTGACTCAACCTCAAGGAGGGTTGAGAGCTAATACTTAAGATAAGAGTAGTATACTTATCCTAAGTATTAGGCAAATATATGCATTGGATTTAGAATACAATAGGAATCCAATATATATATAAGATATCAACATTTATAGTATACTGATCATATCACAATACTAAGTATATGTAGTGTATAATAGAGTGCAAAAGCTTAAAACAAACATCCAGAAATATTCATCACAGAAGCTGTATGAAAACATTCATCTCAAAAAAGAAAAGAAAATATATCCAGAATTATTATAAATATCTTATTGAAATAGACATAAAAGCTAAGTACTGAACTAAAAATAAACTAAGCAAAAAGGTAATAACACTAGAGGAGAGTCCACTAGTGTTCCACGGACTCCTCCTGAATCTCCTGGGTGTCCTTCTGACCTGGCTCAATATAATGCTCAAGATCTAGCAAATTATCGGATCCCAAAAGTACCCCTGTTAGACAATAAGTCTAACGTATCGAAATGAATCTAAACAGTTCTAGTTATTCATTTAACATTTATATAATATAAGTAAATCTGTCAAAAAACTGTAAAGGTAACTAAAAATATAAAACTTAATAAAACTATTTGAAATTAAAGTAATGTAAAACTGAACTGTAAACTGAATACTAAAATTAAGTCATAATTACATTTAATGACAATTAGGGGTGATTAGTAAAATTAACTTTTATAATTAAAATTAAATTTGATATTACTATTCTACTCATTTTTTTGATCAGTTTAGTATATATTTTTGTTATATTTGGATGAGTTTTTAAAATGTTATTTAAATAATTTAGTTATAATTAATTATCTTAAGATCCAATTAAATACTGAATATTCCACAGAATAACCTTCCATTTTTTTGTGATTTTGAGTCCATCGGGTTGGCGGGACCCGATGTGTTGGATGAATATTCTTAGAATCTCCCGCAAATATTTGTGGGATATTCACTCACTGGCCTGCATGACACTGTTCGCCTCCTTTGCTAGAGACCCATAAGAGAGGAATTAGGGTTTGAAATTTCTCCTCACACAGCTCGAATCAGCTAACGTGTGCCATATACCAAAACATATCCAACATCAAGACCTAACTATTGCATTTAAAAATCCTATTTCTAAGAATACTGGTCGACTCCATTCAAAGGAGATAGGTTATAGGGTTAGGGTTTACTTTGAAGGCTAATTGTTCCCTCCACAATAACCCTAATAACATTCACCCACTACCGTCAGCTTCTTTTGTTTGGGATCAACCCAAGGAAGCTCTTACCAATGGTCAAACACTTCAGGATGAAGGAATCCTCAAATAAGTTTGACTATGTATTAGGTTATAGTGTAACCCTATAGCAGCCTGAGCCACAACATCAGTGGGCATTAGTGCACTAGCGGGTCCCATGCCTCGGTCTCGGAGATGACACACACGCAAGCGGGGCCCACCACCCTTCGTCCCTATCGCTGCGAGTGCACGCGATGGAACCAAAAGGCCCGCCTAGGGCATGCAGAACGGAGGCTAAATCAACCTTGTCGGAGGTCGGCCCACACAGAAATGGGTAGGTCTTGCCAAGGCCTACCCATTGACGGCTGAACCAACAGCGAAGGCGGCATAGAACAGATGTGATCCTCAACCCTAGGTGACTGGGTACGCATGAGGATAAAGTCACAGAATCGCATTGTAGAGGCTTGCGAATTTTGTCCGATCGGGCTTGAATGAGCCGATCGAACTGACCAAACTTTAATTCAACAAGTGAAATAAGCATTTGTAAATTGATTGTTAGAATTGCGTAAGGAAGTAGTGAGATCGAGACATACTTCGGTTAACGGTGGATGCATAAGGATGAATCGGAACGATGCTCCTAAGCTCTCGAATCTACACCGATTCAAAAATAATTGTGAATAGAGGGTCGAACGTGATCAAAATGGCATGCTAGGGGCAGTCCAAGAGCAGTGGCTGACACTTGCATGGCTGCGATGGGAGACGCGCGCAAGCCAGGATGACAAGCGCAATGCGTGCGGCGCTCGCTTGCAGAGACGGTCAATGAGCCTTCCAATCTCACACGGAGATCGAATTGGATGGCTCTCACAAAAATGTCGTTTGATTGGATGGTAACAGGACAGTGTAAAGACGAGAGAAACGACCACCGTTAATTGCAGATTAAATTATTAATTTAATTTAAATTAATTCTTTACTTAAATTTAACTAATTAATTGCATCCGAAAAATTTCCAATAAATTACCCCTAGCTAATTGTGAAAACGAATTTTGATTTTGACCTGTATTTATTTTTCTCATTTTCTGGGGTATTTAAAATATATTAAAATATTCGCCAAAAATCTAATGACTTCCAAATATTTCCAAAACATCACACTTAGCTAATTTGGGGGTGATAAGTGAAATGGCAAAGTCAGATTTTTGATTTGAGGTCAATTTAAATAGGTTAGATTCTAGGGTTCCTGGAATTCCTAAAATTAAGATTTGATCCATTTAACTTCTGATTTGGACTAGGTCTTTATGGTGAATTTCTAATGACTTAATTAAAGTACTAGAATAAAAAATCAGGACTTGATTTAGTCATAATTGATGTAAGGTAGCAACTTGGGTTGTTACAAGGTCGTACCCTAATCTAGTGATAAGTGAGGGGTTTGCTAAGTAACGACTGCCCCGTCATAGGGGCGGGTCGCCACAATTATTTGGAAGTATGTTACAATATATTTGTGACGGCCGGAGAATCGAGTTTAAGAATTTCCAATGAATAATTTATACTTTGAAAATATATATTCATGAAAGTAAAGAAAATAAAATATATAAATGTCCATAATTATATTTAGAGCCATCCATTTGAATTATAAAGTTTATAATTATTACAAAAGAAGTTTGAAATTTAAAATATCTTCATTCTGCTCACTTAAAAACTTTGACTTTAACTTTAAAATGCAACAAGATCTTCTTAATTCTCAAAACCTGAAAATTTTTAAATGATGTAAGTCAGGCAGGAGTACGTAGACCATTCTTATAAAAATTATATTATAGCATCATATAATAGGCATAAATTAATGTAAAAGTGATATAAGGAAATTTTTGCATCACAAGCAAAAAAATAAAGCACTTTCCAAATGAAATTAATTTTTTTTCTACATGTTAGCTTTGAAATTCAATATATAAGAAATATAAAATAAATTTTTATCATAATCATTTGTAACATAAAGTCGAGTCCGTAGACCCTTGAGCTTAAATGGGTAAACCTAAAGGCATAACTTTTAGAAAGCTTTCTCGCTACCCGTTGGTAGCTTATTCTTAATTAGAAATTGATGGTGTGTCTTTCCTCTGGATTTGCCCATTTCCTAAAAAGGGATAAATCCCTCCATATGACTCCCAAGGGCTACTAGCATGCCCAATCTGTACATATTCTCAATATTGTTTTCCATCCTCCAAAGACAAATACCACAATAATATAATATATTTCATCTTTTTGTTACATATCTTGTGATAATATTTTTTCAAATTAATAAACGGTAAGCATATTAGAAAGCATAAGCAAGATTCAAATGAAAATGACCAAAGTAGTTATGCTAAAATAAAACTTATAAGTAGATCTATGTACCTGACTATTTTGATAAAAGTACAACCAAATCAATTTCTTTGATCTGCCAAATAATGATTTAATTAATTAATTTAATATTTTATGATTTAACATGGTTTATTATTTATTAATGTAACATTAACTTTATAAGCACTAAATTTTGTAATTTAGGTTTTTAAAATAAAAAAATGATCTAAATATTTTTAAATTAATTTTGAAATATTAAGTTATTAATTTAAGATATAAATAATAGATTTAAATTATTAAAATTTATTTAATTTATTATTTGGCCAAAATGACCAAAATGCCCCTCTTAAAGGTGCTCAAAAAGTAATTTTAAGAATTAGGCTTCTAAATTAAATTTTGTTAATGTCAAATGTTTTCTTACTATCTAATATGAAGATATACACAAAGAACACCTAATTTAGCCAATGATTAAGGCTAATGAGCTTAAATTAGTATTTAAGCTTATTAAAGGTTAATTAATAATTTTACTTAGGAAAATTTAGAATTTTTACTATACTTATGTTGCTTACTTCCTAAGGATTCCAGAAAATCCAAAATCATTAAATTATGAGATCTTTTGACTAAGTTATGACCAAAATAAGGTTTATAGTTAAAAGTGTAATTTAGGAGATTTAAGAATATGGGCCAAAAAGCTAATTTCTTTATTTAGTGTCCAAATTGAGCAAAGTCAATGACAACAGTTTCCTTGTAGCACACTGATCACAATAAAATTGAGTTTGCTCAATTTGGACTTCACTTGGCTAAGTTTTAAGGCTAATGAGCTTTAAATTAAGATTTAAGCTCATTAATTGGTGATTAGTGAGCGATTAGTGAAATTAATTATAGAAAATTATTTTGACTATGCCAATGTGTTCTCCTCTATTTTGCGAGTTATCAAAAACTTAAAATTTGAATTTTGGAGAATTAATGAGTCTAATATTCATTAATCCATTTTAGAGTAATTAGGCTAAATTAAGAAATCTAATGACATAAATTAAAATTTTCATGCATATTAGTATTTTTTATATTTTTTGTATTTTTTAATCAAAATGGTATATTAGATCACTATATTTGGATGTAATTTGACTAAGTTATGATATTATCAATATTTGAGGTTAAGTGATTAATTAGGCAAAATTTCACTAATCACCAAATAGAAAAACTAATAGAATAATTTTAATCCTAATATAAGATGTGAATAAATTTAAATATTAATTTAAATAAAAATTGAACATATAATATTCATTCTTATGGAAGCAAATTTAAAATTTTCAAAAAAATATAAATTTTCATCTTAACATAATATGTTATTTTCTAAATCTTATTTAAATATAAGAATAAGTATAAATATTAATTTAAGTAAGAACTTGAATATATGAAACTCATATTTATGTAAGATATACTATTGATCTATATATTGTCATCTTAATCCTTAGCATGAACATAAATAATAATGAAAAATTCATTATTTCTCTTAAGTTTATACATGATTTGCAACTTTCTTATGATATACTATCGATCTATATCTATTCCGTAAAATAATTTAAATCAAATCTAAGTTATTACTCATGACTTAAAATTTTAATTTAAGTTTCATATAAGAGACATAGGAAAAGAGGATACCTTTACAATATACTTCATCTTGGGACCAAAGAGAGATTAGAGGATGATAATGCTTTGTTAGGGTTCCTATCACTTTGATAGAAATTTGAACTCTTTTAATCCTTGGGAGGTGTAGGATGAAGTGTCATGAACTTGAGGAAGAAGTGTGAGAGAGAGGAGTGGAGAGGCCTTAACTGCTTGATGTAGTTATCAATAGAGTTTAAAGGAGGTGAGAAAAATGTCCAGCCCTTTTTAATTAAGTAGATTCCAAATGAATGCATTATGATAGATCCAATTGATAGTATTTGATCTTGGAGAGTTTTAATGGTTAAGATTGGAGGGTACTCATTTTGTCATATAATGAAGAAAATATCTATTATTATATAAATAGCATATTCTTATGGATAGAATTAAGATAAATCTTTTGTGAAATTTTTGTTTAATTTGCCCAAAAGTGCTAAAAATAAAAATTTAACCATTCCTAAAATTGATCAATAAAAATTGCCAAAATTTCAAATTGAAGTGTCCATTAGATAGGTCTTGATGAGAGGATTCCATAAATACCGAAATCACCCAATTTGGATGAGTGGTTGAGCCAAAATTTGCATTTGAAATTTCAAATTTTTTCTTATTCTTAGCTGACTCGTCGGTTAACGGCGCTGTTAACGGAGCCGTTAACGCCGTTAACAACAGTCACTTTCACCACGAACGGCTTCAGGCGCAGATTCAATCTGCGACGTTCTCTTAAGTGATAGATGACGACAGCCGTAGGATCCGCCGCTTAGATAAACGACGTTGTTGACGCCCGCGTTAACGTATGCCGTTAATGCCGTTAACACTGTTAACATCATTTTTTTTAACCAAATTTGAATAATCAAATGAGTTCCAAAAAATCTCAAAATTTCACCCTTAGTTAATTTGGGGGTGAGGAACACAACAACGAAGTCGGATTTTGGTTTCGAGTTCAATTTAATCATCATAATTTTTGGGTATTAAAATATATTAAAATATATTAGAATATTCGAGAAATTTAACAACTTTAAAAAATATCTAAAATATAACCCCTAGCAAATTTAGAGGTGATGAGCATAATGGAGAAGTCAAATTTTCAATCTGAAGTCAAAATAATTAGCATATTTTTCTTAATTAAATAAAATAATAAAATAACCAGAAAACAACGAAAAATTGAAAAATTTCAAATAAGTTACAAAATATTTTCTAAGAATATTCCTAGCAATATTATAAATTTATTGTGAATTTAAAAGTTAGAAAATTAAATTTGAAAAGAAATCTGGTATTTCATAATATACATAATGTTTTTATATGTTTATGTCGAGGCAACTTCGCTATCATCCCACTTTAGAAAAAACAAGGATCTTATGACTTGGCCTATGAGGTTGCTAGCATAAATGAACATATATGTAAGAAATTGAACCAGAATAAGATAATCAAGCAGACATGCTTGATTTTTTATTGTTTGAGTTATTTGACTAACCAAAAAAATGAATTATATAAAGTGTTCATCTCCAAGTACTGGAAATATTCAATTTTTGAAAAAGCATACCTAATTCTATGACATTATTTTATTGATATTCAAATGTTAACAATTGTTTTTCAAAGATAAGATGCTTTCAAAAATTTTAAAAATCTCAGAAGAGGCAAAAATTTGGTGTTCCTTATTTTACTTAATTTTCATATGCTTCATTTCATACTTACCATATATATATATATATATATATATATATATATATATATATATATATATAATATAATATAAATAAATGATATCCAAATGTTTAAAGCGTTCTCTAATTATGAGGATTAAACCCCGTCATTTTTACTTTAATAAAAATGATAGCTCATGAGTTTGAGAAAGACCCGGATTAGCCCTAAGATGATCAATGGATGTACCTTTCATTATATTTTTGCTTATAAATTCCTTTTTATATTTTGGTAAACTTCACTCTTACAAAGATCTCTTTGAATCTATGAGTAAACTATGGAAGCTCAAGGGCTCCTCTTTTTTATCTTTGTCAAACAACTTCTATCTCATTAAACTTACGTATTTGGAAGATATGAAATACCATCAATGGCAGACCAAGATATTTCTTCAATGTTTATTTTATTGTGAACCATGGTCATCGAACTTGAGTCCAACTCAAACTACGTATGACTCCATTCCTATATATATTAAGCTTTCCCAATCTTTCCATAAACATAGGTCAGACTCATCTCTCTCTGTGTTGTTGGTAAGCCCTTTAAGCTAGATTCTATGAAGATTGTGCACACTTGGCCAACCTTCATAAGGATATGTGTTAATGATTCAGCTTTCGCCACTCTACCATAAACTATAAGTGTTGCTATCAATGGCCAACCTCTAACTAAAAAAGTTGTCTACATGTGGATACTGAAAAGATGCAAGGCATGCAATTCTTTTTTCCCGCTTGCTTGTGGTTGTAATCACAACATTTCAAAGATGATAGAAGTCGAAGTATAACTTGGTGAAACCATCAGTTTCTGACTCTTCTTTGAGCCCTACTTCGTGTTACCTCAACAACCCTCAATGATTTTTGCACCTCTCCTCTCTCTTCCATTCCAAAAGCCTTTACTACTGCTTCCCCTACTCTCGAACTACCTTCTATTGCTTCTCCTGCCCTACCTAATCTGAATGTTATTCCATCTACCGTTGACATACTTTCCTTTACAATATCCCATTCTCCTTAGTCCCTCAAATCTCATCAACAATCCCTCAGCTTCATCAACCACCTCCATTCAATCTCATATGAACTGCACCCCCCAAAAGAACCCCCTCTGCCCTTCTTTCAAAACCTTTAGAGAAACCTCCATTTGATTCTTCTAAACCTGTTGACGTAATCGTTAAGAACCGGTCAAGAAGAGGAAGAACCAAACTTCCTTCCTCCTTGATTGGCCCCTAACCTCCATTTAAGTTCCTTTATGTATCCTCAAATAGCATCATATAATATTAGAGGCATTAATTCGAATGCTATAATTTCTTATGTAAAACTTTTCACTCAAACTTTTGCACATGTTGGCTATACTTGAGCCCAAATTAAATACTCTTAAATTTTCAAAACATCCTTTTGGTAAAGAATATATTGGTTTTGAAAATGAACAATCAGCTCATTATTTTGAAATCTCTCATGTTGGAAGAATTTGGGTCAAATGAAATTCAACAAATATTTCATTCACTCCCACTATTATGAATGCTCAGTTAATTCACGAAAAAATTATTTTTCATTCATACAACTATTTTATTACTTTTACTTATGACAATAATGGGGCTTCTAAAAGAAACTCCTTTTGGAACTATGATGTCCCATAATTTCATATTAGTAAAAATTCGATATTATGGTCGTCTTCCAAAGATCATATCGAGTATTTTGGCATAATAATCATAGAAATTCATGCATCCCATAAGGTAAGAATTTATTTAATTACAAAATCCTTACATTTAAGCCTGCCTTTATATCAATGCAATTGACCCGGAGCTTTTCAAAAGAAGGAATGTCTTTTTCACAAGGAAAACGATATTATTAGGAGGAATGTATGCGAGGGTAATAGTGGAAGAAGATTGTTTTGCAGCAAATAAGGTTTTCCAATTTGCTTTAGAGGAGTTGGAGGAGACGAGAACGGAGGGAAAGCTGAAAGGGTGTGAAGGAGGAGAAGTAGAAGACGGTGGGTTTGAGGGATCAGAGGGAGGCGGATGGTCCAAGATTGAGGGGAGCGCCATTTGTCATGGACGGAAGAAATGCTGGCTAGGGTTCTTTATAGAATACACTCTAAGGTTAGGATGCATAATTGCTCATGAATTGAACCTAATGGATTCCATTAAATTTTAAAGTTAATTTAATTTCAAGTGGCCAAGAATTAATTAATATCCTATCCAAATTCTTGTACTTAGTTTACATGTGCGTTATTAAATTTACAATCTAAATCTAGTATTAGACTGATAATAATTGAGATCCAAAAATCAAAATTATAATTATAAATGCATTCAAAATATTAAATTATTAAAAAAAAAAATAAACTAGCATATATTAGTTCACACAGATAAAGCTGTGAGAATAAAATACATGAGTTATTTGTACTTTGAGAGGGTCTCCAGCCGGCTCAAAATAAAATAAAATAAATGAAAATAATTTTTATAGCTTGACCATTCTGCTCCATTCCAAATAATATAAAATAAAATAAATGAATTTCTTCTTCAATTTACTGGGCAGTAAACGATGAGGCTTCCTTACCAAGCCGGGCCAAAAAAGAGAAAGGAACGAAGAACTATTAAGAGAATCCCGTCGTTCAGCTGTTCCAAAGTGTGTCCTTCGTCCTCTTCTTATAAATAAAGCCCGGCTTGCAATCTGTCGTCCTCTCTTCAGTATTCTGCTTGAGAGAAATAGAGGGGGAGAAATGGGGAGAGGGAAGATTGTGATCAGGAGGATCGACAACACGACGACGAGGCAGGTGACCTTCTCGAAGAGGAGGAATGGGCTGCTGAAGAAGGCGAGAGAGCTGGCTGTCCTCTGCGATGCAGAGGTCGGCCTCATAATATTCTCCAGCACTGGCAGACTTTATGATTTTACCAGCACCAGGTTCTTTCTTCTTGGTTTTACATTTCTTTCCTTTGTGATCTGAGTTTGCTTTTTCTTTTTTGCAAATGTCGATCTATCTGTCTATCGATAAACTTCTTCACATAATTGTGGCAAAATTATTTGTGTTTTGTTGATTAATCTGTGTCTGGTTTGGATTTTAGCTTAGGGTTTGGGCCGATCCTTGAAGGAATTAAGCAAATACAATGATTAGCTCTTTTGATTATACGGTATCTATATTGAATTAAACCGGAGATTAGAATGTTGGCTAATACCTTAGCATGGATTGAGTTATGCAATCCTCCAGATCCGAAGTTATAGATTAGAGCATAAGGATGCACATCAACACTCAATAGGGCCTGCTGTTTGTTATTTTTATTTTTATTTTTGTTGTTGTTGTGTTCTGGACATGTAAATAAAAGACTTTTTGCCTCTTTTTTTTGTCTTTAAACACTTGGAAAGTTCTTACATGCCCTTTTATGTTATATGTTTAATACCAAAACCTTAATATTAAGGCATTCGACTCTATCATTACTACAATAGCAGCAACTTGCTTTTGTCTTTCTCAATCAATGACTAGTGGTAGAGGTTTTATGCATACCTCAGGTTGTATGCTAGATTAGTGAAAATTGAGTTTGCATTAGATGTATATCATCTAGACTTTGGTAACAAATTGTTATTTATTAATTTAATATGTAAAATAACTATTATTTTCAAAAATAGTTATACATATAAAGCCCTCCAAAGAGCAATATTTGTTTTTTTTTTCTTAAAAATTTTTATTTTGAGTGGAGATTTTTTATCACAACACTCCATTTCTTCCAATCAACTTGGATCCTATTAATCACTTTGCCTCTATTTCAACATTATCTTGAATAATTAAACCATGATACTTAACCTCTAACTCTTCTTAATTACATGGGCCTCAATAGTTATGCCCACGAGAATGTGACTTTTATTATGATTAAACTATTACTTCATTCATTATGTTTTGAATCAACTAAGACAAAAATATTTAGATTCTGATGTAGTCCTCTTCAATTAAAGTTTACTTTAATTGCATCCCTAGTCTTATCAATTAATAGAATGTGATATTCAAATAACATGAATCGAGAAATCTCTTCTTGAATGTGATTAGTAAGAGCATTCATTGGTTAAGTTTCCTTATGACCAAACACACGTTATCACCCCATTAAACATATATTTAATCATCAATATACTCACACAAATTCTGTCTTCAAAGCGCTCTAAAGAAATTCTCAGTGCTCGATCACAAGCATTTTCAAGATCAAGAAAGATTAAATGAAGAAATTTTCCCCCTAAATTTCTCCATTAAATCTTATAGCACAATATAATTTTCATGGTAGATCTACTCGACATCAAATCAAATCGATTTGTAACAAATCCATTTATGACAATGATATGAGTTGATAGAATTATAAATCAAGGATTTCACATTTTTCAACGTAAGTAGCAAGATAGTTCTTGGATTCATTATTTAATGCGATAGATTTATATATATACAGAGAACTTTCTTTTAATATGTTTAAATGCTAAAAATTTAAATATAAAATGGTTTTAATGCAAATATTTATAGTTTTTTTTCTGAATTAAAAGGTTTTCTGATGTTTTATTTAAGTGTAAATAATATTAGTTTATTTTTGTAAATTTGCTTTTTGTAACATTAAATTTTCTTAAAGAATTTTTTATAAAGTTCTAAAATTTGAAATATATATATATATATATATACACACACACACACACACTTATATATATATATACACATATGTATATATATATATAATCAAATTTATAATAATTAACTTCTTTCAAAAAAAATTATAATAAGAATTCAATTATTCTTATGTTACCAATTATAAAAAAAGTTATAAAAATCTTTAAAAACATTATTAACCTTGCATATAATATTATATTAACTAAGTGGCACGAGTTTTAGTAGAAATAGTTCTTACCCAAAATTTTGGATATGGAATTTGAATCGGAGTCGAAAATGAGGGTTACCTTCAAGGTTTTTCCTTTGAAAATTCTTGTCAGATTGCACTCATTACAATACTCGTGCATGATATGGTGAATTGCTTTAGGCTCCACCCACATCTTAAAGAACAAATTAAGCAGATGGAATATCTTATTGATAAAAAAATTGTATATATCCCAAAATTCAAATCGAACATGCCGCCAAATCGGCGGGTTGATGAACATGGTATGGTAGCGAATAATTAAGATGTTGATGTGAATGTTTCTTTACCGAATGGAGTTTCTTTGATAGAAGATACTTCTGTCTTGCGCCCTCCCCTAGGGGATGTTGTCTGGTGGTTGTATCGGGTGGTGAGGCTTCTACAGCCAATCACGTCGAGCTAGACACTATAGCTGCGATCCAATATGCAGCGGTGTGATTCTGGGCCTGAATTGAGCAGTGTTGTTGATGCTATTGTTGTTGTGGTGAGCTCTCCGTCAGATATTATTCCGCCTGCTATTAGCAGTGTGTGCAATTTTGCTGAGGAGATCGATAGAAGCACTGCTTTGCTTCAACTTTCCTTCTTAACATATACTATGGTTAATCTTATAAATGGAGAGATAGTGATCAGCGATTGTGCAATTTAACAACAAGATGGAAATTTATGGTGAACATTCTAAGCTTATTTCAATTCAGGATCTACTTCTATCAAAGCATGAACATGATATAACTTAGGTTGATCAACCATCTGTGGAGGCTCAAGAAAACAATGATCCTCCGATGTTGATAATTTGAATAAAAATTATCTTGATAAATCTGTGCTCGATCCTTTGGCTAAAGAATTCATTCCAAATAGATCTAAAGAAGGCACCATTCTTCCTCAATCTAATTCTATTTTGGAGACTGATGCCAATTATGATGAGAACCAAACCATTACTGATGATGGTTTTGGTGATGCCTTAATTAACAAAGGACATTGCTACCCTCTTAGGAATATAAGTGGTCATTGATCTAGATGATGCTCTATGATCCCATTAACTTGCTTAAGGTTTTGCTTTATGAATTTTTCTTTTTTGTGAAGGCTTTAGCGGTGGCTCAGTAAGTGCTATATGTTTTTTGTATTTTATTTTATTTTTGTTTGTTTTATCTTTTTGAGGTTATCAATCATAAACTGTTTGTATTCAGTTCCATCGTTAATAAAACCCAAATAGTTTCTCCATTATATATATATATATATAATCTCTATATATATTATCAAATTTAATAATGAAAATTCAATTATTCTCATGTTACAAATTATATAATATTGTTATAAAAATATTAAAAGCATTATTTACCTTGAATGTAATATTATATTAACTAAAATTGTGGTGATAAACTATTGAGATGCTTGTCGTACCTATTTACAAATTTTTCATCTAAACCCTAATACGAGCGACAACTGAAGAGTGAAAACAGGTGATTCTAATTATATCAAAGAGATCAATTTGATGTATAACAAAGAAAAGAAAAAGATGTGTGCGCATATAATATATATATATATGTGTGTGTACCTATTTACAAACTTTTTATCTAACCCATAAAATATTTTTTGGAATGCAAGAAATTTTGCGTGCAAGTGTTGTCTTTGATTTCATCATAAGCAATTGTATATAAAATTTATCACTTTGAAATAATGGTTAATGTCTGTTACAGGTTACTTAAACACATTTGAGGTTCTAGTAGTACGGACAAATTGTCAACTCATATTGATTACTAGCAAATAAGTTTGTGTTAAGTTTGAGGGTGGGAATGATTCACAGATCATAGAGGATGTTGTATATGATACCCTACTTATTGAAGCTCATTCTACTGGCATCATCTTCTTAGTTCAAACCCTCCACTAGTTGTACTAAGAGTGTTCTTAAATCCAACACTTCTTCAATTATACTAGTTAGGACACTTAGTACTCAGATGAGCAAACCTATAAGAGATGTTATATGCTATAGATGCAAGCAAAAGAGGCACCTAAAACATGAATGCAAAGCTATTTTAACAGATGTTGATATAGAGGAAGAAGAATTGAGAGAGGATTTAGAAGAAATTCAAGATAATGAGGATGTTGAGGTTTCTAATTTTGATACTAATGAGACTTGTGTAGGAGTGATACGTTGTTTGAGTGCATTTTTAATCGAAGAATATTAGAGATGTAGAAATATTTTTAGCATCTCCATGACGTGCAATGAAGTTGCTTATAAAGCTTGTGATAGATGGAGGTAGCGTTATGAAAATAATTTTTACACGTGCTTTACCGATGGCTCAACTTGTTGTGGCACACCCGAGTCCATTCAATGTGGGTTGAGTGAACCACACCTTTCTTCATGTCTTATAGATGTGTTTGGTGTCAGTAAAGCTATGAAGTTATGAGGATAAAATATAGTGCGATGTCCTACTCATGGATATATCATTGACCATGGCTTTTGGACATGGATGTCATTCATTATAGTCGTGAAAACACATACACGCTTAAATATAATAACAAGACCATTAAATTCTATCTCACTAAGCCACATTCTAAGACACCTCCGACATCTTCTAGTACTACATCATGATCACTTTTTTCTTCTGTGTCTGCTTCATCCACATCATCACAAAAGGGTCATATTGATGTGACACCTATCCCATCAAAGGCAAATAAGGGGCTAAATTTCAGCTGATTACAATTGCCACCTCACTTTTGACTTCTGATGCACCACGTACACTTATCATACCTAAAAGCCTAAGAGACTCATCCTTGCATCAATTATAGACTTGGTAGGATACTGTTCTTTGCAAAAAGAGTTAGAGAATTCTGAAGGGATTCAATTGTTACATGTTAAGAAAGTTACCTTTGATAATGAGGAAGCTATCATTTCTCCACCAATTGTGGATCGCTTTAGGGATTTTCCAAAGATTTCACTTGATCTTCTAGATGATTGCCACCTATATAAGAGATTCAACATGCAATTGATTTAGTACCAGATTTTCAACTTCGCAACTTGCCACACTGTTGCTTTAATCAAGCTGAGCTCCAACGGCAAGCAGAAAAGTTGCAAAAAAAATTATTACGAGAAAGTTTGAGTTAATGTGCAATACATGCGCTTTTAACTCTTAAAAAAGGATGGTACATGACAAATGTGCGTTGATAGTTATGCTATCAACAAGATCACCATAAAGTATCGGTTTCCTATCTCGAGGCGAGATGATATGTTAGATCTTGTAGCCAACTTGGTTATTTTCAATGATTGATTTAGGAGTGATTATCACCAAATCAGAATATGATTGGAAGATGAATGGAAATTTTCCTTTAATACATCCGAGTGATTGTATGAATGGATGGTGATGCTATTTGGCTTATCATAGCACCCAACACTTTTATTCTCGAGAAGTTTCTTGTTGTGTGCTTTGACGATATTCTGATCTTTAGCACAAAGGAGAGACATCATTTGAGTTATCTGCCAGTAGTGCTAGAAAAGCTGACAGAGAAAAAGCTTTTTGTTAATAAAAAGACTGTCTGTTTATGCAAACTGGGGTGCATTTTTGGATATTGTGTTTGCTTTGGGGATTAAGCCAGATCCATCCAAAATTCAGGCCATTGTTGACTAGCCAACCCAAAAGAACTATTATGATGTTAGAGGCTTTCACGACCTAGCCACATTTTATAGAAGGTTTGTTAGGAACTTAGTTCCATATCACTGATGTTCTCAAGAGAGATAAGCTTGAGTGGTCTCTTAGTGCTGAAAGGGCCTTTAGCCAAATTATGAAGGTGGTGACCACCACTCCTGTACTAAGATTACTTACCTTCTCTAAGGTGTTTGAGATAGCATGTGATGCTTCTGGTAGTGAGATTAGAGGAATTTTGTTCCAAGATAATCATCCTGTTGCCTATTTAGTGAAAATTTAAATGAAGCAAAACAACACTATTCCAATTATGATCGTGAGTTTTAAACAATTGTTCAATCGTTTAAACATTGGAGGTATTAATTATTACATTGAGAATTCATCCTCCACTAAGACCTTCATGTACTTGAGTTTATAAATATGTAAAAATGTTAAACCATAGGCACACTAAGTGGGTAGAGTTTTTATAGGATTATATCATTGTTCTCAAACACAAGCCTGGATCTAGAGAACAAACTTGCTGATGCATTGTCTAGAATATTTTGCTGGTTACGTCGCTCACCAGTTATATTCCTGGTTTCGATTGCAAAAGAGATGTGTATGTTAGCTGCCCCAACTTTCACATTATTTACATCGAGCCTAAAGAGAGCATGTTGCCATCCCACTTTGCCTATAACATTATAGATGGATATTTTTTTCGTAGGCCACTACTTTGTATTCCCTGCATCTCCATTATAATTTTTCTGATTCAAGAGTTATATTTTGGTGCTATAGTAGGTCATCTAGGGAGGGGGATAAGATTATCTATCTTCTAGAGACCTAATTTTATTAGTCTTCTTTAAAGAGAGATGTGAGTAAGTTTATCTTCGAGTGTTTAATTTGCAAGAAAGCCAAAGCTTAAAAGTAAACACTTGGGAATATATCGGTTTGCCTGTACCATAACGACCTTAGGAAAATTTATCTATGGATTTTGTATTAAAACTTTCCAAACCACAAAACATCATGATAGCATTTATGTGGTGGTCGATAGATTCTTCCCAAAGCCCATAACATATATCCTGTACAAAAATAAATGATGTGTCTCGTAAAACAAATTTTTTTTTAGGGAGGTAGTTAAGCTTCATGGATTGTTTCGTACTTTTGGAAGACGTTATGATGATTATTAAAGCACTACACTTAAATTTTCTTCCCCTTCCACTCATAAATTGATGGAAGGATATACCACCTTCAGAGGACACTTGGTTGACACAAGGAGTTATAGAGGCTCAACATTGACCTACTGGACGTCTACATTGACTTCAATTATGTGGAATAGGTTTCTTGTGGTGGGGGAGAGTCTAATGCAGGATAGGGAAGACTTGGGCATTACCACAACGTTTAGTTGGTGGTTGACCAGGAGTTGTTTTTGCACTTGGTAGTTAGTCATGTTTTGTGCTTGCTTTTCAGATAGTGTTGTTTTGACATATATTTGACCATTGTGTAGTGTTGTACTTGGCATTTTCGGTTTTGTACTTTTGCGGATGTGTTTGGTAGTTATCCATGCATTAGTGTCATGTTGTACTTGTATTCATAAATGACGACAGCCGTTGTGTTTGTGTTGGGAAATGACGCCTTGAATTATTACATGTATCTTTGCGCGAGTGGCCTAGGGTTTTAGGCTATTGCTATAAATAGCCCATTCTACTCCCATTTGAATTTATTGAATGACAGATTTCCCTTTTCTTCGATTATCTTGCAAGTATTTTGAAGTGGTGTGCATAATCACTTCGTTTTCTGTGCGAGTGCATAGCTGGGGTGTGCATAATTTTACTATTTTGTTGTGTTTTTATGTAATTTCTTTTGTAATATGTTCATGCATGTTCTCCCCCTGTTCTCCACTATTTACTCAGATTTTCCCATTGTTTTATCACCACATTTCATTGGTTTTCTGATCATTGTGTTTTCATCGTGTTTATTCCTTTATTTCATCATTTTCTCCACAAAAAACTCAACAAAAGTTCTCAAAATTCCTAACCTTCTCACTATACTTCTTTTGAAATTTCAAAGCTTATATTTTGTACATGAAAACCAATTCTGAAGCAAAATTTAGGCTTTCATGCTTAAAAGTAGGATTTGAAACTCACGCCATCATAAGGCCTATACCACACCCTTCTGTCCATGCTTCTCAAATGCAGGGTTTCTTTAAAATGCATATATTGTTTTGCTTCATTGGATGAACTTGATTTTTTTGTGAACTTGGACATTTAGGTTTTGTAGGTTTCAACAATACCTTTTTTTCCCATTTGCTTTAAAGTTTATATATTAAGTATTTCCCAACTTTTTATTATTCAATTTAATCCTTTGACTCTTCGTTTGAGCCTAAATTAGTCCCCCTGATGCTCATTCCTTAGGACTTAAATGATCAAACTAAATTTGTTAAATAGTCAGTGGTCTAAACTAGATAGATAAGTTGGATAACTAAATTGAACAGCTTACATAGTTTGGGACTAAATTGGTTTTGGAGTTATGGCAATTTTAGAATATATATATTATATATAATTGAACATGATTTTGATCACATTAGAGTGGCACAGTTTTTCTTTTATCAGATTACTAAATGGGTCAGGATATCTCAATTTGTTAGGGAAGTTTTCTTTGATACAAATTAATTATAAATCATTACTGCATTCATAAAAGTTTAAGAAAGCCTAAAAATCCTGACATGCTTCTATTTTCTATTTCAGCATGAAGTCGGTAATTGAACGCTACAACAAGGCAAAAGAGGACCATCAGCTAGTGATGCATGCAAATTCAGAGATTAAGGTACACGAATGGTTTTAGATTTTGCATGTAATCTCTCTGGTATCTTTGCAATTCATGCATCTTAAACTTTTTACGTAATTTCAATATGTTAGGAATATTTTCTTATATTAGTGGCCTTACTTTATATCATTGAAATCACTTCAGTGGTGAAGATGATTAAAGTTCTATTTTCTTTCAGAGTTCACTAATACTGAATGATCGCATTTTCTCTATAACTAAGAGTAGGAATTTAACAAATAATGGAATTGTAAGATGAAAAAATAGAATAAATATTGGAGTAAAGTAAGAAATACGATCAACGAACATTCAGTTGTAGAATAAGTTAAAGATCGATATAAAAACTATCAGCCATAGTTATATTTAGCTTGTGCATGTAATTTCTGTCTGGTACGCAAATTGTAGTCTCTACAAGCTCAAAGAAGCGTGTGATTTAAATGAGGCACACAACAAAGTGGTAAAGTTCTGTCAAGTACAGTCAGAGCGGCAAGTACATTCTTCATTGTGGCATTGCAGAGCAAGCACCACACATGCTTTGTTCTTCCTTTTCTATTAAAGAGAGGATCGGCACAATGAATATTGACCGCCAACCATCATGCCTTGTGTTTTTGCCTTCCTATTGAATTATTTTTGTCTTTGATATATTAATTTAATATTTTTAAATAATTTTGATATATATGATGGAATGACTTATTTTTTATGATTTGAATGCTTAAATCAATTGAAGAATGCACTTTGTGTGCTTTGTACTTAATATGATAAAAAATTCCTTATACATTGTATTGCTTTTTGTGTGTTGACAATTTTGTTACTAATTTACAGTTTGCTTCCATAAGCAGAGAGCATTATCTAAAAACATGCATTTGCATGCACTCACATACATGATGCTGGAAAGCAAATTTAAGTGATTTATGAAGCTTTTAATAATCTAATATCAAGATACATCTTATTTTTACATACATGCCTTTGTACCCATATCATATATATACATACTTTTTATTTGCAAAATATAATTCATTAATGAAGCAACCAAATAAAACATTACCAAAGTCACTACAAGATTCACACCAAGAGAGCAGGAATTAAACTAGTTTTACCACTTCCTCTTGAATCATTCGTATTTGCAAAGTGAGAACAGCTTGAACTAGAAAAAAAAAATGTATAAAGCCACTTGTGCCCTTTTAAGTGCGCCTGTTAAGTCTAACTTTAGGAGTATAACTGAATCAAGTCAATTTTTAAAACGAGCTTGATTCGATAAAATGGTTCATGAGCTGACCTCCAGGAGGTATTAAGTCAAAATTAAGTTAACCCCGGCTCAACTCCTAAGCTTATGAGTTGATTTGCTTAAATTTTGTTACCATAAAATATACAAATTTAACAAAATTCAATAATATTACAATATATTTATTCTTTTTTATAAGTGTATATTTATTCAAAATCATATTCATTTTATCTCTTTTTGATATTATATACTAACATCTAATGATTTTTTTCATAAATACTAATTATTTGCATCATTTTAATGGAATATTTCTTTAATATGATACCATTAATTCTATTGACTTGTGAGTCGACTTGTGCTTATAAAATTGAGCACACTCATAAGTTGGGACCAGCTCGAGCTAAGATCGGCTTGTTATTAGTGTTTGACTATCCAAATTTGTTTTTGGGTTATAAACCTTGAATATTTTAGTATGTTGGAAGTGTGTTTTTGTATGATATGGATTCATATGCCATCTTTAAAAATATAGTTAAATGGTATTGAGAGGCATCAATCATTATTGTTGTTCATAAAACCAATTGTAGAGGTTGAGGTTGGATATGTAAAAATGAATGAAGGTTGATATTATCTTTAGTTGACATGTTTTTCGTTGGGGTGATTGATACTAAAAAATTTGGAGGGCCTGAAGAGACAAATGTCCACCTCTATTGTGAAATCACATGACCATATTAAGGAATTTAACCAAAATAAAATTAATCATTACATTCATAAATAATAACAAAGAATTCCAACCCCATTACAGAGCCAAATAGTGTTCAATATTACTTAAATAAAATTAGAGATTAAATAAATACAAAGATAATGAGAACGACTAAGGCCCTCACCTCTTCTCAAGTAGCACGATGTCTCCCAAATAGAATTAAGTTGAAGTCTAGGATCCTTGATCTGATACCCAATGTCCTGCTTTAATACAAATTGTAAAAACTTAAAAAACTTTTAAGCACTAAGAAATTGTTTACTTTGGCTTTAATATCCTAACATTTTGGTCCATAAGATAACTTCTTAGGAGGTCATCCATTATGACATGATACTTTCAAGATGAGTGACCTTTTGAAAAATTATATTTTGAATACAAACTATGAGGCTAATTATCAAAGTGGATAATACTTTAATACTTGAAAGAGTTCGGGTTGTTATAACATGAATTTAAATATTGAAATTAATAATTTTTATGAATGGTGACATTTTGGTGATACATTTTAGAATTGAGTCGTTTAAACTAGCTTGGCTATCTTGTCAACTAATATAACTGGTTAGTCAACTCAGCTACATATGCCAATCATTATAATCAATAAAGTGCAAAGAATCATCTATGTAATTGATAAAAATCTCTTATAATAAAAGTGATAATCTTTTGTATAATTATTTAAATTATCTAAAATGAGCTCATTTCTTTAGTGTGGGACATGACAACACAAATTCTAAATACCTAGGAGATGAACATAGAATAATAAAATTTCTCTTTATTAGTGTCTAACTTACTCCACTAATAGAATCAATTCAAATTTGTTCATTTGGTTAAGTTGGCAGCCACAAATCTATTGGAAATGATCAAAATGGGTTATTCTTAAGCCTAACAGGGGAAAGAATAAGGGTTATATGAATATTATGAGTTATGATAAAATTGAGAAACTATTAACTAAAGTAAATATTTATAATGAATATTTATTTCTATATGTATCAATGATCACAAGTAAATCTCACCAACCACACATTCAGGTGTTCTCTGTTATTCTTTCTAATATTATTGTTCACATTCTTCATGCCATCATTCCTCTCAAGCGTAAGCATGCCACCAACAATTAGAATCTTTGCAATGATTTTAAAGTTTATTGGAAAAGGGGGAACAATAGCATGCAAATATGGAAAGGTGACCACAATTCCATTCGGCAAAGAAAGGTGAAGCATATAAGGGTTCAATAGAAATTCATTGTTTATATGATTGAGAATAATAAGTGCATGTTTGGTGCACATTTGGTTTAGCTTAGATTAAGTTAAGCTCAAATATTTTTTTATTACAGCTTAGTTTTGTGCATCTTAAATCTGCTTAAGCCTAAACTAAATAGCTCTAGTTTAAATTATATTAGTTTAGGTAGCTTAAATTAGATTAATTATTTATTATATTTATAAATTATAATAATTATTATTTTAATATAAATGAATAATATAATTATCTCATCTAATTAATTAGTGTGAACTAATTTAATGATTAATTCCAAATTACTAACATATTTATATTAATTTTATAGTAATTATTAATTTTTACATGATTGTTAATTTGTTATAATTAATTAACTATATGTAATTATTTAATTGGATGTAAATAGTTTTGAATAATTATATTTATTAAGTATGCATATTATTATATTTAATTTATGATATTAATTATTTAATTATGATTAATTTACACCTTAATAAATACTTTTTTTAATTTATAAAAAGTTAAATTAGGTGTGATATTGTTATTATTGTTTATACAACTCTTATAATTATTATTTATTTCAACAAAAGCAACATCGTCTGTCGACTAGTTGGGGTTCTGTAAATAAATCTTTCATTTTTATTGTTCACAATCAAATAGAATCCCCTCACAAAGTTCTAAATAAAGAATTATTTCTAGTGGTTTCTTCTCATATCTTTTTGGTCTTCCTCTACCTTTTTTAACATGGGCATATAACATAGTTGATCAAATAGTCTACGTTTAATATGCCCAAACTATTTAAAATTACATTTTAAAACCTTACGCATTATTGAAGTCATTCTAACCTTGCTCCAAATGAACTCATTCTCATTCCAACCGTTTGAGTACCATCAACCTTAGCATTCTGATGCCTGTAATACTTATTTTATTGACAAGCTTTTTTTTTATTGACCAATATTCAGTCCCATATAACATAGTTGATCATTAGTTACTCTAAAAAAAATTTCTTTAATTTTGAGGGGAATTTTCAATCTCACAACACTCCAGAAGCGCTCATCCATTACATTTTACTACTTGAATCCTATTAATCACATTATTTTATTTTATCATTATTTTGAATAATTGAACTAGTGTATTTATACCTCTCACTCTTCTTCATTACATAGTCCTCAATAGTTATATACTTGAGATTATAACTTTTATTATGATTAAACTTACACTTTAGAATTAAAGTAGTTCAACTCGAGCTTTGCTTAAACTCGATCACTAGTCTTATCAATTAATTAAATTTCATCTACAATTAACATGCGCCAAGAAACCTCTTCTTGAAAGTGATCAATAAGAACATCCACAATTAAAGCAAAATAATATGAACTAAGAGCAAAGCTTTGACGTAATCCAATAATAACAAAAAAATCATTAGATAAGCCACCTTTCGATTTAACACATATTACAACCTAATTATGCATATTTTTAATAACATCAGTACATAAAGCACTTTTTTTTTACTTTAAAGCTCTATAAAAAACTCTTGGTACTTAATTATAAGTATTTTCAAGACTAACAAAGATTAAATGAAAATTTTCTTCTTTTTTATTCAGTTCTTTATCAAAGCTATTAGTGCATATATATGACTTTCATGGTAGATCTAAACTTAATTGATTTTGTGAATTATGAGTATCTATTTGTAACTTAGATCTTGTCACCTTCTCCTTAAGTTTCAATATTTGGCTCATCAACTTAAATTTCTCTATATTTTGCACAATCTTAAACATCACATTTATTTTTGTAAATAGGTATAATAATATTTTTTCACTCATAGGCATCCATTAAGTAACTTGATAAGCCAAAAGACTCTCACCCAAAAACTTGATATCAATAAAGAAACCATTTGATTATACCACTTTTCTACTCTATTTTTTAAAGCATTTCAAAACTCTGTTTTACTAAAATACCGAGTGAAAGAGTAATTGATATTATTTTTATGTTCATTAAAAAATTTAGTAAAATAGTTCATCCATATTGAACATCTTCATCCATAATTTCTTTTATTATCATCTTTGATATACTATACTTGAGTCAATTTTTTATTTTTATTTTGTCTCTTAATTTAGTTAGTTTATATTTGTCTCTCTTTCACAAATTATCAAATAGATCATTGAATGTTACAATCTTAGTATAATGAATTGTTATTTTGATTCATAATTAGCTAGTTTATATTGCATGTCCTTTTTTCTTTAATTTTTACTAGGGTATCTTAATTCTACCACTAGATATCTATACTATTATGTATCCTCTTTTTTGATTCACCAAGTACAACTAACAACGTTTTTGTATTTTTAGTGTAAAATAATCCTATAATCTCACAATCTTAGAACATTTATTATTTGTTTTGAGGTAATCTAAATAAATGCAAAGCTTGGGGATTCAATCTCTCATTTTGCTTATTTCGGTGTATTTAAAATCTGCTCAAAATGCGCAGGTTTTTATCTTGTGCGTGAACCACACTATTATAATAAAAATAAATGCTGCCATAACTCGAAGTTGTCAGCCACTGCTGCCGCTCAATCAGCCCTTGCTAACACTTACAAGGTCCTTTGCAACGCCAACCTGCACTGCCATAATCAACCTTGACCTGCCTTTGCCGACCATCTCTTGCTCTGATGCAAGTTGCAGAAACGGCCTTTGCTGGCCTCTTATTGCAGGCGTTTTTTTATGGGGTAAAGATTTTACATTCAAACAAATATAAAAATATTAACACATATAGTTACTAAACGTCCAGAATATATTTAATCTGCCTTTAATTTACCTAAAAATGCTTTATATTAAATTTATTTTACTTCATTATTTCTTTTGGCTTAAACCAAATGACCTCTAAAAGAATTAGATTCCTGAATATATCAATATTATAAAATATGATTTTCTTATACAATAATTTTTTAATTAACTTTAGCTATTTTTTTTTTTCACAGTAATTTCTTAGTTTTCGTTAACAAGCTCATGAATATTTTATATTGCTCCCTTGATTATCTTCCCTAGTAAAAGGATTATAAAAATAAGAGGTGTTCGTATTACCCACAATAATTACACGATATTCATAATATGGTTGATTTTACCATTAAGGCTATCTTAATTTAAGCTGAGATAAAACTGCTAAGATAAAGTGTTTGGATCCTAAGGAAGATGAGCTTTCAAAAAAAAAATCTTAATTTTCAAAAAAAATAAATAAAAGACTGACAAGACAAACATAAGATTCGTACCTGCAACCTAACACAAGTACAAAGTGCACGCCAACCATTCTATCGCGGGAATTAATCTGTTAGGAATGTTTAAGTTGGAAAGAACCTTAGTTTTAAAAAAAAAAAAACAGGGCCTGCAAACACAAGATTCGAACCTGCAACCTACACATGTACAAATTGCACACCAATCAGTCTACCAAGGAATTAATCTGTTAGGAATCTTAAATTAAATTTAAATATATATTAACTTTTGAATGTTGTACATTAGAGGTAAGATTGTCATGCATATTTAGAAAAAATTAGTATTTCGAAAAAGTATTTACCTTCTGCGCCATAAATTCATGATTACAAACAAAGCAAAGTTATAAAAGTCCAAAACATGATATCAGGCAACAGTACCCAATATCAAACATCTGTCAGAAATTGTTCAATAGCAAGGTTTGGTTTGGTGTTTTTTTTATGAATCAATACAGTGAGTATATATAATCTTTAAATGTACATTGCAGTTGGGAGTATCACAAAGTTCAACATGATATACGTACACTAGTGAGATATATGTGAAAATCCCAATTTATATTTTCTTATTCTTTTATAATTTGATATGCCTGCACTGTATCGACTGATTTTATTTTATGGCTTAACTTTATCTATATCTATATATCTAGCTCTGGCAGAGGGAAGCAGCAAGCTTGCGGCAGCAACTGCATAACTTGCAAGAAAATCATAGGTAACGTCTCTTCCACCTGTAGCAAAACAATGTGTTTAATGATGGGACATTAGAGAAAATTGGAAAGTATGTGTTTCAATTTTTTAAAGTAATATTTGGACACATGCAGAATTATCTGAAGAAAATAATAGTCTGGCTCATTTAATGCGACCAAACGGCTTTTGGGATCTTTTGTCATATCCTTAAAATTGGATCGTAAAAGAAGCATATGCATTTTTGCAGTTTTATATCTTAAAAATGTTAAGGTGCACCATCAATTATATCATTTTGTATAAAATTGCACACAAAATAACAACTAACCAACCCTTAACCCCATCAAGTGGGATCAGCTATATGAACCTTTGTATATATCTTGTTCTATCAAATAAGTATTGGAAATCATTATTGATAGTTTCCTGCCATATATATTTTTATAATTTTCTTCCTCTTTTGACATGAGAAAAATTCAACTTTTCTCATACACGTGTACATGTATCTAACGGTCTATGCTTAATATCCCAAAGCATCGAAGACAACTTTCTCTCCGCAATTTGAGCAGCCCCAACTTTTCTACAAATATACTCATTCTTTATCAAATTATTTCGTGTATACCCACTCCTCCGTCTTTGCAACAATTGAGCTTATCAGTATTGTTATACCATATTTCTAGTATATGATTAAATGTTAATTGTTTGTGTGGTTTGATCAATACACAAGCCTTGATTAATTACAAGGTTGCTTCACCGTCTTGACTAAAGATGCTTGTCTAAGCTCTTATTGGAATCCCAATGTCTCCAGACAAAGTGTCATTTGTGCCAAATAATAAATGTGCGTCTGAAGGGTTGTCAAACATCTTTGTCATGTGGACAATTGCAATGTTTATAAAATTAACTTCTTCATGAGGAGTGGGAATTTCTTTGGATGGTCTTGAAGACCATTTTACACACTTTCGCACATAAATTATTTCATAGTTTTTAACTTTTTTTAGATTAATCTTATTGTACACTTGATTTCTTACATGGTAAAAGGCATACTCTAGATAAAATTAGCATTATACAATCAACTAGAATTAAACTTCACGGTATCATCAGCTAGGAGGTTCAAAAGCCTCATTGGGAGCACATCTCATTTAACAAAAGAAAAATTTCCCTGCCAGCTAAAACAGAACAAAAAATCATTGCACAATTGGAAGCGTGCATGCAGTGTACAAAAATAATACATGAAAGATTCAATAGGAATGACATATGAGCTACATATCTTTTTGTGCCACGGGTCCTCTGATTTTTTAACACCTGTCAGAGTTTGCGCAAGACACCATAGCAATCACTCTCAGTAATGAATGATTTTCTTCCTTTCATTGTACTCTTTCACTTGCATGCTTTTCTCAACTGCTAAAATAGTGCACTTAAAACTGTATGGAGAATGTTATATTCCTTTTTTTGGTATGATTAAATCTCAATCGTACGTGTGGTGTAATCATACACAAGGCTTGATTGAATAATGTTGATTAATATGGGGAGGTAATGTTATAACCTATTTATGGTATGAATAATCTCAAACGTATGCGCGGTGTAATAATACACACAACTTGATGGATAATGTTGCTCTATTGTCTTGACTCAAGACAATTGTCGAATCTCTCATTTTACTCTTATATTGTTTGAATGTACTATAGCGTCTCTTTACAAACAATGCTTTATTTTGTCGTAATAAATATTCTCCAAACTAAAATGGTTTTGAAAATGGTTTTCATGATTTATCACTTTTATTTTTTCATAGTTTCCACTTTCTTTTGGTCAATCTCACTGCATATAAGTTGATTTTAAGTTTTCAAAGCATTCTTTGTAACTTGTGTCCCTTTCGAAGTGGATGAACCACAATAAATTATTTTGTTCTCTTTTGTGGTTGTGAATGTTTTTGTGCTCTCTTATCTGTGTTGTGCAAGAAACTTGAGTTACTAAGTATGATACAATTTTGCAGGTCAACATTCTACCTCCATGCGACATTGTTAGTTTTATAGTTGTGACATACAACTCCTTTTATAGTTGGTGGGATTTTTTTATCACACAAAAATCCAACAGTGTTCTATTTTGTCAGATGATTTTGAATCCCAATGATTAAGTCACCCATTATTTCGCCAATCATTTTGTATGATTAAACCAAGATATTTTAATCCTTTTCTCTTCTTGATAACTTGATTTTTGAAGTGTTAAATAAATGATATTATAACTTATACTATGATTAGAATTTTCTTATTCTATTTTAGATATACTAAACTAAAAACCTTAAGATTCTAGGCTAGTTTTTCATAACTTGAATTTTGGTTTAAATCAATCCCTAGTATTATTAATAAGAACAATATCAACTGGAAATAACATATATCAAGGCACACGTTCTTGGTGTGTTTATTAAGAACACCCATGATTAATTCAAAAATATAATCTTACAGTTGATTCTTAATATAGTCCATTTGAAAGAAGAAATTCATTTGACAAATCAACTTGACATCGAACATGTAACCATATTATAAATATCTTAAATAACAGTGATATAAGCAACTTAAATATCTTTTCTTTCTAATACTATTCAAAAAATTTCTCCAAGTACTCTATCATGTTTTTTTCTAAACTAATGACTATAAAATGAGATTTTTCTATCTAAATATTTTCATCACATGTTAGCAAATGTACAATTCATTAGTCAATCTATCATGCATAAAATCAAAATGATTCTTTGAAACTCTAATATCTCATCATAATCCTTATTCAATCACTCTATGTCAATGTTTGAAGTATGACTCATAAACTTATTAGTTCATCTATAGTTTGAACAATGTTGCATATCACATTTATTCTTATAATTAGATATCATAGTAATCCCATCATTTAATTTTTAGCTTTAAAAAATGTATTAAATAACTTTATGAGTTAAAAACTCAATTCTCAACCACATATTTCTACACAAATAGATATGCATTGAATACATGTAGCTACTTTATTATACATATCTTAGACAACATTGGTATAAGCAACATAAATATTTTTTCTTTCAAATACTCTCCAAAGAACTTAAGTATTTTATCATGCCTTTTCTAAACCAAAAAGTATAAAATGAGATATTTTTTCTCTTTTCATTTAATCTATTAGCCAAGGTATACCATCTCTCGTCAATCTATCATGCTTAAAACCAAACTGATTCTGTAAAATCCTAGCATTCCATCATGATTTGCATTCAATCACTCTTAGCACAATGTTTCAAAGCACTTTTTAATTCCTCTGTAGCCTACACAATTTTGCACATCACATTTATTTTTATAAATAGTATATCAGAGTGTAGTCTACACAATTTTGCACATCACATTTATTTCTATAAATAGGTATACCACAGTATTCCCATCATTTGTCATTTTTAGTTTTTATAATTGTGTTAAAAAGGTCTAAAAAACTCTATTCTAGCCAAAACATTTTCACATATAAATATATATGCATCTAATCCTACATCTTTTATGCTCTTCGTTTCTTTAAAGCATTCAAACATTTCATTTACTTGCCATGAGTAACTAATATTATGTTGTGAACCACTAAACACACTAATGTTGGTCACATTATCACAACCTTCATTAAAAAATTGTGAAACTAATTAAACCATCTTTAGTATTTTGATACCTTTAAAAAGATATCTCCCTAATTTACAAACTTATATATGTATCTCTCCATCAAAGTATTTAGTTTCCCATTTAACTCTTCAAAAGCCAAAGATTAAGCATCCCTAAAAGCTATCTTAAACTCATAACAAGTTAATTTATATCTTTTTAGATTTTAATTTTTCTTACACTTAAACCATTCTTCATTATAAATCTTAATTTCTTGAATATTTTGATTTCACCCCCAAGTATATTTATTGTCAAGGATTTCTCCTTTAAATTTTCCAAGAATATCTTTATCCACTTAACAAATAGGACTAACAATCAATTATCAAATAAAACTTCCTCTTAGAGCATTCCTCGGATCAGCTCTTCAAAATCAAGCCAAGAGTTTTTATAATCAAATTTAAACGCTACTTTAAGGTGTAAACACATATAATATTTGATAGCTATCTAATCAATTACAATTTCAAGTCATAATTCTATTTCTCATCCTTTTAGCATCCACTACATAAACCTTAAAATTTTTATCTAAATTATAACTATGACATTGATGTCATCCTTAACTGATTACCAATGCTTGATGCATGCATCCTATTTATGAAGGATAAATATATTCAATTTTCTATTAATTATAATATCAACTTTCCCAAGTATTTGTTTGTCATGATGATAATATTTCAAGAATTTATCTTCAATATAATGCCTTGAACTAGCTACTTTACTTATATTCATCACTTAAGACTACACAAGGTGATGATGTAGCTATTTGCAAACTAATCACATCATTCATGCAATCTGTGGCTTCTATGGGACACCATATTTTTTTGCAAACTAATCACATCATTTTATATTAATTCAACAAGTTTTAGGTTGGTTGGACTAATATAATGTGACCTTTCTCATCCAAAACTCGATACCATCAATGTTGGCATCTTCTCATGAGGGTAAAGGTTTTAGCATTAGTATTGCTTACTATTGTCAAAATCATAGAAATTTATATGAAAATCTTTTCTTTGTTCTCTATATTGTATTGATAAAGGTTTTAGTATTTGTATTGCTTACTAACACAAATCTTCTCATCATGATATTAAATTGGTTCTCTAGAATTTATGTAATCTTCTCAAATTTATGTTATATTGCTTGCTATAATTTCATTGTATGACATTTGTTTGATTCCTTGAGTTCTCCAAAATACTATTAAAAAGATTTGTTAGTTAAATAACTACGATATCCTGATTACTAGCTCATTTCCAAAATACTGCAAGTCATTTTTACTTAAGGAAACTTTGTATTATAATTTTTTAATTAATAAAATAAACTTTACAATTTTTTTTATCATGCTCTTTCAAAATAAGCCTCCCATATTTAGCAAATTCATCAATTAACATTTTAATATTTCCTTGTTCATCTTTATTCAAGACTTTTATTATAATCACTATAACTGGATCAGAACCCCTACATGTCTTATTATAACTATTTATCAATTTTTTACATAACTTTAGCATTACTCAATACTCTTTTTGAAAGAATTATATATATATATATATATATTATTTTATACTATTTATTTTGAAAAAAAGGAGTGGAATTGTTGTGTTAATCTGCTAATTAAATATAAAAAATGACTCGCAATATTTTAAATATTTATTTTGATTCCAGGCTTATGTAATTGTCTGGAATCCGTATGAATTCTGTCGCATGAATTCCGTTAGTTATTTTGATGGAAATGTTTGGACGTTTTGTTGAGCTTCTCAAATATAATGCTGTCATTTCTTTTACACATAATAAGCCCTAAAAGTAGAAAATTACCCCATCCCAAACCCTTAAAAAATTTGTTGCATCAACATCCAATAGAAAATCTGATTAGTGGGATTAAAAATGAAATACAAAAATAAAATTGTTCTAATATTATATTTAAAACTATTGTTCTAATAAGAAAACATGATTGATTTCCCAAAAGCTTCTGAACAACCTTTTTCAACACCCTAATAATATCAATAACATAATCCAAGAATAGAAAAGTACTTGAAAATATTGATTTCCAAAAAGCTTATGAACTACCCTATCAACACCCAAATAATATCAATAACATAATCCAAGAATAGAACTGTAAGAAACTATTCTCCATAGACAACCGAAGATTATTATGACAAAATGCAATTCTTAACAAATTAAACTATTGATGTAATGTGGCCTTGAAATACAATTTTCCTAACGTTGATGATGATTACAGGCAGCTATTGGGAGCAGATATTGACGGACTGGCTCTCAAAGAGTTACAAAGCTTAGAGAATCAGCTAGAAACAAGTTTGTGTGTAATACGAGATAAGAAGGTCTTTATATAAAAAAAGATGCTTTAATTAGGCATGTTTAATTAAAGCCATCATTCAAATGATGCTTAATCATCTTTTTAATCTCTGGTACAGGACCGTGTTTTAATTGATGAAGCCCGAGAACTAAACCACAAGGTAACTGTCCATAATAAAATCTGGTAATTTACAGGATTGGCCTCGCTGCTAACCTCTACATGTCGATTGCAGGTCAACCTTATGCACAGAGAAAACATGGAACTATACAAAATGATCAACCATTCTCGCCAAGAGAAAATGGAATTGCACCAAAAGGTATGCTATCATTCATTATTGACAATAAATAAATACTAAGTTATTTGTCTGCCTGAACATGATGTTTCTTGTTAGGCTAAAGCAGTCAAGAGAGGATCTTCTTCTAGCGGCTGTCTTAGTCCAACATCAATCGATCTCGAATTAAGCCCGCCACAAATGCAAACTAGTGGAATGAAAGATGACGCCCCAAAGCTAGGGTAAGACTCTCCATACAGAACCGTATAGTGTCTTTGTACTTATATATAGTGTTGATGAAACACATTCTAGGTTTAAGAATTTTTTGTTTGAATTTTGAAGCAGACTTCAATTGCATTAAAAAGATGGCTCAGCCAATGTGGATGGCGATAATCATTGCAGTTTCAAATCAAGCGTACCAGCAATAGAAATATTGCTAAAGAATCTTAGAGTTTAATTGAGAAGAGTGAGATTTATCTTTAAAGAATTACATGATATGTGAATTTGTATTGCGCCAAAACAAGTATTTTGTTTGGCAGAGTTTAACATTGCTAGTATGGTTGTTTTTGCTTTTTGTTATAAAGAACGCTAAAAGACTTTCGCACTCATTAATATCAGTAGCCTTTTTGTTCAGCTGAATTGGTGGAGTAATGACAAGGACAAGCCAACTCGGAGTGCTCTTATAAAACAAATTGTAAACGATTTACCTTTAAAAGAAGAGAGAGGGATTGCATTATTTTTTATTTCTTCTTCCGAGTTATGCAGCTGCTCCTTCAAGCCTAATTCCATTTTGCCAATCTGAACGGAACACATGCAAGAGATTTAGTAGAGATAAAAAGGGCTGACTCGTTCATAAAAATCAAATTTAAAATAAGCTTTTTGATCTCAAAAATTCATTCTTTCAATTCATAAACATATAAAAGCTTTTAACGCTACTCCAACATTAAGTCATCAATAAATCCTTGAATCATATACTTCGTCTATAATTTGCAATCAAAAGAGATGATGTTGGACCTAAAATAATTTTAATTTGACAGATGGAACAACATCGAGAATAATTTCCATGCAACTTGAACGGTAATGCTGCAAATATGAGCCAATCTGTCAAGTTGCATTTCTAAATTGGAAAGGGCAGCGAGAACCATGAAAATTAAGCTAAGTTTTACTCTAAAAAAGTGCCCTTTATTGGAGAGAATTGAAAAGTTTTACTTTATATTAGGGGCTCTATCTAACCCTGAGAATTTTTTTTTTTTTTCCTAAAGGGAGTGATTCAGCCTCATTTAAGATCATTTTGTTGAATTCAGCTACAAGAGCTGTGTGTTTATTTGAAAGGTTGATTTGATTACAGTGTAATTTAATTATTTTATTTTGTTTATATTTTTTTATTTAAAATGAAATAATTTGTAAATTATATTGTTTCAAGTAATTTGATGGGGTAAAATTACCCTCATAATTTTCTTAAAAAAAAACATTTTCTTACGGGCCAATATTTTCTCCTCCCGATTCGTGCAAGAATGAGCATCGTACGAATCCATTTTTACAAATTGAACTTCTTCAGTGAATCGAAGTAAAATTGAAGGCAAATTAATACTTATCAACCTTCGAACGACCTTCTTCAGCGAATCGATCCCTTTTGAATGAATTGAACTATAACGAATCGAATGATAATGACTCGTAGCTCAACTCTAGGTATACCATCCACATTGGAAGCAACAAGATGTACCAAGACTTGAATGAAGTATTTTTGGGCTTGGACTTAGCGGGATGTAGCAGAGTTTGTAGCCAAGTGACATGCTTACAGTCTTGTAAGAGCTAAGCACCAAATATCATACAAATTATTGCACCTATTAGAAATTCCAAAATAGAAGTGGTCATGTACATTTGATGGATTTTGCAATGGGATTGCCCATAATCAAATCAAATACCAATGCGATCTAGGTAATAGTTGACCACTTCATTCCTATCAAGCAAACTGAATTAATAGAGAAATTGGCTAAGCTCTATGTTAAAGAAATTTTCATTCTTATTAAGCAAACTGAATTAATAGAGAAATTGGCTAAGCTCTATATTAAAGAAATTATCAAAGCTGCATGGAATTCAAAGACTATAGTCTCACACCGTAACAGATTCACTTCTCTCTTTTGGCAACAAGTGCACTAAGATTTGGGAACTACTTTGACCATGCGCATCACTTTCCATTCACAAATGGACGAGTAGACGAAACGAGTTGATAAGTGTTAGAAGATCTGTTAACACTGTATATTGAACTTTGGCGGTAATTGGGATGATCATCTTCCACGCTTATAACAACAGCCACTAAGCTAGTGGCCAGTATCAGAATGACAACATATGAGGCCATGTACGGTTGAAAATGATGTACGTCGTTAGCTTGGATGAAGTCAGATCTGTTCAACTTTTTAAGGATTAGATATATAGTAGAACAAATAAGCTAGAAGATCAGCTTAATAAAGAAGAAAATCATTGCAGCCAGGATAAGCAAAAAACATCATGATGTTATACCATTCAATAAAATTTCAAGTGAGATATGGTTTATCTTAAAGTGAGCCCGATTAAGGGAGTATATCACTTCAGCGTAGTCAACAAAACCCTGTGGTTGCATCATGTACATGTCTTCCTCCAAATCACCCTGAAGGAATGCGGTCTTCATATCTATCTGCTCTAGATGCAGATTTTCGACTGCAACAATGTTTAATACTACTCTGATAGTAGTCATCTTTAATCACAAGCATTTGCTACCATTCGATTTTCTTCCTTCAAATTGTAAACTCATTTGTTTTGAAGAGCCTTCTTTCTTTCTGGAAGTCTAGCCAACTCCCATATCTCATTTGACATGAGTGACTTCATCTCGTCATCAACTTGAAGCACTTCCTCATAACATTCTGGTTCACCACAATCTGTTAGCAACATATAATATAGTAAAGGAGAGTGCCTTAGTATAGGACGTGGCGTCCCAACTTCTGATAGTTTTTTTGATTTTGATTTTGAACTCATTCACGCGTTCTGTCACTAAACCGCCATATGTCATCTTTATGATAAATAACTTCTTCATCAAAAATAACTTGTTAGAAGCTGAGGGCTTCTCATACATTCGAGTAAGGGCTGCCAATAGATCAACTGTAGTTTTCTCATTCACAATATTGAACGCCATGGATAAGGATAAATAGAGGCGAATCAAGCCTAGTGTCATTCTATCAAGAACCTTCCAATCTTCATCTGACATAGTGACCAACTTCTTAGTAACCTCCTTCCAACGGTAAGTATAGCTCCATTTGCATTTTCCAAATGGCGAAGTTTGTTCCTTTAAACTATTCAATCTTGTGTTGCTCCCAATTAAGTTAACAAATCCTAGCTCTGTTAAAAAACAATTCTCTGATACGACTTATTGAAAGTGCAACCTATCACTGGAAATCTTTTACACCGAAGAAAACCCTAGGATCAGGGTTTGACAGCTAAGAGTTACCGAAGCAAATACGAAAATATATTAACACAAAATTAAACATCCATCACAACAAGCAAATACAAATATGCAAGCATACGAACGCAAGAATATATGTGAAAAACCTAAGAATGAAAAAAATTACGGAACCACACCAAAAAAATTCACTATGTAAAAAAAATTACAAAGAACTTATCAAACTCCTTGAGGAAGAAGAGATTCACCGTCCAAAAATTTTCTTCTTATTATTATTATTCTTCTTCTTCTCTCCCAAATTTCTCTGTTTTCACTATAGGATTCTAGCCTCTAAAGCCCCTATAAAGCCTCCAAAGCTCTCACAGGATTTTTGGCAAACATACAACTATAACTATCATGTTAAAATATATAGGAGATCCCAAATCAAGCGCCCTCAAAGTGCCCCAAATAGCTTTGACACGTCACGTATGGGGCAAACATTTCCGCGGGCGCTTGAGCGCCCGCGTTTCTGCTTCAGGTGGCGCTTGAGCGCTAGACATTCTTGCCTGCTAGGCGCATGGGCGCCAGATCTCTTGTCTGTTGGGCGCTTGAGCGCACTTGAGAGCCAGACCAGAGTTGCACCACCACACGAAAAATCCACTATGTAAAGAAAAATTACAGAGTTATAGAAAACTTATCAAACTTTTTGAGAAAGAAGAGATTCACCTCCCTAAACTTTTCTTATTCTTCTTTTTCTCTCCCAAATTTCTCCTTTCTCATTCTGGGGTTCTAGCCTCCAAAGCTCTCACAGGGTTTTTGGCACACGTACAACCATAACCATCATGTTAGAATATATAAAAACCCCAAGTCAAGCCCTCAAGGTGCCCTAAACGGCTTTGACACGTCGCACCTGGGTTAACATTTCCGCGCGAATCTAAGCGTCGGCGTTTCTGCATCAGGGGGCGCTTGAGCGCTAAACATTTTGCCTGCTGGGCACCTGAGCGCCATACCTCCTGTCTGTTGGGCGCTTGAGTGTGCTTGAGCTCCAGACCTCCTGTTCGTTGGGAGCTTGTGCTCGCCTGAGCGCTCTACCTGCTGTTGGCTCTTTTGGTGATCCAATTTGTCTCCACACCATAACAACTTTAACATTTAGCCTTGTAGAATTCTCAATGCATTACAAATTTTGCACAGTGATATTGAACACATTGCATGAACGATAGACTGCAATTTGTAAAAATTTTGTTAAGAAAAACGCAGGTCAAATTGCACATCGGTTAATAAATTCACACATCAATTGGCACATGCTATGTAACTACTTGAATGGCTTGTCATATAATCATTTGTAACTAATCATTTTAGACACCTAGGATTCTGGAGCGATGAGGAGAAATAGAAATTAAGTTCATTGTTATGTAATACTGTAATTGGAATGGTTTAATACCCACAAGTACCCCCAACAATAGCAGCATGTATATAAGTGTGAAAATTCTGAAATTCCATTAAGCTTATAATTCCTTTCTTCTTATGTTTGATTTTCAATATTTTTCTGACATAATTAACAAATTAGAGGTCTTAAAACATTTATGATAAGACTACACAGTAATTTTCTAAAAATTTTCAAATCATCTAAGCATATTTTGTGAATTATACAAAGTGATTTTGCTTCTTGGTCCTCAAGGACAACAATTAAATGCCAAAGTGATTGGACAAATGAAATAGAAGCAACACAAATGAATGCAAAAGCACTTAATTATTTTGATTGTACTCTAAATAAAAAACTTACATGTACATTTCATCAAGCAATTGGGTAAAAATATAAAGTTCCTTGCTTGAGAACCCATAAAAAAATTTCATGTATAAACATGACATATTCTAGATAAAGTCAGAAGAATTTGTTTATGGGATGTTCATAATTTAGACTTACATATTATAATTGAAGAAAAAGTAAACAAGATACTCATAATTTACCACATATTTAGGGCATAAATGATCAGGCAATTATAAAGGCAACAAACCATTATATTTATCCTCTTATTCATTTACTTGAATCTCATGTAGCTAGTGGACAATTTTAACTAGTCAACAAGAAATGGACTCATAAGATAAAGGCTGAGGAGAAATGAAGTAATGCAAAAAAACAAGATACATAGGCAGATTAAATCATCTTTTTGATGCTGGTCACCATCAAATAAAGGAAATTGTTAAATCTCAAACTTTACTTTTAAATTGATTCTATTGCTCCAGTGTTTATACTAGTGAAAGAAATGCATGCTATTTAACCAAAATATTCCAAGTTTAAAAAAAATAATGTGAGAAAAATCAAATAAAATGATCTACCAAAAAAGCTTTTTGAACGAATTCAAACTACAACAATGAATCTGAAAGTGTGGAAAAAGAAGCAAATATAGGCAAGAGAAGGGAAAGTTATTCAAAAGATGATGATGTATGTTTTACTTATAAAGGATTATAGAGTTAATGTTAGAAATTCATAACTCCTATATTATTTTATTAAAAGATCAAAAGAAATTAAACAAACATTTTGAAAAGCAAGTTCAATAAACCAAACTCCTATAAATGAAATAAATTACTTTCAAGATTAATGAATTAGAATTTAAAAATCTCATTGAGGCAAAAAAAAAGTTCTTCATAGTCGAAGTAAAAAAATTAATTTAAGAAAATTAAAAAATCTTATTTTTTGTAGATCACTAGAAAATATATTAAGCAAATATGAAGCTAGAACTCTCTATACTAATAGACTCTATCATAACAACTAACTAGCAGTACTAAACTGTATCAAGTTTGAGGCAATAATTTTGTTAGCTTTAGTAAAAGAAACAAATGGCTAATTCTAAAATGTAATGTGAGATCTACAACTTGTGAAAGCTGAGCAACAAAAGTCAAAAGGCTTATTGTGATTTTATATTATTCCCATATGGAAGAAAGAAGTTCAATGAATTTTGAGTTTTGGCTTTCCTCAATTGAGGCAAGGTGATGATGATGATATATATATATATATAGAGAGAGAGAGACAGAAAGAGAGAGAGAGAGAGAGAGAGAGAGAGAGAAGCTATTGAATGGTTATTTCACTCTACACTTTTTTTATCTTACCAAATACTTGATTATATAAAGAAACTTGGTCATTTTCATGCTTACATCATTATGCTTTTACATGACATTCCATAGGTGATATTATTCAATTGTGATGGCAGATTCGCACCAATTTAAACAATGTATATGTTCTTTTAATCAAACTACTTGAATCTCATGTAATATATGAACATATTTTAATTAGTTGTCAAGAAATGAACTCTTGAGAAAAAGGAAAATTCACGTTAGTTCTAGCCAATGTACTTATTTTTAATCAATTACTTGAATCTCATGTAACATATAAACATAATCTAATTAGTTGTCAAGAAATGGAACCCTAAGAAAAAGGCTAATAGATTAGCTATAAGAACTCAAGAAGTTGAGAAGAAACAAGTAGCCAAGAAAATCAAGATAGAAAGGAAGATTAAAATAACCTTTTAATGTCAGTCACCATCAAATAAGAAAATGTAAACTCTCAAATTCTGCTTTATATTTGATTCTAGTTCTCTATTGTTTTACAAATGAAAGAAATACGATTATTCAATCAGAATATTCTAAGTTCAAGACAATAAGATTTAGATAGAAAAATCAAAGAAAAAGATATACAAAAAACGTTTTTTGAATCAATTCAAATTCAGAGAATGAATCTGAAAGTGAAAGATAGCAAGCAAATTTACACCTTGTGGCATGAGAAGGGGTAACATAAGGAATGTTTTACTCATGAAGAATTAGAATTAATGTTAGGACTTCATAACTCATATAATTTTATAGAAAGATAAAAATAAATTGAACAAAGGTCCCTTATAAAGCAAATGACTATGAATGGTTATCTTGTTCCCTTATAAAATTAAGAAGTTCAATGAATTTTGTATTTGGCTTTTCTCAGTTGAGACAAGGCCTCAATACTATATAAATAATATTGAATGGTTATTTTTCTTTGCCCATTTTTGTCTATCAAAATGTTGGGTTCTTTGGAGATGCTTCGTCATTTTCACGCTTATTACTGCACGATATTCCATAGGTGATATTATTGAATTGCGATGGCAATGTGGGATGATTTGGGTGCTTATTTTTGAGTTTCAACATGTTCATCAACATATTAATAAAGCAATTAACCCAATAATTTAGGGACATTAAATTTATTATGCAATTGAATTTGTTGGTAATAGGGATGCAATTTTATAGCATCTTGAGGAGTTCTTTAGGAAGCAATTTTATAGCTACTTTGGATAAAGTGGAAGTTACTGAGTGATAAATCTTTGTATCCAATCATGTAAAGGTGGAATTTTAAATCGATGAATTTATGTTCTTGAGCTCAACTTCTTTCGCATTACGGATCCCTTCAAATTGGTTGCTATATTCAAACTTTGGTTGAAAAATGAGCTTTTGAAGGAAGCAGCGAAAAATGATTTTAAATTAACTCTAATATTAAAAGCTAATGCTCCCCCTTTCTCTCAAGTTTATTTAAGCTCAGCCAGGCCCGATTTAATATAAAATGGATTAAAGATATAATGCTTATTGTTTTAAGTAAACTAAAAACTTTTCTGAAATATTAATAGAAATTATTTTTATATATTAATATTTTATAAAAATATATGTCTAAATGCGCGACCAATCTGGGAAAAAAGTTCTCTCTACAATAAAAAAAAAAAATTTTTTTTATAAATAACACCATTTTTATTCTAATATTTAAGATTCCAATAAATTATTCCATTTGAAGAGTAGAGCCTAACGTAATTCATAATTCATAAAGATATGTACTATTGACTTTGAGGCCCCCCCAATATATCTTCACAAAGAGATGATGTGTAAAAAAAAAACTTAGAAGAGAACAGAGAATACAGCGAAAATATATCATCAAAGAAAAGTATTATATTTATACAAAAAATATATATAAAAAAGTATTTATGACTAATATAAATTTTTTTATTGTTGTGCATATAGATTCACCAACAAATACATTCAACTAATAATCTACTTACACATTAGATTGACATATCATGTATATATTTTAATCTTGTTTTATACCTCCATAGTTTATTTTTACAAAATCACACTTTTCAAATAAAATTTGTTTTCTAGCCCGCATAATTTTACTAAACCCCGAATTAATCCCTGAAATTACAATTTTATAAAAAAGTCTTATGTAATTTATTAAATTTTTTATTTTAATCCTTACCATTTCAATTGAATTTCATAATAGTCTTTAAAAATTTTAGTAAATATATTCCAACGGGGTGGGGTCTTTGGGCGGAAGGCGGCGATGGGGCAGCTGCATAGGGTCTCGTCAGCATTGCATATGCCGAAGGGGCCGTAGGGAAAGAAGAGGTCGCACTAATTTAAGAACAATGTTGTCAAATGCCTAATTTTTAATAAAACGTTAAAAAAAATAATTACACAAAAAAGTATGGATGATGTGACAATCTAATTAACTAGCCATGATCAGTACTTTGTTTTAAACTGTTCCATATGACACTTTGGGAAACTCAACTGACGGCAATCTCCTAACCCTAATCGGCAATCCCACCCAATTTAAAATCACAGAGTAAATGGTATTCTAATTCAGTGATTGTAATTTTAAATTTATTGGTAAATATCATGAGTTCAAATTTTATGAAGCTCACAACATTCAAACAAATAAAAAATAAATCAAAATCAAAGCACCCATAAGCATTTCATAAATCCCTAATCTGAAGATGTCAAAAACTAACAAAAATTACCACCCACAATGCAGTCTAACAACAAAAGCCCAATTCGAACGGAAGTTTACTTACATCGACAAAAATAAATCAACCGACCTGCCGACACCAGCGAAGCGATCTTCCAAAGGCCCTCGAATTTACTTTCAAGGAAATTTTAATCGAAAAATATTCCACATAAAGATCTGTTCATTTCTCCTATACACAAATCTTAATTATTTATAAAAGAAAGCTCTAAGAAAAAAATTCTAAGAAACAGATAATCAGTAGTAATAAGAAGCATTTCCACTTTGGGATTCGAAAAAAAAACAATCAAGAGTTGAAAAGTACAACATCAGCACGGATCGGACGTGATAAGGCTCAAGAAAAATGAGAAGCATTCTTACACAGAAGAAATAAACAAGTGAGGTGGAACTCAGCTCTTCGTACCTCTAGTATTCCGGCCGACGATCATCGGAGGTGAAGAGCGACCCGCAGAGTAAGAGAGAGAAAGAGTGCATAAATGGATCAGAGGCTGGGGTAAGGTAATAAATATATAACGAGGTCTCGGGAGAAAGCGCATCCAGGCTAGTTGTGGGCCTGCGGTAGATATTTTGGAGGAATAGAGTTGCTGTACGGACACAACGCATGCGGAGTGCTAGCATCAAGCCGTCCAATTTGAATAATTTGAGATGGGCGGCGGATCGGCGTTTGCTCGCATGCGATAACGATCGAGAGATTTTTCGATCTGTTATGCCTATGGAGCGGCAGACCGCGAGCCACGTCGCTGGCTTCACGATTAATAAAGCTGTTTAAAGAGGTAACTTTTCAGTGATACCTAAATTGATTCGACGGGTAACCATTGATTAATAAAATTTAATTATTATCATGAATTAAACATTCCAATTAGATGTTTCAACGATATTAATTACCCAATGCCGATGAAAATAGCTTCCAAATAATAAATATAAAAAAAAGAGAGTATTACTATACTTATATACTAATATACATCAAAATATATAGATGATATGTCAATTCAATGTGTAAATAGATTATTGATTGAATATACTTTTTTACGATGCCTATATGCAAAAATTAAAAAAAAAATTCTATTATTCCTGAATATTTTATTGGTATATATTCTTATTTAAGCATAATATTTTTCAAAATAAAATAGTAAATAATATTCACATCATTAATATTTTATTTTCCTTTTTTATATTTTTATATACTAGAGCTCGCTTGCTTGTGCCTATCTTGTAGTTCTTTTGCAATTTCTTTTTTCTTTGGCTTTCAGAATCTTATAGGGTGAAGCATTTTTATGCTGTCATTTTGAGTCCTGCCTTTGTATAGATATTCGAATTCAATTTTGAATGCATTATCATTTGTCTTTGCTACTTTCCACACATTTCTTACTCTTGCATCAATAGATCAAAATAGCCACTTAAGTCTCTACCAAATAATAATTTGAATGATTGAATGGTCTCTGCTGTGTCTCTGTTGTGTAGAGAAGTTTCATTATGTGTGCTCTTTTGCAGTCTGCTAATACTGAGATAGTTATGGGATAAAATCCCCTTTTATGTTCAAGATTACAGAAAAAATACTTATGAGGCATTGAGTGTGATCTGCCTTCAGCTCATTATGTATAATTGGCAAATTACATATTGAATGTCAAAGTATTAGTAGATGATGAGCTTAACAAAATTTATTTTAGATAAATAACTTTATAGTCAAATGTGTTTCACATTTCTCCCTCCCGATGTGCTATATTAAGCACATCATCCAATGTGAGTTTTTACTACTTTGAAAAGATTTGAGGCATGAAGCAGTGCAGAACTCAAGGTGGAGTGTTGAGTTCAAGTTCTTTGTTGCATACACTCTATTTGTCAGGGTGTCTTGGAAGATCCAATCCTAGAAGATCCAATTCTAATGTGAAATTACTTGGGAGATTGAAGAAGAGATGATCGATAAATATTCATAGCTTCAAAATTAAAGCAAGAATTTTGTTGTCAATTTTTTTAACTAAAGTAGAATGTTTTGAATAAAAAATATACAGATTCTTACTAATTCACTTAAAACTATGAGAAAAAATTCGAGTGCGCACAAGAAGATCTGAACCACTTCAGTTCGCTTCTAGGTATGAAACAATTGTTTTCTATAACAAAAATATGTTGTCTTTTTCTTCACTTTTACACAGTCTGAGCTATTGATTGTGTTTTGGTATTTCAAATATTTTTTTCCACACACAAACATGCACAAAATGTCAATATATTAAGAATTATGATGTTAATGTTTCCTTTTTGTACACTTGAAAAAAATACAATATCTTTATGCAATTTAAAACTAAAATGCTACACATGTTTTGAAAGGTAAGAAAGTATATTTTGTTTTGGAAGTTCCTACTTGTTTAACAAAAAAATGTGACGCAAGAAAGCAACACTTAAAATGCTCTGGCAGCTCGAATGAACAATTTTTATCATGGTTACTACTTAGTATTTGTGTATTGCAATAAAGAATATATGTGGGTAGGTTTCTTTCGAGATAGAACAAAGAGAATCAGTATGTTGCTTGTTTCATTTTTGTACACTTGAAAATAAATTCATTGTTGAGAGAAATATTTTAAAAAATTTTAAAACACCAAGTCTCTTAAAGCCTAATGCTAGGAAAGCTATAATCCTTAAGTTTAAGAGTTTGTTCTATGGTGCCTGCTCTGCTGAGGGAATTAGTCTTAAAAAGAAGCTGAGGATTTGATATGAAGTGGAACCAGAGGATGTTGTCTTTGATGTTAGCTATGACAATTGTTACTATTATTAAATTGTATGCCACCAATCATTACAATAGTTTGCAATCCCAATCATTACAATAGTTTGAAACAATTGTTACAAACGATAAACCTAATTCTATGCAACCACTCTTTGTTCGAAAGCACGGAGGTAGCTCTTTAGCACTTGAAAAAAAAAATTAGTAGAAATAATACAACTATCGATGAAGCTTGTTTTAGGAAAACATTGGGATTGCAATTAAATTCCTTGAAAGACGCCTGTATGTGATTGATTTGAAATTTTGATGAATTAGAAAAATGTCCCTATAGAATGGAAACATGAAAAATATTACATCATAATTGAAGAAGGGAGTGGAACCCTAAACTTTTTTTTTGAGCACTCTATTATTTGAATTTTATCTTCAAATGAAAAAGATTTTGCCATAATTGAAATATCATTTTTGAGAAATAAAAAAATAAAAAAATAAGAGACTACAAAACAATTAGATAAAAGAAACCAAGTATATATAAAATTTATATTTTTAGTATAGACTATCTGCAAAAACTAGCAAAAGATGAAATTAGCAAAAGGCATGTAACAACCCAGATATTGTTACCCATCAATTAGTAACTTAATTGACTCCAAACATCTTCCATTACTCTTATAATAGTGTTAGGAGTCTTTACCTCAAATTTAGTGCGGTTTAAAAACCATTTGGCAAATTCTAACATTTCTTAGTTTTTGAATAATTCTGAAATACCTAATTTATTTAGACTTCAGAATTGAAAACGGAGTCCGCCATTGGACTCACCACACCCAAATTAGCTAGGGGTGGTATTTTGGAAAAGTTTGGGTCATCAAATTTTTCGTCAATATTTTAATAATATTTTAATACCTAGAAAATTAGATAAACTAAATGTACCTTTAATTGAAAATCTTATTTTACTTTTGAGTTCTTCACCTCCCAATTAGGTAAGGGTGAAAAGTTCGAATTTTTTGGAGTGCATTTAAGTACCTCAAATTAATTAAATAAAAATTGTATTAATCAATTAAATATCCATTTAATTAAATTAAATATGTATATATAATTATATTATATATGCTATTAAATGAAGTTTCAAATGTTATTATTAAGAAAACATGGAGATCCGCTGTGTTAATTCAAATACGGGATAGCCATTTCAAGTGATCAGAATTGTTCCGTGTTATTAGATGATCAGACGGTCTAAAAAGGTTTGATCAACACTATTGATGTTAGATTTTGGCATGATCACTAAGATCCAATGACATAAGGCACTTACCTGTACATCCATGCGAGCATATAAATGATCGTGGCCTGCGCTCGAGGGAGAAGGTACTCGGCCAGCTGCCTTCTGCGATGACGATAAGGTCTCCCTCTCTCCTCCTTCTCTCGGTTGCTGTCTTTGTGTCGAGGAAGCTGTTAGGAGTCGAGAAGAATAAGGAAAGAAAAAGACCTAGCAGTATAATCTTCTACGAGCCCTAAAACCCTAACTTCAATCGGCAACTTGAAAACAAGAACCCTTCAAGGTACCTCTTCATTTCACCTTCCCTTAGTTGTATGCTCGAGATTTCAATTTAATCCTCAATATCGATCATTCTACTAGGGTATGAGTGTTTGGTGTTGCTTAAATCAATTTAGGTTAATCCCTTTATCATATGTGTGCATATTCATGATTATTTTGAAGATTCCATACTTCAATCTTATAACTCCATAAGTAATACCCATTGGAATGGGCTTATTTTCCAATCTTCACATGTTTGTATTAGGAATATGCAACTTTATGAATGACTCTTCAATTTTGCTGATCTTTATTTTTCTCTTAGAACTGTAAGTGTTTTATGACAACTTGCTGTAGTAGTTCCATTACCTATTCTTTAATGGAAATGTAGTTTAAATTGTTCTACATGATTTCTTATAACTGTATAATAACTTTAAGTCTAATTCTTGTAAGTTTTCATCTTCACAATTACCAAGCAAATACTTGTACTGCTTGTAATGATACTTTGAGTATAATATTGTAGCATAGATAATATATGTTATCTTTATAATGGTTTGATATCATTAGTATCATTATCCTTGTATTTTTTTTAAAAGCATATACCAGAGCTTGGATAAAATTGTATGCATATGTAGTAGACAAAATTGCTGAAGTAATGAGCAGATTTTAGTATATATGAGGTTCAAAGTTTGGCATTGCTTTTATAATCATCAACTTTATGTTACAGGTATTAGATGTTGCAAGGATAATTATCAACTTTTAAATGTTAAGCAGCATTTAGTATAGGCAAGATTCCCAAAACATTGGGTGGTTCTTTTCTAACCATCAAGTTGATATGATGTCGACTAATAATATGACATTTCAAGTCAAACCAAATTGACCTTGGATGTTTCCCCTTTTTTATCTTCTGTAAGTGGACAAATAATTAAGCACAAATCTTCAAGGAAGTACATTGATTCCTTCATTTTTCTTCTTAACTTTTAGTCTGCTGAAATATTAATTAACTTGATGAACATTTTGATAATGAGTTTAAACATTTGTTACATAGTCCAGAACTTGTGCTTTCATTCGCTTAATTGAAATGTATAATGTTACACATGTCATCCTCTCTAGTTATCTTTTAATGCAAATTTCAATTCATGGGCTGCCAAATGATTCAAGGTAATCAAATGCTGTCATATTGCTGCCATCTTATTATATGAGATCAAATAGATTTAAACTACATAAGATATTTACTCTAAGTAATTGCTTCTAAGATATTAACAAGTTCAAAATGCCTTATATGAAATTTAATTGAAATGCATAATTATTGTTGATTTCGAATTGGCTACTTGCTTTCTACCTTACTGGTATTGCAGTTCTTACATAACTGTGAATCATTTAATTTATATATAATACTTAGCACTCAGCTATAATACCAATAAAGGCTCAGAATTGTGCCAAAGACATACTAATATGGGAAAGTCAAGGTATCAAATGAAAGGAATGTTATGACTAAAATTGCATGAATCTTTAGCATATCTTGATAAGATATTTACATAGTCTACTATGTCTCTCATATAACACTCAGTTTTCACATGCTAAAATAAATGTTTTATGCTTTATAATGTTGGATTTATATGATGTACCCTATAATGCTGAGTTAACATTTCAACACTTCATAATACTGAATGGATATAATGCCATTAGTTTATAAGATTCAAATGTTGCCATTTATCATATAAGATCTAATACTATATGTATTATTTGAGATCCAATGCTGCTATTTATTCTTTGAGATCCAAATATTGTTATTTATTCTAATATGATAGAATTACTGCCATTTATCATATAAATTTCAAATGCTACTTATGTTTAGATTATATGGGTTCACTCAAGATATTGTATAACTCATTTATTACCAATTGGGTGAATTTGTTTAAGTTATGCTTACTTCTAAGGATAAATTACTGATGTAAGGTTGAATTTACATTAATATCTTTACTCTTCATGTATACTTTTCATTTGATGTCAAAATAAGTATGAATTGGTAAATAATATATAGTTACTTTAATTACCTTTAGAATATGTAATGATTTGAACTGTTAATCACTTAGTAAATATGGATGTATGTCTATTATCAAATAACTTCATATACATTGCAGAATCTGAATTTAATCTAATAGTTATTAAATGACATTCTTCATAATCTAAACAATATTATGCATCTATTACTTCATTACGATAACTGTCTTTTAAAGGTAAATGCTATCATTTCTGTCATTAAAATACAAGTTGCCATTATATAAATGTGAGATTAATGGATTATGAGATTAAATGTTGCCATTTAGTTTATGAGATTCACATGCTGCCATGTATCATTTAAGATTAAATGTTGTTATATCTTATGAAAGAAATCATATGTTGTTAGTTGAATTTAAATGATCAATGTTGTCATTCAGTTAAGGTTAATCAAATGCTATTATTCATTTACGGTAGATCAAATGCTGTCATTTTCTTTTTAATGAGAATGAATGCTATCATTTCTTTCATTAGAATTACATGTTGCCATTATATTTGTGAGATCCAAATGCTGTTATGTATCATATAAGTTTTATTGATGTCATTTAGTTTATGAGATCCACATGCTGTCATGTATCAAATAAGATTCAATGTAGATATAAATTGTGAGTAAGAACATAAGTGGCCATCAATTGTATAAGAGAATCAATTGCTGCCATCTATTTGTGAGATACAAAAGCTGCCAATAGATTATATGAGCATCCATATTGTTATTCTTATATAGAATCATATGTTGCCATCAATTATGTATAAAGTCAATTGCTGCCATCAATTGTATAAGAGAATCAATTACTGCCATCTATTTGTGAGATACAAAAGCTGCCAATAGATTATATGAGCATCAATGTTGTTATTCTTTTATAGAATCATATGCCATTAATTATGTATAAAGTCAATTGCTGCCATCAATTGTATAAGAGAATCAATTGCCGTCATCTATTTGTGAGATACAAAAGCTACCAATAGATTATATGAGATTTAATGTTATTATTCTTTTATAGAATCATATGCCATCAATTATGTATAAAGTCAATTGTTGCCATCAATTGTATAAGAGAATCAATTGCTGTCATCCATTTGTGAGATACAAAAGCTACAAATAGATTATATGAGCATCAATGTTGTTATGCTTTTATAGAATCATATGTTGCCATCAATTATGTATAAAGTTAATTGCTGCCATCAATTGTATAAGAGAATCAATTGCTGCCATCTATTTGTGAGATACAAAAGTAGCCAATAGATTATATGAGCATTAATATTGTTATTCTTTTATAGAATCATATGTTGCCATCAATTATGTATAAAGTCAATTGCTGCCATCAATTGTATAAGATAATCAATTGCTGTCATCTATTTGTGGGATGCAAAAGCTGCCAATATATTATATGAGCATCAATATTGTTATTCTTTTATAGAATCATATGTTGCAATCAATTATGTATAAAGTCAATTGCTGCCATTAGTTATGTATAAGTCAAATGCTGCCATGTATAAATTAGAATTCTATGTTGCCATTTAATTCTAAAGTAAGATCAATAAGATCAAATGAAACTAAATGTCGTCACTTCTTTTATTAAAACCCTATGTGACTAATTATATAAATGAAAGAATCATTGGATCATGTGAAATATAATATTATAATTTATATTATTTGTATTAAATTAACTTCTATCATTAAATGCATTGAAAGAACCAAATATTGTGTTCGAATTCAGTTTAAATGATTCTTGTTTCTTTTATATATAAATGCTAACTTTAATATTGTTATTCTTTGCAGGTTAAGTTATAAATTATTATCAAATGAAATGCTAAACTAAATGATATTGCCTTATGCACATTAAGTTAAATGATGCTGCCCCTTAGATTGCTAATTTAATTACAGCACTTTTTATTATTTTTCATCAATGAATGAATTAAGATGTGTGAACCATAGGTTAGTAAATTGCTTCATTAAATTTTCTCACTTGAAACTATTAGAATTGGAAATAGTCAATGGATTGACTTTAATTTAGAACTGGAAATAAGCAATCCTATGTAACGGATTGACTTTACTTTAGAATTAGAAATGAGCAATCCTATGTAATGGATTGACTCTATACTAGAACTAGAACTAAATAATCCTATGTAATGGATTGATTACATGTTAGTTTTGAGTTATTTTTCTTTCAATTATAACTTCTATTAGAATGAGAGTCTTGTATGTCTACCTTGCAAGTATTTCTTTAGCCATTTATAACAGAAACTCTGTCGAAATTTTTAGAAATTTAATAACTTAAAAATTTTATGGAAAATCATAAACTTATACTCACTTATTAAATACTTATTAAATATCTAGAATTTCATATCTAGGATTGTAAGTATTCACTTCAATTGTTTATTTTAGAACATTAGTTCTCAATTAATTGGATCGAGAGCAATAACTTCCTTTCATGCTTTGGATAAGCTTTTAGATTTTTAATTCCTTACAAATCTTGAAAAAAATTATTTCATGTAAGGTATAATCTATCTCTTTTCTTAATTTCAAATATTCAATATCAATTAATCTTAGATAGCCTCATGATTAAATTGAGTTGATAATTTTTGTTTATAAGTTAAATAAGTGAAGCTACTAGAATATCCTTTAGCTTATACTTTCATTAACTTAGAAATCTATAAACATTATTTGTCCTTACTAGTTTCTTTAATTTTAATCATAAATCTAATTGATTTGATTAGTTTAGGACTAGTATAAGATGAGCTTCAATTACAAGAAGATACTAATTTCCAAACTTAATTTCCTTCTACTTTTTATTAAAATTGGCTTAAAGATCAATATCTATAAGTCAATTTGGAGCTCAGTTAGCTCCAATCATTAAGAGATGCTATTTTATAGAATTAAGCTTACGTGACTGCACAATTAAAACAATATATTTGAGAACTTAGACGTAAATATCAAATTTAACTAATATCGATCACATGAGGGTATATGTGCCAGGATTGAATCTTCTTGTGTTCATCTCTGAGCACTAGGCATAATATAATCCGATTTAGAGGACACTCTAAGAAAGACTACTGTTGCTTAAATAATATTAAAACATTTAAGTAACTCAACATTTAAAGTTGATAAAGAAGAGTACTTACACAAAACCCTTCAATGAATTATATGTTAAACTCAACTCTTCCCAGTTTCTCAACTTGTAGTTTCTAATTAATGAAACTCTGATTGCTAAATTGGAACCAACAACACAAACTAAACCATTATTCAAACATCAGTAAAATTATATATACTTTAGTAATAAAGCACTACGTTCTCAGTAAATGATAATTCTCGGGACTTCAAATCCCTCATTACTTCAGACCACATGCACTTGCATGTGAGCGTAGCCGTGTATTTCAGTTTGTCAAGTTTTTGGCACTGTTGCCGAGGAGCAGTGATTTGTTTCATATTAAAGACAATTTGTTAGCAGTTGGTGATTTGGAATTTTTTATTATTGCATATATTTTTGCAATTTTTGTTATTACAATTATTATTATTTTCTTAGCGTAGTTCTTACTAAACTAGCTTTTCTTCATCTTTATCTGATTGTTATGAATTGTTCTCTTACTAATAGAAACTTGAATTACATGTGAAGAAGAGATAACTCAAATATTCTCTTTGATAATGAAATAGAAAGAACATATTTAAGAGCTAGGAGAGAACAATTGATTTTAAATCGTGCTCAATTAGAAATGGACAATTTAGATGGAAATTCGATAAGAGAACAATGGGGTAGAGCTCTTAGAGATTATGTGTTACCAACTGTGAGGAGAATTCCTCATGCAATTATTAGACCAAACATAACTACTAATAACTTTGAGATAAAGCCATCAACCCTAAATATGGTTCAAAATAGTTAGTTTGGGGGGATTAGCCATTGAGGATCCAAACTCACACATCTCCAACTTTTTTAGAGATATGTGATACATTTAGGTGTAATGGTGTCACTGATGATGCCATTAGACTTAGGCTATTCCCATTCTCTCCATGGGACCGAGCAAAAAGCTAGCTCAGCTCTTTACCTATTGACTCAATTTGCACCTATGATGATTTAGATTCCTAGCCAAATTTTTCCCACCTTCGAAGACTGCTAGGTTGAGAATTGAAATAAGAAACTTTTGCCAGTATGAGGGGGAGACACTTTATGATAGCTGGGAATACTTTATGGAGTGCCTAAGGTGCTGTCCTCATCACAAGTTCCCACAGTGGATGCAAGTTCTGACATTCTATAATGGACTGAATGCACCTACTCAAACCCTAATCGATGCAGCTACTGGAGGGTCCCTATGTAGCAAAACCTAGGAAGAGGCTTATAACTTATTAGAAGAGATGGCCAAAATTGGGAACTAATGGCCTATTGAGAGGCTTAACACAACTAAAAATGAATGCAATTTTCTATTTGATTCACAAAAGTTGTTGAATTCCAAAACAAAATCTCCCAAATTAACAGAATAATAGAGAGTGTGCAAGCCAGCACAATCCAAGGGGATGAGTACAAAATAGGGAATGTAAATGTAATCAGTAACTATGGCAATATTCTCAATGGGAATATAGGGAACTTTGAGCATTCTTTGAGAGAATTCAAAGCTTTGACAACTGAATTCATGAATAAAACTGATGCAACACTTAATGGACATGAAAATACTTTATTAAGACAAGAAGAAACTGTGAAAAGAATCAAACAACAATTAAAATATATCATGAACTAATTGAAGGAACTTGTACTAGTGGGAGCCATAAGAGGATGGAGACTGAGATAGGAAACTCTATAACGCTAAGAAGCGGGAAGATCACTGAACCTGTAGAACTGAAGAAAATTGAAACTACTTCCCACGTTGCAAGTGAAGAACAAAAAGGGGAAACAAACAACAATGGGGATAAGGAAAGGAAAGTAGAATTGTCAGGATAAATGCCCCAAATTGACCAGCCTAGTATTAGTCAGCATATACCTTACCCTCAACACATGGCCATAAAAAATTGGATGCCCAACTTGATAAATTTCTAGAGACTTTCAAAATCCTTCACATAAACATCGCCTTTGCCGAAGCACTAGAGCAGATGCCTAGTTATGCTAAGTTTATAAAGGACAGATTATCTAAGAAAATGAGGATAGATGAAAAGGAAACTGTTGCTATAACTAAAGAATATAATGCCATTTTGCAACATAAAATCCTCTTAAAAAGAGAAGACTCTGGAAGTTTTACAATTGTAACAACCCTATGTTATCACTTGGCCTAATCTTAGATTAATTTTATCATAAATATCATTTTATTAGATTTTGAAACTTTTAATGTTATTGAAAATGCTATTTCTATTGTTATCACTGCAAAATATGCTATTCAACTTGCTACTACTAGAGATGTTTCTAATGTTAGCACTGTTGGATCTTTGTCTAATGTCTTAAATTCTAATGCTTTCATTGCTAATGATATATATGTAATTGTTGTTGATAATTCTGAAACTTTCATAAATTCTGGTAATTTTTTAGATAATGCTGAAACCGTTTCAAGAGAAATTGATGCTAATGGCAAGTTTAATAAGTGTAACAACCCAAGTTGTTATATTAGTTATTAGAGCTATCTTAATCTTAAAGCTAATCCTAAGTGCTAATCCAATCAATATGAGTCAATCTCTAGGACCCAATCTAAATCAGGAGTTAAATAGATTGAATCCTAATTTCTAGGGAAATCCAAGAACTCTAAAAACTTGACTTATATAAATTGACCCCCGATCAAAAAACAAACTTCGCCATTGCGCTCCTTGCCCCCAAATTAGCTAGGGGTGTAGTTTTCGTGTCAATCGGGAGTCGTCGAAATTTCGACGAATATTTTAATAATATTTAAATATCCCGAAAATTGGTAAACTAAAATACTCCTCAGATCGAAAATCTGACCTCGCCGTTGCGTTCCTCACCCATCAATTAGCTAGGGGTGAATATTCGGAATTTTTCCTAGATATAATTTAATTACTTTAATTAAATTAAATTAAATTAAATAGAATAAATTAATATTTAATTGACTAATTGACGGCGCCGTCCAGTTAAGTCGGCGTCGTCTCCCCTGTCATTAGGCTAGGCGTTTGATCGAAGCTGTCCGATCAGGATCGATCGGACGGCTCCTAACGCGTCCCTCTCGACCCCGTCGCCTGCGTGTCGAGCAGCGACGCGCGGCGACCCGCCGCTACCGCGTCCCACCCGGCGCCCCTTCCACCTCGACAGCTCCGCCTCTTCACCCTTAACACCTTTCCAGCCTCGGCAGTGCCGGCTAGGCACCATCCGAGAACCCAAGGAGATCTCTCGAACCCTAGGATCGAACCCTCTGCGAACTCGGAGCCGCACATCAGGTACCGCCGATCCTCCTAAAATTCTTCTTCTAAATTGAGATATTGCAATCTGTATGCTTATTCTGCATCTTAAATCGTGGTCGGGTCCGATCGATCGATTAGGGTTTCGATCGACTCAATTTAGGGCATGCACTACAGTAGAATCCGTTAGGACCAAGACTCCGGACGAACGGACCTAGGGTTCGCCCTGGCCGGAGCTAGACGCCGCCCCTGGGGTCAAGCCAGGCGCCGCCTGGTAGGTCCCGCCTGTGACCTACCCTTGGCGGTGCGGGCCGGTGCCTTCCGTCGCCGGCTTCGCCGCGATGTGCTGCGCCCTAGGTTGGGATGCTCGGGACGAAGGCGTGAGCCTTTTGGCCGGGTCGAGTCGGGTCTGTCCGAACCTGCCCCGTTCGAGGCTATGTGGCCAAGGGGACCCGTGATCCACGAGGCGCCTCCTTACTCATCGCGCGTCCCGCAGTGGGGCCCGCTTCCAAATCCGCAGCCGTCAGTGGTAGGGCCCGTTGCGGTCGTTTCGACCGCAGCTGTGGGGCCGCCTCGCGCCCGTGGCCTCTCAAGGGTTGCCACGTGGCGCCATGGGCCCCACCGTTCAATCCCGTGGCAAATCGCAGCAAGTCACGTGTCACTATGGCCCCGCCTCCATTATTACCTGCAGAAAAAAAAATATTATATATATATATATATATAGTTAATACATAAATATATATATAGTTACATAAATAGAAATATTAGTTTAATTAGATTAATGTTAATTATAGTTAGTAGTTAATTTATTGGGTTAATTAATGTAGCATAGTTATATAACAAAAACAAATAATATTAATGCAGATAATATTAATCTAATAATTAACAGCAGAATTAATAGATGAACTCCTAATTAATTAATTTTAATTTATTAATATATTAATCAGTTAATTTATTAATAGTAAACAGTAAGTATAATTAATATAAACTTATATATATATATATATATAGTTAACAGAAACTTTAGATATATATATATATATATATAAATATATATATATATATATATATATATATATATATATATGAAGACAGAAACTTAGACATACAATATATATATATATATATATATATATATATATATATATATATATATATATATAATAACATAAACTTTAGTTATACAATATATACATACATAGAAATTTTGGGATATAATCAAAGTATTTAAAATAATTAAATAATAGATTAATTATTAATATTAATTAATTACAGATAATTAATTAATTAATTAATTAATACAGAAAATATTTAACTTTAGAAATAAATAGTAAATAATATAAATTATATTTTTAAATAGTAATTAAATTAATTAAACTTAAATAAAATTTAAAAGTTTAATAACTTTTTGTAGGGTGATCCAATCATAGTCAATATAGGTCTCATTTTACTCAGAAAAATAAAATGAATCAAATGGCGTAATGTAAAATTAGTTTCGGGGTACGCATAATGAAGTAGCATTTTAGGATCTATTAAAATCTCACAACTTTTAATATAGTTATCCAAATATAGGCAATATGGGTCTTAAAATACTCAGTAAATTAGGTAATATGGGTCTTAAAATACTCAGTAGAACAACTCCATCACTGTAATAGTATTAGTTTTTTCATTTAGACATCAAGATAAAAAGTCAACCATAGATCTTACAGTTGACTTTAGAAAAAATGACCAAAATGCCTCTAAAATTCAAATGACTATAACTTGGCCAACTCAACTCCAAATTTGCAAATTCAAAGTGCTAACTAATTTAAAATTTCAATATCATCAATAAATTGAAATAATATTTAGGATATGAACCCCAAAAGATTAGAAAATGACCAAAATACCCGTAACCTTAATTAGGTCATAACTTGATCATTTGATGTCCAAATTGAGTTTACTCCCTATCAATACACTCAGTATATTATAGAGAAGCTATAGAAACTGAATTTGCTGAAATTAGACTTCAAACGGAAAAGTTCAGTTTTTGTCACCTGTTGTGGCGCCCCACCCCTTAACCCGCAAGGGTTAAGCTAAGGGGTGGCGTGTCACTCTAGCTAACCCTTCATTTATAATTAGATTAAGATGTAATCCACAATCCACTTAATAAGGGAAGGAGAGAGCATATAATCAAGCATTCAGTCACTATCTAAGTAAACAAACAGAGTGCAGAAGCGATTTAAGGGAATGTAAATCATCCAAGTATCACAGTATAAATAGTAAAAATAAAACTCAGAATATAAGCATGCAATCTAAATACACAGTCAATGGTACCTGTATTATTACATGTAACAACTCTAGGTTGTTACCATGTAAAATAAATATTTATTGATTCAATTTTTAGCATTATTACTTTTAGAACATCAAAATAAGCCTACCTAGAAAATTTGAAGTCCATTGGGCTTCTCTAAATCAAAAAAATTGCAATTTGATCAGTTTAGATGCCCTAGTCTAGACTTAAAATATTTTGATCTTAAAATTAAAATCTGATTGTATTTTTGAATTCCTCACCCCGAAATTAGCTAAGGGTGAAATTTTGGTGCAATTTGGAGTTCATTTGGTCAATAATTCAATTTAATTTAAAATGGTGCAATTGCACTTAAGGGCTCCATACAATTAAAATTTGCAAATATACCTTCCGCCGTCTTCAAAACATCGGACGCGATCTGAGCCGTCCATTTCTCGGATCAGATCGTGCGATTCGCGCCTTCGCTCAGGATCAACCCATCTGAACCGTCCCGCGGTTCAATCAAAAGATCGGACGGTACCCATCCACCCATAGTAAGTAGCGCGTTCCATCCGTCAGATCCAGAGATCCGGATCCAACGGATGATCCCCGCTCCGCATTCGGCCGTTACCTGTTCGAGAATCTGAGCCATTCTGCATCAACGATCGATACATCAGACGGCTGTCGTAAACCCCGCACTGCTCATCGTCTCCCCCGCTTCGCTCAGACTCCCTGACAGGAAACAAAATGGAATCCACGACAGGCAGAGCCTGTCCCCCACTCCCCCGCCAGCTCAGCATAGCCGTTAGGGGTTCCTCAATCCTGTGAGGCCTCTGAGATGGGCTCTCCAGCCCGATATCCCCATTTTGGAAATTCGGAGAGCTCCTCTTGACCCGAGCTCTCGAGCTAAGTCAAGCCGAGCCCAGTCCCAGCAGTTCCTTCCAACACCTCTCTGAGGCTATAAATAGCCTCAGACCTCGCCTCTGGAGCTCTTTGCTATTGAATTGAGTTAAATTCCAATTTCCTCCTTCGATCGCCATCGCTGCTCTGCTAAGCTTCTCCAGACGCACCTAAGCACGCGTACAGCTGATAGAGGGTAACTCATGGAGTTCAGGACCCCTAAGAGCACCTCCGCTACTTCGTGACAGGTTCCACCATCCAGACCAGCTCAGACCAGTAAAATTAGGTACCCATGTTCTGGACTGAGCCGTATGGGCTCAGTTCCTGTTTAATTTTCATCCCCACACTCTCCCCTAGCTAATGCGAATTCATTTCAATCAAATTGGTGCGCTGGGAGGGATCCGTTCGATCGTATCGATCAAACGGGATGTCTTTCCTTCAGAGCTCTGGGACCGAGTAAAGTCCCAGGGATCTAGAGCCTCCCAGGGCCTTCTGAAATGGGGCTTCGATCCGTGCTTGCACCCTGAAGGTGAACGGATCAAACCCCAGCCCTGGCAAGCCCCCTGTGAGGAGAATTTTTCCTCACAGTGAACTCCTTTCACGCGAAATGGAGAAATAGGGTTTAGGGGAAATAGACCATCCCAGTTAGCAATTTAGGGTTCCAAGGGTTGGTCTCGACCCCAGGAAGGTGAAGTCGTCATCCTTACGTCCCGGCGTGGCTCAACGACTGAGAATTTTGGGGATTAGGGTTTGCCCCATTCGCCTCTCAGTCGGGGCCAGGCGCGGGGAAGAAGATGATAGCGCGGGTCGGGTCGACCCGTGACCCGCGCTGTCGAACAGTAACGGGCCTTCAGGCCCGATTGACCCGCGTGATTTAAATCGGGCTGGCGCTGTTTTAAAACCAATATAAACAGTAACGGGCCGCAGGCTCGAACGACCCGCGCGGTTGGGATCGGGCCGGTGTCGTTTAAAATAATTATAAAGAATTTATTATTTATTTTCCATAAGGATATTAGGAAAATATAATAGAAAAATACATAATGAATTTTCTTAATAACTTTTAATCCACTTGTTAGAATTTCATGATATCATATATGAAAATATACAGAAAAATCTCAGGAACTTAAATATAAAATAAAATCACATATCTGATGGTTAGATCAATAATTATTGCCTAATTACAGTGAATGTTAATTAGGATAGATTAGCAAATTTACTTATCTAAATTGCATGATTAGGGTGCCATTAGTTCACAAATGTTAATTAGATTGCATGTGCCAAGTATAATATTTTTTCTGAGTTCTGTAAATATAGTTATGCCCTAATCTTATTAAATTATAATTAGTGAATTAAGATAGGCAAATCTAAAACCATAACAACCCTAAGACTTGAGAAGGAATCAATCCCTAATCTACTTAAGGCAAATCTAAAACCATAACAACCCTAACTCAACTACATTGATTACAAGACTGTGAATTGAACATTTTCCAATAATACAGCTGATTTACTATTGATCCTAAACATTAGAATTAGACATGTTAAGGTTAATAACAATCTATGTGATTGCTTGATCTGAATCTAAACTTTAGATCCTTAATTTTCTCTTAAGAAAGAAGATTAGCATAAGAAGACAATTAAAATCATATTGATTAAACAAGTGACCTAATCCTTAACAATATGCTTGATTTAGTTCCCATAATCTTAGTCTAAGTGTGATCAGATGATTCCATCATCTGATCTAATCATTCTAAATCTAATAATGAACCAGAACTTGATAGTCTAATATCAACATCTAAAGAAGAGATCTTGATGCTCTCTTCATAAGATCTTCTTAAATTATATAAATGACCTAAATTTATATATCATGAGGTAGGAGACCTTGTAGGAATCCTTGAGGTAAAAGTATAGAAGATCCCTTCACCTTAGAGCTTGATCAATTCTTCTTGTGGTAGTAATCACTGAAGACATTAGAAGAGATACCTCTCCTTGTGGTAAAATCCAGGCAAAGTGATCCCTGATCATATTAGATTTGTGAAACCTTGTATAGGACTTACCTATTAGTTTAAGACTTATAGTTTTGATAAATCCTTATTATATTAAATAGATTTGATTGAACCACGATTGTTGGGTAAGTGTAGTATAGTATACCCATATTACTGGTCCCCAGTAATAATCTGGATTGGTTGAGTCACTCTATGTAAGATTTGTCTTTGTTGCTATCCTGCGGGCTTAGGCGGACATAACCTCGCTTAGAATAAATAAATCAATCCTAAGAGTGTATTAAATGGGTACCCATTCCTTAGTTTTATTGAAGGACAGTTGCCATCGGGCAATGCCTCCTGGCGAAGATCGCTTCAATAGGTATGGCTTAAATAAAACTAAGTAAAAAGGGGAATTACCTTCCTTAAGACACTAAGTATGATTGTGAATTTAGTGACTAAATGCTTAGTTTGAGACACAAACCATCACCGGATGGTGCCTCCTAATGAAGATCGCTTTATTAGGGTGGCGTAATCAAACTAAATATTGTGTCCTATCTTTGCAGCATATTTAATATGTGTATACGATCACCTTGCTCTGTGGTCTTTGAGTAAACAAGCAACCTTAACTAAATATCGATCTAGAGATTTGGAGTTAGAATCCTTTTAGCAGGATTCTGCACAGTGGAGACTTAGGATTCATTTATGTTTCTTACTATGCTCTTCATGGATTTTGTGATTTCCATTCATATCATGTCATGGCATAAGCATAAGCGTAGTCATGAGTTGAACTCATTCCTTCTGTTGTGACACCTGGTTATTAATGATATAGTATGAGATACGGAATGTTATATATACAGACTGGGGAATTTCAGGGTGCATCTGCATCACCATACTGACTTTCTAACTGTTGTGTTTACATTGGACCGTACTACTTATAAGCCTTCAGTGGTAGCTCTGTGATGTACCGTGGTGTAGCATATCTGTGTATATTATTTCAGTGGCATATAGTGCAGTATTTGACATTCCTCTTACATTAATTTTTGAGTATCAGATATTTCCATTTACTTTCAGTATTTACTTTTGACGCAGCTACTTTGCTTAGTTCTTACAGTTCAACGATTTGATGCTTTATTATTTTCCTACACTTTTACTTTATGTCCTTGCATATTTATTATATTTAGATTAGCTTGTATAGCTAGCTTCGATGTGTTAGACTTTTGTCTAACACGGGGTACTTTTGGGATCCGGCAATTTGCTAGATCCCGAGCTGTTACTAGAGACAGGTCAGGAAGATGTCCCGGAGACTCAAGAGGAGCACTTGGAGTTGTAGGGGATCGAGCACCTACTTTTACTTTTTAGTTCTTTCCAGTATTCTGGCTAGACTCTTTATATTTTTGCATTATTATAGTTTGTAATAAAACTCTGGATGTATTTTCACTTTTTCTGTTCTGAGATGGATATTTTCTACTGCTTGAGATGAATGTATTTTGGATGTTTTGATTTTTAGCTTCCGCACTCTGTTATATTACTATACATAGTATTGTAATGTGATCGGCATACTGGAAACGCTGATATATTTTGTAATGTACATGGGTCCTTCTCTCCTCCCTTACACCTTATGTACGTACTAAGCCTAATACCTAAGATAGGGGTTCCATTCTTATCTTAGGTATTGGCTCTCGAGCTTACTCTTAGGGTTCGAGTCAGCGGCTTTCAGTATGGCTTAGTCTCTTTAAACCTATTCGGGATGATGGGTTTTACTTGTATTGCCCACTGCTCCCGAGTAGCGCACCGTTCCGCAGCCAATCTATAAATTATACTCGTATTTTGCGCACAGCGATGGGACAGGGCGTTACAGTTGGTATCAGAGAAGAATTATAAAGTGTCGAATGTTCCTATCTACTTTATAATTGGTTCTCTGCGACAAGACAATATCGCAATTACTAAGTGTAGTGCGAACCAAACATCCAAAAGAATCATTAAGCTGTCTCAGAAATAGAAAGGAAAAATTATGTCTACGATACTGACACCTTAGGAATTAAATGCACACAAAAAAAAAAGATAACATAAAATGACATCTTTGGATTTAAACAAATTTTGAAAGAATAATGAATAAAATGTTTATGGGTTAAACTATTTTAGGGAATGGAATACTCGCCGTCAGCATTTCTGTTCTACCTTAGGAGATTTGATGATTATTGGATAGACGACCTTCAAGATGGTCAGATCTACGGGAGGACGGTGGATGGAATATCATCCCGAGGAGTCGCAGTACTGGACAAGATCCTGGTTCATTCATCATTCAGAGGCACCAGTCTTTCGGCACTCGCCAAAGAATGGCTGGATCGAGTTACCACGGCACTTCGAGAGACAGCATGCCCAGAGAAGTACCGTCTAGAGATTGTAGAGATCCTACTGAGGGGATCTGTGAGTCGTTGGTGGTATTGAGTCGATTGGAGATTAGCTCGGAAAGGCCACATAGTCACATATGATGACTTTTGTGCTGCCTTCTGGGTAGAGTATTGTAACTAGACCCTAGGAATCTCCTCATGTCATTTCTTGTTATTTTGTTTTCATATTTTGATGTATCCATGTATCTTCTCTTATGAGAAAGAACTTGAAGATGAATGAAAATTTTCTAAAAATTTGCATCTTAACTGCAGCTATGAATCCTGGTTCCCCCTCACCGCTCCCACTCCTATTAAAAAGATGATCCCATCATCAAGTGGATCTGAGGAATCGAGTCTTATGGCCAATCTAATACAGGCCTTGATTGATAGTAATGCCCAACAGGCACAGGAGACACGATCTCTCATCCTCTCAGTCTAACAACAATCCTTCAAATCTTCTTCCTATAACTCAGGAGACAGAGTCCTACACAACTTCCTTCATTTTCGCACTCCCACATTCAACGAGGCATTGAACCCCATGGATACTGTAACATGGATAAAGTTAATGGAGAAGAATCTGGCCTTAATTAAATGTCCTAATTCTGAGGTAATCCATCTGGTGACCTACCTGTTCCAAGAAGAAGCGGATATCCCATGGAATATGTTCATGGAGGCATTTCGCGAAGCTTTCATTCCTGCCTCAGCTCAAGCAATTCTAGAAGATGAACTTCTTCACCTCACACAAGGGAGTAGGTCAGTATCTGATTACGAACAAGAATTTCGGAGACGGTCAAGGTTCGTTCCCGATTTAGTAAGGTCGGAAGCATCCAAGTGCCACCGCTTCATGAAAGGTCTGAGAGACTCTATTAGAGCACACCTAGTCTCACGGCAGTTCAAAACCCTAATAGAGTTGATCGAGGCTGCCCGTCTGCAAGAAGGATTCCAGAGTCAGCTGGACCGGAAGAGAAAGACCATAGTCACGCACCAACGAGACGAGCACTTTGGCCATCACAAAATGGCCAGAGTCTACAACATGGAAACTACACAACCTCAGCCCCAGAATTCTGAATGTAAGAAGAAGCATCTATATGGGAAGTGCTACCACTTCGGTGGTGTATATTTCACTTGTGGCCGTAAGGGCCACCGTTACTTTGAATGTAGAGAGAAAAAGACCATCGATGGCGTGCCCATCGACCACTCCCGCCATAAGCAAACCTTTCGTGCTCAACCCGTGAACCAGCAAAAGCCTGCTCCTGCCATAATGCCGGCCCCTACGACGAACTCAAGGGCAAATGTACCGATGCAAAAGTCAACGTACAATCGCCAAGATTCAGGAACCCAGAACAAGCAACCCTCGGCACCTGCCCGAGTGTATATGTTAACTCCAGGTTCTGCTCCTGAAAATAACGACGTGGTGTCAGGTATGCCTTAAATCAATTCTCTTTTCTTGCTGAACTAAACATTCATCCTTTACTATTCATGCATTTCAATTCTCGAATGAGCTATTCTTATGCAAATTATCGCAACTATAGGCATATTAACCATAAACAACACAACTTGTAATGTTTTATTCGATACAGGAGCAAGTCATTCTTTTGTATCGGAAGAGTGGGCTAAAACACTTAAACTACAGACACATCAACTAGCCAGTTCATTAAGTATTGGGCTACATTCTGGAGCTCGTATGCAGTCTCAACAATTCTGCAATCAAGATATTCCTATTGAGAATCAAAACTTCAGATCTAAGCTAATTCTATTGCCAATCACCAACTTTGATATAATCCTAGGTATGAATTGGCTAAGCCAACATGGTGCGTCCATCAACTGCCAAAAGAAGAAAATAACTTTGGGTAACGGAAGAAACTCCAAATCATTCGTGGGAAAATTCAGCACCCAATCGTCGTTAATCAATGCTATGGTGGTAGAGAGGTTAGTAAAGAAGGGGTGCAATGCGTACCTTGTAACAATGTTGGGAGAAAAGAAAGAAGTCATACCTCTTTCTAAGAACCCTGTAGTTTGTGAATTTTCCGATGTTTTCCCTGAAGACCTGTCTGGTCTTCCTCTGAATAGAAAAGTAGAGTTCACCATAGAAGTAATTCCCGGAACTCAACCACTGTCCAAAGTTCCGTACCGCATGGCGCCAAAGGAACTCCAAGAGCTGAACAACCAACTTCAAGAATTATTAGAGAAGGGTCTCATCCGTCCAAGTTCATCCCCTTGGGGAGCGCCGGTGCTGTTCGTTAAAAAGAAAGATGGATCGATGAGAATGGCATCGATTATAGGGAGTTAAACAAAGTAACTATTAAAAACAAATACCCTTTACCGCTTATCGATGATTTATTTGATCAGTTATCTAGAGCAAAGGTCTTATCCAAGATAGACATGCGATCTGGGTATCATCAATTGCGAGTTAGGGATTCTGATATCGAGAAAATAGCATTTCGAACTCGTTATGGACATTACGAATTCTTGGTGATGTCTTTTGGATTAACGAATGCACCATCCATTTTTATGGACTTAATGTAGTGTGTGTTGAAGGCATATCTGGATAAGTTTGTCATCATCTTCATTGATGACATACTAATTTATTCCAAGAATAAGACCGATCATGAGAAACACCTTCGTATAGTACCTGAAGAACTCAGGAAACACGAACTCTATGCTAAGTATTCCAAGTGTGAATTCTGGCTTGATTCTATTGCCTTTCGGGGTCATGTCATCGACTCTCAAAGGATCAGAGTGGATCAAAACAAAGTAAGCGCAGTCCGAGGATGGTCACAACCAAAATCCGTGACTGATATCAGAAGCTTCTTAGGACTGGCAGGCTATTATAGAAAATTTGTCAATGGTTTCTCACAAATTGTGTCTCCTCTCAACACACTGACTCAAAAAGCAGTACCTTTTTTTTGGAGTCCGGAATGTGAGAAAGCATTTCAGACCTTGAAAGATGCTCTTTCTTCTGCCCCAGTTCTCGTCTTACCCAAGGAAGGATTGAATTATCAAGTTTATATCGACGCATTTGGTATAGGTTTGGGATGTGTATTAATGTAGGAAGGAAGGGTTATAGCCTACGCGTCTCGATAATTGAAACCTCATGAAAAGAACTATCTTGTTCACGATCTTGAACTAGCATTAGTAGTCTTCGCTCTAAAGATTTGACATCATTATCTGTATGGCGTTCAGTGTTCCATATTCACCGATCATCAGAGCCTAAAATATATTTTCACCCAGCGCGAGTTGAATTGTCGACATCGAAGATGGGTCGAGCTAATAAGCGACTACGACTTAAGCATTTAATATCACCTAGGAAAAGCAAATATCGTAGCAGATGCACTCAGCCGTCATGCTACACTATCTTCTATAATTTGTACTAGTTCATTGGAGGAAGAATTCCAAAAATTTGAAATCAGGCCAGTGCGTGGAGATATGCTAAGCACATTAATATCTATGAGCTCAGTTGAACCAACCTTCCATCATGATGTCTTCATCTCTCAAACCAAGGATGAAGATTATTTGAAGTTCAAAGTCGATATCGAGAGTGGGCATCGCTTTGATCTACAGCTTCGTGGTAACGTAATTTACCAGGGTGATCGTCTATAGGATTCCCAAATTCATGCATCAAGAGATTCTGGTCGAAGGCCATAATTCAGGCTACCAAGTACATCCAGGTAGTACCAAAATGTACAAAGATCTGAAGAAGTCGTTCTGGTGGCCCGGTATGAAAAAGAGTGTGGCAGAATTTGTGGCAAAATGTCGCGCTTGCAGTCTAGTCAAAGCCGAGCATCAAAAGCCTGGAGGACTCCTTCACCCACTAGCAATTCCTGAATGAAAATGGTTCGACATTTCTATGGATTTTGTTATGGGTTTACCTAAAGCAAGATCTGGTGCGGATTCAATTTGGGTCATTACTGATCGATTGACCAAGTCGGCTCATTTCATCCCTATGCGTCAAACTGATTCTGTGGAAAAATTGGCAAAACTTTATATCAAGGAAATTATCAGGCTCCATGGAATCCCAAGATCTATCGTATCTGATCGAGATAGCCGTTTCACCTCTAAGTTTTGGCAAGCAGTGCATCAAGACTTGGGGACTACTCTAGCCATGAGTACTGCCTTTCATCCTCAGACAGATGGTCAAACAGAAAGAGTCAATCAAGTTATGGAAGATCTCCTTCGTCTCTGTATTCTGGACTTTGGAGGATTTTGGGAGGATCACCTTCCCCTTGTAGAATTCGCATACAATAATAGTTTTCAAACAAGTATCGGTATGGCACCATATGAAGCTTTGTACGGCAGAAAATACAGTACGCCATTAGCATGGTCTGAAACTGGCAGTGTTCAACTTTATGGGTCAGAATTGGTTGAAGAAACAAATCGTAAAATTCAGCTAATCCAGCAAAGAATCAGAGCTGCTCAAGATCGGCAGAGTAAATATCACGACGCTCATCATCGTGCTCTGGATCTTGATGTGGGAAAGTTTGTGCATCTAAAGGTCAGCCCAATGAAAGGTGTTTATCATTTCGGTGTAGCCAGAAAATTAAGTCCTCGCTACGTCGGACCTTTCGAGATACTAGAAAAGATTGGTTTTGCAGCATATCGACTAAAGCTTCCTGAAGATTTCTCTGCAGTTCATAATGTTTTCCACATCTCCGCTCTGCGGAGGTGTCTCCGTGATCCATCTCACTTAATTCAACTTTCGGCTGTATCACTACAGCCAGATCTCTCTTATGTAGAAGAGCCAATTAAGATCTTAGCTCATGATCAAAAGTAGCTAAGGAACCGCTCCATCCCAATGGTAAAGGTTCAATGGAGGAATCGCTCTTTAGAAGAATCTACCTGGGAGAAAGAGATGGATATGAGGAAGAAGTACCCCAATCTCTTTGAAACTCCAGGTACTATTTAAATTCAAAACTCTTACTCATGTTCCCATATTCTCTCATAATTGTCTTCTCTTAAAATGATGTCGAGGACGACATCGTTCTTAAGTAGGGGAGTCTGTAACAATCCTAGGTTGTTACCATGCAAAATAAATGTTGATTGATTCAATTTTTAGCATTATTATTTTTAGAACATCAAGATAAGCCTACCTAGAAACTTTGAAGTCCATTGGGCTTCTCTAAATCAAAAAATTTGCAATTTGATCAGTCAAGATGCCCTAGTCTAGACCCAAAATATTTTGATCTCAGAATTAAAATCTGATTGCATTTTTGAATTCCTCACCCCCAAATTAGCTAAGGGTGAAATTTTGGTGCAATTTGGAGTTCATTTGGGCAATAATTCAATTTAATTTAAAATGGTGCAATTGCACTTAAGGGCTCCATACAATTAAAATTTGCAAATATACCTTCTGTCATCTTCAAAACAGCGGGCGCGATCTGAGCCGTCCATTTCTCAGATCAGATCGTGCGGTCCGCGCCTTCGCTCAGGATCAACCCATCTGAGCCGTCCCGTGGTTCAATCAAAGGATTGGACGGTACCCATCCACCCATATTAAGTAGCGCTATCCATCCATCAGATGCAGAGATCCAGATCCAACGGATGATCCCCGCTCCACGTTCAGCCGTTACCTGTTCGAGAATCTGAGCCATTCTGCATCAACGATCGATACATCAGACGGCTGTCGTAAACCCCGCACTGCTCATCGTCTCCCCCGCTTCGCTCAGACTCCCTGACAGGAAACAAAATGGAATCCACGACAGGCAGAGCCTGTCCCCCACTCCCCCGCCAGCTCAGCATAGCCGTTAGGGGTTCCTCAATCCTGTGAGGCCTCTGAGATGGGCTCTCCAGCCCGATATCCCCATTTTGGAAATTCGGAGAGCTCCTCTTGACCCGAGCTCTCGAGCCAAGTCAAGCCGAGCCCAGTCCCAGCAGTTCCTTCCAACACCTCTCTGAGGCTATAAATAGCCTCAGACCTCGCCTCTGGAGCTCTTTGCTATTGAATTGAGTTAAATTCCAATTTCCTCCTTCGATCGCCATCGCTGCTCTGCTAAGCTTCTCCAGACGCACCTAAGCACGCGTACAGCTGATAGAGGGTAACTCATGGAGTTCAGGACCCCTAAGAGCACCTCCGCTACTTCGTGACAGGTTCCGCCATCCAGACCAGCTCAGACCAGTAAAATTAGGTACCCATGTTCTGGACTGAGCCGTATGGGCTCAGTTCCTGTTTAATTTTCATCCCCACACTCTCCCCTAGCTAATGCGAATTCATTTCAATCAAATTGGTGCGCTGGGAGGGATCCGTTCGATCGTATCGATCAAACGGGATGTCTTTCCTTCAGAGCTCTGGGACCGAGTAAAGTCCCAGGGATCTAGAGCCTCCCAGGGCCTTCTGAAATGGGGCTTCGATCCGTGCTTGCACCCTGAAGGTGAACGGATCAAACCCCAGCCCTGGCAAGCCCCCTGTGAGGAGAATTTTTCCTCACAGTGAACTCCTTTCACGCGAAATGGAGAAATAGGGTTTAGGGGAAATAGACCATCCCAGTTAGCAATTTAGGGTTCCAAGGGTTGGTCTCGACCCCAGGAAGGTGAAGTCGTCATCCTTACGTCCCGGCGTGGCTCAACGACTGAGAATTTTGGGGATTAGGGTTCGCCCCATTCGCCTCTCAGTCGGGGCCAGGCGCGGGGAAGAAGACGACAGCGCGGGTCGGGTCGACCCGTGACCCGCGCTGTCGAACAGTAACGGGCCTTCAGGCCCGATTGACCCGCGTGATTTAAATCGGGCCGGCACTGTTTTAAAACCAATATAAACAATAACGGGCCGCAGGCCCGAACGACCCGCACGGTTGGGATCGGGCCGGCGCCGTTTAAAATAATTATAAATAATTTATTATTTATTTTCCTTAAGGAAATTAGGAAAATATAATAGAAAAATACATAATAAATTTTCTTAATAACTTTTAATCCACTTGTTAGAATTTTATGATATTATATATGAAAATGTTCAGAAAAATCTCAAGAACTTAAATATAAAATAAAATCACACATCTGATGGTTAGATCAATAATTATTGCCTAATTACAGTGACTGTTAATTAGGATAGATTAGCAAATTTACTTATTTAAATTGCATGATTAGGGTGCTATTAGTTTACATATGTTAATTAGATTGCATGTGCCAAGTATAATATTTTTTCTGAGTTCTGTAAATGTAGTTATGCCCTAATCTTGTCAAATCATAATTAGTGAATTTTAGGATTTATACATATTGGATCATAGCAAATTTAGTCTCTGATTATTTGTATGAGTAATTAGGGCTTGCATGCCAAATTTCATGTAATTTGAATGGTTTGATTTTTATTTATGTGCTAGCCATTTTTGCTTGAGTTTAAGGTTTGGTTAGCACTAAGTAACCACTGTTTATTTGACTTTAATTATTAATTTGACTTATAACAGTAAACTAAATGAAATGAATTCACCTTTTATAAACCTATTAAGCATACTTGAATAAATCCAAAACTAGATTCTTAAATATCTTAATTAACTTAAGAAATCTTTAGATTTGGATCAAACTTTAAGACTTGATCTAGATCTAGGATTGCCACCAATAATACATAATTAATCCACTGATTTGACATTGATCTTTAAATACACACTTGATTTAACTTAAGACTTGAGAAGGAATCAGTCCCTAATCTACTTAAGGCAAATCTAAAACCATAACAACCCTAACTCAACTACATTGATTATAAGACTATGAATTGAACATTTTCCAATAATACAGCTGATTTACTATTGATCCTAAACATTGGAATTAGACATGTTAAGGTTAATAACAATCTATGTGATTGCTTGATTTGAATCTAAACTTTAGATCCCTGATTTTCTCTTAAGAAAGAAGACTAGCATAAGAAGACAATTAAAATTATATTGATTAAACAAGTGACCTAATCCTTAATAATATGCTTGATTTAGTTCCCATAATCTTAGTCTAAGTGTGATCAAATGATTCCATCATCTGATCTACTCATTCTAAATCTAATAATGAATCAGAACCTGATAGTCTAATATCAACATCTAAAGAAGAGATCTTGATGCTCTCTTCATAAGATCGTCTTAAATTATATAAAAGACCTAAATTTATATATCATGAGGTAGGAGGCCTTGTAGGAATCCTTGAGGTAGAAGTATAGAAGATCCCTTCACCTTAGAGCTTGATCAATTCTCCTTGTGGTAGTAATCACTCAAGACATTAGAAGAGATACCTTTCCTTGTGGTAGAATCTAGGCTAAGTGTTCCTTGATCATATTAGATTTGCGAAACCTTGTATAGGACTTACCTATTAGTTTAAGACTTGTAATTTTGATAAATCCTTGTTATATTAAATAGATTTGATTGAACCACGATTGTTGGGTAAGTGTAGTATAGTATACACATATTACTGGTCCCCAGTAATAATCTAGATTGGTTGAGTCACTCTAAGTAAGATTTGTCTTTGTTGTTATCCTGCGGGCTTAGGCAGACATAACCTCGCTTAGAATAAATAAATCAATCCTAAGAGTGTATTAAATGGGTACCCATTCCTTAGTTTTATTGAAGGACAGTTGCCATCGGGCAATGCCTCTTGGCGAAGATCGCTTCAATAGGTATGGCTTAAATAAAACTAAGTAAAAAGGGGAATTACCTTCCTTAAGATACTAAGTATGATTGTGAGTTTAGTGACTAAATGCTTAGTTTGAGACACAAACCATCACCGGATGGTGCCTCCTAATGAAGATCACTTTATTAGGGTGGCGTAATCAAACTAAATATTGTGTCCTATCTTTGCAGCATATTTAATATGTGTATACAATCACCTTGCTCCGTGATCTTTGAGTAAACAAGCAACCTTAACTAAATATCGATATAGAGATTTGGAGTCAGAATTCTTTTAGCAGGATTCTGCACAGTGGAGACTTAGGATTCATTTATGTTTCTTACTATCCTCTTCATGGATTTTGTGATTTCCATTCATATCATGTCATGGCATAAGCATAAGCGTAGTCATGAGTTGAACTCATTCCTTCTGTTGTGACACCTGGTTATTAATGATATAGTATGAGATACAAAATGTTATATACACAGACTGGGGAATTTCAGGGTGCATCTGCGTCACCATATTGACTTCCTAACTGTTGTATTTACATTGAACCGTACTACTCATAAGCCTTCAGTGGTAGCTCTGTGATGTACCGTGGTGTAGCATATTTGTGTACATTATTTCAGTGGCATATAGTGCAGCTTTTGACATTCCTTTTACATTGATTTTTGAGTATCAGATATTTCCATTTACTTTCAGTATTTACTTTTGACGCAGTGCTACTTTGCTTAGTTCTTACAGTTTAGCGATTTGATGCTTTATAGTTTTCCTGCACTTTTACTTTATGTCCTTGCATATTTATTATATTTAGATTAACTTGTATAGCTAGCTTCGATGTGTTAGACTTCTTGTCTAACATGGGGTACTTTTGGGATCTGGTAATTTGCTAGATCCTGAGCAGTTACTAGAGACAGGTCAGGAAGACGTCCCAGAGACTCAGGAGAAGCACTTGGAGCTGTAGGGGATTGAGCACCTACTTTTACTTTTTAGTTATTTCCAGTATTCTGGCTAGACTCTTTATATTTCTGCATTATTATGGTTTGTAATAAAATTCTGGATGTATTTTCACTTTTTCTGTTCTGAGATGGATATTTTCTACTGCTTGAGACAAATGTATTCTGGATGTTTTACTTTTTAGCTTCCGCACTCTGTTATATTACTATACATAGTATTGTGATGTGATCGGCGTACTGGAAACGCTGATATATTTTGTAATGTACATGGGTCCTTCTCTCCTCCCTTATACCTTATGTACGTACTAAGCCTAATACCTAAGATAAGGGTTCCATTCTTATCTTAGGTATTGGCTCTTGAGCCTACTCTTAGGGTTCGAGTCAGCGGCCTTCAGTATGGCTTAGTCTCTTTAAACCTATTCGGGATGATGGGTTTTACTTATATGGCCCATCGCTCCCGAGTAGTGCACCGTTCCGCCGCCAATCTATAAATTATACTCATATTTTGCGCACGGTGATGGTATGGGGTGTTACATTATATCATTTAAAAAGTTTAAATAAAAATAGAGTGTAAACCACTCATCCTTACTCGAAAGTATAAATGGACTAAATGACAGCTTCTTCCATGGGCTCCTCCTCTGGGTATGGCTCCACTCCTACCTCCTGCTCATCTAACTGAAGAGGTTCTACTATTGTCGGTTTCACAATATAGGGCCCCAGCCAAAGAAAAGAAAAATCTGGTTAGACAATTGTCTAAGTACATTTTAAGCTGATGAATTATTATATGTGTTAAGTAATATCACCATTCTACAACATCTAAGTAACATATATATATATATATATATATATATATATATATATATATATATATATATATAAAGGAGCAGCAAGCAGTACCAAAGAAAAGGGAAAACTATAAACCATCATTTATAACTTAAGTAAGGAAAAGGAAAGAGGCTGAGATATGTCTCACATACAAACTAAACAAAGAAGGGCATATAAATATACATAACTAAACAAGTGCTGTAAAAAAAGTTCTACACCCTAAACATGCTGGTGATCAACAAAAAATATACCAATTAAAATAAACAACTCAGCAATAGTACGTATAAATAACAGTAAGGTTCTAACATCCTAAATATATATAAAAATAGTACAAGGAAATAGCTGACTGAATAAAAATACTGAAAAGTAAACAACAATAATCGCATATAAAACCATACGTGTACAATCTGCCATACAGAAAAGAGCTACTTAGCTCACCAAAAAGGGTTGAAAATCTTAGCACCAGTACGGCTAGGGCAATTCTAGCACGATACGGCTAAGGCAACAACAGTCAACGTAAAAGGCCCTAACACAGTACAGCTAGGGCGGTTCCTAGCACGATATGGTTAGGTCACCAATAGTCATACCCGAAAGATCCTAGCACCAGTATGGCTAGGGCGGTTCCTAGCACGATACGGCTAGGGCAACAATTGGTATGATTAAAAGAACACTTAGAGGCAGCTCAAACACATCAAATCATTATCTTCTCATTAATTAATTTAATATTTTCATAAGGAATCTAAGGAGTCTCCATATTTTCCTAACATTTTATTCATGCATCAAATGTCTTATATGATATGCTCAAGAAATATGGCGCAAAAATCAAGGAACGCATAAGCAACAAAATATCAAATAGAAGCAAGGGACTCTACTAAACATGGTGATATCATTTATTTTTTACTTAACCTTCTAACTATTCTAAGTTACACAAATTCAGGATCACCATTTTTCTACTATCGAGTGTAACTCAGAAATTCGTCCTTATATATTAAAAAGGATTAGAACTGATCAGGTTCTAATCTAGTTCAATCAGATAGATGACTACGAGTTAAATCAATAAATTATACATCCTAATTTTGTGAATTTAGATGTTCTAACTAAGATCTGATCAAGATCTTCTAAACCTATAGACTATGGATTAAATACTACGATATTTAGGTTTAATCATATAATCTAAAGAGGTTAAGACCTAAGTTCTAGGTTTTATTCTATTAGTGATCTACTAGTAAGGCAAATCCTATTAAGAAATCAAGCTTAATAGGATGGATCTCCTACCTTAAATCTAGGGTTAAATGATAAAATAATCAGAACAAGTTCTAAAATAAAAGAAATTCTAGAAACAAATAAAACAAGGTTTCATCCGTTGGATAACCCAATTTACCCAACGAATGAATTTTAACCTATGATCTATTCCTATTCTCAAGAAAGGTCATTAAGGTGTAGTGCTTAAGACTTTAACAGAAATTATTGGAATCTAACTTAAGGGTTGATTTCACTCACTTGATTGATACTAAGAAGATTATAACATTAGTTTTAGGATTTTGGAATGTTATCTAAAGGGTAGGGGCACTTAACCTAATCTTAGGGAAAAATGATCATTTTGCCCCTACTTTAAGGGTCAAAAAGTTAACTTTTGATTTGGGGGTCAAAACTGAATTCTCTTAGTTCCAATTGATTCCTTACTGTCTAACTTGAAGATAGACAGTAAGTACGCCTAAATTGGGCGAGAAACGGTCAAGTAATGACTAAAATAAGGCTAGGGGTAATTTGGTCATTTATCCAAATTTCTATGATTCAGATCCTAAATATTATGTCAGTATACTGATGACATTGGAATTCTAGGTTAGATAGCTTCTTGAATTTTTGAATTTGGAGTTGATTTGACTAAGTTATGGCCATTTGAATTCCAAGGGCATTATGGTCATTTTTTCACTAAAGTCAACTCTAAGGTCTAGGGTTGACTTTTTATCCTGATGACCAAATGAGAAAACTAATACTACTACGGTGATGGGGCCACTCTCCTGAGCATTTTAAGATCCATATTGACTATGTTTCGATAACTGGGTAAAAAGTTATAAGGCTCTAAATAGGTCATAAAATACTACCTCATTATACGTACCCCAAAATAAATTTTTATATTATGTTATTTGATTCCTTACATTTTTCTGAGTATTTTAAGACCTATATTAGCTATGTTTGGATCATCCTATAAAAAGTTATTAAACTTTTAAGATTTACTATTCAAAAATACAATTTGAATTATTTTACTGTTTATTTATTCAAATTAAATGATTTTACTATTCATTCCTAAAGTTTTTATATAAAATTTCTGAAATTATTAGTCATTAATTAATCTGTGCTTAATTAGGCTTTATTACTAATTAATATTAATTAATCTATTATTTAATTAATTAAATTATATTTATTAATATTTTACTGTAGCAAAGTAATTAGTGCTAATCATTATTTAATTAGTCTTAATTATTTATTAATATCTAATTATAAATAATTAATTATACTTTACTGTTTAATAATAATTAATTATTATAATTACTGTTTAAGATTTAATTAACCTTTAATTAACCCTAATTAATCTCTAATTATACTTAATTAATTAAGGTTACTATTTAAAAGTAATTAACATTAATCCTAATTTAATTAACTACTAACTATAATTAATTAACCATTAACAGTAATTAATTAACAATAACAATAATTTAATTAATAGATATTGGGCCCCACTAGACACGTGGCACTGTCAGAGGCTGCCACGTGGCACTGTGGGCCCCACAAGGGCTGAGTCAGCTCAGGTGACTGGGCAGTCAGCCCCACCTGACACGTGGCATTGCTAGAGGCTGCTACGTGGCACTGTGGGCCCCACGAGAAGCTGAACCGTCGCGGTTGACCGGGCAGTGGGTCCCACTTGCCACGTGACGGGCCCAGAGGCTGCCACGTGGCGCTGTGGGCCCCACTTGGGAGCCGAACAGTCACGCGGGCTCGGGCAGTGGGTCCCACTTGCCACGTGGCACTGTGGGCCCACTGGGGAGCTGAATCGCCGCGCGGGCTCGGGCTGTGGGCCCCACGTGACACGTGGCGTGCCGGCTGGCTGCCACGTGGCACTGTTGGCCCTACGGCCAAAGCCGAAGGGTCGCGACTTCGGCTGGTGGGTCCCACTGGACATGTGGCAGGCCCAGAAGGCGCCACGTGGCATGGTGGCCCCACCCGGCTGGCGCGGACCCGGCTCTGGCGGGTCGGGCTCGGGTCGACCTGGCCCGACCCGGACTTCGTCTCCCTCGCGGAGACGTCCCGAGGGCCGGCGCCTAGGACACGTCTTTTGCCGGCCTTCCCAGCGACGAACTACCTCGGCCCGCACGGCCGACGGTGGCCCTCGACGAGGGCTACACGCCGGTGGGCGGACATTCGCCGGTGGTGTCCGGGATCACCGGCAATTATAAACCCTAATATCTAGGGTTTCGGCGGCTGCGGAAAATCAGCCCGAGGCTTCAAGCCTCAATCTGAGTCAGCCGGACGTGATCGAGGTCGATCAGGTCCGGTTGATTGTCGATCTAAGTCCCAACCTACAATTCTAAGGTTATGCGATGACGAAAGGAGAACGGATGAGGGAGATCGGGGGTACCTGAGGCGTACATTGTCCAATTTAAAAAAATTTTTGTAAACATACTCAGACGTACCAGGATGACGCTTAGGCTGCATTACCAATGATTTGAAGATAAGTGGGGACACATTGTCCAATTTCATCAACGACATGATGATTATATAGAAGGAGTGTCAGGCCCTGAAGCCCGGATGCTGGATCGACTACTCCAGCACAGTGTATTTAGAGGATATTATCTCCCCTTTGTAGCTAAGGGAAGGCTAAGGAGGGTAGATTTTGTGTTTGAGACTATCAGCTGCCTAGATAATGTTAGAATCCCCATTGTATCCCTCCTCCTACAGGATAGGGCCAAAGATTGGTGGAGCATCACCCTACGAGCACTTACCCGTCGACGTGAAGGATTGCAAATAGAAGTCACCTATGAGGACTTTCGCTGCGCCTTTACCACCCGATATATCGAATATATATCTTAGCTTTATTCATATGCTATCGGTTTTACCTTATGCATCATTGTACCCAAAATTTGAATTAAACAATTATTTTTACATCGCTTAATCTAGATATCTATGAATACTACTGAACGAGCATGACAGGATACGACCTTTTCTCTCACTTTAAAGACAGGTGGAAGTTCGACGTGTACTTAACAAAAAGATATGGGAGAGAAGTCCAAGGGGTCTCCCCAGTAGGAGCCAGTATATTGGAGAGGATGCTAGAAGATACGGTGTACCAGGGGCTGGACTTCCCCATCATAGCTAAGGAATGGTTACAAAGGGTGACCAAAGTGTTCGACGAGCTGGAATGCCCGGATTGCGTTTGACTCGACATCGTCGACTTCCTCCTCTAAGACTACACGGAGGAGTGGTGGTCTTGCAAAGTATGGGTGTTTGAATATAGATTTGCGTGTCGCCATCGAGAGATAACATACGCAGACTTTTCCCAAGCTTTCACTAAATAATACATAGGATGGACTCCATGTTTTCTCAGTTACTGTCTTTCATTTATAATTTATCTACTATTCTTAGTGATGTGTTGTCATCTTTCATCTTTGATTAATAAAAGAGATAAAATGTTATGCCCACTTGTTTTCTGGATTGCCTGAATATGTGATTGTTTAAAAAATCAGATTCTAGTAAGAGAGAATGAATCCAGGACAGTGCCCCTCCCCCGCTCCCTCCAGCTCCTCGTCCAGCGAGGTAAGCGCCTTACTGGAGGCGGTAAAAATGATGGTGGAATCCCACCAGTAGCAAACAAAATTTAGCCAAAAATAGGCAATGAAGATCACAAAAGCACAAGCAAAGCAAGCCGAACGAGTGGAACGACTTCTGGTATCCCAGATAGCCCAGAACCGCATAACAGCTAAAACTTCCCCGATGCTGCAATACTCCCATCAGCACTACATTCAGTTCATAGATGGACTGTTACATAATTTCCTTCATCTAAGACCCCCCACATTCAACGGGAGCCTATCAGCGGTAGACACAGAGGATTGGATGAGGATGGTGGAGAAAAATCTAACGAGTATCAAGTGCACTGATACGGAAGTGATTCGATTGGTCACTCATCTGCTCCAAGGCGAGGCGAAGCACTGGTGGAGCCACCTTCGTACTACACACTTTACCAACATCCGTTGGAGGAAATCTCTTATGAAGAGTTTGAGGAAGTGTTTCGCGCTAAATATATTCCATTGTCTGAGCGCCGCAACATGGCAGAGGAATTTCTCAAACTGCAGCAAGGAAATCGCACGGTGGTTGCATATGACACAGAGTTTAAGAGGCTCGCCATATTCTCCACGAGCTTGGTGCCCACTGAATTGGACAGGTGCCACCATTCCTAGAGCAGTCTTTGACCCTCCATACAAGCCCAGGCCGTGCCATTCCGCATGACCAGCTACCGGGAACTATTAGAGACTGCTAAAGTGATAGAGAGGCACCAACAGCGAAAAGCTAAGAGGCTCGCCAACTCTACAGTGCACCATCAGGATAACCTAAAAAGGGCTAGGGTTTACCAAATTGAGGCAGAGCCCCTGCTACCAATCCTTTCAATGGCTGTACAAAGCCGCATCCTTACGGCCGGTGCTTCCACGGTCAATGAGTCTGCTTTACCTGTGGCAGACCAGGGCATGGTTATACCCAATGCCATAGGACCGATATGTTTGATGGTGAGCTAATCAAGTGCGTGCAGGGCCAGCCAGCATTTGACCTCTACCAAAGAACTCCTGCCACTGTAATAGCACGCCCAGCCTTGCCACCTCCTGCTCCTCGATGTAAGGCACCCCCTACCTCTCATCCCAGCACCTCAAGGCCACCTCCCAAGTAGCCCTATAACAACCAACCTGCTGGTCAGGCTCGTGTATACGCTCTCACACCTACTGAGGCCACGGAAGATAACCATGTGGTGTTAGGTACACGCTTCTAAACTAATCTATCATTTATTATTACTTGCTTAATAGTAACTTATAGACTACTGCATCCATAATTAGGTACAATTTATATAAATAATAAGCCCTGCAATATTCTATTCAATACTGGAGCAAGTCACTCCTTCATCTCTGAGAGCTGGACGAAGTCACTCTATTTGGCAGTACACGGCGTAGCAAAACCTCTAAGCGTAGGATTACCGTCTGGAGCTCAACTACAAGCCAGTCAATTCTGCAAGCTACAAGTCCCCTTCGGAGAGACAAAATTTGAAGCCAAGCTTGTAGTGTTACCAATAGCCAATTTCGATGTTATTTTAGGCATGAATTAGCTAATTCAGCATGACGCCATCATCAACTGCCAAAAAAAGAAGATCATCCTGGGCAGTGGTAAATAAGCTAAATCATTTATAGGGAACTTTAGTACAAGAGCTTCCTTAGTCAATGTTATTCAAGCCAAGAAGCTAGTCAGCAAAGGTTATAGTGCCTTCCTAGTGACGATACTAAGGGAAAAGAAAGTGGATGTTCTTATATCCCAGAACCCTGTCGTTTGTGAATTTACCAATGTTTTCCCCGAAGACCTACCCGGTCTTCCACCTATTCGGGAAGTCGAATTCGCAATTGAAATTGCCCCAAAAACCCAACCTATTTCTAAAGCACCCTATAGAATGGCACCCAAGGAGTTGCAAGAACTAAATAAGCAACTACAGGAGTTACTGGAGAAAGGTCTTATCAGGCCCAGTTCTTCCCCATGGGAAGCGCCAGTTTTATTTGTCAAAAAGAAGGATGGGTCCATGCGTATGTGTATTGATTACAGAGAGCTGAATAAAGTCACCATAAAGAATAAGTACCCTCTACCCCGCATCAATGATCTATTTGATCAGTTAGTGGGAGCAAAGGTGTTTTCAAAGATTGACCTGCGATCGGGATACCACCAGTTACAAGTGAATGATTCCGACATAGCAAATACTGCTTTTAGGACTAGATATGATCACTATGAATTCCTAGTGATATCATTTGGACTGACAAATGCACCTTCTATCTTTATGAACCTAATGCAATGTATCTTGAAGCCATATCTGGACAAATTTATTATCGTGTTCATAGATGATATCTTAATATACTCTAAAATAAAGAAAGAACATGAAGGTCACCTCCAGACCATGTTAGAAGAACTGAGAAATCACCAGTTGTATGCTAAATACTCAAAGTGCGAATTTGGCTTGAATCTGTCGCCTTCTTAGGCCACATTATAGATGCTCAAGGAATCAGAGTGAATCAGAATAAGGTCAGTGCAATTCAAGAATGAGTACAACTCAAGACAGTTGTAGAGATCAGAAGTTTCTTGGGTTTGGCCGGATATTATAGAAGGTTTGTGAAAGGCTTCTCTCATATAGCTTCTTCACTCACCAAACTTACCCAGAAGGCTGTACCCTTTGAATGGTCACCAGCTTGTGAGGTAGCATTCCAGACCCTAAAATATGCGCTTACCTCTGCCCCAGTCCTAGTCCTTCCTAAGGAAGGAGTAAACTACCAAGTCTATACTAACGCATCTGGTATAGGCTTAGGTACTGTATTAATGCAGGAAGGTAAGGTCATCGCCTATGCCTCACGATAATTGAAGATCCATGAGAGAAATTATATGGTGCATGACCTCGAGCTAGCTGCAGTAGTGTTTGCTCTAAAGATTTGGCGACACTATCTCTATAGAATTCAATGCTCGATATTTACCGATCACAAGAGTCTAAAGTATATATTCACCCAGAGGGAGCTGAACTGTAGATAGAAAAGGTGGCTAGAGTTGATCAGTGACTATGATCTGGATATACAGTATCATCCTGGAAAGGCCAACGTCGTAGCTGATGCCCTGAGTCATCAGACCATTCTAAATACCATGCTATCAAAAAGCCCACTAATAGAAGAATTTCGCAAAATGAGCATCAAACCTGTTTGTGGAGACAAACTCAGCTCAGCGCTGGCAAACATCAATGTGGAACCCACCTTTCACAGAGACTTGTCCATATCACAGACCAAGGATGAAGAGTACTTAGGCTTCAAACAGGCCATTGAAAGTGGTCATCGTACCGACCTACGATTCTATAAGGGTGCGATCTATCAAGGGGATCGCTTATGGATCCCTAAGTCCATGCACCATGAAGTGCTGATTAAAGGCCATAATTCCGGATATCAGATTCATCCCGGAGGCTCAAAGATGTATCAGGACCTGAAGCTATCATTTTGGTGGCCAGGGATGAAAAGGAGCGTAGCAGACTTTGTGGCTAAGTGCCACGTGTGTTGCCTAGTAAAGGCAGAGCACCAGAAACCAGGCGGTATGCTACACCCACTAGAGATTCTAGAGTGAAAGTGGTCAGACATATCCATGGATTTCATCATAGGACTACCTCGTGCGAGGTCTGGAGCCGACACAATTTGGGTCATCGTAGATCGTCTCACTAAATCTGCGCATTTCATCCCAGTCCAACAAACTGATTCGGTTGAGAAACTTGCGAACACCCATATCAAGGAAATCGTTCGACTTCACGGTATCCCCAAGACTATCGTATCAGATAGAGATAGTTGATTCACATCAAAATTATGGCAGGCAGTCCATCAAGATTTGGGTACCATACTAGCCATGAGCACAGCCTTCCATCCTCAGATGGATGGTCAAACAGAAAGAGTAAATCAAGTTCTAGAAGACTTGCTCCATCTCTGTATACTAGACTTTGCAAGATCCTGGGAAGACCACATTCTCCTAGTAGAATTTGCATATAATAACAGCTTCTAGGCGAGTATTAAGATGGCCCCTTACGAAGCCCTATATGGTAGGAAATGTTCTACACTAATGGAATGGTCAGAAATGAGAGATGCTCAGTTGTATGACTCTGAGTTGGTAGAAGAGACAAATAAAAAGGTGAAGCTCATACAGCAAGAATCGGGGCAGCCCAAGATAGGCAGAGCAAATATCATGACATCCATCGATGTCCCTTGGAATTCCAGGAAGGAGACTCTGTATATTTAAAGGTCAGTCCTATGAAGGGTGTGTATCATTTTGGAGTTGCGGGCAAGCTTTAATAATTCAAAAAAATTGAATTAAATTAATTAATTTTTATAATTTCAATTTAAATTAGAATACAAATTATATTTATAAATATTTTAACCAATACAAGTTCAAAAACTATGAAACTTGCAGCCCACCCTTAGCATATTTTGATATAAGGAACTCGAATATGCCTCAAATTTGATATAAGAAACTCAAATATTTTTATATAAAAAACTCAAATATGCCCTCAAATTCTAATTAAGATAAAGGATGCTCTTTATATCCTCTGCTTTTTAATATAACCATGAACAACCTTTCGAAAATTCTTGACAATGCAACTGCTAATAAAATGATAATCACGTTCAATTACGATACCTTTCAGTGCTCGCACCTTCAATTTGTTGATGAAATTCTATTGTTTGGAAAAGCTTTATAAGCCAATCTTACATGTTTAAAATTGTTTGGATGACTTTTTCGCAACCTCTGGTCTTTATTATAATCAGAATAAATACTTCTTTTATTTCTCCATATTATCATTTCAATAAACCTGACAAGGATTCTTTATTTTAAAGTGGAGAGTTTTCCTTTTAAAGTATATGGGACTTACAATTCAGCTCGATCAAATAAAAGTTGAACAATGTGTACCTCTTATTGATAAAATTCAAGCTTGGACAATGGGATGAGCCCAAAAGAACTTCCTCTTACGGGCAAATTACCACTATTAAATTTTTCTATTTTTCATCTATTATTGCATTAGTTCTGAACTCTTCATAGCCCTCTAAGCACTATTCAAATAACCAATAGTATTTGCTCTATATTTTTGGATCATGGGTCCAATCAAAAGAAACTCCACACTCTAGCTTGTACACAATTGTTGTCCCCACTTATTTTGGAGGTCTTGATATTATTAATCCAAGCAAACTTATGATCAGTTGCAAACTTTCTCTTGGCTGATACTTTTTATGCAACACCTCTCTTCTTACTGAAAAGTGAAAAACCCATAGATTTAAAATATTTGATGTATCACCAAATACACTCACCTCTCCCTTCTGAAACAAACTGGCAACTGCATTTTTTATCTTGATCCCTTTCCTCACATTGGATAATATTCAGCAAACAGATCTTTTTAAAGGCAAATCTTTATTCTCCATTAAAATTGTACATGATCTTCTTTTCTCTCATTTGAACAATGCTAATTGGGCTAATGTGATATGGTCTAAGGGGTATAAACTCAAATACAAATATATTTTGTGGAGGAAAACAGTAAGGAAAGGATTTAAAATAGTCAACATTCTCAATCTTAGGGGAATTAAATATCGAGAAAACTGTATATTATGTCATATTGAGAATGAATCCCATACGTAGTCTTTTTTCTTACCCTTACACTTTTCACATCTTGAAATCGACTCTTCCTTTAGTTGGTATCTTCTACCCCCAAATATTTACCAATTATTGATGATATAAAGGTTATGGAAAAATGGCTAAAGTGAGCTTTACTCACTCGTCTTGGAGCGGTGATCCATAGTTGTTGGATTTAATGGAATTCTTGTCTTTTTTAACATCGTTTTAAATGTATAACTACTTTTACTCAGCAAGTTAAACACATCATTAGAGCTATCATAAAGACTTGGAAAGGTTTTAATTATTCCATTAGCTTGAATTGTAATGACACATGGAAACAATAATTTTAAAATGGGCAATAATAGCAGTAATTCGGGTTGGTTGATTCAGAATTGGTGGAATGATTGGGAGTTTTTTAGTCGACGAAATCAAATCGTGTACATAATAGGTGATTTTAATATAATTGGGACTCATGTTTTTGAAGAGACTTTCACTATGCCTCTTCATTTTCGTTGATTGATGCTTTGTGAACTTCTTGGATGAATTGCAGAAGTTATCTCTTTTACGTTTGCGGATTAACTTTTGATTTTTGAGGCGATGAATGATTATGATGTAGTTTGTGGTTAGATCATATTGTTTGGAACATTGTATTCATTGATCTTAGTCACTTATACTACTCAAGATAAACTCGGATTAAATCTATTTTTATATTTATGTAGATGCAAGAAAATATTTTTTTTTGAATTTAAATTATAATCATTGTATTTAAGAGTAAAATAAGAGCATCCAAGAAAATAGTGAAATGAGATCCGCTGACATGGTACCAAAAAAACTCATCGATAAGATTTGTACATTATTTCATTAATATTTATTTATTTGTATTAAAATAATAAAAAAATTATTTTTAAAATTTTGTATTAAAATCGAAGTCCAAATTTTATTGATGAGTTTTTTTAAAAAAAATATTATGCTTACACAAAAATATACACCAAAAAGTATTCATGACTAATAAAAAATTTTCTTTTTTTTTAATTTTTACATATAAGCCCCACTAAAAAAATGTATTCAATCAATAATCTAATTACACATTGAATTGATACATTATCTATATATTTTTGATGTAGGACGGGGTACCCCACAATTTTTACGTCATGCCACGTACGCCTTCCTCTCTTCAAAATCTCTCAATCTGGCAAAGAGCCCCTTCGGCTCTGCATTTGATGAAACGGGAAGGAAGCGGTCTGTTATGCCGCTTCAAGCTTCCAAGCTCGACCTCCTCTCCTCTTCTTTTCCTTCCATCTCATCCATCCTATACGAGCACTCCTCGACTCTTCCCACCTCCTTTTCCCTTCCTTCCAGCCGTTATCCCTGTCGCCGCCCCCGCCTCCCACGGCCATTCCCTCAGCCTGCACCGCTGTGTCCTTCCTCCGCCTCCTCCCCAATGGCCGCATCCTCTTTCTCGCAGCCGCTCCCATGGCTGTCGGGGCTTCTCTTGCCCTCCGCGCTTGGATCCTCCACACCAGCCCCTCGTGGTTCACACCTGTCCGCCTCACTTGCAAGAAAAGCTTGCCTGCAGCTCTTTCGCTGGCACACGGTTTCGGGGTGCGGCTCATCGGGACGGTTAACTACTTCATTGTTCACGCGCCGTCGGCTAGTCAGATATGGGTGATGGCTGCGAGAATAGGCGAGGGAGAAGGGAGGGAAATGGTGAGCGTATATCTGGCCAAATGCGCCGTGGTGAAGTGCAGTCTCCCAATCTACTCGATCGGAGTGTCGATGGGGGTTATGGTGCTTGGTGAGATTAGCGGTGTTAGGGTTTTTCCATTAAGAGTGTTGGTGAAAAGGAGCGAATTGAAGGTGAAGAGGAAAGGACGCTTGGCTTATGGAAAGAGCGGCTGCAACCGATTGATTGAGATGGGCAAGATAGTTGTTCCGAATGGGCTGGTAGCCGTCCTGATGCTGGAGCTTCTGCAGAAGGTGACATGAAAGAAAAGATTGTAGGAAATCAAGGTGCCGGCAAATTTTCTGAGCATTTCTTTTTTTTTCGATATTGATTTTCCAAGGAATGTTTGGAATTCACTCAATTGAAACTGGTTTGTCTGATTTGTTGCATGCTTTCTTTGTCTCCAATCTAAAAAGCTATTGGTTTGCCTGATTTTTCAAGGAATGTTTGGGATTCACTCGATATTGATTTTAAAAAGCTCTTAGAGTTGACATAGCTTCTCTGTATGGAGATATTCTTAGTTGCGGTTTACACGTCACATCTATTCAGTTGGGTGACTTTAGATACACAACAGCGTGTTGTGGACATTCAGTGAACGCTTATTCTATTCGTTGAGTGAATTAAACCACACCTAATGATATTTTCTCTGTATGGTGTTACTCTTTTGCTTGTAAGTGGGTTGGAAAAAACATCATAATTTTGAGGTTGGGAGTTGACATGATGCAGAATCCAAGCTGTCAGATGCCTTGTGTGGTCTCTTGGATGTTTAATAATACCATATTGAAGAGTTTGCTACATTTTTCTCAAAGTTTTAATCTAGTCAATGATGAATAAGCAAAATTCTAGGTGTAAAGCAGGGATTGGGGACATGCACCTTGAAAGTAGGCCCATATCTTATCTTTTGCCACACTATATTATTTTTGCACTTTCCTAGTCATCAATACATTTAGTGGATGCTTGGGAAAATTTAGTTTTTTTCATTGAAGTAATGTATTGTCATTGATTTTTATTACTAGCTTATGTGGGATTTCCTTGTTTGGATTACTTGAGAGGGATGCAGAAGGCATCAAAATATTTGCGGTATTACAAGGCATATGATCATGGCGATATCTTTCCATAGAGGAGAAAGTGGGACAAGATAGGTTGGTAAGGTGAGGAATAGGCTGCTGTTTTGTTGTTAAAAAGTGGATATTCTTTCCAATAGATTTTGATGTATGAATAAGTTGTTTTTGATATATTTGATGTATTTGATGTTGAATAAGTTGTTTCAAATATAATTTCAAAAAAAAAATTTAAATGTGATGTAGCTCAAATGGCAAAGCGCTTGTATGGTATACGAGAGGATTAGGGTTCGATCCCCTACATCACCAAATAAGCGTTTAGATCATCCTTCTTTGAGAAAAGAAAAAAAGTGAATGTCTCTAATTAATAATCCAGAAATCAGCATCAAAACAACAATATAGACAAATAACATTTGTTACAAATAGTTATAGTGAAATTTAAAGCTAAATTTTTTAGAATTTATCTTGTGTTTTATAATCTACATCTTCTTTTCATATTTGCTGACTATCAGACTCAGCTACTGCTTTCATTTAGACCTTATTCCTTTGAAAATGATCTAGACAAAGATGAATATTTTATGTCTGTTGAAGTGAAGCTCTACACTAGTTCATGCATGACAAACTTTATATGCATCATCTAATACAGGGATGTCATAAAATACAAATACAAAAAAAATTCAATGCTACTCAGCAGGTCTCGCTCATTAAAGTTGTTCAATAAGTCTCAAACTGTGGCGGCCGCCCCCAAATCACCCGGATTATGAGGTGGTCGTCACTTAGCAAACCCTCACTTAACATTTAGATTAAAGAATGAACTTTCTTAATTAAATGCCAAGGGATGATGTGCCTTAATAAGCAAAGTTGTAGCAACATAAACAATCACTTAAATGAGTATACTATAATTTATCAGAGTGCGGAAGAAAAACAAGAGTAACATCCATACAATCCAGATAAAAACTGTACAACTCAGAATACATAAACATAAAAAGTAAAGCAGTTAAATCCTGTATTATTACAAAATAGTGATAAAGTTTATGCAGTAAAAAGAGTAAAGTCTCTCATATCCTCACAATATCAGACAGAAACTACTGATCTTCTCCTGTATGCTCCTTCTCCTGAATCGGATCTCCAGAAGGTCCCACAATCTCGAACAGCTCAGAATCTACCATTGTCAATTTCACAATGGTATGGCCTCAGCCAACAAAAGAAAAATATAGTTAGACAAAACGTCTAAGTACATTTTAGGCTATAAATTGTTAATTTTTAATGATATCACAATACTAAGTAACATAGGAGCAGTAAGGAGTAAGAAAATATAACAAAGTTATAATTAACATAATTATAACTTAACAAGATGTGAGGTAAGCACATACCTCAATCCATGCTGCAGAAAAGATCAAGTAATACATAAAGAACTCTACTAAACACAAATGAAACTTCTAAGTATATGATCAATATAAGATATGCTGCTTTACAATTAATCTGAAAGTACGGAGCTGAAAGTAAAGATCTAGCATCCTAACATGCTAAAAGTAAAAGTGACTACTAAAAGGTAAAAATGAATATTTCAAAGCTGTGAGTACAAAGGAACTGCAGAAAATGAAAATGTAGCAAGATACGTACTGAACTGTAGGACAAATAAGAACTGCAAAAAATGAAAATATAACAGGATACGTACTTAACTATAAGACAAGTAAGAACTGCAGAAAATAAAAATATAATAAGAAGTGAACTGAACTGTAAGGTAAGAGCTAGCCAAAACTGTAAAGTCAATAAAAGTCAACTGCAAAGTGACTGTAATACAAATAAAGTAACTGAAAAGTAATTGTAATTATGAGATATTCCTACTTAGTCCTGCCACCAGTAAAGTCCATCTGCTCATCTAGAAAAGTAGTCTCAGATTAAAGTTAATTCCATTAAAAAGTACTGCAAATCATCTGGAAAAGTAGTCCCATAATCACTAGGAAAGTAGTCCTAATCAGAAATAACCAATATCTAGAAAAGTAGTCCCAGATATACTAGGAAAGTAGTCCTAGTCAGAAACAACCAGCATCTGGAAAAGTAGTCCCAGATATACTAGGAAAGTAGTCTTAGTCCAAGACACGGGCACTAGGAAAGTAGTCCTAGCACCAAAAGCTATCCTACAGGCACTAGGAAAGTAGTCCTAGCCCAAACCATTCTCAAGTAAAGTCATACTACATGGCAGACTAAAAAGACATATCTCCTCAAGTTTGATAAAACTGTTTTCCACAAAATATCCTTCTAACAATATAAAATGCCATCAAAATCAACATAGAAATGATCATCCAATATTTTATATTTAATGCAATGTATCCAAATGTAAAGAAAGTCCAAAGCAAAAAGGAAAGCATAGCATACAATTTTTAATGAATATAAATAGCACTAAACAACATTTGTGATATCACCTTGTTTTTTATTTAAGACGTTCTAACTACTCTAAGTTACATAAGATTCAGAATCCTCAATTCCTACACTGTCTGTAACTTAGAATCACGAGCCTACAAGTTAAAGGAATGTTAGAACTAGTAAAGTTCTAATACTTATAAATCACATGTCGCTTAATTAAGTTAAAAGAATAAATCAAACATCCTAAGTTATTATTTTATAAATCCCAAACTAAATCTTGAGTAGTCAAATCAAGATTTAAAGGATTAAGAATCAAATTTCAAGGAATGAAATTTAATTCTTAATCACAATGTCATCTTAAGGACTAAGATTTGAATCCCATCTCACTGATTAAGTGTTAAGGCAAATCCTAATGATAAATCAATTCATTAGGATAGATCTCTATTCTTAATTCTAAGGTTCAAAGATAAAATAATCATTTAAATAAACTAAAAAAATCTATAAACTAATAAACTCAAGGTTTCACCTATTGAGTAACCCAATTTTACTCAACAGATGAACTCTAACCTAAGATCTATTCCTAATCTTAGGTATTAAAGCTCTTAATTACTATGAGTATCTTTCATGACACCCATCCTAACTAGTGTTATAAAACTTATGGAAAAATTTAGAAAAGATTAAGGAGAGGAAGCACTCAAATTTTACTTAGGAATTTCTTTAAGGACTTTAAAATGAGATCTTGATCAAAAATCAAATTAAGGATTAAATTTATCTAATTTCTATCCTAAATCACTTTATTTATGTTTGAAATTATTAGAATGTGATTTTAGGGTTTTAAAATGCTAAACCCTAATTTTGGGCAAAATTACCATTTTGCCCCTACTTAAAGGTCTAAATCTTATCTTTATGAATTTAGGGTTAAATTCTAAATTTTAACAAAGTGGAATAATTACTTACTGCCTAATATGAGTTTAGACAGTAAGATCATAAATTTTGGTTTAGTATTAATCCTTATAAGGTCAAATTAAGGAATTTGACCTATAAAGGCATATTAGTAATTTTACCCTAATGACATATAATTTTTTTGTCAGTTTATTAAAGGTTATGCCTTAAGGTTTCCATAGAACCTACAATTATTAAATTTTGATGTGTATTGGCTAAGTTATAGCCAAAACAAGATCTAGGGTTTAAAAGGTAATTAAGGATTTTTAATTAAGGGTCAAAAATCCTAACTTTATTATTTGGTATCCAAATTGAATAATTTTAGTAGCTATATGTCACAATTGATCCACTGATTCTAATGACTAGTGGTAGGTTCAATTTGGACTCCATTTGGCTAAGTTATGACTTATTAGAGTTTAGGGTAGTTAGTGAGTGATTAGTGAAATTAATCACCCAATTATTAATCCAACCATACAGTTAGGTTTTAATGGGTTCTAGGAGCTATCTAAAACTTAGTTTGTCTAATTTGGATTATTAAATTTGCTAATATTCACTAATCAAGTTTTAGGGTAATTAGAGGTGATTAGCAAAACTAATCATTAGATTCTAAATATTTTTGTAGATCTTTATAGATTAGGTTTTGCTGATCTAAATTGATGTTTGGATCACCTAATTTGGAGCTAAGATGACTAACTTATGATCATTTGAAGTTCTAGGTCAAATTAGGCTAATTAGGGTTAGGTCCTAAATGTCATTAGTCAAATGCTAATCTAAACAGCAAAGTTAATATTACTAGAATGTTCCTTAGGATTTTGTGAGTATTTTAAGACTCATATTGGGTATATTTAGATTAAGGGATACTAAGTTATGGCTATTTGAATATTTGTGATATTTAGGGTTCAATTTAGGGATCCTAAATGATACTATGTTAAATATGGCTCTCATTAAATTTTTAAATTCAAAAGCATATAAATTTTTTTTTTATATATAATTGGATCATTAATTCAAAAGTTATTTTTGATTTAAGATTTTTGATTTATTTAATTAAACTTAATCATTTTATTTTAATTTATAATTATTTTAAATCACATAAACGCGTGGGACCCGCCTCTTTATTCTTCACAGAGTCACGGGTCAGGACAAGCCAGACCCGACCCGACCCAGATCGCAGGGAAAGGGGATTCGCCTTCATCGTCTTCGCGGTTAGGGCTGCGATCAGCACGGCGCATAGAGGTTTTTAGGGCTCCATTTGCGCCTCAAAAGAACTCCCGCAATCAGACCTACAATGGGAGATCAAGAACTCTGACCTAGACCTCATGCATTGATCCCTAATACGATGCCCTAAATGTATCGAGACAGAGGCGAAGAGCGGCGAACAACAATACAGATTTCAAAATTAATACATGAACATCCCGTTTTCAATCCATACTTGAATCCATTACAATACACAATATAATAGTAGTAATGAGATTGAGTTATTATAATGTGTAAGATCGAATGCTTGCGAATTGATTAGGCAAAATGCAAAGTGAATTTATAAATGTTTATGTCAGCAAATTGAAAAGAATTGAAATGTCACATTGTAGGATAGAATCTTGTAATGAAATGAGTTGCAATCAAATTGAATCTGTATAACAATTTGGGTTTGTGGAGTACCTAACCAAGAGAAACTAGGATTGCCAGATTTTTGACAAAGATCCAAATGACTCTCTCCGACGAGCAGACCATTGCCACAAACGAACGCAGACCCCCAAAATGAGATAAGGAGAATCAATGAGGCTTTGATGGATTCCTCAAGCGGTGGCTGCCATCTGCGCCAGGTGATGGCTTGACGCGTGCGGGGCGATCGCCACGCACAGGCCTTGTGTGATCTTCGCAGGGAAGACAAGGGAGGACCGTTCGATTCTTGATCGAACGGTCAGGATCCAATGCATGCATTAACGCTAATGGCTGACAACGTGACGAAAAACTAACGGTATGGTTAATTAAGTGACGGCGCCGCTTATTATATTATTAATTTATTAATTATTTAATTAATTTATATCTATTTTATTAATGCAATTTAAGTAGCAAATTATGTTTAGAAAAAATCAGTTAAATCACTCCTAAGTAATTAAGAGGTACTGAACGCAACGGTGTAATCGTATTTTTGATACGACAAGTATTTAATTATTTGATTTTTTTGGGTATTTAAATAATATTAAATTATTCACTGAAAATTCAACGACTTCCAAATGCGTCCAAAACTTCACCACTAGCTAATTTGGGGGTGGCGAACGCAATGGCAAAGTCAGATTTTTAACTTGATGTCTAGATAAAAAGTCAATTTCTAGGGTTTTGGGATTTTCTCAGAAATCCAAATTTAATTCAATTGATTCCAGATTTGACCTAGATCTTAGAGGTGAATCCTAAATGATATAGTTAGTGTACTAGAACATTAATTAAGACTAAGATTAGTCTTAATTAATTCTGAGTAACAACTTGGGTTGTTACACGAACAACTTCAAATACAAGATATGTTAGATCCTTTCAAACAATTTGGTTTAAAGCTCAGCATCCAAAATAAAAACACAATATAATATCCAACAATGCATAGAAATATAAAAGCTTAAATGCTAGGTCCCTTTCTTAAAACTGTGAATACACACACTAACATTATGACTCAATCTAAAGTTAAATCCATTTGATCATGACTAGTTAAATCCACATCTGATAGGTTTAGGTTTCCTCTCCAAGTTCAACCTAAAACTAAATCCTAATTTAATAATCATAATATTTATCTTTAAATCAAATTAAGAATGCAATTTCTCAAGCCACATTGTAATGTGATGATATTATTTTGTTCATATACTTGTAGCATGAAAAAATCCTTTTAAACATTTTGGGTTAAAAATAAATGTTGTGAATCTAATTTCCAATCAATATCATTTCTTTCTTTGAGAATTCTAAAACAAAACAACTACAAAATATAAGTGGACGGATTACAAAGCAAAAAAACCAACAACAATCCATAACCTCTGCTTGATTTTCAAGAGAAAAATAAAGTTGAATTAGAAAACTGCATTAACAATAACAATACACTAATTATTTTTACTTAACAAGACACAATAGCAGTTTTATAATCAAAAAGACTAAAACCCATCAGGTTTCTAATCAAAAATAGCAGCTGCTTCTCGTCCGATATGGTACTCGTGAAGGCCAGCAGCGCGCAGCATATCACGAACGACGACGTCGCAATCCGGGTCGACCCCATGATGTTGTTCCTCAAGCCTGGGCGCGATGTCGAAGCTGTAAAATCAATGAAGATGCAATTATAATATATCAACGATAAAATGTAGAATAAATAATCAAAGAAAAGAAAAGTATCTTTGTACCTTACAAGTGTGCTAAATCCAAGGCTTCGCATCAATGAAAATTAATCCCTCATATGCAAATTACCCATATGATACAAGATTCCTCATTTGCCAACATAGAAGCTAGAAATGAACACTACACAAATATGCATACTAAAAATTCATCTGCAAGTTCACTTTTAGATCTTATATCCCTATCATAGACTGTAAATGATATGGAAGAAATCTAATAAAAGAATATAAGTTGCTTTTTATATTACAAAGTTACGGATGATTGAAAAATTGTGCAAAAAGGAGTAACAAAGAGCTTTTTGTTCAATGTTGACAGTCTTCCGTTCACATTTTTGGCATAAGCCAAAATAAAAAAGGATGATAATTCAAGTTTGCTTGTGCATTATTATGTCCACCACATGCATGGCGAGTGAAAGCACACCCACGGCATAGAGAGTAATGTTCAATAATGCATCATTTAGTTAATCCTGTAACAGCCCTTAATTAATACTGCATTTTATAGTAAATTTCTATTTTGTAGAGTAATGTTCTACTGCATACAGCATTGTTGGTCTTATAGCTATTCAATAATCACATAGCCCTCTATTTCACAATTAATTAGTGGAACAGAACCAAGATATCCGAACTAATCTTCTTAATAACAAAATATTCAATAATCATATACTAAAAATAATTGAATAATTAAAAAAGAGGTGCACTAATATACTTCTTGAAGAACAAGCAAATTTTTTCTCAAAAGTTTCTCATCATCCATCAAAAGCAACAAAAAAAAAACAATGCTTTGTTAAAGGTATAGTGCTTTAAATATACGTACAGAATATAATTCTCCTGATAAGGCAACATATGAAACTTACTGCAACGCTAGTTATAAGTTAATGAAACAACAGCCCCAATTTGACAACATATTCTGTTTCAGCAGACATGACAAAAACTTCAAGATAAAAAATAAAAAGCATCAAAATGATAAAAAGCTGTAGATATTATATAGAAAAAAATAGAAAACTATGATTCAACTCCTCCAAATGAGGCCCACAGAAGACCAAAAATCCGACGGGGCATCAATCCTTATAATCAGTGTAGAATCTAATTAAATGTAGAATATGTTCAATTGGTATGGCCAAAGGAAGTCACCACGCCGTCGAATGGGGTCTAAAATAGCATCACAATCCATCATTGTCTCAAATAAAAAATCCGGCCAATAATTTAAAGTTGCTTAAATACTGACTACATATTGCAGGAAGCATAAACAAAACTTAATGAAACAGCAAGAAAAATCACGTCGTTGTCTTGCATGCACTGTCTACGCACTTGAAATACAAAATGATTAATAAAAATAAAAATCACATGTAATTAAGCAATTTAAACCATTCACTAAGATGTAACAAAAAATCTGTACATGACTGAAAACACTTACAATCATTCCAGCATGCGCGCACATAACTTTGACAAAATAGCTTTATCATTGATTGCATAGTAATGTTAAATTCAATAAGGAGATGATTCAATTCAGTAGGCACCCAAAAAATAACAAAGCAGATTTGATTTAATAGTGACAATTTTGTAACAACTGTAAAGAAAACTGTATGGGATAACCTTTTTATAGCAGACACTATCCAAATCTTGATTCAAAGAAACAGGCAGAAGACAGTAATAAGCACAGGCAGGGCAAGCAGTTGGAGCATATAATATTCCACATAAAGCCATAAATGAACGTTGAGAAGTATTTAATAGTATCATCAGCGGTGAATCTTTTGAAACTTGAGAAAATTAAATCAGTGCTGCCAATTGCTGATTTGATTTCTAAAACAAGATATATTTCTCAAGGAAGGCACTTATATAATTGATATTAATGTAATATGTACAACAACATAATATTTTGATATGAAATTATTCAAAGGTAAATAAAAAAGAAAAAAAGAAAATAATCTGAAAGGGAAGAACCATTGCCTCTTTTTGTGCATTTCAAGATGGCAAAGCAGCTGAGCATCAACATCATCTCCAATATTAACATATATTCAAGTAATCAAGCTATTCAATGCAAGTTAAGCCAAAGTTTTCATTTTTGCTGGCTCTCACTAAAATTTTGCAAAACTTAAGCAAATAAAAAAACTAAAAGCACTACAGTAAAATGGATTACTGCTGATGACTTTTTCTTGATACCTCCCTTCCAATAAACAATATCAAACAATGATTTCAGTTTGGTAACTTATGAAATTTAATAAAACAGTAGTTTTAAATTAACGAAACAATAGTTTTAATTAAATGAAACAGCAGCATCAAATGCTTACATGAAAAATAAGTATAAAGTATTTATGTCTTGAGCTTTTTCTTCCCTTTTCTATCATGATGACTTGTAAGTCTCTTGGTTAGCGGGCGTCCCTTTAGGTGTGCTCGAGCAGAATCTTTTATTACATTTGGCACTCGATGACCACAAAAATCTTTAAGCTTTTCTTTAAGCTCCTGTAAGGCAGTTAATGTATATGCACGAGCCTCAGCATTTACTCCCCCAATGTTAATAATCTCAATGGCATGTTGTATACTTTCAACATAATAGTCGGCAGATCTTCTTCTGATGTTGGTAGTCTGAGTTGAAGAATCTAATAAATGAGTTAATTGTCTATTATCCTTTCTTCATCGTGAGCTCACTAATTTTTCAGGAATTCTGGCATTCCCTTCTTGACGCAAAACACAGAGTATGTGTGAACAAACAATCCCACTAAACTGAAAAGAGCGACAAATGCACCATATGTCATCTTCGATGAGATTATAGACAACTCTAAAATCAAGTCTTCTCATTCCATCCCACACAGTTACCATATATATTTTAAATGACCCATTAAGTTGTGCCTCTGAGATAGTACAGTTCATCAATTTCTTGACTTCTTCCTAGAATTTGTAAAATAAATTTAGAGTATATATTTTAGATAATTGTTCTTTGTATATTAGATCTGAAATAAGTTGTGGTTGGGAAATATATGATCTAAAATCAGCTTGTGCTTACTTTTCCAACTTATCTCTAAGAGCATTTTCATATTGCTCAACAAATAAATGTAGACTCGTCTTTAAATTCACGTACCCATCAAAGAAAGCATTTACGCCTTCACTTTGTTGTATAGTTGACATTCCAGCCCAAAAGAAATCTTTCAAGAAAATGGGCACCCAGTTCGCCCTTTTCTCATAAAGAGACGTGAACCAGTCAATCTCAATAAGCTGGTATTTGACCATCACCGCCAACCAAGTATGTTCAAACTCATACACAGACAAAGAGTCATAAACTACCGATGAAAACTCAAAGATTAACGCTTGTTTATCTTGTCTACCGCCTACTTTTTCTGGCAATTTCAGCATGATATGTCACAAACAAAGATGGTACTTTGTAGATGGAAACACCTCCAAAATTGCAGATTCCATAGCTTGGCATTGATCAGTTATTATTTCGTTTGGATGTTTACCATGCATGCATGCTAACATCCGCTTAAACAACCACAAAAATGTGTCACTAGTTTCATCACATAATAATGCACAACCGAAAAGAATAGAGTTTCCATGATGATTAACACCCACAAAAGGTGCAAAGGGCATGGCATACCGATTTGTGAGATACATGGCATTAAACGTCACAACATTGCCAAAATGATCATATGCCATTTGGCATCGCGAATTAGCCCAAAAAACATTCTTCAGTCGATTATCATCTGTCACATCAATACTGTAAAAAAATTTGGAGTCCTCATTTTGTAATATTTCAAAATATTTAACTAAAGCAACTGCATCCCCAGCAACTAAATCCAATGATCTATGCTTTGCCACAAAATTTCTGCATTCCTTTTCAGTAAACAAATAATTATCAAATCCCCCGCCTTCTGTAAACATTGCATTAATAGATTTATTTAGTGGAACTCCAGCCTTATCATTAACTATCAACTGTTTTTGGATAGTCAAAGGTAGCTCACGATATCATCGCATAAATCGAACCATTTAAGGCTAAAAGTCATGATTATGCTCCAAGAAAGTATCATCAACTACCCAATTAGAGTTTAAACAACGATCTACAATAACAAATTTTGTCTTGCAACCTGTTCTTATTATCAATTTTCTGCATAATTTTATTGCTTTTGTTATTGCATGTGGCTTCCCCTCTTTACAACAAGTAAACACAGATCGAGTTTTTTGCCCATAAAAATTATGATTTGAATGCTTTCTAACTCCAAAACCGTTGTAGTACCCATAAGTTTTGTAAAATATAAATGCTTCTTCAAGGGAACCAAAGGTCATTCTAATTTCAGGGACCTTAAGAATAATTTCATTAGTTTCAGATACAAGATCACTTTCATTCGCACATTTATTTAAAATCTCTAAGCCTGCATTAAAATAATTAACACTATTCAATGCTATAACAATGTAATCAAATAATATTTTGGTATAACAAAATATTTACACTGCACAATACTTAACCTGAGTTGTTATCTACTAGCATTTTGTTTTATGATTACGAGCAATATTCCAAGTCCAATTCGGTCATCATTGGCAATGTTTGTTCTTCAAAATTGCTAACATCATCAATTAAATGGGGCGTGTTGTTTGTAGCTGACAGACTGTAAATACACGAATGCGCTCACACGCAAGTGTACGTGGTCTGAAGTAATAAGTGGAAAGTGTTAATTTCTGGAATTTATCGAACCATAGAGAATTGGTTGTTTTGACACTAAGGTCTATCTATTCTCACTAATGTTTAAGCTACAATTGATTGGTTGAGTTGGCCCTAGATTTAGCACAATAATCACTATGTGAAGATAAGTTAGATAAAAGAGAGAAGAGAGTTGGGTTCATCCTGCATGCGATGAGAAGTTTATTAATGCATGTTGAATTCTCAAGCTTTTTCTTTTATTCTTTTTGATTTAATCAAGTGCACATTGTGCTTCCTTGAGTTTTACCTCAAGGTTTCACAAGTTCAAATATTGTGCTCAAAATGAACACACATTTGGTTCTATTTTGGCACAAAGATTCCTATAAGATTTTAGGTTTAGTGTTTTTATCTTATCTCTTGATCAATGAGACATTCAATTTTTTAAGTCTTTTAAATCTTATAAGCATTGATTCCACCACGAGCATCACTCGCACCACACATAGTTGAGATGAGGGATTAATATATTGGGCTCAATGACTATGTCACTTAGTTCATGAGCACTCAACTATTTCTTCCTCTACCTCAATTATATTGAGCTAAGGAGCTCATTTAGTGGGTCTTAGCATCACATGCATCAACACTTTGGTTGAGCTTAGATTAAGGTGCATTAAGCTCAAGAACTTTGTTACATAGTTCTAAGCTTTCATGCACTCATAAACCTAGCATCCAACCTAAGATGAGCTATGGAGCACAAGACAAGTTAGTTCTTCAGATTATGAGTTCATTTTCCTTTCATCCACATTCAAGACTAAATAATAAAAGGCATTTCTTAACAAGGCATAGAGTTCTCACATTTTATTTGTGCTTGAGAAAAGAAACTTCATACATTAAAATTTACTCATACACATGCGGGTTTTCCCAACCCTCCCCAAGGGAGAATTAGCTACTCATTACCAAGAAAATGAAGAAAAATACATACATGAATAAAGACCATTTCATGATCAATTAAGAAAAGAAACTACAAAAGCAAAGTTTAGAAGATATTAAGAACGTTCCTTGGACGTTCTCCAAATTTATTCTTCTCCTTCTTCAAGCTCCTCTTTTAGGTTGTTAATGATGCCTTCTTTCTTCTCTTCCTTAGCAAGAGCTTGCTTTGCCACCCTTGGGGAGTTCCTCACTTCCACCTATGCACCCCTCCTCCTTACTTAGTGAATTGAGCAAAATTGTGAACCCTCCTCTAGTCAAGAGGAGGTGTATTTATAGGAGAGGGGTTGCATCCTCCTTCATTTCTCCATAACCAGTATTTGACAATTAAAAATTCTGAAGTCATGATGGCAAATCCCAAATTAAGAGCGAAGTGACCAATATCCTTCTTTGTTTATCCTTCTTATTGCATCAAGAGGCTACTTTTCATTAAAAATCAGAGCTGCTGCAGAGAATGATGGCTGGGGACAAGATGCTGGTTGGGGGTCTTGTCTCAGCCGCAATAAATGCTCCTGACTGGCAAAAATTTCGGTGGCCGCTGTAGCGCGCAAAGGCACAAGCAAAAAATAGCAAAGTCTTCAGCTGCCACGCGCTACCATGTACACGCATTGCTAAAATTACCCGCTGCAGCGCGCGGTAGCAGTTCCATTTACAAATTGTACCGCTACAACGCACTGTGGCGGGAGCGGTTCGAAACAGGATCTGCTGCAGCGCGCTACCGCGCCCGCGATTTGGAAATAGACCCATTGCAGCGCGCTACCACGCTCGCGGTTCGCAAATGAACCCGCTGCAGCGCGCAACCGCGCCCGCGGTTCAAAAATAGACCCGGTGTAGCACGCTGCAGTGCGCGGCAGCGATTTCCTTTGAAAATCTTGAAATTTTGTAAAAATGTCTCAGAACTTCATTGAAGATGCTATTTTCCTAAAAAGATAGACAAAATCTAATTTATGAGCAGTTTAAAAATCAGAATTGAATGATTTCTTTTATTTTAGATATATTTTATGAATTCATCAATAGCATCCATGTGTATATATTTGTGAACTAAGATAAAAAATAGACAAATTAAATATAATAAATTTAAATATAAAATAATATATACACTTATAAATCAATAATAATGCTGCAGATATTATATAAAAAAAATTAGAAGACTAGGAGCTCCTCCAAATGAGGCCCGTAGAAAACCAAAAACCCGACGAGGCATCAATCCTTATAATCAGTGTAGAATCTGTTCAATGGGTATGACCAAAGGAAGTCATCAAACTGTCGAATGGGGTCTAAAATAGCATCACAATCCATTCTTATCTCAAATAAAAAATCCGGCCAATAATTTAAAGTCACTTAAATACTGACTACAGATTACAAGAAGCATAAATGAAACTTAATGAAACAGCAAGAAGCACTTGATTGCATAGTAATGTTAAATTCAATAAGGAGATAATTCAATTCAGTAGGCAACTAACAAAAAACAAAACAGATTTGATTTAATTCCAAGTGATAATTTTGTAACAATTGTAAAGAAGACTAAGTGAAATTCATCAAAGAGAAAAGCAAACTAGAAGTCTTAGAGTTTTAACTCAGCACACAAATGTGCTTATGACCAATATCGTGTGATAGCACCGCCAAACACAAGCCTCTATGTGTTATTTTATTATAGTAATGTTTCCAATTCTAGCTGAAACCCGATTATGAAATCTCGATAAATAAAAATAAGGCATGGATTATAAAATAGACAATGCAACAATACCCCTTCTAATACCCCCATTTTTCTAGATGACTTGGCAACTGACAAAAGTTCAACATAGCACAAAGAAACACCAAAAGGCTGAGAACATAATTCGTATAATGTGTTTATCGAGTTCTGTATACTATTTACCGTTAGCATACAAAGTAGTTTTAAAAGGAAACACCAAAAATATTTACGCCTTCACTTCGTTGTGTAATTTGTTTTTTGTAATGTCCTAGCTTAACCCGATTAGAAATGAGAACATAATGGAGCATATGCTGGAATTAGGGAGGAGAAGATGCAGATGGAGCACAATTATGGGTAAGCATCAAAATAGCCAGCCACCATTCCTTCTATAGTATTACAAAGACAAAGAAAGATATTTTAAAAAAATAGAAACTATAATTCAACATATGATAACCACTTACAATGCAGCACCATAAAAAGATATGCATCATTATTTTTGGCTTGCTTACAAAAGAAACTAATGAATTTAACAAAAAAAATTTCAATAAAAGATAACAATTTGAAACTTTCAAACCATAAAAAACAAGAGTATTTTCATATTGAATCAGCAATCCAAATCTGAAGCAGATTGTACACAGATATCAATTTGCATCTCATTTAAAAAGAATGTCTATAGTGGTTCGCATTCAGGGACAATGCTTTGCTTTTGTTAAGGTTTATGATCTTACCGAAACATGAAATTTCAATATTCTATTCATATAAATTCTGCCTCACAGTTCTCCTTACATTTGATCCCTGACCCACATTCAGCATTCAACAGATCCCTTATGTCAAATTAGATGATGACATTTATTATTGGTGGAATCACAATTCATTCCCATATTTCAAGTTAAAAGCTCATGAGCAATGGTGAAGGCACTAACCCACCTACAAATCCCACACAAACAAACTCTACTAAAGTAAATTCATTTTAGCCTTACATGGTCAAATCTAATTATTTCTTGATTAAACCACAAAAATGTTGTTGCATTAAGTTGAAACATTCATTGGATAACTATCATAAAGCACATAACATAAATAAGAAATAATAAGCTTGGATTCATTTCAGCAAAGTGCAAACAATTCTATCTCATGCAAATAACCCTCCATCATAAAATTAAGGCCAATAACAGGACAACAACAAAGACAGAAAAAAGTCTTATATGATTTGGAATGTAGTTTGCAACTCAAAATAAAAAACTGCTGCTTTGATGAACTGTTTTGATACAAGTTAAATCAAATGACTTCTACTTTATTTAGTGATGTAAGATTTATCAATGAGAAAAAAAGGAGGTTTAAAAAGTTAAATCACCCCATTTACTTCTATATTTGACAAGTCAAGAATGTGCACAAAGTGATTTGATTAAGTTTTACTGGCTAGTTCAACTCTATTTAAAGCCAAACGAATCTCACTGATAAAATGCTTATCTAATAGAACTCATGACTGTTGTTGGCTCTAAAGAAAAAAATTAAAAGGTAATGTAGCACAAAAATAAAAGAAACTCACTAAACTCATAGTAAAATTTAGTGTAAACTCATATATTTGATAACCATCAAACTCTTTAAATGACACATAAGAATAACCGAAAATTTAGTGTAAATTCAAAGAGGGTACCGCCATAGGGCGAATTTAAGAAGCAAACCCTAAAAGAACCGAAGAGCACGACGAGCAAAGAGGACGCGGAGTTGTCCAAGAAAAAAATTTAAGAATCAGAAATAAGATTAAGAAAAAACAAAAACAAACTAGAGCTAGCAGAGAAGAACGTGAAAAAACAAACTTGAACTTGAGGCGGAGAAGTTGAGCTCGACGGAGGAAGAAGGTTCCGGTCGCCTATCGGTGGATCTATGATCTACGATCCAGAGACTAAGTCGAAGAAGCGAGGAAGCCACGAGAGGGCGCGACGAAGTGACGATCAGACGAAGGTGTCGGCTAGGTTAGGTTATGCGAACATTTAGGTGCTGCGAATATTTTAGGTTATGCAGCTGACGTGGCACGCTCCTCCACGTCAACTGCCACGTCATCGTAAAATTTGTGGGGTATTGATGGGGGTATTGTAGCATTATTCTCCTGAAAATTCTGGCAGAGTTTTCAATTCATGTTGATAGCTGCATAAATTATTTATACAAGATAGTACCTTTAAATGCATTTTAACAAGAGCATTTGCATTAGAACTTTTGTTTTATATCAGCTATAAAGGAGAAGCCAACTAGGATAAATTTGGCACAAAATTTTGAATCAAATAGGCTTCGCAGCTTGTGCAAGATTAAAGCCAGGATGAATGGAGAACAATGAGTTTAAATAGCCAGTTTCAAAGAGTTCGGATCTAGTTAAAAGTGATGGTGATGATAAGTTTTATATATAGAGGCAGAGGATTATAAAATGCTGTTTGCAGTTGGTAAAGAACCTTCCAATCTTAGGCGTTCTTCTAGATATCACGCAAATATTCTTTATCCAATCATTTTATTGTTTTTTATTTACTTTTGTATAAATGCATTTCATATACACGTTCTTCTTAAACTTATGTCATAGACATGCCCATCTGTTGACCTTTCAGATTGAAGAACAGTTTGAATTGCTCAAATCGGCTTTATTGAAGGCGCGGATTGATGAAAACCTTATTCAATGTATCTTTTACTGTATGTGTGGGCATATTAATGTCAATTACCTGTTGCAAGTTTTCACTTTTGCCACACGAATAGTTCTTTGACATAACTAGTTCTCACGAAGCATTGGTGTGCTGGCACGGGTTCACATGAATGCATTCCGCATTGAACTAGTGCCAGATTCGTATGAAGATCTACTTGTATCAGCAATTGCTTCTGTTGCGAAGCAAGCTGCTGTTGGCAATGCTGTTTACATGCTTCCATCATTCTATAATCATAATTGTGGTATGCACTTTTCAATCTTTGTATCTTTTCTTCTTGGGCTGTAAAAGTGGTCTAGTCCTTGATATGATTACCATTATAGTTTTTTAGCCTCAGCCTATCCTTAAGCACTTAATTTAGCCTTTTCAACTCTATTTACTATTTCTGCTTTCATTTTGTCTTAAATATCCATGCCACAGAAGCTGTTCTCTTTACTTTCCTATTGACTTTATGCGTACTATCTGCTTGATTTCATTATAATTCCTAGCCAATGCATTAATAGTCTGCAATATATGTTTTTGATTTCTAAAGAAGAAGTTTGAGGTCTGAATTCATGAAGAAAATAGAGTAAAAGGGTTGCTATCACCTTAAGGAGCTTCTTTGCTCAAGTATAATCTTAAGGCACTGGAAAAGTTTGAATAGTTTTTCTGGGCTCTTCTTTTGTAATTATCACTAGCTTCCTGCATGTAATTAAAAAAATGTATGCCTCCAGGATTATCTGTATGGGAAAATACTTTGGCACTCAAGTTAGCTATTGACAGAATGGCTTATCAAAACTTTATTCAATAAAAAGAGTTTTGGAATCCATCTTTACTTCCTTGGGGATTATTAAGCAACTGCCTAAGATAATTTCATACTTTTGTTGTGATATCTGATTGATAAAGGCATTTTCTTACAGTTTTAATTTTCATGATTAATGTATTTTGCTCTTATGGCTGACTAGAGTATTGAGGAATTAGGAAACATGTGATTTAGTTTGAATCTAGATCTCGAAAATTTTGTGGTAACAGTTTGATGAACACCTTGGGCTTTGATTTTAGTGTTTATGGAAATCTGAATCAAGCCATTTGGACATGCTTTTGAGATTGATGTTGTAGATGATATAAATTAGGCTGTACTAGTTTTATCAGAAAATCAAGTATAGTGTTGATTGAGTTTTTTTAATTGAAGGGTTTCCAAAGATATAAAGGTCATATAATGGTGTTGACTCTAAAGGACCTTAGCATTATTTTGTTAATTTTACACAACTTGACTGAAGGTGAAAAAGCTGTCAACTTAGGTAGATGACTGACAATTGTTCTTGTCCCTAAGTTTTATGTTCAGTAAGTGTTGCAAAGAATTCTAATTACTCTCTTTTGATGAATGCCGTGAAAAATATTGAGATGAAGGCTGAATATTTACTTAAATTAGGTGGGGGCGTAGTTTTTTCTGAAAAATAGGTGGGGGCGTAGTTTTTTCTGAAAAATAAGTGGGGGCCTAATTTTTTCTTATATTTTACAGGTTGCGTACTGATCCAGCAGCACAGTTATTTGATGGCTATTCTATTCATTTACCATCAGAATAGATTTAGCACCCTTGTAAGGTACAATGATACTTCTTTTTTCTTTGATTATTTATTCTGCATTTTATCGTTGATATATTATGATTGCATCTTCATTGATTTTACAGCATCGACATCGTGCCCAGGCTTGAGGAACAACCTGATGGGGTCGACCCGGATTGCGACGTCGTCGTTCATGATATGCTGCACGTTGCTGGCCTTCACGAGTACCCATATCGGACGAGAAGCAGCTTGAGAAAGGGATACTCTTAAGCACCGTCGGCAACCGCATCTTCTTCATGGGCCTCCAACTCATCCTCTGGATCTTCAACCCAAGCCAAGGGGGATTCACAGCACCTGTACAAAATGAAGAAATCATTACAATTCAAGAAGCTCCCAACAATAATATTATAAGCATTGAAAGAATGAAATATCTGATGAAGTTATTCTTGACAAAAATAGCAAAGTTTACATTTTTTTTATTTTTTGGCTCTAACAAAAATATTTTAGCTAAGTGCTGAATTGTATATTTTAAGAATGGCATTGTCTTTATTTCTGAGATAATATTTTATTGTGTATTTCAAGCTAAAAGTGTATGCTTATAAGCAGAGCTTCTTTATCCCGTAAGGGATTTCAAATATCATTAATGTTTACTCCTGCTAAATCTTGCATCTAACTACAAATTTAATAGCTTCTTCCCTAATGAAGAATAAATCAAGTAATCAAGCTAATAAAGACAAATCTCTTTAATGATAACAGAAGAAAATCATAAGCAGCATGGATCAAAACTGAACAGAGGAAATCTATAACAGAAGAAAATCATAAGCGCCATTCATCACTATTCAAATGGAGGAATCTATGGATCTCTGGATTCGGCCAAAAGCATTTGATTCACTAGCACTAGAGTAGCCTAGGAAGGATGGAGACAAACTGCTATGTTTGAGCTCTGATAGTGTTGACCGATTAGACTAACAGCTCTCTTGGATGGAGGAATGGATAAAGACAAAACTGAATATGTGAATGAAATTGAAAGTGAATGAATAGAAGAATACCGCAAGCAGTTGTCACATGATAATCAGGGCAAGTAAATGAATAACTCAACACATAATATAATCAAATTATGTGTGTGAACGGGAACCGAAACAGCTCATCTTGGCTGCAACTGACTGATCTTCATTGTTGCTGCTTTCTTCATTGCTTATTAATTCATTATGAGTTGTGCTATGTATGCAAAATACTATGAAAGGACCTTTAAGTTAATTTCTCTTACCTTATGAAATTCTTAATTGTATTAGTTGGGCTAGCTGCTCAAACTTATTCATTGTCTTATTTGGTGATGCAGGGGATCGAACCCTAATCCTCTCATATACCATACGAGCGCTCTACCATTTGAGCTACATCACATTCAAATTTTATTTTTCAATTTTATTTTCAATGTACGAGGTGTTGTATTTTCAATTTTATTTTCAATGTATGAGCTACATCACATTCAAATACCATACATCAAGATGCAGCAGGGTTGCACCCATGCCATCTCTAACATTCACTAAATGAGCAAATCCCCTAAATGATTTTATAAAGTGATGGGGATCAATCAACCTTCAGTGATACAACATCTATCAATCTGAACTTGATGCTAGTTTTAATATTCTAGTGCAAACTATGCTTTTTGGTATATTGAATTTGAGTTATTGCAGAGTGTTCAAATAGACAGTTGGAAATGAGATTTTAAGTTTTGGAAGGTATGTGTCAAGCAAGAAAACAAAAGCTTTGCTATCAATATGTTCAAAACTTTAGTAGTGTAATTCATTAAGTAAACATAGCAGTGAAATGTAAATTTGGTATTTGAAAATTTTGCAGTTTAATCCGATTTTGAAAATTTGGTGAAAATAAGCAAATGAAGAAAATTATAAGTCTCTCATTCAAATTGGGTAAAAAAAACTAAAATTCAAAAACTAAAATCAAGCAACAGCTTAGCTTAGTAAATCTCAAATCCATTTTATCATAAAATTAAGCTTGAAACATACATCCATATGTTTTGGGCTGCAATAGTTTTTAGTTGAGCACTTGTTAAATAAATTTTCAATTATTAATAAAAAAGTATAGATTTATGACCTGTTTTGCAAGAGTTAATTTAGAGATTAAGTGAAAATATAGAGTTTAAATTCACTAGGTCCAGCTAAATTGGATATAGAAACTGTTAGCATCAATATTGGCCTAGATCTCGCAAATCCAATCAAGCATGTAAATTCAGATACTACAAAATCCAACTATCTCATGAATTTATCATTTCCTGCGCTATTTCTTATATTCCAGCCAGACTATGTTCAAGATTTGACAGTACTTATCAAATCCTATGCCAACCAGTTCTCAAAATTTAACATACCTAAATTTATTAAATCAAAAAATTTTCATTTAGCAAGTCCTAATTGCCTTAAATCCAGAAGCTTGCCTTAGTGACATTAGTTTCAAGGGTCCGAATTTCGTACATTTTAAGTAGAAACAAAAATAAACAAGAAATTAGTGCATTCCAAGCAATGAAGGTCAGGTATATGAAAAATTAATCTTGTCTATCAATAAGAAAAGACTGGCTTACACAAATGAAGGAGGAATGCCTTACATGAATGCACGAACGAAGGATTTTCCCTTTCCATCGCCTGAGGCAACGATGCGCTGGCTGTCAGGAGACCACTAGAGGTCGTCGATGCGGCCAGAGAGGATGCGAAACTCGTTTTTGAGGGAGCGGTCGCCGTGGCGGCCCCAGAACCGAACCGTGCCGGAGATGTCGGCAGAAGCGATCCACTCGCCGTTGGGCGAGAAGCGCGCCACGGTTGTTGGGTGCGCATGCTCGCCATAGATCCACACGTCCATCGGCTCGCCCAGCCGCCGGATGATCACCGTCCGACCATTGCAGTATGTGATGGAGTCGGACTTGGGATCGCCGGAGATCAAGATTCCCCGGCCGCGCTCTGTAGACGGAGCGCATGCGTACGTCTCTGAGAGCTCGCAATTAAGGGGGCATTTGGTCACGCGTAAATGATTTTTAGGGTTTAACGATGACGTCAGCTGCCACATACACAAAAATTAAAGGCATTTAGGAGTACTGTAGCATTGTCCAATATATAATATATTATTTTGTGATGCGGTTTTAATAGCTCGCTTGATCGCGGCGAAAAGATCGCGACTGAGAGAGAATAGAAATGCAAATTAGTAGACGATGGGGTCTGAAGAACTCGAATTTCTCACAGAAGACTTATAGGACGTTAATCCGCAGGACAACCGGTTTTCATGCGGCACTCCACCGTCGATCACCAAAGCTTCTGAGCTCCGCAAACCCTAAACCCTAATCTTCTCGCTGGCGAAGCCTTTGCGGCTGAATCTGACCGGGAACGGCTTCGCTGGCGAGATCTTGCCTCATTTGGGAATCTCTCTCGTCTCGGAACGTTGTATCTAGAATGGGCTCAGCGGAAGCATTCCGGATCTCGATCTGCTGAATCTGGTGCAGTTCAACGTGTCTTTCAATCGGCTCAACGGGTTGAGATTGAGTGCTATGAGAAACTTCTTGTGTATGATTTCGTGTCCTTGGGGAGTCTCTCTCTGCACTTTTGCATGGTATGATCTTTATCTTGTCTGTATCTCTCTCTCATTGCATCTTTAGGGTTTCCAAAGGTTTTCGAATGATGCTCATTTTAGGGTTAGGTTCAAATGGTATTGCTGCATGCTTGTGGGTTTAATCTTTCTTTGGTTGCAAATTTTGGTGAAAAGAATAGTTTTTTCTCTTGTTGCTGTACTGAATTCATTCTAATTTACACACCTAGCATTTAGTCTTTCACATTTGGCAATGCACCACCATCTTGATCGTTCTAAATTTATAGAAACCATCATCTTTTTTTAAACATTGTTTTATCCTGAACTCGGGATGTAATAGCATAAATAGGCTATAGATTGATTATGTGATAGTTTAGCAAATTTTAAAGATTGAATGCTATTTATGCTAATTGTAAAGATTAAGATATTGTGTATACATATCTCTTTTCATTTGAAAGGAATGTTTACATACATAGCATCTACAATATTCAATGCTCAAATTTATTTCTTACAAAATAAAGACTTAGATCTCATAATTTGTACGATTCAAGTGCTTTGCAAGCCAAGAACTCTTAAAAAATATAGGCTACGATGCAATTAAATTTACTCTCTTAAACCCATTCATATAGTTGTATAGTTTGTATGCGTATTCAGCATAATTTTCATAGGAAAATGCTACTAGAATTACATGCAAGCAACTCAAATCTTTCTTATTAACATATTTGATCCTCATATTAAATCAAAACTGCCACCCCAGATTACCTTTTCTAATCATTTTAAGTTGATGAGTTTTCATACATTGTATATATGCCTAATTCTTCGCTTAATAAATGTTAAGATTATTTAGTATCTGATTTGTGAATTTCTAAGATCTTTGTGTCATTCGTGAAAGAAGATCAGTTATGTTGATTTTTTTCTTGTGGGAGGGATTTTTTACTTCTTGGGATGGGATTCTATTTTCAATGATTTTAAGTATCTCTTGGAAAATTGTTAGAGCTTTGCTTTAGTTTGCTTTATGATATATAATGAGCCTATTTTTTCATGAAAATAAAAAAAAGCATAATCCTACTTTTATAGCGTATATTGAGATTGTTTGGAAAAAATGTATAATAGTTTGCTGGAAAAGGACTATTTATTTGTAAAAGCAGTAAAGCTAGCCACAAAAGTAATGGAATAATGCCAGCGGAGGTGGTGGTGATGATGATGGCTCCTCTCTTTTTGATCCAATTTTTCTGTCGTTTTTAATATATTCAACACTTGCTGGTGAAAGTTCATAGTTTGTTTTAATTTAGGGATTTGCTTTCCCTTTCTGCTTTATTGAACGGGGAAGGTAATTTTAAGTCGCTTTGTTCAACCGCTGAAGAAAGAGCTGAAAACTATGCCAAACTGAAATGTGGCTTTCTTGGAATGATGCTGGTTTCTAGAAAGCCATTTATTTGAAGTTTTGCCTTTCTTTTTAACAAGCAACTACTGCTCTCATTATTCTAAATTATTTACTATGATTTTATACAATCTATAGTAATATTCATTTTGTATCTTTGCATTTTTCTGTTTTCAATTTGCAATTGCTAACTTAACTTGAATTTGAGTGGAATGGATTGCACTCTTATTGTGAATAGTATTGTGGCTCAATAGTTGGAGTCCTAGGATTTAAACTCCTACTGGCGAATTATATTTTGTCTTATTAAGCCTCAACTTCTTCCACAAAAAATAAAATTTGCATTATCATATTGCTATTACCGTCTTGTATTTTTCATTACTTTAGTACGATGAATTGTACAACTTAGTCTACAAGATTGAAGCCTGATACCGACCTGTATTCAGGCAACAGAGGTTCCGGAAGAACACTTAACTGGGAGACAGAGATTGTCGATTGCTCTTGGTGCGGCCCGCGGCATCGAGTGCATCCACTCGCTGAGCCCTGCGGCCTCCCACGGCAACATCAAGTCGTCCAACGTGCTCCTCGGAAAATCCTACGAGGCGCGGGTGTCGGATCACAGGCTAGCGGCGCTCGTGGGACCGAGCACGGCCCCGAGCCGCATCGCCGACTACCGCGCCCCAGAAGTCACGGACGTTCGCAGGGTGTTGCAGAAGGCAGACGTCTACAGCTTCGGGGTCCTCCTGCTGGAGCTGCTCACCGGGAAGGCGCCCGCCCAAGCCCTCCTCAATGAGGAGTGCGAGGACCTCTCACGGTGGGGATCAGTCCGTCGTCCGAGAGGAGTGGTCGTCAGAGGTTTTCGACTTGGAGCTCCTCAGGTACCAAAACGTTGAAGAGGGGGAGATGTTCCAGCTGCTGCAGCTCGCTATTGACTGCGCCGCCCAGTATCCGGACAGCCGGCCGTCCATGCCCGACGTCGTCACGCAGATCGATCAGGTCCACTCGTCCGCCGGGAGGACGGCCGAGATCGAAGAGCAGCGCTAGCAGAAGTTCGAGGAGTCTGACGGTGCCGCCGGTTCGTTGTGAGGCGGTTGAAGATTTTCGAAGGAAGGTTGGGTGCTTGTTTCTATAGTTTTTATTCACTTTTGTGATCATGCAAAGCAAGTTCTCATATTTTTTTTGTTCTATTTTGATTTTTGCATTGGCTCATCATGCTTTGTGCTTCTGTTAGTTAGATGAACTGTTTCTTCTCCAAATCTCTTCAAATTTCCATTGTGGTGGTTAGAATGCAGTAGTAGCGGATGTTGTTTGATAGCAGTATTCATCAATTCTATATTTCTATTTATTTTCTATTATATAATAGTGATTTTTTTTTATATTGTTAAATAAATATTCATGTAAATGCAGTTAATTCTCTCTTACTTGTAAAATATTTGGGGGCAACACGCTTAGTTAATCTGTACTGATCGTGTTTTCTGAAATTACTTGTATAAAGCATGTAATACAATGTATAATAATGCAAAAATCAGCTTATTGTATGCATGTGCAATATTTGTTTTACAGGGGAGGGAAGTGTAATAAGTTATTGTATGCATGTTTGGCTGGTGGGTTGGGTAGCTTATTGTTGACCTTAACTTACTTTGATAAGCGTTGTTGAAGAAATGCTCCAACTGTCATTTTAAAAACTCATTAGCATCTAACGTTATTCTAATTGAAATCAAGCGTCATTAATTTGTTGTTAATTAACTGTTTATTGCCTCGCAGGCAACTTACTTACTCAGCCTCAAAGGAACCAACCTGTTGAGCCGATTGAAGGACACATTGAACTGCCCCAGATTCGGCAGATCGAGGTCCGGAATGCTCCTGCTGAGTCCATTCCTCTCCAGATACAGCGCTCCGAGACGAGAGGGGTTCCCAAAGGAGGACCAGATTCAGGCGCACAAGCTTCGCCAGCAGAATGCTGCCGAAAAAACGGTTGTCATGCTGGCAGATGTTGCACAGCTTGGAAGTGCCGGAGAAATCTGGCGGGAGGGTACTGTTGAGGCCATTGAAGTGCAGGTTGAGAGTTTGGAGGGCCGTCAGATTGCTGACGGTGCCGGAAGGAATCTCTCCAAAGAGCCTGACGGCCGGAAGGCTGAGGATTACTTTCCATAAGCAGGGTGATTCCGAGACGCTCCATCGTAGGGCAGCACCGCCCTACGGAAGCCCTAAAGGCCAGAAGGGTGAGGCGGCCGGCAGTGAGATTCGCTACTCCGCTGGTGATCAACGAGATGGCAGCCTAGGCGACTGCACAGAGCTACCGCGCAGCACTTTTCATTTGTAGTGGGTCCTGACGAATTTCCTATTGAACTCTACAACACATTCCAGGATTTCATTGAAGTGGATTTTGTTAGTGATGTCGAAAGAGTTCTTTTATTGTGCTTCCATTCTTGTACCGATTTCATTGATTCTTAAAATCAAAAAGTATTCTTAGTGGGATATATATTGGTTTATCAACCTTTGCTTAGTTTCTATAAATTTTTCTCAAGAATATGTATCCTAAGAATCAAACCTCATGTGTCTACCTTTATTGACCATAACCAAACTGTTTTTATTTCTAATAAGAACATCAAAGACAATACTTACTACTCAAGAACAATTTTATAGCTTCAAATCTAAATAAAGATATAGCCATTAAGCACAATCTAAAAAAAGGCCTATGATAATTTAAATTGGGATTATCTCATTAATATCTTTGGTCTTAGGTTTTCACCATGCATTCATTGATAGATTTAAAGTCATCTTTGAGAATATTTTGTGATAAATTATTATTAAACACTTGATATTTGAGGCAAGATGGCCCTCTTTCTCCCATATTATTCATCATAGACATTAATTTTTTATCCTAAAAACATTTAAGTCCAGAAAAACTTTCATTAGAAAAATCAAATTTATTTCAGATTCTCTATGCTTTAATAGAGAAAAACCTTTTTTCAATTATCATAATATACTTATTTTTCATGGCTGCAGTAAAAATGTTCATTTTTTGTTTCTTGATCGAAATCCTAAGTCCCATTGAATGGGAAAATAATCATTAAAAATGTTTATGGGTTAATTAAAATGACCGTAAGATGCTTGAACTGAATTGGGATCAAATTTGTTTCCCTATCAATGAAGGTGGGTATTGAAGACATTCACAGTGTATTTCTCTCAAATATTGGTGGAATTTCCAAATGAAGGATTCTTTGTGGCCAACCTCTTTAATGCAAACATTGTTGATAATTTGTCTATTATTAAGGCTTTCTCAAAGAAGTTTTTGGTAACCTATAAAAATTTTACTTGGAATATGCAACACTTTCATATGATGTACTATGGTCATCTCTAAGTCTCCCCCAACATGTTAGAAACTAAAAAAATCTCATCTGACATATTTTCATATGAAAATTTTAATAAAATTTTCACTTTGCTTTGAAATTTCAATACTGTGAATTTATCAAAATTATTGATCATGCATCCTTTCTCAATTCATATGATGTTGCTACATAACAAAAGCTTTCTCTGGTAAATAATTTTCAATTGCCTCAAAGCTTGCTGCACATTCTTCAACGTTGACATACTTTTCATAATATGAAAATTCACATTGAGGTTCTTATTGATTAGTGGCTCTTTAATGTCCCTGCTGTTAGTGCAGCAATACCAAAATATTATAATTGAGTTTAGTGCTAATAAAATTTATGCAAAGTTTTGTGGTTGTTGTTTTTATGATGCTATTTTTTCCCTAAAAACAAGGCTAATTGGATTCATGTTGATAAAGATAAATTGTAGCTTCTTAAAAGTAACTTATTAGCGCAGCATCGCTAAATTGGGCATTGACATTACCTATTGATTTCTTTATGAGATCATGGTTTGCAACTGCTTAGTATGTTCTTGGAGGGTGTTGATATATATACATAAAAATTTTGGTGTATATATATATATATATATATATATATATATATGACAACGATCCTTTTGCTAAGGAATTCATCCCAATTGCTAGAGGTTGTGGATTGGGTTTTAACTACTTATTCCAACTAATGAAGTGGAATTCGACCTGGTTCCTAACAAGGATAAATCTTCTCTGACAGTGTGTGGTGTCCCGCTCCTCCTAGCCGTGGTCCAGTTAACTCTTAAGTTAACATAATTACGGTGAGGCGGTCACCAAATGGCAAGGTCCTTGCTTATGATTAGGTTAGTGACTAATACTAACCCATTATAATCAAAGGCTTTATTATTATCCAAAGAAATCATCACTAAATGTAAATACAAAGAGAACAGAGTGCGGAAGCATAAATACAAACATCCATCCATCATATATAAATACAACATCTCAGAATAAGTAAATTGTAGAAAATAAAGTTTAACATGTATTATTACAACATTAAAGCAGTTTATAATAACTGAAAATAACACTGTAACGCCTCACTACTAGATTTATTTATAATAATCTAACAATGAGTGTTACGGTAGTATTTAATATTGAGTTAGGAGATTCTAATTCAACATTTAATACTACCTTATATTATATGGATCTATGGGGGGAGAAGGAAATTTAATTATTCTAACTCAAATATTCATTATTTATAATATAAAAATTCAAACAACATGAAAGAATAGTTTACACACATCACAAAATATTTATAATTTACAAAGTGTTCATAAGTAAACTTGTTCTCACATAAACAAAAGAAAATTCTCCTTTTCCAACTATTGCTCAATTTCCTCTTTAACTGCAGGTCCTGCTCCTTGCTCCTGATCTACCGTATTTTGGTTTTTAAATACGGTATGGCACAGCAAAAAAAAAAAGAAAAAGTGGTTAGACTTTAAAAGTCTAAGTACATTTTAAAAGTAGTTGAACATTAATTAAGCGGATATTACATTACAATTTAGAGAAATAGCGGTGCAATAAGCATGAAAATGGTAAGAAAGGTATGTAAGAAACTTTGCTCACAATGCTAGAGTATTTTTGCCAATCCTGCAATAATTATGTTAAAAGCATTTGAATTATTTGCAATTTGAAGGAAAACATGAATATGTTCAAATGGATTTGTATGCTAAGTAAGAAAAACAGTGTAAGGAAAGGAACTATATTTACATATGAAATTCTGTACTGTATAAATTTATGAAAGATTTATTCATGGAAAATCATTTCAGTCTAAAGACTGAATATATCATTCACAATCAATAAGATTGTGAGAAATGCAATTTATAATTTATTTATCTTGAAATTTTATTCTGTGGGAGTGGAACAAACAAGGAGTTGAGTACGTCTACTCAACTTATCTGTAAGTGGGGTCAAAACAAACACACACATTCCCCCTCAAAGGAATTATATGGTCTCCAGATACACCAATAGCCTTGCCTAGGCAAATGATAGCTGTACTAAATCTTCCATATAGACCCCTCTGAAATATTTTATAAAATGTTTATTTATGCACAAAATTCTTTTTGTATGAATCAAGGTTTTAAGCTCAATGCATTGCAGCACAAGAATTTTATCAAAGTATTGTGAATTATGTGATATCCATTATTTTCTATTATATATCCAGATAATTGCATATTCACAATGGTTTCCCCATGTATAGGCCATCCAAATTGTGATATGGCATAAAAATTTAAAGAATTATTTCTAGTTCTAATAATTGCATTTAATAGATGACAACATACCATTTTATTAAAAAGAATGGTAACATTTGGATTTTATAAAATATACGACAGCATTTAAATATAAATGGTCGTATTTGGATATAATATATATGGCAACATTTGATCATATAGACTTAACTAGCAGCATTTTTTGATTATATATTATAATAAATCTAGATAACATTTGTAACAAATGTGCTGTAAGACAATGATGCCAACTATAACAAATCTAGGAAACAACTGCAAAAATGTAGACAGATTTATATATCCATTGATGCGGTATATTGAATTTAATTTTTAAAATAGTGCTTACTTTATGCATGTGAAAATGCCTTCCAAAATATATTAACAATTATGTATTAATTATGGTTTAAAGTAAATGTTTAACAAAATATAGAATATGAAGCTTATTTAATACTCGGACAACAATTTTACAAAAACTGCAACCAAAAATATATTGCATAAAAGATGCTTGATGGCATAAAATTTATAATGATAATGAATCCAAATGATTACAAGACATTTTTTTTTGTAAAACAAAACAAACATCTTTAAGTCATGGCTTATAGAATTATTTTCTAATTATATTGGATCAATGAGCTTACTTTAGAATGAAGAATCAAGCACAAAAGCTAGTTATGAATTTAACATCAAGTATGGATAGTTAATTGAAATAAGAAACACCATGGTCAATAATGATTTCCATTAGTGGAAGACTCCCAAATTCAGCATCATCAAGATGATTATATTTTCTAAAATGTTACTTAAACTTTTGAACAGTATTGTGACAAACTGGTTCTTAACTTGGGCATTGATAAATAATACCAAAAACTTGCCAATGAAATTGCCAATATCCTAACTATTAATATCACTGACTAATTATTTTACCTGCATTGATAAATAATACATAAAACCCCTCATAATTGACACTGTTTTTGGGCATTCATTCAATAGCCTTTGCATGTTTACCACTATATTCATGAGATGCAACATGTTGCAGAACTAGGGTATGTCACACTTAAATTGATAAAATTATATGGATATCAAAACAAGTAGCAATGGCAACAGCAAAATTAATAACAATAACAATACAGCAATGATTCTATTAAAGCAGTCCTCATGTTAATATCAATTACTACCAATTCAAATAAAAAAAATGAGCATAGTTTGTACAATTGAATTCTTTATCGATTAAGCTGCTTAATGATCTTAGTTGTTCATCATTTACTAACTATAGTTGTGAGCATAAGATTAAAACAATAAGCTTGATATAAGATTATAACATTAAAACTCCTTGGTAGAAGTAAATTTTGAAGTATTGCTACATATTTATTCAAGAATTTCATCAAAATCCAACAAACATACACGTACATACTTTTATAAATTAAATGAATTTACTTGATGGAGACAAACCTTGCCAATAGTCATAAACCCTTGCACATCATAATTTATGAAAAGAAAAATGTGGATTAAAAGAAACAAGTGAGATGAAAACATTCTTATCAATCATGAGATTTAAGTGGAGCTCATAGAAAAATAGATAATCACATCATGTAGTTTAAATTTATTTGATCTCATATAGTAAGATGGCCAGCATTGATTTCATAATTTGAATGAGTATATCAATGTTCTAAATACCTTTCTTTTCACTTAATCTAATTTTAAAGAAAAACTTATTCACAATTTCATTCAACTAACCTCCATAGCTGCTTCAAATTTCTGACCATTATAAATGAATAAGCATATGTCTTCTACAAGAAGGATACACAAGAGCTAAAGGCGAATTTCCAGATTCAGCAGGGCATCTTATGGCCAAAAAATATGTTGGTTTTTATCTAATTTATTCAATCTAAAATTGATAATTGCATAGTATTCAAATATACTAATGATCTATATATATATATACACACATATCATCACTTCATCTGAAAGAATTAAATGATATATCAAAGAGACAATTTACTTACAGATGTATTGTATCTCAGCCCCTGATGTATATACTTATCAAGAAGCTGATTAATATAATCTAGTACACGTTGTAGTAGTAGATTCAGGCAACTAGACACTATATAACTTTCAAATGATACAATTACTAAATGACAATAACAATTCCATGAACTCTTTTGGTGCTAAGTCATCTAAGAAGAAATTATAGCCACCGAAAGTAAAAAGAAATTATTAAACTTTAAACTCCAATCTTTTTCCTAAACTACTACTCAAGTATTCTCATTTAAGACTTGATGATGCATAAAATATTATCTTTACCCATATAAAACTCATTAAGAGTCAACATAACAAACCAACAATGATATATGTAATATGAAAGTAAGTACAACAGCATCCATAATTAATTAGTGATAATGTTATTATGAAACTAATAATATTAGACTACAGTACCATAAGACAAACTGCAATATATCCCCTTTGAATTCTTCTTATTAATATGAGATTAAATGTCAAATACACACTAGTAGCATAATATTTCATACTAAAATAAAGTTCATATGCAACATGACTATAATTTGAATATCTGGTATAGAATTTTGTACTATGATGTTACTAAAATCAGGTCACTTAATGTTTCTATAAATTACTGAAAGATATAAATGATTTAATGAAGATATTTTGATAAGAAAATCAAGAGCTTAAACTGTATTAATATTTTTATCAAGTATTTATATACACATAAACTTACTCAAAATATTTATACAACTCAACCAAATATGAAAAATGTAGGGTATTTAAAAATGTTTAATTGACATAGTAATATAAACAAAGCAATATTTCATATATCTGAATCTCCTTTTATTAACTTCTTGCTAGCAGATATACAAGAACAAAAGGTATGGTTCCTTAAGCACAACTTTTTCGTTTGACATCTCAAAGCCCTAGATTAGCATTAATCATATGTAAACTATACTTTGAAGGAGAATCAGGTGGAGTACCTTCTCGGATCGTCGTGAGATAGCTGCTAAGGTTTTCGTATGGTTTTGTAAAAATGCTTTTTTCCCTCGCCCCTTAATGAACACGATGCTTCGTTTTTAAAGCGCGAGGGGTATGGGTGTGGATAGGTATGATCAGCAGCAGTTTAATCCATACGATCCTTCCTATTGGCGAGGTCAGCGGCGCCCATGCATCGACGACTCTCATCCCGTTCGAGGGATAAGGATGGAGAGGGGAAAGGGATCGATCGTGTGAAGGAGAAATTAGGGCTTAGGGTTTGCCAATATATGATAAGGTATGAATATATATATATATAGTATTTTATTCGATTAATTATGAATTTTATTAAATTAGAAGTATATGATTATTTGTAAGAGAATTTTGAAAAATTACTTTTTAGCTAAATTGAGGGTAACGAACTTAAAAATGAAGTTGAAATTTTAATCGAAAGTTATCTTAATTATTTCATTTATCAGATTTTTGAAAATATAATAAAATAATCAAGAAATTTTGACATCTCCAAAACTTATCAAAACTTCACCCCAAGCTAATCTAGGTGTGAGGAACGCAATGGCGAAGTCCGATTTTTAATCTAAGGTCAAATTAATTTCCTCCTTTTCTTGATTTTAGGAATTACCCAAAATTAGGGTTTTGTTCGTTTAGATTCCAAATTTGACCCAGACTTTGGAAATTGGTCTTAAAGAATAATTAAGAGTTGATAAGAGAGATTTAAAGTTAATTGAATGATTAAATGGTGATTAACAACCTTAGGTTGTTACAAACACTCTGCCTCACAATGCAGGGAATAAAAGAAGCTAAAGCTAAGAATCTTCAGGTACACTGCTCCTCCTCCAATGGCAAGTCTTCCACTGGATCAACTACTCCAAACAACTCTGAACCTATCATTATCGGTTTCATAATGATAGGGCCCTAGCCAACAAAAGAAAAATCTTAATTAGTCAAAATGTTTAAGTACATTTTAGGGTAATCAATTATTATGTTTATTAGATATCACCATTAACTTTAATTATAAAAGCATATAAGTAGGAGCAAAATGCAGTAATAAAGAACAAGGTAAAGCTATAAACAATTAGTTTATAACTTAAACAACTAAGAAATAAGTACATACCTCCTCTATAGTGACTACAACAAAGTCAAGTAAGTAAAGAAAGACTAAAATAAGTGACTATAAAAAAAATACATCTTAGACATGCTTATGATTAATATAGAAGTATGCTAATTGACATAAAAGTAAATGAACGTAGAAAATATTATAAAATGTCAAGCAAAGCTACCATCTCATATCTGTGCAAACAACAAGTAAGACTAACATCTTACGAGTATATAAGCAATAAGTAAGACTAGCACCTTATATGTAAACAAAGCTAGAAATGCAGTAAAGACTGTAAGTAAAAATAGTGTTGATAATGTAGAAAAGATTAAAGTAAAATAATAAATCCAAAACTAAAAGCTGTCTTGGCTACTCAAGCCACTCAAACTGGAAGTAAACATAGTATCACTTAGCCTGGTGGGCTAAGATAGAAATATTGAACTAAATATTACTAAAATTACTTAGCCTGATAGGCTAAAATAGAAACATCAAGTATAAGTGTACTTAAATTAGTATAACCATATCAAATCCTAACTAATCAGTCAGTAGGGCAAGAGTTTACATACAACCCATCCTATCCCACAGACTAGGCATGGCATAGATTATCGGACTAACTCTAAGGTCTAGTCGATCCTAACGAAAGAAGTGAAGATGCATACTAATTAAGTTACATTCTACTAAAAATACAAGTAAAAGAGCAAATTCTACTTATGAATTTTCAAAGTTAACATGGGATACTCATCAAATATCTTATGTATATAATATATGTTCAAGGTATAAAGCTCAATTACAAGGTAAACAAAGCATTAAATATCAAAGTGAGCAAGAGACTCAACTAGAGCACAAGTGATATCTAGTATTATCTAATTTATTCATTCTATCTACTCTTAGTTGCATAAGTTAAGGATCTTCAAATCCTACTATCGAGTATAACTCAGATTCACGTCCTTATAAGTTGAAAATAATTAGGACTAGCTAGGTCCTAATTATAAATAAATTGATGTTGACTATATAAATTAAATGATAATTCAATTGACCTATTTAATATTTTAAGAATCCTAAGTCATCTTGATTAGCCAAACCAAGATGAAAGGATTAAGGATTAAACTCCAAATGTTGGGGTTTAATCACTCAATCCAAAGGCATATCTAAAGGTCTAAGGTTTAGAACCCCAGTCTCACAAATTAAGTTAAGGTAAATCCTAATGATTAATCAACTCATTAGGATAGATCTCTATACTTAGATCTAAGATTTAAAGAACAAATAATCATTTAATAAATTAAGAAAATCTATAAACCATTAAACTCAACGCTTCACATATTTAGTAACCCAATTTACTCAATAGATGAACTCTAACTTAAGATCTATTCCTAATCCTAGGTATTAAGGTTCTTAATCTAAGAGTATCTCTTAGACACACACCCTAACTAATGTTATTAAGACCTATGGAAAGATCTAAGAAGGTTAAGAAAGGAAGGAAAGCTCATAATTTTTACTTAGGATTTTCTTAAGGACTTAAAATGAGATTTTAATCAAAGTTCATACTAAGTTTTATAATCACATAAATTATGATCTAAATTATTATTCTTACTATTTATATTATTTATAATATGATTTTAGGACTTTAAAATGCTAAACCTTAAATTTGGGTAAAATGACCATTTTAGGTCATTTTGCCCCTACTTAAGGGTTTAAAAGATCAACTTTGATCTAAGGTTCCAAGACTAAAAATTTTAGTGGTAAAGTGTTTCTTATTGTCTAATATAAAATTAAACAGTAATTACCATAATTTTGGGTAATTATTAAGCCTCATGAGATCAAATAAATAAATTTGACTCATAGGGGTATTTTGGTAATTTGACCTAATAAAATCTAGATTTTCTATCAATCTATTGTTGCTTACTATCTAAGGTTTCCATAAAACCTAAAATTGTTAAATTTTGATAAGTATTAGCTAAGTTATAGCTAATACAAGCTAAGGGGGTAAAAAGGTAATTTATGATTTCTTAATTAAAGGTCAAAAAAAATCTTAACATTTCTAATTAGTATCCAAATTAAGTAAAATTAGTGGCTGTAGATCACAAATGATCTACTGATCATAATGACTAGTGGTAGGCTCAATTTGGACTATAATTAGCTAAGTTATGGCTTAATTAGGGTTTAGGGTGATTAATGAGTGATTAGTGAAATTAATCACTAAATCACTAAACCAACTACACCATTAGGTTCTAGTATACTCTAGGAGTTTTTTGAAACTTGAATTATTCAATTTGGATCATTAAATTTGCTAATCTTTATTAATCAAATTTTTAGGGTAATTAGGGTTGATTAAGAAATCTAGCCGTTAGATCTTAAATATTTTTGCAATTTACTGTTAATTAGGTTTTCTTGATCAAAATGAATATATGGATAATCTAATTTGGTGTTCAATTGATCAAGTTATGGTCAATTGACGATCTAGGGTTAATTAGGTTAATTATGGTTAGGTCCTAAATGTGATTAAGCTCAAACTAATCCAAATAGAAAAATAAATACTACTAGATTAATTCTTAGGGTTTGTTGATCACTTTGAGACCCATATTGGGTATGTTTGGATGAGTATGTGCAAAGTTATGACTAAGTGAAGTTTTATGTCATTTAGGGTAATTATGGGGGTACTAAATATCACTATGTGATATATAGCTCTAAATATAATTTTGATAGTGCCAAAATATTCCTCATAATTTTTTGGTTAAAATGATATATAATATTAATATGTTTGGGTTATTAGATTAATATTTATGAGGAAATAAAGTTATGATTTGAATTTAATTAAATTACATCAATCGAAATTATATTTAATTTAACTACTTAATCTCAGCAAACTAACTGCATACGATTTGATTGGCGGGCCCCACACAACCAGATGATTGGCGTGACCCTCCATGTGTAATATTCACAGCTTGCGGCTCAGACGGTGGGTCCCACCTTCGCCCTCAATGGGTGCCACGCCATCAGCCCAGCCGACTCACATCGGGACGAGTCGACCCAGCCCTCATTTCTTCTTCTTGCGAGCACACAACTAAAGAGAAATTAGGGCTCCCCACTGAACATCGCACACAGATTCTCCGAGCAAAACATCAAAAGGAAAATTGAAGATAATTCTCAACTCTTCCTAAAGAATCTTAGATGTATAAATTTGAAGAATTCTAACATCACAAATCCTGATGCCCTAAAATCGCGCAAAGACCCCGCTAGAGCTGTTGCAGATCGATCGCCTTTTTGGCAATTGATAAAATTCCAATTAATTGCAATTAATTGCTATTTTGATTCTTAAACATTCGGGACAATTAATTTAGATACTAAATTTAGAGGCAATATATAAGGGATGAGGTATTAATCGAATTGAAACAACATATCCTGAAACAATTGAATACACTTCCTGAAAATTTTCAGACTGCAAATGATAAGCATATGGAGGTTCGAATAGAAGTATGAAATCATATTTGGATTTAATTATTCAAAATTTTGGGAAGGTGAAGTACCTCAATTGACCGATGCAGAGTGCTCGAATTTTGCTCGAGAAAATGCACTCGATCTCCTTGAAGATAAAACGCAGTAAATCGTGGAATGAGTTTAGGCTGAAGATTAAAATTAGGGTGAAGAGTGACGAAATGCCATCTGCTCTAGGCGAAGAATCAACGCGTGCGAAGGTGTTCTCCGCGCGCAGGCCCTGTAGGATGTCACAGGGAAGATGGATGAGGGCCGTTCGATCCTTGATCTAACAGCCATGATCTTCTATCAGGGATGTCAGCAAAAGACGACGGCGCGAGGGAGAATAGGAATGGTGTGCTTAATGAAATAACGGGAGATTTTGTGTAACAACCCAAGTTGTTACCTAGGTCAATTAAGACTAATCCAAGTCTTAATTATGGTTTTAATAGCTTAATTAAGTCATTTAGAATCTATCTCTAAGATCAAGATGAAATCAGGGATCAAATAAATTAAAACCTGATTTTTGGAAAATCTCAAAAACCTAGAAATTGCCTTTTTATTTTGACCTCGAATCAAAAATCTGACTTTTCCATTGCATTCACCACCCCCAAATTAGCTAGGGGTGAAATTTTGAATGCATTTGGAAGTCATTAAATTTTCGTCCAATATTTTAATATTATTTAAATATCCTGAAAAATTAAATAATTAAATACTCATCGAAACAAAAATCTGAGTGCGCCGTTGCATTCCTCACCTCTCAATTAGCTAGGGATAAAATTTTGGTATTTTTTGGGATTTAAATAATAGTCAAATTTTAAATATGAAAAATTAAACTAAAATATTATAATTTAATTTAATCAAACTGCCAAATAGAATATATGTGGGACCCACTCTCATTTTTGAACCAGTCTAGCCTTCAGCAGGATTCGAAGTCTTTTAAACCGGGCCACCTTTCGGCACAGTTCGATCGAGCAGGCCGACCCAATCGATCGACCCACGTGTTTCATCCCCTCCGATTATAGGGCAACACGCGGCATCTCATGAGACGCGGGGCAGCATCGCGCTCGGACACATGTCCTCCACCGCCTTAGGATACTTCCCTATCTATATGCCGAACCCTTAACCTTATTTTTAAAATTTTTCTTTGCTAAAATTGATCGAATAAGTGAAGCCCTATTTCGAGCAAACCCTAGTTTTTGCTTCATCGACCAAAAGGTGCTACCAGTATCTGAACTCCTCTTCTTCCTTGTCCTAATTTTAATTTTCTATTTAATCGAAGTTTATAAACTAACTGGCAATTTATCGAATAAAAACTTCATACATTTCGATAGCATCTCTTGCTCGTATACCTATATCTAGGGTTGCCTCTTGACAACTGCTCAGGCCATCTTAAGCCAAGGTTCGACCGTAGCTTGGAAGCCCCCGTCAAGCACCACTCATTTCCATGTGGGCCGACCTCCGGGGATATCATTTGGATCTCTAATTTGCGTGCCCTGGAAGAGCTGCTTGGCATCTTTCACGCCTCTGGAGGAAAAGAAGGAGCCCGATCTCCTTCGGGTCTTCTCGACCCGATGCAGCGGTCTGGGCGAATGGCCTCCACGTGGCCCTTCGTTTGAAGTGTGGGACCCGCCACCTTAAACAGCCGATCAATTCAGAGTTTATTTAATTCAAATGTTGAATTTCAGTAAGATTTAAACAAAATTAATTGATATTAATAATAACATAATGTTTAAAATTTAATTAAATTAAATTAAATAACTTAGATCTTTAATCAACCATATCTTTAAATTCTGAACTCCAAATTTTACAAATAAATATACTAGATTTATCAGCAAAAATCAAGGATTAATCTGAGATTGTCAAATATCAATTTGGATAAGTATTTCACATAGTGATATTTAAGGATATTTAACTTATTACAAAAATGCCACTACACTTTAATTAGCCATATCTTTACAACCTCTAATCCAAACCTATTGAATATGGGTCTCAAAATACTCACAAAATCTTAAGGATTAATCTGAAAATATTAACTTTGCTGTTTGGATTAGCATTTGACTAATGACATTTAGGACCTAACCCTAATTAGCCTAATTTGACCTAGAACTTCAAATGACCATAAGTTGGCCATCTTAGCTCCAAATTAGGTGATCCAAACATCAATTTAGATCAACAAAACCTAATCTACAGGGATCTACAAAAATATTTAGAATCTAATGGTTAAATTTGATAATCACTCTTAATTACCCTAAAACTTGATTAGTGAATATTAGCAAATTTAAAAATCTAATTTGGACAATCTAAGTTTCAGAGAACTCCTAAAATCTATTAAAACCTAACTGCAGGGTTGGATTAGTGATTGGTTGATTAATTTCACTAATCACTCACTAATCACCCTAAACCTTTATTAGGCCATAACTTAGCCAAATGGAGTCCAAATTGAACCTACCACTAGTCATTAGAATTAGTGGATCAATTGTGACATACAGCCATTGATATTATTCAATTTAGACACCAAATGACAAAGTTAGGATTTTTGACCCTTAATTAAGAATCCTTAATTACCCTTTAAACCCTAGAATTTGTATTGGCTATAACTTAGCCAATACACATCAAAATTTGATGATTTTTGATTCTATAGAAACCTTAGAATATAACCTACAGTAAACTAATAGAAAAATTAGGTGTCCTTAAAGTAAAATTACCAATATACCCTTATAGGTCAAAATCCTTAAATTGACCTTATAAGATTTAATACTTAACCAAAATTAATGAACTTACTGTCAAAACTCATATTAGATAGTAAGTAATCATTCCACATCATTAAAACTTAGAATTAAGGGCTAATTCATAAAGGTGAGATTTAGACCCTTAAGGAGGGGCAAAATGGTCATTTTGCCCAAATTTAGGGTTTAATATTTCTAAGTCCTAATTTTATCTCTAAATTATATCAAATAGTAATTTAAGTGATTTAAACTATAATTTAAATAATTCTAAGTCTTAAATTAAAAAAATTGAAGAAACCCTAAGTTAAGTCTTAAATAAAACCTAAGAAATTTTATTCCTTTGAACTTCTTAGATCATCTTTTAGGTCTTATAACTTTAGTTAGGATGTGTGTCTGAGTGATACTCTTAGTATCTAAGAGCCTTAATTCCTAAGACTAAGATTAGATCTTAGGTTAGAATTTATCTAATAGGTAAAGTGGGTCACTCATTAAAGGTGAAACCTTGATCTTACTAATTTATTAGATTTTTCATAGTTTATTAATTGATTATTTAATCTTTTAACATTAGAGTTAGGATTAGAGATCTATCATATTGAACTTAACTTAATTCAATAGGATTTGTCTTAATATTTAATCTGTGAGATGAGATTAAGCCCTAGTCCTTAGGAAAACTAAATGATTAAGTAATTGAACTTTATTCTTTGGAGTTTGATTCTTAATTCTTTAAACCTTGATTTGGCTAATCAAGATTTAGTTTGGGATTTATAAAATAATAAAATAGGATGATTGATTTGCTTATTTAACCTTGTAGGAGACTTGGATTTATTTATAATTAGGACGTAGCTAATCCTAATTATGTTTAACTAGTAGGTTCGTGATTCTAAGTTACAGACAGTGTAGGAATTGAGGATTCTAAATCTTATGTAACTTAGAGTAGTTAGAATGGTTAAATTAGAAAACATGTGATATCACAAAGTTTGTGTAGTGCTAAATTATTTCTTTGATTTGAAATTTGCCAAGCTTTTCTTGTCATTTGAGCCTTTTTACACCTTTGGACATACTTAAATACTTGATACATACTTTATATTATACTTTGAATTTCATTCACATATCATATGCATAATTTTACAAGAAATATTAATAAACAACATTATACTTGTGGTTTATGTTTTACTTAGCCTGCCACTTAGTATGATTTTACTTTAAGACTGCTTTTGCCTAGGGAATTTCCCCTATGGTACTTTACTTTGGTATTGGGATGTTTCTCCTATATGCCCTTTAGATACTTTGTGGATTTACTTTAGGATTTGGGATATTTCTCCTAGATGCCTCTTTTGATGAACTTTACTTTAATCTGGGATGTTTCTCCTAGATTACCAGATGGACTTTACTTTTTGGCAGACTAAGTAAGAGTATCTCACACGTGCAAGACTTTAAACTACATTACTTACATTTACTTTTCATACTCTCTTACAGTTACTTTACATATTTTATTATACTTCAGACTTACTTTATTTTACTATTTCAGCACGCTTTTCTTTCTTTCATATTTTTCATTTTCTGCAATTCCTTTACATTTTAGAACTTTTTGTATGTCAGTCATTTTACATACTTGAAAGCATGTTAGGATGCTAGTCTTTATATTTTTAGTACAGTACTTTTACTTATTCTATAACTGGCATGTTAGTTTGATCATATTCCTTAGGACTTTTCTTTGTACTTAGTAGATTTACTCTTATAGTTTACTTACCTTGTATTGCAGCCTAAGTTGAGGTATGTTTCTACCTCATGACTTGTTCTTGCCTTTCTTTGTGCTTACCGCTATACTATGCTTAATTTCAGTTGTGATGTCATTCAAATATATTAAAATTCATTACTTTAAAATGTACTTAGACATTTTGTCTAACAAGATTTTCTTTTGTTGGCTGGGGCCTTACCATTATGAAATCGATAATGGTAGATTCTGAGCTTTTTGAGGAGATTGAGCCTACTAAGGAGCAGATCCAGGAGGAGATCCAGACTATTGAGGGACCTTAGTCTACTTATTAGATTGCTTTACTTTACTTTTATATTGTGAGGATGAGTGACTCTTCTCATTTCAGTTCTTAACTTTAAATATTTGTAAACATACATGACTATTTGTACTTTACTTTCCTGCATTGTATATATTCTGAGCTGGATGTCTTTATTTTATAGTATGGATGTTTACTTCAGTTGCTACTTTTCTTTCGCACTCTGATACTCATTAAGTGATTGTTAACCTTTATTTTATTTAGAAAAGCACCTCTTTTTCTTAAGATTGGATTCGAGTCCTAAATTTCAACCTAATATTAAGTATGAGATGTGCTTAGTGACGACCACTCCTTAAGCCTTATGTTTAGAAATTTCGACCAGTAATATAATAAAATATTCGAGATTGGAGCCGCCACATTTTGGGATTTAAACAATATTATTTAATAATATAATAAAATGTTTAGAAATTTTCTTAAGATTGGAGCCGCCACATTTTGGGATTTAAACAATATTATTTAATAATATAATAAAATTATATTTGAATTATTTCTAATTTTATTTTAATAATTAAATGACTTTAGAAAAAATCTGAATAAATCACCCCTAGCTATTTAAGAGGTGATGAACACAACGGCGTAATCGGATTTTCATTTCGACCAGTAATTATTTATTTGATTTTTCGAGGTATTTAAATAATATTAAAATATTCGACGAAAATCCAATGACTTCCAAATGCCTCCAAACCATCACTCCTAGCTAATTTGGGGGTGGTGAGCGTAATAGCAAAGTCAGATTTTTAATTTGAGGTAAAAATAAAAAGTCAATTTCTAGGGTTTTGGGATTTTCCAGAAATCAAGATTTGATCCAGTTGATCCCTGATTTAGACTGGATCTTAGAGGTAAGTTCTAAATGACTTATTTAATGTACTAGAATCATAATTAAGACTTAAATTAGTCTTAATTGACCTAAGTAATAACCTAAGTTGTTACAGACTTCCCACTTAAGAATGATGTCGTCCTCGACATCACTCAAATGGAAAAATAAAATGGAACGGAATATTTGAAATTGAAATTACTAGAATTTAATAAATACCTTAATTAAAAATGTTTGGATATTTTTGGTGCATATTTGATTCCTTTTCCCATGTTGCTTTGTTACATGATCGGTTCCTCCATTGAACCTTAATCATTTGGATGAAACGATTCCTCAGCTGCTTTTTATTACGATCCAAAAACTTGATTGGTTCTTCAATATATGTGAGGTCAGGTTGAACCCCCACTTTTGGAAGTTGAATCAGGTGAGAAGGATCTCTAAGGTATTTCCTTAAAGATGACACATGAAATACATTATGTACTGCCGCAAAATTATCAGGTAGATTTAATCTATGCGGAAGATCCTATCTTCTTTTAAACTTCAAATGGCCCAACATAATGGGGACTGAGTTTCCCAGCTATGCCAAATTTGAAAACTCCCTTCATAGGACTAACTTTTAAATATGCAAAGTCTCCTTTATTAAATTCTATAGGTCAATGATGAGAATCAAAATATTTACTCTGACGATCTTGCGCTGCACTGATTCTTTGTTGAATAAGACGAATATTTTTGTTTGTTTCTTCCACCAGTTTAGATCCATATAGTTGAACACTTCGTATCTCAGACCAGGCTAGTGGAGTGCTACACTTTCTGCCATACAAAGCTTCATATAGAGCCATTTTAATACTGGTCTGAAAACTATTATTATACGCGAACTCTACTAGCGGCAAATGATCCTCCCAAGAACCAGCAAAATCCAGAATACAGAGTCTAAGAAGATCTTTAAGTACTTGGTTTACTCTTTCTGTCTGGCCATCAATTTGGGGATGGAATGCATTACTCATGGCCAAAGTGGTTCCAAGGTCCTGATGAACTGCTTACCAAAATTTGGGTGTGAACCTGCTATCTCTATCCGACACAATTGATTTTGGAATACCGTGAGGTCTTACAATCTCTTTAATATAAATCTTGGTGAGCTTCTCGACTGAATCAGTTTGACGAATAGAAACAAAGTGAGCAGACTTGGTTAAACGATCGACTATCACCCATATTGCATCGGCTCCTGACTTAGCCCGGGCAAGCTCATCACAAAATCCATTGATATATCTTGCCATTTCCATTCAGGAATTTCTAATGGGTGAAGAAGACCACCGGGTCTTTGATGTTCGGCTTTCACAAGATTATAGGTTTGGCACTTAGATACATATTCTGCTATACTCTTCTTCATATCTATCCACCAAAATAATTGCTTCAAGTCCTGATACATCTTTGACTACATTAAGTTGGGCTCCAGATGGAAGTCCAACATTTAAGGCTTTTGCTAGTTTGTAGGAATGTAACTCTAATCTCTTAGCAAAGTTTTCAGAAATGAATGAGTGGCTAGCCCCAGTATCAAACAATATATTGTAGGGCTCATTTTTAATGTATATAGTGCCTAATTTAATCAGGTTTGAGCAAAGGATATTTAATAGAAGAATCTAACACTGTAAGTAAAATGAGATATTAAAAGTGTGTACCTGAAACTATATTATTGTCCTTAACTGCCTCAACTGGGGTAAGATTATACACCCTTGCTTTTCCTGCAGAACGGTTATTTACTAGATTGACCATTTGCAGATTTTGAGTTTGAGGTCTAGAAGTAGACTGAACTTTAGCTGAATTTTGTCTCTGTGCAGGAAGTGGTGGCATGAGAGCCATCTTTGGTTCTCTTGTGTTAATAAGAGTAGCCCAAAACACTTGATTCTGATGGTTCTGATAAATCAACACCCCATCAAATGTCTTATTAGCTTTGCACTCTCGATATCCATGAACTTGTCGGCCACAGATAAAACAAACTCCATGTAACGCCCCGTCCCATCACTGTGCGCAAAGGATAAGTGTAATACATATTTTGGCGGCAGAACGATGCGCTACTTAAGAACGGTGGGCCATATAAGCAAAACCCATCATCCTGAATAGGCTAGAGAGATGGAGCTGTACTGAAGGCTGCTGACTCGAATCCTAAGAGTAGGTTTGAGAGCCAATATCTAAGGTAAGAATGAAATTACTTATCTTAGGTATTAGACTTACGTACACAAGGTTCAAGGAAGTGGGGGCGAACCCATGTACGTTATAAAATATCTCAGCATCTCCAGTATGTTGGTCGCATCACAATACTAAGTATAGCAGTACAACAGAGTGCGGAAGCTAAAAGCAAAACATCCAGAATATATTCATCTCAAGCAGTAGTAAATATCCATCTCATAAAAGAAAGTAAAAGTACATCCAGAGTTTATTACAAGCCATTTAAATGCAGAAATATAAATAATCTATCTAAAATGCTGAAAAGAGCTAGTAAGTAAAAGAAGATGCTCGGTCCACTACAGCTCCAAATGCTCCTCTTGAATCTCTGGTACGTCCTCCTGGCCTGTCTCCAAAAATTGCTCAGGATCTAGCAAATTACCGGATCCCAAAAGTACCCTGTGTTAGACAAGAAGTCTAACACATCGAAACTAGCTATGCAAAGCTAAACTAAACATAACAAAGTATACAAGTAAAGTAAAGTCATAACAGAGCTAAAGAAAAATAAGTAAGCGAGGAAAACTGTAAGTATTGAGTAAACAAGATAGTAAAATGGCTATGAAATGTGAAGCTATCACCAAATATAACTAAAAGTAAAACAAACATTATGCTGAAAAAGATGTTATAAGCTGCACTATATGCCACTGAAATAATGCCCACAAATATGTTATACCACGGTATATCACAGAACTATCACTGAAGGTTTATGAGTAGTACGGTCCAATGTAAGCACAACAGTTAGGAAGTCAGTATGGTGACACAGATGCACCCTGAAATTCCTCAGTCTGTGTATATAACATTCCGTATCTCATACTATATCACTGATAATCATGTGTCACAACAGAAGGAATGAGTTCAACTCATTATTTATGCTTACGCTTATGTCATTATATTGAATGAATGAAAACTCCCAAAATCCATGAAGAATTAGTAAGAAACAATAATGAATCCTAAGTCTCCATCGTGCAAAATCCTGCTAAGAGAATTCTGACTCCAAGTTTCTAAAGCGAGGGTTGGTTAAAGTTGCTTATTTACTTAACAATCACTAGACGGGGTGATTGTATACATATATTAAATATGTTGCAAGAATAGAGTTCTTATCACTTAGTTTGATTAAGCCACCCTAACAAAGTGATTTTCAATAGGAGGCACCATCCAATGATGATTTTGTATCTCAAGCTAAGTATTAAGTCACTAAACTCATAACCATACTTAGTGTCTTAGGAAAGGTGGATCCCATTACTTAGTTTATTTGAGCCATACCTATTGAAGCAAACTTCACTATGAGGCATTGCCCGATGGCAACTTGTCTTTCAATTAAACTAAGGAATGGATACCCATTTAATACACTCTTAGAATTGATTGATTTACTCTAAGCGAGGTTATATCCTCCTAAGCCCACAGGATAGCAACAAAGACAAATCTCACTTACAGTGACTCAACTAATTATGGATATTACTGGGGACTAGTAATATGGGTATACTATACTACACCACCCAATGATCAGGGATCAATCAAGTTTAATTAATAGGACAAGGATTTATCAAAACTATAAGTCCTGAACTAAATAGGCAAATCCTATATAAGGGTTCACCAATCAAGTGTGATTAAGGATCACTTAATATGGATTCTACCACAAGGAGAAGCATCTTTTCTAGTGCCTTAATGGATTACTACCACAATGAGAGTAGATTAATTTCTAAGATGGTGGGATCTTCTATACTTCTACCTCAATGAATCATACAAGGCTTCCTATCTCATGATATATAATTTAGGTCTTTTAAATAATTCAAGAATATCTTATGAAGAGATACCCAAGATCTCCTTTCTAGATATTGATATTAAGCTCATAGGTTCTATTTTACAATTAGATTTAGGATGATTATATCAGATGATTAAGTCCTCTGATCACTTTTGAACTAATATTATGGGATCTAAATCAACATATTGTTAAGGATTTGATCACTTATTCAATCAATATAGCATTTATAGTCTTTTTATGCAAGTTTATTACTTAAGAGAAAATCAGGAATCTTAAGGTTTGATTCAGATGGTGAAATCACCAAAGATTGTTATTAACCTTAATTTGTCTAATTCAAATATTTAGAATCAATAATAAATCATATTGGAGAATGTTTAATCCATAGTTTTGAAATTAAATCAATTAAGTTAGGGTTCTTAAGGATTAGATTCTTCTTAACGAAAGACCAGGAGCGAGTTGTGTTGTAGAGCTACCGCAGCCTGGTGCCAGCTTATCGGATAAAGTTATGTAATTAAAGATCAATGTCAAATCAGTGGATTAATCATGTATTATTGGTGGCAATCTCAAACCTAGTTCAAGTCTTAAGAGCTTGATCCAAATCTTAAGATTTCTTAAGTTAATTAAGATATTTAAGATTCTAAATCTTTGGATTTATTCAAGTATACTCAATAAGCTTATCTAAATGAATTCACTACACTTAACTTACTGTTATAAGTCAGATTAACAATCAAAGTTTATAAAATAGAGGGTACTTAGTGCTAATCAAATCCTAATCCCAATCAAAAAGGATTAGCACATAAGTATAAATCCAATAATTCAAATTATATGATATTTGACATGCAAGTTCTAATTAATCATATAAGTAATCAGAGCCTAAGTTTGCTAAATCCAATGAGCATAAACTCTAAAATTTACAAATCATGATTTAACAAGATTATGGCATAACTAGAATTATAGAACTCAGAAAAATATTCTACTTAGCACATGCATTCTAATTATTATAAGTAAACTAATGGCACCCTAAATATGCAATTTGGATAAGTAAATTTAATAATTTACCTTAATTAATATCCACAGTAATTAGGCAATAATTAAAGATCTAACCATCAGATGCATGATTTTATTTGATATTTAAATTCCTGAGAATTTTCTGATCATTTTCATGTATAATATCATAGGGTTTGAACCAGTGGATTAAAAGTTATTGAAATAATACATTCTGTATTTTTATTTAATCAAAATCCTATAATTTGATTATTTAAGGAAAATAATTCCGATAATTCTAATTTAATTAAACGGCTCGGCCCGTTAACCAAACCGCGCGGGTCGACCGGGGCCCGGGGAAACCCGGCACTGTCACACAGTGCGGGTCGTGGGTCGACCCGGCCCGCACAGAGCCTTCGTCCCCACTCCGCCGTCCCGAGCCAGGGACCGATTAGGGAAACCCTAATCGCCAAATTCCGGTGCACCCAGCCCACGGCTCGACCAGCACTCGATCGCTACACGATCACCATGGTCAGATGCGTTGATTAGGACTCGAAGCCCCTTGTGAGACAGTTTGGATCAGCAAAACCTTACTCACCCGAAGGCTCCTCCATTGGAGCTACTGTGGGGAGATAATTCTCCCCATTGAGGCCATGCCAGACCCCGGGCTCGATCCCTACACCATCAGGGAGGCGAGGCAGATCGAAGCCCTCTGGTTTGAGGGTCTGGGATGGTCTGCATCGTCGGGTCCTTATTCGACCGAGGAGATCCTTAAGCAGTTTAATCTGATCGATCGATTTGATCGATCGGAGCTAGCCTAGCTCTTAATCTCGATACCCTTGGGTTCGAGACAACAATACGGACTCAGACGCATCTAAAGGAGCAAGGTTCGAGCCTCATTGGCTCAAATTCAGTAAGGGGATACCTGGTTTTGACTGATTGGTTCGGGACGCTCGACTGAAGGCTCGGCTGGCTCTAGCTGCGATTCCAAATGTTGCAAAGGATACTGAACGTCAGGAGAGCCTACTACCAGTGGTTCAGAAGTTCCTGGATCACCTACACAAGCTCGGGCAGACGGCAATGGCGAAATGAAGACTGAGGGAAATCGGGGTCAATTGATCAGCAAAAGGGCAAAGGAAGGATTGCTGAGGCTATTTATAGCCTCAAGCGAGCTCAGGGAAGCTTCTGGAGGGTTGGCTCGGGCTGGAGAGGGCCCGAGAGGTCGGGCCATGGCTGAGCTCTCGAAATTCTATTTTGAGCTCGGCCGGATCACGAGGCCCAATTGGGGTCCCTCGACCATTAGGGAAAGTTCAGCAACGGCTTGCTAAGCTGGAGGCGCGAGTGGGGAGACAGAGATGGCAGCTGGCAGTACGGGAAATTCCCTCTGTCAGGTGAGGGATCTGGCGGAGACAAAGATCCACAGTGCCAGACCCCTTAGATGTCGTATGATCTATCGATCAGAAGGCGCTATGGTTGGGATCGCCCGGATCCTAACGGTGGATCGCGGGGATAATCCTGGCCATAGGATCCACGGGGTGGATCCAACGATGGATCCGTAGTTCTGCGGGATCGAATCCTGGCCGTTGGTTGGAACGATGGAACAGCTAGATTCACGGGGCACCGCTGTCGCATGACCCGGGCTCCATAGCGGATCGCCCGCGGTCCTCACAGCGGATCCCGGTTCTTAATTCAGGTATAAGGGTATATTTGCAATTATGATTTAATAGGAACCCTTATGTGCAATTGAGCCAATTTAATTTAAATTGAATTATGGGCCAAATGAATTCCAATTTGCACCAAAATTTCACCTTTAGCTAATTTGGGGATGAGGAATCCAAAAATGCAATCAGATTTTAATTCTGAGGTCAAATTATTTTAGGTATAGACTAATGCATCTAGACTGGTCAAATTGTCCTTTTAAACCTAGAGAACTCCAATGGACTTCAAATTTTCTAGATAGGCTAGTTTGAGGTTCTATAAGTAATGGTGATAAAAGATAAATGGATTAGGTTATCTATGCATTTACAAAGTAACAACCTAGGGTTGTTACACTCCACCAAAATAGTAGCACTTACCATATGGATGAGGTTTATTACATTCTTGGCTTTGGTTAATAGCTTCTTTAGCCTCCATCTGATAGGCTCGTCCTTGATTAGGACGGTGGCACTTGAAGCTCTCATAATGATGGTTAGGAGTAAATTCTTTCCTCTTAAACTCTCCTGTTGACTGGTGGTGTTCAACCACTCTTGCAGTCTCTACCAACTTTTCAAATTTAGTTATTTGTAAGGGAACAACATGATCCTTTATGGATCTATGCAATCCACTTTGGAAGTGGTAGCACTTGTCTTCTTCTGTTGGTACTAAATTTGGAGTAAAGCTGGCTAGTCTTCTAAATTCTACTACATAATCTGCTACTGAGCGGCTCCCTTGAGTTAACTTTAATACGAAGTCACCGATGATATTCTTTGACGATGGAGGTATGAAGGTGTAGTGCCCCGCCCCATCGCTGCGCGCAAAAGAATTAAGTACAATCAAATCGGTGGCGGAGTGGTGCGCCACTCGGGGAGGAATATCCCGTCTCCCCGAATAGCTGAACACTAAGCCCATCTGAAGGGCTACTGACTCAACCTTAAGGAGGTTTGAGAGCTAATACTTAAGATAAGAGTAGTATCATTATCCTAAGTATTAGATAAATACTTACATTAGATTTTAAAATACAATAGGAATCCAATATATGTATAAAAGATTAGCATTTCCAGTATATTGATCACATCACAATACTAAGTATAAGTAGTATAAGAACAAAGTGCGGAAGCTTAAAGCAAACATCCAGAAAATATTCATCACAGAGCTATAAGAAAACATCCATCTCAGAAAAGAAAAGAAAATACATCCAGAATTATTACAAACTGTTTACTGAAATAGATATAAAACTGAACTGAAAATAATAAGCAGAAAATAAAACTGGAGGAGAGTCCATTAGTGCTCCACGGGCTCCTCCTGAATATCCTGGGCATCCTCCTGACCTGGCTCAATATACTGCTCAGGATCTAGCAAATTATCGGATCCCAAAAGTACCTCGTGTTAGACAATAAGTCTAACACATCGAAACTAATCTATCAGTTTTAGTTATTCATTTAACATTTACATAATACGAGTAAATCTGCAGAAAAACTATAAAGGTAACTGAAAGTACAAATCTGTCTAAAACTGTACAAAACTAAAGCAATGTAAAGTAAAATTGAACTGTAACTGAATACTGAAAATAAATCAAAACAGTACTGAATCTGAAATTGAGTAAAATCATATGTACAACTATGCTGTATGTCACTGAAATTGTGCATCTGAATATGCCACAATACTGTATAATACTGATATACCACCAAAATATCACTGAACTGTTATGAGCAGTACGGTTCAATGTACACATACATCCAGTTGGGAATACTATCTACTGATAATGCCGATGCATCCTGAAATTCCCCAGTCAATGTATGCAATATTCTGTAACTCATAGATCATCACTGATACTTATACATCTTTCTAATACTCACACATCATACTTATGCTCATGCTCATGCTTCTAAACTACATGAGATAAATCCAGAAAATACTTTAAAATCTGATAATGAATCCAAATCTCTATTGTGCAGAATCCTGCTAAAATGATTTTGACTCCTAAATTTTAATCTCGATAATTGGTTAAAGTTGAGAGTTTACTTAAAAATCATTAGCTGGGGAAGCTGTATACCCATATTTAGCATGTTTGCAAGAAAGGTAGATTTAACCCTTAGCTTGTTTAAACTGCACTTATCGAAGTGCACTACGATAGGAGGTTGAACCCGATCACTGTTTACATCTCAAGCTAAGCCGTTAAATGCCCTAGTTACAAGCATACTTAGTGGTCTACGCAAAGTGACTTAAGATACTTAGTTTGCTTAACTGCACTCATCGAAGCGCACTACGATAGGAGGCAGAACCCAGTCGCAGTTTATATCTCAAATTAAGGATCCTGTTCACTAATTGTAATAATCTTAGTCTTTGAGGATTTACTCTAACGGAACTGTATTCGTCTAATCCTGTAGGATAGCACATGGTTATAAGTTCACATTGGAGTGAATCAACCAATCCTGAATATTACTGAAATACTCCAGTAATATGGGTATACTCTACTATACCCAACCAATAATCTGGGTTTAGATAATTCTATTTAATAGACAATGATTTATCAAATCTATTAATCCTTATTCTAAGTAGGTGTATCCTACACAAGGCTCTAAGGATGTGATCAAAGGATCACTCAACATAGGTTGCTACCACAATGAATGTGCCACATTCTAAGTACTTTATGTGATTCCTACCAGAAAGTATCAAGTACAACTTCTAAAGTTATGAAAGATCAACTAGGTTTCTACCTCAATAAGTTACAAAAGTCCTTTCTACCTCAATGTATTATTAGCTAAGGTCTTTAACTATTTCAATAACGACCCTATAGCAAGATCCTTGAGATCTCACTTTTATACTTCTTAAGGTTTACTTTTTATACTTAGGTTAAGGTGATCTGATCAGATGATTAAAATTCATTTGATCCTTGCCTATTCTACAATCATGGGATAAAATCAAAGATCTTATTAAAGTTAGATCATTACATAATTCATTACAACTTTTATTTCCATATTATGCTAATTATCTTATATAAGAGAAAATCAAAGATCTAAAGTTTGGATTCAGATGGTTCAATCACACATATTCAATGTTATCCTTAGCACTTTTAATTTGATGATTTCAACTTCTAATCAGAACAACCAAGCAATGTCTAAGTCACTAGGAGTAGCTTATGCCATCCTTTTCCTCATCGTTGTTGGCACGACAACGTCAAAAGCTTCTACATCCCAACTCTTTTCGAATATAATCAAGTGTGTCAAAGCCGTCATAGAGGTGGAACAATGTGTGGTGAAGCTTATTCCTTCCCTCCTCAGTCTACACATAAGGCTCAATCAAGATTGTTGCAATGCTATCTTAGATATTGAAAATAGATGCCTTTCTCCGATATTCTCTGCTCCTGTAATTGGATCCACAATGTCCAACTTCACCTCCAATGTCTGTGGCGCTCTCGCTGGTCCTAAATTATTAAAACAGGGTAGCTTTGACCATTTCAGCTAAAACTGGGCAGTTTTACAAAAATCTAGGCAATTTCTGAAATTCTGAAAAATTTCGCAAATTCAGGCACGGCAGCGCGCTGTAGCGCTTTTCGTGCGGTAGCGCGCTGTAGCGCTTTCCGTGCGGTAGCGCCATTGCGCTGCGGCTCGCTGCAGTCCACTGCAACCCGCTGCAGCGCACTATGGCGCGCTGTAGCAGTCTGATTTGCAAAATCACTGTTCGATTGCCTTCATTAAATGATTTTTATGATTTTCGCAAAATCACCGCTGCAGACCGCTGCAGCGGCTGGAGCGGTCCATTTTGCCAATTACTGTTAATTAATTTATTTTTGACATTTCCTAAGTTTTGAAATTTCTGCTATAGTCCGCTGCAGCGCGCTACAGCGCGCTGTAGTGACCTATTTTGCAATTTTACTATTCAATTAGTTTTATTAATATTTTCCTTAAGTTCCTACCGAAATGCCGCTGCAGCGGCCTAGCTCTGCAACATCAGGCGCTGCAGCGCGCTGCAACGCCAGACGATGATTTTCGTCTAGATAAAACTCTGAGGGCCTAGTTTTAAGCTTAATTACTCTCAATCCAGAAAAGTTTCATGAGCAATGCCATATATCAATGAAAAGGTATTTCCAATACCTTTCCATCAACACTAAAAGCGATATAAACGGAGCATCCTAGCTATATTAAAAATATAGATGAATGACAGGGTATATGAAATAGACAAAAACAGAGAATATTTTTATGAAACTTTTAAAAGCTATAATGGCTTTCATACATGCATACGGACTTCCAAGGCTATATTCTAACATTATAATAGCATAAAAAAATAAGAAGAGAAGCAAGAGGGTACCTTAATTCCTTGGAAAAAGTGGAAGAATGAAATTTTGTTTTCTTCTTCTTCTTCTTCTTCTTGCAGCAATGGAGAGAAGGAGGGAATTGAGAAAATTTCAGCAAGCTCAAGAGGAGGGCTGAGCTCTCCTTTTAAACGAGAAGGAAGGGTAGGGCTTCATCATTAGCTCTAGAGGAGCTAGAGGGGGAGAGGCAAGCTCTCTCCCATCAAGTATGGGAGAGAGGGGAGGGAAGCATGGCTCAGCCGAAAGAAGGAGGTGACCAGCCAAAATTTTGGAAATAAAATGGAGAAATTGCATTTTGGGGATCCAAAGATTGCTTATTTAATTTTCTTATTTATTTAAAAATTCTGATTTTTGAAATGTGCTCCGAAAACTTCCAAAAATTCACCCCTAGCTAATTTGGGGGTGAGAAATTCAACGTCAAAGTCGGATTTCAATTCAGATAATTATTTAATTATTCTATTTTTCGATGCATTTAATTACATTAAAATATTCGCAAAAATTTGACGACTTCCAAACGCGTCCAAAACATCACCCCTAGCTAATTTGTGGGTGATGATTGCAACGACGAAGTCGGATTTTGATTTCAATGTCAAAATAAAAACCTCAATTTTCTACTTAATGAAATATTAAAATAATCCAAAATATTAGATTTAGCTCAGAATTGCTCCAAACTTTTAGGGTTTGGTTCTATTGACTAGATGAACTTGATAGAGTGATAATCATGATACGATTAAGCTAAATTCAAGCTGGGTAACAACCTTGGGTTGTTACATAAGGTTTCTTTGAAAGCTTCAATGAACCAATCACATTTGATATCTTCTAATTCATGCTCCTCAAAGTGAGTTTCTCTGATATTTTCTGTAACGCCCTGCCCCGTCATCGCGCGCAAAAGAATTAAGTACAATCATATCGGCGACGGAGTGGTGCACCACTCGGGGAGGAATAACCCGTCTCCCCGAATAGCTGCAAAACTAACCCATCAAAAGGGGCTGCTGACTCAACCTCAAGGAGGGTCGAGAGCTAATACTTAAGATAAGGGTAGTATCCTTATCCTAAGTATTAGATAAATACATACATTAGATTTAGAATACAATAGGAATCCAATATATGTATAGTATATCAGCATTTCTAATATATTGATTACATCACAATACTAAGTATAAGTAGTGTAGTACAGAGTGCGGAAGCTTAAAGCATACATCCAGATACATTCATCACAGAAATAGTATGAAAATATTCATCTCAGAAAAGAAAAGAAAGTACATCCAGAATTATTACAAATATTTACGGAATAACAGACATAAAACTAAATACTGAACTGAAAGTAAACTAAGCAGCTGAAGAAGAGTTCACTAATGCTCCACGGGCTCCTCCTGGATCTCCTGGATGTCCTCTTGACCTGGCCCAGTATACTGCTCAAGATCTAGCAAATTATCGGATCCCAAAAGTACCTCGTGTTCGATAATAAGTCTAACACATCGAAACTATTCTAAACAGTTCTAATTATTCATTTAACATCTATATAATATGAGTAAATCTACAAAAAAATTATAAAGGTACTGAAAGTATAAATCTGTCTAAAACTATATAAAACTAAAGCAGTGTAAAGTAAAACTGAACTGTAACTGAATACTAAAAATAAATCAAAACAGTACTGAATCTGAAATTGAGTAATCATATGTACAAATATGCTGTATGTCACTGAATCTGTGCATTTGAATATGCCATAATACGGTATGCTACTGATATGCTACCAAAATATCATTGAACTGTTATGAGCAGTACGGTCTAATATTTACATACACTCTGTTGGGAATACTGTTTATTGATGACACTGATGCATCCAGAAATTTCCCCATCAATGTATGCAATATTCCGTAACTTATAGATCATCACTGATACTTATACATTATTCTAATTCTTATACATTATTTTGATATTCACACATCATGCTTATGCTCATGGTCATGCTTCTAAACTACATTAGATAAATCCAGAAAATACTTAAACATCTGATAATGAATCCAAAGTCCCTATTGTGCAGAATCCTGCTAAAAGGATTCTGACTCCTAAATTCAAATCTCGATAATTTGTTAAAGTTGAGAGTTTTCTTAAAAATCATTAGCTGGGGTGATTGTATACATATATTTAGCATATTTGCAAGAAAGGTAAATTTAACCCTTAGCTTGTTTAAACTACACTTATCGAAGCGCACTACAATAGGAGGCAGAACCTGGTCACAATTTACATCTCAAGCTAAGCTGTTAAATGCCCTAATTACAAGCATACTTAGTGGTCTACGCAAAGTGACTTAAGATGCTTAATTTGCTTAAACTGCACTTATCAAAGCGCACTACGATAGGAGGCAGAACCCGATCGTAGTTTACATCTCAAACTAAGGATCTTGTTCAGTAATTGTAACACTCTTAGTCTTGGAAGATTTACTTTAATGGGACTATATTCGGCTAATCCTACAGGATAGCACCTAGTCATAAGTCCACATTGGAGTGAATCATCCAATCCTGAATATTACTGAATTAATCCAGTAGTATGGGTATACTCTACTATACCCAACCAATAATCTGAGTTCAGCATATTCTATTTAATCGACAAGGATTTATCAAATCTATTAATCCTTACTCTAAATAGGTGTATCCTACATAAGGCTCCAAGGATGTGATCAGAGGATCACTCAACATAGGTTGCTACCACGAGGAATGAGTCATACTTTAGGTGATTCCTACCACAAGGTATCAAGTTCAACTTCTAAAGTTATGAAGGATCAACTAGGCTTCTACCTCAATAAGTTACAAAAGTCCTTCCTACCTCAATGTATCATTAGTTAAGGTCTTTAACCATTTCAATGATGAATCCTATAGCAAGACCCTTAGGATCTCACTTTTCTACTTCTTAAGGTTTACTTGTTATACTTAAGTTAAGTGATCAGATCAAATGATTAAAATTCATTTGATCTTTGCCTATTCTACAATCATGGGATAAAATCAAAGATCTTATTAGAGTTAGATCATTGCATAAATCATTACAACTTTTATTTTTATCTTATGTTAATTGTCTTATATAAGAGAAAATCAAAGATCTAAAGTTAGGATTCATATGGTCAAATCACACATATTTAATACTATCCTTAGCACTTCTAATTTGATGATTTAATATCAATATTAAATTCTATGCATTATTGGAATAATGTCAATTAAATTATCTCATAATCAAGTTAATTAATTAAGTGATTAAGATTTAAATCTTAATCAAGACAAGTTAAAGTTTAATCCTTGACCCTTCTATCATTAAGATCAATGTTACTTTAAAGGTCAATGATAAATCAATGTATTATTAGTATATTATTAATGTCACACTTTAGATTTTGATTAAGTATTATCTACTTAATCAAGTTATTATGATTCTGTATTCAATTATAGTTTAATGTCAATTCAAACATATCAAGATGTCCAATTGAATGTTAAGGTTCTCTAATATACATCCTAAAAATTATAAAGGTATATAAATAGAAAGATAACATAAAATAAAAGGGTGATTAATGCTAATCAAATCCTAAAATAAATAAATGGATTATCACTTAATCATAATTCTAAAAGATCTAAGTTTCATGCCATTTAGGTTATTAAGGTTTACATATTTGATACATACTTTTAAGGATTCTATTACTTAGCATTTGACATGACATACATTTAAAGATACATAGTAGATTTTAAGCACCTATGGAAAATGACAAGTTCAAACTTAATTTCTATATAGAAATTAATGCAATGTTTAATTTTAGCTAAAATAGGTTCAAATTTAGTTTAACTTAGCCCCACCAGGGTTTTAGGGGTCTTAAAATATCAAAACAGAGTATTTTTGGCCATTCCAGACAAGACTGGGCACTTATTACAAAATCTGGGCAGTTTTTTGAAGAATTCTGAGAATTTTGCAAATTTGGGCGCTACAGCGCACTGTATCGCTTACCACGTGGCAGCGCGCGGCAGCGCCTTTCGCGTGACAGTGTGTTGTAGCGTTTTTCGCGCGGCAGCGCTGTGGCCCGCAGTAGCGCGCTATGACGCGCTGGAGCGGTCCGATTTGCAAAAATCATTGTTCCATCAATTTATTTTGTCATTTCCTAAGTTCTGAAATATTTTCGCTATAGTCCTGCTGTAGCGACCCATTTTGCAAATCACTGTTCAATTAATTTTATTGGCCGTTTCCCTAAGTTTTCATGAAATGCCGCTGCAGCGCACTACAGCGCGTTGTAGTGGTTCATTTTGCAATTTTACTGTTCAATTAATTTTATTAATATTTTCCCTAAGTTTTCCTATCCGCTGCAGCCCGCTGCAGACTGCTACAGCGCGCTACTGGGCGCTGTAGCGGCAGACGGTGATTTCGCCAGGTGTAAAACCCGTGAGAGCCGTTTTTCAAGCCTAATTACTCTCAATCCAGGGAGTTCCATGAGTCATGTCATATATCAATGGAAAGGTATTTCCGATACATTTCTATAGACACCAAAATCGACACAAACAGAATATTTTAGCTATACTAAAAATGATGATGAATACAAGGGTATGCAGAATAGATGAAAAACAGAGCATATTTTTGTGAGTTCTTCAGAACCTTAATGGCTTTCATACATGCATATGGACTTACAAGGTTGCATTCTAACATCATAACATCATAAGAAAGATAAGGAGAGGAGCAAGAGGGTACCTTTTAGTCCTTGCTAGAGGAGGATGAGGAAGGCTTTATCTTCTTCAAGATCTTGGAGATGTGCTCCTTCTTTCAGCACTAGGGACTTAAGGGAGGGGAAGGAGATGTGAAAGTTTTTCAGAAAACTTGAGAAGGGGGGGGGGGGGGCTGAGCTTTCCATTTAAAGGGGAAGGAAGAGCTAGGTGACCATCATGAAGCTAAGGAGCCTAGGTGAGGGGGAGTAGGGGCCATCATGAGGGAGCATTAATGGATGGCATGGCTTAGGGAGGAAGGAGGGATGGCCAGCTGAATTGCATGGGGATGGCTAGCCAAAAATATTTTTGAAATAAATGAGAAAATTACAAATTAGGGAACCAAAGATTTCTTAATTACGCATTTATTATCCCTAATTATTTAAATATTCCAATTTTTGAAACGTGCTCCGAAAATTCTCAAAAATTTACCCCTAGCTAATTTGGGGGTGAGAAATTCAACGGCGAAGTCAGATTTCAATTTCGACAATTATTTAATTATTCTATTTTTCGACGCATTTAATTATATTAAAATATTCGCAAAAATTTGACAACTTCCAAACGCGTCCAAAACATCACCTCTAGTTAATTTGAGGGTGACGATTGCAACAGCAAAGTCAGATTTCGATTTCAAGGTCAAAATAAATACCTCAATTTTCTAATTAATTAAATATTAAAAATAATCCAAAATATTGAATTTAGCTCTAAATTGCTCCAAACCTTCATGGTTTGGTTCTAATGACTAGATGAACTTGATAGAATGGTAATTACGATATGATTAAGCTAAATTCAAACTGGGTAACAATCTTGGGTTGTTACATTTTCCCACCAATGTTTAGCTTCGCCTTGAAGCAGATGTGCAGCCAATTGTACAGTCTGATGGTTTGGACAATTTAGACTCACCAAAATTTTCTCTATTGTCTTTAACCATGCTATTGTGTTTATTGGAGACAGTGTTCCATCGAATGTAGGTGATCTCAATCTCATGAAGCTATGTAGCATTCCATCACTAGATGATCGGTTGGAATTGTATGAGTGTGCCACCAGAGATGCAAATGAAGTGCTGGCATTAACAGACGGAAGGGCATACACCAACCTTTGTATGGCTAATGCCTATTGATTCAACATATTCATTATGCTTCTCAAAGAGACTGATTACTCTGCATTATCACCATTAGGTATCATAATTTTATTATTTGGGGGATTACTAGCAGGTGGGACTTCATTGATTAGAGTGTTGTTAAGAGAGGTAGCAGGATTCATTTTTTGAAAATAAAGATAAGCACTTTCAATTTTATTGAAAAGATTTAAAACATATCTAACATTTTATTGCGCTACAATCATGGGGTTAGGTGTAGCTCTACCCAAAGGTATTGTCAAGTTTACTATCCCAAAGGGACGTAAGGAAAAAATTAGTTCTAAAAAATTTCAAATTAAATGAAGTTGATACTGTGAAGAAACTTTAGTCCAATTTTGAGCTTTGGAGGTTGGGTCAATGGATTGCAATTATCAAAATAGCAGAGGTGGCAGTCGAGATAATAAAGAGGAAAAAATAGAAAGAACTTGAAATATAAGGGTTGAGAAGAAAGGAGATGGCAAGGAACATAATCATGAAGTAAATTAGAATAAATTGGAAAAGTTTTAGCTTACATGGTCAGCTGAGTTATAAAAATACATTAAATTTTAGATTTAAGGAGTTTGGTAGCTGAAAATTATAAAGTGCTTTATCCATAATTAGCTCTGACAAATTGTTCCACCTCCTTTATGGATTGGTTTGAAAAAAATTTGGCTAAGGGTACAAGGTTCGGTTGCAATGGAGCTTGTGCTACTAGAGGTGAAAACCTACTTATGGGATTCTGAAGAAAATGGGCACCAATCATGTCAATTTTAGGCTTTAATTATGGCTCTCACTCAAGCACATTTGTAGGGATTGAGTGTACATTTGCCTCTTGACCGTCATCGAGTAACACTAACTCAACTACTATTAAATGGTGACTGTCACTATCACCACAGATAATAAGCAATATATCCATGGTATTAATCTGAAGGTGAGCAATCTTATGCAGAAATATAAGTAAAGCAGTGTAGAAAATAAGAAAAAAGGGCATTCAAACATTATCCATATCTATCCATTCACATACAATATAGAAAATGCAGAATAATAAGAAATAAACTCATTTATTATATTTAATTAAATATGAGCAACATAAATTTTAAAAATTGAGCAAGATCTCCTTCTTTGCAGAACATCAATCTCACCTGACCCTCTATCACCAGCACACCCCCAAGCACAAGTTCTGAGCTAATACCTGATACTGCCATATATATATATGATAGGGCCAAGCCAACAAAGGAAAAATAATATTAGACTTATAAAGTCTAAGTACAATAAAGATGTAACATAGCATATAATTGCATCTAAAAGATGTTATTCAATCATAATAATAAGACAGAAATCAAGCTGTAGAAATACTGTAAAATAATTGAAAGTATAAAATTGTATAAAATTAAAATAAGGTAAAGTAAAATTGCAGAAAAACTATAAAGCACAAAATAACTGAAACTGTATAAACTGAATGAAGTAAACCTGAACTATAAACTGAATGTTGAAAGTAAATAAAAATAGCGAGTATTCTAACACTAATGTAAAAATATCTAATGATGTGTTATATGTCACTGTGATCATGCATCCAAATATGCCACAATACAATATGCCACTGATATATAATTGGACTATCACTGAATAGCTATGAGTCGTACAGTCTAATGTATACATACATTCAGTTGGGAATACAGTTTACTGTGATGCCGATGCATCCTGAAATTCCCCAGTCAATATATGCAATATTCTGTAACATATAAATCATCACTAATACTCATACATTATTCTGATACTCACGCATCATGCTTATGCTCATGCTCATGCTTCTAAGCTACATGAGATAAATCTAGAAATCTAGAAAAATGCTTTGAAATCTGATAATAAACTCAATGTCTCCATTGTGCAGGACTCCTAAAATTTTAATTTTAATAATTGGTTAAAGTTGAGAGTTTATTTAAAAATTATTAGCTATGATGATTGTATACACATGGTTGTATGTTTCCAGGAAATGTGGATTTAACACTTAGCTTGTTTAAAACTGCACTTATCGAAGCGCACTACGATAGGAGGCAGAACCCGGTCACAGTTTATATATCAAGCTATGCCGTTAAATGACCTAATTATAAGCATACTTAGTGGTCTACCAAAGTGACTTAAGATACTTAGTTTGCTTAAACTATATTTATCAAAGCGCACTATGATAGGAGGCAGAACCCAGTCACAATTTATATCTCAAACTAAGGATCTAATTCACTAATTGTAACACTCTTAGTCTTGGAAGATTTACTCTAATGGGACTGTATTTGTTTAATCCCTTGGGATAGCACCTGGTCATAAGTACGCATTTGAGTGAATCAACCAATCTTGAATATTGCTGAAGTGACTCAGCACCATGGATATACATAATCATATCCAACCAATAATTTTGGGTTCAGAAGATTCTGTTTAATTAACAAGGATTTATCAAAACTATTAATTCCTTACACTAAATGGGTGAGTCCTACACAAGACTCTAAGGATGTGATAAAAAAGATCACTCAATATTGATTTCTACCACAAGGGAGAAGTTCTATTCTAAGTGATTTAGGTGATTCCTGCCATAAGGTATCAAGATCAACTTCTAAAGTTAAAATGATCATCTAAGATTCTACCTCAATAAGTTACAAAGATTCTTCTTACCTCAATGTATTATCATTTGTTAAGGCTATTAGTAATACTAAATAAAACCTAGTGTAAGATCATCAAGATCTCACATATCTAAACACTCAATATTATAAGATTATTTATTAAGTTTAGTTAATTAGATCAGATGGGTAGCCTATCTGATTAAGTTCTATACTACAATTATGAGATATAATTGAGAATCTTATTAGGATTTTATCTTGTAATGAATCATCAGAAATTTTATACTTAATTTCATGCTAATCATTTTATTTAAGAAGAAATCAAAGATCTTAAGTTTCAAGTCCAGATGCTTAATCATATCGGTTCTTAAATTTCCGTAGCACTTCTAATTCAATGAGTTAAAGTCAATATCAAATCAAATAGATTATTGGAATTATGTTAGTCAAATTATCTTACAATCAAGTTGATTGATTAAGTGATTAAGAGATTGAATCTAAATCAGACTGATTAGGTGTTAACACCTAACCTTATCAATTTAAAACTAAGAGTTACGTTACAAGTTAATGGCAAATCAAATAAATTATTAATTTATTAATGATGGCAACCTAAGATCTAGATCAAGTGTAAATCACTTGATCAAGATCTTAAGATCTCTTAAGTTTAATAAGAGATAATTGACAGTTTAATGAAATTAAGCAATCATAATAGAATTAAAATATCTTAATTCTTTAAAACAACTTGCAAAAATACATGAAAGTTAACATAGAACTTGAGAAAATAAAATACACAAAAATAATAATAAGAACGATGCAAGTGATATACTCACTTAATATAAGACTAAATAAACAATTTTAATTATTATAAATCAATACAAGTTCTAAGTACTTACGTACCTGGCTCAAGCAAATTTTGAACTTCTATAACACATGTCTTAGGAGCCTAAGCTTTCAACTTTGCATGGAGTATGAACAGATTTCTAAAATATAAAATGAAATCAAGTTGACAAATTAATTCAGAAAATTTAGTTGATTGAGCCATAATCTATCATAATGCAATAGAAGATTAAGATGAACCAACCCTTAGGCTAAAAATATTTTGAGGATTTTAGTCAATATTTTCATTATCTAAACTAGTTTTAGCAAAAGAGATATAAAATTAGAGATGTGTTGCTTTATATTTAATTTAGTTTAACTTAGTTCACTTTATAAAATTCTTCAATAATTTATGCTTATATTTTATCTTAATAAAATTAAGAACTTATGATTATACCAATTTGCCTAAAAAATATATAACTTAATATGCTTTAACATACTTAATAAGGTGAACCAATTTATGATCATGCCAATTAGTTATTAAAGACATGCGAGCAGTCCATTAAGATATTTACATTAGGTATTATATAAAATTTATTTGATATTTAAGAAATCCTAAATAATCAATAATATTAGCCTAACCTATCTTCCAAAATGATTCATGATCTTAGCAATAAAATATAGTTAATGGCAATCAAATAGAATTAATTAACTATTTAGCTACATACATAACTCAGCATTATTTTTAAAAAAAATACATATTTCAGCTTTACCTATCTCAGCTACTTAAAATATAGCTCTATGATTAAACATAAATATTTACAAGTAAAGCAATATTATTATATCAAACTTATAATCCTTCTATTAGCAGCTATATGAAGTGCTATGCACTTTAAAAAAAAAATGAGATAATCGAGCTCTATTATAATTATTGAAGTTATATATATATATATATATATATATATATATAAAATAAGGATTTGAGTGGTAATATGTACCATCAAGAGAAGCGACGAGGCAATCGGAAACAATGAGTGAAGTCGCCGACGCGATCTTCGAAGGAAGAAGGAGAAGGCACAGATCGGCGATGGTGTTGCTCAACAAGATGAAGATGGATGGCTCAACGATCCTTGGTTGTGCTGAATGGAAGGGAATCGACAATGAAAGATAATAGATTAACGAAGTGGAGGAAGATGCAAGAGCTCGGTTAATGGTCAAATGGAGAGAAAGAGAGAGCTGAGCTTCTATTTAAATGAGGAGATTATGGCTCTCTCTTGAATTCTCCCATCAATTATGGGAGAGAAGAGAGAATGTCATGAGTCTTTTTTTTAAATTGTGTGCATTAGAGGAGTGGAAGTGGAAGAGGAAAAATTAGGTCCAACTATGAAAAAAGAAAATAAAAAAAATAAATTGATTATTTAAAGCTTTTAATTTAATTTATTTAATTAATTTATAATTTAAATCTTAGATTTAATGAAGTAGGAAAATGGGGTATAGCCAAGAAGAAGAAAATGAAGAAAATAAAGAGAAATGATTTAAATAGATAAATAATTATTCATTTCTAATATTTAATTTTTTTTAAATTAAGATTTAATAAACGTGTTTCAAAAAATCTTAAAAGTTCACCCCTAACTAAATTGGGGGTGAGGAATTCAATGGCAAAATTGAATTTCGATTATGTCAATTATATAATTATGTTAATTTTCGAGATATTTAATTATACTAAAATATTCGCGAAAATCTGACGACTTCCAAACGCGTCCAAAATATCATCCATAACTAATTTGGGGGTGAAGATCGCAACGGTGAAGTCAGATTTTGATTTTGATATCAAATTAAATATTTTAATTTTCTAATTAATTAAATATTAAAATAATCTAAAATAATTGATTGAGCTCCAAATTGCTCCAAACCTTCATAATTTGATTATAATAGATAGATGAACTTAATTAAAATATGATTAAGCTAAAGTTAAGCTAGGTAACAATATTGAGTTGTTACATTGAGTGACCACATAGAGGTTGCATCGCTGGCAAGAAAATTAGAGATTCAACTTTTTGAAGAGGGGCAAAATTTAGCACGTACACAGTGAATTAAATGATCATACCATTCATTTTAACTTGAGCTAGAAGAGGAAAACAAAACAAAATTGGCAAGGTTTATTATCTATTATGAATTGCCCTAATCGACCAAAGTTAGGGTGTTGAGGCCAGCTTGCTAGGGAAGATGATAATGTAGGATTGGAGCAACGAGTTGGGTCGGGCCTTCGGCCGAATAAATCTTTGCCATATATACGTTCATATTTTGATCTGTTGATATGATAAGTAACAATTATTTAAGTAGCATTGACCTGCCTTTCATTCCATTTCTTAGATCGATGATAACGATTCATTCCATTTCTTAGATCTACGATAACGATTCATTCAATTTCTTAGATCGACGATAATGATTCATCCTGCATTATTAATCAAATGTATTTATTTTTCGCCATTGATCTAGATAGAATGGCTCATATTTCACTCGTTGTTTCCATTTAACATGTTGGATTGAATTTGATGATTCAAATTAGTTTCACTTTTTTAAATACAGATTTTATTATTTAAATTATTTTAGATCTTATGAAAATTTAATAAATTTAATATAAGATATTTCTTACTCATATTAAGTTCAAAAATTTTGAATTTTTTACTAATTTTATTTTTGATATGGTGAATTTAATGAGACCAAAATATTTAAGTTTAGATTTACATTTTATTTTAATTTAAGTTTTAAAACTTAAATCTTCCAAAATTCATTTTGTTTGAACCTTTGATCCAAATAGTCTCAAATTTGGACAATAGGTTCATCATGAATTACTTAATTTAATGGAGTATTCCTCTTGACTTTCTTATCAAACAATTGAGAATTATTTTAAGAGTTTTATTACATTTAATTAATACAAATTAAGCTAATTTAATAAGGCTTAACTATCTAGGGTTATTCCAGGTGCTTTGATATTTTAATATGTAATATGCCTAACTATTTTTATTATATATATATATATATATATATATATATATATATATATATATATGTGTGTGTGTGTGTGTGTGTGTGTGTAGGTTAGAAGTTTCTTCTCCAACAAGCTGCATCATTAACAATATTAAATCTATATTCAGTATTTCTTTTGGAGACATAGTCAAAGTTCTAAAACTTTTTGGTGCTCCTGGAATCAACTTACTTATCCATTAAATGAAGGTGGTATGATCTTTTATTGTCTGGATTCTCTACATAAAGCTTATTCTTATAAATCATGATAGAAATTTCGTACTTCAAACTTGATCTGGGTTAATATCTTAAATGCTAAGTACTGTGATACTACTCATCCATTCCAAACCCCTAATAAAATCACTGATTCTATTATTAGGAAAAGAACATTAAATCATAAGTCTTTGATTGAAGAAACCCTTGTGTGGGATTCTTTGGACTATTCCTCCTCTTTCTGATTTGACAATTGGAGTCAGCTAGGGACTCTTGCTTCTCTCAACATTGGTAGGATCACCAATCCTAAATTAACTGTTGGGAACTATTTCTCTCTTGAGGCTGGCTAGAATATTTAGATTCTTAGCCAATTAATGTCGACTGATTTCATTAAAACTATTTTTACTCTCACCCCTTCTTTGAATCAGTTTAAGAAATCGAACTCCATTTTGTATGAGAATTCTAAAATCAATTTAACTAACCTGTGGCATTGCTATAAGAACCATGCTTATCCCTCTTTTCCTACTTGGACTTGGAACAACTATATTCCCAATCTCATCAGCATCTTTCTGTGGAGATCGTTAAATAATTATATTAGTGCTGATAATATCATGCAGAAGATGGGTTACTCTTTGGCATCTAAATGACATTCCTATGCAAGTGTTAAATATCTTGATCATATTTTTATTTCTAATAAAGTTAGTCTCAATGTTTGGAAGCAGATTACTTTAAATTATGCCCCCATTCAATTTATTAATATTTTTCTAGTTAAGGTGGTAAATCTGGTATCCCTTATAGCAGTTTGTTGTTTTGTTTTGCTAGTTGTTTTTGGGTTCTTTGTTGTTGTTTCGTTGGCTGTTGAGTTATCTTGCTAGTTTGGCTAATGTGGTTATCTTGTTCTGGTGGCTAGTTTGGTTGGCTGACTAGTTATGGTGGTTGACTAGTTCAGGTTGGCTGACTAGTTTGGCTAGCCTATTTTTGTAGTTAGGTTAGCTTGCTACAATTTGGCTTTTTACAGTTCTTGGTTAGCTTGGTTGCTGGATCTATTTGTTGCAGGTTCAGTTGTATGTTACATGGTGGGCTGGCTGTGGCTAGCTTAAAGTTACAATTTTCTATTAAATATCCCTGTAACATAATTAATATATTTTAATGACCCTAAAGTATACTTAAACTCATTGTCAAAGTAAAAAAAAAAAAAAAATTGCTGGGGCACTAGCATTGTAAAATCGACAATGTCAGATTCAATTTTCTTTGAGGAGCCTATGCTGCTTGAACTGTAGAAGACTCAGGAGGAAGAGGAGCGTGGTGTTGCTGTGTAGCTGTTGCAGTGTAGCTGTTATTTTATTTTGTTGTCCCAAAATTTTGTATTATTATATTAAGTTATTAAATATAATATTTAATTATATTTATAATTATTTTATAATTATATTTAAATATTATAATATTATATATTAATTAAATAATTAATAAAATATGTTAAATTAAAAATATTTTAATTAATATATTAATAATATATATTTTATAAATGATTTTATATATTTATATATAATATATATTTAATCTAAGATTTAATTGCAGAATATCATAATAAAAAATAGTAAAAATATTTGAAACAGAAGGATTCAAACCTCCAATTAACGGGACAAAAAATCAT